>CP106710.1:61403720-63903720 GCA_025503065.1 Gossypium bickii | reverse complement strand
GTCATTTTCGTAATTTTGGAAATCATGGGCATTTTAAGTAAATTCTCCACATCGGAATATCACCGTATCTCACAAAGCTAAGATAGGAATATTTCAGTAAAAGATCGAGAGAAATCTGAAGATTTAGAAACCAAGGGCGTTTTGGTAATTTTATCAACCAGGGGTATTTTCGTAAATTTCCAAAAACCAGAATATCCTAATATTTTGAAAACTCGGATTTTAGTATTTTGCAAAGTAAAGAGCAAAAAAAATTTTTGAGGGTAGTACGGTAATTTTATAACACAGGGGCATTTTTGTAATTTTACCACTAGGGGCATTTTGGTAATTTTATAAATCGAAAACGTCCTTCAAAAATCAAATTTAGGGTTTCACAAACCAAAGGGGTAAAGTTGAAAATACTAAAACAGGGGATTTTAAAACAATCAGGCCACATCCCTTTCGGGTTTTAATAATCGGTTTAGCTTTATGAACAAGTCATCTTGGTTAAGGTGAACAGTAGCTACGCACGGGTAGGATTCTGCGAAGAGGAGGTGAGTCACGAGGATCGCTTAAATACCTGTGCTCTTCGGTTCCACTCCTAGACATGCGTACAGGGGTTACCACACCTTAACTCGGCGACTTACTTCACAAGTTTGTTTAAGAGCTTTAAGTTTTATGCATATGTTTGAGTAGCCTAGTCCTAGGGTCCAATAGTCCTAACTTTCTAATCTACGAGCCCAACTAAGCCCAAATCAATTCATGTAAACAATTCACTTCAAGAAAGTCCGAAGTACTTACAGTGGACTTCGGTAGGAGAGACACAGTGCCATGCGAATAACTGAAAACTTTTATAAAAGCCCACTTTCCAAAAACCCATTTTGAAAACTGTTTCGGGCCCAAACCCTCAAAGCCGAGTTTTGAACCAGGGCTCGATACAAATCAGTAACATCCCCAAACCCGGCCCATTCACTACGACCGAATCGGTTATGTTAGTGCGAAAAGACGGTGGAAAATCTATTTAACTTAGAAAAATTTATTCGAGCTTGTTAACTTTTGAAAATCCATGTTTATTTAATATTGTATGAGAAAAACTTTGATATCATATAAATATTATAAAATGCCCAAAAGTAAACTTTAATGAATATATAAGACTAATTTTGAATAAATAAGTTGTCAAAATAAATTCGTTTCCACTTAGTAATTTAATATAATCCAAACATAATTTAAAATAATAATTAAATAATTTCGAGTAAATAAAAATCAAAAGGGCCTTATTACATATTCTATTTTAAAACAAATACTTAAAGTAAGCCTAAAGCGTTTAATCTCTTCTTCTCGCATGGGCCACCATGTGTCCTTTCGAACCCGATCCAACTACGCGTTACGAAATGGTTAATGAAAGAGTGAGTCCACCGACTCGATGCATAATAACCACGACACATATTTCCATCCGTATGGGCTTGGCCCATACCCACACGACCATCGAAACAAATCATGCAAGAATGCATCTCAGCCCAACCCATTGTCCAACCGTGACACCAACCTTAGCGGACTCCGCCTAAGGCCGTGGAAACTCCCCACCGATCACATCGTGATCCATAACATCTTACCTTGGCAAGCTCATTGCTCGCCAAGGCCGTGGTTGAGCCACCGATCAACCCAAATGATCCAATATCGTAACCCGTCTACGGTGATGCACATAGCCATCAACCGCCGAGATGGGCACCGAGCCACACCTCCCTTGAGGTAGCACAAAGCTAACCATCAAGCGCTAATGTAGCCGGAGCTATCATTAGACCACGTACAACTTGTGTACTCTTCCTCCTTCATCGAATCAAGCCCAAATCCCATGTATGCATGCATAAGTTCAACATGTCAGATTAACAAAGAGTAAGCATCACATGTGGATTATCATATCATGTATATATCATAAATAACTCACCATTCAAGCCACTATAATCGGCCATCACATATCACGCATATGTAAACACATTTAACAAACCAAACCAGAAGAAATAGTGCGTTGATTACGCACCTTAACACTTGTAGTTCTAAGCTTTCAATCCCTAAGCTATCGCTCAAAGAAACAATAGCTATCTGCCCATAGCTATCTCCTGTTGCTGGCCCACACCCCGGTGGCCAATCCCGAATCGCCGAGACAGCCCTCTTCTTGAACTTCGGGATAGGGACCTTCCCTTGCCCACTCTGACTGGTCGTTGCCTCCATCAAAAGCTTAAGCAGTAATGAGTTAACCTTACAAAACACAACCTAAATATTTAATCTTAATAAATATTTCTTACCAACTCAACTTGAATCCCTAACGCTACTTACATCGCGAATCTGTTGACTAAACGACCTTGCTAACCACTCCCTATTGCTCAAACTAGAAGCGGTCACCACAAGAAAGTATGGTTCGGGCCAGGACTTGTAACCAAAATGGAGAAAATAGGAGAACAAAAGATTCGGCAAGGCTCCTTAGATGGTTTGGGATATTCGGCAATGGCGATCTTTTTAAGGGTGACCGGTTTGAAACAAAGTTTAAGAAAAGGAGTGAAGGGAGAGGGATATGGGTTCATAAAAGGTTATGCCCTCTGCCAATTCGGCTTCAAAGAAATAAGATGGAAAAAGGATTTGCTCGGACTCACTTTCGGCAATGGTCTAGAGAATGAATAAATGAAGACAAAGGGAAGAACTTTTGGCAAGGAAAAAACAAAGTGGTGAATGAAAATGAGCACCTCCCTCCCCTATTTATAACATTCGGCCAAGCCTCAACCTCCCAAAAAAATCCTCAAATCTCTCCTAAACTACCTCCCTTCCATCCATTCAAAAGATTTGAAAAAGTCAAACCTATCTAGCCAAATTCAAAAAAGAAGACCAAGTCTTTCTCCACTTTTCAAGCCTCCAAAAACCACCTAACTCTTCTCCTCTTTGACGCAAAAACAAGGCCCCAATTGCTGCTCTTGCGAATCGAACCTGAGCCCCTTCTCCTTGCAAATGGCGTCACTTCTCCATGCTCTAAGTGGCGCCTCCTTGCCACTCTGCCAAGCTACTCTTAGTGCTAAAATTCCACCAAAAATTCTCTTAAGGCCCCCCTCTGTCCAAGCTCCCTTTTAACCCTAAATCTAAAAATTTTCCGGGGCATTCCACTACACTCTAGGGTTCTCAAGACCCCTAAAACTAACCCAACCACACACTGAAGTGTGCCAACACCCGAGCTAAGCACCAAAAACCTAACCCTTAAAACCAGGGTGTTACACATGTGGTCAGGTCGTGTGACTACACACGCCCGTGTCCCTAACCTGTGTTACTCTTTAACTTATAAGGCATGAAGAAATTGAAGTCACACGGCCAAGTGACACGCCCGTGTGCTAGGCCTTGTGGAGAATTTTATTTTTGAAATTTAGGTGCAGTTTTCACATGGCCATGTAATACGCCTATGTCCAAGGCCGTGTCAACCACACAGCTGAGACACATGCCCGTGTCTCTACCCTTGTGCCCAATTCTGAGCATTCTGCTTCCATTTTTAAGATGCAGGGGACACACGGCCAAATCGCATGCCCATGGGATAGGCCGTGTGTCACACGGCCTAAACACACGCTCGTGTGTCTACCCATGTGGACAAAATAAAGCCATTTCCTAGCTTTGTTTTTCTCACCCAATTTACCACAATCCTACACCAAATCATGTAAACATATATCAACCAATCCAAATATGCAAGTTAAACAGTCTAATATGTTATAGCATCACATGTACTCTTAGCTTAAATATACTCTAATCATAAACACATAAGCCTGATATAATTCCATCAAACCAACCCAGAATAAACTTAAGTAATTACCATAAAATAAATTCATACATAACCAAACTTAAACCATCACTAGCCATTCCAACGACTAGATTACAAAACATCACTTACAAGCCATCATTTGGCCAAATGAGCCTATACATGCCATTATACCAAAAAGAGATTTCTATTTATACCAAAATGAGATAGTGGATAGTGTGATTGATGCTCCGACCGACCTCCAACCTTCGCGAGCTTACGAGCACTATAAAATAAAGGAAAATAAATAGGGTAAGCGTTTTCATGCTTAGTAAGTTCGTATAACGGGAATTAAACTTACCGATTATATTTATTCATACAAGCATACATAACCATAACATCCAAAGTTTTTGGTAAATTTACCTAAACATATACACTTAATCAAACAAGTTAGTCACATTCGATGGACATTCGGGTAGTATACACAAAGTATACATATCAAGTATCCATCAATTCATGTTCAAAAGTGTAACAGTCCGAATTTGACCTTAATCAGAACGGTGGTTTTGGGACCACGAATTCGAGTCTGAAATATGCTTAAATATTATATTATGTGCTTATTATATGTGAATTAATGTGTGTGAAAGTTTCGTAGAAAAATTTAATCGTTTGTGTGCTTAATTAAATAAAAGGACTTAATCGCGTAATATGTTAAAGTTGCAAACTATAGTGAAATGTGCTAAATTGATTATGGCTTTTTAATATGGAGTATCAAAAGGGAAATTAACCCATTTTTATGTGTAGTGGGTGGCATATACCAAGAATAACCTTAGTATTATTTGTTTATATATTATAGTAAAAAGGTTAATTTAGTAATCCAACAATTACATAATATATGTTAATTAAAAAAAATAAACATGTTTACTCCATCTTTCTCTTGGCCGATTATTGAAGAAAGAAAAAGGAGCTAAGTTTTTTGATTTTCGATTACTTTCCAAGCTAAATTCAAGGTAAGTCTTTAGTCGGTTTTTGTAAATTTTTACGTTTTTGAGATCGTTGCTTCGATCTGTACCTGACCCATGTTAGAATTTTTAAATATAAGCATGCCTAATGTTCGGCCATTGATATGTTCATGTGATTTTTGATGTTTGATGATGTTAAATTAAAGATATGTTAAAGATTAGTATATTTTGTATTAGAAGTTTTGATGAAATTGAGTATTTAGGGCTAATTTGTAAAAATAAATTTTTAGAGGGGTTTATTTGCAAAATAAATGAAAGAAATGGACTTGTATAGTCCCTATACATATTCGGCCCTTGAGTGGTATTGAGAAATCTTGTGTATTTTGTATTTTATGCAAATAGGATTAAATTGCAAAAATGTCAAACAATAAGGGTAAAATGGTAATTTGATTGTTTATGTATTTTGGGACTAAATTGAAATGAAATGTACTTGAATGAGCTAAATTTTAATGTGTTTCGATCAAGAACAAAGAAAGATAGATTTGGATCGAGGGAAGGCAAAGGTTACCGAATAGCCGGTCTACGTCGTCCGTCGATAGTCGAGGTAAGTCTATGAGCAATTATGTGTCGTAAACTATTTACGTAGTATAACAAATGATGGAATTAGGAAATTTTGGATATATAATTGTGGAATAGCCGAATGTTAATGTGGTGACTTAGGTTCAAATTTTATTCGATGTAAAATGATTAAGTTATCTAAGCTCGATGTATGATAGTAGAATGAAGATAAAATGCATGTGTTGTATGTGACTTTGGTATTAGATAATGTGCACGAAATGGTTAATCATGATGATATTTGGGCTTCGAGCCTAGCAGGCCTTGTGTCGGTGTTACACATATATGTATATCGGGCTAAATGCCTAGCAGGCTTTGTGCCAGTGGAATGAATTTTAGACCTTGAGTCTAGCAGGCTTAATACCGGTGTGTACTTCGGGCTTTGATGCCTAGCAGGCTTAATGCCGGTGACATTTTTTTAATTAAAAAGCCATGGATTATTTGCAAGGTGGAATATAGCTACAACAATAAGGTAAAGGTTTGGGTAAGCCTAAATTGTATCTAAGATGTAAGTAAATAGGTAAGTATATGTTTATAATTACCCTTTTGAATTAAGTAAATTGAGGTATGCCGAAGCTTTTGTTGAAATGTTACAGTGCACTTTCATTTATATTGAATTATGAAAACAATAAGTGTATTGAAGTATAAGTTGATTATGCTATTGAGATTCAGCATATGTGCAAATGGTATATGAGAATAATAGGTCATATGTGATTAAAATGTGCATTATATTATTAGTCTTGAATTATACAGATACCTAAGGTATTTAAGTGTTGGAGTTTCATGCTTATGATAGATGGTTAACCAATTTGCTAAATGAAATTCATGACTTATGGCTTTGGTGAAATTATATGATAAATCATTGTATTTAAAATTCTATTCGAATTGATATTTATTTGTATACATAATAAAGTTTGAATGTTTAGTTAAATACTGAATTTGCCTTAGACTTACTAAGCTAGTGAGCTTACATTATATGTGTTCATTGTCTGTTTTATAGACTTTGGTCAAGCTACAGGCTCAAAGGATCACTGGAGAAGTCAACCACACTATCGACTCTTTTGGTACTTATAAACTTAGTTTTTGATTCAAAAGGGCATGTGTAAGCTAGGCTAAGTTGTAAACCTATGGTATTTAATCTTGTATATGAGTATAGCCTTGCGAAAATGGCTATTTCTTTTGGCTAAGCTTTACTTAGGTGTTTTAATATAATGACTTGTTTAATTGTTAATGGTTATGAGTTTTAATCATTCTTTAAGTTTAGATTGCAAATTATATGTATATAAATCATGGCATATATGTTGAGATGTTTAATTATGGTTCGGGGATGACATTGGAAATGTTTATGTATTTATATTTAATTTGATCATTGGAGTATTAATTTGAGGATCGAATATAAGGTAATGGATTTGTTGTACTTTGGCATTTTAGGTTAGTTATTGAGCATATACTTTTGATATGTTATGTAATGATCTTTATGTGAAAGCATCTTCAGCGTGGATGTGGTTTAATAATCATCAATATAGAGACTATTCAAATGGCATGTGGTTATAGGAAGATGTCTTTTTATGTGTAACGTAGATACAGTCACATCTAACAAGTTGTGTGGAATTTCTTAACCTTGCCTATATGCATAATTTGTGATTTGGCTTAATTCCTAATGTTTGTCAGTGATATGGTTACGTAAATTTGTTAATCATGATTGAATATGGCTTTGTCTTGGAGAAATATGCGCATATTTCATAAGTATCATGAACATGTTCGGTTATACTTTAGTATATTAATGTTACTTGTGTAAACAGATAGACAACAGAGTTCGGTGGGTTTGTATGTTTTAAATAGGCAAATTACATATAAGGTAAGAAATGATAAGCAGATAATTGTCTAAGATAATAAATGTGTTTATAATCATCTCATTTATATATTTATAAGGTGAATAGTAAATGCTTGAACATGTATTAAATCTTTAAATGACACATATTCGATGATTCAATGATTTGAAATGTACAAGCATGAATTCTATTTCTTTTGGTTTGATAGAAGTAAATTGTGATTGTAACATCTCGTGAAAAGGGCCTATGCATTTTCGGTTTAATTGTACGAAATGACATGTCTTATGTGTTATGAAAGTATTTTGAACATTTTTTGGAAACCTGGAAATGTATGGAAATGTTAAGTTTAAAGTGAACATTTTTGGAAACTTGGAAATGTAAGGAAATGTCAAGTTTAAAGAGGGAAAAGAAAATTTTTGGAAACTTGGAAATGTAAGGAAATGACTTAGAAAATGTCAAGTTTTAAAGTTTAAAAGAGGAAACTGAGGCAAGGTGGCCTTAAGAGAAATGGTATGTGAAATTTGGCACACAAACAGGCTTGGAAAAGTAATGGGCCAAGGTTCGAGCTGCGGGGGAAGCAAAATAAAAGAGTTTTATTTTTTTTGCTGCAAGGAGCAAGGGAGTTGGACGGCACAAGGCTTTATTTTAGGAGTTCTATTCTCTCTAAAATTCGGCTAAATGATGGATAAATAAGGGATTTATTTATCATTATTTTCAAGATATAATTGTTGGATTAAATTTAAATAAAGTGATAATTCAAGGATAAAGCTATCAAAATAAGGGGGAGTGGTGGCCAAGTAAAGGACTCTAGCTAGTAATTTCGGCTACTAGAAGAAAAGAGACCATTCATTCATTCATTCTCTTTTTCCTCTTCCCTCTGCCGAAACTCTCTAGCAACCATCCTCCTCCTCTCTTTCATTTGTTAAGCCGAATCTATAGTCCACCAGTGCCGAAACCCTCAAGTTTTCTTTTCTTTATTTTTTTGTGGAAATCAAATACTCTAAGAGAGCCCTAGCCGATTTCTCCATTGAATCCAAAAGCCGAAACCTTGAGATTATCATCTAGTCATCAAAGCCGATTTCTTTAAGGGGCTTCAAACAAAGGTGCTGTCGATTTCATTGAGTAAGGGTAAGTGTAACACCCCCAACCCGGCCCACGAGTCCTGACCGGGTCTGGTATGTCACTGAGTAAAATAATTTGAACTCATTTGGAAGTTTGGTGAGAATTTGATAAAATTTTGGCTAAGGTATTAAAACGGGGTTTGGAAAACTTAGTTGGGCTTTTTACAATATAGGTGGGCTGATTAACCCTTTTGAAAGCATTTGAACTAGTAACATTTTAAAATCATCTGAGTTATTGGTGACTTGGTAAATTTTGTTACCCGATGGTAACCTCTTTTAAAATCCCATAGAAATTTATTAAGGAAAAAAAAATAAAGAAATTCTTTTAACCGGTTCACTTAACTTTTAAAAATTTCATTTGTAACATAATATAAGTAAAATAGCATCCACATAATAAATAGCAGCCTTATTACAATTCCCAAAATAAAACTTAGAAAATAATAATTTTAACTAAAGCAAAGTAAAAATAATTCCAACGTCAAGCATGGCCGTCTCGAGTCCTCTCCGCGATCTACTCATCTGCAAAATGTTAAGGGAATGGGTGAGTCACCAAGACTCAGTGTGTAAATCCCCCACCCGGAAAATATATCTCATACACAATTCATTAATAAACATGCCTATGCAACCCAACTAGCCATCCATACTCCTTTTCTACCCCGTGTGGTCAAAACCATTGATGACTTAAAGTCACAATTTAAATGATGGGGCCAACCCATCGTGTGGTCAAAACCACTGATGACCATAGGTCACAATATATCAAATGTGGTCAAAACCATTGGTGGTACCAAACCACTGGGACTTAGTTGCAATAATCAGTCGTTGTGGTCAAAACCACTGATGACCATAGGTCACAAATAATCTGATGGGGCCAACCCATCTTGTGGTCAAAACCACTGACGACAGTCCATAATTCATCCCCCTCCTCTCATCAATCCCACCATCACATGCTTATATGTCAATTATCATATACCATGGCATAACATTTAGCATCATGTGATGGCATGCAAACCATATATCAACAATCACAAGTTAGGGGACTTACCCGGAATCCATGCTTAGCCATAAGCAAAACACTACCACAAAGGTGAATACAACAGCAATAATCATGTAAATTAATAAAGTGTGTAGTGAGTTCTTACACACCTGTTACTATCGTAATTCCTAGATCCCAAACAATCAATCGACCACACAAGACCTCCTTGCCCCTATATTCGGCCAAGCACAAGTTTTAGTGTCCTAGGCCATTCGGCCAAACCAAAATATCCAAAGGGTTAATATTTAACCCAAAAGCCTTACCTAATGCCCTTTGAGTACTAACTCCAACACACGAGATGTGATTCTGCTTCCCCTTCGACAATCGGCAACCACATGTTAATAGCCTTCGGCTTTTAATCACTAACTAATAACGTACTAAAATAGATCTTACCATCACTTACCAAAACCGAATACTAAAGATTGGGGACTTGGGTCGACTGCTTCACGATCCCGGAGTACCTAGAAGAAATCGATTACCAAAAGTGTTTAGGAGCCTTTCCCGCCGAAATTAGCACTTTACCCTTGTAAAAGTCGACAGAAGATAAGTGAGAAGAACAATAGGTATTCGGCCAAAACACTTACCTTCTCAAATCGTTTGCCAAGGAAGATCCGAGGAGATCTATCCTACTCTAATATTCGGCTAAGATGGGTTTCAAAGAAAGAAGAGAGATTCGGCACACATGTGGAAAGCAGATTCGGCTACAGTTTGGAAAGAGAAGGAAAAATTATAGGGGTTTTGAAGAAAAGAAATAGATGAGCTTTGGAGGTGTGGGGAATTCGGCCAAAGATTAAGAAGATAATTAATGGTTTTTGGTTTCGGTGAGAATGGAAAAATAAAAGAAAACAAACAAAAAAGGAAGAGGTTGGGAATTTCGGCTAATGGCAAAAATGGAAAAAGAAAAACAAGGTGATAAGTTGATGCTTTTATAGGCATTCAGCACCCCCCCTCCTGCTTGCCGTCCACTCTTCCCCTGAAGAGTTCAAATTTCGGCTAAACTCCTACAATTCCTCTTGGCCAATAGTTTAAACCAATTCAAAATAATTTGAATTATTCCAAGGCCTAAATTCTCTCTTGCCACCCTTTTAGTATTAATCCAATAATATCTAATTAATTAAAAAGAAAATCCTCATAATCTCATCATTATCCTGAGATTTAAAATTGAGCCCTTTTCTCTCTCTCTGTGCCGTCCAAATAAAATGCCAAAAAGGGGATTTTTGTGACTCGAACCAAGGCTCCCCCTTGCTCCTTGATGGCGTCAACTCCAGCTCCTAAGTGGCCTTCCTTTTGCCACTTTTCCAAGGCCTTTTTAGTGTTAGATAAGCCTTCATTTATTCTTGTAACCCGTACTCTCTAAGGCTTCCTACCTTTAAAGTTTCCAAATAAAATTTTCCACTATCCCGAGTCAACTCAAGACCCCTAATTAAGTCTTATCATTCCATAAATAATATCACAGCAATTCAAACTCAGGCAAAATAATGCAAACACGAATAACCCCAATTTTAGGATGTTACAGTAAGATCCAAAACTTGGTTTCCATTCTTTATATGTTAAGACTTGTCGAAATCCAGGACTAATTCTACTAAGGTACTTTGGCCAAATCTATGAAGAGTTTTTCCCGGATTTAGTGGTTGTCAACTACAAGAGGAGATCTGTCGGGACTTTCAAAGATCTAAGGTGAGTAATCGGTCTAAGGCTATTTCTTATGTTTAAGTGATTGAAAATTAGATCTAATATATAAGTCTATAGGGATTTCGACAGAGGTATATAGGGATTCCAAGATTTGGAAATCGCAAGGTAAGTGCCTAAATACAATCGGCTAAGGCCATGTATGGTATTCTAGATCTATTTCTTATATGTTTTAAAAGCCGGAAACTATCTAGTTAGGAGTTTTGGTGACTAGCCGATTACAAGGGTGTGCATCACAAAGTTTCGGGACTCGATGTAACACCCCTAACCCGACAACCTTTGCCGGAGTCGAGTATGTGGCATTACTAGACTTGACTACTAATTCGGGGCATAAAAATTTAAAACTGTCCAACTGCGTCATGCTGACTAAATTGACCATAACTCGAGTTACAAAACTCAAAATTTAGATCCATAAATTTTTCTTGAAAATAGACTCATATGAATTTTTACCATAATTTTTCCAGAATTTTTCATGTGGCCAATTAGTACAGTTTATTCATCAAAGTTACCTCTATTTCACTGTTTGATGATTCTGACCTATCTTTACAAAAACTCAGTTATCTCATTGTACAAAATTTCAATGATGTTCTTGTTTATTTCAATCAAAAATAGACTCATTAAGGATTCTAAGCATATAAACTATGCTCCATGATTATTTTTTTACAATTTTTAACAATTTTTCCAAGACAGAACATGAAATCACGAATTCATTCAGAACAAGTCTCACTAAAATTTAAATATCTCATAATATGAAATTCCTCTGCCTACTCTGTTTCTTTCATATCAAAATAGACTCAATAAGCTTTAATCCTATATCTTATTCACTTTCTAATTCAATTTATCCTATTTTTGGTAATTTTTCAAAATCACATCACTGCTGCTAACTACAAAACTATTTCATTGCAAAAATATGATTAACTAGTTTATAACCTCCTTACTCAATTTTATTTAAACTCTATACATTAACCATACATATATATACCAAAAACAATTCCACCAAACACACAACCAAACATAATCATCAAGCCAAAATATAAATTCCAAGATTTACAAGATGGACACACCTAGCATATGTAATTTAGGCCATGATCACATTTAAAACATCCATTTACATTACGAGCAAGCTATAAAATTCAAAATATAACAACGATACATAACCATGAAAATAGCCATGTTCGCACGGCTATATTTACATACAAAATTAAACATCATATGTTTCAATACTTAGCCTAACCTATACATGCCTTCAAAATCATGACCAAAATTTAAAATACCAAAAAGAAAGCGATAGTGTGGATGACTTTCTTGACGATCCCTCTCGAGCTCGTAGCTTTAATCAAAATCTATAAAACAAAGGAGAACATTTCACACTAGTAAGCTTACTAGCTTAGTAAGTCCTGAATTCGTAATAATATAACATTTAAACATTAAACATTTAAATTAAAATAATTCAACTCGTACGTTTGTACTCACATTTACTTTCAAACTTTCAATTTCAAAGTTATATAACGTATAAATTTATAGAACAATTTCTCTTTAGTCGAATGCTTATGATCAAATTATTTACTCATAATCCCACCTTCCAAGACCAAAATGTCATCATGTAACCATATGTATAAACATTCATATACTTAAAGTTCAATTATTATAATATAGCATTAAATACACAACCATCCATGTGGCCGAATATGCCTAGTCTTGTATCCACATATTAGAAGACCAAAGCCACAATATTCATATCATTCATTAGTAAAACCGAGAACACATATTAAAACTATACATATATACACATATATAAATCTCATTTGTAACACATATAATTTGAAATAAATGACTGAATTACGTGCTTACTTTATTATAAATAGGTAAGAAGTTTAATTCCTACCTTACATGCTTACCTGAGCCATTGACTCAATAAATTAGCTTTAATTTGCCTTGAACAAAAATTCGGGTTCTCTTTTGTAAAACACATCACCGGCATCAAGCCTGCTAGGCGCAAAGGCCTGATAAGTGACACCGGCACAAGGCCTGCTAGGCGTAAAAGCCCGATAAGTAACACCGGCACAAAGCCTGCTTGGCGTAAAAGCCCGATAAATAACACCGGCACAAAGCCTGCTAGGCGTAAAAGCCCGAGACATATCAATGTAGTTAAACATTCCCAACACACTCTTCATAACTAATATATACGTATGTCCAATTCAATTGGACTTGCTCACATTAAACCAATAGGATCATTATATCATTATGTAACCCAACAATTCACATCACATAACCAACTTAAATCATCAACCTGGTATACCTATATACATTCGGCCATGATATAAATGGGTACAAAATTCATCAATTCATACAATTTAATATAATCGTAATTAATTCCTTGACATGTTTTAGTTAAAGGACTTACCTCGGTTGTCGATAGTCCGTGCGAATCGGCTATTCGAGAACCTTCGTCTTTCCCCGGTCTAATTCTGTTTTTCTTTGCTCTTGATCTTAATCAAGCTCCTTATATTGCCGAAAATCAAGCTTCAACAATGGAGTTTTCTTCCTCCCACATTCGGCCAAGAAGAAGAACAAGGTATGTTCTCTTTCTTCCCACTTGTTTTTATTATTAAATGTTGTATTTAACACATATATTAACATTATTTATTAATACACTAATATAACTTATAATAAAACTAAAATAACATATAATTTGTAATTGGAGTGGCCCATTGCCGTTCCTTCTTGTTGTATATGGGCTAATTGCCCTTTTAGTACATCCACTTAAAAAGCCACAATCAATTTAGTGCCTTTCACTTTAGCATACAACTTTTGCGCTTTTCTCGATTAAATCCTTTTTATCAAATTAAGCACTTAAACGACTAAATTTTTCTACGAAACTTCCACACACACTAAATTACATATAATAAACACAAAATATAATATTGAAATATTTCTCAGGCTCGGATTCGTTGTCCCGAAACCACCGTTCCGATTAGGGTCAAAATTGGTCTGTTACAACTCTCCCCTCTTTAAGAATTTTCGTCCTCGAAAATTTTACCGTTAAACAAGGTTGGATATTGTTGTCTCATTGACTCCTCAGGCTCCCACGTAGCCTCTTCAACACCGTGACGATTCCATAGAACCTTTACTAATGGAATTCTTTTATTTCTCAACTCTTTTATTTCCCGAGCTAAGATACGAATCGGTTCCTCATCATATGTCAAATCAGATCGAATTTCAATCTCTGACGGTGTAATCACATAGGACGGATCCGATCTGTATTTGCGAAACATCGAAACGTGAAATACATTGTGTATCTTTTCTAAGTCAAGGGGCAATTTCAATCTATAAGCAACAGGCCCTATACGCTCGATGATTTCATACGGTCCGATAAATCTCGGACTCAACTTGCCTTCCGACCAAATCGGAGTATTTTCTTCCACGGAGAAACTTTTAGAACACACGATCTCAGGCACGAAATTCAATGTCCTTACGTTTCAAATCGGCATAAGACTTTTGACGATCCGGCGACTTTCAAATTACTCCTAATAACAACCACCTTACATTACTGTTTCTTTAATCCAATCAACCCCGTGTATCTTATTTTCACTGAGCTCAGTCCAATACAACGGTGTGCGACATTTTCGACCGTATAAGGCTTCATAAGGCGTCATTTTTATACTAGTTTGGAAGCTATTATTATAAGCAAATTCAACCAAAGGTAGGTATCGTTCCCACGTACCTTCAAATTCGAGAACACAACACCTCAACATGTCCTCAAGTATCAAAATAGTTCGCTCAGACTGACCGTCTGTTTGCGGATGGAAGGCTGTACTAAAATGAAGTTTAGTACCTAGAGCATCTTGCAATTTCTTCCAGAACCGCGATGTGAATCTCGAGTCCCTATCTAAAACAATGGAACTCGATACACCGTGCAACCTTACAATCTACGACACATACAATTTGGCAAGCTTATCAAGTGAATAGTCGATACGTACCGGTACAAAATGAGCTGATTTAGTCAGTCTATCAACGATAACCCATACAACATCTTTCTTACTCGGTGTCATAGGAAGACTGGATACAAAATCCATTGTAATTCTATCCCATTTCCATTCAGGTATCATGATTGGTTGAAGTAGTCCGGACGGTACCTGATGCTCAGCTTTTACTTGTTGACAGATTAAGCACTTGGAAACAAACTCAGATATATCCCATTTCATGCCAAGCCACCAATAGAACTGCTTCAAATCGTTATACATTTTAGTGCTACCGGGGTGTATCGATAGTCGACCACTATGGGCCTCACTCAGAATCATCTGTATCAAATCTGAGTTCTTTGGAACACACAATCGGCTTTTATAATTCAAACAATCATTTGCATCAATCTGAAAATCTGATTCTGTACCGTTTTCACACTGAATCCGAATAGCAATCAAATTTTTGTCAACTTTCTGTGCATCACAAATTTGTTGAATAAACATCGGTCTTGCTTGTAACTCGGCTATGATCGAACCATCATCAGACATAGCCATCTGTGCGTTCAATGCACGAAGAGCAATTAATGATTTTCGACTTAACGCATCCGCAACAACATTAGCTTTCCCCGGATGGTAGTCAATCACTAATTCATAGTCTTTCAGCAATTCTAACCATCTGCGTTGTCTCAAATTTAGATCTTTCTGAGTCATCAAATATTTTAGACTTTTATGATCCGAATAAATATGACATTTTTTGCCAAATAAGTAGTGACGCTAAATTTTCAATGCGAACACAATGGCTGCTAACTTCAGATCGTGAGTTGGATAATTTTTCTCATGCGGCTTCAATTGTCTCGAAGCGTAGGCTATCACCTTGCCTTCTTGCATTAAAACGCAACCCAACCCATTCAAGGAAGCATCACTAAAAATAATAAATTCTTTACCCGATTCAGGCTGAGTTAACACTGGAGCTTCGGTCAAAAGGGCTTTCAACTGCTCGAAACTTTTCTGACCACTCAAACTTGACATCTTTCTGTAGTAGTTTCGTCAAAGGTGTAGCTATTACAGAAAAACCTTTTACAAATCGTCTATAATATCCCGCAAGGCCTAGGAAACTTCGGATCTCGGAAACATTCTTTGGTGGTTTCCAATCGAGTATAGCTGCTATTTTGTTTGGATCCACCCGAATACCTGATGCTGAAACAACATGACCCAAGAAGCTGACTTCATTCATCCAGAACTCACACTTACTAAACTTTGCATACAGTTGTTGATCTCTCAAAGTTTGTAGCACTAATCTCAAATGCTCAACATGTTCGGTTTCATTTTTGGAGTAGATCAGTATATCGTCAATAAACACTACTACAAACCGATCCAAAAACTATCGGAAGACTCGATTCATTAGATCCATAAAAACAGCAGGTGCATTAGTGAGTCCAAAAGGCATAACCAAAAACTCAAAATGTCCGTACCTCGTTCGGAACGCAGTCTTTAGCACATCTGTACCTCGACTGACATGGCCCGATAATGCTTCGATCTCAAATCTATCTTGAAAAATCAAGAAGCCCCTTTAAGCGATCAAACAAATCATCAATCCGAGGTACTTGGTACTTATTCTTTATAGTTACCTTATTTAGTTGCCGGTAGTCGATACACATTCGCATAGTCCCATCTTTCTTTTTCACAAATAAAACCGGTGCACCCCAAGGAGAGAAGTTCGGTCGTGCAAAGCCCCTATCTGTCAACTCTTGCAACTGTGCTTTCAATTCTTTTAACTCCGTAGGTGCCATCCGATACGGAGCTATCGAAATCGGAGTCGTCCCCGGTACTAATTCAATGCCGAACTCAATCTCTCGTACTGGGGGTAAACCCGATAGTTCTTCAGGAAACACATCGAGGTATTCACATACAACTGATACAAATTCAATTTGTTTCTCAGACATTTTATTATCCAGTACATAAGCCAAATAAGCTTCACACCCTTTTCTCACATACTTCCGGGCTAACATTGAAGATATTACTGTAGGCAACCCATTTACATAACAGGATTTAATTCTGATGGTCTCACCGTTTCGACATTTCAAATCAATAAGCTTTCTTTTACAATCCACTCTTTGCCTCATGTGAAGTTAACGGTCCATACCCAAGATTATATCAAATTCGTCAAAGGGCAACAACATTAAATCAGCTGGGAAGCAATAATCCCGAATCATCAACGGGCAACCTCTACACACTTTATTAACAAGCACACATCTACCCAAAGGGTTGGACACACGAATCACAAACTCGGTAGACTCAACTAGCAGAGTCTTGCCAAATTCTAAAGTTTCACACACATAAGAATGAGTCGAACCAGGATCAATTAGTGCAATCACAGTAGTATCATAAAGAGTGAAAATACCAATAATGACGTCAGGGGAGGAAGCATCCTCTCTGGCTCGTGCAGCATAAGCTCTAGCCGGAGCTCTAGCCTCATATCGAACTGTAGTGTTCTTTGCTCCTTTCTGACTACCACTACGTTTCTGAGAATGCGGGTGGTCTACCTCGCACTGACGTGTTGCTCGGCTTAGTGTTCTGAACTGTATTCTGCTGAGCCAACCTCGGACATTCTCTAATAAAATGATCTAACGACCCACATTTAAAGCAAGACTGATCATGAAATCTACAACTCCCTGAGTGCCATTTTCCACAGTGCTTGCATTCAACTTTATTCTGTGGAACGTTACCAACACTGGCTATCGAGGTAGCTTGAGAGCTCATAGGAGGTCGATCCCGTCTAGGTGGATCTGTAGTAGCTTTATGTCGTTTGTAGTCCTCTCGAACTTCTTGGTTATGGAATGAAAGACCTTACAGAAGGTCTTTTTACGAATGTCTCTAGCTTACATGTCTCACCTTTCTTTTCTCTTTCCCGAGCTCTTGACTTTGCAAACTCTCTCAACTAAAGTCGCAAACTCTTGAATTTCAAGAATGCCAACAAACATCTTTATATCTTCATTCAAGCCATCTTCAAATCTTTTACACATAATAGCTTGGTAGAAACACACTCTCTAGCATATCTGCTGAGAGCGACAAATTTTCTTTCATATTACATTACGGTCATTAGCCCCTGTTTATTTCAAGGAACTCCTTTCGTTTTTGATCAACGAATCTTTGGTGATATATTTCTTGCGGAATTCATTACGGAAGAAATCCCATGTCACTTTTTCTTCGGAACTCACGATACTAGTGTATTCCACGGTGATATCTGATGTCCCGCAAAGAAAGATATAGCACACTTCAGGCATTCATCTGGAGTACATGATAGCTCATCAAGTACCAGAATAGTGTTATCGAGCCACATTTCAGCTCGCTCTGCGTCATCATCATCATTGGCTTTAAATTCTTCGGTCCCAAATTTTGGATTTTATCAAGCGAGGGCCTACTAGATCTCACCGGATCTATCATCGAAGTCTTTGAAGGAATCGAGTTGGATTATTCGGGGTGGAGGTTGGTGTACAAGCGGGTTAGTCTGAATAAACTGGGTAAACCACTCGTTCATCATTTGATAGAAGGCTTGCTTAGTCTCTCCTCATGACTACCCGAAATAGGTCGAGAGTCTACCGCACCGATTCATGTGTGCGGTCAGGCGCTACACTCTCTACATCATCCGCTACGGCTCTTTTCGGGATCGAGTATCCATTTACTATATAAAACAAAGTTCAAAGTGTCGAGAAGTCACCACACTATCAATATATGATAAAGGCATGTATAGCTAGACTCACACGCGCTACGGTAGTCCTAGAATCGACTAAACTGTAAGCTCTGATACCAATCAAATGTAACACTCCTAACCCGAAAACCTTTGCCGGAGTCGAGTATGTGGCATTACTAGACTTGACTACTAATTCGGGGCATAAAAATTTAAAACTGTCCAACTGCGTCATGCTGACTTAATTGACCATAACTCGAGTTACGAAACTCGAAATTTAGATCAATAAATTTTCCTTGAAACTAGACTCATATAAATTTTTACCATAATTTTTCCAGAATTTTTCATGTGGCCAATTAGTACAGTTTATTCATCAAAGTTACCTCTATTTCAATGTTTGATGATTCTGCCCTATCTTTACAAAAACTCAGTTATCTCATTGTACAAACTTTCAATAATGCTCTTGTTTATTCCAATCAAAAATACACTCATTAAGAATTCTAAGCATATAAACTATACTCCATGATTATTTTTGTACAATTTTTAACAATTTTTCCAAGACAGAACAGGAAATCACGAATTCATTCAGCACAAGTCTCACTAAAATTTAAATATCTCATAATATGAAATTCCTTTACCTACTCTCTTTCTTTCATATCAAAATAGACACAATAAGCTTTAATCCTATATCTTATTCACTTTCTAATTCAATTTATCCTATTTTTGGTGATTTTTCAAAATCACATCACTGCTGCTAACTAAAAACTATTTCATTGCAAAAATATGATTAACTAGTTTATAACCTCCTTACTCAATTTTATTTAAACTCTATACATTAACCATACATATATATACCAAAAACAATTCCACTAAACACACAACCAAACATAATCCTCAAGCCAAAATATAAATTCCAAGATTTACAAGATGGACACACCTAGCATATGTAATTTAGGCCATGATCACATTTAAAACATCCATTTACATTACGAGCAAGCTATAAAATTCAAAATATAACAACGATACATAACCATGAAAATAGCCATGTTCGCACGGCTATATTTACATACAAAATTAAACATCATATGTTTCAATACCTAGCCTAACCTATACATGCCTTCAAAATCATGACCAAAATTTAAAATACCAAAAAGAAGGCGATAGTGTGGATGACTTTCTTGACGATCCCTCTCGAGCTCGTAGCTTTAATCAAAGTCTATAAAACAAAGGAGAACATTTCACACTAGTAAGCTTACTAGCTTAGTAAGTCTGAATTAAGTAATAATATAACATTTAAACATTAAACATTTAAATTAAAATAATTCAACTAAATGACGTTTGTACTCACATTTACTTTCAAACTTTCAATTTCAAAGTTATATAACGTATAAATTTATAGAACAATTTCTCTTTAATTGAATGCTTATGATCAAATTATTTACTCATAATCCCACCTTCCAAGACCAAAATGTCATCATGTAACCATATGTATAAACATTCATATACTTAAAGTTCAATTATTATAATATAGCATCAAATACACAACCATCCATGTGGCGAATATGCCTAGTCTTGTATCCACATATTAGAAGACCAAAGCCACAATATTCATATCATTCATTAGTAAAACCGAGAACACATATTAAAACTATACATATATACACATATATAAATCTCATTTGTAACACATATAATTTGAAATAAATGGTGAATTACGTGCTTACTTTATTATAAATAGGTAAGAAGTTTAATTCCTACCTTACATGCTTACAGAGCCATTGACTCAATAAATTAGCTTTAATTTGCCTTGAACAAAAATTCGGTTTCTCTTTCAGTAAAACACATCACCAGGCATCAAGCACGCTAGGCGCAAAGGCGATAAGTGACACAAACACAAGGCACGCTAGGCGTAAAAGCCCGATAAGTAACACGGCACAAAAGCGCTGGCGTAAAAGCCCGATAAATAACACCGGCACAAAAGCACGCTGGCGTAAAAGCCCGAGACATATCAATGTAGTTAAACATTCCCAACACACTCTTCATAACTATTACAAACGTATGTCCAATTCAATTGGACTTGCTCACATTAAACCAATAGGATCATTATATCATTATGTAACCCAACAATTCACATCACATAACCAACTTAAATCATCAACCTAGTATACCTATATACATTCGGCCATGATATAAATGGGTACAAAAATTCATCAATTCATACAATTTAATATAATCGTAATTAATTCCTTGAAATGTTTTAGTTAAAGGACTTACCTCGATTGTCGATAGTCCGTGCGAATCGGCTATTCGAGAACCTTCGTCTTTCCCCGGTCTAATTCCGTTTTTCTTTGCTCTTGATCTTAATCAAGCTCCTTATATTGTCGAAAATCAAGCTTCAACAATGGAGTTTTCTTCCTCCTACATTCGGCCAAGAAGAAGAACAAGGTATGTTCTCTTTCTTCCCACTTGTTTTTATTATTAAATGTTGTATTTAACACATATATTAACATTATTTATTAATACACTAATATAACTTATAATAAAACTAAAATAACATATAATTTGTAATTGGAGTGGCCCATTGCCGTTCCTTCTTGTTATATGGGCTAATTGCCCTTTTAGTACATCCACTTAAAAAGCCACAATCAATTTAGTGCCTTTCACTTTAGCATACAACTTTTGCTCCTTTCTCGATTAAATCCTTTTTATCAAATTAAGCACTTAAACGACTAAATTTTTCTATGAAACTTCCACACTCACTAAATCACATATAATAAACACAAAATATAATATTTAAATATTTCTCGGGCTCGGATTCGTGGTCCTGAAACCACCATTCCGATTAGGGTCAAAATTGGTCTGTTACACTCGATTCGTAAGTCAATTGGCAGCAAGGTAGGTTTTAAGTGTACAGATCCTACTAGGATTTGGTTTTATAGCTGAATAGGCTTTATGCTAACATATTAAGGTTACCGAATGTAGGAATTGAGATCTAAAGCAATAGATCAGTTCTTCGGGATTTCAAGGAATTCGTTAAGCAAATCAGGTGTGTATCCCACACTAACTTTTAATAAGATATATGGCAACATTTAATATGTGCATGTTTATAAGAATATGGCTAAGGTACCGTGTTACGGTACTAAGTACTCAGGTACGTTTCCTACTTCTACTAGGATTACGAAATATGTTATATTTAACATGTGAAAAGTGACATGAATGTGAATTTAAGTATGATATGCATAATATGAATAATATGGGGCATTCGGGTTATATGAAAAGGGGAAGTGAATGTGGTGACTTGGTCTCACTATCTCGAATGTGGTGACCTCGGTCACATTATCGAATGTGGTAACCCGGTTACATTATCCGAATGTGGTGTCTCATGATACAATTATCTGGTGGCTATGCCACGAATTTTATATGGGCGATGAGCACGTCATTTGCATGTGATCGCCGATGGTGTGTAGCGGATGGAGGGTTGGCTTAGTAGTCCCCACGGTGTACAGGTTGGTACGGGGATGTGTAGCGGATGGCATCTAGGTTTGGGTTCGGGTTGCATCATTATTTTATCTGTATATGGATATGCATGTGATATGATAAGGAATGTTTGTTCTAGTAAATTTTAGTGTTGGTTACACATTGAGTCTGTTGACTCACCCCGTTGTGGGAACATGTTTCAGGTGATGAACAGTGATGGACCGGGACGGCAGAACTTGTGGTGGCCATGCTCAACTTGAAGTTTTATTTGATTTGGACATTTGATTTTATTTAAGTACTATAAAATTTTATTTTGGGTTTTGTCCGATGTAATAAGGCCATAGTGATGATTTTACTTTTGTTTTATTTACTATGTTACAAATTTATGATAATTAAAGAATAAGCCAATTTAATTTAAAATAAACTTTAAAAAAATTTTGACACCTGAAATAAATGGGTTTTCACTATAAAGTAAACTTGTTTTCAACTCGAGCCCAATCCACAAACAAACTATCTTTAAAGCACACAGTTTTTCAAAGTAACAAATGATATTTTGAACCGGTATACATCGAGGAACATACCAGATCCGGTCTAGGCTCGTGGGCAGGGTTTGGGGTGTTTCAGTTTGGTATCACAGCCCGTTTCAAACTCTCAGCCTATGGGCTAAGGCCCAAAACATTTTCCAATCGAGCCAAATGAGTTTTATGGAAGTATTTCTGAAAATAAGCAGGTTTTCTGGCATGGCACCTAAGTCTCCAGGCCATTTGTCCCACGGTAAGTACCACAACCATCTGTGTGATTATGTGAATTATAGAAGGGTAGAAAAGGAATGGAACGTAGAATAGTATGATAGGTATTTGAACCGT
The DNA here is from genome assembly GCA_025503065.1 of Gossypium bickii. Lineage (NCBI taxonomy): Eukaryota > Viridiplantae > Streptophyta > Magnoliopsida > Malvales > Malvaceae > Gossypium > Gossypium bickii. The sequence goes on along the minus strand of CP106710.1, from coordinate 63,880,733 downwards.
AGGACTAATCTACTCAAACACAAATACATAAGACTTAATTGCCTAACTAAACAAACCTATGGCTAAGTCAACCGAGTTAGGGTGTGGTAACCCCTGTGCGCATGTCTAGGATTGGATCCAGAAAAGCCTGGTATTTAAGCGGCTCCTAGTGACTCACCTCCTTCGCGCAGAATCCTACCGGTGTGTAGCTTAGTTCACCCTAACTCAGAGGGCTCAGTAGGTGTGGCAACCTCTGTGCGCATGTCTAGGAAGGGTTTCAGTAGGAGCTTGGTACTTAAGCAGTCTGTGTGACTCACCTCCTCTCCATTCGAGCCCTACCTGGTGCGTAGCTTTGGTTCACCCTAACCAAGAGGACTCGGTCATAGGCTAAACACGATAACTAAAACCCGAAAGGGAACTAGCCGTGTTTTTATAAAAAAAAAAACCCTAGTTTCGAAACTCTTAAAATTACCTTTTTAATTTATGAGAACTATTTATACAGAATTTTTTCTGAAAAATTCCTTGATTTATAAAATTACAAAAATACCCCTAGTGGTGAAATTACAAAAATACCCTTGGTTTATAAAATGTCCAAACTACCCACAGTTCTAATCCAAATTTCATTACTTTATAAATGTTCAAAAACCCTTATTTGCAAAATATCAAAATACCTTGATTTTTGGAAAATTACAAAATTGCCCCTAACTTACAAAATTACCAAAATGACCCTAATTTCCAAAATTTCTGCAACATCACTGTTTTAGAAAACAAATTCTCAAAAAAGAACCCTCAAAGTTTTGCAAATTTGGAAATACCCCGGAATTATTGAACTTTACAAATTCACCCTGGTTTATTACCAAAATACCCCCGAGATTCAAAATTACTGAAATACCCCCGAATTTTAAAATTTTCCAAAATACCCCGAGAATTTAAAATTTTCAAAATACTTTTTGACAAAATCACCAAGGAACTTTTTCTTTTGAAAAAATTCGAAAATACCCTGTAGGACAAATTACGAAAATACCCCTGGGTAGTGGGAAAACAACAACAATGAAAACTACAACGTTTCTCTGAATGAACGAAAGTTCATAACTGATTGATGGATGTATGAATGAAAAGACTATGTGTATATATGAATACGAAAGAACCACCCCTAAAATTCTTTTCATAAAACTTTTTTGCGGGTAATCAAGTGAAACAAAGACTAATTCATAAAACTTCATAATCAGATCACGACGTTAGAAATGAGCTCAGAGGACGTGGTCATCGAGGACGCGCGGTAGAGGAGCGATGGATGACCGTGTCGAACACCGTTAGATCGGGTCAAGGACCTGACAATGAGATACCACCGCCACCACCACCCCCAACTGTGGGTGTTGAGCAGCAAGCTCAAATGGGAGATGATCTTTGTATCGCAGCCGTGTCTTTGCGAGTTTTGGAGTTGGTGGCTGGTGCAGGAGAAAATTCGGGAACTCGGAAGTCGGTACTTGAGCGACTTCGTGCCAATGGAGCTGAAGTGTTTCGTGGAGTATTCGGTGTGGCATCCAAGATACTGGTGAGTCTTGGTTGGAGGCATCGAGCGCATTATGGATGAGCTCGACTTGACCCCTGAGGAGAAGTTGAAAGGAATGGTGACACTGTTACGCGATGAAGCGTACCAATGGTGGTTAACTATTCGGGATGGTGCCACAGTTGAAGATCTAACCTGGGAGTACGTTAAGAAAGCGTATCAAAAGAAATACGTTGGAACCAGGTATACTGATGAACAAAGGAAGGCTTTTCTAGGGCTGGTTCAAGGGAACAAGTCCGTAGCCGAGTATGAAGCTGAATTTCTAAGGTTGAGCCGGTATGCTCGAGGAGTAGTGGCAACCGAGCAAGAGCGGTGTGTCTAATTTGAGGACGATTTGAGGGATGATTTAAGGTTGTTGATAGCCCCACATCAGGAATGGGAATTTTCCACGTTAGTGGAAAAAACTAAGGTAGCCGAGGGAATCAAGGACTCGGTAAAGCAGAGCTCTGATAGGAATAGGCCCAAGAGGGGTTATGGGTCGTCAAGATCGTCTGGGAGTGGGCAGAAGAGGCCTAGAGTTGATGGGCCGCGAGGTCAGCAAGCTGGTACAGGATGGCAGTATCGTCCTTGTGAGCATTGTGGAAAGAAGCACTTAGGGGAGTGCTGGAAAAAGACGGCAGGATGTTTTAGGTGTGCGTCAAGGACCATATGCTCAAGGATTGTCCTAAGAAACCAGATGAAAGTCGATCAGTAGCTCAGAATGTTAGCCAGGCTGGTAAAGGAGGACAGCAGCCTCAACGAGGTCGTGGTTCGAATAACAGAAGTAATAGTGCTGGCAGAGGATATGGAACACAGGGCAGAGGTGCTACTAATGCTGAGGCAAGGCAACCGGGTCTGGTTTATGCGGTTTGCCGTAGGGAGGATGGAGACGCGCCGGATGTTATAACCGGTACGTTCTTTTTTTATGGCAAGCCTTATTATGCCTTAATTGATGTGGGCTCGACCCATTCTTATGTTGCATGTAGTATAGTGGAAACAATAGGCCTAGACTCTGAACTTTCTGATAGGTAGATGACTGTAGTAAGCCCATTAGGCCAAACTGTAGTGGTGGATAAGATCTTTCAGAGTGTAACTTTAGAGATTCAGGGAGTGAACTTTCGGGCTGATTTAATGGAACTACCCTTTGGGGAGTTTGAACTCATACTTGGAATGGACTGGCTAGTAGAGCACCGGGCCGTGTTGGATTGTGCGGCTAAACGAATGGAACTAAGGACCCCGGAGGATGAAGTAGTAGTAATGATCAGAGAACGAAGAAATTACCTGTCTAACGTAGTTTTAGCGTTAAAGGCTGAGAAAATGGTTAGGAAAGGGTGCAAGGCATTTTTAGCCTTCGTAAGTGCGTTGGGTGGAAAAGAAGAATGTGTCAGTGAAGTTAGAACGGTAAGGGACTTTGAAGATGTATTTTTGGAGGAATTACTAGGAATACCCCTAGATAGGGAGGTGGAATTTGGAATAGACTTGCTACCGGGAACAGCTCCTGTGTCAATCGCTCCATACCGAATGGCGCCAAAGGAGTTGGTTGAGCTCAAGGCTCAAATCCAAGAGTTGTTGGATCATGGGTTCATTCGACCTAGTGTGTCTCCACGGGGAGCACCGGTCCTGTTTGTAAAGAAGAAGGACGGAACTATGCGAATGTGCATAGATTACCATCAGTTGAATAAGCTGACCATCAAGAACAAGTATCCCTTGCCAAGGATAGACGACTTGTTCGATAAGCTGAAAGGGGCCGCAGTGTTCTCGAAGATAGACTTAAGGTCGGGATATCATCAGTTGAAGGTGAAGGAGGCAGATATCCATAAGACCGCTTTTAGGACAAGATACGGCCATTTTGAGTTTATAGTGATGCCGTTTGGATTGACGAACGCTCCAGCCGCGTTCATGGATATGATGAACCGGGTTTTCCAACCCTACTTGGATAGGTTTGTTGTCGTGTTTATCGATGACATTCTTGTGTATTCGAAGTCGGAGGAGGAGCATGATGACCACCTACGGATAGTGTTACAAGTATTAAAGGAGAAGAAGCTCTATGCCAAATTCAGCAAGTGTGAATTCGGCAGGAGGAGTGGCATTCTTAGGACATGTACTATCCGCAGAAGGTATAAGGGTGGATCCTAGGAAGATCGAAGCAGTGGTGGATTGGAAACCACCTAGGTCCGTGGCTGAGATCCGAAGTTTCTTAGGTTTGGCAGGCTATTACAGAAGGTTCGTGGAAGGGTTTTTGTCAATAGCCGCGCCTTTGACAAAGCTGCTAAGGAAGGAAGTATCCTTTGTATGGACGGATAAGCAACAGGAGAGCTTTGAGAAGCTTAAGAAGGTCTTGACGGAAGCTCCAGTTCTGATTCAGCCTGAGGTAGGAAAGGATTTTGTGGTGTACTGTGACGCTTCACATACAGGATTAGGCTGTGTTCTAATGCAAGATGGAAAAGTAGTCGCTTATGCGTCTCGACAGTTAAGGCCACATGAGGTTAACTACCCAACCCATGACTTGGAGTTGGCAGCAGTGGTTTTCGCTCTTAAGGTTTGAAGGCACTACCTTTATGGAGAAAGGTCGATAATCTACACAGACCACAAGAGCCTTAAGTATTTGTTGACTCAGAAGGAGTTGAACTTGAGGCAGCGAAGGTGGGTGGAATTATTAAAGGATTATGATTGCTCGATAGAATACCACCCGGGCAAGGCGAATGTGGTAGCTGATGCCTAAGTCGGAAGGTGGTGTCGGATATAAGGGCTATGTTCGCTCACTTGAGTTTGTATGATGATGGAAGCCTGTTGGCAGAGTTGCAAGTCAAACCCACATGGCTGAATGAGGTGAAAGGAGGACAGTTGGCTGATAAGGACCTAAGTGCTAAGTTACAGCAAGTACAGAACGGAGAGATAGAGGATTATGGCGTTAATGATGAAGGAGTATTGTGCTACAAAGGAAAGGTCTGTATTCCGAGGAACGAGGAGATAAGACAGAAGATTCTTCAGGAGGCGCATAGTAGCCCTTATGCTATGCATCCCGGAGGCACTAAGTTGTACAAGGATCTAAGGGAACAGTTTTGGTGGCCTGATCTTAAACGGGAAGTTACGAAATTCGTGGGAAAATGTCTGACGTGTCAGCAAGTTAAGGCTGAACACCAAGTTCCATCGGGATTACTTCAGCCAATCGAGATTCCACAATGGAAGTGGGAGAGAATCACCATGGATTTCGTTAGTGGGCTTCCCCTTACGCCTACTAAAAAGGGCTCGGTATGGGTAATAGTGGACCGTCTGACCAAGTCCGCGCACTTCATCCCGGTAAGGGTTGATTATTCTCTTCAGAAGTTGGCCAAACTATATGTAGTAGAAATTGTGAGGTTTCATGGAGTACCGGTGTCAATCATTTTGGATAGAGACCCAAGGTTTACGTCTCGGTTTTGGAAAGCACTTCATCAAGCTTTAGGCACTAAGTTAGACTTCGCTACGGCTTTTCATCCACAATCAGACGGGCAGTCTGAACGGGTTATACAAGTGTTGGAGGATATGTTGAGAGGCTATGTAATGGATTTCCGAGGAAGTTGGGAAGACTATTTGCCTTTAGCAGAGTTCGCCTACAACAATAGCTATTAGGCTAGCATTCGGATGGCACCATATGAAGCGTTATATGGTCGGAAGTGTCGAACTCCTACTTGTTGGACTGAATTAGGAGAACGTCGAGTTTTGGGTCCAGAGTTATGGCAGAAAATAAAGAGAAGGTTGAAATAATTCGTGTGCGATTAAAGGAAGCCTCTGACAGGCAGAAGTCGTACGCAAACCTTAAACAGAAGGAAATAGAGTTTGAAGTGGGAGACCAAGTGTTCGAAAAGGGAAGTTAAGCCCAAGGTTTATAGGGCCCTATCGAGTGCTGAAGCGAATTGGACCAGTGGCATATCAGTTGGAGTTGCCACCAGAGTTACAGCAAATGCACGACGTATTCCATGTATCCATGCTACGTTGCTACCGATCGGATCCATCTCATGTGGTACCAGTTGAAGAAGTGGAGTTAAGGCCAGACTTATCCTACGAGGAAGAGCCGATTCAGATATTGGAACGTGATGTGAAAGTGTTACGGAGGAAGTCAGTTCCCCTAGTCAAAATATTATGGCACAATCATGGATCGGAAGAAGCTTCGTGGGAACCAGAAGAGGCAATGCGATAGCAATACCCTCAATTATTTTAGCTAGGAAATTTCGAGGACGAAATTATTTTAAGGGGGTAGAACTGTAACATCCTAAAAAGGGCCTACGCATTTTTGGTTTAATTGTACGAAATGACATGTCTTATGTGTTATGAAAGTATTTTGAACATTTTTTGGAAACCTGGAAATGTATGGAAATGTTAAGTTTAAAGTGAACATTTTTGGAAACTTAGAAATGTAAGGAAATGTCAAGTTTAAAGAGGGAAACGAAAATTTTTGGAAACTTGGAAATGTAAGGAAATGACTTAGAAAATGTCGAGTTTTAAAGTTTAAAAGAGGAAACTGAGGCAAGGTGGCCTTAAGAGAAATCGTATGTGAAATTTGGCACACAAATAGGCTTGGAAAAGTGGCCTGGAGATGCCACTTAGGGCTCCTGGAAATGGCGCCACCTACAGGAGTAATGGGCCAAGGTTCGAGTCAGTGCGAGGAAGCAAAATAAAAGTTTTTTTTTTTTGCAATGAGCAAAGGAGTTGGACGGCACAAGGCTTTATTTTAGGAGTTTTATTCTCTCTAAAATTCGGCTAAATGATGGATAAATAAGGGATTTATTTATCATTATTTTCAAGAGATAATTGTTGGATTAAATTCTTTTAAATAAAGTGATAATTCAAGGATAAAGCTATCAAAATAAGGGGGAGTGGTGGCCAAGTAAGGGACTCTAGCTAGTAATTTCGGCTACTAGAGGAAAAGAGACCATTCATTCATTCATTCTCTTTCTCCTCTTCCCTCTGCCGAAACTCTCTAGCAACCATCATCCTCCTCTCTTTCATTTGTTAAGCCGAATCTATAGTCCACCAATGCCGAAACCCTCAAGTTTTCTTTTCTTTATTTTTTTGTGGAAATCAAATACTCTAAGAGAGCCCTAGCCGATTTCTCCATTGAATCCCAAAAGCCGAAACCTTGAGATTATCATCTAGTCATCAAAGCCGATTTCTTTAAGGGGCTTCAAACAAAGGTGCTGTCGATTTCATTGAGTAAGGGTAAGATCCAAAACTTATTTCCATTCTTTATATTTTAAGACTTGTCAAAATCTAGGACTACTTCTACTAAGGTACTTTGGCTGAATCTATGAAAGGTTTTTCCTGGATTTAGTGGTTGTCAACTACAAGAGGAGATCTGTCGAGACTTTCAAAGATCTAAGGTGGGTAATCGGTCTAAGGCTATTTCTTATGTTTAAGTGATTGAAAATCAGATCTAATATATAAGTCTATAGGGATTTCGACAGAGGTATACAGGGATTCTGAGATTTGGAAATCGCAAGGTAAGTGCCTAAATACAATCGGCTAAGGCCATGTATGGTATTCTAGATCTATTTCGTTTATGTTTTAAAAGCCGGAAACTAACTAGTTAGGAGTTTTGGTGACTAGCCGATTATAAGGGTGTGCATCACAAAGTTTCAGGACTCGATTCGTAAGTCAATCGGCAGCAAGGTAGGTTTTAAGTGTACAAATCCTACTAGGGTTTGGTTTTATAGCCGAATAGGCTTTATGCTAACATATTAAGGTTACCGAATGTAGGAATTGAGATCTAAAGCAATAGATCGGTTCTTCGGCATTTCAAGGAATTCGTCAAGCAAATCAGGTGTGTATCCCACACTAACTTTTAATAAGATATATGGCAATATTTAATATGTGCATGTTTATAAGAATATGGCTAAGGTACCGTGTTACGGTACTAAGTACTCAGGTACGTTTCCTACTTCTACTAGGATTACGAAATATGTTATATTTAACATGTGAAAAGTGACATGAATGTGAAGTTAAGTATGATATGCATAATATGAATAATATAGGGCATTCGGGTTATATGAAAAAGGGGAAGTGAATGTGGTGACTTCGGTCTCACTATCTGAATGTGGTGACCTCGGTCACATTATCTGAATGTGGTAACTTCGATTACATTATCTGAATGTGGTGTCTCATGACACAATTATCTGGTGGCTATGCCACGAATTTTATATGGGCGATGAGCACGTCAACTGCAGCGACTACCTTCGATGGTGTGTAGCGGATGGAGGGTTGACTTAGTAGTCCCCACGGTGTGCAGGTTGGTACGGGGATGTGTAGCGGATGGCATCTAGGTTTGGGTTCAGGTTACAAATTTATGATAATTAAAGAATAAGCCAATTTAATTTAAAATAAACTTTAAAAAAATTTTGACACCTGAAATAAATGGGTTTTCAATATAAAGTAAACTTGTTTTCAACTCGAGCCCAATCCACAAACAAACTATCTTCAAAGCACACAGTTTTTCAAAGTAACAAACGATATTTTGAACCGATTTACACCGAGGAACATACCAGATCCGGTCCAGGCTCGTGGGCTGGGTTTGGGGTGTTTCAGTGATAAATGCCTGCGATGCTTGAGTTTAGTTCGGTAATGCCTCATAACCCTAATCCGACGGTGGATACGGGTTAGGGGTGTTACAAAAAGTTTCCATTTGGCACATGATCAAAAATCACACTCACAAGCCACATATTTTATAACAGGATTATCAATCCAGGCTAAATCCTTTCTGTATCATATGCTCCAAAAGCTTGATTTGGATTACCCGTCCGGGCTAAATCCAACCTATAACATATGCTCGAGAGGCTTATTTCAGGATTACCTGTCCGGGCTAAATTCCAGTATTATACTCTTTTCGAGAAATCACCTTATTCCATCAAATTTCAACATTCAACCGGACATAGCATTTTATCATGATTTTCCAATTTGTGGTCATTTTATAATGTATATCTTTACATACATATCAATACAATCATACAATTCAATTAAAGCACATTAACATACATATTTAGGTTACACGAACTTACCTTAACAGTTGTTCGTATTTGAATTTCAACTAATCCGAAAGCTTTTGTTTCCCTCGATCTAGTACGATGGTTGGTCTTTCTAGGTCTATATAAACAAATTTAACTATCAATTTATCACATTTCATATACATTTTCATTCAATTACATCCGAGGCAAAATTACCATTTTACCCCTATACTTCTCATAAATTCCAATTTCATCCTAGGCTCAGAAAATGAAATTCATGGAATTTAACCCTCTTTCCAAGCCTAGCCAAAATTTGTTTATTACATTTACAACACATACATTTCACAAATTTCAAAATTTTCCATGGGTTCTACCACTTTTTCATTTCAGTCCCTAAATCAAGTTTTCATCAAAAATTACTTTGTAAAAGTTGTTTATCTATGAATAACTTTTCATTTTCTACCATAAATTTCTAATTTTCAGCATATTCATACAAGACCCAAATTTCATACCTTCATAACTTTTCAAATAAATCCTTCAAATAGATAGACTAGACTTTCCCGATTCTAAAAATATAAAAACTATTAAAAACGAGACTTGATTTCATACCTTATTGAGCTTGGAAAGTTTTCATCCTCTCTCCTAGGGGTTCCATAAAAATTTTAAGGAATAAGATGAATAAAAAGATGATAATTTCCTTTTTAATTATTTCTCATCTTTTAATTTTAGTGATTTCCAATTTAGTCCTTGCCTATTTCTAATTTTTCCATGGATGAGTCATTAAATTACCTACTAACTTTTCTTCAATGGTCTAATTACCATATAAGGACCTTAAGTTTTGAATTCTATAGCTATTTGATACTTATAACTACTAGAAGACAACTTTTGCATTTTATGGAATTTAGTCATTTCCCTAATTAAACATGCAATCGGTAAAATTTTCGTATCAAAATTATCATATGACCTTCCTATAATAATGCAAATCATAAAATAATATTAAAATAAATTTTATTTTTGGCTTGGATTTGTGGTTTCAAAACCACTGTAACGGTCTCACCAAAATTGGGTTGTTACAACTCCCCCTTAAAAATTTTCGTCCTCGAAAATTCTTACCAGAAAAGAGGTTAGGATATTTCATCCTCATAGTATCATCCGGCTCCCATGTATCTTTTTTTAACCCATGTCGTTGCCAAAGCACTTTTACTAATGCCACCTTTTTTATTTCTTAGCTCTTCGTCTCGTATGCCAGTATTTTAATCGGTTCTTCATTGTAAGTCATATCAGGATGAATCTCCACTTCCGTTGGAGTAAAATGTGTGAAAGGTCTGATCTATAGTGTCGCAACATGGATACATGAAACACGTTATGAATTTTATCGAGTTCCGGTGGTAATGATAACCCATATGCAACAGGCACGATCCTTTCAATGATTTCATACGACCCGATAAACCATGGACTCAATTTTTGTTTACGGCCGAATCGGAGAACTTTCTTCCAAGGTGACACTTTTAAGAACACTTTATCACCCACCTAAAATTCTATCTCTTTTCGCTTTAAATCAATATAAGACTTTTGACGGTCTGATGCCACTTTCAAACTATCTCTAATCATATTTACTTTGTCTTCGATTTCCCGAATCAAGTCAACTCTGTTTATCTTTTTCTCGCTTAACTCTATCCAATACAATGGAGTTCTACATTTACGACCATATAGATCCTCATACGGTACCATTTTAATGCTGGACTGATAATTGTTATTGTAACCAAATTCAATCAAAGGCAAGTATTTCTCCCAGTTACCTCTAAATTCAAGTACACAACACTGAAGCATGTTTTCTAAAATCTATATCACACACTCAGATTGTCCATCTGTTTGAGTATGTATACAGTACTAAAGTGTAAACGAGTGCCCAGAGCTTCTTGCAACTTACTCTAGAATCGGGATGTAAATCGTGGATCTCTATTTGAAATAATGGAGATTGGCACTCCGTGTAGCCTCACTATCTTAGAAACGTATAATTCAGCCAATCTATCCAATGAAAAATCCATACGGACAGGATAAAGTGTGCAGACTTCGTTAAACGATCAAAAATTACCCAAACAACATCTTTCCTTTTCGGTGAATAGGGTAATCCCTTCACAAAGTCCATGATAACTCTTTCCCATTTCCCTTCTGGTATTGTAATTGGCTGTAATAATCCAGAAGGTACTTGGTGTTCGGCCTTCATTTGTTGACATATCAAACACTTCAATACAAATTTAGAAATATCTCTTTTCATTCTCGGCCACCAATACATTTTCTTCAAGTCATTGTACATTTTGTTACTACTAGGATGTACAGACATTATATCATTGTGTGCTTCATGTACAATCTTCTGTACCAATTCTGAATTCTTCAAGACATATATTCTGTCTTTAAATAACAAACATCCATCAGAATCAATCTGAAATTCTGAATCCTGATCTGACTCACTTTGTACTTGCTTATTCTGTAGTTTATCATCATCCTCCTGAGCTTCACAATTTTTTTGCCGAAATGTTGGTCTAGCTTTTAACTCAGCTATGATTGAATCATCATCAGACAATGATAACCAGGTGCTCAATGCCCTTAAGGCAAATAAAGATTTTCGGCTCAAGGCATCTGCAACTACATTAGCTTTCCCTGGATGGTAATCAATAACGAGATCATAATCTTTCAATAATTCCAACCACCTACGTTGTCTCAAATTCAGTTCTTTTTGTGTCATTAAATACTTCAGACTTTTGTGATGTAACAGCCCGATTTTGGGGCTAGTCAGAACAGTGGTTTTAGAACCACTAAACTGAGGTCAGAGAAAATTATTTTAATATTATTTTATGAGCTATAGCATGATTATATGAGTGTATGAAAATTTTGGTGCATTAATTTTAGCGATTTCATGCTTAATTGCGAAAAAAGACTAAATCGCATAAAGTGCAAAGTTTTGTTCTACAAGCTAAAAGTACCAAATAGCCATAGAACCTTAAATTGGAAGTCTTTAAAATGCAATTAGACCATATAAAGGGTACCCCATCCATAGAGACAAAGATGAGACATGGTCAATGGTAAGGTGGTGTTTGTTGACTTAATTGAGTAATAAGATAAAATAAAAAGAAAATGATATCATCCTTCTTCATTTTCTTCTACCACCGAAACTATCAGCAAAATAGGGGGTTTTGAGAGCTCAAAAATTTCATCCAAGCTCTTCTCTTGCAAGTAAGTGTTTTGATGAGCATTTTTGATAATTTTTGTGTTTTTGGAACCCCTAAAGCCTAGTCTAGCTAATGAGGGGACTATTTTGCAAAATGGTTAAAAGTATAGGGTTTTGCCATGTGAGTATTCATGTTGGTTTCTGAAATTTTATGGAAGAAAATGAATCTTAGTTGTCTAATAAACAACTTATATGAAAGGAGTTTCCACGAAAACACCAAAAAGGACCTTTTTGTAAAGGTTGTAAAATAGGTGGTAAATGTGTGAAATAATTGGTATTGTGAATTGCTGCAAGAGGAATAAATGTTTAGCTAGGCTTGTTAAAGGAGGAAATTTGATTAGAATCAATTTATGAGCCTAGGAGCAAAACTGTAATTTTGTGAAAGTCTAAGGGCAAAACGATAATTTTTCCAAAGTATGACTTTTGAAATGTCTTGATCAATGTAGTGATTAAATGAGTGACTTTGTTATTACAGATCAAGAAGAACGTGGAATTAACCTTGACCGAGGAAAAGGCAAGGTTTCGGACTAGAATTGTAAATTGGCACATTTTGGTACTGAGATAAGTTTGTATGTAATAATTCAATATCATGTTATTATGCATTGATATGCTTGAGATTACATGAAATATATATTATTTCTATGAAAATTTATCAATGATGTTTAATGAAAGTATGATGAAAATTTATGATGTGAAAGCCCCGGTTGACCATCGGAATAGAAAGGATACCATTGTCAAGACCAGAGATTCATAAGGCCCGTATAAGACCATGTCTGGAACCTGGCCACGGCACTGAATTGAGATCCCGTGTAAGACCATATCTGGGATATGGCATCAGCATCGAAGATAGACTTCGTGTAAGACCATGTCTGGGACATTGCATCGATATACGATCTCGTATAAGACCATATCTGGGATATGGCATTGACATCGATATGAGATCCCGTATAAGACCATATCTGGGATATGGCATCAGCATCGACATGTGATCCCATATAAGACCATATCTGGGATATGGCATTGGCATCTTATTATGTGTATGACGAGTTTGGGTATCCTTCGTTATTCCAAATGGTTCAACGGGGTAAAGAGCTAAAATTTATGTTCAAGATGGTAAAAGTGCTAAATTTATGTGATGAAGTGATACAGGTACATGTGATATCTTATGAGAAATGTGACCGATATGTGATATGTGATTGGTAAGAGTAAGCATGAGTAAGTTATAGCAATGTGCTTGAGAACTTGTGTTGTTACTCAATGAAACGTATGGATGTTATCATAAGCCTTCATGTTGTTATTTATTTCATGCAAACTTATTAAGATTTATGCTTACTCTCCTTCTTTTCCCTTTCCTTATAGTATCGCCAAACTAGCTCGGGGATCGTAGAACGTTGGAGCTCGGTTCACACTATCAAGCTATTCTTTTGGTATAGTGAAGTTTAATTATTTTGAGTATGGCATGTATAGGATTTGGTCATTTTGTGATATGTCATATTGGTTAGCCAAAGTGTTGGCTATTAAGGTTAATTATTCATTTTGTAAATGGTCATTGAATTCGGTCAAAACTAGCCAAGCTATATTTGTTCAATGATGATGAAAGTCATGAAGTGCAAGTTTATACAATTCAATGAGTAATGTGTGAAATTTATATATGTATTATGAAGTAGTGAATATTAGAAGTGTTCTATGGTTATGCTATGTATTGCTTCAGGGTGGAAAAAGGGGCTTGGTAAATTGTCTTGTGTTTATCCACACGGGTAGACACACAGGCGTGTGTCTAGGCCGTGTGTGACACACGGTCTAACCCATGGGGATGTGGTTTGGCTGTGTGTCCCCCTGAATCCTATGTTGGCAAAACAGAATGCCCAGTAGTAACCACACGGGCTAAGACACGACCGTCTGTCTCAACTGTGAGGAAGACACGGTCATAGAACATAGGCATGTGCCCAGGCCGTGTGAAGTCTACACCTAAATTTAGGAATTTAAATCACCACACAGTCTAGAGACACGGGCGTGTGCCTTGGCCGTGTGACCTTATTGGGATGATGACGTCAGAAACAGAATGTCAAGGTTTTTACACACGGGAGAAGACACGGGTGTGTCATGGCCGTGTGAGGGACACGGGTGTGTGTCAGACCGTGTGAAAACCCCTGTAGGTTCGAATTGAGAAATAAATCTGCACGAACAAAGGGACATGGGCGTGCGTGATAACACGGCCTGCCCACATGGGCGTGTTCCTTTCCATACGGGCATGTGGCATTGTTTAGAAAATATTTTCTAAAGTTTTCCAGGGAACTCGATTTGATCTCAAAATGTTTCTAAGATGTGTTTTGGGCCTCGTAGGCCTATATTAAGGTTATTAAGAGGGAGTTTGAAAAGTTTTAAATTTGAATGGATTTTTATGATTCGGGATTGTATGTATGCATGAGTTTAAGTTAGGTAATGTTTCGTACCATGTCCCGGCGTTGGATACAGGTAAGGGGTGTTACATAAGATCTGTAAAGAAATGACATTTTTCAACAAAAAGATAATGTCGCCATATTTTTAGTGCAAATATAATGGCTGCTAATTCGAGATCATATACTGGGTAATTTCATTCATGCGGTTTTAGTTGCCTATATGTATAAGCCACTACTTTACCATCTTGCATCAATACACATCCCAAACCATTCAATGAGGTGTCGCTATAGACTATAAACTCCTTACCCGGTTCAGGTTGGACTAATACGGGTGCTTCCGTCAATAAAGCTTTTAGTCTATCAAAACTCTGTTGAAACTTGTACGTCCACTCGAATTTCACATCTTTTTACAGCAATCGGGTCATCGAAAAAGCAATCATTGAAAACCCTTTAACAATTCTCCAATAATACCTAGCTAGTCCTAAAAAACTTCTTACTTCTAAAACATTCCTCGGTGGCTTCGAACTTACAATAGCTGAAATTTTATTCAGGTCCACCTGAATACCTTCTGCAAATGCAACATGTCTAAGGAAACTAACTTCACGTAACCAGAATTCACATTTACTGAATTGAGCATACAATTGTTTCTCACGCAGAGTTTGCAATACAATTCTCAGATGCTCAGCATGCTCATTCACATCCCGAGAGTAAACCAAAATAACATCAATAAAAATAACCACGAACCTGTCCAGGTATGGTCTGAAAATTTTGTTCATTAAATCCTACTGCTAGGGCATTAGTTAATCTGAATGGCATCACCAAAAGCTCATAATGCCCATATCTGGTTCTGAAAACTGTCTTCGGCACATCCGAATCTTTTACCCGCAGTTGATACAAACCAGATCGTAGGTCAATTTTTGAAAATACAGTGGCACCTTTTAATTGATCAAACAAGTCATCTATACAAACAATATTGATGCATAATCTCAAGGATCCATCTTTCTTATTTACAAACAATATTGGGTGCGCCCCATGGTGAAAAGCTGTGTCGGGCAAATCCTCTATCAATCAACTCTTGCAACTGTACTTTAAATTCTTTCAATTTGGTAGGAACCATTCTATATGGTGTTATAGATATCGGCGTTGTTCCTGGTCTATAGAAAATTCCACCTCTTTGGCTGGAGGTAAACTAGGTAGTTCTTCTGGAAATACCTCAGGAAACTCACAAACGACTGGCACCGACTGGATTTTCAACTCTGATACTTTGGTATCCAGTACAATAGCAAGATAAGCCTCATGCCCCTTTTTAATATATCTTTGTACTGATATTGTTGAAATCACATTAGACAACCCATCCAGTTTCTCAGATTCAACCCGAAGTAACTCACCATTCTGACACTTCAATACAATGTTTTATGCTTACAATTTACCACTGCATCTGTAACACCCCTTACCCGTGTCTGACGCTGGGAAAGGATATGAGGCATTACTAGACTTAAACGTAAACATTTATACAAAATTGGGCTATAAAATTTCATTCAATTTAAAATTCACTCATTCACATGCAAATCGTCTCTTATATGGGACCACGAGGCCCAAAATAATCATTGGGAACTATTCGGGCTAAACCGAGAACTTAGGAAACTTTAAGAAGACCTAGAAAATATTTCATCAAAACAGGGTTCACACGCCCGTGTGGCTTGGGACACGCCCGTGTGGCTAGGCCGTATGGTCACACACGCCCATGTCCTTAGCTCGTATAACTATCTATTTATGACGTCATCAAAAAATAGGGTCACATGGCCAAGTCACACACCAGTGTGCTTAGGCCGTGTGGTGAATTAAACTCTGAAATGTAGATGCAGAATTCACACGCTCTGGGAACACGCCCATGTCCCGGGGCTGTGTCCTCCACACGGCTGAGACACATAGTTGTGTCTCTACCCGTGTGGCCAAGAAAATGGCTATTTACCAAACCATTTGGCACCCTCATTTGCACATTCTTAAACACAACTTCAATGGCATCTTTCATGGCATAACTAAACACTTAAACATCATCAAATAAGTCATGATCCTAACGAATTCATATAATCTTATTCATGCATAAGACACCATACTTTGCCTAGCTTAAACTTATTAAACTTTCATGCCATGATTATCATCAACAAACCCTTCATCCATCCGTACCAAACACTCATAACCATAACACATGAAACCTTTAGTATAAGCACACACATATAAATAGGCATTACAACTCATTAACCACTATGAGCCACATCTCATGGTCATATACAAAATGAATCATATAATCATTATGAACCAACACATTTGGCCAAATCAAATGACACATACATAATTGACTAAGTCCCTATACATGCCATTAACTTAAAGGGTTTTGCATTCACTTATACCCCACATGATAGCTTGATAGTGTGATAGCATCTCCAGCGATCTCCAACTCGAGCTAGCATAAAACCCTATAAGATATGAGAAAGGAAGGGGAGTAAGCTACAAAGATTAGGAAGTATGTATGTAAATAATATACAATTAATTACCATGCTTTTAACAATCCTTATTATAAGCTCTCAAGATAATGCCATTACTATTGTATAAATTTCACAATTCATTTATGTTCATCTTGAGCTATCTACTTGAGTTACAGTCACTAAATTATGTTTATCTGGAGCTACAGAACTCCAAATTAAGATTCACTAATTTTATCTGAAATTAGACTCACATATCTTCTCACTATAAAATTTTTAGAATTTTTGGTTCAGCTAATCAGTACATTTTATTCTTTAAAGTCTCCCCTGTTTAACTGTCCAACAGTTCTGACCCCTCTTCACTAAAAATTTATTTTCTCATGGTACAGAACTCGAATAACATTCTTGTTTGTTTCTCCTAAAAATAGACTCACTAAAAATTTCATGTATATAAATTTTATCCTTTTATTATTTTTGTAGAAGTTTTAATGAATTTCTCAAGTCAGAACAGGGGATTCCGAAATCATTCTAACTCGGTCTCACAAAAACTCAAATATCTCAGAATATGAGATTCTTTTGCTTGCTCCATTTCTTTTATTAAAAATAGGCTCAATCAGCTTTAATTTCATATCTTACTCAACCTCTGATTTGATTTCCACAATTTTTGGTGATTTTTCAAAGTGATAGAGCTGCTGCTGTCCATACTATTTTATTGTTAAATTTACTCTATCATGTTTTCTTTGTACTAATCCTCATTTACACACATATAAAACCAAAATATACCCATGTTTAGCCATTCCAATAACTAATCTATACATCAACAAAAAAGACTTGAACATATCATTTCTTAATTTAATTTGGCCTAAAAGCCTCACAATGTTATCAATATTTGACAAGTATAACTTATTCGTGTACATTCTTCTCAAGAATTCATCATATACTGAATTCACTTTCACGTAAGTTCTATGTACATACCTGTACTACTCGTAAACATAGTCATTTACTTTCTCATTTTTAATGTACCCGTTGAACCACTCGGAATGCTAAAAGATACTCGGGAATCTCATACCTATAGTACTGTATCAACACCATATCCTCGATATGGTCTTACATGAAACATCATATCGACGCCATGTCCTTGACATGGTCTTATATGAAATCACATACCGAACTCATTTCTTATGAATTTCGCATATGTGTAACATCCCGATTTAGACCCTAGTCGGAACAGTGGTTCGAGACCACAAATCTGAGGTTGTAAAAATATTTTAATATTATTTTTTGTGTGAATAGTATGTGATATAGATTGTGTGAAAATTCTGTGTGATAATTTAATTGTTTATGTGTCGAATTAAGAGAAAGGACTTAATCGCATAAGTGAAAAATACTGTGTGCTGATTTATAAGTACTTAAATGTTGTTGGTTTATTAAGGTGGAGGCCTTATGTTTTTATTAATCCATTTTTAAGTTAATGGATGGTGGAATGTCATGATAACCATAATATGTATTTGTCTTATTTGATTATTAAATGGGTAAATGAGTAAATGTATAATTATGTTATTAGTTAATGAAAGAAATAAGCATGATAGTGGATTTTATTCATCCATCTATCACCGAAAATTCAAGAAAGAAGAAATAAAACCTTTTAATTTTCGGCACATTCAAGCTTAATTCAAGGTTAGATTTTGATTCGTTTTTGATAATTTCTACGTTTCTGTAATCGTTGCTTCGAAAGCTATCTAACCCATGTATAAATTTTGAGTATTGATGATGTTTGTGTGGGATGCTATTGTTGATATGTTGAGTTTTGAAATGAGTTTAGTTGATAAATGAAATATTTGAGTTAGATGAACATGTGTTGTTCTTGAAATTCTGATGAATTTAGCTAATTGAGGCTAAATTGTGAAAATAGTAAATTGAAGGGTTAAAATGTGAAATAAATGAAATGTGTGGGTTTGTATGGATATTAGTAAAATTTGGCTAAGCTTGTGCTAGGTGGAATTTGGTGATTTTGATGATTTTGTGAATTAGGGACTAAAGTGTCGAAATGTGAAAATATGAGGGCTATTATGCAAAATGCCTTAAATGTGTGTATGTGGGCTAAATTGAATGAAATGGTGATTGAATGGATTGATTTTAAATGTGTATAGACCAAGAGAGAAGAGGTTCTGATCAAGATCGAGGCAATGTTAAAGTGCTCGATTAATCGCCATATCGATAGTCGACGTTCGAGGTAAGTTTGGATATAATACATGTTATTAAGATATGTTTAGTATTATGAAATAAGTGTATATGTGGATGAAATCGAGATGCTATGTGCAAGAATAAGCTGGTGGCACTAAGTGTGCGAAATGTAAAAATCAAAACAGAAATGAATGGCATTGAGTGTTCGATGATATGAAAGCTACGGCTTATTGACTTGGCACTGTGTGTGCGACACTGAGACTAGTCAGTTAAAAGAATAGGCACTAAGTGTGCGAGGAAAAATATGCTACGATTATGTATATAGCACTGAATGTGCGATCAAATTGAACGAATATTAAAGGATGATCAACAAGTATAATTGAGCATTGAGTAGCTTGGAAATTGAATAACTATGTGTTAGTCGAGGTATGTATCGAACCTTTGTGGTTGATGAGTTTATAAATAATGTTATGGACGGACGAATGAGTATTTTAGCTATAGATAATATGGTATATATATAAGAAGAATGATCTATGTGATGATTATTATATGCATTGGTTTGATTTGATGATATAGTTGTATTTTATTTCGAATTTACTAAGCTTTATAAAGCTTACTGTGTGATTTGTTTCTCTGCTTTGCAGTGTCAGTAAAGCTAGCTCAGATCGGGGGATCGTCAGCATCTCAATCACACTATCGACAATCTATTTTGGGGTATTTTGGAAAGATGTACATAGTTAAAATATGGCATGTATAGGCTGGTCAATTAAAACATGTTTGATAGTTTGTAAGTAGCCATGAGAGGTGGCTAGATATGTGCTAGTTTTAGCATGAATGAACTTGGTATATGTGATGCATCTTTTGGTATGGTTTATGGGTTGAGAAATTGATTATTGAGTGGTAACTTTGTGTTGATAAAATGCTAGCATGAATTAGTGAAATTGAAAAAGGAATGATATTTGGAATGGAAGGTATTATGCTTGTGATGAGATAAGTTTTGGTAGTGAAATTGTCATGGTTGGAATTGGTATCAAATGCATGGGATAAATGACTATTTTGGTATATTTTTGGTGGTTATATGTGCATGGGATGTATTGATAAAATGGCTTGTAGGTTAGACCCTAAGTGGGTGGCATGTTGGCCTTGCAAAATGCACTATAATGTCACACGGTCTAGGCACACGGGCGTGCCTAAAGACCGTGGGTGAATTGGTAGAATGTAGCTTAGTAGCACAAGGCCTCGACACGGGGGTGTCAACTAACTGTGGTGTACAAGTCAGTAGCTAGCTAAGAGCACACGGCCATGGCATACGGGCGTGCTTGGTGGCCGTGGTGGAGAAGTCAGAATATGGCCTAAGAGTGCACGGCCTCAGTGCACGGGCGTGCTGGGTGGCCATGGGAATTAAGTCAATATATAGCCACGTGAAGGTCACACGGGGGTGTCTAGCAGCCGTGGAGGACGCATGGTCTCTTTCCACAGGCGTGTGTCCCCTGAATCTTGGAAAAACTTTTAAGCGTTCGATAATTTCTGTGTGCGTGTTCGGTTTAGTCCCACCCCTCTTTAGCATGTGAATTAGGTCTCGTAGACCTTGATAAGGGACAACATGATTGTATATGAAGATGATTGACTTTGTGTCGTAAATTCTTGATGTTAAATGTTACGATTGGTTGGTAATGCCTCTTAACCTATTCCGGCGACAGTATCGGGTTAGGGGTGTTACAATATGTACCTGTATCACTACATCACATAATTTTAGCCCTTTTTCCATCTTTAATAAAAACTTTAATTTCTTACCCCATTGAACCTCTTGGAATATCTAAGGATACTCAAAAATTGTCATGCATGTAGTAAGATGGCAATGCCATATCCCAGATATGGTCTTACATGGGATCACATGTCGATACCATGTCTCAGACATGCTCTTACACGATTTCATACCGAAGTCAGGTCCCAGACGTGGATTTACACAGAATCACTAATCGATGCTGATGCCATATCCCAGATATGGTCTTACACAAGATCTCAATTCAGTGCCGAGGCCATATCCCAGATATGGGCTTATACGGGACCTCAATAACCTTAGTGTCATGACATTTGTATTCTATTCATTCCTAAGATTTAATCGAGGATTTTCATTCTTCGACATTTCGTCAAAATTATCATTAATCAATTTCAGAGACAATATACAATTCATGTAATATCAAAATATTAAATTACATAACATAAGGTTATATTATTTACACACGAACTTACCTCGATACCAAAATGGTAAAAAGTGACCTAATCGTTAATTTATCTTTTTTTCCCCCGTTCTAGGTCCGAACCTCGTTTTCGTTGATCTATAACTTCGCATTTAGCTTACTTATTAGTCACATTATTCATTGTGACCCAAAAATCATACTAGGGCAAAATTACATTTTTGCCCCTAAACTTTATCATATTTACACTTTTGCCCCTAGGCTTGTAAAATGATTTTTATTCGATTTCCTTGTTTTTTAGGCCTATTCGTGTAACACCCCAAACCCAGCCTAGAAGTTAGGCCCAAATCTGGCGTGTCACATTGAAGAGTTTTTCGAAAACCATGCTTTCATTAGAAACCCTTCTTACAATGTAAAACTTTCTGCTATTCAAAACCTCAGATTTCGTTTGCTTATTTTCAAAACGTGGTTTATTAAAAATCATTCATGAAAGCATTATTATCTTTAAACCTTTTTTATTGTGGAAAGCTTAATTTAAAACAGTTGCGAAACGTGATATTTTGAAAAATAGTAGTTATTTCTGATAAATCATGTTCTATTTCTAGCAATTATAAAACAATAAAATCCCAAAACTTAAAGTTCAAAAATCTTAAGGCCTTATTAAAAAATTTATAACCCAACAAATTAAAGTAAAATAAAAATAGGACTTGTACTTTAAAGCCAATCGGACGTGTGGTCACCTCCGAGTCCCTCGCAGCTCCGATCCATCTAAGGCTGGGGATTACCTGCACAATTAAAAACGGGCTAAGTTTACAAAAACTCAGTATGCAATCCCCTTACGAGAGTAGCAGTCAGTATATAGAAGCAGAAACCTAAACAGTCCAGGCCGAAACCCTTTCAACAGTAACAGTACAGTACATATTAGAGCATACGTGGGTCAAAGCCCACTACGAAATTATTTGGGTCATAACCCATAACAGTATCAATTGGGCCTAGCCCAAACCAATAACAGAACAAGTGGCCTAAGCCCAGTACAGTGATAGATCTCATAAACAGATATGCAACAGTATCAGGATGCAACCCACCCAGTCCAGCCAACACACCACCCGTACCAACCCTACACACCATGTGGGAACCAAGTCAACCCACCCAGCCCTACACACCAAGAGCGCAGCTGAGCTACCAATATCAATGCAGCAAAGTTGCTAATAACAGTATACGTGGTTGAGCCGCTAGAATCAGTATACGTGGCAAAGCCACTAAATCAGTAAAACGTGGCATAGCCACCAGTACAGTACTTCCTCCAAAATACAAATCCCAACCCCATGCAATATGTCGTGTATGGCATGCTCAATCATTACACATGTATGCAAAATGTCCATGCTCAGTAACAGTCATCTAAACATATATTAACAGCATAAAAGTCACACGCCCATAGTCAAGTCAGTTAAACTCATAGTTATACAATCACAGTCAAATCAGTCAAATTCACAGTCTAAATCTGTCATTTACCTACAAGGGCAAAATAGTCATTTTACCCTATAAGGGTATTTCGATAATCTTATCCTTTCGGGGTATTTCGGTAATTCTACCCTTCAGGGGTATTTCAGTAATTCTACCATATAGGGGTATTTTGGTAATTTCACAAACTGACGGTATTTCGATACTTTCACAAGTTAAGGGTATTCTGGTAATTTTACAATCCAAGGGTATTTCGGTAATTTTACAAATCGAGGGTATTTTGATAATTTTCCAAATTAGGTGTATTTTAGTAATTTGTAAACCAAGGGTATTTCAGTAATCTGTAAACCAAGGGTATTTCAGTAATTTGTAAACTAAGGGTATTTCAGTAATTTGTAAATCAAGGGTATTTTAGTAATTTGTAAACCAAAGGTATTTCAGTAATTTGTAAACCAAGGATTTTTTAGTAATTTCATAAACCAGAGGTGTTTCGGTAATTTTATAAATTAGGGGTATTTCGGTAATTTTTAAAATCATGGGTATTTTGATAATTTTACAAATCAGGGGTATTTCAGTAATTTTACCCTTCGAGGGTATTTCTATAATTTTATAACCTCCTAGAAGGTCTACAGTCGCCTCGAGCGACTTAAGAAACCTAATTCGACTTAACGGTGAAAATAGACCTGAGGCCCATTACCCTACCCAAGTGGGCCCACACACTTGTGTGGCCCATTAGCCTAGAAACAACCACGGCTATGCAACGGCACAGCCCAAATCAATAACTTATCACACCATATACATTTCATCTGTGTGAGCCCGTAAGCCCATTAGGCCCACACGGCCCCTTTTCGGCCTTACGTGGCCTAAAACACCTAAGTCATGTGCGCGACATGATAAGCCTGTCTATTTCCCATTTAACAATGAAGTTTAACACAATGGGCCCACGGGCCCATTGGGCCCTCTCGGCCCATCGAAGCCCAGTACGGCCCAAGCCCATAAATTCGCTTATGGTGGCCTTTTCCATCACACACTCACGCTCCGTGAGCTCGGATTGCCACACGCACGATCGCACGCTTGTATGGCATCGTTCGCCGATATTTTGGCTTTTCGGCATAATGCCAATCAACAGTCAAGATAGTACAATATAAGCACCTTCAGCTTTTCAACCGATTAACAATTAGAACAGTGTATACAAATACACACCTTATCACGTAGAGTACTAAATAATCACGAGTGCCGTCACTTGCACTAGAGCGATCAACTGCGATTTGCCCAGTTAAACCAAAGTATTCTAAACAGAGATAATGATGCGAATGGGCCTAGGGCCCATTCTTAGCCCAAATGGACCCACACGCTCGTGTGCTCCATTTAGCCTAAATCTAGCCACAGATATGAGATTCACATAAACCAGTTTACTATCTACTACACAATCAAACAGTTTATTCATATGGGCCCACGGGCCCATTGGGCTCACTTGGCCCAAATAGCCTAAACCCACAAGAACACTCATGTTGGCCTCAACTATCGCGTCGAAGCCCCCACACGTGTGCTTGCACGCTCGTGTGGCTACCATCATCGTGTGACCGACATTTCGGCATTTGCCGCTCTACAGCAAGAGTAGTGCGAAATACACACCTGATAGGAATCTAGAGTTGATCCGCGCTTCGAACACTCTTATGCCCAAACGCCAACCCAGGTATGCCTACTCTCCTCATAGATTGCTCTATTTAAAGCCAGCTTCTCACCTTCCCTCTTGCTAGCTTCCCGATGTGGGATCCCTCCTTCAGCAGAGTTTAAATCCAACACAAACTCTGGCCGCCCCAACTTAGCAAAATAAATATCTCTTTTTGCTTACGATGGGATTCGAACTCAGGCTCCCCTGTAACTTAATCCATGCTGCTAGCCACTTTACCATCTAGCTCCTTTTTGTCTTAAAACATGCGCAACTAAATATAAGTCTATGGGCCAAAATCTAAATTCATTTAAAAAGAAAACAAAAAGAATTGCAAGCGCCAAGACTTGAACCTTGGACCCCTTGCTTCCTCTATGGCGTCATTCCCTTGTCCCCCATGTGGCGCCATTTGCCACTAGACCACAACTCCTTTTGTGTCATTTTTCTCCATATTTTATTCTTAAAACCTACTTACTAACTCCCAGGGTTTTATTCACCTAAAACCAAAATTTTTCCTAAAGCCCAGGTTTGATCCCGGGACTTCATGGAAGCCCCCTAACCTTCCAAAATCACTCACCTAATAGGTCTAACTTGCATTAGGGCCGTTCTCTTGTTCTCAAAAATTTTAAACGCTCCCATGCCCAAGGCCTAATAGGCTCAATTCTACTAGGCCCAAATTCAGGGCGTTACAAGCCAAACCATTTTCATAACTATAGCAGTCCACAATTTGCATTTATTCCCACATTTTCATACATTTTTCAACTTTTTACAAATTAGTCCCTTTTTTGCGATTTCATCGAAAATCACTTAGTAAAAGCCGTTTACTACACACCGAGCATTCATATTCTACCATTAGACATTAAAGCACATGCATGTCATCCATGGGTAAATTTTTAAACACAAACCCTAGCTTAAAATAACGGTAAAAATAACTAAACCGAGTTACGAGGATCACAAAAATGTAAAGAACATTAAAATCGGGGCTTGGATGCACTTACTATTAAGCTTGGAAGCTTGAAAACCCTAGCCATGGCTTCCCCCATGCTAAATTCGGCCAAGGAAGAAGATGGACGAAGGTTTTTGGCTTTTATTTTGTCTTTTAGTCCATTTAATTACCAAATTACCAAAATGCCCCTAACTTAAAAATATCCTATTTCACTTATCTCATGTCCATTTTTGTCCAACTATTTAACCAATGATCTAATTATCATTTAAGGACCCCCAATTTGAAATTTCATAGAAATTGGACACTTCTAACATGTGGACCTCAACTTTTGCACTATTAACAATTTAGTCCTTTTGACTAAATTGAGTGCCCAAACGTCGAAATTTTCGAACGAAATTTTTGCGGAATCTTTCCTTGAAATCATAGACCATAAAATATAATAAAAATAAGATTTTTCTTGGATTTGTGGCCCCAAAACCATTGTTCCGACTAGGCCTAAAATCAGGCTATTACAGCATCATGTTAGGTTAACAAATCCATTCCCAATATTACATCAAATTCATCAAAGGATAACAACATTAAATTAGCCGGAAAATAGTGACCCTCTATTATAAATAGACAATTCTCATAAATTTTTTCCATCATAACATGCTGACCCAAGGGGTTTGAAACTTTAACCACCAATTCGGTGAATTCAACAATCACTTTTTTATCAGACGTAAATTTTTTGCATATATATGAATGCATGGAACCAGGATCAATCAAAGCAATAATATTAGTATCAAGTAGAGAGACTGTACCAGTGATAACATCTGGTGTTGAGGCATCTTCTCCTACACATATTGCATATGTTCTTGCCGGAGTCTGAGCCTCGAATTTAGCTATTGAATCCTTTGCAACACTATGAATACCGCCGACATTTCTGGAATACCATGGTGGTCTATCCCTCGAGATTGGATTACTCAGCTTCGAGGTCTGTTCAATGTCTTTCTCAACCCTTTTCGGGCAATCTTTAAGAAAATGGTCGAGAGAACCACACTTAAAGCAAGCCCCACTTCTCATCTGGCACTCCCCAAAATGCAATTTATTACAAACATTGCATCGTGGTTTGGGGTTTCCAATACTCCCAACACTGGTTGTTAAGAGAGACGAAGACCTCGTGTTGGTGTGTTTAGAACTTCGTTCCTTTCCCAAATACTCCCTCGATGTAACAAAATGTTCATGATAATTATTTGATTTCTTCAAAGCAGATGATTGTGTCTTGCTAAAAGCTCTTTTACTCGAAACCCAAGCTTCCCTTTCTGCTTGCTTCTTTTCTTTACTTAATTCCTCGGCTTTGTGTGCCCATTCAGCCAACACCACGAATCCTCTTAATTCCAGAATTCCAATCAACAGCTTGACATCTTCATTAAGCCCTTCTTCAAATTGTTTGCACATATCGGCTTCCATTTGAACCCATTCACTAGCATACTTGCTCAATCTAAAAAATTCTCGTTCATACTTGGACACTGTCATATTTCTCTGTTTGAGCTCTAAAAATTCTTTCTTTTTCTTGTCCAGAAATCTCTAACTAATATATTTCTTTTTGAACTCTATTTGGAAAAATTCCAATTTAACATTTTCCCTTGGTACCACAGAAGATATGGTTTTCCACCAACGGTAGACTATGTCTTTTAGCAGAGATACCGCATATTTCAAATATTCGGCTGGTGTGCAAGATAGCTCATCTAGAACCCGAATAGTATTTTCCAGCCAAAACTCAGCCCTCCCTGGATCGTCATCGGCTATAGCCCTAAATTCTTTAACCCCATGTTTTTTATTTTATCTACTAGAGCCTTATGAATTCTAACAAATCTAGTACCCTATGGCGTTTCATAATGTTGTGAAGAAGGTGGGGGAGGTCATTCAACAATGGGATTTGTTCTCATATATTCGCTAAACCATTCATCCATCATTTCAAAGAAGGCTGCTTTTGCCTCTTTACAGCCCTCAGACATGGGCCTCCTACTACTACCGCTTGCGGCTCGTTACATAGATGCTTGGGCTGTGCTCTCAGCTTCCTTAGACTCATCTCTCACTTGGTTGGAAGACATTACTATATGAAAATACATTTAAGACTGGTCAGGAGATATTACTATTCATTAACCAAGATCATTCGTAACGTCCCTTAAATGGACCCTCTAGGCCCAATATGAACAGTAGAAATAAATCGGGACTTAATTGGAACCTCTAAGAATTTTTCACGAAATTAAAAAAAAATTAAGTTGCAGAGCTCACACGCCCGTGTGGCTAAGGACACACTCGTGTGGTCAGGCCGTGTGACTACACACGCTCGTGTCCCTAACACGTAACTCTCTAACCTATAAGGCATGAAGCAATAACCTATAAGGCATGAAGAATTTGAAGTCACACGGCTAAATCACACGCCCGTGTGCTAGGTAATGTGGCGAATTTTATTTTTGAAATTTAGGTGCAGTTTCCACACGACCGTGTAACACGCACGTGACCAAGGCCATGTCAACCACACGGCTGAGACACACGCCCGTGTGCCTAATTCTGAGCATTTTGTTTCTCATTTTTAAGATGCAGGGGACACACGGCGAAATCACATGCCTATGGGACAGGCTGTGTGTCACACACGGACTAGACACATGCCCATGTCTCTACCCGTGTGGACAAAATAAAGCCATTTTCTAGCTTTATTTTCTCACCCAATTTACCACAAACCTACACCAAATCATGCAAACATATATCAACCAAACCAAACCTGCAAGTTAAACCATCTAATATGTGATAGCATCACATATACTCTTAGCTTAAATATACTCTAATCATAAACACATAAGCTTGATATAATTCCATCAAACCAACCCATAATAAACTTAAGTAATTACCATAAAAT
This sequence comes from Gossypium bickii, assembly GCA_025503065.1. NCBI lineage: Eukaryota > Viridiplantae > Streptophyta > Magnoliopsida > Malvales > Malvaceae > Gossypium > Gossypium bickii. The sequence continues at coordinate 63,852,754 of CP106710.1, read as the reverse complement.
AACTTCATGCATAACCAAACTTAAACCATCACTAGCCATTCCAATGGCTAGATTACAAAACATCACTTACAAGCCATCATTTGTCCAAATGAGCCTATACATTCCATTATACCAAAAAGAGATTTCTACTTATACCAAAATGAGATAGTGGATAGTGTGATTGATGCTCCAATCGACCTCTAACCCTTGCGAGCTTACGAGCACTATAAAACAAAGAAAATTAAACGAGGTAAGTATTTTCATGCTTAGTAAGTTCGTATAACAGGAATTAAACTTACTGGTTATATTTATTCATACAAGCATACATAACCATACCATCCAAAGTTTTTGGGTAAATTTACCTAAACATATACACTTAATCAAACAAGTTAGTCACAAAACATCATATGAATATCAAGTAAACATAGATGAGCTCATCGCATTATAAACTTTTATTTAGTTTCACCTTTCCATATTTCAAGGATCTTTCCCGTTAAACTATTGAAATTTCAATGGACATCTGGGTAGTATACACAAAGTATACATATCAACTATCCGTCAATTCATGTTCAAAAGTATCCATTTGGCACATGATCATAAAGCACACTCTCAAGCCACATATTTTATAACAGGATAACCAATCCAGGCTAAATCCTTTCTTTAGCATATGCTCTAAAAGCTTGATTTGGATTACCCATCCGGGCTAAATCCAATCTATAACATATGCTCAAGAGGCTTATTTTAGGATTAACCGTCTGGGCTATATTCTATATGTAACATATGTAGTATTATACTCTTTTTGAGAAATCACCTTATTCTATCAAATTTCAACATTCAACCGGGACATAGCATTTTATCATCATTTTCCAATTTATGGTCATTTCATAATGTATATCTTCTCATACATATCAACACAATCATATAATTCAATTCAAGCACATTAACATACATTTTTAGGTTACACGAACTTACCTTGACCATTGTTCGTATTTGAATTTCAACTAATCTGAAACCTTTTGTTTCCTTCGATCTAGTTCGGTAGTTGGTCTTTCCAGGTCCATATAAACAAATTTAACTATCAATTTATCACATTTCAAATACATTTGCATTCAATTACATCCTAGGCAAAGTTACCATTTCACTCCTATACTTTTCATAAATTTCAATTTCGTCCCTAGGCTCGGAAAATGAAATTCATGGAATTTAACCATATTTCCAAGCTTAGCCAAAATTTATGTATTACATTTACAGTACATACATTTCTCAAATTCCAAAATTTTCCATAGGTTTTACCACTTTTTCATTTTAGTCCCTAAATCAAGTTTTCATTAAAAATTACTTTGTAAATGTTGTTTATCTATGAATAACTTTTCATTTTCTACCATAAATTTTTAACTTTCAGCATATTCATCCAAGACCCAAATTTCATACATTGATAACTTTTCAAATAAATCCCTCAAATAGATAGATTAGATTATCCCGATTCTAAAAATATAAAAATCATTAAAAACAAGACTTGATTTCATACCTTATTGAGCTTGGGAAGTTTTAATCCTCTCTCCTAGGATTTTCATAGAAATTTTAGGAAAGAAGATTAATAAAAAGATGATAATTTCCTTTTTAATTATTTGTCATTTTTTAATTTTAGTGATTTCGAATTTAGTCCTTGCCCATTTCTAATTTTTCCATGGATGAGTCATTAGACTACCTACTAACTTTTCTTCAATGGTCTATGTAACGCCCTAAAAATATAGGGTCTTTAATTTTGCATGTTCTGACACAAATACCTATTTGCTTCTGTGGTTGAGTGATTTGGGTGTGTTTGGGAGTGTTTGAGAAGCATTGGTTCAAGTCTTGGCTTTTGAAAAATTTTTAGTTTTCCTCTTAAATGAATCTGGACACTGGCATATAGGCCTTGTAAAAATTAATGCATGTTTTATGACACAAAAAGAGCTTGTGGTCTAGTGGCAAGTTGGCGTGTTGTGTAACTGAGAGGCCTGAGGTTCAAGTCCTGGGTTGCGCAAGGGGGTATTTATTTTGCTGCTTGAGCTGTGTAGTTAGTAAAGTTGGATTGAAACACAGCTAAGGGGAGTTTGAATAGGATTTGAATGGTGTTTGAACTGGTCATGGAGAGATTCAAGGAGGGATAAGGGGAGAGAATCAAGGAGTTTGAGTGGGAGGAGAATTGTGCCGAATTTGGACTCTGGCACTCAAGAAATTCGGCCAGGGGAGGTATACTACTCATTTGGATTGTTTTCTCTCTTTGGTCGAATGTGTTAGGCTCTTTTGGCACTTTTTTCTGCACACTTTTGCACTTTTCTTTTTCTCTACTACCAAATCCCCTTTTCCTCCTTTCTATTCCTCGGCTTTTGGTTCATAGCCGAACCTTCATGTTCTTCTTCTCAACATTTCTTTTTCCTTTTTGACTGAGTGGCCGACTCCATTTTTCTTTCTCTATCGTGCCAGTTGGTTTGGTAGTGGGCGACAATCTCTTCTTCTGTTCATAACAATGTGGTAAGCCGAATCCTACATCTTCTCTTTTCCCCTCTCTTATGTTTCTCTGCTTTTCCAATATAGACTGAATAACATAAGTCTTGTCTTGCCATTTCAAAACCATTTGGATGATAGTCTCTGAAAATCAGTGGAGCGTTGACTGCCTTGCTTCTCTGCACATCTCTACCTTCTTTCTTCGAATACCTGTTTGGCTGAATACCGTGGGGTAAGTAGGCTTGTTTTGTAGTGTTGACCGAATACCTAATCTACTCTAACTCTAATTCTTTGGACATTGGGCATCAATTCAAGCCTTGTATTAAACAATTATTTCTAATGAAATACGTCTTATGCATAGTAAATCGAGAAGAAAGCGGTGATCATTTTCAACCAGCGATCTAAAAGGAATAATCACATAACTTTCTATCAAGTTAAGTGGTGATACCGGTTTGGGGCTTTAGTATTAATGTTCTAATGGATGAAAGATTGATTGTGTTGGGACGATTGTAGGTTGATCGCGCATGGTATAATATGTTCGTTGCGGAAACAGGTGTGTAATCACACCCCTCTTTATTGAATCGGCGAAAGCTGAAAAGTCGAAAAATTGAAACTTCGACATTTGTGGCCCCACGACTGTGCGATCGCTCGTGTGATAAATCGAGCCCACGAATCGTGGGCGATAAATTGTAGAGGCCACTATGAGCATTCTCGTGCTCTTGTACCGATATAGGCCTTGTTTGTGGGTCCCACACAGAATAAATCCATGATAAGTGGAAAATACTGGACTGGGCTATATAGTTCGCAGGGCCGTGACTAAACTTTGGCTAAACGGGCCACACAAGCGTGTGGCCCACTTGGGCCCATTTACACCGTTATGATTATTTAAATTATCTGTGTTGCTCGAAGCGAATGTAGACCGAACAGTTTATTATTTGTACTGATACCCCAAAATGAGTAAAGTGACAAAAATACCCCTAAAAGGTAAAATTACTATTATACCCCTACCTGATGGAAATGACCATTTTACCCTTAGAGGTAGGTTGACTGATGAGTGTATGATTATTTGTATGACTGTACCGAGTAAGACACTTTGCGTACACGAACTATTTTTGACATGACATAGCGCATGGGGATGGGATTCCGATATGAAGGAAGTACTATATTGGTGGCTCTGCCACATTCACTGTTACTGGTATCACTGCCACATATATTGTTACTGGCAGCTCTGCTGGGTTATTTTTACTGGCAGCTACACTGCGATATTGGTGTGCTGGCTGGGTGGCTCGATTTTATCCCCACATGGTGTGTTGGTTGGTACGGGTGGTGTGTTGGCTGGATTGGGGTGGGTTGTATTTTTGTACTGTACTAATACTGTATTGGGCTTAGGCCCACACTGATACTATATTGGGTGATCATTGTAAATCAGAGTTTTAAAATTTATAAAAGAATGATCAAACCTGGAAACTAACTCTGACAATGATTAAAGGCAAGTGTACCTATCAAACAGTAGTATAGTTTAGGCAAGACCGGATATTGAACCCAAAGGAACTAAGAATACTAATACTAACTTTCTTTTTATTATTTAGCCTTAAAAAATAGAGTGAGATTGCTTTAAACTATATTGATGAAGACTAAACTAAGGACACAAAGACAAAAAGGACATATTAAATGAAAAGAAAGGGGTAGTCAAATCAAATCTCGATTAAGGGGTAGTCAAAAGAAAGGGTGATAACAAATACAAAGAGTTTTTAGTTAAAATTAGCGGGTAAGTCAATAAAAGGGTTGTTAGGCTCAACGGGGTTCACTAAGGGTTAATTATAAGGGTAGGCTATTTAGTGGAGTAAGTGGGTTAAAACCTAAGTGCCTTTATCATCTCGGTATATCAGATCATAACTGTGGTCTTAACATGTATAATCGAGGCAAGTTCTAGAATAATAGTTCATAGTTGACACACTCATAATCAAGAAGTGAGCATGAAAAAGAATGTATGCTCTATAAGGCTCAAATTCTCACAAAAATTATGGGTGTTTTTGACACCAACCTTGTAAATCTTAAATTTCAAGATAACATTCAAATTCCGGTTGACAACCTAAAATTTTAATTTTTAGAAAATTAGACTTATCATGCTTGATTCCCTAGTATTCTTCAAATTTAATCATCAATGCATAATTAACTATGGCTTATTTAAAAGCATATCAATAAAATTCACAAATCATTAGAAATTTCATTTTAATTAGTAATATGAGAAAATTACTTTAAGACAAGATTAAATTTAGGGATTTGAGAGTAATGCAGAAAGTTAAGCATTTTTATCCTCCGGGTTTGAGAATAATGAAAAAAGTTAGGCATTTTCTCAGAATAACTATTCACGCCCCGCACACTTAAGATGTACATTGCCCTCAATGTACAAGGATAGATAATGACATTTAAGGGATAAATCAAAAGAGAACGGGAAAGAATTACTCCCTGAGTTGTGGATGTTTTCCTGGATGAGTGTCTTTGGTGGCGGTGATGGTCAGTCGGGATAATGTTCCTGCGCTAAATGAAGAAATTGGGTAGCGCTTTGAGAAGTAGCCAGGCTTTATTAAGACCTAATAAAATTAAGCTAAGTATAAAGTTATAGAAAAACAAATCAAAGGGAAGGAGACTAAGAAGAAAACTAAAATAAAAAGAAAATATTAATGGACTGTGAAGTCCTTATTGAAGGATGGTTCGCAAGGTAGGTGTAAATTCTAAGGCTGGGGAGGTGCTGGCAGTGGCGGAAGTGAAGAGGTAATCGTGGTGGTCGGCGTGATTCACTAGCAGCTTGGTGAACCTGACACTACGAAACTAAACTAAGTTAAACTAATTTAAACATAAGATTATTAAAGAAAAGGAGAATGAAAGGAAACAGAAATGGAAAATAAAAATTAATTGGTCTCAAAGATCCTTAGCTCGATGTTGAGACGAAGCTGCCAGCATGAACTCATGTTGATCGTTCTTTATTAAGGAGCCTATGCTTAGCTTTCTCCGTTTCTTCGCCATGGTGTTGGCTTGCTCAAGGATCTAGAGCTTTAGTGAGTGAAGAATCTGAGATGGAAGAGAGTGAGAAGTAAAGAAGATAGGGGTGAAAATCAGATGGAGGGAAGAGGAAGAATTGAGGGGTTTTAAATAGATGCTCAAGTTTGGTACTCTACCACGGCCGTGGTCCCAGGGTGTGTCGATTTACACAGCCTCCTCCAACGGCCGTGTTATAGAGGGTGTTGTCACCCTATGCCCGTGTGTGGCCCCTCCATGCCCGTGCTTGACAAAGTAAACGGTAGGTACGGTGCGGTCCTACGGGCGTGTGTAGCCCGTGTGTAACAAGTCAATATCCTCAAAATTTTCACATGGTTATGTGGCACGGTCGTGTTTTGTTTGTCGGTGCCCGTGGGGAGGGTGGTTGGATCCGCGCTGTTGAGGGGTGGTTGGACTGACTTGCATGGCCTCTGCTCTGTCAGTGTGGCGATTCCGGTGGTCCACGCGGCCACGGACACGGTCGTGTGTAAGGCCATGTGACCTAGAAATCCTGCATTTTTTGGTTAGTTTTTTAAAAAAAAAAAGAAAAAGGAAAATAGATTTAAATGCAAATAAAAGTAAAAAGAAATAAAGTTAGTGCTCGGGTTGGCTCCCGAGAAGCGCTCGTTTATAGTCTTAAGCTAGACTTTGCCTCGTTATTTAAAAATTTTAGGGAGGCTTTAAAGTTTGGATATCTTCCCTCATGGCTATAGTCCTATTTTCTTGACAAAGGTTGAGTCGAGAAGCGTTTACCTTAGAAGTGCCACATGTTAGGTTGCTTACCTCGACTCTTTCGTGTAGAAAGATATTGCGTACCTCAAGAGAGATTTCTTTCTTCAGGTTTGCTGTGATGATGCTAAGATCGGCTTTATTGATTAGTACCTGATTTTCTATTTTGATGTGATTTGATGTTCCTAAGAGCTCTTCTGGTGGCTCCTTCGGATTTACAGTGTGTAGCTCTGGTTCTTCCTCGTGTATCCCTAATTTCTCTTTGAAGTGTGTTTTCCACTCATCTAGGTCATCTATTTGAATCCTTTGCTCCTCGTGAGTTATTTCTTTGTTGGCACTGAGCTGAGGATCCGGTTCAATCGTTTCCTTTTTTGGTGGTTCCTGTAAAAAGGGTATAATTGAATGATTATCAAAAGGATTTTCTTTCTCACCTTGATTCTTTGATGACCTAGCTGAGTCGAGGGCTTGAAAGCTAATTGAGTCGTCACCTACACAAAGTATTAGCTCACCTGAGGCAACATCAATTTTAGTCTTGGCAGTTGCTAGAAAAGGCCTTCCTAAAATTAAGGGGATTGAATTATCCTCATCCATGTCTAAAACAACAAAATCTACTGGGAAAACAAATTTATCGATTTTTACGAGAACATCTTCAATAATGCCCCTAGGAATTCTAACAGTTTTATCAACTAGTTGAATACTCATCCTAATTTGTTTGGGCTTCCCTAGACCTAGTAAACAATGCATAAGGCATGACATTTATGCTTGCCCCTAAATCAGCTAACGCATTATCAATAGTTAAACTACCAATTAAACATGGAATTGTAAAACTCCCTGGATCTTTTAATTTCTGTGGTAGTTTATTTTGTAGTATTGCTGAGCACTTTGCGTTGAGTTCAATGTGTGGCTCTTCGTCTAATTTATGTTTGTTTGTCAAGAGCTGTCTTAAAAATTTCCTCGAGTCTGGCATCTGAAAAAGAGCTTCAAGAAGAGGTAAGCTAATGTGTAATTTCTTTACAAGTTTAAGAAACTTACCGAACTGTTCCTCTGAATCGTCTCTTTTTAATGCTTCGGGATAAGGTATGCGAGGTTTGTACTCCTTTATTACCGGTTTTGACTTTTCTTATACTACCTCTATTATCCCTTCGTCTACCTTACTTTCTGGAATTGGTTTTGGTTCATCTAATTCCTCGCTCTCCTGAGCTGTGATGGCTTGAATTTGCTCCTTTAGATTAATCTCGGTGTTACTTTGTAGACGTCTTTGCTTGCATTCTGACATGAGCCGTGTGAGTTGTTCGACTGCATTAGTCATTTCCTTGACCGACTTAGCAATTTCACTCATTCGGCTCTCATTGCTTTTAATTGTTCTATTTATATCTTGTAGGCGTTCTTCTGTGTTTGCTGATTTTTTTAGTTCCTCCTCGTAGGGTGGTTTCTTTTCTCGTGGATAGGGCTGATTTTGAAAGTTCTGAGGAGGTTGTTGCCCTTGATTTCTTTGATTGCCTTGACCTCCCCATGAAAAATTTGGATGGTTCCTCCAACCTGGATTGTAAGTGTTACTATAAGGATTATTATTGGATCGGAAATTATTACCTATATAGTTCATCGGTTCGTTCTCTGCTTCTGGTTGGTAGGGTGGGTACTCAGGATTCGCCACGGTTCCACTTGCATCACACTGCATGACTGGATGTACCTGTGAAGAACATAAACTATCAAGCTTTTTATTCATCATCTCAAGCTGCGTTGATAGCATGGTCATGGTGTCGACGTTGAAGACTCCTGTCGATTTTGTTGGTTTAGTCCTCGAAGCTTGCCACTGATAATTGTTTAATGACATCTCCTCAATGAACTCGTAGGCTGCTTCTGAAGTTTTGTTATTCAGAGTACCACCGGCGGCTGAATCAATCAGTTGTCTTGTTGGGGGGTTTACACCGTTGTAGAATGTTTGGAGTTGTAGCCATAAGGGTAAGCCATGGTGTGGGCACCTCCTCAAGAGATCTTTGAATCTCTCCCATGCATCATATAGTGTTTCTAAATCCATCTACACAAAAGAAGAGATATCATTCCTTAATTTGGCCATTTTGGCTGGTGGAAAATATTTCATTAAAAACTTTTCGATCATCTGATCTCATGTAATGATTAACCCTCATTATAGCGAGTTTAACCACTGTTTAGCTTTATTTCTTAATGAAAAAGGGAATAACTGAAGACGTATGGCATCATCAAAAACTCCATTTATTTTGAAGGTATCACAGAACTCTAAAAAGTTAGCTATATGCATGTTTGGATCTTCGTCCTGCAAACCATCAAACTGAACAAACTGTTGAATCATTTGTATTTTGTTAGGCTTTAATTCAAAATTGTTAGCAGATATAGCAGGCCTAACAATACTTGATTCTACTCCTGTTAAATGTGGTTTCGCATAATCATACATTGTACGTGGAGCGTTGCGATCTCCCACATCGCGTGGTGGTGGGTTGTTTTTGCCCATGCTTTCAGTAGGATTGGATCTGTCTTCTTTCTCTCTTTCTGTGTAATTTAGGGCTCGCCTGGTTTCCCGACAATTCTTTCGAGCGGTAGCTTCAATATCACTTTCGTATACTAAAGGTCCTCTCGAGTTCCTTCTTGTCATAAACTAGAGGTACATGGAAAGAAAAGCAAGAAAGAAAAAATTAGCAAAATTAAAAATTATCCAAAAAAAATAAAAATAAATTGCTGAAAAATAAAAAAATAATGGCTAAAGTAATAAAAATAGAGTTTTCTTAATATTTTAGTTCCCCGGCAACGGCGCAAAAAACTTAATCGCTGTAAATCAGAGTTTTAAAATTTATAAAAGAATGATCAAACCTGGAAACTAACTCTGAAAACAATTAAAGGCAAGTGTACCTATCGAACAGTAGTATAGCTTAGGCAAGACCGGATATCGAACCCAAAGGAACTAAGAATACTAATACTAACTTTCTTTTTATTATTTAGCCTTAAAAAATAGAGTGAGGTTGCTTTAAACTATATTGACGAAGACTAAACTAAGGACACAAAGACAAAAAGGACGAATAGGAAAATAACTTGAAGAAAGACTCAGTTGATTATGATGATACCCTTAAGAAGAATCCACCTAGACTTTACTTGTTATTTAACCCTAAATTATATGATTTCTTTTACTTAGCTTGATCGGTAAGACTCCCTAACCTATATTAAACCCTCTCTCGAGGCGAATAACGTCTAACCCTAGGTTAATTAGTGGAACTCTCTTCGCTTATAATAACCCCCTAGGATAGCAGTAAATCGATCAATGGACTCCCATATTAGGTTTCACCCTAATTCGGCAAAATCTCGTAACTCTATCTCTAGGTGTTCAATCAACTCCGCTTAATTATGTTAGATCTACTCTTAGGCAGGGCCTATTCTTCCTCTACCTAAGCACATTAGATTTGGATTAAGCAACATAATTAAGAACAAACTAAATAATTATCATATAACTTAAAAATCAAATAAAAAGATCCATCTAGGTTTCATCCCCTTCAGGTATCTGAGGGGTTTAGTTCATAATGAATAAACAAAACATCGCAAGAGAAAATGATAAAACAAAACATAAGAAAATCCTAAAACCCCCTGAAGGAATTGAAGGAGAATTCCGCCGTCTTGAGTATAATTCCAGCTTCTTGGGATGAATCAACTGGCTATCTTCGCGTTTATTCCCTAACTTTGACCTTCTCGGCTTGGCTCCTTGGCCTAGCTTTGACGCCTCTTCAAAGGTGGTACTAAGGGGATATATATAGGCTCTTGGAACGCAATTCTTTCTCCCTAAGTATCCTTTTTCGACTGAAATTGCTCATTCTGATGACAGAAGCACGGCCATGTAGCACGCCCGTATGGATCGACTCCAGGCCGTGTTCGGATTTCTAACTTGAGACACGACCGTGTGAATCGAGAGAGAGACTGTGTTCTCGATGTTTGGCATGGCACAGCCGTGTGGTTACCGGGCCAGGTCGTGTCGAACTCATGATATGGCCCATTTATTCTGTTTTGGGCCCGTTTTATGTTCTTTTCATCCTCGGGTGCTTTCCTGGGTATAAGACATGAAAAGAAAGGATTAATAGCACCTTTTTACATAAATCAAGGGATAAATCATCCAAAAGCATACTAAATGTGGGCTTAAAATATGTTACTTTTACGGTTTATCATTGGGCTTAGGCCCACACTGTTACTGTAATGGGCTAAGGCCCACACTGCACTATGCTTGAATAAGGCTCGGACCTGGTATATCGCATATATTATTACCGATCGATCGATAGGGGATTACACACTGAGTTTTCGTAAACTCACCCTTTCTTTTTAACTGTACAGGTAATCCCCATCCTGTAACATCCTGGAAAGGGCCTATGCGTTTTCGGTTTAATTGTACGAAATGACAAGTCTTAAGTACTATGAATAAATTTCTAATATTTTTGGAAATAAAAATGGAAATGAATATTTTTGGAAACCTAGAAATGCATGGAAATGAAAATGGAAACGAACATTTTTGGAAACTTGGAAATGCATAGACATGAACATTTTTGGAAACTTGGAAATGTAAGGAAATGGCAAGTTTACAGAGCCGATCGAAAATTTTAGGAAACTTAGAAATGATATAGAAATGTCAAGATTTAAAGCTTAAAATAGGAAAGTAAGGCAAGGTGGCCTTAAAAGAAAAAGTTTGTGAAATTTGACACACAAACAGGCTTGGAAAAGTGGCCTGAAGATGGCACTTAGGGCCTATGGAAATGGCGCCATATGTAGAAGGCATGGGCCTGGGTTCGAGTCACAAGGGAAGCAAATAAAAGAAGGTTTTATTTTTGCTTCCAGAAGACTGGAGTGGACGACAAGGCTTCTAGAAAAAGGGAGTTTTATTCCCTTTAAATTTCGGCAATTAAGGGGATAATTGAGGAATTAATTTGGATTATTCAATTTGGAAGAGATAATAAGGATTTTCCTTTATTTATTTTTAAAAGAGATAATATTATCACAGAGGAAGAGTGGTGGCCAAGTCAAGGACTCTTGGCCTGATAATTTCGGCTAAGGAAGGAAAATTAAGGCTATTTTCCATTCATCCTCTCCCTTTGTCGAAAATTCCCTAGCCCCTCTTTCTCTCTGCCGAAATTTTCCTTAAGCAAAACTTCATATTTTCTTCTTCTCTCCTTTTCTACTGTCAAACCAAAATCTCTTTGATCCCTGATTAAATCTCCATAGCCGAATCTCTGTGACTCTAGGCAAGGAAGCAATTGATTAAAGCGTAAAAGGTAAGATTAAGCATTAGTCAAGTTCCTTTCTTTTCTATTTGCCGAAAGAGAAGGGTCTAATCTCTATTCTTGCTTTATAGCCGAATCTATAAGGATCTCTCAGGTTCTTTCAACACATGTCGAATACAAGGAGGAATCTTTCGGGAAAATCGATGATCTAAGGTAAGAAATATGAATATTCGGCCATAGGCCATTTAATGGTGAGTAAGGGTTAGAAATCAATCTAACATATGCCTATAGGATTTTCGACAGCATCAAGGAAGCAAGGATCTATTTCGGGATTTGAATAATCAAATCGACATCAAAGGTAAGTTTTTAGAATACAAATCCTATTAGGATTTGGTTTTTAAGCCGAATAGGGTTATTGAAGTGTTTAAATGATTGACCGAATATAGGAGAAAATGGATCTAAGGCAAAGATCAGTCTTTCGGGATCTCAAGGAAATTATTAAGCGAATCAGGTGTGTAATCCCCACTATCTTTTAATATGTCACATGGCAATATTTTAATCTATGAGTATATAAATATGAATGTGAATATGGCTAAGTACCCAAAGGTGGTACAAAAGTACTCAAGTACGTTTCCTACTTCTAGTAGAAATATGAAATATGTTATTCGTAACATGAGAATTTTATACGATTGTGAACTTTGGTATATTATGCTTATTAATATACGGGGCATATGGTTGTATATTGAAAAGGGGAAGTGAAAAGTGGTGACTTAAGACCACGATGTCGAAAAGTGGTGACTTACGACCACACGAATCCGAAAAGTGGTGACCTAAGACAACGATGTCTGAAAAGTGGTGACCTAAGACCACGAGATCACGGTGACTTAAGCCCGCAATTTGGTGTGTAGCGAGCGGGGTCGACTTAGTAGTCCCCACGGTGTGTTTGGTTGGTACGAGGTGTGTAGCGGATGGCATCTAGGTTTTGGGTTGGGATTGCATCATTATTTTGAATTAATGTATGAACATGTTATGTTCGGTATGCCTTGATTTATTAAATTGTAGTGTTTGTTACACATTGAGTCAGATTTGACTCACCCCGTTGTGGGAAATATTTTTTGGTGATGAGCAATAATGGACCAGGGTCGGTGAGGAGCTAAAGGTGGCCATGCATCGCAAGGAGTAATTTAAAGATTTGGACTTTTATTTTACTCAGTACTTTATTTATTTATTTTTTTTTGGGTTTGGTTGATGTAATAAGGCCATAAGGCCGAAGTTGGATAGTTTTATCTCTTTGCTTTTATTTTTAATTATTATGTTACGAATTACTTTTAATTAAGTTCAATTAAATTTATTTTAAAAATAAACCCTAAATTGTTTTGTCACCATAATTAAATGATTTCTAAGTAAAATAAATGGGTTTTCGCTCTAAGCCCAATCCAAAACGATATTTTCTCTAAAATTACACAAAATTTCCCTAAGTAATAAAGAATTTTGAAACCGGTTTTCTTGAGGAACATACCAGATCCGGTTCAGGCTCGTGGGCTGGTGTGAGGTGTTTCAGTTTGGTATCAGAGCCTAGTTTTTAAACTCTCGGCCTGTGGGTTAAGGCCCAAAACGTTTTCAAAGCGAGCGCAAATGAGTTTTTATGAAATAAGCAGGTTTTCTGGCATGGCACCTAAGTCTCCAACCCGCAGTCCACCAGGTAAGTACCCCTAACTCTATGGGTGATTATGTGATTTAGGAATTGTATAAGGGTAGAAAAGGCATGGAACATAGAATAGAATGATAGGAATGTTAAACTCTAGGACTAGTCTACTCAACACAACCACATAAGACTTAATGCACTAAACAAACCTATGGCTAGGTCACTGAGCTAGGGTGTGGTAACCCCTGTACGCATGTCTAGGATTGGATCCGAGAAGAGCTTGGTATTTAAGCGGCCCCTAGTGACTCACCTCCTCTTCGCAGAATCCTACCCAGTGCGTAGCTTAGCTGGTTCACCCTAACTCGAGAGGGCTCAATGGTGTGGCAACCTGCGTGCGCATGTCTCAGGAATGGTTTTGGTGGGAGCTTGGTATTTAAGCGATTCGCGTGACTCACCTCCTCTCCACTCGAATCTGCCAGTGCGTAGCTTTGGTTCACCCACGACCAAGAGGGCTCGGTTATAAATTTGAACATAATGACTAAAACCCAAAAAGGAACTAGCCGTTTCGCTTTATATAAAAAAAAAAAAAAAAAGAACAAAACAACAAACCCTAGTTTTAAATTCTTAAAACTTTCTTTTAAATTTGTGAAAACCATCTTTACAAAATTTTAGAAAAATTTACGATTTGTGAAAATTACAAAAAGCTCTTAGTGGTAAAATTACCAAAATGCCCTTGATTCACAAAATGCCAAGCTTCTCAACGGTTTTGCCAAACTTCATTATTTTATAAACATTCACAAACCCTAATTTGTAAACCATCAAAAATACCTTGATTTTGAAAATTTTCAAAATTTCCCCTAACTTACAAAATTACCAAAATGACCCTGATTTCCAAAATTTTTGCAACATCATCGTTTTGAAAAGTAAAATTTTCAAAAAAAACCCTCAAAGTTTTACAACTTTTGAAATATCCCTGACTTATTACCTTTTACAAATTTACCCCGGTTTGTGGAAAATTACTGAAATACCCCTGGATTTCAAAATTTTTCCAAAACTACCCGGGACTTTAAAATTACCAAAATACTTTTGACAAAATCACCGAAGAACTTTTTATTTTGAAAAATTATAAAAATGCCCCTGTAGGACAAATTACGAAAATACCCCTGGGTAGTGGAAAAACAATAACAATGAGAACTACAACGTTTCTTTGAATGAACGAAAGTTCATACTTGATTGATGGATGAATGAATAGAAAGACTGTATGCTTGTATGAATACGAAAGAACCACTCCTAAATCCTTTTTCATAAAACTCCTTCGCGGGTAAATAAGTGGAACAATGACTAATTCATAAAACTTCTTAATCGGATCTCGACGCTAGAAATGAGCTCTAGAGGACGTGGTCGTCGTGACGAGGTAGAGGAAAGATGACCGTGTCGGAACCCGTTAGATCGGGTCAAGGGTCTGATAATGAGATACCACCGCCACCATCACCCCCAGCTGTGGGTGTTGAGCAGCAAGCTCAGACGGGGCAAGATGCTGTGTCGCAGGCTGTGCTGCGAGTTTTGGAATTGGTGGCTGGTGCAGGAGGAAATTCGAGAACCCGAAAAATGCGTGCTCGAAGCGGCTCACGAGCTAATGGAGCCGAGATGTTTCGGGGAGTGTCTGGGGTAGCACCCAGTTCATCTGAGTACTGGTTGGAAGCAACAGAGCGCATCATGGATGAGCTTGATCTGACCCTGGAGGAAAAGTTAAAAGGAATGGTGGCACTGTTACGCGATGAAGCGTATCAATGGTGGTTAACTGTGCGAGATGGTGCCACGGCTGAGGATCTGACCTGGGAATACGTTAAGGAAGCGTACCAAAAGAAGTAGGTGGGAACCAGGTACATTGATGAGCAAAGGAAAGCTTTTCTGGGGCTGATCCAAGGAAACAAGTCGGTTGCAGAATATGAGGCTAAATTCCTGAAGTTGAGCCGGTACGCTCGAGGTGTAGTGGCGACTGAGCATGAGCGCTGTGTCCGTTTCGAGGACGGGCTAAGGGATAATCTGAGACTGTTGATAGCACCGCATCAGGAGCGGGAATTCTCTGCTTTGGTAGAAAAGGCCAAGGTGGCCGAAGGAATCAAGGATTCTACAAAGCTGGCTATGGATAGAAATAGGCCCAAGAGAAGTTTTGGGTCATCTGGAAAGGTTCATAAGAGGCTTAGAGTTGATGGGCCGCGAGGTCAGCAAGCTGGATCAGAAGGGCGGTATCGACCTTATGATGTGTGTGGAAAGAAGCACTTGGGAGAGTGTTGGAGGAGAACAGGAGGATGTTTTAGGTGTGGGTCCAAGGACCATGTGGTCAAGGAATGTCCTAAGAACTTAGACGAAAGCCGACCGGTAACTCAGAATGTTAGTCAGGCAGGTAGAGGAGGACCGCAGCCTCAACGAGGTCGTGGTTCGAACAACAGAGGTAATGGTGCTGGCAGAGGCCGTGGAACACAGGGCCGCGGTGCTGCTAATGCTGAGGCAAGGCAACCAGGTTTGGTTTATGCGGTTCGCCGGAGAGAGGATGGAGACGCGCCGGATGTTATAACCGGTACGTTCTTTATTTTTGACAAGCCCTATTTTGCTCTAATTGATGTGGGCTCGACCCATTCATATGTTGCATGTAGTGTAGTGGAAACACTAGGCCTAGACTCTGAACTTTCTGATAGGCAGATGACTGTAGTAAGCCCATTAGGCCAAACAGTGATGATCGATAAGATCTTTCGGAATGTACCCCTAGAGATTCAGGGAGTGAACTTTTGGGCTGACTTAATGGAATTACCTTTTGGAGAGTTTGAACTTATACTCGGAACGGATTGGCTAGTAGAGCACCGAGCCGTGTTGGATTGTGCGGCTAAGCGTATGGAACTAAGAACCCCGGAGGATGAAGTAGTAGTAATGGTTGGAGAAAGGAGGAACTACTTGTCTAACGTAGTTTAAAGATCAAGGTGAGAAGATGGTTAAGAAAGGGTGCAAGGCATTCTTAGCCTTCGTAAGTGCATTAGGTGGGAAAGAAGAAGGTGTCTGTGGAGTTAGAACTGTAATGAACTTTGAGGATGTATTTCCGGAGGAATTACCAGGAATACCCCCAGATAGGGAGGTGGAATTTGGAAAAGATTTGCTACCGGGAACAGCTCCTGTGTCAATTGCTCCATACTGAATGGTGCCAAAGGAATGAGTTGAGCTCAAGGCTCAAATCCAAGAGTTGTTGGATCGTGGGTTCATCCGACCCAGTGTGTCTCCGTGGGGAGCACCGGTTCTATTTGTGAAGAAGAAGGACGGAACTATGCGTATGTGCATAGATTACCGTCAGTTGAATAAGTTGACCATTAAGAACAAGTATCCTTTGCCAAGGATCGATGACTTGTTCGATCAGCTGAAGGGGGCCGCAGTGTTTTCAAAGATCGACTTGAGGTCGGGATATCATCAGTTGAAGGTGAAGGAGGCTGATATCCATAAGACCGCTTTTAGGACAAGATACGGCCATTTTAAGTTTGTGGTGATGCCGTTTGGGTTGACGAACGCTCCAGCCGCGTTTATGGATATGATGAATCGGGTTTTCCAACCGTATTTGGATAGGTTCATCGTTGTGTTCATCGATGATACTTTGGTGTACTCGAAGTCGGAGAAGGAGCATGATGAGCATCTCCGAGTTGTGTTACAAGTGTTAAGAGAGAAGAAGCTTTATGCCAAATTCAGCAAGTGTGAATTTTGGCTTAAGGAGGTGGCATTTTTAGGACATGTGGTATCCGCAGAGGGAATAAGAGTGGACCCTAGGAAGATAGAAGCGGTGTTGGATTGGAAACCACCGATGTCCGTGGCTGAGATCCGAAGTTTTTTAGGCTTGGCAGGCTATTACAGAAGGTTCGTGGAAGGGTTCTCGTCAATAGCCGCGCCTTTGACAAAGTTGCTAAGGAAGGAAGTACCCTTTGAATGGACTAATAAGCAACAGGAGAGCTTTGAAAAGCTTAAGAAGGTATTGACGGAAGCTCCAGTGTTAATTCAGCCGGAGGCAGGAAAAGATTTTGTGGTGCACTGTGACGCTTCGCATACGGGATTAGGCTGTGTGCTAATGCAAGAAGGAAAAGTAGTCACTTATGCGTCTCGGCAATTAAGGCCGCATGAGGTTAATTATCCAACCCATGACTTGGAACTAGCAGCAGTGGTTTTCGCCCTTAAGGTTTGGAGGCACTACCTTTATGGAGAAAGGTCAGTTATCTACATAGACCACAAAAGTCTTAAGTACTTGCTGACTCAGAAGGAGTTGAACTTGAGGCAACGAAGGTGGGTGGAATTGTTGAAAGACTACGATTGTTCGATAGAATATCATCTGAGTAAGGCGAATGTAGTAGCTGATACCCTAAGTCGAAAGGTTGTGTCAGATCTAAGAGTTATGTTCGCACACTTGAGTTTGTATGATGATGGAAGCCTGTTGGCAGAATTACAAGTCAAGCCCACATGGCTGAATGAGGTGAAAGAGGGACAGTTGGCTGATAAGGACTTAAGTGCTAAGTTACAGCAAGTACAGAATGGAGAAGTAAAGGATTATGGCGTCAATGATGATGGAGTATTGTGCTACAAAGGAAAAGTTTGTATGCCGAGGGACAAGGAGTTGAGACAAAGGATTCTTCGGGAAGCGCATGGTAGCCCTTATGCTATGCATCCCGGAGGCATTAAGCTGTATAGAGATTTAAGGGAACAATTTTGGTGGTCTGATCTTAAACGAGAAGTGACTGAATTTGTGGGGAAATGTTTGACGTGTCAGCAAGTTAAGGCTGAACACCAAGTCCCATCGGAATTGCTTCAACCGATCGAAATTACACAATGGAAGTGGGAGAGAATTACCATGGACTTCGTTAGTGGGCTTCCCCTTACGCCTACTAAGAAGGACTCGGTATGGGTGATAGTGGACCGTTTGACCAAGTCCGCGCACTTCATCCCAGTAAGAGTTGACTATTCTCTTCAAAAATTGGCTAAGTTATATGTGGCAGGAATCGTGAGGTTACATGGAGTACCGGTATCAATCATCTCTGATAGAGACCCAAGGTTTACGTCTCGATTTTGGAAGGCACTTTTTCAAGCTTTAGGCACTAAGTTAGACTTCACTACGGCTTTTCATCCACAATCAGACGGGCAGTCTGAACGAGTTATACAAGTGTTGAGGGATATGCTGAGAGGCTGTGTGATGGATTTTCGAGGAAGTTGGGAAGATTACTTGCCTTTAGCTGAGTTCACCTACAACAACAGCTATCAGGCTAGCATTCGGATGGCACCATATGAAGCATTATATGGTCGGAAGTGTCGAACTCCTACTTGTTGGACTGAGCTAGGAGAACGTCGAGTGTTAGGTCAGGAGTTAGTGGCAGAAACTGAAGAGAAGGTTGAGATAATTCGGGCAAGGTTGAAGGAAGCCTCTGATAGGCAGAAGTCGTACGCAGACCTTAAGCGGAAGGAAATAGAGTTTGAAGTGGGAGATCAAGTGTTTCTGAAAGTCTCGCCTTGGAAAAAGGTTATGAGGTTTGGTCGCAAAGGGAAGTTAAGCCCAAGGTTTATAGGGCCCTATCGAGTACTGAAGCGAGTTGGGCCAGTGGCATACCAATTGCAGTTACCACCAGAGTTGCAACAGATGCATGACATATTCCATGTATCCATGCTACGTCGCTATCGATCGTATCCGTCCCATGTGGTACCAGTTGAAGAAGTGGAGCTAAGGCCAGACTTATCCTACGAGGAAGAGCCAATTCGAATCTTGGAACGTGATGTGAAAGTATTACGAAGGAAGTCAGTTCCTCTAGTCAAGGTGTTATGGCGCAATCATGGATCGGAAGAAGCTTCGTGGGAGTCAGAGGAGATAATGCGACAGCAATACCCTCAGTTATTTTAGTTAAGAAATTTCGAGGATGATATTATTTTAAGGGGGGTAGAATTGTAACATCCTGGAAACGGCCTATGCGTTTTCGGTTTAATTGTACGAAATGACAAGTCTTAAGTACTATGAATAAATTTCTAATACTTTTGGAAATGAAAATGGAAATGAATATTTTTGGAAACCTAGAAATGCATGGAAATGAACATTTTTGGAAACTTGGAAATGCATGGACATGAACATTTTTGGAAACTTGGAAATGTAAGGAAATGGCAAGTTTACAGAGCCGATCGAAAATTTTAGGAAACTTAGAAATGATGTAGAAATGTCAAGATTTAAAGTTTAAAATAGGAAAGTAAGGCAAGGTAGCCTTAAAAGAAAAAGTTTGTGAAATTTGACACACAAACAGGCTTGGAAAAGTGGCCTGAAGATGGCACTTAGGGCCTATGGAAATGGCGCCATATGCAGAAGGCATGGGCCTGGGTTCGAGTCACAAGGGAAGCAAATAAAAGAATGTTTTATTTTTGCTTCCAGAAGACTGGAGTGGACGGCAAGGCTTCTATAAAAAGGGAGTTTTATTCCCTTTAAATTTCGGCAATTAAGGGGATAATTGAGGAATTAATTTGGATTATTTAATTTGGAAGAGATAATAAGGATTTTCCTTTATTTATTTTTAAAAGAGATAATATTATCACAGAGGAAGAGTGGTGGCCAAGTCAAGGACTCTTGGCCTGATAATTTCGGCTAAGGAAGGAAAATTAAGGCTATTTTCCATTCATCCTCTCCCTTTGCCGAAAATTCCTAGCCCTCTCTTCTCTCTGTAGAAATTTTCCTTAAGAAAAACTTCATCTTTTCTTCTTCTCTCCTTTTCTACTGTCAAACCAAAATCTCTTTGATCCCTTTTTAAATCTCCATAGCAGAATCTCTGTGACTCTAGGCAAGGAAGCAATCGATTAAAGCGTAAAAGGTAAGATTAAGCATTAGTCAAGTTCTTTTCTTTTCTATTTGCCGAAAGAGAAGGGTCTAATCTCTATTCTTGCTTTATGGCCGAATCTATAAGGATCTCTCAGGTTCTTTCTACAACTGTCAAATACAAGGAGGAATCTTTAGGGAAAATCGAGGATCTAAGGTAAGAAATATGAATATTCGGCCATAGGCCATTTAATGGTGATTAAGGGTTAGAAATCAATCTAACATGTGCCTATAGGATTTTCGACAGCATCAAGGAAGCAAGGATCTATTTCGGGATTTGAATAATCAAATCGACATCAAAGGTAAGTTTTTAGAATACAAATCCTATTAGGATTTGGTTTTTAAGCCGAATAGGGTTATTGATGTGTTTAAATGATTGACCGAATATAGGAGAAAACGGATCTAAGGCAAAGATCAGCCTTTCGGGATCTCAAGGAAATTATTAAGCGAATCAGGTGTGTAATCCTCACTATCTTTTAATATGTCACATGGCAATATTTTAATCTATGAGTATATAAATATGAATGTGAATATGGCTAAGTACCCAAAGGTGGTACAAAAGTACTCAGGTTCGTTTCCTACTTCTAGTAGAAATATGAAATATGTTATTCGTAACATGAGAATTTTATACGATTGTGAACTCTGGTATATTATGCTTATTAATATATGGGGCATATGGTTGTATATTGAAAGGGGAAGTGAAAAGTGGTGACTTAAGACCACGATGAATCTGAAAAGTGGTGACTTACGACCACGATGAATCAAAAAAAGTGGTGACCTAAGACCCACGAGAATCTGAAAAGTGGTGACCTAAGACCACAGATGCGGTGACTTAAGCCCACAATTTGGTGTGTAGCGGAAGAAGGGTCGACTTAGTAGTCCCCACGGTGTGTTTGGTTGGTACGGGGGTGTGTAGCGGATGGCATCTAGGTTTTGGGTTCGGGATTGCATCATTATTTTGAATTAATGTATGAACATGTTATGTTCGGTATGCCTTGATTTATTAAATTGTAGTGTTGGTTACACATTGAGTCAGTTTGACTCACCCCGTTGTGGGAAATATTTTTCAGGTGATGAGCAATAATGGACCGGGTCGGCAGGAGCTAAAGGTGGCCATGCATCGCAAGGAGTAATTTAAAGATTTGGACTTTTATTTTACTCAGTACTTTAATTTTTTTTTTTGGGTTTGGTTGATGTAATAAGGCCATAAGGCCGAAGTTTGATAGTTTTATCTCTTTGCTTTTATTTTTAATTATTATGTTACGAATTACTTTTAATTAAGTTCAATTAAATTTATTTTAAAAATAAACCCTAAATTGTTTTGTCACCATAATTAAATGATTTCTAAGTAAAATAAATGGGTTTTCGCTCTAAGCCCAATCCAAAACGATATTTTCTCTAAAATTACACAAATTTTCCCTAAGTAATAAAGAACTTTGAAACCGGTTTTCTTGAGGAACATACCAGATTCGGTTCAGGCTCGTGGGCCGGGTGTGGGGTGTTTCACATCCTTAGACGATTTTGAGCCGTGAGGGAGTCGAAGGTGGCCACATGATCGCTGATGTTCTGCTTTAGACTTAGTTATTTAATTTTAATTTTCATATTGGGCTACTGATTATGTAATAAGGCCATTGGTGGATTTAATTTTTAATTGGGCTTTGATTTCTTGTTTTAAACTGCCAAATGGACACAAAAAAGTTTTCAAAATCACAACTATTTTTAAGAAAAACACGCATTTTAAACCTCAATGTTTTTAGTTAGAGAAGCTTCCGCGGTTTTATTCAATTTAAGAAATCAACGGTAATAAATATGGCAATTGTTTTGATAAGCTGGTTTCAAATTGTAATAACTTAAATTGCCGAATGTTCTCAAGCAATAAAAACTAAATGGGTTTTAACTTAAATACGGATTTTTATCAACAAGTCCAAATTTCAAAAATCACTTCGATGTGACACGTCAGATTCGTTCGTAACGTCTGGGCTGGGTTTGGGGTGTTACAGTCTAATTACCATATAAGGACCTTAAGTTTTGAATTCTATAGCTATTTGATACTTATAACTACTTGAAGACAACTTTTGCATTCTATGCAATTTAGTCATTTCCCTAATTAAACATGCAATTAGTAAAATTTTCGTATCAAAATTTTCATATAACCTTCCTATAATATTACAAATCATAAAATAATATTAAAATAAATTTTATTTTTGGCTCGGATTTGTGGTTTCGAAACCACTATTCTGATCTTACTGAAATTGGACTGTTACACTGGAACTATCCAAAATCCACTACGTATTTCATTTATCGATATTGCGAAGGTATCGCTCAGATTTGAATCATGTGGTACAAGTGGAAACATTGGAGGTAGAACCAAATTTGTTACATGAAGAAAAGCCAGTATGTATCCTAGATAGAGAAGCTAAAATACTCCATAACAAGGAGATTCTTTTAGTTAAAATGATATGGCGAAACCATAAGATAGAAGAAGCTATATGTGAGAGAGAAAGCACCATGAGGGAACAATACCCGCATCTTTTCTTAGGTACGAAATTTTAGGGACAAAATTAATTTTTAGGGTGGCAGAGTTATCACACCTTGATTAGGAAAATTGGATCAGGTTGAGAGACTATGCCAGTAGAGGCCGCCTAAGTTTTGAAACTTAGAATGGTAAGGTGATAACTTCGTCACAGAGAGTTACGAAGAACTTCGCTAATTATGTGAAGTACCGATCCTAGTGATAAATTCTTAAAACATTTCTTAAAGTTTTACCACATAGATAGTGACTGATTTAAGAGAGGATTGGTAGGATTTCCTTTACTACTGGATAGGAAGCGAACTCCTAACCAGAAATTGTTTGCATGTTTATAGATTCTTGTTGTATCTTATGTATTTGGTTATTTTTTATGATTAAAGGATTTGTTTTACTATTTAGCTAAAGAAACAGGAGAGGGTCTCAATGGAAAAGGAAAAGAACCAATAGTAGAGTAGGTAAAACTTTAAGTAAAGTATTCTAGTGAGTTCCTTTATACCCTATGTCTGGTATATATGCTAATTCGTTTATTTCTAAACTCTGTATAGTCAGGTAAGTGGCTTAGTCATTTGCTTCTGATGTCTATTTCTGAGAAGTGCCATGCAAATAGCCAGTACATGCATTGCTAATTATGTCTAAACAAGCCCGAAAAACCTAGATATATGCACAATATGAGTATTGCCTTGGTGCACAAGCTTCGTATCTAGATGGGTAAATGAAGGTATCGAAGGGATATTGTGTATAATGATAAAAAAAGATACATGATAATGAATTTTGTCTCCTAAACGACACTTGTTGCAAACCGTAATTGGTGAAAACCTGACCTTGTGGGAGAACACTGGAGTGTTCATACAAGGAGGGGAGTTAGGAGGATACGAAGGAATTGTTATTGTATAGCTCAGATGAATGGATTTGAAGATACATGAATAAATTTAGTTCTTCGAGAACAGGGGATCAGAAGCTAGCAAAAGGAAGGGAGTACAAAGAGAAAGGGTGCATGTGGTGTCACACGTTGTATGAGTGTATGATCAATAAGCTTGTCTTTCATAGAGAGTAAACCACGCAAGTGGGATATTCATGGAGTAGATGCGTCCGTGATTATCATACATGAGTAAAAAAATGGTGTTGTTCGCCAAGAGGTTGTTTCGAATTGCAGAGTTATCCACCAATTGAAGTGAAAACCATTGTAATGTATCCACCAATTGGGGCAAAATAAACATATCCCTCTATTTCTTAAATTTTTATGTCTAATAGTAATCGTGGTGAGGTTGTCCTTCCCAGGAACTCACTAAGTTCTTATGAACTTACCCAATTTCTTATTCCTTTCAGGTTCTTAGGTTAAGAGTGGTGATTGAAGGGATACAGTCAAATCAATGGTTATTTGTGAGCCTTATAAATTTTTAGGGTTAACAAGTAATTGCTAGGGGTGTTAGGTTTTTTGTTAGATACCACCACTTTGAAAATTTTATCTTGTAAGGAATGTTATTTTGAGAATATTTATGATGAACGAAAGCCTTGATGGCTTATCGCTATTTGTGGTTCAATGATGAAAATTCAGGATTCGAAAAAACAAATTAAAGGGGAAATCCATATATAAATAAGTTTTTAATTGTGGTGGACTGTTTCCTTAAAAACCATACTTCCAAATAAGGATGAATTAGACTAAAGGAATACCGCCATGAAAGAAGGGGTATCCGCCAAAATGGTTAACATTCTCTTATAAAAAAGAAGGGTAAATAAACGTACCTTAGAATGGGTCAACTTGTGAGACTATATACTCGATTAGTTTAATTCATTAGGTTAATTTAGGTTTATAAAATTAATTAGTTTAATTCATCTTTTAATTTATATTCGTACTACTAATTTGTGACTCAATTAGATTAATAATTATTTTTTTTAATTACTTAAACAATAATTTCTTCAATTTGCAATTCCTTGGGTAAGATCCTCGGAATACTTACCAGTATTTCGTTGTAAACTTTACTATATTACAATTTGACCGTTGCTTACAGGCACCGCAAATTTAATTTAATATTTTTTTGTGTAATATTTATACTATAAATGATAACATGTTTATAGGCAGTCATTATGAAAGTCTCTCCCTTCAATAGATTTATGTTTGAGACTTACTAACATAGAAAGCCTATCACAATCCCATTAAAATAATAATACAATAACCAATTTAAAATATAATAATAAAGAATATACCATACGTGGACTTTTTGTAGCTAATCCCATAGAGTTTCAATCCAATCCAATTGTCCATGTTGCAAAGGATTGTCTTGATGCTTTAATGTGATCTAGTCTTCCATGTGAGTTTCCCAACTAATATGACCTTCATTATTGGGCTAAGTATCCTCCAAATAATCACCAAATCCCATTCAAGTTGTTCAATAAATTGCTAATACTCAAATATAGAAATTGTCTCTGAACAACTCCAATGCTTTCCTGCACTCAATGGCCAATTTCATATTTTCAATAAGATGCATGTATGCACTATAAATAATTGGTTCATTAATTTGGTTGAATGATTTGGCATGATAAATTATTCATGTGCTTGAATTATTTCCAAATGTATTTAAAGCTTTAGAAATGTTGGTATTGTTTAGGCTAGCAGCTGCAAGTCCATCCAGATGGCAAAACTTAGCCATCTAGATGGATGAAAAAAATATCTTGGTATGTATATTTTGCCAAAATTCCATCTAGATGACACAAATGGATGGCATCAGGCTTGTTTTGAAACATGTAGAAATGTGATGGTTGCATTTTCAGTTATCAGAAGCCTATTCTATGTGTTCTTTGTATAGCCCAATTTTGACCTGGGCCCGTCAGAAACCAAACAATTCAGCCTAATCTACCCAATTACAAACAACCCAGAACCCAACCAATTAAACCCCAAAACCAATTAAACCCTAAACCTCAACATCACAACCCATTACAGAAAAAAGGCAGCAGGCAAACCCTAGCCCCTCACGCTACCTGCCTTTGGCCTCCCCCCGTGGACATCACGCGCATCGCCAGCAGCCGCCATGTGCACCAATCAAAAGCTACCCACGCCTCTGACCACCTACAACAACAATGAAACACGCAACAACCAAGAACAAAGAGCAAAATGACAAAATAGCAGAAAAAATATAGAAAATAACAAAAGGGGATCTTTGCGAATCGGTTATAAAAACTGAAAGATATCTTGTGTTTTCTTCTTCTTTCTTTTACGAACTTTATGAACTTTCAGCAATCAAAGGCAAAAAAAGAAGCATTAGAAGGTTGTCTTTTAAAATTTTCTATTTTCATCTTCTGTTATACAATACTGTTACCTTTATTATTTCATTTATTTTACAAATAAGAAAAAATAGTAAAAAGGCAAGGAGAAAAGCCTCACTGAAACTCCCCGATCGTGGTGTCGGAGTGTTCTCCCTCCGTCGTCGGAGCTTGGCCAAGAAACGGGTGCCGAAGGCCCTCTCTCCCCTCATTTTTGGGCGCCGAAAGTTGGGCCTTCAAAGGGGGTTTCGAAAGGGGCTAAAAGGGCCCGGTCTTGGACATCGCCGGCCACCGATTCGATGGTGGCGCGGTGGTGTGATGGGCGGCGGAAATGAAGCTCAATCGTCGGGCAAAAGGGGATGAGAGCAACTGAAGTTTTTTTTATTTTTTTGAAAAAAGCAGGGTCAAAAATAAAAAAAAGGGAAAAATTTTGGGTTTAAATACCCTTTCAAAACGGCACCGTTTCGGTGGGTTTCCCCAGGCACCAAAACGACGTCATTTTGGGGAACCTGCACGACCCGACTTGGATAGTAGGGGATCTGCGCGTTTTTACCCTGAATGGGTAAATTGCGCGTTTGGTCCCCCCATGTTACACCATCATTTAATCGTACCTGATTCCATTTTTTTAAAAAAATTTCAATTTAGCCCCGAACATTACGCGCCTTTTTGATTTAGTCCTACACTGAAACGCTGCGCATCAGGGTGGGTTATTTACCCATTTGATCCTCACAAGTTTGCGATCGTGGCGTTGTGGTCCCTGTTCGCCCTTTTTTGATTTATTGCGATTTTAGTCCTCATTTTTTATTCTGATTTCAATCTAGTTTTCATCCTGTTTTGAAGAGTTTATTTATTTATTTTTCTTCAAAATTTTATTATTATTATTATTATTTATTTTGAGTTTTTGTATATTATTTTTATTAAACTTTATGTATATTGTTTATTTTAAATTTTGACATTATTTTAAATCGTTTCATATATTATTTACTTTAATTTTTTATGTATTCTTTATTTAAAATCATTTTGTTAATTATTTTAAATTGTTTTATGTATTATCTCTTTTAAAATTTTTTAATTCATTGTTCTTTGACTGTTAATGTTGATATTTAAATAGAGTAAGCTATGTGATTATCGTTCTTGCATGTATTATAATTTGTTTGTTTGTATTTCCATATCCTTGATATTATCATCATCGTTATTATTGTTTATATTATTGTTCCATTATCGTTATTATTATTCATGCACATTAATGTTTTAGATTAACGATACCAATGTTATGTATTATATGTATTATGTCATCATTATGCCAAATTCGTGTCACATTACCATTATTTGTCGAGTACAACCCCATTCACGCTTTAAATAATGTTTCTTTAAAACCTAAACTATCAAACGTATATCATTTTTAAATATTTTTATTAATTTTATCCAAAAACAAAAGCTTTTTAAATAAGGCAATATTCGGTGTTTGAAAATCTGAGAAATCGTGCCCTAACGTGCTGGGTTTCATTTTTTCGTTTAGCCAAATACTCGAATATCCTTTTGATATCTTCAACGCATGAGTCTCGGGAATTATTTGATGATCTCGGATTTGAGGATTTAAATTGTCGTGTCCTGATGTGATATTTTATTCCTTCGAAAGCGAGAAAATCTTAATATCCAATTCGAGAAAATTCAAATATTTCTAACAGGAATCGAATTTTTAAAATCTTTTTAAAATTTTCAACTTTCGACATTGAGACATTAATTAATCAATTTGGTACCAATTTTGGGCGTGACAAGGGTGCTAATCCTTCCTCGCACGTAACCGACTCCCGAACCCGTTTTCTTGAATTTCGTAGACTAAAAACACCGTTTTAATAAACCGAAACATTTTATTAAAACAAAGGTTATTCGATCATACCTAATAAAGATCTATGGCGACTCCCGTTGTTATTTTCGTTTTCAAAACCCTAGTCGATTCCCGTTTCAAAAAAATGGTTTCGACATTCTTGGTGTCCAAATACCAAAGAGATGATTTAATATTATTTTTAAAATGTGTTTGATCCTTTGAAAATGTTGGAATTTTTTTATTAGACTTTAATAAACTGTTTAAATGATGATTTTGTTAAAAGAAATTTGAAAAATGCAAAGAATATGTCAATATGACATTGTTTATTTGTACTAGATGTCGAGTCAAATAAAGGGGCATTACATGCATAACTTCATTTAATTAATTTTATTTCATTTCAAATAATTAGATAACATAGTCTCTTAATTTAGTTCCACTTTGGATTCATCATTTAATCTAATTAAATAGATATTCAAAATGGCTAAATTAATCACAAATCAATCTAATCATTCTTTTTGTTCAATTTTTTATAGTTCGATATAAGTCTTCATATTAAATGCAATTTGTTAAAGATTTGTGTTGAGCTAGTGTAAGGATCAATTGAAAATATTTAATTAGAGCTTAAATGATTGGTAATTAAATTTTGACTCTTCGTCTATCAATTGCAAATTTATTTGGTTACAAAGTCATTCTATTATACTACCATGCTTGTCTCCCTATTATATACCATTATGAAAATTATTAATTTCAAGATTTAGTTGAATGACTTTGTCATATGTGTTTTACCATCATAGGATATGTCTGACCCCTTAGGGTTTATCGATTCACCTAACTTGATCATTTTATCTCATGTCATCGTTATATCTTCTACAATGAAAATTGTCATTACTCAAATTAGTAATGATAAAATCATTTGTCCTAAACAAATGACCCCTAGCCACGATTCATTTTCATAATTAATACAATGTCAATGAGATGATATCATTAACTCTTTTATTAATTTATGATTTCACTATTATGAATGAAATCATATCATGCATAAAAACATGCAACTGACATTGCAAATTTTGACCCACTATCATGAGAGCACGAATTTTCAATATATATTTTTTTCGTCAAACCGTTTCTTTCTTCTTCAATATCCTATAATCTTATTGCAACTTCATTTCTTCCATATCTTGCAATAACTTCTTCGTTTTCAATCTTGAAAGGTATCCAAGTTTTTTCTTTGTTTTTTTCAAATAATGAAAAATGGGATAAAACTTCTTCCTCTTCCAAGTTTATATACCGATGGTACATCATATTTAAGACGGCACAAGCAAAATAGCTTGAAATATATTGGTATGATCAAAACACGTTGGAATTTGTTCCAGATCAAAACCTATGTCATACGGTTCTGATTAAAGCAGAAATGGAGCATATCAGTCGATACCGGAATGGATTTGACCACCATGCCTCCAATACCTGTCTCCTTACTGTATATGATGATTGTTAATGCTAGCTTACTAGGTTTCTTAATTATATAGATACAGTCAGCTGTTTCTATACCAAGCCCGTTTATCTATTAAAATTCTAGAGGTTATGAAGAAATAATTGTTATATACTTACAATAACATTTGAAACACTTCAGAAAACATTTGAGATTTAGACTATATTTTAATTTAAAAAAAATTTAAATTAAAAAATTATAATATATTGATAATATTATTAGTTTGATTTAGATTATATCTTTAATAAAATTTACAAGTAAAATTTTATTTATTAAAAATTATTTGAATTTAATAAAATATGATTAATATATTGTTTATATAAAATTTTAATATTTTAATGAAATAATATCTTAATTAAATTAATTTTTTGTTTCATTTAGAAATAGAACTAATTTTACCAAAATTTTAGATAAGATATTGATATAGAGAATTAATTTAGTAAAAATGTACTTTATACTTCATAGATATTTCTCTTGTAAATGAAAAATTATTATATAGGATAAAAATAAATTTTATTATATAGGATAAAAAAAAACTATACAATATCGATTTTACAATAAATTTCATTGTTTTAATTGAAATGTTATAAAGGATAACAGTTATAAAAAGAACCTCCATATACATCAAGGCAACTCTTTTAATTTTTCTTGCATTTGACTTGATTAATTTATTTAATAAAGAATTCCAGACTTTGAAGAAGGAAATTAAGGAGATGTTAGTGTACAAAATTATTCGTAGAAATTAAATCGGAAGGTCTTTTTAAATAATATGTATATGTAAGTGTCGTACAATAATAGTGATTGACTCGAGACCCAGATAAGTTTCGGGCCGTCGACTCACAACCCGGCTAGACCCGTCAGATGGATGCATATGAAACGTACAGCGAGAGGACAGTGAGGAGAGCTCGTGATATCGACTCGCAAGAGTTAAAGGGAGCTCGCAGTATCAACTTGCATACATCCAAGGAGTTCACTTAGAGGGGACCGCGAATTCCAGCATTCGACTTGGAATGATGCACATGTCCAACATGCCCGAAGCCCGCTCAGAGTGTTAGTCCTATAAATAGTAGAGTCAAATAATGAATAGTAAGTGTATGGGTAAGTGGCACAGAAAAATATCCATATGAAACAAAACGACTTCAATGGCAGATTCATCCATTGGCAAATTACTCATTAGATTACATGGCAAAGACAAGATCAACCACTTACAATGATGGATTACCTCTAACTTCTCTTTTTCTTTCCTCGCAACAAGAACAAATTCCATAAAAGAAATCAACAATCAACACTTCAACGGTAAACACAGGAATCTAATTTTTATTAAATTTAAAATATTATACACACAGATTAATTAGGAAGAAAAGGAAAGTGATAATTCTTCCTATTGACCAAAAACACAGCCTGCTCCAGTTACACAAAGTTTCAATTCCAAAAGACTTCATCCAACAAAATCTGCCTTAAATAATATTCCAAAAGACTATCCAATTCCAGTTACATCTGGTTATACATTTTACTGATTTCCAGCAAAGCATGAATGATATTTATAACCACCTTTAGAAGACGGCACATCAAATGTTGACAGACATTTTTTTCCCCACGGAACCCTTGCTTCTATGCAGTTGCATACAGCCTAGGGATGTCAATGTCGTAAGAAGCATCGGCTTGGCAATTTGTTAGTTTAAATTGCAATTTGGTCAGGATACTCGCAGAAGTTCCGTATGTCTGAATCTTCGGATGGCTCCTTCGCTTCTTAGAAACTCGTACATATTGAAACACCAGTCTCAACTTGATGACCTCAGTTGATGTAAAATATCAAGCTGGAACAACCGAAAACTGTATTACCAACTGAAGTAATCATCATGTATTCTCAGAACGTGATGCCATGAACAGGCTTCACGAATTATCAGCCATGAGCGATTAAAGAATTAATAAAGAACTAATAAAAATTCACCAAAACAGCATGCAAAGAAATATATTGAAGGCAACATTTTTCAGACAGCAATGACCAAAAACTGTGAGATTGGCTAAACTAGGCGGCAGTAAAAAAATTACCAGCTATTCCTCTGCTACCCTCATGCTGGCTGGTTTTATTCCTTGTATTTCTAAACTCTCTTCCTTGATTCACACATTCCTGTTCATCGCTATTGTGTTGGGAAATTCTCGCATCTCCTATTGTTTGCTCGAGAGGCTGCACACCATGTGTTTCTTCACAATTTTGGGCCACTGTTTGAACAGCTAATCCATTACTATTGACTGGATTAGATGACACCTGAGGATTTGCAGCTTGAATAACAGGCAATTTATCAGAAGCAGTGAGGACAGAAAGACGGCAGAGTGGACAAGTGGTGTGGTTGGCAAGCCAATGGTCAATGCAGTCCATGTGAAATGTATGGCCACATGCAGGTATCTGTTGAAGTTTATCCTCCGCTTGGTATTCCCCAAGGCATACGGAGCATCTGCAATAACAATAATGATACTGTATCAGAAACAAAACATAAATAAATAAATAAATAAAAAATAAAGCCTACATTTTCTCTTTTAGTCTCCATATTTCTGACCTGCACTGGTATGAACACTAGCTTCTATGCATTCTGTTTTCCTAATCAGTTACTATATTGGTTTTGGTGGTCCCAATAATACTTCGCCTATCAGTTCTATGGTATTTATGATGCTAATCGTAATGGTCATCAAGGGACTTCTTATGCATGAAAGGTCTGGCATCACTATCCTTCTTCCAGTCTTCAGATTAACCACCTTTCTCATTGAAAGTGTCTATCTAGTTGGTTAGTTTATTCAGCATAAATATGGACTATTTCTGCTAGATAAAGTTTAGATGTACAACAACAGTTGCTAAAAATTACTTCAATCTCGTCACTGGAAAATTAAAATGATAAAACCAAACTGGCTCCAAGGTCATAGTTTTTTACAACTACAAAAGCTAGTTCTATTTGTCAAATAGATATCTGTCCAAAATTAATGAAAACAAGCCAAATGTCTTTAAAATGCCATGTCAGCATGCCACGCCCAATGATCCCAAATTGATTAAAAGAATAGCTTAGATCATCAAAAAAACTTTTTTTGTTTTTTTGCAAACACTGAATTATAATTTGGTCATTTAGCCAACTAATTAACCAACTCTGCATCTCACGGGCATAAATTGCTAAATGCTGCATAAAAACCTTATCTACCCCTTCTGAATAAAGTTATTAATTCCAATCTTAGTCAACTGTATCTTAGTCCATCATAAATTATATCTTTCAAAGCATACCTCCTCCCAAATCTAAAAGCTTGTAACCTTTTTTACGTGGGACATGAGCATTACAGACTAAAACTATAGGACACCATGAAACTGTTCATCAAAAAGAAGCTTCCCTTATTACTTCCCATTCGAAAATCTGTTGTGATCCCCTTTTTTTTTTTTTTTTTTTTTTTTTTTTTTTTTTTTTTTTTTTTTATTTACAAAAGAGATGAAAAGAAGGGTAACTCACTGAGTATCTCGTATAGAGAAGGTCTCCTTGTATATAATGATGGGTAGCATCTCTCTTACTTCTTTCTTGAGCCCCAATTCAGCCTGCCAAAACCCACCACTAACAAACATTATTAACTTGGAAAAAAAAAACAATTTCTCTTAATAATAATTAATAAAATGAAGAGTCAAACCATGGAAATTGATAGGTCAGAATAAGGGCCTGGAGATGTTCTCATTCTAAGAGATGACCAATCGGCTCGCCTGCGTCGAAGATAGAACAAATAGAACATAAAAAGCAGAATGAAAGCAAAGAAAATGGGGACTGAGAAGATGAAAGCTTGATACAGCTTAAGCTCTGCTGAAACACTTGAAGAAGAAGTCTGAGGCTCAGACACGGACAGAGATCGAGACCTCATCAATAATTTCTCAACTCAAACACCCAAAACAAACAGATCTCATATAAAACAGAACAAAAACTATTTCTTTGTTGTAGATGAAAAGTAATTGAAAATGGATCTTCTCAGATGCAGATTTTCTGCGAAAGAAGAAAATATGCTGCTTTAATTGTACATATAAAATAAACAATTTCAAGCAGTAAAATTACAGAAAATGGGCAAATGAAATGAGAGTAAACCAGAAAAAAAAATCCAAGAGTAGATCAACAAAATCCACACTCACAAGTTCTGGAACTTCACTTTGTTTGTCTTTTTCTTTTCTTTAAAATTCCTAAATGTTTGAACAAAAAAATTCCTAAACGAATCGAAGCCTAGACAGCTGCCGCTGATAGATATTGATAAATTGCACTTCCAATACAATCTCGACGAAAAAATAAAATAAAATACCCAAAAACGTGGAAATGAATATCTTTTTTAATTGCGACTCACTCATAAAATCTTCAGTTATTTTACTTTTAACACCAACTTTAAAAGACAAATAGACATACTATTTTGGGGTTCTTTTTCCGCCATAACTTTTTTTTTCGAGTTTTAATTATGTTTATTTTTATTTATTTCAAATTATGTTTTATATTTATATATGAAATGTTATATTTTAATATTTTAATCATTTATATTATTACGTTTTAATATTTTAATCATTGAGCTTTTAATTACCTTTAATGATATAACGATAAGTTGACGTGACACGTTAAATCATTATTTCAAACAAAAATTTTAAGTTAATTTATATAACCAATTCCCATATTTTTTTGTTTTGAATAATTTAATTTTTTTCTTTTATATTCTTTTTAACTTTTCTCTTTTTTCTTTTTATTCTCTTTTGTTTCTCCCTCTATTTTTCTCAATTCTTCATTTCTTTTAACGTAATTTTTTTTATATTTTCCATTTGTTAAAATTAGTCCTTATACTTTTATTTTTTTTGAATAATTTAATTTTTTTCGAGTGAGGCAAGTTTATGGGCTAGTTTTAAAAATGAAAAACATAAAAAAAAATACGTTAAAAGAAATGAAGAATGGAAAAAAATAGAGGGAGAAGCAGAAGAGAATGAAAAAAAAAGTTAAAATAACATAAATGAAAATAATATAGGGACCAATTTTAGAATTTAACCTAACATTTTCATTCGAAATGATGATTTAATGTGCCACGTCAACTTACCATGACACCATTAACGACAATTAACGACTCAGTGACTAAAATGTTACAATAGGATAACGTATGTGACTAAAACGTAACATTTCAAACATAAGTGACTAAAATGTAACCTGAGGCAAACAAATTTGACTATTTTGATAGTTTACCCTTATGCTTAATATATACATATACCCTTGGCAATTTTTTTAACTTAGCTTTTAGGTTTTTTCTTTTTATCACATTAGTTTCTAGGATTCACATCCATTATATAAATTGATGTTTATGATTATTATTGTTAGGTTCACAACAATTAGGTAACATGAATATGCTAAGATTCCTCCAATAGAAACTAGAGCAATTAAAGGCAGAAATCGAAGAAAATGAAAATGATGATAGTGGAATTTCTCTTTAAAAGTGAATACAACCAAATGCAAGTACAATTCTAAATATCTTTCTAGAGAAAAGGGATGAGAAAAGAAAAAAGGCAATTCACAAATTGACTAAATGCATGTTGTAGTTTCATTCCTTCTTTCCTCTTATAGCACTCTTCTGGTCATTATGCGCTTGTTGGCTTGTCAACATGAAAAATTCAATGAATTTACATGAAAGCCTTCGCTGACGCGTGGCCCTGCTGGATTCTGGTAGAGCCTCGACTTGATTCTCGAGTTTGGCAGTTCCACTTCCATTTGGTTGAGCCTCAGTTTGGTTTATCGGTTCAGCAGCCATGGGTTCAGTCACAACCAAGGGTTTATGGTAATCTCTGCAAAAAAAGCCTTCGTAGCTGTCTTTGTAAAGGAATGCCCTCATGGCGAAATCCAAATGAATGGCATATATGGAACTCTAAGAAATGGCAAGTGTGACTAATTTCGAAGGAACAATAAGTGTGGTAACTTTTGTAGATGTAAGATGTGATGGCAAACTCTTAATGAAAGAATCTGCTTGGAACTGTAACACCCCAAACCCGACCTATACGTTACGACCAGATCTGACATGTTACAGGGTGAAGTAAAACAAAGTTTTGTTTGAATTAGGATAAATCGTACTTGTGAAAACTTTTCGATTTAAAGCGATGTCTTTGAAAACAGGGGTTCGGTAGTATAGGAAAAATTCCAATTTTACGTTAATCATATATTCGTTATGTTTGGTGATATTTGGAAGAAACATGTGTCTTGAATTTCTTGTATTTTGAAAACCCCATCTTTTTTTTTCTTTTAATGACGTGATCAAGTTTGCATAGTGTCAAATCTTTAAGTAAACCATAAATAAAATAAACCCAAATACTAATTTAGAAAGGCCTTATTACACAAATAAAATCCCTAATTAAAATTTAAAGTAAAGCAAGAGAGGTTTACGAAAAATAAAGTCTTTATGGCCTCCACGAGTCCGCCTCGGCTCCTGTATCCACGATCTACTGATCACCTGAGAGATTAAGCAAAGGGGTGAGTCACCGAGACTCAGTGTGTAAATCCCCTATACCACATAATCGGCTTGAGGCCTACAATCGCATATTGGGCCTTAGCCCACTCAGGATGTCATAAAAGTAGATGAATGCATCATGACCCAGCCCAAACCTAGTTTTTCCATCCTCTACACACCATCCCGTACCAGCCAATCACACCGTGGGGATTTCTACAATCAACCCTCCATCCGCTACACTCCATATATGGCACCTAGCCACTGGTGACAGAGTCACAAAATGTCATATGTGGGGCCAACCCACTTGTGGTACCAAACCACTAGTGACAATCCCTAATAATCACACTTGTGGGGCCAACCCACTGTGGTACCGAACCATTGGGACAAGTCATGAAATCATATGTATGTGGTACCAAACCACTGGTGGTTCCAAACCACTGATACTTAGTCACGGAATCAAGAATGTGGGGCCAACCCACTTGTGGTACCAAACCACTAGTGACAGTCTTAAGCACTTCCCCTTCACAACACATCCAACCCATGCATAACATATGTAAACCAAATGAAGGTATCATGCTATTTAAACGAACAGTATAATTATGGCATGCATACACATATTAACTCATGCACAACAACAAGGTACTTACCTGGTATTTCAACCATACCCATATAGGCATAACGACTATCCATCTAGTCACTTCGGCTTTTCAGCCCCAAATGATTAATATCACATATTAATATTAAAGTGTGAAGTTTTACACACCTGATTACAGGCAGCACAATGCTATCTATGTCGACACTATCACTAGCAGAAACTACCGCTATCTGCCTACGACTCTACTCTGAAGCCGATCCACAACCCGGTGGCCAATCTGGGACTGCTGACACTGCACGCTTCTTGAACTTAGGGGTTGGGTTTACGGGTCCAACTCCCTCATTTGCCTGATCGGTATTGGATTCCATCAAAAGATCTTATCAGAGGGTACTATAAGGAAATATGGTTGTTTAACAACAACACAGGGTTAAGATAACGAATACGATAAGCGAACCTAAACAAAATCTAAAGAGAACCCCTTACCTTGAAATCCTAAAAAGCGATATAGGGCTCCGAGATTAACAATTCCCGGCTTGAGATTCAGATGGTTTGATTACCTTGAAATCCCGGAATAGGCGCCCCCAACGAAAGCAAGAAAATAAGAAGGAAGCATAAGTCCAACCGATGGCCTCACCAAGCCAATTAGCCATTCGGCTTTGGCTTCCAAAACTGAAAGGGAGATAAAGAAATAGAAGAAATCGCCTCTTACCTTAACACAGAAGATTCGAATAACACCTAAGAGGAATCAGCACAAACACCACCGTAAAG
Organism: Gossypium bickii; assembly: GCA_025503065.1. Lineage (NCBI taxonomy): Eukaryota > Viridiplantae > Streptophyta > Magnoliopsida > Malvales > Malvaceae > Gossypium > Gossypium bickii. The sequence goes on along the minus strand of CP106710.1, from coordinate 63,815,840 downwards.
AAGATTCGGCAATGACTATGGTAGAAGAGAACAAGATAAAAGAATCGAAAACGGAAATAAAAGAACTTCAAAAGATGGCTTAGGAGTTTTGGCTTTTAGAGAAATCAGGAGAGGAATGTAGGAGAATGGCTAGAGAGATTCTGCCTAGAGTGAAAAAAGAAAAGAAAAGAGAATATCGGAGACTTACCAAAACATAGGGTAAGGATTCGGCTTTAATGACAAAATAGAAGAGAGGTTTCAAAGGGATGTATTCGGCTATGATGAACAGTTAGGGAAAGAACGAATGGAATGATGTTGAGGTTGAGAGGTTTCGACTATGAGAGAAAATGAGGAGTGTATTTCGGCTTTTAGTGAATGAGGGAAGAAACAAAAGAAAAGAAATGGATGCTAGCAGAATTCGGCAATAGGGAAATACCTGAGGAGAAAAGAAAGAAAATAGAAAGGGAAAGTAGTGCCCTCTAACTTTCGGCCTTACAAGTACTATGATGAAGAGGAAAAATTGTTGAGAGAATTCGGTAACTCAAAGAAAAGAATAACTTGCTCCAAATGACAAAAGAGAGCTCACTACACCTAAACTAGCCTCTCAAAATTTTCAGCACCAACACTCCTAAAACTGAAACAATCCCACACACCCCCTACATAACCGAAAATCCCTCCTCAAGAACCCCACATTCAGCCAACACCATGATCATATGCTCATCCATCACTTTTCTCCTTAATTCACTCCTGAACACTCATTTGAATAAGTTTGAATGCTTCAAACTCCAATTTTCCCTCTCAGTCACTCATTCAAAATATTTGACTTAGTCCATCTCCCATCTTGAAGTGTCCCAGCTGAACTCTGTTTCTGCTCCCCTTGACGCCAAAAATAATTCCCAAAATGAGCTTCAGATGACTTGAACCTTCCCCCTCTCTGCTCCCTTGTGGCGTCACCTTTCAGCCCCTATGTGGCGTCACCTTGCCACTCTACCAACACCTTGCTTGTGTCAACCAAGTACAAACAACCACCCTTAGGTCCTATTCCAGCTAGCTCTCCCACTAAGTGCCCTAAAAGAAAATTTTGGCCAGGGCTTCGGCTTATCCCTGGGCCTTTCTTGGACTCCCATACACCCTAAACTAGCACATTAACCCAAGCATACACACAAACACATCAAATGCATAACCCCTAAATCAGGATATTATAGTTCTATCCCTCTTAAAAAAATTTCAGCCTCGAAATTACCTGGTTAAAAGAGATGCGGGTACTGCTAACGCATCGCTTCTTCTGGTTCCCACGTAGCCTCCTCAAAACCATGATTACGCCACAAAATCTTAACTAACGGAACTGTCTTCCTACGTAACACTTTGACATCACGATCCAGAATCTGAACTGGTTCCTCTTCGAAGGATAGATCAGGTCTTACTTCGATCTCTTTCACTGGTACTACGCGAGATGGATCCGAACGATAGCGTCTTAGCATCGAAACATGGAACACATCATGAATCTGGCTTAACTCTGCAGGTAACTCAAGTTGATAGGCTACTGGTCCCATACGCTTCAACACACGATAAGGCCCAATGAACCTGGGACTTAGCTTACCCTTCAGTCCAAACCTTAGCACTTTCTTCCACGGTGAAACCTTTAAGAACACTTGGTCACCTACCTCAAATTCTATATCATTACGCTTTAGATCAGCATAGGATTTCTGCCTGTCTGATGCTTCCTTTAAACGAGTCCGAATTAGCTTAACCTTATCTTCTGTTTTCGAAACCAATTCTGGTCCCAACAATTGGCGCTCGCTCAACTCTGTCCAACACGTAGGAGTACGACACTTCCAACCATATAACGCTTCATACGGTGCCATCTAAATACTCGATTGGTAGCTATCGTTATACGCGAATTTCGCTACCGGTAGAAATTCTTCCCAACTACCTCTGAAGTCTAAGACACAGCCCCTTAACATATCCTCTAGGATCTGAATTACCCTCTCTGATTGTCCATCAGACTGTGGATGAAACGCTGTACTAAAATCTAACTTTGTCCCCAATGCTTGGTGCAATGCATTCTAAAATCTTGACGTGAATCTCGGGTCTCTATCTAAAATGATAGATACTGGTACTCCATGCAACCTTACGATCTCTGCTACATACAACTTAGCCAATTTCTGAAGGGAGTAGTCAACACGAACTGGTATGAAATGAGTAGACTTCGTCAATCAGTCAATAATTACCCATATCTAATCCTTTTTAGTAGGCGTAAGGGGTAGCCCACTAATAAAGTCCATCGTGATCCTCTCCCACTTCCACTGCGGAATCTTTAACGGCTGTAACAAACCCGAAGGCAACTGATGTTCTGCTTTCACTTGCTGGCATGTCAAACACTTACTTACAAATTCGGTTACTTCTCGTTTCAGACCCGGCCACCAAAACCATTCTCGCATATCTCTATACATCTTACTCCTACCAGGATGCATAGCATATGGGCTACTATGCGCTTCCTGAAGTATCAATTGTCTTAACTCAACATCCTTTGGCATGCAAACTTTCTTACGGAAACACAGAGCCCCCTTACTGTTCAGACTATAATCTTCTACTCCATCATTCTGAACTTGAAGTAGTCGAGCACTCAAGGCACCATCCAACACCTGCTTCTCTTTAATCCGACTAACCCAGGAAGGTTTCACTTGCAATTCAGCCAATAGACTTCCATCATCGTACAAGCCGAGATGAGGGAACATTGCTCTTAAATCAGAGATCACCCTACGACTTAATGCATCTGCCACCACATTAGCTTTACCTAGATGGTATTCGATCGAATAATCATAATCCTTCAATAGCTCAATCCACTGCCGTTGTCTCAAATTCAATTCCTTCTGGGTAAGGAGATACTTTAAGCTCTTATGATCTGTATAAATAACGGACTTCTCTCCATATAGATAATGCCTCCAACTTTTCAAAGCAAACACTACCGCCGCCAATTCCAAATCATGCGTGGGATAGTTTAACTCATGCAGTCTTAACTACCGAGACGCATACACAACAACCTTTCTATCTTGCATTAGCACACATCCTAAACCCGTGTGCGAAGCATCACAGTAAACCACGAATTACTTTCCAGGCTCCAGCTGAATCAACACCGGAGCCTCCGTCAACATCCTCTTTAGCCTTTCAAAACTCTCTTGTTGTTTATCGGACCAAACGAACGGAACCCCTTTCCGTAGCAACTTGGTCAATGGTGCCGTAATCAAAGAAAAACCTTCAACAAATCTTCGGTAATATCTAGCAAGACCAAGAAAACTTCTGATTTTTGCCACCGACTTGGGTGGCTTCCAATCCAAGACAGCTTCAATTTTTCGAGGATCAACTCTAATCCCCTCTGCTGACACAACATGGCCGAGAAAAGTAACTTCACTTAGCCAAAATTTGCACTTACTGAATTTAGCGAACAACTACCTCTCCCTCAGGATTTGTAAAACCACTCGAAGATGTGAATCATGTTCCTCCTCTAACTTTGAATAAACCAGAATATTGTCTATAAATACTACGATGAATCGGTCTAGATAGGGTTGGACAACCCGGTTCATCATGTCCATAAACGCTGCTGGTGCATTGGTTAACCCAAATGGCATCACCAAAAATTCGTAATGTCTATAGCGAGTTCGAAACGCCGTCTTATGAATGTCCGCTTCCTTGACCTTAAGCTGATGATAACCTGACCGCAAATCTATCTTTGAAAAGACTGAAGCCCCCTTCAGTTGATCGAACAAGTCGTTAATTCTCGGCAACGGGTATTTGTTCTTGATGGTCAATTTGTTCAACTGACGATAATCAATGCACATACCATTGATCCATCCTTCTTCTTAACGAACAGTACCGGGGCTCTCCAAGGTGATACACTCGGTCGGATGAAACCTCAATCTAAAAGTTCTTGAATCTGGGCTTTCAATTCCACTAACTCCTTCGGTGCCATTCTATAAGGAGCGATAGATACAGGCCTATCTCCAGAAGAAGATCAATTCCGAATGCCACCTCGCGATCCGGGGGTAGTCCTGGAAGCTTTTCTGGAAAAACATCAGGAAACTCCTTTACTATCCTAACATCCCCCACAGACAATTTCTTGACCTCCAAAGCACAAACCAAAGATATGAATGCCTCACATCCTTTTCTCATCATTCTTTCAGCCTTTAAGGCGGACACTACATTAGACAAATAGTTCCTCCTTTCTCCTATTACCACCACCTTCTCTTCTTCAGGAGTCCTGACCACTAGCAGCACAATCCAGATTTACTCGAAACTTTACTAACCAGTCCATCCCTAAGATCAAATTGAACATATCAGTCGGAAAAACTACCCCTTGAACTTCTAGAGATACATCTTTATAAAGCTTGTTCACCACTACAGATTGTCCTAGTGGGATAATTACAGTCATCTCCCTAGAAGAAATCTCAGAATCTATGCTTAAGTTTCCAAATACCATACTAGCAACATAAGAACGTGTCGACCCTATATCAATCAGTGCAGAAAAAGGCAATCCAAAGATTAGAGACGTACCGGTTATGACATTTGGTGCGTCACCTTCCTCTCGGCGTCTAGCTACATAGACTAACCCTGACTGTCTCGTATCAGTGCCCCTTGCACCTCTGCCTGGTGCTCCACGTCCACGACCAGAACCATTACCTCCTCTAACCGGACCACGACCTCTCTGTGGTTGCTAACCAACTCTTCCTGATTGAACATAACCCTGACCTATTGGTTGCGCTCTGCCCCTCTTCTATGGACAGTCCCTTATTTGATGTTCTATAGATCCACACTTGAAACAGCCTCTACTACCAGCCCAACACGCACCAAAATAAAATTTATCATATCGAGCACACCTCGGAGGCGGACTATCAATAGCAGGTCTCACAACACGATTCGGCCCCTCAACCCTAGGTCTCTTCTGAAATCGCCCAACTGATCTTGTCGAACCAAAATTCCTTTTATTTCTATTTTCTCTCCGATTACGCTTTTTGATTTGCTTCACCTCCTCGGCTATCTTAGCCTTTTACGCAAGAACAAACAAATTCCCTCTCTCATTTGTGGAGCTATCGGTGACTGTAACTCATCTCTCAGCCCATCCTCAAACAGAACACAACGTTCATGGTCTGTGGCCACAATACCCCAGGCATAACGGCTTAAACGTAAGAATTCCGCGTCATACTCGGACACCGACTTACTCTCATGAACCAGATTTAGAAATGCCTTAAGCTGCGCATCCACAAAACTTGATCCGACGTACTTCCTCTGGAATGCTGTTTTAAAAAAATCCCAGGTGATATTATCAACCATCGTACCATCCCTGACCGTGAGCCACCACTGATAGGCCTCGTCTCGAAGAAGAGACACGACTCCTTTCAACTTCTCTTCTGTCGTGAAGTCAAGATCATCTATTATACGCTCAACTGCTTCTAACCAATATTCAGCTGCGTTGGGAGTTACACCAGAAACGCCCCTAAACATTTCCGCTCCATTGGCTCGGAGTAGTTCAGGCACGGATTTTTGAGCCCCCGTGCCCATGCCTGCCCTAGCAACTCTCTCCAAGACCCGTAACATCGCCTGAGACACCGCATCATCTCCAGTCGTTTGGTCCTAAAATTCTGCTTCCGCAGCTGATAGTACTGGCATCTCATCTCCCGACCCATGACCAGATCCTACTGGTTCCGATATAACAATCATGCCTGTACCACGACCACGTACATTACGTCCACGACCCTAGTGCTCATGACTAACGTTTGCGATTTAATTTGATTAAAAGTTTTATGAATTAGTATTTCTTTCACTGTTTAATACCGAGCAATTTTATGAGAAATAACTTTAGGGAGTAGTTTTTGCAAGCACATCACAACCTAGAGGTTTCAGTCTCTAAAGTTTGAATCTCCTAGAGCTAACAAGTATATATATTTTTTTCCCATGCTAACAATCATTTCAAGTATATACCACCATTTAGTTTAAAACACTTACCTGGGTGGATCGGGTGCCGACGAACTCGAATGCCATGTTTCAGACAGAGTATTTTCTCTCAGCGTTATTTACACCATCATTCTAAAATTTTTCGAACCCATTTCACAGCTCGAGTTTTGTAACCTGGCTCTAGTACCAAAATTGTAACACCCCAAACTCGGCCTATACGTTATGACTAGATCTGGCATGTTACAAGGTGAAGTAAAACGAAGTTTTGTTTGAATTAGGAAAAATCGTACTTGTGAAAACTTTTTGATTAAAAGCGATGTCTTTGAAAATAGGGGTTTGGTAGTATAGGAAAAATTCCAAATTTACGTTAATCATATATTCGTTATGTTTGGTGATATTTGGAAGAAACATGTGTCTTGAATTTCTTGTATTTTGAAAACCCCATCTTTTTTTTTTAAATTACGTGATCAAGTTTGCATAGCGTCAAATCCTTAAGTAATCCATAAATAAAATAAATCCAAATACTAATTTAGAAAGGCCTTATTACACAAATAAAATACCTAATTAAAATTTAAAGTAAAGCAAGAGAAGTTTACGAAAAATAAAGTCTTTATGGCCTCCACGAGTCCGCCTCGGCTCTTGTATCCACGATCTACTGATCACCTCAGAGATTAAGCAAAGGAGTGAGTCACCGAGACTCAGTGTGTAAATCCCCTATAACACATAATCAGCTCGAGGACCACAATCGCATATTGGGCCTTAGCCCATTCAGGATGTCATAAAAGTAGATGAATGCATCATGACCCAGCCCAAACCTAGTTTTTCCATCCTCTACACACCATCCCGTACCAACCAATCACACCGTGGGGATTTCTACAATCAACCCTCCAACTGTTACACTCCATATGGGGCACCTAGCCACTGGTGGCAGAGTCACAAAATGTCATATGTGGGGCCAACCCACTTGTGGTACCAAAGCACTAGTGAAAATCCCTAATAATCACACTTGTGGGGCCAACCCACTGTGGTACCGAACCACTGGGACAAGTCATGAAATCATATGTATATGGTACCAAACCACTGAGACTTTGTCACGGAATCAAGAATGTGGGGCCAACCCACTTGTGGTACCAAACCACTAGTGACAGTCTTAAGCACTTCCCCTTCACAACACATCCAACCCATGCATAACATATGTAAACCAAATGAAAGTATCATGCTATTTAAAAGAACAGTATCATTATGGCATGCATCCACATGTTAACTCATGCATAACAACAATGTACTTACCTGGTATTTCAACCATACCCATATAGGCATAACGACTATCCATCTAGTCACTTCGGCTTTTCAGTCCCAAATGATTAGTATCACATATTAATATTAAAGTGTGAAGTTTTACACACCTAATTACACACAGCACTATGCTATCTATGTCGACACTATCACTAGCAGAAACTATCGCTATCTGCCTACGACTCTGCTCTGAAGCCGGTCCACAACCCGGTGGCCAATCTCGAACTACTGACACCGCACGCTTCTTGAACTTAGGGGCTTGGTTTACGGGTCCAACCCCCTCCTTTGCCTGATCGGTATTGGATTCCATTAAAAGATCTTACCAGATGTACTATAAGGAAAAATGGTTGTTTAACAACAACACAGGGTTAAGATAACGAATACGATAAGCGAACCTAAATAAAATCTGAAGAGAACCCCTTACCTTAAAATCCCGATAAGAGATATAGGGCTCCGAGATTAACAATTTCCGACTTGAGATTCAAATGGTTTGATTAGCTTGAAATCCCGGAATAGGCGCCCCCAACGAAAGTAAGAAAATAAGAAGGAAGCATAAGTCCAACTGATGGCCTCACCAAGCCAATTAGCCATTCGGCTTTAGCTTCCAAATCTGAAAGGGAGATAAAAAAATAGAAGAAATCGCCTCTTATCTTAACACAGAAGATTCGAATAACACCTAAGAGGAATCGGCACAAACACCACCGTAGAGAAGATTCGGCAATGACTATGGTAAAAGAGAACAGGTTAAAAGAATCGAAAACAGAAATAAAAGAACTTCAAATAGTGGCTTAGGAGTTTCGGCTTTTAGAGAAATCAGGAGAGGAATGTAGGAGAATGGCTAGGGATATTCGGCCTAGAGTGAAAAAAGAAAAGAAAAAAGAGAATATCGGAGACTTACCAAAACATGGGGTAAGGATTCGGCTTTAGTGACAAAATAGAAGAGAGATTTCAAAGGGATGTATTCGGCTATGATGAACAGTTAGGGAAAGAACAAATGGAATGATGTTGAGGTTGAGAGGTTTAGGCTATGAGAGAAAATGAGGAGTGTATTTCGGCTTTTAGTGAATGAGGGAAGAAACAAAAGAAAAGAAATGGATGCTAACAGAATTCGGCAAGAGGGAAGTACCTGAGGAGAAAAGAAAGAAAATAGAAAGGGAAAGTAGTGCCCTCTAACTTTCAGCCTTACAAGCACTATGATGAAGAAGAAAAATGCTTGAGAGAATTTGGCAACTCAAAGAAAAGAAAAACTTGCTCCAAATGACAAAAGAGAGCTCACTACACCTAAATAGCCTTCCAAAATTTTCGGCACCAACACTCCTAAAATCGAAGCACTCCCACACACCCCCTACATGACCGAAAGTCCCTCCTCAAGAACCCTACATTCGGCCAACACCATGATCATATGCTCATCCCTCTCTTTTCTCCTTAATTCACTCCTGAACACTTATTTGAATAAGTTTGAATGCTTCAAACTCCACTTTTCCCTCTCAACCACTCATTCGAAATATTTGACTTAGTCCATCTCCCATCCTGAAGTGTCCCAGTCGAACTCTACTTCTGCTCCCCTTGACGCCAAAAATAATTCCCAAAATGAGCTTCAGGTGACTTGAACATTCTCCCTCTCTGCTCCCTTGTGGCGTCACCTTCCAGCCCCTATGTGGCGTCACCTTGCCACTATACCAACACCTTGCTTGTGTCAACCAAGTACAAACAACCACCCTTAGGTCCTATTCTAGCTAGCTCTATCACTAAGTTCCCTAAAAGAAAATTTTGGCTAGGGCTCTGGCTTATCCCCGAGCCTTTCCTGGACTCCCATGCAGCCTAAACTAGCACATTAACGCAAGCATACACACAAACACATCAAATGCATAACCCCTAAATCAGGATATTACAGGAACAATATGGCGAAGTCCTCACAATCGTCAAACTCAGATATATGGTCGAGAGATCATTAATGAAATTCCTAAACATTGACTCAGGTAACAATGGGGTTTTTCTCACTATGTTCTATAGAACTTACCCCTCTGTGTTTGTGTCTCAGGTAAAGGATTTGCTAGGAGGGATGACACTAGGGCTACGCCAAGGGAATGTTGAAGTGAGCGCTTGTGCATACAGAGCGGGCCTACACAAGTGTGATCGAGTTTGGAGTGTTAAGAAAATAACTAAAGAGAACTATTTATAAGCCATTGTATAGAATGGGTTAACTGTGGAAATGTAATTAGTATTGTAGGAAACATGAGTAGAACCATGTTATTAATGACTCTCCGATGTAAGTCTCCGCTTATTGTAAAGTCTTAATATTTGTTTGTAAGTAATCGATGTATACTTAGTTGAATACAGTGGGTCAAAATCGTAAATTAAGATGTATCTATTGAAAAATTTGGTGTGCATGATTTGAGTATGAGTCTGTAATTCAGTAGTAACACCTGAGATTCAGATCTGGTGAATCAGGTCAGGTTGAGGGTGTTATAAGGAAGAAGCAATGAATATTATGGCTTGCGAGGTGAAACTCTTGCGAAGTAAGAAGATACCTTTGGTCAAAGTGTTGTAGTGAAACCATAAGACCAGTAAAGCTTCTTGGGAAAGAGAAGAAGCAATGAAGCAACAATATCCTCAACTATTTGCAAGAGAGCATTTCGAGGAAGAAACGCCTTAAGTGGGATAGAGTTGTAACATCCCGAGATCAGGTCTGGAAGTTTTGGCCTCCCAAGTGAGGGTTTGCCAGCACTTCACGAACTAGTGGGTTGGCCAATGGTTCAACAAACTAGGGGTTTGCCAAAAGAGTATCAACAAGGACTTGGCCAATTTTTCAGCGTAGTTCTGTACACTAAAAGATGCGATAAGGGGTTCGCTAGATTCATTGCAAGTTGGGTCCGCCAGTTGGTTTGGCGAGCTATGGTTCTTCAGTTGCTTTGGTGAGCTAGGGTTCGCTAGTTGAGTTGCGAATTGGGGGTTCACTATCAAGGTCGTGTCAAACTAAAATTTGGAAATAAAGATATTGTGTATCTAGGATAAATTTTCTACATGTAACACCTTTCTTAAGTCAAGTAGATTAGTCAGGTAGTTAACACTACTAACTCGTGACTCGAGTATATTAGTAGTTATTTCCGGTAATTGTCTTAATAATAGTTTTCCCCAAACTGCAATCCCTTGGGTACAATCCTTGGAGTACTTACCTACTTCGTTGTAACTATATTACAACCTTACCCGTATACTTGCGAAAACTACCTAACTCTTTTATTTGGTTGCAGTATTCACACTCTTGAAGTTAGCACATCCAGAGTTGGTCAAACACATAGTCATACGAATCACAAGGAGTTTTATTTAGATATTTGGATGTCCTTAAAGGTTGCTTATGTAACAACTCGTTTTCAGTGGAATCAGAATAGTGGTTTTGGGACCACAAATCTGACATGAAAATATTTATTTTATTATTATTTTAATGTTTATAGCATGTTAGTAGTATCGTATAAAAATTTCATTAAGAAATTGTGCCATTTGCATGCTTAATTCGATAAAAAGAATTACATTGCAAAAGGTGCAAAACCTGAGTTTTATAAGCTAAAGGAATCTAATGGCTATGCTATTAAATGGTTGAGGGTTTTATATGGTAAATAGACCATTAATATGTTGAGTCGACTTTTATGGACATCTCTAACTTATTTTAAAGTTAATTACAAGGTTTTAAGTGAATTAATAATTAAAGTACAGTAAAATAACAAAAAACAAAAGCTATCATCTTTCTATGCTCATTTTCAACCGAAAATAAACCTAAGAAAAACCATTAGAGAAGTTTAAGCATTCAACCATCTCTCCTCGCTTGCATGTGAGTATTTTTCGTCCCTTTTTTAATGATTTCTATGTTTTCGTAGTCGTTGTAGCTTAATCTAGCTAGCCCAGGGACTAATTTGAAAAAATGTTAAAATATTAGGGTTTTGCCATGGATGTATACATGTTGTTTGTGTTGTTTGATGGAAGAAAATGAACGTTTGTTGTTAGATAAACAATTTTTGTAAAGTGAATTTTGTTGAGAATGTCAATAAAGGATTAAATTGAAAAATATGAAATATTATGGTGAAAATTGTGAAATAATGAATATTATCAATTGATAGGGGCCTATATGAAATTTGGCTAACATGGGTTAGTGGTGAAATTACATGAATTTCACTTTACAAGCTTAGGGACTAAATTGTAAAGAAATCAAAATAATAGGGGTAAAAATGTAATTTTGTAAAAATATGAATTTTGGATTGAGCGGAATAGATATTAAAAAGATTGAATTTATTGGTCTAGATCAACATAGATCTCGTACGACTTTAGATCGGGGCAAAGATAAAGTCTCAGATTAATCAACTCCGTATCTGCGTTTCATCATCGAGGTAAGTTCATACAATTGCATAATGTTTATATGCTCTTTATTGGATTATATATGTATTGTGGATTGCCATGTAAATAATTGTTACATATCCAACGATGTTACATAGTCTACCGAGCCCCGTTTGAACCTTAAGAATTCGTAGGATACAAAAGACATATCATTAGGGTTTACATGTTTTGGGTGCTGGTCTTGAATGTCCTACCTGTAGTTGTGTTCCGGCATATGTTGCGGATACTCGACAGCTTGTCAAGTAGCACCATGTAGCTACGTTCTGACCCACAGCTCATGTGAGCAGGCCCGTTTCACAGCTCGTGTGAACATATATGTAAAGGAAAGGACAGACTACGGTTATATGTTTAGCGCACTTCTTGTGAGCTATCCCGCGTATCCAATGGTATTCTAGTCGGTTCAACAGGGCATGAATTTGAAAGGAAATGTAAGAGTTTAATATGAATCAAGACATGTAAGTATGAAACTCATTGAAATAGTGATACATGGATAATGTGTTACATTGAGATGGATGCCAAATCCAAATGATTCATGTTTAAGTTTAATGGCCATCCATGCTAGATTGCCTATGAATTATGTTCAAGTATGCTAACATGTCTTTGTTGATGCCTAGGCTTTGGCAAAGCTATCTGTTGAATTATGCCATGCTAAATTTTAATGTTATGTAATGCAATGGTTAGTTAAGTTTTATGTTATACGAACTTACAAAGAATTATATGCTTACTTTGTGTTCTTTCCATGTCTTGTAGTGAATCCAAAGCTCATTCGGGTTGGAAGCTTATCGGAGACCTATCACACTATCCATCGGCTATATCGGTAGATTTTGATGTTTTTAAGTTAGGATTATAATGGCATGTATAGGTGTTTTGTGCTTGATGATATAACCATTATGTTTGACTTGTAAATATGGTATTTTGTTTGATGAAATAGTTATCATGTGGCATGTATAAATGTGGTTTAATTATTGATGATATTAAGCATTTTTGTAACACCCCTAACCGGTATCCGTCGCCGAACTAGGGTTATGAGGTATTACCTATCAAATCAAAACCTTTAACCTTCATAAGTCATACAACTTTAAATCGTAATCAATCAACATCACTAAGTCCCTTAATAAGGTCTACTAGACCTTAAACATGCATTAAGAAGGGGTCGAGACTAAACCGAGCTCATACAAAATTTTTTGAAACTTAACATTTTTCAAAGCTACAGAGGTAACACGCCCGTGTGGGTAGGCAATGTGCCTCACATGGCCGCAGACACACCCGTGTGTCCAAGCCGTGGTAAAATAGGGCATACATACTGACTTGTCCACATGGCTGAAGACACGCCCGTGTGTCTAACTTGTGGTCGACACTAACTTAATTTACACGGCCAGTCACACGCTCGTGTGTCCAGCCTGTGTGTGAGTCTGACTTGTTTTGATTTGCAAACTTAAGAGACAGGTTTGAGCCAAAGGCCCGTGTGTTCAATCGTGTGGGAAAATATAGGCCATTTGCAAGGCCAAATTGCCACCCACACTTTGGGTCACACCTACAAGCATCAAACCATTCCAAAATCATACCTCAAATGCATCCAAAACATACATTTTAACCATCATTTCCACCAACCAATTCAAGCATAAAACATACATTTTCATCTTCTCTAATTCATACCATAATGATCATTACATAACCACATTTACACATTATAATCACCATCTTCACATAACCAAAATATATACTAAAGGCATTTAACTTTCAAGCCATATCACATGGCAAGAACTATACATCTCTAAACATACCATAATCACTAGCCTATACATGCCATATACCAAATATACAACTTCCAAAAGTACCAAATAGATAGCCGATAGTGTGATTGAGTCGCTGACGATCCCTGGATCTGAGCTAGCTTAATGATACTGTAAAACAGAGAAGAATTTCACATAGTAAGCTTTAAAGCTTAGTAAGTTCGGCATATAATACGTTTAACTCAACAAATCAAATTCAATATACAAAATAAACTATCACATGGTTCAATCCACAATGTTATACAATCTCATTCATAGTCGTTACTCACATAATCATCCACTTATCCATATACGATACCATCAACCACATAGGTTCTGTACATACCTGTGTCAACACTTAATTAACGATCACTTTTTCGACTTGATGCTTAATACCACAATTCGTTCAATCTTCATTAATCATTCAATTTACTCGCACACTTAGTGCCAATTTCTTGGCCGAAGCTTTAATATCATCACACACTTAGTGCCTTTTCATTAACTGAATTTGACTCGGTATCGCACACACAGTGCCAATCAATATAGTCAATATTTTCTTTATTTTGCACACATAGTGCTGATCACCGCTGTATCAATTCTATTTACGCACACTTAGCGCCACATCTCTCAAATCCACATATAACATTACTAATTCATCAACTACATATTCATTCACTGCATAACACATGAACATGATTTAAACAATTTGTATCATACACGAACTTACCTCGGACGTAGAAATAATGAAACAAGTCGATCAATCAAGCACTTTGTCTTTGCCTCGATCTTGATCCAAATCTCTCTTTTCTTGATCTATATAATATTAAACTGAACTCATTCAATCACCAATTTGTTCAATTTAATCCAAACACGAATATTTAGGGCATTCTACAAAATAGCCCTCACATTCTCACATTTCGACATTTAAGTCCCTATTTCATAAAATCATCAAATACACATAATTTCACTATACTCTTGCTTAGCCGAATTTTCCTCTAGCTCATACAAGCCCACATATTTCATTTATTTCACATTTTAGTCCTTCAATTTATCATTTTCACAGTTTAGCCCATATTACTCAAATTCATCAAAAATTCAAAGACAAAATATGTTAATCTATCACATATCTTTCATATTTCATCATCAACTATCACAAAGCTCAAGCATTCATCAATGGCATCTTACAAAATCACCAAAATATTCTAAAATTAAGACATGGGCTTGATAGAACACAAAGCAACGATCATAAAAACGTAAAAATCACTAAAAACCGAGCTTAAAACATACCTTAATCAAGCCTTGTATGTGCCGAATATTCAAAGCTCAAGAACCCTATGTTTTATTTCTATTTTCGGTGGAATAAAGATGATAAAATGGCCACCAAAATGTTTTTGTTTTAACTATAATAACTTTAATAACTCAATTACCATTTTAACCTTTGATTAAAACATTAAAATTCCACTAATATAAGCTTATTTTTGTCCATCTCCACTATCAAGGGTCCAATTACAAGAGTTCTTATTTAATAAGCCATGACAATTAAGCACTTAAACAACTAGCACATAACTTTTGCATTTTATGCGATTAAGTCTTTTTCACAATTTAGCACACAAACGATAAAATTTTCACACAAAATTTTCACACATGCTTAATCACATACTGTAAACACCAAAAATAATATTAAAATATTTTTTCGACCTCAAATTTGTGGTCTCGAAACCACTGTTCTGACTAGGGTCTAAACTGGGCTATTACAACTCTCACCCTTAGGGATTTTCGTCCCCGAAAATCTTACTAGTGAATAAATTCGGATATTGCTCTCTCATAACATCTTCAGGCTCCCACGTAGCCTTTTCAACTCCATGTTTGTGCCACAAAACTTTCACTAAAGATATTCTTTTATTTCTCAACTCTTTGATCTTTTGTGCCAAAATTCGAATCGGTTCTTCATTATAAGATAAATCTGATTAAATTTTAACCTTAGTAGGAGCAATCACATGCGATGGATCAGATCTGTATCGTCGAAGCATCGATACGTGAAACATATTATGGATCTTTTCTAGCTCAGGTGGCGATAACAATCTATAAGCAATCGACCTAATGCATTCAATAATTTCATACGGTCCGATGAACCTTGGACTCAATTTGCCTTTTCTGCCGAATCGAAGTATTTTTTTTCCACGGAGACACTTTCAAAAACACCTTATCATCGATCTCAAATTTAATATCTTTCCGTTTCAAATCTGCATAAGACTTCTGACGATCTGACGCCGCTTTCAAACTGTTACGGACAACTTTCACTTACTGTTCAGTCTCTTTAATCAAATCAACCCAGTGAATCTTATTCTCACTAAGCTCAATCCAATACAATGGAGTTCTACATTTACAACCGTAGAGAGCCTCATATGATAAAATGGCCACCAAATTTTTTTTGTTTCAATTATAATAACTTTAATAACTCAATTACCATTTTAACCTTTGGTTAAAACATTAAAATTCCACTAATATAAGCCCATTTTTGTCCATCCCCACTATCAAGGGTCTAATTACAACATAAGGAGTTCTTATTTAATAAGCCATGACAAGTAAGCACTTAAACAACTAGCACACAACTTTTGCATTTTATGCGATTAAGTCCTTTTCACAATTCAGCACACAAAAGATAAAATTTTCACACAGAATTTTCACAAATGCTTAATCACATACTGTAAACACCAAAAATAATATTAAAATATTTTTTTAACCTTAGATTTGTGGTCTCGAAACCACTGTTCCGGCTAGGGTCTAAACTGGGTTGCTACAGTATTGGTGCTTTTATGGTTAATGTTGAAATGGTTTAGTGATGATAGGTTTTGTATGGCCAAATTGGTATATTTGTGTGTGAAATTGGCATGTGAACATTGTGGTATGTTTTGGTATGGTTCTAGTTGCAAAAGTTGGATGGTTAATGGTTAAACTATGCAAATGTATAAACATGTTTGGTTGTTGTGATTGAGGTGCCTTTTGGGCATAATTGTTATATAAACAAATAACATGATGATCTAGCTTGATTATGCATGTGTTAGGTACATTTTGAATGCTTGAAAATAGGTGCAAATGGCTTGTATATGTGATCATGTTTTGGGTGAGAGAAATGGCTTGAAAATGACCTATTTCATGTCCACACGGCCTAAGACACGGGCGTGTGCCTCAGCCGTGTGTGACACATAGCCATGTGACACGACCGTGTGTCACTTGTAGGATTAAAAAGGTTACAAGTCAGGCAGTTATACGGCCTGGCACACAAGCGTGTGGCTTGGCCGTATGACCCAAGTCAAAGAGTTACATGAGCACAGATACGGGCTGAGACACGACCCTGTGTCCCTACTTCGAATGTCCATATGGCCTAAGACACAGGCATGTGTCTCAGCTGTGTGAGTCTCATGGACTGGCCACACGGTTGTGTGACCCATACAGTATGAAAAATTTCAAAATTTTTCATTAAAATTTATATGTTTCCTATTTAGTCCCGAATCGTTTCTAAAGTGTCTAAGGTCTCGAGGGCTGGAATAAGAGACATTATGTATGAGTTTGATTGATATTGGTATGGTTTATAATATGTTTTGGAATAAAATGTTTTGAGTTTTAAATTTTTGGCAATGCTCCGTAACCCTATTTTGGCGACTGATATGGGTTAGGGGTGTTACATTTAGTGGTATTAGAGCTACAGTTTAGTCGATTTTGGACTAAACGTAGCGTGTGTGAGTTTAGAAATACATGCCATTATATAACCTGTGATAGTGTGATAACTCCTAACTTGTGTTGAAATATGTTTTCATATAGTAATGACATCCAACCGAGCCGACTTTGATGAAGTTGAAAGTAACACACAAGCCTCCGTTCATGGGGCAGCGACGAGTGGCACAAGGCCCGTATCTAAGGGCCAATAAGGAGACGCTAAGGAAGCCTTCTTCCATATGATGAATGAATGGTTCACCAGGTTCATACGAATGAACCCGGCTACTCAACGACTTCGACCCCCACCTGTTCCCTAACCCGTCCCCATAGTTCCTCATGGTTTGGAACCAGTACGAGTTAGTAAGCCGCCAGTTGATAAAATTAGTAAATTTAGGGCTGAAGAATTTAGAGCTATAGTGAAAGATGATTATGAGAGAGCTGAGTTCTGGTTAGAGAACGTGACTAGAGTTTTCGACAAGTTATCTTGTACACTGGTGGAGTGTGTAAAGCGTGCTATATCTTTATTGAAAGACTTAGTTTACCAATGGTGGAACACGTTGGTTTCAGTTGTGCCAAGAGAGCGTATAGGTTGGGAATTCTTTCAAACTGAGTTCGAAAGAAACATATAAGTCAGAGATTTATTGATCAGAAATGCAAAGAATTTCTTAAGCTTAAACAGTGCCGTATGTCAATGTCTGAATATGAAAGGGAATTTGTTAGACCGAGCAATATGCCTGGGAATGTATTCTGTTTGAGGTTGCCATGTGTAAAAGGTTCGAAGAAGGGTTAAACGAAGATATAAAGCTTAGTTAGGATACTTGAATTGAAGAAATTTGTTGTTTTAGTTGATCGAGCACATAAAGCTGAGGAGCTTACCAAAGAAAAGAGAGAAGATGATTATGAAGTTAGAGATTCGAGAAAGAGATCAACTGGAAAGTCATACAAGTCGTCATCGAAGAAGTCGAAAGAATATCACAACTGTTCCACAGCTTCAGAGGGATATTCCAGTAGAGATAGAGGTAAACGACATGCGAGTCCAAAGCCTCAGACTACATTTGTAGCTAGTATGGTAGTGTCAGAGACAAAGCCTGAAGGCAAGCAATGTAATAGATGACACTTCGGTGAGTGTAGATTGAAGAACAAATCATGTTTCAGGTGTGGTTCATTTGAGCACTATCGTAGAGATTGTCCATAAAGATCAAAGAAAGAAAAGGTTCAGGATGTTCGACCGAGCAATACTGCTACGAGAGGAATCCTAAAAATGTCAGTAATAGCCGTGCTATAACAAAAGACTCTACTGTGAGGTCCGAGGTACGAGCACTAGCTAGAGCTTACGTGATCCGTGCATGAGAGGAAGCACCAGCGCCAGGTGTTATTATCGGTACATTTTCTATATTTGATACTGATGTTACTGCTTTGATTGATCCGGGATCAACTCATTCGTATGTATGCACGAATCTAGTGTCAAATAAAAATTTATGTGTTGAGTCAACTAAATTCGTGGTTAAAGTATCGAACCCCTTAGGTCAGTATGTGCTAGTTGATAAGGTCTGAAAAATTGTCCATTGATGATTTGGGAATGTAATTTTCAGACAGATTTAATGCTATTGTAAAAGCTCGTTTTCAGTCAAATCGAAATAGTGGTTTCAGGACCACAAATCCAACATCATAAGTTATATTTAATATTATTTTAATGTTTATAGCATGAAATTTCGTGAAGAAATGTGATTCTACCAATTACATATAACAAAATCATAAACACATTACTACAAACCATTTTCATGTCTCAAAACATGACCAAATATAAATTCAATGAACTTTCTCTATTTCATACTCGAATGGGTTCCGTACATACCTGTAAGGTCTCGTACTAACCTTTTTCTCATTCACATCATTCTTTTACCTGTTGAACCGTTCAAAATAGAAGTCGGATACTCAAGAGTCTCAATCGATAAGTACTTATACCATGGTCATGTAGCATGACCGTGTGTCGCACATGGCTGAGACACACGTCTGTGCCTCTGCCTGTATGGACAAAAATAGGCCACTTGCAAGGCCAATTTGCCACCCTTTCTCATGCTCACCTAAACTACCCAAAATGGTACCATTTCATCATATAATAGGCATCCCAAAACTATTAACCAAGTACACAAATCATACCATATTCATTCCAATCAAATTCAATATCCAAATCAATGTCAATTACACATTCAACACTTATATTATTAAGCATAAATTCTCAATACTCCTAACTTCTCAAATTATCAACTTCAATCACAACATATAAATTATAAACCGAACTCAAAATATAACCATTTGAGCAATTATGAAACCATAACCACATTCATTCCAAAGCGTACTAAAACAAGATATCACTCATGGCTATATATACAAAACAAAACATATGCATTTACAAGCCAAATCCTATGGCTATATTCACAACCAAAGTACCACATCTAACCTAAACATGCCATATAGCATATGTATAATTGAAAAGGACCAACTTAGATGTCCGATAGTGCGATGATGTTCCCGACGACTCTCGGATCCGAGCTAGGCTTGATTCTCTATAAAACATAAGAAAGTAACATGAAGTAAGATTCATAGCTTAGTAAGCTCGTAATTGAGTAATTCAATAAATCGCATAAATGTAATTCTACCAATTACATATAACAAAAACATAAACACATTACTACAAACCTTTTTCATGTCTCAAAACATGACCAAATATAAATTCAATGAACTTTCTCTATGTCATACTCGAATAGGTTCCGTACATACCTGTAAGGTCTCGTACTAACCTCTTTCTCATTCACATCATTCTTTTACCCATTGAACCATTCAGAATAGAAGTCAGATACTCAAGAGTCTCAATCGATAAGTACTTATACCATGGCCGTGTAGCATGACCGTGTGTCGCACACGGCTGAGACACACGCCCGTATGGACAAAAATAGGCCATTTTCAAGGCTAATTTGCCACCCTTTCTAATGCTCACCTAAACAACCCAAAATGGTACTATTACATCATATAATAGGCATCCCAAAACCATCAACCAAGTACACAAATCATACCATATCCATTCCAATCAAATTCAATATCCAAATCAATGTCAATTACACATTCAACACTTATATTGCTAAGCATAAATTCTTAATGCACCTAACTTCTCAAAAATCAATTTCAATCACAACATATAGATTATAAACCAAACTCAAAATATAACCATTTGAGCAATTATGAAACCATAACCACATTCATACCAAAGCGTACTAGAATAAGCCGTCACTCATGGCTATATATACAAAACAAAACACATGCATTTACAAGCCAAATCCTATGGCTATAGTCACAACCAAAGTACCACATCTAACCTATACATGCCATATACCAGATGTACAAGTCAAAAGTACCAACTTAGATGTCCAATAGTGCAATGATGTTATCCTATAAAACATAGGAAAATAACATGAAGTAAGATTCATAGCTTAGTAAGCTCGTAAGTTAGTAATTCAATAAATCACGTAAATGTAATTCTACCAATTACATATAACAAAATCATAAACACATTACTACAAACCTTTTTCATGTCTCAAAACATGACCAAATATAAATTCAATGAACTTTCTCTATTTCATACTCGAATAGGTTCCGTACATACCTGTAAGGTCTTGTACTAACCTCTTTCTCATTCGCATCATTCTTTTACCCATTGAACCGTTCGGAATAGAAGTCAGATAGTCAAGAGTCTATATCGATAAGTACTTATACCATGGCGGTGTAGCATGACCGTGTGTCGCACGGCTGAGACACACACCCGTGTCTATACCTGTGTGGACAAAAATAGGCCATTTGCAAGGCCAATTTGCCACCCTTTCCCATGCTCACTTAAACAACCCAAAATGGTACCATTTCATCATACAATAGGCATCCCAAAACCATGAACCAAGTACACAAATCATACCATATCCATTCCAATCAAATTCAATATCCAAATCAATGTCAATTACACATTCAGCACTTATATTGTTAAGCATAAATTCTCAATGCACCTAACTTCTCAAATTATCAACTTCAATCACAACATATATTTTATAAACCAAACTCAACATATAACCATTTGAGTAATTATGAAACCATAACCACATTCATACCAAAGTGTACTAAAATAAGCCATCACTCATGGTTATATATACAAAACAAAACATATGCTTTTACAAGCCAAATCCTATAGCTATATTCACAATCAAAGTACCACATCTAACCTAAGCATGCCATATAGCATATGTACAATTGAAAAGTACCAACTTAGATGTCCAATAGTGCGATGATGTTCCCAACGACTCTCGGATCCGAGCTAGCCTTGATTCTCTATAAAACATAGGAAAATAACACGAAGTAAGATTCATACCTTAGCTCGTAAGTGAGTAATTAGATAAATCACATAAATGTAATTCTGCCAGTTACATATAACAAAATCATAAACAAATTACTACAAACCTGTTTGATGTCTCAAAATAGGTCCAAATATAAATTCAATGAACTTTCTCTATTTCATGCCCGAATAGGTTCCGTACATACCAGTAAGGTCTTGTACTAACCTCTTTCTCATTCACACCATTTATTTTACCCGTTGAACTGTTCAGAATAGAAGTCGGATACTCAAGAGTCTCAATCGATAAGTACTTATACCATGGCCGTGTAGCGTGACAGTGTGTCGCATACGGCTGAGACACACCCGTGTCTCTGCTCGTATGGACGAAAATAGGCCATTTGCTAGGCCAATTTGCCACCCTTTTCACATGCTCACCTAAGAAAAACCAAAATGGTACCATTTCATCATACAGTAGGCATCCCAAAACCATCAACGAAGTACACAAACCATACCATATCCATTCCAATCAAATTCAATATCCAAATCAATGTCAATTACACATTCAACACTTATATTGTTAAGCATAAATTCTTAATGCACCTAACTTCTCAATTTATCAACTTCAATCACAACATATAGATTATAAACCAAACTCAAAATATAACCATTTGAGCAATTATGAAACCATTACCACATTCATACCAAAGCGTACTAAAATAAGCCATCACTCATGGCTATATATACAAAACAAAACATATGCATTTACAAGCCAAATCCTATGGCTATATTCACAACCAAAGTACCACATCTAACCTATACATGCCATATACCAGATGTACAAGTCAAAAGTACCAACTTAAATGTCCAATAGTGCGATGATGTTCCCGATGAATCCCGGATCCGAGCTAGCCTTGATTCTCTATAAAACATAGGAAAATAACATGAAGTAAGATTCATAGCTTAGTAAGCTCGTAAGTTAGTAATTCAATAAATCACATAAATGTAATTCTACTAATTACACATAAAAATAATCATAAACACATTACTACAAACCTTTTTCATGTCTCAAAACATGACCAAATATAAATTCAATGAACTTTCTCTATTTCATACTCGAATAGGTTCCGTACATACCTGTAAGGTCTCGTACTAACCTCTTTCTCATTCACATCATTCTTTTACCCGTTGAACCATTTGGAATAGAAGTTGGATACTCAAGAGTCTCAATCGATAAGTACCTATACCATGGCCCTAAGCCAGATCATGGTAACTTATCCCGTAGTACCTATACCATGGCCCGTAGCCAAATCATGGTAACTCCTTTCCGAAATACCTATACCGTTGCCCGTAGCCAATTTGAGGTAACACTCGCACCTATAGTGCCGATATCGAGGCTTGAAGCCAACTCATAACTTAATGACATGTCATTAGCATCCTAAACTATTCTTAAGGTTCAACCGGTAAGTTTCACTTGTCGATTTCATCGTCGAACACATCCGTAAAGTCGTATTGTGACAGACCAATTTCGACCCTAATCGGAACGGTGGTTTCGGGACCACGAATCCGAGCCTGATAAATATTTTTAATATTATATCTTGTGTCTATTATAGGTGAATTTGTGTATGTGAAAGTTTCGTAGAAAATTTTAGCCGTTTGAGTGTTTAATTAGCAAAAAGGGCTAATTTGCAAAAAAGGACCAAAGTAGTGAACATGAAATAAAAAGGAGGCTAAGTGAATTATCTATTAAACATGGGGATTTGCATGTCAAATTCCCCATATTTTAAAAAGTGGACGGTAAGCATGCATTAATTAATCTATTGTCTTAAAAATATTATAACTAAAATATTATTATAATAATAAGCATGCTAATATGTGTTAGGAAATTAAAACAAAAGAAGTATTTTCTATTTTTAATTTCTCTTCTCTCCCCACCTTCTTCACTTAATTCAAATTGAAAGAAGAGAAGAAACTTGAAACCTCCATTGTTCGGCCTTGCATGTAATGATAAGGTAGGTGCTTGAGCCTTGTTTTGGTAAAATCCTTACATAATTACGTTAATTGTTTGCATACTATCAAAATCATGTTAGAATTTTTGGGGGTTAAGCACGTTAAGATTCTGCCATGGGTGAGTTCTCTTGTCCTTTTGAAGTGGAAAAGAAAAATGTTGGCCGATTGCATGTAGGTGAAGCCATGGTTGTAGTAGCTTGGGAAAATTTTCGTGTGTTTTCTTTGAAATAGTTTCTGATTATCTCATGTTAAATTCTTTATTAAGTCAACATTAATGATTCAGTTGGCTAAACTGGTGCTTAGGTGTTGTCCATTTTGAGCATATCAATGCTGTCCAAACTGGTGCTTAAAGGCTGTCCATTTTTGTACAAATTAATGTCGTCCGAGTGTTGTTACTGCTGTCCAAATATTTGTAAATTAATGATGTATGAATGCTGCAAATCAATGCTGTCGGAAATGGAGCAATAATTATTGATTTAAATGCTAAATGTTGTTGTTATTATTGACTTAAAATGCTAAATGTTGTCATTCTTTATCGGAAATGGAGCAATAATTATTGATTTAAATGCTAAATGTTGTTGTTATTATTGACTTAAAATGCTAAATGTTGCTGCTGTTGGAATGGAGCAATAATTATTGTTTTAAATGCTAAATGTTGTCATAGATTTATTGACTTCACAAATGAAATGTTAAGTCTTTCCGAAATAAATAGAGAAAAGGATTATGGTTGTATCAAAATTGACGATTTGGCTTTTATATTATATGGTTGCCGAATATGATAGGAATATGTTTAATAATAATTTGGTTTCATGTTAGTAAATTGACCGAATGTAATATTTCATTGGGTGTAAATAAATTGAGCTGTGGATTATATGTATGCATATATTTGCAATGTGGTGGATTGGATTTTTGTTAGTTGTATAAATGCGAGATTGAATAGTAAGAATTGTGAAATCTTGCAATTGAATTGAATAGCGTTAAATCAATTGGAAATACATATTGAACAAATGTCATTGATAATTCTTAGACCGTGAGCAAAAAGAAAAGGAGCTAGACCGGGGAAAGAGCAAAGTGAACGAATAGCCGAAGCATTTGGGTTCCTTAAATTTCAAGTAAGTCCTTAAGCTATAGTATATTGAAGAATTAATGCATTTAATCTATTATACGATAATGTTTGATAAATTTTAGTAGATATTCATGCCATAGCCGAATATATATATAAGCCTATTAGAATGGTTTTTGATTGTTTGATGTAAATAAGCCAAAGTAAATTAAATATGTAATATAGTTATGAAAAGTGTTAGCGATGATCGATTGTATTAATGTGTTTCGGGCTTTAAGCCTAGCAGGCCTAGTGCCGGTGATTTAATTCAGGCTTTTACGCCTAGCGTGGTGCCTTGTGCCGGTGTTACTTATCGGGCTTTACGCCTAGCAGGCCTTGTGCCGGTGTTACTTATCGGGCTTTTATGCCTAGTAGGCTTGATGCCGGTGATGTATTTTACAAACTAGAAACCGAAATTGTGTTCAAGGTAAATTAAAGCAAATTTATCGAGTTAATGGCTCAGGTACGCATGTAAGTTAGGAATGTATTTCTTACCTATTTAAGACAAGGTAAACAAATGATTCAGTGATCTATCACAAATGGTATATGTTACGAGTGAAGTGTATACATATATATACATATATATATATGGTTATAATATGTGTTATCGGTTTTATTAATGAATGATATGGATATTGTGACCTTGATTTCTTAATATGTGGATGCCATGTTATAATAATTGAAATGTAAGTATATGAATGTTTGTACCTATAATTACAAGATGACATTTTGGGTTTGGAAGATTGGATTATGAATAAGTATTTGATCATAAATATGTGGGTAAAGAGAAATTTTCCTACAAATTCATACTTATTTACATGAGTATGAAATTGAAAGCTTGATAATAAATACGAGTACAAACGTACAAGTTGAATTATAGAAATTTAATCGTTGATAATTGAATGTTATTTTTTTCACGAAATTAGGACTTACTAAGCTAGTAAGCTTATTGGTGAAATGTTTCCTCTGTTTTATAGATTAGGTTCAAGCTACAAGCTCGTCGGGATCGTTCGGAAAGTTGCCCACACTATCATTATACATTTTGGTACTCTTTCATTTTGGTTTTTAAACGAAGGCATGTATAGGAAAGACTTTTTTTTTGTTTTGATGAAGACCTAAGGTTCATGTATATAATAGCCATGCGAATATGGCTAAATTTTTAGTTAAGTATGCTTTTTTGTGTTTTTGATACGAATGTCGGTTTATGTTGGCAATGTTTATGCATTCTTAATTGAAGTTTAATCATTTTGATAAGGAAATGCATGTATACGAAATGAGTCCTTGAATTAAGGATGTGGGTATGTTCGGTTAGAAGCTAGTTTTTCCATAAATTGCAACGAAACAGCATGTAGTAGCAGCAGTGATGTGATTTTGAAAAATCACTAAAAATAGGGTATATAAAATTAGAAAGTGAATTAGATATGAAATTAAACCTTATTGTGTCTATTTTTACATGAAAAAAAAATAGAGTAGGCAAAGGATTTATATATTATGAGATATTTAAGTTTTAGTGAAACCTGCTCAGAATGAATTCGTGAGTCTCTGTTCTGTTTTGGAAAAATTGTTAAAAATTGTAAAAAAATAATTATGGAGCATGGTTTATATGTTTAGAATCCTTAATGCGTCTATTTTTGACTGAAATGAACAAGAACGTTATTGAAAAATTGTACGATGAGATAACTGTACTTTTGTAAAGATAGGTCAGAATTGTCGAGCAGTGAAATAGGGGTAAATTTGATGAATAAACTGTACCAATTGGCCACATGAAAAATTTTGGAAAGATTATGGTAAAAAGGTATATGAGTCTAGTTTCAAGGAAAATTTACGGATCCAAATTTCAAGTTTGGTAACTCGAGTTATGGTCAATTTAGTTAGCGTGACGCAGTTGGACAGCTTTAAAACTTTATGCCTCGAATTAATTGTCAAGTCTAGTAATGCCACATACTCGACTCCGGCAAAGGTTTCGGGTAAGGGGTGTTACACGTATTCACAATTCAAACATTATTTGTAACCTAGAATAATAGTTTATGCAATATCAAAGCATTTATAATGAAATTACAACATACGAACTTACCTCGTACTCAGAATTAACGAATCGGATCGATTACTCGATAACTTTGCCTTTCCCTCGATCTAATTCCGGATTCCTCTTTTCTTGATCTAAATGTATTAAAAAATAACTCATTTAATCACCTACTCATTCAATGTAGTTCAAAAATATATATTTTGGCATTTTTACACATTAGCCCCTAAACTTTCACATTTAATCAATTTAGTCCCTATTTTACAAATACACAAAATTCATATAATTCAATAAAACCCATGCTTGGACGAATTACATATAAGTCTCTAGCAGCCCAAAACCTTCATTTATTACACATTTCAACCACTCAATTTGCATATTTCATAATTTAATCCCTTTTTGACATTTTTGTCAAAAAATCACTTTACAAAACTATTAAATCTATCAACAAATAGTCATTTTCCATTATCAAACATTCAAAAGATCAAGTATTCATCAATGGAACTTCTAAAAATCATTAACAAATTCAAAAATTAAGGTGCGGGCTAGCCAGAATACGAAGCAACGATCTCAAAAATGTAAAAATCATCAAAAACCGAGTCAAAATGGACTTACATGCTTGAACAACAATGGCCAAACCTTCAAAGATTTAAAACCCTTATTTTCTTCCTCACATACGGCTATTGAAGAAGATGATAGCATGAAAATGGCTTTTGTTTTGTTTAATTAAACTTAATTCACAATTTACTAAATTAACCTTAATTAATAAACATTTTAATCATCAAATATAAGGCCATCTATGTCAAATTCCACTATCAATGGTCTAATAACATTATAAGGACCTTCCATTGAATAAATCATAGAAATTAGACACCTTAACAAGTAGAATGCAAGTGTTGCATTTTACGCGATTTAGTCATTTTTCTCAAATTGAGCTATTAAACGATAAAATTAGCTCATGAAATTTTCACACATATCAAATAACATACTGTAAACATCAAAAATAATATAAATTTTTTTCGACATCAAATTTTATGTTCCGAAACCACTATTCTGATTTAGCTAAAACCGGGCTATTACAAATCTCCCCCTTAGGGATTTTCGTCCCCAAAAATCTTACTAGTGAATAGGTTCGGGTATTGTTTTCTCATAGCATCCTCGGGTTCCCAAGTAGCTTCTTCAACCCTGTGTCAATGCCATAATACTTTCACTAATGAAATTTTCTTATTTCTCAGCTCTTTGATCTCACGAGTTAAAATTTGAATCGGTTCTTCAGCATATGACATATTTGACTGAATTTCAACCTCTGTCGGGGAAATGACGTGTGAAGGGTCAGGTCAGTATCATTGAAGCATTGACACATGAAACACATTATGTATTTTCTCTAACTTAGACGGTAAAGATAGTCGATATGCCACTGGCCCGACTCGATCGATAATCTCATACGGTCCGATGAATCGCAGACTCAATTTCCCTTTTCGACCAAACCACAATATCTTTTCCCATGGCGACACTTTTAAAAACACTTTATCCTCGATCCGGAACTCAATATCTTTCCTTTTCAGATCTGCATATGATTTTTGTCAATCTGACGCTACTTTTAGACTATCACGAATTACTTTCACTTTTTTTTTCAGTCTCTCTAATCAGATCAACCCCGTGAATCTTATTTTACCTGAGCTCACTCCAACATAACGGTGTTCGACATTTACGACCGTATAGAGCTTTTTATGGTGCCATCTTTATACTCAATTGAAAGCTATTACTGTAAGCAAATTCAATTAATGGTAGGTATTTCTCCCAGCTACCTTAAAACTTAAGAATGCAACATCTCAACATATCTTCAAGTATCTGAATAACTCTCTCGGATTGACCATCCGTTTGCAGGTGAAACGCAGTGCTAAAATGTTGTAACACCCTTAACCCGTGTCCGTCGCCGGATTAGGGCTACGGGCATTACCAGATAAATCAAAACTTTCACTCAATCAAATAGGTCCTAATTGAACATCCCTATAAAATGATTTAATTATAAACAGACAATCCCATATGCATATATATATATATATATATATATATATATATAAGCTCATTTCAATATCATGCACACATTATTTAACATGGCCAAATATACAAGGCCATGTGTATAAAATTTTTTTATGCACATTATTCCATTAATAATAAACTCATCGTCTATATCATTACAAAACCAACCATTAGATCAAACACATATACAAATTGAACCTTATACCAAACCCATTTATTTCATTTTCGTTTTATAACAATCAAAAACATATGCTATCATGCATTTATAAACCGAACCTAATTGTTCAAATAACATAGTCAAACATACAAAACATAAGCATATACGTATGTACTAATTTTTCCGATTCATAACAAAAATATCTCATAGTTCATTAATTCATGAAAGCAGAAATCCAACACTTGTCCAACCAATATCATACTATTCAAGCCGAACATTAGTTCATCCTCACACTCAAATTATAACATAAAAATGTACCTCTAAATATGTTGATTTCATAAACGTATAACCTCATAACCATTCACTTCCCAATAACTACTTATAGATCAATCCTTTCGAATATATAATTCATAAAACATACCTTAAAACATTATAAGTCATCATCAAATATACATAATTATTTACTAGCACATAAGACTCATTTATGTCCCATACCTAATTCTCTTAAGCATGTTAATTACATTTGAATATATTGCAAAGGCTTAGCCAAATATACATACATGCAATTACTCAATATAATTCATACCTCGTTAATCCACTAAAGTTGACATACATATATAAATTCCGAATAATGCTCAACTACACATACCTACCTTGAATTATACTTGCAAATATTAACTTAAAAGCAGAAACTCTTAACTAATTTAACACAAACAATGACATTACAATCAAGCAATCATATATTATGCACAATTCGCAAGATATAATTAAAAGGATAGCCCTAGCTGAATAGATGAAGCCAAACATATTAATCACATAAACAAGAGTAAATAGAACCAAACTTAATATGGAAATTTAAGCCATTTTCGCATGGCTCTATACATCATCAAAATGATATTCAAACATAGAGTTAGCCTATACATGCCTTAAGTTCAAAATCTAAACTTCGAAAAATACCAAAACAAGTCGATAGTGTGGATAACTTCACTGTTGATCCTCAGAGCTCGTAGCTTGATTAAAAATCTATAAAACAGAACATTGAACATACACACGGTAAGCTTGCTAGCTTAGTAAGTCTCAAGCAAAGGATAATATAATAATTAAACACTTTGACCTTTCACCTATAAGCTTATGGGATTGAACATAAACATTTCAATATGTGAATTTAAACATGGCTAAATTTTATTAACTCATTAACCTAAGTGTTTGCACTTTATTTCCATAAACATGTAATTCATCGAAACCAAAGAAATATACCATATGTATTTGCATACTCCAATTCATATGAGTACAACATTTATATTAACCTTATAAACTTATTTATGCACATACACAATCATTCAAATTCTTTCATTCCTAACCTTTTCACTTATAACTGATTCTTCAAAATAGCACATTTAAACTCAAATTCTATTATATAATGTTCATACACATAAATAGTAAACTCAATAACACATGTCATAATTCTTATTGAATAATCAACCATATCATATTATACTTACCTTACTCTTTATAAGTATAAAAGAAAAGGCTTATACTTACCTGAGCCTTTAGCTCATTGCATTAAATATGTTTCACTTTGTATGATTCACAATTTCTCCATTTATAACACATCACCGGCATCAAGCCTGCTAGGCATCAAGGCCCGAAATGTACACCGGCATTAAGCCTGCTAGACTAGAAGTATGAGATTTGAACACCGGCATTCAGCCTGCTAGGCGATAAGCCCGAAACATTTATTTCCAAACCAACTCATTCACATTACACATTAGCAATATCACAAATATCACATATAATTCACATACTATCACATAATTAACTCAATGAATTCAATTATGTACATTGCTAAATTTCTTGCTCACATTCGGCTTTAGCATAATTAATTCCACAATTTCATAATTCAATATGTATACTAGATTAAAATCAATTCTTATGAAATTAATTTGCTTTAAGACTTACCTCGACTATCGACGAACAACGTAACTGACTATTCGACAACCTTCGTCTTTCCCCGATCCAAATCCGTTTTTCTTTGGTCTTGATCTAAACATATCAAAAATAAGCTCATTCAAATGCATTTCATTTCAATTTAGTCCTAAAGCACATAAATGGGCAAATTACCACTTTACCCTTAATGTTTCACATTTTTACCATTTAGTCCTATTTGCATAAAACACAAAATACACGAAATTTCTCAATCCCACTCAAGGGCCGAATATGCATAGGGACTATACAAGTCCATTTCTTTCATTTATTTTGCAAATAAGCCCCTCTAAAAATTTATTTTTTACAAATTAGCCCTAAATACTCAATTTCACCAAAACTTCTAATACAAAACATGCTAATTCTTAACATTTCTTTAATATAAAATCATCAAACATCAAAAACTACATGAACACATCAATGGCCGAATATCAAACATGCTTAGATTCAAAAATTTCAACATGGGTAAGCTACCATTCAAAGCAACAATCTCAAAAACGTAAAAATTTACGAAAATCGACTAAGAATTTACCTTGAATTTGGCTTGAATATTGCCGAAATCTCAAAGAACCTAGCTCCCCTTTCTATTTTCAATATTCGGCCAAGAAAGATGAGTGAGCATGTTCATCTTTTTGTGTTTTATTTAACATATATATTAAATAATTATTGGTTTACCAAATTAACCTTTATACTAAAATAAAAACCATATAATACTTAAGGTTATACTTGACTTTTGCCGCCCACTAACTATTAAATTGGGCTAATTGCCCTTTTAATACCCCAATTTAAAAGCCATCATCAAATAGGCACTTTTAACTAGAGTTTGCAACTTCTACTATTTACGCTATTAAGTCCTTTTTATCAAATTGAACACACAAACGATTAAATTTTTCTATGAAACTTTCACATACATTAAAGCACATATAATAAGCACAGAATATAACATTTATATACATATCAGACTCAGATTCGTGGTCTCAAAACCACCGTTCCGATTAGGGTCAATTTCGGACCGTTACAAATGTAGCTTTGTACCTAAAGCTTCTTGCGATTTCTTCCAAAATAGTGATGTGAACCTCGGATCTCTATCCGAAGCAATAGATACTGGCACTCCGTGCAATTGAACAATCTCTAAAATATACAACTCAACCAATTTATCAATTGAATAATCCGTACGTACTAGAATGAAATAGGTTGATTCCGTCAATCTATCAACAATAACCTAGATCGCAACATTCTTTCTCGGAGATAAAGGCAATCCGATACAAAATCAATTGTTACTCTATCCCACTTCCACTCAAGAATCATAATAGGCTGCAATAAACCTGACGGAACTTGATGTTCAGATTTGACTTGCTGACAAATCAAACATTTCGAAACAAATTTCGAAATATCCCGTTTCATGCTGTGCCACCAATAAAACTGTTTCAAATTGTTATACATTTTCGTGCTTCCTGGATGTACTGATAAACAACTACTGTGTGCTTCATTTAGAATCTTCTAAATGAGTTTAGAATTTCTTGGTACACATATTTTATCACGAGAAATCAAACAGTCCTCAGATCCTATTTGAAACTCAGAATCAGAAGTCGACTTACACTGAGCTCGTTTTGCTTGCAATTCATTATCAAATTTTTGAGCTTCACAGATCTGTTGTAGAAATAACGGTCTCGCTTTCAACTCAGCTATTAACGAACCATCATTAGACAAAACTAATTGTGTGTTCAAAGCTCGTAAATAGAATAAAGACTTTCGGCTCAATGCATCAGCGACTACGTTTGCTTTCCCCGGATGATAATCAATCACTAATTCATAGTCTTTTAGCAATTCTAGCCATTTTTC
Organism: Gossypium bickii; assembly: GCA_025503065.1. Taxonomy (NCBI): domain Eukaryota; kingdom Viridiplantae; phylum Streptophyta; class Magnoliopsida; order Malvales; family Malvaceae; genus Gossypium; species Gossypium bickii. Next base: position 63,783,209 of record CP106710.1, on the reverse strand, counting down.
CTGTTGCAAATTCAATTCTTTCTAAGTCATCAGATATTTCAAACTTTTGTGGTCGGTGTAAATATGACATTTCTCACCAAACAAGTAATGACGCCAAATTTTCAATGCGAACACAATCGCGGCTAACTCTGGATCGTGGATCAGATAATTCTTTTCGTGTGGCTTCAACTGTCTCGAGGCGTAAGCTATAACTTTGCCTTTTTGCATCAAAGCACAACCCAGGCCATTTAACGATGCATCACTGTAAACTACAAATTCTTTACCCGACTCAGGCTGAACTAACACTAGGGCCTCTATCAATAATGCTTTCAACTTTTCGAAGCTCCACCGACACTTTTCTGACCACTCAAATCTAACATCTTTTTGAAGCAGTCGCGTCATCAGAGTCGCAATCATCGAAAAGCCTTTCACAAATTGTCTATAATATCCAGCTAGTCCCAAAAAATTACGAACTTCGATTACATTTCTCGGAGGCTTCCAATCTATAATCGCAAAAATTTTTCTCGAGTCTACTTGGATTCCCGTGGCTGAAACTATATGTCTTAGAAAATCAGCCTCTCGCAGCCAAAACTCACATTTGCTAAACTTTGCAAAGAACTGTTTATCTCTCAAAATTTGTAGCACAATTCTCAATCAGCATGCTTAGATTCATCACAATAGTAAATCAAAATGTCATCAATGATCACAACTACAAATCGATCTAAATACGGCCTAAAAATCCGGTTAATCAGGTCCATAAAAATAGCAGGTTCATTCGTTAATCCAAAAGTCATAACAAGAAATTCGTAGTGTCCTTACCTTGTTCTAAATGCAGTCTTTGGCACATGTGTGTCTTTAACTTGCAACTGGTAATAACCCAATCTCAAATCGATTGTCGAAAATACTGTTGTCCCTTTTAATTGATCAAACAAATCATCAATCCGCTGTAGAGGGTATTTATTCTTTATAGTCACTTTATTCAGCTGTCTATAGTCAATACACATTCTCATCATGCCATCTTTCTTTTCACAAATAATACCGATGCACCCCAGGGAGAGAAACTCGATCTAGCAAAACCTTTATTTGTCAACTCTTGCAACTGAGCTTTCAATTTTTTTAACTCTGTCGGGGCCCTTCTGTACAGAGCTACCGATATTCACATTGTCTCCGGTACTAATTCAATACGAAATTCAACTTCTCTGATAGGTGGTAAACCCGATAACTCTTCGGGAAATACACTTGGATACTCACACACAACTGGTACTGATTCAATCTTTGTTTCTGTCACTTTCTTATCAAGCACATAAGCAAGGTAGGCTTCACAACCCTTTCTAAGCTAACATAGACAAGATCACAACTAGTAAGCTGTTTAGATCATCAGATTCAATTCTAATAGTCTCATCATTTTGACATTTCAGTTCAATTGTCTTTCATTTACAATTCACTATAGCACTATGCATCGTTAGCCAATCCATACCCAAAATCACATCAAATTCGTCGAATGGCAACAACATCAAATTATCTGGAAAACAGAAATCCCGATGCATTAACAAACAATTCTTGCAGACTTTGTCAACCAAAACACATTTGCGTAAGGGGTTCGATACTCTAATCAGAAATTCAGTAGACTCTATAGGCAAATTCTTACTAAATACTAAATTCATGCATATGTAAGAATGAGTTGATCTTGGATCTATCAATGCAATCACATTAGTATCATAGAGAGTGAAAGTACCGGTGATAACATCTAGCGATGATGCCTCCTTCCGTGCACGAATAGCATAAGCTCGGGAAAGTGCCCATGCCTTAGATCTAACAACAGAGTCTCTCGTAACACCTCGGTTACCACTCATATTTCTAGTGTTACTTTATCTTTTGACTTATGGCAATCCCAGATGAAGTGATCTAACAAATAACATTTATAACAAGCTTTATTATTTTTGTTCTAGCATTCTTCGAAATGTCATCTTCCACATTGCTGACATTCGGGTTTGTTATCTTTCACATTGCCAACACTAGCTACTGATGTTGCTCGAGCTTTAGAACTTGAGTATTGTTTTCTACGACCTTTGTTTGAATATTCATTTAAAACATTTGGGCGAATATACGAATCTTTAGAGTTCTTCGATGAAGATTGATACGGCTTACTCATCAATCTTTTTATCGAGTATCTAGCTTCTGAATCTGCTTTTCACTTTTCTTTGCTAAGATCCTCAATTTTACAAGCCCTTTCAACTAACACGATAAATTCTTTCAACTCTAGAATTTCGATTAATAGTTTTATATCCTCGTTCAAGCTATCAATGAACTATTTACACATAATCTCTTCAGTAGATACATACTCTTAAGCATACTTGCTTGAACGTACGAATTCTTTTTCATACTTAGTGACAGTCATCCTGTCTTGTTTCAACTCTAGAAACTTTTATGCTTCTGATCGAGATATCTTTGACTGATGTACTTATTTTAGAATTCAGATTGGAAAAACTCCCAAGTAATCCGTTCTCTAGGAACCAGAGATATCAACGTTTTCCACTAATGGTACACATTATCACTCAGCAAAAATACAACACTTTTGATACACTCATTAGAAGTACAAGATAATTCATCAAATACTCGGATTGTATTTTCGAGCCAGAACTCAGCTCTCTCTGCATCATCATCAACAGTAGCCCAGAACTCTTCAGCCCCATGTTTCTGAATCTTATCTATTGGCGACTTGTTCAACCGTATCGAATCTATAACTTGAGGAGTGACAGGGATTTGTTGAGAAACAGGTGGGCATGGAGGTTGTTAAGCAGTTGGATTCGTTCGAACGAACTCGTGAACCACTCGTTCATCATTTGGAAAAAGGCTTGTTTAGCCTCTCCCTCATGGCTACTCGTTATAGGCCTAGAATCGGTTGGCACTGCCCCTTGAGCGGAAACAGATGCATTACTCTCCACATCATCAGCTACAGCTCTTTGGGATCTTTTACTATACGAAAACACAATTTAAGTTGTCAGGAATCATCACACTATCGCAGAGTATATATGGCATGTATACCTAGACTCTCATACACGCTACGTTAGTCCTAGAATGGACTAAACCGTAGCTCTGGTACCGATAAATGTAACACCTCTCACTGATATTCACAGTCAGAATAGGGTTACGAGGTATTACCGATCAATCAACATCATTTAACACACATAATTTATACATTTATGCGTTCATACTCAAATGCCATTCAATCATATTCACTATGCCCCTTATAAGGGCCTACGAGGCCTTAAACATACTTTAGAAGTGGTTCGGGACTAAACCGATAACTTAAAAAAATTTTGGAAACTCAGAAAAATTTTAAACATATAAGGGTCATGCGTTCGTGTGAACAGGCAGTGTGCCTCACACGGCTCCAGACAAGCCCGTGTCTTAGGACGTGTGAAAATAGGGCATACATACTGACTTGGGTTACACGCCCGTGTGTGAGGTTGTGTGGAGCATACTGACTTCAATTCAATTTCAACACCAAGGGACACACGGCCGTGTAGCATGATCGTGTGTCGCACACGGCTGAGACACACGCTTGTGTCTCTGCCCTTGTGCACAAAAATTGTAACGCCCCGAATTTAGGCCTAGAAGAATTGGCCCTATTGGGCTTTGGATCTCATAAAATTTTTGAGCAAGAAAATGACAAATGACATGATGGCTTTAAAGGTTTAATGAATTTAGAGTGTCTAGGTGTGTTGGAGAAGCTCTAGGTTCGAGTTTTATGGTGGACGATTCTTAATTTAATTAATTAAGGAATCAGAGTTGTGAGTAGTGGGCCTTTAAATAAAAATAAAGAGAAAAATGGCACAAAGAAGCTTGTGGTGAAGTGGCTAAGTGATGCCACTAGGGTGTAGAGAGGTGGCAACATATGCATGCAGGGAGGTCTGAGGTTCGAATGCTAGCTTAGCTTTATTTTAGAGTTTAATTTTAGGCTTTTAGAAGGCTGGAAGTGGGGTGTAGAGGGACTCTAAGGAGAAGTGATCAGTAGAGAGAATTTATGAGAGGGATAAGGGAGATATCATGGAGAAAAATTAGGAGATGAGCAGTGGATGAAGTGGTGCCGAATTGGACTTTAGGGGTGGCTAGGTTTCGGCTATAGGCTGTATAAATGTGTGTGCCGAATCTAGGGTCCTAGGTAATGCCGAATTTTCCATTCTTTTTCTTTTCCTTGCCGAAACCTTATTTTTCCACAACCAAAAATACCTTGCCTTATTGCCGAAATCTCCTATAGCTGAATCCCTTTTTGCCGAATTCTCTCATAGCCAAACTCTTTTATTACCGAAGTATCATCATCTTCTCTTGCCAAAATCACTATTACTGCCGAATGTTTGTTGTTTTTTCTCCATCACAAATCGATTGTTATCTACTATAAGTCAAGGTTAAAAGCCGAATCTCGTTCAGTAGCTATCTAGGCCGCAGGATCAAAAGTGGATTCGGTAAGTATTCAGTTAACCCTTTAGTGTGTTTTGTTAAAAGCCGAAGGGCTATATAATTTCCCATTTTTGTTAATCTTGTATTAACAAGGGTAAGGTATAGAGATCACAAGCGTGGTAAGGATCATTAGCAAAGTGTAAGTGTACTAAACTCGATTATGGTTTAAGTAAATGGCCGAATGTAGGTATGATCTATAAGGGTGACTTGTGTGGATTGTGAGTCACTCGAATTTTGATGGTGTATGTGTGGGTGCAGATCTAGGGATATTCGTGAATAGTAGCTAAGGAAGGGCTACTAGAACGTGTGGCACACGGTAAGGTTACAGTAAGGCTTCGGCTTTTGGTAAATATTTTGATTAAGCATGGGTGATTGATTGAAGGTTGGTTGGTTGTAGGTTCAAGTCCAAGGATAGTATAGCACGTCGTAGTAACCAGGTGTATACAAACACTACACACACATGATATCGACAATGCCGAAAAGCAGAAAGTGGCTAAATGGGCCCAGTGGGCCCTAAGGCTAAGTTTGATGAAATTGATTGACTTGGTTATATGAATTGAGTTAGTCATGCATGTTATATGATCTGGAACTGTTTTGGGCCTAGTCGGCCATATGAATGAGATCTGGGCCTAATGGGCCATAAGGATGTGATTTGGGCTTAATGGGTTATATGAACGTGAAATGGGCTTGATGGGCTTTATGGGGACGTTGACAAGTATGCTAGGGTTTAATGGACTTTAGGCCTAGTTCTAAACAACTCTTAAACCGCATAAGACTTAATTTAATAATCAACATGTCCGGGGACAAGTCGCTGGGTTATAGTGTGGCAATGGACATATGCATGTCTAGGATTGGATCTAGGGAGAGCTTGGTACTTAAGCGGTCCTAATGGCCCACCTCCTCTTCCTTGGAATCCTACCTGATGCGTAGTGTCTGTTCGCTTTAGCCGCAAGGACTTGTTAATGGGTCAAAGCTCATAACTAAAACCCGAGAGGGACCAAAATACCCCTGATTTGAAAATTACCAAAACACCCTTAGTTTGAAAATTACCAAAATACCCTTAGTTTGAAAATTTCCAAAATATCATTAGATTTGTAAAATTACTAGAATACCCCTGATTTGTAAAATTACCAGGATACCCTTGATTTGCAGAAGTACCAAAATATCCTTGATTTACAAAATTTTCAAAATACCCCTGTTTTGCAAAATTACCTAAATACCCCTGTAGGGTAGAATTACGAAAATACCCCTAGGTAGTGAAATGACTAAAATACCCCTAAGTGCTTAATGTGTGAAATTGTGTATGTTGCATTCATGAAATATATGTTGCATTTGGGTGGGTTTTGATGATACAGAGGAAGATCTGAGGATCGCATAGTCACTTGACCACCGTAGATCCACCGGTGGCTTTAAACCCATTATAGCAGCTTTGCTGCAATGTTTGAGTAGTGCCGCTGCTGGTGCTACCTTTGGAGTGTAGGGATGGGTGGGTTGATATTTATATCTCCACAGAAGTGTAGGGTTGGAAGGGAAATAGAGTGCAGGGTTGGATTTGGGATGGGTGCATTGCATTCATGTGATACTGATGTAATATGAGGTCATTGTGGGCTAAGGCCCAAGACCACCGTTTTTGATAGGGCTTAGGCCCAATGTGATTTTTGCATGTTGATTGGATTACCAAGGGTCGTACACACTGAGTTTCGAAACTCACACCCTTTTTATTAAATGTTTCAGGTGATCCTCAGTAAACGGCTCGACGTGGGAGAGGACTTGGAGATGGCCACACTACAAGATACTTAGAAGCTTTTTTTATTTGTCTCAAAAGACATGATTTTAATTACTTTATTTCTGTTGGATGTAATAAGGCCTTGTACTCCGATTTGACTTTGGATTTTGAGTTATGTTGTTTCAACTGTTTACTTAATTATTAAACCTGAGTAAATTTCTTATGTTTAAACATGGTTTTCGGAATACTTAAAATAATTAAATGGGCTTTTATCATTACTTAACAAGACTCAAGGATTTTGGGCTTCTAGGTCTTAAATTTGAACTTAGCAAAATCGTTTTGAATTATGCCTTTGATGTGACATTCCCAGATTCGGCCATAACGTCTGGGCCAGGTCTGGGGTGTTACAAAAATAGGCTATTTGCAAAGCCAATTTGCCACCCTTTCTCATGCTCACCTAAACAACCCAAAATGGTACCATTTCATCATACAATAGGCATCACAAAACCATCAACCAAGTACATAAATCATACCATATCTATTCCAATCAAATTCAATATCCAAATCAATGTCAATTACACATTGAACACTTATATTATTAAGCATAAATTCTCAATGCACCTAAGTTCTCAAATTATCAACTTCAATCACAACATATAGATTATAAACCAAACTCAAAATATAACCATTTGAGCAATTGTGAAACCATAACCACATTCATACCAAAGCGTACTAAAATAAGCCATCGCTCATGGCTATATATACAAAACAAAACACATGCATTTACAAGCCAAATCTTACGGCTATATTCACAACCAAAGTACCACATCTAACCTATACATGCCATATACCAGATGTACAATTCAAAAGTACCAACTTAGATGTCCAATAGTGCGATGATGTTCCCGATGACTCTCGGATCTGAGCTAGCCTTGACTCTCTATAAAACATAGGAAAATAACATGAAGTAAGATTCTTAGCTTAGTAAGCTCGTAAGTGAGTAATTCAATAAATCACATAAATGCAATTCTACCAATTACACATAAAAAAATCATAAACACATTACTACAAACCTTTTTTATGTCTCAAAACATGACCAAATATAAATTCAACGAAGTTTCTCTATTTCATACTCGAATATGTTCCGTACATACCTGTAAGGTCTCGTACTAACCTCTTTCTCATTCACTCATTCTTTTACCTGTTGAACCATTCGGAATAGAAGTTGGATACTTAAGAGTCTCAATCGATAAGTACCTATAACATGGCCCTAAGCCAGATCATGGTAACTTATCCCGGAGTACCTATACCATGGCCCGTAGCCAAATCATGGTAACTCATTTACGAAATACCTATACCATTGCCCGTAGCCAAGTTGAGGTAACACTCGCACCTGTAGTGCCGATATCGTAACCTGAAGCCAACTCATAACTTAATGACATGTCACTAGCATCCTAAACTAGTCCTAAGGTTCAACCGGTAAGTTTCACTTGTCGATTTCATCGTCGAACACATCCGTAAAGTCGTATTCACAATTCAAACATTATCCGTAACCTTAGAATAATAATTTATGCAATATCAAAGCATTTATAATGAAATTAACACATACGAACTTACCTCGTACTCGGAATTAACGAATTGGATCTATTACTCGATAACTTTGCCTTTCCCCGATCTAATTTTGAATTCCTCTTTTCTTGATCTAAATGTATTAAAAAATAACTCATTTAATCACCTACTCATTCAATTTAGTCCAAAAATATACATTTGGGTATTTTTACATATTAGCCCCTAAACTTTATCATTTAATCAATTTAGTCCCTATTTCATAAATACACAAAATTCATATAATTCAATAAAACCCATGCTTGGCCGAATTACATATAAGTCTCTAGCAGCCCAAAACTTCATTTATTACACATTTCAACCACTCAATTTGCATATTTCACAATTTAATCCTTTTTGACATTTTTGTCAAAAAAGTCACTTTACAAAACTGTTAAATCTATCAACAAATAGTCATTTTCCATTATCAAACATTCAAAAGTTCAAGTATTCATCAATGGCACTTCACAAAATCATTAACGACTTCCAAAATTAAGGCATGAGCTAGCTAGAATACGAAGCAACGATCTCAAAAACGTAAAAATCATCAAAAATCGAGTCAAATGGACTTACATGCATGAACAACAATGGTCGAACCTTCAAAGCTTTAAAACCTTATTTTCTTCCTCGATTCGGCTATTGAGGAAGATGATAGCATGAAAATGGCTTTTGTTTTGTTTAATTAAACTTAATTCACAATTTACTAAATTAACCTTAATTAATAAACATTTCAATCATCAAATATAAGGCCATCTATGTCAAATCCCACTATCAAATGGTCTAATAACATTATAAGGACCTTTCATTTAATAAATCATAGCAAGTTTTGCGTTTTACGCGATTTAGTCTTTTTTTTCAAATTAAGGTATTAAACGATAAAATTAGCTCACGAAATTTTCAAACATATCAAATAACATACTGTAAACACCAAAAATAGTATAAAAAAATTTTTCGACTTCGGATTTGTGGTTCCGAAACCACTGTTCTGATTTAGCTAAAACTGAGCTCTTACAGTATAGGTGTCTTGTATAATGAATTTAGCCATTATGTGTGGCTTGTATATGTGTTATTTTGGTTTATGAAATAGTTGGTATGATATTAATATTATATGGTATTTTGTGTGGTTGTTAATTTGATGTTTGTGTTAGTTAAAATGATGGTAAGGAAATGTTGACGGAAATGGTATGGTAGCAATTAATGGTTGTTGTGGAATGGATGTAGCATGATGTTGAAAATGGCTAGTTTTTGGTGCATTGAATGTAGTTGGCTTTGTTCTAATTGGTAAGATGCATGATAGGTATGCAAACGGTTATAATGTTACTCATCGTGCATATATTTTGGTACATGAACATTATGGCAAATGTGGCTTTATAGTTGTTCAATTGGTATGATTTGAACATGAGTGAATTTGATAGATGTTAGGAAAGTTTGATTGATGAAATTGAGGTGCCATTTTGGTATATTGGTTGAATGGCTAGTTACTTTAATATTTAAGGTTGAATTTGTATAGGTTAAATGTGTTTTGAATGGTTGATTATAGGTGCAATTGACTTGTGCATGAGGTTTATGATTGGGTGAGAAAAATGTCTTGGAAATGACCTATTTTTCGTCTACACAGGTGTGTGTCTCAGCCGTGTGTCCCCTATAGCTTTTAAAGGGTTGCAAGTTAGGCTATTACATGGCCTAGCACAGGGCCTCTCACACGGGCGTGTGGGATTATTTCAAAGGGTACATGGCCTGGGACACAGGTGTGTGGCTTAGCCATATGACCCAAGTCAGTGAGTTACATGGGTGCAGACACAGGTTGGGACTCGATTGTGTGTCCCTATTTCGAATGCCCACACGATCGTGTGACCCCTGTAGTTTGAAAAATTGTGTTCTAAAAAAAGTTCCATATGTTTCCAATTTAGTCCCGATTCATTTCTAATGTCTTTTTAAGGCCTCGAGGGCTCGTAAAAGGGACTTTATGTATGGTTTTGGCTGATATTGCTACAACCTAAGTGGTGAAATGTTTATAATAGTAAAATGTTTATTATATAATGTTATGCTACGGTAATACTATGTAGCCCTAATTCGATGATATATACGGGCTAGGGGTGTTACATTTATTGGTATCAGAGTTACCGTTCAGCCGATTCTTGAACTGAACGTAGCGTATATGAGTCTAGATATACATGCTATTATATAACCTGTGATAGTGTGATATCTCCCTATCATTTTAAACATGTTTTCATATAGTAATGGATTCCAATCGAGCCGACTCCGATGATGTAGAAAGTAACCTGCAAGCCTTCCTTCATAGAGTAGCTTCGTCTGGTTCTAGGCCCGTATCTGAGGGCCAGGGAGGAGAGGTTAAGGAAGCTATCTTCCAAATGATGAACAAGTGATTAATAGAGTTTGTTTGAACAAATCTGGTCAACGACCTCCACCCCCACATGTTCCCCAACCGGTCCCTGTTATCCCTCAAGGTTTGGAACCTTTACGAGTAAATAAATTGCCTGTTGATAAAATCTGCAAATATTGTAACACCCCAAACCCAGTCCAAACACCACGACCGAATCTGGTATGTTACGGGGAAAACGAGTTTGAAAATTTCGAATTTGTACTAAATAGAATTGATAAAACTTTGTTTCGTTTGAGAAACAGTGGTTTAATCTTGTTACTAAAACATTTAGACTTATTAAAATTTGCGTTCAAGTTTGGAAACAATTGATTTTCATATGCTTATAAAATCAGTGCGATACCCGATGGTATAGTTGAAAACATATCGTTAAAGTTTTGAAATCGTTGTTATGTCAAGTTTTAGCAAATTAACCCAATTATCCTGTTAAGGCATATTAAAATCAAACTTAAAACATAATATCAAAAGGCATAATTTAAAGGCTTTTTACAAATCTGAAATAAAACCCAATCGAAAGTAAATAACTAAAGTACCCAAAACATAAAATCGAGTAACACTTTTATTCCGCATGGCATGAGCACCCGAGTCCATCCGGCTCCATGTCCGCGTCTACGAGTCACTGAAATGTCAAGGAGAGGGTGAGTCGAAGGACTCGATGTATAAATCCCGCTCCGATAAAACAACAAGCTAACACACATCATACATAGCAACATAATTAATGCAACCCAGTCCTAACCATCCATATCGCCTTTTCTACCCCGTGTGGTACCAAACCACTGGTGGTGCCAAACCACTGGTGACGTATAGTCACAATGTGTTACCAAAGACATGGTGTCCCAAAGACACAATATCCGTCAATGTGGTACCAAACCTTTGGTGTCCCAAAGACACAATTGTGCTACCAAAGCATGGTGACCGAAGTCACAAATCCAACGATGATGGGGCCAACCCATCGCGTGATACCAAATCACTAGCAGACGATCCCATATCTCAAGTGGGCCCAACCCACGGTGGTCAAACCACAGGGACGAGTCGCATTGAGGTGCCAAACCTCTGGTGTCCCAAAGACACAATGTGCTACCAAAGCACCGGTGACCGTAGTCACAAATCGGTGATGGGGCCAACCCATCGTGTGTTACCAAAACACGGCGTCAATCCCGTATAATCATGCGTGGGGCCAACCCCTTTGTGGTGCTTGAGCCACTGGACGAGGCTGAGGTACCAAACCTCTGGAGGTGCCAAACCTCAGTGACCCAAAGTCACAAAGTGTGCTACCAAAAAGCTTTGGTGCTCGTCAAACACAAAATATCATCGCTCCCCTCCTCTCATATCACCCATACATGATATACTGACTCATGTGCAATAGGCAAATCATGTAACTCATGCAACCATGTCCAACATAGCATCTCATAGCATATACATATAGTATAAATCATCATACCCAAAGTATCCATAATAGGACATGTAATAAAATAGACTTACCCGGATCCGTACACATACCCCATTTGGGTATCCAACTATCCATCATACTGTTATGATTTTTAACAGGCAAACAGGTTTATTAATAACATTACTAAGTATTAGTGTCTTAGTTTACACACCTGATAATCACGAGTCTAGAATCCAACGAAAACGATCTAAGTCCCTCGATTACTAGATCCTACAATCGGCCAAACATTAGGGGTTAGGCATCTAAGACATTCGGCCAAAGGCTTTATACCAAGAGAAGTCATTTCAAACCCTTACCTTCACTTCTTAACTTGGTTTCCAACCAACCCTGAACCAAGCAGTGGTTCCCCTTTAACAATCGGCTGCACTAAAATAGAAGAACCATCAATACTTAATAGCTTAGCTAAATGAAAACTAAACAAATAGGCTAATAGAATGCCCTCTTACCCCCACTTACCAAACACCAAAAATCGATCAACCCAACAGGATCACCCTTCACTAATATTCGGCCAAGATGAAAGCTAAGAGAAGGGAGGTATTCGGCCTTACTCACAAAAAGAACGCAAGAAAAAGATGGAGAAGGGATGGGTTGATATTCGGCCAAATCTTCAACAAAAAGAAGGGAAAAATTCGGTTTAGAGAAAACAATGTGAAAAGGAAGCAGAGTTTCAGCAAGAGATGAGAAAGATGAATGAAAAATTCGGCTCACACACAACAAAAGTGAAAGAAAATAAAAAGGAGGATATTCGGCTCAAGTACTTCAAGAAATGAAAGAGGAGATATATGGAAATTCGGCTAAGAGGCAATGTGAATTCGGCACTAGAGTATTAGGAGAACAGAAATGAAAATATGATAAGAAAAGGTATTAGTTTCGGCAAATCCAAGTTTCAAAAAGAGAGAAAGGATGTTGGAGAAGAGAGAGTTTCGGTTTTAGCACACTTGAACAAAAGAGGAAGAAATGGGAAAATCTCTTGAAGTTTCGGGTTGCTTTTTGACAAAAGAAAGAAAAAGAAAAGAATGCTTCACAATTGCTTTTGGCCAAAAATGCACAAAATGAGAAGTGCATTTCGGCACACCTCACTTACCACTACCAAACCGTCCACACCCCCACTCCAACACCCCACAAATTCGGCCATAAACCCCCAAAACACTCCAAGCCACAAATTCAAACAATTTTGAACAAGTCAACTTCCTAAATTCACTCTCTACCCTCCATTCGAATGTGAAGACCAAGTCAATGGCAGAGTTTGAACTGCCTACAAACTCCTCCCTTCATGCCGTCAAAATGAGTGCCAAAAAGTGGCCACTCCACAGCTCGAACACAAGGCCACCTTCCCCTTGTAGATGACGCCACACTCAGCTCCAAGTGGCACATACTTTGCCACTTTGCTAGCCTTATTTTTGTGAAACAAAATACCAAATAAAATACACATCCCTCAGCTCCATCAGCTCCCCTGACTTAACACCCAAGAACCAAAATTTTCCCATACACACAGGCATACACCTAGCCTACACTTAAGCCCCTAAAATATAAAAATATCAACATAGCACACCAACATATGCAAAACATGCCGTAACAAAAATAGCCCCTAACTCGGGATATTACAAATATGGAGCTAAAGAGTTTAGAGCTACAATTGATAATGATCCTTAGAGGGCTGAGTTTTGGTTAAGAATACGATTCGAGTCTTTGATGGGTTATCTTGTTCACCGACTGAATGTGTTAAATGTGTCGTATCTCTATTGAAAGATTCAGTTTATCAATGGTGGAATAGGTTGGTTTCTATTGTCCTGAGAGAGCGGGTAGAGTGGGAATTTTTCCAAACCGAGTTCAGGAAGAAACATATAAGTCAAAGGTTTCTCGATCAGAGACGCAAAGAATTTCTTAAGCTTAAACAAGGTCGTATGATAGTATCTGAATATGAAAGACAATTCGTTAGATTAAGCAAGTATGTCAAATTCAGTCAAGAAATTTGGATGTGCATCATATCATGAAACAAAGTTACTATGTGTAAATGGTTTGAAGACGGATTAAACGAGGATATAAAACTTCTAGTCGAGATTCTCAAACTGAAAGAATTCATTGTTTTGGTTGATAGAGCACATAAAGCCGAGGAGCTTAGTAAAGAGAAAAGAAAAGCCGATTTTCAAGCTAGAGATTTAAGAAAGAGATCATTTGGGAAATCGTATCATTCATCGTCAAAGAGTTCGAAAGATTACCATAATCGTTCAACCGCTTCAATGGAATATCCTAGCAGAGATTTTGGTAAGCAACACGCAAGTTCTAAAGCTCAAGCTACATCAGTAGCAAGTGTTGGTAGTGTTAAAGCCAACAAGCCTGATTGTCAGCGATGGGGACGAAGATGTTTTGTGAATGCCAGATGGAAGATGGAGCCTGTTTCAGATATGGTTCGCAGAATTATTTTATTCAGGATTGTCCTAAGTTACCTGAAAAACACAAGATTCGGACCCTTTGAATGAGCAATACGTTGTGAGAAGGAGACTTTCGAGGAACCCTACAAATGTAGATAATAGCCAAAGTGCGACTAAGGAATCAACTGTGAGGTCCAAGGCATGAGCACCAGCTAGAGCCTATGCGATCCGTGCGCAAGCGTAAGCTTCTACTCTAGATGTTATTACTGTTAGTTTTTCTATCTTTGACACTAAAGTTATTGCTTTGATTGATCCTAGATCAGCTCATTTGTATGTATGCACGAATCTAGTGTCAAGTAACAGTTTACCTGTTGAGTCCATTAATTCGTGATTAAAGTATCGAACCCTCTGGGTCAGTATGTGTTAGTTGATAAAGTTTGCAAGAACTGTCCTTTGATGACTCGGAGGTACAGCTTTCCAGCCTATTTGATGCTATTACCATTTGATAAGTTTGATGTGATTCTGGGTATGACTTGGCTAACCCTGCAATTGTAGGCGAAAGCTTATAATGAAATGTCAGAATGGTGAGACACTTCGGATTGAATCAGATGAGTCATGTGAATTGCCTATTGTTATTTCAGCTATATTTGTAACACCCCTTACCCATATTCAATGCCGGAACACGGCTCGAGGCATTATCGAACTTATAACACAAGCATTCACACAATTCCAAGTCATAAATTTGCGTCCAAATTAAAACCATTCATATTCAATCATAAAGTCCCTTATATGAGCCTACGAGAACCAAAACATGCTTTGGAAGTGGTTCGGGACTAAACTGAGAACTTTAGAAAATTTTAAAAAACTTAGAAAATTTTTCATGTTATAGGGGTCACACACCCATGCTACAGGCCGTGTTCAATTTAGGGTGCTCTCTGACTTGTGCCACACGGCCGTGCCACACGCCCATGTGCTAGGCCATGTAGCACACACGGCTGAGACACACGCCCCTGTCTCTGCCCGTGTGCTCAATTCTGGACATTCTGTTTTGCAGCATTTAAGGTGCAGGGGACACATGGCTGGAACACATGCCCGTGGGGCAGACCGTGTGTCACACACGGCCTAGACACACGCTTGTGTGTCTACCTGTGTGGACAAAATAAAGGCTATTTACTAAGCCATTTGCCACCCTTATTCACACATACACTTACACCAATTCAAAGGCACAAAACATAACATACTTAGGAAACCAAAACATCCACAATTATGACCAACACATGCCAATACAATATTAACATCTATCATACTCACAACATTTATTAAGCCATAATTGACTACTTTCAAGATACCTAATTGAACACAACTTCATCATCTCATCAATTGACCATATTGCCAAACATTTCACATTCATGTCTTAAATCACCTTTCCATCATTCACCAATCATACTATAACCATATCACCAGACATTGGCACATATATAAATATACTTAGGCTTACAACCATGTTAGCCCAAGAATAAACCGATTTACATGGCCAATTATCAAAACAAACCTTTGACATTTACAAGCCAATACATTGGCTAAAATTATGATGACACATATAGCAAAATGACCAAGTCCCTATACATGCCACATATTCAAAATGTTAATCTTATCAATACCCAAAATAATCGTTTGATAGTGTGATGTGAACTCCGACGATCTCCGATCCCGAGAAAGCTTGGTGACACTATAAGATAAGGGAAAGAAAGGGGGGTAAGCTATATAACTTACTAAGTTCATATACAAATAATACAAAACATTATTCATACATCTGGCATATAAGTTACTTAATATATATTAACATAAATGTCATTATAACTTCAAAAACACAACTTACTCAATCACATTCTTACCAATAGCTCATCATATGAATAACATAACATATATCAACATAAATGTCATTAAACTTCATGAGCATAACTCATTCATTCACATCCTTACCTATAGTTCATCATATATCGAACTCATTACTTATAAATTTTTACGTACATACCTGTACCAACTCGCAACATAACCATATCCTTTCACAACTTTGACATTCCCGTTGAACACTTGGAATATTAATGGATACTCCGAAATCTTGCACATAAGTGCCACATAAGTAGCCAATGCCACCACAAATCTCATAACACATATAGGCTCCCTCTCGAGCTATCCTCGGGTTTGCTCACACAAGTTGTCAGTCAAGACGTAGCTACTCGGTGCTGCTCACACAAGCTATCAAGTATCCGCAACATATCTTTGGTATACTCACCACCACCGATGGGACGTCTTCGACCAAGACACCGGGACACATAAATCACATAATTACATGGGTTCCTAGTGACATGTCACTTGTATCCTAATCTATTCTTAAGGTTCAACCGAGATTTTCTTGCTTGTCGAAACTTCGTTAATTTCATCCATAGAATCAATCATACAATTCATGCAATAACAAAACATTATAAATACAATTATAACGTTGCATTATTAACATACGAACTTACCTTGATACAAAAATAGCAGAAATGGACCTAATCGTCAAACAATTTGGTTTTCCCCCGATCTAGACCCGAACTTCATTTTTCTTGACCTATAATACCAAATTCATCTCATTTAATCTTTACATTGTTCATTTCAGCCCAAAAATCACATTATGGCAAAATTACATTTTTCCTCTAAGCTTTTGACATTTCACACTTTAGTCCCTAGGCTCTTAAAATGAATTTCATTCAATTTCTTAAAAACCCAAGCCTAGCCGGACCATTTTCATACTCATAACAGCCCACATTTCTCATTTATTCATTATTTATTTCTACTCATTTTATTGACTTTTACAAATAAGTCCCTAATCGACGTTTTTACCGAAAATTACTTTGTAAAAGTCGTTTAACACACAATAAACATGCATATTCTACCATTAAACATCAAAATACACAAATATTCAACATGGGTAAAATTTTAGACTTTGATTTTCCTTCAAATTAGTCCTTGAAATAGCTACATTAGGTTACAATGATCTCAAAAACGTAAAAATCATTAAAAACGAGACAAGAACAGACTTACAATCGAGCTTGAAAGCTTAGATAACCCTAGCTATGGTTTCTCCTTGTGATTTTCGACCATGAAATTAGAAAAGATGACATCTTTTATTTGTTAAATTTTGTCTTTATTAACCAAATGACTAAAATACCCTTAATGAAAAATTCAAAATGTCACCTATCCATGTCCATTTTTGTCCATACTAAAGTATAATGGTCTAATTACCATTTAAAGACCCCTAATTTAAGATCGACAGAAACGAAATGACTCATGAAGAACGAGTGTTACAAATCGATGAACTGGATGAATGGCGGTCACATGTCAAGGAGAAACTAAAAAAGCATGATAAAGAGCAAAAGCGACGCCATGATGAGTATGTGGATGGAATGACCCAATTTAAGGTTGAAAAGAAGGTACTTCTACACAAAGCAGATCCACGAATTGGCACTTCGGAGCTTCATGCAAACAAATCAAACCCTTTTATCACATCTTTCCATACGGTACAATCGAGGTAGCTCATTTTGAATTTGGCACATTTAAGGTAAATAATACTTGATTTAAACCTTAACTTGGTAGAATAATTGATAGCGAGAAAGAGGAGCTCCGATTCTGCTAACCACTGTGATCGCACGCGCATAAGGTAAGTCGAGCTTAAACTTTAAATAAGCACTTCTCAGGAGGCATTCGAGTGTTAACTCTTCTAATTCTCTTAATTTTGTTTCATGTTATTTTTTTTAAAACTATTTAATTTTTAAAATTTAAAAATAAAATTGATCCACACGGGCGTGTCCCAGGCCTTGTGCACTATAAGGGGTTCGACAGTGAGTTACACGGCCTGGTGACATGGTCATGTGACCTACACAGCCTAGACATACGGGCATGTCCTTGGCTGTGTGGATCCTGGGACTTTAGTTTTCAAAACTTCGATGGAGACAGGGCCTAAAACAGTCCACACAACTGTGTGAACCCTGGAGCTAATTTTTTTTCAATTTTAAATCAAGAGAGTTACACGGGCAAGAGACATGGTCGTGTGTGAGACACGACCGAGCCATACGGGCATGTGGGCTTTCACACGGGCGTAGGATAAGAAAAGAAGATCACACATGGCCGTGCGACATGGCTGTACAACACGGTCATGAGACATACATAGCCGGGACACACGAGCGTTGATAGTACTAGAAAGAACAAACATTTTCTCCCTACTTATTGGATAATTTGTCCCTATTTAGTTATCTTTAGCATATATTTTATCATTTTTAGTTCAGTAAATTCCATTTTATAACTCAGTGGGTCTTAGCCCATTTATCCTTAATTTTGTCATGTTTTGGTACTGATGTCGCTGCATAAGTATTTCCAAATTGCACCCAGAATTGTGGCCGCACCTGACAGCTTTCTAGATAAGAAAAAAATGTGTGAGATGTCCAGTCTAGTACAACCAACTACGTACAGAGGCAACATGATTTTGATGAAAGGACACTTGTGATATTTAGATAAATATTAATATTCACATGAGAAGAAAATCAAAAAGAAAGGAAGAGGCTTTTTGGGGTATTATCTTATTCTTCAACCTATCTTTTGAAGCTTTTTGGCTATGGCAGCTTAAGCCTCCTACGTGTGAACCGACATGAAAGGGATGAAGATTAGCTCTTGACGAGAAGCCCTGAGTACGACACAATAGGGAGTTGAGAGATCAAGTTGAGATTTTCTAGGAATAGTACTTTCTACTTGTTTCTTTTATATTTCTTTTCTAAACACTGGTTATTACTTTCTATTCCATGTTTTTACGAAAGTATACATGATTTATGGGTGAAATGTTATTTTATTCAATCTTCTTTTTACAGTTTAATCTTTGGGTTTGAATGTTTTTAGCATGGAAGTGTTATTGCGATCATTGACACTAGAAAGTGCAACAACAATTTAAGCTAACAACAATGGAAGTTGCTTGAGGATTAGAGGAATTTAATCCACCTATTATTAATAATGTTCCATTGCCACCATCGGAAGGTGTGAGTGGTAAACAAACTGGTGAGCCGACTACAGACTCTACTGTAGCACCTTAAGATACTGGTGAAGTGATCCATGGTGAGAAGGTTGAATCTAAATAGCTTGTCGATGTACCAGACAAAGAAGTTCGACCCTCAAAACTATCGACGCAATCAAAGGTGTTGGTGCAATCAGATGTATCTCCACCTTTACCTTTTCCACAAAGATTCATGGAGAATAAGCTGGATAAGCAGTACCAAAAGTTCCTGAACATACTGAAGCAACTTCAGGTCAATATTCTTTTAGTAGACGCTCTTGTGCAAATTTTAAATTATGGGAAATTTATGAAGGAGCTCTTGTCCAAGAAGAAGAAGCTTAGTGATATGTAAACTATTACACTCACAAAAGGCTATATTGCTATTTTGACAAATAAGTTGCCCCCCAAAATGAAAGATCCTGGGAGATTTACTATCCCATGTTCAATTGGCGACCATTATTTGGGCAAGCCTTTATGCAACTTGGGAGCTAGCATCAACCTAATGCCACTATCTACTTTCATAATGTTGGTAATTGGTCACATGAAACCTACTATAGTGACATTGCAACTAGTTGATTCATCCTTGGGTTAACCTGAAGGGAAAATCAAAGATATCTTAGTTCGTGTGGATAAATTCACATGTTACCTTCAATGTTTTCGAATCTATTCAATGCAAGGATAAAGAAGAATGACATACTATCGATGTGCTAGATGATTTAATTAAGGAAGAACTCAATGACCAAAGCACAATACTTTCTGAGAAGTTTGCAGTGACATCTAATGATAAATTATTAGGTAATAGTGATAGCATGGTTGAAGTTAATAATATTTAACTTAGGCATGGATGGCAGATTGAATCCTTAGACTTAGCCAATAGAATAGCTCCAATTTTCAAGCCATCTATCGATGAAGCTCCTACTCTGGAATTGAAACCACTACCTACTCATATTAAATACGTCTTTCTTGGTTGTAACAATACTTTCTTAGTTATTGTCTCTGCAACACTGAGTGTAACTCAAGAAGAGAATTGGTCCATATTCTTAAGCAACATAAATGAGCTATTGCTTGGAGTGTTTTCGATATTCGAGACATTAGTCTATCTTTTTGTATGCATAAGATCAAGTTGGAAGATGTAGGCAAGCAATCAATTGAGCAACAAAGAAGATTAAACGGGAAGTTGAAGGAAGTTGTTAAGAAAGAAATTATAAAATGGCTTGATGCTAGAATTATTTACCCTATTTCTGATTGCAATTTGGTAAGTCCAGTGCAATGCGTTCCTAAAAAGAGTGGCATCACTGTGGCTAGCAACGACAAAGACAAATTAATTCCTACACTCATTCCTAATGGATGGCGAGTCTGTATGGATTATTGCAAACTTAATGCTACCACAAGCAAGGACCACTTCCCACTTCCTTTCATTGACCAATTTTTGGACAGACTTGCTAGGATAGCTTATTATTACTTCTTGGACAGCTATTCTGGGTACAATCAAATTGCTATTGTACTCAAGGATCAAGAGAAAACAACTTTCACTTGTCCATTTGGTACTTTTGCATTTCACCGTATGCCTTTCGGTCTTTGCAATGCACCAGCCACATTTCAAAGGTGCATGAGGGCAATATTCACGGATATGATTAGAGACTCTTTAGAGGTTTTTATGGATGATTTCTCTGTCTATGGAATTGATTTTGATCATTATGCTAACAATTTGCATAAATTATTGCACTGATGTGAAGACACACATCTTGTTCTAAATTGGGAAAAATGCCATTTCATGGAAACTAAAGGCATTGTGTTAGGCCATCGCATCTCTAAGTCAAGGCATTGAATTTGACAAAGCTAAAGTGGAAATCATTGAGAAATTACCTCCACCAAAAAATGTGAAGGGTATTCACATTTTTCTTGGGCATGCGGGGTTTTACCGAAGATTTATTAGAAATTTCTTAAAAATTACAAAGCCTTTATGCTCATTACTGGAACAAAATCAAAAATTCCTCTTTGATGATGCATGTCTGGATGCATTCATTCAATTAAAGACTCAACTAGTAAATGCACCCATTATCGTTACACCAGATTGGTCTTAACCTTGTAAAGTTATGTGCAATGCAGGCGACTTTGCTGTGGGTGCTGTTCTAGGACAACGCAAAGGAAAAATATTTCACACCATCTATTATGCTAGAAAAACTCTTACAAAGGCTCAAATCAATTATACCACTACAGAGAAAGAATTGTTAGCTGTAGTCTTTGTTTTTGACAAGTTTTGTTCGTATCTTGTCAGTGCTAAGGTTATCGTATTTACTGATCACTCGACATTGAGATATCTCTTTGCGAAGAAGGATGCAAAACCAAGACTGACACGTTGGATCTTATTGATGCAAGAATTTGACATCGAGATAAAAGATCGCAAGGGTTCAGAGAAACAAGTTGCAGACCATCTGTTCGATTGGAAGTTGGCAGCGAAGATAGAAACATATTTCAAATTGTCGACGTATTCCCAGATGAGAATTTATTTACTGTAAATACAACCCTGATAAACCGTAATAGTAATATATTTTAAGCCCACATTTAGCATGCTTTTGGATGATTTATCCCTTGAATTGTGTAAATTGGTGCTCTTAATCCTTTGTTTTCATGTTTTATACTCAGAAAAGTACTGGAGGATGAAAAGAACGAGAAACGGGCCCAAAACGGAGTAAATGGGCCATGACACAAAATCGACACAGCCTGGGCCCAGGACCACACGGTCGTGTCTCATTAATAGACTCGAACACGGTCTGGCCACGATTCACACTGGCGTGTGCGATGGGCATGTCCCTGACATGAGAAAGAAGAGTTTCATTCAGATTAGGGTACCTAGAGGCAAAGAAAGCCATTCCAAGAGCCTATATATACACATTAAAGGCAACCTTCAGGGAGAGTCCAATTAGGAGTCCAGCTAGGCCAAAGAGCCGAGCCAGAGGGGTCAGAATTGTGGAATTTACTCAAAAAAAGCCAGTTGATTCATCTCAAGAAGCCGGAGTCATACTCAAGACGGAGGATCTCTCTTCAATTTCTTCAGGGGGTTTTAGAGTTTTTCTTATATTTTCTTTTATCTTTTCTTCTGAGATGTATTCTTTTATAATTATGAACTAAACCCTCAGATACCTGAGGGGGATGAAACCTACGATGAATCTTGTTATCGTTTGCTGAACTATATGATAAACACTTTATTTGTTCTTAATTATGTGTTCTTAATTCTTGTTTTGATATTTTCGGGATATTAATTCAAGTTTGATGTGCTTTGGTGGAGGAGCAAAAGTCCACGCCTAATAGTAGATCTAGCATAGGGTGACGAGATTTTGCTAGAACAGGGTGAAACCTAATATGGGAGTCCATAGATCGAGTTAATGCAATTCTAGGGGTTTTAATTAGAAAGAGATTTCAATTAATCAACCTAGGGTTAGACGTTAGTAGCCTCAACGAAGGTATTAACATAACTTAGGGAATTCTATGGATCAAGTCAAGTGAATAAATCATCTGGTTCAGAGTTAGATAACAAGTGAAGTCTAGGTGGATTCTTCCTCGGGTATTGTCTTAATCAATTGGTTTTTCCTACAAGTATTTTCCCTAATTCCTTCTCTTTGTCTTTGCATCTTTAGCTTAGTTGTTAGTAAATTTTAGATTAGATAACAAATTCCTTTAATTTTTAGGCTAAATAATAATAAGAAAGTTAGTATTAATACTTTAGGTTCCGTTAGGTTTGACAATTCGGTCTTGCCACTAAGCTATACTTCTGTTCGATAGGTGCGCTTGCCTCAATCGTTGTCATAGTTAGTTTCTAGGCTCGATCATTCTTTTTATAAATTTTTAAGACTCTGACAGCACACATCAAACCCCTTGGTATGCAGATTTTGTTAATTATCTAGTATGTGGAAAACTCCCATTGGGTGTCATAGGCCATAAAAAAAGAAAGCTTTCTTCGTGAAGTAGTGAAGTATCATTGGAACGAGCCGTATTTATTCAAGGTATGCAATGACAACATTATTTGGCATTGTGTTCAAGAAGAGGAGATGCTTCAATCTGAAAGAACTGTCATGATGCTCCTTATGGAGGTCATTTCGGTGGCATGCGAACTACTGCTAAGATTCTCCAATCAGGATTCTATTGGCTTTCATTATTCATAGACTCCTACAATTTTGTGAATAAATAGGTGTTAGCGCACTGGTTCTATATCCTAACATAATAAAATGTTGCAGTAGCCAATTATGGAGGTTAAATTGTCCAATGTTTGGGGTATGGATTTTATGAGACTTTTTTTAAGTTCATTTGGAAATCTTTATATATTAGTAGCTATTGATTATGTCTCGAAGTGGGTTGAAGCTGTTGCAGTCCCAAAGGATGATGCAAAAATAGTGCTTAAATATTTTCACAAGCATAAACTCACCTGCTTTGGCACACCAAAGCATTGATTAGTGATTAGGGTACACACTTTCATTGCAACCAAGTGGCAGCCGCACTAAAGAGATATGGAGTTAATCATAGAATGGCTACTACTTATCATCTGCAAACTAATGGACAAGCCGAAGCATCGAATCGAAAAATTAAAAACATTCTTGAGAAGTTTTTGAACCCTTCAAGGAAAGATTGGTCTTCCAGACTGGATGATGCTTTATGGGCATTGTGAACAGTATACAAAACTCCATTAGGGATGTCTCTGTATCAATTGGTTTTTGGGAAAGCATGTCACTTGCTAGTTGAATTGGAGCACAAAGTAATGTGGGCAATTAAGCAAGTGAACATGGACAATGAAGCTGCTGGAAAGAAAAGGCTGTTGGATATCACTGAACTATAGGAGATTAGGTGAAATGCCTATGAAAACGCTACAATTTACAAGGAAAAGACCAAATGATGGTATGGAAAAATTTTTTTGTAGTGACAATTTATCGCGGGTCAACAAGTTTTATTATTCAATTCTAGACTGAAATTGCACCCGGGTAAATTGAGCTCATGTTGTTCTGGACCTTTCAAAGTTGTTGAAGTATTTCCTCATGGTGCAGTTACAATTAGAGATTTACATGATGGACACTAGTTCAAAGTGAATGGCCAGCGATTGAAATATTATTTTGGGAATATTGATCAAAGCAGGTAGAGACCATTAAATTGGTCGAAAAATTTTAATTTTTCATTAATTTATTATTATGTAATTTATTTTATTTTTGTTTCTGTTCAAGTTTGTTTTACTTTTTTTATATTTGTAGAATAATTAGGTACCATTGTCGATGCACTTGTGCTTTATTGTCAACTTATTGGCGATACTGGTCTATACCGGACCACTCAAGGTGACCCCTCCTACACAAGAAGCAACCGATAATGACGGGGTAGAGTCAAAACTTGAAGAACAACCTGAGGACCGTACGAAGTCCAAAGAAAAGAAGAGAAATCACTCTAAAGAAAAAAAGTGCAAGAAGGAAGAGAAAAATAGGATGAAGAAGAAACATCGTGCAACCACATTTGTACCTTAGGAAAACTGATTTAGTTTATTTTCAGTTTTTTTAGTTGTAGTGTTCATGCATTGCATGTAGCTGTAACTTTCATTTTGTTAGTGCACATTGTCATTGCAGTTTAATGTTAGTGCATTGGGGACAATGCAAACTTTAAGTTTGGGAGAATGCATGTAACACCCCAAACCCGGTCAAACGCTACGACCGAATCTGGCATGTTAGAGGGAAGAAAATTAAAAAAAAAACAAGTTACAAATCATGAGTTGCGAAAGAGTTTGCATATTAACTCGCCTTTGGTGAAGATTTACAGCAATGGCCCAACTTAAGCCGTGATACAGATCAGGTTTCATAATCCCAAGTCCAATTTTAAGAAAGATTTTATTGAGCAATCAATTGAAACCAATGTTGCGTCTTAGGTTGAAAATTTGAGTTAATTTGTTACTAAAACCCGATCTCAATTAGCCAAATTACAACATCTTAAAATCACAGGTTTTTAGTTTTGAAAATACCCACTTAGATAAATCATTATGCATGCCATAACATTGGAAATTAATAAAAAAAAAAAAAACCAAATTAACGTTTAGATGGCCTTATTACAATACCCAAAATCCAAATTAAAATAGTAATAGTGCAAAATAAATATTAAAGATGAATTTACTTGAAACATTATGCATGGCCATCTCAAGTCCTCCTCAGCTCCATATCCATGGTCTAAGGATTACCTAAAAAATTTAACGGAGAGGGGTGAGTCACCGAGACTCAGAGTATAATTCCCCGACCAAAAGAGTTTTGGGCTCTCACACAAATCATATATTAAACATGTATGTAATGCAACCCAACCAACCTATAATCCATCCTCCATATCCCTGGAATCTACCTAATATCTACCTAACCACTGGTGGTTCCAAACCACTGGTGACAAAAGTCACAAAATGTATATGTGTGGGGCCAACCCACTTGTGGTACCAAACCACTAGTGACAATCCCTAATATCAATACGTGGGGCCAACCCACTGTGGTACCAAACCACTAGGACGAGTCAGAGAAATTATATATATGGTACCAAAACACTGGTGACAATCCCTAATATCAATACGTGGGGCCAACCCACAGTGGTACCAAACCACTAGGACGAGTCACAAAAATTATATATGTGGTACCAAACCACTAGTGGTTCCAAGCCACTAAGACTTAGTCACAAAATATAGTATGTAGGGCCAACTCACGTGTGGTACCAAACCACTGGTGACAGTTTGAAAATCATGTTTCTCCCTCTTCACATTGTTCCCCAAATCCTTGCTCGTGTTTAACAATTAATATGGTAAGGTCATGCTTTCAAAATATAACAAGTAACCATCTCAGCCAAACATGCATTAGCTAATAACAGAACACAGCAAAACTTACCCAGAGTCCTCGATCATACCGACAAGGGTATCTTAGTGATTCATGCCATCACTTCGCCATTTGCCAACAAGTTTATAACATACTTAAAATAAAAAGTGTGTGAGGGTTACACACCTGATAACACGTAATACCACACTCTCTATGTTGACACTATTGCTAATCAGAACCACTGCTATCTGCCTATGACACTGCTCTGAAGCCGGTCCACAACCTGGTGTCCAATCTCGGACTGCTGACACCGCTCGCTTCTTAAACTTAGGGACTGGGTTTACGGGTCCATCCCCCTCCTTAGAATTGCTGGTATTTGGGACCATGGAATAGATCTTGGTCAGAAGACTGAGTTAAAACATACAATAAGATATGAGTAGAATTATGTGTTTTGCTGAATAGATCTCCTTACCTAGATCGACAAAAGCCAAAAGTTTTAGGCTTGGTTCACAAGTTGAGTGAATCTCAAAAGTCTCCAAAAAGAATACGAACACCACACCCACCTATAATCGGTCAAAGCATCCAAAACATTAAGCCAATCAGCCATTCGTCTTTGGCTACCAAAAACTGAAAGGGAGATAAAGAAATAGGAGAAATCGCCTCTTACCTTGACACAGAAGATTCGAATGGCACCTAAGAGAAATTGACACAAGCACAACTGTAGCGAAGGTTCGGCAATAACAGGGAAGAAGATGAAAGAGTCGAAAGAGATAACAATAAAAGAACTACAAATGGGACTTAGGAATTTCAGTTTTAGAAGAGATCAAAAGAAATGATGAAAATGAAAAGGCTATAAAAATCCGGCTTGTAGAAGAAATCAGAAAAGAGAACTATGGACAAGGGACATTCGACTATAGCATAGAAAATGGAGATGAGAAGGGGTTAGGGATTTCGACTTTTGAGAAAGGAGCAATTAAGAGAAGGAGAATAGAATGAAATGAAAAGAAGTGTTTGGAATGGTAAAGAAGAAGAATTTCGGCAAGACTTAAGTAAATTCGGCTTTAGCAGAAAATGAAAGAAAGAATGGAAGAAAAACCCAAATGTCGAAAATGGGAAGAGAACTCTCACTTGACTAATCAAAATTTCGGCACTACCAACCAACAGCCGAAAAAGCACCATTTTGAGAACAACTAGCCTATGATTCCAAGTAGCATTTTGGCACACCCTAGCCACACAAAAACCGATTCCCCCCTCTACTATGAGCTTGAGATTCAGCCAACACCATCTTTTCTCCTCAAAATCCTCCTGATCACCCATTTGAAATATTTTGAACACTTCAAACTCCACTTTTTCCTCTCTGCCATTCAAACAAATTATTTGGCTCAGTCCACTCCCCTAACCTGAAGTGTCCCAGTCAAATCCTGCCTCTGCTCTGCCTGACGCCAAAAAAGAACTCCCAAAATGATCTCCTGTGACTTGAACCTGCTCCCTCTCCTACTCCCTGTGGCGTCACTTACCAGCATCTTAAGTGGTGCCTCCTTGCCACCAAGCCACAAGCTCCTCTTCTGTCAACCATCCACCAACATAATCCCTTAAGTCCTATCCCATCTAGCTCTCACCTAAAGTGCCCAAAAATAGAATTTTACCCAAGACTTCGGCTTAACTCTGAGCCTTTCCTGGACCACCAAAACACCCTAAACAGTATATTAAGCATAGCATACACACAGAAACACATCAAATGCAAAGCCCTCAATTCAGGATGTACAGTTCTACCCTCTTAAAGAAATATCGGCCTCGAAATTACCTGGTCAAAAGAGTTAAGGGTATTGTTGTCACATTACATCCTCTGGTTCCCACGTTGCTTCCTCGGAACCATGATTTTACCACAGAACCTTAACCAACGAAACTATCTTACTATGCAACACCTTGACATCACGATCCAAGATCCGCACTGGTTCTTCTCTAAAAGACAGGTCTGGCCCTACTTCAATCTCTTCCACTGGTACCACATGAGATGGATCCGAATGATAGCGTCTTAACATCGAAACGTGGAACACATCATGGATCTGCCTTAACTTTGAAGGTAGCTCGAGCTGATAAGCTACTGGTCCCACATGCTTCAACACCCGATAAGGCCTGATAAACCTGGGGCTTAGCTTACCCTTCCATCCAAACCTTAGTACCTTCTTCCAGGGTGACACCTTTAAGAAAACTTTGTCAGCCACTGCAAATTTTATGTCTTTACGTTTTAGATCGGTATAGGACTTCTGTCTATCCAAAGCCTCCTTCAATCGAGTTCAAATTAGCTTAATCTTATCTTCTGTTTCAACAACCAACTCTGGACCCAACAATTGATGCTCGCCCAACTCTGTCCAACATGTAGGTGTACGACACTTCTGACCATATAACGCTTCATACGGCGCCATCTAAATACTCGACTGGTAGCTATTGTTATACGCGAATTCTGCCAACGGTAGAAATTCTTCCCAACTACCTCTGAAGTCTATGACACAGCCCCTCAACATATCCTCTAGGATCTGAATCACTCTCTCTGACTGTCCATCCGATTGTGGATTAAACGCTGTACTGAAATCTAACTTTATACCCAATGCTTGATGCAACGCTTTCCAAAATCTCGATGTAAATCTAGTGTCTCTGTCTGAAATGATCAACACTGGCACCCCATGCAACCTTACAATCTCTGCTATATATAATTTAGCCAACCTCTGAAGAGAGTAGTCCACACGCACTGGTATGAAATGAGCAGATTTCGTCAAACGATCAACGATTTGATTACCCAAATTGAATCTTTCTTAGTAGGCGTAAGGGGTAGCCCACTAACAAAGTCCATTGCGATCCTCTCCCATTTCCACTGTGGAATTTTGACCGGTTGCAACAACCCCGAAGGCAACTGGTGTTCGGCTTTGACCTGCTGATACGTCAAGCACTTACCCATAAATTCAGTTACTTCTCGCTTTAGACCCGGCCACCAAAATTATTCCCGTAAATCCTAATACATCTTATTTCCTCAAGGATGCATAGCATATGGGCTATAATGCGCTTCCTGAAGAATCTTCTGCCTCAGATCCACATCTTTCGGCATGCAAACCTTCCCGCAAAAACATAACACTCCATCGCTGTTCAAACTGAAATCCCCTATTCCACCATCCTCTACTTGCAGAAGTCGAGCACCCAAGACATCATCTAATAACTGTTTCTCCTTAACCTGACTTACCCATGTTGGCTTCACTTGCAATTCCGCTAATAAACTTCCGTCATCGAATAAGCTAAGGTAGGCAAACATTTCTTTCAGATCAAATATTACCTTACGGCTCAGCGCGTCTGCCATAACGTTAGCTTTACTCGGGTGGTACTCAATCGAGCAGTCGTAATCTTTCAACAACTCGATCCACCTTCACTGTCTTAAATTCAACTCCTTCTAGGTAAGGAGATATTTCAAGCTCTTGTGATCCGTATAGATGATGGACTTCTCCCCATATAAGTAGTGCCTCCAGATCTTCAGGGCGAAAACCACTGCAGCTAGCTCCAGATCATGCGTTGGATAATTCACTTATTGAGGTCTCAATTGTCGAGAAGAATATGCTACTACTTTCCCTTCTTGCATCAGCACACATTCTAACCCCGTTTGTGACATATCATAGTAAATGGTAAACTCTTTCCTTGCCTCAGGCTGGATTAACCCCAGCGCCTCTGTCAAAATCCTTTTCAACTTCTCAAAACTTTCCTGCTGTTCAACTGACCAAATGAATGGTACCCCTTTCCATAATAACTTGGTTAACTGTGCCGCTATCAATGAGAATCCTTCCACAAACCTTCTGTAATACCCAGCCAGCCCTAGAAAACTCTGACTTTCCGCCACGGACTTAGGTGGTTTCCAATCCAGTAGAGCCTCAATTTTTCGAGGGTCAACCCTAATCCCCTCAGCTGACACCACATGGCCCAAAAAGGTAACTTCCCTTAGCCAGAACTCACACTTACTGAACTTAGCGAACAACTGCTTCTCCCTCAGAATTTGCAAAACCACTCGACGATGTGAATCATGCTCCTCCTCAGACTTTGAAAAAACCAGGATATTGTCTATAAACACTACGACGAATTAATCCAGATAGGGTTGAAAAACCTGGTTCATCATGTCCATAAACGCTGCTGGTGCACTGGTCAACCCAAACAGCATCACCAAGAATTAGTAGTGACCATAACGAGTACGAAACGCCGTCTTATGAATGTCTGCCTCTTTGACCTTAAGCTGATGATAGCCAGATCTCAAATCTATCTTTGAGAAGACTGATGCTCCCTTAAGTTGATCGAACAAGTCGTCTATCCTCGGCAACGGGTACTTGTTTTTGATCGTCAACTTATTCAATTGACGGCAATCAATGCACATACGCATTGATCCGTCCTTCTTCTTAACGAATAACACCGGTGCTCCCCAGGGCGATACACTCGGTCAGATAAAACCTCGATCTAACAGTTCCTGAATCTGTGCTTTCAGCTCCACTAACTCCTTCGGCGCCATCCTAAATGGGGCAATAGACACTGGCGCTGTTCCCGGTAGAAGATCAATACCGAACTGCACTTCGCGATCCGGAGGTAATCCTGAAAGCTCTTTTGGGAAAACATCAGAAAATTCCTTTACTGTTCGCACATCCCCAACAGCTGATTCTTTGGCCTCCAAAGCACAAACATGAACTATAAATGCCTTACATCCTTTTCTCACCATTCTCTCGGCCTTCGAAGCGGATACCACATTAGATAGGTAGTTCCTCCTCTCACCTATCACCGCCACCTCTTCACCCTCGAGAGTTCTTAACACCATGCGCTTGGCTGCATAGTCCAAATTCGCTTGATACTTCACTAACCAATCCATTCCTAAGATCAAATCGAACTCCCCGAATGGCAGTTTCATCAGATCAGCTGAAAAAACTACCCCTAGAACTTTTAGAGGTATATCCCTATACAGTTTATTCACCACTACAGATTGTCCTAGAGGGCTAATTACAGTCATCTCCCTAGAAGAAATCTCAAAGTCTAGATTCAAAGTTCCCGATATAGCACCAGCGACATAAGAGTGTGTCAAATCATTATCAATCAAAGCAGTATATGGCAACCCATAAATAAGGAATGTACCGGTTATGACGTCCGGTGTGTCGCCCTCCTCTCTGCGCCTAGCTATATAGACCAATCCAGGCTGCCTCGCCTCAGTATTCCCAGCACCTCTACCCGGTGCTCCACGCCCTGACCAAAGCCATTTCCTCCTCTGGCCGGACCACGACCTCTCTGCGGTTGTTGGCCCTCTCTTCTGAATGATGCACGTCCTTGACCCTCTGATTGTGCCCTGACTGGCCTCCGTGGGCAATCCTTTATCCGATGGTCCATAGACCCACATTCGAAACATCCTCTATTACCTGCCCAACACTCTCCCAAATGAAATTTCTCGCATCGAGTACATTGACGTGGCCACTGATCAGCAACAGGCTTCACAACTTGACTCGACCCATCTAACCTAGACCTTTTCTGAAAACCCTCAGTAGACCCTGATGGCCCAAAACTTCTCTTATTCCTACTCCTATCTTGGTTTTGGTTTTTAGACCTCTTCACCTCTTCGGCTATCTTAGTCTTCTCAACCAACACAGGAAACTCCCTTTCTCGTTGCGGAGCTATTAATACTCACAACTTGTCTCTTAGGCCATCCTCAAATCGAACACAGCGCTCATGATCTGTTGCTATGATACCCCAAGCATAGCGGCTCAGACGTAAAAATTTTGCTTCATACTCTGCCACTGACTTACCTCCATGAACCAAATTAAGGAATGCCTTCCGCTGAGCGTCTACATAGCTCGACCCTATGTATTTTCCTTGAAATGCTAACTTAAAGAACTCCCAGGTGATGTGGTCAGCCGTTGTGCCATCCCTAACCGTGAGCCACCATTGATATGCCTCATCTCAGAGTAGAGACACTACACCCTTCAATTTCTCTTTAGCGATACAGTCGAGGTCATCCATAATACGCTCCACCACTTCTAACGAGTATTCAGCTACGTTAGGGGCCACACCAGAAATGTAACACCCCTTACTCGAGACCTTTATCGGAGTCGAGTATGTGGCATTACTACACTTGACTACTAGTTCGGGGCATAAGAATTTAAAGTTGTCCAACTACGTCATGCTGACTAAATTGATCATAACTCGAGTTACAAAACTCGAAATTTAGATCCGTAAATTTTCCTTGAAACTAGACTCATATACGTTTATACCATTATTTTTCCAGAATTTTTCATGTGGCCAATTAGTACATTTTATTCATCAAAATTTCCCCTATTTCACTGTTGACGATTCTGACCTATCATTACAAAAACTCCGTTATCTCATTGCAAAAATTTTCAATAATGTTCTTGTTTATTCCAATCACAAATAGACTCATTAAGGATTCTAAGCATATAAACTATGTTCCCTAATTATTGTTGTACAATTTTTGACAATTTTCCCAAGACAGAACATGGACTCACGAATTCATTCAGCAAAAGTCTCACTAAAATTTAAATATCTCATAACATAAAACTCCTTTGCCTACTATGTTTCTTTCATATCAAAATAGACACAATAAGCTTTGATTCTATGCCTTATTCACCTTCTAATTCAATTTATCCTATTTTTGGTTATTTTTCAAAATCACATCACTGCTGCTAATTAAAAACTGTTTCATTACAAAAATATGATTAACTAGTTATAAACGAATATACCCACATACAACTCGTACTATCCATGCATTTTAATCATTTACACAATTTAACTTGTACCTAAAACATTCACGTAATATCATAACATCATCGATTTATTAACAAAACACGACTATGGTTCCATATAACCGAGTAAACTTCGATTAAGAGTGCACAAACATTACTGACATAAACCGACATTTGTATCAAAAGTCCATAAAGCATACTTAACTAAAAATTTAGCCATATTCGCATGGCTATTATATACATGAACCAAAAGTTTTCACCAAAACAAAGACAAAGCCTTTCCTATATATGCCTTCATTCGAAAACTAAAATGAAAGAGTACCAAAACGGTTTGATAGTGTGGATGAGCTTGTAGCTTGCACCTAATCTATAAAACAGAGGAAACATTTCGCACACATAAGCTTACTTGCTTAGTAAGTCCTAAGTTCATGATAATATAACATTTTAAAAAAAAAATCAACTTATGACATTGCACATATACATTAAAAAGAAATATGTTAATTTTCACAAGGCCGATTACTATTAGTTCATCAACCGAAATAATTGCACTTCATTTCATAGACCTGTATTAAAAATTTCTTTTGTTTTTAGCATTTATACATGAAAATCGAATCTCTATAATAGTACATTAACCTCAATTTCAACCATATGATACTCATACACATCCATCTTAAACTCAAATATACATAACATAGTTCTCATAGTATTAACTTGACTCAAGTAATATTACGCATAACATACCTTACATGCTTACCTGAGCCGTTAGCTAAATACCATAATTGAGGTTTGCCTTGAAGAATATTCGATTCTCTTTTGTAAAACATATCACCGGCATCAAGCCTGCTAAGCGGTAAAGCCCGATAAGTAACACCGGCACGAGGCCTGCTAGGCTCAAAGCCCAAAAATAATCACCGGCACTAGGTTTGCTAGGCTTAAAGCCTGAAATAAATCATCAAGCACTAGGCCTGCTAGGCTTAAAGCCCGAAACACATTAATACGATCAATCATTGCTAACACTTTTCATAACTATATCACATATTGAATTTACTTTGGCTTATTTACATCAAACAATCAAAACCATTCTAATAGGCTTATATACATTCGGCTATGACATGAATATGTACTAAAATTTAGCAAATATTATCATACAATAGATTCATAAATAATTCTTCAATATATCATAGCTTAAGGACTTACCTCGGTGGTCGATAGATTTGAAATTTTCCACTATTCGCTCACCTTAGCCTTTCCCGATCCTTTTCCAAATCTTTCCTTCCTTGATCTAAACCAAATTTAAAAGAACCTATTTAAATCATTTAATTCATCTCTAATCGACACATAATTATACCATTCTTTCCATCTATAAATTATAATTTGAAACTTTTACAATTTACTACCATTTCTTTTTATTCATTCGAACCTAACAAACAAATATAAGAATCTTATACACTTTTACACTTGAGCCGAATTCTCCTCAAGCTTAATTAGATCCCTTTGTTACTGTTAAAACATTCATATCATATAACTTATCAATTCGCACAATTATCCCTCTAGTTTCACTTTCTTGCAATTAAACCCCTAATACTTAATTCAATCAAAATCTCAAATTAATCATTTCTATTCATCACCTATCTTTAACATTCTATCAATAATCATTTCCAAATATAAACATTCATCAAGGCCAAATATACTATTTAATGTACCCAAATTTTCATATACATATACATAATACATAACTAAACAATTAAATTTAAAATAACCCTTATACATATTTACTTCAACATTCGGCCGAATGTGAAGAGCATCACTATGCTCCAATTAGAAAAATTTCCATAACATTCATTCAAATTCAACTCACTATTTTCCAATGCATTTAGATTTCTATCTCAAATTATTTTATATCCATCAACACAACAAATTACAATTACTCCTTTCTTCCCTCCCATTGCCGAACTTATACATGCTTAACTCCAAAAATTTTAACATGGTTTCGGTAATGTACAAGGTAACAAATTCAATTATGTTAGTATTTATTAAAACAAACCTCAATCACTTACCTTAGCTCCACATGCAATGACCGAAAATGGGGTTTCAAATTCTTTTCTTTCTTTGAAGAAGAAATCGGTGGAGAAGATGATAAAAGAGAGAGAAATAAGTTCTTTTCATGTTTATTTTATTCTCAACACATAATATATATTATAATAATCATAAAATATAATACTTTAAGAATATAAAATGCTTAAAAAAATTTCTCCCCATCATCATTACCGTCCACTACTTGAAAAGTGGAAAATTTGACATGCAAATCCACAATTAAATAGAGCAATTCAATTAACCCTCCTCATTTCATGCACATTACTTTTACCACTTTAGCTATTTGATCCATTTATTTAATTAAACATCAAAACAATTAAATTATCCTACGATATTTTTACTCATGCACAAACACTCAACATAGACATCAAATAAATAAATAAAATATATATATTTTTTTTTCGGATTCGTGGTTCTGAAACCACCGTTCCGGTTAGGGTCGTATTTGGGCTGTTACAACTCCCCCTCCCTTAAAGAAAATTTCTTCCTCGAAAATCTTACCATTAAACAAGTTCGGATATTGTTGCCTCATTGAATCCTCAAGTTCCCACGTAGCCTCTTCAACTCCGTGTCTACTCCATAATACTTTCACTAATGGAATCCTCTTATTTCTCAACTCTTTCATTTCCCGAGCTAAGATACGAATCGGTTCTTCATCATATGTCAAATCGGATCGAATTTCAATCTCGGCGGTGTGATCACATGTGACGGATCCGATCAGATTTATGAAGCATCAAACGTGAAATACATTGTGTATCTTTTCTAAATCAGAGGGCAATTTCAATCTATAAGCAACAGGCCCTATACGTTCGATGATTTCATACGGTCCGATAAATCTCGGACTCAACTTGCCTTTCCGACCAAATCAGAGTATTTTCTTCCACGGAGAAACTTTTACGAACACCCGATCTCCGACCTGAAATTCAATGTCCTTACGTTTCAAATCGGCATAGGACTTTTGACGATCCGGCGACTTTCAAATTACTCCTAATAACAACCACCTACATTGCGTTTCTTTAATCCAATCAACCCCGTGTATCTTATTTTCACCGAGCTCACCCAATACAATGGTGTGCGACATTTTCGACCGTATAAGGCTTTCATAAGGCGCCATTTTTATACTAGTTTGGAAGCTATTATTATAAGCAAATTCAACCAAAGGTAGGTATCATTCCCACGTACCTTCAAATTCCAGAACGCAACACCTCAACATGTCCTCAAGTATCAAAATAGTTCACTCAGACTGACCGTCTGTTTGCGGGTGAAAGGCTATACTAAAATAAAGTTTAGTACCTAAAGCATCTTGCAATTTCTTCCAAAACCGTGATGTGAATCTCGGGTCTCTATCTGAAACAATGGAACTCGGTACACCATGCAACCTTACAATTTGCGACACATACAATTCAACAAGTTTATCAAGTGAATAGTCGGTACGTACCGGTACAAAGTGAGCTGATTTAGTCAGTCTATCAACGATAACCCATACGGCATCTTTCTTACTTGGTGTCATAGGAAGACCGGATACAAAATCCATTGTAATTCTATCCCATTTCCATTCAGGTATCACGATTGGTTGAAGTAGCCCAGATGGTACCTGATGCTCAGCTTTCACTTGCTGACAGATTAAGCACTTGGAAACAAATTCGGATATATCCGCTTCATGCCGAGCCACCAATAGAACTGTTTCAAATCGTTATACATTTTCGTGCTACCCGGGTGTATCAACATTCGACCACTATGGGCCTCACTCAGGATCATCTGTATCAAATCTGAGTTCTTTGGAACACACATTCGGCTTTTATAATTCAAACAATCATTCGTATCAATCTGAAAATCAGATTCTGCGCCTTTTTCACACTGAATTCGACTAGCAATCAAATCTTTATCGACTTTCTGCGCATCACAAATTTGCTGAATAAACATCGGTCTTGCTTGTAACTCGGCTATGATCGAGCCATCATCAGACATAGCCATCTGTGCATTCAATGCACGAAGAGCAAATAATGATTTTCGACTTAACGCATCCACAACAACATTAGCTTTCCCCGAATGGTAGTCAATCACCAATTCATAGTCTTTTAGCAATTCTAACCATCTGCGTTGTCTCAAATTTAGATCTTTCCGAGTCATTAAATACTTTAGACTTTTATGGTCCGAATAAATATGACATTTCTCGCCAAATAAGTAGTGACACCAAATTTTCAATGCGAACACAATGGCTGCTAATTCCAGATCGTGAGTCGGATAATTTTTCTCATGCGGTTTCAATTGCCTCGAAGCGTAGGCTATAACTTTGCCTTCCTGCATTAAAACGCAACCCAACCCATTCAAGGAAGCATCACTAAAAACAATAAATTCTTTACCCAATTCAGGCTGAGCTAACACTGGAGCTTCGATCAAAAGGGCTTTCAACTGCTCGAAACATTTCTGACACTTTTCTGACCACTCAAACTTGACATCCTTCTGTAGTAGTTTCGTCAAAGGTGTAGCTATTACCGAAAAACCCTTTACAAATCGTCTGTAATATCCTGCTAGGCCTAGGAAACTTCGGACCTCGGAAATATTCTTTGGTGGTTTCTAATCGAGTATAGCTGCTATTTTGTTTGGATCCACCGAATACCGATTCGAAACAACATGACCCAAGAAATCGACTTCATTCATCCGTAACTCACACTTACTAAACTTTGCATACGGTTGTTGATCTCTCAAAGTTTGTAGCACTAATCTCAAATGCTCAGCATGCTCGGTTTCATTTTTGGAATAGATCAGTATATCGGCAATAAACACCACTACAAACCGATCCAAATACTGTCGGAAGACTCGATTCATTAGATCCATAAAAACAGCAGGTGCATTAGTGAGTCCAAAAGGCATAACCAAAAACTCAAAATGTCCGTACTCGTTCGTAACGCAGCTCTTGGCACATCTGTATCTCTAACTCGCAGCTGATAATAGCCCGATCTCAAATCTATTTTCGAAAATACTGAGGCCCCCTTTAACTGATCAAACAAGTCATCAATCCGAGGTAACGGGTATTTGTTCTTTATAGTTACCTTATTTAGTTGCCGATAATCGATACACATTCGCATAGTCCCATCTTTCTTTTTCACAAATAAAACCGGTGCACCCCACGTAGAGAAGCTCGGTCGTGCAAAGCCCCTATCTCACAATTCTTTGCAATTGTGCTTTCACTGCTTTAACTCAAGAGAATTGCCATCCGACACGGAGCTATCGAAATTGGACTCGTCCCCGCAGACTAATTCAATGCCGAACTCAATCTCTCTTACTGGTGGTAAACCCGGTAGTTCTTCAGGAAACACATCTGGGTATTCACATACAACCAATACAGATTCAATTTGTTTCTCGGACAATTTATTATCCAGTACATAAGCCAAATAAGCTTCGCACCCTTTTCTTACATACTTCCGGGCTAACATCGAAGATATTACTGTAGGAAGCCCATTTACATCACAGGATTTAATTCTGATGGTCTCACCATTTCGACTTCTCAAATCAATACACTTTCTTTTACAATCCACTACTGCCTCATGTGAAGTTAACCAGTCCATACCCAAGATTATATCAAATTCGTCAAAGGGCAACAACATTAAATCAGCTGGGAAACAGAAATCCCGAATCATCAACGGGCAACCCCTACACACTTTATTTACAAGCACACATCTACCCAAAGGGTTGGACAACACGTATCACAAACTCGGTAGACTCAACTAGCAGAGTCTTTCCGAACTCTAAAGTTTCACACACATATGAGTGAGTCGAACCAGGATCAATTAATGCAATTACAGTAGTGTCATAAAGGGTGAAAGTACCGGTAATGACATCGGGGGAGGAAGCATCCTCTCTGGCTCGTGCAGCATAAGCTCTAGCTGGAGCTCTAGCCTCAGATCGAACTGTAGTGTTCTTCGTTCCTTTCTGACTACCACCTACATTGCCGGAATGTCTGGGTGGTCTGCCCCGCACTAACGTGTTGCTCGGCTTAATATTCTGAACTGTATTCTGTTCAGTCAATATCGGACATTCTCTAATGAAATGATCTGATGATCCACATTTAAAGCAGGACCGATCATGAAATCTACAACTCCCAGAATGCCATTTCCCACAGTGCTTGCATTCAACTCGATTCTGTGGAACGTTACCAACACTGGCCATCGAGGTAGCTCGGGAGTCCACGGGAGGTCGATCACGTCTAGGAAATTCTGAAGTAGCTTTATGTCAACTGTGGTCATCTCTAAATTTCTTGGATGTGGAATTGAAGACCTTACCCGAAGATCTTTTACGAATGTCTCTAGCTTCTGTCTCAGCCTTTCTTTTCTCTTTCTCGAGCTCTTCAGCTTTGCAAGCTCTCCCAACTAAAGTCACAAACTCTTGAATTTCAAGAATGCCAACAAACATCTTTATATCTTCATTCAGGCCATCTTCAAATATTTTACACATAATAGCTTTAGTAGAAACACACTCTCTAGCATATCTGCTTGAGCACGACAAATTTTCTTTCATATTAAGATTACGGTCATTCGCCCCTGTTTATTTCAAGGAATTCCTTTCGTTTTTGATCAATGAATCTTTGATCGATATATTTCTTGCGAAATTCATTCGGAAGAAATCCCACGTCACTTTTTTTTCTTTCGAACTCACGATACTAGTGTATTCCACCGGTGATATGCAAATTGTCCCGCAAAGAAAGATATAGCACACTTTAGTACGCTTTATTCATCAAAATTTCCCTATTTCATCTTTGTTGACGATTCTGACCTATCGTTACAAAAACTCAGTTATCTCATTGCACAAATTTTCAATAATGTTCTTGTTTATTCCAATCAAAAATAGACTCATTAAGGATTCTAAGCATATAAACTATGTTCCCTAATTATTGTTGTACAATTTTTGAAAATTTTCCCAAGACAGAACATGGACTCACGAATTCATTCAGAACAAGTCTAACCAAAGCTTAAATATCTCATAACATAAAACTCCTTTGCCTACTCTGTTTCTTTCATATCAAAATAGACACAATAAGCTTTGATTCTATACCTCATTCATCTTCTAATTCAATATATCCTATTT
This sequence comes from Gossypium bickii, assembly GCA_025503065.1. Lineage (NCBI taxonomy): Eukaryota > Viridiplantae > Streptophyta > Magnoliopsida > Malvales > Malvaceae > Gossypium > Gossypium bickii. Next base: position 63,743,377 of record CP106710.1, on the reverse strand, counting down.
TTGGTGATTTTTCAAAATCACATCGCTGCTGCTAACTAAAAACTGTTTCATTACAAAAATATGATTAACTAGTTATAAACGAATATACCCACATACAATTCGTACTATCCATGCATTTTAATCATTTACACAATTTAACTTGTACCTAAAACATTCACTTAATATCATAACATCATCGATTTATTAACAAAACAGGACTATGGTTCCATATAACCGAGTAAACTTCGATTAAGAGTGCGCAAACATTACTGACATAAACCGACATTTGTATCAAAAGTCCATAAAGCATACTTAACTAAAAATTTAGCCATATTCGCATGGCTATTATATACATGAACCAAAAGTTTTCACCAAAACAAAGACAAAGCCTTTCCTATACATGCCTTCATTCGAAAACTAAAATGAAAGAGTACCAAAACGGTTTGATAGTGTGGACAACTTTCTGAACGATCCCGATGAGCTTGTAGCTTGCACCTAATCTATAAAATAGAGGAAACATTTCGCACACATAAGCTTACTTGCTTAGTAAGTCCTAAGTTCATGATAATATAACATTTTAAAAAAATATTCAACTTATGACATTGCACATATACATTAAAAAGAAATATGTTAATTTTCACAAGGCCGATTACTATTAGTTCATCAACCGAAATAATTGCACTTCATTTCATAGACCTGTATTAAAAATTTCTTTTGTTCTTAGCATTTATACATGAAAACCGAATCTCCATAATAGTACATTAACCTCAATTTCAATCATATGATACTCAGACACATCCATCTTAAACTCAAATATACATAACATAGTTCTCATAGTATTAACTTGACTCAAGTAATATTACGCATAACATACCTTACATGCTTACCTGAGGCGTTAGCTAAATACCATAATTGAGGTTTGCCTTGAAGAATATTCGATTCTCTTTGTAAAACACATCACCAAGCATCAAGCTCGCTAAGCGGTAAAGCCCGATAAGTAACACCAAAGACGAGGCTGCTGGGCTCAAAGCCTCGAAAATAATCACCGGCACTAGGCTCGCTAGGCTTAAAGCACGAAATAAATCACATGGCACTAGGCTGCTAGGCTTAAAGCCCAAACACATTAATACGATCAATCATTGCTAACACTTTTCATAACTATATCACATATTGAATTTACTTTGGCTTATTTACATCAAACAATCAAAAACATTCTAATAGGCTTATATACATTCAGCTATGACATGAATATGTACTAAAATTTATCAAATATATATCATACAATAGATTCATAAATAATTCTTCAATATATCATAGGTTAAGGACTTACCTCGGTGGTCGATAGATTTGAAATTTTCTAGCTATTCGTTCACCTTAGCCTTTCCCCGATCCTTTTCCAAATCTTTCCTTCATTGATCTAAACCAAATTTAAAAGAACCTATTTAAATCATTTAATTCATCTCTAATCGACACATAATTATACCATTCTTTCCATTTATAAATTATAATTTGAAACTTTTACAATTTACTACCATTTTTTTTTATTCATTCGAACCTAACAAACAAATATAAGAATCTTATACACTTTTACACTTGAGCCGAATTCTCCTCAAGCTTAATTAGATCCCTTTGTTACTGTTAAAACATTCATATCATATAACTTATCAATTCGCACAATTATCCCTCTAGTTTCACTTTCTTGCAATTAAACCCCTAATACTTAATTCAATCAAAATCTCAAATTAATCATTTCTATTCATCACCTATCTTTAACATTCTATCAATAATCATTTCCAAATATAAACATTCATCAACCGAATATACTATTTAATGTACCCAAATTTTCATATACATATACATAATACATAACTAAACAATTAAATTTAAAATAACCCTTATACATATTTACTTCAACATTCGGCCGAATGTGAAGAGCATCACTATGCTCCAATTAGAAAAATTTCCATAACATTCATTCAAATTCAACTCACTATTTTCCAATGCATTTGGATTTCTATCTCAAATTATTTTATATCCATCAACACAACAAATTACATTTACTCCTTTCTTCCCTCCCATTGCCGAACTTATACACGTTTAACTCCAAAAATTTTAACATGGTTTCGGTAATGTCCAAGGTAACAAATTCAATTATGTGAGTATTTATTAAAACAAGCCTCAATCACTTACCTTAGCTCCACATGCAATGACCGAAAATGGGGTTTCAAATTCTTTTCTTTCTTTGAAGAAGAAATCGGTGGAGAAGATGATAAAAGAGAGAGAAATAAGTTCTTTTCATGTTTATTTTATTCTCAACACATAATATATATTATAATAATCATAAAATATAATACTTTAAGAATATAAAATGCTTAAAAAAATTTCTCCCCATCATCATTACCGTCCACTACTTGAAAAGTGGAAAATTTGACATGCAAATCCACAATTAAATAGAGCAATTCAATTAACCCTCCTCATTTCATGCACATTACTTTTACCACTTTAGCTATTTGATCCATTTATTTAATTAAACATCAAAACAATTAAATTATCCTACGATATTTTTACTCATGCACAAACACTCAACATAGACATCAAATAAATAAATAAAATATATATATATATTTTTTTTCAGATTCGTGGTTATGAAACCTTCGTTCCAGTTAGGGTCGTATTTGGGCTGTTACAACTCCCCCTCCCTTAAAGAAATTTTCGTCCTCGAAAATCTTACCGTGAAACAAGTTCGAATATTGTTGCCTCATTAAATCCTTAGGTTCCCACGTAGCCTCTTCAACTCTGTGTCTATTCCATAATACTTTCACTAATGGAATCCTCTTATTTCTCAACTCTTTCATTTCCCGAGCTAAAATACGGATCGGTTCTTCATCATATGTCAAATCGGATCGAATTTCAATCTCTGACAGTGTGATCACATGTGACGGATCCGATTTGTATTTGCGAAGCATCGAAACGTGAAATACATTGTGTATCTTTTCTAAATCAGAGGGCAATTTCAACCTATAAGCAACAGGCCCTATAGCTATTACCGAAAAACCCTTTACAAATCGTCTGTAATATCCAGCTAGGCCTAGGAAACTTCGGACCTCGGAAATATTCTTTGGTGGTTCCCAATCGAGTATAGCTGCTATTTTGTTTGGATCCACCCGAAGACCTGATTCTGAAACAACATGACCCAAGAAACTGACTTCATTCATCCAGAACTCACACTTACTAAACTTTGCATACAGTTGTTGATCTCTCAAAGTTTGTAGCACTAATCTCAAATGCTCAGCATGCTCGGTTTCATTTTTGGAATAGATCAGTATATCGTCAATAAACACTACTACAAACCGACCCAAATACTGTCGGAAGACTCGATTCATTAGATCCATAAAAACAGCAGGTGCATTAGTGAGTCCAAAAGGCATAACCAAAAACTTAAAATGTCCGTACCTCGTTTGGAACGCAGTCTTTGGCACATCTGTATCTCTAACTCGCAGCTGATAATAGCCCGATCTCAAATCTATTTTCGAAAATACTGAGGCCCCCTTTAACTGATCAAACAAGTCATCAATCCAAGGTAACGGGTATTTATTCTTTATAGTTACCTTATTTAGTTGCCGATAATCGATACACATTCGCATAGTCCCATCTTTCTTTTTCACAAATAAAACCGGTGCACCCCACAGAGAGAAGCTTGGTCGTGCAAAGCCCCTATCTGTCAATTCTTGCAACTGTGCTTTCAGCTCTTTTAACTCAGTAGGTGCCATCCGATACGGAGCTATCGAAATTGGACTCGTCCCTGGTACTAATTCAATGCCGAACTCAATCTCTCTTACTGGTGGTAAACCCGGTAGTTCTTCAGGAAACACATCTGGGTATTCACATACAACCAATACAGATTCAATTTGTTTCTCAGACAATTTATTATCCAGTACATAAGCCAAATAAGCTTCGCACCCTTTTCTTACATACTTCCGGGCTAACATCGAAGATATTACTATAGGAAGCCCATTTACATCACAGGATTTAATTCTGATGGTCTCACCGTTTCGACTTCTCAAAGCAATACACTTTCTTTTACAATCCACTACTGCCTCATGTGAAGTTAATCAGTCCATACCCAAGATTATATCAAATTCGTCAAAGGGCAACAACATTAAATCAGCTAGGAAACAGAAATCCGGAATCATCAACGGGCAACCCCTACACAATTTATTTACAAGCACACATCTACCCAAAGGGTTGGACACACGTATCACAAACTCGGTAGACTCAACCAGCAGAGTCTTTCCGAATTCTAAAGTTTCACACACATATGAGTGAGTCGAACCAGATCAATTAATGCAATTACATGAGTGTCATAAAGGGTGAAAGTACACCAGTAATGACATCGGGAGGAAGCATCCTCTCGCTCGCTCGTGCAAAGATAAGCTCTAGTGGAGCTCTAGCCTCTCGATCGAGCTGCGGTGTTCTTCGTTTCTTTTCGACTACCACCTACATTGCCGAATCGTGCGGGTGGTTCGCCCGCACCGACGTGTTGCTCGGCTTAATATTCGTAATCAGATTCTGCTCGGTCAATATCGGACATTCTCTAATGAAATGATCTGATGATCCACATTTAAAGCAGGACCGATCATGAAATCTACAACTCCCAGAATGCCATTTCCCACAGTGCTTGCATTCAACTCGATTCTATGGAACGTTACCAACACTGGCCATCGCGGTAGCTCGGGAGTCCACGGGAGGTCGATCACGTCTAGGAAATTCTGAAGTAGCTTTATGTCGACTGTGGTCATCTCTAAATTTCTTGGATGTGGAATTGAAGACCTTACCCGAAGATCTTTTACGAATGTCTCTAGCTTCTGTCTCAGCCTTTCTTTTCTCTTTCCCGAGCTCTTCAGCTTTGCAAGCTCTCTCAACCAAAGTCACAAACTCTTGAATTTCAAGAATGCCAACAAACATCTTTATATCTTCATTCAAGCCATCTTCAAATCTTTTACACATAATAGCTTTAGTAGAAACACACTCTCTAGCATATCTGCTGAGCCTGACAAATTTTCTTTCATATTCCGTTACGGTCATTCGCCCCTGTTTCAGATCAAGGAATTTCTTTCGTTTTTGATCAATGAATCTTTGACTGATATATTTCTAGCGAAATTCGTTCTGGAAGAAATCCCACGTCACTTTTTCTTTCGGAACTACTGATACTAGTGTATTCCACCAGTGATATGCAGTGTCCCGTAGTAAAGATATAGCACACTTTAGGCATTCATCTGGAGTACAAGATAGCTCATCAAGTACCCGAATAGTGTTATCAAGCCACATTTCGGCTCGCTCTGCATCATCATCATCATTGGACTTAAATTCTTCGGCCCCAAATTTTCAAATTTTATCAACTGGGGGCCTACTAGATCTCAACGGATCGGTCATCGAAGTCTTTGAAGGAATTGAGTCGATTATTCGAAGTGGGGTTGATATACAAATGGGTTAGTCTGGATAAACTGGGTAAACCACTCATTCATCATCTGATAGAAGGCTTGTTTAGTTTCTCCTTCATGACTACCCGAAACAGGTCGAGAGTCTGTCGGCACTGATTCGTGTGCACGGTCAGGTGCTACACTCTCCACATCATCCGCTACAGCTCTTTCAGGATCAGTGTCCATTTACTATATAAAACACAGTTCAGACTGTCAGAAGTCACCACACTATCAATATATGATAAAGGCAGGTATAGCTAGACTCACACGCGCTACGGTAGTCCTAGAATCGACTAAACCGTAAGCTCTGATACCAATCAAATGTAACACCCCTTACCCGAGACCTTTACCGGAGTCGAGTATGTGGCATTACTAGACTTGACTACTAGTTCGGGGCATAAGATTTTAAAGCTGTCCAACTGCGCCATGTTGACTAAATTGATCATAACTTGAGTTACAAAACTCGAAATTTAGATCCGTAAATTTTCCTTGAAACTAGATTCATATATGTATATACCATAAATTTTCCAGAATTTTTCATGTGGCCAATTAGTACAGTTTATTCATCAAAATATCCCCTATTTCACTGTTGACGATTCTGACCTATCGTTACAAAAACTCAGTTATCTCATTGCACAAATTTTTAATAATGTTCTTGTTTATTCCAATCAAAAATAGATTCATTAAGGATTCTAAGTATATAAACTATGTTCCCTAATTATTGTTGTACAATTTTTGACAATTTTCCCAAGACAGAACATGGACTCACAAATTCATTCAGAACAAGTCTCACTAAAATTTAAATATCTCATAACATAAAACTCCTTTGCCTACTCTGTTTCTTTTATATCAAAATAGACACAATAAGCTTTGATTCTATACCCATTCACCTTCTAATTCAATTTATCCTATTTTTGGTGATTTTTCAAAATCACATCACTGCTACTAACTAAAAACTGTTTCATTACAAAAATATGATTAACTAGTTATAAACGAATATACCCACATACAACTCGTACTATCCATGCATTTTAATCATTTACACAATTTAACTTGTACCTAAAACATTCACGTAATATCATAACATCATCGATTTATTAACAAAATACGACTATGGTTCCATATAACCGAGTAAACTTCGATTAAGAGTGCATAAACATTACTGACATAAACCGACATTTGTATCAAAAGTCCATAAAGCATGCTTAACTAAAAATTTAGCCATATTCGCATGGCTATTATATACATGAACCAAAAGTTTTCACCAAAACAAAGACAAAGCCTTTCCTATACATGCCTTCATTCGAAAACTAAAATGAAAGAGTACCAAAACGGTTTGATAGTGTGGACGACTTTCTGAACGATCCCGATGAGCTTGTAGCTTGCACCTAATCTATAAAACAGAGGAAACATTTCGCACACATAAGCTTACTTGCTTAGTAAGTCCTAAGTTCATGATAATATAACATTTTAAAAAAAAATTCAACTTATGACATTGCACATATACATTAAAAAGAATATGTTAATTTTCACAAGGCCGATTACTATTAGTTCATCAACCGAAATAATTGCACTTCATTTCATAGACCTGTATTAAAAATTTCTTTTGTTCTTAGCATTTATACATGAAAACTGAATCTCCATAATAGTACATTAACGTCAATTTCAATCATATGATACTCATACACATCCATCTTAAACTCAAATATACATAACATAGTTCTCATAGTATTAACTTGACTCAAGTAATATTACGCATAACATACCTTACATGCTTACCTGAGCCGTTAGCTAAATACCATATTGAGGTTTGCCTTGAAGAATATTCGATTCTCTTTTGTAAAACACATCACCGGCATCAAGCCTGCTAAGCGGTAAAGCCCGATAAGTAACACTGGCACGAGGCCTGCTGGGCTCAAAGCCCAAAAATAATCACTGGCACTAGGCCTGCTAGGCTTAAAGCCTGAAATAAATCACCGGCACTAGGCCTGGAAGGCTTAAAGCCCGAAACACATTAATACGATCAATCATTGCTAACACTTTTCATAACTATATCACATATTGTGTAACACCCTAAAAATTTGAGTGTTGTTATATAGCATGATTTGGTGTTTAGGATTTGAAGGAAAATTTTCTTACTTTTATTTTCATATTTAGTATAGTCTTGAAGAAGAGTATAGCATAAATTGGGTAAGGAATAATTTTTTGAGTTTGAGAATTTAATGAAGTGGAGCAAGTGGCATTGACACATAAGTTAATTAAAGTGTCAAAGTGTAGCATAAGATGAGTATATAGTATGGTGGTGTTGGCGCATGAGTTGTAGCATGAGGGGGAAGGTTCGAATCCCTTGTTTAGCATCTAGATGAAGTTTTATTTTTAATTTTTCTGCACATGTATAGCAAGTGTCGGCAAGTGCATATATGGTAAGTGTTGACCTTGTTATTTTTGGTTAGTATATCAAAGGATTAAGGAAATTGTTAGCTTATGGAAGGGAATCAAGAAAATATGGAAAGATATGGGGACATGGGGCAAGTATCAAGGAAAAGGTTTTGGAAACAAATTCATGGTCTTTTGACCAATGAATTTGGACGGCAATATGGCTAGGGGGGAGGTTGGCCGAATATGCTAATGGTTTGGCAAGGTTTAGGAGTTGTTTTGGTCATTCTTAGCATTTGTGTGCAAAATTTTGCAACTTTTCTCTCAACCTCTTTTCCCTTTGGCCGAATGTGATGTATTGGTAAGCCTAATTCTTTTGTTCCATTTGGTCATTTTGCCTATTACTCTAGTATTCTTTGTGTACCTTTTCTTTTAGTGCCGAAATCACTTATACCACAAGCCATTCTTTTTCTTTTCTTTTCCCCATTGCCGAATGCACTATGTTACCAAACCTATCTCTTTTCTTCTCTTTGAAAACCGAAACAACACCATTATCATTCCTTCTCTTATATTTCTTTTCAATCAAAATTTTCTCCATTTACTCCCTCATGGCCGAATGTTAGTCAAAATCGAACCATTTTTCTCTTTTCTTTGATCATACATAGCCGAATCTTTCTTTAAACACAAACATCTTTCTCAATCGTTTCTTTTCAATCGTGGACAATAGGTAAGGATTCTTTTTGGTCTATATTAGTTAATAGTGATATGGCTGAATTTTTTTTTTATGGTGGTCAAGAGGATTTCTTGGATCGAAATAATCGTTCGTTCTAGTAACGTCTTCTTTGTTACTCTTTAGTGCGATAGTGGAAGATCGGGACTCAAGTGTTCGAGAGTATCGTAGAAACGTTGGAATCGATTTATTGTGGTAAGGAAATCACATCCTTAAAACCTTTAGTATTATTTTCGATATATTAGTAGAATGGTTAATAATCTTTTGTCTTTTAAGACATTCAAAATAGGGAAGAAAAGGGCGGTGTTTAGTCTTCGAAAAAGGGGAGGTTCCGTTAATCCCCCTAAGTACAAACAAAGGGCTATTTCGGGAATCCGGGATTTTCCACCGGGTTGCGGACGTTCATCCGAGGAGAATCAACTGTTCGAAGTTATTTGTACCCCCGAACCATTATTTGTTCGTGGATTTGATTCAGTTAACGAACCATCAATCGGGGAGAAACCGCAAGTAGAAGTATTTCGAAAATCCGGGGGTAAAATTTTAGATCGTTATGTTTAGATCGGTTTTATTATTAGATTATAGTGTTCTAATTATCGTGATATGTATTAGTGTTGACGAGCGGGAAAGTCTAGTTCTCACAATAACCAGGTGTGTAACTTCACACTCATTTTTCGGGTTAGATATCAAACTGTGAGTACTGTGTTAAAATCGTGAAAACGGTAAAAACGGAAATCTGGTAGTAATCAATATTTTCTTGTAAATATATGAAAAAGCGGTTAAAAACCAGAAATATGCGAAAAAAATTATTAAATTGCTTAAATGGGCCGTAAACCTGCTAGATTGATAAATTAGGCCATAAGATCGCTAGATTGACAAAATGGGCCGTAAACCTGCTAGATCGATAAATTGAGCCAAAAATATTCTAGTTCGATAAATGGGCAAAAAAATACTCTAGTTCGATAAATGGGCCAAAAATACTCTAGTTCGATAAATGGGCCAAAAATATTCTAGTTCGATATATGGGCCAAAGTCTGCTAAATTGCTAAATGGACAATTTACTAAATTGTTTTATGGGCCCAAATGAAATGTTTTATGATAAACCCATTTATAATTATGGATTGTTTAATAAATTATTTCATGGCTATATTTTGTTATACATACACGATTGCATGGGCGGGTATTTGTTGAAGAGAAGAATGGCACTGTTGCCAAAAATCTAGTTCGGTGGCTATGCCACAAATTTTGGCTTAATGCCTCTAGTTCGGTGGCTTTGCCACAAATTATTTTGGCTTAATGCCTCTAGTTCGGTGACAATGTCACAATCTAGTTCGGTAGTGCACTACAATTTATTTAAAAAGGCTTAATGCCTACGATTGGTGTGTTTGGCGGGGTGGGTTGACTTGATCCCCACAGGTGTGTTGGTTGGTACGGGGGTGTTAGCGGATGGATACTAGGCTTGGGTTGGGAAATTCATCTACATGCATTATATTTATTTTATTTCATTTTATTTTAATTTATGCTATATTGTTAAAATCTGCAATTGGGCTCAAGCCCAAAATTAATGCCTTGATGGTTTGGCCCAACAACGGTGGTAAGTGAGTTACACACTGAGTTCTTTGTAACTCACCCCATTTCTTTATCCATTTCAGGTAATGGAAATTGATGTGGACTTGGGCCGGAGATGACTTGGTGGAGGCCATACTACTAGCATGGGTTTTTTTTATAAACTATGAACTTTAATTTGGTTACTTGCTTTAATTACTATCTTGGTCTGATGTAATAAGGCCTCTAATTATGTTTTTATGGATTTTATTATGTGGATGGATTTAAATTTTGTTTTAAGACTCTTATTATGGGCTTATATTAAATTTATATGGTTTTCTTAAAAATACTATTTTATAACATTTTGAACAATTAAATTATTTTCTTTAAAATTTCTTCCAAATTCCTTTATAATGACTTTAAGGTTTTGGATAAATATATTTTTTTTTCTTTCTAAATAATAAGTTTTAAACAAGTCTTTTCTTGAAACATCAGTTTCAAATCCTCGTACTAAATTTTTCATTAAATTCTATTTTCAAAAGGGTTTTGTAGCACTACTTTTCAATAACCACTCGAGATTAAAGGAATGTTTGATTGGTGTGACAAACCAAACTTCATCTAAACGCATAGACCTGGTTTGGGGTGTTACATTTAATGGTATCAGAGCCCAGTTTCAAAACTCGGCTGTGGTTTGGGTTCAACAATGAAATCTGTTTGAAAAACAATTTAAATTTTTAGACTTTTTGATTTAAAAGTAGTATGGCATCATGAGCATCCCACGCCAAGTCAAGTAAGTATCTGTATACTGATTGTTTATTTTCATTGTGATATGATCTTAAGGAAACACTCTAGAACTTCTAGTTTTAGGTGTTGAAAACCGTAGAGATTGAGACAATAGTATATGATTGTGAAAACAACTCTATCTCTTTCATATCATAAAATATTGTTAATAAACACTAAAATGGTATTCTGATTCATAAAACTCATAACCAGATTAAATCGAATTAGACATTATGAGCACTAGAGGACGTAGTCGTGGACGCGGTAGACGTGGCCGTGGTAGAGGACGAGGTGTTAGGGGCGCAACTGTAGCGCCGGATCATATGCCGGAAATAGATGCACCTGCGTCACTCAAAAGTGAGACGGGATCACATGACCATATAGATGAAGATAATGCTGTGACACGAGCAATGCTGCGAGTCCTTGAAAGGGTCGCTGGAGCTAGAACTGGGCCAGCAGCTCGTGGGTCAATATCGGAAAGATTGAAATCAAGTGGTGCTGAGGTTTTCAGAGGTGTTTCTGGTGTAGCTCCAAATGTCGCTGAATATTGGCTTGAGGCGATGGGAGATAATTATGGACGATCTTGAGTGCACTGTGGAACAAAAACTAAGAGGAGCGGTGTCTTTGTTAAGGGACGAAGCATACCAATGGTGGCTTACTGTCCGAGAAGGCACTGAAGCTGCGTTAGTAAATTGGGAATTCTTCAAGGCTTCCTTTCAAGGGAAATATGTGGGAACAAGCTATGTGGATGCCCGAAGGAAGGAATTTTTGAATCTGGTTCAAGGGAATAAGATGGTGGCAGCTTATGAGGCTGAGTTTTTACGTTTGAGTCGCTATGCTCGAACAATAGTGGCAACGGATCATGAGCGTTGTGTACGCTTTGAGGATGGTTTGAAAGATGAGTTGCGGGTTCTGATAGCCCCACAACAAGTTAGAACTTTTGCCACGCTTGTGGAGAAGGCCAAGATAGCCGAAGAGGCTAAGAACTCCGAACGTCAGAATCGGGAGCAAGTTCGAAGCAAGAGAGATCTGAAGTATTCGGGTTCTTCAAAAAGGTTTTCGAAGAGGACTCGGAATGATGAGCCAGTTCAAGGTAGAACACCTGTAGCTGTTAATCAGAGTCGAGACTGTGCTGATTGTGGAAAACGGCATTTTGAAGAGTGCTGGAGGAAAACGGGTGCTTGCTACAAATGCGGGTCGATGGATCATCAATATAAGAATTGCCCTCGACGTATGGATACAACTCAAGAAGTTCGCACTACTGATGCACCACCGACAAGAGGAGCTCAGCAACCACCGAGAGGCCGTGGACCGGGTCGTGGTGGTAATGGCGCTGGACGTGGTCAAGGTGCAGCAGGTCGAGGCAATGGTCCTAGAGGCAATACAGATGCAAGACAGCCAGGATTGGTGTATGCAGTCAGACGCCGTGAGGATGGTAGTGCACCTGATGTGATAACTGGTACGTTCTTCATCTCTGATGTACCTGTTGTTGCTTTGATAGGTATTGGTTCTACCCATTCGTATGTTGCTAGCTCCATATCTGAAAACTTGAATTTAGAATCTGAAATTTTCGATAGTGAGATAAGGGTAATTAGTCCTTTGGGACAGTCGGTGTTGGTTAATAAACTGTTTAGAGACGTGCCCTTAGTAACTCAAGGAGAAATATTTCTGGCAAATCTGATGGAATTACCTTTTGGCGAATTCGATATCATTTTGGGCATGGATTGGTTGGTTAAACATCGGGCGCAATTGGATTGTGCTGAAAAGCGGATGTTAATAAGAACCGTGGAGGATAAGGAGATAATTATGATAGGCGAACGAAGGAATTACTTGGCAAATGTGATATCTGCGCTAAAGGCGGAAAAGTTGGTGCAAAAAGGGTATGGAGCATTTTTAGCATTTGTTAGTGCTTTAGATGCCAAGGAGTTATCAGTGGAAGATGTGAGAACAGTGAAGGAATTTTCGGATGTATTTCCTGAAGAACTTCCCGGTGTACCTCCAGATCGGGAAGTGGAATTCGGTATTGAGCTTTTGTCCGGAACAGCCCCGAAGGAGTTGTCGGAGCTTAAAGCTCAAATTTAAGAGTTGCTAGATCGGGGTTTTATTCGACCGAGTGTGTCTCCGTGGGGAGCACCGGTTTTGTTTGTTAAGAAGAAGGATGGGTCGATGCGTATGTGTATCCATTACAGGCAGTTGAATAAGCTGACGATCAAGAATAAGTACCCTCTACCGAGAATTGATGACCTGTTTGATCAATTGAAGGGAGCTTCAGTTTTCTCCAAAATTGATTTAAGGTCGGGTTATCACCAGCTTAAGGTAAAAGAAGCGGATATTCACAAAACGGCGTTCCAAACCCGTTACGGACATTATGAGTTTTTGGTGATGCCGTTTGGGTTGACCAATGCACCAGCTGCATTTATGGATATGATGAACCGGGTCTTTCAACCATATTTAGACCGGTTTGTGATGGTATTCATAGATGACATTTTGGTGTATTCAAGGAATGAAGAGGAGCATGACTCGCATTTGCGAATTGTATTGCAGTTGCTTCGAGATAATCGACTGTATGCCAAATTCAGTAAATGTGAATTTTGGTTAAGAGAAGTGACTTTCTTGGGTCATGTGGTATCAGCCGATGGAATAAGGGTGGATCCTCGGAAGATTGAGGCTGTATTGGGTTGGAAACCACCAAAGTCAGTAGCTGAGATTTGGAGTTTCTTGGGTTTGGCTGGTTACTATAGACGCTTTGTTGAGGGGTTTTCATTGATTGTTGTACCCTTAACTAAGCTTTTGCGTAAGGGAGTACCGTTTATATGGACCGACAAACAGCAAGAAAACTTCGAGAAATTAAAGAAGGTTTTGTGGAAGCACCAAGATCGATTCAGTAGGAGGTTGGAAAGGAGTTTATAGTTTCATCGTGATACGTCGTGACACGGGACTAGGTTGTGTGTTGATGCAAAGTGGGAAAGTGGTGGCTTATGCTTCACGCCACCGAGACCAGACGAGGTAAACTACCCTACTCATGATTTGGAGTTAGGCTGCGGTAGTGTTTGCTTTAAAGATTTGGAGGCATTACCTCTACGGTGAAAAGTCTATCATCTATACGGATCACAAGAGTCTTAAGTATCTTCTTACTCAGAAGGAATTAAACTTGAGACAACGAAGATGGGTGGAGTTGTTAAAGGACTATGATTTCTCAATTGAGTATCATCCTGGAAAAGCTAATGTGGTAGCAGACGCATTAAGTCGTAAGGTGGTATCTGATTTGAGAGCAATGTTTGCCCATTTGAGTTTGTATGCGGATGGTAGTCTGATAGCGGAACTTCAGGTGAAGCCTTTGTGGTTGGAACAAATCAAGGAAAAACAGATATCAGATAAGAAGTTGGGACTTTTAATTCAACAAGTCGAAAATGGTGGAATAGAGGATTTTGGTATAAACTCGGAAGGTGTGTTGTGTTTTCGAGGAAGAGTTTGTATGCCTAAGGACTCGGGTTTGAGGCAGATGATTTTACGGGAGGCGCATAGTAGCCCTTATGCTATGCATCCCGGAGGAAATAAGATGTACCGGGATCTTCGTGAATAGTATTGGTGGCCAGGGTTGAAGCGTGAGATTTCTGAATTTGTGGGAAAATGTTTAACTCGCCGCAAGAAGTGAAGCGGAGCATCAATTGCCGTCGAGTTTATTACAACCGAAGAAAGATTCCTCTTTGGAAATGGGAGCGGATAACAATGGATTTTGTTAGTGGGTTACCTGTGACACCTACTAAGAAAAATTCTGTTTGGGTAATTGTTGATCGTTTGACGAAGACTGCTCATTTTCTACCCATTCGTACGGATTACTCGTTGCAGAAGTTGGCGAAAGTTGTATGTATCCAAATCGTGAGGTTGCATGGGGTACCCGTGTCGATTATATCGGATAGGGATCCTAGGTTTACATCACGGTTTTGGAAAGTTTTTTGCATGACGCTTTGGGTACAAAGCTTAACTTTAGTACGACTTTTCATCCTCGATCGGATGGGTGATCGGAAAGAGTAATTCAGATTCTGGAAGACATGTTAAGGGGATGTGTAATCGACTTCAAAGGTAGTTGGGAGGATTTTCATCACGCGTAATTTGCTTACAACAACGGCTATCGATCTAGCATTCGGATGGCACCTACGAGGCGTTGTATGGTCGTAGGTGTCGTTCTCCTATTTGTTGGACCGAGTTGGGCTTAACGATGATGTTAGGTCCCGAGATGATCTTTGAAACGGAAGAAAAAGTAAAGGCTATTCGAGCACAAGTTAAAGGAAGCTTGAGATAGAGCAGTAAGTCGTATGCAGATCCAAGCGTAAGGATATCGAGTATGCCGTGGGGATCAAGTTTTCTTGAAGATCTCACCTTGGAAGAAGATTTTCGTGTTTGGGAAGAAGGGCAAATTGAGTCCAGAGATACATTGGACCATATCGTGTGATGAAGCGAAGTTGGTCCAAAGTGGCCTATCGATCGAATTCCCTCCGAGTTGAGCCAAATTCATAATGTCTTTCATGTTTCCATGTTGAGGCATTATAGATCGAGATCCGTCGCACATTATTGTGCTGGTAGAAGAAGTGGAGTTGAACTCAGACTTGTCTTTTGAGGAAGAACCAGTGGAAATCTTAGACCGAGATGTTAAGGAGCTAAGAAAGAAAACCGTACCATTGGTCAAAGTTCTATGGCGTAACCACTGAGTGGAGGAAGCTACGTGGGAGCCTCGAGGATGCAATTCAAGCAACAATACCCTCACCTCTTTCAACTGTAAATTTCGAGGACGAAATTTTCTTTAAGGAGGGTAGAGTTGTAACACCCTAAAAATCTGAGTGTTGTTATATAGCATGATTTGGTGTTTAGATTTTGAAGGAAAATTTTCTTACTTTTATTTTCGTATTTAGTATAGTCTTGAAGAAGAGTATAGCATAAATTGGGTAAGGAATAATTTTTTTAGTTTGAGAATTTAATGAAGTGGAGCAAGTGGCATTGACACATAAGTTAATTAAAGTGTCAAAGTGTAGCATAAGATGAGTATATAGTATGGTGGTGTTGGCGCATGAGTTGTAGCATGAGGTGGAAGGTTCGAATCCCTTGTTTAGCATCTAGATGAATTTTTATTTTTAATTTTTCTGCACATGTATAGCAAGTGTCGGCCAAGTGCATATATGGTAAGTGTTGACCTTGTTATTTTTGGTTAGTATATCAAAGGATTAAGGAAATTGTTAACTTATGGAAGGGAATCAAGAAAATATGGAAAGATATGGGGACATGGGGCAAGTATCAAGGAAAAGGTTTTGGAAACAAATTCATGGTCTTTTGACCAATGAATTTGGACGGCAATATGGTTAGGGGGGAGGTTGGCCGAATATGCTAATGGTTTGGCAAGGTCTAGGAGTTGTTTTGGTCATTCTTAGCATTTGTGTGCAAAATTTTGCAACTTTTCTCTCAACCTCTTTTCCCTTTGGCCGAATGTGATGTATTGGTAAGCCTAATTCTTTTGTTCCATTTGGTCATTTTGCCTATTACTCTAGTATTCTTTGTGTACCTTTTCTTTTAGTGCCAAAATCACTTATACCACCAGCCATTCTTTTTCTTTTCTTTTCCCCATTGCCGAATGCACTATGTTACCAAACCCATCTCTTTTCTTTCTCTTTTCTTCTCTTTGAAAACCGAAACAACACCATTATCATTCCTTCTCTTATATTTCTTTTCAATCAAAATTTTCTCCATTTACTCCCTCATGGCCGAATGTTAGTGAGTCAAAATCGAACCATTTTTCTCTTTTCTTTGATCATACATAGCCGAATCTTCTTTAAACACAAACATCTTTCTCAATCGTTTCTTTTCAATCGTGGACAATAGGTAAGGATTCTTTTTGGTCTATATTTAATAGTGATATGGCCGAATTTTTTTTTATGGTGGTCAAGAGGATTTCTTGGATCGAAATAATCGTTCGTTCTAGTAACATCTTCTTTGTTACTCTTTAGTGCGATAGTGGAAGATCGGGACTCAAGTGTTCGAGAGTATCGTAGAAACGTTGGAATCGATTTATTGTGGTAAGGAAATCACATCCTTAAAACCTTTAGTATTATTTTCGATATATTAGTAGAATGGTTAATAATCTTTTGTCTTTTAAGACATTCAAAATAGGGAAGAAAAGGGCGGTGTTTAGTCTTCGAAAAAGGGGAGGTTCCGTTAATCCCCCTAAGTACAAACAAAGGGCTATTTCGGGAATCCGGGATTTTCCACCGAGTTGCGGACGTTCATCCGAGGAGAATCAACTGTTCGAAGTCGTTCGTACCCCCGAACCATTATTTGTTCGTGGATTTGATTCGGTTAACGAACCATCAATCGGGGAGAAACCGCAAGTAGAAGTATTTTGAAAATCCGAAGGTAAAATTTTAGATCGTTATGTTTAGATCGGTTTTATTATTAGATTATAGTATTCTAATTATCGTGATACGTATAGGTGTTGACGAGCGGGAAAGCCTAGTTCTCACAATAACCAGGTGTGTAACTTCACACTCATTTTTTGGGTTAGATATCAAACTGTGAGTACTGTGTTAAAATCGTGAAAACGGTAAAAACGAAAATCTAGTAGTAATCAATATTTTCTTGTAAATACATGAAAACGGTTAAAACCGAGAAATATGCGAAAAACTGTTAAATTGCTTAAATGGGCCGTAAACCTGCTAGATTGATAAATTAGGCCATAAGATCGCTAGATTGACAAAATGGGCCGTAAACCTGCTAGATCGATAAATTGAGCCAAAAATATTCTAGTTCGATAAATGGGCCAAAAAATACTCTAGTTCGATAAATGGGCCAAAAATACTCTAGTTCGATAAATGGGCCAAAAATATTCTAGTTCGATATATGGGCCAAAGTCCGCTAAATTGCTAAATGGACAATTTACTAAATTGTTTTATGGGCCCAAATGAAATGTTTTATGATAAACCCATTTATAATTATGGATTGTTTAATAAATTATTTCATGGCTATATTTTGTTATACATACACGATTGCATGGGGAATGGGTATTTGTTGAAGAGAAGAATGGCCTGTTGCCAAAAATCTAGTTCGGTGGCTATGCCACAAATTTTGGCTTAATGCCTCTAGTTCGGTGGCTTTGCCACAAATTATTTTGGCTTAATGCCTCTAGTTCGGTGACAATGTCACAATCTAGTTCGGTAGTGCACTACAATTTATTTAAAAAGGCTTAATGCCTACGATTGGTGTGTTTGGCGGGGTGGGTTGACTTGATCCCCACAGGTGTGTTGGTTGGTACGGGGGTGTTAGCGGATGGATACTAGGCTTGGGTTGGGAAATTCATCTACATGCATTATATTTATTTTATTTTATTTTAATTTAATTTATGCTATATTGTTAAAATCTGCAATTGGGCTCAAGCCCAAAATTAATGCCTTGATGGTTTGGCCCAACAACGGTGGTAAGTGAGTTACACACTGAGTTCTTTGTAACTCACCCCGTTTCTTTATCCATTTCAGGTAATGAAAATTGATGTGGACTTGGGCCGGAGATGACTTGATGGAGGCCATACTACTAGCATGGGTTTTTTTTTTATAAACTATGAACTTTAATTTGGTTACTTGCTTTAATTACTATCTTGGTTTGATGTAATAAGGCCTCTAATTATGTTTTTATGGATTTTATTATGTGGATGGATTTAAATTTTGTTTTAAGACTCTTATTATGGGCTTATATTAAATTTATATGGTTTTCTTAAAAATACTGTTTTATAACATTTTGAACAATTAAATTATTTTCTTTAAAATTTCTTCCAAATTCCTTTATAATGACTTTAAGGTTTTGGATAAATATTTTTTTTTCTTTCTAAATGATAAGTTTTAAACAAGTATTTTCTTGAAACATCAGTTTCAAATCCTCGTACTAAATTTTTCATTAAATTCTATTTTCAAAAGGGTTTTGTAGCACTACTTTTCAATAACCACTCGAGATTAAAGGAACGTTTGATTGGTGTGACAAACCAAACTTCGTCTAAACGCATAGACCTGGTTTGGGGTGTTACATATTGAATTTACTTTGGCTTATTTACATCAAACAATCAAAACCATTCTAATAGGCTTATATACATTCGGCTATGACATGAATATGTACTAAAATTTATCAAATATTATCATACAATAGATTCATAAATAATTCTTCAATATATCATAGCTTAAGGACTTACTCGGTGGTCGATAGATTTGAAATTTTCCAGCTATTCGTTCACCTTAGCCTTTCCCCGATCCTTTTCCAAATATTTCCTTCATTGATCTAAACCAAATTTAAAAGAACCTATTTAAATCATTTAATTCATCTCTAATCGACACATAATTATACCATTCTTTCCATCTATAAATTATAATTTGAAACTTTTACAATTTACTACCATTTCTTTTTATTCATTCGAACCTAACAAACAAATATAAGAATCTTATACACTTTTACACTTGAGCCGAATTCTCCTCAAGCTTAATTAGATCCCTTTGTTACTGTTAAAACATTCATATCATATAACTTATCAATTCGCACAATTATCCCTCTAGTTTCACTTTCTTGCAATTAAACCCCTAATACTTAATTCAATCAAAATCTCAAATTAATCATTTCTATTCATCACCTATCTTTAACATTCTATCAATAATCATTTCCAAATATAAACATTCATCAAGGCCAAATATACTATTTAATGTACCCAAATTTTCATATACATATACATAATACATAACTAAACAATTAAATTTAAAATAACCCTTATACATATTTACTTCAACATTAGTCGAATGTGAAGAGCATCACTATGCTCCAATTAGAAAAATTTCCATAACATTCATTCAAATTCAACTCACTATTTTCCAATGCATTTAGATTTCTATCTCAAATTATTTTATATCCATCAACACAACAAATTACAATTACTCCTTTCTCCTCCCATTGCCGAACTTATACATGCTTAACTCCAAAAATTTTAACATGGTTTCGGTAATGTCCAAGGTAACAAATTCAATTATGTGAGTATTTATTAAAACAAACCTCAATCACTTACCTTAGCTCCACATGCAATGACCGAAAATGGGGTTTCAAATTCTTTTCTTTCTTTGAAGAAGAAATCGGTGGAGAAGATGATAAAAGAGAGAGAAATAAGTTCTTTTCATGTTTATTTTATTCTCAACACATAATATATATTATAATAATCATAAAATATAATACTTTAAGAATATAAAATGCTTAAAAAAATTTCTCCCCATCATCATTACCGTCCACTACTTGAAAAGTGGAAACTTTGACATGCAAATCCACAATTAAATAGAGCAATTCAATTAACCCTCCTCATTTCATGCACATTACTTTTACCACTTTAGCTATTTGATCCATTTATTTAATTAAACATCAAAACAATTAAATTATCCTACGATATTTTTACTCATGCACAAACACTCAACATAGACATCAAATAAATAAATAAAAAATATATATTTTTTTCGGATTCGTGGTTCCGAAACCACCGTTCCGGTTAGGGTCGTATTTGGGCTGTTACAAGAAAAACCCCTAAACATCTCGGCTCCGTTAGCTCTAAGTCGTTCCGACACAGATTTCTGAGCTGTCGATCCTAAACTCGCTCCAGCTACTCTCTCCAACACTCGCAACATTGCCTGAGACACAGCTTCATCTCTCCCAGTTTGATCCTGAAATTTAGCTCCCGCAACTAGCGGCACTGGTACTTCACCTTCCGGCCCAAGTCCTGATTCCGAAGGTTCAGACCCAACACTCCGGCCTCTACCACGGCCTTGCATGCCACGACCACGTCCTCTAGCACTCATGACTATCGTTTCGATTTAATCTGATTAAAAGTTTTATGAGTTAGTTTTTCTTTCTTCCACTGTTTATTACCGAACAGTCTTATGAGTATATTATCGAAGTAGTTGTTTTTGCAAACACAAGCATTCCTACAGGCTTCAATCTCTAAAGTAAATTTTCCTACTACTAACAATCATATCACAATACAATCACATCATACAACTGATAGTTAGAAAACTTACCATCGCGGATCGGTGCCGGAGACTCAGGTGCCATGCTTCCTGAAAACATGTATTTTGTCGAAACTATTTTCCAACCCATCTATTGAAAATATTTTGGGCCTTGCACCCACAGCCGAGCTTTTGAACTTGGCTCTGATACCACAATTTTAACACTTCAAACCCAGTCAAACGCTACGACCAAACCTGACATGTTACAGGGAAGAAAATTTAAGAAAAACGAGTTACAAATCATGAGTTGCGAAAGAGTTTCCATATTAACTCGCTTTTGGTGAAGATTTATAATAATGGCCCAACTTAAGCCGTGATACAGATCAGGTTTCATAATCCCAAGTCCAATTTTAAGAAAGATTTTATTGAGCAATCAATTGAAACCAATGTTGCGTCTTAGGTTGAAAATTTGAATTAATTTGTTACTAAAACCCGATCTCAATTAGCCAAATTACATCTTAAAATCACAGGTTTTCAGTTTTGAAAACACCCACTTAGATAAATCATTACGCATGCCATAACATTGGAAATTAATAACAAAAACACAATTAACGTTTAGATGGCCTTATTACAATACCCAAAATCCAAATTAAAATAGTAATAGTCCAAAATAAATATTAAAGATGAATTTACTTAAAACATTTTGCATGGCCACCTCGAGTCCGCCTTAGCTCCATATCCACGGTCTAAGAATTACCTAAAAAATTTAATGGAGGGGGGTGAGTCACCGAGACTCAGTGTATAATTCCCCGTCCAAAAGAGTTTTGGGCTCTCACATAAATCCTATATTAGGCATGTATGTAATGCAACCCAACCAACCTATAATCCATCCTTCATATCCCCGGATGTGACAGGCCAATTTTGACCTTAATCGGAACGGTGGTTTCGGGACCACGAATTCGAGCCCAATAAATATTTTTTTTTTACATTATATCTTTTGTCTATTATGGGTGAATTGATGAATGTGAATGTTTCGTAGAAGAATTTAACCGTTTGAGTGTTTAATTGGCAAAAAGGATTAAATTGCTAAAGGAACCAAGGTAGCAAACATGAAACAAAATAAGGGGCTAAGTGAATTGTGACTTAAACATAGGGATTTGCATGTCAAATTTCCCATTTTTAGAGAGGTAGACGGCAAGCATGTATTATAATAACTTATGGCTTTGAAATATTGTTTTTAAGACATTATTATAATGTAAGCATGCTAAGAATATTAAGTTTTCCTAAATATTATAATTTAAGTAATATTATACTAAAAGCATGCTAAAATAATGTGTTAGTAGAATTAAACAAAAAGGAAATTATTTTACATCTCTTCCCTCATTCATCCTACCCGAATTTTACCTTCAAGAAGAGAAGAAACTCATCTTCTTCATTCGGCTGTTGCATGTGTCTCTAAGGTGAGGTATTAGCTCCATTTTTGATGATTTTGCATGGTTGTGTTGGTAGTCTTATATACTATCGAATTCTTGTGCAAAATTTGAGGTTAAAGCTCCCCTTAGATTCGGCCATGATCTAGTTCTATGGCTTTTTCATGTTCGATGAAAACATGTTGGCTATGGTTGGTCAAATTGTTTGCTAGATAGAAAAAAAATGGGTGGGTATTTTAGCTTGATTTTAATAAGTCTTTGCATATAGTAATTGTTTGCTTTGGATGCTAATAAAAATCATGTTAAAATTTTGGGTTTAAGCAAGCTAATATTCGGCTGGGATTTGGATGAATAAATTGTGGTTATTTAGCTTGTTGCTTGGTCTTATGTTGAAGAAAATGCATGGGTACATTGAATTAGCAGATTCGGCCATAAGAGAGAATGAAATTGAGCTATTGTATTCGGTTATATATGTATACTTATATAAAGTTAATGTATGGCCATAGACAAGAAGGTAAGTTTTAAGTTAAAGTACATTAAAGAGATTATTACCAATGTGTTAAATAATATTATTGAATATACTTGAACAAGATAGGGGGTAATAGCCGAATATAAATGTTTATGTCTTGGAATTAATATGCTTAAATATTACAAATGTCGGGGGGAAATAATTGGCAAATTATATATTATATGATTTTGCTTTTAAATTGAGTGAAAGTGTGGTTTAATTGGTTTAATTGAACCGAATTAGATCAAGAACAAAAGGAGAAGAATTTGCAGCGAGGAAAAGCTAAACTAAACGAATAGTTGGAGATTTCGAATCTATCGACTTCTAAGGTAAGTCCTTAAGCTATAGTATATTGAAGAATTATTTACGAATCTATTGTACGATAATGTTTGATAAATTTTAGTAGATATTCATGTTATAGCCGTATGTATATAAGCCTATTAGAATGGTTTTGATTGTTTGATGTAAATAAGCCAAAGTAAATTAAATATGTGATATAGTTATGAAAAGTGTTAGCAATAAACGATTGTATTAATGTGTTTCGGGCTTTAAGCCTAGCTTGTGCCTAGTGCCAGTGATTTAATTCGGGCTTTTACGCCCAGCGTGCCTTGTGTGCGGTGTTACTTATCGGGGTTGTTACGCCTAGCAGGCCTTGTGCCGGTGTTACTTATCGGGCTTTTACGCCTAGCAGGCCTTGTGCCGGTGTTACTTATCGGGCTGTTACGCCTAGCAGGCCTTGTGCCGGTGTTACTTATCGGGCTTTTACGCCTAGCAGGCCTTGTGCCGGTGTTATTTATCGGGCTTTTACGCCTAGTAGGCTTGATGCTGGTGATGTATTTTACAAAAGAGAAATTGAATCTTTGTTCAAGATAACTTAAAGGTAATTTATTGAGTATACGGCTCAGGTAAGTATGTAAGGTACGCTATGCTTAATATTACTTGGGTCAAATTAATATTATGAGAATTGTGTTATATGTGTTTGAAGTTAATATTGATGGATGTAATAGAATGGAATTCGAGTTTAGAATGTGCTATTACGGAACAATTAGTTTTCAAGTATAAATGTTAAGAAAGGAGATTTTCATGCGATATACTTATATGAACTACAAAGAAATGTAGGTTGAAGGAAATGATTCCTAATTTACTCGGGTTAATGAATTACTAGTATCGGGATTTGTATAAATAATTTACTTAATTGCCTAGGTGAAATACCATAAGTTGATTGCTTTCATTGCGTAAATAATTAAATGTTTTATTTTCATGAGTTAGGACTTACTAAGCTAGTAAGCTTAATTATGTGAGATGTTCTCCTTTGTTTTATAGATTTTGGTCACGTTGCGGGCTCGTGAAGGATCTTCAAGAAGTCAGCCACACTATCGCCTTCCTTTGGTATTTTGGATTTTTGGTTGCGAATTAGAAGGCATGTATAGGCTAGACGAAGTTTTAGAAACATACGTTGTTTGACCTTGTACATGAATATAGCCATGCGAAAATGGCTATTTCCTTTAGTGGTGTATCGTTTATATGTTCAAATTTTATAACTTGCTCGTTCGTAAATGTATATTTTAAATTTGATCATGGCCTAAATTACATATGGGATTGTTTTTGGTATATATATATGTATGGTTAAGGCATAGAGTTTAAATAAAATTGAGTAAGGAAGTTATAAACTAGTTAATCGTATGTTCGAAATAAAAAGGATTCTAGTGACAGTAGTGACGTGATTTTGAAAAATCACCAAAAATAGGATAAGTTGAGTTAGAAGGTGAATGATGTATAGAATCAAAGCTAAATGTGTCTATTTTGATATGAAAGAAACAGAGTAGGCAAAGGAGTTTTATGTTATAAGATTTTTAAATTTTAGTGAGACCTGTTCTGGAGGAATTCGTGAGTCCATGTTCTGTTTTGGAAAAATTGTCATAAATTGTATAAAAATAATTAGAGAACATAGTTTATATGCTTAGAATCCTTAATGAGTCTATTTTTGATTGGAATAAGCAAGAACATTATTGAAATTTTGTACCATGAGAAAAGTGAGTTCTTGTAATGATAGGTCAGAATCATCAATAGTGAAACAGGGGAAACTTTAAGAAAAATCTGGTATTGATTGACCAGACCAAAAATTCTGGAAAAATTATAGTAAATTCTTATATGAGTCTAGTTTCAAGGAAAAGTTACAGATCTAAATTTCGAGTTTGATAACTCGAGTTATGGTCAAATTAGTCAGCATGACGCAGTTTGACAGCTTTAAAATTTTATGCCCTGAACTTGTAGTCAAGTCTAGTAATGCCACTTACTCAACTCCGGCGATGGTCTCGGGTAAGGGGTGTTACACGGATCTACTCAATATCTGTGGCACCTAGCAATTGGTGGTACCTAACCACTGGTGGTTCCAAACCACTGGTGACAAAAGTCACAAAATGTATATGTATGGGGCCAACCCACTTAAGGTACCAAACCACTGGTGACAATCCCTAATATCAATACCTGGGGCCAACCTACTGTGGTACCAAACCACTGGGACGAGTCACAAAAATTATCTATGTGGTACCAAACCACTGGTGACAATCCCTAATATCAATATGTGGGGCCAACCCACTGTGGTACCAAACCACTGGGACGAGTCACAGAAATTATATATGTGGTACCAAACCACTGGTGGTTCCAAACCACTGAGACTTAGTCACAAAATATAGTATGTGGGGCCAACCCACGTGTGGTACCAAACCACTGGTGACAGTCTGAAAATCATGTTTCTCCCTCTTCACATCGTTCCCCAAATCCATGCTCATGTTTAACAATTAATATGGTATGGTCATGCTTTCGAAATATAACAAGTAATCATCTCAGCCAAACATGCATTAGCTAATAATAGAACACAGCAAAACTTACCCGGAGTCCTCGATCTTACCCATAAGGGTATCTTAGTGATTCATGCCATCACTTCAGCATTTGCCAACAAGTTTATAACATACTTAAAATACAAAGTGTGTGAGGGTTACACACCTGATAACACGTAATACCACACTCTCTATGTCGACACTATCACTAATCGGAACCACTGCTATCTACCTACGACTCTGCTCTGAAGCTGGCCCACAACCCGGTGGCCAATCTCGGACTGCTGACACCGCTCGTTTTTTAAACTTAGGGGCTGGGTTTACGGGTCCAACCCTCTCTGTAGAATTGCTGGTATTTGGGACCATGGAATAGATCTTGGTCAGAAGACCGAGTTAAAATATAGAATAAGATATTATGCGTTTAGCTGAATAGATCTCCTTACCTAGATGGACAAAAGCCGAAAGTTTTAGGCTTCGTTCACAAGTTGAGTGAATCACGAAAGTCTCCAAAAAGAATGCGAACACCACCCCCACCTATATTCGGTAAAAGCATCCAAAACATTAAGCCAATCAACCATTCAGCTTTGGCTACCAAAAACTGAAAGGGAGATAAAGAAATAGAAGAAATCGCCTCTTACCTTGACACAGAAGATTCGAATGGCACCTAAGAGAAATCAACACAAGCACAGCTGTGGCGAAGGTTTGGCAATAATAGGGAATAAGATGAAAGAGTCAAAAGAGATAACAATAAAAGAACTACAAATGGGATTTTGGAATTTTGGTTTTAGAAGATATCAAAAGAAAAGATGAAAATGAAAAGGCAATGAAGATTCGGCTTGTAGAAGATATCAGAAAAGAGAACTATGGACAAGGGACATTCAGCTATAGCATAGAAAATGGAGATGAGAACGGGTTAGGGGTTTCAGCTTTTGAGAAAGGAACAATTAAGAGAAGGAGAATAGAATGAAATGAAAAGAAGTGTTTGGAATGGTAAAGAAGAAGAATTTCGGCAAGACTTGAGTAAATTTGGCTTTAGCAGAAAATGAAAGAGAGAATGGAAGAAAACCCCAAATGCCAAAAATGGGAAGAGAACTCTCACTTGACTAATCAATATCTCGGTACTTACCAACCCAACAGCCGAAAAAGCACCATTTTGAGAACAACCAGCCTATGATTCCAAATAGAATTTCGGCACACCCTAGCCACACAAAAATCGATTCCCCCCTACTATAAGTTTGAAATTCGGCCAACACCAAGCTCACCATGCCCATCCCTTTCTTTTCTCCTCAAAATCCTCCTGATCACCCGTTTGAACTATTTTGAACACTTCAAACTCCACTTTTTCCTCTCTACCATTCAATCAAATTATTTAACTCAGTTCACTCCCCTAACCTAAAGTGTCCCAGTTGAATCCTGCCTCTGCTCTACCTGACGCCAAAAAAGAACTCCCAAAATAAGCTCCTTGTGACTTCAACCTGCTCCCTCTCCTACTCCCTGTGGCGTCACTTACCAGCATCTTAAGTGGTGCCTCCTTGCCACCAAGCTACAAGCTCCTCTTGTGTCAACCATCCACCAACATAATTCCTTAAGTCCTATCCCATCCAGCTCTCCCCTAAAGTGCCCAAAAATAGAATTTTACCCAAGACTTCGGCTTAACTCTAAGCCTTTTCTGGACCCCAAAACACCCTAAACGAGCATATTAAGCATAGAATACACACAGAAACACATCAAATGCGAAGCCCCCAATTCAGGATGTTACAATGCATATAGGGTTTGGAAATACACCTACATTTCAAAAAAAGTAGTTTAATAAAGAATGCAAGGTTTATTTGTGGTTAATGCAAAGGTGTTTGAAAATTTTTGATACATTCAATGCTTAATTCTTGAATCATGTGAATTATCAATGAATAAGTTGGATAAATTTGACTAAATGTTGTATCTTCAGTTATTTGATGAATGATTTGGGTTGCATTAGTAATGGATGACTAGTAGCATTCCTTAAATCTTGAATCTGCCTTTTACAGCTGCTTATATATATATAGTTATGAATAAGAGACACTCCAAAGCGGGTGTATTATGAAATGTTAAAGAGGGAACACTCTAATGCAAGCGTTAGAAAAATGAATCTAACCAAAGGTTGTCGCTGTATGAGTGTGTGCCGGTGCAATTACGTACTCCTCGGGGGTTTGTTGCACTTTATCGTTACTTCTAAGGAACATGGGTATAGTAAGGCAACGATATGCGTCATTCACAAAAAACGAGACATATATTGTACAATAAATGCTGTATTCGTAGATAGAATTTAGGATTTAAATCATGATGTTGGATTTGATGAAGTTGCAATCTTATTCATTCATACTTATGTATTATCAATGCAATATTCTGTTATCTGAATGTTACTCATTCATTTGGATTTTAGGTGATTCAAGTTGCTAGAATGATCATTTGACTTAGTGAATTCTTGTGTAGCCTTGCTAGTTTCTGTTTTACTTGAGGACAGGTAAAAATTCAAGTTTGTGGGTGTGATAGTACTAGAAAGAACATATGTTTTCTATTGGTTAAATTCTCCCTATTTAGTTATCTTTAGCACATATTTTAGCATTTTCACTTTAGTAAATTACGTTTTATAACTCAGTGGACCTTACCCTATTTATCTTTAATTTTGTCATGCTTTGGTACTTATGTCGCTGCATGAGTATTTCTAGGTTGCGCCCAAAATTGTCACCGCAGTTGACAGCTATCTGGATAAAAACAAAAATGTGTGAGCTGTCTACTCTGGTACAACCAACTTGTACATACAGAGGCAGCATGATTATGATGAAATGACACATGTATTAGTTGGATAAATAGTAATATTAATATTCACGTGCGATGGAAATAAAAAAAGGAAGTAGGAGGCATTTTGGGGGTATTATCTTCTTCAACCTATCTTTTGAAGCTTTTTTGCTATGGCGGCTTAAGCCTCCTACGAGTGAACTGACGTGAAAGGGATGCAGATTAGCTCTTGACGACGAGCCCTAAGTGCGACACAAGAGGGAGTTGAGAGATCAAGTCGAGGTTTTCTAGGAAGAGTACTCTCTACTTGTTTCCTTTATATTTCTTTTCTAAATGCTGGTGATTACTTTCTATTTCATGTTTGTATGGAAGTATACATGATTTCTAGGTTAAATGTTATGTTATTCAATCTTGCTTCTACTGTTTAATCTTTGGGTTTGAATGTTTTTAGCATGGAAGCGTTATTGCGGTCACTGACACAGGAAAGTGCAGAGCCAATTCAAGCTATCAAGCATGAAAATGGAAGTTGCTTGAGGATTAGAGGAATTTATTCCACTTGTTCTTACTAGTGTTCCATTTCCATCATTGAAAGGTATGGCTAATGTGCATATTTAAGTCTTAGATTAAATATATAAGTTAAGCTTGGTAATATATTCATTGCAATTTAATGCATCGACAATCACCTATCCTTTTATACCTTTTGAACACTTAATATTCTGTTGAATATTCATGTTAGGGATCCCAGTTTATCATTATCATATTTTATCTTATTTTTTTCAAGTTATTACTTCGACAACTACTCTCACAATTTATCTCGTTTTTATCTATTTATTGCGCTGACATTGATAGACAAAAGACAACCATCCTTGTGGGATCGATTTCCGATAGACTCATACCTATCTATTATACTTGCATTGACAGTGTATGCTTGCACATTATTACTGTGATGTTAAACAACTGTTCAGGTGTGTCTGAGGCCGTATGAAGACTGGGTTGAATTTTTAATCGCACACGGGCTGGTGAAGCCCTGCACGGGCGTGTAACATGGCCGTCTAGCCCAACACAGACCTCACAGGATCGTGTCACCCTTAAAACCCTAGCCCCTTTTTCTTTTCCTTTGTTTTGTCTTCTTCCCCAACTAGCCCCAAACCCTAGCAGCCGTTCCTTAATACCCCAACGCCGTCGACCACCGTTCACTTCACCATGTCCGGCCATCATCGCACCCTCACCTTACTCGGCCTTTCTTTTTTTTTCTTTTTTCTTTTTCTAGTATTTTGTTAATTTTTATTTATGCATTATTATTATTATTATTATTATTTTTGTCATTAGTATTTGCTGTTCTATTTTCTCATTATTATATTATTTTTTCTTTCTTCTTAATTTTATTATCATTTTTCTCTTATTATTATTTATTTTAATGTTTTGTTTATTGTTATTATTATGATTATTTTAATCTTTGTCTTTTAGTTTCTCATTTTGTTGTTTTTATTTATTCCTTGATTATGAACTCAATTATTTCTAGTTGGAATCTTAGTAGCTTCAGTTAATGGATTTTGCATGATTAGGTATTAGTATTTATTGTTTCGGAGTAAATTTTCTATTTTGGAAGATTGAGTTTTGATGCGCGAATCCTTTTTGTGTTGTATTTTAACTTAACACGTTTATTCATAGGCCTCTTTATGTGTTTCATTGGTGATATTTTTGTTCTTGTTTACTGATAGTAGTTTATTCTACCTTTTAGGTACATCATGATGAACACTAGAGGCAAGTCTGCTTAAAAAAAAAATGGAAGACTCCTAGAGCGACCTCCTTCTCGAGCGCTTCCACTGAGGCCCGCCACCCCTATATCTGATTTTTAGTGGGTCCCCAGGAGGACTTATTTCAGCTATTACAATTGCGACCACTTAGTTTAGGCCGTTGTATTAATTGGGCCACTTTGGAGCAGGTTCAGTTAGTTGATCATGTGCACGCCATTATTGGCACAGCCTCGTGGGATAAGTTTTTCTCCATTATCGAGCCCATATACATGAAGCTAACTTTGGAGTTTTGTTCGACATTTACTCTACAGCATGTGATGATGACCCATGATGAGCCGGGCACCATCACTTTCCAACTCGGTGGCATGTCGTGATGTATGAGTGTCCTGAGTTCGGTGTTGCTTTGGGATTATACACTGAAGAGTTTATGAGTGCCAAGAACTTCCTTCGCCTACATCGGCACATCCATTATTCACCATCTCTTTGTTGGATAGACCTTACGGCGAGTACGACACCATATGACGCGAGTCGCTCGAAGGCGACTTCTTTCCCTCCGGCATTACAGTATATTTGATAGCACTAGAAAGAACATAGGTTTCCCCCTTACTTATTGATTAAACTGTTCCCATTTAGTTATCCTTAGTGAAAGATCTTGGACAATGATATGAAATAGAGAAAGCTATTTGGGAACCGGATAGAAACATGAGAAAGTAATGCCTAAATCTTCTTACTAGTACAACTTTCGAGGACAAAAATTTCTTAAGGGTGAGAGTTGTAACAGCCCAATTTTGGTGAAATCGGAATAGTGGTCTCGGGACCACAAATCGAGCCAAAAATTAAAATTTATTTATATTTTATTATCCATATTATACTAGAAATGTAATGTTAAAATTTTGAAAAGAAAATTTTACCGATTATGTGCTTAATTATGAGAAGGACCAAATTTCATAAAATGCAAAAGTTGGATTCTAGTAGCTAGAAGGATCAAATAGCTATGGAATTCAAAACTTAAGGTCCTTATATGGTAATTAAGCCATTAAGAAAAGTATGTAGATTTTTCTTGGTGACTTATCCATGGAAATATAGAAAAAGCGTAAGGACTAAATTGAAAACTAAAAATTTTAATTAATTAAATGATAATAAAATAGATATCATCTTATTTTCTCTTCTTCTTCCCCAAAATAAACATGGAAACCCTAGGAGAGAGAGAAGAGACTTTCATGGCCAAATTGGGTAAGTTTTCTTGTCCCGTTTTTAGTAATATTGATATTTTTGGAATCGAGATGGCTTAATCTCTCTATTTGGGGGATTTATTTGAAAAGTTATCAAAGTATGAAAATAGGTCATGGATGTATATGATGATAATTAGAAATTTATGGTAGAAAATGAAATATTATTGATAGATAAACAACTTTTACAAAGTGGTTTTTGATGAAAACATGATTTAGGGACTAAAATGTAAACTTGTGAAATTGAAGGAAAATTTTGAAATTTTATAAACACATGTGCTATAAATTTTGTGATGGGGCTTTGGTTAGGCTTGGAATAGGGAGTAATTTACACAAGTTTCATTTTTCGAGCCTAGGGACGAAAATTGAATTTATGGAAAAGTTAGGAAAAATGGTAATTTTGTCTAGGATGAAAATTAAATCCACCTAAATATGAAATGTGATAAATTTATGTTAAATTTACTCGTATAGATCCAGATAGACCAAATTCAGAGTTAGAACGAGGAAAAGAGAAAAATGTCATATTAGTAGATGTTTGTACACGAACCTTTATCGAGGTAAGTTCGTGTAATTAAATTGTATATGTTTTTATGCTTGATTTAAATGTTGTGTTTGTGAATTTTATCAATGCCATAAATATGTGAAATGATCACCTACTCGATATAGCCCAATAAATGAAAATGCCCGATAAAATGGTAAATGAATAAAATGTTACTTGTATGCTTGACATGAATGTGGAATGTGTTTTACTCGAATTACATAAATGTTACAGAGGTATGAAATAATCAAATGCCCGATAATGTTTGAAAATTGTTTAAATCCAGGTTGAATAAATGGAAAATCGATGGATATGTGATTTCCCGAAACAAAAGAGGTCCTGCATTTGTTGGTGATAGGATTTAGCTCGGATGAGTAATCCTTCGAACTGAATTCTGATAGGATTTAGCCCGGACTGGTAACCTTGATAAAAGACCTCTTGAGCATATATTATGAATTGGATTTAGCCTGGACGAGTAGTCCAGATCAAGCTCCTTAGAGCATATGTCATAAAAAAGATTTAGCCTGGATTGGTAATCCTGTTGTAGACATGTGTGGCTCGAGTGTGTACTCTATGAGATTGTACCTTATGGGTACCATTGAATATGAATTGAAGGATCCTGATTTGTACACCTTGAGTGTACTATCTGAGTAACCATCGATATTACAGATAAATTCAATGGGTAGAAATCATGTTATGAGAAGATAAGTATAAGAAATGAGTTATTATACTTATCCATCTGAAATACAAGAAAATGAGGATATAAAACAAATGATACATGAAAACATGAGATGATGTTATTTGTACATGGACTTTATTGATGAATATGTGCATTCTTGATTATAGACTTGTACACCTTGAGTGTACTAGTCGTGACCTTGATATTCCGAGTAAAATGAGTAAAGTTCTAATGTGAAATGATCTGAACTCGAAGTGAACTATTATGAAATTATACTTGTAATAATGAGATGAATCATATATGTTATGTGAATACATGTTGTGGAAAAACATATGTGTATAAGGATCCAAATATTGATGAATTCATATATATGTTTTGATGTTGTTATAGAATATATGACTAATAAGGGCAATGAGGATGTGTGTAGGGCTTGAGATCAAATTTATTGAATGTGCTTTACTTAGTTACCTCGAAATAGAATGAATGGTAAGGTAAGTACCATGTTATACGAACTTACTAAGCATGAAATGTTTACCCCCTTTTATTTCCCCCTATTTTAGAGTAATCAGATGCTCGTTGGATTGGAAGCTTAGCGGAGATCACTCACACTATCCATCAGCCCATGTCGGTATAGTATGGTAATTTAATTACGGCTGTAATGGCATGTATAGGATATGTTGGTCATATTGGCGTGTAAACATAAACGATGCTTGTAATCTAGCCATTGGAATGGCTAGTATTGACTATTTTGATATACTTGTAATGTCATATTATGCTACCCACATATATGTTAAGTAGTTGATAAAAATTATGTCTAACATGAGGTCATAACCAAGGTAAGATTGTAAACATGTATGCATGAAATGATATGCCAGGATGATGGATGGAACATGCTTGATTAGAATGCTTGAAATGGTTAGTAATTGTATGTGATGATATATCATGTTAAATGATAGAATTAACTTGAATAAAATGCTTGGATTTGTTGGGTTATGAATGCAAGATGTGGTGTAGGATTATGGAAAAGATTTGGGTGAGAAATGAAGCTAGGAATGGCGTTGTTTTGTCCACACGGACGTGTGTCTAGACCATGTGTGAGACATAGCCTGGTAACACGGGCAAGTGGTTAGGTCGTGTGTCCCCTGCACCTCAAATTCAAAAAAAAATAGAATGCTCAGAATTGAGCACACGGGCAGAGACATGGGTGTGTTTCTTAGGCGTGTAAGTGACACAACTTTGAACACAGGTGTGTGCCTTAGCTGTGTGAAACTTGCATCTAATTTGAATTGAATTAATTAACCACATGGCCTAGTACATGGGCGTGTCGCATGGCCGTGTGGCGCAAGTGAGAGAGCTACCTAGTTTTGAACACGGCTTGTAGCACGGGCGTGTCCTAGGGTCACACGGGCGTGCCCCTTGAACCACCTGGGTGTGTGAGCCCTGCACCTTAGAAAATTTTGGAATTTTGCAAAAAATTCCTTGAGTTCCCGATTTAGTCCCGGCTTGATTCTAATGCTCGTATTGGGCCTCGAAGGTCCATTTAAGGGACATTATGAATGACCTCGATGAATGAATAGTAACTTGCTTGAATTGATTGATAAATGTTCTGCATGTTCTGGTAGTCCTACGAAACCCTGTTCCGGCTACGGATACGGGTTAGGGGTGTTACATAACCTATTTTCTAGTAAAATATTCATGGACGAAAATTCCTAAGGGGGGAGAGTTGTAACAACCCGTTTTTAGTCAAATCAGAACAGTGGTTTTGGAACCACAAATCTGAGGTTGAAAGATTTATTTATTTATTATTTTTTGAGGTCTACAGCATGATAGAATAATTGTGTAAAAATCTCATTAAGAAATTTTATCATTTGATTGCTTAATTTGATAAAAATGACTAAATCGCGTAAAGTGTAAAAGTTGTGTTCTATTAGCTAAAGGTGTCAATAACTATAGAGCTTTACAGTGAAGGTCCTTAAATGGTAAATAGACCATTATTTGTTTGAGTGGACAAAGATGGACACATGATTAAGTGATTTTAATGTTAATAGCCAAGGTTAGTTTAGTAAATTAATAAATAAACTTAAGTAAAATAACATAAAATTAAAGGTTGTCATCTTCCTTTGTTTTCTCCATCGAAAATTCAAAGTGAAGAAACAATTTTTGGAGCCTAGGTTCGGCCAATGCATTTGCTTCCAATTAGGTATGATTTGTGTCCCGTTTTTAATGATTTCTATGTTTTTGAGATCATTGTAACTTAATCTAGCTAGCCCAAGGACTAATTTGCAAAACTGTTAAAGGTTTAGGGTTTTACCATTGATGAATATGTGTGTATTTTGATGTTTGATGATAGAAAATGAATGGTTGTTGTTAGATAAACAACATCTGTTAAATGATTTTTGATAAAATTGTCGATTAGGGATTTATTTGTGAAATATGAAAATTTTGTGGTAGAAATGTGAAATAAATGAAAAATATGGGCTACTATGTTAATAAGGGTAATTTGGCTTGCATGGGTGGGGACTTAACTGCATGAATTGGTATTTTTATGAGCCAGGGACTAAATTGTAAAGATGTTAAACTATTAGGGGCAAAAGTTTATTTTTGCGATAATGTGATTTTTGGGCTAAATTGAATAGAATGATAATTGAATAAGTTAAATTTGATATTATATAGATCAAGAAAAATGAAGTTCGGATCTAGATCGGGGGGAAAATAAAGTATTGGACTAGTCAATCTATTTTGTCGTTTTTATGAATCAAGGTAAGTTCGTATGTTAATAAGCATTAATATAATTGTGTTCTAAATGCTTTATTATTGAATTAATTGTGAATACAATTCTACGGAAATGTTTGATGAAGATTCAGCAATATGAAATCCCGGTTGAACCTTAGGAATAGATAGGATACAAATGACATGTCATTAGGGGTTATGTGTTTTGGGTGCTAGTCCGTACGTTCTACCGGTGGCTGAGTTTTCCAGCATGTGTTATAGATTCTCGTCAGCTTGTGTGAGCAACACTGTGTAGTTATGCCTTGACCGTTAGCTTGTGTGAGTAGACCCGTTGATAGCTCGAGAGTGAGCATTATATGAGATATGAGATTGAGATATTTTGGCTATGTATTGGCACTTAGGGTACGAGATTCCCGAATATCTGATATTATTCCAAATGGTTCAACGGGTATATCAAAGATATGAGATGATGAGAGATAGTTTTGTGGCAGTTCAGGTATGTACAGAAATTCATAAGATTATTAAATCCATAAAATTGTGAGTTCATGATCATTATGTGAATGAATTTATTAACCTTGTGATTAAATGGTTTTGTAGTATATTATGTTATATTACTTGAATGGTGAATGAATGGTGAGTTTTACTTACTAACCATACGATCTTACTAAGCTTCATAGCTTACTCTGTTTACTTTTTCATGTTTTATAGTGAATTTCGAAGCCTGCTCGAATTTGGGAGTCGTCGGAGATCTCATCACACTATCCAACTATTGCTTTGGTACTTTTCAACTTATGGTTTTGGTTATATGGCATGTATAGGAGTTGTGGTTATTTTGGTCTATATTTTACTAATGGATTTAGCCGTTTGATTTGGCTTTTAAATGATGAATGCTTGGTTATGTGTATAGCCATGTAATTTGGCTTATTTTGGCATGCTTGGTGATGTATATTTATATATGTGCAAATGGCCTACATTATGTGATTGGTAATTGCTAGGTGAATGCTTGTTGTGAATTGGTATGTTGAATACCAAATGGTTGAAATTTGGAGATATGGCATGCTTGTGATTTTAGGCAAGATAGTATATATAAAGTTAACCAATTAGGTAATTTGTGAATAGGAAATTGGTATGTTTTGAATAGGTAAATTATGATGTTATGAACATTATAGTTCTTGGTATGGAATCAGCATGAATTAGGCTTGGTTATGACTGGTTTGAATGCCTATTTATTCCATGTTATATGACATTTGGTTTGTGTAGGTAAATGTAAGATTGGGTGAGAAAGATGGCTAGGAATATAGCCTATTTTTTCCCACATGGGTTGAGACACAGATGTGTGTCTCAGCCGTGTGTAACACACGGTCAGATGACACGGCTGTGTGTCCCCTGGTGTTTAATTAGAAACCAAGTCAGTATGCTCCACACAGCCCAGCACACGGGCGTGTGACTTGGCCGTGTGGCATAAATCAATATACCCTACAGTTTTGGTATGGCCTAGCACATGGCCTGGCACACGGGCGTGTGTGGCCATTTCGAAGGGTACACAGGCTAGTCACACGGGTGTGTGGTTGGTCGTGTGACCCAAGTCAAAGAGTTACACGGGATAGGACACGGACATGTGATCCCATTTTGAAAGTCCACACGGCCTGTGACACAGGTGTGCACACGGCCAAGCCACACGGGTGTGTGTCCCCTATATTTTGAAAAACTTTCTAAGTCTTCCAAAAATTTCCTGAGCTATCGGTTTAGTCCCGAACCACTTCTAATGCATGATTTGGGCGTCGTAGGCTCGTATTAGGGACATTATGTTTGAGTGTGAATGATTATTATTTGGATATGAAAAATGTATGAGAAATTGATGATTATTTATGTAATAAGTCCAGTAATGCTCCGTAACCCTATTCTGGCAATGAATACGGGTTAGGGGTGTTACATATTTTATCTTTAATTTTGCTATCTTATTGATTTAATGTTACTGCATGAGTTAATTCCAGATTGCATCCAGAATTTTCACCGCACCTGACATTTGTCCGCATGTCGTTGCATGGGTCAATTCTAGATTGCGTTCAAAATTATTGTAACATCCCAAAATAGGGCCTAAACGAAATAGTGGTTGCGAAACCACAAATCTTAAATAGAAAAGTTTATTACGATGAATTATCATGATTTATCGATTGATTGGATGTATGTGTTAGACAACCGATAAGAAATTTTATAGATTTTATATTTAATTTGTCTATTAGGGCTTATTTGCAAAAGTTGCAAAATATGTGTTCTAGCTCATAAAGAACATAATTGAAATGGGGGTTTAAAATAGAGGTCCTTAAATAGTAATTATATCATTAAAGTTTGATGGGCAAAAATAGACATGGTTAGTAAGTAACGTATGTAAGGGCATTTTGGTAAAATGCCTTAACTAATGAATAAAGACAAAATAACATAAAATAAGCTATCATCTTCTTCATTTTGTTTTCTCCATGGCCGAATGTAGCAAGGGAACACCATGTCTAGGGTTTGTTCATCTTCCAAGCTTCATAGTAAGTTCGTTCTAGTCTCGTTTTTCATGTTCTTTACATTTTTGGAATCCTAGTAACTTGATTAAGCTAATTCTACCATTAATTCGAGCTAGGGTTTATATTTGGAAAATTACCCATAGGTGAAAAGTGTGTATTTTGATGTGTTATGACAGAATATAAAGCTTAGAATTATGTTAAACGACTTTTGATAAGCGATTTTCGGTAAAAACGAGTGAAGCAGTATAATTGGTAAAAATTATTATTGTTCATAAGTGTATGTTAGAGTAAGAATTTGATGTTGCCATAGAGGGAAAAATGATCAGCATGTTATAAAACATAAGAATAAGGGTTGAATTTTAATTTTCGAGTATTGGGGCAAAAGTGCAAATATGTGAAAGTTAGGGGTCAAAGTACAAATTGTAAAAATATATGATTTTTGGGTCATATTGAATAATGTGACTAATAAATGAGGTAATTGTGATATTATAGATCATGGAAAATGAGGTTCGGTCTTAGATCGATGTTGTGGACCGAATTGGGGAAATTTGTCATTTTCGTGTCCGAGGTAAGTTCGTGTGGTAATAATAATGCAATAATGTCGTAATGTATGTTTGAAACCTAAATTGTAGTATTAAATTGATTTTTCTGAATTACATATTTAGTATATTATGTTGGTGAATTGATTTAATAATATGTTTATGATAAAAGATGGCATAGGTGACATGGAAAATGGGTTGAAATGTTTTGCTTAAAAGTGTTTTCTATGACTGGTTATTATGTGAAATGGAAAGTTTATATGTAAATAATGCATTTATTTTACTTGTTCAATAATTATTTTGCTAGATGTTATGGAAATCATTGGGTGATAACTATGATATGAAAATGTATGGAATGTGAAATTCTCGATTGAACCTTCGAAAAATCTAGAGATACAGACAATATGTAGCTAGGTCACACGAGTGATAAGGGACCTTCACCATGTGCACAAGAAAGCTACGAGATGGCAAAATTTGATATGTAGCTAGGCCATATGGATGATAAGGGACTTTCACCATGTCTGCAAGAAAGCTACGGGGTAATAATTTCATATGTAGCTAGGTCACATGTGTAATAATGTGTGTATACCATGTAGACAAGAAAGCTACGGGATGGAATGGCTAGGTCACATGGGTGATAAGTGACCTTCACCATGTGTACAAGAAAGCCGATTTACGTGTAGGCAAAGTTATGTGCTGATATCACCGAGTATCGGGCGTTTTTTGAAGGGGTTCAATGGGATAACTTACTAATGGTCATTGGTGCGATCATGGTATGAATAAGTGCAGGTGTGAATGTGACCAATTGAGAAATGTGGCAAATGTATGTGTGGGCAAGTGTTTGTGTGAACAAGGGTGCATGTGAGCATGTGTGTATGTGCATAATGTGTTTGATATGTGATACGTGATCAAAATGGTGGTAAGGCTGATATGGTGTAAGAGCCACTATGAATATTCATATATATTGGTGAGGATTATTCATTTGTATGGCTAGTATTGAACATGCTTGGTGTTATGTGTGCATATATGAAAGTAATATAAAGAAAAGATGGGAGAGTAAAATTTTCAGTAAAATAGATTGAAACAGCAGCAGTTACGTGATTTTGAAAAATCACCAAAAATAGTGAAAACTGAAATATAAGTTGGATGAGATATTAATTTAAATCTTATTGAGTCTATTTTCATATAAAAGAAACAGAGAAACCAAAGGATTTGTATATTTTGAGATATTTAAATTTTTGTGAGACTGGTTCAGAATGATTACATAATCCCCTATTCTTCCTTGGAAAAATCATTAAAAATTTTAAAACAATAATTATGGAATATAATTTATAGGCATGAAATTATGAATGAGTCTATTTTCAAATGAATTAAAGAAGAAGGTAATCTGAACTCTGTACTAGGAGAAAATTGATTCATAGTGAAGAGAGGTCAAATAGTCGAATAGTGAAATAGGGGAGAATTTAAAGAATAAACTGTACTAATTGCCTAAATCAAAAATTCTGAAAATTTTATGGTAAGAAGATATGTGAGTCTAGTTTCATGGAAAATTAGCGAATCTTAATTTTGAGTTTTTTAGATCCAGAGATAAATAATTTAATGACTGTGACTCAAGAAAACAGCTTAACTGAAATTTGAATAAATAGAAAGAATATGAAAATAGCATGTTATCACATTGCTTATTATTTTCATGCGAGCTTACTAAGTGTAAAGCTTACTCCCTCCTTTCCATTTATTTTAGTTTTATCAGGTCAGCTTAGGGTTGGAGATCATTAGAGGCAGCATCACACTATCGAGCCATTATCCTTAGACTATTGACATGTGTATATTAAATGTTTCAAGTGAGTGGCATGTATAGGGACTTAGTTTTTCTATGATGGATGTTGTTGTGATTAGCCAAATGTATTGGCTTATACTGATTTGTATATTATAGCCATGAGATGTGGCTTATAATAATTTTGGCCTGTAAGCCTATTTGTCCATGGTATGTATTAATGCCATATTATGTGGTATAAGTGATTAAATAAAAGACAAGGTCAAATACATGTGTTTGAAAAGTTTTAAGTTTGGGCAAAATTTGGTAACTCGGTTTTGTACGATTGTGAAAGTTTTAGTTCGGTAACGCCTCGAACCCTGTCCCGGAGTTGGACACGGGTGAGGGGTGTTACAATTATCGTTGCACTTGATAGCTGTTTGGATAAGAACCAGGATTGCATGAGCTGTCCAGTCTGGTATAACCAACCTGTACGAACAAGGACAGAATAATTACTGTGGGGGAGGCTATAAAAGGTGGACATGAGAAGAAAAAAGGGGCCTTCTGGAGTGATTTTTCTCCATCATCATCTTCATCATTCGACCTTGAAGCTTGCATCCATTACAACTTAAACCTCTCATGGGTGAGCCAACGTGAAAACCAGATGTAGACTAGATCCTAACAAGGAGACCTAAGTGTGTGACAAGAGGGAATAGAGAGATTCAGCCAGTTGTCTAGGGATAGTATTCTCCATTCGAGTCTTTTTTATTTCTTTCTAAATGCTAGCGATTACTCTCTGATTTCTGGTTGTATGGAAGTACTAATGAATTCTTGGTGAAATGTTATCTTATTTAATCTTTCTTTTATTGGTTAATCTTGGGGTTTGAATTTTTTTTACACGGAAGTGTTATTGCAGTCACTGACACTGGAAAGTGCTGTGACAGTTTGAGCCAACAAGCATTACAACGGAAGTTGAGTGAGGATTAGAGGAATTTAGTCCACTTGTTCTTAATAGTGTTATTCTGTCATCATCGGAAGGTGAGGTTAATATGCATAGTTAAGTCTGAGATTAAATAGAGGAGTAACGCTGAGTAAGATATACATTGAGTTTTATCGCATCGACAATCACCTATACTTTTATACCTTGTGAGCACTTAGTATTCTGCTGAAGATTCATGTTGGGGATCGTAGTTTATCATCATCAAATATTATTTTGTTGCTTTTAAAGTTATTACATTGACAATTATCCTCACAATTCATCTCATTTATATCCAATTATTGTACCGACATTAATAGTCAAAAGACACCCATCCCTGTGGGATCGATATCTGACAGACTCACATCTGTCTACTATACTTGCATCGAGAGTGTATGCTTGAACATTATTGTTGTGACGTTAAATAGTCGATCAATTTATGTGGCGTCGTTGCTAGGGATGGTGATTGTTTGATGTTTATTTTTGTTTTTGGGTTTTTGTACTTTATTTTCCTTATATAATATTTAGTATTCACTAACTGTTTCTTTTTTTTTTTTGTTGCTATTTCTTTCACTTCATGTTAGGTGTTTTATGACCCAAAGAAATTCGGACTTTCTTGCCACTTTTGATCCAGAAATTGAAAGGACTATTCA
This sequence comes from Gossypium bickii, assembly GCA_025503065.1. NCBI lineage: Eukaryota > Viridiplantae > Streptophyta > Magnoliopsida > Malvales > Malvaceae > Gossypium > Gossypium bickii. Next base: position 63,701,569 of record CP106710.1, on the reverse strand, counting down.
GAATACACTTCAAGAACAAAGAAATATGGCTCTACCAGGGAAAAATGTATCCATACCGTCGATGCAGTAGCAAAATGTTAATAAACCATTGTTGCCGCAAGATGCTCGCATACAAAATAGGACTATACGAGATTTTGTAGTACCTGTCTTGGATGATTTGCAACTAGGAGTTGTTAGGCCAGCAATCCAAGCTGGGAATTTTGAACTCAAGCCAGTAATGTTTCAAATGTTGAATTCTAATGGACAATATGTTGGACTGCCACATGAAGATGCGAGAGAACATCTTAAATCATTTTTATTGATCTATGCTTCCTTTAGTCAACAAGGTGTTCCTGATGATGCCTTGAAGATGCAACAATTTCCTTATTCCTTACAGGGAAGAGCATGTACTTGGTTTTTCGGACTACCTACCAGATCAATTACTTCTTGGGATGCACTAGCAACACAGATTGTTTTGCGATTTAACCCACCGAAAATGAATGCTTGTCTTTGAAAGGATATTACTGCTTATCATCAACTGGATGATGAAAATATTCACACCACATGGGAATGTTATAAAACTTTACTGTGATGTTGTCCCATGCAAGACATTCAACAAGAAATGCAAATTGAGATTTTTATAATGGGCTGAATTCACATACAAGAAATTTTGTCGAAGCATAAGCCAATGGACCTCTGCTGGATTGTACTCATAATGATGCTGTGAGAATTCTTAAAAGAATTGCTCAGAATGATTATCAATACCCTGTCTCTAGAGCTGCACAAGTAAAAACTACTCCAGGAGTTATTGAACTGGATGCAATAACTGCACTAAGTGCTCAAGTTTCTTCTTTCACAAACATGATTAAAAATATGCAAGGGACAAGTGGCGTTACACCTATACAAGTCACTCAGCAAGTTGATGTTCCTACTTTTTCTTGTGAGATTTGTAGTGATAACCATAGTTGTGAAGACTGTCCACAACATGTGGAGAATGGCTGTTATATTAGTAACATCCACAACAATTCTTATGGAAATTCTTACAACCAACCATTTTGGGGAACTCAGAATGCTGCACAAAATGCTGCAACATTTAGATATAGGAATACACCTTTTCAGGAAAATTATAATCCCAGACAAGGGAATTACAATCGACAGTAGTAGAACTACAATTAGCACACTCAGATGCATCCACAACAAGGCCATACACATCCACACCAAAATTTGATGCAGCCACAACACTCTTCAATACGAAATCAACAAGTTCAAGGCCATCGACAGCAATCATACACTCAAGCTTCTACTTCTGACCCATTAGCAACTCTTGAGGCATTAATATGGAGCATATTTGTAACAGACCAAATTTGACCCAAATCGGAACGGTGGTTTCGGGACCACAAATCCGAGTCCGAGAAATGTTTTAATATTTTATTTCATGATTATTATATGTGAATGAAAATGTGTGAAAGTTTCGTAGAAAAATTTTATCGTTTAAGTGCTTAATTTGATAAAAAGGATTTAATTGAGAAAACGCGAAAGTTGCATGCTAAAGTGAAAGGTACTAATTTGATTGTGGCTTTTTAAGTGGGTTTACTAAAAGGGCAATTAGCCCATATGCTATAAGGAGGGACGGCAATAGGCCTTTTAATTATAAAATTTATGTTATTTTAGTATAATTATAAGTTAAAGATTAGTGTTAATAAATATGATAACTTATATGTTTGTTTTAACATAAAATAATAAAGTTAAGTGGGAAGAAAGAGAACTTCACCTTGTTCTTCTTCCTTGGCCGAATGTAGGAGCTAGAAACTCCATTTTTGGAGCTTGAATTTTCGGCACTTTGGGGCTTAATTAAGGGTATGTGTTTTATTTAGTTTTTGAAAATTTTTGCATATTTGGAATGGTTGCTTTAAATCCTATACAACCCATGTTTAAATTTTTGAAAATACTACGTATATAAGATTCGGCCATTAACATGCTTGGATAGTTTTGATGTTTGATGGTTTTAAATTGAATGTATGTTAAGGATTTACAAGTTTTGTATTGGAGTTTTTGGTGACTTTGAGTTTATAGGGCTAAATTGAAAAGAATAAAATTTTGAAGGATTAAAATGTCAAATAGATGAAATGCATGGACACCCATGGCTATGGGGAAGGTTCGGCCTAGCCATAGTGTTAGGAAATTTTGCATATTTTGAGTTTTGTGTAAAATTGGACCAAATTGTAAAAATGGAAAACATTAGGGGCAAAATTGTAAATTGCCCATTTGTGTGTCTTGGGACTAAATTGAGATGAAAAGCAATTAAATGAGCTAAATTTTAATGTGTTTTAGATCAAGAGCAAAGAAAACGGAATTAGACCTGGGAAAGACGAAGGTTCTCGAATAGCCGATTCGCACGGACTATCGACAACCGAGGTAAGTCCTTTAGCTAAAATATGTCAATGAATTAATTATGAATTTAGTGAATGATGAACTGTGGAAATTTAGAGTATAAATCCATGATATAGCCGAATGTGAATGTATAGTATTGAAGTGAATTTATTTTGGCTAATGCAAGGTGAATAAGTAAGTTCTTGAGCTACCTTATATTTAAAGATTATTTACAAATCTAGTGAATGATAAAATTTGTATAAGTTTGGTGTAAAACCATGAGTTGGTCGAATGTGATGATGATGGATTGGATTGATTTCAAATTTATTTAATACAATGGGAATAAATGTATATGATTCGATATGTGATAGTGAAATGTGAAAAGCATGTAAAAATATTCTGACATTCGGGCTTCGAGCCTAGCAGGCCTCGTGCCGGTGACATAATCGGGCTTTATGCCTAGCAGGCCTTGTGCCGGTGTTATTTATCGGGCTTTTATGCCTAGCAGGCCTTGTGCCGGTGTTATTTATCGGGCTTTTACGCCTAGCAGGCCTTGTGCCAGTGTTACTGCTAGGCTTGATGCCGGTGATGTATTTTACCAAAGATAAATCGAATCTTTGTTCAAGACAACTTAAAGCTAATTTATTGAGTTTACGTTTCAGGTAAGCATGTAAGGTATGTTATGCTTAATATTACCTGGGTCAAATTAATATTATGAGAATTGTGTTATATGTGTTTGAAATTAATATTGATGGATGTAATATGATGGAATTCGAGTTAGAATGTGCTATTATGGAACAATTGGTTTTCAAGTATAAATGTTAAGAAAGGAAATTTAAATGCGATATGCTTATATGAACTACAAAGAAATGTAGGTTGAAGGAAATGATTCCTAATTTACTTGGGGTTAAAGAATTACTAGTATCCGGCTTTGTATAAATAATTTACTTAAGCGCCTATGTGAAATGCCATAAGTTGATTGCTTTCATTGCGTAAACAAGTAAATGTTTTATTATCATGAGTTAGGACTTACTAAGCTAGTAAGCTTAATTATGTGAAATGTTCTCCTTTGTTTTATAGATTTTGGTCACGTTATGGCTCGTAAAGGATCTCCAAGAAGTCATCCACACTATCGCCTTCCTTTGGTATTTTGAATTTTGGTTGCGATTTAGAAGGCATGTATAGGCTAGATGAAGTTTTAAAACATACGATGTTTGACCTTGTATATATGACCATGCGAATATGGCTAAATATTTAGTTAAGTATGTTTTGGGGTTTTTGTCATAAATGTTGGTAATATTGGTACTCTTTTAAATCGATGATGTTATAATATCATGTGAATGTTTTAAGTACAAGCTAACTTTCGTAAATGATTAAAATGCATGGATAGTATGAATTGCATGTGAGTATATTCGGTTATAAGCTAGAAATCATATTTAGTATAGAAACAGTCTTTAGTTACAGCAGTGAAGTAATTTCGAAAAATCACCAAAAATAGGATAAGTTGAATTAGATGGTGAATGAGGTATAGAATTAAACCTTATTGTGTCTAATTTTACATGAAAGAAACAGAGTAGGAAAAAGATTTATATATTATGAGAAAATTAAGTTTCAGTGAGACCTGCTCTGAATGAATTCGTCAGTCACTGTTCTGTTTTGGAAAAATTTCCATAAATTGTAAAAAAATAATTAAGAATCATGGTTTATATGTGTAGAACCCTTAATGAGTCTATTTTTCATTGGTATAAACAAGAATATCATAGGAAATTTGTGCAATCAGATAACTGCAGTTTTATAGGGACAGGTCAGAATTGTCAAGCAGTGTAATAAGGGTAATTTTGAAGAATAAATTGTGCTAATTGGCCATATGAAAATTTCTGGAAAAATTATGGTGAATAGTTATATGAGTCTAGTTTCAAGGAAAATTTACGGATCTAAATTTCGAGTTTTGTAACTCGAGTTATGGCCGATTTAGTCAGCGTGACGCAGTTGGACAGTTTTAAAAATTTTACTCCCCGAGTTAATGGTCACGTCTAGTAATGCCACGTACTCGATTCCAGCAAGGGTTTCGGGTAAGGGGTGTTACATTTGATTGGTATCAGAGCTTACGATTTAGTCGATTCTAGGACTACCGTAGCGCGTATGAGTCTAGCTATACATGCCTTTATTATATGTTGATAGTGTGGTGACTTCTGACAGCCTGAACTTTGTTTTATATAGTAAATGGACACTGATCCTGAAAGAGTCAGAATGATGATGGGAGAGCGTAGCGCTGACCGTGCCCACGGATCAGCGCGCAGAGACTCTCGACTGTTTTGGGTAGCCACGAAGGAGAGACTAAACAAGCCTTTTATCGGATGATGAATGAGTGGTTTGCCCAATTTATTCGAGAATAACCCGAATGTACACCAACCTCCACCCCGAATAATCCGGCTCCAATTCCTTCAAAGACTTCCGATGATAGAGATCGATGAGATCTAGTAGGCCTGATTGATAAAATCTAAAAATTTGGGGCTGAAGAATTTAAAGCCAATGATGATGATGATCTTTGAGAGAGCCGAAATGTGGCTTGATAACACTATACTGGGTACTTGATGAGCTATCTTGTACTCGGATGAATGCTCGAAATGTGCTATATCCTCATCGAGGACATTTGATATCACCGGTGGAACACACTAGTATCGAGTGGTTCCGAAAGAAAAAGTGACATGGGATTTTTTCCGAATGAATTCGCAAGAAATATATCACCAAAGATTCATTGATCAAAAGCGAAAAGAATTCCTTGAGTTGAAACAAGGATGAATGACCGTGACGGAATATGAACGAAAATTTGTCGACTCAGCAGATATGCTAGAGAGTGTGTTTCTTCCAAGCTATTATGTGTAAAAGATTTGAAGATGGCACGAATGAAGATATAAAGATGTTTGTTGGCATTCTTGAAATTCAAGAGTTTGTGACTTTAGTTGTGAGCTTGCAAAGTCAAGAGTCTCGGAAAGAGAAAAGAAAGGTGAGACCAAGCTAGAGACATTCGTAAAAGATCTTGGGTAAAGTCTTTCATTCCACGACCAAGAAGCCCAGAGACGACTACACCGATAGAAAGCTAATACTGAGATCCACCTAGACGGGATCGACCTCCTATGAGCTCCCGAGCTACCTCGATAGCTTGATGTTGGTAATGTTCCACAAAATAGAGTTGAGTGCAAGCACGTGGGAAATGGCACTCGTGGAGTTGTAGATTTCATGATCGGTCTTGCTATAAATGTGGATCATCGGATCATTTTATTAGAGAGTGTCCGAAGTTAGTGAAAGCGAGAATCTGATCGAGAACACTAAGCCGAGCAACGTGTCAATGCGAGGTAGACCACCCGGACATTCGTGCAATGTAGGTGGTAGTCGAAGGAACGAAGAATACTACGGATCGATCTCGAGGCTAGAGCTCCGGCTAGAGCATATCTTTGCCTGACGAGCTAGAGAGGATGCTTCCTCCCGACGTCATTACCGGTATTTTCACTCTTTATGATACTACTGTAATTGCACTAATCGATCCTGGTTCGACTCATTCTTATGTGTGTGAAACTTTAAAATTTGGCAAGACTCTGCTAGTTGAGTCTACCGAGTTTGTGATTCGTGTGTCCAACCCTTTGGGTAGATGTGTGCTTGTTAATAAAGTGTGTAGAGATTGCCGTTGATGATTCGAGATTATTGCTTCCTAACTGATTTAATGTTGTTGCCCTTTGACGAATTTGATATAATCTTGGGTATGGATTGGTTAACTTCGCACGAGGCAGTAGTGGATTGTAAAAGAAAGCTTATTGATTTGAAATGTCGAAACGGTGAGACCATCGTAATTAAATCTGTGACATAAATGGGTTGCCTACTGACAATATCTTCAATGTTAGCCCAAAAGTATGTGAGAAAAGGGTGTGAAGCTTATTTGGCCTATGTAATTGGATAATAAAATGTCCGAGAAACAAATTGAATCAGATCGCTTGTATGTGAATACCCCGATGTGTTTCTGAAGAACTACGGGTTTACCCCACATGTGAGAGAGATTGAGTTCGGCATTGAGTTAGTCTAAGCAAGGTGCGACTACGATTTCGATAGCTCCGCATCGAATGGCACCTATTGAATTACAAGAATTGAAAGCGCAGATTGCAAGAGTTGTGAGATAGGGGTTTTGCACGACCGAAGTTTCTCTCCTTGGGGTGCACGGTTTTATTTGTGAAAAGAAAGATGGGACTATGCGAATGTGTATTGACTACTCAAGCATCTAAATAAGGTAACTATAAAGAATAAGTACCCGTTACCTCGGATTGATGATTTATTTGATCAGTTGAAGGGGGCTTCAGTGTTTTCGAAAGTAGATTTGAGATCGGGCTATTATCAATTGCGAGTCAGAGATTCAGATGTGCCAAAGACTGCATTCCAAACGAGGTACGGACATTATGAGTTTTTGGTTATGCCTTTTGGACTTACTAATGCACCTGCTGTTTTTATGGATCTAATGAACCGGGTTTTCCGACAGTTTTTGGATCGGTTTGTAGTAATGTTTATTGATGATATATTGATCTACTCCAAAAATGAAGTGGAACATGCTGAGCATTTGAGAGTAGTACTACAAACTTTGAGAGATCAACGATTATATGCAAAGTTCAGTAAGTGTGAGTTCTGGATGAATGAAGTCAGCTTCTTGGGTCATGTTGTTTCAGTGTCAGGTGTTCGGGTGGATCCAAACAAGATAGCAGCTATACTCGAGTGGAAACCACCAAAGAATGTTTAGAGATCCAAGTTTCCTAGGCCTTGCGGGATATTATAGACGATTTGTAAAAGGTTTTTCCGTAATAGCTACACCTTTGTGAGACTACTACGAGAAAGATGTCAAATTTGAGTGGTCGGGAAAGTGTCGAAAAGTTTTGAGCAGTTGAAAGCCCTTTTGATCTAGGCTCCAGTATTAACTCAGCCTGAATCGGGTAAAGAATTTATTATTTTTAGTGATGCTTCCTTGAGTGGGTTGGGTTGCGTTTTAATGCAAGAAGGCAAGGTGATAGCCTACGCTTCGAGACAATTGAAGCCACATGAGAAAAATTATCCAACTCACGATCTGGAGTTAGCAGCCATTGTGTTCGCATTGAAAATTTGGCGTCACTATTTATTCGGTGAAAAATGTCATATTTATTCAGATCATAAAAGTCTAAAATATTTAATGACTCAGAAAGATCTAAATTTGAGACAACGCAGATGGTTAGAACTGCTGAAAGACTATGAATTAGTGATTGACTACCATCCGGGGAAGGCTAATGTTGTTGCGGATGCGTTAAGTCGAAAATCATTATTTGCTCTTCGTGCATTGAACGCACGGGTGACCATGTCTGATGATGGTTCGATCATAGCCGAGTTACAAGCAAAGCCGATCTTTATTCAGCAGATTTGTGATGCACAGAAAGTTGACAAAAATTTGATTGCTATTCAGATTCGGTGTGAAAACGGTACGGAATCAGATTTTCAGATTGATGAAAATGATTGTTTAAATCATAAAAGTCGATTGTGTGTTCCTAAGAACTCAGATTTGATACAGATGATTCTGAGTGAGGCCCATAATGATCGAATGTCAATACACCCGGGTAGCACAAAAATGTATAACGATTTAAAACAGTTTTATTGGTGGCCTGGCATGAAACGGGACATATCTGAGTTTGTTTCCAAGTGCTTAATCTGTCAACAAGTGAAAGCTGAGCATCAGGTACCGTCCGGACTACTTCAACCAATCATGATATCCGAATGGAAATGGGATAGAATTACAATGGATTTTGTATCCGGTCTTCCTGTGACACCGAGTAAGAAAGATGCTGTATGGGTTATCGTTGATAGACTGACTAAATTAGCTCATTTTATACCGATACGTACCGACTATTCCCTTGATAAGCTTGCCGAATTGTATGTGTCGCAGATTGTAAGGTTGCACGTGTACCCGAGTTCCATTGTTTTCGATAGGGACCCAAGATTCACATCGCGGTTGGAAGAAATTGCAAGATGCTTTAGGTACTAAACTTCATTTTAGTCTGACCTTCCATCCGCAAAAGCAGACGGTCCACCGAGCGAACTATTTTGATACTTGAGGACATGTTGAGGTGTTGCGTTCTCGAGTTTGAAGGTACGTGGGAACGATACCTACCTTTGGTTGAATTTGCTTACAATAATAGCTTCCAATCTAGCATAAAAATGGCGCCTTATGAAGCCTTATATGGTCGAAAATGTCGCACACCGTTGTATTGGAGTGAGCTCAGTGAAAACAAGATACACGGGGTTGATTGGATCAAAAAAGCGAGCGCAATGTAAGGTGGTTATTATTAGAAGTAATTTGAAAGTCGCCGGATCGTCAAAAGTCCTATGCCGATTTAAACGTAAGGACATTGAATTTCGTGTCGGAGATCGGGTGTTCTTAAAAGTTTCTCCGTGGAAGAAAATACTCGATTCGGTCGAAAGGCAAGTTGAGTCCTAGATTTATCGGACCATATGAAATCATCATCGAGCGTATAGGGCTTTGTTTATCGATTGAAAGCGCCCTTGACTTAGAAAAGATACATAATGTATTTCATGTTTCGATGCCCAGAATACAGATCGGATCCGTCCCATGTGATCACCCCGTCAGAGATTGAAATTCGATCTGATTTGACCGATGATGAGGAACCGATCCGTATCTTAGCTCGGGAAACCAAAGAGTTAAGAAATAAAAGAATTCCATTAGTAAAGGTTTTATGGAATCGTCACGGAATTGAAGAGGCTACGTGGGAGCCTGAGGAGTCAATGAGACAACAATATCCGAACTTATTCAACGGTAAAATTTTCGAGGACAAAAATTCTTAAGGGGGGGAGAGTTGTAACAGACCAAATTTGACCCAAATCAGAACGGTGGTTTCGGGACCACGAATCCGAGTCCGAGAAATGTTTTAATATTTTATTTCATGATTATTATATGTGAATGAAAATGTGTGAAAGTTTCGTAGAAAAATTTTATCGTTTAAGTGCTTAATTTGATAAAAAGGATTTAATCGAGAAAACGCGAAAGTTGCATGCTAAAGTGAAAGGTACTAATTTGATTGTGGCTTTTTAAGTGGGTGTACTAAAAGGGCAATTAGCCCATGTGCTATAAGGAGGGACGGCAATAGGCCTTTTAATTATAAAATTTATGTTATTTTAGTATAATTATAAGTTAAAGATTAGTGTTAATAAATGTGATAATTTATATGTTTGTTTTAACATAAAATAATAAAGTTAAGTGGGAAGAAAGAGAACTTCACCTTGTTCTTCTTCCTTGGCCGAATGTAGGAGCTAGAAACTCCATCTTTGGAGCTTGAATTTTCGGCACTTTGAGGCTTAATTAAGGGTATGTGTTTTATTTAGTTTTTGAAAATTTTTGCATATTTGGAATGGTTGCTTTAAATCCTATACAACCCATATTTAAATTTTTGAAAATACTACGTATATAAGATTCGGCCATTAACATGCTTGGATAGTTTTGATGTTTGATGGTTTTAAATTGAATGTATGTTAAGGATTTACAAGTTTTGTATTGGAGTTTTTGGTGATTTTGAGTTTATAGGGCTAAATTGAAAAGAATAAAATTTTGAAGGATTAAAATGTCAAATAGATGAAATGCATGGACACCCATGGCTATGGGGAAGGTTCGGCCTAGCCATAGTGTTAGGAAATTTTGCATATTTTGAGTTTTGTGTAAAATTGGACCAAATTGTAAAATGGAAAACATTAGGGGCAAAATTGTAAATTGCCCATTTGTGTGTCTTGGGACTAAATTGAGATGAAAAGCAATTAAATGAGCTAAATTTTAATGTGTTTTAGATCAAGAGCAAAGAAAAACGGAATTAGACAGGGAAAGACGAAGGTTCTCGAATAGCCGATTCGCACGGACTATCGACAAACCGAGGTAAGTCCTTTAGCTAAAATATGTCAATGAATTAATTATGAATTTAGTGAATGATGAATTGTGGAAATTTAGAGTATAAATCCATGATATAGCCGAATGTGAATGTATAGTATTGAAGTGAATTTATTTTGGCTAATGCAAGGTGAATAAGTAAGTTCTTGAGCTACCTTATATTTAAAGATTATTTACAAATCTAGTGAATGATAAAATTTGTATAAGTTTGGTGTAAAACCACGAGTTGGCCGAATGTGATGATGATGGATTGGATTGATTTCAAATTTATTTAATGCAATGGGAATAAATGTATATGATTCGATATGTGATAGTGAAATGTGAAAAGCATGTAAAAATATTCTGACATTCGGGCTTCGAGCCTAGCAGGCCTCGTCTTTGGTGACATAATCGGGCTTTATGCCCAGCGTGCCTTGTGCCGGTGTTATTTATCGGGCTTTTATGCCTAGCAGGCCTTGTGCCGGTGTTATTTATCGGGCTTTTACGCCTAGCAGGCCTTGTGCCGGTGTTACTTTACGGGCTTTTATGCCTAGCAGGCTTGATGTCGGTGATGTATTTTACCAAAGATAAATCGAATCTTTGTTCAAGACAACTTAAAGCTAATTTATTGAGTTTACGTTTCAGGTAAGCATGTAAGGTATGTTATGCTTAATATTACCTGGGTCAAATTAATATTATGAGAATTGTGTTATATGTGTTTGAAATTAATATTGATGGATGTAATATGATGGAATTCGAGTTAGAATGTGCTATTATGGAACAATTGGTTTTCAAGTATAAATGTTAAGAAAGGAAATTTAAATGCGATATGCTTATATGAACTACAAAGAAATGTAGGTTGAAGGAAATGATTCCTAATTTACTTGGGGTTAAAGAATTACTAGTATCTGGCTTTGTATAAATAATTTACTTAACTGCCTATGTGAAATGCCATAAGTTGATTGCTTTCATTGCGTAAACAAGTAAATGTTTTATTATCATGAGTTAGGACTTACTAAGCTAGTAAGCTTAATTATGTGAAATGTTCTCCTTTGTTTTATAGATTTTGGTCACGTTATGGCTCGTAAAGGATCTCAAGAAGTCATCCACACTATCGCCTTCCTTTGGTATTTTGAATTTTGGTTGCGATTTAGAAGGCATGTATAGGCTAGATGAAGTTTTAAAACATACGATGTTTGACCTTGTATATAATGACCATGCGCAATATGGCTAAATATTTAGTTAAGTATGTTTTTGGGTTTTTGTCATAAATGTTGGTAATATTGGTACTCTTTTAAATCGATGATGTTATAATATCATGTGAATGTTTTAAGTACAAGCTAACTTTCGTAAATGATTAAAATGCATGGATAGTATGAATTGCATGTGAGTATATTCGGCTATAAGCTAGAAATCATATTTAGTATAGAAACAGTCTTTAGTTACAGCAGTGAAGTAATTTCGAAAAATCACCAAAAATAGGATACGTTGAATTAGATGGTGAATGAGGTATAGAATTAAACCTTATTGTGTATAATTTTACATGAAAGAAACAGAGTAGGAAAAAGATTTATATATTATGAGAAAATTAAGTTTCAGTGAGACCTGCTCTGAATGAATTCGTCAGTCACTGTTCTGTATTGGAAAATTTGCCATAAATTGTAAAAAAATAATTAAGAAGCATGGTTTATATGTGTAGAACCCTTAATGAGTCTATTTTTCATTGGTATAAACAAGAACATCATAGGAAATTTGTGCAATCAGATAACTGCAGTTTTATAGGGACAGGTCAGAATTGTCAAGCAGTGTAATAAGGGTAACTTTGAAGAATAAACTGTACTAATTGGCCACATGAAAAATTCTGGAAAAATTATGGTGAATAGTTATATGAGTCTAGTTTTAAGGAAAATTTACGGATCTAAATTTTGAGTTTTTTAACTCGAGTTATGGCCAATTTAGTCAGCGTGATGCAGTTGGACAACTTTAAAAATTTTACTCCCCGAGTTAATGGTCACGTCTAGTAATGCCACGTACTCGATTCCAGCAAGGGTTTCGGGTAAGGGGTGTTACAATATTACTCGCATGAAAGTTATCATCCAAGAGAATTCATCTTCATTCGAGCATTGAAGGCACAATTAGGACAACTTGCTTCCAATTTGAATACTCAACCATCAGGTTCATTACCTAGTGACACGAAAAATCCTAATCCGATAGGGAGAACATTGTAAGGTTACCACTCTTAGGAGTGGTAAACAAAATAGCGAACACTTTATCGACTCTATTGTAGCACCTCAAGATGCAAACTGAGTGATCACTAGTGAGAAGGCTGAATCTAAAGAATTTTTCAATGCATTACACAAAAAAGTTCAATAAATTATAACTCAAATGCCTATTGTTCAACCTTCAAAACTGTCGACGCAATCAAAGGTGTCAGCACAAGCAGATACATCTAGACCTTTACCTTTCCCACAAAGATTCAAGAAGAATGAGCATGCAAGCAGTATCAGCAGTTTCTGGACACACTAAAGTAACTGCAGATCAACATTCCTTTAGTAGATGCTTTGGTACAAATTTTGAGTTATGGGAAATTTATGAAAAACCTCTAGTCCAAGAAGAAAAAGCTCATTAATATTGAAAATATTACAGTCACACAAGGTTGTAGTGCTGTTTTGACAAACAAGTTACCCCGTAAATTGAAGGATCCTGGGAGCTTTACCATCCCATGTTCAATTGGAAATCATTATTTGGGTAAGGCTTTATGCGACTTGGGAGCTAGCATTAACCTGACTGTTTACTTTCAGAAAGTTGGGAATTGGTCACATGAAATCTACTGCAGTGACATTACAACTTGTCAGTTGATCCTTGGCTCAACCTGAAGGGCAAATAAAATACATCTTAGTTCATGTAGATAAATTAGTTTTTCCACATGATTTTATCATACTTGACTGCGAGGCAAACAAGGAGGTTCCCATAATCTTGGGATGACCATTTTTATCCATTGGCTGAACTCTGATTGATGTGTATAAAGGTGAACTAACCATGTGACTTAATGATGAGCTCATCACCATCAGTGTTTTTGAATCTGTTCAATGCAAGGACAAAGAAAAATGCCATACTATTGATGTGCTAGATGATCTAATTGAGGAAGAATTCAATGGCCAAAGCACAGCACTCTTTGAAGAGTTTGCAGTGACATCTGATGTCGAATTCTTAGCCGATTGTGATAACATGGTTGAAGCTCATAATCTTGAACTCAAGCATGGATGGCAGATTGAATCCTTAGACCTAGCCAATAGAACAACCTTAATTTTCAAACCATCTATTGAAGAAGCTCCTACTCTAGAATTGAAACCACTACCTCATCATCTTAAATATGTCTTTCTAGGTTATCATAATACTCTCCCAGTTATTGTCTCCACAACACTAGACGCAACTCAAGAAGAGAAATTGGTCCATATTCTCAAGCAACATAAAAGATTTATTGCTTGGAAAATTGCTAATATTCAATGTATTAGTCTTTCTTTTTACATACGTAAGATCAAGTTGGAAGATGAAGGCAAGCAATTGATTGAATAGCAAAGAAGATTAAACGAGAAGATGAAGGAAGTTGTTAAAAAGGAAATCATAAAATGACTTGATGCTGGAATTATTTACCCAATTTCTGTTAGCAATTGGGTAAGTCCAGTTCAAAGTTTGCCTAAAAAGAGTGGCATCATTATGGTTCACAATGATAAGGACCAATTAATTCCTATATGCATTCTACAGGATGGCAAGTTTGTATGGATTCTCGCAAATTGAGTGCTGTCACAAAGAAGGATCACTTCCCACTTCCTTTCATTGACCAAATGTTGGATTGACTTGCTAGAAAGCCTATTATTTCTTTTTAGACTGCTATTCTAGGTGCAATCAAATTGCTATTGCACCGAAGGATCAGGAGAAAACAACCTTTACTTGCTCTTTTGGTACTTTCGCTTTTCATCGTATGCCTTTTGGTTTTTGCAATGCACCAACCACATTTCAAAGGTGCATGATGGCAATATTCTCAAATATGATCGAAAACTCTTTATAGGTGTTTATGGATGATTTATCAGTCTATGGGAATAATTTTGATCATTGCGGTGACAATTTGGATAAAGTACTGAAGCAATGTGAGGACACACATCTTGTCTTGAATTGGGAAAAATGTCATTTCATGGAAACTGAGGCATTGTGTTAGGGCACCGCATCTCTAGTCAAGGCATTCAAGTGGACAAAGCTAAGGTGGAAATCATTGAGAAATTACCTCCACCAACAAACGTGAAAGGTATTCGTAGTTTTTTGGCACATGCGGGGCTTTACCAACGATTTTTTAGAGATTTTTCAAAAATTACAAAGCCCTTATGCTCATTGCTGGAACAGAATAAAAAATTCTTCTTTGACGATGCATGTCTGGATACCTTTATTCAGTTAAAAAAGAAGCTAGTGAATGCACTCATTGTCGTTGCACCCGCTTGGTCTTAACCTTTTGAAGTTATGTGCAATGTAAGCGACTTTGTTGTAGGTGTAGTGCTAGGATAATGGCAAGGAAAAATGTTTCACGCCATCTATTATGCTAGCAAAACTCCTACAGAGGCTCAACTCAATTATACCATAAAAGAGAAAGAATTGCTAGTTGTAGTCTTTTTTTTCAACAAGTTTCGTTCCTATCTTGTCAGTGCAAAGGTTACTGTACTCACTGATCATTTAGCATTGAGATATCTCTTTGCGAAAAAGGATGCCAAACAAAGACTGATACATTGGATATTACTATTGCAAGAATTTGACATCGAGATAAAAGACCGTAAGGATTCAGAAAATCAAGTTGCAGACCATCTATGTCGATTGGAAGTTGACAGCGAAGATGGAAACACACTTAAAACTGTCGACGCATTCCCAGATAAGAAGTTATTTGCTGTAAATGCAACCCCTTGGTATGCAGATTTTGTTAATTATCTAGCGTGTGGAAAACTCCCATTTGGGTGTCATAGGCCATAAAAAAGAAAGACTTTCTTCCTGACGTAATAAAGTATCATTGGAATGAACCGTATTTATTCAAGGTATGCAATGACAACATTATTCGACGTTGTGTTCTGGAAGAGGAGATGCTTTCAATCCTGAAGCATTGACATGATGCTTCTTATGAAGGTCATTTCGGTGGTATGAGAACTACTACTAAATTTCTCCAATCAGGATTCTACTGGCTGATATTATTCAAAGACACCCATAATTTTTTGAATCAATGTGATAGGTTTCAGAGCACCGGTTCTATATCCCGATGTAATGAAATGTTACAGCAGCTTATTATGGAGGTTGAATTATTTGATATTTGGGGTATGGATTTTACGGTACCGTTTTTGACTTCATTTGAAATTTGCATATATTAGTAGTTGTTGACTACATCTTGAAGTGGGAGGAAGTTGTTGTAGTCCCAAAGGATAATGCGAAGACAGTGCTAATTTTTTTTTCACAATCATATACTTACCCGATTTGGCACACCAAAGGCATTGATTAGTGATCAGGGTTGTAACAGCCCGATTTCAGTAAAGTCCGAATAGTGGTTTCGTAACCACAAATCTGAGCCAGAAAGATAAAATATTTTAATATTATGAAATGATTCGTAATGTGATAGAAAGATTACATGAGAATTTTGATAGGAAAATGTTATCAATTAGGTGCCTAATTGTAGAAAAAACTAAAATACATAAAATGTCAAATTTGAATTCTAGTAGCTATAAGGATTAAATATCTATGGAATTCAAAACTTGAGTTCCTTAAATGGTAATTAAACCATTGATAGAAAATATGTAGATATTTTTGGTGAATCATCCATGGAAAACTTAAAAAAAGTTAAGGACTAAATTGGAATGATAATCAAATTAAATGAAATATCATCATTTTATATCATCTTATTCAACCTAAAATCCATGGAAACTCTAGGAGAGAGAAAACAAGCTTTCCAAGCACAAATTGGTAAGTTCTTATGTCCCATTTTTAGTAGTTTTTATATTTTTGAGATCGGGAAAGCTTAATTTCTCTATTTGGGGGGTTAATTTGAATAGATATCAAAGTATAGAAAATTTTCCACAGATGAACATGCTGAAATTTTAAAGTTTATAGTAGAAAATGAAAGTTGTTGATAGATAAACAACTTTTACAAAGGGAAACTTGATTTAGGGACTAAATTGAAAATTGGTAAAACCCATGAACAATTTTGAAATTTTTAGAATACATGTGCTATCAAGGTTATATTAGAATTTTGATTAGGCTTGGAATAAGGATTAAATTGCGTGAATTTCAATTTCCGAGCCTAGGGACGAAATTGGAATTAATCAAAAGTATAGGGGCAAAATGGTACTTTTGCCTAGATTGTAAATTGAGTTCAAGAGAATATGAAATGGATTGAATTGATGATTAAATTCTTTTATATAGATCCAGAAGTACCAAACAAAGAGCTAGATCGAGGAAAGGAAAAGATTTTGGATTAGTAGATTTTAGTTACGAACAAATATCAATGTAAGTTCGTATAACTTAAATGAGCATAAAAATATGTTGTTTTAAATGCTATATTACATTATATATGTTGTATGAAATTTGTATGTACGGAAATTGTAATGAATGGAATGGTATATGATGGAAATTTATTGATAAAGGGTAAAATTCCATATGAATATTGAATTCCGATGGATAAATGTGATTTCCCTGATAAAACTGCATGTGTTGCAGAATGGATTTAGCCTGAACGGGTAATCTGAAATGATTCTCTCAAGTATATGCTTCAATTAGGATTTAGCCTGGACTAGTAATCCTAATTGACTTTATTTATCCTGGACTGGTAATCCAAAATGAACTCTATAGGGAATTCTTTGTCACATAAAGGATTTAGCATGAACTGGTAATCTGACAAAGCCCTTAAAGTATATGTAAAAGCTAGAATTTAGCCTGGACTAGTAATTCTGCTGTGTGATATGTGGCTCAAGAGTGTACCTATAAGGTACTACTGGACATGAATTGACAGATAATGGAACTGTACATCTCGAGTGTACTACTTGAAATATCCATCGGAAATTCAATGATTCAACGGATAAAATACGCATATAGCATGATGAGCTCATCTATGCATATTGGTATATTATGACTAACATGTTGGTTGAGTATGTGTGAATAGGTAAATTACCAAATAGTTGGAAAAGCATGTTTTGCATGGTTAATATATTAAATGTAATGGGTAAGATTAATTTATATTATACGAGCTTACTAAGCATAATATGCTTACTAGGTTTTATTTTCCATGTTTTATAATGCTCAAAGCTCGTAAAGGTTGGAGATTGGTCGGAGCAAATCATCATACTATCAATCTATCGTTTTGGTATAAATGAAAATCTTATTTTGTTAATGGCATGTATAGGCTAAATAAACTAAATGATGGCATGTAAATAATGAATGAATTTTAGCCATTGGAATGGCTAATATACTTATGTTTTGATAAATGTCATGGTTGAGTCAATATATTAACTAAAATGATAAGTATGAACACCTAATTTTGCAAATTATGTAAGTTATATAAAGGTAAGTCATTAAACACAAATATATGATGAAATGTATTGATTTGAATGATAGAAATTGATTTGAATTATATTTTTGATTGGTTGGTGTAACATCCGGGATTTAGGAGCTTCCCATTTACCTTGTATCTGTGTGTTTGGTATGCTTTGTATGTTGTGTGATGTGGCTGGGGTCCCCGGGAAGGCTCGGGTTTAAGAAGGAACCTTGGCCAAAATTTTAATTTTGGGCACTTTAGAAGGGAAGCTGACTGGGGTAGGACCTAAGATTTACGGCTTGTGTTTGGTGACACAAGAAATTAAATGGTAAGGTGGGAAAGAAAGTACAACTTAAGAGGCAGGAGAGTGACGCCACAAGGAGCAGGGAAGGAGTAGGTTCGAGGCGCACAGTTCTCATTTTTGGAATTTATTTTGGCGTCAGGATGAGCAGAGTTGGATTCAGCAAAGGACCTTGAAGAGGGGAGTGTGGAATTGGTCAAATATTTTGAATTAGAGGCCATGAGAGAAAGGTGGGTTTTGACTTATTCAAAACATTTCAAATGGGAGGTTGTGAGTGAAGATAGGAGAAAATCAAGGGGATGAAGGTGGAAAAGGGTGTGAACCATTTTTCTTAGTGGTGTTAGGAGGGATATACATTCGGTTTAGTGGGTATAGGTGCCGAATTGTTTTGAAGAGTAGGCTTTTTGGTGTAGTGAGCTTTTCTTTTTTGGCATTTGGGGCTGTTGTACATTTGGCGATTTTGTTCTTCTCTTTGAAGAGCCGAAACCCCTAAGATCTTTGTCCATTCTTCATTTAGCCTAAACCGAAACCATTTCCCTCCCTCTCTTTTGCATTTTTGGTACCTTGAGTTCTTTGCCTCATCACCAAAAAGCTGAAACAAGTCTCTCATCTTCTTTTGTTGAAAAGTGTCCTCTTTTGATAACCTCTTGGCCGAATCCTCTATTCCTCTCCATTTCATCATCTTTCCCTTTTTCCCCTCTTGTCGAACCCTTTTGGTTTCTATTCTACTTTTTGCTTCTTCCCTCATTTACTTCAAGGCCAAAACATCTGTGCTTCGATTCTTCCTTTATCTTCTTTGGTAAGCCGAAACTTATCTTCTCTTCTTTCTCCCTGAGTTGTTCTTAATTCCTTGATTAGCCGAATCCCTTTGGTGCTCACATCTCTTGTTCAATTCTTATTTCAGTGAAGTGTCGCCACTCATCCCCTATCTCCTTTCCAAATCGATTCCTTCCTGTTAGGTGGTAAGCGCCATCTTCTTTCTTGTTTCTCTCTTATTTTCTGATTGGTTAGTAACCATAGGGGTTAATCTTGTTCTGTATCTCTTTGGCCGAATGTAGGAGGGGCCTCCTTTCACATTCTTTTTGCATCTAATCACTGTTGAGGGATCCTAGGGGAGACAATCCGTCAATCAACTGATCTATTAATTCAAGTGTAGTAGCCTCCAGGTTCTGTCGATTTTGGTAAGAACTCCTTCATCGAGAGTGTTTATTTTTTATTTTTATCTTATTCAATGGTTTAACTCGGTCTTCTGACCAAGACCGTTTTTGTGGAATCAAATACCATTCAAGCAAAGGAGGGGGTTAGACCCGTAGTCTCTACGATTCCTGTGATCCTTGTGATTTTGATAAGCAGATCGCTATGATCCCTGCGAGTGAGGATGTTAACGAAGTTGATAGTGTAGTCTTGCGTGTTTACATGTGTGTAATTACCACACCACTCTTTAATTGTATAAATCATAATTGTGTTATGTGTGAAAGCTGAAAATTTCGGCAATGGCGATTGAGTTACCCATGATGGGTAAAATCGAAACCCCAGGTCAGTGTATTTTGATTAAGCCTTATAAATGATGTTGATAGCATGATTATGTGTGTGCTCAAAATGTTGCATGTATGACATCATATAACCTGTTTATTATACTATGTTGCATGTGCATGGGATTTGGGATATTAATGATATGAAGGGGAAGTGTATATCGGTGACATTGTCACACTGAATGATGGCTTGGTGCCTCATTATCGTATCGGTGATTTGATCACAAGGTTATCGGTGGCTAAACCACAATATATTGACTTTGAGCAGTGTGTCTGTCAGCATGACTGCCAAAGAGGAGTGTAGAGGATGGAGGGTTGATTGTAGAAATCCCCACAGGTGTGTTGAGGATGGACATATTGAGTGGAGTATAGAGGATAGAAAATTAGGCTGGGTTGGGCTATCATATTGATTATGTGGACTAATTGCACACTGAATCTTGTGACTCACTCTTTCCTTAACAACTTGCAGGTAATCCTTAGCTCTTTAGACTGGGCTAGAGTGGACTCGAGGTGGCTATGCATGGGTTACTCTAATAAACTTTAATTTGATTATCGTTTTCTAATTTTGGGGATTTTTCTTGATTTGTAATAAGGCCACTTCAAAGTTTGGAAGTTTTCTTTTGCATTTTAACTCTTGGACATATTCATTACAAACTGCTTGATGGGACGTTTTAAAATAATACAACCTGAAGTTTTCTTTGGAACCTGTTAAACAACGTTTTTATAAAAAGGGATTTTATTAATAATTTAATAATTGAATAATCGATAATTATTTTCAAATGATAAATTTGTAACTTAAATGAACAACGGGTTTTCAAATGAGCCACGAAACTTGAGATTTTGAAAATGTCTTAAAAACACTTCTGAAGCTCGTAAACTTTCTAAACTCTTTCCTAGTGACATGCCAGATCCGATCGTGGTGTTTGGGCCGGGTTTGGGGTGTTACAATTTGGTATCAGAGCCTGGTTTAAAAGCTCGGCCTAGGGTTTTTGGGTTCAAAATGTTTTTCAAATTTTGTATTTAAGATGGTTTTTAAAAAATATATATATATGAACCTGTTCTCTGGAAGCATGGCACCTGAGTCTCCGACCCAAGTCTGCCAGATAAGTTTTCTGATGGTTAAGTGATTTGCATAAAGTGGATGTATTATGTGAATATGTTGCCATGGATGATAGAATTAAGGAAACTCTGCTTTAGTGATGAAACCTATAGGTATATGTGTGCTTGCGAAAAAAAACTACTTAAAACTCTATTTTCATAAAACTACTCATTAATCAACAGTGAAAAGAAATGCTAATTCATAAAATTCGTAAACCAGATTAAGACGAAACGATAGACGTGAGCGGTAGGGGATGTGGACGTGTTACACGTGGCCGCGGGAGAGGCCAGGGACTGAGGTTGAACTCTCAGAAGCGTGAAATGAGCCTGAGGGCGAAGTGCCAGCATTACCGGTGGTAGAAGCAAGATCGCAAGACAGAACTGGTGGAGATGATGCCCTGTCCTAGGCAATGCTGCGTGTGTTGGAGCGAGCGGCTGGGGCAAGCATCGGAACAGCAACTCGGAAGTACATCCCTGAACGACTTCGAGCGAATGGAACTGAAGTGTTTAGGGGTATCTCTAGGGTAGCTCTGAATGTGGCTGAGTATTGGCTGGCGGCAGTCGAGAGATTTATGGATGATCTAGATTGCACGGCAGAGGAGAAGCTAAAGGGCGCGGTGTCTCTACTTCGAGACGAGGCGTATCAGTGGTGGCTCACCGTGAGAGGGGGTATTTCGGTGGACCGAGTTGATTGGGATTTGTTTAAGATGATGTTCCAAGGGAAATACGTTGGGGCCAGTTATGTGGATGCTCAGAGGAAAGCATTCTTGAATTTAGTTCAAGGGGGTAAATCGGTAGCTGAGTATGAGGCGAAATTTCTACGGTTGAGCCGGTACGCTCGAGGGATAGTTGCAATCGATTATGAGCGTTGTGTGTGGTTCGAGGATGGGCTGCGAGACGAGCTGCGAGTGTTGATTGCTCCACAACGGAAGCAGATATTTACAAGACGACTTTTCGGATTGGCTATGGTCACTACGAGTTCTTAGTAATGCCGTTTGGGTTGACAAATGCACCACATGCGTTCATGCATATGATGAATCGGTTTTTCCAACCCTATCTGGACCGGTTCGTCGTAGTATTTATAGATGACATTCTGGTATATTCCAAGACAGAAGAGGAACATGATTCGCATCTTCGGGTGGTTTTGCAGATTTTAAGGGAGAAGTAGCTGTACGCCAAATTTAGCAAGTGTGAGTTTTGGTTGAAGGAAGTTACATTTCTGGGTCATGTGGTGTCTGTAGAAGGGATTAGGGTTGATCCCCGGAAGATTGAAGCTGTGTTGGATTGGAAACCGCCTAAGTCTGTTGCAGAGATCTGAAGTTTCTTGGGATTGGAAGGTTACTACAAAAGGTTTGTAGAGGGTTTCTCCTTGATTGCGGCACCCTTAACTAAGTTGTTGAGTAAAGGGGTACCTTTTGTTTGGACTGGTAAGCAACAGGAAAGTTTTGAGAAGCTGAAGGGGATTTTGACAGTCGCCGAATTAAGGTTAGGAGCGCTACCGGGCAGATCGGAAATATTCACAGACAAAAACATACACTCAATTATCATTCTCAGACATAATGTCCCTTAAACGGGTCCTCGAGACATTAATCATACTTAGAAGTTGGGTCGGGACTAAAATGAAACACATATGAAATGTCATGAAAATTTTAAACTTTTCTAAAATACAGGGGAGGCACGTCCGTAGGAGGAGACCATGTGCCCTCCATGGCTACTAGACACCCCGTGTGTCCTTTCGTGTCTATATACTGACTTGGTCCCCACGGCCACCAGACACGGTCGTGTGTCCTGACCGTGGTCCTATACTGACTTCCCCACCACAGCCACCAAACATGCCTGTGTCAAGGCCGTGTTATTTTTAGGCTACATTCTACCAATTTACCCACGGTCTTAGGCACGCCCGTGTGCCACAACCGTGTGACATTATAGGCCATTCACAAGGCCAAAATGCCACCCACAAGGGTCAAACCTATAAGCAACATATATCATCCCATTTCATTTACATATAACCATTAAAACATATCAAATCGTCATCCCAAATCATGCATATTTGACAACTAAGGAGAATCACACATTAATACATTCGAAATCAACTCCAAACATAATAATTTGCATGACCAAAACACAATTATGCTCAAACATCATTCACCTATAAACTTACCATTTCAAAACCATTTCCATATCTACTAATCATACCAAAACAACTTCACATATCATACTTCTTTAAGCATATATCAAAACATATCTAGCCAAATCACATGGCTAAGTTCACTTTACAAATTATACCAAGAACTAGCCTATACATGCCATATCTAGCTATATACATATCCAAGGTGTACCAAAATGATATTAGTGGTATGATGATGATCCTTGACGGTCCCGAGCCTTCAGTTGACGACCTATAAAATAGATTAAAGACACATGGAGTAAGCTTTCCCAAAAGCTTAGTAAGTCAACACACAAACAAACTTGATATATAAAGCATGTAAACATATAACCACATTGGCACATTTCTTCTACAAGGTAAATTTCTCACATTTATACTTTGATTCCTATTCTTTGCCAAATTGCCACATTTATCAATTCAAGAATCATAAACACATAGTTTTTCATATATGCTTTCATGTAACATATTTCCAATCCATTATAGTACAACACATAGTCACTTACCTATATACACATTTGGTGTATAATCAACGTACCTGAATTGGACATTCATTTACTTAATCTATCAAAGCTCAGATTTGTCATTCGTATTTCAGACTTGCCCATTGAACCATAAGGAAATCCAGTAAAATACTCAAAAGCTCAGAATAGTAGTACAATGCCATCGTCCCAGACGAGGTCTTACATGTACTCAGATATCGATGCCACTTTCCTAGACAGGGTCTTACATGAATCAGAACGATGCCAATGTCCCAGACATGGTCTTACACGTAAAGATCATAATCATGCCAACATCCCAGATGTGGTCTTATACGTAAAGCTCATATTGATGCCAACATCCCAGACGTGGTCTTACACATAATCAGATATCGATGCCACTGTCCCGAATAGGGTCTTACATGAATCTCAAATCAATACCAACGTCCTAGACGTGGTCTTACATGATAAAAACAGAACAGATATCTATGACGTGACTTAGCCAATCCTATCTATTCCTAGGTTCGTACGGGGCTTCTCAGACTTAGTTACTATATCGAACTTATCTTAGAATTCAATTACAAACCTCTCATAAGCATTCATTATCATTATTAAACATATGAACAATTACAAATGCATACATATTCATTTATTTGTATAGTGACTTACCTCGGATTCGGTTTATCGGAATGAAAACGGCTACTCGTTTACTTTCGCTTTCCCGTGATCTAAATCTGTTTTCTTCGGTTCTTGATCTAAACATATTCAGAATTAATCCTTTTATTCACTATTTCATTCAATTCAATCCATACACACATATTTTGGGCTATTTACAAATTAACCTTCAAATTTGCACACTTAATCAATTTAGTCCATTTTTCTAAAAACATCAAATTCACAAAATCTACCCATACACATGCTTAGCTGAATATTCATACATCACATATAAGCCTACATTTTCCATCAAATTTACAAATTAGTCCCTCAATTTGCCATTTTCTCAATTTAGCCCTATTTAGCTAAATTCATCAAAACTTCAAGAACAAAACATTTTCATCTACCACCAATCTATCATTTAACACCTTAAAGCATCATAAAGCTCAACATATCATCAATGGCATAACTTACAAAAAACACCAATACACAAAATTGAAAATGGGTTTGATAGTAGACGAAGCAACGATTTCAAAAACGTAGAAATTATCAAAAATGGATTAAAAACTTACCTTGAATTTAGCTTTCAAATGGCCGAATATAACAAAGTATTTCTTTCCTATCTTTGTTTGTGCTTTTCGGTGGATGAACAATGCATTAAAGCTTATTTTTAAGCTTTAGTTTTGTTAATAATATGATATAAACTAATTTACCAATATAACCTTTCATATAAATATATGTATCACATAGTTACAAGGTCATTTATGACCTTTGCCATCCACTAACCATGGAAATGGCTAAATTGCCACATAAGTCCTCACATTTATAAAGCCACAACATATAAGCACTTTAACATATAGTATACAACTTTCACCTTCAATGCAATTTCATCCTTTTGTCAAATTAAACACACAGACGGACAAATTAGCTCATGGAAATTTAATACATGCTTAATCACATAACAAAAACATAGAAAATAATATTAAAATTTTATTCGGACTCAGATTCGTGGTCCCGAAACCACTGTTTCGACTAGGGTATAAACTGGACTGTTACAATTCTCCCCTTAGGGATTTTCATCCTTGAAAATTTTACCGTTAAACAGAGTCGGATATTGTTGTCTCATTGAATCCTCAAGCTCCCACGTAGCCTCTTCAATTCCGTCTCGATTCCACAGTACTTTCACTAACGGAATTCTTTTGTTTCTCAACTCTTTCACTTCACAAGCTAAGATACATATCGGTTCCTCTTCGTATGTCATATCAGATCGGATTTCAATCTCAGATGGAGCAATCACATGCGATGGATCGGATCGATACCTACGGAGCATTGAAACATGAAATACGTTGTGTATCTTTTCTAGCTCAGAGGGTAACTTTAATCTGTATGCAACCAGCCCGACACGTTCAATAATCTCATACGGCCCGATGAACCTTAGACTTAATTTGCCTTTACGTCTGAACCGAAGCACTTTCTTCCACGGAGACACTTTCAGAAATACTTTGTCACCGATTTCAAATTCTATATCTTTACATTTCAAGTCTACGTAAGACTTCTAACGAACAGATGCTGCTTTTAAACAATCTCAGATCTGTTTCATTTTCTGTTCTAAATCTTTTATCAGATCAACCCTATGTAGCTTATTTTCACCGAGCTCAATCTAATACAGAAGTCTTTTTCCACAATATTTACATTCATGTCTCTTGAATCAAACATTATCAACACTAGCCACTGAAGTTGCTGGAGTTTTAGAACTCATTTGCGGTCTAGCTCGATTTCTGTTCAATTGACCCATATTATTTCTGGAACGACTCTGATTATCTCTGAATTTCTTTGAAGATGACTGAAATGATTTGCTTGGAAATATTTTTCTCATATCACGTGCTTCAGATTCAGCTTTTCTTTTATCTTTCCCGAGTGCCTCAGCTTTACACGCTCTATCAACGAGTACAACGAACTCTTTTATTTCTAAGATCCCGACTAACAGACGAATGTCTTCATTAATGCCGACTAACCAGACTATTACAGAGGCTTCGGTTTTGATTTAGCCTGAGGCCGGTAAAGAGTTTGTGGTTTATTGTGACCCATCTCACACGGGGTTGGAATGTGTGTTAATGCAGGATGGGAAGGTTGTTGTGTATGCATCTCAGCAGTTAAGACCGCATGAAATTAAATATCCCACGCATGATTTGGAGTTGGCTGCAGTAGTTTTCGCTCTGAAGATTTGGAGACATTATTTGTATGGAGAGAAGTCTGTTATCTACACCAACCACAAGAGTTTGAAATATCTTCTAACCCAAAAGGAGTTAAATTTAAGGCAGCGGAGGTGGATTGAGCTGTTGAAAGATTATGACTGCTCGATCGAATATCATCCAGGTAAGGCTAATGTGGTCGCAGATGCGTTAAGCCAGAAAGTAATATCATATTGAGAGCGATGTTTGCCCATCTCAGTTTATATAAGGACAGAAGTCTGTTAGCTGAACTCCAAGTGAAACAGACATGGGTGAATCAGATTAAAGAGAAGCAGTTATTGGATGATGTCTTGAGTGCTTGACTTCTACAAGTACAGAATGGTGGGGCAGAAGATTACAGTTTGAATGGTGATGGGGTTTTGTGTTTTCATGAGAAGGTTTGCATGCCGAAGGATGTGGAATTAAGGCAGATGATTCTTCAGGAAGCGCATAGTAGCCCTTACGCTACGCATCCTAGAGGGAGTAAAATGTACCGGGATCTGCGTGAACAGTTCTGGTGGCCTGGGTTGATGCGGGAAGTTACGGAGTTTGTGGGAAAGTGTTTAACGTGTTAGCAGGTAAAAGTCGAGCATCAGTTGCCTTTGGGGTTATTGCAACCGGTGAGGATTCCACAGTGAAAATGGGAGAGGATCACTATGGACTTTGTTAGTGGGCTACCTCTTACGCCTACTAAGAAAGTTTCGGTATGGGTGATTGTGGATCAGTTAACGAAGTCCACGCATTTTATACCTGTTCGTGTCGACTACTCTCTTCAGAGGTTGGCTAAGTTGTATGTGGCAGAAATTGTGAGGTTGCATGGGGTACCAATATCAATCATATCAGATAGAGACCCTAGGTTTACATCGCGATTCTAGAGGGCACTGTATCAGGCATTGGGTACAAGATCGGACTTGACCTGACTTTTCATCCCTGGTGATGGTCGATCTAAGAGGGTAATTTAGATCTTGGAGGATATGTTGAGAGGTTGTGTCATTGACTTTAAGGGTAGTTGGGAAGAGTTCTTACTGTTGGTAGAATTCGCATACAACAACAACAACTACCAATCTAGTATTCAGATGGCGCCCTATGAAGCGTTATATGGGCGGAGGTGTCGTACTCCTACCTGTTGGACAGAACTGGGTGAGCGTCAGACTTTGGGTCCAGAATTGGTTGCAGAGACAGAGGAGAAGTTTAAGTTAATTAGGGCTTGATTAAAGGAAGCTTCCGATAGGCAAAATTCATATACAGATTTGAAGCGAAAGGAGATAGAGTTTGCAGTAGGTGATCGCGTGTTCTTGAAAGTTTCACCTTGGAAGAATGTGATGAGGTTTGGACAGAAGGGCAAGCTAAGTCCCAAGTTTATCGGGCCTTATCGAGTTTTGAAACGTGTGGGTCCAGTGGTGTATCAACTGGAGTTACCTTCAGAATTGAAACATATGCATGATGTGTTCCATGTTTCAATGTTAAGACACTACCGATAGAATCCGTCTCACATCGTGCCAGTTGAGAAAATTAAGGTAAGGCTAGATTTGTCTTATGAGGAGGAAATAGTCGAGATCTTGGAATGAGAAATTAAGGTGCTAAGAGGGAGATCGGTCCCGTTGGTCAAAGTCTTGTGGCAAAATCACGGTTTGGAAGAGGCAACGTGGGAGCCTGAGGATGTTATGCAGCAGCAATACCCTCGTCTCTTTTAACCAGGTAATTTCAAGGCTGAAATTTCTTTAAACAGGGTAGAACTGTAACATCCAGGATTTAGGGGCTCCGTATTTACCTTTTATCTATGTGTTTGGTATGCTTTGTATGTTGTGTGATGTAGCTGGGGTACCCGAGAAGGATCGGGGTTAAGTCGGAACCTTGGCCAAAATTTTAATTTTGGGCACTTTAGGAGGGAACCTGACTGGGGCAGGACCTAAGGTTTATGGCTTGTGTTTGGTGACACAAGAAATTAAGTGGTAAGGTGGGAAAGAAAATGCAATTTAAGAGGCAGGAGAGTGACACCACAAGGAGCAGGGAAGAAGCAGGTTCGAGGCTCACAGTTCTCATTTTTGGAATTTATTTTGGCGTCAGGATGAGCAGAGTTGGATTCAGCAAGGGACCTTGAAGAGGGGAGTGTGGAATTGGTCAAATATTTTGAATTAGAGGCCATGAGAGAAAGGTGGGTTTTGACTTGTTCAAAACATTTCAAATGGGAGGTTGTGAGTGAAGATAGGAGAAAATCAAGGGGATGGTGGAAAAGGGTGTGAGTCGTTTTTCTTAGTGGTGTTAGAGGGATATTCATTCGATTTAGTGGGTATAGGTGCTGAATTATTTTGAAAAGTTAGCTTTTCGGTGTAGTGAGCTTTTCTTTTTCGGCATTTGGGGCTGTTGTGCATTTAGCGATTTTGTTCTTTTCTTTGAAGAGCCGAAACCCCTAAGATCTTTGTCCATTCTTCATTTAACCTAAACTGAAACCATTTCCCTCCCTCTCTTTTTCATTTTTGGTACCTTGAGTTCTTTGCCTCATCACCAAAAAGCCGAAACAAGTCTCTTATCTTCTTTTCTTGAAAAGTGTCCTCTTTTGATAACCTCTTGGCCGAATCTTCTATTCCCCTCCATTTCATCATCTTTCCCTTTTTCCCCTCTTGCCAAACCCTCTTAGTTTCTATTTTTCTTTTTACTTCTTCCCTCATTTACTTCAAGGCCGAAACATCTATGCTTCGTTTATACCTTTATCTTCTTTGGTAAGCCGAAACCTATCTTCTCTTCTTTCTCCCGGAGTTGTTCTTAATTCCTTGATTAGCCAAATCCCTTTGGTGCTCACATCTCTTGTTCGATTCTTGTTTCAGTGAAGTGTCGCCACTCATCCCCTATCTCCTTTCCAAATCGATTCCTTCCTGTTAGGTGGTAAGCGCCATCTTCTTTCTCGTTTCTCTCCTATTTTCTGATTGGTTGGTAACCGTAGGGGTTAATCTTGTTTTGTATCTCTTTGGCTGAATGTAGAAGGGGCCTCCTTTCGTGTTCTTTTTGCATCTAATCACTGTTGAGGGATCCTAGGGGAGACAATCGGTCAATCAAGTAACCTATTAATTCAAGTGTAGTAGCCTCCAGGTTCTGTAGATTTTGGTAAGAACTCCTTCGTCGAGAGTGTTTATTTTCGATTTTTATCTTATTTAATGGTTTATCTCGGTCTTCTGACCAAGATTGTTTTTATGGAATCAAATACCAGTCAAGCAAAGGAGGGGGTTGGACCCGTAATCCTAGCCCCTAAGTTCAAGAAACGTGCGGTGTCTGCCGTTCGAGATTGTCCACCAGGTTGTGGGCCAGCTTCAGAAAGGGATGAGCAGATCGCTGTGATCCCTGCGAGTGAGGATGTTAACGAGGTTGATAGTGTACGTGTTTAGAGGTGTGTAATTACCACACCACTCTTTAATTGTATAAATCATAATTGTGTTATGTGTGAAAGCCGAAAATCTCGGCAATGGCGATTGAGTTACCCATGATGGGTAAAACCGAAACCCCAGGTCAGTGTATTTTGATTAAGCCTTATAAATGATGTTTATAGCATGATTATGTGTGTGCTCAAAATGTTGCATGTATGACATCATATAACCTGTTTATTATACTATGCATGTGCATGGGATTTTGGATATTAATGATATGAAGGGGAAGTGTATATCGGTGACATTGTCACACTAAATGATGGCTTGGTGCCTCATTATCGTATTGGTGATTTGATCACAAGGTTATCGGCGGCGAAACTACGATATATTGACTTTGAGCAGTGTGTCTGCCAGCATGACTGCCAAAGAGGAGTGTAGAGGATGGAGGGTTGATTGTAGAAATCCCCACAGGTGTGTTGAGGATGGACATATAGAGTGGAGTGTAGAGGATGGAAAATTAGGCTGGGTTGGGCTATCATATTGATTATCTATTTATGTTATAATGATTGGGCTTCGGCGGAAGGTGTTTTGGGGCTCAGGCCCACTTGTGGATTATGTGGACTAATTGCACACTGAGTCTTGTGACTCACTCTTTCCTTAACAACTTGCAGGTAATCCTTAGTTCTTTGGACTGGGCTGGAGTGGACTCGAGATGGCTATGCATGGGTTACTCTAGTAAACTTTAGTTTGATTATCGTTTGCTACTTTTGGGGATTTTTCTTGATTTGTAATAAGGCCACTTCAAAGTTTGGAAGTTTTCTTTTGGGTTTTAACTCTTGGACATATTCATTACAAACTGCTTGATGGGACGTTTTAAAATAATACAACCTGAAGTTTTCTTTGGAACCTGTCAAACAACGTTTTTTATAAAAAGGGATTTTATTAATAATCTAATAATTGAATAATCGATAATTGTTTTCAAATGTCGCCTAATTGCGAGGCTTGGCTAACTAAATTTGTAACTTAAATGAACAACGGGTTTTCAACTGAGCCACGAAACTTGAGATTTTGAAAATGTCTTAAAAACACTTCTAAAGCTCATAAACTTTCTAAACTCTTTCCTAGTGACATGCCAGATCTGGTCGTGGTGTTTGGGCCAGGTTTAGGGTGTTACAGTTGGATTATACTTGTAAGTATTGATGCAAGAAAATGGTAAATTTGGGTGAGAAATGAGGCTATGGAATTTCCTTATTTTGTCCACACGAGTAGACATACAGGTGTGTCATGGCCATGTGAAACCTACACCTAATTCGAATTAAATTAATTAACTACACGGCCTAGCACACGGGCATGTGGCATGGCGTGTGGCGTAAGTCAAAGAGCAACCTAAATTGGATAAGGCCTGAGGCACCGGCGTGTCTGAGGGTCACATGGGCATGTCCCTTGGACCACACGAGCGTGTGAGTCCTGCACCTTGGAAAATTTTTAAAATGTCACGAAAAATTCTTAGAGTTTTCGATTAAGTTTTGAATCGATTCTAATGTTTGTAGTAGGCATTGAGGGTCCATTTAAGGGAAGTCATAAACAATCTCTGTTAATGAATAGTGATTTACATGATTTATATGAAAATGTTCTGAAAAATATCGATAAAGCTTCGTAACCCTATTTCGACGACGGATACGAGTTAGGGGTGTTACAAGGGTACACACTTTCATTGCAACCAAGTGGTGACCGCACTGAAGAGATATGGAGTTAATCATAGAATGGATACTACTTATCATCTGTAAACCAATGGACAAGCTAAAGTATCAAATCAACAAATTAAGAACATTGTTGAGAAGATTGTAAACCCTTCGAGGAAAGATTGGTCTTTCCGATTGGATGGCGTTTTATGGGCATTGTGGATAGCATAGAAAACTCCATTAGGGATGTCGCCACATCAAGTTGTTTTTAGGAAAGCATGTCACTTGCCAGTTGAACTAGAACACAAAGCAATATGGGCAATTAAGCAAGTGAACATGGATTATGAAGCGGCTAGAAAGAAAAGATTGTTGGATATCACTGAACTAGAGGAGATTAGGAGAAATGCTTATGAAAATGCTGCCATTTATAAGGAAAAGACCAAACAATGACATGACAAGATTATTTTACAGCAACAATTTATCGTTGGTCAACAGGTTTTATTATTCAATTCTCGACTCAAATTGCACCCAAGTAAATTGCGTTCCCGTTGGTCTAGACCTTTTGAAGTTGTCACCGTATTTCCTCATGGTGTAGTCATAATTTGAGATTTTCGTGATGGACACCAGTTAAAGTAAATGGATAGAGGCTGAAAAACTATTTTGGCAACAATGATCAAAAACAGGTAGAGACAATTAAATTGGTGAAAAAGTTTTAATTTTTTCATCAGTACTCTATGTTTTTATTTTATTTGTGTTTTGTTAAAGTTTGTTTTCCTTCTATTTTGCAGAATAATTAGGTATCGTTATCGACGCACTGAAGTCTTACTATCAACGCATTCCATATGTCTGAACTACCATTTATAGCTCCTTGGAATTCAGGGAAAGTCAGATTCCACCGTTAGATCAAAACTCACTAAGCCATTTGATCCTTATAAGCGGGCACAATTTTTATTGGACATAACTCTTCCTGCCAGCCTTATATCTCTCCATAAAACAACACACCTCTCTATCTTCCTCTTTAATTCACTATAAATTCTCCCTCACTATACCGACTATAATGCATTCAAGCAAGCAGTTTTATTCATTCTCTTTTCTTTTCTAAAAATCCTTCCTTTTTACCTTTAAAACGTTTTGCCTCAAAAAAATGGCAAAAATAAGAGGCTTGGTTAAAAAAGCCACCAAATCTGCTGGGGAACATGCATTCTCTGCTCCCATGGTCCGTGAATCGGAATCCTCGGGCAGTCTGAGACAAAGTAGCAGTGATCCTTTTAATAAAAGCGGCAAAAGAACGATTTTACAAAACATATTGAAGCGCAACTTTTATCCCAAGCAGGGCATTTCTCTTTCGCCACAACAAGATTTGGGTAAACAAGTCTCCAAAACAATCTCAATGTTAAAGTGGGAAACTTTTTGCAACCATCCTAGAAGCTACTCCCCTTCATTGGTATATGAGCTCTATGTCAATCTCTATGATCATGAGTTAGAAATTATTTTCGTTCGAGAAGGTTTAATACCATGAGACGCTGCAAACATCAAGGAGCTGTACAACACTTAGGTCCATGTCAATGAACACTCTGAGTTCACGGATAACATCTAAGATAAAAAACGAGACCTATTGGTGAGAGACTTGTGTGTCGAGGGAGCAGTTTGGACGGGTTCCCATCAAAAGAACTATACGATGCACCGTCGTTTCCTAACATTGCAAGTTAAAATTTGGTTTCACTTCGTCAACTGCAAACTAAAGCCCTCCACTCACAACACCACAGTCACCCTTGACAAAATGTGTCTGATACATTCTATAACAGCTCAGTTTAGACCCTAGTCAGAACCGTGGTTTTAGGACCACAAATCTGAGGTCAGAAAAATAATTTAATATTATTTTTAGTGTTTACAATATGTGATTGAGTATGTGTGAAAGATCTGTGTGAAAAATTTATCGATTGTGTGCTTAAATTGCAAAAAGGACTTAATTGCATAAAATGCAAAAGTTGTGTGCTGATTGTTAAAGTGCTAATTTGGCATGGCTTATTAAAATGTGAGTCCTTATGTTGTTATTATTCCTTATGCTAAATGGATGGACAAAAATGCCTAAGGTTAGTGGAATTTAAATGTTAAACAAAAGCATGAACTAAGTGGAGTGTTCATCTTTCTTCCACTGAATATACAAAGAAAAAAAAAGAAAAAGAGAAGATAGCTAGGTTCAGCCATGGTTTCTCTTTGATTAAGGTATGTGTTTTGGTTGTTTTTGATAATTTATACGTTTTTGTGATCGTTGCTTAGCGTACTATCAAGCCCATGTCTTAATTTTAGAATTTGATAATGATTTTGAGAAGTGCCATTGATGAATATGTGAGCTTTGTGTTGTTAGTTGGTGGAATATGAAAGCTTAATGTTGGGTTAACATATTTTGTATTTAAATTTTTGATGAAATTGAGTAATTTGGGCTAAATTGTGAAATAAATGAAATATGTGGGCTTGTATGAGCTAGGGGAAAATTCGGCTAAGCATGTGTAAATGGAAATTTTATGTATTTTGTGATTTTATGAAATAGGGACTAAAGTGTCAAAATGTGAAAATATGAGGGTTATTTTGTAAAATTCCCTAAATATGTGTGTTTGGACTAAATTGAATGATTTGGTGATTGAATGAGTTAAATTTGAATATGTATAGATCAAGAAAATAGGGATTTGGATCCAGATTGAGGCAAAGATAAAGTGCTCGATTAATCGACTCGTTTTGTTAGTTTGACGTCCGAGGTAAGTTTGGGTATAATACGAATCGTTTAAATTCATATCTATGTGTTATGAAATGAATGAATGTATGGTTATTGAATTAGAAATGCTATATGTGGAATTGAGAAATGTGGCACTAAGTGTGCGTAATTAGAATTGAGATAAAAGTGAATAGCACTGTGTATGCGAAATATAGGAAGCCTCGGCTATATTGATTGGCACTGTGTGTGCGATACTGAGTTAAATTCGGTTTAAAGAAAAGGCACTAAGTGTGCGATGATATTTAAGCTTCGGCTAAGAACTTGGCACTAAGTGTGCGATTAAATCGAATGAATAATGAAGGTTGGTCGAAATGAGGTATTGAGCATTGAGTATCAAGAATGGTCAATAACTAAGTATTGGCTAAGGTACGTACGGAACCTATGTGGTTGATGAATTTGTAAATGGATATATGGATGGTTGAGTGAGCATATTAGCTATGGATGATTTGGTGTATATATTTGTGAGTTGATCTATATGATGGTTTAATTTGTATACTGTAATTGAATTATTGAGTTAAATGTATTATATGACGAACTTACTAAGTTTTAAAGCTTACTGTGTGAAGTTTTCTCTGTTTTATAGTGTAATTAAAGCTAGCTCGGATTCAGGGATTGTCAGCAACTCAATCACACTATTGGCTATCTATTTTGGTACTTTTAGAAGTTGTATATATTTGGTATATGGCATGTATAGGCTAGTGATTTTGGTATCTGTTGAAATGTATAAGTATTGCCATGAGATATGGCTTGAAGGTTGAATGATGTTGGTATATATGTATGGGTTATGTGAATGATGAATATGGTATGTTTCATACTTAAATTGGTTGATGAGAATTGTGGTTTAAATGTGAACTTGTGTATGAATTTGATGATGCATAAATTACATGTTTTTGAATGTGTAATTGACACTAGTGGTAGTAAGTTGAGAGGAATTTGTATAGGAAAATGATTGATGATGTTATGAGGTTTAAAAGATGCATAATTGGTATTTTTTTTATTGCATTTGAGGCATGATATGAATTTGGCTTGATGCTTGTAGGTGATTTCAAAGTGTGGATGGTAATTTGGCCTTAAAAATAGCCTATAATTTCCCACACGGTTGAGCACACAGGCATGTGGCTCTACCGTGTCATTCGAGATTGTAATTCAAAATAAGTCAGGCTCACACACGGGCTAGACACACGGGCGTGTGACTGGCCGTGTGGTGCAAGTCAGTGTCAACCACGGGTGAGGCATATGGGCGTATCTCAGGCCGTGTGAGCAAGTCAGTATGTATGCCCTGTTTTGCCACGGCTTGGATGCACGAGCGTGTCCGAGGCCGTGTGAGGCACACGACCTACCCACACGGACGTGCGACCTCTACAGCTTTGAAAATTGTTTGATTTTTCTGAAAATTTTGTATGTGTTCGGTTTAGTCTCGACCCTTTCTAACATGTGTTTAAAGTTTCTGTAACACCCCTAACCTGAGACCATCGTCGGAGTAGGGTTAAGAGGCGTTACCGAACAACCACAATAATTCACATCCATTCCACGACACATAGTCTATCATCAATCATACATACTCAAATACGAACATATAGTCCCTCATCTAGGTCTACGAGACATTAATCAAGTGTTAGAAAGGGGTCAGGACTAAACCGAACACTAATGAAAGTTTTCAAAATTTCAATATTCTTCAATACCGTTGAGGTTACACGCCCGTACAATCAGGCCGTGTGCCTCACACGATCACCAAACACACCCATGTGTCCAGGCCGTGCCAAAACAGAGCATGTATTCTGACTTCTTCACACGGCCACCAGGCACGCCCGTGTGCTAAGGCCGTGTACTCCTAGGCAATATACTGACTTTATCCCACGATCACTAGGCACGCCCATGTGCCATAACCGTGTAGGAAAAACAGGCCATTTGCAAGGCCAATTTGCCACCCATACAAGGGTCTACCAACAAGCTTCATAACAATACCAATTCATGCTTTTAAATGCACTCAAAAATACCATTTCATGCACTCAATAATCATTAACATTACTATCTAATTCCACACTTAATGTCATCACAATAAACCCATTCAAAGTAACAATTGTACATATCAAAACATGTACATATCAAACATCATGTAATCCATATCATAAACCATCATCAAACCACATCTTTTTCATCAACCATACAGTCATGACATGTACCATTTTCATAACTCATTCATAAACTCAACATTATCCCACTTCCAAGCCAATTCACATGGCAAGGATTAAACATCACAAAGCATACCATAACTTCTAGCTATACATGCCATGTTTCATCTATATAAATCTTTCCTAAAGTACCAAAATAGATTGTCGATACTGTGATAGAGATGCTGATGATTCCCGGATCCGAGCTAGCTTTACTGACACTGCAAAGTAGAAAAACAAATCACACAGTAAGCTTTCCATAGCTTAGTAAGTTCGTAACATAACACATTAAACCAAAACAAACCATCACATAGATTATTTCACATATATATACATCATACCATTCAAAGCTTATATACTCATTTAACATTTCATGATCTCATTCATAGATTCATCAACCACATAAGTTCCGATCATACCTTAGCCAACACCTAGTTGTCAATTTCATTTGCTACTCAATACTCACTATTTTGTTTCGATCAACTTTCATCTCATCATCGATTCAGCCGCACACTTAGTGCCTCAACTCGTTAGCCAAAGCTTAATTAACATCACACACTTAGTGTATCTATATCCATCGATCTTGACTCGGTATCGCACACATAGTGCCAACCACAAAGCCGAAGCTTATATTAATTCGCACACACAGTGCCATTCATCTCGGTCACATTTTTTTGACTACGCACACTTAGTGCCACACAACTCAAGCCCTCACATAGCATTCACAGTTTAATAATCACATACCATTCATTTCATGAAATTAAACATAGTTTAATACACGTATTATGTCCGAACTTACCTCAGACGTCGAACTATCGAAACGATCGATTAATCGAGCACCTTATCTTTGCCTTGATCTCGATCCGAACCTCTTCTCGCTTGGTCTATACACATTCAAATTCAATCCATTCAATCAACAAATCATTCATTTTAGTCCAAACACACATATTTAGGGCATTTTACAAAATCGCCCTCACATTTTCATATTTCGACACTTTAGTCCCTATTTCACAAAATCATCAAATTCATATAATTTCTTTTCACACAAGTCTAGTCAAATTTTCCTTGTGTTCACACAAGTCCACACATTTCATTTATTTCACATTTTAATCCTTCAATTTCTCATTTTCTCAATTAAGCCCAAAATACTCAATTTTACCAAAAATTCAAATACAAACTATGTTAACCCGACACCAAGCTTTCATAATTAACCAACTAATAACACAAAGCTCGCATACTCATCAATGGAACATCACAGAAGACATCATCAACTCATAAAATTATGACACGGGTTAGCTAGAGCAGGAAGCAATGATTACAAAAACATAGAAATTATTAAAAACTGAACAAAAATCACATACCAATTGAAACTTGAAGTGGCCGAATATCATAAAGCTCCCAAACCCTTTCTATTTTCCTATTTTTGGTTGAAAACAAAACAAAGATGAACATGTTTCATCTTTTTGTTTTGTTTAATATTAACAAAATCATCAATTTACCAATTTGCCCTTTTATTAGCCATATAAGACAATTATACATTAAGGTTAATATGTCATTTAACCATCCACTAACTTTAATAATGGCTAAATTTCCTCATAAGGCCTCCACATAATAAGACAACAATACTTAGGTACTTATAAATCAGCACACAACTTTTACACTTTACGCGATTAAGTCCTTTCTTATAATTCGGCATACAGTCAAAAAAATTACCACACAGAATTTTCACACAGACTATATCACATATTATCAACATAAAAAATAACATTAAAATATTATTCCAATCTCAAATTTGTGGTCTCGAAACCACTATTCTGAAAAGGGTCTAATTCAGGCTGTTACAGTTTCGCAGACCTATTTAAGGGACTATATAAATGTAAATTGTTATGTTTATATGTGAAATGAATTGATATGTTTTGAAATGATCAGTAATACCTCTTAACCCTATTCTGGTGACGGTTACGAGTTAGGGGTGTTACACATTCTATCATTAAGGGCTGAAAAATTGATGTGGGCACAATACTTCACCACGAAATAGCTGACTGTGCCACAAGGCAGACTGGGATCTTAGTTTTCCCATCATTGGTGATGTTATTATGCCAGCAAAGAGGAATCGTGCCCCGTGCTGGTAAGGAAATCTTGGAAAATAAGGGCCCAATCACTGAAGCCTCTATAGAAGGAATGACTCGAGGCAAGGACACACCGATACTGAAAGAGGCAGAGACCAACAAGACAAGAAAGGGTAATGCAGAGACATCTTTATGTCGCAAACTGAAGGATGTCAAAAAAAATGGTAAATTCTATGAACAATAGGCAGATTAAGCTTGTCGCTAGAGTAGAAGATATGGAAAGATCTCAGAATTTGTTTTATGCTTATACCAGATCCTGGAACAATTCTATTATAGCCACATTAGGCCAACTGAGCCCTTCTCCACTACCAGAATTCCCTGTGTTTCAACCAATCATTCACAATTATGACCTCTCTTCCTCGAATGATGACTTAGAGGACCGATATAGACTGGTGGCATCCCTACCCATTATGCAGGTCTCTGATAATGAGAAAGAAGAGGAATCCAGGTACATCGAACAATGCTTAAGAAAGATTGATAACTTGTTTGAAGCTGGTATTTTTTCTAATCAAGAAGACACCGTTGTTGAGAATGAAGTTGATGTTGTACAAGCAGAAGTTGCAGAAAAGGTTATTGTTGAAGAAGAGGAAGTTGCTGAAAATGAGAAAGAAAAAGAAGAAGAAGATTTTATTGAGAAGGCTATTATCGCACCCGAGCTTGTGGGTGAAAATATTGATATTTTGGAGTGAACTGGAGCGAGACCGATGGAAGTTGCTAAAGTCACCAGTTAGGAGCAATGTAATTCATGGGCAATAGTGGACTACGCTGAACCACTCCAAGTGGCCTCTTCTACACAAACAATAGTCGATGATGCCGAGGCTGAGCCAGGAACTGAGGAGCAATCCAATGACCGGACAAAGCCCAAAGAAAAGAAAAGTAAGTGCTTCAAGGATAAAAAAAAAAAGAAAGAAGGAGAAAGAAACATCATGCAGCCACATCAACGGCTGCAGATAATTGAGTTAGTTTGTTTTAAGCTTTGGTTATAGTATTCATGCATTGCATGTAACTATAGGTTTTATTTTGATAAGTATACATTCTCATTGCATTTTCATTGTCATTACATTTTAGTTTTAGTACATTGGGGACAATGCAAACTTTAAGTTTGGGGGAATACACATAGGGCTGAGAAATGCACCCACATTTCAAAATTTTTGTTTTCAAAAATGAAGCATGCAAGGTTTAATTATAGTTAATGAAAATTGTTCAAAACAAATTTTTGTTGCATTCGATGCTTAGTTCTTGAATCATGTAAATTAGCAATGAATGATTTGGATAAATTTTATAGAAGATTGTAGCTTCAATTCTTTGATGAATTGAATAGGTTGCATTAGTAATGGATGACTGTTATCATTCTTTAACTCTTGAATAAATCTACTTTGTACAACTGGTTATATGTATATATAGTTATAAAGTAGAGACACTTCAAAGTGGGTGTAGTATGGAATGTTAAAAAGAGAACACTCTAATACAAGCATTAGAAAAATCAATCTAGCCAAGGCTATCCATACATGAGTGTGTGTCGGCGCAATTATGTACTCCCTGGGGGTTTGCTACACCCTATCGTTACTTCTCAGGAACAAGGGTACAGTAATGTAATGATATCCCTTATTCCGAAAAAAAAGTATATATATACTTAGTTTTATATAATAAATGTTGTAATGGTAGATAGAACTTAGGGTTTGAAGCATGATGCTAGCATTGATAAAGTTGCAACCTTATTCATTCATGCTTATGGATTTTCGATGTAATATTCTTTCATCTGAATGTGATTCATCCATTGGGAGTTTAGAGGGTTTCAAGTTGCTAGAATGATCGTTTGCCTTCGTAAATTTTTTTTGTAGCCTTGCTAGTTTCTGTTTTAGT
Source organism: Gossypium bickii (assembly GCA_025503065.1). NCBI lineage: Eukaryota > Viridiplantae > Streptophyta > Magnoliopsida > Malvales > Malvaceae > Gossypium > Gossypium bickii. Next base: position 63,661,296 of record CP106710.1, on the reverse strand, counting down.
TTAGGACAAGTAAAAAATCAAGTTAGAAGTGTGATAGCACTAAAAAGAACATAGGTTTTCCCCTACTTATTGGTTAAATTGTTCCCATTTAGTTATCCTTAGCATACATTTTAGCATTTTCAATTTAGTAAATTGCATTTTATAACTAAGTGAATCCTAGCCTATTTTATCCTTAATTTTGTTATCTTATTGCATTAATGTCGTTGCATGAGTTAATTCCATATTGCATTCAGAATTGTCACTGCACCTGATAGATGTCTGCATGTCGCTACATGGGTTAATTCCAGATTGCATTTAGATTTATCGTCACACCTCAGCTATTTAGATAAGAACCAGAATTGCATGAGCTATCCAGTCTAGTATAACCAACCTATACGAATAAAGACAGAATAATTTTAGGGAAAGGACACTGTACTGTGGGGGGAGGACATAAAAGGTGGACACGAGAAGAAAAATGGATCTTTTGGAGTGGTCTTTCTCCATCATCATCTTCATCATCTGACCTTGAAGCTTGCAGCCATGACAGCTTAAACCTCTCACGGGTGAGCCAACGTGAAAACCAAATACAAACTAGTTCCTGACAAGGAGACCTAAGTGCGCGACAAGAGGGAATAGAGAGATTCAGTCGAGTTTTCTAGGGATAGTATTCTCCATTCGAGTCTTTCCTATTTCTTTCTAAATACTGGTGATTACTCTCTAATTTCTGGTTGTATGGAAGTATTGTTGAATTCTTAGTGAAATATTATCTTATTTAATCTTGCTTTTATTGTTTAATATTGGGGTTTGAATTTTTTTTACACGGTTGTGTTATTGCAGTACTGACACTGGAAAGTGCAGTGACAGTTTGAGCCAACAAGCATTACAACGGAAGTTGAGTGAGTATTAGAGGAATTTAGTCCACTTGCTCTTAATAGTGTCATTCTACCATCATCGGAAGGTGAGGTTAATATGCATAGTTAAGTATGAGATTAAGTGTAAGGAGTAACACTGAGTAAGATATACATTGAATTTTATTACATCGACACTCCCTATACTTTTATACATGTGAGCACTTAGTATTCTACTAAAGACTCATGTTGGGGATCCTAGTTTATTGTCATCATGTTTTATTTTGTTTTTTTAAAGTTATTGCATCAATAACTATACTCACAATTCATCTCATTTATATCCAGTTATTGTACCGACATTAATAGACAAAAGACACCCATCCATGTGGGATCGATATCCAATAGACTCATATTTGTCTACTATACTTGCATCGGCAGTGTACGCTAGCACATTATCGCTGTGATGTTAAACAGCCAATCAATATTCATACCCTTTTGGCTCACACTTTGACTGGTAGGAAAGAGAGCACCGGAGTCATCAGTACCACCGATGCATATTTTCTCTGAAGCATGGCCATAGGATATTTTTTTTATTTAGCCTACTTCATCGCTCTCGCCTTTCGCCATCAGATAGATCGCAACAGGAAGGGTCCTATATGTTTAGGCCCTTATGTGACTCAACTCGGTCGATACTTCGGTCTCCACGACACACCGAAGTAATTCTCCTCGCTTACACTCACCGGCCAGATGTCCCCACAAGGAATATCAAGCATGACCATATGAGGATGATCGAGCGACTTCGTGGAGTGGATCCTCCTCAGTACCGATTATCTTGTTTTTACCCTTAGGATGAGCCCGAGGGCTTCACTGATGATGTCTCTTTCCATCACGAGGATCCACCTCATCCTCCACCATCGAGTCACCATCCTGTTTCTTCTACTGCTATGTAAAAGCCAAAATTAGGGTCTAGTCAGAATAGTGGTTTTGAGACAAAAAATCTGAAGTAGAAATATTTATTTTATGATTGATTTAAGGTTTATTATATAATTACTTGATTGTCCGAAAGTTTCGTTGAGAAATTTTATTGGTAAAGTGTCCAATTTGACTTTTAGGTCTAAATAGCAAAAGTTGCAAAATATGTGTTCTAGAAGCTTTAAGTATGAAATAGTTATGGATTCTTAATTATAGGTCCTTAAATATCAATTTGACTAATTTCTATTTTTATGGACAAAAATGGACATGTTTAGGAAAAATTTCAAAGAAAGGCTTTAGGGGCATTTTTGTCATTTGGTTAATAAAAGAATAAAAAGAGAAAATCAAGTCAAAATTGGTGTCCAGCTTCTCCCCTTGGCTGAAATTTTCAAGACACCATAGCTAGGGTTTTCTTCAACTTTCTAGCTTGACTGTAAGTACATCCTAGCCCCGTTTTTAATGCTCTTTATGTTTTTGAAGTCTTATTCGCACGATCTTTCTATTTCTACCATCGTTTTGAAGTAGGGTTCATGTTTAAAATTTTACCCATGTATGAAATGCATGTGTTTGATGTTTTATAGTAGAAAATGAAAGTTTAATTTATGATAAACGACTTTTGCTAAGTTATTTTCGGTAAAAACGTCAAAAGGACTTGTTTGTAAAAGTTGTAAAATTGGAAGTAAAAATCTAATTTGATGAAAAATGTAGGCTATTATGAGCATGATTTAGGTTCGGTTAGGCTTTGATTCATGAAAAATGAATAAATTTCATTTTACGAGCCTAAGGACTAAATTGTAAATGTGTCAAAGTTTAGGGGCAAAAATGTAATTTTTGCCATAATGTGATTTTGGGCTAATTTGAATAGTATAATGATTAAATGAGATGAATATGATATTATAGATCAAGAAAAACAAGGTTCGGACTTAGAACAGAGGAAAAACGAGTAATTGACGATTTAGTCCTTTTGCCATTTCGATGCAGAGGTAAGTTCGTATGTAAATAACGCATTGTTTAATTTAAGTTTTGAATGTTTTAATATTATATGAATTATGATCTATTCCTTGAGTGAAATCAAAAAAGTTCGACAAGCGAGAAAATTCGGTAGAACCTTAGGAATAGATAGGATACAGATGTCATGATATTAGGGTCACTAAGATTACGTGTAAGACCATATTTGGGATATGGCATCGATGTGAGACTTCGTGTAAGACCATGTCTTGGATATGGCATCGTTGTGAGATTTTGTGTAAGACCATAGCTGGGCTATCAACATCGATATGAGATTACATGTAAGACCATATATAGGATATGGCATTGGTACGGTACTGTGTGTACAAGATCCCCGAGTATCCTTTAGTATTCCAAATGGTTCAACGAGAAATTCAATGGGTGTGTCAAAGATGAGAAAGTATGTGATTATGTTTCGAGTTGGTACAGGTATGTACGAAAAATGTAACACCCCTTACCTGTATTCAACGCCAGAAAAGGATACAAGGTGTTACTAGACTTATACACATGCAACCATACAAAATCGTGACATGACTTTCCACTCAAATTTAAAACTTTTCATATCGCTCCTTTTCCAAGCCTACGAGGCCCAAAACACACTTTAGGAATGGTTCGGGGTCAAACCAAACTCTTTAGAATACCTCTAGAAAAACTTAGAAAAATTTTCTAAAAACAGTCCACACGCCCATGTGAAAGAAGGGACACGCCCGTGTGGCATATCGCATGCCCGTGTAGATTTATTTCTCAATTCGAACCTACAGGGGTTTTCACACAGCCTGACACACGCCCGTGTCCATGGCCCGTGTCCTCCACAAGGCCATGACACGCCCATGTCTTATCCCGTGTGCAAAAACCTTGACATTATGTTTTCGACGTCATCATCCCAATAAGGTCACACGGCCAGGGCATAAGCCATGTGGCGAATTAAATTCCTAAATTCAGGTGCAGACTTCACACGACCTGGGCACATGCCCATGTCCTAAGGTCGTGTCTCTCACATGGTCGTGTCTCAGCCCGTGTGGTTACTACTGGGCATTTTGTTTTGCCAACTTAAGATGCAGGGGGACACACGGCCAAACCACATGCCAATGGGGCAGACCGTGTACACACGACCTAGACACACACCCGTGTGTCTACCCGTGTGGACAAGGATAAGGTTATTTACCAAGCCCTTTTTGTCACTCTTACTTGTACCAATGTAAACCATATCTAGCAACTAACTCATTCATGCATAAATATATCGATTACTCAACCATGCGACTTGCACATTCATAAATAACACCATCATTTCGTAGATTAATAAGAAAGAGCCATCAACTATGGCCTTATACAAAAGAATTCATCTTCAAATGAGCCAACACATTTGGCCAAAATAATATGACATTTAATCAAAGACTAGGTCCCTGTACATGCCATACTCAAATGCTAAATCTAACTATACCAAAATGTGTGGATAGTGTGGGTGATCCTCTGACGGTCTCCGTATCCCGAGCTGGCTCTTCGACACTATAAGAAAAGGGAAAAGAGGAGGGAGTAAGCTTTAAGCTTAGTAAGTCTATATGTAAATAATGAACACCATACCATGTAACATCCCTTAACCCGAATCCGTCGCCAGATTAAGAATATGAGACATTACCAAACAAAACATAACTCAGAATAGACATTCATTTCTTTACATGCTTCGTAAATTAACCACATCAATACTCTTATCCTATTTAAAATTCGAAGCTTATTACTCCTATATCTATATCGTTTGCATATTAAATTTTTTTTCAATCATATCACATCACATCATAGCTAAACATAACCTTGATAGTATTATAACATTCACATGTCACTATAATCACATTAAACATTTATGAACATAAAGAACAATTCATAGTATACCAAATCCACATGCTTTATAATCAATCCAAAGTACATATACCGAACCATTCAAGTAAAATAAAGTTGCATACTTTGCCATTACAACCGAATCATAATAATCTATGTATATTCGAACATATAATCATCTCATACCTAGCATGCATTAAGACATCCATTAATTCAATTTTGTTTATTTAACAATTACCAAACTTACCATATACTTAGCCATTTTAATTCATCACAAGACTATGCGCATAAACTATAATAATTTAAAGCATATTGAACATAAATAACAACTAATATTACTCTTATTTCACATGCCCAAATACCATAGTTAGAATACATACATTTAACCAATAAATTAACTACATATTCGGTTATATAAGAAACCTTTATTACATTATATTTATATAATCATGCCATACACCATATCACATATGTTAACAAACCAAATATACTCATGCACATTGTAAACAGAAACAAATGGTCAAATAACATAATTGAATCATAAATAGCTTATATCCATCTCCTAATTTAAATTACACACAAACCATACCTTAAAATGCACTTCCAAATAAATTATTTACAAGCCGAATAACCTTAACATTTTCACTACTCAAAATCAACCTAGACCAACCATTTCAAGAATACAACCATGAAACATACCTTACAACAATTTGAATTATGATTGAATACATATAAAAATTAACCTTCACATGAAGTTCAACCATTAACCTAAATGCCAAAACACATGACTAAATTAACTCAAACATTAGCATTATAAACAAGCAATTATATCAAATGCATAATACATAAACTTGACTAAAAGAAACAGGCCATAGCCGAATTATTAAAACCAAACACGCCAAACACTTAACCAAATACAAATAAAACCGAACTTAAACAAAATGATCAAGCCATTTTTGCATGGCTATATATATACATGTCCCAAAATCAAACATTCCATCTATGCTATACATGTCATAAGCCCAAAATCAACTTAGTAAAATGCCGAAAAACTGTCAATAGTGTGATAGGCTTTGCTGACGATCCCATATCCCCGAGCTCGTAATGTGACTCCAAAATCTATAAAACAGAGGTAAACAAGAACACACACAGAGTAAGCTATTTAAGCTTAGTAAGTCATAAGAAAAAACATATATATTAACTCTTGCATAATAACATTAGGTTAATAATGCCGAATACCCAAAATATCAAGCATAATTTATCATTTAGTACTAAGATCACATTTTACTTTCACACATAAATATCATATAACCGAATACACATATTAACTTCACAAGGCCGAATATGTAATGACCATATAATCTATCACATAATTCACATTAATAAGTATTATTATCTCAATAATTCAATTATTCACCTTACCTTACCTTCATACTTAGTATATGTACATACCTAAACCTTTTTATTGGATTTCACATTCGGTCTTCACTTAGCATTGCCCGTTGAACCGTTTGGAATTAAAAGGATACGCAGATAGTCGGAAGGCTCGTACAAAGCCAACGTCCTAGACGTAGTCTTACATGTAATCACATATCGATGCCACTGTCCCAGACATGGTCTTACGCGTAAACACAAGTCGATACCAACATCCCAGACGTGGTCTTACACGAAAACACATATCGAAAATCCTATGTCATGACATATGTATCCTAACTATTCCTAGGGTTCGTACGGGACTTTTGGACATTGAATCTCGATCGAAACAAGCTCGAAACATAGCTCCCTATCTCAAATCACATTTGACCAAAACACATATATAATTGAATAATTCATTTCATCACATAACATTTATATATTCTCAAGTTTAACAACATTTAAATGCTTATAGACTTACCTCGGATATCGACGGGTTGTATAATCGACTATTCGACTACTTTTGAATTCCCCCGATCTAATTCCGTTTTCTTTCATTCTTGATCTAAATAAATTCAAATTTAACTAATTTAACCACATATTCATTCAATTTAATCCAAAAACACATAAATAGGCAAATTACCATTTTGCCCCTAACATTTCACACTTTTTACAATTTAGTCCCTACAGCATAAAACACAAAATATAAAAAATTTACACATACCATAGCTAGGCCGAATATTCACAAGCATTATACAAGTCAATATATTCCATTTTTTTCACATTTTAGTCCTCAAAAATTTTGTTTTTACAATTTGCCCTAATTACTCAAATTCATAAAAAATTCAAAGACAAAACATATTAATCTAACACATATATTTCATAATTCATCAACTAACATCATTAAACTCATAAACTCATTAATGGAACATTTCAAAATCTTCATCAAAATAAAAAATTCAAGCATGGGTCTTGAAGAACACGAAGTAACGATCTTAAAAACGTAAAAATTATCAAAAATCGAAACTGAAACATACCTTAATTTTCTTGAACAATGGCTGAATACCTAGCTTGGTTTCTTCTTTCCTTTTCTTTTCTTTGTTTTGGTCATAAGATGAATACAAAATGGTGGCTTTTAATGTTCTGTTTTATTATATATTATTAACTCTTTTACTTATTTAACCTTTTATTAAACATATGAAATATATATACATTAAGGTTATTTTGTCCATTGCTGCCCACTAACCTTAATAGTGGGCTAACTGCATCATAAAACCTCCAAATTATAAAGACAACAACAATTAGGCACTTTCCTATTTAACCATTCAAATTTTCATTTTACGTGATTAAGCCTTTTTTTTCAAATTAAGCACACAAACAATAAAATTAATTCACGAAACTTTCACACATAATTAACACAGAAAATAATATTAGAATATTTTTCAGACTCGAATTTGTGGTCCCGAAACCACTATTTCGATTAGGGTCAAAATCGAACTGTTACATACCACATACTTATCAATCAAGAACATTACTTACTAATCAAGAATAGTTCAGAACCTCATAATTATACTTACTCATTTCAAATCTTACCACATCCCAACACATATTATAAGACATTGCTCACATTTACATGCACTTATACCCTGCACTTATCACCACAAAGCCACATGAAATTTCACTTAGACTAAGTTTCTCCATGAACACTTCGGAATTCGCACATAACCCACCATTAATAAATAACATGGTGGTATCGCACACAGCCCACCAATAGTCATATAACACGGTGGTATTGCACACAGCCCACCAATAATGATAATTACGATGGTATCGCACATAGCCCACCAATAATGATAACTACGGTGGTATCGCACACAGCCCACCAATAATCACTTATTCATGGATTTTATCCGAATTATTTTCCTATTCTGAAGGTTCATCCAAGAATTTCCTCACTTTCTATCATTTTAATAGATATCAATAATATTCGTTCACATTTCACACATTGCATTAATATGTAAAAACATAAGTAAAAAGGATGTATCATTTACACATAAACTTACCTCGGTACAGAATATGTCAATTTGCAATTTAGTCCGAAACCTTGCCTTTTCCTCGGTCAAGGTTGATTACATGCTCTTCTTGATCTATAATGACACATTTATCTTATTAAATAACCACATTAATCAAATCACTCCAAATTCCTTATTTTGGCAAAATTATCATTTTACCCCTAAATTTTCACAAAATTACTATTTTGCCCCTAGGCTCGTAAAATGAAATGAGTTCATTTTTCACACTCCTAAGCCTAGCCCATTCATATCCCCTTTTATATCAACTCAAGATTTAAATTATTACAAACATTTACCACTTATTTTACAACCTTTACAAAAAGGTCTTTTTTGGTGTTTTCATGGAAACACCTTTCACAAAAGTTGTGTATTTAACAACCAAGACTTGTTTTCTTCCTAAAAATTTCAAAAATCAACATGAATATTCACATGGAAAACCCCTAGACTCTTAACCATTTTACAAAATAGTCCTGTCATTAGCTAGCTTAAGCTTTAGGGGTTCCAAAAGTACAAAAATTATCAATAAAGAACACCAAAATCACTTACTTGCAAGGAGTGTAAATTTCTGAAAATTTCAAGCATCCAAAAGCCCTCTTTGGCTGATATTTTAGGTGGTGGAAGAAGGAGAAAGAAAAAGATGATAGCTTTTCTTTTTGTTTTATTTATTTATTCAATTAAGTCACCTAATCCACCAAACATTGACCAAATTTATTCTTCTTGTCCCTATGGTCAGCTATCAAACTTAGAAAGGTCTAATTGCACATTAAGGACCTCCAATTTAAGGTTCCATAGCTATTTGAAACCTCTAGCTAGTAAAATAAAACTTTCGCACTTTATGCCATTTAGTCTTTCTTGACAATTAAGCATGAAATCACTAAAATTAGTTCACCAAAATTTTCATGCATTCATATAATCATGCCATAACCCATAAAATAATTTAAAAATAGTTTCTCTGACCTCGAATTAGTGGTTCCAAAACTATTGTTCCGACTAGCCCCAAAATCGGGCTGTTACAAAAAACTCAAAGAAAATGAACTCAGTATATGATGAACAATTTGTGATTGAGCAAGTTGTTCTTATGAAGCTTAAATGACAATTATGTTGATATGTATGATGTTATTCATACGATGAGCTATTGGTATAAGACAATTATGTCGACATGTGTTATGAGATTTATCTGATGAGCCATTAGTATATGATAATTATGTTGACATGTGTTATGTTGATATTAAATGACATTTATGTTCATATGATATTTATGAAGTTTAATGACATTTATATTGATGTGTTATGTTAATCATATGATGAACCATAGGCAAGAATGTGATTGAGTAAATTATACTCATGAAGTTTAATGACATTTATGTGAAAATGTGTTGTGTTATTTATATGATGAGTTGTTGGTAAGATTGGGATTGAGTAAGTTGTGTTTGTGAATTTTTAATGACATTTATGTTAATATTTGTTAAGTTATTTATATGGCAAGTGTATGAATAATGTTTTGTATTATTTTCATATGAACTTACTAAGCTATATAGCTTACCCTCCTTCCTTTCCCATGTCTTTTAGGGTTATTAAGCTAGCTTAAGTTGGAGATCGCAGAAGATCCTATCACACTATCAAGCTATCATTTTGGGTATAAGTAAATTCAAGTATTTTAAGTCTATGGCATGTATAGGGACTTAGTCATTTGTTAAATGTGTCATGGTGGTTGTAGCCAATGAGTTGGCTTGTTATTGTCAAATGCTTATTTTGATAATTGGCCATGTAGATTGGTTTATTTGGGCTATCATGGTTGTAAGCCCAAGGATATATATATATGTGTGTGCTAATGACTTTGGTGATATGGTCATGGTATGCTTGGTAAATGATAGAAATGTGATTTTAGACAAGAATGTGAAATGTTTGTATATATGGAGAGTTTGAAGTATGATAAGTGATGGTATAAGAATGACATGTCATTGTCTTGGTTGTGGTTATTTGGTTGCTCTCACATGCTTGATTTTGTGCCATGTGATGTTATGCAGATGTGTGCAAGTGAGGATGGCAAAATGGCTTGGTAAATAGCCTTATTTTTGTCCACACGGGTAGACACACGGGCGTGTGTCTAGACCATGTGTGACACACGGTCTGACCTACGGGTATGTGTTCTGGCCGTGTGTCCGCTGCACTTTAATTTTGAAAAATAGAATGTCCAGAATTGAGCACACGGGTAGAGACATGGGCGTGTGTCTCAGCCATATGTTGCTACACGGCCTAGCACACTGGCGTGTGGCATAGCCGTGTGGCACAAGTCAGAGAGCACCCCTAAATCAAACACGGCCTATAGCACGGGCGTATCTAAGGGTCACACGGGCGTGTCCCTTGGACCACATGGGTGTGTGAGCCCTGTATCATGAAAAATTTTCTAAGTTTTGTAAAAATTTCTAAAGTTCTTGGTTTAGTCCCGAACTGCTTCCGATGCATGTTTTGGGCCTCTTAGGCTCGTAATAGGGATGATATGAATGTTTTGAAAAGTTTTAAATTGGAGTAGAAATTCATGTCTCGGTTTTGAATGCTTGCTTCTGAATAAGTCCGGTAATGCCTCGTACCCTATTCTAGCATCGGATACGGGTAAGGGGTATTACATGCTACCTTGAGGACCTCTCTGAGCAGTTCACTCACTTCAAGCAGCACTGCTTTTAGAGGTTTACCAGTATTAATGCCACATTGCAACAGATCTGCCAACACCTCTATATCTCCTCGTCAGCAGCGGCGACTCACGACACCGACGCTTCTAATGATGAGGACCATTGAGTTTTTTTTCTTTTTATTTTTTTATGATTATTTTTCTTTTTATTCTTTAGTTGTTTTTATTTTTATTTTCGAAGACTTATTTCGTTCCTTATCTTTTGAACTATATTTTTATCTTTATGGTTGTTCCTAATCGAGTTCGTAACGTTTTAATCATCTTCACTATTTGTGTTTATTTTCTTATTAGTTTGCTTGGAATCATGCACTACATCTAGATTTGTCTAAAATTCTGCTTTTCACCATTCTGGCAATTTCATCCAATATTCAGGGCAGTTTCAGTCTTCTCCCTCTCTTATGATATTCTGCTTATACTGTGATTATATATGTTTGTACATTAAGGACAATGTACATCTTAAGTGTGGGGAGGTTATTTATATAATTATTAGAAAATCCCTAAATTATATATTGTATTTAAGTAATTTTCTCATACTTCCATTAGAATGAATTTATGTCGATTTGGAACTTTTGTTGATGTGTTTTAGATTAATTTGTAGATAATTGTGTATTGGTTGATTTAAACTTGAAGACATGAGAGAATCAAGCATGATAAGTTTTTTTCAGAAATTAAAATTTTTTAGGTTGTTTCCCTAAATTGAAGTATTATCTTGAAGTTCGAGATTTGCAAGGTTGACATCAGAAACCATGATTTTTTCTGAGATTTTGAGCTTTAGAGCATACATTTTTCTTGTTCATTTTATTATTGGTTATGAGTATGTCAATTTGATTTGTTATTTTAGAACTTGTTTCGATTATACATATCGAGACCACACCTTTTGATTTGATATATTGAGCTGATAAAGGCACTTAGGTTTTAACCCACTGATCCCATAAAAAGCCTACCTACATAATTAACCCTCATTGAACCCTGTTGAGCCTAACACACCGTTTCTTGATTTACCCATTAATGTTAAACCATAACTCATCTTTTTGTTGAAAGTTTTTCCTATTTTATTGACTCCCTTTTAATCGAGATTTGATTTGGTTATTTGCTTAACTATGCTCTTCTGTTTGATTTGCTCAATTATTTTTGATTATTTTAGATAAAAAAAATCAATCAAAAAAATCGAAAGAAAAAAATTGATTACTATTTAGTTCTATGTTGATTGAGCTTAAACAGTTAAATTCATATTTTGAGATTAAGCTCATTTTTATTCTTGAATAGTTCTCGATTGATGTAATTGTTTTTAATTTAGCATTTGTTTATTTTTTCTAGTTTGGTAAATTATCAATTCGATCTCGATTATAACCAACTTTTTTCGCCGTTCTCCACACCCTTAAACTAAGCCCCGTTACAACCTCTTAAAGAACTTTTGATTTGTGTATCATCTTATTTTATAGTGGTGGAGATTTGATTTTCAGGCAAGCCTATGGTAATGACATTTCTTGTTTTACTATTGAGTGTACATTACTGAACCTTAAACACTTTGAGTGATTTGAGTGAATCTTTAGAAAGGATGTCGATTCTTGTCGATTTTGATAATTACTTATATAAGGGGAAATACCTATGTTTTTTTTTTGCTTTAAAATTTTTTGACTTAGATTGTTTGAATCTTTAGTGCTTTTTTAGTTGAATTGTCAATGTATGATTATTTGTGAATTATTTTGAGAAATTATTGATGGGAATTACAAGTTGAGAAATATTAATTTTAATGCGAGTTAAGTATTTTGCTTGAGGACAAGCAAGCGCTTAAGTATGGGGATATTTGATAAGCTATAAAAGTAACATATTTTAAATTCATTCTTAATGCGTTTTTGGATGATTAAATTATGGAAATTAGTGGATTTGATGCTCCTAATCCTTTAAATTCATGTTTCTATACTTAGGAGAGCATTTGGGAGCGAAAGGAGCAAAAAATGAGCCAAAATTGGACAAATAGAGCTGTTTTCAGGATTCACACTACCTGGCCATGTGCCCATGTGCCAGCCTGTGTCAATTTTGCACCTTGCTTCCCAAATACGCGGAAAAACTCAATTTTTAGGCTTCCTGAGCATTCTAAAGTCTATAAATACCAATTAGAAGAAAACCTAATAGGGTAATCAGAGAAGATCGAAGAAAACACCCGAAGAACACCATCAAAGCCAACTCGAAAGTGGATCTCCATCAAGATTAAAGGTCTCCTTTTAATTTCTTTTGAAGTTTTATTGAGTTTCTTTATGTCTTGTGGTTTTTCTAACTTTGAGATTATTTCATTCAGGATTATGAATTAATTCCCTAGATACCTAGGGGAGATGAAACCTATGATGAATTATATTATTTAATTTCTGTTTTATGCGATAAATACTTTATTCCTGTTTTCAATTATGTATGCTTATTTCTTGTTTTAATATTTTCGGAATATTAATTCATGTTTCATGTGCTTATTTCGATGGAGCAAGAGTCCCTAGTTAAGAGTAGATCTAACATAATTAAGTGGAGTTACATGAAATCCTAGAAATAGGACGACATAAATCAATCAAATTAGAGTCAAATTTAATAGGGGAATCCATAGATTGAGTTAATGCGACAATAGGAGTTTTAATTAGAAAGAAATTTCAATTAATTAATCTAGAGCCAGTTGTTCTTACAATCGAAAGAGATATTAACATAATTTAGGGATTTCTATGGATCAAGTAGCAAGTGAATAAATCATTTAATTCAGATCCATAATAATAGGTGAAGTCTAGGTGGATTCTTTCCTGAGTGTTGTCTATCTCATTGGTTATCTTTGTAACACCCCTATCCGAGTCCGTTGCCGGATTAAGGTTAGGAGCATTACCGGACAGATCGAAAACATTCACAGACAAAATCATACATTCAATCATTATTCTCAGACATAATGTCCCTTAATCGGGTCCTCGAGACCTTAATCATACTTATAAGTCGAGTCGAGACTAAACTGAAACACATATGAAATTCCAGGAAAATTTGAAACTTTACTAAAATACAGGGCAGACACGCTCGTGGGAGGAGACCGTGTGCCGTCCACGGCTTCTAGACACCCCCGTGTATCCATCCTTGTTTATACTAACTATACCAACACGGTCATTAGGCACGCCCGTGTGCCATGGCCGTGTACTTTTAGGTCATATACTGACTTCCCCAACACGGCCACCAAGCACGCCCGTGTCAAGGTCGTGTACTTTTATGTTAGCTACTGACTTGCACACCACGGCCAGATGACACGCCTGTGTCGAGGCCATGTGATGATAAATTGCATCCCACAATTCACCCACGGTCAGTAGGCACGCCCGCGTGCCTCAACCGTGTGACATTATAGGCCATTTACAAGGCCAAAATGCCACCATAAAGGGTCATACCTACAAGCCATATTCAACAAGATATTTCATGCACATATAACCATTAAAAGCATACCAAAATAACCATTCAAACCTTACATTCAAAACCAATCCCAACTATGGCAATCTCAAGGATTAAAACTCATATCATTACAAGACTAATTCACGCATTTGCTCATTCAACTTGGCCATTCCACATTCTTTCATCATACCAAAAGATACATTCTATAACACATTCATTTAAGCAAAGTTTCAACTCTTAAATAGCCAAATCACATGGCTAAGATCACATAACTATTTATTCCAATATACTAGCCTATACATGCCATATCTAGCTTTATACAATATCAAAATGTACCAAAATAAGTTATATAGTGTGATGACGATCCAAGACGGTCCTGAGCCTGCAGTAGCTTTGACAACCTATAAAACAGATTAAACACACAGAGAGTAAGCTTTCCAAAAGCTTAGTAAGTCAATGTACAAACAAACTTAGCATAAAATGCATATATTTGCTTTGGTTCATACACTTTTGACCATATTAGCCATATTCACAATTTAAAGATCATATAAACACATATCTCATTTCACTAAACTTTATACAACATATCATCAATTCCATATTCAAGCTTCATAGTAAGATCATATTGATGCTTACCTTGTATACACAATTAGTGTATAATCAACATACCTGAATTGGATTTACAATCACATATTTGTTCATAGCTCGGATTTGCAATTAGTATCATAGACTTCCCGTTGAACCGTAATAAATCTAATAGGATACTTAGAAAGCTCAGAATAATCGTACAATGCCAACATCCCAGACGAGGTCTTACATGCACTCGGATATCGATACCACTGTCCCAGACAGGGTCTTACACGAATCAAAACGATGCTGATGTCCCAGACATGGTCTTACTCGTAAGTGTCATAATGATGCCAACGTCTCAGACGAGGTCTTATACTTAAAGTTTATATTGATGCCAACGTCCCAGACGTGGTCTTACACATAATCAGATATCGATGCCATCGTCCCGCGCAGCGGTCTTACACGAATCTCAAATCAATGCCAACGTCCCAGACGTGGTCTTACATGATAAAACAGAACAGATACCTATGTCAAGGTTCATCCGAGGCTTCTCAGACTTAGTCAATATACCGAACTTATCTCAGAATTCAGTTACAGAATTTCTCATAGGCATTCATTATCATCATTAAACATATGAACAATTACAAATGCATACATATTCATTTATTTGTATAGTGACTTACCTCGGATTCGGTTTATCAGAATAGAAAACGGCTACTCGATAACTTTCGCTTTCCCGCGATCTAAATCTATTTTCCTCAGTTCTTGATCTAAACATATTCAGAATTAACCTTTTATTCACTAATTCATTCAATTCAATCCAAGGACACACATTTAGGGCTATTTGTAATTTAGCCCTCACATTTGCACATTTTAACAATCTAGTCCATTTTTCACAAAACACCAAATTCACAAAATCAATATACAACCAAGCTTAGCCGAATGTATATACATTTCATACAAGTCCATACTTTTCATTAAATTTACAATTTAGTCCTTCAATTTATCATTTTATCAATTTAGCCCTATTTAGCTAAATTCACCAAAACTTCAAGAACAAAACATGTTTATCTACCACCAATCTATCATTTAACACCTCAAAGCATCACAAGGCTCAACCTAGCATCAATGGCACCACTTACAAACATCACCAATACACAAAATTGAAACATGGGTTTGATAGTAGACGAAGCAACGATTGCAAAAACGTAGAAATTATCGAAAACCAATCGAGAACACATACCCGATTTAAGCTTGAACCATGGCCGAATGAACAAGCTTAACCTTTTCTTTTTCTTTTCTTTTTGTTATAACACATATTAATGCACAAATGACATAATTAACCTTTCACACAACTTATAAAAATCATTCATAAGATGGACATAATTGTCCACTACTATGAGTAAAGGTATAATATCCACATAAGGACTCCACCTTTAATAAGCCACATCACATTGGTACATTAACAAATAGCAAGCAACTTTCACAATTAATACAATTTAATCCTTTTGTCAAATTAAACACACAGACAAATAATTTAACTTACGGAAATTTAGCACATGCTTAATCACATATCAATGACATAGAATATAATATTAAAATATTATACGAACTCAGATTTGTGGTCCCAAAACCACTATTCCGATTAGGGTATAAATTGGACTGTTACAATCTTCGATTATTTTCCTATTTCATTCTCTGTTGCGTTCCTAGATAAATTAGTTTAGTAATTTTAGAATAAAACACAATCACTCCAATTTGTCAGCTAAATAATAAGAAGATGGTAATTAGTAGTACTTTTAGTCCTTGTGGATAGGATATTCTCTACTCACCACAGCTATACTATTGTTTGGTAGGTGCGCTTGCCTTAGTTGTATTTATAGTTAGTTTAGTAACCATCAAAGATAGAGACATAGATGAGACTAACTGGACAAACAGTACATCAGACAAGACCCAAGCAGAATAGATCCTAAATCCATTTATGAATTTATTCCATTGTGACGTTCAAAATGTGGTGTAACAGCCCGATTTTGGGCCTAGTCGGAACAGTGGTTTCAGGACCACAAATTCGACGAGGAATATTTTTATTATATTTTTATGGTCTACGATTTCACGGAAAGATTTCATGAAAATTTCGTTCAAAAATTTCGACGTTTTGGCACCCAATTTAGTCAAAAGGACTAAATTGTAAATAGTGCAAAAGTTGAGTTCCACATGTTAGAAGTGTCCAATTTTTATGAAGTTTTAAATTGGATGTCCTTAAATGGTAATTAGACCATTCGTTAAATTGTTGGACAAAAATGGACATGAGATAAGTGAATTAGGATATTTTTAAGTTAGGGGCATTTTAGTCATTTAGTAATTAAAAGAATTAAAAAAGCCAAAATTAAAGCAAAATTGTGTCCATCTTCAAGCTATGGCCGAATGTTGCATGAAGAAAATATGGCTAGGGTTTTTCAAGCTTCCAAGCTCGATTGTAAGTCCGTTCTAGCCTCGTTTTAAATGATTTTTTACGTTTTTGAAATCCTCATAACACGATATCTCTATTTCTACCATTTATTTGAGCTAGGGTTGATGTTTGAAAATTTACTCATATGAGAAATGATTGTTTTTTGATGTTTAATGGTAGAATATGAATGCTCAGTGTGTAATAAACGACTTTTACTAAGTGATTTTCGGTGAAATTGTCAAAAAGGACTAGTTTGTAAAAAGTTGTAAAATGTGTGTAAGTGTGTGAATAAATAGAAATTTTGGACTGCTATAGTTATGAAAATGGTTCTTCTAGGCTTAAAATACAAGGAAATTGAATAAAAATCATTTTAAGAGCCTAGGCGCAAAAGTGTAAATATGAGAAAGTTTAGGGGCAAAAATGTAATTTTTCCAAAATGTGAATTTAAGCTAATTTAGTAGCAGGATGAATAAATGAGTTAAATGTGTTGTTATAGATCAAGGAAAACAAGATTCAGACTTAGAACGAGGGAAAAACAAAGAATATGACGAATAAGTCCTTTTCATTGATTATGCTACTGAGGTAAGTTTGTATGTAAACAATGCATTGTTTTTACTTACGTTTTCATATTTTGATAAATGGTATGAATTGTGGCTGAATATTTGATGTAATTGACAAAATATCGACAAGTGAGAAATTTCCCGGTTGAACCTTAGGAATAGAATAGGATACAAGTGACATGTCACTAGGGACCTATGTGAAATTGTGACTAAGTGAACCCGGGTGCTGGTCTTAAGTTCAACCAGCGTCTGGGTATATCGGCATGTGTTGCAGATATTTGACAGCTTGTGTGAGTAGCACTGAGTAGTAACGAATGACTGACAGCTTGTGTGAGCAGACCTGTGAAAGTGAATAGCTCGAGAACGTGCCTCTATGTGAAAAGTGATGTGAAGTAACTTTGGCTACAAGTGTGGCACTTATGTGCAAACTTCCGATGTATCCAATAATATTTCGATGTGTTCAACGAGAAAATGACTAAGTGTAATTGGATGTGATTATGTGATGAACAAGTGCAGGTACATGTGTATATATATTCATGAGCAATGTGCTCGATATGTGATCAAACTTTGGTAAGGTTGATATGGAGTAAGTGTTACAATCAAGACTTGTAAATATTTGATGATGACTAGCTATTGGCATGGCTAACTATGGATATACTTTAGTGTTATATGTGTGTAAATCAGAATTAATACAAAGAAAACATGATAGAGTAAAATTTGGAATAAAACAGTTTTGGGACAGCAGCAATTATGTGTCTTTGAAAAATCACCAAAAATGGTGAAAATTGAATTAGAAGTTTAATAAGATATGAAATTAAATATTATTGAGTCTATTTTCACATAAAAGAAACGATGTGAACGAAAGAATTCAATATTATGAGATATTTGAATTTTTATGAGACAGGGTCAGAATGATTTCAGAATCCCCTATTCCGACTTTGGAAAATCACTAAAACTTTTATAAAAATAATTATGGTTTATAATTTATATTCTTAAATTTCTTAATGAGTCTACCTTCAATAGGAATAAACGAGAACATCATTTGAATCCCGTATGAAGAGAGAATTAATTTTTAGTGAAGAAGGGTCAAAACTATCAGACAACAAAACAAGGGAGACTTTAAAGAATAAACTGTACTTATTGGCTAAACCAAAAATTCTAAAAATTTTATGGTAATAAGATATTGAGTCTAATTTCAGGGAAAATTAGCAGATTTTAGTTTTGAGTTTCGTACTTCAAGATATAAATAATTTAGTAACTGTGACTCGAGTAGACAGCTTGATATGAACATGAGTAAATAGTGGAACTATGAGTAATTATGATTGTATTATCTTGAGAACATATTGCGAAGATTTATAAAAGCATGTTAATAAATCACTTATTATTTACATACCTAATTACTAAGCTATAATGCTTACCTCCTTCCTTTCCTTTTTTCTATAGTGTCACATATGCTAGCTCGAGTTGGAGGTCGTCGGAGATTCTATCACACTAACAAGTTATTGATTGGTATTGTATCAACGACCCTCAAGTAATTTTAAGTATATGGCATGTATAGGGACTTGATTATATGTATATGTTATTATGAGTTAGCCTAGAATGTTGGCATATGATATTTGATGGTTATTGTTGTATAAGGCCATTTAATGTGGCCAATATTTGTTATGTTATAAGTCTATAATGATGCATTTCAATGATGTGTATGCTTGCATGTGAATGGTTAAGTGTGTTGTGTGTGATTATGCATGATGAATGTGGTTTGAAAATGGTATGTGGATGTCTTAGTGTGGATGTTTGAATGCTTAATAATACTATGTTGTGTGATGATAAATTTGTATGAATGTATAAGTGTTTTGGGGTGGCAAAGGGCTTGGTAAATAGCCTTACTTGTGGCCACACGGGCAGCTACACGGCCATGTGCCCAAGGTGTGTGAAGTCTGCACTTGATTTTTGGAAATTCAGAACGCCACATGACCTAACACATGGGCGTGTATCTCGGCTGTGTGAAGGACATGGCCTTGGACACGGGCATGTGCCCATGTTTTTCAAGAAATTTTCTAATGTTTTCCAAAGTTCTCAATTTAGTCCTGAACCACTTCCAAAGTATGTATTGGGCCTCGTAAGCCCTATTTAGGGACTCAAAAATAAAAATTTGAAAAGTTTTAATTTGGATAAAATTTTATAACTCAGTTTAATACGTTTGCAAGTGTATGTGTTTCGGTAATGCCTCATACCCTATTCCAGCGTCAAATACGGGTAAGGTGTTACATGTGGCATACCTAAATCCTAAGTGGATGGCGGATTATGTATGTGTGACTCATCCACTTTGATGTAAGGAAAAACCTGAGTTCAAATAAATAAGGAACTGAAAGCTGGTGCGTTGGGTATAAGACTTCTATAGTATGTAGAGTCATTTACAACAATGGAATTCTGTAACGCCCCGAATTTGGGCCTAGTAGAATTGGGCATTGGGCATTGGGTCCTAGAAAAATTTTAAGTGAGCGAGAAAATGACAATTGGCATGTGGGCTTTGAGGGTTATTTGAAGTCTTAGGGATAGGGAAGACCATAGGGAAAAATTTAGTTTCTGCATTAGTGGACCCTAGTCTCAGGTATTAGGCCTCTTAAATAGATTAAGGGGAAAATAGGACACAGTTGGGCCAGCGGTCCAGTGGCAAGATGGCGTCACTTGGGGAGCTACAAAGTGGCGTTACTAGCAGGTGAGAAGGTCCAAGGTTTGAGGCTTAATAGCGGTGAATTAAGGGTTTTATTTTTTGTACATGGAAGGAAGGTAGTGCCGCTAGAGTGGACTCTGGTAGGGAGAGTTCAGGAGAGAAATTTAAGGTAAAGATAAGAGAGAAAAGATAGGGGATTGAGGTGTGGATGTGTTGGTGCTGAATGGGACTTTGGGGGAAGGTAGTTTCGGCTTTTGGCTATAAAAAGGGGGTGCCGAATTCCTTTGAAAGGTTCCTTGGGTTTCTATTATTTTTCTTTTCTCCCCCCACTCTGTTTATTCCATTGTCGAATTACCATCATCCCCTTTTTCCGAAATCCCTATTGATGTTGCGTTCTTCTTTTTTATCTGAAAGCCGAGTACTCTCTTATAATAGAATAACCCTATCTTTTTGCTGATTCCTTGTTGTTTTCCTCCATCACAAATCAGTTGCTGTTATCTACTCTTAATCAAGTTTTCAAAGCCGGATCTCGTTCAGTAGCTATCTAGGCCGCATGATCAAAGGTTGGATTCAATAAGTACTTAGTCAACCTCCTTTAATGTGTTTTGGTAAAAGCCGGAGGGCTATCTAACTCTTTCTTGTCGTTAACCTTGTATTAACAAGGGTAGGGTTCAAAGATAGCGAGTGTGGTAAGGATCACTAGCAAGTGGTAAGTGTACTCGTCTCAATTGTGGATTAGTAAGTGGCCGAATGTAAGTATGGCTTATAGAGGTGACTTGTGTGGAATATGAGTCACTTGATTTTTTGATAGTATTTGTGTGGGTGCAGATCTAGGGGATATTCGTGAATAGTAGCTAAGGAAGGGCTACTAGAACGGGTGGCACACGGTAAGGTTATGGTAAGGCATCGGTTTTTGGGTAAATATTGTGGTTAAGTGTGTGATTGATTGGAGATTGGTATTGGTTGTAGGTTCAAGGCTGGGGATAGTGTAGCACGTCACATTAACCAGGTGTCGAAAAAGCCGAAATCCTGAAAAGCCAAAATGTCGAAAAAGTCAAAAAGCCGAAAGGTTTGCGCCGGCAACCACACGAGCGTGTGAACATTCGTGTAGGGACACAGATACGATTATCGGGGCCAAGAGAGTGATCTTTTGGGCTTGGGCCACTATTTGGCCGACCGGGCCAAAAGGGGCTAAATGGGCCTGCCGAGCTCTTGGGCCCAAATTTGCATGAATTGACATGTGAAAACTGAATGATGGATTGATATAGTGGTGTGATTTGAATAAGATTGGGCCTAATGGGCCATATAAACATGATGGGGTTTAAAGGGTTATATGGACATGAATAGGCTTAGTGGGCCTTATGGGATTTTAGAAATGCATGCTAGGGTTTATGGACTTTAGGCCTTGTTCTGATAAATTCTTAAATATCATAAGACTTAATGTAATAATCAAGCATGTCTATGAACGAGTCGTTAGGTTAAAGTGTGGCAATGGACATATGCATGTCTAGGATTGGATCTAGGGAGAGCTTGGTACTTAAGCGGTCTTAGCGACCCACCTCCTCTTCTCTAGGATCTTACCTAGTGCATAGTGTCTATTCACTTTAGCTGCAAGGACTTGTTAATGGGCCAAAGTTCATAACTAAAACCCTTTATTTGCAAAATTACCGAAATACCTCCGAATTGCAAAATTACCAAAATACCCCTGATTGTAAAATCACCAAAATACCCCTAATTGCAAAATTACCAAAATACCCCTAATTTGCAAAATTACCAAAATACCCTAGTTTGTGGAATTACCAAGATACCCTTGATTTGTAAAATTACCAAAATACCCCTGTAGGGTAGATTTACGGAAATACCCCTAGGTAGTGAAATGACTAAAATACCCCTAAGTGCTTAATGTGTGAAAATATGTATGTTACATTCATGAAATATATGTTGCACTTGGGTGGGTTTGATGATACAGAGGAAGATATGTGAGGATTGCATAGTCACTTGACGGCCGTGGATCCACCGGTGGCTTTAAGCCCATTATATGCTTAGCAGCCTTGCTACAACGTTTGAGTAGTGCCGCTGTTGGTGCTACCTTTGGAGTGTAGGGATAGGTGGGTTGATATTTATATCCCCACAAGAGTGTAGGGTTGGAAGGGAAATGGAGTGCAGGGTTGGATTTGGGATGGGAGCATTGCATTCATGTGATACTGATGTGATATGAGGTCATTGTGGGCTAAGGCCCAAGACCACCGATTTTGTTAGGGCTTAGACCCAATATGATATTTGCATGTTGATTGGATTACCAAGGGTCATACACACTGGGTTTTGAAACTCACACCCTTTTATTAAATGTTTCAGGTGACCCTCAGTAGACTGCTCGACGTGGAAGGGGACTCGAAGATGACCACACTACAAGATACTTAGAAGTTTTTGTTTATTTGTTTTCGAGTGACTTATTGTTAATTATTTCGTTTGTAATAAGGCCTTGTATCTCCAATTTGACTTTACATTTAAGTTTCCTTTTGTTTTTAACTGTTTAATTGTTAAACAGGAATAAATTTCCAAAGTTTAATCGAAATACCTATAACATATGGACGTTTTCTTAAAACATGGGCTTTTATCAGTACTTAACAAGTTGCTCGGATTTTGGGTTCCTAAGCTTTAAACTTAAGTTTTAAATAAGCGAAGTCGTTTTGAAATATTCCTTTAATGTGACATCACCAGATTCGGCCATAACGTTTGGGCCGAGTCTGGGGGTGTTACAAATTCGTAGCCCAAAGCATGGGTAAATGATATCCTCTAATTGGAATTACATAGTTGATGGAAAGTAATCGTGGTCAGGGGTCGTCTGTATTTACGATGGATGACTTGATCACTATTTGATAGTGATTGACTTTTCATAAAAGAAAATGTAATGGTTACCATGAGATAAAATAGGATCATATTGGGAGAGCGGATATTATCCTAAAGAGATCAATGATATCTTATGAGGGTAACACACTTATGACAAGGTTATTGGATGAGTACTTAGTAGTTGCTTTGGTAATGGTATGTCGTTGGGGAGAGCTCAGTCACGGTACTATATTGGAACGAATTCGTGACTAAATGAGTTTATAGTTAATAGGCAAAAAGACTTAATTATAAATAATTTGAGCCTCAACTACATATGTCCAATCGGTCCCTTCAGTAGCTCGTTGAAACCAGAAATGAATTGCGTATTGAATAGAAATGAACAAAATGAATGGAAAAAGTGAAGTAGGAAACATTCAGGAATGATTATGGTTTTCTCTAAAACGGAGAAATGAAATGATTTGGAAATGAATGTAGTTTTCCAAAAATCGAAATAGAAATGGATTTGGAAATTTGCAATCCTATATAGGGTTACTTGAAAAAATGATGAAAGAATGAGTTTATATTTTTGGACTGTTTTGAAGCCTAAAAACTAAAGTAAATAATTCGGTCATAGTGAACATGTTGAGTTGTGACATATTGAATAAATTTTCGCAAAATTTTACCGGGGGTAAAGTCGTTAAAATTTTACCAAGGAAAAATTGAGATGACAAAATTAATTAATATGTAAATATTAAATTTTATTTTGGGAAAATAGAAAAATTGAGTAATGTTGGATCATATTACAAAGTACTAGGTTAAAAAGGCCCAATAAGTATTCGTAATTGGACTTGATGTGAGATAGGCCTAAAACCCCTCATATACCATGAAGGGGGTGACAACCCTAGTAGAAATACAAGGGTGGGACGTTCACCCCTCTCCTACTCTAAGTATGACATTGTTTTTATATTTAGAATAAACCTCTAGAACTCTACAAAGGTTCTACATTCTCTTCCTATAAATAGATGGCACCAATAGAGCTATTAACAAAACTTTTGAGAGATTGTTTTTCTACAGAAAAAAATAGAGAGAATTTATTCTCAAATTTGAAATATATTTTTCCAAAATAACAATTTTACCGATTTCTATTAAAGAAGATAGAATTTTCGTTTTAACCCAAAAAGGAGTTTTTTTTTCCTTTTCTTAGTTATATGTTTTTATTCAATTTATTCGAGCTCACACTCAAAGCAATTCATGGTACAAGAATAGCGGGGAAAATCGTTTGGGTTGAAAGCCGTAAGACATCAAGTATCCACTTATCTGAAAACACAGGTGCGAATTTTGTTTAGGTTTACTGCTGTAAGTATCACAATCTAGGTCAATTTTCATAATTCTAATTTGCTGTTATGGAAGAAAACCATTTTCAAACTGGAATTGTTCCAACATGGGGCTATATATCGATTCATACCCCTCTAAGTAGTGTCACTAAACTATTTTGTGAGTTTTGGGCTCTCTGAAGCTTGTATTCGGATATGGACATTTCTAAACACTAACAAATTGATTTTTACCTCATTGATATGAATTTATTAAATTGTTTCAAAGTTTAAAATATTAAGTATTTCCAAAATCATCATTTACGTTTGTGCTCCAAAAACATCTTCCATTCCTATTAAACATTAGGACAAATGTGGGGCGTTACAATATTTTAAAAAGAAAAGGACTTGTTTTATGGTCGGTTTGGATGGGCGATTGAGTGCGGTGCGGTGCTTTTAGTTTATTTTTTGTCTCACGTTATAGTATCTAATCTCACTGCCACAGCTATTTTTAAACTAACCGCGGGTAAACGCACCGTCCATCCAAACCCACCCTTAGTCTCCCTTAAAGGCAAGGGCATTCCGTTTCACTATTATTATTATTATTATTATTATTATTAGATTTAATGAAATTTTGGCCAATAATGTTTGCATATTTTGTTAGAATAATCTTAATTGTATTTTTGAGCCTTTTTTGGTCATCAATTTTGATTCTTTTTTCCCAATATGCTTTTTTCTAATAGATTTAATAAAAATACTATTAAAAAAATTAACGGGGATAATGTGGAATTTCATATGTGGAATATTTTTAATGAGATATAATTTATTGCTTAAATAACCTAATAAGATAATTACATGTGGAAAATAATAAAATAAATAAATAATACATTAAATTTAAAAACAACTCTTAATTTAAAGAAAATAAGCGTAATTATCTAAAAAAATTAACTCAGTAGAAAAACTTCTCTGTAAACAAACGTATGAAAGATTGAAATTTTTGAAAGAAAAAAATATTGAAACCTTGAATTTCTTTATTAAATCTGTTAGAAAATGCATATTGAAATAAAAACAAAGGTTAATTGCCAAAAATGCTTAAAAATACAATTAGGGCTATTTTGACAAAATATGCAAACGTTAGTAGCCAAAATTATCATTAAGCTTTATTATTATTACTTTGACTTGTTTAGTTTTTTTTAATAATTTGAATTTAATGCAAATTAAATTTATATATATTAATTTGGAAGTTTTTACATATTGATCATACTCATAACATCATAATCACATACTGTACAATAAAATGTTGAACTATGTTTTCTTAACATGCTGAGAAAATTAAAAATTTAGATGAAATGGGTCTTTCAAGGTATTATTGAATATGATTTTGATAGTATATTATGAAACCAATGCTTTCATTAAAATCAAATTAGCCAAATTCATTTAATTTTATATTTATTTTTACAATTTTTTTAATAGGTTGGATTAAAAACCCCAAAGTATTTAATGGAGAATGAGCACTTTGGACAAAGGAGAAGAGAGAGAGAAAAGAGAGGAAAGATAAGAAAAATAAATAAATAAAAGAAAAAAATTAAACTATTTAAAGAAGAAAATATATAGGAGCTAGTTAAGAATTTTGACTTGAAATTTTCGTTTAAAATAAATGTATAATGTGTTAGGTCAACTTGTCATTCACTATTAACAATAATAGTTTAATAATCAAAATATAGTATATCAATAATGTTAATGAATATATCTTAATTATATAAGTTTTAATAAAAAAAAGATAATTTAAACTATATGTAAATTATTAAATTTATAGTTTACCCTAAAAAAATTTAATACATCTAATTACTCTAAATGATACAACTGATTATCAAGTCTCATTAATTTAACTTTCAACCTAATTTAATAAATATATTTGCTTAAAAAATTATTTTAGATTCCATCTCTAATATATTTATCCTTTAATTATAAAAAAATTTAATATTTAATAAAGTGATAATGTATTCTTATTTTTATTCCACAAGTAATATTAAAAGATTATCATGTGCTTTTTCTTAAAACATTTTACTATAAGAAACTTATCAACTTATTAATTTTACTTGTGAAGTTTAAAAATTTGTATTAATCCCTAATAAAAAACAATAAAGTAGTCTAACACTCAAACGACGTCGCTCAGCTTCCTTAATCATATTACTCTTAACTGGTATCTTTTTAACATCCTCTCAAACATGCAAATTAAAATGCCCTTACCTTCTATTTCACTCAAGCTAAAAGGAAAAACAAAGCCTTTCCGACAAAAAAAAGAAGCAAAGCTTTAATGAGCAGCTATGCCCTCTTTCCGCGCAATACGAATTGCTGCTGCCATCTCCATCCTCATCCTTCTCAGGGAATCAACGGCTAGGGAGCTACGCCCCTCCGATCACGGTTTGGGGTACCAAAGCCAGCCGACGGTGGGGCTGAACTCATCGGACACGATGTCTTTCTTCGGAGCAACATCCAATTCGTCCTCATCATCCACGCCGTCTACGATGGCGTTTCCCAAGGCCACGAATTCCAGCGACACCTCGTGGTGGGGTGCTGGTGGCAATCGGCGGGGAAGTGATCACGTGAGACAGGTTCTGCTGTTGGGGAGCTTGGTTTGTGGGGTCACGGGTCTGGCTTTGTTGGCTGCGTCTGCTTTGGTTTATTGTATTAAAATTAGATCATCCCCTTCCACACATTCTACTAATAACACCAACAATAGTAATAGTTTAGTCTCGAGTATTAGCAAGTGATTTTGAAGTTGGAGGAAGCATTGGGCTATATTTCTATCACTATTACCTCATTTTAGTTTTTGGATCTTTCTATTTAAGATGGATGATTTAAAGTAGTTAAAGATTTTTTTATTTTTCTTTTATCTTTCTTTTCTAGTTTGTTTGTTTGTCTCTTGAACTTCAATTATTGAGGCAGTTGCTGAATTTGCTATAGAAAATTACTGAAAATTAAATGAGTGCAAAAATTAGAAAGATTTGCTATTTCTTAATTCATTTGCTTGTATTTCAACAATTTTATATTCAACTTTGAAAGAATTTGAACAAGTCGTTGGCTTCTCTTATTCTCCTTTGTTTTCATTGTTCGGAGAGAATCTTACAAATACTGGACTGTTTTGTTTTTTTCCTTTCCAGATCAACTGAAAGGAATTTTTTTTATATATTATAAATTTGAGGAAGGGAACGAATTATCAAACTTGAATCTTAATCCTTACCGTCAACACAATAATTTTCATACTCCTAACTATTATTATAATATTGCGTGGTTGGGTTTAATGTTAGGATACGTTACATTTTTAAGAGAAAAATACAAATTAAAACTTTAAAATTAATATTATTGACAAGAATATTTATAAACTCTGAATATGAATGATAAAACAAATATAAATAATAAAAATAATAATACTGCATAACGTATTGTAAACCAACCGAATATTATAGCATATTCTATGCCAAAAGTAAATAAATAAATGTTAGTGCAAAATTTATTTTACCGAAAATATATTATGATTGCCAAAACTTCCGACTGAATTACCTAAAAATGTTAGGAAAAAAATAAATACCAGAATAGTTCGTTTTTCTGAAAAATAACCGGATTAGGATGAAATAACGGAAACGCTTCTTGTTGAAAGCATTTTTCAATTGATTTGCAGAAAAATTGTCGTTGCCCCCCCCCCCAACTGTCTAAATTTTTTTTCTTATAGAATCCCCCCAATTCATATTTTTTCCAATTCAATCTCAACTTTCTCTCACATTCTCAAACCTCTCTCAAATTTCTCTCAATTCCCTCTTAATTTCTCACTCAATTTTTTCTCTCAAATTTCTTTTTTTTTTAATTAAAATTATCTTAAGATTTTCCTATATTAGTTTTTCTATTACAATTTATTCAGTGTTTTTTGAAATTAGCAATTGCAAAATATGTAATCTGTTTTGATGTTAATCACATTTCAGCCAATCAATTGCAAATGGTAAGAAAATTTTTTATTATACTGAATGTAGTTTAATTTAAAGAAATTTATTTTCTTGTTATATTTGAATTTAATATTTTATATTTTTTTTATAAATAGGCAGAAGATCAAATTATGGAGACGTATATTCGTAATCTACCCGCTCCTTCATCACTTTTAATCAAACCCTACTTGAAAGATACTAGACTTTTGCATGTGGCCCTTATAGGGAGGGGGTGTAAGTTAGACCCGACACTTGTAAGCGCATTGGTGGAAAAGTGGAGACCTGAGATACACACATTCTAACTTTCATGCGGTGAGTGTACTATAACTCTGCATGACATGCAGTTACAGCTTGGTTATCAGTGGATGGGTCGGTAGTGATGTAACACCCATATCCCACATCCGTCACCGGATTAGGGTTACAAGATATTACAAACCCAATTCAAGTCCAATCATTCATTCTACTAAATTTAGTATACGCAAAGAAATCTTTACCATCACAAACAGATTCAAATTTTTATGCCACAAATGACCGTATCAATATATATATTTTTACGCATGGTCTATACCTTTAAAAAAATAACAATTGTATCTTTGGTTCCTTAAACAATATTCATGCAAAAATCAATCCTCTTAAGATCATACCAAAACATTCGTAAGACTTATATTGATAACATACTTAATGAAAGACATTCCGTATACATAGTACATGGATATTAATAAGAAACTAACCTTAACCAAATATACAAACATACTTTATATTAGCTTGAATCCAAACCTAATTTTCTTTACTTAAACAAGCATAAAGCAAAAGCATATTAAACTGACACTACTAATTTAACTTATCCAATATATCACCATTCATGTATTCATATCACATAAAATATATTAATGCTTGTACAACAACCAAGCTTTCATATTCATGAATTCGTTATAACCAAGCAAATCATAATTAAATATAAAACATTGTAAACTCAAGTTATGAAAAAAATATTAGCCATAATTGCATGACTTTACTTTAGGTACATAACCAAAGTTCCTAACTTAAACATTGACATTAACCGTACTATACATATAAATACGCATAAGCCATTCGATTTTCTTTCAACATGAACAAAAACCATAAACAAAATTATGCAAGCCATTATCATATAGAACAAAAATTTACCCAAAAGAACTAAGCCTTTTTCGCAAGGCTACATTTATACACAAAATTAAGTACCATTTCTTACATCAAAAACCTAGCTTATACATGCCTTTCGAATCAAAACTAGAATATGAGTACCAAAAGGATGATCATGTGGATGACTGTCTTGACGATTCCGTTGAGCTCGTAGACTAACCAGAATCTATAAAACAGAGGAGACATAACACACAAGTAAGCCTGCTGGCTCAGTAAGTCTTTAAGCAGAACATAATCACATACAATTAATTAAGACACTCATCTCATAACCTTACAAAATTATAGCTTAATCTATAATATACATTAGAACCGAAAGCATATATATATAAATACAACATTCACGTTTCCAATATCAACTTGT
Source organism: Gossypium bickii (assembly GCA_025503065.1). Taxonomy (NCBI): domain Eukaryota; kingdom Viridiplantae; phylum Streptophyta; class Magnoliopsida; order Malvales; family Malvaceae; genus Gossypium; species Gossypium bickii. Next base: position 63,631,165 of record CP106710.1, on the reverse strand, counting down.
ACACATCTATATACTTTTACAAATACTTTCGACTACTTATATTTGTATGAAACCAAATTTGTTTATAACACAATCTAATAGAATTTTCTTTTGGTTATCACTTGCATGTCAAATTACCATTATCATTTCATTGATCAAAAACATCATATACATACATATATATTTTTTTCATATAACACTTGAGTAGGAATATTATCTACCTTGTAACCGAAATAACAATCTCACCTTTGCATAATTCGGTACTCTTAATTCATTTCATAAATCTGTTAACACCAATTAAATCTTAAAATAGCAATTTACTAGTTCAAACCTACTAAACGTTACCTTGGGTTTCATACACCGGCACTAAGCCTGCTGAACTCAAAGTCCGTAGTCCAAAACATCGACATTTAGCTTGCTAGTCAAAAAGCCTGAATGTGTCACCGGCACTAAGCCTGCTAGGCATAAAGCCTGAATATGTCACCGCCACTAGGCCTGCTAGGCATAAAGCCTGATACTGATCACCGGCACGAGGCCTGCTAGGCTCGAAGCCCGAATATCAATATAGTTAATCTTGCATTTCACATTTCATAATCATATATCAAACTAAATACACTTATTTACATCACATTAAATACAATTACACTTAATCCAATTTATCATCATCACATTCGACCAACTCATGGTTTTACACTATAATTATATAAATTTTATCATTCGTTAGATTCATAAATAATCTTTTAACATAAGTTCGCTTAAGAACTTACCTCGATTAACAACGGACGACTTAAACCGACTATTCCGCAACTTTCGTCTTTCCCCAATTCAAATCCGATTTTCTTTGTTTTTGATCTAAACATATAAAAAAAAAATAATCTCATTCAAGTACATTTCATTTCAATTTAGTCCCAAAACACATAAATGGCAAATTACCATTTTACCCCTAAAACTTCACATTTTTACAATTTAATCCTGTTTGCATAAAACACAAAATACACATAATTTGCACATAATGCTTTAGGGCCGAATCTTCTATACATTCATACCAAGGCATACATTTCATTTATTTTGCAAATAAGCCCCTCTAAAATTTTATTTTTACAAATTAGCCCTAATTGCTCAATTTCACCAAAACTTTCAATACAAAACATGCTAATCTTTTTCATATCTTTAATTTAAAATCATCAAACACAAAAATCATATAAACACTACAATGGCCGAATATCAAGCATGCTTATTTTTAAAAATTATAACATGGGTTAGCTACGGTTCGAAGCAACGATCTCAAAAACGTAAAAATTAACAAGAACCAAAATCAAACTAACCTTGATTTTGAACTTCTAATTGCCGAAAATCAAATAAAATGAAGCCCTTATTTCTTCTCCCACATTCGGCCAAACAAAATAAGATGATAATGGCCTTTCCTTTTTTTTTCTTTATTTTATTAAGCATATAATATGTTATTTACTAGTTTACTAATATAACCTTTAAATAAAAATAAACTATCATATATAATAAGGGCATATTAGTCATAAGCCACCCACTAACTCATAAAATGGGTTAATTCCCCTTTTAATGCCTCACTTTAAAAAGCCACACTCAAATTAGTGCATTTCACTATAGTTGCAACATTTGCACTTTACGCGATTAAGTCCTTTTTATTTAATTAAGCACACAAACAATCAAATTTTCGTACGAAACTTTCACACACATTAATTCACATATAATGAACACGGAATATAATATTTTAAAATATTTCTGACTCGGATTCGTGGTCCCGAAACCACTATTCCGTTTAGGGTCAAATTCGGACTGTTACAACTCTCTCCTCCTTAGGAATTTTCGTCCCCGAAAATCTTACCGTTAAACAAATTCGGATATTGTTGTCTCATTGAATCCTCAAGCTCCCAAGTAGCCTCTTCAACTCCGTGCCGATTCCACAATACTTTCGTTCATATTCAATTACAGTCATACAGCCCTGTTTTAATTCCAGAAATTCTTTACGCTTTTGATCGATAAATCTCTGACTGACATATTTCTTACGGAACTCGTTTTGGAAGAATTCCCAAGTCACTTTTTCTTTTGGAACCACTGATACTAGTGTATTCCACCAGTGATATGCAGTGTCCCGAAGTAACGATATAGCACATTTCAAGCATTCATCGGGAGTACAAGATAATTCATCAAGTACTCGAATAGTATTATCAAGCCACATCTCAGCTCTCTCTGCATCATCATCATCATTAGCTTTAAATTCTTCAGCCCCATATTTTCTAATTTTATTAACAGGAGGCCTGCTAGATCTCATCGGATCTATCATAGGAGGTGCTAAGGGTACCGGAGTTGAATTATTTGGGGGTGGAGGTTGTCGTACAGCCGGGTTATTCTGAACAAATTGGGTAAACCATTCATTCATCATCTGTTAGAAGGCTTGCTTAGCCTCCCCCTCATGGCTACCCAAGACTGGCCTAGAGTCTATCGGTGCTGATTCGCGTGCACGATCAAGCGCTACACTCTCAACATCATCTGCTACGGCTCTATCCGGATCGGAATCCATTTACTATATAAAACACAGTTTAAAAATGTCAGAAGTCACCACACGATCAAATATACAATGAAAGGCATGTATAACTAGATTCACACGCGCTACGGTAGTCCTAGAATCGACTAAACCGTAAGCTCTGATACCAATAAAATGTAACACCCATATCCTACATCCGTCACCGGATTAGGGTTACAAGATAATATAAACCCAATTCAAGTCCAATCATGCATTCTACTAAATTCAGTATACGCAAAGAAATCTTTACCATCCCAAACAGATTCAAATTTTTACGCCACAAATGACCGTATCAATATATATATATCATGGTCTATACCTTTAAAAAAATAACAATTGTATCTTTGGTTCCTTAAACAATATTCATGCAAAAATCAATCCTCTTAAGATCATACCAAAACATTCGTAAGACTTATATTGATAACATACTTAATGAAAGACATCCAATATACATAGTACATGGATATTAATAAGAAACTAACCTTAACCGAATATACAAACATACTTTATATTAGCTTGAATCCAAACCTAATTTTCTTTACTTAAACAAGCATAAAGCAAAAGCATATTAAACTGACACTACCAATTTAACTTATCCAATATATCACCATTCATGTATTCATATCACATAAAATATATTAATGCTTGTACAACAACCAAGCTTTCATATTCATGAATTCGTTATAACCAAGCAAATCATAATTAAATATAAAACATTGTAAACTCAAGTTATAAAAAAAATATTAGCCATAATCGCATGACTTTACTTTAGGTACATAACCAAAGTTCCTAACTTAAACATTGACATTAACCGTACTATACATATAAATACGCATAGGCCATTCAATTTTCTTTCAACATGAACAAAAACCATAAACAAAATTATGCAAGCCATTATCATATAGAACAAAAATTTACCCAAAAGGACTAAGCCTTTTTCCCAAGGCTATATTTATACACAAAATTAAGTACCATTTCTTACATCAAAAACCTAGCTTATACATGCCTTTCAAATCAAAGCTAGAATATGAGTACCAAAAGGATGATCGTGTGGATGACTGTCTTGACAATTCCGTTGAGCTCGTAAACTAACCAGAATCTATAAAACATAGGAGACATAACACACAAGTAAGCCTGCTGGCTCAGTAAGTCTTTAAGCAGAACATAATCACATACAATTAATTAAGACACTCATCTCATAACCTTACATAATCTGTAATATACATTAGAACCAAAAGCATATATATATATATAAATACAACATTCACGTTTCCAATATCAACTTGTACACATCTATATACTTTTACAAATACTTTTACACATCTATATATAAATAAGGGCATATTAGTCATAAGCCACCCACTAACTCATAAAATGGGTTAATTCCCCTTTTAATGCCTCACTTTAAAAAGCCACACTCAATTTAGTGCATTTCACTATAGTTGCAACATTTACACTTTACGCGATTAAGTCCTTTTTATTTAATTAGGCACACAAACAATCAAATTTTCGTACGAAACTTTCACACACATTAATTCACATATAATGAACACGAAATATAATATTTTAAAATATTTCTGACTCAGATTCGTAGTCCCGAAACCACTATTTCATTTAGGGTCAAATTCGGAGTGTTACAAGTGACTGGGTCAGTTCACGCAGCTTGTTGGAGAGACGTACGTGAGGAACTTTTAGGGAGGGTTCTTGAAATGATTTATGGACCCTGGATAGATATGGATTGGTTAAGAATGAATTTCGGTGGGTTTGATGAGGATTCAACTGAAGTCCAAAAAGAATAACATGTTTTTGTGTACATCCTCCTGATCATCGGGAGTGTCCTAATGCCCGATAAGTCATGAAATCTTGTCCATCTAAAGTGGCTACTAAAACTAGTCAACTTTAGAGAAGCGGATGAACTCATTTGGGGGTCTGCTGTGTTAGCAATATTGTATCGGGAGATGTGTTGGGCAACGAAACCACGAAAAATTAAAATTGGTGGTTGCATGCTACAAATGCAATCATGGGTGTGGTTCTGATTGCCATTTTTACGTTCTCGAGCGAACTACCCTTATACATTGTCACTTGTAACAAGGTAAAATTCATTAGATAATATATTTACCATAATAAAATTATTTAAAATTTAAATTATTGTGCTGACAAATTATTTCAATAGTCATGGGCCGAGTTACGCGAGACAACTAGATGAGCTTCGAGATATACTACTTCTGTTAGACCAATGAATGGAAGCGGAGGTACGTATTTTTTAAATTTGAATTATATAATATTAACGTAGTTGATTTGAAAATTAGTAGTACATATATTACTACAATTTTTATTATTTTAATATTGTTTGAATGGATGTCATACTCCAATCTAGAAATCAAGAATGCATCTCGTCTGAATTCTTGATCAATCCCAACATCTGGCACGTGAATGTGTCATTGGTGGTGTACACTATTATGGAGATGCACGAGACGAATAGAGTATTTCGACAATTCAGGTTCGGGCAATCGATTCCACCGGCACCAGAAGACATCAAAGATCTGCATCATATCGACCTGCAAGGGAGAAAGCATGAGAATTGACCTACATTCTATGCACAATATATCAACATTTGTAACAATAGGTACGAGTTTTTACCTACTAGCGAGGCCATTTTCGCTCTAGAGTTAGCTTGCGATCCAGAGTACATGCCATGGTTTAAGGTCCATGGCAAGCCATGCCTGTAACACCCCTAACTCGTATTCATCGCCAAAATAGGATTACAGAGTATTACCGGACTTATTACACAAACGAACATACATTTCTCATACATTTTTCCATTTCAAATAAAATCATTCACAAACATTCATATAGTCCTTAATACGAACCTACGAGGCCCAAATCATGCATTAAAAGTGGTTCAGGACTAAATCGATAACTCAGGAAATTTTTGGAAAAGTTGGAAAATTTTTCAAAATACAAGGGACACACGCCCGTGTGGTCCGGCCGTGTGTCTCACACGGCCAAAGACACGCCCGTGTCACAAGCCGTATGAACATTTGAAATGGGATCACATGGCCATGTCCCAGCCCGTGTCTGACCCCGTGTAACTCTCTGACTTGGGTCACACGGCCAACACACACGCCCGTGTGGCTAGCCCGTGTGCCCTTTGAAATGGCCACACACGCCCATGTGCCAGGCCGTGTGCTAGGCCGTGCCAAACCTGTAGGGTATACTGACTTATGCCACACGACCAAGTCACAGCCTGTGTGCTGGGCCGTGTGGAGCATACTGACTTGGTTTCTAATTAAAAACCAGGGGACACACGACTGTGTCACCTGACCGTGTGTCACACACAGCTGAGACACATGCCTGTGTCTCTACCCTTGTGGACAAAAATAGGCTATTTACCAAGCCATCTTTCTCACCTAAAATGCATTCACCTATACCAAACCAAAAGGCATATAACATAGCATAAATAGGCATTCAAACCAATCTCAACCAAGCCTAATTAATACTACTTCCATACCAAGAATTATATGACTCATTACATCATATTTTACCAATTCAAAACATACCAAATCCATATTCTCAAATCATCAATATGGTTACTTTCAATTATGCATCACTTTACCTAAAATCACAAACATATCAATTTGAAATTCAACCATTTGATACTTCAAATACCAATTCACAACAAGCATATAAATGGTAATTATACACAACATATAAAAAGGCCTTTTTCACATATATACATACATACATCACCAAACATGCCAAAATAAGCCAAATCACATGGCTATACACATAACAAACCATTCATCATTTACAAGCCAACTCAAATGGCTAAATCTATTACTAACATATACCAAAATTACCATAATTCCTATACATGCCATATAACCAAATATATAAGTTCAAAAGTACCAAAGTGACAGCGGATAGTGTGACGAGATCTCCAACGACTCTCAAATCCGAGCAAGCTTTGATAATTACTACAAAGCATAGAAAAGTAAACAAAGTAAGCTATAAAGCTTAGTAAGCTCGTATATTTAATAAGTTAAACTCACCATTCATTCACCAAGTAAATAGTATGAATACATTATACTACAAAATCATTGAATCTTAATGTTAACATATATTCAATCACATAAGTAATCATGAACTCACAACTTTCATAGGTTCAATGTTCATATGGTTTTCGTACATACCTGTACTGATACGTATCTATTTCTAACCATTTTATATCTTCAATACACCTGTTGAACCATTTGGAATAATATCGGATACTCGAGAATCTCGCACCCTAAGTGCCAATACATAGCCGAAGCTATCTCAATCTCACATCTCATATAAGCTCACTCTCGAGCTATCCACGGGTCTGCTCACACAAGCTGACGGTCATGACGTAGCTACAAAATGCTGCTCACACAAGCTGACGAGAATCTGCAACACATGCCAGATAACTTAGCCACCGGTAGGACGTACGGACCAGCACCCAAATACATAACCCTGAATGACATGTCATTTGTATCCTATCTATTCCTAAGGTTCAACCGGGATTTCACATTGCCGAATCGTTGTTAAACATATCCGTAAGGTCGTATTCACAATTAATTCAATAATAAAGAATTTTAAACACAATTATATTAATGCTTATTACCATACGAACTTACCTCGATCGCCAAAAAAAAAAAAGGCGTAATAGGATCGACTAGCCCAAAACATTATTTTTCCCCCGATCTTGATCTGAACGAAGCTTTTCTTGATCTATATAATCAAATTAAATCCATTCATTATTCATTCTATTCAATTTAGCCCAAAATACATATTATTTGCAAATTTACATTTTTGCCCTAATATTTCAACATCTTTACAATTTAGTCCTTCGCTCATAAAAATACAAATTCCTGTAATTAAGTCCCTACCCATGCTAGCCGAATTTCCCTTATTACAATAGCAGCCCATATTTTTCATTTATTTCACATTTCTACCAAAAAATGTTCACATTTCTCAATTTAACCCCAAATTGATAATTTTACCAAAAATCACTTTACAAATGTTGTTTATCTAAAAACAACCATTAATTTTCTATAATCAAACATCAAAATACATATGCATTCATAAATGGAAAAACCCTAAACCTTTAACATTTTTGCGAATTAGTCCCTGGGCTAGCTAGATTAAGCTACAACGACTTCGAAAACATAGAAATAATTAAAAACTAAGTCAAAAATCACTTACATGCAATGATGAACCCTAGCCGAAATTTCAAGCTTCAAACATGGTGTTTCCTTAGTTGATTTTCGATGGAAGATGTAAACAAAAAAGATGATGACTTTTATTTTAGTTATTTTACTTAATTTATTTTATTTAATTACATTTTTAACCATAACATTAAACCATTAAAAACATTTAATTAATGTCTATATTTGTTCACTCATATTAACAATGGTATAATTACCACATAAGGACCACCACTTTAGGATTCTATAGTTATTAGACACCTTTAGCTATTAGAACACTACTTTTGCACTTTACGCGATTTAGTCCTTTTTATCAAATTGAACACTCAAACAATAAAATGTCTTAACGAATTTTGTACACAATCATAATATCATGCTGTAGATCTCAAAATAATAATAAAATAAATATTTTGACGTCGGATTTGTGGTCCCAAAACCATTATTCTGATTTGACTAAAAACGGGCTGTTACAATACCTGATAGCAGAAGAGGCGAAGGGTCGAAAATCATATACGAGGAGGCCACGACGGGCACTTAGACATCCAAGGTCTGGCGAGGTGGGTCCATCGTCAGCACCTATGCAAGAACCGACATCAATGGCCGCACCACCCCTGGTCAATATGACTCGACTTATTCTAATATGTATACTAACCCTGTCATTTTCATACAAGCACCACATATTGCACCACATTTTTTTGCTTTTACTTTGATGCCAGGTTTTGTTTTTGGACCTCTGTCCCAAACATATTACACCTCGATGCCATTGACATTTTCAACGATGACGATGCCAATGATGATGTATAGGCCATCTATGTTTGAGGCATTGACTAGGAGTCTAATCATTATGCCAACAGTATATGGGACACAATACAGTTATACCCCTAAGCCGATGGTGTTGCAAACACCTCCGGGATCATTGTTCTACCAAGGTGGATCATCTTCACAACCACCTATTATTTCGCAACCACCCATTTCTAGACCAAAGGATGCACGATGACAACCGAGGAGCTACTGATCGCAATCAACTACGAACAAAGGCGAAGAAGATGAGAGGCCAAGACCACAACCTGTATTGGAGGTTGAACCAAGAAGGAATCTGGCTCACAGCCGTCAACCACCTTGTTGCGGCACACATTATAACTGGCATTGGGTTGATTTATTCTATTTTTGTACTTCTCATGTTTAATTTTAAATAAATATGAAATATTTTTATCATATTGATGTTGTACATCCTTATGTTTTTAAATAGTTATAAATTTAATCCTAGCCGAGTAGTTCGAGTTTCGATTATGAATCAAATTAAAATTTACAATTCAAATATATGATTGGTGTAAATACGATGTTTTTTAATATCAAATTAAACAATTATTAACTTTACATCTCAAAAATTTATAAAAAAAATATATATATATTAAACTTAAAAAAATCAACAAAAAAACCTAAACCCTACTTCAAAAAATCAATCCTACTTAAAAAAACAAAACCCTAACCCTAAAAAAAAATAAAGAAAACGCTTCCAACTAGAAGCGCTTTCTGTTGCATAAGCTGAAAACGCTTCCAACTAAAATTTTTGTTATTTCGACCTAATTCAGTAATTTTTTGAAAAAAACAGCTTATTTTGATAATTATCTTTTTCGACATTTTTAAGTAATTCAGTCAAAACTTCCGCATAATATTATTGTTTTAACTGCTAAGTATTATGTTGCAATGAAAATTTATTTAATTTCGAATAATAATATTCAATTGTCTGAATAATTATCAAAATTTTTACATTACAATATTAATTTACGAGCCAAAATATTTGTGTGTATCGTTGTGTGTAATATTTTGCAACAACAAACTGTAGTTCACCTAATATTATATTCTCTTAACCCACAAATTAAAATTTATATTATTGTTGTAAATTCATTGATAAATGAATGTCCATAACCCTTAAATTTATCCTATTGTAATCCCTAAAAGATCAATGTTCATAACTTCTAAATTCATTATCTTGTAATCCCTAAATCATATATAGGGTACCTTAATAGTGGTCTTTAATGCTTTGAAACTTAAGGTGTTTGAATTCCTATAAATAAAGGGCATGTACAAGGTTATTGGATGCCAATGAGAAAGTTGAATCATCCTTTCATCTTCTGTTCTTCTCCCTTGTCCATTCTATATTTCTTTTAAGTTTTATAATATGTTATCAGCAGGAGCCTCTACATGTTCATAGTGAAGTTCATGTCTTTGTGACAATATATAAATTGCCAATAAAGCTCCCGTTGAACTATATACGATATACGTATTTTCACCATTGCTTTAATGTGTTCATCATATTTTTATAGAAAGAGAAATATTCAAAGCATGGAAATCAATTTTTTATTTTCTAAACTATTTTGGTTTATTCACCATTTTTGTAAAGTCACTAAAAGAAATTTCATTATTTCAATTTGTTTTAAGCTATTATTTTGACTATTTCTCTCTATGCCAATATTTGACATACATATTATTATTCTGCAAATTTGGTTTAAATAATTGGATTATTTTACTATTGAGAATGTTTATTATCATGATCTTGCTCAAAGTGATAGTTCCTTTTATCAACGATCAAAATTACCCTTTATGGTTTTCAAGATCTTAGACGGCAATATGCAACGTTTTTACAGGAAGTTTCTTCTATTTAATGTTTCATAGCTGATTATATTTTTTTTATCTAATTCATGATCAATTATAATTGTTTTGATTAATTTATTTTACTTTTTATAATCTTAGACAGATGGTGAAAGATTTAGTATTGGTATGGATTTTGATTCAGTGCTTTTGACATTGGGGTGTCTTAGTATCACATAAGTTATGTTGAAATAAAAGTATTCTATTGATGAATTTTGAACTTCCTTACTTTTTGATAAAATCATTAAGGCTCAACGTTGAATAAGAAAGTTGCCATTAAAATTTTCGTAGAAGAAAAGAAATTGAGGTAAATTCCACTTATCACATTACATGCTTATATGTACATGCATTTTTGTTCATAAAAAATTGTTTTTCTTAATATATGCTATTTTATAATTACTTGGTAATTATATCTGAATGGTGATAGATTAATTTTAATGTTATAAATTGATAGATTTTAAAATCACGATTCATAATATAATCAGTCATTTTTATTAATCAAGACATAAAGTTCATGATAATATGTGACCTTACATTGGTTCTTAGTCATCATTAAACTAGTTGTTTTATATGTTTATTTGATGGTTTCAATTTATATATTTAAGTATTCTAAATTCTAAACATATGTTTTTGGACTTTGATATTGTTTAAAATTCTCTTAATCAACATTGGTTAAAGTTATTACATATATTGTTGGACAAAACATGTTAGTGAACAAAATAATTAAATATAAATAAAGACATATAAAATAAAATATAAATAGAATTATTTATATTTAGTTTGTCAAATACGAAAAAATAATCAAAACCGTAACAAAAGTTGAAATGGAAAGGAAGAATAGAGATTTTACTAAACGTTGAGGCCTGTTTAACACAGTCTCCTCAAGACATATTCGGTCGCTCCTACGGTACTTGGAGAAACGTTTCTCGAATTTCTCCCTGGATACAACAACACAATGATCAAAGCAGCAGCACCTCTACAGCGATCAATGAATAAACTATGCCTTTTTTCTATCACCGGAACGTTTGAAAAATACAGAGAGGAAAAGAAGAGTTTTGAGAGCAACAGAAATTTGGTGTGAGAGAATATGAGAGTGTGTAAAAACCTTCATAATTCATAGCATTTTATAGGCATTGAGAATGTTGGAATTATGGAAAATTTTCCACAAAATCTGCCATTAAGGAGCCAATAAAATTTTCCACAAAATCTGCCATTAAGGAGCCAATAAATAAACTTGATTAAAAAATTAAATCAAATTGATTGGAATCAAATAAATAAGATAAGTGTCCTTATATAGCCAAATCATGTCTGCTGAGGAAAAAATAATTTTGTGTTGGGCTAAAATATCTGCAGGCCCATTATGGGCCCGACCAGTCTGGATGTAACACCCCTTACCCGTGTTCTACGCCGGAACCAGATATGAGGCGTTACCGTACTCAACTCACTTGGTCGTACAAATTTAGGTTATAAACTTCATCGCAACTTAACACATCTCATTATGGACCTACAAGGCCTTAAACATACTTACGAAGGGTTTCGGAACCCAATCAGAAACTTTTGTGCACTTAAATTTTTTTGTCTATACAAGGACCACACGCCCGTGTGAAATGGGACACGCCCGTGTGGGTAGGCCATGTGGTCACACACGCCTATGTGCCTACCCTGTGTGGGATTTATTTTTATTTTAAACCTACATGGTTTCCACACGGCTGGACACACATCTGTGTTCTTGGCCCGTGGGCTCCACACGGCCTAGACACGCCCGTGTCTAAAAACATGGGCATTCTGTTTGTGACGTCAGCAACCATATAAGGGACACACGGCCTAGGCACACACCTGTGTGGCTAGCCCGTGGTCGACACTGACTTGCAACACTAACATGCAGGGGACACACGGCCTGGTCACACACCCATAGAGCTAACTGTGTGTCTCACACGGCCTAGAAACACGCCCGTGTGCCTACCCGTGTGGACATGAACAAGGCTATTTTCCAAGCTCTTTTGTCACCCTAGTCCACATAACATGATCCCATACAACAAATAATCAAATAAGTCAATTTGTGCAACAAAACTTTCTTGAATCAACTATGGCAATATACAAAAGAGTTCATCCTTAAGGGAGACAATACATTCTTGGCCAAAATAACAAAACAATTTACCTAGTCTAGCCCCTATACATGCCATACTTAAAATGCTAATTCTAGATATACCGAGATGAGCTGGTTGTGTGGGTGGTCTTCCAATTGTCTTCGTATCCCGACCCGGCTCTTTGACACTATAAAACAAGGGAAAAGAAAGGGAGTAAGCTTTACGCTTAGTAAGTTTACATGTAAACAATAAACATCATAACATATGCTACTGAATAATTAGCATTACATACTAAGCAAGAACAATTCACATTTCATAGTCATGCTTACTCATTTCATCTCTTACCACATTCCAACCATATCACTAGCAAAATGCTCACATTCATTAACAATCATCCCTGCACTTATCATCACAAGGTCACATGGTACGACACGTAACAATTTCATAATAAGACATTCATAGTAATACCAAACACTCGATGGTTTCGCACTTAGCCCACCATTACTCTTTAACAGGGTGGTATCGCACATAGCCCACCAACTAGAATATTTACGGTGGTATCGTACATAGCCCACTAAATGATAATATAAACGATGGTATTGCACACAGCCCATCGTGAATAAGTAATAAGGTGGTATCGCACATAGCCCACCATCAAGAATAAATAATAAGGTGGTATCGCACACAGCCCACCATTATTTACTACGGACAATATTCCACATCTACATATCTATTTCAACATTCATATGAAATTTGTTCATTTTCTACACAATGCACCAATAAGCAACAACATGTGTATTTAAGATGCATCGTTTACACATAAACTTACCTCGGTGCAAAATGCGTTAATTTTACGATTTAATCCGAAACCTTGCCTTTTCCCCGGTCAAGGTTAATTTCGCGCTCTTCTTGATCTATAACAACAAAATTTCACTCATTCAATAATTTTATAATCATAATACATCACAACCTCCATTTACACAAAAATGACCATTTTACCCTTATACTATGGCAAAATTACGATTTTTCCCTAAGCTCGTAAATTATTTTTCACCATATTTTCTCATTAAACAAGCCTAGCTAAACATTTATTTCTCTTACAACAACTTACAAAACCATTTATTTCATGCATTTATTACACAATTTCAATCTTTCCAAACAAGTCATATTTAGGTGTTTCCATGGCAACACCCTTCACAAAAGTTGTTTCTCATCTCACTAACATTCATTTTCTTCCATAAAAACTCAGATAACAACATAAAAACTCTCATGGAAAGTCCCTAAACTTTCAACCATTTAACCAATTAGTCCCCTCATTAGCTAGCTTAAACTTTGGGGACTCCAAAAGTACAAAAATCATAAAAAAAAATCATCAAAATGACTTACTTGAAAGGATGAGATGTAGCTGAAAATTTGAACTTCAAAAACCTCTATTCTCTCTTCAATTTTTGGTGGAGAAGAAGTGTGAATAGTAAAAGATGACAACTCTTTTATTCATCTTATTTTATTCATTTTTATTTGCCTAATGTCACCAAATTTTGACTTAAATTAATGCTGTTGTCCCCTTGCTTCCTATGGCCGGCCAACACACTCTATATGGCCTAATTGCACTTTAAGGACCTTCAATTTAATATTCTATGGCTATTAGACACCTCTACCTTCAAAAAATAGAACTTTCGCACTTTATGCGATTTAGTCCTTTTTCACAATTAAGCATTCAATCGTTAAAATTAAAGCACCAAAATTCCCATGCATTATTGAAAACATGTTATAACACATTAAATAATACCAAAATAATTTTCCTCAACCTCAAATTAGTGGTCCCGAGACCACTGTTCTGACTAACCCCAAAATCGGGTTGTTACAACTCTCCCCTCCTTAGAGATTTTCGCCCTCGAAAGTCTTACCAGTAAAAAGGTTTGGATATTATTCTCTCATGGCTTCTTCCGGTTCCTACGTAGCCTCTTCTACACCGGGTGTAGAAAATACCCTCAACATTTATGGGTTATTGGGTTTTGAGCGCTTAACCTTTTTTTTTTTTTTGGGGATTGACACCTTAAACATTATGATTTTTTAGAAAAAAACCCAATTTTAACAGTAAACGTGTGTTGATCGTCAATCCAAAAAAAAAAAAAATCTTTTTTATTTCATTTTGTTTCAATCTTCCTTGTTCTTCTCCTTTTTCTTCCTTCTCTTCTAGTTGGTATCGTCGTTGTTACAATCTACCGTCAAACAAATACAAAGGATCAATTCATATCAATACATCATTCTACTATTCAAAGAAAATCTAAAAAATTAGAAACCATTTTTACAAATTATGAAAAAATAAAATAATAAAACCTTCACTACTATCCACGACACCCTTACCACAACAAAACTCCCACCAAACACAAAAACTTCAACCCCTACTCTCGACTCCCCTACTTTCCCTCCCAAACAACACTCAATTCTTCACAAAGTGAAAGTCAATTCACAACAAAACAACAACCATATAACAAAATAAAAAGAAAAAAAAAATAAGAACAAGACCCATTTCGTGTTTTAGGATTCGTTAGGTTCGAGAATGAATATTGCAGATTCAGTCGGTGAAAAGGGAGGCAAAGACGCAAGGAGGCTCCAACGTGACTTTTTTGCCAATTCGATGGTTGGAAAATGAAATCGAAGGGTCGAAAGATTCAATATTTTGGCTCATATCTGTAGTTTTTAAGAAAGCTTTTAGAGAAACCAATGTTAAAAATCAAGCTACGGGTTTAAGCAGGTAGGCGACAATGACCCAGATTGACGGTGAGGAGTGAGAAGGAAGGGAGTGGTGGGGGGGTTGGACACAACGGCGACAACAACTAGAGGGGTAAAGAAAAAGAGGAGAAGACAAAGAAGATTGAAACAAAATGAAAAAAAAAGGGAATTTTGTTTTTGAATCGATGATCAAGTCACATTTACTATTAAAATTGAGTTGAAAATGAAAAATTGTAATGTTAAAGGTGTCAATAAAAAAAAATGTTAAAGGCTCAAACCCAAAACCCCACAAATGTTGAGGATTTTTTTTATTACAATTATGCCTTTTTAATTCTTGAATTATTTTGGTAAGAAACATTTTTATAAACTTAAAAAAAATGAGAATTACTATATTAATTTGGTCATTGGCATTTCTATGGACCTTATTTGTATTAACTGATTGTTGTTTGATAAGAAACATAAAAAAAGGTTGTGTGGTTTGATATTGTAAATGCCTTATATTTTTCCTACTATACAACCCTAACAAACTTGTTACTTTTTAAGAGATGTTAAAGGCAGGTCATACAGTTTATATTATTCCATTTGTTAATAATTTAGAGAATTTATATGAACAATTATAAATCAATAGGTTTTAGTGAACATAAAATGTATTATTTTGAAATAAATTTCATGCATGTCTACAATGATTTATGAATTTTTTGCTAGCACTAGCATTATATCAAGTTTGATATTTTAGATGTCAGTTTATCCATATATTTGATTAAAGATGCATGACTTGACTATTTCTTTCTAGTTAATTAAAGATGCAAATGTAACACCCCTCACCCGTATTCAACGCCGGAATAGGGTTACGAGGTATTACTGATCAATTCACAACACATATAGCATAAATTTATGCAACAATAAACATTCATTCTCATAAATCATTCAACACAATCACATTGTCCCTTATAAGGGCCTACGAGGCCTTAAACATGCTTTAAAAGTGGTCCGGGACTAAACCGATATCATACAAAAATTCTGGAAACTTAGAAATTTTTTCATGTAAACAAGGGTCACACGCCTGTATGAACAGGCCGTGTGTCTCACACGGTTAGTAGACACGCCCATGTCTTAGGCCGTGTGAAAATAGAGCATACATACTGACTTGGGTCACACGGCTAACCACACGCTTGTGTGTCTAGCCCGTGTACCCATCGAAGTGGCCACACATACCCGTGTTCTAGGCCGTGTACTAGGCCATGCCAAATCTATAGGGTATACTAACTTATGCAACACGGCCAAGCCACACGCCCGTGTGTTAGGCCTTGTGCCAATTAGGGGGTATACTGACTTGTACCACACGGACAGTCACACGCCCATGTGTGAGACTATGTGGAGCATACTGTAACATCATAAATTAATGGGCCTTTGCGTTTGATGTGTGGTTATGTTTAATGTGCGTGTTAGGGGTCCAGAATGGGCTCGAGGTTGGGCAGAGGCCTTAATCAAATTTTCTGTTTGGACACTTTAGGGGAAAGCCTGATAGGATAGGGCTTAAAAGATGTTATTTGTGATTATAAGACACAGATGGGCTTGTGGCCCAGTGGCAAAGTGGCGCCACTTAGAGAGCAGGGAGGTGGTGTCAGCTGAGGAGGCTCAAGTTCGAGTCGCATGAAGCCCAATTATTTTAATTAAGATTTGTTAATTTTCGGCATTTAAGTGGGTAGAGTGGGACGGCAATGATGCTTGAAATTAGGAGGATCTATTTGAGTGGATAATGCAGATAATATGGCAGATAAAGGGAGGAAGAGATGGTGTGATCTAGGCTTCTTTTGGAGATGTGATCAGATAAAGATAAGGGAGGATATTTAGGATTTATTTACTGGTCACAGTGGTGGATGAAATTCCAACACTGAGGGGGATGAGGAATCGGTTCGGGCATGTTCAAGGAGTGCCGAAATTTCCCTTGATTAATAGCTTAGTTTCAGTTTTAAAAAGGGGCATTTTCGGCTTTTAGGTAGTAGGTGCCGAAATTTGGTTTAAGTAGGGGGATATCTCTTCAATTTCGGCATTTGGATCTCATTCACTTAATCTCTTCTCTCAATCATCTCTTTCTGAAAAGTCGAAACTCTAAACTTTCTTCACATCTCCATAGCCGAATACCCTTGTCTATTCTTTTCTCTTTGCCGATTTCTTCATTAAAGCCGAATCTCCATAGATCTCTTGATATCATCTTTTCTTTTTGATCTTCTCAAAAGCCAAAATTCTCTAGGAGTTACCGAATTCTCTGTGTCAAGGTAAGTGCCGATCTTTTCTGTTCTTCCTTTCTCTTTTAGTTTTTGGAGGCCAAAGCCAAGGGCTAATTGAGGTGGCAAGGTTATCTTTTGAGTAACGTTTTGATTGTTCGTGTGTTCTTATTTTGGGCCGACACATCGGGAATTGAAGTAGATCGTCTAAATCTAAAAGCCGAAAATTGCTAGTCCCTAAACTTCATCTCTTTCGGGATTTTAAGGTAAGGGGGTTTTCTTTAGATTTTCGTTAGGTTGTTCATCGTAATTATGATCTTGACTCTATGGTATGGATTAACAACCATATGTTGTGATGGTAGCAACTGATAAGGTCTTTTGATGGAATCAAACGTCGATCAGGTGAAAGAGGGGATTGGATCTATAAACCCAATCCCTAAATTTAAGAAGCGTGTGGTGTCAGCAGTTCGGGATTGGCCACCGGGTTGTAGACCAGCTTCAGAACAAAACCTTAGACAGTTAGCAGTCGTAGCGGCTTCTGATAGTGTCGACATAGAAAGTCTCGTCTTGTCTGTAATCAGGTGTGTAGATCTCTACCACACTAATTAATCTGTACTATATATGTTATGGGCTAAAAGCCGGAAAAAGGCTGTATGGACAGTTGTATTACCCGAAAAGGGTAGGCAAGGGATGCCAGGTACGTAATCATAGAAACTTGTCTATGTGTATCGATGTATGTGATTGTCTGTGATCTTTTAGATAGTATATTGTTTTGCTTCTGCATGGATCTATGCATGGGATGGGGTTAATATGATGAAGGGGAAGAGCATGTTAATAGGTCACTTGGTGATCGGTGGTTAAACCACGAATTGTAAAGTTAGGTCACAATAGTGATCGGTGGCTAAGCCACGTTAAATTTATTCCTGATTATTAGGAATAGGTAGCATGACTGTTGATATGGTGTGTAATGGTTGGTGGGTTGATTGTAGAAATCCCCGAGGTGTGTTGGCTGGTACGGGCTGGTGTGTAGAGGATGGACTTTTAGGTTGGGTTGGGCCATGTTGCATGTAAATATTCTATTGCCATTGTGTATGGGCCAAGGCCCATAATGTGTTTGTGGGCCTCAAGCCTTTTATGTGTTTTCGGGATTTGCACACTGAGTCTTGGTGACTCACCCCTTTATTTTCGCTAACTTTTCAGAAGAGCAGTAGATCATGGGCATGGGAGCCGAGGCGGACTCGAGGGGCCATCAAGTCTTTTATTTCATAAATTGTTTCCGGTTTTCCGTTAAGTTTTAATTTTGGGACTCTTTATGTAATAAGGCCCTATGGCTTAGGTTATCAATCTATATTTTTTAATGTTTACATTTTATAAGTTTATGTTCAAAGACTTAATTACCAGAAGAAATAAAATGGGATTTTCAAACGAGTTCTAAAAAAAACACCTACAAAGGTTTTCTACTAATGACACTTATTTAACGAATACCTACATAAACGAACCGAGATTTCAAATCCCTGCAAAGCAAAGTTTTCAACATTTAACCCGTAGCATACCAGATCTGGTTGTGGTGTTTGGGCCGGCTTTGGGGTGTTACACATACTGACTTCAATTTAATTTCAACACCAGGGGACACATGGCTGTGTAATATGACCGTGTGTCACCCACGGCTGAGACACACGCCCGTGTCTCTACCTGTATGGACAAAAAATTGGCTATTTGCCAAGTCATTTTGCCACCCATTTGATAGACACCTTCACCTACGCATATGGCACAAAAACAAAGAAAAATAGGCAATCCAAAACAACCAAATCAATCATAATTCCTACCATTTCATCTAAACATTTCTTAGCCTAAATTTCAAGCATAAACACCATCTATTCATAACCATTTCCATGTATCATTAAACACATTATAAAACGGCACTAACATATCTAATCAACATATACTAAACTTACATAATTTTGCTCCCAATTCACAAGCATACCACCAATTCCACAAATCTCATAATATAAACCATAAGCACGCTTATATTTACAACCGAGCAAGCCGAATTAAGCCTAATCTCATGGCTATAAATACAAACAAAACATAACCATTCACAAGTCATCTCAAATGACAATATTCACTGTCAAAACATAACCAAAATGACCATAATCCTATACATGCCATATGACCAAACCAAGAGCTCAAAAGTACCAAAGTGATGGTTGGATAGTCTAACGTAATCTCTGACGATCCGTGAATCTGAGCTAGCTTTGAAATCACTATAAGACATGGAAAAGAAAAACAAAGTAAGCTTTATGGCTTAGTAAGCTTGTATGATATAAAATTAACTAATCACACGTACACATTCATCAATCTAAACATATTATCATGAAATTCAAGATTACTAACAAACCTTTCACATGCTTATTCATAAGCTTATATTCAAACTTTGTAACTTCTTCGATTTTAAGCTCATAATATACATATACATACCTGTACTAATCCATAACAAGTTCATACTTACACGAAATACCGTTGAATACTCGATATCTCGCACACTCAGTGCTGTACTTGATGTCTCACACACTAAGTGTTGTACATAGCCGAAGCTATCTCAAATCGTACACTACGTGCCATATTTAGCCAAAGCTATATCGAATAGCACACTAAGTGCCACAAATAGCCGATTTTTAATTGAACAAAAATGTAGTCCCGTATATACAGTTTATGAAATATCAAAACATTAAAAAGCATAGTTATAGCAATGCTTATTACATACGAACTTATATTGGATGCTAAAACAGCGAATCGAGTCGATAACTTTATCTTTTCCCCGATCCAAGTCTGTATTCCACTTTTCTTGATCTAATTATATTCAAAATTAACTTATTCAATCATCTATTCATTCAATTTAATCCAAAATACACTTTAAAACACATTTACACTTTTGCCCCATAGATTTCACATTTTTCACAATTTAGTCCTTATTTCACAAAAATCATAAATTAATGAAATTAAAGACTAACCCATGCTAGACGAATTACCATAGTGCCCCTAGCAGCCCATAATTTTCATTTATTCCCACTTTTGACCACTACATTTCTCATTTTCTCAATTTAATCCCTTTTTGACATTTTTGTCAAAAATCACTTTATAAAAACTATTAATCTAACATTGAACCTTCTAAATCTATCATAAAACATCAAATTACTCAAGCATTCAACAATGAAAATATGATAAATCTTTAACAATTTTGCAAATTAGTCGCTGGGCTAACTAAAATATGAAGCAACGATCTTAAAAACATAAAAATCATTAAAAACCGAGTCAGAATCACTTACCAATTAACCTTGCAAGTGCCGAACCCTAAAACAAATTCTATGGCTTCTTCTTTGTATTTCGGCTAAAGATGATAATAATGAAGTCTAAATTGATTTTTGTTTTATTAATCTTATGTTAATTACTAATTTACTATTTTAAACTTAAAGTAAATCATTTAATAACATCCATTTAATGTCCATTATTGACCACTTACAATAGGAATGGTCTAATTACAACATAAGGACCTTAATCTTAAGGTTCTATAGCTATTTAACACCTTTAGCTAATAGAACGGCACTTTTGCATTTTACATGATTTAGACTTTTTGTCTCAAATTAACCAACTAAACAATAAAATTTTTTCACGAAACTTTCACACAATAATTCTATCATGCTGTAAAATTTTAATAAAATAATAAAATAAATATTTTGACTTCGGATTTGTGGTCCCGAAACCACTATTCTGATTTGACTAAAAATGGGCTGTTATAGCAAAACTCTTGTGAAAGGGTTTTTAAATATTCTAAATTGATCTTATGCCTTCTTATGGGTAAACAAAATAATGAGTTATTCATTCCACTGGTTTTGCTCTATTCCCCAAAATGGATGTAGCAATACATAAAAATTATAAAAATGGAACCTATTGTCATTATTGAAAAATAGAAAAAAAAAACAAGATGGATGACTTGAAATGTTGCTACATGTTCATTCTTAAAACATAATGATCAATGATTTATACTGATTAATCATTTCTTAAAACGGATGATACCTATATAATCTTATTGGTAAAAAATATGATATACACTTACATTATTGCCTGAATTATTCTTGGTACATTCCTTGAAGTGAATGTTTTCAATAATTATAACAAATTATATAATCACTTTTGATCATTAAACTCAATTTGGGAATTTAAAGTTTTTGGCATATTCACTGAAGTAAATGTTGCAAATAATTGTTTGCAAATTATATTTCTTTTATTAAGTTAATGACATTATGGACTTCACATTTATGTAGACATTTCCATAAGTAAATGTCACAATATTGCTTATATATGGATACAAAGAAAAAGGAATGACAACAAAAATTATCAATTGTAAATATTTATATTGACATTATTAGTACAATTGAAAAGAATGTTAAAGTTGTAGCACCCATACCTGACCCTTGAGGAGGATCCAGGAATGGCGTGTTACAGCCTTACATCCTTTCCCTTTACTCAAAACACAATATGAAAAGAAGTTAGACTTCATCAACAATTAACATAATATAAAAAATTTGAAATACTAAATCATGAAGAAAACCATTACAAATCGAGACCATAAGCTTTATTACAAGAGTTAAGGAAAAATCATAGTTTGACGAATACAATCTTAGTTATAAAATATTGATCTTCAAAATCCTAAGCCCTAATGTCACCCTTATTGTTATGCATAACACAAAATAATTAGAAATCTCACAATAGTAAATATCCTCTGGCGTGGTCATTGGTGATTTCTTTTCTTTTTCAATGATCCTGAGAAGGAAAGGTAATGGAGTAAGTTCTTAGAAATTAGTGAGTTCCTGACACTAAAATAACTATACATAAGACAAACAAATGAACCGTTCCAACTCAATGAAACACATAGTCTCCTGTTGGTGAATACTATACACAAGCAGACTTTATACAGTTCACCCATTGGCGAATACGAAACTTACACTATGCCCATGCATTCATGCATGCAACCTTCTTTGTGTTGGCCAAAAGCCCTAGTCCATGTTCAGAGATCATATCATTCATGCATTTCTTTTCCTTCTTCATGCTTTGCCAATATGGTTTGCAATTACACTTGCCTTACTAAAGGCTACATAACCATTCTCATGTATCGCAATCTGCCAATTCAGTGCTCATATCACTGAAAGTAATGCCATGGTTTCATTTTCTTTTTATTCATACCAAATGATTCCTTTCAGAGTATACAAATATTAACTCAACAAGAAACAAGACCCTTATATGTTTATACAAATATGCCAGACCAGGCTTTTCACCATAAGCATTTGTTACTTTGGTGCAAACACTTCATCTTCACAAAACAGGTAAACTTACCTTATCCAAACATGCAGCAAAGCATAACGCACTCATGGAGTAGGAAGGAACTCACTAGAAGTTACAGAAAAGCTCAGATAGAAGGATTCTTGCCCTTATCTTGGGTGCTTTCAGGAGTTTCTTGATCTATAACATGAAGGGTTATCTTATCAGGTCATTTTACCAGAAACTAAACAAGTCTAACAAGAATGTTAACAGGAAACCTAGAATATGAAAGTTTACTCATTGTTTCCCTTAGAGTAACCCTAAAGCATAATCCTAGGGCCCCGTAAATAACCATGAAATTAACTTGAGTTTTATCGCTATTTCCAAGGTACAAACGTTAGTGGAGTTTGCTAAATACAACGAACCCGATCCTTCAAGCAAGTCTTAGTTCTAGAGTTTTTCGGGAAAATGTAGAGAATTTTTAGAGAGAAAATTAAGTTTGCCAAAGAAAGCACAAAACTTGATCAGGAAGTCAATGCTGGCTTTATACAGGTGCACACAAAAGCAAAATTTAGTGGGCAAGTTTATCCTCCCACCACCCTTCCTTCGGTACTCGTGACTAATAACATTCTCTCTCATCTTAAATGCATGTTCTTTACATTTTAAAAACATTGTCCCATTCTAACTAGTACTCTTTAGGCCAACTAAATGGTTTCAAATAAAATAATAATCAAGTCAACCGTTCTTTTAAACTAAGGGATTAACACTTAAGGAATAAATATTAATGTCTATCAGCTTGGGTGGTGTATACACTATAAGGGAGTCTGCCTGACCACCGAGCTCACCTTAACAAAGACTTTGCCTAAAGGCGCATTCTATAGTCTTCGAGCACTTAGTCATATCTAGTACCATATTCATTCAAAACTTATTCTATAAGTCTTCTAATAATAGTACTCAAATACTGTGGCTTCACCAGGTGGAATGTTACAAAAGTAAACCAGAAGTTTACTGATACAAATACATTTACTACTTAGACCATCCTATATCATATATGATGCAAAAATTAATTGAAACCTCATGTGGACAGTCATGAAAGAACAAAAAGTTTCTTTAATTTAAAGAATTGTTGTGTTGCTTGTTTTTAATGATAATTGATTATTACAAACTCACTAGTTAAAGTTGAGATTTAATGTCTTACATTTCTGAAATGAATATGGGCCCATTCATCCACCATGTTGATGGTTTTGATATTATATGATTTTGGTAAATGCATGTAAAATATAATCACATGTGCTATCAACTCGCAACCTGTTGTTTGTGAGATTGCTTGTTTAAATGATTAATTTCAGGTTATCAAATTAAAACAATTCATCTTGCTAATGCTGGAGAGTTTACATCCCAAACTTTCAATAATTATTGTATGCCAATTAGGATAAAAGTTGAATATCCTATAACTCATATTCACACATAAAATGGTTTAACTAAATCATTTATCAAGTGTCTTCAACTAGCTAAACCATTACTTAAGAGAAGAAAACATCCTATTTCAGCATGAGATTTTGTTGATATACATGATGTACACATCAAGCCAATAAATTATAAATACTCCCAATTACAATTTGCTTTTGTTCAAGAGCTAAATATTTCCTATCTTATAATTTTTGGATATGCGATATATGTTCCAAAATCTCCAACACAACACACAAAGATGGGTCCTCAAAGGAGTTTAGGAATATATGTTGGTTATGAATCTCCTTCTATATAATTAAGTATGTTGAACCATTAACTAAGATTTATTTACTACATGATTTGTTTATTGTCACTTTGATGAAACACCATTCCCAACATTACGGGGAGAGAATAAAAAGATGGATGAATGAAGTACTTGAAATGAATTATCATTGTCTAAGATCCTCATACAAAACATTGTGAACCAGAAGTTCAACAGGTAATTCAGTTTATAGATCAACTGCCATATTCATTTGCTGACATAAAGAGAATTATAAAATCTCACATACCAGTTGAAAATGCTCCTGTAACACCCCTAACCAGTATCCGGCATCGGACTAGGGTTAAAGGCATTACCGGACCGATCGGAAACATGTTCAGAAGTTCATACATTCATCTATCAATCTCAAACATAATGTCCCTTAATACGGTCAACGAGACCTAAAACAAGCTTATAAACCGGGTCGGGACTAAACTGAAACACATACAGACATTTTTGAAAATTTAAAACTTTTCTAAGTTTTAAGGGTTACACGCCAGTATGGGAAGGCCATGTGCCTCCCACGGCTGCTAGGCACCCTCGTTTGTCCTCCCCGTTGTCGAAACTAACTTATCTTCCACGGCCACTAAGCACGCCCGTGTACCCAGGCTGTGGTCGATCCTGTCAAAAATCACACGGCTACTAGACAGTAGACACGTCCGTGTGCCAAAGCCGTGTACTCTTGTGCTAGCTATATACTTAGCCCACGGTCATTAGGCACGCCCGTGTGCCACGACCGTGTGACATTATAGCCATTCTCAAGGCCAAAATGCCATCTACTAGGGTCATACCTACAAGCAAGGTTTACCAACACATTACATGCATACTAGACAACCAAAACAACCATTCAATCTAAACATTCAATATCCATTTCAACCATGCCAAAGTATACTTCATTTAACACATTCATTAAAATGTATTATCAACACATAACTAGCCAAATCACATGGCTAAATTCACTTCATTTACAAATACAAAAGACTTGCCTATACATGCCATATCTAGCAAAATATATTTCCAAAATGTACCAAAAACAAGTTGAATAGTGTGATGACGATCCTTGACGGTCCCGAGCCATCAGTAGCTTTGACAACCTATAAAACAGAGAAATCAAACACACATAATAAGCTTTCCAAGAGCTTAGTAAGTCATATACAAATCAACTTGACATGTAAAACATTTAAGCATATAGAAACATTGGCACAATTCATATTCATAGTATATTTCTCTCATATATGCATTAAACCATATCCTTGGCCAAAAGTTTCCACATTTATCAATTCAAGAATCACATGAATGTACATATCTCTTGCATAACTATTCTTGTATCTCATTCACATTCTCATATTCAATTGTACATTTCTTCAAATAAAAAATCAATTAGGTACTTACCTTTTTATACACATTTAGTGTACATATGAAATGTACCTGAAATGAACATACATTCACGTATTTGTTCTTAGCTAAGAATTTCAATTCGTATCACAGACCTGCCCATTGAACCGTTAGGAATCTAGTACGATACTCAGAAAGCTCGGAATAGTCGTACAATGCCAACGTCCCAGACGAGGTCTTATATGCACTCAGATATCGATGCCACTGTCCTAGACAAGGTCTTACACGAATCAATACGATGCCGAAGTCCCAGACATGGTCTTATACGTAAAGCTCATATCGATGCCAATGTCTCAAATGTGGTCTTACACATAAAGCTCATGTCGGTGCCAACTTCCCAGAGGAGGTCTTACACGAAATCTCAAATCAACGCCAACGTCCCAGACGTGGTCTTACATGATATAACAGAACAGATACCTATGTCATGACATAGCTAATCCTATCTATTCCTAGGTTCGTACAAGACTTCTCGAACATTGTTACTATATCGATCTTATTTCTGAATTCATATATAGATCATATTGTAACCATTCATCTATAGCAATAGTCATAGGAATACACATAATTCGTTACTAATATGTTTATTTGCATAATGACTTACCTCGGATTTGGTTTAGCTGAAATGGAAATGGCTACTCGGTTAATTTCGCTTTCCCACAATCTAAGTTCGTTTTCCTCGATTATTGATCTAAACATATTCACAATTAACCCTTTTACTCACTAACTCATTCAATTCAATCCGAATACACACATTTAGGGCTATTTGCAATTTAACCCTCATAATTGCACAATTTATCAATTTAGTCTGTTTTTCTCAAAACACCAAATTCACAAAATCAACCCACACTCATGCTTAGCCGAATGTACATATATATCATACAAGCCCATATTTTCCATCAAATTTGCAATTTTGTCCTCAAAAATAATATTTTCTCAATTTAGCCCTAATTAGCTAAATTCATCAAAAATCCAAGAACAAAGTATGTTCATCTAGCTCAAAACTTTCATTTAACACCATAAATCATCACAAAGCTCAACATATCATCAATGGCACATTTCATGAACAATATCAATTCATCAAATTGAGACATGGGCTTGATAGTAGACTAAGCAACAATCTCAAAAACATAAAAATCATCAAAAACCAAAGTCAAAACATACATAATTAAGCAAAATAGGTGCCGAATTTCACAAAGCTCAAACCCTTCTTTTTCTTTCAATGTTTCAGTGGATGAACACTAAATTAAAGGCTTATTTTGAGCTTTGTTTCATTATAATCATTTTATTAATCAATTTACCTATTTAGCTCTTTTAATAAACATTTTATAACATATCAATAAGGCCATCAATTTCTTTTAACCATCCACTATCCAAATATTGGCATAATTGCCATATAAGGCCTCCACTTTTACAAAGCCAAAACACATAGGCACTTTAACAAATAGCAAGCAACTTTCACATTTAATGCAATTCAACCCTTTTGTCAAATTAAACACACAGACGGATGAATTAACATACGAAGCTTTACCACATGCTTAACCACTTATCAAAGATACAGAAAATAATATTTAAATATTATACAGACTTGGATTTGTGGTCCCGAAATGACTGTTCCGACTGGGATATAAATCGAACTGTTACAATTCTCCCCTAGGGATTTTCGTCCCCGAAAATCTTACCGTTAAATAGAGTCAGATATTGCTGTCTTATTGAATCTTCAGGCTCCCACGTAGCCTCTTCTATTCCTTGTCGATTCCATAATATTTTAACTAACAGAATTTTCTTGTTTCTCAACTCTTTTACTTCATGAGCTAAGATACGAATTGGTTCCTCTTCATATGACATATCAGATCGGATTTCAATTTTAGATGGGGCAATCACATGTGACAGATCAGACCGATATCTACGGAGCACTGAAACATGGAATACATTATGTATCTTTTCTAATTCAGAGGGCAAACTTAGTCTATATGCAGCAGGCCCAACACGTTCAATGATCTCATAGGTCCGATGAACCTCGGACTTAGTTTGCCTTTACGTTCGAACCGAAGCACTTTTTTCCACGGAGACACTTTCAAAAATACTTTGTCGCCGATCTCAAATTCTATATCTTTTCGTTTCAAGTCTACATAAGACTTCTGACGATCAGATGCTGCTTTCAAACAATCTCGGATCAGTTTCACTTTCTTTTGTGAATCTTTTATCAAATCAACCCCATGTAGCTTATTTTCACTGAGCTCAATCCAATACAGAGGTGTACGACATTTACATCCATATAAAGCTTCATAAGGTGCCATTTTGATGCTTGACTGAAAACTGTTATTGTATGCAAATTCAATCAAAGGTAGATACTGTTCCCACCTACCAT
This sequence comes from Gossypium bickii, assembly GCA_025503065.1. NCBI lineage: Eukaryota > Viridiplantae > Streptophyta > Magnoliopsida > Malvales > Malvaceae > Gossypium > Gossypium bickii. Next base: position 63,602,848 of record CP106710.1, on the reverse strand, counting down.
TAAACTCAAGTATACAACATCTTAATGTATCTTCGAGAATCTGAATGATCCACTCGGATTGACCATCTGTTTGAGGATGAAAAGTTGTACTGAAATGCAGTTTCGTGCTTAAAGCTTCTTGCAATTTCTTCCAGAAGCTCGATGTAAACCTCGGATCCCTATCTGACATAATAGATAATGGCACCCCGTGCAATCTAACAATCTCAAAAATATAAAGCTCGGCTAATCTATCAAGTGAATAGTCATATCTTACCAAAATAAAATGGACAAATTTCGCCAATTGGTCAACTATGACCCAAATCGCATCTTTCCTTCTCGGAGTCTGAGGCAAACCAGAAACAAAATCCATCGTCACTTTATCCCATTTCCACTCAGGAATCAGAATCAGTTGTAGCAAACTAGATGGAACTTGATGTTCAGCTTTGACTTGTTGACAGATTAAGCATTTGAAATAAAGTCAGAAATGTCTCGTTTCATACCCGACCACCAATAGTGTTACGTCAGATCATGGTACATCTTTGTACTTCCTAGATAAATAGATAAACGACTGTTGTAACACCCCAAACCCAGCTTAGAAGTTAGGCCCGAATCTGGAATGTCACATTAAAGGCACAATTCAAAATGGTTTTGCTAATTAAAAATTTAAGGCCCAAAATCCCAAAATCTTTTAGTCTTATTAACTAAAGATAAAAACCCATTTTATTACTTTAGGTATTTCATAAACCAAGTTTGAACATAAGAGCTTACTTAGGTTTAATAATTAGATAAACAGTTAATTTCAAAACCCAAAATAAATCTGAAGTCAAAATGGAGTACAAGGCCTTGTTACATCCACCAAAAATTAAGTAACTAAAAACATGTATTTTGAAACAAATAAATGAAAATTCAAGCCTCTTGTAGTGTGGCCATCTCTGAGTCCTCTCCCACGTCGAGTCGTCTATTCGGGATTATCTGAAACATTAATTTAAAGGGTGTGAGTTTCGAAACTCAGTGTGCACAACCCTTGGTAATCAAATCACTTACAAATATTCACATTGGGCCTAAGCCCTATCAAAATTGGTGGTCTTGGGTTTTAGCCCACAATGATCTCATATCATATCATTTATAAACAAATAATGCAAAACCCACCCCAAAATCAATCCGCTACACACACCATTTCCCTTCCAACCTTATGACTCCTGTGGGGAATTCTAGCTTGACCACCCCTCCGCTACACACCAAGGGTAGCCCGGTTGCGGTACTACTGAACGTTGCAGCAAAACTGCTAATCGTATGTTGGGCTTAAAGCCTTCTGTGGATCCATACCACATGGCCATGCGATCTTGGATCCATACCATACGGCTATGCGATCCTTAAATCTTCCTCCGTACCATAATTCCCACCCATATGCATCTTAAGCAGAATATCATATTAATGCATCAAACACAAAAGTAACATCCACAAACTCATATTCGTCACATAGGGGTATTTTCATCATTTCACTACCCAGGGATACTTTTGTAATTCTACTCTATAAGGGTATTTTGGTAATTTAGCAAAATAGGGGTATTTTGGTACTTTTGCAAACTGGCGCTATTTCGATAATTTCACAAATTAGGGGTATTTTGGTAATTTCGCTAATCGGAGGTATTTCGGTAATTTCACAAATCAGGGGTATTTCGGTAATTTCACAAACTAAGGGTATTTCAGTAATTTTACAAATTAGGGGTGTTTCGGTAATTTCACTAACCAGGGGTATTTTGGTAATTTCACAAACCAGGAGTATTTCGGTAATTTCACAAACTAGGGGTATTTTGGTAATTTTGCAAATCAGGGGCATTTCGATAATTTCACTAATCGGGGGTATTTCGAATATTTCAAAAATTAGGGGTATTTTGGTAATTTCACAAACTAAGGGTATTTCGGTAATTTTGCAAATCAGGGTATTTCAATAATTTTGCAGGCCGGGGGTATTTCGATAATTTTGCAAATCAGGGTATTTCAGTAATTTTGCAAACTGGTGGTATTTTGGTAATTTAACAAATCAGGGGTATTTCGGTAGTTTTGCAAATTGGGGGTATTTCAGTAATTTTGCAAATCGGGGGTATTTCAGTAATTTTATAAACAAGGGTATTTTAGTAAATTTACAAATATAAGGGTATTTTAATAATTTTACAAATATAAGGGTACTTGGTCCCTCTAGGGTTTTAGTTATGAACTTTGGCCCATCAACAAGTCCTCGCGACTAAAGTGAACAGACACTACGCACCAGGTAGGATTCCAGAGAAAAGGAGGTGAGCCACTAGGACCGCTTAAGTACCAAGCCCTCCCTAGATCCAATCCTAGACATGCGTATGCCCGTTGCCACACCCTAACCCAGCGACTTGTTCACAGACATGTTTAATTAGATTAAGTCTTATGAAATTGAAGAGTTGTTTAACTAGGCGTAAGTCTAAAACCCCTAGCATATTTATCTACGTCCCCATAAAGCCCATCAAACCCAAATTACAACCTTACGACCCACTAGGCCCAAAACAAATCCAAATCGTGTATCATGCGTGACTAAATACATTTAACAAACCAAACCATTTCATCAAACTAAGCCTCAGGGCCCACCGGGCCCATTTAGCCACTTTTGGCTTTTCGGTATTGCTGATATCGTGTGTGTAGTGTTTGTACACACGTGGTAACCTCGCGTACTGCAAATCCCTTAGTCACGATCCTACAATCAACATTACTAGTGATTAACCAAGATTTAACGCATACTTATCAAAAAACAAAACCTCACCGTACCCTTACCGTGTACCTCACGTTCTAGTAGCCCTTCCTTTGTTACTATTGGCGATTATCCTCTAGATTGATAGGAATCGGAAGCTGCTAATCAACGCTCCGACCACTCTTATGCCCAACGCCCACTAAGGTATGTTTTCTCTCCAATCATAGATAGCTCTATATATAGTCAGCTTCTCACCTTTCCTCTTTGTATCTTTCCGATGTGGGATCCCTCCGTTAGCAGAGTTTAAATCCAACTCAAACTCTTGTCGTCCAGTCCTCAAAATAAATACTCCTTTGCTTGTCATGAGATCCGAACCCAGGCTCCCTTGCAACATAATCCACGCCGCTAGCCACTAAGTCACAAGCTCCTCTTGTGTCTTAAAACATGCCCAACTAAAGCTAAGTCAATAGCCAATGTCTAAATCCATTTTAAAAAAAATAATCTAAAAGAAATGCAAGTGCTACAACTTGAACCTTGGACCTCCTTCCTTCTCTGTGGCGTCACTCCCTTGCTCCTTAAGTGGCATCACTTTGCCACTACACCACACACTCCACTTGTGTCATTTTTCTCCACATTTTATTCTTAAAGCCTACCTACTAACTCCCAGGGATTTATTCACCTAAAACCAAAATTTCCCTAAAGCCAAAGTTTGATCCCGGGACTTCCTCCTAACCTTCCAAAATCACTCACCTAATAGGTCAAACTTGCATTTAAGCCGATCTCTTATTCTCCAAAATTTTAAAAAGTTCCTACGCTCGGGGCCCAAAAGGCCCAATTCTCCTAGGCCCAATTTTGGCATGTTACAACTGTTATGAGCTTCAAAAAAATCAGCTGAATCAATTTTGAATTTCTCAAAACACAGAGACAGCCTCGAAATCTCAAGCAATCATCAATAACTCAAAATTCAGATTCAGAATTCGAATCACATTGAGCTCTTTTCACTAATAACTCATTATCAATTTTTGAGCATCAGATATATTATGTATAAACAATAGTTTCACTTTTAATTCAGCTAACACAGAACTATCATTGGACAAATCTAACTGAGCACATAGTGCAAACAATGATTTTCTACTTAATGCATCAGTAACAACATTCGCTTTACCTAGATGATAATCTATCACAAGCTCATAATCTTTTAACAGCTCTAACCATCATCTTTGATGCAGGTTCAAATCTTTCTGAGTCATCAGATATTTCAGACTTTTATGATCCGAAAACACATGACGTTTCTCACCATACAGATAATGGCGCCAAATCTTAAGTGCAAACACAATCACAGCTAGCTCAATGTCGTGTGTTGGATAGTTCTTTTCATGCGGCTTGAATTGTCTCGAGGCATAAGCTACAACTTGACCTTCCCGCATCAAAACACATCCCAGACCATCTAACGAAGCATCACTGTATATAACAAATTCTTTACCCGATTCTGGCTGTACAAACACTGAAGCTTCTGTTAATAGAGTTTTCAACTGATCAAAACTTTTCTGGCATTTATCTGACCATTCAAATCTAACATCTTTCTGAAGTAATCTAGTCAACGGAGTAGCTATCACTGAAAATATTTTTACAAATTTACGATAATAACCAGCTAAACCCAGAAAACTATAGACCTCAGATACATTTCTCAGAGGTTTCCAATCCAGAATAGCAGAAATCTTACTCGGATCCACTTGGATTCTAGAAGCTGACACAATATGCCTCAGAAAACTAATCTCGTGCAACCAGAATTCACATTTGCTGAATTTCGCATACAATTTCTTTTCTTTCAAAGTTTGCAACAGAATTCTCAAATGCTCGGCATGCTCATTTTCATTATGAGAATAAATCAAGATGTCATCTATGAACACTACAACAAATCGATCTAGGTACGGCCTGAAAATTCTGTTCATCAGATCCATAAAAATAGCAGGAGCATTGGTTAGTCCAAATGGTATAACTAAAAACTCATAATGCCCGTACCTCATTCTGAAAGCAGTCTTCGGAATGTCTGAATCTTTAACTCTCAACTAGTAGTATCCCGATCTCAGATCAATCTTAGAAAATATAGTAGCTCCTTTTAACTGATCAAATAAATCGTCTATTCGGGGCAACGCATATTTATTCTTCATAGTCACCTTATTCAACTGACGATAATCGATGCACATTCTCATCGTGCCATCTTTCTTTTTCACAAACAGAACAGGAGCACCCCAAGGCGAGAAACTCGGTCTAGCAAACCCTCTATCAGTCAATTCTTGCAAATGTGACTTTAACTCCTTCAACTCTGTTGGTGCTATTCTATACGGAGCTATCAATATAGTTGTAGTACCGGGCAATAATTCAATACCAAACTCAACTTCACGAATTAGAGGCAAACCCGGTAAGTCTTCAGGAAACACATCAGAATATTCACATACCACAGACACTGATTCAAATTTCTTTTCAGATGCTTTCGAATCAATCACGTAAGCAAAATATGCTTCATATCCCTTTTTCATATAACTTTGAGCTTTTAATATAGATATTATAGTAGGCAATCCATTCAATTCATCAGACTCAATTCGTACAATTTCATTATTCAAACATCTTAAGTCAATAGTTTTTCCTTCACAGTTCACAATAGCATCATGCATAAACAACCAGTCCATACCCAAAATGATATCAAACTCATCAAATGGCAAAAGTATCAGATCAGCAGGGAAACAGATATCTCGAAACATTAACGGACAGTTCTTGCATACTTTGTCAACCAAGACACTTTTACCTAAGGGGTTCGATACTTTTATAGCAAACTCAGTAGACTCTACAGGCAAAGTCTTGCTGAATACTAAATTCATGCATATATATGAATGCGTAGAACCAGGCTCTATCAATGCAATCACAGAAGTATCATAAAGAGTAAAAGTACCCGTTATAACATCTGGAGATGAAGCTTCCTCACGAGCTCAAATAGCATACGCTCTGGTAGGCGCTCTAGCTTCGGACTTGACAATATTGTCTCTCGTGGTTCTCTGACTACTACTGACATTTCTTACATTCTTCGAAGGTCTACCTCTCACAGGTGCATTATCAAATCTCAAATTCTAAACAGTCTCTGGTTCAACAGACTTAGGGCAATCACGGATAAAATGATCAAGTGATCCATATCTAAAGCAAGCTCTGTCATTTAATCTACAGCTTCTCAGATGCCTTTTTCCACAATATTTACATTCAGGTCTCTCAGATCGAGTATTACCAATGCTAGCCACTGAAGTTGCTGGAGTTTTAGAACTCATTTGCAATCTAGATTGATTTCTATTCGAATGTCCCACATTATCTCTGGAATAACTTTGATTATCTCTGAATCTTTTCAGAGCAGATTGAAATGATTATCTCTTTCTCATATCTCGAGCTTCAAACTCAGCTTTTCTTTTATCTTTCCCGAGTGCCTCAGCTTTGTACGCTCGATCAATGAGTGTAACGAACTCTTTTATTTCTAAAATCCCGACTAACAAACGAATGTCTTCATTAAGACCATCTTCGAACCTTTTGCACATTATCACTTCAGATGATACACATTCCCGAGCATATTGACTCAGTCTCACGAACTCTCGTTCATATTCCAAAACAGTCATTCGACCCTGTTTTAGTTCCAAAAATTCCTTTTATTTCTGATCAACGAACCTTTCACTGATGTATTTCTTTTAGAACTCAATTTGAAAGAAGTCTCATGTAACTCGCTCTTTCGGAACTACAGAAATCAAAGTTTTCCACCATTGATAAGCTGCATCTCGGAGTAATGACACAACACACTTTATACACTCTTTTGGAGTCAAAGACATCTCATCAAATACTCGAATCGTGTTTTCTAAGCAGAACTCAGCTTTTTCAGCATCATTATCATTAGTAGCTCGGAACCCTTCAGCCCCATACTTGCGGATCTTGTCAACCAGAGGCTTATTCCACGGATTCAGATTTGCAGTCAGAGGTATATCAAATGTTTTAGGGGGATTAACTGGAGGCGGGGGTTGTGAAACTGTCGGGTTATTCTTTACAAATTGAGTGAACCACTCACTCATCATCTGGAAGAAAGCTTGTTTAGTTTCTCCCTCTTGACCGCTTGTAGCTAGTCTCGAATCAGAGGGCGCTGTCCCTTGCGCGGGAGCAGGTGCATTATTCACTACGTCGTCAGCTACGGCTCTTTCAGGATCCATTATTATATAGAAATCACAGTTTATACGTCAGGATTCATCTCACTATCACGATTTAGATATATGGCATGTATAGCTAGACTCTGACACGCTACGTTAGTCCGAGAATCGACTAAACCGTAGCTCTGATACCAACCAAATGTAACACCCCTAACCCTATCCGGCGTCGGACTAGGGTTAAAGGCATTACCGGATCGATCGGAAACATGTTCAAAAGTTCATACATTCATCCATCAATCTCAAACATAATGTCCCTTAATACGGTCAATGAGACCTAAAACATGCTTATAAACTGGGTTAAGACTAAACCGTAACACATACAGACATTCTCGAAAATTTAAAACTTTTCTAAGTTTCAGGGGTTACACGCCCGTGTGGGCAGGCCATGTGCCTCCCACGGCTGCTAGACACCCCTGTGTGTCCTCTCCGTAGTCGAAACTGACTTATTTTCCACGGCCACTAAGCACGCCCGTGTACCCAGGCCGTGGTCGATCCTGTCAAAAATCACAAAGGTACTAGGCAGCAGACACGTCCGTGTGCCAAGGCCGTGTACTCTTTTGCTAGCTATATACTTAGCCCACGGTCACTAGGCACGCCCATGTGCCACGACTGTGTGACATTATATGCCATATTCAATTGTATCTCATTCACACTCTCATATTCAATTGTACATTTCTTCAAATAAAAAATCACTTAGGTACTTACTTTTTATGCACATTTAGTGTACAAATGAAATGTACTTGAAACGAACATACATTAACGTATTTGTTCTTAGCTCAGAATTTCAATTCGTATCACAGACCTGCCCATTGAATCGTTAGGAATCTAGTAGGATACTCAGAAAGCTCGGAATAGTCGTACAATGCCAACGTCCCAGACGAGGTCTTATATGCACTCAGATATCGATGCCACTGTCCCAGACAGGGTCTTACACGAATCAATATGATGCCGATGTCCTAGACATGGTCTTACACGTAAAGCTCATATCGATGCCAAGTCCCAGACGAGGTCTTACACGAAATCTCAAATCAACGCCAACGTCCCAGACATGGTCTTACATGATAAAACAAAACAAATATCTCTGTCATGACATAGCTAATCCTATCTATTCCTAGATTCGTACGAGACTTCTCGAACATTGCCACTATATCGATCTTATCTCGGAATTCATATACAGATCATATCGTTCATCTATAGCAATTGTCATAGGAATACACATAATTTGTTACTAATACGTTTATTTGCATAATGACTTACCTCAGATTTGGTTTAGCTGAAACGGAAACGGCTACTCGGTTAATTTCGCTTTCCCGCGATCTAAGTCCGTTTTCCTCGATTATTGATCTAAACATATTCAGAATTAACCCTTTTATTCACTAACTTATTCAATTCAAACCGATTACACACATTTAGGGCTATTTACAATTTAACCCTCATAATTGCATAATTTATCAATTTAGTCCATTTTTCTTAAAACACCAAATTCACAAAATCAACCCACACTCATGCTTAGCCGAATGTACATATATATCATACAAGCCCATATTTCCCATCAAATTTGCAATTTAGTCCTCAAAAATAATATTTTCTCAATTTAGCCCTAATTAGCTAAATTCATCAGAAATCCAAGAACAAAGTATGTTTATCTAGCTCAAAACTTTCATTTAACACCATAAATCATCACAAAGCTCAACATATCATCATTGGTACATTTCATGAATAACATCAATGCACCAAATTGAGACATGGGCTTGATAGTAGACTAAGCAACAATCTCAAAAACATAAAAATCATAAAAAACCAAAGTCAAAACATACCTTAATTAAGCAAAATAGGTGCCGAATTTCACAAATCTCAGACCCTTCTTTTTCTTTCAAATTTTCGGTGGATGAACACTAAATTAAAGGCTTATTTTGAGCTTTGTTTCATTATAATCATATTATTAATCAATTTACCAATTTAGTCCTTTTAATAAACATTTTATAACTTATCAATAAGGCCATCAATGTTTTTTAACCATCCACTATCTAAATATTGGCATAATTGCCATATAAGGCCTCCACCTTTACAAAGCCACAACACATAGGCACTTTAACAAATAGCAAGCAACTTTCACATTTAATGCAATTCAATCCTTTTGTCAAATTAAACACACAGACGGATGAATTAACATACGGAACTTTACCACATGCTTAACCACCTATCAAAGACACAGAAAATAATAAAATATTATACAGACTAGAATTTGTGGTCCCGAAACCACTGTTCTGACTAGGGTATAAACCGGACTGTTACAGCTCCAATACGAATTGATGTTCCAATAGGACAAACAGTTAGTACAGAAGAAAGTAATCCATGCTTGAAGCTTGGAAGGCCACTAGATTCCAAAGATAAAATTTCTTGTAAAAATAAAGGAGAAAACATTCAAGATTTTCAAATAGTGGAGGCGGGGATTCCTGAAAAGACTCATGACATAAATAATTATAAAACTCAAGAAGAGATTTTAAGTACTTAAAAGTGAAAAAGAAAATAAGGAGATATCGATGAGTTATGTCAATACAAGAAAAAGATGGGAACCAAAAAAATGTAGTTTTCGGCAAAAATTTTTATTATAATGTTGCTATTGAAATAGAAAAATAAAATGATGATCTTGAGGCTAAATCTTTGAGGCTAAAATAGATAATATTTCCCATAATGGAAAAATACAATTCAAGCAGAATTGAATTTTCTAAACGTAAGGTTTTTGGACTTGTAGTCCAAACACATACACAAAATAAAGGCTATTTACCAAGCCATTTGCCACATTCATTTACCCATACACATACACAAATTCAATGTGTAATAACCCGATTTAGGGGCTAGTCAGTACAGTGGTTTCAGAACCATTAATCTAAGGTCAGAGGAAATTATTTTTAATATTATTTTATGAGTTATAATATGATTATACGAGTGCATGAAAACTTTGGTGCATTAATTTTAGCGATTTCGTGCTCAATTTTAAAAAGGACTAAATCGCATGAAGTGTGAAAGTTTCATTTTACAAGCTAGAGGTGTTAAATAGCTATAAAACCTTAATGTGCAATTAGACCCTTAGAAATAGGGTTGGCCGGCCATGGGGGACAAGAAATGTCAAATTGGTCAAAGTTGGTGGATTATGTGGATTAAATTGATCAAATAAAATAAAATAAAAAGAAAGATGAGATCACCCTATTTATCCATCTTCTACACTAAAAATATCAGCAAGAATTGCGATTTGAAAGCTTAAAATTTTCAGCAATTTGTCCCCCTTGAAAGTAAGTGATTTTGGTGGTTTTTCTTGATAATTTTTGTACTTTTGGGACCATTATAGCATGATTTAGCTAATGAGGGGACTATTTTGTGAAATGGTTAAGAGTCTAGGGTTTTGCCATGTGAGCATTCTTGTTGTTTACTGAATGTTTATGAAAAAAAATGAATCTTGGGTGTTAAATACACAACTTTTGTGAAAAGTGTTTCCATGAAAACACCTAAAAAAGATCTTTTTGTAAAAAATTGTGAATAGGTGGTAAATGTGTGAAATAATTGGTATTGTGAGTCACTATAAGAGTAATAAATGTTCAGCTAGGCTTGTTAAATGAGGAAATTTGATTAGAATCAATTTACGAGCCTAAGGGAAAAATCGTATATCTTGTAAAAGATTAAGGGCAAAATCATAATTTTGCCAAAGTATGATTCATGAGTTATTTTAATCAATGTGATAATTAAGTAAGTGAAATTGTCATTATAGATTAAGAAACGCGAAGCCCGAATCGAAACAAGGCAAGAATAAGGTGGTGGACTAAATTGAAAAATTCCACATATATTTTGGTACCGACGTAAGTTTGTGTGAAATTAAAGCTACATAATGCTATTATATTCTTAATTGCTTAATATCAAGAGAAATTTATATTATTTCTATGTAATTGATTAATGATGCCTCGATGAAAGTATAATGCTATTATGTTGAGTTGAAGTCCCGGTTGAATATTAGGAATAGTAAGGATACCATTGTCACAACATAAGATAAAGAAGGTCCCGTATAAGACCATGTCTGGGACATGGCATCGGCACCGAAGGGTGATCTCATGTAAGACCATGTTTGGGACATGGTATCAACATTGATATACCATATCTAGGATATGGCATCGACATCAGGATATGAGATCCCGTGTAAGACCATATCTTGGATATGGCATCGGTATCGAGATGTGATTCCATGTAAGACCATATCAGGGATATGGCATTGGCGTCGTGTTATATGTATGATGAGGTTGAGTATCCTTCAATATTCCAAGTAGTTCAACTGGTAAAGAACTATGTTTATGTTAAAGATAGCAAAGAGCTAAGTCTATGTTCAAGAGAATAAAAGTGCTAAAGTCATGTGATGAAGTAATACAGGTACCCATGAGTAACTTACGAGTAATGAACGCAACATGTGATATGTGATTTGGTAAGAGTAAGCATGAGTAAGTTATGTTGATGTGCTTGAAAACTTGTGTTTTATTTAGTGTGATGAATGGATGTTATCAATAACTTTTATGTTGCTATTTATTTCATGCAAACTTACTAAGCTTTATGCTTACCCCTCTTATTTTCATTCTCCTTGTAGTATCGCCAAGCTAACTCGGGGATCGTAGGACGTCGGAGTTCGGATCACACTATCAAATTCTCTTTGGTATAGCAAAGTTTGATTAATTTTGAGTATGGCATGTATATGAACTTGGTTATTTTGTGATATGTCATATTTGTTAGCCAATGTGTGGCTATTAATGTCACTCAATTCATTTTGTAAATGGCCATTGGAAATTGGCCAATACTTGATAAGTTTTATATTCAATGATGATGAAGTTCATGAAGTGCATGCTTTTATGATTGGATGCGTAATGAGTAAAATATACACGTGATGAATGTAGTGTAAACCTATGTGTAGATGACTTGAATTTTAGGTATTAGAAGTGCCTTATTGTCATGTTGTGTATTATATTGAAATGGTATAGGTATGGTTGCTTTTCAGGGTGACAATTGGCTTAGTCGTTAACCTTATTATTTTCCACAAGGGTAGACACACGGGCGTGTTTCTAGGCCGTGTGTGACACACGGTCAGCCCCATGGGCATGTTTATAGGCTATGTGTGCCCCTGCATGCTAAGTTGGCAAGTCAATATGCTCAGTAGTAATGACACGGGCTGAGACACGACCGTGTGTCTCAAACGTATGGAAGACATGATCATAGAGCATGGGCGTGTCCCCAGGCCGTATAAATTCTGCACCTGAAAGTAGGAATTTAATTAGCCACACGGTCTAAGGACACGAGTGTGTGCCTTGGCCATGTGACCCTATGGGAATGATGACGTCAGAAATAGAATGTCAAGGTTTTTGCACACGGACTAAGGCACAGGCGTGTCTAGGCCATGTGAGGGACACAGGCCATGGACACGAGTTTGTGTTTGGCCGTGTGAAAACCCTTGTAGGTTCGAATTGAGAAATAAATCCACACAGGTTAGGAACATGGGCGTGTGTGACCACACAGCCTGCCTACATGGGCGTGTTCCATTCCACACGGACATGTGGCCCTGTTTTGTGTAAAAGTTTTCTAAGCGTGTAAAAGTTTCCAGTTTAGTCCTGAATCATATTGTATGTATGTTTAGGGTCTTGTGGACCTATAATAGGGACGTTATGATCTCAAATAGAAAGTTTTAAGTTGGAATAAAAAATTATAACCCAATGTTGTATGATGATGTATGTTAAGTCCAGTAATGCCTCGTACCTGGTTCTGGCGTAGAATATGGGTAAGAGATGTTACATTTAATGGTATCAGAGCTAAGATTTAGCTGATTCTCGGACTAACGTAGTGTATGCATGAGTCTAGCCATACATGCCATACGTATGAGTATTTACATAATGATACTGTGACGACTCTTGGCGATTTAATTTATGTTTACATATAGTAAATGGATCCTGACTGAGCTACTACTGACGATGCCGCTAGTAATGTGCCGACTCCCAAGCAAGAGACCATGCCAGTAAAAAGTAGACCCAAGACTTTGGGTCTGTGAGAGGAGGCTCGGGAAGCCTTTCTCCATATGATGAGTACCTGGTATAATGAGTTTGTTCAAGCAAATCCTAATGCTCAACTCCCTCCACCCCCACCTATTCCTCAGCCTACCCCTATAGCTCCCCAAGTGGTAGAGGAGTAAGGAGGGAAAATCCCCTTGTTGATAGAATCCGGAAGTAATGAGCTGAGGAATTTGGAGCTAACAAAGATGATGATCCAGAAAGAGCAGAGTTCTGGCTTGAAAATACCATCAGGGTATTCGATAAGTTGTCCTGTACACCTAAATAGTGTATGAAATGTGTGGTATCTCTTTTGGGAGATTCAGCCTACCAGTGGTGGAACACCCTTATGTCGGTTGTACCAAGGGAGAAAATTAATTGGGAATTCTTCTAAGAAGAGTTTCGGAAGAAGTACATTAGCCAAATATTTATTGATCAAAAGAAAAAGGAATTCCTTGAGCTAAAGCAAGGTAGAACGAATGTGACTGGATATGAACGTGAATTCGTAAGGCTTAGTAAGCATGCTCGGGAGTGTATGTCCACCGAGGCCATCATGTGCAAAAGGTTTGAGGATGGATTAAATGAGGATATCCGATTGTATGTTGGTGTCCTAGAACTAAAAGAATTTGTTATGTTAGTAGATAGAGCTTCTAAGGCTGAGGAGTTGGTCAAGGAGAAAAGAAAAGCTAAAATCGATTCCCGTGACTCGAGGAAGAGACAACTAAGTAAGTCATTCGAATCCTCATCTAAGAAGTCAAGAAATTTCACTACTCGATCAACCACTTCAGTTAGGTTTTCAAATAGAAGTAAGGGTAAACAGTACTCGGGGTCTGAAGCTCAGACCACTTTGGTTGCTAGTGTTGGCAATGCTCGACCAAGTAGACTGAAATGTCCACAGTGTGGCAGACGTCATCCTGGGGAGTGTCCGTGTTACCTCCGGTTAGAAAGATTGAATTTGGGATTGAGTTAGCTCATGGTACTGCGCCTATATCAATTTTTCTGTACAAAATGGCTCCAACTGAGTTAAAAGAACTAAAGGCACAACTACAAGAGTTGACGGATAAAGGCTTTACAAGACCGAGTTATTCTCCGTGGGGTGCTCCAGTATTGTTTGTGAAAAAGAAAGATGGTTCCATGAGGTTGTGTATAGATTATCGGCTGCTTAATAAGGTAACCGTAAAGAACAAGTACCCTTTGCCAAGGATTGATGATTTGTTTGACCAGTTGAAGGGAGCCACGGTGTTTTCCAAGATAGACTTGAGGTCTGGATGTTATCAGTTGAGAGTCAAAGACTCTGATGTGCCGAAAACTGTATTTTGGAAAAGGTATGGTCACTACGAGTTTTTAGTCATGCCTTTCGGTTTAACAAATGCCCCTGCTGTGTTTATGGATTTTATGAACCTCATCTTTTGGCCATATTTGGACAATTTTGTTGTAGTCTTTATTAATGATATATTGATTTACTCTTGTGATGAGAACGAGCATGCTGAGAACTTGGGGACGGTTTTACAAGTTTTACGGGACAAACAATTATATGTCAAGTTTAGTAAGAGTGAATTTTGGCTTAGAGAAGTTGGATTTTTGGGGTACATTGTCTCAGGAGATGGAATTTGAGTTGACCCGAGCAAGATTTCACCTATTATTAATTGGAAACCATGAAGAAATGTATCAAAGGTTAGAAGTTTTCTGTGTCTGGCTGGTTATTATAGACAGTTTGTCAAGGGATTCTTTATGATAGCTACTCCAATGATGAGACTATTGCAAAAGGATGTGAAGTTTGAATGGACAGAAAACTGCCAACAGAGTTTTGAGAAATTGAAGGCATTGTTGACCGAGGCTCCAATTCTAGTTCAACCCGAACCAAGAAAAGAATTTGTGGTCTATAGTGATGCATCCTTAAATGGATTGGGTTATGTACTCATGCAAGAGGGCAAGGTGATAGCTTATGCCTCTAGACATTTAAAGCCTCATGAGAAGAATTACTCGACTCATGATTTGGAGTGAGCCGCTATTGTGTTTGCACTAAAGATATGGACATCGAATATTCACTGATCATAAAAGCCTAAAGTATTTGATGACTTAAAAGGAATTGAATCTAAGGCAAAGAAGATGGTTAGAGCTAATAAATGATTATGAGCTAGTGATTGACTACCATCCGAGAAAGACGAATGTGGCCACTGATGCCTTGAGTAGGAAATCCTTGTTTGCATTAAGAGCCATGAATACACGGATGGTTTTGTTAGATGGTGATTCTATTTTAACTGAGTTGAGAGCGAGACTGATGTTTCTCCAAGAGATTTGTGAAGCTCAGAAAGACGACAGCGTTTTATAGGCCAAGAGAGTTCAGTGCGAGTCGAGTGTTGAGTTAGACTTTTGGATTAAATCTGAAGAGTGTTTGATGTTTCAAGGTAGGGTCTGTGTACCTAAAGGTGATGAGCTTATTCAAAAAACTTTGCCCAAAGAACATAGTGGATGTTTATCTGTACATCCTGGTAGCGCAAAGATGTATAATGACTTGAAGAAATGGTATTGGTGGCCGAGTATGAAGGAAGATATTTCCGAGTTTGTACTAAGATGTTTAATTTGTCAGCAAGTGAAGGCTGAACACCTAGTAACTTTGGGCCTACTTCAGCCTATTATGGTTCCTGAGCGGAAATGTGATCGTATTACTATAGACTTTGTGGCGGGTTTGCCTGACACCGAAAAAGAAGGATGCTGTATGGGTCGTGGTTAATAGACTCACGATGTCAACCCATTTTATACCGGTACGCATTGATTATACGCTTGATAAGTTGGCAGATTTGTATGTGTTAGAAATTGCAAGACTTCATGGAGTACTTTTGTCGATTATTTCGGATAGAGATCCGAGATTTACGTCACAGTTTTGGAATAAGTTGCAAGATGCCTTAGGCACAAAATTGAGCTTTAGTACAGCTTTCCATTTGCAAATCGAGGGGTAGTCGGAGAGGGTAATACAGATACTCGAAGACATGCTCTGATGCTGTGTTTTGGAATTTCAAGGCAATTGGGAAAAGTACTTACCCTTAGTAGAATTTGCCTATAATAACAGTTACCAGTCGAGTTTGAGAATGGCGCCTTACGAGAAATTATATGGGCGTAAGTGCTGAATACCCCTGTATTGGACCGAACTCAAATAGGATCAAATTCACAGGGTCTATTTGGTAAGAGAAACTAAAGAGAAAGTAAAGGTGATACGCGATTGTTTAAAAGCTGCTTCCGGTAGACAAAAGTCCTACGCGGATTCGAAACAAAAAGAGATTGGGTTTCAACTTGGTGATAAGGTATTTCGGAAAGTGTCACCATGGAAGAAAGTTCTCAGATTTGGCCGAAAAGGCAAATTGAGTCCGCGCTTTATCAGACCGTATAGGTTACTGAGAGGATAGGGCTGGTAGCTTATCATTTGGCATTGCCATCTAAGTTGGAAAAGATTCATGATATGTTTCACGTGTCTATGTTACGTCGCTACCGATCAGACCTTTTGCATGTGATTGTACCGACAGAGGTTGAAATTCAACCGGACATGACTTATGGCAAAGAGCATGGTAAGATTTTGACATGAGAAGTCAAACACTTGAGAAACAAAAGTATAGCCCTTGTGAAAGTACTATGGAAAAGACATGGGGTAGAAGAGGCTATATGGGAGCCCGAGGAGGCTATGAGAAACCAATATCCCAACCTTTTTACCGGTAAGATTTTCGGGACAAAAATCCCTAAGGGGGAGAATTGTAACATCCCGATTTAGGGGCTAGTCAGAATAGTAGTTTCAGAACCACTAATCTGAGGTCAGAGAAAGTTAATTTTAATATTATTATATGAGCCATAATATGATTATACGAGTGCATGAAAACTTTGGTGCATTAGTTTTAGCGGTTTCATGCTCAATTTTAAAAAAGGACTAAATCGCATAAAATGTGAAAGTTTCATTTTACAAGCTAGAGGTGTTAAATAGCTATAAAACCTTAATTAGAGGTCCTTAGTGTACAACTAGACCCTTAGAAATAGGGTTGGCAGGCCATGGGGGACAAGAAATGTCAAATTGGTCAAAGTTGGTGGATTAGGTGGGTTAAATTGATGAAATAAAATAAATTAAAGAGAAAGATGATATCACCTTATTCATCCATCTTCTCCACCGAAAATATCAACAAGAATTGGGGTTTGAAAGCTTAAAATTTTTAGCAACTTGTCCTCCTTGCAAGTAAGTGATTTTGGTGGTTTTTCTTGATAATTTTTGTACTTTTGGGACTCTTGTAGCATGATCTAGCTAATGAGGGGACTATTTTGTAAAATGGTTAAGAGTATAGGGTTTTTCCATGTGAGTATTCATGTTGTTTTCTGAATTTTTATGAAAGAAAATGAATCTTGGGTGTTAAATACACAACTTTTGTGAAAGGTGTTTCCATGAAAACACCCGAAAAGGACTTTTTTGTAAAGGTTGTGAATAGGTGGTAAATGAGTGAAATAATTGGTATTGTGAGTCGCTATAAGAGTAATAAATGTTTAGTTAGGCTTATTGAAGGAGGGAATTTGATTAGAATCGATTTACGAGCCTAGGGGCAAAATCGTAAATCTTGTAAAAGATTAGGGGCAAAATCATAATTTTGCCAAAGTACGGTTCATGAGTTATTTTAATCAATGTGATCATTAAATAAGTGAAATTGTCGCTATAGATCAAGAAATGCAAAGCCTGGACCAAAACCGAGGCAAGAATAAGGTGGTGGACTAAATTGAACAATTACACATATATTTTGGTACGGAGTAAGTTTGTGTGAAGTTAAAGCTGCATAATGCTATTATATTTTTAATTGCTTGATATCATGATAAATTTATATTATTTCTATGTAATTGATTAACGATGCCTCGATGAAAGTTGGTCGTTGTTTGCAAAGTCTTAAAATTAATAAAAAGAATGATCGAACCTGGAAACTAACTATGACAATGATTTGAGGCAAACGCACCTATCAAATAGTAGTATAGTTTAGGCAAGACCGGATTGTCAAACCTAAAGGAACCAAAAGTACTAATACTAACTCTCTTTTTATTATTTAGCCTAAGAATTAAGGGAATTGTTTATCTAAACTAAATTTAACTACTAAACTAAAGAGTCTAAGACAAAGAAGAATGAAATTGGGAAAATAACTTGAGGAGAAACCAATTGATTAAGACGACACCCAAGGAAGAATCCACCTAGACACACTTGTTATCAAACTCTGAACCAGACGATTTATTCATTTGACTAGATCTGTAAGATTCCCTAAGTTATATTAATCCCTCTCTCGAGGCGACTGACGTCTAACCCTAGGTTGATTAATTGAAATCTCTTTCTAATTAAAACCCCTAGAATTGCATTAACTCGATCTGTAGACTCCCATATTAGGTTTCATCCTAATCCGGCAAAATCTCGTCACCTTATCTCTAGGCGTACGATCAACTCCGCTTAATTATGCTAGATCTACTCTTAAGCAGGGACTTTTGCTCCTCCACCTAAGCACATCACACTTGAATTAATATCCTGAAAATAGCAAAACAAGAATTAAGAACACATAATTAAGAACAAGTCAAATATTTATCATATAGTTCAGTAAATGATAACAAGATTCATCTTAGGTTTCATCCCTCTCAGGCATTTGAGGATTTAGTTCATAATGATAATAAAAGAATGCATCTCAAAAGAAAAGATAAAACAAAACATAAGAAATCCCTAAAACCCCTGAAGGAATTGAAGGAGAGATCTTCCGTCTTGAGTATAATTCCGGCTTCTTGAAATGGATCAACTACCTATCTTCGAGTAATTCTCCACAAATTACCCTCTTTGGCCTAGCTAGACGCCCCCTGACTAAAGCCCTGGGTTCCCCCGACAAAAGCCCTGGCAGAAGGCTTCTGCCGAACTCTCGTTTAGGTTGCCCCCTAAGGTGTTTATATAGGCTTTGAGATGCCTTACTTGGCCCTTAAGTATCCTAATCCAAGTGGACTTCATACTAGGGTGTTTAAATAGGCTTTGGAACGTGTTTCTTTGCCTCCAAGTATCCAATTCTGAGTAAAACGCCTTTTGGCCGCGGCAGGGACATGCCCATGGCACACGCCCATGTAAGTCGTGGCCAAGCCATGTTCGAACCCGTTGAATTGGGCACGGCCTTGTGGTCTTGGGCCCAAGCCGTGTGGATTCCGTGATATGGCCCATTTACTCCGTTTTGGGCCCATTTTCCATTCTTTTCATCATCCGGCGCTCTTCTGGGTATAAAACATGAAAACAAAAGATTACGAGCATCAAATTACATAATTAAAGGCTTAAATCATCCAAAAGCATGCTAAATGTGGGCTTAAAATATGTTACTTTTACGGTTTATCAAATACACCCACACTTAAGCTTTTGCTTGTCCTCAAGCAAAATTCCCAACTCATAATTAAAACAAACTTCCTTGATTCATAATATTTGTCAATAATGTTTCATCATAATTCAAAGATAATTCATACATGGATAATTCAACTCAAAGAGTCCTAAAGATTCAAACAATCAGAGTCATACATTTTTAGCCTGAAAATGTTAGGTGTTTCCCCTTACCTAAATAATTACCTCTGATTCAAAATCGACAAGATTTGACATCCTCACTAAAGATTCACTCAAATCACTCAAAGTGTTTAAGGTTCAAAGTTAAGCACTCAATAGTCAAACATGAAAAGTTAATCCCATAGGCTTGCATGAAAATCAAATCTCCACCACTATAAAATGAGATGATACACATATCAAAAGGTCTTTAACAAGGTTGTAATATGGATTGGGTTAAAGGTGTGGATAAAGGCTGAATTAGAGAGTTAGAATCGAGATTGACCTGACAAATTACTTAACTAGATATATGAACTAATAACAACTAATTTCATCGAATGAAAACTTGTACTACTAATACTAATGACACGAGCTTCTTCTTTGACAATTGGAAATTAAACGTATAAGCTCATCTAATCACAAAACTAATAGTGAATATACTTTGATTTTTTTTTTAAGAACAAGTCAAATACATAATAAAGGATAGATTGAAATAGATAAAATAGTCAGGCAACTGATCAAATCAAATCTCGACATAAGGGTTGTCGAAAAGAATGGTGATAACAAATACAAAGGGTTTTGGGCTAATATTAGTGGGTGAGTCAATAAAAAGGGTCGTTAGGATTAAACGGGGTTCACTAGGGGTTAATTATGAATGTAGGCTGTTTTAGTGGAGTAAGTGGGTTAAAATCTAGGTGCCTTTATCATCTCTGTATATCAAATTAAAGGTGTGGTCTCGACATGTATAATCGAAGCAAGTTCAAGAATAACAAATCAATGTTGACACACTCATAATAAAAAGTTAGCACGAAAGAATGTATGCTTTAAAAGGCTCAAAATCTCACAAAAAATTATGGGTTTTTGATGTCAACCTCGTAAATTTCAAACTTCAAGATATCATTCAGATTCAGGTAGACAACCTAACAAAATTTTTAATTTTTGAAAAATAGACTTATCATGCTTGATTCTCTAGTATCCTTCAAATTTAATTATCAATGCACAATTATCAAGGACTTAATCTAAGACATATCAATAAAAATCATATATCAGGGAAATTTCATTCTAATCATAATATGAGATGCTTACTTTAGAACAAGGCATAATTCAGGGATTTTCAAATAATACTATAGTTAACCCCGCCACACTTAAGATGTACATTGCCCTCAATGTACAAAGATAGATAAAATGACAATATAGTGAGAAAATCAAAAGATAGGGAGAGAAGTGAAACTTCCTGAATTTTGGATGAAGTTAATGAAAAGAAACCAGATAGGATTGGAGGTGAACGTGGGGAAGTGCCTCGAACCGTTTGAAATTGAATCCTCGAAGCAGCTATCTTGATTTTATTGTATCCTAAGCCAAATCTAAATGACATGAAGAAAAAGGAGAAAATAATAAAGAAAAAAATAAATAAGTAAAAATAAAAGTAGATAATGAAAAATGAAAGAAGAAAGACAACTAGAAAAGAAAAAGGAAGAAAGGGGCTTAAATAGAGATGCAACCCGTGTCCATATTCTTAATTGTGGCACCCACACGGCCACGGCCACGGCCGTGTGTAAGGTCGTGAGGGTATGGGGAGCCTGTGCCTAAACATGAAAAGAAATAAACTAAACTAATTAGTAAGGTTAGTGCTCGGGTTGCCTCCTGAGAAGTGCTCGTTTAAAGTCTTGAGCTAGACTTACCTGTTATTCGGATAATCATGGTGGTTTGAGGAGGTGAAAATCCTTTCTCATGTGATCAATTCGGTTATTGATATAAAGTTTAAGTCGAGTAGTGTTTACCTTAAAAGTGCTGAATTTAGGATTAGTTACCTCGACTGTTTCGTCTGGGAAGATTTTGAGTACCTGATCTCCTATCTTAAGCTAGGTTGTCCCATCATTAAGTTCGTTGTGGAGTTGCCTCATTTTTGCTTCGTGTGTTTTTAGTCTCTCCTTGAAGTGTGTCTTCCATTCGTCTAGTTCATCGATCCAAAGCCTTCGTTCCTCATGAATTTTTTTTTTATCGACACGAGGTCTAGGATCTAGCATCTGGGAAAGAGCTTTTAGAAACGGCAAGTTAATATGAAATTTCTTTGAAAGTTTAAGAGACTTATCGAGTTGTTCCTCTATGTGGTCTTTTTTTGTCGCATCGGGGTATGGCGCATGGAGTTGGTGCACTGTAATCACCGGGTTTGGTAAATCATGGCTTACCTCAACCTTACCTTCACTTACCACAGGCTCTTGCCTTGGGTCAGTTTCAGTGTTGCTTGGCAAGCTTTCTTGTAGTTGCTCTGAGATCAGCTTAGTAAGCTGGCCAAACTGATCCTTGATCTCCTGTGTTGCTGCCTCAAGTTTCATTTCTATATTTTGGAAACGTGTTTCTGTGGCTGCTATAAATTTTGTCAGCATCTCCTCGAGGTTTGACTCCTCTTCCTGTTGGTGAGGTGGTTGTTGAAAATTTGGAGGAAGTTCGGTCTTTGGCTACTTTGATCATCCCACGAGAAATTGGGATGGTACCTCCAACCTGCATTATAAGTGTTATCATAAAAATTATTTTGAGGTCTAGAGTAGTTACCCATAGAGTGGACTTGTTCGTTCTCCATGCCATATCCGTAGGGTGGGTACTCAGGATTCGCCATGCCTCTTAGATTCGAGTCATATTGCATTATTGGGTGTACCTGCGAGAGACTATACAAACCATCAAACTTTTTATTCATCATCTCTAGCTGGTTAGATAACCTAGTGACCATGTGGAGGTTTAAGACACTGGCTGCTTTAGTAGGAATTGTCCTCATCACTTGCCACTGATAATTATTCAGTGCCATCTTCTCTATAAACTAAAATTATCAGCCAAAAGCAAATAGAGGAAAAATTAGAAAATTTTAAAAAAATAAAAATAAGAAATGAAAATGGAAATAAATTGCAATAAAAAAAATTGCTAAAGTAATAAAAATTAAGCGTTCTTAATATTTTAGTTCCCCAGCAACGGCGCCAAAAACATGATCGTTGTTTTTGCGATGTCAAAGTCATAAATTTCTAAAAAGAATGATCGATCCTGGAAACTAACTATGACAATGATTTGAGGCAAGCGCACCTATCGAACAGTAGTATAGTTTAGACAAGACCGGAATGTCGAACCCAAAGGAACCAAAAGCACTAATACTAACTCTCTTTTTATTATTTAGCCTAAGAATTAAGGGAATTGTTTATCTAAACTAAATTTAACTAACTACTAAACTAAAGACTCTAAGACAAAGGAGAATGAAATTGGGAAAATAACTTGAGGAGAAACCAATTGATTAAGACGACACCTAAGGAAGAATCTACCTAGACTTCACTTGTTATTTAACTCTGAACCAGACGATTTATTCATTTGACTTGATCCGTAAGATTCCCTAAGTTTTATTAATCCCTTGCATGAACTCGATCTATGGACTCCCATATTAGGTTTCACCCTAATCCGGCAAAATCTCGTCACCCTATCTCTAGGCGCGTGATCAAATCCGCTTAATTATGCTAGATTTACTCTTAAACAGGGACTTTTGCTCCTCCACCTAAGCACATCACACTTGAATTAATATCCCAGAAATATTAAAACAAGAATTAAGAAACATAATTAAGAGCAAGTCAAATATTTATCACATATTTCAGCAAACGATAACAAGATTCATCTTAGGTTTCATCCCTCTGAGGTATCTGAGGATTTAGTGCATAATGATAATAAAAGAATACATCTCAAAAGAAAAGATAAAACAAAACATAAGAAATCCCTAAAATACCCTAAAGGAATTTAAGGAGAGATCCTCCGTCTTGTGTATAATTCTGGCTTCTTGAGATGGATCAACTGGCTATCTTCGAGTAATTCTCCAAAAATCAGCCCTCTTTGGCCTAGCTGGACACCCCTGACTAAAGCATTGGGTTCCCCCAACAAAAGCCCTGGCAGAAGGCTTCTACAGGACTCTCGTTTAGGTTGCCCCCTAAGGTGTTTATATAGGCTTTGAGATGCCTTACTTGGCTCTTAAGTATCCTAATCCAAGTGGAATTCCTACTAGGGTGTTTAAACAGGCTTTGGAATGTGTTTCTTTGCCTCCAAGTATCTAATTTCAAGTAACACTCCCCTTGGCCACGGCAGGGACACGCCCATGGCATACGCCTGTGTAAGTCATGGCCAGGTCGTGTTTGAACCTGTTGAATTGGGCACAGTCGTGTGGTCTTGGGCCCAGGCCATGTGGATTTCGTTATATGGCCCATTTACTCCGTTTTGGGCCCATTTTCCGTTCTTTTCATCATCTGGTGCTCTCTTGGGTATAAAACATGAAAACAAAGGATTACGAGCATCAAATTACATAATTAAAGGCTTAAATCATCCAAAAGCATGCTAAATGTAGGCTTAATATATGTTACTTTTACGGTTTATCAAAAGTATAATGATATTATGTTGAGTTGAAGTCCCGGTTGAATATTATGAAAGTAATGACACCATTGTCATAACATGAGATAAAGAAGGTCTTGTATAAGACCATGTCTGGGACATGGCATCGACATTGATATATGATCTCGTATAAGACCATATCTGGGATATGGCATTGACATCAAGATACGAGATCCCGTGTAAGACCATATCTTGGATATGGCATCGGTATCGAGATGTGAATCCATGTAAGACCATATCTGGGATATGGCATTGGCATCATGTTATATGTATGATGAGTTTCAGTATCCTTCAATATTCCAAGTAGTTCAACGGGCAACAAACTAAGTTTATGTTAAAGATAGCAAAGAGCTAAGTCTATGTTCAAGAGAATAAAAGTGCTAAAGTCTTGTGATTAAGTGATACAGGTACCCATGAGTAACTTATGGGTAGTGAATGGAAAATGTGATATGTGATTTGGTAAGAGTAAGCATGAGTAAGTTATGTTGATGTGCTTGAAAACTTGTGTACTATTTAGTGTGATGAATGGATGTTATCAAGAACTTTATGTTGTTATTTGTTTCATGTAAACTTACTAAGCTTTATGCTTACCCCTCTCAATTTCCTCTCTTTGTAGTATCGCCAAGCTAACTTGTGGATCGTAGGATGTCAGAGTTCAGATCACACTATCAACTTCTCTTTGGTATAGCAAAGTTTGATTAATTTTGAGTATGGCATGTATAGGAACTTGGTTATTTTGTGATATGTCATATTTGTTAACCAATGTGCGGCTATTAATGTCACTCAATTCATTTTGTATATGGCCATTGGAAATTGGCCAATACTTGATAAGTTTTATATATTGAATGATGATGAAGTTCGTGAAGTGCATACTTATGTAAAGTATACACATGATGAATGTAGTGTAAACCTATGTGTAGATGACTTGAATTTTGGGTATTAGAGGTGCCTTATTGTCATGTTGTGTATTGCATTGAAATGGCATAGGTGTGGTTGCTTTTCATAGTGACAATTGGCTTAGTACTTAGCCTTATAATTGTCCACATGGGTAGACACACGGGTATGTGTCTAGGCCGTGTGTGATACACGGTCAGCCCCATGGTCGTGTTCATAGGTCGTGTGTCCCCCTGCATGTTAAGTTGGCAAGTCAGTATGCTCAGTAGTAATCACACGGACTGAGACACGATCGTGTGTCTCAACCGTGTGGAAGACACGGTCATAGAGCATGGGCGTGTGCCCAAGCCGTGTGAAGTCTACATCTAAAATTAGGAATTTAATTCGCCACACCGTCTAAGGACATGGGCGCGTGCCTTGGCCGTGTGACCTTATGGGAATGATGACGTCAAAAACAGAATGTCAATGTTTTTGCACACGAACTAACGCACAGGCGTGTCTAGGCCGTGGAGGGACACAGGCATGTGTTCGGTCATGTGAAAACTCCTGTAGGTTCGAATTGAGAAATGAAAGCCACTCAGGTTAGGAACATAGGCGTGTTTGACCACACGGCCTACCCACACGGGCGTGTTCCATTCCACACGAGCATGTGGCCCTGTTTTGTGTAAAAATTTTCTGTGTTCAAAAGTTTCTGATTTAGTTTCAAATCATCTCGTATGTATGTTTAGGGTCTTATGGACCTATAATGCAGACGTTATGATCTCAAATAGAAAGTTGTAAGTTGGAATAAAAAATTATAACCCAATGTTGTATGATGATGTATGTTAAGTCCGGTAATGCCTCGTACCCGATTCCGGCGTAGAGTACGGGTAAGGGTGTTATACAATGGCACAAAACATGGTATACTTAGGCAACCAAAACATCCACAATCATGGCCAACACATGTCTATGTAATGCCATCATCTATCATGCACATGACATCTCATTATGCCAAATCAAACATACCAATTTCACATTTGAAAACACCACTAAGACTAGTTCCAACTTGCAATAACTTATCAAGATACTCTAGCATACCAATGAACCAAACTTATCCATTTCACAATAAGTCATTAAGCCACAATCATTGAGCCTTTGACTATTACAAGCCAATACATTTGGCCAAAATCATGATGACACATATAACAAAATGACCAAGTCCCTATACATGCCATATACTCAAATTGTTAAGATCATTGATACCCAAAATGACAGTTTGATAGTGTGATGGGATCTCTAACAATCTCCAATCTGAGCTAGCTTGGTAACACTATAAAACATGGAAAGTAAATGAAGTAAGCTATATTGCTTAGTAAGCTCGTATGAAAGAATTAAGCAAATCTTACCATACATTTAACATTCAAGTAATATAATATATGACGATGTAATTCACCATAATCTCATAACCATATTTCATTCCATCACAAACTTACCTTGAATTCATCATTTCGTGAATTTAATAATCATAAGCTTGATGCACATACCTATACCATCTCGTAATGGTTTCATACTTACTCCCATCTTTGACATACCCAATGAACCACTCAGAATAATAATATCGAATACTCGGGAAATCTTACACACAAAGTGCCACTTATGTAGCCATTGCTACCTCTATCTCATAACACATAAATGCTCGCTCACGAGCCATCAACGGGCCTGCTCACACAAGCTGTTAGTTAAGACGTAGCTACACGCTGTTGCTCATACAAGCTGTCAAGTAACTATCACATATGCCGGTATACTCAGCCACTGATAGGACGTACAGGACCAGTACCCGAATCACATAACACAATACCCTAGTGACATGTCACTTGTATCCTAATCTATTCCTAAGGTTCGATTGGGATTTCTTGCTTGCCAAAACATCGTCAAAGGTGTTCGTAGATTTGTTTACACAATTCATGCAAAAATTAAAGCATTTAAAATACAATTATGATAAAGCTTATTAACATAAGAACTTACCTCAGTTACAAAAATGGCCAAATGGGTCTATTCATCAATTACTTTGGTTTTCCCTTGATCTAGAACCGAACTTCATTTTTCTTGGTCTATAATACAAAATTCATCTCGTTTAATAATCACATTATTCAATTTAACCCAAAACACCTTATGGTAAAAATTACATTTCCCCCTAAACTTTTGACATTTTACATTTTAGTCCCTAGGCTCGTACAATGAATTTCATTCAATTTCTTAAAAACCCAAACCTAACCGAAACTTATTCATACTCAACAGCCCACAATTTTCATTTATTCACACTTTTCTACACATTTTACAACTTTTTACAAATAGGTCCTTTTTTGACATTTTCATCGAAAATCACTTTGTAAATGTTGTTTTCCTAACATCAAACATGCATTTTCTACCATCAAACATCAAAATACATACATATTCTACATGGTTAAAATTTTACACTTTGAGTTTCTTTCAAATTAGTCCTTGGAAAGGCTAGATTAGGTTCAGACAACTTCAAAATCATAAAAATAATTAAAAATGGGGCAAGAATGGACTTACAACTGAGCTTGAAAGCTTAGCCAAACCCTAGCTATTGCTTCTCTTCAAAACAATGGTCTAATTACCACATAAGGACTTCCAATTTAAAATTTCATAGCAATGAGACACCTTTAACTTATAGAATTCAGGTTTTGCACCTATTGTAATTTGGTCCTTCAAGTCAAATTGAGTACTCAATCGATAAAATTTCTTAACGAAATTCTCACACAATCATTCAATCATGCTATAGACCTTAAAGAAATATTAAAATAAATATTTCTACTTCGAATTTGTGGTCCTAAAACCACTGTTTTGATTTGACCCAAAAACGGGCTGTTACAACTCTCCCCCCTTTAGGGATTTTCGTCCCCGAAAATCTTACCAGAAAAGAGGTTTGGGTACTATTTTCTCATAGCTTCCTCAGGTTCCCACGCAGGCTCTTCGACCCCATGTTTTTGCCACAAAACTTTCACTAGGGCTATACTTTTATTTCCCAACTGTTTAACTTCCCGAGCCAAAATCTTGATCGGTTCTTCACCATAAGTCATATCAAGTCGAATCTCAACCTCTGTCGGTGAAATTATGTACAAGATGATCTGATCGATAACGACGCAACATCAATACACGAAAGACATTTTAGATTCTTTCAAATTCTGATGGCAAGGCTAGCCGATAAGCCAGAGGCCCTATCCTTTCAATAACCTCATACGGACCAATAAACCGCGGACTCAGTTTACCCTTGCGATCGAATCTAAGGATTTTCTTACATGGAGACACATAAATACCTTATCACCAACTTGAAATTCAATTTCCTTTCGTTTTAGATCCGCATACTATTTTTGTCTATCTGAAGATGCTTTCAAACAATCATGAATTACTTTCACTTTTTCTTCGGTTTCTCTAACCAAATCAACCCTGTGAATCTGTCTCTCACTGAGCTCGGTCCAGTACAACGGAGTTTGACACTTGTGACCATATAATGCCTTATACGGTGCCATCTTTATACTCATCTGAAAACTGTTGTTATAAGCAAATTCGACTAAAGGTATATATTTTTCCCAACAACCTTCGAACTCTAAAACACAACAACGAAGCATATCTTCGAGAACCTGAATCGTTCTTTCAGATTGACTGTCAATTTGCGGATGAAATTCGGTACTAAAGTTCAACTTTGTGCCCAAAGCCTTTTGCAACTTTTTCCAAAATCGAGACGTAAACCTCAGATCTTTATCCGAAATAATAGAAACAGGCACCTTGTGCAATCAACGATCTCAGTGATATACAATTCAGCTAGCTTATCAAGTGAATAGTCGATACGCACTAGAATAAAATGAGCTGACTTCGTCAATCTATCAACAACGACCCAAACAACATCTTTCTTCCTCAGAGTCAGAGGTAATCCAGTTACGAAATCCATCGTAACCCTTTCCCATTTCCACTCGAGAATCATCACAGGCTAAAGTAAACCTGAAGGTACTTGATGTTTAGCATTTACTTGTTGACAAATCAAACATCTCGATACGAATTCAGAAATATCTCTTTTCATACCTGACCACCAATATAATTTCTTCAAATAATTGTGCATCTTCGTACTTCCTGGGTGAACAGATAGACAACCACAGTGTGCTTCGTGAAGAATTTTCTGAATAAGCTCAGTATCTCTTGGCACACAAATCCTACCTTAGAACATCAAACAGTCATTGGTCCCAATTTGATAGTCTGAATCACTAGTCGATTCACACTAAACTCTTTTAGCTTGAAGTTCTTTGTCACTTTTCTGAGCTTCGCAAATTTACTGAAGAAATACTGATCTAGCTTTTAACACAGCTAGAATTGAACCATCATTGGATAAAGTTAGTCGCGTATTCATCGTTCTCAAGTCAAACAAAGATTTCCTACTTAAAGCATCAGCGACTACATTCGCCTTTCCCGAATGATAACCGATTACCAACTCATAATCTTTCAACAACTCGAGCCATCTTTGTTGTCGCAAATTCAAATCCTTTTGAGTCATTAAATACTTCAAACTCTTGTGTCGGTAAAGATGTGGCACTTCTCACCGAATAAATGGTGTCACCAAATTTTGAAAGCAAACACAATGACAACCAATTCTAAGTCATGTGTCGGATAATTCCTTTCGTGCGGTTTCAACTGTCTCAAGGCATAAGCTATCACTTTGTCCTTTTACATCAACACACAACTAAAACTGTTCAAAGACGCGTCACTAAAAATTACAAACTCTTATCTCGACTTAGGTTGCACTAATACGGTGCTGTAACACCCCTAACCTATATCCATCGCCGGAGTAGGGTTACGAGGTATCACCGAACAATACATATCATTTAACATATAATACTTATACATTTACGCATTCATACTCAAATACCATTCAACACAATCATATTGTCCCTTATAATGGCCTATAAGGCCTTAGACATGCTTTAGAAGTGGTTCGAGACTAAACCGATAACATACAAAAGTTTTGGAAAACTTAGAAATTTTTATTCCATCCAGAGGTCACACGCCAGTGTGAACAAGCCGTGTGCCTCACACGGCTCCAAACATGCCCGTGTCCCAGGCCGTGTGGAAATAGGGCATACATACTGACTTGGGTCACACGGCCAACCACACGCCCGTGTGCCTTTCGAAGTGGCCACACACACTCGTGTGCAGGCCATGCCAAAACTGTAAGGTATACTAACTTATGCAACACGGCCAAGTCACACGCCCGTGTGCTAGGCCGTGTGCCAATTAGGGGGTATACTGACTTGTAGCACATGGCAGGTCACACGCCCATGTGAGACTGTGTGGAGCATACTGACTTCATTTAATCTCAGCACCAAGGGACACACAACCGTTTAACATGACCGTGTAACACCCCAAACCCAGCCTAAAAGTTAGGCCCGAATCTGGCGTATCATATTGAAGTGTTTTTCGAAAACCATGTTCTCATTGGAAACCCTTCTTACAACTTAAAATTTCCTACCATTTAAAACCTTCGATTTGTGCTTACTTCCACAACACGATTTACTCAAAGACCTTCTCTCACAAATTGTTATTATTTTGTTAAAACCTTATGTGTTGCGAAAGTTTAATTCAAAGCAGTTGCGGTTACGTGATATTTTGAAAACAGTAGTTATTGGTTTAAAAACCCATATTTATTAGACTATCCGCTTGAAATTAACAGGAAACACAAAATAAAAGTTAAAAATCCCAAATGGCCTTATTACAAAGTTAATAACCCAATAAATAATACTAAAATAAAATAAAGTCGCTAGGTTTAACTTTAAATCATATCAGACGTGTGGCCACCTCCGAGTCCCTCGCAGCTCCAAATCCTCTAAGGCTGGGGATTACCTGCACATTTAAATAAAAGGGTGAGTTATGAGAACTCAGTGTGTAATTCCCTATTACGGTCACAGTTTGGGCCTGAGCCCTTACGGTATTAATCTGGGCCTAAGCCCGATTAGGTAACGGTCTAGGCCTGAGCCCTATATCATATCAGTGCAAACAGACATGCAACCCACCCCTGTCCAGCCAACTCTCCACCCATACCAACCATCTATCCATGTGGGGACCAAGTCGACCAACCCAACCAACTATCCAATAATACAGCCAAGCTGCTAATAACGGTATACGTGGCAGAGCCACTAGAATCAGAATACGTGGCGGTGCCACTATAACGGTACTTCCTCAAAATAAGAAAAACTCAACCCAATGCAATATGTTATGTATGCAGTGTATCACAATCATTTACAATTATATAAATATCACATAAACATCATTTAAACTACCACTAAGGGAATAACAGTCATTTAGACGGTTAGGGGTAAAACGATCATATCACCCCTTAAGGGAATCTCGGTAATTTTACCCATCGAGGGTATTACAGTAACTTTACCCATTGAGGGTATTTCGGTAATTTTATAAATCAAGGGTGTTTCGGTAATTTCGCAAATCAGGGGTATTTTAGTAATTTTATAAACCAAGGGTATTTCAATAATTTTGTAAACTAAGGGTATTTCGGTAATTTTGCAATCCAGAGGTATTTCGATAATTTTGCAATCCAGGGGTATTTCGTTAATTTTGCAAACTCGGGGTATTTCAGTAATTTCGCAAACTGAGGGGTGTTTCAGTAATTTTGCAAACCAATGCATTCTAAACAAGTATAACGATACGAATGGGCCTAGAGCCCATTCTCGACCCAAATGGGCCCACACGCTCGTGTGGCCCAATTAGCCCAAATCTAGCAACAGATATGAGATTCACATATACCAGTCCAATATCTACTACACAATCAAACAATTTATTCATATGGGCCCACAGGCCCATTGGTCCCACTTGGCCCAAAGCAGCCTAAACCCACAAGAACACTCATGATGGCCTCAACTATCGCGTCGAAGCTCCCACACGTGCGCTCACACGCTCGTGTGGCTACCATCGCCGTGTGACCGGTATTTCGGCATTTTGCCGCTCTACAGCTAGAGTAGTGTGAGATACACACCTGATAAGAATCTGGAGTTAATCTGCGCTCCGAACACTCCTATGCCCAAACGCCAACCAAGGTATGCTAACTCTCCTCATAGATCGCTCTATTTAAAGCCAGCTTCTCGCATACTCTCACGCTAGCTTCCCGATGTGGGATTTCACCTTCAACAGAGTTTAATTCCATCAGAACCACCTGCCGTCCCAATTTAGCAAAATAAATATTCCTTTTTGCTTGCAATGGGATTCGAACTCTTACCCTTTCCTATGCTCCAGACGCTACATGTCACCACAACACAAGCTCTTTTTGTGACTTAAAGCATGTGCAACTAAATATAAGCCTATGGGCCAAAGTCTAAGTTCATTGAAAAAGAAATCAAAATGAATTGCAAGAGCCAAGACTTAAACCCATGCTCCCTTGCAACCTTAATGAGGCCTTGCCACTAGACCACTCACTTTCTTGTGTCATTTTTTCCCACACTTTATTCTTAAAGCCTACTTACTTACTCCCAGGGTTTTATTCACCTAAAACCAAAATTTTTCCTAAAGCCCAAGTTTGAACCCGGGACTTTAAAAAAGCCCCCTTACCTTCCAAAATCACTCACCTAATAGGTCCAACTTGCATTAGTGTTGTTCTCTTGTTCTCAAAAGTTTTAAACGCTCCCATGCCTAAGGCCCATAGGCCCAATTCTACTAGGCCCAAATTCAGGGTGTTACAAACCGTGTGTCGCACATAGCTGAGACACACGCCCGTGTCTCTACCCGTGTGGACGAAAATAGGCCATTTGTAAGGCCAATTTGCCACCCCAACTCATGCTCACCTAAACAACCAAAATGGTACCATATCATCATACAATTAGGTAGCCAAAATCATCAACCAATGCACAATTCATACCATATCCATTTCAACCAAAATCAATACTCAATTCAATGTGATTTACCTAATCAAATACTTATCAACTCAACTTCTAATATCATACTTCATCAAAACATTTTCTCAAGCTTTTATACTTCACAAAACAATTTAATTTGAGCAATTATAAACCATAACCATATTCATACCAAACATACCAAAATAAGCCATCACTCATGGCTAAATATACAAACCATATAATATACATTTACAAGCCAAATCTCATGGCTATAATCACAACCAAAATACCATATTTAGCCTATACATGCCATATACCATATTTACACAACTCAAAAGTACCAACTTAGAAGTTTGATAGTGCGATGATGTTCCCGACGACTCCTGGGTCTGAGCTAGCCTTGATTCACTATAAAACATAGAAAAATAACACGATGTAAGCTTCATAGCTTAGTAAGTTCATATTAACATAATGAGTAACTTCACCATTCATACACAATTCAAACAATATAAATGTAAGATAACAAAAATACATTTAAATCTCAAGCTATTCAATCATTCATTCACTAACTTACCAACAATTCATCCATTTCATGGATTCAATGTTTATAAATTTTGAGTACATACCTATACCAACTCGTACCAATCTCATTCTTGTCCATATCTTTCATTTTTTCATTGAACCATTTGGAATAGAAGTCGGATATTAAAAGATCTCAATCGATAAGTACCTATACCATGGCCTGTAACACCTCTAACCCCTATCTGTCGCCGGACTAAGGTTAAGAGGCATTACTGGACATATCGGAACAATTTACTCTCATTTCACAATACCAATCATACAACATTATTTCATTATGGTTCATACACATATAGTCCCTTTAGAAAGTCCACGATACCTTAAACATGCTTTAGAGAGGGTTCAGGATCAAACCGATCTCATACAGAAACTTTGTGGAACTTAAAAATTTTTTCTTTCAAAACAGGGTACACGCCCATGTGGTGCAATGGACCATGTCTCAACCCATGTGTAAAACTGACTTGGATCACACGGCCTGTCACACGCCCGTGTGTCTGGCCCATGTGCAAGCCTCACTTACTTCGAATTGGAACATTGAAGGACACGGCTGGGATACACACCTGTGTGCTCAACCGTGTGGACAATTATAGGCCATTTACAAGGTCAAATTGCCACCCATTTTGGGTCATACCTACAAGCATCAAACAATCATCAATTCATATCCCATAAGCAACCAAAAACATACCAAATCATTCACAATTTGACCTGTAATAACATCATTCATTTCTATATACAAATCCAACTCAAACATACCAATTTAAAGTACCAACTTCACATAAAAAACATGTGATTCATACATCATATTACTCCATTTCAATTCATAGCATTTCTCAAATCAACCATAAAACTTACCAAAATTGACCATTTCTTTTGACCATTCATGAGCACATCAAAACATACCAAATATTGCATCACATAGCATGCACTAAATTCACCCATAATCACATTCATTATCAAGCCTTATCACATGGCTATATATACATGTCCCAAAACATATCTTAACATTTCTAGCCTATACATGCCATACTTCAATATGTACATTTTCAAAAGGTACCAAAATATAGTTCGATAGTGTGGTGATGATCCTCGACGATCCCCGAGCTTCCAGTAGCTTCAATAATCTATAAAACAATGCAAGCACACACAAAGTAAGCTTTCAAAAGCTTCGTAAGCCATATACAAATAAACTTATCACATAATAAATTATAAACTATTTCATTCATAGGAACTATGGCATAACACGATAGCAAATTCTTATTTCTCATCTAGCTTCCTTGTTCATAATCACTTGCTCATAAAAATATCACATCTTCATGTATCTCACATATCAAATGTTCATATTCATAATTATCTTCCATTGCCAAATTTCTTATACATTTCATACATACCTGAAACGGATTCATATTCACAAATTCAATCATATCTCGAAATGCCTGTTGAACCGTTCAGAATCAAATAGGATACTCAAATAGTTTGGAAAGCTCATACAATGCCAGCGTCCCAAACGTGGTCTTACATGTAATAAATATTGATGCCACTGTCCCAGACAGGGTCTTATACGAAATCAAATACGATGCCGATGTCCCAGATATGGTCTTACACATAAATCACAAAATCGATGCCAATGTCCTAGACGTGTTCTTACATGATAACTCATATCGGAATCCTATGTCGTGACATACGTATCCTAACTATTTCCTAAGGTTCGTACGGGGCTTTTCGGACGTCGTCACATTACCAAAACTTTCCTGGATTTCATATATTCAGCTCAAATTGCCATATATCACAATTCATTCACATATAAACAATAATAATTCAATTCAAACACAATTATTTGTATATAAACTTACCTCGTATAGGAAAGAATGGAAACGAACAGCTATTCAACTACTTTTGATTTCCCCTGATCTAATTCTGTTTTCTTTGGTTCTTAATCTATACACATTCAAATTTAGCTTATTCATTCACCAAATCATTTAATTCAATCCATATACACATATTTAGGGCATTTTACAAATTAACCCTCACATTTTCACATTTTGACATTTAAGTCCCTAATTCACAAAATCACAAAATATACAAAATTTCATTACACTATAACTTGGCCGAATATACACTTGGCTTAAATAAGCCCACATATTTCATTTATTTCACATTTTAGTCCTTCAATTTCTCATTTTCACAAATTAGTACAATTTCATAAAAAATCCCAATACAAAACATATTTATCTAACATCAAACTTCCATATTCCACCATTTAACATCACAAAGCTCACAACATCAGCAATGGCATAACTCAAAATCATCATCAATTTCATGAATTAAGGCACGGGCTTAAGAGAACACGAAGCAACGATCACAAAAACATAGAAATTATTAAAAACCGAGCAAAGAACATACCTTAATCAACAACCAAAAGTGTCGAACCTTATTTTGCTCTTAAAATTTATTTTCCTTTGTTATTTTCGGCTAAGTATCATAAAAGATGATAAAAATTTGGTTTTGTTTTAATTATATTAACAAAATTATCAATTACCAATTTTAAACTTTATGAAATAATTGGAAAACCATATAATGGTTGTCTATTACTGTCCACTTGCATTTATAATGGCCTAATTTCATTGTAAGGCCTCCACATTAAAAGAACATAGCAATTTAGCACTTTAACAAATAGCAAGTCACTTTTGCAATTTATGCAATTAAGCCCTTTTCTCAAATTAAATAACTAATCGATAAAATTAATTAACAAAACTTTCACACATGCTTAATCACATACTGTAAACACGAAAAATAATATTAAAATATTTTTAAACTCGGATTTGTGGTCCCGAAACCACTATTTTGACTAGGGTCTAAACCGGGCTGTTGCATGGCC
This sequence comes from Gossypium bickii, assembly GCA_025503065.1. Lineage (NCBI taxonomy): Eukaryota > Viridiplantae > Streptophyta > Magnoliopsida > Malvales > Malvaceae > Gossypium > Gossypium bickii. The sequence goes on along the minus strand of CP106710.1, from coordinate 63,566,638 downwards.
CATAGCCAAATCAAGGTAACTTATCCTCGGAGTACCTATACCATGGCCCGTAGCCAAATAAAAATAACTCAACTTCGAAATACCTCTACCATGGCCCGAAGGCAAATCAAGGTATAATTCGCACCCGAAGTGTTGATATCATGGCCCGAAGCCAACACAATAGCCTAATGACATGTCACTAGCATCCTAGACTATTCTTAAGGTTCATCCGGGATTTTCTAATACCAAATTGTAGTCGAATCATTTCGAATTACTGTCGAATCGTTCCCAAACTTGTCCATAATTACATAATTACCATTCATGCTATATCAAAGCATATAAAATACAATTATAAATAAACTCGTTGCATACGAACTTACCTCGTGTTCAGAATTAACGGATCGAGTCGACTACTCGATAACTTTGCTTTTCTCCCAATCTAAATCCGAATTCTTTCTTTCTTAATCTATATGAATTCAAAATTAACTTATTCAATAACATATGCTTTCAATTTAGTCCATAACACACATTTAAACATATTTACATATTAGCCCCTAAACTTTCACATTTCCACAATTTAGTCCCTATTTCACAAATACACAAAATTCACATAATTCAACAAAACCCATGCTTGGCCTAATTACCATAGTGCCCCTAACAGCCCATAATTTTCATTTATTCATGCTTTAACAACTACGTTTCACATTTTCTCAATTTAATCCCTTTTTGACATTTTTGTCAAAAATCACTTTACAAAAACTATTAATTTATCAATTAACCTTCATAATATATCATCAATCATCAAATTAATCAAGTATTCAACAATGGAAACATGTTAAATCTTTAACAGTTTCAAAATTTAAGGTATGAGCTAGTTAGAATATGAAGCAACGATCTCAAGAAAGTAAAAATCATCAAAAAATCGAGCTCAAAACACTTACCAATTAAGCTAGAATTGGCCGAACCCTAAATGCTCTCCCATGGATTCTTTCTCTTTTAATTTCGGTTAAAACATGAGAATGAATGCCTTTAATTTGGTTTCGTTTTATTTATTATATGTTATTTACCAATTTACACATATACCCTTAATGATAAACCAAATAAAACATCCATTAAATGTCCATTGTTGTCAACTTACCATCAAAATGGTCTAATTACTATTTAAGGACCCTTACTTTAAGGTTCTATAGCTATTAGACACCTATAGCTATTAGAACTCAAGTTTTACGCTTTACGTGATTTAGTCCTTTTTATCAAATTGACCAGTCTAACGATAAATTTTTCTAATGAAATTTTCTCACCAACTTTCAGTCATGCTGTAAACATTAAAATAATAATAAAATAAATATTTTGACCTCGAATTTGTGGTCCTAAAACAACTATTCTGATTTGACCAAAAATAGGCTGTTACAACTCTCCCCCCTTAGGGATTTTTGTCCTCTAAAATCTTACTAGTGAATAGGTTCGGGTATTGTTTCTCATAGCATCCTCGGATTCCCGTGTAGCTTCTTCAACCCCGTGTCCATGCCAAAATACTTTCACTAATGCTATTCTCTTATTTCTCATCTCTTTGATCTCTCGAGCTAAAATTCAAATCGGTTATTCAATGTATGATAAATCTGACTGTATCTCAACTTCAGTTGGAGAAATAACGTGCGAAGGGTCTGATCGATATCTTCGTAGCATCAATACATGAAACACATTATGTATCTTTTCTAACTCAAACGGTAAGGACAACTGATATTGCACTGGTCCAACTCGTTCAATAATCTCGTACGGTCCGGTGAGTCGCAGACTCAATTTCCCTTTTCGACCAAACCGCAATATCTTTTTCCATGGTGACACTTTTAAAAACACTTTATCCCTAATTTGGAACTCAATATCTTTCCGTTTCAAGTTTGCGTATGATTTCTATCGATATGAAGCTGCTTTTAAACTATCACGAATTACCTTCACTTTTTCTTTTGTTTCTCTGATCAAATCTACCCCGTGAATCTTATTCTCACTAAGCTCAGTCCAGTATAATGGTGTTCTACATTTACGACCGTATAGAGCTTCATACGGTGCCATTTTTATACTCAATTGGAAGTTATTATTGTAAGCAAATTCAATCAGCGGTAGATATTTCTCCCAGCTACCTTCAAACTCAAGAATGCAACAATGCAACATATCCTCAAGTATCTGAATAATTCGTTCAGATTGACCATCCATTTGCAGGTGAAATGCAGTGCTAAAATGCAGCTTTTTACCCAAAGCTTTTTGTAATTTCTTCCAAAATCGCGAAGTAAATCTTGGATCTCTATCTGAAATAATAGATAGTCGCACTCCGTGTAATTCAACAATCTCTAAGATATACAACTCAGCCAATTTATCAAGTGAATAATCCGTATGTACAGGAATGAAATGAGCTGATTTTGTCAATCTGTCAACAAAAACCCACATCGCATCTTTCTTTTTCGGAGATAAGGGCAAACCCGATACAAAATCCATTGTTACACCATGGCATTTCCATTCAGGAACCATAATAGGTTGTAATAAACCTGACGACACTTGATGCTCAGCTTTGACTTGCTGACAAATCAAACATTTTGAAACAAATTCTAAGATATCTCATTTCATGTTGTGCCACCAATAAAGCTGTTTTAAATCATTATACATTTTTGTGCTTCCCGGATGTACTAATAAACAACTACTGTGTGCTTCATTTAGAATCTTCCAAATTAGTTTAGAATTCTTGGTACACATATTATATCACGAAACATCAAGCAGTCATCAGGCCCGGTTCAAAACTTTGAACCAAAAATCGATTCACACTGAGCTCGTTTTGCTTGCAATTCATTATCAAATTTTTTAACCTCACAAATCTACTGTAGAAATAATGGTCTCACTTTCATCTCGACTACTATTGAATAGTCGTTAGACAAAGCTAATTGTGTGTTCAAAGCACGTAAGGCAAATAAGGACTTTCGGCTCAAAACACAACAACTACATTTGCTTTTCCCAGAAGATAGTCAATCACCAATTCATAGTCTGTAACACCCCAAACCCGGCCCAAACACCATGACCGAATCTGGCATGTCACTAGGAAAGAGTTTAAAAAGTTTACAAGCTTCAGAAGTGTTTTTAAGACATTTTCAAAATCTCAAGTTTCGTGGCTCAGTTGAAAACTCGTTGTTCATTTAAGCTACAAATTTAGTTAGCCAAGCCTCACAATTAGGCGACATTTGAAAACAGTTATTAATTATTCAATTATTAGATTATTAATAAAATCCCTTTTTATAAAAATGTTGTTTGACAGGTTCCAAAGAAAACTTCAGGTTGTATTATTTTAAAACGTCCCATCAAGCAGTTTGTAATGAATATGTCCAAGAGTTAAAACCCAAAAGAAAACTTCCAAACTTTGAAGTGGCCTTATTATAAATCAAGAAAAATCCCCAAAAGTAGCAAACGATAATCAAATTAAAGTTTATTAGAGTAACCCATGCATAGCCACCTCAAGTCCACTCCAGCCCAGTCCAAAGAACTAAGGATTACCTGCAAGTTGTTAAGGAAAGAGTGAGTCACAAGACTCAGTGTGCAATTAGTCCACATAATCCACAAGTGGGCCTGAGCCCCAAAACACCATGGCCTGAAGCCCAATTATTACAGCATAAATAGATAATTAATATGATAGCCAAACCCAGCCTAATTTTCCATCCTCTACACTCCACTCCATATGTCCATCCTCAACACACCTGTAGGGATTTCTACAATCAACCCTCCATCCTCTATACTCCTCTTTGGCAGTCATGCTGACAGACACACTGCTCAAAGTCAATATATCGTGGTCTAGCCACTGATAACCTTGCAATCCAATCACCGATACGATAATGAGGCACCAAGCCATCATTTAGTGTGACAATGTCACCGATATACACTTCCCCTTCATATCATTAATATCTAAAATCCCATGCACATGCAACATAGTATAATAAACAGGTTATATGATGTCATACATGCAATATTTTGAGCACACACATAATCATGCTATCAACATCATTTATAAGGCTTAATCAAAATATACTGACCTGGGGTTTCGGTTTTACCTATCATGGGTAACTCAATCGCCATTGCCGAGATTTTTAGCTTTCATACATAACACAATTATGATTTATACAATTAAAGAGTGGTGTGGTAATTACACACCTGTAAACACGCAAGACTACACTATCAACCTTGTTAACGTCCTCACTCGCAGGGATCACAGCGACCTGCTTATCCTTTTTTGAAGCCGGCCCACAACCCGGTTGCCAATCTCGAACGGCAGACACAGCACGTTTCTTGGACTTAGGGGCTAGGATTACGGGTCCAACCCCCTCTTTTGCTTGACTGGTATTTGATTCCATAAAAACAATCTTGATCAAAGACCGAGTTAAACCATTGAATAAGATAAAAATCAAAAATAAACACTCTCGACGAAGGAGTTCTTACCAAAATCGACAGAACCTGGAGGCTACTACACTTGAATTAATAGATCACTTGATTGACCGATTGTCTCTCCTAGGATCCCTCAACAGTGATTAGATGTAAAAAGAATGCGAAACGAGGCCACTCCTACATTCAGCAAAAGAGATACAGAACAATATTAACCCTTACGGTTACCAACCAATCAGAAAATAAGAGCGAAACGGGAAAAAAGATGGCGCTTACCACCTAACAGGAAGGAACCGATTTGGAAAGGAGATAGGGGATGAATGGCGACACTTTACTGAAACAAGAATCGAACAAGAGATATGAGCACCAAAGGGATTCGACTAATCAAGGAATTAAGAATAACTTAGGGTGAAAGAAGAGAAGATAGGTTTCGGCTTGCCAAAGAAGATAAAGGGAGAATCGAAGCACAAATGTTTCGGCCTTGAAGTAAATGAAGGAAGAAGTAAAAAGAAGAATAGAAACTAAGAGGGTTCGGCAAGAGGGGAAAAAGGGAAAGATGATGAAATGGGGGGGATTAGATGATTCAGCCAAGAGGTTATCAAAAGATGACACTTTTCAACGAAAGAAGATGAGAGGCTTGTTTCGGCTTTTTGGTGATGAGGCAAAGAACTCAAGGTACCAAAAATGCAAAAGGGAGGGAGGGAAATGGTTTCGGTTTAGGCTAAATGAAGAATGGACAAAGATCTTAGGGGTTTCGGCTCTTTAAAAAAAAAGAACAAAATCGCTAAATGCACAACAGCCCCAAATGCCGAAAAAGAAAAGCTCAGTACACCCAAAAGCTAACTCTTCAAAAAATTTTGGCACCTATACCCACTAAACCGAATGCATATCCCTCCTAACACCACTAAGAAAATCGGCTCACACTTTTCCACCTTCATCCCCTTGATTCTCTCCTATCTTCACTCACAACCTCCCATTTGAAATGTTTTGAACAAGTCAAAACCCACCTTTGTCTAATGGCCTCTAATTCAAAATATTTGACCAATTCCACACTCCCCTCTTCAAGGTCCCTTGCCGAATCCAACTCTACTCATCCTGACGCTAAAATAAATTCCAAAAATGATAACTGTGCGCCTCGAACCTGTTCCTTCCCTGCTCCTTGTGGCGTCACTCTCCTGCCTTTTAAGTTGTGCTTTCTTTGCCACCTTACCACTTAATTTCTTGTGTCACCAAACACAAGCCATAAACCTTAGGTCCTGCCCTAGTCAGCTTCCCTCCTAAAGTGCCTAAAATTAAAATTTTGGCCAAGGTTCCGACTTAACCCCGAGCCTTCCCGGGGACCCCAGCCACATCACATAACATACAAAGCATACCAAACACATAGATACAAGGTAAATGCGAAGCCCCTAAATCCCAGATGTTACAGTTCTACCCCCTTAAAGAAATTTCGGCCTCGAAATTACCTGGTTAAAAGAAATGAGTGTATTGCTGCTGCATAACATCCTCAGACTCCGACGTCGCCTCTTCCATACTTTGACCAACGGGATCGATTTCCTTCTTAGCACCTTAACGTCTCGTTCCAAGATCTCGACTGGTTCCTCCTCATAAGACAAGTCTGGCCTTACCTCAATTTTCTCCACTGGCACGATATGAGACGGATCCAGTCGGTAGCGTCTTAACATTGAAACATGGAACATATCATGCATCGATTTCAATTCTGAAGGTAATTTCAGTTGATACGCCACTGGACCCACACGTTTCAAAACCCGATAAGGCCCGATAAACCTGGGACTTAGCTTGCCCTTCCGTCCAAACCTCATCACTTTCTTCGAAGGTGAAACTTTCAAGAACCTCCGATCACCTACTGCAAACTCTATCTCCTTCCGCTTCAGATCTGCATATGACTTTTGCCTATCAGACGCTTCCTTCAATCGAGCCCTAGTTAACTTAACCTTTTCCTCTGTTTCTGTAACCAATTCTTGACCCAAAGTCTGACGCTCACCTAGTTCTGTACAGCAGGTAGGAGTACGACTCCTCCGCCCATATAATGCTTCATAAGGCGCCATCTGAATACTAGATTGGTAGCTGTTGTTGTATGCGAATTCCGTCAACAGTAAGAACTCTTCCCAACTACCCTTGAAGTCAATGACACAACCTCTCAACATATCCTCCAAGATCTAAATTACCCTCTCAGACTGACCATCAGTCTGTGGATGAAACGCTATGCTGAAGTCTAGTCTTGTACCCAATGCCTGATGCAGTGCCCTCTAGAATCGCGACATAAACCTAGGGTCTCTATCTGATATGATCGATACTGGTACCCCATGCAACCTCACAATTTATGCCACATACAACTTAGCCCACCTTTGAAGAGAGTAGTCGACACGAATAGGTATGAAATGCACGGACTTCGTTAACCGATCCACAATCACCCATACCCAATCTTTCTTAGTAGGCATAAGAGGTAGCCCACTAACAAAGTACATAGTGATCCTCTCCCATTTCCACTGTGGAATCCTCATCGGTTATTGTAACCCCGAAGGCAACTGATGCTCGGCTTTTACCTGCTGACATGTTAAACACTTTCTCACAAACTTCGTAACTTCTCGCTTCAACCCAGGCCACCAAAACTGTTCACGCAGATCCCTCCCTCCAGGATGCATAGCGTAAGGGCTACTATGCGGTTCCTGAAGAATCATCTGCCTCAATTCCACATCCTTCGGCATGCAAACCTTCTCATGAAAACACAAAACCTTATCACCATTCAAATTGTAATCTTCTGCCCCACCATTCTGTACTTGCAGAAGTTGAGCACTCAAGACATCATCTGATAGCTGCTTCTCTTTAATCTGATTCACCCACGTCGGTTTCACTTAGAGTTCAGCTAACAGACTTCCGTCCTCATATAAACTAAGATGGGAGAACACCGCTCTCAAATCTGATATTACTTTCTGGCTTAACGCATCTGCCACCATATTAGCCTTACCAGGATGATATTTGATCGAGCAGTCATAATCTTTCAACAGCTCAATCCACCTCCGTTGCCTTAAATTTAACTCCTTTTGGGTTAGAAGATATTTCAAACTCTTGTGGTCGGTGTAGATAACGGACTTCTCTCCATACAAATAATGTCTCCAAATCTTCAGAGCGAAAACTACAGCAGCCAACTCCAAATTATGCGTGGGATAATTAATCTCATGCAGTCTTAACTGCCGAGATGCATACGCAACAACGTTCCCATCCTGCATTAACACACATCCCAACCCCGTGTGAGACGCGTCACAATAAACCACGAACTCTTTACTGGCCTCAGGCTGAATCAACACCGGAGCCCCTGTCAAAATCCCCTTCAGCTTCTCAAAGCTTTCCTGTTGCTTACCAGTCCAAACAAAAGGTACCCCTTTCCTCAACAACTTAGTTAAGGGTGCCGCAATACAAACCTTCTCTAGTAACCTTCCAATCCTAGGAAACTTCGGATCTCCACCAAAGACTTAGGCGGTTTCCAATCCAACACAGCTTCAATCTTTCGGGGATCAACCCTAATCCCTTCTGTAGACACCACATGACCCAGAAATGTAACTCCCTTCAACCAAAACTCATACTTGCTAAATTTGACGTACAGCTGCTTCTCCTTTAAAATCTGCAGAACCACCTAAAGATGCGAATCATGTTCCTCTTCTGTCTTGGAATATACCAGAATGTCGTCTATAAATACTACGATGAATTGGTCTAAATAGGGTTGGAAAACCTGATTCATCATATCTATGAATGCAGCTAGTGCATTTGTCAACCCAAACGGCATTACTAAGAACTCGTGGTGACCATAGCGAGTCCGGAAAGTCGTCTTGTGAATATCTGCTTCCTTCACCTTAAGTTGATGATATCTTGATCTCAAAACTATCTTTGAAAAGATCGAAGACCCTTTGAGCTGATCAAACAGGTCATCTATCCTCGGTAGCGGGTACTTGTTCTTAATCGTCAGCTTGTTCAACTGGCGGTAATCAATGCACATACGCATAGACCCGTCTTTCTTCTTCACAAATAGCACCGGTGCTCCCCTCGGAGATACGCTGGGTCAGATAAAACCACGGTCTAACAACTCTTAGATTTGAGCTTTAAGCTCGACCAGCTCCTTCGGCGCCATCCTATAAGGGGCGATGGACACTGGAGCCGTACCTTGAAGTAGCTCAATTTCAAACTCCACCTCACGATCTAGAGGCAACCCTGGAAGCTCTTCAGGAAAGACATCAACAAATTCCTTTACTATTCTAACCTCATTCACGGTTACTTCCTTTGCATCCAATGCACTGACAAAAGTTAAGAAAGCCATGCACCCATTTCTCACCATTCTTTCCGCCTTAAGAGTAGACACTACATTGGACAAGTAGCCTCTCATTTCGCCCATCACTAAAACTTCATCATCCTCGGGAGTCCTTAACACCATGCGCTTTGCAGCACAATCCAAGTTTGCACGATATCTTACCAACCAGTCCATGCCTAAGATCAAATCGAACTCCCCAAATGGTAGTTCCATCAAATCAGTTGGGAAAATCGATCCTTGTACTCTAGAGGCACACTTCTAAAAAGTTTGTTTACTACTACAGATTGCCCTAAAGGACTAAGTACAGTTATTTCCTAGAAGCAGTTTTAGAGATCATGTTCAAAGTTCCAGACTCCAACTAGCAACATAGGAATACGTTGACCCAATATCAATTAATGCAGTAAAGGGTAAACCGAAAATGAGAAATGTACCCGTTATAACGTCTGGTGCATCCCCTTCTCGTCGGTCGCATAAACCAACCCAGTCGTCTTGCCTCTCGAATTCACAAGACTCTCTACCGGTGCTCTCGCGACTCGACTGCAGAACCATTCCTTCTGCGGTTCGGACCACGACCTCTCGGCATCTGCTATCCACCCCTACTTGGTTACACATACCCCTGACCTACCATCCGAGCCCTGGTCATTTCTAGCGGACAATCCCTGATCAGATGATCCTTTGACCCACACTTGAAACATACCCTATCTCTTCCCCAGCACTCTCCTGCATGTGACCTCCCACACTCAGCACACTGTCGAAATCGTCCAATAGCATCTGGCATTGCAACACGACCCAGCCCATCAATCATAGGCCTCTTCTGGAAACCCCTAGATGACCCCAACGGTCCATAATTCCTCTTATTTCCGCCTCTATCCTTGTCCTTATTTTGCTTCTCGGTCCATTTTACCTCCTCGGCTATTTTGGCCTTTTCCACCAGAATAGCGAAATCCCTCTCCTGTTGTGGAGCTATCAACACTCCCAGCTCATCTCGCAGCCCATCCTCGAACTGTACGCAACGCTCATAATAGGTCGCAACTATCCCTTGAGCATACCGGCTCAACCGCAGAAATTCCGCCTCATACTAAGCTACCAATTTAGCCCATTGAACTAAATCAAAGAATGCTTTCCTCTGAGGATCCACATAACTAGCCCCAACGTATTTCCCTTGGAACGTCATCTTAAAGAAATCCCAATCAACTTGGTCCGCCGGAGTACCCTCTCTCACGATGAGCCACCACTGATACACCTCGTCCCGAAGTAGAGACACTGCGCCCTTCAGCTTCTCCTCTGCCGCGCAGTCTAGATCATCCATAATTCTCTCGACTGCCTCAGGGCAATACTCAGCCACATTCAGAGATACCCCTAAACACTTCAGCTCCATTCGCTCGAAGTCACTCAAGGATAGACTTTCGAGTTGCTGTTCTGATACTTGCCCCAGCCACTTGCTCCAACACACTCAGCATTGCCTGGGACAGGGCATCATCTCCACCAGTTCTGTCTTGCGATCCCGCTTCTACCACCGTTGATGCTGGCACTTCGCCCTCAGGCTCATTTCTCGCTTCTGAGAGTTCAACCTCAATGCCTCGGCCTCTTCCACGGCCACGTGTAACACGTCCACGTCCCTTACCACTCATGTCTATCATTTCGTCTTAATCTGGTCTACGAATTTTATGAATTAGCATTTCTTTCCACTTTTTATTAATGAGTAGTTTTATGAAAATAGAGTTTTAAGTAGTTTTTTTTTTCGCAAGCACACATATACCGATAGGTTTCATCACTAAAGTAGAGTTTCCTTAATTCTATCATCCATGGCAACATATTGACATAATACATCCACTTTATGCAAATCACTTAACCATTAGAAAACTTACCTGGCAGACTTGGGCCGGAGACTCAAGTGCCATGCTTCCAGAGAACAGGTTCATATATATATATTTTTAAAAACCATCTTAAATACAAAATTTGAAAAATGTTTTGAACCCAAAAAACCATGCCCAAGCTTTTGAACCAGGCTCTGATACTGAATTGTAACACCCTACACCCGGCCCAAACACTACGACTGGATCTAGCATGTCACTAGGAAAGAGTTTAGAAAGTTTACGAGCTTCAGAAGTGTTTTTAAGACATTTTCAAAATCTCAAGTTTCATGGCTCAGTTGAAAACCCGTTGTTCATTTAAGTTACAAATTTATTTAGCCAAGCCTTGCAATTAGGCGACATTTGAAATAATTAGCGATTATTTGATTATTAGATTATTAATAAAATCCCTTTTTATAAAAACGTTGTTTGACAGGTTCCAAAGAAAACTTCAGGTTGTATTATTTTAAAATGTCCCATCAAGCAGTTTGTAATGAATATGTCCAAGAGTTAAAACCTAAAAGAAAACTTCCAAACTTTGAAGTGGCCTTATTACAAATAAAGAGAAATCCCCAAAAGTAGCAAACGATAATCAAATTAAAGTTTATTAGTGTAACCCATGCATAGCCACCTCAAGTCCACTCCAGCCCAATCCAAAGAACTAAGGATTACCTGCAAGTTGTTAAGGAAAGAGTGAGTCACAAGACTCAGTGTGCAATTAGTCCACATAATCCACAAGTGGGCCTGAGCCCCAAAACACCATCGGTCAAAGCCCAATCATTACAGTATAAAACAGATAATCAATATGATAGCACAACCCAGCCTAATTTTCCATCCTCTACACTCCACTCCATATGTCCATCCTCAACACACCTGTGGGGATTTCTACAATCAACCCTCCATCTTTTACACTCCTCTTTGGCAGTCATGCTGACAGACACACTGCTCCAAGTCAATATATCATGGTCTAGCCACCGATAACCTTGCGATCAAATCACCGATACGAAAATGAGGCACCAAGCCATCATTTAGTGTGACAATGTCACTGATATACACTTCCCCTTCATATTATTAATTTCCCAAATCCCATGCACATGCAACATAGTATAATAAACAGGTTATATGATGTTATACATGCAACATTTTAAGCACACACATAATCATGCTATCAACATCATTTATAAGGCTTAATCAAAATACACTGACCTGGGGTTTCGATTTTACCTATCATGGGTAAGTCAATCGCCATTGCCGAGATTTTTGGCTTTCACACATAACACAATTATGATTTATACAGTTAAAGAGTGGTGTGGTAATTACACACCTGTAAACACGCAAGACTACACTATCAACCTCGTTAACGTCCTCACTCGCAAGGATCACAGCGATCTACTTATACCTTTCCGAAGCCTGCCTACAACCCGATTGCTAATCTCGAACGGCAGACACCGCACGTTTCTTGAACTTAGGGGCTAGGATTACGGGTCTAACCCTCTCCTTTGCTTGACTGGTATTTGATTCCATAAAAATGATCTTGATCAGAAGACCGAGTTAAACCATTGAATAAGATAAAAATCTAAAATAAACACTCTCGACAAAGGAGTTCTTACCAAAATCGACAGAACCTGGAGGCTACTACACTTGAATTAATAGATCACTTAATTGACCGATTGTCTCTCCTAGGATCCCTCAACAGTGATTAGATGCAAAAAGAATGCGAAACGAGGCCCCTCCTACATTTGGCCAAAGAGATACAAAACAAGAATAACCCTTACGGTTACCAACCAATCAGAAAATAAGAGAGAAACGAGAAAGAGGATGACGCTTACCACCTAACAGGAAGGAATCGATTTGGAAAGGAGATAGGGGATGAATGGCAAACTTCACTGAAACAAGAATCGAACAAGAGATATGAGCACCAAAGGGATTCGGCTAATCAAGGAATTAAGAACAACTCAGGGAGAAAGAAGAGAAGATAGGTTTCGGCTTACCAAAGAAGATAAAGGAAGAATCGAAGCACAGATGTTTCGGCCTTGAAGTAAATGAGGGCAGAAGTAAAAAGAAGAATAGAAATTAAGAGGGTTCGGCAAGAGGGGAAAAAGGGAAAGATAATGAAATGGGGGGATTAGAAGATTCGGCCAAGAGGTTATCAAAAGGGGACACTTTTCAACAAAAGAAGATGAGAGACTTGTTACGACTTTTTGGTGATGAAGCAAAGAACTCAAGGTACCAAAAATGCAAAAGAGAGGGAAGGAAATGGTTTCGGTTTAGGCTAAATGAAGAATGGACAAAGATCATAGGGGTTTCGGCTCTTTAAAGAAAAGAACAAAATTGCCAAATGCACAACAGCCCCAAATACCGAAAAAGAAAAGCTCACTACACCTAAAAGCTAACTCTTCAAAAATTTTCGGCACCTATACCCACTAAACCGAATGCATATCCCTCCTAACACCACTAAGAAAACCGGCTCAGACCCTTTTCCACCTTCATCCCCTAGATTCTCTCCTATCTTCACTCACAACCTCCCATTTGAAATGTTTTGAACAAGTCAAAACCCACCTTTCTCTCATGGCCTCTAATTCAAAATATTTGACCAATTCCACACTCCCCTCTTCAAGGTCCCTTGTGGAATCCAACTCTGCTCATCCTGACGCTAAAATAAATTTCAAAAATGATAACTGTGCGCTCGAACCTGCTCATTCCCTGCTTCTTGTGGCGTCACTCTCCTGCCTTTTAAGTTGCGCTTTCTTTGCCACCTTACCACTTAATTTCTTGTGTCACCAAACACAAGCCATAAACCTTAGGTCCTGCCCTAGTCAACTTCCCTCCTAAAGTGCCCAAAATTAAAATTTTGGCCAAGGTTCCGACTTAACCCCGAGCCTTCTTGGGGACCCCAGCCACATCACACAACATACAAAGCATACCAAACATACAGATACAAGGTAAACGCGAAGCCCCTAAATCCTGGATGTTACATAGTCTTTTACCAATTCTAACCATCTTCGCTGTCACAAATTCTAATCTTTTTGAGTCATCATATATTTCAAGCTTTTGTGGTCAGTATAAATATGACATTTCTCACCAAGCAAATAATGAAGGCAAATTTTCAATGCCAACACTATCGCGGCTAACTCTAGATCATGCGTCGGATAAAATTTTTCTAACCAAAACTTAGAAATTTTTCCATACAATTTTCATTTATTCACACTGTTCTACACATTTTATAACTTTTTATAAATAGGTCCCTTTTTGACATTTTCATTGAAACTTTGTAAATGTTGTTTTCCTAACATCAAACATCAAAATACATGCATATTCTACATGGGTAAAATTTTAGACTTTGATTTTCTTTCAAATTAGTCCTTGGAAAGGCTAGGTTAGGTTGAGACAACTTCAAAATCATAAAAATCATTAAAAATGGGGCAAGAACGGACTTACAATTGAGCTTGAAAGCTTGGCCAAACCCTAGCTATGGCTTTTCTTCAAAACTTCGGCTAGGGGAACTAAATTGAAGAAGATGGACATCTTTTCTTCGGTTAATTTGTCTTTATTTACCAAATTACTAAAATACCCTTAATGAAAAACATTAAAACATACTTAACCATGTCTATATTTGTCCACCAATTTTAAAAATGGTCTAATTACCACATAAGGACTTCCAATTCAAAATTTCATGGCAATTAGACACCTTTAACTTATAGAATTCAAGTTTTGCAGCTATTGCAATTTGGTCCTTCAAGTCAAATTAAGTACTCAATTGATAAAATTTCTTAACGAAATTCTCACACAGTCATTTAATCATGCTGTAGACCTTAAACAAATATTAAAATAAATATTTCTACTTCAGATTTTTGGTCCCAAAACCACCGTTTTGATTTGACCCAAAAACGGGCTGTTACATCACCTAAAAAAAGTAAGATAATAATGTAAATAATAAACGAAAAGAGAGCATATGCAATTCAAAGGCAGTCAAGCTTTTTCTAGGATGAAGGACTGAAAACCAATTTAATAAACTAAGTGGATGAGATTGGTATAATAATGTTAGTTAGGATGTAGATCGACTATTAACTGTTCAATTTAGGTTTGCATAAAATTCTATCAAAAAATTAAATTTTCTTAGATTACTTGTTATCTATATATCAATAATATCTAATACTATTTTAAAAATAAATTCACAATAACCAATGAAACTTGAGTCTGATGAAACATTATACGAAGCTTGGGATACGAAGCATGGGAAAGATTTAAGGAATTACTTCAGAAATATCCAATGCATGGATTCCAACACTGGACTCAGATGGAAATATTTTATAATAGATTGAATGCGCATACAAGGATGGTAGTTGATGCTTCTGCTAACGGTACTTTGTTGGATAAATCCTATAACGAACTGTATGAGATTTCATAGCCGATCGCCAACAATGATTATCAATATCTTGGGACGAACATGAGAGCTACTGGTACCATAGTGTTCGATGCAATCACTTTATTAACAACTTATGTAACACCCCTAACCCGTATCCGTCGCCGAATTAGGGTTACGGGGCATTACTCGTCTAACGACAAGACATTACACTTTTATAAACACTGTTATAATAATTGATCCAAATCAATCCATACTATCATTATTAAATATATATATTTCTATTTTTAATATCGAGACATTAACTAACATCTCACAAACAATATCATTACTATCATATATGAGCAAATTTTCATTCAATTAGCAAAACACTATTCATTTGGTCATTTTGAATAGCATAGCCGAATATATAGGTTTATTCTACCACATATACATTCAATCACATGCAACCATAACTAGTTATCCACAACAATGATTTAACTTTTGAAACTTCATGACTGAATATATGTATATAACTCTATTTCACTTTACCAATAATGTTCGAAGCATTTCAAACTTAATAAACTCATGCCCAAATTTTTATCAAACTAGATCATTTACAAAATTAGTCGCCGAAACTTTCAATTACATGACCAATATCTTATAATATCACTCTCCATTCAAAAAATTCATACATGTTATATACGAATGTGCACAAATTATGAACATAGCTCATAATATCATTTGTATCCTATCTTGTAATCATACTTACAAATTCACAAATATATGCCACAATTAAATTCTCTCTTTCGCATCTAATAGTCATTCATACAGAGCAAGACATAGCCATTTCAAAACTTAACATGGCATACATACATATAATCATTCATAAGCTCATCTAACCGCCTAGATGTACACTATGTTTTTCTCAAAATCATGTTCGTGCATTCATATAAGAAAAATTTTAAGAAACAAGGAATATACTTCTGAAACAAACTTACAACAAGTCGAAACATACGCAAACACCATCGTCCTAACCAAATATTTGTAGCCAAAATGAACTCCGAATATAGAAGTAAAGCCATTTTCGCATGGCATTTATATACATCATATTTCGAAATGACTTAAGGAGTAATATAGCCTATACATGCCATAATTTCAAAAGTTTCGGTTATAAAAAGAGTACCGAGACAGATGATAGTGTGATTAACTTTGACGATGATCCCCGAGCTTTAGCTTAGACTTCAAAATCTATAAAATAGTCAAATAAACACATATAGTAAGCTAATATAGCTTAGTAAGTTAAAAGCAATGGTAAAATGTACAATTAAACATTCTGCAAATCAAGTCAATCTATTATGATCATCTACGAATTCATAACTATAAATATGCATCACATAACTATAAATATGCATCACATAACCGTACCATAACTACCTTACCTAGTAGTCTTACAACCGAATATTCATGCATATCACATTAAATTTCATTCGATACCAAGCATTATTTATTCATCTCGAATATACTCAAACACTAATAATCACTTCTCATTACCTTAGTACCATAAGCCAATATAACTTACCTTAATAGTATTAACTTCCCCAACTACCTTGATCCAGATACCTGTTATCTCAATTCGTATATCAAAATTCACTAGTTAAAAACTTCGAAGAATCCGTAAACCCGCACACACAATGCAATACATGTAACGTATCGCACACTTAGTGTCGTTACTTTGATAAAGTGCACACATAGTGCCATTTACTTGTAATGTATCGCACACTTAGTGCTATTACTTTTTTTTTTCCGGCACACTTAGTGCCAATCAACCGATTTCGCACACACAGTGCTCAGTATTTAAGCTCGCACACATAGTGCACATCAACCGATCCTTTCCTCATTCATAAAATTCATATGCTATTATTTTCATTCATATAAATACACACACACACACACACACATATATATATATAAACATGTTCAATAACAACTCATTTCTCTTTTCAAATACCAACACATTCGGCTAACACACATTATTCATACCTATCTACCTATTCCAATACAACCATCATTCTCTTTTCATTTCTCACATATATTTTCCCTTAATGCATATATACATATATTTATTCATCTCAAATAATCAAGCTCAAGTGTTCATATATAACAACATCATATTCGCCAATAAGGTTAAACATAATTTTCTTCCATTTAACATATGCATAATAATATAGATTAAAATTCAATTAATCCAACTGCTTATAACTTACCTCGGAAATTGTCAGATTAAGGTTCCCCTGCTATTCGTTTAACTTTGCTTTTCCCCGATCCAATCTCGATTCTTTATGTTCTTGATCTAAATAATTTCAAGTTAAGCTCATTCAAAAATATTTACATTCAATTTAATCCAAAAACACATAATTATGCAAATTACCATTTTACCCTGACATTTACAATTTTTATAATTGAGTCCCTATTGTACAAAACACAAAATACACAAAATTTGAACATATTTTGATAAACCGTAAAAGTAACATATTTTAATCCTGCATTTAGCATACTTTTGGATGATTTATCCCTTGATTTATGTAAAAAGGTACTCTTAATCCTTTCTTTTCATGTTTTATACTCAGGAAAGCACCGGAGCACTAACCCTATTAACTTTCGCATTTGTTTTCATTTTATTTTATTTTCTTCTCTTCGTCTTAAACACCTAGTTCTAAACTAACCAAAAATGCAGATTTCCAGGCCACACGGCCATGGCCGTGGCCGTTTGGAAGTACAAAATCTTCGTATTGACAATGGCAGAAGAGGTACAAGTTAGAAAGAATCAAATCTTTGAGTCATAGACTCCAACCCCCACCCCACGGGCACCGACAAAATGCTACGGCCGTGCGACACGGCCGTGGACGACACTGACTTATCACAAACAGGCGTAGAAATCTGAAAAATGGGCGTGGGTGAACCAACATTCCTAGTCATATGGCCGTGTGAGGCGCTTGTATGAATGGACACGCCTACGAGCCACGGGTGTGTGAATGTACCTGACTTGAAAATCTATAAAAACCACCTCCCCCTCTCTATTTTCAACCACTTTCTTCCATCCCATTCTTCAAAATTCTCCCATCCCATATCTCTCCCCTATAACCTTTCCCCAATTATCGATCCTAACAAAAAACTCAATGTCGAAGAAACGGCAGAATCAAAGCACAATCTCCCAGTGGGAGACCGATCTACATAAGTTCATGCCGGTCGCTTCATCAACTCGCCAAGCTAAGGGTCTTTGAGACCATTTATCTTTTGTTTCACCTTCATCTTCTCCTTTATTTTCTGTCTCTTTGACAATCTTATGCTTAGTTTAGTTTAATTAACTTTAGTTTCTTAGTGTCAGGTTCAAAAGGTTGCTAGGGAATCACGCCTTGGGGACCACGACCACGACCACCACAATCTTCGAAGATCTCAAGGCTGTTTGGGAATCACGCCACTTTCGCCACCGCCAGCACCTCCGCAGCCTTAGAGGTCACACCCACCTCGCGAACCATCCAACAATAAGGACTCTACAGTCCATCCATCTTTTCTTTTAATTTTATTTACATTTTTGTTTCCTTTCTCTTCATCTTCATCATCTTTAATTACATATTTAGTCAAATTTAAATGTGTCTTAATAATTCTTGACTAATTCTTCACGAGCTCTCCAATTTCTTCATCTAGCTCAGAGCTCGTTAGTAACCGCCACAACAAAAGACGACACCTCCAACGTATTTTTCACATCCTCCAAGGAAACCATCCAAATTCAGGAAGTTTCACTTATCTCCCTCTCTTTTGATTATCTACTAATTGTTATTATCTATCTTTGTACATTGAGGGCAATGTACATCTTAAGTGTGGGGGGTAAAAGTGTCTAACTTTTTGCATTATTCTCAAATTCCTTAATTATATCTTGTTCTTAAATAATTTCCTCATATTACTAATTAGGACGAAATTTCTGATAATTTATGATTTTTATTGATATGTTTTAGATTAAGTCATTGATAATTGGGCATTGATAATTAAATTTCAAGAATACTAGAGAATCAAGCATGATAAGTCTATTTTTCAAAAAAAAAATAGGCTGTCTACCTGAATCTGAATGTTACCTTGAAGTTTGAAATTTATGAGATTAATATCAAACAACCATAATTTTTGTGAGACTTTGAGCCTTATAGAGCATATATTCTTTTGTGCTCACTTGTTGATTATGAGTGCATCAACATTGAACTGTTATTCTAGAACTTGCATCGATTATACATGTCGAGACCACACTTATGATTTGATATACAGAGATGATAAATGCACTTAGGACTTAACCCACTTACTCCACTAAAAGCCTACCTTCATAATTAACCCCTAGTGAACCTCGTTGATCCTAACAACCCTTTTATTGACTCACCCACTAATATTAACCCAAAACCCTTTATATTTGTTATCACCATTCCTTTTGACTACCCTTATATCGAGATTTGATTTGATTAGTTACCTAATTTTATTATTTCAGTAGTTGAATTTATCCTTTATTACTTGTTTTGTTCTTAAAAAAAATGAAGTATATTCAATATTGTTCTATGTAATTGAGCTTATATATTTAAATTCCAAATATTGAAAAAGAAGCTCATGTTAGAGTATTATGATTAGTAGTATTAGTTTTCAATTGATGTAAGTATTTAAGATATGTTCATTATTTCTAGTTAGGTAATTTGTCCAATCAATCTCGATTCTAACATTCTAATTCAGTCTTTATCCATACCCTTAACCTAAGCCCCATTACAACCCCGTTAAAGACCTTTTGATTTGTGTATCATCTCATATTACAGTGGTGGAGATTTGATTTTCATGCAAGTCTATGGGATTAACTTTTCATGTTAGACTCTTGAGTGCTTAATTTTGAACCTTAAACACTTCGAGTGATTTGAATGAATCTTTAGTGAGGATGTTAACTCTTATCAATTTTGAATCAGATGTAATTATTTAGGTATAGGGAAACACCTATGTTTTCATGCTATAAATATATGACTTTAATTTGTTTGAATCTTTAGGACTCTTTGAGTTGAATTATCCATGTATAAATTATCTTTGAATTATGATAAAACATGATTGATGAATATTATGAATCAAGGAAGTTCGTTTTAATTGTAAGTTGAGAATTTTGCTTGAGGACAAGCAAAAGCTTAAGTGTGGGGGTATGTCATAAACCGTAAAAGTAACATATTTTAATCCCGCATTTAGCATACTTTTGGATGATTTATCCCATGATTTATGTAAAAAGGTGCTCTTAATCCTTCCTTTTCATGTTTTATACTCAAAAAAGCACCCGAGGATGAAAAGAATGAGAAACAGGCTTAAAATGGACCAAATTGGGCCAAACTAGAAATCGACACGGCCTGGGCCCAAGACTACACGGCCGTGCCTCATTAAACGTCCGAACACGGCCTTGCCATGATTCACAAGGGTGTGTGCCATGGTCGTGTCCTTGTCATGGAGAAGAGCAATTTCACTCGGAAAAGGATACTTAGGGGCAAAGAAACCTATTTCAAAAACCTATATAAACCCCCTAAGTACAGCCTAGAAGGGGGCAGTTAGCTAGGCCAAGGACCGAAAAGGTCAGATTTGTGGGAAACACTCGAAGTAGCCAGTTGATCCATCTTAAGAAGTCGGGATTCTACTCAAGACGGCAGATCTCTCCTTCAATTCCTTCAGGGAGTTTTAGGGATTTCTTACGTTTTGTTTTATCTTTTCTTCTGAGATGTTTTATTTTATTGTTATGAACTAAACCCTTCAGATACCTGAAGAGGAAGAAACCTACTACGGATCTTGTTATTGTTTTTTGAACTATATGATAAATACTTGATTTGTTCTTAATTTTGTGTGCTTAATTCTTGTGTTAATATTTCTGGGATATTGATTCAAGTATGATATGCTTAGGTGGTGGAAAAAAAGTCCCTGCTTAAGAGTAGATCTAACATAGTTAAGCAGAGTTGATCGCGCGCCTAGAGATAGGGTGACGAGATTTTGCCGGATTAGGGTGAAACCTAATATGGGAGTCCATAGATCAAGTTAATGCGATTCTAGGGGTTTTAATTAGAAAGAGATTTCAATTAATCAACCTAGGTTTAGACGTTATTCGCCTCGAGAGAGGGTTTAATATAAATTAGGGAATCCTACGGATCAAGTCAAGTGAATAAATCGTCTAGTTCAGTGTTAGATAACAAGTGAAGTCTAGGTGGATTCTTCCTAAGGGTATCGTCTTAATCAACTGAGCTTTCCCAACAGTATTTCCTCAATTTATTCTTTTTGTCTTTGTGTCTTTAGCTTAGTAGTTAGATAAACTTAGATTAAACAACAAACTTCACTTATTTTAGGCTAATAAAAAGAAAGTTAGTATTAGTACTTTTAGTTCATTCGGGTTCGACAATCCCGTCTTGCCTAAGCTATACTACTGTTCGATAGGTGCACTTGCCTCAATCGTTGTTCATAGTTAGTTTTCAGGTTCGATCATTCTCATTCATTATAAATTTAAAACTTCAAAATCAACGATCATATTCCTTAAGGGCCGAATATTCATAGCTCTTATACAAACTCATACATGTCATTTATTTCACATTTTCACCCTTCAATTTACAAATTTCACAATTTGGTCCTATTTACTTAAAATTATCAAAATTTCCAATATAAAACATGTTAATCTAAAACATATCTTTAATATAAAATCATCAAACATCACAGAACACATGCTTACATCAATGGCCGAACACCACACATGCATCAAAATTAGAAATTCTAACATGGGTCGTATAGTATTCAAAGCAACGATATGAAAAATGTAAAAATTATCAAAAACCAAACTCAATTACTAACCTTAATCAAACATGCAAGAGGCCGAATGGTTGAAAGCTTTAGTTTCTTTCTTCTTTCTTTAAGTTTCGCTAATGAAGAAAAATAAAAGATAGACATGCAACTTAGTCTTTTATGTTTTCTTTATTATAATAAGTTTATAATATATAATACATATATTAATATAACTTAACTTATAAAAACAAATATAAAGTGCATTATAAAAGCATAATGCCGTCCACCCTCACGATGTTTGGTTTATTTACAATCTAAGTCCACATATAGAAGAAAACAAGTCAATTAAACCATACAATTTAATAAAAGGCTACTTTTACCATTTAAGCGATTTAGTCCTTTTTCTTAAATTAAACACACAAACAGACAAATTTGCCCATGATATTTTAACACATGCTCAAACATATATCATAGATATCAAATATAATATAAAAAATATTTTTCTAACTCGGATTCGTGGTCCCGAAACCATCGTTCCGATTAGGGCTAAAATCGGGCTGTTACAACTCTCCCCCTAAAGGGATTTTCGTCCCCGAAAAGCTTACCAGTGAATAAATGTGGGTAGCGTTCTTTCATTGAATCTTCGAGTTCCCAGGTTGCTTCCTCAACCCCGTGCTTATGCCACATAACTTTAACCAATGAATTTTTCTTATTTCGTAACTCTTTAACTTCACGAGCTAAAATGTGAATCGATTTTTCCTTATACGTCAAGTCAGATCTGTATCGTCGAAGCATCGATACATGAAAAACATTGTGAATCTTGTCTAACTCAGAAGGCAACATAAGTCTGTACACAACCGGCCCAATACGCTCAATAACTTCGTACGGCCCAATAAATCTTGGACTCAACTTTCCTTTACGACCAAATCTAAGTATCTTTTTCAACGGTGAGACTTTCAAAAATACTCAGTCACCCACTTGAAATTCTATATCTTTACGTTTTAAGTCTGCATATGACTTCTGATGATCTGACGCGACTTTCAAACTTTCTTGGATTACTTTTACTTTCAGCTCTGTCTCTCTAATTAAATCAACCTCGTGTATCTTGCTTTAACTTAACTTGGTCCAATATAGAGGTGTACGACATTTACGACCGTACAAAGCTTCATAAGGTGCCATTTTGATACTCGATTGAAAACTGTTATTGAATGCAATTTCAATCAAGGGCAAGTATCATTCCCACGTACCCTCAAACTCAATAACGCAACATCTTAACATATCCTCAAGTATTTGAATAACACGTTTGGATTGACCATCCAACTGAGGGTGAAAAGCAGTACTCGAACCACAATGACTCCTTTTTGCTAGTAAATCATTATCAAGTTTTTGAGCTTCGCAAATTTGTTGAACAAACAATGGTCTTGCTTTCAATTCTGCAATAATCGCACCATCATCAGTCATAGCTATATCCGCATTCAATGCACGTAGAGCAAATAGTGATTTTTGGCTTAGTGCATCAGCAACCACATTAGCTTTTCCCGGGTGATAATCAATCACGAGCTCATAGTCTTTTAAAAATTCAACCACCGAATAAATAGTGACGCCATATTTTTAAAGCAAAAACTATGGCAGCCAACTCGAGATCGTGCGTTAGATAGTTCTTTTTGTGCGGCTTCAACTGTCTCGAGGCGTAAGCTACTACTTTACCCTCCTGCATCAAAACACAGCCTAAACCATTTAAGGATGCATCGCTGAAAATAACGAACTCTTTACCCGACTCTGGCTGAACAAGCACTGGGACTTCCGTTAACAAGGTTTTTGGCTGATCAAAACTCTTCTGACACCTTTCTGACCACTCAAACTTAACATCTTTCTGTAACAGCTTTGTTATCGGAGCTGTAATCATAGAAATGCCTTTCACAAAGCGTCTATAGTACCCGGCAAGCCCTTTAAAACTTCAGACTTTAGAAACATTTCGCCGGGGTTTCCAATCAAGTATACCTGAGATTTTGCTCGGGTCAACCCGTATGCTTGATGCTGAAATAACATGCCCCAGGAAACTAGCTTCATTCAACCAGAATTCACATTTGCTAAATTTCGTGTGCAACTGCTTATTACACAAAATCTGTAACACATGTCTCAAGTGTTCGGCATGCTCAATTTCGTCACGTGAATAGATTAAAATGTCATCTATGAATACAACCACAAACCGATCTAGATACGATCTGAATACCCGATTCATCAGATCCATGAAAACAGCAGGGCATTAGTGAGTTCGAACAGCATCACTAAAAACTCATAATGGCCGTATCTCGCCCGAAAAGTAGTCTTTGGTACATCCGAGTCTCTAACTCGCAGTTGATAATAACCTGACCTCAGATCGATTTTGGAGAATATCGAAGCTCCCTTAAGCTGATCAAATAAATTATCGACACGTGGCAACAGATATTTATTCTTTATAGTCACTTTATTGAGTTGTCGGTAATCGATGCACACTCTTAAAGTTCCATCTTTCTTTTTCACAAATAAGACTGGCGCAACCCAGGGAGAAAAACTCGGTCGAGCAAAACCTCTATCTGTCAATTTTTGCAACTGAGTTTTCAATTCTTTTAATTCGGTCGGTGCCATTCTATGCGGAGCTATCGAGATCGGAGTCGTCCCTGGTATTAATTCTATACCAAATTCTACCTCCCGAACAGGTGGCAATCCTGGCATTTCATCCGAGAACACATTTGGATACTCACAGACAACTGGCACGAATTCTATCTTCTTTTCGGTCATTTTACTATCAATCACGTAAGCAAAGTAAGCTACGCAACCCTTTCTCAAATACTGTTGAGCCAACATCGAAGATATCACCGCTGGTAACCCATTCAAATCCACAGATTCAGTTCGAATTATCCCATTATTTTAACATCACAAATCAATAGTCTTTCGTCTGCAATTCACTACTGCATCGTGCACGGTTAGCCAATCCATACCGAGAATAATATCGAACTCATCAAATTGTAGTAACATCAAATCAACCGGAAAACATGAATCCCGAATCATTAAAGGGCAATTCTTGCACACTCTATCAACTAGCACACACCGACCCAGGGGGTTTGAAACCGGAATCACAAATTCAGTATGCTCAACAGGTAGAATCTTGCTGGATACTAGTGTTTCACGCATATAGGAATAGGTTGAACTGGGATCAATTAGAGTAACTACACTAGTATTAAAGCGAGTAAATATATCGGTGATGACATTTGGAGATGAAGCCTCCTCTCTGGCACGAATAGCATAGGCTCTGGCTGGCACCCGAGTCTCTGATCTTATGGCTGTGTCTGAAGTCCCCCTCTGAGTGCCACTCTTGCCTCCCATATTGCGAGACGGTCTACCTCTAGCTGCATTACCGCTCGGTCTTGCACTCTGAGTATTATCCTTTTCAACTGTCTACAGGTAATCCTGAATAAAATGATCCTGCGAACCACACTTATAGCAAGCTCGGTTGTTGGACTTGCTCCAACATTCACCAAAACGCCGTCTACCACACTGTTGACACTCAGGCTTATTTGGTCGAGTATTACCAACACTAGCAATCGAGGTGGCTCATGAACTCACTGATGGTTGTTCTTATATAGAGATCCCTGTATTAGCTTTGGATCGGCTATTGTCATTTTTGAAATTCTTTGATGACGATTGAGAAAATTTACCTGCTGATATTTTACGACAATCTCTAGCTTCAAACTCGGCTGTCCATTTTTCTTTCCCCAGCTCTTCGGCTTTACAATCTCGCTCAACAAGTACTACGAACTCATTTATTTCAAGTATGCCAACCAGTAGTTTTATATCTTCGTTTAACCCTTCTTCAAATCTTCGGCACACAGTAGCCTCAGATGAAACACACTCGCAAGCATAGCGGCTAAGTCTCACAAACTTGCGCTCGTTCTCAGATACGGTCATACGACCCTGTTTAAGCTCAAGAAATTCTTTGCGTTTTGAGTCTACAAATCGCTGGCTGATGTATTTCTTGCGAAACCCCGTCTGAAAGATATCCCAAGTAACTCATTCTTTTGGAACAACCGATACAAGAGTGTTCCACCAATAATAGGTAGAATCCCATAATAAGGATATAACACACTTCAGACACTCATCAGGTGTGCAAGATAATTCATAGAAAACACGAATTGTGTTATCAAGCCAAAATTCAGCTTGTTCAGCATCATCATCATCTTTGGCTCTAAACTCTTGAGCCCCAAGTTTTCTAATTCTGTCAACCGGAGGCTTATTTACTCTCTCAGGATTAACGATCGGGGGTACTACCGATACTATAGGTGGAGTATTCAGATTCGAGGCTTGTTGAACAGCCGGATTGGCCCGAATATATTGATTGAATCAATCATTCATCATACTATAGAAGGCTTGTCTAGCCCTCTCATCAGGATTACTTGCAGCAGGTTGAGATTCATTCAGCGCGGTCCCTTCCGCGGGAGCAGGCGGCACACTCTCGACATCGTCAGCTATAGCTCGACCGGGATCTGGATCCATTTACTATACGAGAGAAGAAAACACATTTCACTGTCAGAAGTCATTACACTATCACAGTTTAAAATATGGCATGTATAGCTAAACTTACTCGCGCTACATTAGTTTGAGAACCGACTAAACTGTAGCTCTGACACCAATTAAATGTAACACCCCTAACCCGTATCCGTCGCTGGATTAGGGTTATAGGGCATTACTTGTCTAAAGACAAGACATTACACTTTTATAAACACTGTTATAATAACTGATGCAAAATTAATCCATACTATCATTATTAAATATATATTTCTATTTTTAATATCGAGACATTAACTAACATCTTACAAACAATATCATTACTATCATATATGAGCAAATTTTCATTCAATTAGCAAAACACTATTCATTTGGTCATTTTGAATAGCTTAGCCGAATATATAGGTCTATTCTTAGTCAACTTATACCAACCAATTTACCACATATACATTCAATCACATGCAACCATAACTAGTTATCCACAACAATGATTTAACTTTTAAAACTTCATGACTGAATATATGTATATAACTCTATTTCACTTTACTAATAATGTTTGAAGCATTTCAAACTTAATAAAGTCATGCCAAAATTTTTATCAAACTAAACCAATTCAAACATAGATCAATTACAAAATTAGTCGCCGAAACATTGAATTACATGACCAATATCTTATAATATCAATCTCCATTCAAAAATTCATACATGTTATATACGAATATGCACAAATTATGAACATAGCTCATAATATCATTTGTATCCTATCTGTAATCATACTTACAAATTCACAAATATATGCCACAATTAAATTCTCTCTTTCGCATCTAATAGTCATTCATACAGAGTAAGACATAGCCATTTCAAAACTTAACATGCCATACATACATATAATCATTCATAAGCTCATCCAACCGCCTAGATATACTGTATGCTTTTCTCAAAATCATGTTCTTGTATTCATATAAGACAAATTTTAAGAAACAAGGAATATACTTTCAAAACAAACTGACAACAAGTCGAAAAATTTGCAAACACCATCGTTCTAACCAAATATTTATAGCCAAAACGAACTCCGAATATAGAAGTAAAGCCATTTTTGCATGGCATTTATATACAGCATATTTCAAAATGACTCAAGGAATAATATAGCCTATACATGCCATAATTTCAAAAGTTTAGCTTATAAAAAGGGTACCAAGATAGATGATAGTGTGATTAACTTTGAAGATGATCCCCGAGCTTTAGCTTATACTTCAAAATCTATAAAATAGTCAAATAAACACATATAGTAAACTAATATAGCTCAGTAAATTAAAAGCAATGGTAAAATGTACAATTAAACATTCTGCAAATCAAGTCAATCTATTATGATCATCAACGAATTCATAACTATAAATATGCATCACATAATCGTACCATAACTACCATACCTAGTAGTCTTACAACCGAATATTCATGCATATCACATTAAATTTCATTCAATACCAAGCATTATTTATTCATCTCGAATATACTCAAACACTAATAATCACTTTCCATTACCTTAGTACCATAAGCCGATATAACTTACCTTAATAGTATTAACTTCCCCAACTACCTCGATCCACATAACTGTTATCTCAATTCGTATATCCAAATTCACTAGTTAAAAACTTTGAAGAATCCGTAAACCCGCACACACAGTGCAATACATGTAACGTATCGCACACTTAGTGCCGTTACTTTGATAAAGTGTACACATAGTGCCATTTACTTGTAATGTATCGCACACTTAGTGCCATTACTTATTTTTCCAGCACACTTAGTGCCAATCAACTGATTTTGCACACACAGTGCTCGGTATTTAAGCTCACACACATAGTGCACATCAATCGATCCTTTCCTCATTCATAAAATTCATATGATATTATTTTCATTCATGTAAATACACATATATATAAACATGTTGAAAAACAACTCATTTCTCTTTTCAAATACCAACACATTTGGCTAACACACATTATACATACCTATCTACCTATTCCAATACAACCATCTTTCTCTTTTCATTTCTCACATATACTATCCCTTAATACATATATTTATTCATCTCAAATAATCAAGCTTGAATGTTCATATATAAAAACATCATATTCGGCCAATAAGGTTAAACATAATTTTCTTCCATTTAACATATGCATAATAATATAGAATAAAATTCAATTAATCCAATTGCTTATAACTTACCTCGGAAATTGTCGAATTAAGGTTCCCCGGCTATTCGTTTAACTTTGCTTTTCCCCGATCCAATCCCGATTCTTTATGTTTTTGGGCTAAATAATTTCAAATTAAGCTTATTCAATTATATTTTCATTCAATTTAATCCAACAACACATAATTATGAAAATTACCATTTTACCCCTGACATTTACAATTTTTACAATTTAGTCACTATTGCACAAAACTCAAAATACACAAAATTTGAACATATTCCTTAAGGGCCGAATATTCATAGCTCTTATGCAAACTCATACATGTCATTTATTTCACATTTTGACCCTTCAATTTACAAATTTCACAATTTAGTCCTATTTACTTAAAATTATCAAAATTTCCAATATAAAACATGTTAATCTAAAACATATCTTTAATATAAAATCATCAAACATCACAAAACACAATTTTTCATCAATGGCCGAACACCATACATGCATCAAAATTAGAAATTCTAACATGGGTCGGATAGTATTCGAAGCAACGATCTCAAAAACGTAAAAATTATCAAAAACCAAACTCAATTACTAACCTTAATCAAACATGCAAGAGGCCAAATGGTTGAAAGCTTTAGTTTTTTTCTTCTTTCTTTAAGTTTCGGTAATGAAGAAAAATAACAGATGGACATGCAACTTATTGTTTTATGTTTTCTTTATTATAATAAGTTTATAATATATAATACATATATTAATATAACTTAACTTATAAAAACAAATATAAAATGCATTATAAAAGCATAATGCCGTCCACCCACATGATGTTTGGTTAATTTACAATCTAAGTCCACATATAGAAGAAAACAAGTCAATTAAGCCACAAAATTTAATAGAAGGCTACTTTTACCACTTAAGCGATTTAGTCCTTTTTCTTAAATTGAACACACAAACAGACGAATTTGCCCACGATATTTTAACACATGCTCAAACATATATCATGGATATCAAATATAATATAAAAATATTTTTCTAACTCGGATTCGTGGTCCCTAAACCACCATTCTATTTAGAGCTAAAATTGAGTTGTTATAACTCAAGTATCATCTTTAGCTAGTATGATCAATACGATGAAGAAACCAACTGTAGTTCAGGAGATGAAATCAACCAGTTATTGTGTGTATATTATGGTGAAGACGATGTTTTTTATGAATGCTCATCAAATCCAGCATCGGTATATTGCATGGGTAATTTCAATTGGAGTAATAACCCCTCTTCCAACACCTACAATCTAGGGTGGAAGCAACATCCAAATTTCTGTTTGAATAATCAATGAATGGGGAATTCCAATAATGTTGTGAGACAGAATGCCATCAGTGCATCGCCTGATTATAATCAACCTATGTCACGGCAAAATGTTCAACAAGGTTTAGCATAATCTTCTTCATCTACTTCAGATTTGTTGAAATAATATATGGCCAAGAGTTATGCCGCAATCCATAGTAAAGCTACATCCCTCCGAGCTCTTGAGAACCAAGTAGGGCAGATCACAAATGCTTTAAATTCGAGACCACAAGGCGCATTGCCAAGTGATACTAAAAATTCAAGATTACAAGGGAAAGAACATTGCAAGGTAGTCACTATTAGAATCAGGACTCATCTGAATGAAGTGGTTAAAGATGTTATTGCAAACGTGAACGTTTTAGATCTCCACCATAGAAAAAATTCAAAACAATCTGAGAAGCCTTCTACAACTGAAATGTAACATCCTGAATTAATGGGCTTATGTGTTTAGTGTGTGGATATGTTTAATATGTTAATTTAAGTGTTAAGGGTTCAAATTGGGCTTAGGTTTGGGCTGAAGCCTTGGTTAAATTCTCTGTTTGGGCACTATAGGGTTTAAAAGGTGGCATCTGTGTTTAAAATACCAAAGTAGGCTTGTGGCTCAATGTTAGGTGGCGCTGCAAAGGAGCTAGAGGGTGACGTCACAAGTAGATGGTGAGGGCCCAAGTGTTGGCCGCATAGAGCCCATGTATTTAGGCCATTTTCGGCAATTAAAGGGAAGCTAGTTGGGACAGCAGTGGGGCTAGAAAACATGTAGATTAAATGAAATGGATAATGGGGGTAATGAGCTGATAAAGGAAGGAAAAGGTGGATTTATCTAGGCTTCTTCTGAAGGTGTGAATAGATTAAGATAGAGGAGAAAAGATAGGATTTATCTGCTGAGTGCAGTGTTGACCGAATTTCCATCTCTTGGAGGGGGAAAGAAATCGATTTCAATATGCCATAGGGGTGTCAAAATTTCCCCTATTATTTGATTAGTTGTTAGTTAGCAGGAAGGGCACTTTCAATTTTTGATAGGTAAGTGCAGATATTCTCCAGAAATAGGGGGTATTTCTTCAATTCCGGCATTTGAACCCCATTCGTTTAAAGCTTTTCTCTCATTCTATATGCTGAAACCCTCAACCATTCTCTGCAATCTTTCCTTTTGGTTTCTTCAGAAGCCAAAACCTCTCACTCTACTCCATTTTCCATTCTTTTCCTCTTGTGTCGATTTCTCCATAAAGCCGAAATCTTTTAGAAATTGCCGAAACTCTTTGTGTGGGGTAAGTGACAGTTTTCCTCTACTCTTCTCTTTTTCTCGGTTTTGGAAGGCGAAGCCAAAAGACTAATGAATGGTTGATTCTTGTGTTTACTTGTTGGGTGACCCTCGGGAATTGAAGAAGATCTCTTAGATCTAAAAGCCAAAAATCGGTAGTCTCTAAGGTTTATCTTTTTCAGGATTTTAAGGTAAGGGTTCAATTCTTCCTACGTTGTTTAATCGGGTTATTTTTCATTATTCGTGTCTTAACCTAATGTTGCGTTAAGCAATCATCATAGTATCTTCTGACCAAGATCACTCATGGACTCGAATGTCAGTAAATCAAAGGAAGGGGTTGGATCTGTAGTCCCAACCCTGAAGTTCAAGAAACGTACGGTGTCTACTGTTCGAGATTGGCCACCAGGTTGTGGACCGGCTTCTGAACAACACCTTAGGCAGATAGCAGTTATGTCGACTACGGACAGCATCGACATAGAAAGTATCATTTTATCGATAAACAGGTGTGTAGATCCCAAACACACTAAATACTCTGTACTAAATATATATTATGGGCTAAAAGCCAGAAAAAGGCTGTATAGTAATCCGTACTAAATATATGTTATGGGCTAAAAGCCGGAAAGAGGCTGTATGGATAGTCGTAAAACCCGAAAAGGGTTAGGCAAAGGATGCCAGGTACGTAATCATAGAAATCTCTCTATGTGTATCGACATATATATTGATGCCTGTTTCTTAAATGATTCTTGATTAATAGGAATAGGCAGTACGGCTGTCGATATGGTGTGTAGTGGTTGGTGGGTTGATTGTAGAAATCCCCGAGGTGTGATGGTTGGTACGGGTTGGTGTGTAGAGGATGGACTTTTAGGATGGGTTGGGCCATTTACCATTCATCATTTAATATGTATGTATGTTTGTTGCCATAATGTATCGGCCAAGGCCCATAATGTGTTTGTGGGCCTCAGGTCATTATGTGTTTCGGGATTTATACACTGAGTCTTGGTGACTCACCCTTTTATTTTCCTGACTTTTCAGATGAGCGGTAGATCGTGGACATGGGAGCCGAGGCAGACTTGAGGGGCCATCACGCCGTTTAATTTCTTAAACTATTTTTGGTTTTTCTTTCTTTAAGTTTGAATTTGGGACTATTTTTGTAATAATGCCTCCCTAGCTTGGTGTTTTGATCTATATTTGAGGATGTTTACATTTATAAATGTATGTTCAAAGTTTTATTTATAAAAGGAGACAAAAATGGGATTTTCAAACAAGTAATTTGTATAGAAGAAATAAAAATATTACAAAGGTTTTTTTTCAAATAACACTTATTTAACGAATACTTCTACAAATCAACCGAGATTTCAAATCCTTTCAAAGCGAAGTTTTTAAACTTTAAACTTGTAACATACCAGATCCGGTCGTGGCGTTTGGGCAGGGTTTGA
This sequence comes from Gossypium bickii, assembly GCA_025503065.1. Lineage (NCBI taxonomy): Eukaryota > Viridiplantae > Streptophyta > Magnoliopsida > Malvales > Malvaceae > Gossypium > Gossypium bickii. Next base: position 63,534,145 of record CP106710.1, on the reverse strand, counting down.
GGGTGTTACATTTTGGTATCAGAGCCCAGTTCAAAACTTGGGCTGTGAAATGGGTCTAGTAGTGTTTTGAAAATTTGATATGAATTTGAGAAAAATGTCTTGGAGGAAGATATGGCCTTCGAGTCTATCGGCACCCGATCCACGTAGGTAAGTATTATAACTTTTGATATGATATGCATGATTGGGCTTGATGGGCTTGATGCACGTAGACTAGTATGTTAGCCATTGATGGACTTTAGGCTTAGTTCTCACAATTCTTTAAATTCATAAGACTTAATCCATCCAAACAAACCCGTGAACAAATCATTGGTTTAGGGTGTGGCAACAGGCATACGCAAGTCTAGGATTGGATTCAGGGAGAGCTTGGTACTTAAGCAGTCCTAGTAACTCACCTCCTCTTCGCTGGAATCCTACCTGGTGCCTAGTGACTGTTCACCTTAGCCACGAGGACTCGTTGACGGGCCAAAATCTATAACTAAAACCCAAAAGGGACCAGCCACCTTATTTCGCAAAATTACTAGTTTTGTAAAATTTCTGAAATACCCTTGATTTGTGAAAATTTCCAAGAATACCCTGGATTTATAAAACTACCAAAATTTGTGAAATTACCGAAACACCCCCAGTTGGAAAAATTACCAAAATACCCTCATTTAAAAAAAGAAAAAAACAAAAAAATCTTTATTTCGAAAAATCACTAAGATACTCTATTTTGTGAAATTATGAAAAATACCCTGTAGGAAAGAACTACGAAGATACCCCTAGGTAGTGGAGTGACGAAAATACCCTTATGTGATGAATGTGGGTTCTTAGATGTTACCTGTGTGTTGATGTATGATGGTTCAATGTATGTGGTTCTTAGAACTAGGAGATACAGACTTGAGGCTGAAAACCGTAGATATAACTTCAAATTCGAAAGAACTACTCTTGAAAACCTCTGTCCATAAGATTGTTCGTGGTTAATCAGTGGAAGAAATTAATAATTCATAAAATTTCTAATCTGATAAACGCGAACCGGTAGAATGAGTACAAGGGGTCGTGGACGTCCGCCGCGTAGTCGTGGTAGGGGTAGGATGGCTGTGTCTGAACTAGTAGGATCTAGCCAGGAGTCTGGAAACAAGATACCGAATCCACCAGCTGCGGAGGTGGAATTTCAGGACCAGACGGTCGGGGATGATACGGTATCCCAAGTGATGTTAAGGGTTTTAGAAAGAGTTGTTGGGGCTGGCATGGGCACAGGAGCCCGAAAATCTGTGTTGGAGCGGCTTAGAGCCCATGGGGCAGAGATGTTTAGGGGAATTTCTGGTATAGCCCCAAGTACAGCTGAGTATTGGTTGGAGGCGGTTGAACGCATAATGGATGGTCTGGACTTTTCGGAAGAGGAAAAACTAAAAGGGGTTGTATCTCTCCTGCGGGATGAAGCTTATCAATGGTGGCTTACGGTTAAGGGCGGTTCGATGGCTAACTGCATCACCTGGGACTTCTTCAAAACGGCATTTCAAAGTAAGTACATCGGGACGAGTTATGTGGATGCGCAGCGTAGAGCATTTTTGAATCTGGTTCAGGGAAGTAGGTCAGTGGCTGCATATGAAGCGGAATTTCTACACCTTAGCCGTTATGCTCAGGGAATGGTGGCCACAAAGCATGAACGGTGCATTTGTTTTGAGGATGGTCTGAGAGACGATCTGCGTGTGTTGATAGCCCCACAGCGAGAAAAGGAATTTACTGTCCTTGTGGAGAAAGCTAAGATACCTGAGGAGGTGAAGTGGACAGAGAAACTGAATCGGGATAGAGATAGGAGTGGAGGTAAGAAAAATTTTGGGATCGTCAGGGGCAACTGGCCGCACTCAGGAAAGGCCTAGGTTAGATAGATCAAGACAGGATGAGAGACCTGCTACTGCTGGTCAGACACAGAAGTGTGGCCGATGTGGGAAATTCCATGTAGGTGAGTGTTGGGCAGGCAGTGGGAAGTGCTTTAAGTGTGGATCTACAGACCATCAGGTTAGAAACTGTCCAGAACAATGGGGCAGTGAAGGGCCCACAGGTCAAGGGAATGCACAGCTGGGAAGAGGAGGTCAGCAGCCACAGAGAGGTCGTGGTCCTGCCAGAGGTGGTAACGGTTCTGGTTGAGGTCGTGGAGCACCAGGCCAAGGGGCAGGAAACACTGAGGTGAGACTACCGGGGTTAGTCTATGCTGCCAGACGTCGAGAGGAGGCTGACGCACCGATGTCATAACCGGTACGTTTTTAATTTTTGGTTTGCCTTACACTACATTGATTGACATTGGGTCGACGCATTCCTATGTTGCTAGTAAGGTGTCTGGAACTTTAAGCGTAGATTCTGAGATTTCCTCTAGGGAGATGATTGTAGTAAGCCCTTTAGGACAAACTGTAGTGGTGAACAAACTATATAAGGATGTACCCCTAGAAGTTCAAGGGGTAGCTTTTCGGGCTGATCTGTTGGAACTGCTATTTAGGGAGTTCGATTTGATCTTAGGAATGGGTTGGTTAGTGAAGTGTCAAGCAAATTTGGATTGTGCAGTCAAGCGTGTGGTGTTAAAAACTCCTGAAGGTGGCGAAGTGTTGGTGATAGGTGAAAGGGGGAACTGTTTGTCAAATGTGGTGTCTACCTTAAGAGTAGAAGGGATGGTGAGAAAAGGATGCGAGGCAATTCTAATGTTTGTTCGGGCTCTAGAAGCCAATGAACTAATTGTCGGAGATGTCAGGACGGTGAAGGAATTTCCTGATGTTTTCCCAGAAGAGCTTTCGGGATTACCCCCGGATCGTGAAGTGAAGTTCGGTATTAATCTTCTTCGAAAATAGCGCCAGTCTCTATTACTCCAAATAGAATGGCGCCAAAGGAGTTGGCAGAATTGAAAGCGCAGATTCAGGAGTTGCTGGATAGAGAGTTTATTCGACCAAGTGTGTCGCCTTGTGGAGCGCCGGTGTTATTTGTTAAGAAGAAGGATAGATCAATACGTTTGTGCATTGACTATCGCCAGTTGAATAAGTTAACAATCAAGAACAAATACCCATTACCGAGGATCAATGACTTGTTCGATCAGTTGAAGGGGACCTTAGTCTTTTCGAAGATAGATCTGAGGTCAGGGTACCATCAACTTAAGGTCAAGGAGGCGGATATTCATAAGACGGCTTTTAGGATCCGCTATAGTCACTGCGAATTCATGGTGATGCTGTTTGGGCTGACTAACGCACCAGCAGCGTTTATGGATATGATGAATCGAGTGTTCCAACCCTACTTGGATCGATTTGTCGTGGTATTTATAGATGACATCCTGGTTTATTCGAAATTGAAGAAGGAGCATGACTCACATCTTCGGGTATAGATTCTGAGGGAGAAGTAGCTATATGCCAAATTCAGTAAGTCCGAATTTTGGCTGAGGGAAGTTACCTTCCTAGGACACGTTGTATCGGTAGTAGGGATTAGGGTTGACCCTCAGAAAATTGAAGCGGTGTTGGATTGGAAGCTGCCTAAGTCGGTAGCAGAAATTCAAAGTTTTATGGGGCTGGCCGAGTATTATCGAAGGTTTGTTGAGGGATTCTCTTTAATTGCGGCACCATTGACTAAGTTGTTACGGAAAGGGGTTCCATTTGTTTGGACTAATAAGCAGCAAGAGAGTTTCGAGAAGTTAAAAAGGATTTTAACGGAGGCTCCGGTATTGATTCAGCCGGAGGCTGGGAAGGAATTCGTGATTTACTGTGATGCGTCACACATGGGACTGAGATGCGTCTTGATGCAAGGCAAAAAGGTTGTTGCCTACGCATCTCGGCAGTTAAGACCGCATGAATCAAACTATCCAACACATGACTTGGAATTGGCGGTGGTGGTTTTTGCCTTGAAGATCTGGAGGCGTTATCTGTACAGGGAGAAATCTGTCATTTATACTGATCATGAGAGCTTAAAATACCTATTGACTCAGAAGGAGTTGAATCTAAGGCAAAGGAGGTGGATCGAGTTGTTAAAGGATTATGACTGCTCGATCGAGTACCATCTGGGTAAAGCCAACGTGGTGGCGGATGCTTTGAGTCGTAAAGTAATCTCTGACTTGAGAGTAATGTTTGCTCACCTTAGTCTATATGATGATGGGAGTTTATTAGCTGAACTTCAAGTGAAACCCTCGTGGGTCAGTCAGGTTAAGGAGAAGCATCTGACTGATGGGTTCCTAAAGGGGAAGTTTCTGGTAGGATCAAGTGAGGGATCAACATAATTTAGTGTGAATGAGGAAGGGCTATTATGTTTTCAAGGAAGAGTGTGCATGCCAAAAGATCTTGAGTTGAGGCATAAGATTTTGCTTGAAGCGTATAGTAGCCAATACACTATGCACCCTGGAGGGAGTAAGATGTATCGAGATTTGCAAGAACAGTTCTGTTGGCCGGGCCTGAAACGAGAGGTGACCAAATTTGTGGAGAAGTGTTTGACCTGTCAGCAGGTAAAGGCGGAACATCAGTTACCATCAGGGTTGTTGCATCCGGTGAAGATTCCACAATGGAAGTGGGAAAGGATCACAATGGACTTTGTTAGTGGGCTACCCCTCACGCCTACTAAGAAAGATTCAATTTGGGTGATTGTTGATCGCTTGACGAAGTCTGCTCATTTCACACCAGTACGGGTCAATTACTCTTTGCAGAAATTGGCTAAGCTATACATAGCAGAGGTAGTGAGGTTGCATGGGGTACCAGTATCAATCATATCGGACAGGGACCCTAGGTTCACCTCAAGATTTTGGAAGGCGTTGCATCAAGCGTTGGGTACGAAGTTGGATTTCAATACGGCGTTTCATCCTCAGGCCGATGGAGAGTCTGAGCGGGTAATCCAGATCTTAGAGGACATGTTAAGAGGTTGTGTCATTGACTTCAGGGGTAGTTAGGAAGAGTTCTTACCGTTGGCGGAGTTTGCGTACAACAATAGATACCAGTCAAGTATTCAGATGGCGCCCTATGAAGCATTGTACGGGCAAAGGTGTCGTACACCTACCTGTTGGACGGAATTAGGGGAACATTGGATGTTGGGTCCGAAGTTGGTTACCAAGATCGAGGAGAAGGTTGAGTTAATTTGGGCTTGACTAAAGGAAGTGTCAGACACACAGAAGTCCTATGCTGATCTGAAGCATAAGGACATAGAATTTGTAGTGGGTGACGAGGTTTTCTTGAAGGTGTCGCCATGGAAAAAAGTATTAAGGTTTGGTCGAAAGGGTAAATTAAGTCCCAGATTTATCGGACCATATCGAGTGTTGAAACAAGTAGGACCGGTAGCCTATTAGCCTGAACTGCCTTCAGAGTTAAGTCAGATTCACAATGTGTTCCATGTCTCTATGCTGAGACGATATCGTTCGGATCCATCTCATGTGGTGCCAGTAGAGGAAATCGAGGTAAGGCCTGACCTATCCTTTGAAGAGGAACCAGTGGAAATCTTAGGTCGTGATGTCAAAGTGTTGCGAAGAAAGATAGTTCCGTTGGTTAAAGTTCTATGGCGGAATCATAGTTCTTAGGAGGCTACTTGGGAACCAGAGGAAGCGATGTGGCAGCAGTACCCACATATATTTGAACCAGGTAATTTCGAGGTTGAAATTTCTTTAAGGGGGTAGAACTGTAACATCCTGAATTAATGGGCTTATGTATTTATTGTGTGGATATGTTTAATGTGTTAATTTAAGTGCTAAGTGTTCAAATTGGGCTCAGGTTTGGACTGAGGCCTTGGTTAAATTCTCTGTTTGGGCACTATAGGGTTTAAAAGGGGGTATCTGTGTTTAAAATACCAAAGTGGGTTTGTGGCCCAATGTTAGGTGGCGCTGCAAAGCAGCTAAAGGGTGGCATCACTAGCAGATGGGGAGGGCCCAAGTGTTGGCCGCATGGAGCCCATGTATTTGGGCCATTTTCGGCAATTAAAGGGAAGCTAGTTGGGACGGCAATAAGGCTAGGAAATAGACATGGATAATGGGGATAATGAGCTGATAAAGGAAGGAAGAGGTGGTATTATCTAGGCTTCTTCTTAAGGTGTGAATAGATTAAGATAGAGGAGAAAAGATAGGATTTATCTACCGAGTGCAGTGTTGGCCGAATTTCCATCTCTTGGAGGGGGAAAGAAATTGGTTTCAATATGCCATAGGGGTGCCAAAATTTCGCCTATTATTTGATTAGTTGTTAGTTAGCAGGAAGGGCACTTTCGGTTTTTGATAGGTAAGTGCCAAAATTCTCTATAAATAGGGGGTATCTCTTCAATTCCGGCATTTGAACCCTATTCTTTTAAATATTTTCTCTCATTCTCTATGCCAAAACCCTCAGCCATTCTCCGCAATCTTTCCTTTTGATTTCATTAGAAGTCGAAACCTCTCATTCCACTCTCTTTTCCATTATTTTCCTCTTGTGCTGATTTCTCCATAAAGCCGGAATCTTTTAGAAGTTGCCCAAAATCTTTGTGTGGGGTAAGTGACGATTTTCCTCTACTATTCTTTTTTTCTCAGTTTTGGAAGGCGAAGCCAAAAGACTAATGAATGGTTTATTCTTGTGTTTACTTGTTGGGTGACCATCGGGAATTGAAGAAGATCTCTTAGATCTAAAAGCCGAAAATCGCTAGTCTATAAGGTTTATCTTTTTCGGGATTTCAAGGTAGTGGTTCAATTCTTCCTACGTTGTTTAATCGGGTTCTTTTTCATTATTCGTGCCTTAACCTAATGTTCTGTTAAACAATCATCATAGTATCTTCTGACCAAGATCACTCATGGACTCGAATGTCAGCAAATCAAAGGAAGGGGTTGGATCTGTAGTCCCAGCCCAAAAGTTCAAGAAACGTACGGTGTCTGCTGTTCAAAATTGGCCACCGAGTTGTGGACCGGCTTCTGAACAACACCTTAGGCAGATAGCAGTTTTGTCGGCTATGGACAACGTCGACATTGAAAGTATCATTTTATCGGTAAACAGGTGTGTAGATCCCTAACACACTAAATACTCTGTTCTAGATATATGTTATGGGCTAAAAGCCGGAAAAAGGCTGTATAGTAATCCGTACTAAATGTATGTTATGGGCTAAAAGCCAGAAAGAGGCTGTATGGACAGTCGTAAAACCCGAAAAGGGTTAGGCAAAGGATGCCAGGTACGTAATCATAGAAACTCTCTATGTGTATCGATATATATATGTATGCCTGTTTCTTAAAGATGGTAAGACGTTCTTAATTTTTCATGTGTGTATGCATGGGGTGGAAGTATGATAATGAAGGGGAAGAGCATGATAGGTCACTTGGTGATCGGTGGTTAAACCATGAATTCAAATGTTCGGTCACATAGTGATCGGTGGCAAAGCCACACTTAAATGATTCCTGATTAATAGGAATAGGCAGTACGGCTGTCGATATGGTGTGTAGCGGTTGGTGGGTTGATTGTAGAAATCCCCGAGGTGTGGTGGTTGGTACGGGTTCATGTGTAGAGGATGGACTTTTAGGATGGTTTGGGCCATTTACCATTCATCATTTAATATGTATGTATGTTTGTTGCCATAATGTATGGGCCAAGGCCATAATGTGTTTGTGGGCCTCAGGTCATTGTGTGTTTCGGGATTTATACACTGAGTCTTGGTGACTCACCCTTTTATTTTCCTGACTTTTCAGATGAGCGGTAGATCGTGGACATGGGAGCCGAGGCGGACTCGAGGGGCCATCACGCCATTTAATATCTTAAACTATTTTTGGTTTTTCTTTCTTTAAGTTTGAATTCGGGACTATTTTTGTAATAAGGCCTCCCTTGCTTGGTGTTTTGATCTATATTTGAGGATGTTTACATTTATAAATGTATGTTCAAAGTTTTATTTATAAAATTAGATAAAAATGGGATTTTCAAACAAGTGATTTGTATAGAAGAAATAAAAATATTACAACGGTTTTCTTTAAATAACACTTATGTAACGAATACTTCTACAAATCAACTGAGATTTCAAATCCTTTCAAAGAGAAGTTTTTAAACTTTAAACCCGTAACATACCAGATCTGGTCGTAGTGTTTGGGTCGGGTTTGGGGGTGTTAAATGAAAGGTCTAAACAAAAGAATGTTGCAGTAGAATTAGATCATGTTGTCAATAAAAATGCCACAGCAAAGTAATACCAGCCACCGAAAGGAAGGCCACCTCCACGTTTTCCTTAGCGATTCAAAAATTCCAAGCAGGATTTTCAGTTCAAGAAATTTTTAGATGTCTTGAAGCAACTCCATATCAACATACCGTAGTATAAGTTTTGGAGAAAATGCCCAATTATGTGAAATTCATGAAAGATATATTGTCAAGAAAGCGACGATTGGGAGAATTTGAAACTGCTGGTCTCACTGAAAGGTGCACAGCGATACTGATGAACAAATTCCCTTCAAAGTTGAAGGACCCAGGGAGTTTTACTATCCCTTGTTCAATTGGAAATCATTATATTGGTAAGACATTATGTGGTTTACTAGAAATTATAAATTTAATGCCTATGGATGTCTTTAGTTAACTGGGAATTGGGAAGTAAAGACCCACGACATTCACGCTGCAGCTAGTTGATCGATCTTACGCGCATCTGGAAGGTAAAATTGAAGACGTGCTAGTAAGAGTAAATAAATTTATTTTTTAGCTAATTTCATTATTTTAGAATGTGAAGCTAACAAAGATGTGCCGATTATTATTCGAAGACCTTTTCTTGTTACAGGTAAAACTTTTATTGATGTACAAAAAGGTCAATTGACCATGAGGGTAAATGATCAGCAAATCACCTTCAATGTACTCTATGCCTTGAAATTTACTAATGAGAATGAGAAACGCCACACCATTGGGTTAATAAAAATAGTAGTAGAGGAGAAGTTTGCAAAACTTTGCCACGGCAAGTCTGATGAGCAAAAAAATTCACTTGAGTTGAGTGAAGTTGAAATTTTTGAATACCTTGGTGAACTTATGGAGACCAAGCAACTTGTGGGTAGACCAGGGAGGAAGTTTGAATCCTTGGATTTATACAATCATTCTTTCAAACTTCATAAACCTTCTATAAATGAACCTCCCATATTGGAGTTAAAATCTCTACCATTACATTTAAAGAACACTTATTTGGGAGACAACAACACTTTGCCAGTAGTTATTTCTCCAGAGTTGACACATGATCAAGAGACCATGTTGTTAGATGTTCTAAGAAGGCATGAGGATGGGCAATTGTTGGCATCAAGGGAATAGTCTTGCTGTCTACATGCATAACATTTTGCTGGAGGATTGTAAGAGCACTTCTATTTAACAGCAGAGAAGGTTAAACCCCATCATGAAAAAAGTTGTCAAGAAGGAGATTATCAAATGAGTTGACATTAGGATTATATACCCTATTTTCGATAGCTCATGGGTGAGTCCTTTTGCGTGATGGAGAGTATACATAGACTATTGCAAGCTTAACAAGGTGACTCGGAAAGAACATTTTCCCTTACCTTTCATCGATCAAATGTTGGATAGATTAGCTAGAAAAGCCTTCTACTATTTCTTGGATGGAAATTCAGGGTATAACCAGATTTCCATAGATCCAAATGACCAAGAGAAAACCACTTTCACCTAACCATGTGGAACTTTTACGTTTAGACGAATACAATTCAGATTTTGTAATGCCTCAACAACGTTTCAGTATTTTATGATGGCAATTTTCTCTTACAGGGTGGAAAATTTTCTTGAAGTCTTCATGGATGATTTTTATGTGTTTGGCAATAACTTTGAGGGTTGCTTGAAAAAGTTGGAACTGGTTTTTTGTTGTTGTGAAGAAAAAAACCTGGTCTTAAATTGGGAACTTGTCACTTCATGGTTCATGAAAGTATTGTTTTGGGATATAAAGTATCAGAACAACAGATTGCAGATGAGAAAGAAAAAATCAAGGTAATAGAAAGATTGCCACCTCCCAGCAGAGTAAAAGGTATTAGGAGTTTCTTAGGCCATTTAGAATTTTATAGAAGATTTATTAAGGATTTCTTGAAGATATCCAAACCCTTGTGTACATTGCTAGAGCACATTACACCCTTCAATCTTAATGAACCCTGTTTGTAAGCTTTTGAAGAATTAAAGAATTGACTGGTAACGAGACCTATTGTGAGAGCTCTAGACTAGATACTACCATTTGAACTTATGTATGACGCCAGCGACTTCGTTGTAGGTTCAGTGTTGGGACAAAAGAAGGGCAATGTATTTCATGCTATATACTATGGAAGCAGGACCCTGACCGATGCGCAACTCAATTACACCACCACTGAAAAAGATTTTTTGGTTGTGGTATTAACGTTCGATAACTTTAGATCTTATCTACTTGGTACCAAGGTCACAGTCTATACAGACCACTCTACTATTAAGTATTTAGTAACCAAGAAATTTGCCAAGCCAAAGTTGATCCAGTGGATACTGTTGCTCCAGGAATTCGATTTAGAAATTAGAGAGAAAAAAAGGACTGAGAATCAAGTGGCTGATCACTTGTCACAATTAAAAGTTGGACTAAAAGATTGAAATGCTCAACTTATTAAGCATGATTTTCCAGATGAGCAACTACTGGTTGCCACGATATTAGCATGGTATGCCGATATTGTGAATTTCCTACTGAGTGGGTTGATGCCCCCTAATTTCACTAGCCAATTAATACAAAAATTTCTTCATGATGCCAGGCATTACTACTAGGATGAGCCTTTTCTATTCAAGCATTATGCTGACCAGATTATTCAAAATTGTGTTCTTGATGATGAGATTCATAACATCCCGCAACATTGTCACGTAGCTCCTTATGGAGGACATTCCAAAAGAATGAGAACTGCTTCCAAGGTTCTCCAATCTGACTTTTATTGACCGAGTCTGTTCAAAGACACACATGCATTCTATCAGTCATTTGACTATTGTCAAAGAACGAGTAATTTATCTAGGCAACATGAAATGCCACTGCAAAATATCTTGGAGATTGAGTTGTTTGATGTGTGGGGAGTAGATTTTATAGATCCATTTCCACCTTCCTCAGGCAACTTATACATACTTGTGGCAGTAGATTATGTCTCAAAGTGGGTTGAAGCTATAGCTCTCCCTACTAATAATGCCAAGTTAGTGATGAAATTCTTGCACAAAAATATCTTCAAAAGATTTGGTACACATTGCGCAATTACATTTTGATTGCAAATTAGTTGCTAGTGCATTGCATAAGTATGGGGTGAAACACAATATTGCCACGGCATATCACCCCTAAACAAGTGGACAGGCCAAAATTTCTAAGAGAGAAATTAAGCGGATCATAGAAGAAGTGGTGAATCCAACTCGCAAGGACTGGTCATCCAAATTGGATGAAGCTTTGTAGGCTTATCGCACTGCAATTAAAACACCGTTGGGGGTGTCACCTTTTAAGCTTGTTTATGGAAAGCCATGTCACCTACCCGTTGAGTTAGAGAATAAAGCATTTTGGGCCATTAAGAAGTTGATTATGGAGTGGATTGCTGTTGGCAATAAAAGGTTACTAGAGCTGAACGAAATGGAAAAATTTTGAGCCGAAGCATATCAGAATGCTAGACTGTACAAGGATGAGACCAAGCACTGGCATGACAATAGGATTTTGCCACAACAATTTGAACCAGGACAACAGGTGTTGTTGTTCAACTATAGGCTCAAATTGTTCTCTGGAAAATTAAAATCTTATTAGTTAAGACCTTTTAAAGTAGCCCGCTTGTACCCTCATAGAATTGTAGATGTCACAGATATAAGGACTGGGACTACATTCAAAGTCAATGGGAAATGCTTGAAGCATTACAAGGGCGCTTCCGCGACTCGAAATAAATAGTCCATTGATCTTTGAGATGTTTAACTTATGCATCTCGATAGTTCTTTATGCTTTATTTTTTCTCAAATTTAAATTTTTATTAGTTCTTCCATTTGCTTAGTTTAACAAATTCTATTCCTTTTGTGTTACAAGTATGTTTGTTTTCTTGATAAAAGAAGAGAGGTCGGGCTTCATAAATTACCCGTTAACCCATTGGAATTTTCCCTACTATTTGCCCTCCAATCATAATTTTGCTTTCCTTCCAATTTTCAATAACACCATAGTTAGGCCAACATTGTCGCTCATCCAGTTGCCCACGTCACACCATTACTTTATCGGTGTTTTATTTTTCTTTTACCCTAATTGTTTAAATTTATTTTACAATTAACCTAAGATTTCTTTCTCTCGAAACATACTTGTGTTTCTTCCACTTCGTCAAGTTTCCACCTTTTTCATCTACCCCATCAAGTTTTCAACTTTTTCATCTACCATTTACTTTACCTTCTCCTAATGGCTAGATGTACTCTGCAACCATCTACTACACCACAATGCATTTTTTTAAACCAAGCAACGGAAGACTGGTATATGCACAATATCTCTAAGTGTCTTTTTTGCTTGAAAAGAAATGCTTCCTTTTTTAAGATGAACCCTTTATAGGCTATGATGAGTCTACTTCTTCTGTGGTAGAACAATATGGATGGAAAATTTTCTATTTACATCTAGAGGATGTTTTGATAAAGGTGGTTAGTAAGTTCTACGCTCACTTTACTTCTCCCAACAATTCTTTTATTTATGTGCGGGGAGCCTCAGTGCTGTTTGGTGAAGATAGCATCAATGCGCAGTATGACTTGTCTTCTATTCAAGATGAGGATAACTAGTTTGCTACTACAATCACTGTTGATGGTTTGACTTAGGTTCTTCAAGACGTGTGTATAGCGGGTACTAAGTGGACAGTGTCAAGATAGGACTGTTACACAGTGGAGAGGGCCTTTTTGAAACCCAACTACAGGGTTTGGTACCACTTCCTTAATACACACCGAATCCCTTCAACTCATAACTCCACGATGTGGGAAAAATCATATTCAAATAAGTCTAACAATGCACCAGGAAGAATATAGGGAGCTTTAATTTACCCTCTTTGATCACTGTGTTATGCCAGCATGTGAATGTTTGATCGTGTCTGAAAGTTTTAATATTTATATAATGAATCATCGAGCCTAGAAACTAACTTACAACAATGATTGAGGCAAGCACACCTATCGAACAGTAGTATAGTTTAGTGGCAAGACCGGGATGTCGAACCCAAGGGAACCAAAAGTACTAATATTGACTTTCTTTTTATTATTTAGCCTAAGAATTAATGGAATTGTTGTTTAACCTAAAATTAACTAACTACTAAGCTGAAGATGCTAAGACACAGAGAAGAAATTGGGGAAAATACTTTTGGGAAAAACCAATTGATAAAGACAATACCCGAGGAAGAATCCACCTAGACATCACTTGTTATTTAACTCTGAACCAGACGATTTATTCACTTGACTTGATCCGTAAGATTCCCTAATTTATATTAATACCTCTCTCGAGGCTATTAACGTCTAACCCTAGGTTGATTAATTGAAATCTATTTCTAATTAAAACCCCTAGAATTGCATTAACTCGATCTGTGGACTCCCATGTTAGGTTTGACCCTAATCCGACAAATTTTTGTCATCCTATCTCTGGGGTTGCGATTAACTCTGCTTAACTATGCTAGATCTACTTTTAAATAGGGAATATTCCTCCACTGCTTAAGCACATCAATACTTGAATCAGTATCCTAAAATATCAAAAAAAGAATTAAGAACACATAGTTAAGAACAAATCAAGTATTTATCATATAGTTCAGAAAACAATAACAAGATCCGTCTTAGGTTTCATCCTCTTCAGGTATTTGAGGAGTTTAGTTCATAATTAGAAAAGAATACATCTCAAAAGAAAGTATAAAACAAAACATAAGAAAAACACTAAAACCCTCTGAAGGAAATTGAAGGGAAGATCTTCCATCTTGAGTATGATTCTGGCTTCTTGAGATGGATCAACGGGCTGTCTTCGAGTAAATCCCACAATTCGGCCTCTCTGGCTTGGCTCCTTGGCCTACCTGAACAACCCCCTTTTAGGTCACACTTAGGGTCTTTATATAGGCTTTCCGAATATTTTCTTTGCCCCTAAGTATTCTAATCCAAGTGGAATTCAAACAGGTAACGTCAAGGACACTCCCATGATGCATGCTTGTGTAAGTCGAGTCCAGGTCGTGTTTTGGGTCTGCTAAGGAGGAACGGTCATGTGGCTTGGTCCCTGGCCGTGTGAATTTCGTACTTTGGCCCATTTTCTCTGTTTTTGGCCCGTTTCTTGTTCTTTTCATCCTCTGGTGCTCTCCTAAGTATAAAACATGAAATTAAAGGATTAGGAGCACCAAATTCCACAATTCGGGGGATAAATCATCCAAAAGTATGCTAAATGTGGGATTAAAATATGTATTGATCGCTATGAATCAGAGCTTTAAAATTTATAAAAAGAATGATCGAACCTGGAAACTAACTCTGACAACGATTAAAGGCAAGTGTACCTATCAAACAGTAGTATAGCACAGGCAAGACCGGATTATCGAACCCACAGGAACTAAAAGTATTAATACTAACTTTCTTTCTATTACCTAGCCTAAATATTATGTGATTGGTTGTTTTAATCTAAAATTAATTAACTACTAAGCTAAAGGCACAAAGACAAAAAGGATGAATTGGGAAATAACTTTAGGAAAAACTCAGTTGATTAAGACGATACCCTTAGGAAGAATCCACCCAGACTTCACTTGTTAGTTAACCCTGAACCATACGATTTTTTCACTTAGTTTGATCTGTAAGACTCCCTAACGTATATTAAACCCTCTTTTGAGGAGAATAACGTCTAACCCTAGGTTAATTAATGGAAATCTCTTTCTCTCTTAATAACCCCTAGAATAGCAATAAATCGATCTATGGACTCCCATATTAAGTTTCACCCTAATCTGGCAAAATCTCGTCACCCTATCTCTAGGCGTGCGATCAACTCCGCTTAATTATGCTAGATCTACTCTTAGGCAGGGTCTATTCCTCCTCCACCTAAGCACATTAAATTTGGATTAAGCTCACATAATTAAGAACAAACTAAATATTTATCATAGAATTCAGAAAACAATATCAAGATCCATCATCGGTTTCATCCCTTCAGGTATCTGAAGGGTTTAGTTCATAACAAATAAAGAAAACATCTTAAGAGAAAAGACAAAACGAAACATAAGAAATCCCTAAAACTCCATGAAGGAATTGAAGGGGAGATCCGCCGTCTTGAGTAGAATTCCGGCTTCTTGAGATAGATCAACTAGCTATCTTCGAGTGATTTCCACAAATCTGACCTTTTCGGCTTGGCTCCTTGGCCTAGCTAACCGCCCCCTTCAAAGGAGGTATTTAGGGGGTTATATAGGCTCTTGGAATGCGTTTCTTTGCCCCTAAGTATCCAAATTCGAATGAAATTTCTCTTTCCAGCGATAGGGACATGGCCATGGCACACGCCTCTGTAAATCGTGGCCAGGCTATGCTCGGACTTCACTAATGAGGCACGGCCATGTGAATCGATATCAGGCTTTGTTCTAGTAGATTGACGAGGCACGGCAATGTATGCTTAAGTCCAGGCCGTGTCGATTTCTTCCTTGGCCCAATTTACTCCATTTTGGGCCCGTTTTCGTTCTTTTTATCATCGGGTGCTTTCCTGGGTATAAGACATGAAAAGAAAGGATTAAGAGCACCTTTTTACATAAATCAAGGGATAAATTATCCAAAAGCATACTAAATGTGGGATTAAAATATCTTACTTTTAGAGTTTATCAAATACCCCCACACTTAAGCTTTTGTTTGTCCTCAAGCAAAATACTCAATTTACAAATAAAAAGAACTTTCCATGATCCATAATTCCTATCAACAATGTCTTATCATAATTCATAGATAATTTATACATCGATAATTCAACTCAAAGAGTCTTAAAGATTCAAACAAGATAAGTTATGTATTTGTATCACAAAAACATAGGTGTCCCCCCTTATCAGAATAATTACCTTTAATTCAAAACCTACAAGGATTGACATCCTCACAAAAGATTCACTCAAATCACTCAAAAAGTGTTTAAGGTTCAAAGTTAAGCACTCAAAAAAAGAGATGATAAATAGATCAAAAGGTCTTTGTCAGGTTTGTAATGAGGCTAGGGTTAAAGGTATGGATAAAGGCTGAATTAGAAGGTTAGAATCGAGATTGAATTGACAATTTACCTATCTAAAAATACTGAGACAATAATAATTACATCAACTAGAAAAGTAAAAACCCTAAAAATACAACCTTTTTCTTTTTTTTCTTTTGATAATTAGACTTTAACTGTATAAGCTCGCTTTTCATCATACTAATACTGAATATACATCAAACTTAAATATATAAATTTAAGAACAAACTAAGTGTTACATAATAATGAATGAATCTGTTAGAATAAAGATCATAGCTAGGCAATAGATCAAATCAAATTTCGACATAAGGGTAGTAAAAATGAATGGTGATAACAAATACAAAGGGTTTTGGGCTAATATTAGTGGGTGAGTCAATTAAAAAGGGTTGTTAGGATCAAAGGGGTTCACTAGGGGTTAATTATGAAGGTAGGCTTTTTAGTGGAGTAAGCAGGTTAAATCCTGGGTGCCTTTATAATCTCTATATATCAAATCATAAATGTGGTCTTGACATGTATAATCAAGGCAAGTTCTAGAATAACAATTCATAGTTGACACACTCATAATCAATAAAGTGAGCATGGAAAAGAATGTATGCTCTATAAGGCTCAAAATCTCACAAAAATTTATGGGTGTTTTTGGCATCAACCTTATAGATTTCAAATTTCAAGTAATTTTCAAATTCAGGTTAACAGCCTAAAAATTTTAATTTTTAAAAATAAACTTATCACGCTTGATTCTCTAGTAGTCTTCAAATTTAATCATCAATGCACAATTAACTATAGCTTACTCTAAAACATATCAATAAAAACCATAAATCATTAGGAATTTCATCCTAATTAGTAATATGAGAAAATTACTCAAAAACAAGATCAAATTCAGGGATTTGAGAATAATGAAAAAAAGTTAGGCACTTTTATCCTCAGGGTTTGAGAATAATGCAGAAAGTTAGGCATAATAACTATTCACCCCCCACACTTAAGATGTATATTGACCTCAATGTACAAAGATAGATAATAACAGTTAAGAGATAAATCAAGAGAGAATGAGAGAGGTGAAACTTCCTGAATTTATGGATGATTTCCTTGAGGTGGAGGGGTCGGCCTAGATGACGATCCTGTGCCAGATGGAGAAATTGGGTAGCGCACTGAGAAGTAGCCAGGAATGATTAAGACCTAATAAAACTAAACTAAATATATAATTAAAGATAAGAAAGATAAAGAAAGAGGAAACAAAAATGTAAACAAAATGAAAATTAAAGATAAATGGACCGAAGAGTCCTTATTGTTGGATGGTTCGCGAGGTGGGTGTGACCTCTAAGGCTGGAGAGGTGCTGAAGGTGGCAGAAGTGGCGTGATTCCCTAGTAGCCTTTCAAACCTGACACTACAAAACTAAAATAAGTTAAAACTAAGTTAAGTAGAAAAGAAGTAAAGATAAGGAAATTGAAGCAAAAGAGAAAAGAAAAGTAAAAAACTAAATGGTCTCAAAGACCCTTGGCTTGTTGTTTGGATGAAGCTGCTGGCATGAACTCATGTAAATCATTCTCCTTTGAGGAGATTGGCCTTTTATGCTTCCTTGGCATGGTTTCGGTGTGGCTCAAGGGTTAGTGAGACTTGTTATGGAGAAATCTGAGAAGAGGGAAGAAGAGAAGGGGTGGAGAGTAGAGGGGTGGATGGAGGAGGGAGGTTGGGTTTAAACAGAGTTTAAATTCTGGTACACTCACACGCCCGTGGTCCGAGGGCGTGTCAATTCATACGGCCGCCTTGCACGAGCATGTGTCCGGTCGTGTTGGCTCACCCATGCCCGTTTGTAGTTTGCCACGGCCGTTGGTGATAAGTCAGTATGTTGGCATGGTTGGACTGCACGGGCATGTTCTACCCGTGGTTGGCAAGTCAGTAGTTTCACACGGTCGTGGGGCACGGCCGTGCCACTTTTTCGGTGCCTGTGAGGGAGTGGTTGAGTCTGTGACTTTGAAATTCGGTTGAATCTGACTTGTACCGTCCTGCCATGTTAGTACCGAGATTCTTGAGGTACACACGGTTTTGGCCACGGTCGTGTGCAAGGCCGTGTGTCCCGAAAATTTGCACCCTTGGTTATTTTTAAAGTTAGATAGAAGAAAGAGTAAAAGAAAATGAAAAACATAAAAGTTAATGATGTTAGTACTAGGGTTGCCTCCTGAGAGGCGCTCGTTTATAGTCTTAAGCTAGACTTGTCCTTGTATTTATAAAAATTTTTAGGGGGGTTTAAAGGTTTGAATATCTTCCCTCATGCTTACAGTTCTATTTTCTTGATAAAGTTTAAGTCGAGAGGTGTTTACCTTAAAATTGTCAAATGTTGGAGTGCTTACCTCGACTGTTCCGTGTGGGAAGATATTATGTACCTTGAGAGGAATTCCTCCGTTTACCTTCAGGCCTGATATGGTGATTCGAGGGTCGGCTTTGTTTAACAGTACCTAGTTTCCTATTTTGAAGTGGTTCGATGTTCCTACAAGCTCTTCTAGGGGTTCTTTCGATTTTAATTCATGCGATTCCAGTTCTTCTTTGATTTGTGTTTCCTGCTCTTTTAGTTTGTCGACCTTAAGGCTTCGTTCCTTATATGAATTTTCGTGAGTCGGCTCAGGTTTATATCCTTGTAGTGTTTCCTGTGATGAGGGTTGGACAAATTGATTATCAACTAAATTGTCTTTCTCACCTTCATCGATTGTTGTCCTCACCGAGTCAAGAGCTTGAAGACTGATTGATTCATCCCCTACACAAAGTATGAGTTCTCCTGTGGCAACATCAATTTTAGTTTTAGCAGTTGTTAGGAAGGGTCTTCCTAAGATTAAAGGGATTGAATTGTCCTCATCCATGTCTAAAACAACAAAATCTACTGGAAAAATGAATTTATCAATTTTGACAAGAACATCTTCGATAATGCCTCTAGGAATTCTAACGGTTTTATCAGCTAATTGAATACTCATCCTTGTTTGTTTGGGTTTTCCTAGACCTAGTCGTTTAAAAAATGTATAAGGCATGACATTTATATTTGCCCCTAAATCAGCTAACGCATTATCAACAGTTAAACTACCAATTAAAGATGGAATTGTAAAACTCTCTGGATCTTTTTGCTTCCGTGGTAGTCTATTTTGTAGAATTGCTGAGCACGCTGCGTTCAATTCCACATGGTGCTCTTCGTCTAATCTGTGTTTGTTTGTCAAGAGATCTCTTAAAAAATTCCTCAAGTCTGGCATCTGAAAAAGAGCTTCAAGAAGGGGTAAGTTAATATGTAATTTCTTTAGAAGTTTAAGAAACCTACCGAACTGTTCCTCTGAATCGTCTCTTTTCAGCGCTTCGGGATAAGGTATGCGAGGTTGGTACTCCTTGATTATCGGTTTTGGCTTTTCTTGTGTTACCTCTACTTTACCTTTGTTTACCTTGTTTTCTTGTATTAGATTTGGTTCATCTAACCTTTTACTGTCATGAGCTGTGATGGCTTGAATTTGCTCCTTTGGGTTAATCTTAGTGTTACTTGGTAGAAGTCCTTGCGGTCGTTCTGACATTACCTTTGCAAGTTGTTCGACTGCATTAGTGACTTCCTTGACTGACTTAGTAAGTTCCCCGACTCGGTTCTTGATGTTTTTAAGTGTTTTCTTAGTATCTTGGAAGCGATTTTCTGTAGCTGCCATGAATTTTGTCAGCATCTCTTCGAGATTTGGCTTCTTTTCTTGCAGATAGGTCTGATTTTGGAAATTTTGAAGAGGTTGTTGTCTTTGATTCCCTTGATTTCCTTGACCTCCCCACAAAAAGTTTGGGTGGTTCCTCCAGCCTGGATTGTAAGTATTACCATAAAGGTTATTATTGGGTCTGAAGTTATTACCTATATAGTTCATATGTTCGCTCTTTGCTCTCGGTTGGTAGGGTGGGTACTCAGAATTCACCACAGTTCCACTTGCGTTGCACTGCATTACTGGATGTACCTGCGAAGAACACAAACTATCAATCTTTTTATTCATCATCTCCATTTGTGTCAATATCATGGTTACTGTATCGAGGTTGAAATCTCCGGCTGATTTTGTCGGTTTCGTCCTTGTAACCTGCCACTGATAGTTATTCAGTGACATCTCTTTAATGAACTCGTAAACTGCTTCAGGAGTTTTATTATTCAGGGTTCCACCGGCAGTTGAGTCGATTAGTTACCTTGTTGAAGGGTTTACACCGTTATAAAAAGTTTGGACTTTTAGCCACAAGGGTAAACCGTGGTGTGGACACCTTCTTAATAGGTCCTTATATCTCTCCCATGCGTCGTATAATGTCTCTAAATCCATCTGCACAAAAGAAGAGATATCATTCTGTAATTTGGCCGTTTTGGCCAGTGGGAAATATTTTAATAAAAATTTTCAGTCATTTGGTCCCATGTAGTGATTGACCCCCGTGGTAAAGAGTTTAACCACTGTTTGGCTTTATTCCTTAATGAAAAGGGAAATAACTGAAGACGTATGGCATCATCAGAAACACCATTTATTTTGAAAGTATCACAGAACTCTAAAAAGTTAGCTATATGCATATTTGGGTCTTCGTCCTGCAAACCGTCAAATTGAACAAATTGTTGAATCATTTGTATAGTGTTAGGCTTTAATTCAAAATTATTAGCAGCTATAGCGGGTCTAACAATACTCGATTCTGCTCCTGTTAAATGCGGTTTAGCATAATCAAACATAGTACGTGGAGCATTGTTTTCCCCCACATCATGTGGTTGTGGATTATTCTCGTCCATCCCTTCAGTAGGATTGGATCTGCCTTCTTGATTTTCTTTTGTGTAATTTAAGGCTCGCCTAATTTCTCTGCGATTCCTTCGAACAGTAGCTTCAATATCACTGTCGTATACCAAAGGTCCTCTCGGGTTCCTTCTGGTCATAAACTAGAAGTACCTGTTAAGAAAAGAAAGAAAGAAAATTTTAGCAAAAATAAAAAACAATTTAATAAAAAAAAGTAAATTGCGAAAAATAAAAAAAAGAACTTTCTTAATATTTTAGTTCCCTGGCAACAGAGCCAAAAACTTGATCGCTATGAATCAGAGCTTTAAAATTTATAAAGAGAATGATCGAACCTGGAAACTAACTCTGACAACGATTAAAGGCAAGTGTACCTATCGAACAGTAGTATAGCTTAGGCAAGACCGGATTATCGAACCCAAAGGAACTAAAAGTACTAATACTAACTTTCTTTCTATTATCTAGCCTACATATTAAGTGATTGGTTGTTTTAATCTAAAACTAATTAACTACTAAGCTAAAGGCACAAAGACAAAAAGGATGAATTGGGAAATAACTTTAGGAAAAAACTCAGTTGATTAAGACGATACCCTTAGGAAGAATCCACCTAGACTTCACTTGTTAGTTAACCCTGAACCATATGATTTATTCACTTAGTTTGATCCGTCAGACTCCCTAATGTATATTAAACCCTCTCTCGGGGAGAATAAGGTCTAAAACTAGGTTAATTAATGGAAATCTCTTTCTCTCTTAATAACCCCCTAGAATAGCAGTAAATTGATCTATGGACTCCCATATTAGGTTTCACCCTAATCCGGAAAAATCTCGTCACCCTATCTCTAGGCGTGCGATCAACTCCGCTTAATTATGCTAGATCTACTCTTAGGCAGGGTCTATTCCTCCTCCACCTAAGCACATTAAATTTGGATTAAGCTCACACAATTAAAAACAAACTAAGTATTTATCATATAATTCAAGAAACAATAACAAGATCCATCATCGGTTTCATCCCCTTTAGGTATCTAAAGGGTTTACTTCATAACAAATAAAGAAAACATCTCAAGAGAAAAGATAAAACAAAACATAAAAAATCCCTAAAACACCCTGAAGAAATTGAAGGAGAGATCCGCCGTCTTGAGTAGAATTTCGGCTTCTTGAGATGGCTCAACTGGCTATCTTCGAGTGATTCCCACAAATCTGACCTTTTCGGCTTGGCTCCTTGGCCTAGCTAACCGCCCCCTTTAAAGGTGGTATTTAGGGGGTATATATAGGCTCTTGGAATGCGTTTCTTCGCCCCTAAGTATCCAAATCCGAATGAAATTGCTCTTTCCAATGACAGGGACACGACCATAGCACACGCCTGTGTAAATCATGGACAGGCCGTGCTCGGACTTCTTTAATGAGGCATGGCCGTGTGAATCGATATCAGGCCGTGTCCTAGTAGATTGACGAGGCACGACCGTGTCGATTTCTTCTTTGGCCCAATTTACTCCGTTTTGGGCCCGTTTCTCATTCTTTTTATCCTCGGGTACTTTCTTGGGTATAAGACATGAAAAGAAAGGATTAAGAGCACCTTTTTACATAAATTGAGGGATAAATTATCCAAAAGCATACTAAATGTGGGATTAAAATATGTTACTTTTACGGTTTATCATGTATATATTACGGTTTATCAAATACCCCCACACTTAAGCATTTGCTTGTCCTCAAGCAAAATTCTCAACTCACAATTAAAATAAACTTCCTCAATTCATAATATTCATCAGTAGTGTTTCATCATAATTCATAGACAATTTATATATGGATAATTTTAACTCAAAGAGTCCTAAAGATTCAAACAATCTAAGTCTTACATTTATAGCCCAAAAACATTTGGTGTTTCTATTATCTAAATGATTACCTTTAATTCAAAATTGACAAGAGTTGACATCCTCACTAAAGATTCACTCAAATCACTCAAACTATTTAAGGTTCAAAATTAAGAACTCAAAAGCCGAACATGAAAAGTTAGTCCCATAAGCTTGCATGAAAATCAAATATCCACCACTATAAAATGAAATAATACATAGATCAAAAGGTCTTTTACGAGTTGTAATGGGGGTTGGGTTTAAAGGTGTGGATAAAGGCTGAATTAGAGGGTTAAAATCGAGATTGAATTGACAATTTACCTAACTAGAAAAATGAACTAATCCTGAATAATTACATCAATTGAAAACTTGAAACACTAATAACAAGAGCTTCTTCTTAGAATGTGGAATTAATTACTTAAGCTCAAACATAAAAATAACAATGAATAACTTTCCAACATTTTTTTTTAGATAAGTATTCATAATAAAAAGAAATAATTTTAACAACTGAAATATAGAACATAGTTAGGCAACTACTCAAAATCAAATCGCGACAAAAAAGGGAGTCAAGAAATGGTGATAACAAATACAATATGGGTTTTGGGTTATTATTAGTGGGTGAGTCAATAAATGGTTTGTTAAGATCAAAGGAGTTCACTAGGGGTTAATTGTGAGGGTAGGCTTTTAGTGGAGTAAGTGGGTTAAATCCTAAGTGCCTTTATCATCTCTGTATATCAATTCAATGATGTGGTCTTGACATGTATAATCGAAGCAAGTTCTTGAATAACAAATCAATGTTGACACACTCATAATCAATAAAGTGAGCAAGAAAAGAATGTATGCTCTAAAAGGCTCAAAATCTCACAAAAAATTATGGGTTTTTGATATCAACCTTGTAAATTTTAAATTTCAAGGTAATAATTATATTCAGGTAGACAACCTAACAAAATTTTAATTTTTGAAAATAGACTCATCATGCTTGATTCTCTAGTCTCCTAAAGTTCAAATCATCATTGCACAATTATTAATGACTTAAACCAAAACATATCAATAAAAATCATAAATCAATAGAAGTTTCGTTCTAATTAGTGATATGAGAAAATTACTTAAGAACAAGGCATAATTCAAGGATTTTCAAATAATACTATAGTTGACCCCCCACACTTAAGACGTACATTGTCCTCAATGTACAAAGATAGATAATGATTAGTAAAAAAGTCATAAGAGAGGGAGAGAAGTGAAACTTCCTGAGTTATGGATGAAATCCTTGGAGGATGATTAATGATGAACATGATGACTAGGCATAGGTGAAAGTGGTAGGGAATACTCCGGTGGTGTGTTCGTTCTTAGAGTGGCACCTTGAACCTTTTTAAACTGTTAAGTCATTAGTAAAGTTTTTAGGGAGTTCTTATTTAATGGACGTTTGTTATAGTTACTCGAGAGTTAAATAGCTAGAGATAAAAGAAACCAAATTATACTTAAAAATTTAAAGAGTTTAATAATAAAGGAAAATGAACTAAAACAAAAATAAAAATAATAAAAATAAAAATAAAGAAAATAAAAGGACTCAAAGGTCCTCATCATCAGAGTGATCTCGAGGTGGTGGTGGCGACGATATGTGAAAAAGCTGATAATATCGACCACGGCCACCTTGCATGGCCGTGTGGATTTATCGCAGCCCGTGTTCTTTATATAGTTTCGACCACAACCGCGTCGTACGGCCATGGCGTTTAGTCAGAGCCCGTGTCTTGGGGATATTTTTGTCCTATTTCGTACTATCTCTACTGCGCCAGTACGAAAATTCGTGATGTCTACAAGGTCGTATGGTATAGAAATTTGTGTGGTTAGTTTGTAGTTAGGTGCTAAAATGGAGAAGTAAAAGTAAAAATAAAAAAAAATGTAAAAATTAATGGGGTTAGTGCTCGGGTTGCCTCCCGAAAAGCGCTCGTTTATAGTCTTAAGCTAGACTTACCTCTCATTTGCATAATCATGGTGGTTTGAGGAGTTGAAAATCCTTTCTCATGCTTTCAGTTTTATTATCAATATATAGTTTGAGTCGAGTAGCGTTTACTTTAAAAGTGCCGAATATAGGATTACTTACCTCGATTGTTCCATATGGGAAGACATTGAGAACCTTAAAAGGGATTTCTTCGTTTATATCAAGGTCTGAGGTGGCGATCCGAGGGTCTGTCTTATCTAATAATACCTAATCTCTGATCTTAAATTTGTTTGTCCCATGGAATGGCGTTGGTTCTGCTTCGTGTATTCCCAATTTCTCCTTGAAATTGTCTTCCACTCGTCTAGTACATCGATCTGAAGCTGTCTGTAACGACCTAAATTTGGGCCAAAAAGAATTGGGCCCAATGGGCCTTGGGAATGGGAGCGTTTAAAATTATTGGGATATTTGTAGCACTTAAAATATTAATTTTAAGGCATTATCAAGATTATTTGAGGCCTTAGAGATAGGGAAGACCATAGGAAAATTTTGGTTTTAGGTGAAAAAAAAACCCTGGGAATTAGTAGGTAGGCTCTAAGAACAAAATATGGAGAAAATTGACACAAGTGAAGTGTGTGGTGTAGTGGCAAAGTGACGCCACTTAGGGGGCAAGGGAGTGATGCCACAGGGAAGGAAGCAGCTCCAAGGTTCCAGATGTAGCACTTGCATTTCTTTTAGATTATTTTTTTAAATGGATTTAGACATCGGCCATAGACTTAGCTTTAGTTGGGCATGTTTTAAGACACAAGAGGACCTTGTGACTTAGTGGCTAGCGGCGTGGATTATGTTGCAAGGGAGCCTGGGTTCAGATCTCATGACAAGCAAAGGAGTATTTATTTTGCGGACTGGACGCAAGAGTTTGAGTTGGATTTAAACTCTGCTAACGGAGGGATCCCACATCGAAAAGATACAAAGAGGAAAGGTGAAAAGCCAGCTACATATAGAGCTATCTATGATTGGAAAGAAAACATACCTTGGTGGGCATTGAGCATAGGAGTGCTCAGAGCGTGGATTAACAACTTCTGGTTCTTATTAGATCTAGAGGATAATCGCCAATAGTAGCAAAGGAAGGGCTATTAGAACGTGAGGTACACGGTAAGGGTACGGTGAGGTTTCAGTTTTTGATTAGTATGCGTTAAATCTTCGTTAATCACTAGTAATGTCGATTGTAGGATTGTGACTAAGGGATTTGCAGTGCGTGAGGTTACCAGGTGTGTACAAACACTACACACACGATATCGGCAATGCTAAAAAGCTGAAAAGCCGAAAGTGGCTAAATGGGCCCGGTGGGCCCTGAGGCTTAGTTCTATGAAATGGTTTGGTTTGTTAAACGTATTGAGTTAGTCACACATGATACACGATTTGGATTTGTTTTAGGGCCGTAAGGTTGTAATTTGGGTTTGATGGGCTTTATGGAAACGTAGACAAATATGCTAGGGTTTTTGGACTTAGGCCTAGTTGAACAACTATTCAATTTCATAAGACTTAATCTAATTAAACATGTTTGTGAACAAGTCGCTGGATTAGGGTGTGGCAACGGGCATACGCATGTCTAGGATTGGATTTAGGGAGAGCTTGGTACTTAAGCGGTCCTAGTGGCCCACCTCCTCTGCTCTGGAATCCTACCTGGTGCATAGTGTCTGTTCACTTTAGTCGCGAGGACTTGTTGATGGGCCAAAGTTCATAACTAAAACCCGAGAGGGACCAATTAACCTTATATTTATAAAATTACCGAAATACCCTCGATTTGTGAAATTACCAAAATACCCTCAGTTTGTAAAATTACTGAAATACCCTGACTTGCAAAATTACTGAAATACCCTGATTTGCAAAAATACCGAAATACCCTTAGTTTGTGAAATAACCGAAATACCTCCTATTTGTGAAATTACTGAAATACCCCGATTAGCGAAATTATTGAAATACCCTTATTTTGTGAAATTATCCAAATACCCCCAGTTTGCGAAAGTACCAAAATACCCCTATTTTGCAAAATTATCAAGATACCCCTATTTTTCCAAATTACCAAAAAACCCCTATAGGGTAGAATTACAAAAATATCCCTAGGTAGTGAAATGACGAAAATACCCCTTTATGACGAATATGAGTTTGTGGATGTTACTTTTGTGTTTGATGCATTAATATGATATTCTGCTTAGGATGCATATGGGTGGGAATTATCGTACGGAGGAAGATTTGAGGATCGCATGGCCGTATGGTATGGATCCACAGAAGGCTTTAAGCCCAACATATGATTAGCAGCTTTGTTGCAACGTTCGGTAGTACTGCAACCGGGCTACCCTTGGTGTGTAGCGGAGGGGTGGGTCAAGCTAGAATTCCCCACAGGAGTCATAAGGTTGGAAGGGAAATGGTGTGTGTAGCGGATGGATTTTTGGGGTGGGTTTTGCATTATTTGTTTATAAATGATATGATATGAGGTCATTGTGGGCTAAAACCCAAGACCACTGATTTTGATAGGGCTTAGGCCCAATATGAGTATTTGTAAGTGATTTGATTGCCAAGGGTTGTGCACAATGAGTTTCGAAACTCACACCCCTTTAATTTAATGTTTCAGGTAATCCTGAGTAGACGACTCGATGTGGGAGAGGACTTGGAGATGGCCACACTACAAGAGGCTTGAATTATCATTTATTTGTTTCAAAATACATGTTTTTAGTTACTTAATTTTCGGTGGATGTAATAAGGCCTTGTATTCCGTTTTGACTTCAGATTTATTTTAGGTTTTGAAATTAATTGTTTAGTTAATTATTAAACCTAAGTAAGCTCTTATGTTCAAACTTGGTTTCCGAAATACTTGAAGTAATAAAATGGGTTTTTATCTTTGGGCTTTTGGGCATTAAATTTTTAATTAGCAAAACCATTTTGAATTGTGCATTTAATGAGACATTCCGGATTTGGGCCTAACTTCTAGGCCGGGTTTGGGGTGTTACATTTAATGGTATCAGAGCTGGGTTGTAAAGCTCGGGCTGTGAAATGGGCCATAGATTTTGGGTTTTTTTTAAAGTTTTGGCAGGATTCTTGAAGTGTGGTTGATCGAGCCCTCGATGTTAAGCCAAGTAAGTTTTTCTGTTATTGTTTTATTGAACTGTATAGATAATGGGCTACTTAGGATCAGGCTTTTAGAGACTAAACCCCGTAGGAAACTTAAGCCTGTAGTGGATTCTCGACCGCATAATAACTATTAAAAATTGTTGTTACTTATATAAGACATGTGCCCTAAACAAGTGGAACTGTCCTAATTTCATAAAATTCTTAATTCAGAAATACGCAACGATGAGTGCTAGACGAGGTGGAAGAGGTCGCGGTAGAGGCCATGGAAGTGTTAGGGCAGGGTCGTCCAAGTCAGGCCATATGCCCCACATAGGAGTAGGGGAGGCTCCGACCTCACCAGTAGCTGAAAGAGGAGCAAATGAACAGGCTATCGCTACAGAAGATGCCGTATCATAGGCCATGTTGAGAATCTTAGAAAGGGTCATTGGGCCCAATAATGGTACGGGGAGTTGTGGGTCGATCGTGGAACGACTCTGAGCTAATGGGGATGAGATTATCAAAGGACTGGCGGGGGTGGCCCCGAATGTGGCAGGGTATTGGTTGGAAGCTACTGAAAGAGTACTGGATGACCTAGATTGCACGGCAGAACAGAAGTTAAAGGGGGCGATATCCTTACTTAGAGAGGAAGCCTATTAGTGGTGGTTTACCGTAAAAGAGGGCAACCAACCCAAGTAGTCACTTGGGAGTTCTTTAAATCGACAGTTCAGGGGAAGTACATTGGAGCGGCCTATGTGGATGCTCGAAGGAAGGAGTTTTTGAGTTTGATGCAGGGAGATAAACTAGTAGTAGAGTACAAGGCTGAGTTTTTTGCGCCTCAGTCGGTATGCTAAGGGGATAGTAGCAACAGAGTATGAAAGATGCGTACGGTTCAAGGATGGATTAAGGGATAGTCTTAGCGTACTGATAGCTCCACAGAGGGAGCGAGATTTTGCAGTATTGTTGGAGAAAGCAAAAATAGCAGAAGAGGTAAAGAGCACAGAGTGCCGCAATCGAGAGAAAGAGAGGGGCAATGATAAATCATAAAAGTAACACATTTTAGGCCCACATTTAGCATACTTTTGGATAATTTAAGCCTCGATTTATGTAAAAAGGTGCTCTTATCCTTTCTTTTCATGTCTTATACTCAGGAAAGCACCCAAGGCTGAAAAGAACGTAAAACGGGCTTAAAATGGGCCAAATGGGCCAATTCACGAAATCAACACAGCCTGGACTTCAAGCCACACGGCCGTGCCTCATTAAATTACTAGAACACGGCTGGACCCTGATAAACACGGCCGTGCCACAAGTTAGAAATCGACACGGCCTGGACTCGATCCATACAGGCGTGCTACATGGTCGTGCCTCTGTCGTCAGAATGAGCAATTTCAGTCGGAAAAGGATATTTGGGGAGAAAGAATCGCATTCCAAGAGCCTATATATATCCCCTAAGTACCACCTTTGAAAGGGTGTCAAAGCTAGGCCAAGAAGCCAAGCCGAGAAGGTCAGAGTTAGGGAATAACGCGAAGATAGCCAGTTGATCCATCCCAAGAAGACGATATTATACTCAACACGGTGGAATTCTCCTTCAATTCCTTCAGAGGGTTTTAGGATTTTCTTATGTTTCGTTTTATCTTTTCTCTTGCGATGTTTTATTTATTCATTATGAACTAAACCCCTCAGATACCTGAAGGGGATGAAACCTAGATGAATCTTTTCATTTAATTTTAAAGTTATATGATAATTGCTTAGTTTGTTCTTAATTATGTTGCTTAATCCAAATCTAATGTGCCTTAGGTGGAAGAGGAATAGACCCTGCCTAAGAGTAGATCTAACATAATTAAGCGGAGTTTATCGAACGCCTAGAGATAGGTTTATGAGATTTTGCCGAATTAGGGTGAAACCTAATATGGGAGTCCATTGATAGATTTACTGCTATCCTAGGGGGTTATTATAAGCGAACGAGAGTTCCACTAATTAACCTAGGCTTAGATATTATTCGCCTCGAGAGAGGGTTTAATATAGGTTAGGGAGTCTTATGGATCAAGCTAAGTAAAAGAAATCATATAATTTAGGGTTAGTTAATAAGTGAAATCTAGGTGGATTCTTCCTGAGGGTATCGTCGTAATCAACTAAGTTTTCCTTCAAAGTTGCTTTCCTATTCGTCCTTTTTGTCTTTGTGTCCTTAGTTTAGTCTTCGTCAATATAGTTTAAAGCAACTTCACTCTATTTTTAAGGCTAAATAATAAAAAGAAAGTTAGTATTATTACTTTTAGTTCCTTTGGGTTCGATATCCAGTCTTGCCTAAGCTATACTACTGTTCGATAGGTACACTTGCCTTTAATTTTGTCAGAGTTAGTTTCCAGGTTTGATCATTCTTTTATAAATTTTAAAGCTCTGATTTCAGCGATCAAGTTTTTGGTGCCATTGCCGGGGAACTAAAATATTAAGAAAGCTCTATTTTTATTACTTTAGCCATTGTTTTATTATTTCAAATTATTTTTTATTTTTTATTTTTATTTTTACATCCCTAATTTTTCCTCTATTTTGCTTTTGGCAGATAATTTTAGTCTATAGAGAAGATGGCACTGAATAATTATCAATGGCAAGTCATGAGGACAATTCCTACTAAAGAAGCCAGTGCCTTCGACCACGACGTGTTCACCAGGTTATTTACCCAGCTAGAGATGATGAATAAAAAGATCGATGGTTTGTGTAGTCGCTCGCAGGTACACCCAGTAATGCAATATGACTCGAATCCAGGCGACGTGGCGAATCCTGAGTACCCACCCTACGGATATGGCATGGAGAACGAACAAGTCCACTATATGGGTAACTACTCTAGACCTCAAAATAATTTTTATAATGACACTTATAATGCAGGTTGGAGGTACCATCCCATTTTCTCATGGAATGTTCAAAGTAGCAAAAGACAGGAACTTCCTCCAGATTTTCACCAACCACCTCATGAACAGGAAGATAAGTCGAACCTTGAACAGATGCTGGAAAAATTCATAGCAAACACAGAAACACGATACCAAAATATGGAAACAAAACAAGAAGCATCGATTCACGGGATCGAGGATCAGTTAGGTCAGCCTACTAAGCTGATATTAGAACAACCACAAGAAAGCTTGCCAAGCAACACTGAAACAAACCAACGAACATCGATTGAAGAGATCAAGAGCCTAATTGGGGAAATCACTAAGGCAGTCGAACAACTTGCAAAGTTAATGTCTGAACGACCGCAAGGACGTCTACCAAGTAACACTGAGATTAATCCAAAGGAGCAAATTCAAGCCATAGCAGCTCAGGAAAATACAGAGATAAACGAACCCATATCAAAACAAGAAGACAAGGTAGACAAAGGTAAGGTAGAGGTGACACAAGAAAATCCAAAACCAGTAATCAAAGACTACCAACCTCGCATTCCTTACCCCGAAGCATTAAAGAGAGACGATACAGAGGAACAGTTCGGTAAGTTTCTTAAACTTTTAAAGAAATTACATATCAACTTACCTCTTCTTGAAGCTCTTTCGCAGATGCCAGACTCTAGAAAATTTCTAGGGGAGCTGTTAACGAAAAAGCAAAGGATAGACGAGGAATCACATGTGATCATTCAGATATGATCTTAGCAAGTTGTCCTAATTGGTTTTTGATCCCTTGAATCGATGCTTCTTAATTTTTGAATGCTGTTTTGATGTTTTGGAAACGGGTTTCTGACACCGCGATGAACTTTGTTAGCATCTCTTCAAGGTTCAACATTTTCTCTTGTGGGTAGTTTTGCTATTGGAAGCTTGGGAGGGGTTGTTGTCTTTGGTTTCCTTGACCACCCCATGAGAAATTGGGGTGGTTCCTCCAACCTGGATTGTAAGTATTACTATAAGGGTTATTTTGAGGTCTAGAATTATTACCCATATAGTTAACTGGCTCATTTTCAGTGCTCAGGTTGTAAGGTGGATATTCTGTATTGCTTATCCTTCCTCCTTTCATATCGCACTGCATAACGGGATGTACGTGCGAAGAACCACATAAACCATCAATTTTCTTAGTCAAAAGTTTTACCTAGTTTGATAGCATGGTTACTGCGTCGAGGTTGAAAACACTGGTGGCTGTTGTTGGCATTGTCCTCGTGACTTGCCACTGATAGTTATTCAGTGACATCTATTCAATGAATTCGTAGGCAGCCTCAGGTGTTTTGTTATTCAAGGTTCTACCGACGGCTGAATTAATCAACTGACTCATTGAGGGGTTGACGCTGTTGTAAAAGGTTTGGACTTGTAGCCACAAGGGTAATCCATGGTGTGGACACCTTCTCAATAGATCCTTGTATCTCTCCCATGCATCATAAAGTGTCTCTAAATCAATCTGTACAAAAGAAGAGATATCATTCCTCAACTTAGACATTTCAGCCGGCGGAAAATATTTTAACAAAAATTTTTCGGTCATTTGTTCCCATGTAGTTATTGATCCTCGTGGAAGAGAATTCAACCACTGTTTAGCTTTATTCCTCAAAGAAAAGGGGAATAACCAAAGACGGATGGCATCATCAGAAACGCCATTTATTTTGAAAGTATCGCAAAATTCTAGGAAATTTGCCAAGTGATTATTTGGATCTTCATCCTGCAAACCAT
Organism: Gossypium bickii; assembly: GCA_025503065.1. Classification (NCBI taxonomy): domain Eukaryota; kingdom Viridiplantae; phylum Streptophyta; class Magnoliopsida; order Malvales; family Malvaceae; genus Gossypium; species Gossypium bickii. The sequence goes on along the minus strand of CP106710.1, from coordinate 63,501,809 downwards.
CAAACTGAACAAATTGCTGTATCATCTGAATTGTGTTAGGTTTCAGTTCAAAATCATTTGCAGCAATAGCAAGTCTAACAATACTTGACTCAATTCGTGTTAAATTAGATTTATCATAATCATACATAGTTCGAGGAGCATGATTTTGATTCACCGAGTTTGTGGCAACCACAGGAGGTAGCGGATTGTTATCAGCCATCTCTTCAGTAGTATTGGTATCGTCCTCTTGCTCTTCTTCTATGTATTGTAAGCTCTGCCTTAGTTCTCTTCTGTTTCTACGAATGGTACCTTCTATATCATTGTCAAAAATCGAGGGTATAAACTAGAAAAACCTATCAGAAGAAAAGAAAAGAAAAGAAAAATTAGAAAAAAATAAAAATAATTGCAAATAAATAAAAATAATGGCTAAAGAATAAAAATCAAGTGTTCCTAATATCTTAGTTCCCCGGTAACGGCGCCAAAAACTTGATCGTGTCTGAAAGTATTACTATTTATATAATGAGTGATCGAGCCTAGAAACTAACTTACGACAACGATTGAGGCAAGCGCACCTATCGAACAGTATTATAGTTTAGTGACAACACTGGGATGTCGAAGCCAAGGGAACCAAAAGTACTAATACTGGCTTTTTTTTTTATTATTTAGCCTAAGAATTACGGGAATTATTGTTTAACCTAAAATTAAGTAACTATTAAGCTGAAGATGCTGAGACACAGAGAAGGAATTGGGGAAAATACTTTTGGTGAAATTGATAAAGACAATACCCGAGGAAGAATCCACCTAGACTTCACCTGTTATTTAATTCTGAACCAGACGATTTATTCACTTGACTTGGTCCGTAGGATTCCCTAATTTATATTAATACCTCTCTCGAGGCTACTAACGTCTAACCTTAGGTTGATTAATTTAAATCTATTTCTAATTAAAACCCCTAGAATTGCATTAACTCAATCTGTGGATTCCCATATTAGGTTTGACCCTAATCCAGTAGATTTTCGTCATCCTATCTCTAGGGTTGCGATTAACTTCGCTTAACTATGCTAGATCTACTCTTAAACAGGGGAATATTCCTCCACTACTTAAGCACATAAATACTTGAAACAATATCCTGAAATATCAAAGAAAGAATTAAGAACACATAGTTAAGAATAAATCAAGTATTTATTATATAGTTCAGAAAATAATAACAAGATCTATCTTAGGTTTCATCCCCTTCAGGTATTTGAGGGGTTTAGTTCATAATTATAAAAGAATAAATCTCAGAAGAAAATATAAAACAAAACATAAGAAAAACCCTAAAACCCCCTGAAGGAAATTGAAGGGAAGATCTTCCGTCTTGAGTATGATTCCGACTTCTTGAGATAGATCAACTAGCTGTCTTTGAGTACATCCCACAATTTCGCCTCTCTGGCTTGGCTCCTCGGCCTACCTGAACAACCCCCTTTTAGGTCACACTTAGGGTGTTTATATAGGCTTTCAGTATGTCTTTCTTTGCCCCTAAGTATCCTACTCTGAGTGGAATTCAAATAGGTCACATCAGGAACACGCTCGTGTCGCACGCTTGTGTAAGTCGAGTCCAGGCCATGTTCTGGGTCTACTAAGGATGCACGGCCGTGTGGCTTGGTCCCTGGCCGTGTGAATTTTGTACTTTGGCCCATTTTCTCCTTTTTTGGCTTGTTTCTCATTCTTTTCATCCTCTGGTGCTCTCCTAAGTATAAAACAAGAAATTAAAGGATTAGGAGCACCAAATTACATAATTTGGGGGATAAATCATCCAAAAGTATGCTAAATGTGGGATTAAAATATGTATATATCACGGTTTATCAATGTCTCTATTACGCCAATGAAAATATCACCCCAAACAAAAGGGCCTTTACAAATAAAATTGTTGCAGATATTTCAAAGGAAGATTTCCCACGACACCAACCTCCTGGTTCTACCACTACCTCTTTTACCCCAACCTGTGCCACAACACCACCTTATACTACTAGCAACAAATGCTCAACTCATTTAAGAAGTTGCACAAGTGACTCAGTCTATTTGAGACTCAGCAATCGTGGATTGCTATAGACTTGGCACGGGCATACGAAGAAATGGCCATATTTTGGGCTTATGTGGATAGGAGATACGCTACCATAAAGAGGTCCCTTCAAAATAACTTCATCAAGCCTATGCCTGCATTTCCTAACTTTCCCAAGGAACTACATGCAGCTAAAGAGGAAGAGGAAGGTGAAGCAGAGGCCGGTGTGTGATGGAGCTCGAAACTAACTATTATTTTGATAAAGGCAAGCGTACCTATCGAACAGTAAAACAGTTATGGTCAGTCTGGAATATCATATCCTTAAGGACCAAGAGTACTAGAATTAACTATCTTTTTATTATCTAGCCTTGTAATTAGGGGATTTATTTTTAATCTAAAATTAACTAACTAATTTAACTAACTATGAACGCGACAGAGAGTAAATTTGGAAAATACTTTTAGACAACTTTCTATGAGATAGGCAATACCTAAGGAAGAATCCACCTAGACTTCACTTATTACTTTTGATTCATGCGATTTATTCACTTGGCTTAATACATAGAAATCCCTAAATTATATTAATACCTCTTTCGAGGCTACTAACAACTGACTCTAGGTTGATTAATTGAAATCTCTTTCTAATTAAAACCCCTATTATCGCATTAACTCGATCTATGGATTCCCTTATTAGGTTTGACCCTAATCCGGTAGATTTTCATCACCCTATATCTAGGGTTGCAATCAACTCCACTTAATTGTGTTGATATACTCTTAAACAAGGACTTTTACTCCACTAAATAAGCACATTCGACTTGAATCAAAAACCTAAATTATCAAAACAAGAATAAGAACTCATAATTAAGAATAAACAGTATTTATCTCATAAATTAAATAAGAAGATCTATCTTAGGTTTCATCCCCTCAGGTATTTGAGGGATCTAGTTCATACTAATAAGGTGAAACATATTAGAATAGGGAAAATAACAAATCATAAGAAAACCCAAAAACTTCTAAAGAACTTGATGGGAGATCCTTAGTCTTGATGGAGATCCTTCTACTAAGCTATTCCCAACGACTGTCTTGGAGTATTTTCTCCTTCTACTCGGCGTCTATTCGACGTCCTGTCGAACTCCTCTTTTAGGTTGCCCCTAGGGTGTTTATATAGGCTTTAAGATGCCTTACTTGGCCCACAAGTATCCTATTCTGAATAGAATTCATCTTAGGGTCGGCAGGGACACCACCGTGGTCGATAGTTCAGGCCGTGTTTGATTCTGCTTAGCACACACGGCCGTGTGGTCTTCCCGTGTGCAATGGTTCAGGCCGTGTAGGCCGATTTTGTCCCTTTTTGGCCCGTTTCTCATTCTTTTCAATCTCCTAAGCTCTCCTGAGTATAAAACATGAAATTAAGAGATTAGGATCATCGAATTCATCAAATTCAATGGAAAATCATCCAAAATTAAGCCAAACATGGGGTTAAAATATGTGTAAATTATGGTTTATCAAATATCCCCACACTTATGCCTTTGCTTGTCCTCAAGCAAAATCCTCAACTCACAATTAAAATTAACTTCCTTAGTTCATAATTCTTATCAATAATGTTTCATCACAATTCATAGATAATTCATACATTGATAATTTGAACTGAAAGAGTCATAAAGATTCAAACAATCTAAGTCATAAATTTTTATAGCATGAAAATATAGGTGTTTCCCTTTTATGATAAACCGTAAAAGTAACATAGTTTAATCCCACATTTAGCATACTCTTGGATGATTTATCCCTTGATTTATTTAAAAAGGTGCTCTTAATCCTTTCTTTTCATGTATTATACTCAGGAGAGCACCCGAAGATGAAAAGAACGAGAAACGGGTCTAAAACGGACCAGATTGGGCCAAAGTGGAAATGGACACGGCCTGAACTTAAGCCCACACGGCCGTGCCTCCCTCATAAACTAGAACATAGCCTGATCACGATTCACACGGCCGTGCCTCATTAAAGAAATCCGGACAAGGCCTAAAGACGGTTCACACGAGCGTGTGCCATGGCCGTGTCCCTGTCGTGGAGAAGAGCAATTTTACTCGGAAAAGGATACTTAGGGGCAAAAAAACCTATTTCAAAAGCCTATATAAACCCTTTAAGTATAACCTCAAAGGGGGCGGTTAGCTAGGCTAAGGAGCCGAGCCGAAAAGGTCAGATTTGTGGAAAACACTCGAAGATAGCTAGTTGATCCATCTCAAGAAGCCAGAATTTTACTCAAGACGGCGGATCTCTCCTTCAATTCCTTCAGGGGGTTTTAAGGATTTCTTATGTTCTGTTTTATCTTTTCTTCTGAGATGTTTTCTTTTACTGTTATGAACTAAACTTTTCAGATACCTGAAGGGGATGAAACCTAAGACGGAACTTGTTATTGTTTACTGAACTATATGATAAATACTTGATTTGTTCATAATTATGTGTGCTTAATTCCTATGTTGATGTTTCTGGGATATTAATTCAAGTTGGGTGTGCTTAGGTGGAGGAGCAAAAGTCCCTGCTTAAGAGTAGATCTAGCATAATTAAGCGGAGTTGATCGCACACCTAGAGATAGGGTGACGAGATTTTACCGGATTAGGGTGAAACCTAATATGGGAGTCCATAGATCGAGTTAATGTGATTCTAGGGGTTTTAATTAGAAAGAGATTTCAATTAATCAACCTAGGGTTAGACGTTATTCGCCTCGAGAGAGGGTTTAATATAAATTAGGGAATCTTACGGATCAAGTCAAGTGAATACATCGTCTGGTTCAGTGTTAAAATAACAAGTGAAGTCTAGGTGGATTCTTCCTAAGGGTATCATCTTAATCAACTGAGTCTTTCCTCAAGTTATTTTCCCCAATTCATTCTTTTTGTCTTTGCGTCTTTAGCTTAGTAGTTAGTTAAATTTAGATTAATGACAACTTTATTTATTTTAGGCTAGATAATAAAAAGAAAGTTAGTATTAGTACTTTTAGTTCCCTTGGGTTCGACAATCCGGTCTTGCCTAAGCTATACTACTGTTCGATAGGTGCACTTGCCTTAAGTCATTATCAGAGTTAGTTTCTAGGTTCGATCATTCTCTTGTTATAAATTTTAAGACTCGATAGCTATGATCAAGTTTTTGGCGCCGTTGTCGAGGAACTAAAATATTAAGAAAGCTCTATCTTTATTACTTTAGCCATTTTTTTATTGCAATTTATTTTCATTATTATTTTATTTTTATTTTTACTTTGCTAATTTTTTCTCTATTTGCTTTTGGCAGATAATTTTAGTTTATAGAAAAGATGGCACTGAATAATTATCAGTGGCAAGTCATGAGGACATTTCCTACTTAAGCAGCAAGTGCCTTCAGCTTCGACGTGTTCACCAGGTTATCTAACCAGCTAGAGATGATGAATAAAAAGATTGATGGTTTGTGTAGTCTCTCGCAGGTTCACCCAGTAATGCAATATGACTCGAATCCAGGAGGCATAACGAATCCTGAGTACCCACCCTACGGATATGGCATGGAGAACGAACAAGTCCACTATATGGATAACTATTCTAGACCTCAAAATAATTTTTATAATGACACTTATAATGCGGGTTGGAGGTACCATCCCAATTTCTCGTGGGATGATCAAAGTAGCCAAAGACAGGAACTTCCTCCAAATTTTCAACAACCACCTCACCAACAGGAATATAAGTCAAACCTTGAAGAGATGCTGGAAAAATTCATAGTAAACACAGAAACACGCTACCAAAATATAGAAACGAAACAAGAAGCATCAATTCAAGGGATTGAGGATCAGTTAGGTCAGCCTGCTAAGCTGATCTTAGAACAATCACAAGAAAGCTTACCAAGCAACACTAAAACTAACCCAAAAGAGTAAATTCAAGCCGTAACAGCTCATGACAATGAAAGGTTAGTAGAATCTTACACAAGGCAAGAGCCTGTGGTAAGTGAAGGTAAGGTTGAGGTAAGCCAGGATTTAACAAACCCGGTAATTATAGAGTACCAAGCTCGTGTGCCATACCCTAATACGACAAAGAAAGACCACACTGAGGAATGATTCGGTAAGTCTCTTAAACTTTCAAAGAAATTTCTTATTAACTTTTCATTTCTAGAAGCTCTTTGGCAGATGCCAGATCCTAGACCTCGTGTCGGTAAAGAAGAAATTCATAAGGAACGAAGGCTTTAGATCGATGAACTAGACGAATGGAAGACACACTTCAAGGAGAGACTAAAAAAACACGAAGCAAAAATGAGGCAACTCCATGACGAACTTAATAATGTGACAACCCAGCTTAATATGGGAGATCAGGTACTCAAAATCTTCCCAGATAGAACGGTCGAGGTAACACATTCTAATTTCGGCACTTTTGAGGAAAACATTACTCGACTTAAAATTATTTTTTATTGTTAACCTAAATTTGAATATTACTTTGAAATTTGAAATTTACGAGGTTGATGTCAAAACACGCATAATTTTCGTGAGATTTTGAGCCTTATATAGCTTATATTCTTTTTCATGCTCACCTTTTTTATGAGTGTTTCAACATTGAACTGTTATTCTAGAACTTGCCTCAATTATACATGTTGAGACCACACCTTTGATTTGATATACAGAGATGATAAAGGCACTTAGGATTTAACTCACATACTCCACAAAAAGCCTACCTTCATAATTAACCCCTAGTGAACCCCTTTGATCCTAACAACCCTTTTCATTGACTCACCAGCTAATATTAACCCAAAACCCTTTGTATTTGTTATCACCATTCCTTTTTTACTACCCTTATATCGAGATTTGATTTGATTAGTTACCTAAGTATATTATTTCAGTAATTAAATTTATACTTTATTATTTGATATGTGTGCTTAAAAAAACGAAGTATATTCATTATTAGTTCCATAATTAAGTGAGCTTGAATTTCAAATCTTAAAAGAGCTTATATTATTAGTTTTCAATTGATGTAATTATTTTAGATCAGTTTATTTTTCTAGATAGGTAATTTGTCAGGTCAATCTTGATTCTAACCTTCTAATTCAGCCTTTATCCACACCTTTAACCCTAGCCCCGTTACAACCCTGTTAAAGACCTTTTGATCTATTTATCATCTCATTTTACAATGGTGGAGATTTGATTTTCAAGCAAGCCTATGGGATTAACTTTTCATGTTCGACTTATTGAGTGCTTAATTTTGAACCTTAAACAATTTGAGTGGTTTGAGTGAATCTTTTGTGAGGATGTCAATCCTTGTCAGTTTTGAATTAAAGGTAATTATTTAAATAAGGGGAAACACCTACGTTTTCGTGATACAAATGTATGACTTATATTGTTTGAATCTTTAGGAATCTTTGAGTTAAATTATCCATGTATAAATTATCTATGAATTATGATGAGAAATTATTGATAGGAATTATGAATTATGGAAAGTCATTTTAATTGTAAGTTGAGAATTTTGCTTGAGGAAAAGCAAAAGCTTAAGTGTGGGGGTATGTGATAAATCGTAAAAGTAACATATTTTAATCCCACATTTAGCATACTCTTGGATGATTTATCTCTTGATTTGTGCTCTTAATCCTTTCTTTTCATGTTTTATACTCAGGAGGGCACCCAAGGATGAAAAGAATGAGAAACGGGTCCAAAATGGACCAAATTGGGCCAAAGTGGTAATCGACACGGCCTGGACTTAAGCCCACATGGCCGTGCCTCCATGATAAACTGGAACACGACCTGATCATGATTCACACGGTCGTGCCTCATTAAAGAAATCCGAACACGGCCTAAAGACGATTCACACGGGTGTGTGCCATGGCCGTGTCCCTGTCGTGGAGAAGAGCAATTCTACTCGGAAAAGGATACTTAGGGCAAAGAAACCTATTTCAAAAGCCTATATAAACCCCTAAGTATAACCTTAAAGGGGGTGGTTAACTAGGCCAAGGAGCCGAGCCGAAAAGGTCAGATTTGTGGAAAACACTCGAAGATAGCCAGTTGATCCATCTCAAGAAGCCGGAATTTTACTCAAGACGGCGGATCTCTCCTTCAATTCCTTCAGGGAGTTTTAGGGATTTCTTATGTTTTGTTTTATCTTTTCTTCTGAGATGTTTTATTTCATTGTTATGAACTAAACCCTTCAGATACCTGAAGGAGATCAAACCTAAGATGAAACGCGTTACTGTTTTCTGAACTATATGATAAATCTTGATTTGTTCTTAATTATGTGTGATTAATTCCTGTATTGATATTTCCGGGATATTAATTGAAGTTGGATGTGCTTAGATGGAGGAGCAAAAGTCCCTACTTAAGAGTAGATCTAGCATAATAAGCGTAGTTGATTGCACGCCTAGAGATAGGGTGATGAGATTTTGTCGGATTAGGGTGAAACCTAATATGAGAGTCCATAGATTGAGATAATGCGATTCTAGGGGTTTTAATTAGAAAGAGATTTCAATTAATCAACCTAGGGTTAGACGTTATTCGCCTCGAGAGAGGGTTTAATATAAATTAGGGAAACTTACGAATCAAGTAAAGTGAATACATCGTCTCATTCAGTGTTAAATAACAAGTGAAGTCTAGGTGGATTCTTCCTAAGGGTATCGTCTTAATCAACTGAGTCTTTCCTCAAGTTATTTTCCCTAATTCATTCTTTTTGTCTTTGCGTCTTTAGTTTAGTAGTTAGTTAAATTTAGATTAACAACAACTTTATTTATTTTAGGCTAGATAATAAAAAGAAAGTTAGTATTAGTACTTTTAGTTCCCTTGGGTTCGACAATCCGGTCTTGCCTAAGCTATACTACTATTCGATAGGTGCACTTGCCTTAAGTCATTGTCAGAGTTAGTTTCCATGTTCGATCATTCTCTTTTTATAAATTTTAAGACTCGACATTTACGATCACCTTACCTAAATAATTACCTCTAATTCTATACCGACAAGAATTGACATCCTCATTAAAGATTCACTCAAATCACTCAAGGTGTTTAAGGTTCAAATTAAGCACTTAAAAGTCAAACATGAAGAGTTAATCCCATAGGCTTGCATGATAATCAAATCTCCACCACTATAAAATGAGATGATACACAAATCAAAAGGTCTTTAAAGGGTTGTAATGGGGCTTGGGTTGAAGGAGTGGATATAGACTGAATTAGAATGTTAGAATCAAGATTGAATTGACAAATTACCTAAATAGAAATAATGAACTAATGATGAATAATTACATTAATAACAAGAGCTTCTTTTAAAGATGGGAATTTAACTGTTTAAGCTCATAAAACATAGAACTAATGATTTCCCTTTTTTTATATTCGAACATACAATAATAAGATAGAATTTAGCAACGAAAATAGAGAACATAGTTAGGAAACTGCTCAAATCAAATTTCGAAAAAGGGACGTCAAAAGATTAAGGGAAGTAAAAATTTGGTTTTGGGTTAATATTAATGGGTAAATCAAGAAATGGTTTATTAGGCTAAAAAGGGTTTACTAGGGGTTAATTATGGAGGTAGGCTTTTTATGGAGTAAGTGGGTTAAAACCTAGGTGCCTTTATCATCTCAGTATATCAAATAAAAAATGTGGTCTCGACATGTATAATCGAAGCAAGTTCTAGAATAACAAATCAATATTGACACACTCATAATCAATAAGGTGAGCAAGAAAAATATGTGCTTAAAAAGGCTCAAGATCTCACAAAAATTATGGTTTTTGATGTCAACCTTGTAAATTTTAAACTCCAAAGTAATATTTAAGATTAGGGAAACATCCTAATAAAATTTTAATTCTGAAAATCAACTTTATCATGCTTGATTCTCTAATGTCTTAAAGTGTAACACCCTAAACCCGACCTAGAAGTTATGACCGGATCTGGCATGTCACATAAAAGGGTTGTTTAAAAGCTGCGCATTTGTTAAAAATTTTGAGTTTAAATTATTTATTCGCTTGTTATCCTTTTGTTAACATTTTGGAAAATGGCTATTAAGGGTTTAGGAAAATCCCGTATTAAACATTTACTAATAATAGGCAGTAATCATATGAAAAGCTAAACCAAATAAAATACCAAAAATATAGTTAAAGCGGCCTTGTTACATAACAAAATCCCAATTAAAAATAAGTTCAAAATAAAAGAAACGAGTTTACGAGAAAACATTTCATGGCCACCCCAAGTCTGCCTCGGCTCCCATATCCGCGATCTAATGATTACTTGTAAAAATAAGCAAAGGGGTGAGTCATCGAGACTTAGTGTGTAAATCCCCATACAACGCAATCTGGGCCCTAAGCCCACACAGTACAGCATGTTAATCATGTATGCAATGCAGCCCAACCCAGTGTCGCTCTCCATCCAAACACCCGTGGCATTAAGCCACTGTGCTTCATGACCACCATGGTCCCAGACCACTCGTGACAGCAGTGACAAAGTCACTATAATATGTAATCGTGGGGCCAACCCACTTTGGTCTTAGACCACCGTGACGATCTCTGATAAATAATGCATACGTGGGGCCAACCTACTGTGGTACTTCACCATCGAGGTAAGTTACTAATTAGAATATTCGTGGTTTCAACCACTGTGGTACTTAGACCACTCGTGACAGTAGTCACTGATTCTCCCTTCTCCTTTCATTCAATCCCGAGCCCATGCTCTTTACTTCATGCACATTATGTATGCAAACAATATCACAAGGTGTAACAGATAATATTTCATACATGCATAACATCGAAAATACATACATGCATACCATCAAGAATATCAATATTGAAGAACTTACCCGGCGTCTTCAACCTTACCCACAAGGATATCCCGACTATCAAATTAGTCATTTCGGCCTTCAGCCAACACAGTTAATAATACAATCAACGAAGTAACGTGCGAGTAATACACACTGTCATGCTAATCAACTCCTAAGGGTATAACAGTAATTTTACCCACCAAGGGTATTTTCGTAATTTACCTATCGAGTAATTTCGCACCTGCAATGCCGAAGGCCTATTGTCGCCTCTAGCGACTCAACTACCATTTTCGATCATACCAGACTATTGGGCCTAAAAGCTGATTTCGACCCATTCGAGCCCACACGCTTGTGTGGCCCACCTAACATAAATCTAGCCACATATATGAGATTCACCTAGTCTAGTTCACTATATACTACACCATCATACATTTTATTCAATTGGGCCCACGGGTATACTACTGATGGCCTCTACTATCGCGTCGAAGCCCCACACGTGCGCTCGCACACTTGTGTATCTACTAGTGCCGTGACCAGCACTTCAGCATTTGCTGCTCTACAACTAGAGTAGAGAGAATTACACACCTGATAGGAATCTGGTGCTAATCCGCGCTCCGACCACTCCTGTGTCCAAACATCCTCCAAGGTGTATTCACTCTCCTCCTAGAATGCTCTATATATAGGTAGCTTCTCACCTTCCTTCTTTGTCTCTTTCTGATGTGGGATCCTTTCGTCAGTAGAGTTTAAATCCAACTTAAACTCTTGCCGTCCAATTCGCAAAATAAATACTTCCTTGCTTTTCATGAGATTCAAACCCAGGCTCCCTTGTAGCGTAATCCATGCCGCTAACCACTTGGGCACAAGCACTTCTCACGTATTAAACTATGCGCAACTAAATATAAATCTATAGCCAAACTCTAAGGTCCATGTAAAAAGAAAAGCAAAATGCAAGAGCTAAGACTTAAACCTTGGACCTTCTTCCTTCCGTGTGGTGTCACCCCCTTGTCTCTTATGTGGCGTCACTTTGCCACTACATTACACACTCCACTTGTGTCATTTTCCTCCATATTTTATTCTTAAAGCCTACCTACTAACTCCCAGGGTTTTACTCACCTAAAACCAAAATTTCCCTAAAGCCAAAGTTTGATCCCGGGACTTCATAGAAGCCCTCTAACCTTCCAAAATCACTTATCTAATAGGTCCAACTTGCATTTAAGCCGATCTCTTGTTCTCCAAACATTTAAATGCTACTACGCTTAAGGCCCATTGGGCCAAATCCTACTAGGCCCAATTTCGGGATGTTACATAAAGTTTAAACCATCAATGCATAATTATCTATGACTTATTCCAAGACATATCAATAAAACTCATAAATCAATAGAAGTTTCATTCTATTAGTAATATGAGAAAATTACTTAGGACAAATCATAATTCAGGGATTTTCTGATAATAAATTAAATAACCTCCCCACACTTAAGATGTACATTGTCCTCAATGTACAAAAAATGGATAATAACAATATAGTTAGAAATCATAAGAGAGGGAGAGAAGTGAAACTTCCTGAATTGTGGATGAAATTCTTAGAAAATAACCAATGATGAACATGATAACTGGGCAAAGGTGAAGGTGAGGGAGAATACTCCGGTGGTATGTTCGTTCCTTTAGTGGCACCTTAAACCTTTGTAAACTGCAAAGTCATCAGTAAATTTTTAGGACGTTCTATTAGTGGGCGTTGTTATATTTATTCGAGAATTAGATAGCCGAAGATAAAAGAAATCAAACTATACTAATAAAAGTTTTAAACAAGAAAGGTAAAGATTTGAACAAACAAATGAAAATAAAAGTAAAAATAAAAGTAAAAATAAAAATAAAAATAAAAATAAAAATAAAGGGAATCAAAGGTCCTCATCATTGACTGGATCGCGGGGTGGTGGAGGCGGCGATATGTTGAAATGATGACAAATTTGTTGAAGAGTCACCTACATGCCGTCAAATCGTCGAGCGATGTCATTAAATTGTTGTGTACAATAATGCTCGAACTGAGTGAGGCGTTCAGAGATGTCTAAAAATGAAGCAGCTGTAAGAACTAGTCGGCGAGGATGGTGTGGTGCCGAAGGTGGCTCCTCGTGCTGTGGAGGGACATCATCAGTAATGTTCTCTGGGTCATCGGTGGCTTGTGATAGCCTATACTGGGGAAGATCGAATCCACAGTGGCACTCAATCATCCTCATGTGGTGCATCGTCTGGATGCCCTATGGGAACTTCTGTCCTATCAGTGTGAGTGAGGAGGACTAAGCAGCGGTGTTGAGGAGCCCAAAATACCGAGCCAGACATGTGATATAGGGAGCCATGGAGATAACCCCTCTCCTATGCTGCTCCATCTAGTGTTGAATGGTACGAGCTATCAAGTAGGCTAAGTTGAAGACGTGCCCGTTTGCCATGAACCATAGGAGTAGGCGTCGTGAGTGTTGACGACGTCGGTGCTCTCTCGCCTACCTGTCAATGTATGAGCTAAGATGGCGTGTAAGTACCTCAGGGATGGGGCGAGAGCTGTCGCCTTGGAGTGATTGGGGTCATACGTGGCCGAGACGGGGGCTAAGTTATTCCAACATTTAGAAGGGGAGTAATGGATGTGGTGATGGAGATTCTCGAGATTATTGTCCTCCATGAATTCGTCTGTGTAGAGTCCCAAGGCAGCCCCGAACTACGGGACACTCAGCTCATGTACAATGCCTTCGAGACGGAATTGGACTGTGCCGGGGTTATCGTGGTTCGTCATCACTGTCTAGAGATGGAATTTAGAACAGAGCTCCAAAGTGAGCATTAGGTATGTGGGCTCGACGACCTTGAAGAATTGCCCCCATGGGTCGGTAGGTAGGAGGGCCCGGACGTTATCGGCTAGTTATACCTGCTCCAAAGTGGCCCAACCAATGCACCTCCCAGTGCCGAGGGGTCGCGCGCCAAGTATCTGAAAAAGGTCCTCCTAGGATCCTACAGGAAACCATAGGAATGAATGGCGAACTTCAACGGAGGCACTCGAGGAGGTCACACCTGGACCCTTCCGCTTTTTAGCGGTAGGGACAGCGGTCTCTTTCCCACGTGGGGGAATCATTATAAACTTGAAAAAGAAAACAAAGATTTTCCATAAATCAACTAATAATGCCAGCCAAAAAATTGTTTTATCCTAGTATAATCCTATAATAGTTCATCACATAGTCTGACATGTAAATACTAGTATGAATTAAAACAAGTTCATTATTGTTATTAGCAATAGAATTTGAAAAGGAAAGTAAAATCCACTAAGTTGACAAGATTCCTAGGGAAAATAAAGCTAATAAAATCTAACTAACTTAAACTATCCAAAGAACTATCGCATTTGAAATAAAAATTGAAATAATGGAAATAATAGTAAGAACAAAGAATAGCATTATATAAATAATTAAAAATGAAGGAAATAAATAACAGTGGTGAAGCATTGTGAACCATCGAGGGTGTCAAAGTGGTTGCATGGAGGTTGTAACACCCCACTTTGACCCACAAGCCGATGAATAGGATCTAGTATGTCACTGCGGAAAAACGTTTGAGAAGATTCAACTTAAAGATAAAATCATGACAACTTATTGAGTTTGTAAAACGGGGACCATTTAAAATCTCAAGTAAAGTGTGGTGTTTATAAAAAATATCCGGATTAAAACCTTAATATATATTTTAAGATAAAGTTTCTTAAAATAAAGCGATTTCAAAATAATAATTCAATCGTCAATTTGCTTTAACATAATAAAAATACTCAAATAATTTAATTGGGCCTTATTACAATAAATACTTATTCAAAATCTTTGAAAATCACGAAAATGATAAATTCTATTAAATAAGGAAAACAACTTTGGCATGGCCACCTTTGTATCCACTCCAACCTGGTCCGATCATCATACATCACCTGCGATGTTGGTAAAAAGTTGGGAAAGTCATACAGACTCAGTGTGTAATTAATCCACTGAATTCCACCCACATGTTAACCACATATTAACCCATATATCAGATAACAATTATCATATTCACATAATAACACATTCAGGCTTGGCCCATATTCATATCACTTATCAGTGCAGGGTAATTAACCACATAATTTCCACATATCGGGCTTAGCCCATTTCCACACTGATCCACATTCATATACTGGGCTTGGCCCATTTCCACATTAATCCACATATCAACTGAAATTATGCAAAGTGCACCCAACCCAACCTAGGGTCCATCCTCTACACACCCCGTATCCACCACACACACGGGGATTATCAAATCACCCTCTCCTTTTCACTCCAAAAGGCAATCAATGCCGCCCACGTGCAATTAAGCACAATAATCCACAAATCGACCTCGATCGGCGCCAATCCACGATGTAGCGTAGCTAACACCAAAACCACGATGGGACACATAGTCACTCATCAACCACGATATGGCACATAGCCGATATCAACCACGATGAGGCACACAGCTACTCATCAAGCCACGCGAACTAAATCGCAATTAATCCACAACGTGTCCTCAGTCAATGTCAATCCATGATGTAGCTCAAGGCTAACATCAAACCACGTACTCGAAGTACACCCGTACCTTTTTTCATATCATATCCTAACCCATGCACATGCAACATAAAATAATGATATAATTTAATGATGCATGAGCACGTTCATCAAGCATATTATCACATATTAATAATAATAACCACATTTTTAATAGATTTGGTACTTACCGGATTATCGACATACCCCTTGATGGTATCCATATCACAATTTCCACTGCACTAGTTAGCACATTCATAACACATACACATATCACATACATATCATATACTCGGAAAACGGTGGGTTAATCACACATCTGATCACTTGAAGTTCTAAACTCTCGATCCCGATGCTATCACTAAGAGACACTACAGCTATCTGCCTATAGCTTTCCCCTGCTGCTGTCCCACTCCCCGGTGGCCAATCCCGAACTACAGAGACTACTCTCTTCTTAAACTTTGGGATAGGGACTATCCCTTTACCTTCTCGACCGGCATCCATGTTCATTAATGATATCTTAATCAGAACCAAACGGTTAAACACTAATACTTTAATCTAAATATTTCAAATCAAAACTACACTTACTAAATATCCTTACCACAATGATCTGAATCCCGAAACTTGCCCTTATGCCAGTCGATTTGCCCTAACTTACCAAATCCCGAAAAGCTGATACTTGTTACTTGGGTAGTCGAAATCCCTTGAATACTCGATCCCAACGAATCCTTTAAAGCTTCTTGATGTTGGCTACAACAAAAAGCACACATCATTATGGCCTTAAAGAGCGTTCGGCCAACCTTAAACCAAGGCTAAATCGCTTGTTACGGCACCCTTATGAAGAAGAGATCAAATCGATTACTTGAAGAAGAAATACTTACCACTTCACGTTGTTTACCACTAACACCTACTAGAAGAGATTGCTAGAAAGAAGTCGACAGCACCACCCTCCTTAACGATTCAGCTTTTGAGCATAACAATGGTGTTTCGGCACTCTATGGTGAAGTAAGAAAAAGAGTAAAGAATGGGGCTATAAGGTTGGCCAAGCTAACCAATAGAGGAGAAGAAGAGTTTGAAGAACTTTGGCTACGATGACAAGGAGGGTTTGGTCTTAGCAAAATAAAAGGGCAAAAGAGAGGGTTTTCTTAGCTACCAAAATTCGGCAAGAGAGACTAAAAGATGAACAACTAAATTTTGGCACTTAGAAATTAAAGAAGAAAAAAAGAACAAAAGATGATCACTCCCCCCTATAAAGAATTCGGCTACTGCCTTACCTCCTTACCACATCCCTCATAATTCTCCTCTTATCCCTTCTTTATCAACTTAACAAATAAAACCAAGAATCCAACACATTATCTCTTATCACTCTCTTATATTAACTCTTAATCACCTATATAAAAAAAAATAAAATAAAACAATACTTTATCACCTCATCTTATCTACCTATCTAAAATAAATAAAATACATTTATCCTACCTTAGCCGAAAATTAATAGGAGAATTAAGCTCAATCCTCCTCCAATTGAAAGTCCCATTGCTGTCCAATTTCTTCTCACCTTTCTTCCTTGGCCGCCAAAGCAAAAATAATAGCCTTAATAATGCCGCCAACTAGGCTCAAACCTAAGACCTCTTTGGAGCCCTTGACGCCAGGTGCCTCGCTCTCGAGTAACGTCCCAAGCCACTTTGCCAAAGTATTTGTTTGTGACATGATTCACCCAGAATTTCTTTTAAGACCTCCTTAGCCAAGCGCCTTCTTGTCGCACAAAAAATAAAATGCTCCTTCTTGCTTCCTTCGCCACTCGAACCTGGGCCCTCTACCCATTGCTTGAGGCGTCACTTGCCCAAGCCTTAAGTGGCGCCTTGCAGCCACTTTACCAAGGTTATTCTTATGTCCAAAAACGCCTAAAACTTCCCTTAAGGCCTCTTTAGCCCAATTCCCCTTTTTAACGCCAAAATAAAAGTCTCCAATGCTTCCCACATTGCTCGAACCTCCTCCCCCTTGGCACTCCCTTTGACGCAACCTTCTCCCCTTGCACCGTTGCGCCTTCATGCCACTTTACCACATGGTTCCTTGTGTCATGCTTCAAACGGAATTCCTTTTAAAGCCTCATTTACCTAGCTCCCCCTTTTTAACTTAAAAACCAATAATTTTCCAAAGCTTTCTCTTCCAACCTAGAATTCTAAAAACCCTTAATACGCTTCCAAACACTGCCAAAACCTACTAACTCATGAATTATGTACGAACGCATAACCCCTAATCCAGGATGTTACAGTTCTACCCTCCTTAAAAATAATTTCATCATCGAAATTACTTACTAATGAATAATCGTACATCTTAACTCACCGCACTACGCTTATGCTGCACACTCTGATCTTAATAGAACCATCATACTTTCTAGGCAAAATCTCTAAGTTCACGTCCCCTAGAACTCATTTCTAACGTCGCAATTTAATATGATTAAAAATTTTATGCATCAGTACTTTTGTTCCGTTGATTAACCGCGAACAGTTTTAAGAAATGAAGTATTTAGAAGTTGTTCTTTCGATCACACAAAGTTTCAGTTCAAGTTCACTACTCTAATTCAGAGAATCACATTCATTCCTCAATAGAGGCACATTCATTCATCAACATAGACATATTCATGTAGTGGTATCCACCACCCACATTCACTATTCAAACATTTCTTTCCGTTTCTATCCCAGGGGTATTTTCGTCATTTTTCCTACAAGGGTATTTTGGTAATAAATCGGGGTCAATTTAAAAATCTTTATAAATCAAAGGCATTTTCAAAATTTTCAAAACTCGTGGGTACTTCGGAAATTTTCTAAATCAAGGTATTGCAAAAATTTCGGAAATCAGGGTTATCTCGGTAATTTTGTAAGTCAGGGGTAATTCAGTAATTTTCTAAATCAGGGTATCTTAGCAATTTCAAAATAGAATTTTCTGATATTTTTATAAAGTAAGAATATTTTAATAAAAGTCGAGAGTAATATGATATATATATATTTTCAATCCAAGGGCATTTTAGTAATTTACAACACAGGGGTATTTTCATAATTTTGCAAATCGAAAATATTTTGAAAAAATTTTTCGGAATGAACTTCGCAACAAATCAAAGGGGTAATTTATAAATTCTAAAAACTAGGGTTTTTATAAAAATCCGGCTAATCCCTTTCGGGTTTTAGTTATGGAGTTTAGCCTGCGACTGAGTCCTCTTGGTTAGGGTGAGCAGTTTACTACGCACTGTAAGATTCGAGTAAAGAGGAGGTGAGTCACTAGGATTTGCTTAAATACCAAGCTCTTACCGAATCCACTCCTAGACAGACATGCGCATTGAGTTGCCACACCCTAGCTCTCGGCGACTTAGTCACGAGTTTGTTTAATGGTCCTTAAGTCTTATGTATTCAATGTTGGAGTAGACTAGTCCTAGGGTTCAATAGCCCTAATCTGCTAATCTACGTTCCCATAAAAAGCCCATCTTTGTTCATATATTGAGTTCACCTCGAGAAGTCGGAAGTACTTACAGTGGACTTGGTGGCGAGATCTGGTACCATGTCGAACAACTGAAATAAAGCCCATCTTTAAAAATGTTTTTGGGCCCTAAATCCTCAAAGCTGCATTTTGAACCGGGCTCTGATACCAAACTGTAACACCCCACACCCGACCCACAAGCCCTGACCGGATTTGGTATGTCACTGCGGAAAAACGTTTGAGAAGATTCGACTTAAAGATAAAATCATGACAACTTATTGAGTTTGTAAAACGGGGACCATTTAAAATCTTAGGTAAAGTGTGGTGTTTATAAAAAATATCCGGATTAAAACCTTAATATATATTTGAAGATAAAGTTTGCCGAAAATAAACTGATTTCAAAATAATAATTCAATCGTCAATTTGCTTTAACATAATAAAAATACTCAAATAATTTAATTGGGCCTTATTACAATAAATACTTATTCAAATCCTGAAAATACTGAAACTGATAAATTCTATTAAATAAGGAAAATAACTTCTGCATGGCCACCTTTGTATCCACTCCAACCCGGTCCGATCATCATACATCACCTGCGATGTTGGTAAAAAGTTGGGTGAGTCATACAGACTCAGTGTGCAATTAATCTAATGAATTCCACCCACATGTTAACCACATATTAACCCATATATCAGATAACAATTATCATATTCACATAATAACACATTCTGGGCTTGGCCCATATTCATATCACTTACCAAGTAACAGGGTAATTAACCACATAATTTCCACATATCGGGCTTAGCCCATTTCCACACTGATCCATATTCATATACTCGGCTTGGCCCATTTCCACATTAATCCACATATCAACTGAAATTATGCAAAGTGCACCCAACCCAACCTAGGGTCCATCCTCTACACACCCCCGTATCCAGCCACCACACACCAGGGGATTATCAAATCACCCTCTCCTTTTCACTCCAAAAGGCAATCAATGCCGTCCACGTGCAATTAAGCACAATAATCCACAATGCGACCTCAGTCAGCGCCAATCCACGATGTAGCCGTAGCTAACACCAAAACCACGATGGGACACATAGTCACTCATCAACCACGATATGGCACATAGCCGATATCAACCACGATGAGGCACACAGCTACTCATCAAGCCACGCGAACTAAATCACAATTAATCCACAACGTGACCTCAGTCAACGTCAATCCATGATGTAGGTCAAGGCTAACATCAAACCACGTACTCGAAGTACACCCATACCTTCTTTCATATCATATCCCAACCCATGCATATGCAACATAAAATAATAATATAATATAATGATGCATGAGCACGTTCATGAAGCATATTATCACATATTATTAATAATAACCACATTTTTAACATATTTGGTACTTACCGGATTATCGACATACCCCTTGAGGGTATCCATATCACAATTTCCACTGCATTAGTTAGCACATTCATAACACATACACATATCATATACATATCATATACCCAAAAAACGGTGGGTTAATCACACACCTGATCACTTGAAGTTCTAAACTCTTGATCCCGATGCTATCACTAAGAGACACTACAGCTATCTGCCTATAGCTTTCCCCTGCTCTTGGCACACACCCGGTGGCCAATCGAAGCAGAGATCGCTCTCTTCTTAAACTTCGGGATAGGGACTATCCCTTTACCTTCTCGACCGGCATCCATGTTCATTAATGATATCTTAATCAGAACCAAACGGTTAAACACTAATACTTTAATCTAAATATTTCGAATCAAAACTACACTTACTAAATATCCTTACCACAATGATCTGAATCCCGAAACTTGCCCTTATGCCTGTCGATTTGCCCTAACTTACCAAATCCCGAAAAGCCGATACTTGTTCCTTGGGTAGTCGAAATCCCTTGAATACTCGATCCCAACGAATCCTTTAAAGCTTCTTGATGTTGGCTACAACAAAAAGCACACATCATTATGGCCTTAAAGAGTGTTTGGCCAACCTTAGATCAAGGCTTTATCGTTTGTTCTGGCACCCTTATGGAGAAGAGATCAAATCGACTACTTGAAGAAGAAATACTTACCACTTCACGTTGTTTACCATTAACGCCTACTAGAAGAGATTGCTAAAAAGAAGTCGACAGCACCACCCTCCTTAATGATTCGGCTTTTGAGCATAACAATGGTGTTTCGGCACTCTATGGTGAAGTAAGAAAAAGGGTAAATAATGGGGCTATAAGGTTCGGCCAAGCTAACCAATAGAGGAGGAGAAGAGTTTGAAGAACTTTGGCTATGATGACAAGGAGGGTTCGGTCTTAGCAAAATAAAAGAGCAAAAGAGAGGATTTTCTTAGCTACCAAAATTCGGCAAGAGAGACTAAAAGATGAACAACTAAATTTCGGCACTTAGAAATTAAAGAAGAAAAAAATAACAAAAGATGATCACTCCCCCTTATAAAGAATTCTGCTACTACCTTACCTCCTTATCACATCCCTCGTAATTCTCCTCTTATCCCTTCTTTATCACCTTAACAAATAAAACCAATAATCCTACACATTATCTCTTATCACTCTCTTATATTAACTCTTAATCACCTATATAAAAAAAATAAAATAAAACAATACTTTATCACCTCATCTTATCTACCTACCTAAAATAAATAAAATAAATAAAATACATTTATCCTACCTTAGCCGAAAATTAATAGGAGAATTAAGCTCAATCCTCCTCCAATTGAAAGTCCCATTGCCGTCCCATTTCTTCTCACCTTTCTTCCTTGACGCCAAAGAAAAAATAAGAGCCACTTAATGCTGCCAACCAGGCTCGAACCTAAGACCTCTTTGGAGCCCTTGAGCGCAAAGCGCACGCCTCCTCAAGTAACGTCCCAAGCCACTTTGGCAAGGCGCTGTTTGTGACATGATTCACCCAGAATATCTTTTAAGACCTCTTTAGCCAAGCGCCTTCTTGCCGCACAAAAAATAAAATGCTCCTTCTTGCTTCCTTCGCCACTCGAACCTAGGCCCTCTACCCATTGCTTGAGGCGTCACTTGCCCAAGCCTTAAGTGGCGCCTTGTAGCCACTTTACCAAGGTTATTCTTATGTCCAAAAACGCCTAAAACTTCCCTTAAGGCCTCTTTAGCCCAATTCCCCTTTTTAACGCTAAAATAAAAGTCTCCAATGCTTCCCACATTGCTCGAACCTCCTCCCTCTTGGCACTCCCTTTGACGTAACCTTCTCCCCTTGCACCCTTGCGCCTTCATGCCATTTTACCACATGGTTCCTTGTGTCATGCTTCACACGGAATTCCTTTTAAAGCCTAATTTACCTAGCTCCCCCTTTTTAACTTAAAAACCAATAATTTTCCAAAGCTTTCTCTTCCATCCTAGAATTCTAAAAACCCTTAATACACTTCCAAACACTGTCAAAACTTATTAACTCATGAATTATGCGCGAACGCATGACCCTAATCCAGGATGTTACAGAGGTCGTGCATGGTCGTGGCAGTGTGTACACGGGCATGGATTGCATGCTAGTGTGCGTGAAACAGAAAGGGGAAAAGAGAGGAGGGAAAGGGAAATGAGGGAAAGGGTAGAAAGGAAAGTGAAGGGAGGATAGGAGAAAGGTCGATGGTGGCTGCAAAGGGGAGGAGGGGGATGATTGGGTGAAAACAGCTAGGGTTTTGGGGAGGAGAAGATGAATATTGAGGGGTTTAAATAGGAAGTGGGGCACACGGCTAGTGGATTCATGAATTTAAATTTTGGGTGCATTTTAGCCTTGTCCCAAGCCCGTGTCCCATGGACGGCCAAATCGCACAGCCGTGTATTTCTTCGTTTGCTTCTCCCACGCCCATGTTTGTTAATTAGTGTCAACCACGGCTTTGAGGCATGGGCGTGTAACATTTACTCAGTATCAACCACGGCTGCATTGCACGGCCATGGCCCTTTTATCGTAGCCCGTGTTGGGGAAAAGTTTTTTTTTCTTGGCTCGCACAGCCTCTGCCACGCCTATGTCTTTTCCTGTGTTGTCCACACGGCCACGACCACACCGGTGTGCTATGCCATACGGGTGAGAAATCCTGCGTCTATTAAATTGGTTAGTTCTTAGTTAGATGCTAAAACTAAAAATATAGATGTTAGTGAGATTAGTGCTCGGGTTCCCTCCCGAGAAGCACTTGTTTAAAGTCTTAAGCTAGACTTACCCTGTTTTCATTCCTAAATGAAGGTTCATGGAGCTGAAGCTCCTCTATCATATCCCTAAAATCTTCACCATTATAAATTTTCAATCGCTAACCGTTTACCTTGAATGTGCCATAAGTCGATGAGTTACCTCGATTGTGCCACAGGGAAAAATATTTTTGATTATGAATGGACCTGGCCATCTTGATTTCAGCTTTCCAGGAAACAATTTGAGCCTTGAATTGTATAGTAGAACTAGATCTCCTACTCCGAATTGCTTCGATTGCTTTAAATAAGCATCATGGCGTCGTTTTGTTGCCTCCTTATATAGACATGAGTTCTCGTACGCATTAGCTCGCCACTCATCTAGCTCGTTCAACTGCATCATTCGTTTCTCACCTGCAAGTTTAAGATCGTAATTTAAGAATTTTATAGCCCAAAAAGCTTTGTGCTCTAATTCAAATGGTAGATGGTAACTTTTTCCGTAGAAAAGTCTGTATGGGGATGTTCCTATGGGAGTTTTAAGAGCGATTCTATAGGCCCATAGAGCATCATCTACTTTTAATGCCCAATCTTTCCTATTTGATTCAGCTGTTTTCTCTAGAATACGCTTAAGCTCTCGATTTGCTACTTCCACTTGTCCACTAGTTTAAGAGTGATAAGGGGTAGTTGTTCTGTGGTGTACTCCATATTTTTTTAAGACTTTGTCAAATTAATTATTACAAAAATGAGTACCCCTATCACTAATAATTGCTCTGGGTGTTCCAAATTAAGAGAAGAGTTTCTTAAGAAATCTCACTACCACTCTGGCATCATTAGTAGGTAAAGCTTGAGCTTCCACCCATTTTGACATATAATCCACTGCTACTAAGATGTATTTATTCCCAAATGAGATAGGGAATGGACCCATAAAATCAGTACCCCATACATCGAATATTTCACATGATAGCACATACGTTTGAGGCATTTCATCGCGTTTAGAGATATTACCTATTCTCTGACATCTATCACAAAAAGCAATATACCTATTAGCGTCTTTGAACAGAGTGGGCTAATAAAAACCTGATTCGAGCGTTTTATGTGCTGTCCTAATCCTGCTGTAATGTCCTCCTGAAGGTCCTGAATGACAACGTTCTAGGATTTTGCTTGCTTCTACCTTTGTAACACATCTCCGAATTACTTGATCTGCACATATACGGAAAAGAAAAGGGTCCTCCCAAAAATAGTTTTTCGCATCAGCAAAGAATCACTTCTTTTGATGATGTGTTAACTTTTTTGGTAGGATGTTAGCAGCTAAGTAATTTGCAATGTCTGCAAACCAAGGTACCTTGAAGTAAGTTATAGAAAATAGTTGTTCTTCAGGAAACGAGCCATTTATCTCAATTTCATTGAGTTCTTTGATATGTGGATTTTCAAGCCTAGAAAGATGGCCTGTTACAAGATTTTCAGCTCCTTTCTTATCCTGAATTCCCAAATCAAATTCTTGTAAAAGTAAAATCCATCTTATGAGTCGAAGTTTTGCATCAGATTTAGTTAATAGAAAATGAAGAGTTGAATGGTCAGTGTAAACGACAACTTTAGATAATATCAAACACTGTCTAAATTTATCAAATGCAAAAACCATAGCTAGCAATTCTTTTTCTGTGGTTGTGTAATTTTCTTGTGCGGCTGTCAATGTTTTGCTAGCATAATAGATCAGCTAAAAATGTTTGTCTCTTTGTTGTCCCAAAACTGCACCTACTGCAAAGTCACTCGCATCACACATTTGTTCAAAGGGTAAATTCCAATCAGGTGCAACTATAATTAGAGCATTTATTAGTTTATTTGTAACTGTATTAAATGCTTCTAAACATTCCTGATCAAAATTGAAAGCACATCTTTTTCTAGTAGTTTTGTTAAAGGCTTAGCTATTTTAGAAAAATCCTTAATATATCCTTTATAAAATCCAGCATGTCCTAAAAAGCTTCTAATGGCCTGAACTGAACTAGGAGTTGGTAATTTTTCTGTGGTTTCAATTTTTGCTTTATCAACCTCAATCCCTTTACTAGAAATTTTGTGGCCTAACATAATCCCTTCTCGAACCATAAAGTGACACTTTTCTTAATTAAGCACAAGGTTCATTTCCTCACACCTTATTAGAACTCGTTTTAAATTTTTAAGGCAAAGATGGAAAGAATTACCTAATATCAAAAAATCATCCATAAATACCTCCATAATATCTTCCACGAGTTCATCAAATATGGCTAGCATGCAGCCCTGAAAAGTCGCAGGAGCATTACATAATCTAAAAGGCATTCTACGATAAGCAAACATACCATATGTACACGTAAATGTTGTCTTTTCTTGATCCTCAGGGCCTATTAGGATTTGGAAGTAGCCAGAGAGTCCGTCTAGGAAGCAGTAGTACATATGCCAAGATAATCTTTCTAGCATCTAATCAATAAGGGGTAAAGGGAAGTGATCTTTTCTCGTGGCATCGTTCAACTTACTATAATCAATTACCACAGCTTAATTACCACAGCTTTAACAACTTCCTTCATGTTGGGATTCAATCATTTTTGAGGTTGCACACATGGTTTATATTCATCTTCCATTAAAATTTTGTGGGTCCAAAATGATGGGCTTATCCCTTTAATGTTAGGAAACTTCCAAGCTATGGCTCTTTTATGCTCCTTTAGTACATGTAGCAACTTGTCTTTCTCTTTGGGTTCCAGTTCTGAAGAGATGATTTATGGTAGCGTAAAATTATCTCCGAGGAATGCATATTCTAAGTGATTTGGTAACTGTTTCAATTCCAATCTGGGCGGTTCTTCAATAGGTGGTTTTTGTTTTAGTTCATCATTTATTTCAATGCTCTCGTCTTTCTTTTGTCTAGGAGAAGACGTACTAGAATTTAACTCATTGGTATCATCATCCGCCCCCTCACTTTGGGTAAGACACAGTTCCAACGTGTCATTATGTATGATTTCCTGAAAGGAATCTTGTTAAAATGATCAATGGCATAAATAAAATAACAGGAATCATCTTGCTCTCTAGAATATCGCATAACATCATAAATTTTAAAAATAATTTCCTCGTCGCCTACCCTTAGCGCAAGTTTACCATCACCTACATCAATAATAGGCCTAGCAGTAGCTAAAAAGGGACGTCCCAAAATTAAAGGTACCTCAACGTCCCCATCCATGTCAAGCACAACAAAATCAACAGGAAATATAAATTTATCATCTTTTACCAGAATATCTTCAACAATTCCCCTAGGATATTTGATAGATCTTTCAGCTAATTGAATACTCATCCTAGTGGGTTTTGGTTCCCCAAGACCAAGCTGCTTGAACATATTGTAAGGCATTAAATTAATACTGGCACCTAAATCAGCTAGTGCTTTCTCAATGTTTAAACTGCCAATTAAATAGGGAATAGTGAAACTTCCTGGATCTTTCAATTTGGTTGGTAGCTTATTTTGGAGAATAGCTGAACATTCCTCATTAAGTTCCACAGTTGATATCTCTTCAGACTTCCTTTTATTTGTTAGAATCTCTTTTAGGAATTTTGCTAATGTCGGCATGTGCGAAATAGCTTCAACAAATGGTAAGTTAATATGTAACTGTTTAAAAAGTTCAAGAAATTTACCGTATTGTGCATCTAAGCGATCTTTCTTCAGCTTTTCCAGATATGGGATTGGTGGTTTATATTCTTCACGTACTGGTGTTACATTCTCGACTTCCTCACCCTTTTCCTTATTAGTTTCTTATGGCATCTTCTTTTATGCTTCAACCAATACCTTCCCATTCCTTAATGTTATCGCCTTCACTTGTTCTTTTACTTTAGGTTCAGTATTATTAGGTAAACTACATGGTTGCCTTTCAAAAACTAACTTGGTCAGCTGTTCTATTTGATTTTTAAGCCCTTGAATCAATGTTTGCTGATTTTTAAACACCATTTCAGTCTGAAAATAAGTTTATGATGCTGAAATAAACTTGGCTAGCATATCTTCAAGGTTCTGTTTTTTCTCTTGTGGGTAGGGTTGCTGTTGGAAACCTAAAGGGGGTTGTTGTCTTTGATTTCCTTGGCCACCCCATGAGAAGTTGGGACGGTTCCTCCAACCTGGATTATAAGTGTTACTATAAGGGTTATTCTGAGGTCTACAATTATTACTCATATAGTTCATTTGTTTGCTTTCTATAGCATGGTTGTAGGGCGGATATTCTGTGTTGTTCGTCCCTCCTCCATTTTTATCGCACTGCATCACTGGATGTACCTGCAAAGAACCACACAAACCATCAATTTTCTTACTTAAAAGTTCTACCTGATTTGATAGCATAGTTACTACGTTGAGGTTGAAAACATTGGCAGGTTTTGTTGGCCTTGTCCTTGTAGCTTGCCACTGATAGTTATTCAGTGATATCTCCTCTATAAACTCATAAGCCACTTCAAGAGTTTTGTTTTTTAGGGTTCCGTCGGTGGCTAAATCAATCAACTGCCTAGTTGAGAGGTTCACACCATTGTAAATGTTTTGAACCTGTAGCCACAAAGGTAACCCATGGTGAGGGAACCTTCTTAATAAATCCTTGCATCTCTCCCATGCATCATAAAGTGTCTCTAAATCCATCTGCACAAAAGAAGAGATATCATTCCTCAACTTAGCCATTTTAGCAGGCAAAAAATATTTTAACAAAAAATTTTCAGGTAGTTGTTCCCATGTAGTGATTGATCCTCGTGGTAACGAGTTCAACCACTATTTAGCTTTCTTCCTCAATGAAAAGGGAAACAACTGAAGGTGAATGGCATCATCAGAAGCACCATTAATCTTGAACGTATCGTATAATTCCAGAAAATTCGCCAAGTGATTGTTTGGATACTCATCCTGCAAACCATCAAACTGAACAAATTGCTGAATCATTTGTATAGTGTTAGGTTTCAGTTCAAAATTATTTGCAGCAATAGCAGGTCTAACAATACTTGATTTAGTTCCTGTTAAGTTAGGTTTAGCATAATCATATATAGTATGAGCAGCAGGGTTTTGATTCATCGGATTTGTAGAAACCACAGGAGGTAGTGGATTATTATCAGCCATCTCTTCGGTAGTGCTGGTATTGTCCTCTTTCTCTTCTTCTATAAATTGTAGGCTTCGCCTTATTTCCCTACGATTTCTATGAACGGTACATTCTATATCACTGTCAAAAAGTAATGGTCCTGACGGGTTCCTTCTAGTCATAAACTAGAATTACCTGTCAGAAGCAAATAAAAGAAAAATTTGCAAAGTTAAAATTAAAATAAATATTAATTGCAAATAAATAAAATGGCTAAAGTAATAAAAATTTAGTGTTCCAAATATCTTAGTCCCTGGCAACGTTGCCAAAAACTTGATGGAGCTCGAAACTAACTATTATTTCGACAAAGGCAAGTGCACCTAGTGAACAGTAGTATAGCTATGGTGAGTCCGGAATATTGTATCCTCCAAGAACAAGAGTACTAGAATTAACTATATTTTTATTATCTAGCCTAGTAATTAAGGGGATTTATTTTTAATCTAAAATTAACTAACTAATTTAAATAACTATGAACGCGACAGAGAGTAAATTGGGAAAATACTTTTAGACAACTTTATATGAGATAGGCAATATCTAAGGAAGAATCCACCTAGACTTCAGTTATTACTTTTGATTCATGCGATTTATTCACTTGGCTTAATACGTAGAAATCCCTAAATTATATTAATACCTCTTTCGAGGCTACTAACAACTGACTCTAGGTTGATTAATTGAAATCTCTTTCTAATTAAAACCCCTATTGTCGCATTAACTCGATCTATGGATTCCCTTATTAGGTTTGACCTTAATCCGACAGATTTTCGTCATCCTATACTAGGGTTGCAATCAACTCCGCTTAATTGTGTTGATCTACTCTTAAACAGGGACTTTTCCTCCATTGAATAAGCACATTTGACTTGAATCAATAACCTAAATTATCAAAACAAGAATAAGAACTCACAATTAAGCATAAGAACAAGTATTTATCTCATAAATCAAATAATAATAAGATCTGTCTTAGGTTTCATCCCCTCAGGTATTTTCGGGATTTAGTTCATACTAATGGGGGGAAACATATTAGAATAGGGAAAACAACAAAACATAAGAAAACCCAAAAACTTCTAAAGAACTTGGTGGGAGATCCTCAGTCTTAATGGAGATCCTTCTCCTAAGCTGTTTCTGAAGGCTATCTTGGAGTATTTTCTCCTTCTCCTCGGCCTCTATTCGACGCCATGTCAAACTCCTCTTTTAGGTTGCCTCTTAGGGTGTTTATATAGGCTTTGAGATGCCTTACTTGGCCTACAAGTATCCTATTCCGAATAGAATTCATCCTACGGTCGGTAGGAACATGCCCATGGTCGATAGTCCAGGTCGTGTTCGATTCTATTTAGCACACACGGCCGTGTGGTCCGCCCATGTGCAGTGGTTCAGGTCGTGTAGGCCCATTTTGTCCCTTTTTGGCTCGTTTCTCGTTCTTTTTGATTTATTAAGCTCTCCTGAGTATAAAACATGAAATTAAGAGATTAGGAGCATCCAATTCATCAAATTCAATGGAAAATCATCCAAAATTAAGCCAAACATGAGGTTAATATATGTGTAAGTTATGGTTTATCAGTGTGACAGACCCTATCCCCACACACCCTGCTACTGAAAGACAAGAAGTAGAGGAACCTATGAAAGAAGAAAAGACTGAATCAATCAGTATTGAGATTGATAATGAAGGAGTAGAAGCAACTCCAACTCCTGCACCACCAATGAATAGCACTGCTACTGTCCCACCTCCATCGACTGAACCTATGTCTGCATAAGATCAAGAGATCAATCAGCTCATTGAAGATCTCACCAATTCTGGTGATTATAAAAAAAAAGTGCTACTCAATGTGTTAAAATGAAAGCTATGCTAAAAGCATGCTGCATGTAAATCCACCCGCACAAATTAAAGTAACAATGAAAACTTAGCTATAAGCATTTAATCAATTTGTTTCTACAATTTGTATGTCTTTTTATTTTATTACATCATGCATTCATAATTTTTTCATATCATTTTCTGTATATATATGTTTTTTCCTTTATGAATCTTGTTTGTTTATGCATTGAGGACAATGCATCACTTAGGTTTGGGGGTGTGTTGTGCATGTAGGATGCATTAGATATTTAGTTAAGTGTGTCATTTTCGTATTTTTGTTCATTTTTTCATACATTCTGCCATGACACATAATTATTAAGGACTGTTTAGACTATGATGAGTATATGTTTGTTTGTGATGTCGATAAGGAGATTAATTCTTTAAAAATTCTAGAAAATTGTGATAGCGGATTAGGTCATTTTAGCATAGGATAGTTTCTTGAAAATTTACCTCTAAAAATAGAGTACCCTAACTCCTATTGTAATTGGTCTATGGTAAGTTTCTTTTAATAAACTTAGAGATTCTTGAAGCTAAATTCAGTAATATTGGAATACTCAATAATGAATGAAATGGCTAAGTTTAAGTAAAATTAAAAGAAAAATCAAAAAAATTCCATAAAACACTCCAACACTCCAATGCTTGAAATTTTCAAATAGGTCAGCAACATTTTGTTTGCTCCATTGTGTTATTGATTAGAAAAGCAAGTTTAAGTAATAGTGTGTAAAAATAATAATAATAAGAAATAGTTTAGGGGTATTCCACTATAATAATAGGCTAAGTAGCTAATGAGGTAGTTGTTTGCTCCATCCATCTTCTCAGTTAAAAGCCTTGGATTCATGAGTGAATCCAATTCAAATATGACATGATCGAGTAGTCGGCAATTCAGTGTATTCTCTACTGTGATTGTCGAGTAAAAAAAACCATGTGATGAGATGAATCCCTTAGTTGAAAATTTTATAATAAATAGATATATACATAATAAAGTACACAGGATGCCAAATTTAAAAAGAAAGATGAATTTGGTTAAAAGATTAACTAAGTAATTTAAGAGACACTTGTAATAGTCAAAATTGCATGAAGATTTAGAATTTTTATTTTTAGGGCAATATTTTTGGACTGCCTTTGCTAAATAAGCTTATGAAGCTTGACCAAATTTTTAGACGCAGAAGATTGCTGATAACTGAAGTACAAAAATATGTTCTATACGGTTTGGCAGTATAAAGGTAATTATGTTGTTATGGCAATTCCTGCATTCATGCATATTTTGCTTGAAGGCAAGCAATAACTCAAGTTTGGGGGTGTGAAACTATTGAAAAGAGTTATATTTCAGGCCTTTTGGACTTAGTTAAATTCTAGTACTTAGGTGAATTTAGTTGTATTTTAGGATATTTTATTAGTATATTTTTAGAACATTGCATTATGGAGCCTAGACTAGGCTTAAATGTTATTATATGTTACTTTTACTTGTTGGTGGAAAGGATTTGTTTGTTGTTTGAGTGGCAGGTATAGAATGAGGAAAAGTAAAGGAGTGAAATTTTGTCGTGGCAAAAGGTTGATGAATTTGCCAACACTAATGCCATGGCAATACCAGTAAGACGCTGAGTCAACACTCAACATGTATCGGCCCCAGCTGTATTTTTACCAAAAAATCTACCTCAAAAGAAGAGGTGAAAAAGCATGGGCTAAGGGAGGGACCTGCAAGAGAAAGCAAAAATGTAAAATGAAAGGAAAGAATTCTAGGAAAATGGAGCTTTTGGGGAGAGTCTTTTTAGGGGAAGGATCCTAAGAAAAAAAATGAGTGTAGTAGTAGAGGCTGAGCAACAGAGTAGAACACGAGGGAGAAGAAGAAGGCAATCAACCTAGACTTTACAAGACATTGCGCCACAAGAGTTGAGGCTGGATCGGCGAAAGGTTCCTGAAGTTCTTCCTTTATTTTCTTAAATTGCTTTGCTGCAAAATTAATTGTCAAAGATGTTGAATGATATTTTGAATTCTTATTTGATTAACCAACCCATGAGTTAAATCTCTTTGGGTTAGGATTATTGGATGATACTTTAATTTGAAGCTTGGATTCTATCTTTTTTACTGTTTCATTCAATTTTTTTCTTTTAAATTGCATGCATGCAGTGTTTAGACATAGATGAATGCATATTATGTTTATAAACATAATCTAATTTTGAAAAAGTTAGGTTAGTTAAACCACAATTGATTGATACGAGTGGGTGTTCGACAGAATGCCCATAGCAATCTCTAGACATAAAATAGCGTCCGTACAGAGTTAAGAGTAACCAGTACTAGGAATCACTTCTGAGGTCTATAGACATATTTCCTTCGGTGAGGTATCCTTATGTCTTACTCTCGTAAGAAGCAAACCATTTTAAATCCATTCTGAGTAGTAAGTTAATTAAGAATTTGCGGAGGCATTATTGGTTTATAAGGGTAGATTCCTAGTAATCTCCACTTTTCCATTGAAAAACAACGTCGATCCTTTCAGTTTTGTCTTGGTATCTTTGTCATAGCATATTTTTAAATATTTTTTTATTTACGTATTGCGCACATCATCATTACTTTGATTACAATTGCATTTTTGTCTTTGTTTTACGTTAGTGTAACTCACATACTTCATAATAGCAACTTAACCAAGTTAATTCTATCTGATCCCTATGGACACGATCTTACTTATCATTATATTACTTGATTACACGTGTATACTTCCACACTCACACATTATATTTACACACAACAATATGTCTACTTTAATTGAATTGCTGAGTAAATAGAGATGTGTGTTTTGCCTTCCATGTGAATGGTTGATAGGTGAGCTGATTTTTTGGTTTATGTCCAAACCTATGCATGCTATTTGATTCATACTTTAACTTATATGATATTCTGATACATGTTAATAACGTAAGGATGTTTTATGTTTTAATTTGTGGTGTGCTGGAAGTTTGGTTGGAGTGGAACGTAGAGTCAGTCTGATGGCTAATGTGACATTTTGAATTCCATTTGTTATATTTATTAGTATCAGAGTTCAACAAGTTGGTTTGGTAAGTTCAACAGGTTGGTTTGTTATGTTCTCCAGGTTAGCAGGTAAAATCATGAGGTTCGACAAATTCAACAAGTACACCAGAATTATAAATTGTTGGAAGTGTCACCAGAATTAATCTTAAAAATTTCGGCAAAGCCCATTCTTTACTGATATTCGGCCATAAGCCCATAACATAGCACATCGAACCATAGCATATTAAATCACATGTACATAAAAGAATGAAAATGCAATCCCGAACCCACCTAGGTGTCCAACCTCTACACATCACCCGTACCTGCCAATCACACCGTGGGGATTACTAAATCGACCCTCCATCCGCTACACACCCTAGAAGGCAGTCGCCGCAATCAACTGCACATCACCCTTATAACGTGGCATAGCGACCAGATAATGTGACAGAGTCACCGGATTCATAATATGTGACATAAGTCACCGGATAATGTGGTAAGACCACCGGAACACTTCCCCTTTATCATTATCACCCCTATGCCCATGCATCATACAAAACATACAGATATCATGCAGTATGCCTTACCCCAAAGCCATAACGAAATTACACATATTTTCATATCAATGTTTGCAAACGTTACTAACGGAGTGTTAAGGGGTAACGTACCTGAATACACTGTACCACTGAATGGTACCCTTAGCCATGTTCATTCATATTTCTTATTACCACATGCTTAACATTAATACTATTAATCTATCGGGAAACTAGTGTGGGTTTACACACCTGATAACAGTGAGAATGACACTCTCGATACCGACACCCTCGCTAGCAGGGATAACAGTGATTTGTTTATCCCTTTCTAATGCTAGCCCACAACCCGGTGGCCAATCACGTACGGCAAAAACCGAGTGTTTCTTGAATCTCGGGGTAGGAACTACCCCTTTCTCTCCTCCACTGGTACTCACATCCATTGAGGAACACTTAATCAAAACCCGGTTAATCGACATATAAGATCTAAATGAAATACAATCTATAACTTAACTACCCTTACCGAAATAGATCTGAATCCTGAGACTCCTCCTTTACCACTGTCGAAAACCCCCTAAAATACCATAGTTAGAATCGGCCAACCCTTAATAAACAAAATGGCCTTTGGCCGAATATTACAACTCCCTTACCTTGCTTGCTTAAATACTGAAAATAGTCACCTGACCTTGGAAGTTGTCGAATCCCTACATACCTTATGTTAGATTCGATTCTAACAGTACTAGACGAAAGCAAGTGGCCTTCGGCCTAAGGTTACATCTTGCTTACCTCGAGTATCCAAATCTCGAAAGATCTCGCTCTAATCGTCAGCTACAAACAATCCCGAAACCCACCTTCATGGTTTCGGCCAAAGAGACATAGGGGATTAGAGTCCTTTATTTTGACAGTCCAAGAAGGAAAAAGAAAAAGAAAAAGAAATCAGTCTAAAAAGAGATCCTTACCACACAACTAGGCCGATTCGGGTCTACAACTACCCTTGAGAGTCGATGCACCACAAGAGACTACGAAAGATGGATAAAGAATTCGGCTAGAGTACTATTCGGTTTTGATGAATCCAAAAGAGAAAGATATGATGGTGAAACTCAAAGAAAGAATCAGTTTTGATGTATTCGGCCTTCAACAAAAGAATGAAGAAGAGAAGTTTGGGATCTTTGAGAGTTGCGACAATGGTGAGAATGAAAGAGAGGTTTCAGCCTTAGCAAAATAAAAGAGAAGAGAAGAAGATGATCAAAGAAGAAAAGTGCACGAGTGGTCTCTTTTGGTTTCTAATGGTAAAAGAATACGAAGGCTTTCGGGAAAAAGAAATCGCACAAAAGATGCCTAACACCACCTTATGCATATTCGGCTTCCTCCCCCCAACTTTATGGCCGAAAATGTCATCCTAGGAGACCCTTGGCCGGCCAACTCTCCCCCTCTTCTCAAATCCCTTCTTTTTCTCCTACTTTTCCTCTTCTCCCCTCATTCAAAAGTGTTTGAATGAGTGCACACTTATCTTCCCTCTTAGCTGAATTTTCAAATGAATTTGACCAAGTCTAACACTCATCCCTCCAGAGTCCTTGTGCCGTCCAACACTGCACTTCCTTGCTGAAAAATAAAAGCCCAAAACGCTACCTGTGCTGCTCGAACCTAGGTCCCTTCACACTCCCTGAGGCGTCACTCTCCTCTGTTCTAAGTGGTGCCTCCCTTGCCACTTTACCAGATAAGTTCTTGTGTCATAAGCCACACACTAAACTCCTTAAGGCCTAGCTCCCTTAGTTCTCCTTTAAGGCTTAAAAATCAGACATTTTTCTAAGGCTTCTACCTACATCCTAAGGTTCCCGAAGCCCCCAAAACACATACAAATCACACACCAGCATGCTACCATATACATTTAAGTAAAAATGCATAACCCCTAAATCCTGGATATTACAAGGCAAATATGTAAATATGTAAAGGTTTAGGGGCAAAATCATAATTTTGCCAAAGTTAGAGTTAAGGACTGTTTTGGTAAATGTGAATATTAAATAACCTAAATTTTCTATTGTAGATCAAGAAGAACGAAATCCGGAGTTAGATCGGGGAAAGAAAAAGATAGTGGACTAAATCGATATAGTTTATCGTATTTTGTTTCGAGGTAAGTTTACGGTAAATAAATGCAATATTCTATTATTTTACATTTAATACTATTAAATTCCAGCATTTACATATTTATTTTATATACTTATCATTCAAAGACTAAAGTATGAATTGACGGAAAAGCTATCCCAAAAAGTTCCGGTTGAACCTTAGAAATGTGTAGGATACAAATGTCATGACATTAGGGTTTACGGAAATCATGTAAGACCATGTCAAGACATGGCATTGATAAGTTTCTATAAGGTAAAGGTCCCATGTAAGACCATGACAAGGCATGGCATTGGTGAGTTCATAAGGCAAGGATACCACGTAAGACCATGTCAAGACATGGAAATGGTTAAGTCTCATAAGGAAAGGTACCCGCGTATCCTTAGTATTCCAAGTGGTTCAACGGGAAAATTCAAAGAGTATACCAAAGGAAAGGTAAGGCAACTTCTTGGTAAGAATGAAATTTTAAGTACATTGAGTTAAAAGCTTAAGTGATCTTGATAAGAAAAGAATATGTAACATCCTGGAAAGGGCCTATGCATTTTCGGTTTAATTGTACGAAGTGACATGTTTTATGTACTAAGAATAAATTTTGAATATTTTTGGAAACCCAGGAAATGAATGAAAATGATTTGGAAATGAACATTTTGGAAACACGAAAATGTATGGAAATGATCTGAAATGAACATTTTGGAAACACTGAAAATGTATGGACATGATTTAGAAATGATTCAAAGAGGAAAGTGAACATTTCGGAAACTTAGAAATGTAAGGAAATGATTCAAAAGAGGAAAGTGAACATTTTTGGAAACTTGGAAATGTAAGGAAATGTCAAGTTTCTGAGTGAACGAAAATTTTTGGAAACTTAGAAATGACTTAGAAATGTCGAGTTTTAAAGTTTAAAAGAGGAAATTAAGGCAAGGTGGCCTTAAAAGAAAAAGTTGGTGAAATTTGACACACAAACAGGCTTGGAAAAGTGGCCTGAAGATGCCACTTAGGGCCTCTGGAAATGGCACCATATGCAAGGTGATGGGCCTGAGTTCGAGTCACTTGGGAAGCAAATAAATGAAGTTTTATTTTTGCTTCCAGAAGCCTGAGGTGGACGGCACAAGCCTTCTAGAAAGGAGGAGTTTGATTCTCTTTAATATTCGATTAATAAGGTGATAAATAAGGGATTTAATTTGGATTATTTTTGAAGAGATAATAAAGGATTATTCTTTAATTATTTTAAATTAAGGAGATAAACTTATCAATAAAGAAGAGTGGTGGCCAAGTAAGGGATTCTGAGTAGTAGTTTCGGCTATAAAAGGAAGAAAATAGGGCTACTCATCAATTTTTCTTCCTCCTCTTCTCTCTGCCGAATTTCTGAGTGCTCTCCTCTCCACTCTTCTCTTTTTCTTTTGTCAAGCCGAATCTATAGTCCACCATTGTCAAAATTCTCAAGTTTTCTTTTCTTCCTATTTCTTCTTACTAATCCATTCAAAAGCCTAATCTTGAAAGGGCTTCAAGCATAGGTGCTGTTGATTTCTTCAAAGGTAAGAACAAGTTTGATTTCCATTCTTTTCTTTTAGATTAGCCGAGAGATAATCTAACCCCATACATATTATGGTTGCTGAATATGGAAGGATCTTTTGGGATTATTAGAGTAGTCGACTAAAAGGAGGAATATTCGGGATTTCTAAGATTAAGGTAAGGCATGTGAATATTCAGCCAAAGGCCTTGATTTATGTTTCGATGATTAAGATTAAGTCTAACGTAAGGTTTGAGGGATTTCGACATTCCTAGGGAAACAAGGAGCAGTTTCGGGATTTGTTGGTGTTCCAATCGGCAACAAGGTAAGAATACTAATCCTACTAGGATTTGGAATTTTGGTCGAATGGCTTTTTATTAAGGTAATAAGTGATAAATCAATGTAGGGATTAAGGATCTAAGCATTAGATCAAGCTTTTCGGGATCTCAAGGAAATTTTAAGCGAATCAGGTGTGTACCCCACACTATTTTATAATACGTTTTATGGCTATGCTAATTAAAATATGTGATATTAAGAATATGAAAGTGGCTAAAGTACCATGTTATGGTACAAAGTACCCAGGTACGTTTCCTACTCCTACTAGGAATTTGAAAAATGTTGTTAGTAACATGAGAATATGATAAGAATGTGAACTCTGGCATATTTATGCATATTATTATTATATGGGGCATATGGGTTTGTTTGAAAAGGGAAGTGAATGTGGTGACCTAAGACCACGAACACGGTGACCTAAGACCGTGATATCTCGAAAAGTGGTGACCTAAGACCACGATGAATCTGAACGTGGTGACTTAAGACCACGAATGCGGTGACCTAAGACCGCAATTTGTGTGTGTGAAGGAGGGTCGACTTAGTAGTCCCCACGGTGTATTTGGCGGTGCTTGGGGTTTGTAGCGGATGGACAATTAGGTTTGGGTTTGGGAATGCATCATAACTTGTATTCTATGTTTTGAATGTGTAACTCTTGTATGCCTAATTCTATTATGATTTAGTGTCGTGTACACATTGAATCTGTTTGACTTGCCCCGTTGTGGGACTATTTTCAGGTGACGATCAGTAATGGACCGGGCTCGGCAGAAGCTTAGGGATGGCCATGCACAGCAAGTACTTAAACTTAATAATTATTGTGGATTTTTATTTTTATCAAGTACTTAAACTTAAAGTTTGGGGAATTATTTGATGTAATAAGGCCATAAGGCCATAGTTGAATTGTTTTCCATTTATTTTTATTTATTATGTTTATGTGATTTATCTATTAAAGTTTAAGTATTAATTTATTTTTAAACTAAACCCTAAATATTTTGTCACCTAAGATTAAAAGGATTTCTAATATATATATAAAAAAAATTGACTTCGTTTTTAACACAAGCCCAACCCAAGCCATATTTTCTTTAAAATCGCACAAGTTTTCTCTAAGTAACAAAGAACTTTGAAACCGGTTTTCTTGAGGAACATACCAGATCCGGTTCAGGCTCGTGGGCTGGGTTTGGGGTGTTTCAGAATAAAATAATTTATTATGAATGTTGTTATTTATTTACATGCAAACTTACTAAGCTTAATGCTTACTCCCATTCTTTTCTCTCTTTTTATAGTATTACAAGCCAACTCGGGGATCGAAAGGACGTCGGAGATCGTTACACACTATCAAAGGATTATATTGGTATTTTGTGACTCGAATGTTTTAAGTTATGGCATGTATAGGGACTTAGCCATTTTGTGTGTATGACCTTATGATATGGCTTAAGGTTGGCTTGTAAATGCTTGGTAATAATTAGATATTAAAATGGCTAATTAAGAGCATGTTTTGGATGTTTTGTAATGCCTAGTTGATAGTTATTATAGAAAAATCATGTAATTATATGCAGGGGAACAGTTTGGACAGCAACTGTGACGTGATTTTGAAAAATCACTAAAAATAGTATAAATGGAATTATTGTGTGAATGAGATACAGAATTAAATCTTATTGAGTCTATTTTTATATGAAAAAAATGATGTAGGGAAAAGAGTTGTATATTATGAGATAATTGATCTTTGGTGCAGAGGGTTCAGAACTGTCTAACTGTGTAACAGGGGAGAATTTAACTAATAAACTGCACTAATTGGCCATACCAAAAATTCTGGGAAAATTATAATAGGAAGATATATGAGTCTAGTTTCAGGAAAAATTTACGGATCTAAATTTTGAGTTTTGTAACTCGAGTTATAGTCAATTTAGTGAACATGACGCAGATGGACAGTTTCAATTTTTATGCCCTGATTTAGTAAGTTAAGTCTAATAATGCCTCGTGCTCGACTCCGTCAACGGTGTCAAGTAAGGGGTGTTACAAAGTTGATATGGCAAATAAAATGTGTGGCAAATTACAAAGAAAAGCAAGAGTAATTTTGCTGTTGAATAAATAGGGCTGGAATTATTCAGGTGAAATGTTCATATGAAAATAATGCCATGACAAAAGATTGTCTAATCAACTACTCAGAGAATTACTACTATAAACTGCCTCTTTCGATACCTAGATTTAAGCTAGAAATATGAGTTACTGTATGTCTACAGAATTCTATATTAATAACTGCAATGAACGATTTTCTTTGCACAATTTGCAACATCTATGTCTAGAGTGCTATGAGTATTCTGTCGAATATTCACTTACATCACATGATTCTAGATCCAGTATATTTAACCTTTTCAGAATTCAAAATACATCTATGAACACAACAGACAATAAACTATGTCGAGACCTTGCATGCATGTATTTAAAATATAGGCAAATTCAAATCACGAACATTAAAGATAATCAACATCCACCCAAATAACTCCAACCTAGAAAAGATTTAGTTCATGGGTGGAAAAGTAAACACCGAAATTAAGTCATTCATCAACATTTTAAAGAAGTTCGAATCACAGAAATCAGGAAAACTAAAGGCAAAACTGTAGGATTTCTTGCCATACTCTAGCTTCTCTTTTATCTTCCAATTGTTTGCAAATCTAAGATAGATGTCTCTTTCCCTTCTTCACGTGTGTATTATGTTATCTATAGTTGCTACCCTTTCTTTCTCTGAAAGTCTCCAATGGAGTTTTTCTCTATGTAGAGAGAGGTTGTTGTCACCAGTCTCTTTCTCACACAAATTCTCCGCCTCCTTCTCTTCTTCTCTCTCCTTCTTTTATTTGGTAGATTAGTTCCACCTCAGCACCCATTTTCCGCTCTTCTTTTCATGTTGGTTTTTCTGGTACACGTCTAGCTGGCTAAGAGTGACGTGGATAGAGTGCTGGTCATCTTCCCAGAATTGCCATGGCAATTCTGTTGGCAATCAATCTTACTAATTTCCACGGCAATGTTTCAGTTCCCTTATTTTATTTCTACATCCTCTTCATTCTCTTCTACTACGTACACCTGTGTTCACACAGAACCACATCTTTCCTCCTCAAGTGATAAAAGTAACAAATAATGGCTAATGTAGCGCAATCCAAGCTTTGTTATGTAATGTTCCAAAATTATCCTAAAAATGTGATTGTACTTACTTAATTTCAAACAATTAATTCCATCTAGAGGCCTAAAATATAACTCTTTTCAAGAGTTACCACACCCCCAAACCTGAATTTTACTTTTCATAAAGCAAATAATGTATGAATATGCATGAATGCATGGAATTGCCAAGACAATCAGTCACCAATTATACTGCCAAATCACAAGGAGCATACTGTGTACCTATTTTCTCAGCAATCTTCTACTGGAACAAAGAAAAATTGCTTACAGTTCTTGTAAACCTGTTTAGCAAATGAAGTGAAGAAAATGGTTTCTAAAAGTAAATGTTTCTAAATATTTCAACAAATAAAACTATAATAGATTTCTTCTGAATATACCTAGGTTATCTCTCTCCTAAACTTAGTTTTTATTTTATTTTATTTATTTATTTAGACATTTATTCAATTTCCAACACAAAAATTTTCTAGGGAATTCATATTGTCATATGATTTTATACTTGACAACCTCAATGGAGCATACACTAGACTACCATGTATTATAGCATGTCACAATTTGAATATAAATCACTCATGAAACAAAAGCTTTTAACTAAAAAGATGGGCCTGGCAAACCACTACTTTCTTAGAAATTTAGCCTCAAGATTCAGTAGAGTGTCCCTAAAACCTGTACACCTTTTTTAAACAAACACTCATATCTGAACTCATTTTCCTGGTCAACAATATAATGGAGAAAACAGAATATTACTGACCTACT
Source organism: Gossypium bickii (assembly GCA_025503065.1). Lineage (NCBI taxonomy): Eukaryota > Viridiplantae > Streptophyta > Magnoliopsida > Malvales > Malvaceae > Gossypium > Gossypium bickii. The sequence goes on along the minus strand of CP106710.1, from coordinate 63,460,491 downwards.
CAACAGGTTCAAGCATTGGAGTATTCATATTATTTTACCATGACATAAATTATACATTATTACTATAATGAATTTAAGTCAAGAAGTCTTAAATTTATTCAAAAGATGCTACTATAGCCTAATTGCATTTATATTCAATTATTCTACTTTTAAAAATTCATTTTCAACAACCGTCCTATGCTAAACATGCCTAAACAACTATCACAATATTTTCTAAGTTTACAAAGAAGAGTCATTGTCCTCATTAAACATCATTGATAACCATATAGTCACATAATCAGGTAGTTGAATGGCAATTGAATGTTATGGAAAAAGGACTATATGGACAATTAACAATGCAGTCTATATGCACAACACACCCCCAAACCTAAGGGATGCATTATCCTCAATGCATGAACAGGTAAGAATTAAATGAATAAAAAGTACATGAATGCATGAAACAGATAAAAACCAAATTGAATGATCATGAACATATAAAAATCAAAGCTTGGAGGGGAAGGAAATTACTTCACTTGGGTTGTTTAGATTTCCTTGCAGCTCTCTTATAATGTTACGGCCTGTCCTGGTCATCACTATCAGCTTGAATTGTTTTACTAACAACCTTCTTGAATCTTTTTCTCTGAAGCTAGTTAATGGGTACTTCTTCCTCATCATCGTCGGTGTTGGACTTTTTGAGTTCATCGATCAATTGACGAACTGAATGTTCCTTGGACGCCATAGGGGCCTTGGATTGTGATGCAAGTGTAATAGTAGGTTTAGTTGATGCAGGAATATGGTTCACTTCTTTTTCTTGGTTAGATTCAATGTTCACTAATTCTGTCTTCTCTTCATCACCCTCTGGTCCTTTTTGTTCCTTCACCTCAGTGGCATTGTGTGTGGTAGGTCCAAGCTCATCAGCTTCAGCTTTATCCTCGTCCCATTTATTTTCATATGATAACAGCTCCTTTTCATTGGGTGCAAATCCTCCCCTTCTTTATCAGACACCGTGATCTCATTATTAAGGCGATAAATTAGAAATTAAGATAAAGTTACGTAATTAAAGATAAAAACAATAAGAACGAAATTAAAGTAAAATAATTAAAGAAAATAAAAATAGAAAGGACTTTTTTACGTTTTTTCCAATTTCGCAACAATTTTGAGTTGCTAAGTCTCAAAGAGATTGAGTTGCTTCTTCAGTTGACCGAGTGAGTTGAGTAGTTATTGCTCAAATGGACTATTGGAGAGAGAAGATATTGTTTTAGGCAAATGTCTTGCAAGCTATTCTTCCACTATCGTTTCTAGCAAACCAATGGCCTGGCAATATTCACTCTCATCAACACATTTCAGGGCATCAAATATGTTGAATGTAACTTGCTAATCATTCACCTTTATAGTTAGTTTGCCTTTCTACACATCAAATAGCTGAGTAAATGATGGAGGTGATCATCCTTCAGGTTGCTAATATTGTTTTGCTGTAGCTTTTTTTGCTGGCAACATGATCTAATTCTGCCACAACATTTTTATACTGACCATTTCCAAAGTTGTATGCTTTTCAGTTGGTTTTGATATCTTTTCATGATCGAGTCTTCAGTCATCCTCTTCTATCGTGGCATCTTTAACAACATCATTCAACTGAGTTTCACTTCTGATAGTGATTGCTTTGCAATGCTCTTTTCCTTATGATCTCGAATTCTCAGTGTCACTTGGTAAAGTTCATTGTTGTCTGGAACTTAATGCAGTGGCAATTTATCCCACTTGATTCTCCAGAGCTCTTAAGAAAGTTGTTTGGCTTTGAATATTCACATCATTCTTAGCCATATACTCCTTTAATAGAGCTTCCATAGTTGATGTTGAAGATGACGAACATTTTTGTACATTTTCCCGCGACATTTGGTTAAGTGTATCCAGGTTGTACACCTGCCACATTCTGTCGACTAACATTGCTAGCATTTCCCATTCCTTAATTACTCCAGCTGAAATTAAGATGTTGTTTCCACCCTGGATTATATGTGTTGGAGTAGAGATTGTTGTTGCTACAATTAAAATTCCCTATGTAACACGCATAACCTGGATTGGATAGGCATTCATAAAAAACATGATCTTCTCCACAGTATATGCATGCTAGATTTACAACCATCATCTCCTGTACTGCAGAGGGTCTTTTCAAAGTTTAAATCATATTTGTTAAAGATGATACCTGAGCTATTAAAGATGTAATCGCATCAAGTTCCATTGCTTCAGCAACTCTTCTGCCACTACCAACTCTAGTAGTGGGGTATTGATAATTGACTCTCCTTTCCAAAATTTCATATGCCTTATTGTATGATTTATCTTGCAAAGCCCCATTGGCAGATGCATCAACTACCATTCTTGTATGGACATTCAATCTATTATAAAATATTTCCATTTGTGTCCAGTGTTGGAAACCATGCATTGGACATTTTCGCAGTAATTCCTTGAATTGCTTCCAAGTTTCAAATAACATCTCATCCTTTCATTGCCGAAGAGATGTAATATCATTTCGTAACTTGGCGTTCATATTTGGAGGAAAATATCATAGCAAAAAACTTTGACAAATTTCATTCCTAGATGTCATCATTCCTGATAGTAAAACAATTAACAATGCTTTGGCACAATCACACAATGAGTAAGTAAATAACTTGAGTCTAAGCGCATCTTCATGAACACCCTGCTACCTAAATGAATCACAGACCTCCAAAAATAGTCTTAGATGTAGTCATGGATCTTCAGTAGGTAACCCACTAAACTGCCCTACGGTCTGTAACATCTAAAACATTACTGGTTTTGATTCAAAGTGTTAAGCTTGAATATGTGGCCTAACAATTCCTGGATTTAGATCATCCAAAATAAGCACTACATGTTCTCTGATAGGTCGGTCTCTGTCATGTATGATTCAAGGAATATCAAAAATCATTTCATTCTGAAGTACTAGATCTTCTCTGATTGGATCATTTCTAATTCCCTCCATTTCTCTTAACTCTTTTCTTCTTCTCTTTAATGTCCTTTCAATTTTAGAATCAAAACAATGTTCTATATCCTCCTGAATGTTTCTTCTCATGCACTAATAAATACTAATTATCACTAAAAAAGTAGGAATAATAACAAATCAACTTTTCATCATGGTTGCCAAACCCCAACAACAACGACAAAAACTTGTTGCATGTAAAATACTAATGTAATTATAGAAGTGTACAAGTCACTCAAGGAATAAAGTGATGAGTAAGTATCGTCTCCAAAGGGATAAAAAATTTGTAAGAAATTGATTAAGTTATTATAATGCTATTAACTATACCGAATATTGGGAAATATTTTTAAACTGAATAAGAAAGTGATATAGTGAATTAATGTAATTTAATGCTGAAAACAAAAAGTTGATATGACAAATAAAATGTAGTGGCAAAGTACAGAGAAAAGCAAAAGTAATTCTGTTGTTGAATGAGCAGGGCTAGAATTGTTCAGATGAAATGTTCATATCAAAATAATGCCATGAAAAAATATTGTCTAATCATCTTCTCAGAAAATTACTACTGTAACTTGCCAATTTTGATAGATAGATTTAAGCTAGAAATATGAGTTATTGTATGTCTATAGAACTTTGGATTAATAACTACAATGAGCGATCTTCTCTACATAATTCACAACATTTATGTCTAGAGTGCTACGAGTATTCTGTCGAATATTTGCTTGCATCACACGATTTTAGATCTAGTATATTTAACCTTTTTAGAATTCAAAATACATCTATGAACACAACATATAATCAACTATGTCTAGAGCTTGCATGCATTAATTTAAAATAAGAATTAATTGAATGGAACAGTGATATAGGAAAATTCAAACCATGAACATTAAGGATGATCAACACCCACCCCAATCACTCCAACCCATAAAAGGTTTAGTTTTTGGGTGGAAAAGTATACACTGGAATTAAATCATTCATCAACATTTTCAAGAAGTTTGAATCACAGAAATTAAGAAAACTAAAGGTAGAACTGTAGGATTTCTCGCCACACTCCAACTTCTCTTTTATCTTCTGATCATTTGCGAATCCAGGATAGATGTCTCTTTCTCTTCTTCACATCTATATTATGCTCTTTGTAGCTGCTACCCTTTCTTTCTCTAAAATTCTCCAATGGACTTTTTCTCTGTGCATAGAGAGGTTGCTGTCACTAGTCTCTTCCTCAAACAATTTCTCCTCCTCTTTTTCTTCTTCTCTTTCCTTCTTTTATTGGGTAGATCCGTCCCACCTCAGCACACATTTTTCACTCCTCTTTTTAGGTTCGTTTTTCTGGTGCTCGTCCAGCTGCCTGAGAGTGACGTGGATAGAGCGCTGAGTCATCTTCCCAGAATTGCCATGGCAATTTTGTTGTCAATCAATCCTACCAATTGCCACGATAATGTTTTAGTTCCCTTATTTTCTTTCTGCATCCTCTTCATCCTCTTATTCTACTTGCACCTGTGTTCACACAGAACTACACCTTTTCACCCCAAGTGATAAAAGTAACAAATAATGGCCAATGTAGTGCAATCCAAGCTTTGTTATGTGGTGTTCTAAATTTATCCTAAAAATGTAGATGTATTTACTTTATTTTAAACAATTAATTCCATCTAGAGGGCTAAAATATAACTCTTTTCAAGAGTTACAACATGCCACAAAAACAAAATATAACGATTTCAAGATCTACCGAAATTGAATCTTGATAGTGTGAGCCTTGAAGTTGATCCGACTGCCTAGTTTCACAAAATGTCAACTTTAGGAAACATGGAATGAAATAGAGTAAGCTATAATAGCTTAGTAAGTTCATAGATTCTAAAACAAAACCTTCCAACCATTTTGACATCATTTCAAACAAATTTTAAACACAAAATATTAATTTATTAAATTTCATCAGTTAACAATTCAATAGTCATATAAACATATCCTTTCTAAGTAATTTATAAAGTCAATACATATACTTTATTTTAACAGATACCCTGATGAACTATAGTAACATAATTCAGATACTTGCTAAACTACACAACACCAGAAAGTATCGTAATGCTATATAGAGGCACTAAAGTGCAAACAGAGGCACCAAAGTGAAATCTCATACAGGTGCACATTCTAACCCTATTGGCATGCCGATCATTTACTACGTTCAAACAGGCATTAAAGTTAGGTTTGTAACATTTAATAATTAGAGGCACTTCCTTGTTACTAGTACACATGATCTAATAGTTCATGTCCATTCAGAAATTCATATGATTCATACTTCACCAATGTTCAACAATTCTCAATTTAGTCCTTACTATATAAATCATACTTCCCAGTATTCAACAATTCTCAAATTAGTCCTTACCCACCTTAGCATTTATATATAACATTTTAATTTCAATTCATAATGTTATCAACATATATAAACATATTACAACAACAAACAATTTTATAAACACACTTCAATACGCTATGAACTTACCTAATACAACCAACAACCAAATTTGTTCGTAGGGACTATTCTGTAATTTTTACTTTTTATCGATTTTCCACAGTACGATTCGATCCTTAACGTATATAATAATTCATTTCACATGATTAACTTTTAACATTTTAAACCATCTAGATTCATTAATATAATATCTTTTATTCATTTTGCACAATTTCCCTAAAATTTTGTATTTTTTCAATTTAGTCCCTAAAGATGAAACTATTATATTTTTCAAAATCCAGCTTTGATTTTCAATCCCATTACAATTTCATCACGTATAGCCCTCAAAAACATAATTTTTAGAAATTACATAACAAAGTTTACATTATTTCAAATTGGTCCTTATACACAAAACTAACAAAATTTACTTAATAATTTAGTCTTTAAACATATCTAAGCTTACAAACATACCATTAAATATCGGAAGCTTCAATTATCATCAATGGCAATATATTAAAACTTTAACAGTTTTGAAAATGAAGATATAGGTTAGTTGGACCTAGTTGCAACGACTTCAAAAACATAAAAATTATTAAAAACGGGCTTAGAATAGACTTACATGCAAGAACATAAGTTGGTCAAACTTTAGAGTTTCAAAAATTGTGTTCCCATGTGTTTCTTTTCGGTGGAAAGTCCGAATAAAGATGATGATGTTTACGGTTTATTATTTTAACCATTACTAATGTTACTATAACATGATTTAACATAATTTAATTTCGAAAAATAAGCACTAATTGTACAAAACAATTAAAAGGTGTTAACTTTCTACATTAGACCTTTAATAATCATTAAGTAAACATTTTAGTTCACAAAAATCAATATAGATAAACTTTTACGGTTTTTACGATGTAGACCTTTTTTCTTAATTAACTATCTAATCAATTCAATTTTCGAACCAAACTTTAAACCACTCATATAATAGATCAATAAATAACCAATAATAACATTTATAAGCTCGGTTATGAGAATGAGGACCCGGTACCTCATTTTTCAAAACCACTAACTTTCTGTACACACCACTTGTACCTTGATTAGCTGACCAAATAATAAAATATATTAAGTCACGATTCACTATTATAATATAGTTAACTCATAAATATTACTTAATAACATATCTATGGAATCTCTCATCAAAATTGTGGTTCTAGAACCACTATTTTTAACACCACTGAAAAATGGGTTGCTGTAGGTTTAGCTATTTCTTTTGAAGGGTTATGATATAGATCACTCTCAACTACTCACCTACCTAGTAGTTGCATTTACAAATATGTTTGGCGAACTATGTTTGTAGATGTGTTTTAGCAAACAATGTTTGCAGATGTAATTTGGCAAATTAGGTTTGCAATTATGTTTGTTAAGCTTAGGATACATAATAGTACATGATTATCTTCTTTCTTAAACTTGTATCCTATGTACATTTAGAATTTGTAAAATGTCTCCTAGAAGAGTAAATGTGAACACGAACCATGCTAATGTAGTTGGGAACCTTCTAGAGGTTGACAGGACTTCGTCATAACCTGTGCAACCTTACAGGATGAATGGTTTGGATAAGAGTGTTGAACCATTGGTACAAGACATGATCAAGACTTTGAAATGAGTCGCTGGTGCTAACACTACCCCTAGCAGTCCAGGATTACCACTAGAGCATTTGCGAGCTCTGGCTGGTAAGGAATTCAATGGTGTTAGGGGAGCTAATCCTACTAAAGCAGGGTATTGGCTTGAGGGTATTGAAAAGATCTTTGAGAAAATGCCTTGTACCGAGGAAGTAAATATGGGATGTACTGTGTCTTTACTCACTGACAAAGCCCATTACTAGTGGAACATTTTGAAGCAGGGAACTACTGCGAAACCGAATTACTTGGGATTTCTTCCTGGAAACATTTAAGAAGTTCATGGGTGAGCAGTACATGGAAGCTCACAAACGTGAATTCATTATCCTGGTGCAAGATGAACTATATGTAGTTAAGTATGAGGTAGAATTTTTTTGACTAAGCTAGTACACAGCCAAGAAGGTCTATTTGGAAAGGGATTATTGCAAAAGGTTTTGCTTTGGGCTGCATCGGGACATCCAACTTTATTTGGTAGCTCATGACCTGAAGAATTCGTGGATAAAGTGAAAACTGCCAAAAAGGTTAGAACAGTGGCTCTTGAAACTGTAATGGGGTTTGGAAAATTAATAAACCATAATTTACACATATTTTAACCCCATGCTTGGCCTATTTTTGGATGAATTTTTATTAGAATTGATGAATTCGATGCTCCTAATCCTTTAATTTCATGTTTTACACTCAGGAGAGCTTAGGGAGTCGAACAGAACGAGAAACAGGCCAAAAGGGGACAAAATGGGCCTACATCAGAAAATGTACACGGGCAAACCACATGGCCGTGTGTGGCAAGAAGAATCGAGCACGGTCTAAGAAATCGAACACGGGCATGTCCCTGCCGTACCTAAGTTTAATTCTATTCAGAATAGGCTACTTGTGGGCCAAGAAAGGCATTCCAAAGCCTATATAAACACCCTAGGGGTAACTAAAAGGGGGACGTGGAGTAGAACGCTGAAAATACTCAAAGACAACCATCGAGAGAAGCTTGGAAGAAGGATCTCCATCAAGACTAAAACTCTCCTATCAATTTCTCTTGAAGTTTTTGGGTTTTCTTATGTTTAGCAGTTCTCCTTATTTTAAGATGTTTCCTTCTATCAGTATGAACTAAATCCCTTAAATACCTAAGGGGATGAAACCTAGATGGATCTTATTATTATTTGATTTATAAGATAAATACTTGTTCTTATTCTTAATTGTTTCCTTTTCGTTGTTTCCTTCGGTTGTTTCCTTTTCGTTGAGGAACAAAGTTAAATAGTGGTTGAACTCGTTACTACGAGGATCAATTACTACATGGGAGCAAATGACCGAAAAGTTTTTGTTGAAATATTTTTCACCGGCTAAAATGGCTAATTTGAGGAATGATATCTCTTCTTTTGTGCAAAAGGATTTAGAAACACTTTACGATGCGTGGGAGAGATACAAAGATCTACTGAGAAGATGCCTTCACCATGGGTTACCTTTGTGGCTACATGTTCAAACCTTTTACAATGGTGTGAACCCCTCAACTAGGCAGTTGATTGATGTAGCCGCTGGCGGTACACTAAACAACAAAACACCTGAGGCTGCCTACGAATTCATTAAAGATATGTCGCTGAATAACTATCAGTGGCAAGTTATGAGGACAAAGCCGACAAAGATAGCCAGTGTTTTCAACCTCGACGCATATCAAATCAAGTAGAGCTTTTAAATAAAACAATTGACGGTTTGTATGGTTCTTCACTGGTACATCCAGTGATGCTGTGTGATACGAATGGAGGAGGGACAAACAATACAGAATATCCATCCTACAATCCTGGCATAGAAAGCGAGCAGATGAACTATATGGGTAATAATTTTAGACCTCAAAATAATCCCTATAGTAACACTTACAATCCAGGTTGGAGGAACCACCCAAATTTCTCATGGGATGGTCAAGGAAATTAGAGACAACAACCACCTCCAAGTTTTCAACAACAACCTTACCCACAGGAGAAGAAGTCGACCCTTGAGGATATGCTAACAAAGTTCATCTCGGTGTCAGAAACTCGTTTTCAAAACACCGAAACAACACTCAAAAATCAACAAGCGTCAAGGGCTCGAGAACCAAATATGTCAGCTTGCCAAGTTGATATTAGAATGACCACAAGGTAGCTTGCCAAGCAACACTAAAACTAACCCAAAGGAGCAACTTCATGCCATTACTGCTCACAATAGTGAAGGGTTAGACGAACCAAACCCGAGGTAAGAGGATGGTAGATAAAGGTAAGGTTGAGGTAAGCCATGATAAACCAAAACTGGCAAATACAGAGTACAAACCTCATGTGCCATATCCTAATGCGACGAAGAAAGACCGTATAGATGAACAATTCGGTAAATTTCTTAAGCTTTTAAAAAATTACATATTAACTTACCGTTTATTGAAGCTCTTTCACAGATGCCCAATTCAAAAAAAATTAAAAGAGCTTCTGACAAATAAATGGAAGTTAGACGATGCGTCACATGTGGAGCTAAATGCAGTATGCTCAGTAATTTTACAAAATAAACTACCCCGCAAATGAAAAGATCCAGGGAGTTTTACAATTCCTTGCTTAATTGGTGGCTTATCTATTAATAATGTTTTAGCTGATTTAGGGGCAAGTATCAATGTTATACCTTACAAATTGTTTAAACTGCTAGGTCTTAGGAAACCCAAACAAACTAGGATGAGCATTCAAATGGCTGATAAATCCATTAGAGTTCCTAGGGGTATAATTGAAGATGTGCTAGTAAAAATTGATAAATTCATATTCCCAGTAGACTTTGTTGTTTTAGACATGAATGAGGATAGTGATGTTTTTTTAATTTTAGGATGACCCCTTTTAGCAACTGCTAGGACCATTATCGATGTCGATACAAGGGAATTAATTCTTCGTGTAGGTGATGACAGGATTAAACTCAAAACACGTGATTCTGATAAAATATCTAGTGATCAAGATGATAGAATTCCTGTTAATGTAAGTAAACTTAATGTTTAATCTTATTTGCAGGAAATCCCTCAAGAAAAGATGACAGAGTCATGGCCTAGTTTTCATATTGAGAATAGAACTGTTCATGAGGAACGAAGGCTCCAGATCGAGGAACTAGACGAATGGAAACCACACGTCAAAGAGAAATCGAGAAAACACGATAAACTAAAGCGACTCCATAACAAGCTTAAGGATGGGACAAACCAAATTTAAGATCGGGGATCAGGTATTGTTGGATAGAACAGACCCTTGAATCGCCACTTCGAACCTTAATACAAATGGAATGATCCCTTTCAAGGCACTTAATGTCTTCCCATATGGATCAGTCGAGGTAACTAATTCTAAGTTCGACACTTTTAGGATAAACACTACTCAACTCAAACTACATATTGATAAAAGAACTGATATCAGGGGAGAGAAGGAGTGTCAACTCCTCGAACCACCATGACCATGCAAATGAGAGGTAAGTCTAGCTTAAGACTTTAAACGAGCGCTTCTCAGGAGGCAACCTGAGCACTTACCTCACTAATGTCATTATTTTTAATTTTTAACACATGGCTAAACAAACCAAATTAATAAAGCGCAGTTTTCCTTATCCACATGGCCTTGCACATGGGCATGGCCGTGGCCGTGTGGACACCACGAGTAGGTATATCGGCGTGGCGGAGACCATGCAGGAACAGGACAAAAATTTTCCCCAAAACACGGATTGCGATAAAATGCAATGGTTGTGCGATGCGGTCGTGGTCGTCACTGACTAAAAACACGGCATGCAATTAACCCAACACGGGCGTGCCTTAAGACCGTGGTAGAAGCTGAGTAAATCAAACAGGCGTGCGACACACCCATGCTTATAAGTCGTGGTTGATACTGATCAATCAACATGGGCATGGAAATCTCTACACAGGCGTGGGAGAAACGAATGAAGCATCACACCGCCGTGTGATTCGACCGTGTGACCTAACACGCCTAGGGCACACGGGCGTGTGCTACGACCATGTGTCCCAATCTCTATTTAAACCCCCTTCTTCTGTTCACTTATTTCCCCAAATCTTCTTCCCCCAAACTCTAGCCACTGCACCCCTTTCCGACCACCACCCTCCTCCCCCACTTTCTTCCCTCCTCCCTTCTTCGACAGCCCGAAACCCCCCTTTTCCCTTTTCTTTTCCCATTGTCTTTCTTCCTTCTTTTTCCTTACCCCCGTTTGAATTCATATCTATTTTATTTTTATTCTTCATGACATTTAGATTTAGCTTAGGGTACCATAGGTTAATATTGTTAATACTACTTTTGTTAGGAATATTCTATTATTTAGGACTATTTAAATATTACCTGTGGTAATGCTTGGATGTTTTTTTAGGCACACAATGACTTTTACTCGAGGCAAGACCAAGGCCGTCATCCCCGCTTCAAAAAATCGGAAGGATTTCGGTGCAGTCTCTCCATGCGCGACCATTGTACAACAGATATACCACAACTTCCTTATAAGTTCATGCCGGCTGCTTAATCTACTCGACAAGACAAGGACCTTGGGGTCCATTTATTTTTTCTTTTTCTTTTATTTTGATTTTTCAATTATTTCCCTTTATTTTTCTTGTCTTTAATTTATATTTGTATATTTTAATTTCTTTATATCTCTGCCTGTTTCTTATCGAGTACCGATAACGAAATCAATTACTAAAACTCCCTAAGCCTTTACTAAAGACTCTTCAGTTTCAAAAGGTTCAAGGTTCTATTAAGGAACGACCACACCACCGAAGTATCCTCCCCCACGTTCACCTCGACCCAAATTTATCAGATTTCTTTTCATTGACTCCATTCAAAATTCAGGAAGTTTCACTTCTCTCCCTATCTTATGATTTTGTTCCTCTATTACTATTATCTATCTTTGTACATTGAGGACAATGTACATCTTAAGTGTGGGGAGGTTAATTATAGTATTATTAGAAAATCCCTGAATTATGTCTTGTACTTAAGCAATTTTCTCATATTACTATTAGAATGAAATTTCTATTAACTTATGATTTTTATTGATATGTTTTGGATTAAGTCATAGATAATTGTGCATTGATGGTTTAAACCTTAAGATATTAGAGAATCAAGCATGATATGTCTATTTCAGAATTAAAAATTTTTTAGGTTGTTTCCTTAAATTTAAATATTACTTTGAAGTCTGAAATTTGTAAGGTTGACATCAAAAACCATAAATTCTATAAGTCTTTGAGCCTTTGAGAGCATATATTTTTCTTGCTCACTTTATTGATTGTGAGTGTGTCAATATTGATTTGCTATTCTAGAACTTGCTTCGATTATGCATGTCGAGACCACACTTTTGATTTGATATACTGAGATGATAAAGCCAACTAGGATCTAACCCACTTACTCCATAAAAAGCCTAACCTTATAATTAACCCCTAGTAAACCTCTTTGATCTTAATAAACTGTTTCTTGATTTATCCTTAATATTAACCCAAAGACCTATTCTTTTTGATTCATTGAGAATTTTTCCTATTCTTTTAGCTCCTTTTTGTCGAGATTTGATTTGAGCAGATGCCTAACTATGTTCTTTATTTCAGATGTTATATTTTTACTTATTCTTAAAAAAAATTCATTATTTAGTTCTATGGTTGTTAAGCTTAAGTAGTTAATTTCACATGTTTAGAAGAAGTTCATGTTATTTTTCAGTTCATGTAATTATTCAGTATTAGTTATTTTCCTAGTTAGGTATATTGCCAATTCAATCTTGATTCTAAACCTCTAATTCAACCTTTATCCACACCTTTAACCCAAGCCCTATTACAACCCTTTTTAAGACCTTTTGATGTGTGTATCATCTCATTTTACAGTGGTGGAGATTTGATTTTCATGCAAGCCTATGGTAATAACTTTTCATATTTGACTTCTGAGTGCTTAATTTGACCTTAAAGCACTTTGAGTGATTTGAGTGAATCATTAGTGAGGATGTCAATTCTTGTCGGTTTTAGATCAAAGATAATTATTTAGATAAGGGAAAACACCTATTTTTTTGCGCTATAAAAATTTATGACTTAAATGTTTGAATCTTTAGGACTCTTTTAGTTAAATTATCAATGTATGAATTATCTATGAATTATTATGAAACATTATTAATGAGAATTATAAATTGAGGAATTTAATTTTAATTTTGAGTTGAGGATATTGCTTGAGGACAAGCAAATGCTTAAGCGTGGGGATATTTGATAAACCATAATTTACACATATTTTAACCCCATGCATGGCTTTTTTTGGATGAATTTTCATTAGATTTGATGAATTCGATGCTTCTGATACTTTAATTTCATGTTTTACACTCAGGAAAGCTTAAGGAGTCGAAAAGAACGAGAAACGGGCCAAAAAGGGACAAATGGGCCTACATCAGAAATCAACATGGCCTGAACCAATGTATAGGGGCAGACCACATTGTCTTGTATGGAGAGAAGAAGAGAGCACGGTCTAAGAAATCGAACATAGGCATGCCCTTGCTGTACCTAAGTTTAATTCTATTCAGAATAGGCTACTTGTGGGCCAAGAAAGGCATTCCAAAGCCTATATTGTAACATCCTAAAATTAGGGGTCTAGCATTTTTGCACTATTGCATGTGTTGAGCTTGCTTAGCTTGTTATTTCGGTGTGTTTGGGGGTCCTAGGGAGGCTTGGGTTCGAGCCCAAGCCTTGGGAAAGTTTTGATTTTTGGGCACTTTAGGGGGGAGGGCTGTTGGAAGCAAGACTTAAAGAAATTTGTTTGTGTCTTGCTAACACAAGAGAGCATGTGGCAAGGTGGTGTGGCGTCAAGGGGAGTACAAGGAGGTTGGAAGTTTGAATCTCACAAGCTGTATTTTGGTGGCTATTATTTTGTGTTTGGAAGAGGAAGAAGCAGAGTTGAGTTCAAACTCTGCTAGGGTGGTTGAAGAATGAGTCAAATAGTTTGAATGGGAGGTGGAGAGTGTTTGGTGGAGCAAAAAGAGGTGAGAATCATGGGATTGGAGTGAGAGGTAGTAGTGCCCGAATGTGGGAGTGTTGGGGGAAGAGAAATTCTGCTAAGGGGTGGTGTTTTGGCACTTTTGGCTAGTGAGGAGTAGGTGCTGGATTTCTTTAGTCTCTCTAGGCATTTTTGCATTTTTGGGCATTTTCTACTCAAGCATTTTCGGGTCCTTCCCTTTTGGCATTTCTTTTCTTCTCTTGGTACATTTTCTCCCTTCTTGCTTTTCTCTCTTTGGTACATTGGGAGCAGCTTGGAAAAAGGATCTCCATCAAGACTAAAGATTCGCTATCAATTTCTCTTGAAGTTTTTGGGTTTTCTTATGTTTTGTAGTTCTCCTTATTTTAATATGTTTCCTTCTATCAGTATGAACTAAATCCCTTAAATACCTAAGGGGATGAAACCTAGATGGATCTTATTATTATTTAATTTATAAGATAAATACTTGTTCTTATTCTTAATTGTGAGTTCTTATTCTTGTTTTGATAATTCAGGTTATTGATTCAAGTCGGATGTGCTCATTCAGAGGAGCAAAGTCCCTGTTTAAGAGTAGATCGATACAATTAAGCGGATTTGATTGCAACCCTAAAAATAGGGAAATAAGGGGATCCATAGATCGAGTTAATGCAACAATAGGGGTTTTAATTAGAAAGAGATTTCAATTAACCAAACTAGAGTCAGTTGTTTTTAGTCTTGAAAGAGACATTAACATAATTTAGGGATTTCTACGGATTAAGACAAGTGAATAAATCATATGGATCAAAAGTAATAAGTGAAGTCTAGGTGGATTTTTCCTTGGGTATTACCTATCTCATAAAGTTTTCTAAAAGTATTTTCCCAATTCATTCTCTGTCGTGCTTTTAATTTGTTTTAGTTTAAAAGAAATCACTTCAATTCTTAGGCTAGATAATAGAAATATAGTAATTACTAGTACTCTTGGTCCTTGTGGATACGTTTATTACCGGTCTTACCATAACTATACTATTAAACGATAGGTGCGCTTGCCTTTATTGTGATCATAGTTAGTTAAAGACACAACAAAAACAAATGTCTAGATAGTCTAGGTGAACATCCAAAAGGAATTGCAAATCACATAACTCTGGCAAAAATGTTAGACACGATGTCCAATTAAGACAATCGCAACAGCAGGGTAACACTTAGGCTAAGAAAGGAGGTTCGATCAAATCGACAAGTTGGCCACTTTGTGAACACAAACATCTTGGAGAATGCCAAAATTTGATTGAAGGGTGTTTCAAGTGTGGGTCTAAAGAACACATGTTAAGGGACTACCTAGAACGACAAGAGAGATCGTAAACTCAGAACTCAACCTCCACACCAGTGTGAGTAAGAGTCTGCAGTCGAGGTCGAGCTAGAAATAGGGAAGCGAGGCAGGCTGGGCAGTGAACCTTATCATACACTATTGTTATACAAGTATAGACATGAGGGCTTGCAAGAGTATATGTATTTAAGGAACAATAGGATCAAGGAACGACTGATGTAATCACAAGTACCTTCACTCTGCGAACTATTCCATTATTTTCTTTGATTGATTATAATTCTACACACTCGTATGTTTTGAACCAACTGGCCAGTGAAAGTATAATAAAGGTATGACTTTCAGTAGTTTGTTTGGTGAAAATGTACTTGTCAATAAAATATATCATAGGTGTCCCTTAATGGTCCAAGTACATGTCTTCTTCTTCAATTTGATGGAATTACCTTTTCATGGGTTTGACACAATTCTCAAAATGGAATGGCTGACTAAACATAATGCAACAGTATATTTTGAACTAAAAAGAGTAACTCTGTGAAGTGCTGAAGGAGTGGAAGTTTTTGTTTGAGACTTAACCCAATTTTTGTCTAACATGGTTTCGACAATCAAAGCTGAGAAGATTATGGGTAAAGTTTGTGAGGCCTATCTAGCTTAAGTGATGGGTTCGTAGGATAAAGAGTTAAGGGCTTACGACATTCAGATAGTAAAGGATTATCCTGACGTATTTCTAGACGAGTTACTTGGTTTACCCCCAAATTGCTAACTGGAGTTTGCCATTGGATTATATCCCTAGTAAAGGTCTAGTGTCTGTTACATATTATCACATTACACCAAAAGAGCTTAAGGAACTTAAGGTACAACTACAGGATCTGCTTGACAAAGGTTTCATTCGACGAAGTGTATCACCTTAAGGTTTGCCAGTTCTATTTGTAAAGAAGAAGAATGGTTTTTTGAGGTTGTGTATCGACTATAAGCAGTTAAACAAAAATAGTGTAATAACTGGTTTTTCAGTAGTGTTAAAAACTGTGGTTTTGGGACCACAAATCTGACGTGTAAATCAGTAATAATTAGTATTTAATTTATATTATACATTTATAATTTATAATATATTTTTGATTTGGTAAATTTTAGTTAATTGTTTAATAGCTAAATCTAAGTGGGTTTGAAAAATGGGGTATTAAAACCTTGTTTCTGCAAATCAAGTTTGTAAATATTTTAATTAAAAATTTATAATAGAAATTTTAATGTTTGAATAACTAACTAATTAAAAAGGACTAATTTGTGAAGGATGTAAAATCTAGTAATTATTGAATTACAATGATTAGATGGTTTAATTATTAAATTAGGGAGGTTTATATTGCAATTATACCATATTATTAATTAGTGGATGATTATAGGTTTGTGTTTAGTTAAAATGTAAGTTTAAATAAGGGGTAAGCTAGTAATTAAGTAAAGTACAAAAAATTATCATCATCTTCTTTAGCATATACTCCACCGAAAATAGAAAAGGGAAAACCCCATGGATGGATTTTGAAGGTTCGACCATTGCTAATGTTGCATGTAAGTCCGTTTTGAATCTGTTTCTCGTAATTTTTATGTCTTTTGAAATAGTTGTAGCTTAATCTAGCTAAGCTTAATCTAGCAAACTCGGGGATCAATTGTTAAAACTTTTAAAAGTTTACGAATTTACCATGAATGGTCTAAGTGTGTTTGTAACTTTAATTGATAGATTATTAAGCTTGGTTGTAAAATATAAGTATTTTGTTAAGTGATTTTTTATGATTTTAATGTTTAGGGATTAAATTGTTGAAATAGTAAAATTTAGTGTAAACTGTGTGAAACAAGGAAAAATATGGGCTATTATAAAACTAAGCGAAAATCGGCTAGCATGATTTTTAATTAAAAGTGGTTAAATTGCAAGTTTTGAGTTTAGGGACTAAATTGCATAAAAGGTGAAATGTTGGGGATATTTTTGTAAATTTCCCATTCATAATTATATTAAGTTATTTGAACGGTTTAATTGAATGAAAATTAATATTTAGATCAAGAAACGAACCAAACAAATCTAAACTGATAAAAAGCTAATGTGTCAGATTAGTCATCGACTTTGTTTTTACAACTATTTTTGTCAAGGTAAGTTCGTATAATTGTTAATTCATTATTTGTAGATTTGTTTAAATGTTAATGAATAATTATATTAATTATAACTTAAATGATTATTATCTGATATATGCTTAATGAGATCAAATGATTGTGGTGATCAATTGATGAATTATGGAAAATGTAAATTTCATGAATATGCATATGAAATGTTATATCGAAAAAGGAATCAAAGGATGTTGTAACACCCCTCACCCGTATTCAATGCTGGAATAGAGTTTTGGAGCATTACCGGACTTATAACACAATTACACATACATTTTCTCATACATTTCCAAATTTCATTCAAATATCAATCAACACATTCATATCGTCACTAATAAGAACCTACGAGGCTTTAAACATGCATTGGGAGTGGTTCAGGACTAAACCGATAACTTTGGAAACTTTTTGAACATTTAAGAAATTTTCAAAAAAAAGGGGGACACACACCCGTGTGGTCCGACCATGTGTCTCACACGGCCAACAAGCATGCCCATGTCATAGCCCATGTGAACATTCGAAATAGGAGCACATGACCGTGTCCCAGCCCGTGTCTGACCCCGTGTAACTCTCTGTCCTGGGTCACACGACCAACATACATGCCCGTGTGCCTTAAAATTGGCCATACACTCCCGTGTGCCAGGCCGTGTGCTAGGCCGTGGCAAATCTATAGGGTATACTGACTTATGCCACACAGCCAAGTCACACGCCCGTGTGTGAGGTCGTGTGAGGCATACTGACGTAACTTCAATTTCAACACTAGGGGACAGACGACCATGTAATGTAACCGTGTGTCACACACAGCTGAGCACACGCCCATGTCTCTGCCCGTGTGGACAAAAATAGACTATTTACCAAGCTAATTTGCCACCCAAACTTGTGTACAGCTGCATCAAATTCAAATGCACCAATACATAACATATATGAACATTTAAAACAACCTCAATCAATCATTAATCATACCATTTCAATACTAACAAATACAAGACACATTATATCCCAATACGCCTTCCACATCATACCAAATTGCACATATTCAAACATAAAAAATGACCCAACTCAAATATGCATTATTTATTCTAATTTCACAAGCAAACCATTATCCACGACTCAACCATTTGACACTAAACATACCTATTACCATCAAGAATCCCACAACCATTATCCAATACATTTCACAAAACATAAGCCACATGCACACTTATATATATATAACCAAATATATACAAACCAAAACATAACCATTCACAAGCCATCTCAAATGGCAAAACTCATTACCAAAATACATATCAAAATGACCAAAATCTTATACATGCCATATGACCAAACCATAAGCTCAACAGTAGCAAAGTGATGGTTGGATAGTGTAACGTAGTCTCCGACGATCCCCTAATCCGAGCTAGCTTGATTTTACTATAAAACAAGGAAAATTAAACAAAGTAAGCTATTAAGCTTCATCAACTCGTATGAAATAAACTCAATCTTAACACAATTATACAAATCATTAGATTTGAGCATAATAACATGTAATTCATTTAACTAACAAACCTTTAACAATTTATATCATAATCTTATGTATGAACTTCATAACTTCTTCGTTTTAAGCTTATACGATTTATGTACATACCTGTACTATCTCGTTCAATCTCATACTCAACCACGTCTTTCATTTACCCGTTGAACCATTCGGAATACTATCGAATACATGGGAAACTCACACACAAAGTGCCACATATATAGACGAAGCTATCTCAATCACATATCACCTATATGCTCACTCTCGAGCTATCAACGGGCCTACTCATACAAGCTGTGGGTCAAGACATAGCTACACAGTGCTGCTCATACAAGCTGTGGGTCAAGACATGGCTACACGGTACTGCTCACACAAGCTGTTAAGTAACTACAACACATGCCGATATACCCAGCCACCAGTAGGATGTACAGGACAAGCACCCGGATCACATAATCACAATAATCCCTAATGGCATGTCACTAGTATCCAAGTCTATTCCTAAGGTTCAATCAAGAATTTCAATACCGAATCATCATCAAATCATTGTCGAATATGTCTTAATACCGTATTCACAGTTTATGCAATATCAAAGCATTAAAAATATAATTATAACAAAGCTTATTACATACGAACTTACCTCGAATACAAAAACAGCAAAATGAATCGATCAATCGAAAACCTTGTTCTTTCCCTGTTCTAGATCTCGATTCAATTTTTTGTGATCTATATAATATCAAATTCTGCTTTTTTAATTACCTTGCTATTCAAGTTAGTCCAAAAAAACACTTTAAAAATACATTTACACTTTTACCCTAGAATTTCACAACTTTTACAATTTAGTCCTATTTCATAAAATCAAAAATCCATGTAATTAGGTCCCTGCCAATGCTATTCAAATTTCTCTTATTACCATAGAAGCCCATATTTTTCATTGATTTCACATTTTAGCCATGAATTTTACACTTTTCACAAATTAATCCCTAATTTACATTTTCACCAAAAACCACTTAACAAACTTGTATAACTATCAGTAAACATTCAAAATATATCATAAAACATCAAAACACACATGTATTCATCAATGGAAACATTCAAATCATTAACAATTTTGCAAAATAGTCCCTAGGCTAGCTAGACCTGGTTGCAACGATCTCAAAAACATAGAAATCAATAAAAACGGGACAAAATCCATACCTTAATGAGCAAAATTAACATAGCCAAATGAGAAGAACAAAAATGGCTTCCTCTAGCCCTAATTTTCAGTGGTGATAGCTTAATGAAGATGACGGTATTATGATATTATTGTTTTAACTTAAGGTATTTTACAATTTACGAATTTAACCTTTATTAAAACATTAAAATTTCATATAAACCATGTCCATCTTTTTCCACTTATAATTCATATGTGCAGGACCTTTACTTTAATATTCTATAGCTATTAGACACCTTTAACTAATAGCATACAAGTTTTACACCTTACACGATTTAGTCCTTTATATCAAGTTAACTAATCTAACGATAGAATTTCTTAAA
Organism: Gossypium bickii; assembly: GCA_025503065.1. Classification (NCBI taxonomy): domain Eukaryota; kingdom Viridiplantae; phylum Streptophyta; class Magnoliopsida; order Malvales; family Malvaceae; genus Gossypium; species Gossypium bickii. The sequence continues at coordinate 63,439,978 of CP106710.1, read as the reverse complement.
TAAATTTTCACACAAACATATTATCATGCCATGGACATTAAAATAATAATAAAATAAATATTTTGACTTCATATTTGTGGTCCCAAAACCACTGCAATTTGACTAAAAAACGGGCTGTTATAGATGTAATGTGTCCTGTTTGAACCTTGTGAATACGTAAGATAAAAATGACATGTCATTAGGGGTTATACGGTTTTTGGTGTTGGTCCTAGATGTACTACTAATGGCTGCGGTCCTGCATTTGTTACGGATTCTCCATAGCTCATGTGAGAAGTATCATGTAGCTAATATCTCGACCCATAGCTCGTGTGAGCATTATAGAAAAGGTTTCAGTTACATGTACAACTACACTTTGTGTGAGCATGATTCTCGTGTATCTGATGTTGTTTCATTTTGTTTAACGAGTAATAAAGGTTTAAATGAATGAACTTAATTGCAAAGAATGCTATAAAACTATAATAGATGGAATGGAAAGTTTTGAAGGTATGAATGTTATGTATTAGAGATGTGATGAATGCTATGTATATGGATTTGCTTCCATAATATGTTCCTTGATATGGATGAATGCTTGATGTTTCATTATTGAACTCCCTAACTTGTGAGGTTGGTGTTGTAATAGGATATGGATAATCTTAAGCATATCGAAAGGAATTATTTATGAATTACATAAATTGAGCCTATTTGGTAAGTTTACGTTTAAGATTTATATGAGCTTACTAAGCATTATTTGCTTATGTTAATTGTTTCATTTTCCTGTAGATCATCGAAAAGCTCGATCGGTTGGAATGTCGTCGGAGCAAAATCACACTATCCATCCATCATTTTGGTAGACTTTGGTTATTGTTGATGGTTATAAATGGCATGTAATAGTGTTTTATGCTATTTGGCCAATGTGATGTGCTTTCAGAGTTCTTGCACATAGCCCACCAACAATAGTAATTACGGTGGTATCGCACACAGCCCACCAATATTTGTTTATTCATGGATTTTATCCGTATCATTTTCCCATTCCGAAGGTTCATCCAAGAATTTCCTCACTTCCTAACATTTTTAATAAATTTCACTAATAAGCATTTGAATTCATAAAATGCATTCATAGGTGAAAGCATATGCAATAAGGATGTATCATTTACACATAAACTTAGCTTGAAACAAAATATGTCAATTTGCGATTTAGTCTGAAACCTTGCCTTTTCCTCAGTCAAGATTCATTCCACGTTCTTCTTGATCTATAATGACATATTTAACTTATTAAATCACCACATTATTCAAAACATTTTAAAGTTTTTATTTTATACTTTCACAAAATTACACTTTTGCCCCTTGGCTCGTAAAATGAAATGTGTACATTTTTCACACATTCAAGTCTAGTTGATTAGTATTCTCTCTTATAGCAACTCACATTTTCAATTATTACACACATTTACTACTTATTTTCCAACCTTTACAAAAAGGTCCTTTGAGGTGTTTTCACTGAAACACCTTTCACAAAAGTTGTATATTCAACACCCAAGATTCATTTTCTTCCATAAAATTTTAGAAATCGACATAAATATTCACATGGACAACTCTAGACTCTCAACCATTTTGCAAAATAGTCCCCTCATTAGCTAGCTTAAGCTTTAAGGGTTCCAAAAGTACAAAAATTATCACGAAAAACCACCAAAATCACTTACTTGTAAAGGTTGAAGTTGCTAAAAATTTTCAAGCTTCTAAAACCCTTCTCTTTATGATATTTTTAGTGGAAGAAGAACTGAAAATGGGAAAAAATGATAGCTTCTTTACTTTATCTTATTTTATTCAATTAAGTCACCAAAACCGACCTAACCATTGACCATGTCTCATCTTTGTCCCTATGGCTGGCCAACACTCTCCCAATGGCCTAATTGCACATTAAGGACCTCCAATTTAATACTCTAAACCTATTTGACACCTCTAACTTGTAAAATAAAACTTTCATACTTTATGCGATTTAGTCCCTTTTCACAATTAAGCATGCAATCACCAAAATTAATGCACCAAAAGTTTCATGCACTCATATAATCTTGATATTACACATAAAATAATATAAAAATAATTTTCTTTGATCTCGAATTAGTGGTTCCATAGCCATTGTTTCGACTAGCCCCAAAAACGAGCTGTTACAACTCAACCCGTTTTAGAGATTTTCGTCCCCGAAAACCTTATCGGTAAAGAGGTTTGGGTACTGTTCTCTCATGGCTTCTTTCGGTTCCCATGTAGGCTCTTCTACACCATGTTTTTGCCACGACACTTTCACTAAGGATATACTTTTATTCCTCAACTGTTTAACCTCTTGAGCCAAAATCTTAACTGGTTCTTCTTCATAGGTCATATCTATTCATACCTCAATTTCAATCGAAGGAATCACATGCAAAGGATTAGAGCGATATCGTTGCAACATCGATACATGAAACACACTGTGTATTCTCTCCAATTTTTTTGGCAAAGCTAATCGATATTCTATTGGTCCAATCCTTTCAATAATCTCATACGGCACTATAATTCGCGGACTCAATTTACCCTTTCGACCAAATCTCAATATTTCTTCCATGGGGATACTTTTAGGAATACTTTATCACCCACCTGAATCTCAATTTCCTTCCTTTTAAAATCCATACATGACTTTTGTCAATCTGAAGCAGCTTTCAGACTATCACGGATCACTTTCTGAAACACCCCAAACCCGGCCCACGAGCCCTGACCGGATCTGGTATGTTCCTCGAGTAAAACAATTCAAAACTCTTGGTTACTTTGGAAAAATTCGGATGGTTTTGAAAGAAATTTTACTTTGTGTTGGGCTCGAGTTGAAAACAAGTTTATTTTTCATTGAAAACCATTTGTTTTAGGGTGTCCATAACATTTAGAGTTTATTTTTAAAATAAATTTACCTAATCTTTAATTTGATAAAAATTCGTAACATAATATATTCAAAAATAAAAAAAAAAAACATGCGTAAAACAGTTCATACTATGGACTTATTACATCACAATTTAAAACCCAAAATAAATCCAAAGTATTTAAAATATAACATGTCCAAAATTAAACAAAATCCCGCACTGAGCATGGCCACCACTAAGCTCCTGCCGACCCGGACCATCACTGAGCATCACCTGAAAAATATTCCCACAATGGGGTTAGTCATACAGACTCAGTGTGTACAACCAACACTAAGTTCCAACGATTTTAGGCACAACAATTCATACATAAGCATATAATTAAATACAATGATGCAAACCCGAACCCAAACTTAGATGCCATCCGCTACACATCACCGTACCAACCTGCACACCGTGGGGACTACTAAGTCAACCCTCCATCCGCTACACGTCATCGAAGGCAGTCGCTAGAGTCGACGTGCTCATCGCCCTTATAAAATTCGTGGCATAGCCACCAGATAAAATATTTGTGACATGAGTCACCACATTCAGATAATGTGACCGAAGTCACCACATTCAGATATTGTGGTATAAAACCACCACATTCACTTCCCCTTTCATAATCACCCATATGCCCCATGTCATACAAATATGCATAAGCCATGTCATATCCCTTATTCACATTCTTATAATTTTACATATGCCATAACATATCATATTATACTCATAGTAGGAGTAGGAAAATGTATCGGAGTACTATGTACCATTGCATGGTACCTTAGCCACATCTTACATATTCTTATTACACATTTATTAAAACATAGCCATAAATCTATAGAGAAATAGTGTGGGGTACACACCTGATATTCTTAGCGAGTTTATAGAAATCCCGAACAACCCGATCTAGCGCTTTAGATCTTTAATCCCTATATTCGGCCAACCCTAAATGTGTTAGTAAAAAAAAACCATTCGGCTAATACTCAATCACTTCATAAGTTAGTTTCGGCTCTTTAAAAACATAAGAAATAGATTTGAACCACCACATCTGGCTTTGGCCGATTAGTATTCACTTACCTCTTGCGGATCTAAAAATCCCGAAATAGCTACTTGATTATGGTACCTGTCGAAATCCCCATAGACATGTGTTAGATCCAAAACTATCATTTAATCACAGTACCTGGCCTTTGGCTGAATACCACATGACTTACCTTAAATCCCGAATGATTCTCCTTACAGTCGACTATGCTAGAAATCCTGAAATTCTCCTTCAAAGATTCGGCCAAAGATCATTAATGGTATTAGAGTTTTGATTTCGGCTGTAAGGAAAAGAAATAATACAACAACAATCGAATCCTTACCCTTAATGTTGTAGTCAATAGCACCTTTACCAAAAACCCACAGAAATATTCGGCTAGAACTACTTGTTGAGTACTCAAATTCCGGCTTTTGGGGTTTTAATGAACCAATCGGCTATGGTCAAAAAGAACCTGCTTTCGACTTTTGGAAGATTGAGAGGAAAAGAAAAGAAGAAGAGAAGAAAGGTGAAGAAATCAGCTAGGCTTTGCTTGAGTTTTCAGCTTGGCAAAATAAAAGAGAAGAAGAGGTTCACTTAGAGAATTCAGCAGAGGAAAAGAAAGAATGAAGAATAGCCACGCTTTTCTCCTCTCTGCCGAAATTAGTCTACCTAGAGACCCTTATTCGGCCAGCTCTCCCTATTCTAATAGCTTTATCTCTCAATTATCACCTTATTCAAATTAATAAAATTAATCCAACATTTATCCCCTATCTCAATTAATTATCACCATTTATCTCTTAAAAAAAATAAAAGGATTAAAGCTCCTAAAATTTAGCCTTAGTGCCGTCCCTTGCTGCTCATCTCTGCTGCAACATAAAACCTTTATTTTGCTTCCCTTACAGCTCGAACCTAGCCTCCTTTTGAACTCTTTGTGGCGTCACTTATTGGGCTTTAAGTGGCGCCTCCTTGCCACTTTTCCAAGCCCATTTTTGTGTTATATTTTCCCTACTAATTCTCTTAAGGCCTATCGGGCCTAGCTTCTTCTTTTAATTCTTTAAAATCGAATAATTTCTAAGGCATTTGACTACTCACTGGAGTTCACAAAATTCATAAAACACATTTAACACACACATAGACATGCTCTTACATATATTTCAAGCGAAATGCATAAGCCCAAAATCCAGGATATTACAGTTCTACCCCCCTTAAAATAATTTTGTCCTCAAAATTACCTGGTTCAAATAAGTGAGGGTATTACTGTCGCATTGCCTCTTCCGACTCCCACGAAGCTTCTTCCGATCCATGATTGCGCCATAACACTTTGACTAAAGGAACTGATTTCCATCGTAACACTTTCACATCTCGTTCCAAGATCTGAATCGGCTCTTCCTCGTAGGACAAATCTGGCCTTAGCTCCACCTCTTCAACCGGAACTACATGAGATGGATCCGATCGATAACGACGCAGCATAGAAACATGGAATACGTTGTGCATCTGCTTCAATTCTGAAGGCAACTCTAACTGGTATGCCACTGGTCCAATTCGCTTTAATACCCGATAAGGTCATATAAACCTTGGACTTAACTTTCCTTTGCGTCCGAATCTCATCACCTTCTTCCATGGTGATACTCTAAGAAACACTTGGTCTCCCACATTAAATTCTATTTCCTTCCATTTGAGATCTGCATAAGACTTCTGCCTATCCGATGCTTCCTTCAACCATGCCCGAATTATCTCAACCTTCTCCTCGGATTCTGCCACAATCTCTGGACCCAAAACTTGACGTTCCCCTAATTCCGTCCAACACGTAAGAGTGCGACACTTCCGTCCATACAGTGCTTCATATGGTGCCATCCGAATACTGGCTTGATAGCTCTTGTTGTATGCAAATTCCGCTAAAGGCAAATATTCTTCCCAACTTCCTCTGAAATCTATCACACAGCCCCTCAACATATCCTCCAACACTTGGATTACACATTTAGACTGCCCGTCTGACTGTGGATGAAAAGCCGTAGTGAAATCCAATTTGGTGCCCAAAGCTTGATGTAGGGCTTTCCAAAATCGAGACGTAAACCTTGGATCCCTATCTGAGATAATCGACACCGGCACTCCATGCAACCTTACAATTTCTGCCACATACAACTTTGCCAACTTCTGCAAAGAATAATCAACCCTTACCGGAATGAAATGCGCGGACTTTGTCAATCGATCCAATATCACCCATATCGAGTCCTTCTTAGTAGGCATAAGAGGAAGCCCACTAACGAAGTCCATGGTAATTCTCTCCCACTTCCATTGCGGAATCTTGATTGGTTGGAGCAACCCTGACGGAACTTGGTGTTCAGCCTTAACTTGCTGACACGTCAAACGCTTGCCCACAAATTCTGTAACTTCCTTCTTCAGACCAGGCCACCAAAACTGTTCTCTTAGGTCTCTGTACAGCTTAGTACCTCCAGGATGCATAGCATAAGGGCTACTATGCGATTCCTGAAGAATTCTCTGCCTTAACTCCTTATTCTTCGGCATACAGACCTTACCCTTGAAACACAATACTTCATCGCTATACATATTGTAATCCTCTACACTACCATTTTGAACTTGCCGCATCTTAGCACTTAAATCCTCATCTGCCAACTGACCCTCTTTTACCTCATTTAACCACGTCGGTTTAATTTGCAACTCTGCCAGCAGACTTCCATCGTCATACATACTCAGATGTGCAAACATCACCCTTAGATCCGACACCACTTTCCGACTTAAGACATCTGCCACTACATTTGCCTTGCCCGGGTGATATTCTATGGAACAATCATAGTCCTTCAATAATTCTACCCACCTTCGCTGTCTCAAGTTTAACTCCTTCTGAGTCAACAGATACTTAAGGCTCTTGTGGTCTGTGTAAATCACTGACTTTTCTCCATAAAGATAATGCCTCCATATAAGAGCAAAGACCACTGCCGCCAATTCCAAATCATGAGTCGGGTAGTTAACCTTGTGAGGCTTTAGTTGTCGAGACGCATAAGCAACTACTTTCCCATCTTACATCAATACGCAACCCAAACCTGTTTGTGAAGCATCACAATACGCCACAAAATCATTCCCTACCTCAGGCTGAATCAAGGCCGGAGCTTCGGTCAACACCCTCTTAAGCTTCTCGAAGCTATCCTATTGTTTATCTGTCCACACGAACGATACCTCCTTTCTCAACAACTTCGTCAGAGGTGCGGCTATCGATGAGAACCCTTCTACAAACCTTCTGTAGTAGCCTGCCAATCCCAATAAGCTACGAATCTCCGCCACAGACTTAGGTGGTTTCCAATCCAACACTACCTCAATCTTTCGAGGATCCACCCTTATTCCTTCTGCGGATACCACATGCCCTAAGAATGCAACTTCCTTCAGCCAAAATTCACACTTGCAGAATTTGGCATAGAGCTTCTCTTCCCTTAGCACTTGCAACACAACCCGAAGATGCTCATCATGTTCTTCTTCAGACTTAGAGTACACAAGAATGTCGTCGATAAACACAACGACGAACCTATCCAAGTAAGGTTGAAAGACCCGGTTCATCATGTCCATGAACGCTGCTGGGGCGTTCGTCAACCTAAACGGCATTACTAAGAACTCATAATGGTCGTACCTTGTCCTAAAGGCTATCTTATGGATATTTGCCTCCTTCACCTTCAACTGATGATATCCCAACCGTAGATCTATCTTCGAGAATACTGCTGCCCCCTTAAGCTGATTGAACAAGTCATCTATCCTCGGTAAAGGGTACTTGTTCTTGATGGTCAGCTTATTCAACTGACGATAATCTATGCACATATGCATAGTTCCATCCTTTTTCTTTACGAACAAGATCGGTGCTCCCCATGGAGACACACTGGGTCGAATAAACCCATGATCAAGCAACTATTGGATTTGAGCCTTGAGCTCAACCAACTCCTTTAGTGCCATTCTGTATGGGGCAATTGACACAGGAGCTGTTCTCGGCAGCAAGTCAATTCCGAACTCCACTTCCCTATCTGGGGATATTCCAGGTAATTCCTCCGGAAAGACATCCACAAAATCCCTTACTGTCCGTACTCCACTAACTCCCCCTTCCTTAGCATCCAACGCACTAACGAAAGTCAAGAAAGCCTTGCACCCTTTTCGAACCATCTTCACAGCCTTAAGTGCTGAAACTACATTAGACAAGTAGTTTCTTCTTTCTCCTATCATGATTATCACTTCATCCTCTGGGGTCTTTAACTCCATTCGCTTAGCTGCACAGTCCAACACCGCCCGATGTTCCACTAGCCAATCCATACCAAGTATGAGATCAAATTCCTCGAAGGGTAATTCCATTAAGTCAGCAGAAAATACCATTCCTTGTATTTCTAGAGGTACACTCCGAAAGATCTTATTCACCACTACAGTTGGACCTAGTGGGCTCACTACAGTCATCTCCCTATCAGAAAGTTTAGAGGCTATGTCTAGAGTTTCCACTACTCTACATGCAACATAGGAATGGGTCGAGCCCACATCAATCAATGGAAAATAAGGCTTGTTCGCTATAAGGAACGTACCGGTTATGACGTCCGGCGCGTCTCCATCCTCCCTTCGGTGAACCGCGTGCACTGGACCCGACTGTCTTGCCTTTGCATTACCAACACCTTTGCCAGGTGTTCCACGTCCTCTTCCAGCATTGTTACCTCTACTATTCGGACCACGACCTCGCTGAGGCTGCTGTCCACCTCTACCAGCCTGATTAACACCCTGTCCTGTTGGGCGGCTCCCATCTATCTTAATGGAACAGTCCTTAGTCATGTGATCCTTAGATCCACACTTAAAACATCCTCCCGTCTTCTTCCAACACTCTCCTAGATGCATCTTTCCACATTGGTTACAAGTACGATATTGCCCTCCTGTACCAGCTTGCTGACCTCGCGGCCCATCAACTCTAGGCCTCTTTTAAACATTACCAGAAGATCCTGACGATCCAAAACCTCTCTCCTGTCTATTCCGATCAGAGTTCTGCCTTACAGAGTCCTTAATTCCCTCAGCTACCTTAGCCTTTTCTACCAACGCAGCAAACTCCCACTCCTGATGTGGGGCTATTAACAACCTTAGGTCATCCCTTAGTCCATCCTCAAATCGGAGACATCGCTCATGCTCCGTAGCCACTACTCCTCGAGCATACCGACTTAACCTTAGAAATTCAGCTTCGTATTCTTCTACGGACTTATTCCCTTGAACCAGCCCCAGAAACGCCTTCCTCTGCACATTAGTATATCTGGTTCCAACATACTTCTTTTGATATGCCGCCTTAACATACTCCCAAGTCAGATCCTCAGCTGTGGCACCATCCCGAACTGTGAGCCACCATTGATATGTTTCATCGCGTAGCAGCGACACCATTCCTTTTAGTTTCTCTTCAGGGGCCAGATCCAGCTCATCCATAATTCGTTCCGTTGCCTCCAACCAATACTCACCCATACTGGGCGCCACACCAGATACACCACAGAACACCTCAGCTCCGTTGGCTCGGAGTTGCTCGGGTACAGACTTCTGAGCTCCCATATTTCCACCTGCTCCAACCACCATTTCCGAACGCGCGGCCGTACTGCGATACAAAGATCATCTCTCGTCGATCTTCTTTGTCAAAGACCAACTGGTGGTGGTGGTGGTGGTGGCGGTGGTACCTCATTCTCATATCCTTGACCCGACCTAACGGGTTCTGACATAGTCATTCTACCTCTACTGCGTCCTCGCACATTACGACCACGTCCCCTAGAGCTCATTTCTACGACCGCGCTTTAATCTGATTAAGAAATTTTATGAATTAGTCCTTGTTTCACTGATTATCAGCGAAGAAATTTTATGAGAGAAGTTTAGAAGTAGTTCTTTCGATCGATCAAAATTTTAAGTCTTCTTTCCTAATTTAGAGAAGCACATTCATTCAATATTCCTACCACACACATTCATTATTCAAACATTTTCAGTCTATTCCTATCCCAGGGGTATTTTCGTCATTTGCCCTATAGGGGTATTTTGGTAATAAGTCGGTAGCTTCCAAAAATCCTTATAAATCAAAGGTATTTCAAAGTTTACAAAACTTGGGGGTTCTTTTGAGAATTTGTTTTCCAAATTGGTGTTGTTGCAGAAATTTTGGAAATCGGGGGTCATTTTGGTAATTTTGTAAAACAGGAGTAATTTCGTATCTTCCAAATCAAGGTACCTTAGTATTTTGTAACGATAAAGTTTTTGGATATTTTTGCAAAATCAAATAATGTTATTGAAATCAAATAATGTATGGTAATTTTGGAAACCAAGGGCATTTTAGTAATTTTACCACTAGGGGTATTTAGGTAATTTTGTAAATCAAAAATATTTTGGAAAATTTACAAACTAAGTCTGTCTACCATTTAAAGGGGTAATTTGGTGATTTTAAAACCGAAGTTTTTATGAAAATACAGCTAATCCCTTTCGGGTTTTAGTTATTGGGTTTAGCCCGTGAGTAAGTCCTCTTGGTTAGAGTGAACCGAAGCTACGCACCAGGTAGGATTCCAGTGAAGAGGAGGTGAGTCACTAGGACTGCTTAAGTACCAAGCTCTTCTGGATCTAATCCTAGACATGCGCACAATGGTTGCCACTTCCTCACTCGGTGACTTAGTCACAGGTTTCTTTAATTAGGCTTTAAAGTTTTATGTAATTATTGGGGTAAATTAGTCCTAGGGTTCAAGTACTTAATATACTAATCTATGTTCCATTTTTACCATTCTACAATTCATACTATGAATCACACAATCGATTAGGGGTACTTACCTGGTGGACTTCGGGTCGGAGACTTGGGTGCCATGCCTGAAAACCTGCTCTTTTCATAAAAGTTTTTCTCAAAACTTGTTTGGGCCTTATTTTAAAAAAGTTATGTGCTTTAAACCCAAGGCCGAGAGTTTAAAACTGGGCTCTGATACCAAATTGAAACACCCCAAACCCAGCCCACGAGCCCTAATCGGATTTGGTATGTTCCTCGAGTAAAACGATTCAAAACTCTTGGTTACTTTGGAAAAATTTGGATGGTTTTGAAAGAAATTTTACTTTGTGTTGGGCTCGAGTTGAAAACAAGTTTATTTTTCATTGAAAGCCATTTGTTTTAGGGTGTCCATAACATTTAGAGTTTATTTTTAAAATAAATTTACCTAATCTTTAATTTGATAAAAATTCGTAACATAATAAATTCAAAAAAAAAAACATGCATAAAACAGTTCATACTATGGCCTTATTACATCACAATTTAAAACCCGAAATAAATCCAAAGTATTTAAAATATAACATGTCCAAAATTAAACAAAATCCCGCACTGAGCATGGCCACCACTAAGCTCCTACCGACCCGGTCCATCACTGAGCGTCACCTGAAAAATATTCCCACAACGGGGTGAGTCATACAGACTCAGTGTGTACAACCAACACTAAGTCCCAACGATTTTAGGCACAACAATTCATACGTAAGCATATAATTTAATACAATGATGCAAACCCGAACCTAAACTTAGATGCCATCTGCTACACATCACCCGTACCAACCTGCACACCGTGGGGACTACTAAGTCAACCCTCCATCCGCTACACATCATCAGGCGATCCATCGCTGATCGGCGTGCTCATCGCCCTTATAAAATTCGTGGCATAGCCACCAGATAAAATATTTGTGACATAAGTCACCAAATTCAAACAATGTGACCGAAGTCACCACATTCAGATATTGTGGTATAAAACCACCACATTCACTTCCCCTTTCATAATCACCCATATGCCCCATGTCATACAAATATGCATAAGCCATGTCATATCCCTTATTCACATTCTTATAATTTCACATATGCCATAACATATCATATTATACTCATAGTAGGAGTAGGAAAATGTACCGGAGTACTATGTACCATCGCATGGTACCTTAGCCACATCTTACATATTCTTATTACACATATATTAAAACATAGCCATAAATCTATAGAGAAATAGTGTGGGGTACACACCTGATATTCTCAGCGGGTTTATAGAAATCCCGAACAACTCGATCTAGCGCTTTAGATCTTTAATCCCTATATTCGGCCAACCCTAAATGTGTTAGTAAAAAAAAAAAACCATTCGGCTAATACTCAATCACTTCATAAGTTAGTTTCGGCTCTTTAAAAACATAAGAAATAGATTTGAACCACCACATCTGGCTTTGGCCGATTAGTATTCACTTACCTCTTGCAGATCTAAAAATCCTGAAATAGCTACTTGATTATGGTATCTGTCGAAATCCCCATAGACATGTGTTAGATCCAAAACTATCATTTAATCACAGTACCTGGCCTTTGGCTGAATACCACATGACTTACCTTAAATCCCGAATGATTCTCCTTACAGTCGACTATGCTAGAAATCCTGAAATTCTCCTTCAAAGATTCGGCCAAAGATCATTAATGGTATTAGAGTTTTGATTTCGGCTGTAAGGAAATGAAATAATACGACAACAATCGAATCCTTACCCTTAATGTTGTAGTCGACAGCACCTTTACCAAAAACCCACAGAGATATTCGGCTAGAACTACTTGTTGAGCACTCAAATTCCGGCTTTTGGGGTTTTAATGAACCAATCGGCTATGGTTAAAAAGAACCTGCTTTCGGCTTTTGGAAGATTGAGAGGAAAAGAAAAGAAGAAGAGAAGAAAGGTGAAGAAATCGGCTAGGCTTTGCTTGAGCTCTCGGCTTGGCAAAATAAAAGAGAAGAGGAGGTTCACTTAGAGAATTCGACAGAGGAAAAGAAAGAATGAAGAATAGCCACCTTTTCCCCTCTCTACCGAAATTAGTCTACCTAGAGACCCTTATTGGGCCAGCTCTCCCTATTCTAATAGCTTTATCTCTCAATTATCACCTTATTCAAATTAATAAAATTAATCCAACATTTATCCCCTATATCAATTAATTATCACCATTTATCTCTTAAAAAAAATAAAAGGATTAAAGCTCCTAAAATTTAGCCTTAGTGTCGTCCCTTGCTGCTCATCTTTATACTCAACTAATAACTGTTGTTGTAGGCAAATTAAACCAAAGGTAGATATTTTTCCCAACTACCTTCAAATTCTAAAACACAGCATCGGAGCATATCCTCGAGAACTTGAATCACTCTTTTGGATTGACCATCGGTTTGCAGATGGAACGTAGTACTGAAATTCAATTTTGTACCCAAGGCTTCATGCAACGTTCTCCAAAACCTCAAAGTAAACCTTGGATCTCTCTCTGAAATAATGGACATGGGCACCCCATGTAATCTCACAATTTCGACAATATATAGCTCAGCCAACTTGTCAAGTGAATAATCAACACGTACTGGTTTAAAATGAGCCAATTTTGTTAATATATCAATGATAACCCACACATCATCTTTCTTTTTCAGAGTCGTCGGTAACTCCATTACAAAATCCATCGTGATTCAGTCCCACTCCCACTCAGGAACCATCACTGGCTAAAGTAAACCCAAAAGTACTTGATGCTCATTGTAACAAACTTGGAGATATCTCTTTTCATACCCGGCCACTAATACAACTTCTTCAAATCATTATACATTTTTGTGCTACCCAGATATACTGACAAACAACCATTGTGTGCCTCATGTAAAATTTTCTGAATCAATTCATCATCTTTAGGCACACAAACTCTATCATGAAACATCAAACAATCATCTGAACCAACCCGAAAATCTGAGTTATTTCCCGATTCACACTGAGTTATGTTAACTTACATTTCACTGTCATTATTTTGAGCTTCACGAATCTGCTGAAGAAATAACGGTCTAGCCCTCAACCTGGCCAATATAGAACCATCATCAATGCTAAGCTCGTCCTCATAACTCTCAATGCATATAGGGATTTTCTGCTCAAGGCATCTGCAACCACATTTGCTTTCCTCAGATGGTAATTGATCACTATCTTATAATCCTTAAATAATTCGAGCTACCACTGTTGTTACAAATTCAAATCCTTTTGGTTCATCAAGTATTTCAAAGTCTTGTGATCGGTAAAGATTCAGCATTTTTCACCATATAAATAATGATGCCAAATCTTCAAAGCAAAAACGAAGACAACCAACTCTATGTTGTGCTTTGGATAATTCTTTTCATGCGGTTTTAGCTGTGTCGAGGCATAAGCTACTACTTTACCCTATTGTATCAACACACAACCAAGACTATTCAATAACGCATCACTATAGATTACAAACTCCTTTCCCAACTCAAGTTGTACCAAAATTGGTGCTTTAGTCAACAATGCTTATAGTTTCTCGAAACTCTACTGGCACCTCTCTGTCCATTCCAACTTAACATCTTTATATAGCAATCTCCTCGTTGGTGTAGCAACTATGGAGAACCCTTTAACGAACTGTCTGTAGTAACCTACTAAGCCCAAAAAGCTCCTAATCTCTGACACATTCCTTGGCGATTTCCATTCAACAATAGTCGAGATCTTACTCGAATCAACTCTAATTCCATCACCCGATGCGATGTGTCCTAAGAATCCGACCTCTTGGAGCCAAAACTAACTCTTGCTAAACTTAGCATACAACTGCTTGTCTCTTAGAGTCTGCAAAATAGTTTTCAAGTACTCCGCGTGCTCACTTTTATCCCGAGAATAAACTAGTATGTCATCGATAAAAAACAACTACAAATTTATCCAAGTATGGTCAAAAAATGCAGTTCATTAAATCCATAAACACCGCAGGAGCATTTGTTAAGCCAAAGGGCAGGACGAGGAACTCGTAATGGCCATACCTTGTCCGAAATGGAGATTTCGATACATCTTGCTCTTTAACTCTCAACTGGTAATAGTAGGACTTTAAGTCTATCTTGGAAAACACCGTGGCTCAATTGGTCGAACAAATCGTCGATCCTTAGCAAATGATACCTATTCTTCACTGTCACCTTGTTTAGCTATCTGTAGTCTATACACAGTCTCATTGACCCATCTTTCTTCTTCACAAAAAGTATCGTAGCACCCCACGGAGAATAGCTCGGTCTTCCAAAACCCTTATCTATTAACTCTTGTAGCTGAACTTTCAACTCATTTAGCTCTAACGGTGCCATCCTATATGGGGCAGCCGAAAAAGGTGCCGTACCCGGAACTAACTCAATACCAAACTCTAATTCTCTAACTGGAGGCAATCCAGGTAACACTTTCGGAAACACATCCGGATACTCGCATACCACAGGCACTGATTCAATCTTTACTTCAGACTTTTGGGTATTCAACACAAATAGAAGATAGGACTCATATCCTTTTCTCATGTATTTCTCAGCTACAATAGACGAAACCACTACAGGCAAACTACTAGATTTACCTGATTCAACCCGAATTATATCTCCATTTACACATCTCAATTCAATAAACTTACTACCACATTTTACTAAAACATTATAAGTAGTCAACCAATCCATGCCAAGAATTAGGTCAAATTCATCAAATGGCAACAAACATGAGATTAGACGGAAAATAATGACCTCTAGTTGTCAAGGGACAATTCCTACACACTTTGTCAACTAGCACATGCTTGCCTATCAGGTTTGATACTTTTATCACAAATTCTGTAGACTAATCAAGCATACTCATGCTAGACACCAATTTCATACAAATATAGGAATGGGTAGACCCCGGGTCAATCAAAGCAACAACAGAGATATCATGAAGAGAAAAAGTACCCGTTATCACATCTAGAGATGATGCCTCTTCGCGAGCGTGAATGCCATAAGTCCTTGTAGGTGCTCTGCCCTCTGATCTCCCAGCAAAATCTCTAGGCACACCTCTACTACTAGTCCCACTTCCCGAGTTCCTTTGTGGTCTACCCCTTGAAGGTACATTACTCGCTCTCACTTCTTATTTTCTGTCTTTCTCATCTTTCTCAAGACAATTTCGAATGAAGTGGTCTAGTGAACTGCACTTGTAGCAAGCTCGATTGTTTCCCCAACACTCCCAGTATGTTGTCTACCACAATTTGGACACTCGGGTTTATTTGACTTTGCATTGCCTACACTTGCCATAGAGGTGGCTTGAACTTTAGAGCCTGAATATGTGTTACCACTATCTCGGTGTGAATACCCAGCTGATGCGGTCATCTGACAGTTTGTTTCTTTGGACCTCTTTGATTGATTTTGGAACGACTTACTCATCGGCCTCTTCCTTGCATCTCGGGCCTCGATCATAGCTTTTCTGTTTTCCTTATTCAACTCTTCAGCCTTGCAAGCTCTATCGACCAACACCATGAATCCTTTCAACTCTAAAATCCCAACTAATAATCTGATATCCTCATTCAGCCCATCTTCAAATCTTTTACACACAATAGCTTCAGTAGACACACATTATTGAGCATACTTACTAACTCTAACAAATTCGCGCCCATACTCTGCCATAGACATTTTGCCTTGCTTCAATCAATAAACTCTTTCTGTTCTGTTCAATGAACCGCTGACTTATGTATTTCTTCCTGAACTCTTCTAAAAAGAAGTCCTATGTCACTCTCCCTTAGAACTACAGATGTCAGTGTTTTCCACCAGCGGTATGCCGAGTCCCTCAGTAATGACACAGCACATTTTAAGCTTTCATCATGCGTACAAAAAAGTTCATAAAAAAACCCTCATGGAATTCTTGAGCCAAAACTCTACTTTCTCAGGGTCATCATCTATGTTGGCTCTAAATTCCTCGGCCCCTTGCTTTCGAATATTATAGACTGGGGGTTTAGTCATTCTTACCAAATCTATACCTTGAGAAGCTACGGGGACTGGCTGAGGTATAGGAGGGGGTGGAGGAGGTTGAGCATTAGGATTTGCTCATACAAATTTAGTGTACCAGTTACTCATCATACGGAGAAAAAATTCCTGAGCCTCTTCTCTTTGACCCAAAGTCTCGGGTCTACTTTTTACTGGCGCGGTCCCTTGCACATGAGCTGACGCATTAATAGCAGCAGCATCAGCAGTAGCTTGGTCGGGATCTATTTACCATGTGAAAACACAGTTTGAAATTGTTAGGAGTCACCACACTATCATAATATATATTTGGTATGTATAGCTAGACTCTCTCAAACACACTATGGTAGTTCGAGAACCGACTAAACCATAGTTTTGATACCACTAAATGTAAAACCCCTTACCCTATTCGACGCCGGAACAAGTATGAGGCATTACCGTACTTAACTTGCTTAAACATACCACATTGAGTCATATAATTTCATTTCAACTTAATACTTCTCATTCAAGATCATAACGTCCCTATTCTAGGTCCAGGAGACTCTAAACATACATACGGAATAGTTCGGGACTAAATCGAAAACTTTTGAACACTTAGAAAATATTTGCTTAAAATAGGGCCACACGCCCGTGTGATGAGGGACATGCCCGTGTGGTCACACACGCCCATGTTCCTAGTCCGTGTGGATTTTATTTTTCATTTCGAACCTACAGGGGTTCTCACACAGCCAGACACACGCCCGTGTCCATGGCCCCTTGTCCCTCACATGGCCACAACCCGCCCGTGTGCAGAAACCTTAACATTCTATTTCTAACGTCATCATCCTATTAAGGTCACACGGCCAAGGCACACGCCCGTGTCCTTAGACAGTATGGCGAATTAAATTCTAAAATTCAGGTACAGACTTCGCACGGCCTGGGCACACGCCTATGCCCTACGGTTGTGTCTTTCACACGGTGGAGACACACGGCCATGTTTCAGCCCGTGTGGTTAATACTAGGCATTTTGATTTACCAACTTAGCATGCAAGGGGACACACGGCCTAACAACACGCCCGTGGGGCTGATCGTATGTCACACACAGGTGTGTCTACCCGTGTGGACAAGGACAAGGCTATTTACTAAGCCCTTACTACCACCCCTACTTGTACCATCATAAACCACATTAAGTAACCAATTCATTCATGCATGGATGCACCAATGAATTAACCATGCAACTTACACATTTATGAATAACATTATCATTTCATAGATTAATAAGAAAGAGCCATCAACTATGGCCTTATACAAAAGAATTCATCCTCAAATGAGCCAACACATTTGGCCAAAACTGTAACAACCCGGTTTCGACCCTAGTCGAAATAGTGGTTTTGAGACCACAAATCCAAGGTTAAAAAAATATTGTAATATTATTTTCTATGCTTACAATATATGATAAAGTATGTGTGAAAGTTCTGTGTGAAAGTTTTACCATTTGTGTGTAGAATTGCAAAAAAGGACATAATCGCATAAATTGCAAAAGCTGTGTGCTAATTGTTAAAGTGTTTAATTGTCATGGCTTATTAAATAAGAAGTCCTTATGTTGTAATTAGACCTTTGATAGTGGGGTTACTGGAATTTTAATGTTTTAATCAAAGATTAAAATGGTAATTGAATTATTAAGTTGATATTAACTAAAACAAAAACATTTGGTTGCCATTTTATCATCTTTATTCCATCGAAAATAGAAAGAACACATAGGGTTCTTGAGATTTGGATATTCGGCACATACAAGGCATGATTGAGGTATGTTTTAAGCTTAGTTTTTGTGATTTTTACGTTTTTGTGATCGTTGCTTTGTCTTCTATCAAGCTCATGTCTTAATTTTAGAATTTGATGATGATTTTTAGAAGTGCCATTGATGAATGCTTGAACTTTGTGTTAATAGTTGGTGAAGTATGAAAGTTTAATGTTGGGTTAAAATATTATGTCTTTGGATTTTTGGTGAAATTGGTTATTTTGGGCTAAATTGTGAAAATGAGAAATTGAAGGATTAAAATGTGAAATAAATTAAATATGTGGGCTTGTAATCATGAGGAAAGTTCGGCCTAAGCATGATATGATGGAATTGTGTGTATTTTGTGATTTTATGAAATAGAGAATAAAATGTCAAAATGTGCAAATGTGAGGGTCATTTTTAAAATGCTCTAAATATGTGTGTTTGTATTGAATTGAATGATTTGTTGAATGAATGAGTTAAATTTGAATATGTATAGATCAAGAAAAAAGAAATTCAGACTTAGATCGAGGCAACAACAAAGTGCTTGATTGATCGACTTGTTTCGTAATTTCGACGTTCGAGATAAGTTCGTATATAATACGAATTGTTAAATTTATGTTTACATATTATACAATGAATGGAAATGTGGTTATTGAGTTAGTAATGTGAATGATGAGTTTGAATAGATGAGGCACTAAGTGTGCGTAAATAGACTCGATTCAGTGGTGAATGGCACTATGTGTGCGAAATAAAGAAAGTATCGACTACACTGATTGGCACTGTTTGTGCGATACCAAGTTATATTCATTTTAATGTAAAGGCACTAAGTGCGTGATGATATTAAATCTTCGGCTAAGAAATTGGCACTAAGTGTACGAGTCAATTGAATGATAAATGAAGATTGAATGAATTGTGGTATTGAGCATTGAGTAGAAATAGTGATCGTTAGTTAAATATTGGTACAGGTATGTACGGAACCTATATGGTTGATGATATCGTATGTGGATATATGGATGATTATGTGAGTAATGAATATGAATAAGATTATATATCACTGTGAAATGAACCTTGTGACAGTTCATCTTGTATATTTAGCTTGATTTGTTGATTAAGCATTATATGTCGAACTTACTAAGCTTTAAAGCTTACTGTGTGAAGTTTATCTCTGTTTTACAGTGTCATTAAAGCTAGCTTGGATCCGGGGATCATTGCTGACTCAATCACACTATCGGCTATCTATTTTGGAACCTTTGGAAGTTGTATATATTTGGTGTGTGGCATGTATAGGCTAGTGATTATGGTATATTTTGAGAAGCATAGATCTTGTCATGTGATATGGCTTGATAGTTTAATGATGTTTGTATGTGCTTTGGGTTTGTGTAAAGGATGGTAATATGTATATATGTGAGTTCTATGTGAATGATCATTTTGACATAAACTAGTAAAAATGGATTATATGATTTGGTTGTGAAATTGATACTTGGATTGGTAAGTTAAGTTGAAGTTGTATAGGAAAATGAATGATGATGTTAAGAGTTTAACTATGCAATGTTTCGGTATGTTTAGATGCCATTTGGGGAATGAAATTATATGGTTTGATGCTTGTAGGTGTGACCCAAAGTGTGGGTGGAAAAATTGGCCTTGCAAATGGCCTATATCTGCGCACACAATTGAGCGCACAGGCGTGTGGCTCGTTCGTGTCTCTGAAGTTTTCAAATTGAAACAAGTCAGACTCGCACACGGGCTGGACACATTAGCGTGTGACTGGCTGTGTGAAATAAGTCAGTGTCGACCACGAGTTAAGCACACAGACGTGTCTTCGGCCTTGTAGGCAAGTCAGTAGGTATGACTTGTTTTGCCACGGCTTGGACACACGGGTGTGTCTGAGGCCGTTGCCCACACGGGCGTGTGACCTCTATAGCTTTGAAAAATGTTAAGTTTTAGAAAAATTTTGTATGAGCTCGGTTTCATCCCGACCCTTTCTTAATGCATGTTTAAGGTCTCGTAGACCTTATTAAGGGACTTAGTGACGTTTGATTACGATTTAATGTTGTATGAACTATGAATGTTATAGGTTTTGATTTGATCGGTAATACCTCATAACCCTAGTCCAGCGACGGATACAGGTTAGGGGTGTTACATTTTATTGGAATCAGAGCTACGGTTTAGTCAATTCTAGGACATGTTTAGAGTCTAGCTATACATGCCATATATATACCTGTGATATTGTGATGATTTCTGACAGTTAAAAACTTGTTTTTATATAGCAAATGAATCCCGATCGAGTAGTTGCTGACGATGTTAAAAGTAATGCACCTGCTCCCGCTAGGGACAGCATCGGCTGAATCGAGGCTGATAGCTAGTAGTCATGAGGGAGAGGAAAAGCAAGCCTTCTTCCAAATGATGGTTGAGTGGTTTATGGAGTTCGTTCGCACTAATTCGGCTGCTCAACAACCTTCACTCCCGCAAGTTCCTGTAGTGCCACAAGTTTTAGATTCGATCTGATTGAGTGAGCCTCATGTGGATAAAATATGAAAGTACGGGGCCGAATTGTAACATCCCCAAACCCGGCCCATTCACTACGACCGAATCTGGTTATGTTAGTGCGAAAAAGACGGTGGAAAATCTATTTAACTTAGAAAAATTTATTCGAGCTTGTTAACTTTTGAAAATCCATGTTTAGTTAATATTGTATGAGAAAAACTTTGATATCATATAAATATTATAAAATGCCCAAAAGTAAACTTTAATGAATATATAAGACTAATTTTGAATAAATAAGTTGTCAAAATAAATTCGTTTCCACTTAGTAATTTAATATAATCCAAACATAATTTAAAATAATAATTAAATAATTTCAGAGTAAATAAAAATCAAAAGGGCCTTATTACATATTCTATTTTAAAACAAATACTTAAAGTAAGCCTAAAACGTTTAATCTCTTCTTTGCATGGGCCACCATGTGTCCTCTCGAACCCGATCCAACTACGCGTCACTGAAATGGTTAATGAAAGAGTGAGTCCAGCGACTCGATGCATAACCACAGCACATATTTCCATCCGTATGGGCTTGGCCCATACCCACACAGCCATCGAAACAAATCATGCAAGAATGCATCTCAGCCCAACCCATTGTCCAACCGTGACACCAACCTTAGCAGACTCCCCGCCTAAGGCCGTGGGAAACTCCCCACCGATCACATCGTGATCCATAACATCTTACCTTGGCAAGCTCGCTGCTCAAGGCCGTGGCTGAGCCACCGATCAACCCAAGTGATCCAATATCGTAACCCGTCTACGGTGATGCACATAGCCATCAACCGCCGAGATGGGCACCGAGCCACACCTCCCTTGAGGTAGCACAAAGCTAACCATCAAGCGCTAATGTAGCCGGAGCTATCATTAGACCACGTACAACTTGTGTACTCTTCCTCCTTCATCGAATCAAGCCCAAATCCCATGTATGCATGCATAAGTTCAACATGTCAGATTAACAAAAGAGTAAGCATCACATGTGGATTATCATATCATGTATATATCATAAATAACTCACCATTCAAGCCACTATAATCGGCCATCACATATCACGCATATGTAAACACATTTAACAAACCAAAGACCGAAGAAATAGTGCGTTGATTACGCACCTTAACACTTGTAGTTCTAAGCTTTCAATCCCTAAGCTATCGCTCAAAGAAACAATGACTATCGCCCATAGCTATCTCTCATTCTTTGGCCCACACCCCGGTGGCCAATCCCGAATCGCCGAGACAGACCCTCTTCTTGAACTTCGGGATAGGGACCTTCCTTGCCCACTCGGATCGGTCGTTGCCTCCATCAAAAGCTTAAGCAGTAATGAGTTAACCTTACAAAACACAACCTAAATATTTAATCTTAATAAATATTTCTTACCAACTCAACTTGAATCACGAACGCTACTTACTACATGAAGCTGTTGACTAAACGACCTTGCTAACCACTCCCTATTGCTCAAACTAGAAAGCGGTCACCACAAGAAAGTATGGTTCGGCTTGAGGACTTGTAACCAAAATGGAGAAAATAGGAGAACAAAAGATTCGTGCAAGGCTCCTTAGATGGTTTGGGATATTCTAAGCAATGGCGATCTTTTAAGGGTGACTTTGGTTTGAAACAAAGTTTAAGAAAAGGAGTGAAGGGAGAGGATATGGGTTCATAAAAGGTTATGCCCTCTGCCAATTTCGGCTTCAAAGAAATAAGATGGAAAAGGATTTGCTCGGACTCACTTTCGGCAATGGACTAGAGAATGAATAAATGAAGACAAAGGAAGAACTTTTGCAAAGGAGAAAACAAAGTGGTGAATGAAAATGAGCACCTCCTCCCCTATTTATAACATTCGGCCAAGCCTCAACCTCCCAAAAAAATCCCTCAAATCTCTCCTAAACTACCTCCCTTCCATCCATTCAAAAAGATTTGAAAAAGTCAAACCTATCTAGCCAAATTCAAAAAAAGAAGACCAAGTCTTTCTCCACTTTTCAAGCCTCCAAAAACCACCCAACTCTTCTCCTCTTTGACGCAAAAACAAGGCCCCAATTCTTTGCTCTTGCGAATCGAACTGAGAGCCCTTCTCCTTGCAAATGGCGTCACTTCTCCATGCTCTAAGTGGCGCCTCCTTGCCACTCTGCCAAGCTACTCTTAGTGCTAAAATTCCACCAAAAATTCTCTCAAGGCCCCCTCTGTCCAAGCTCCTCTTTTAACCCCTAAAACTAAAAATTTTCCAGGGCATTCCACTACACTCTAGGGTTCTCAAGACCCCTAAAACTAACCCAACCACACCTTTGAAGTGTGCCAACACCCGAGCTAAGCACAAAAACCTAACCCCTTAAAACCAGGGTGTTACAATTCTATCCTCTCCTTAAAATAATTTCGTCCCGAAATTACTTGTCTAAACTAACCGTCCAATTCCCTACACTACGCTATCGCTGCGCACTCACGATCTCAAGAGCTAACATCCTTTACGAGCAACAAAACAAGCGATCACCAAAACTACCTCTACCACGTCCACGAATATTGCGACCACGCCTCCCAGAACTCATATCTAGCGTCGCGATTTAATCTCGATTAAAAGTTTTATGCATTAGAAATTCTTGTTTCACTGTTTTATCCACGAGCAATCTTATGCAATGAAGTTTTAGGAGAGTAGTTCTTTCGAGCAATCAAAGTTTCCTTCCTACCAGGGGGTAATTTAGTCATTTTCCTATAGGGGTATATAGGTAATAATTCTAGGTCAATTTTGAAAATAGTTTTCCAACTTAAAGATATTTCAAAATTTGCAAATCTCGAGAGTCATCTTGAAAATTCTGTTTTACAAACAAAGTGTGTTGCAAAAATTTTAGAAAGTAGGGTCATTTTCGTAATTTTGGAAATCATGGGCATTTTAAGTAAATTCTCCACATCGGAATATCACCGTATCTCACAAAGCTAAGATAGAAATATTTGATAAAAGATCGAGAGAAATCAAGATTTAGAAACCAAGGCGTTTTGGTAATTTTATCAACCGTGGGTATTTTCGTAAATTTCAAAAACCAGAATATCCTAATATTTTGAAAACTCGGATTTTAGTATTTTGCAAAGTAAAGAGAAAAAAAAAAAGGTAGTACTGTAATTTTATAACACAGGGCATTTTTGTAATTTTACCACTAGGGGCATTTTGGTAATTTTATAAATCTAAAACGTCCTTCAAAAATCAAATTTAGGGTTTCACAAACCAAAGGGGTAAAGTTGAAAATACTAAAACAGGGGATTTTAAAACAATCAGGCCACATCCCTTTCGGGTTTTAATAATCAGTTTAGCCTATGAACAAGTCATCTTGGTTAAGGTGAACCGTAGCTACTCACCAGGTAGGATTCCTGCGAAGAGGAGGTGAGTCACACGGACTGCTTAAATACCAGGCTCTTAGGTTCCACTCCTGAGACATGCGTCTGGGTTACCACACCTTAACTCGCGACTTACTTCTGAGTTTGTTTAAAAGATCTAAGTTTTATGCACATGTTTGAGTAGTCTAGTCCTAGGGTCCAATAGTCCTAACTTTCTAATCTACGAGCCCAAACTAAGCCCAAATCAATTCATACAAACAAAACAACACAATTTAAAAGTTCGAAGCACTTACCTGGTGGGCTTCGGGTCGGAGGTACAGGTGCCATGCCAGAATAACCTGAAAACTTTTTATGAAAACCCACCTTTCGAAAAGCCCATTTTGAAAACTGTTTCGGGCCCAAAAACCCTCAAAGTCGAGTTTTGAACCGGGCTCTGATACCAAACTATAACATCCCCAAACCCGGCCCATTCACTACGACCGAATCTGGTTATGTTAGTGCGAAAAAGACGGTGAAAAATCTATTTAACTTAGAAAAATTTATTCGAGCTTGTTAACTTTTGAAAATCCATGTTTAGTTAATATTGTATGAGAAAAACTTTGATATCATATAAATATTATAAAATGCCCAAAAGTAAACTTTAATGAATATATAAGACTAATTTTGAATAAATAAGTTGTCAAAATAAATTCGTTTCCACTTAGTAATTTAATATAATCCAAACATAATTTAAAATAATAATTAAATAATTTCCAGAGTAAATAAAAATCAAAAGGGCCTTATTACATATTCTATTTTAAAACAAATACTTAAAGTAAGCCTAAAACGTTTAATCTCTTCTTCCGCATGGGCCACCATGTGTCCTCTCCGAACCCGATCCAACTACGCGTCACTGAAATGGTTAATGAAAGAGTGAGTCCACCGACTCGATGCATAACCACGCACATATTTCCATCCGTATGGGCTTGGCCCATACCCACACGACCATCGAAACAAATCATGCAAGAATGCATCTCGGCCCAACCCATTGTCCAACCGTGACACCAACCTTAGCGAGACTCGCCTAAGGCCGTGGGAAACTCCCCACCGATCACATCGTGATCCATAACATCTTACCTTGGCAAGCTCATTGCTCAAGGTCGTCGTGGCCACCGATCAACCCAAGTGATCCAATATCGTAACCCGTCTACGGTGATGCACATAGCCATCAACCGCCGAGATGGGCACCGAGCCACACCTCCCTTGAGGTAGCACAAAGCTAACCATCAAGCGCTAATGTAGCGGAGCTATCATTAGACCACGTACAACTTGTGTACTCTTCCTCCTTCATCGAATCAAGCCCAAATCCCATGTATGCATGCATAAGTTCAACATGTCGAGTTAACAAAGAGTAAGCATCACATGTGGGTTATCATATCATGTATATATCATAAATAACTCACCATTCAAGCCACTATAATCGGCCATCACATATCACGCATATGTAAACACATTTAACAAACCAAAGGCAAGAAGAAATAGTGCGTTGATTACGCACCTTAACACTTGTAGTTCTAAGCTTTCAATCCCTAAGCTATCGCTCAAAGAAACAACATGACTATCCGCCCATAGCTATCTCTCCCTT
The DNA here is from genome assembly GCA_025503065.1 of Gossypium bickii. Lineage (NCBI taxonomy): Eukaryota > Viridiplantae > Streptophyta > Magnoliopsida > Malvales > Malvaceae > Gossypium > Gossypium bickii. The sequence continues at coordinate 63,414,067 of CP106710.1, read as the reverse complement.
CTTCGCCCACACCCCGGTGGCCAATCCCGAATCGCAGAGATGACCCTCTTCTTGAACTTGGGATAGGGACCTTCCCTTGCCCACTCTGGTCGTCGTTGCCTCCATCAAAAGCTTAAAGCAGTATGAGTTAACCTTACAAAACACAACCTAAATATTTAATCTTAATAAATATTTCTTACCAACTCAACTTGAATCCCGAACGCTACTTATCGCAAGAATGTTGACTAAACGACCTTGCTAACCACTCCCTATTGCTCAAACTAGAAAGCGGTCACCACAAGAAAGTATGGTTCGGCCCAGGACTTGTAACCAAAATGGAGAAAATAGGAGAACAAAAGATTCGGCAAGGCTCCTTAGATGGTTTGGGATATTCGGCAATGGCAGTCTTTTAAGGGTGACTTCGGTTTGAAACAAAGTTTAAGAAAAGGAGTGAAGGGAGAGGGATATGGGTTCATAAAAGGTTATGCCCTCTGCCAATTTCGGCTGCCAGAGAAATAAGATGGAAAAGGATTTGCTCGGACTCACTTTCGGCAATGGACTAGAGAATGAATAAATGAAGACAAAGGGAAGAACTTTTGGCAAGGGAGAAAACAAAGTGGTGAATGAAAATGAGCACCTCCCTCCCCTATTTATAACATTCGGCCAAGCCTCAACCTCCCAAAAAAATCCTCAAATCTCTCCTAAACTACCTCCCTTCCATCCATTCAAAAAGATTTGAAAAAGTCAAACCTATCTAGCCAAATTCAAAAAAAGAAGACCAAGTCTTTCTCCACTTTTCAAGCCTCCAAAAACCACCCAACTCTTCTCCTCTTTGGCGCAAAAAAACAAGGCCCCAATTCTTTGCTCTTGCGAACCGAACTGAGCCCCTTCTCCTTGCAAATGGCGTCACTTCTCCATACTATAAGTGGCGCCTCCTTGCCCACTCTGCCAAGCTACTCTTAGTGCTAAAATTCCACCAAAAATTCTCTTAAGGCCCCTCTGTCCAAGCTCCCTTTTAACCCCTAAAACTAAAAATTTTCGGGGCATTCCACTACACTCTAGGGTTCTCAAGACCCCTAAAACTAACTCCAACCACACCTTTGAAGTGTGCCAACACCCGAGCTAAGCACCAAAAACCTAACCCTTAAAACCAGGGTGTTACACGAATAGTTCAGAGAAACAGTTGATGATGATGCTAAGCGAGCTGAATTCTAGCTTGAGAATATCGTAAGAGTATTTGATGAATTATCATGTTCTCCTGATGAATGACTAAAATATGTTGTTTCATTATTGAGAGATACATCATATAATTGATGGAAAACATTGATATCTATGGTTTCGAGAGAAAGAATCAACTGGGATTTCTTTCGAGTTGAATTCCGAAAGAAATATATCAGTCAACGGTTTATAGACCAAAAACGTAAAGAGTTCCTAGAGCTAAAACAGGGTCGTATGTCTGTTACAGAATACAAATGGGAATTTGTAATATTGAGCCAATATGCGCGAGAATGTGTTTCGACAGAAGCTACTATGTGTAAACAATTCGTCGAAGGTTTGAATGAAGACATTAAACTGTTGGTTTGCATTCTTGATCTGAATGAATTTGTAGTATTGGTTGAAAGAGCCTGCAAAGCTGAAGAGCTTAATAAAGAAAAGAAGAAAGTGGATTCAGAAGCTAGGGATGAAAGAAAAAGGTCAATGAGTAAGTCGTACAATTTTTCGTCAAAGAAATTCAAAGATGCAATCAATCACTCAAATGTTTTGTTTGGACATTCGAGTAAAGATCGTGTGAAACAAAATACTGGTCCTAAAACTCAAACTCCAATTGAATCAAGTGTTGAAAGTGTCAAAAGCAATAAGTCTGAGTGTAGACCGTGTGGAAGATGTCATATCGAAGAATGCTGGGGCAAGTACAATAATAGAGCCTGCTATAAATGTGGATCACGAGATCACTTTATTCGGGATTGCCTAGAGATAGCTGAGAAAGATAATGTTCAGACAGCAAGGTCGAGTAAAATGACAGCTAGGGGTAGACCACCCAGAAACACTAGAAATGTGAGTAGTAGTCAAAAAAGAACAACGGATACAGCTGTGAGATTTGAGGCGAGGGCACCTGCCCGAGCCTATGCTATTCGCACTCGAGAAGAAACGTCATCTCTAGACGTCATTACTGGTATTTTTACTCTTTTTGATATTGATATGATTGCATTGATAGATCCAGGATCTACTCATTCATATGTATATGTGAACCTAGTATCTAGTAAGACTCTACCTATTGAGTCTACAGAGTTTGTAATTAGAGTATCAAACCCCTTAGGCAAATGTGTACTGGTTGACAAAGTATGCAAGAATTGTCCGTTGATGTTTTGGGATATTTGTTTTCCGGCTAATTTGATGCTGCTACCCCTTGATGTATTTGATATAATTCTGGGTATGGATTGGCTAACCTTGCATAGTGCTGTTGTGAATTGTAAACGGAAGAGTATTGATTTGAGAAATCAGAATGATGAGATAGTTTGAATTAAATATAGTGATTTGAATAGACTATCGGTGGTAATATCTTCAATGAAAGCTTTGAATTATATGAAAAAGGGATGTGAAGCTTATCTTGCATATGTGATAGATACAAAGGTGACAAAAAAGAAAGTTGAATCTGTGCCTATTGTGTGTGAATTACCTGATGTGTTTCCTGAAGAACTACTAGGGTTACCTCCGATACGAGAAGTCGAGTTTGGTATTGATTTAGTGCCAGGGATGTCTTCTATCTCAATAGCTCCGTATAGAATGGCACCGACTGAATTGAAAGAGTTGAAGTCTCGATTGCAAGAGTTGACTGATAGAGGATTTGCACGACTGAGTTTTTTGCCTTGGGGTGCTCCAGTATTGTTTGTAAAAAAAAAATGGTAATATGAGGATGTGTATTGATTACCGACAGTTGAATAAAGTGACAATAAAGAATAAATATCCTTCACTGCGAATTGATGATTTGTTTGATTAGTTGAAAGGAGCTACAGTATTTTCTAAGATAGATTTAAGATCAGGCTACTATCAGCTACAAGTTAAAGAATCAGATGTAACGAAAACTACTTTCAGAACGAGGTACGAACATTATGAATTCTTACTTATGCCTTTCGAACTAAAGAATGCTCCTGCAGTATTTATGGATTTCATGAATCGGATATTCAGACCGTATTTGGATCGATTTATCTTGGTGTTTATTGATGATATTTTGATTTATTCTTGTGATGAGACGTAACATGCCGAGCATTTGAGAATCTTGTTACAGACTCTGCGTGAGAAGCAATTGTATGCAAAGTTTAAGGTTGGTTTTCTGAGACATATAGTGTCAGCTGCGGGAATATGAGTTGATCCGAACAAGATTTCGACAATTCTAGATTGGAAACCTCCGAGAAATGTGTCTGAAGTCTGCAGTTTTCTGGGATTAGTGGGATATTATAGACGATTTGTGAAAGGATTCTCAATGATTGCGACTCTATTGACGAAATTGCTACAAAAAGATGTTAAATTTGAGTGGTTAGAAAAGTGTCAGTAGAGTTTTGAATATTGAAAGTATTGTTGACAGAGGCACCAGTGTTAATCCAACCTGAATCGGGTAAAGAATTCATAGTATACAGTGATGCATCGTTGAATGGTTTAGGCTATGTGTTGATGCAAGAAGGCAAAGTTATAGCCTATGCTTCAAGACAGTTAAAACCGCATGAAAAGAACTGTAACACCCCTAACTCGTATCTGTCGCCCGTCTAGGGTTAAAGGCATTCCCGGATTGATCGGAAACTTTTATAACATTTTATACATTTCACTTATCAATTATACATAGAATGTCCCTTAAATAGGTCATTGAGACCTTAAACATGCTTATAACCCAGGTCGGGACTAAAACAAAACACATACAGAATTTCTCAGAAATTTAAAAACTTTTCTAAAATACAGGGGATACATGCCTGTGGGAGGGAACCGTGTGCTCTCCACGGCTGGTAGACACCCCTGTGTGTCCTCTTTGTGGTCGAAACTTACTTATTTCCCACGGCCACTAAGCACGCCCGTGTACCCAGGTCGTGGTTGATCCTGCCAAAATTCACACGGCCGCTAGGCAGCTGGCATGACCGTGTGCCAAGGCCGTGTACTCTTATGCTAGCTACTGTCTTAGCCCCACGGTCACTAGGCATGCCCGTGTGCCACTACCGTGTGACATTATAGGCCATTTTCAAGGCCAAAATGCCATCCATTTGTGTCATACCTACAAGCCACTTTTACCAAGATATCTCATGCACATATAACCACCAAAAACATACCAAATAACCATTCAAACCACACATTCAATAACCATTTCCATCATGCCAATTTCCAAAACCAAATCATATACGAAAAAACATAATACATTCACTTGTTTAACCTAAAAGCTTGACCATTCTATGGGTCAACTAATCACACCAAAACATGCTTCACATATCATGATCATAATGCATAATCCCAGTTCATAACTAGCCAATATCACATAGCTAAATTCATATATCAACTTATACCAAAATACTAGCCTATACATGCCATATCTAGCTTTATACATTTCCAAAGTGTACCAAAAAGAATTTATTAGTGCGATGACAATTCGTGACGGGCCTGAGCCTTCAGTAGCTTTGACGACCTATAAAACAGAGAAAACACACACATAGAGTAAGCTTTCCAAAATTTTAGTAAGTCAATATACAAACAAACATAGCACGAATTGCACATAACCGAATTAATAAGATGACTAATATGGTTCTCATGACAAAAATCACCTCATTCTTTCTTGAGCTCATATGTTGAGCCATAACTTACCATATTTCAAAATCACATACCATATATGCATATAGTTCATCTAGTCAAGACTTTACATATCGTATCATCAATTTCATATACATAACATCATAACTTGCTCACATAGATACTTACCTTATATACACAATTAGTATATAAGCAACATACCTGAAACGAATATTCATTCACTTAATTTATCAAAGCTCGGATTTGAAATTCGTATCACAGACTTGCCCGTTGAACCGTAACGAATCTAGTAGGATACTCAGAAACTCAGAATAGTCGTACAAAGCCAACGTCCCAGACGAGGTCTTACATGCACCCAGATATCGATGCCACTGTCCCAGACAGGGTCTTACACGAATCAATATGATGTCGATGTCCCAGACACGGCCTTACACGCAAGGATCATAACGATGCCAACGTCCTAGACGTGGTCTTACACGTAAAGCTCATACCGATGCCAACGTCCCTGACGTGGTCTTACACGTAAAGCTCATATTGATGCCAACGTCCCAGATGTGGTCTTACACGAGTCTCAAATCAACGCCAACATCCCAAACGTGGTCTTACATGATAAAAACAGAATAGATACCTATTTCATGACAAAGCTAATCCTATCTATTCCTAGGTTCGTACGAGACTTCTCGGACTTAGTCACTAAATCGAACTTATCTCGGAATTTGTATGCATAACCTCTCATAAATATCCATTATCAACATTAGTCATATGAACAATTATAATTTCATACAAGTACGTTTATTTGCATAGTGACTTACCTCGGATTCGATCTATTGGAATGAAAACGGCTACTCATTTACTTTCGCTTTCTCGCGATCCAAGTCCGTTTTCCTCGGTTCTTAATCTAAACATATTCAGAATTAACCCTTTTATTCAGTAATTCATTCAATTCAATCCAATGACACACATTTAGGGCTATTTATAAATTAACCCTCACATTTGCACAATTTATCAATTTAGTCCATTTTTCTCAAAACATCAAATTCACAAAATCAACACATACACATACTTAGCCGAATGCATATACATCTCGTTCAAGCCTATATTTTCCATAAAATTTTCAATTTAGTCCCTCAAATAGCTATTTTCTCAATTTAGCCCTAATGTGCTAAATTCATCAAAAATTCAAGAACAAAACATGTTCATCTAGCTCAAATCTTTCATTTAACAACTAAACTCATCTCAAAACTCAACGTATCAACAATGGCATCTCACACAAACATCATCAATTCATCAAATTGAGACATGGGCTTGATAGTAGACAAAGCAACGATTGCAAAAATGTAGAAATTATCAAAAACTGAGTCAAAATCATACCTTAATCAAGCTTAACCCTTGCCAAAAATCACAAAGCTTCCAGCCTTCTTTTTCTTTTTTATTTTTTGGTGGAGGATGAGTGAAAAATGGCCATATTTTTGCTTTTGTTTTATTTAAAACATGTTAATTATTCAATTCCATCTTTACCCTTAATGAAACCTTAATAATAAAACATTTAAACTATGGATATAATTGTCCATCAACTTAATAATGGCATAATCACATCATAAGGACTTTATTTTAATAAAGCCATGTCAACATAACCCTTTAACAAATGGCAAGTCACTTTTGCACTTAACGCGATTTAGCCCTTTTCTCAAATTAAGCACACAAACAGACGAATAAATTCACGAAACTTTCACACATGCTTAATCACACACAGTAGACACAAAAAATAATATTAAAATATTTCTTTGACTCAGATTTGTGGTCCTGAAACCACTGTTCTGATTAGGGTATAAACTGGACTGTTACAAGAATTACACGATGCATGATCTTGAATTGGCAGCTATTGTATTTGCATTGAAGATTTGGCGTCACTACTTATTTGGTGAGAAATTTCACATTTATATTGATCACAAGAGTTTAAAATATCTGATAACTCAGAAAGAATTGAATTTGAGACAGCGGTGATGGTTAGAATTACGAAAAGATTATGGATTAGTAAGTGATTATCATCCAGCAAAAAACTAATGTTGTTGCTGTCGCTTTAAGCCAAAAGTCTTTATTTTCTTTACAAGCAATGAGTACTCAAATAGATCTGTGTGATGATGGTTTGGTTTTGGCTGAGTTAAAAGTGAGGGCAATGTTTATACGTCAAATTTGTGATGCCCAGAAAAGTGATGCTGAAATGATGGCAAAACGAGCTCAGTGTGGTTTGAATTCTGATTCAGGATTTCGAGTTGAGAATGATGATTGTTTGTCTATTCAGAGTTGATTTAGTTGATTTTGAATAAGGCTCATAATAGTTGTTTGTCTATTCATCCGAGAAGTACGAAAATGTACAATGATCTGAAACAGTTTTATTGGTGGCATAGTATGAAACAAGATATCTTAGAGTTTGTTTCGACATGTTTAGTTTGTCAACAAATCAAAGATGAACATCAAGTTTCATCTGGTTTGATAAAACTGATCATGATTCTTGAGCGAAAATGGGAGAGAATCATAATGGACTTTGTTTCGGGGTTGCCTTTAACTCCAAGAAAGAAAGATGCAATCTGGTTGATAGTTCACAGATTAACAAAATCAGCTCATTTTATTCCGGTGAGAATAGATTCTTCGCTTGATAAGTTAGTTGAATTATATATTTCCGAGATTGTGAGATTGCACGGGGTACCATTATCCATTGTGTCTGATAGATATCCGAGATTTACTTTGCAGTTTTGGAAGAAACTGCAAAAGGCTCTAGGTACGAAACTACATTTCAGTACTGCATTTCATCTAGAAACAAATGGTCAATCTGAGTGGATCATTCAGATTCTCTAGGATATGTTGAGATGTTGTATTCTTGAATTTGAAAGTACATGGGAAAAGCATTTGCCATTGATTGAATTAGCGTACAATAATAGTTTTCAATCTAGTATTAAAATGGCACCATATGTGTAATAGCCCAATTTTGGGACTAGTCGGAACAGTGGTTTTGGGGCCGCAAATCCAACGAGTAAAATCTTATTTTTATGGTCTACGATTTCACAAAAAGATTTCGTGAAAATTTCGTTCGAAAATTTTGATGTCTGGGCACTCAATTTAGTGAAAAGGACTAAATTGTAAATGGTGCAAAAGTTGATTTCCACATGTTAGAAGGGTCCAATTTCTTTGAAATCTTAAATTTGAGGTCCTTAAATGGTAAATAGACCATTGGTTAAATTGTTGGAGAAAAATGAACATGAGATAAGTGGAATAGGATATTTTTAAGTTTGGGGCATTTTGGTAATTTGGTAATTAAATGGACTAAAAGACAAAATAAAAGCCAAAAACCCTTGTCCATCATCTTGCTTGGCCGAATTTAGCATAGGGGAAGCCATGGCTAGGGTTTTCAAGGTTTCAAGCTCAATAGTAAGTACATCCAAGCCTCGTTTTTAATGTTCTTCACATTTTTGAGATCCCCGTAACTCAGTTTTGCTATTTCTACCATAATTCTGAGCTAAGGTGTGTGTTTAAAAATTTACCCGTGGATGACATGTATGTGCTTTGATGTCTAATGGTAGAATATGAATGCTCGGTGTGTAGTAAACGACTTTTACTAAGTGATTTTTGATGAAATTGCATAAAAGGACTAGTTTGTAAAAAGTTGAAAAAAGTATGAAAATGTGTGAATGAATGCAAATTGTGGACTACTATAGTTATGGAAATGGTTCGGCTAGGCCTAAAATACAAGGAAATTGAATAAAAATCATTTTACGAGCCTAGGGGTAAATGTGTAAATATGACAAAGTTTTGGGGAAAAATGTATTTTTTCCATAATATGCTTTTTGGAATGAATTGAATAGCATAATAACTTAATAAGTCAAATGTGATATTTTAGATAAAGAAAACGAGTTTCGGGATTAGAATGGGGGAAAGACGAATATTGGACGACTTATTCCCTTTTCCCATTTTAAGTCGAGGCAAGTTTGTGTGTAATAATTCAGCATCATGTTATTATGCTTTTAAATGTTTGACATTTCGTGAAATGTATATTATTTCTATGAAATTGACTAATGATGCCTCGATGAGAGTATGATGAAAATATGTTAAGATGAGGTCCCGATTGAACATTCGAAATAACAACGATACTAGTGTTACAACATGAGATAATGAAGGTCCCGTATAAGACCATGTCAGGGACATGGCATCGACACTGAAAGTAAGTCCCGTGTAAGACCATGTCTGGGACATGGCATCGGCACCGGAAGAGGGTCCCATGTAAGACAATGTCTGGGACATGGCATCGGCACCAAATAAAGGAGGTACCGTATAAGACCAAGTCTAGGACATGGCCTTGGCACCAAAGAAAGATCTCATGTAAGACCATGTCTGGGACATGGCATCGACATCTATATACGATCTCGTATAAGACCATATATGGGATATGGCATCGACATCGAGATATGAGGTCCCTTGTAAGACCATATCTGGGATATGGCATCGGCATCAAGATGTGATCCCATGTAAGACCATATCTGAGATATAGAATTGGCATCGTGATACATGTATGATGAGATTGAGTATCATTCGATATTCCAAGTAGTTCAACGGTAAAGAGCTAAGTTTATGTTCAAGAAGGAAAATGTACTAAAATTATGTGATGAAGTGATACAGATACATATTAAAAACTCACAAGAAATGAGCCCGATATGTGATATGTGATGATTAAGTGCAAGTATATGTATGTATATATACACTCATGAGCAATGTGCTAAGGATGTGATCAAATTTTGGTAAGAAGGTAAACAAGTAAGTTATACCTATGAGAATGACCTCGTGATTATAAGATCATGCTTATGATGTATGAATAAGTGGGAAATGTGATTGATGATCATGTGTGAGACTTTTAAGCCAAATTAAATTGAGAAATGAAATGTTCAAGTCTTTGTTGTGGATGTATAGGTTAAATTGGCCAATAAATGGCTTGTAAATATTTGATGATGACTAGCTATTGGCATGGCTAACTATGGATATACTTTAGTTTTATATGTGTGTAAATGAGAATTAATACAAAGAAAACATAATAGAGTAAAACTAGCAACAAAATAGTTTAAACAACAACAGTTGTATCACTTTGAAAATTCACCAGAAATGGTGGAAATTGAATTAGAAGTATAATAATATATGAAATTAAATCTTATTAAGTCTAATTTTTCATAAAAGAAATTGAATAAGAAAACTAATTTCATATGATGAGATATTTGGATTTTAGTGAGACAGGGTCAGAATGATATTAGAATCCCCTGTTCTGACTTTGGAAATTCATTCAAAATTGTACACAAATAATCAAGGGATAAAATTTATATGCATGAATTTATTAATGAGTCTGATTTCAAGAGAAATAAATGGGATCATCATTCAAGTTCTGTACCACGAGAAAATAAGCTTTTAGTAAGGAGGGGTCAGAACTATCAGACAGCAAAATAGGGGAGACCTGAAAGAATAAATGTACTGATTGGCTAAACTAAAAATTCTTGAAATTTTATGATAAGAAGATATGTGAGTCTAGTTTCAAGGAAAATTAGCGGATTTTAATTTGGAGTTCTGTACCTCCAGATAAAAATAATCTAGTGACTATAACTCGAGTAGATAGCTCAAGATGAACATAAATGAATTGTGAAATTTTATGCAATTATGATTGTATTACCTAGAGAGCATATTGTGAGAATTGGTGAAAAACATGTTAATAAGTTTCTTGGCCACATAGGCAGAGACATAGCCGTGTGTCTCAGTCGTGTAGAGAACACAACCCTGGGGCATGGGCGTGTGCCCAGGGCGTGTGCCCAGGGCGTGTGCCCAGGCGTGTGCCCAGGGCATGTGAAGTCTACATTTATTTATCGGAATTTAATTCGCCACACGGACTAAGCATATGGGCGTGTGACTTGGCCATGTGACCCTATTTTGTTGATGACTTCATAAACAGAGAGTTACACGGGTTGAGGACATGGGCGTGTGTGACCACACGACCTACCCACATGGGCGTGTCCCAAGCCACACGGGCGTGTGACCCCTATTTCAATGAAAAATTTTATAAGTCTTCTTAAAGTTTCCTAAGTTCTCGGTTTAGTCTCGAACAGTTCCCAAGGATTGTTTTGGGCCTCGTGGGCCCATATAAGGGACGATTTGCATGTGAATGAATGATTTTAAATTAAATGAAATTTTATAGCTCGATTTTGTATAAATGTTTATATTTAAGTTCGGTAATGTCTCGTATCCTGTCCCGGCGTCAGACGTGGGTAAGGGGTGTTACAATATGAGGCTCTCTACAATCAAAAATGCAAAACTCTATTGTATTGGACTGAGCTTAGTGAGAATAAGATTCATGGGTTTGATTTGATTAAAGAGACTGAATAGAAATTGAAAGTGATTCGTGACAGTCTGAAAGCCGCATCAGATCGTCAGTAGTCTTATGCAGATTTGAAACGAAAATATATTGAATTTCAGATATGTGATAAAGTATTTTTGAAAGTGTCTCCGTGGAAGAAAATACTTTGTTTCGACAGAAAAGGCAAATTGAGTCCGAGGTTCATTTGTCGTATGAGATTATTGAACGTATTGGGCCGGTAGCTTATAGATTGTTGTTGCCACCTGAGCTAGAGAAGATTCATAATGTGTTTCATATATCTATTCTTAGACGATACAGATCTGATCCATCACATGTGATTTCCCCTACTAAAGTTGAGATTCAAACTAATTTGTCGTATAATGAATAACTGATTCAAATTTTGGCAAGTGAGATCAAAGAGTTGAGAAATAAGAGAATTTCTTTAGTAAAAGTGTTGTGGCACAAAAAAAGAGTTTAAGAGGCTACGTGGGAGCCTGAAGATGTTATGAGAGAGCAATATCCAAATCTATTCACTGGTAAGATTTTCGGGGACGAAAATCCCTAAGGGGAGAGAGTTGTAACAACCCGGTTTAGACCCTAGTCAGAATAGTGGTTTTGAGACCACAAATCTGAGGTCAAAATTTTTTTTTAATATTGTTTTCTGTGTTTAGAGTATGTGATAAAGAATGTGTAAAAGTTCTGTGTGAAAAGTTTACCGTTTGTGTGTCGAATTGCGAAAAAGGACTTAATCGCATAAAATGCAAAAGTTGTGTGCTAATTGTTAAAGTGCTTAATTGTCATGGCTTATTAAATAAGAATTCCTTATGTTGTAATTAGACCTTTGATAGTGGGGATGGACAAAATAGGCTTATATTAGTGGAATTTTAATGTTTTAATCAAAAGTTAAAATGGTAATTGAATTATTAAGTTAATATTGACTAAAACAAAAACATTTGGTGGCCATTTTATCATTTTTATTCCACCGAAAATAGAAAGAACACATAGGGTTCTTGAGCTTTGGATATTCAAACATACAAGGCTTGATTGAGGTATGTTTTAAGCTCGATTTTCAATGATTTTTACGTTTTTGTGATCGTTGTTTTGTGTTCTATCAAGCCCATATCTTAATTTTAGAATTTGATGATGATTTTTAGAAGTGCCATTGATGAATGCTTGAACTTTGTGTTGATAGTTGGTGAAATATGAAAGTTTAATGTTGGATTAACATATTTTTTCTTTGGATTTTTGGTGAAATTGGTTATTTTGGGCTAAATTATGAAAATGAGAAATTGAAGGACTAAAATGTGAAATAAATTAAATATGTGGGCTTGTATGATCATGACGAAAATTCGGCCTAAGCATGATATGATGAAATTGTGTGGATTTTGTCAGTTTATGAATAGAGACTAAAATGTCAAAATGTGCAAATGTGAGGGCCATTTTGTAAAATGCTCTAAATATGTGTGTTTGGATTGAATTGAATGATTTGATGAATGAATGAGTTAAATTTGAATATGTATAGATCAAGAAAGGAGAAATTCAAACTTAGATAGAGGCAAGAACAAAGTGCTCGATTGATCGACCTGTTTCGTAACTTCGACGTTCGAGTTAAGTTCGTATATAATACGAATTGTTAAATTTATGTTTACATATTATACAATGAACGGAAATGGGGTTGTTGAGTTAGTAATGTGAATGATAAGTTTGAAGAGATGAGGCACTAAGTGTGCTTATATAGACTCGATTCGGTGGTGAAGTGCACTATGTGTGCGAAATAAAGAAAGTATGAACTACATTGATTGGCACTATGTGTGCGATACCGAGTTAAATTTGGTTTAATGTAAAGGTACTAAGTGTGCGATGATATTAAAGCTTCGGCTAAGCAATTGGCACTAAGTGTACGAGTAAATCGAATGATTAATGAAAATTGAACGAATTATGGTATTGAGCATTGAGTAGCAATAGTGATCGTTAATTAAATGTTGGTACAGGTATGTACAGAACCTATGTGGTTGATGATATCGTATTGTGGATATATGGATGATTATGTGAGTAATGACTATGAATGAGATTGTATATCATTGTGAAATGAACCTTGTGACAGTTTGTCTTGTATATTTAGCTTGATTTGTTGAGTAAAATGTATTATATGTCGAACTTACTAAGCTTTAAAACTTACTGTGTGAAGTTTATCTCTGTTTTACGGTGTAATTAAAGCTAGCTCAGATCCGGGGTTCTTCACTGACTCAATCACACTATCGGCTATCTATTTTGGTACTTTTGGAAGTTGTATATATTTGGTATATGGCATGTGTAGGCTAATGATTATGGTATATTTTGAGAAGCATAGATCTTGCCATGTGGTATGCTTGATAGTTTAATGATGTTGGTATATGGTTTGGGTTTGTCTAAAGGATGGTAATATGTGTATATGTGAGTTCTATGTGAATGATCATTTTGACATAAATTAGTAAAAATGGATTGTATGATTTGGTTGTGAAGTTGATACTTGGACTGGTAAGTTAGGTTGAAGTTGTATAGGAAAGTGAATGATGATGTTAAGAGTTTAACTATGCAATGTTTTGGTATGTTTGGATGCCATTTGGGGTATGAAATTATATGGTTTGATGCTTGTAGGTGTGACCCAAAGTGTGGGTGGCAAATTGGCCTTGTAAATGGCCTATATTTGTCCACATGGTCGAGCACACGAGCGTGTGGCTCAACCGTGTCTCTTTTGTTTTCAAATTGAAACAAGTTAGACTCGCACACGGGCGTATGACTGGCCGTGTGAAATAAGTTAGTGTCAACCATGGGTTAAGCACACAAGCGTGTCTTCGACCGTGTGGGCAAGTCAGTAGGTATGTCCTGTTTTACCACGGCTTGGACAAACGGGTGTGTCTGAGGCCGTGTGAGGCACACGTCCTACCCACACGGGCGTGTGACCTCTATATCTTTGAAAAATGTTAAGTTTCGAAAAAAATTTGTATGAGCTCGGTTTAGTCCCGATCCCCTTTTAATGCATGTTCAAGGTCTCGTAGACCTTATTAAGGGACTTAGTGATGTTGTTTGATTATGATTTAATGCTGTATGAACTATGAAGGTTAAATGTTTTGATTTGATCGGTAATACCTCATAACCCTAGTCCGACGACGGATACGGATTAGAGGTGTTACCAAAATAGTACACATGCAGGGTTTACTACTGGGCATTTTGATTTGCCAACTTAGCATGTAGGGGGACACACGACCTAACAACAAGCCCATGGAGCTGACCGTGTGTCACACACGACCTAGAGACACGCCCGTGTGTCTACCCATGTGGACAAGGACAAGTCTATCTACCAAGCCCTTATTGCCACCCCTACTTGTGCTATTATAAACCACATTAAGTAACCAACTCATTCATGCATAGATACACCAATGAATTAACCTTGCAACTTGCATATTCATGAATAACGTTATCATTTCATAGATTAATAAGAAAGATCCATCAACTATGGCCTTATACAAAAGAATTCATTCTCAAATGAGCCAACACATTTGGCCAAAACAATATAACATCCAACTAAATCTAAGACCCTATACATGCCATACTCAAAATGATAAATCTAACTATACCAAAATGTGTGGATAGTGTGGGTGATCCTCCGACTATCTCCGCATCCCGAGTTGGCCCTTCGACATTATAAAACAAGGGAAAAGAGAAGGGAGTAAGCTTTAAGCTTAGTAAGTCTACATGTAAGCAATAAACATTATGCCACATACATATCGAACAAGAATAATTTAAATCCTCTCGATTATACTTACTCATTTCAATCTTACCACATTTCAAACACATATCATAAAACATTGCTTACATTTATATGCATTTATACCCTGCACTTGGTTTCTCTATGAACACTTCGGAATAATGATAGATACTCGATGGTTTCACACATAGCCCACCATTAATAAATCACACGGTGGTATCGCACACAGCCCACCAACAATGATAATTACGGTGGTATCGCACATAGCCCACCAACAATAATAATTACGGTGGTATCGCACATAGCCCACCAACAATGGTAATTATGATGGTATCGCACATAGCCCACCAACAATAGTAATTACGGTGGTATCGCACACAGCCCACCAATATTTATTTATTCATGGATTTCACCCGTATCATTTTCCCATTCCGAATGTTCATGCCAGAATTTCCTCACTTCCTATCATTTTTAATAAATCTAACTAATAAGCACTTGAATTCATTTAATTCATTAATAGGTGAAAGCATACGTAATAAGGATGTATCCTTTAAACTTACCTTGAAACAAAATATTGCAATTTGCGATTTAGTCCGAAACCTTGCCTTTTCCTTGGCCAAGGTTGATTCCACGTTCTTCTTGATCTATAATGACTTATTTAACTTATTAAATCACCACATTATTCAAAAAATTTTAAAGTTTCAATTTTGGCAAAATTACCATTTTGCCCCTATACCTTCACAAAATTACACTTTTGCCCCTAGGATCGTAAAATGAAATATGTTCATTTTCACGCATTCAAGCCTAATTGATAAATATTCTCTCTTATAGAAACTCATATTTAAATTATTACACACATTTACTACTTATTTTGCAACCTTTACAAAAAGGTCCTTTTAGGTGTTTTCATGGAAACACCTTTCACAAAAGTTGTATATTCAACACCCAAGATTCATTTTCTTCCATAAAATTTCAGAAATCAACATAAATATTCACATGGAAAAGTTCTAGGCTCTCAACCATTTTGCAAAATAGTCCCCTCATTAGCTAGCTTAAGCTTTAGGGGTTCAAAAAGTACAAAAATTATCAAGAAAAACCACCAAATAACTTGTAAAGGTTGAAGTTGCTGAAAATTTTCAAGCTTCTAAACCCCTTCTCTTGATGATATATTTGGTGGAGAAGAAGTGAAAATGGGAAAACATGATAGCTTCTTTACTTTATCTTACTTAATTCAATTAAGTCACCAAAACCCACCTAACCATTGACCATGTCTCATATTTGTCCCCATGGCCTGCCAACACTCTCCCAATGACCTAATTGCATATTACGTACCTTCAATTTAATATTCTATAGTTATTTGACACCTCTAACTTATAAAATAAAACTTTTGCACTTTATGTGATTTAGTCCCTTTTCACAATTAAGCATGCAATCACCAAAACTAATGCACCAAAATTTTCATGCACTCATATAATCATGATATAACACATAAAAAAATATAAAAATAATTTTCTCCGATCTCGGAATTAATGGTTCAGTAACCACTGTTTCAACTAGCCCTAAAATTGGGCTTTTACACCTAAAATTTACTAAGTTATCGGTTTAGTCCAGAACCACTCCGAATGCATGATTTAGGCCTCGTAGGCTCGTGTTAGGGATGATATGAATGCTTATGAATGATTTATATTTGGAATGGAAAAGTGTATGAGAAATGTATGTCTAATTGTGTAATAAGTCCGATAATGCTCTGTAACCCTATTTCAATGATGAATACGAGTGAGTGGTGTTACATTTATTTGTATCAGAAATAGAATTTAGTTGATTCTAGGACTAACATAGCATATGTGAGAGTCTAGGTATACATGCCATATATAACCTGTGACAGTGTGATATCTCCTAATAGTTTTAAATCTTGTTTTCATATAGCTATGGATCCCAATCGAGCAATGGCTGATGATGTAGAGAGTAATGCACCAGCCTCCATTCACGGAGTAGCACAGTCTGAGTTTAAACCTGTATCACGTAGTTAGGGAGGAGAGACCAGGGAAGCCTTCTTCCAAATGATAAACGAGTGGTTTACTAAGTTTGTCTGAACTAATCCGGCTACTTAGCAACCTCCACCCACACCTATTCCCCAACTGATTCCCGTAGCTCATCAAGGTGTGGAACCTTTACGTTTAAGCAAGCCGCCTGTTGATAAAATTCGAAAGTATGGGGCTGAAGAGTTTAGAGCTAGCGTTGATGAACATCCTGAGAGAACTAAGTTTTGGCTTGAAAATACAATCCGAGTATTTGATGAACTATCTTACACACTAGAAGAATGTGTAAAATGCATCGTATCACTTCTGAGGGATACTTCATATCAGTGATAGAATACCTTGATATCTGTAGTGCCAAGAGAATGGGTCACATGGGAATTCTTTCAGACTGAGTTCAGAAATAAATACATAAGTCAACGGTTTATCGACCAAAAACGCAAAGAATTTCTAGAACTGAAACAGGGTCGAATGTCAGTGACCGACTACGAGAGAGATTTTGTAAGACTCAGTAAATATGCTTGAGAATGTGTTTCCACTGAGGTAATTATGTGTAAACGATTCGAAGATGGGTTGAATGAGGACATTAGACTTCTAGTCGGGATTCTTAAATTGAAAGAATTTGTTGTGTTAGTCGACAGAGCTTGTAAAGCCGAGGAAATTGGCAAAGAAAAGAAAAAAGCTAATTTCGAGGCTAAAGATTCAAGAAAGAGGTCGATGAGTAAATCATATCAGTCTTCGTCAAAGAAATCATGGGATTCGTATAATTCGATAGCTTCAGTGGGGTATTCCAATAGAGATCATGGGAAGTAACACATGAGTCCTAAAGCTCAAGCCACATCAATACCGAGTGTTGGTAGTGTAAAAAAACAGAAAACCCAAGTGTCAATAGTGTGGAAGACGGCATTTTGGAGACTACTGGATGAATAACAAAGCTTGTTTCAAATGTGGCTCGCTAGATCACTTTATTCAGGATTGTCCTGAGTTAACAGAAAAAGATAAATTTCTGAAGAAAAGACCGAGTGATACAGCTACTAGAGGGAGGCCACCTAGAAATACGGGAAATGTGACTAGTGGCAAAGGAACAACTAAGGATTCTGCTGTGAGATCCGAGGCTAGAGCACCAGCCAGAGCTTACGCTATTCACGCTCGCGAAGATATGTTGTCACCAGATGTTATCACCGGTATATTTTTTCTTTATGACACTGATGTAATTGCTTTGATTGATCCTAGATCGACTCATTCATATTTCTGTATGAATTTAGTGTCTAGTAAGAGTTTGCATATTGAGTCTACCGAATTTGTAATTTAAGTATCCAACCCCTTAGGCAAGTATGGCCTAGATGATAAAGTTTACAAGAATTGTCTTTTTATGACTCGAGGTTGCTGTTTTTCGGCTAATATGATGCTTTTACCGTTTAATGAATCTGATGTGATTTTGGGTATGGACTGGTTGGCTCTACATGATGCTGTTATGAATTGTAGACGAAAGACTATTGAATTGAAATGCCATAATAGTTAAATCCTTCGAATTGAATATGATGAGCCAAGTGGGTTGCCTGTTGTGATATCGTCGATGTTAGCACAGAAATATGTGAGTAAAGGTTGTGATACTTATCTTGCATATGTACTAGACACAAAAGTGTCTGAATCAAAGATTGAATCAGTACCAGTAGTTTGTGAATATCCGGTTGTGTTTCCAGAAGATTTGCCTGGTTTGCCACCGATTAGAGAGGTTGAGTTTGCTATTAAATTAATACCGGGAACATCACTGATATCGATAGCTCTGTACAAAATGGCTTCTATAGAATTGAATAAGTTGAAAGCTCAATTGCAAGAGTTAACAGATAAAGGTTTTACACGACCTAGTTTTTCGCCCTAAGGTACACGAGTTGCAACAGCCCATTTTTGGTCAAATCAGAATAGTGGTTTTGGGACCACAAATCTGAGGTCAAAATATTTATTTTGTTATTATTTTAATGATTACAACATGATTGAGTAATTGTGTGAAAATTTCCTTAAGAAATTTTATCGTTTGATTGGTCAATTTGATAAAAAGGACTAAATCACGTAAG
The DNA here is from genome assembly GCA_025503065.1 of Gossypium bickii. NCBI lineage: Eukaryota > Viridiplantae > Streptophyta > Magnoliopsida > Malvales > Malvaceae > Gossypium > Gossypium bickii. The sequence goes on along the minus strand of CP106710.1, from coordinate 63,395,062 downwards.
GTGTAAAAGTGTTGTTCTAATAGATTAAAGTATCTATTAGTTATGGATTATATAAGTGAAAGTCCTTATGTTGTTATTAAACCATTATTATAGGTAATGGACATTTATGGACATAAAACAAGTGAATATTAATGTTTTAAACCAAGTTTAATTTAGTAAATTATGTATTAATGATAAAATAAATTAAAGAAACAAAGATATCATCTTTGTTTTATTCATGCTTCAACCGAATATTAGGGCTAGAAAACACCATTTTTGAGTTCTTCATTTCGACAAGCTTGTAAGGCTAATTAAGGTATAATTTTTGTCCCGTTTTTAATGATTTCCATGTTTTTGAGATCGTTACAGCTTAGTCTAGCTAGCCCAGAGACTAATTTGCAGAACTGTTAAAGATTTAGAAAGTTTCCATTGATGAATAAGCATGTATTTTGATAGTTGATGATAGATTTTGAATGTTTCAAGATAGTTATACAAGTTTTGTTAAGTGATTTTGAGTAAAAATGCAAATTAGGGATTGAATTGAGAAATGTTGAAAATTTATGGTTAAAATGTGAAATAAATAAGAAATATGCACTAATATGAGTACTGGATAAATTCGGCTAGCATGGGTTTATTTTGAATTTCATGAATTTTTGATTTTATGAAATAAGAACTAAATTGTGAAAAATGTAAAATTTTAAGGGTAAATGTGTAAAATAGCCCTAATGTATAAATTGGACTAAATTGAATAAATGGATGATTAAATGAGCTAAATTTGAATTATATAGATCAAGAAAAGCAGAATACGGACTTAGATCGAGGAAAGAACAAGATATCAAATTAGTCGGTCGTGTTGTCGTTTTCACATTCGAGGTAAGTTCGTATTAAGCATTGTTATAATTATGCTTTAAATGATTTGATATTGCATAAATTGTGTATATGAGACTACAGTCATGTTTGACAACAATTATGGTATGTATGGCACTTATTGTGCAATTCGAGATAGCTTCGGCTACATAAGGCACTTAGTGTGCGAGATTAAAATAACTTCGACTATGTGTGGCACTTAGTGTGAGAGATTTTGACTATTCGACATTATTTCGAATAGGTATGAGTTTGTTACGGATTGGTACAGGTATGTACATGAATCGTATGAGCTCTAAATCGAAGAAATTATGAAGTATGCATATAATATTATGATTAAAGATGTGAAAGGTTTGTTAGCTAAAAAGAGTTACATGTTGATATATTCAAATTATTGAGTTGTGAATTTATGATTAGTTTGAGTTGATTTCATACGAGCTTACTAAGCTATAAAGCTTACTTTATGTATTTCTTTGTGTTTTATAGTGATTTCAAAGATAGCTCGGAATCGGGGATCATCGGATATATCGTCACATTATCCAACCATCACTTTGGTACTTTTGAGCTTATGGTTTGGTCATATGGCATGTAACAATCCGGTTTATACCCTATCAGAATAGTGGTTTAGAGACCACAAATCCGAGTCAGTAAAATATTTTAATATTATTTTTTGTGTCTTTAATAAGTGATTGAGCATGTGGTAAAGTTTCATATGCTAATTTTTCAGTTTATGTGTTTAATTTGATTAAAGGATTAAATTGCATCAAGTGCAAATCTAGCATGCTAATTGTTAAAGCACCAATGTGTTGTGGCTTTATAAAGTTGGAGGCCTTATATGGCAATTAAGCCATTCATAAGTTAGTGGACGGCTAAGGTAAAAAATGACCTTGAACTATATGTTATAACATGTTAATTAAAAGGTTAATATAGTAAAATGTATAATAATATGATAGTTAATAAAACAAAACATGAAAAAATGGTGGTGATATTCATATCATTAGTGCCGAAAATACCAAAGAAAAGAAAAGAGAAAGAAGATAGGTTATTCGGCCATTGGAAGCTAAAATTATGGTATGATTTTGATTTGGATTTTGATGATCTATATGTTTTTGAGATTGTTGATTAGTCTACTATCAAGCCCATGTCACAATTTTCTGTATGGATGATATTTGTGAGTTGTGCCATTGATGAAATGGTAAGTTTTATGATGTTTTATGATGTTAAATAAAGGATATGTGTTAGATGAATATACTTTGTTCCTGAATTTTTGATGAATTTAGTTAATTAGGGCTAAATTGAGAAAATAGCAATTTGAGGGACTAATTCACAAATTTGATGGAAAATATGGGCTTGTATGAGATGTATGAATATTCGGCTAAGTATGGTTAAAAGATGATTTTGTGAATTTGATGTTTTGAGAAAAATGAATTAAATTGATAAATTGTGCAAATGTGAGGGTTAATTTGCAAATAGCCCAAAATGTGTGTCCTTGGATTGAATTGAATGAGTTAGTGAATAAAAGGGTTAATTCTGAATATGTATAGATCAAAAACTGAAGAAAACGGACTTAGACTGCGGGAAAGCGAACGTAACCGAGTAGCCATTTCCATTTCCGTTAAATCAAATCCGTGGTAAGTCATTATGCAAATAAACGTATTTGTATCAAACTTTGTATGTTCATATGATTATTGTTAACTATGAATGCTTATGAGATGATCTGTACATGAATTTAGAGATAAGGTTGACCTAGTGTCAATGTCCGAGAAGTCCCGTACGAACCTAGGAATAGATAGGTTTAGCTATGTCATGACATAGGAATCTGCTCTGTTTTAATCGTGTAAGACCACATCTAAGACGTTGGCATTGATTTAAGATTTCGTGTAATACCACGTCTGGGACGTTGGCATTGATATGAGACTTACGTGCAAGACCATGTCTGGGATATTGGCATCGTATTAATTCGTGTAAGATCCTGTCTGGGACAGTGGCACTGATATCTGAGTACATGTAAGACCTCATCTGGGACGTTGGCATTGTACGACCATTCCGAGTTTTCTCAGTATCTTATTAGGTTCCTAACGGTTCAATGGGCAAGTATGTGATACGAATGGCTATGTGAATTGTAAATCCATTTCAGGTACGTCAATTTATACACTAAGTGTATGTACAAGGTAAGTATCTGTATGGTCTTACTAAGATGATTATGTATAATGGATTAATGAGATGATATGTGAAATTATGCTTGAATAAGATAAGTTCTTATGTGATATGTGAATAGAAGTTGTGGTAAGCTTTGTATAAACAAATGTGCCAAAGATCATATGATGAATTGATTATGAGAACTATAAGTACCAATGTATTGAATGATTTGTATTCATTGTATGTTATGTTTATTTGTATATGACTTACTAAGCTTTTGGAAAGCTTACTCTGTATGTGTTTTCTCTGTTTTATAGATCGCTAAGCTACTGAAGCCTCGGCAAACATCGAGGATCATCATCACACTACTCAACTTATTTTGGTACATTTTGGAAATATATATAGCTAGTTATGGCATGTATAGGTTAGATATTTTGTATATGAATATGAAGTGAACTTAGCCATGTGATTTGGCTAGTTATGTGTTTTCAATATGCAATAATGAGTATGATATGTGATGTATGTTTTGGTATAGTTTGATAGTATATGAAGTGATCAAGTTCAAGGTAAGTAAATGGATGAGCTATGCTTATGTGTATTTGAGATTTAGTCTTGTAATTTTGGTACGAATGGAATTGGATTTGAATGTAGAGATTGGATGGTTATTTTGATATGTTCTTGGTTGTTATTTGTGCATAAGTTGAATTGGTAATTGGATTATATTTATGACCCAAGGTGGGTGGCAATTTGGCCTTGCAAATGGCCTATTTTGCCACATGGTTGTGGCACACGGGCGTGCTTATCGACCGTGGGACTAAATTAGTAGCTAGCTAAGAGTACATGGCCTTGGCACACGGACGTGCCTGGTAGCCGTGTGGTTTCAACAGGATCTACCACGGCCAGAGTGCGAGGGAGTGCTTGGTTGCCGTGGAGCCAAGTCAGAATTAACCACGGCCAAGGTGCGCGGGCGTGCTTGGCAATCGTGGATTAAAGTCAGGTTCGACCACGGAAAAGACACACGGGTGTGACTAACAACCGTGGATGGCACACGGCCTGCCCATACAGGCGTGTAATCCCTGAAACTTTATTAAGTTTTAAATTTTCGAGAATTTTTGTATGTGTTCTGGTTTAGTCCTGACCCTATTTTTGAACATGTTTTAGGTCTCGATGACCTACTGAGGGGACACTATGGTTGTATTTGATGATCTATTATACGAATTGTCTGATAAAGTTTTTGATCTGTCAGGTAATGCCCTTAACACTAATTCAGCGACGAACACGGGATAGGGGGTTACATATGGCTGGTATCAGAGCTACGATTTAGCCGATTCTCGGACTAACGTAGCGTGTTATAGTCTAGCTTGCATGCCATATATCTAAATTGTGATAGTGTGATGAATCCTGACGAATAAAATGTGATTTTTGTATAGCAATGGATCTCGAAAGAGCCGTAGCTGACGACGTAGAAAGTAATGCCTCTTGATTTTTGTACAGTGCCTTCTGATTTGAGACCGGCTACGAGCGGTCAAGAGGGAGAAGCTAATCAAGCTTTCTTCCAGATGATGAGTGAGTGGTTCACTCAATTTGTAAGAAATAACCCGACTGCTTCGCAACCCTCGCCCCCAGTTATTCCCCCTCAGACTACAGTTGTGCCACCGATTAAGTATCTGAATCTGTTGAACAAGCCTCCAGTTGACAAGATCCGTAAGTATGGGGTTGAAGAGTTCAGGGCTACTAGTGATGATAATGCCGAGAAGGCCGAGTTCTGGTTAGAAAACACGATTCGGGATCTTAGAAATCCGTTTGTTAGTCGAGATCTTAGAAATAAAAGAATTTGTTGTACTTGTTGATCGAACATGTAAAGCTGAGGCACTGGGAAAAATTAAAAAGAAAGCTGAGTCTGAAGCTAGAGATCTAAGAAAGATATTTTAGAGTAGATCATTTCAGTCTGCTTCGAAGAAATTTAGAAATGATCAATGTCATTCAAGAGATAATGTGGGACATTCGAATAGAAATCAAGCTAGATCACAAATGAGCTCCAAAACTCCAGCAACTTCAGTGGCCAGTGTTGGAAATGTCCGGACTGAGAGAGCTGAATGTAAACATTATGGTAAAAGGCATCCGGGAAGTTGTAGATTAAATGACATAGCTTGTTTCAGATGTGGATCACTTGATCATTTTATCCGTGATTGCCTTGAGTCTGTCGAGCCAGAGACTGTTCAGAATCCGAGATTTGATAGACCTTCGAAGAATGTAAGAAATGTCAGTGGTAGTGAGAGAAAGAAATGTCAGTGGTAGTTAGAGAACTACGAGAGACAATGTTGCAAGATCTGAAGTTAGAGCGCCTGCCAGAGCATATGCTATCCGAGCTCGTGAGGAAGCTTCATCTCCAAATGTTATAACGGGTACTTTTACACTTTATGATACTTCTGTGATTGCATTGATAGACCCTGGTTCTACGCATTCATATATATATGCATGAGTTTAGTATTCAGTAAGACTTTGCCTGTAGAGTCTACTGAGTTTTTTTATAAAAGTATCAAACCCCTTAGGTAAAAGTGTCCTTGTTGATAAAGTATGCAAGAACTGTCCGTTAATGTTTCGAGATAATTGTTTCCCTGCTGATCTGATGCTTTTGCCATTTGATGAGTTCGATATCATTTTGGGTATGGACTGGTTGACATTGCATGATGTTGTTGTAAACTATAAAAGAAAGAATATTGATTTGAGATGTTCGAATAATGAAATTGTACGAGTGGAGTCTAATGATTTGAATGAATTGCCAGCTGTGATATCTATATTGAAAGCTCAAAGATATGTGAAAAAGGGATATGAGACATATTTTGCTTATGTGATTGATTCGAAAGTGACTGAAAATAAAATTGAATCAGTGCCTATTGTTTGTGAGTTTTTTGATGTGTTCCCTAAAGAGTTATTGGGTTTGCCTCCTATTCGTGATGTTGAGTTTGGTATTGATCTATTGCCTTGTACGACACCTATTTCGATAGCTTCGTATAGAATGGCACCAACAGAGTTGAAAGAGTTAAAGTCACAGTTGCAAGAATTGACAGATAGAGGGTTTGCTAGACCGAGTTTTTCGCCTTAGGGCGCTCCTGTTCTGTTTGTGAGAAGGAAAGATGGCACAATGAGAATGTGCATCGATTATCGTCAGTTAAATAAGGTGACAATAAAGAATAAATATCTATTGCCCAGAATTGATGACTTATTTGATCAGTTAAAAGGAGCTACTATATTTTCCAAGATTGATCTGAGATCGGGATACTACCAGTTGAGAGTAAAAGATATAGACATACCGAAAATTGCTTTCAGAACGAGGTACGGGCATTATGAGTTTTTAGTTACGCCAATTGGATTAACAAATGCTCCTGCCGTTTTTATGGATCTGATGAACAGAAGTTTCAGACAGTACCTAGATCGATTTGTTGTTGTATTCATAGATGACATCTTGATTTATTCATGTGATGAAAATGAGCATGCTGAACATTTGAAAATTGTGTTGCAAACTTTGAGAGAAAAGCAATTGTACGCGAAATTCAGCAAATGTGAATTCTGGTTGCACGAGGTTAGTTTTTTTGGGACATATTGTGTCAGCTTCTGGAATCCGAGTGGATCCGAGCAAGATTTCTGCTATTCTGGATTGGAAACCTCCGAGGAACATATCTGATGTCCGTAGCTTTTTGGGTCTAGCTAGTTATTATCATCGATTTGTAAAAAGATTTTGAGTGATAGCTACTCCATTGACTAGACTACTTCAGAAAGATGTTAGATTTGAATAGTCTGATAAATGTTAGAAAAGTTTTGATCAGCTAAAAACTCTGTTAACAGAAGCTCCATTGTTAGTACAACCAGAATCGGGTAAAGAATTTGTTATCTACAGCAATGCTTCGTTAAATTGTAGCTTATGGCTCGAGACAATTGAAGCCTCATGAAAAGAACTATCCAACGTACAGCCTTGAGCTAGCTGCGATTGTGTTTGCACTAAAGATCTAACGCCATTATCTACATGGTGAGAAATGTCACGTGTTTTCAGATCATAAAATTCTAAAATATTTGATGACCCAAAAAGATTTGAACCTGCATCAAAGAAGATGGTTAGAGTTGTTCAAATATTATGAGCTTGTGATAGATTATCATCCGGGTAAAGCAAACGTTGTTGCTGATGCATTAAGTAGAAAATCATTATTTGCACTACTTGTTTTGAATGCTCAGTTAGATTTGTCTGATGATAGTTCTGTGATAGTTGAATTACAAGTGAAACCGTTGTTTTTACAGCAGATATGTGATGCTCAGAAATCTGATAATGAGTTATTAGCGAAACGAGCTCTGTGTAATTCGAATTCTGAATCTGAATTTCAAGTTGTTGATGATTGCTTGAGATTTTGAAGTCGTATCTGTGTTCCGAGAAATTCGAAGTTGATTCAGTTGATTTTGAGTGAAGCACATAACAATCGTCTATCTGTTTATCTGGGAAGTACTAAAATGTACCATGATTTGAAGCAACACTATTGGTGGTCTGGTATGAAGCGTAATATTTTTGAATTTGTTTCAAAATGTTTAGTTTGTCAGCAACTGAAAGCTAAACATCAAGTTTCATCTAGTTTGTTACAACCGATTCTAATTCCTGAATGGAAATGGGATAGAGTGACGATGGATTTTGTTTCTAGTTTGCCTCTGACTCCGAGAAAGAACGATATGATTTGGGTTGTAGTTGACCAATTAACCAAATCTGCCCATTTTGTTCCGGTAAGATTTGATTATTCGCTTGATCGATTAGCCGAGCTTTACATTTCTGAGATTATTAGATTGCACAGGGTGCCACTATCTATTGTGTCAGATAGAGATCCGTGGTTTACATCAAGATTCTGGAAGAAATTTCAAGAAGCATTAGGCACGAAATTACATTTCAGTATAGCTTTTCATCCACAAACGGATGGTTAGTCCGAACGAATTATTCAGATTCTTGAAGATATGTTAAGATGTTGTATACTTGAGTTTAACGGTACGTGGGAACAGTACCTGCCATTAATCGAATTTGCATACAATAATAGTTTTCAGTCGAGCATCAAAATGGTACCATATGAAGCTTTATATGGACGTAAATGTTGTACAGCTCTGTATTGGACTGAGCTCAATGAAAATAAGCTACACGGGGTCAATTTGATAAAAGATTCAGAACAGAAAGTGAAACAGATCCAAAATTGTTTGAAAGCAGCATCTGATCGTCAGAAGTCTTATGCGGACTTGAAACGAAAAGATATAGAATTTGAGATTGGTGACAAAGTATTTTTTAAAGTGTCTCTGTGGAAGACAGTGCTCCGATTCGGATGTAAAGGCAAGCTAAGTCTGAGGTTCATCGGATCGTATGAAATTATTGAATGTGTTGGGCCTGTTGCATATAGATTAAGGTTGTCCTCTGAGTTAGAAATGATTCACAATGTGTTCCATGTTTCGATGCTCCATAGGTGTTGATCCGATCCCTCACATGTGATTGCCCCATCTGAAATTGAAATCCGATCTGATATGACATATGGAAAAGAATATTTCCATGTTTCGCATCTTAGCTCTTGAAGTAAAAGAATTAGGAAACAAGAAAATTACGTTAGTAAAAGTATTGTGGAATCGATACGAAATTGAAGAGGCAACGTGGGAGCCAGAAGTTTCAAGGACACAGCAATATTCGACTCTGTTTAACGGTAAGATTTTCGGGGATGAAAATCCATAAGGGGGGAGAACTGTAACAGTCCAGTTTATACCCTAGTCGAAACAGTGGTTTCGAGACTACAAATCCGAGTCAGTAAAATATTTTAATATTATTTTTTCTGTCTTTAATAAGTGATTAAGCATGTGGTAAAGTTTCATATGCTAATTTGTCCGTTTATGTGTTTAATTTTATTAAAGGATTAAATTGCATCAAGTGCAAATCTAGTAAGCTAATTGTTAAAGTACCAATGTGTTCTGGCTTTGTAAAGTTGGAGGCCTTATATGGTAATTAAGCCATTCATAAGTTAGTGGATGGCTAAGGTCAAAAATGACCTTGAACTATATGTTATAACATGTTAATTAAAAGGTTAATATAGTAAAATGTATAATAATATGATAGTTAATAAAACAAAACATGAAAAAATGGTGATGATATTCATATCATTAGTGCCGAAAATACCAAAGAAAAGAAAAGAGAAAGAAGCTAGGTTATTCGGTCATTGGAAGCTCAAATTAAGGTATGATTTTGATTTGGATTTTGATGATTTTTATGTTTTTGAGATTGTTGATTAGTCTTCTATCAAGCCCATGTGTATGGATGATATTTGTGAGTTGTGCCATTGATGAAATGGTAAGTTTTATGATGTTTTATGATATTAAATGAAGGATATGTGTTAGATGAATATACTTTGTTCTTGAATTTTTGATGAATTTAGTTAATTAGGGCTAAATTGAGAAAATAGCACTTTGAGGGACTAAATCCCAAATTTGATGGAAAACATGGGCTTGTATGAGATGTATGAATATTCAGCTAAGTATGGTTAAAAGATAATTTTGTGAATTTGATGTTTTGAGAAAAATGGACTAAATTGATAAATTGTGCAAATGTGAAGGTTAATTTGCAAATAGCCCAAAATGTGTGTCCTTGGATTGAATTGAATGAGTTAGTGAATAAAAGGGTTAATTCTGAATATGTATAGATCAAGAACCAAGGAAAACAGACTTAGGCCGCGGGAAAGCGAACGTAACCGAGTAGCGATTTAGATTTCCGTTAAATCGAATCCGAGGTAAGTCATGCAAATAAGCGTATTTGTATCAAACTGTGTATGTTCGTATGGATATTGTTAAGTATGAATGCTTATGAGATGACCTGTACATGAACTCTGAGATAAGGTTGACTTAGTGTCAATGTCCGAGAAGTCCCGTACGAACTTAGGAATAGATAGGATTAGCTATGTCATGACATAGGAATTTATTATGTTTTAATCGTGTAAGACCACGTCTGGGACGTTGGTGTTGATTTAAGATTTCGTGTAAAACAACGTCTGGGATGTTGGCATCGATATGAGACTTACGTGTAAGACCACGTCTGGGACGTTGGCATCGATATGAGACTTACATGTAAGACCATATCTAGGACATTAGCATCATATTAATTCGTGTAAGACCCTATCTAGGATAGTGGCACCGATATCTGAGTACATATAAGACCTCATCTGGGACGTTGGCATTGTACGACCATTCCGAGCTTTCTCACTATCCTATTAGGTTCCTAATAGTTCAACAGGCAAGTATGTGATACGAATGGCTATGTGAATTGTAAATCCGTTTCAGGTACGTTGATTTATACACTAAGTGTATGTACAAGGCAAGTATCTGTATGATCTTACTAAGATGATTATGTATAATGGATTGATGAGATGATATGTGAAATTGTGCTTGGATAAGCTAAGTACTTATGTGATATGTGAATAGAAGTTGTGGTAGGCTTTGTATAAACAAATGTGCCAAAAATCATATGATGAATTGGTTATGAGAACTATAAGTACCAATATATTGAATGAGTTGTATTCATTGTATGTTATGTTTATTTGTATATGACTTACTAAGCCTTTAGAAAGCTTAATCTGTGTGTGTTTTCTCTGTTTTATAGATCGTCAAAGCTACTGAAGGCTCAGGAAACGTTGAGGATCGCCATCACACTACTCAACTTATTTTGGTACATTTTGGAAATGCATATAGCTAGATATGGCATGTATAGGTTAGATATTTTGTATATGAATATGAAGTAAACTTAGCCATGTGATTTGGCTAGTTATGTGTTTTCAATATGCAATAATGAATATGATATGTGATGTATGTTTTGGTATAGTTTGATAGTATATAAAGGGATCAAGTTCAAGGTAAGTAAATGGATGAACTATGCTTATCTGTATATGAGATTTAGTCTTGTAATTTTTGTACGAATGGAATTGGATATGAATGTAGAGATTGGGTGGTTATTTTGATATGTTCTTTGTTGTTATTTGTGCATAAGTTGAATTGGTAATTGGCTTCTATTTATGACCCAAGGTGGGTGGCAATTTGGCCTTGCAAATGGCCTATTTTGCCATATGGTTGTGGCACACGGGCGTGCTTATCGACCGTGGGACTAAGTCAGTAGCTAGCTAAGAGTACACGGCCTTGGCACACGGATGTGCCTGGTAGCCATGTGGTTTCAACAGGATTAACCACGGCTAAACTGCTTGGGCGTGCTTGGTGGCCATGGAGCCAAGTCATAATTGACCACGGCCAAGATGCACGGGCGTGCACGGGCGTGTGACTTGGCCGTGTGGCATAAGTCAGTATACCCTACAGGTTTGGCATGGCCTAGCATACGACTTGGCACACGGGCGTGTATCGCCATTTTTAGGCCACATGAGCTAGCCACGCGGGCGTGTGTATTGGCTGTGTGACCCAAGTCAGAGAGTTACAAGGGGTCAGACACGGGCTGGGAGACGACCATGTGCTGCCATTTCGAATGTTCACACGGCCTGTGACACGGACGTGTCTTGTGGCCGTGTGAAACACAAGGCCTGACCACACGGGCATATGTCCCCTATTTTGAGAAAAATTTTCAAAGTTTGTGAAAGTTTCTTAAGTTATCGGTTTAGTCCCGAACCACTCCCAATGTATGTTTAGGGCCTCATAGGCTCGTAATAGGGACATATTGATTGAGATTGAATGATGATTGTTTGTATTGATTAAATGTATGAGAAAAGTATGTTGAAATGTGTTGTAAGTCCGGTAATGCTCTGTAACCCTATTCCGAAAATGAATATGGGTGAGGGGTGTTACATTTATTGGTATCAGAGCTACGGTTTAGTCTATTCTAGGACTAATGTAACGTGTGTGAGAGTTTAGCTATACATGCCATATATAAACTGTGATAGTGTGATGACTCTTGGCATTTTAAAATATGTTTTCATATAGTAAATGGATCCCAATCGAGCTATAGCTGATGAGGTTAAAAGTAATCGCCGTTTGATTTTAGACAACAACGGGAAGCCAGGGAATAGAGGCTAAAGAAGCCTTCTTCCATATTATGAACGAGTGGTTCACACAATATATCTGAACGAGCCCGACTGCTCAACAACCTCCACCCCTTCCTAATCTCCAACCTGTACCCGTAGCTCCTCAAGTTGTGGAACATCAAAGACTGAGTAAGCTGCCGATTGATAAAATTCGTATGTACGGGACAAAAAAGTTTAGAGCAACCACTGATGATGATTTAGAGAAAGCTGAATTTTGGCTTGAAAGCACTATTCAGGTATTCGATGAACTTTCGTGCAAGCCAGTTGAATGTTTAAAGTGTGCCATTTCCTTGTTGAAAGACACAACATATCAATGGTGGAATACCTTGGTGTCTGTAGTACCGAGAGAGCGAGTGACCTGAGAATTCTTTCAGACTGAGTTTCAAAAGAAATATATAAGTCAGTGGTTCTTGATCAAAAGCATAAATAGTTTTTAGAATTGAAAAAGGGCCAAATGACTGTGACAGAGCATGAAATAGAATTTGTACGATTGAGCATTTATGCTCCGAAATATGTTTCTACTGTAGAAATCATGTGCAAGCGGTTCATTGATGGGTTGAATGAGGACATCAAACTTTTAGTTGAAATTTTAGAACTGGATGAATTTATGGTTTTAGTCGACGAGCTTGCAAAGTCAAGGAACTTAGCAAAGAAAAGAGAAAGGCTGATTCAGAGGCAAGAGATTCGAGGAAGAGATTGATGAGTAAACCTTATCATTTCTCATCGATGAAATCTGGAGACTATCTTAATCGATCAACAACTTCAGTGGGATATTCCAATAGAGATCGTGGAAAGCAAGACATGTAACACCCCAAACTTGGTCAACACACCACGACCGAATCTGGCTTGCCACAGAGAAAAACGTTTTGGAGAAAACGAGTTACCGGTTAAATTTTAGTGAAACATCCTTTGTTGTTGTTTTTTTTTTGTTCGTAGAAATCAGGTGCATGTTTAGTTAACAACCGATAGTTTACTTTTGAAATCCCGAAAATCAATCTTTAAAACTTAGTTGTCGAGCTGTGAGTAGAAAAACGTTTATGTCATAAAAACCCGATTGATTCTAGCTTGGTTAAGTGTGGAAAACTTAAGTTTGGAAATCGTTTGAGTCCTTTTATTATTAAGTGGTTAGTACTACCCGATGGTAAAATTTTGAAAACCTTTGCGTTTTTGTAGTTTAGAAAACTTGTGCTCAAGTTATTAAATTAATCAAGTATTTTACTTAGCCATGTTAAAATCTAATCCAAAACATATAAATAATCCAAAAAAAAATATAATCTAAAAGGCCTTATTACAAACCCAAAATTAAAACTGAAATGAAAATAAATACCCAATTCAAAACCTAAGTAAAACCAAATGTTTCTAATGCGTGGCCACCTCAAGTCCATCCAGCTCCTCATCCGCAATTTTACGAGTCACCTGGAAAGATAAGGGAGAAGGTGAGTCACCAAGACTCAGTGCGTAAATCCTCCTCCCGGTTAATGCAACATACTTACACAAATCATAACCAAGCAATATAAATAATGCACCCAAACCTAGCCATCCATAACTCCTTTTCTACCCCGTGTGGTACCCAACCACTGGTGGTGCCAAACCACTGGTGACCCAAAGTCACGATATCCAATAATAATGTGGTGCCAAACCACTGGTGACCCAAAGTCACGAATAATCCATCTGTGGAGCCAACCCACGTTGTGATACCAAATCACTGGTGACAATCCCGTAATATCAAATGTGGGGCCAACCCACTGTGGAGCTAAGCCACTGGGACGAGTCGCTATGAGGTGCCAAACCTCTGGTGACGCAAAGTCACAAAATATCATTAATCCAAGTGTGGGGCCAACCCACGTGTGATACCAAATCACTAGCGACGATCCCAAAATATCAACTGTACGGTCAACCCACTGTGGTGCTAAGCCACTGGGACAAGTCGCTATGAGGTGCCAAACCTCTGGTGACCCAAAGTCACAAAATATCATTAATCCAAGTGTGAGGCCAACCCACTTGTGATACCAAATCAATGGCGACGATCCCAAAATATCAACTGTGGGGTCAACCCACTGTGGTGTTAAGCCACTGGGTCAAGTCGCTATGAGGTGCCAAACCTCTGGTGACCCAAAGTCACTGATATCATCTTCCTTCTCCTCTCATATCACCCATAACAATGCCATAATTATGCAAATCATGCCATCATGCTTTATTATGAAACACGTAGCAAATACATTACAAATCATAATGTCATACATTATATAGCATAACCATATCAAAACGGACTTACCCGAATCCTTGCTCATACCCATACGGTATCATACCAATATCTACACTGTTTCGGCTTTAACACATTCAGGTTATTAATATATTTACTTGATTATAAAGTGTGTAAGTTACACACCTGTTACTAACGCAAGCACTAAATACCGAAGAGCCGATCTACTGCACTAGATCCCTTGATCCTACATTCGGCCAACACTAAGGTTAATAACATAGGCCATTCGGCTATACCAATAAATCCCGAAGGGTGAGATTACGCATAAACTACACCACCCTTTCCTTTCTGCCTTACGAAAACAAATCACAACGCAAGGTATGCGAGACTGCTTCTCCCCCAACAATCGGCCAACAACAAAACTCACTTTCAATAGCCTTCGGCTTAACCAAATAACCAATAGAGTAATTGAATCACCATAGATCCTTACCACAAGCTTGATGGATTCGATTGTTAGAGAATAGAGGCTTAGATCGACTGCTTCCAAGAACCCGAAGAACCTAGGAGAAATCGGTTCCTATAGATGGTTAGCAAAACATCAACAAATGCCGAAGTTTGGCTTTTGCACTCATAAGAGTTGACAGAGAAAACGAGAAAGTAAATACCAAGAACTGTAACACCACAAACCCGGCCCATTCACTCCGACCGAATTTGGAATGCCACTGCGGAACACATTCGAAAAATATCCTTACTTAAGAGTAAAATCGATAAAAATTTGTTTCCTTTAATAAAACATTTTCGTGACTTGTAATATTCTAAGTAAAATCGGAGTTTGTTATAAAACTATCGGATTTAAACTTTACTTGAGAAAATAAAACCATTTTCTACCAACATTTAAATTGTCCATCCATAATTGGGCATAATAATAAAGATACTTAAACACTTGAACTGAAATACTTTAGTGGGCCTTATTACAATACACACTTAATCAAAATACTGAAAATATCAATATTTAATTCATTAACCAAGAGATTCCTTCGCATGAAAATCCACTTTTGCATGGCCACCTTTGTACCCGCTCCAAACCCGATCCAAGCATTAAGCGCCACCTGAAAGGTTTAATAAAATAGAGTGAGTCACCAAGACTCAGTGCATAGTTAGACACATGTCCTCACATGTGGGCTTGGCCCATATCCACACAGTACATACCCATAAATATACAATTACAAAGCCCATATTCACATAGTCCATACACAAAAATATACAATTACAAAGCCCATATTCACATAGTCCATACACATAAATATACAATTACAAAGCCCATATTCACATAGTCCATACACATAAATATACAATTACAAAGCCCATATTCACATAGTCCATACACATAAATATACAATTACAAAGCCCATATTCACATAGTCCATACACATAAATATACAATTACAAAGCCCATATTCACATAGTCCATACACATAAATATACAATTACATTTTAAAATTCGTGGCAACATACTCTTCAAAACAATACACATCACATTATTTTACACTCATCGATAATCATTTATAATCGAAAAGTTAATAAGTAACCACTAACCTGATTATTCAATCACCCACCACGGGTATCCATCACCATAGCTTTTATTTCGATTAACATGCTCAATATACATACTTTTACGTGAAATAATACACACAACACATATAACAACAAAAGAAACGGTCGATAACTACACTTTTTGACTATAGCGAGGTTCGACTTATCGAATCTAATATCGACTAAAATCCCGAAAGCTTTTGTTACTTCTATCGATTAGCCCCTAGAACACATAACCGAAATCGGTCACACTTAGTACCAATAACATGGCCTTAGGCCGAATACCATAAGCCATTTACCTAGCTTATTTCGATCCCGAAACACCACTTGTTCTTGTCGATTAGCTCTCGAAGTCATCAAAAGTCCTACTAAAATATTGTTAGAATCGGCTCATACACAAATCTACGAATAAAAGCCCTTGGCCGCATGTTACACTTACTATTTACCTTGCTCGATAAGGTCTCTTGAGCAGTTCAACTTTCGAAAGACTCCTTTGATGCTCCAAACAACTAGCTATACACAAAAAGGGACATCACTTAGGGCTTTATACATATTCGGCCATCTTTAAAGCCAAGCTCAACATTTGGTTATCACAAAGCTCAAAATATAGTCTAAGGCCGAAGGTCAACAATCACATACCTTTGCTAAAAGATCCGAACTATCACTTGCTTTTGGGTTTGACGAAAACCTTTGATGTTCAAAAAAACTCTCGAGAGTTTCCTTAAAATTCCTTCCTTCAACTACACAAAAGAGCACATCAATATAGTCCTTGAAGGTTCGGCCACAAGTAAACTAGATTAAGGTTTCGGCTACCATATCTTAATATTCTTCAAAGCACAAGATTTGGCAATGGTTCAAATAGTAACGAAGCATGCGGCTAACAACAAGGCAAGCAATATTTGCTAGCCAAAATGAAATACTTTCTAGCTTCTTCAAAATCGAAGCTCCAACCTTAGGTCTCTCTCTCGGTCAAGAACAAAAGGAAAGAAGAGAGAAAAATCAAACATCACTTTCGGCCAAGACAAGATGGAAGAAGAAGGAAAACAAAACAAGGCAAAGGTCACCTCCCTAGCTAATCAAAACCGAGAATGAAGGCTCCTAGATAGACTACATTCGGCCATGCTCAAAAAAAAAATGTCAAGAAAACAAAACAAAATAGAAGGTTCGGCCAAGCTTCCTATGGTGTCCTTCATTCGGCCATCACAAAAATGAAGAGAAGGAAATGAATTTTGGCCAAGTTTGCTAAACTAATGGCCGGCCAAAGGAATCCCCTAAGGCATGCTTCATTTTTCCACCGTCAATGCTCTCTCTCTCTCTCTTGCTAATTTCAAACTTCCATTTTCATTGTTTAATCTATTTCCCATCATTTTATCCAAATTTCTAAGCAAACAAAATAATAAAAATAAAGGTTGAAGCCCATGCTCTTGCAGCCAACAAAATAATAATAAAATAATCCTTCCTTCTTCAATAAAATAAAATGACCATTCCATAAATAAAATAAAATAATAAAAGGAGAAGCAACCCCCTCCCAAGGCTGCATGCGTGCGCATGGGCCATGCAGGCCACACAGCTCCCACGCCGGACCAAAAACAAAATTCTGCGGGGGTGCCTCCAAAGTCTCGAACCCGAGACCTGAGGGAGCTTCTTCTCACCTTCTGCCACTCGATCTGCTGTTCATTTCATGCTATATCTCATCAGAATTTCTTTTAAGCTTTACTTTCGCTGGCTCCGTAAGCTTTAATGCTAAAAGCAAAATAAAGTGCCTTTTGCGCGATTCCCAGGACTCGAACATGAGTCCTTCTAGTCGTGGTTCTCCAGCAAGGTCCTTGGCCACTCGGCCACTTAGAATTTCATGACAAATATCGCATCGTATTTTCTTTTAAATCCTCACTCGCAGGCGTCCTTTGCGTTGACGCAAAAACAAAATAAAAAGCTCTCAAGCGTTACCTTCAGGACTCGAACGTGAGACCTTTCTGTCGAAGTCACCAACGCGACCCGCACCACTTTACTACTGATCCTTTGATGTCATGAACCCACAACATTTTAATTTAAAGCCTCCTTCACTTGCTCCACCAGGTCTTAATGCCAAAAGCCAAAATAAAAACCCATTTGCCTTCCACGCTACTCGAACTCCCGACCCGCTGGAACCCCCACACGCCACCAGCCACTTTGCTGCAAGTTTATTTGTGCCATAATGTCCTCACAAATCGTTTTAAATCCTCCTTAACCCAGTCTCACTTGACTTAGCGCAAAAAGGAAAATAAAAGTCCACTACTTGCAGCCACCTGGATTCGAACCAGGGTCCTTGCTGGCGTTAAGCCAAGCCCTTATGAGGCGTCCCTTAGCCACTTTACCAAGCCTCCTTTCGTGCCAAAAATTCCCAAAAATTATACTTAAGGCCTCCACAGCCTGATTCCCCTTTTTTACTTTCAAAATTTTCAAAATACTCCCTTTTTAATCCGAGAGTTTTAGGAACTCTAAAAACACATCAAACCACTCTTGAGACCCACTAACACTTGAGTTATTGTTCCAAACTCGCAACCCCTATTTCGGGATATTACAATTCTACCCCCCTTAAAAATAATTTCGTCCTCGAAATTACTTACGAATGAACATCCGTACATTTCAATTCACCACATATTAATCACATATTCCCAATTATACACATATACAAACATATCCAACCTCTTTCACATTTAGCATTCTTACATGTGGCCACTTCTTTCACAAGCATATTCAAGCTTAGATTCCATTATGGAAATCATACACATCAATGGTAAGATGAATTGCACATATTAACATTCTTATCGAAGCTTGAACTATACCATATCTTACTTAATTCAAATGGGAATATACTAACTCACTTTATTTCTTGCAAGTATGAAAGACTTGTACTTACCCGAGCATTTAGCTTATGGTAATAAACATGTTCCATCTTGTAAGTGATTCATGAAATCTCTATTATAACACATCACCGGCATTAAGCCTGCTAGGCATCAAAGCCTGAAATATACACCGGCACAAGGCCTGCTAGGCTGAAAGCCCGAAATACAATACATCGGCACAAGGCATGCTAGGTATTAAAGCCTGAAATATACACTGGCACAAGGCCTGCTAGGCATCAAAGCCTGAAATATGAGATTATCACCATCTGAATCACATTACAAACGGACCAAAATTATACACCATATATAATTCATATCACTTGTACTCATCACTTCAATAACATTTCAGGATAGATAGTCTATCTACAGTCGGCTTTCACTATATTATAACTAGGATTCCATAATCCCACACGTGCACAAGGTTATAACTAACCTTAACAATATTCAATTGCTTATAGACTTACACTTAAAACATTCTCAATTTCTGGTTCCAACACTTGCCAACATGATATTTTCCACACTGAGCACACGGACAGTCCCGATTTCTCATAGCTGGCTTAGTCACACTAGCAAAACTTTCAACCCTCGGTCTTTTCCAAAGACCCTCTAATAATTTAGACAATTCAAAATTTCTCCCATCACGGTTCATATCCTTATCTCGATTTTATCTCATCGAGTTTTTAATCTCTTCATCTATCTTAACTTTTTTGACTATCACAACAAATTCCCGTTCCTGTTAAGGAGCTATCAACAGTCTCAGGCCGTCCTTTAATCCGTCCTTAAACCGGACACATTGTTCATGTTTTGTAGCCACTATTCCTCGAGCATATTGGCTTAACCTTAGGAATTTAACCTTGTATTTCGCCATGGACTTGTTCCATTGAACTAGTCCCAAAAACACATTTCCTCTAAGCATCAATGTAATAAGTACTGACGTACTTATTCTGATATGTCATCTTGACAGGGTTTAAATCGAGCTCATCCACAACTCACTTGGTTGTTTTCCAACCAATATTCAACCGTACTGAGTGCCACTCCTGATACATCACAGAACAAATCCGCTTCGTTGGCTCAAAGTCGCTCGAGAACAAATTTTCGAGCTCTCATATTTCTCCCTCTCTAGCCACCATCTCTAAAACTCGCAGCGCAATATAGCATTATCCCTCGTCTGATCTTACTGCTCATTATCAAAAGTTGAGGGATGGAGGTGATACCTCATTATCAACCCTTGACCCGATACGGCCATTTTGCCTCGATCATGTCCTCTAGGACTCATCTCTTATCGCGTAATCTGACTTAAAAAGTTTTATGCATTAGGAATTTGTTCCACTGATTATTCGCGAACAATTTTATGGAATAAAGTATTTAGAAGTGGTTCTTTCGATCACACATAGGTTCAATTCAAGTTCGCTACTTCTTATTTAGAGAGTCACATACACGTTCATAAGCAGGGACACGTTCATTCACTATACCTCTATGGTCATTTCAGTTCTCAAGTCTTATGCACTTGTTTTTGAATAGACTAGTCTTAGGGTTCGATAGCCCAAATTTTCTAATCTACAAGCCCAATTATGCCCATAAAGTTTACAAATTCAACATACCTCAATAGTCAGAGATACTTACCAGGTGGACTTCGGGTCGGAGGTACAGGTGCCATGCCAGAACAAGCCCAAAATAGAAGTTCACATTTTGAAAAGCCCACTTTCGAAAACTGTTTTCAGGCCCAAAACCTCAAAGCCGAGTTTTAAACCAGGCTCTGATACCAAAATGTAACACCCCAAACCCGACCCATTCACTCCGACCGAATTTGGAATGCCACTGCGGAACACATTCGAAAAATATCCTTACTTAAGAGTAAAATCGATAAAAATTTGTTTCCTTTAATAAAACATTTTCGTGACTTGAAATATTCTAAATAAAATCGGAGTTTGTTATAAAACTATCGGATTTAAACTTTACTTGAGAAAATAAAACCATTTTCTACCAACAACAAAACTCACTTTCAATAGCCTTCGGCTTAACCAAATAACCAATAGAGTAATTGAATCACCATAGATCCTTACCACAAGCTTGATGGATTCGATTGTTAGAGAATAAAGGCTTAGATCGACTGCTTCCAAGAACCCGAAGAACCTAGGAGAAATCGGTTCCTATAGATGGTTAGCAAAACATCAACAAATGCCGAAGTTTGGCTTTTGCACTCATAAGAGTCGACAGAGAAAACGAGAAAGTAAATACCAAGAATCAGCGTAACACCACAAACCCGGCCCATTCACTCGACCGAATTTGGAATGCCAGCTCATGAACACATTCGAAAAATATCCTTACTTAAGAGTAAAATCGATAAAAATTTGTTTCCTTTAATAAAACATTTTCGTGACTTGTAATATTCTAAGTAAAATCGGAGTTTGTTATAAAACTATCGGATTTAAACTTTACTTGAGAAAATAAAACCATTTTCTACCAACATTTAAATTGTCCATCCATAATTGGGCATAATAATAAAGATACTTAAACACTTGAACTGAAATACTTTAGTGGGCCTTATTACAATACACACTTAATCAAAATACTGAAAATATCAATATCTAATTCATTAACCAAGAGATTCCTTCGCATGAAAATCCACTTTTGCATGGCTACCTTTGTACCCGCTCCAAACCCGGTCCAAGCTTTAAGCGCCACCTGAAAGGTTTAATAAAATAGAGTGAGTCACCAAGACTCAGTGCATAGTTAGACACATGTCCTCACATGTGGGCTTGGCCCATATCCACACAGTACATACCCATAAATATACAATTACAAAGCCCATATTCACATAGTCCATACACATAAATATACAATTACAAAGCCCATATTCACATAGTCCATACACATAAATATACAATTACAAAGCCCATATTCACATAGTCCATACACATAAATATACAATTACATTTTAAAATTCGTGGCAACATACTCTTCAAAACAATACACATCACATTATTTTACACTCATCGATAATCATTTATAATCGAAAAGTTAATAAGTAACCACTAACCTGATTATTCAATCACCCACCATGGGTATCCATCACCATAGCTTTTATTTCGATTAACATGCTCAATATACATACTTTTACGTGAAATAATACACACAACACATATAACAACAAAAGAACAGTGCGATAACTACGCACCTGACTATAGCGAGGTTCTAACTTATCAAATCTAATATCGACTAAAATCCCGAAAGCTTTTGTTACTTCTATCGATTAGCCCCTAGAACACATAACCGAAATCGGTCACACTTAGTACCAATAACATGGCCTTAGGCCGAATACCATAAGCCATTTACCTAGCTTATTTCGATCCCGAAACACCACTTGTTCTTGTCGATTAGCTCTCGAAGTCATCAAAAGTCCTACTAAAATATTGTTAGAATTGGCTCATACACAAATCTACGAATAAAAGCCCTTGGCCGCATGTTACACTTACTATTTACCTTGCTCGATAAGGTCTCTTGAGCAGTTCAACTTTCGAAAGACTCCTTTGATGCTCCAAACAACTAGCTACACACAAAAAGGGACATCACTTAGGGCTTTATACATATTCGGCCATCTCTAAAGCCATGCTCAACATTCGGTTATCACAAAGCTCAAAATATAGTCTATGGCCGAAGGTCAACAATCACATACCTTTGCTAAAAGATCCGAACTATCACTTGCTTTTGGGTTTGACGAAAACCTTTGATGTTCAAAAAAAATCTCGAGAGTTTCCTTAAAATTCCTTCCTTCAACTACACGAAAGAGCACATCAATATAGTCCTTGAAGGTTCGGCCACAAGTAAACTAGATTAAGGTTTCGGCTACCATATCTTAATATTCTTCAAAGCACAAGATTCGGCAATGGTTCAAATAGTAACGAAGCATGCGGCTAACAACAAGGCAAGCAATATTTGCTAGCCAAAATGAAATACTTTCTAGCTTCTTCAAAATCGAAGCTCCAACCTTAGGTCTCTCTCTCGATCAAGAACAAAATGAAAGAAGAGAGAAAAATCAAACATCACTTTCGGCCAAGACAAGATGGAAGAAGAAGGAAAACAAAACAAGGCAAAGGTCACCTCCCTAGCTAATCAAAACCGAGAATGAAGGCTCCTAGATAGACTACATTTGGCCATGCTCAAAAAAAAAATGTCAAGAAAACAAAACAAAATAGAAGGTTCGGCCAAGCTTCTTATGGTGTCCTTCATTCGGCCATCACAAAAATGAAGAGAAGGAAATGAATTTTGGCCAAGTTTGCTAAACTAATGGCCGGCCAAAGGAATCCCCTAAGGCATGCTTCATTTTTCCACCGTCAATGCTCTCTCACTCTTGTGCTAATTTCAAACTTCTATTTTCATTGTTTAATCTATTTCCCATCATTTTATCCTAATTTCTAAGTAAACAAAATAATAAAAATAAAGGTTGAAGCCCATGCTCTTGCAGCCAACAAAATAATAATAAAATAATCCTTCCTTCTTCAATAAAATAAAATGACCAGTCCATAAATAAAATAAAATAATAAAAGGAGAAGCAACCCCCTCCCAAGGCTGCATGCGTGCGCATGGGCCATGCAGGCCACGCAGCTCCCACGCCGGACCAAAAATAAAATTCTGCAGGTGTGCCTCCAAAGTCTCAAACCCGAGACCTGAGGGAGCTTCTTCTCACCTTCTGCCACTCGATCTGCTGTTCATTTCATGCTATATCTCATCAGAATTTCTTTTAAGCTTTACTTTCGCTGGCTCCGTAAGCTTTAATGCTAAAAGCAAAATAAAGCGCCTTTTGCACGATTCCCAGGACTCGAACATGAGTCCTTCTAGTCGTGGTTCTCCAGCAAGGTCCTTGGCCACTCGGCCACTTAGAATTTCATGACAAATATCGCATCGTATTTTCTTTTAAATCCTCACTCGCAGGCGTCCTTTGCTTTGACGCAAAAACAAAATAAACGCGCTCTCAGCGTTACCTTGAGACTTCGAACGTGAGACCTTTTCGCCGAAGTCACCAACGCGACCGCACCACTTTACTACCGATCCTTTGATGTCATGAACCCACAACATTTTAATTTAAAGCCTCCTTCACTTGCTCCACGTGTCTTAATGCCAAAAGCCAAAATAAAAACCCATTTGCCTTCCACGCTACTCGAACTCTCGACCCGCTGGAACCCCCACACGCCACCAGCCACTTTGCTGCAAGTTTATTTGTCCCATAATGTCCTCACAAATCTTTTTAAATCCTCCTTAACCCAGTCTCACTTGACTTAGCGCAAAAAGGAAAATAAAAGTCCACTACTTGCAGCCGCTTGGATTCGAACTAGGGTCCTTGCTGGCGTTAAGCCAAGCCCTTATGAGGCGTCCCTAAGCCACTTTACCAAGCCTCCTTTCGTGCGAAAAATTCCCAAAAATTATACTTAAGGCCTCCACAGCCTGATTCCCCTTTTTACTTTCAAAATTTTCAAAATACTCCCTTTTTAATCCGAGAGTTTTAGGAACTCTAAAAACACATCAAACCACTCTTGAGACCCACTAACACTTGAGTTATTGTTCCAAACTCGCAACCCCTATTTCGGGATATTACAGGAACACTTACCCTTCAAAACTGATTAGAGAAAAACCCAAAAGAGATCAACCCTTGCTTGATATTCGGCCAAAATAACACTAGGAGAAAGAAAGAAAATTTTGACAAAGAAGTTGGGTGATCAAGATGATTCAGCTAAGGTTTTGAAAGAGGAAAACAAATGAAATGTGGCTATAGAATAGAATGGGAGAGGGAGGATTCGGCTTGAGCAAAAATGGAAGAAAAACAAAGGGAGATGGAAGAAAGATGGTTGGTATTCGGCTTAGGCTTGAAGAAAAAGGGAATTAAGAGTTTCGGCGAAAGAGAGAAAAAGAAAAGGAGAAGATGTGGTCTTTGAACAATTATGAAAAGAAAAAGAAAGATGGAAGAGGGCTCAATATGGAGATTCGGCCAAATGCCTAAGGAAGAAATCGGCAGACACCAATGAACTTTCGTCTTTTGCTTCACTAAGGTGCACTAGGGAAAAATCGGCAAGGCTTCAAAAGGATTTTTCGGCTTTTGGTACAAAACAAAAGCTAGCCGAAAATGTCATCTGAGCACCTAAGAAAATTCAACACTTCCCTCTACTCAGCTCTCCAAAACCGAACACTCTCCCTAAGCAGGAATTTAAAATTCGGCAACCACCTAAATTCTCTCCTGGCCAACAATTCAAATGAGTTTGGACTCATCAAACTCCTAAATTTTCTCCTTGTCACCTATTTGAATTAATTTGACTGAGTCCAAACTTTATCTGACAGAGTTTGTACTGAGCACAACTCCTCCCCCCCTTGGCGTCAAAATGCAAAGCAGAAAATGGGATTTCTGCTGCTCGAACCTGAGTTCTCCCACCTGCTTGTGGCGTCATTCTCAGGGCCCTAAGTGGTGCCTCCTTGCCACTTTTCCAATCCCCTTCCTGTGCTAAAATCCCCCACATATTACACTTAAGCCCTAGCTCCTTCAGCTCCCCTTACTTAAAACTTAAAACAAAAATTTCCTACAAATCGAGCCTATTCTAGACTTATAACTAGATCTTAAAACACCTCAAATTATAACACAACAGTCCAAATTCATGCAAAACAATTCAATCACAAATAACCCCTATTTTAGGATATTACAGTTCTACCCCCTTATAAATAATTTCGGCCTCGAAATTACCTGGTCAAAAGAGTTGAAGGTATTGCTGTCTCATCACATCCTCTGGTTCCCACGTAGCTTCTTCCACGCCATGATTTTGCCATAATACTTTCACCAGTGGAGCGGACTTCTTACGCAAGACTTTCACATCTCGATCCAGAATCTGCACTGGTTCCTCTTCCATGGTCCAATCTGGACTCACCTCTATTTCTACCACAACTGCAACATGCGATGGATCCAAACGATAGCGCCTAAGCACGGAAACATGGAACACATCATGAATCTGACTCAGCTCTGCTGGCAACTCGAGCTGATAGGCTACAGGTCCCACTCGTCTCAGTACCTTATACGGCCCAATAAACCTTGGACTTAACTTGCCTTTCCTTCTAAACCTCAATACCTTCTTCCATGGCAAGACCTTCAGAAAGATCTTGTCACCCACGGCAAACTCTATGTCCCTCCGCTTGAGATCAGCATATGACTTCTGCCTGCCCGAAGCTTCCTTCAAACGAGCCTGAATCAGTTTAACCTTATCCTCAGTCTCTGCACCCAACTCTGGTCCCAACATCTGACTTTCACCCAACTCCGTCCAACATGTAGGTGTGCGACACTTCCTACCATACAACGCCTCATATGGTGCCATCTTAATGCTTGCTTGGTAACTATTGTTGTATGCTAACTCAGCTATTGGTAGAAACTCTTCCCAGCTACCTCTGAAGTCCAGAACACAACCTCTCAGCATATCCTCTAAAATCTGTATAACCATTTCCGACTGCCCGTCAGACTGTGGATGAAATGCCGTACTAAAATCCAACCGCGTACCCAAAGCCTGATGCAACGCTTTCCAAAACCTCAACGTAAATCTGGGATCCCTATTCGAGATGATCGACACTGGCACACCGTGCAACCTCACTATCTCTGCCACATACAACTTAGCTAACTTCTGAAGCGAGTAATCCACCCTTACCGGTATGAAGTGAGCTGATTTAGTCAGACGATCCACAATTACCCAGACTGAGTCCTTCTTACTGGGCGTAAGGGGTAATCCACTGACAAAATCCATAGTGATCCTTTCCCACTTCCACTGTGGAATCTTCACCGATTGAAGTAAACCTGATGGCAACTGATGTTCAGCCTTGACCTGCTGACACGTCAAACACTTACGCACAAACTCCGTTACTTCCCGCTTCAGACCTGGCCACCAAAACTGCTCTCTTAAATCCCGATACATCTTCCTACCTCCAGAATGCATAGCGTATGGGCTGCTATGTGCGCGTTGAAGAATCCTCAGCCTTAACTCGACATCCTTTGGCATACAAGCTCTCCCTTGGAAACACAGTACTCCAGCACTGGACAAACTATAATCCTCCAAACCACCATTCTGAACTTGCACCCTCCTAGCACTCAGACCCTCATCCTCTAACTGTTTCTCCTTGATCTGCTTAACCCAAGTCGGCTTAACCTGCAATTCTGCCAATAGACTCCCATCGTCATACAAGCTAAGATGGGCAAACATCGCTCTTAAGTCTGATACAACCTTACGGCTTAACGCATCTGCCACTACGTTAGCCTTGCCCGGATGATACTCAATCGAACAGTCATAGTCCTTCAGCAGTTCAATCCATCTACGCTGTCTCAAGTTCAAATCCTTCTGAGTCAAAAGATACCTCAGACTCTTATGATCTGTGTAGACTATCGACTTCTCTCCGTACAGTTAGTGTCTCCATATCTTCTAAGCAAAAACTACTATCGCTAGTTCCAAGTCATGCGTCGGATAATTAACCTCATGTGGTCTCAACTACCGAGATGCATAAGCCACTACCTTCCCTTCCTGCATCAGCACACATCCCAAACCCGTATGTGATGCATCGTAACATACCGTGAATTCCTTTTCTGCCTCAGGCTGAATCAAAACCAGAGCTTCAGTCAGAATCTTCTTTAACTTATTGAAACTTTCTTGCTGCTTCTCAGTCCACACAAATGGAACTCCTTTCCTTAATAACTTGGTCATTGGCGCTGCAATCAAAGAAAATCCCTCTACAAATCTTCGGTAATACCCTGCCAAACCTAGAAAACTCCAAATCTCAGCCACTGACTTAGGCGACTTCCAATCCAACACTGCCTCAATCTTTCGAGGATCCACTCTAATCCCCTCAGCTGATACTACATGACCCAAGAAAGTCACCTCTCCAAGCTAGAACTCGCACTTACTAAATTTAACATATAGCTGCTTTTCCCTCAGAATCTGCAACACTATCCGCAAATGCGCATCATGATCCTCCTCTGACCTTGAGTATACCAAGATGTCATCTATAAATACCACGACAAACTGATCCAAGTATTGCTTGAATACCCATTAATCATGTCCATGAATGCTGCCGGTACGTTAGTCAACCCAAACGGCATTACCAGAAACTCGTAGTGCCCATACCGAGTACGAAATGCCATCTTATGGATATCAACCTCTTTCACCTTCAGCTGATAATACCCAGACCTTAAATCAATCTTCGATGCACCCTTAAGCTGGTCAAACAAGTCATCGATCCTCGGCAACGGATACTTGTTCTTGCTCGTCAGCTTATTCAACTGGTGGTAGTCTATGCACATTCGCATTGTACCATCCTTCTTCTTGACAAAGAGTACCGGTGTTCCCCAAGGCGAAACACTTGGCCAGATAAAACCTCGGTCCAACAACTCCTGAATCTGAGCTTTTAATTCCACTAATTCCTTAGGCGCCATCCTATACGGGGCAATAGACACTGGCATAGTTCCGGGTAACAGATCTATGCCAAATTCAACCTCACGATCCGGAGGCAGTCCCGGAAGTTCCTCTAGAAATATGTCAGCAAATTCCTTTACTGTTCGGACACTCCCTACAGCAGACTCCTTAGCCTCCAAAGCACATATATGAACCATAAATGCTTCACAGCCCTTCCTGACCCCTTCGACTACCTTAGCCTTTTCTACCAGGACAGCAAACTCATGCTCCTGCTGTGCAGCAATCAGCAACCTCAACTCATCTCTCAATCCGTCCTCAAATCAGACACATCGCTCATGTTCTGTAGCCACAATACCCCTAACATACCGGCTCAACATTAAGAACTCTGCCTCGTACTCCGATACAGACTTACTCCCCTGAACCAACCTCAGAAACGCCTTCCGCTACGTATCAATATAACTAGATCCAATATACTTCTTCTGATAAGCTGCCTTAAAGTAGTCCCATATGAGATCATCCGCTGCAGCACTATCCCGAACCGTGAGCCACCAATGGTATGACTCATCCCGGAGAAGTGACACTATCCCTTTCAGTTTTTCCTCAGCAGTCAGATCCAAATCGTCCATGATTCGCTCCGTCGCCTCTAACCAATACTCAGCCGTACTGGAAGCCACACCAGAAACACCTCGGAATACCTCGGCTCCATTGGCTCGGAGTCGCTCAGATACAGATTTTCGAGCTCCTACGCCTCCACCTACTCTAGCTACTCTCTCAAGAACTCGCAGCATCACCTGCGACACTGCGTCATCCCCCATCTGATCCTAAAACTCACCACCTACAGCTGGTGGTGGTGCTGGTATCTCATTCTCTGACCCCTGACCAGACCCCACTGGTTCAGACACTATCATCCTACCCCAACCGCGTCCACGCGTGTTACGACCTCGACCACCTCGAGTGCTCATGTCTAAAGTCTTGACTTGTCTGATTTAGAAGTTTTATGCATCACTCATTATTCCACTATTATTAAAGCACAGTCTTATGAATAATTCCTTATTAAGGAGTTTTGTTTCCACAAGCCCATAGAGTCCTAATAAGTTTCAGTCTCTAAGATAGTCCACAATCGCTAGCCTTTCAAAGCTTAACATAATCATAATCATATACACAACCATTGGTTAGAGGTACTTACCTGGGCGGATTGGTGCCAGAGACTCGGTGCCATGCCTTTCAAACCATATGTACTTCGGTCAAATCATTTTGAAACCCATATTTTAAAACATTTTAGACCTTAGGCCCACAGCCGAGCCTTTGAACTTAGCTCTGATACCACAATTGTAACACCCCAAACCCAGTCAACACACCACGACCGAATCTGGCGTGCCACAGAGGAAAACGTTTTGGAGAAAATGAGTTACCGGTTAAATTTTAGTGAAACATCCTTTGTTGTTGTTGTTTTTTTGTTCGTAGAAATCAGGTCCATGTTTAGTTAAAAACCGATAGTTTACTTTTCAAATCCCAGAAATCAATCTTTAGAACTTAGTTGTCGAACTATGAGTAGAAAAACGTTTATGTCATAAAATCCCGGTTGATTCTAGCTTGGTTAATTTGAAATCGTTTGAATTAAGTGTGGAAAACTTTAGTTTGGAAATCATTTGAGTCCTTTTATTATTAAGTGGTTAGTATTACCCGATGGTAAAATTTTGAAAACCTTTGCGTTTTTGTAGTTTAGAAAACTTCTGTTCAAGTTATTAAATTGATCAAGTATTTTACTTAGCCATGTTAAAATCTAATCCAAAATATATAAATAATCCAAAAAAAATATAATCTAAAAGGCCTTATTACAAACCCAAAATTAAAACTGAAATGAAAATAAATACCCAATTCAAAATCCAAGTAAAACCAAATGTTTCTAATGCATGGCCACCTCAAGTCCATCCAGCTCCTCATCCGCAATTTTATGAGTCACCTGAAAAGACAAGGGAAAAGGTGAGTCACCAAGACTCAATGCGTAAATCCTCCTCCCGGTTAATGCAACATACTTACACAAATCATAACCAAGCAATATAAATAATGCACCCAAACCTAGCCATCCATAACCCTTTTTCTACCCCGTGTGGTACCAAACCACTGGTGGTGCCAAACCACTAGTGACCCAAAGTCACGATATCCAATAATAATGTGGTGCCAAACCACTGGTGACCCAAAGTCACGAATAATCCATCCGTGGAGCCAACCCACATTGTGATACCAAATCACTAGCGACAATCTCGTAATATCAAATGTGGGGCCAACCCACTGTGGTGCTAAGCCACTAGGACGAGTCGCTATGAGGTGCCAAACCTCTGGTGACCCAAAGTCACAAAATATTATTAATTCAAGTGTGGGGCCAACCCACGTGTGATACCAAATCACTGGCGACAATCCCAAAATATCAACTGTGGGGTCAACCCACTGTGGTTCTAAGACACTGGTGACCCAAAGTCACAAAATATCATTAATCCAAGTGTGGGGCCAACCCACGTGTGATACCAAATCAGTGGCGATGATCCCAAAATATCAACTGTGGGGTCAACCCACTGTGGTGCTAAGCCACTGGGACAAGTCGCTATGAGGTGCCAAACCTCTGGTGACCCAAAGTCACTGATATCATCTTCCCCCTCCTCTCATATCACCCATAACAATGCCATAATTATGCAAATCATGCCATCATGCTTTATTATGAAACACGTAGCAAATACATCACAAATCATAATATCATACATTATATAGCATAATTCTATCGAAACGGACTTATCTGAATCCTTGCTCATACCCATAGGGTATCATACCAATATCTACACTGTTTCGGCTTTAACACATTCAGGTTATTAATATATTTACTTGATTATAAAGTGTGTAAGTTACACACCTGTTACTAACGCAAGCACTAAATCCCGAAGAGCCGATCTACTGCACTAGATCCCTTGATCCTACATTCGGCCAACACTAAGGTTAATAACATAGGCCATTCGGCTATACCAATAAATCTCGAAGGGTGAGATTACGCATAAACTACACCACCCTTACCTTTCTGCCTTATGAAAACAAATCACAACGCAAGGTATGCGAGACTGCTTCTCCCCCTACAATCGGCCAACAACAAAACTCACTTTCAATAGCCTTCGTCTTAACCAAATAACCAATAGAGTAATTGAATCACCATAGATCCTTACCACAAGCTTGATGGATTTGATTGCTAGAGAATAGAGGCTTAGATCGACTGCTTCCAAGAACCCGAAGAACCTAGGAGAAATTGGTTCCTATAGATGGTTAGCAAAACATCAACAAATGCCAAAGTTCGGCTTTTGCACTCATAAGAGTCGACAGAGAAAAAGAGAAAGTAAATACCAAAAACACTTACCCTTCAAAACCGATTAGAGAAAAACCCAAAAGAGATCTACCCTTGCTTGATATTCAGCCAAAATAACACTAGAAGAAAGAAAGAAAATTTTGACAAAGGGGTTGGGTGATCAAGATGATTCGGCTAAGGTTTTGAAAGAGGAAAACAAATGAAATGTGGCTAAAGAATGAAAGGAGTAAATGGCAAAGTAGAATAGAATGGGAGAGAGAGGATTCGGCTTGAGCAAAAATGGAAGAAAAACAAAGAGAGATGGAAGAAAGATGGCTGGTATTCAACTTAGGCTTGAAGAAAAAGGGAATTAAGAGTTTCGGCAGAAGAGAGAAAAAGAAAAGGAGAAGATGTGGTCTTTGAACAATTATGAAAAGAAAAAGAAAGATGGAAGAGGGCTCAATATGGAGATTCGGCCAAATGCCTAAGGAAGAAATCGGCAGACACCAATGAACTTTCGACTTTTGCTTTACTAAGGTGCACTAGGGAAAAATCGGCAAGGCTTCAAAAAGATTTTTCGGCTTTTGGTACAAAACAAAAGCTAGCCGAAAATGTCATCTGAGCACCTAAGAAAATTCGACACTTCCCTCTACTCAGCTCTCCAAAACCGAGCACTCTCCCTAAGCAGAAATTCAAAATTCGGCAACCACCTAAATTCTCTCCTGGCCAACAATTCAAATGAGTTTTAACTCATCAAACTCCTAAATTTTCTCTTTGCCACCTATTTGAATTAATTTGACTGAGTCCAAACTTTATCTGACAGAGTTTGTGCTGAGCACAACTCTTCCCCCCTTGGCGTCAAAATGCAAAGCAAAAAATGGGATTTCTGCTGCTCGAACCTGAGTTCTCCCACCTTCTTGTGGCGTCATTCTCAGGGCCCTAAGTGGCACCTCCTTGCCACTTTTCCAAGCCCCTTCCTGTGCTAAAATCCCCCCCGAATTACACTTAAGCCCTAGCTCCTTCAGCTCCCCTTACTTAAAACTTAAAACAAAAATTTCCTGCAACTCGGGCCTACTCTAGACTTATAACTAGATCTTAAAACACCTCAAATAATAACACAACAGTCCAAATTCATGCAAAACAAATCAATCACAAATAACCCCTATTTCAGGATATTACAATACACCAGTCCTAAAGCTCAAGCTACATCAGTATTGAGTGTTGGCAATGTGAAAAACATCATACCCGAGTGTCAACAGAGTGGAAGACGGCATTTTGGAGATTGTTGGGTGAAATATAATAATAGAGCTTGTTACAATGTGGTTCGCGAGATCATTTAATTCGAGATTGTCTGAGTTAAATAAAAATGATAAATCTTATAATGCAAGATCAACCAATATTGTTACTTGAGGGAGGCCGCTAATAAATGTGGGAAATACGGGTAGTAATCATGGTACAATGAGAGATTCTACAGTGAGATCAGAGACTAGAGTACCTGCTAGAGCTTACGCTATTCGCGCTCGCAAATATGCGTCATCACCAGATGTTATTACCGGTACATTTTCTCTTTACAACACTAATGTTATTGCATTGATTGATCCTGGATCGACTCATTCGTATATATGTATGAACTTGGTCTCTAATAAGAGTTTTCCTGTTGAGTCTACTTAGTTTGTGATTAAAGTATTGAACCCCTTAGGCAAGTGTGTTCTAGTTGATAAAGTTTGCAAGAACTATCCTTTAATGACTCGGGGTTACTGTTTTTTGGCTGACTTGATACTTTTGTCATTTGATGAGTTCAATGTAATTCTAGGAATGGATTGGTTGACTTTGTATGATGATATTGTGAACTGTAGATGAAAGATTATATAATTGAAGTGTCAGAGTAATGAAATTCTTTGGATTGAATCAAATGAATCTAATGAATTGCCTGTGGTGATTTCGTCTATGTCAGCTTAGAGATGTGTGAGAAAAGGTTGCGAAGCTTATCTTGCTTATGTTTTGGATACAAAAGTGTCTGAATCAAAGATTGAATCAGTGCCAGTTGTCTGTGAATATCCGGATGCGTTTCCTAAAGAATTACCGGGATTGCCACCTATCAGAGAGGTTGAATTTGCTATTGAAATAGTACCTAGGACTTCATTGATATCTATAGCTCTGTATAGAATGGCTCCGACAGAATTGAAAGAATTAAAAGTTCAGTTGCAAGAGTTAACATATAGAGGTTTTACACGACCAAGTTTTTCACCCTAGGGTGCTCCAGTATTGTTTGTTAGCAAGAAAGACGGGCCCATGAGAATATGTATTGACTATCGTCAGCTCAACAAGGTTACAATAAAGAATAAGTATCTGTTGTCGAGAATAGATGATTTGTTTGATCAGTTGAAAGGTGCAGCAGTGTTTTCGAAGATTGATTTGAGATCAGGTTATTATCAATTGAGTGTTAAAGACTCAGATGTGCCAAAAACTGCATTTAGAATGAGGTATGGACATTATGAATTCCTTGTTATGCCTTTTGGACTAACTAATGCTCCTACCACTTTTATGGATTTGATGAATCGAATATTTAGGTCGTATTTAGACAGATTTGTGATTATTTTCATTGACGACATTCTGATCTATTCTCGAGAAGAGTTTGAGCATGCCAAGCATTTGAGGACTGTGTTACAAACTTTGAGAGAGAAGCAATTATTTGCTAAATTCAGCAAATGTGAGTTTTGGCTCTGAGAAGTTGGATTTTTGGAACATATTGTATCGATTGATGGCATTCGAGTTGATTCAAGCAAGATTTCTATAGTTATTGAATGCAAACCAACTAGAAATGTATCTGAGGTCAGAAGCTTTCTGGGACTGGCTGGTTACTATCGACGTTTTGTAAAAGGGTTCTCGATGATTGCTATATCGATGACTAGACTGCTACAGGAATATGTAAAGTTTGAATGGTTTGAGAAATGTCAATAGAGTTTTGGTCAATTAAAAGCATTGTTAACTGAGGCACCAGTGTTGGTTTAACCTATGTCGGGTAAAAAATTTGTGATATACAGTGACGAGTCATTGAACGGTTTGGGTTGCATGTTTATGCAAGAGGGAAAAGTGATAGTATATGCTTTCAAACAATTGAAACAACATGAAAAGAATTATTCATGATTTAGAGTTAAATGCCATAGTTTTTGAACTAAAAATTTGGCGTCATCATTTGAACAGTGAAAAATGTCACATCTTTACTGATCATAAAAGCTTTAAGTATATTATGACTCAAGCTACTAAAAGACTACGAGTTAGTGATTGATTATCACCCGAGGAAAGTGAATGTAGTTGCGGATGCTTTGAGTAGAAAATCGTTGTTTGCCTTGAGAGAAATGAATACCCAGTTAACATTATCTGATGATGCTTCGGTTCTAGCTGAGTTAAAAGCTAGACTAGTATTTCTTCAGCCAATTTAAGAAGCTTAGAAATATGATAGTGAGTTGCAAGCTAAAAGGGTGTAATATGAATCGACTAGTGATTCAGAGTACCAAATCAGACTCGGTGATTGTTTGATGTTCTGAGATAGAACCTGTGCACCTAAAAGTCCAGAGTTGATTAAGAAAATTTTACACGAGGCACATAGTGGTTGTTTATCCATTCATCCTGGAAGTACTAAAATGTACAATGATTTGAAACAATTGTATTGGTGGTCAGGTATGAAACGAGACATTTTTGAATTTGTAACGAGATATTTAGTGTGTCAGCAAGTTAAAGCTGAATATCAAGTGCCTTCGGGTTTGCTTCAGCCTGTGATGATACCAGAGTGGAAGTGGGATAGAGTTACAATGGATTTTGTATCGGATTGCCTTTGTCTCCGAAAAAGAAAGATGCTATTTAGGTTGTCGTTGATTGATTAACAAAATCAGCACATTTCATTCCGGTATGTACTGACTATTCACTTGATAGATTAGCAAAATTGTACATTGCTGAGATTGTTAGATTGCACGAGGTGCCAGTTTTAATTATTTCGGATAGAGATCCGAGGTTTACGTCACGGTTTTGGAAGAAGTTGCAAGAAGCTCTGGGTACAGAGTTGAATTTTAGTACATCTTTTCATCTGCAAACTGACAGACAGTCTGAATGAGTAATTCAGGTCCTTGAAGATATGCTCCGATGTTGTGTTTTAGAGTTTGAAGGCAACTGGGAGAAATATTTGTCGCTGGTTGAATTTGCATATAATAACAACTTTCAATCGAGCACAAAGATGGCACCATATGAAGCACTATATGGTCGTAAATGCCAATCTCCATTGTACTGGTTTGTGCTTAGCTCGAAACAGATTCACGGGGTTGATTTGGTTAGAGAAACTGAAGAGAAAGTGAAACTAATTTGTGACTATTTGAAAGCAGCTTCAGATCGTCAGAAATCATACGCATATTTGAAACGAAAAGATATTGAATTTCAAATCGGTGACAATGTATGTTTGAAAGTAACTCCATGGAGTAAAATACTTCGTTTTGGTCGTAAAGGCAAATTGAGTCCGAGATTTATCGGGCCGTATGAGATCATCGAAATATTAGGTTCAGTGGTATATTGGTGAGCTTTACTAATTGAGTTAGAGAAAATCCACAATGTTTTTCATGTGTCAATGTTACATCGATATCGATTGGGTCCCTCACATGTGATTTCCCCGTCAGAGATTGAGATTCAACCTGATAGACATACAACGAAGAACAGATCAAAATTTTAGCATGTCAGGTTAAATAGTTGATAAATAAAAGCATAGCTCTCGTGAAAGTACTTTGGCAACGTCACAGTGTTGAAGAGGCTACGTGGGAGCCCGAGAAAGCTATGAGAAAACAGTACCCTAACTTATTCACTGGTATGATTTTCACAGATAAAAATCTCTAAAGGAGGAGAGTTGTAACAACCCATTTTTGGTCAAATCAGAATAGTGGTTTCGAAACCACAAATTTGAGGTCAAAATATTTATTTTATTATTATTTCAATGTTTACAGCACGATTGAGTGATTGTGTGAAAATTTCCTTAAGAAATTTTATCGTTTGATTTGTCAATTTGATAAAAAGGACAAAAGTGTGTAAGGTGTAAAAGTGATGTTCTAATAGATTATATAAGTGAAAGTCCTTATGTTATTATTAAACATTATTATAGATAATGGACATTTATGGATATAAAACAAGTGAATTTTAATGTTTTAAACCAATGTTAATTTAGTACATTATGTATCAATGATAAAATAAATTAAAGAAACAAAGATATCATCTGTGTTTTAATCATGCTTCAACCGAATATTATGGCTAGTAAACACCATTGTTGAGTTCTTCATTTGGCCAAGATTGTAAGGCTAATTAAGGTATGACTTTTGTCCCATTTTTAATGATTTCTATATTTTTGAGATCGTTGCAGGTTAGTCTAACTAGCCCAGGGACTAATTTGCAAAATTGTTAAAGATTTAGAAAGTTTCCATTGATGAATAATCATGTATTTTGATAGTTGATGATAGATTTTGAATGTTTGAAGATAGTTATACAAGTTTTGTTAAGTGATTTTGAGTAAAAATGCAAATTAGGGATTGAATTGAGAAATCTTGAAAATTTATGGATAAAATGTGAAATAAATGAGAAATATGGGCTAATATGAGTACTAGAGAAATTCATCTAGCATGGGTTTATTTTGAATTTCATTAATTTGTGATTTTATGAAATAAGGACTAAATTGTAAAAATATGTGAAAGTTTAGGGGCAAATGTGTAAAATAGCCCTAATGTATAAATTGGACTAAATTGAATAAATGGATGATTAAATAAGCTAAATTTGATATTATATAGATTAAGAAAAGTAGAATATGGACTTAGATCGAGGAAAGAACAAGATATCAGATTAGTCGACCGTGTCATCGTTTTCACATCCGAGGTAAGTTCGTATGTAATAAGCATTGTTGTAATTAAGCTTTAAATGCTTTGATATTACATAAATTGTGTATATGAGACTACAGTCATGTTTGACAACAATTCTGCTATGTATGGCACTTAGTGTGCGGTTTGAGATAACTTCGGCTATATAAGGCACTTAGTGTACGATTCGAAATAGCTTCGGCTATATAAGGCACTTAGTGTGCGAGATTAAAATAGCTTCAGCTATGTGTGGCACTTAGTGTGCGACATTTCGAGTATTTGGCATTATTCCAAATAGGTATGAGTTTGTTACGGATTGGTATAGGTATGTACATGAATCGTATAAGCTCTAAATCAAAGAAATTATGAAGTATGCATATAATCTTATGATTAAAGATGTGAAAGGTTTGTTAGTTAAAAAGAGTTACATGTTGATATATTCAAATTGTTGAGTTGTGAATTTATGATTAGTTCGAGTTGATTTCATACGAGCTTACTAAGCTATAAAGCTTACTTTGTGTATTTCTTTGTGTTTTATAGTGATTTCAAAGCTAGTTCAGAATCAGGGATAGTCGGAGTTATCGTCACACTATCCAACCATCACTTTGGTACTTTTGATCTTATAGTTTGGTCATATGGCATGTATAGGATTATGGTCATTTTGGTATGTAGTTTGGTAATGAGTTGTGCCAAGTGAATTTGCTTGTAAATGTATATGTTTTGGTTTGTGTATATAGTCATGAAAGTTGGCTTGTTTTGGTATGTGTCAACCATGTCTATATATATAAATTTATGACTTATGTTGTGAGTTCATGAATAGGTATATGTGGCTTGTATATTATAAAAATTGTGGAGGATATTTGATTGATATTGGAGTAGCTATAAGCTTATGATTTTGATGCATAATGATGCATGTTTAGAAGTGTATAAATAGTCCAATTGTAAATGTGAAGTTTGGTAAAAATGGTATGATATGTTTTGAAATTAGTGTGCATATAGAATGGGAGTAGTGAATGTATATGAATTAAGCTTGAATTGGTTGGTTATAATGTCATGTTATGCTATGTTGTGGTGCCATTTGGGTTGATCGAGGGACATTTAAATTTGGGTGGCAAATTGGCTTTGTAAATAGCCTATTTTTGTCCACACGAGCAGAGACACAGGCGTGTGTCTCAATGTGTATGACACACTGTTATGTTACACGGCCGTGTATCCTCTGGTGTCAAAATTGAAATCAAGTCAGTATACTCCACACGTCCTCACACACAGGCGCATGACTTGGCCGGGTGGCATAAGTTAGTATACCTTATAGGTTTGGCATGGCCTAGTATACAGCCTGGCACACAGACGTGTATGGCCATTTTTTGGGAACATGGGCTAGCCAAACAGGCGTGTGTATTGGCCGTATGAAGCAATTCACAGAGTTACATGGGGTCGGACACGGGCTGGGACACGGCCATGTGCTCCCATTTTGAAGTTCACACAGCCTGTGACGCGGGCGTGTCTGGTGGTTGTGTGAGACACACGGCTTGGCCACACAGGCGTATGTCCCTTCTTTTGAGAAAATTTTCAAAGTCCGTAAAAGTTTCTAAAGTTATCAGTTTAGTCCCAAGCCACTCCCAATGTATGTTTAGGGCATTGTAGGCTCGTAATAGGGACATATTGCTTG
Organism: Gossypium bickii; assembly: GCA_025503065.1. NCBI lineage: Eukaryota > Viridiplantae > Streptophyta > Magnoliopsida > Malvales > Malvaceae > Gossypium > Gossypium bickii. The sequence goes on along the minus strand of CP106710.1, from coordinate 63,356,024 downwards.
AGATTGAATGATGATTGTTTGTATTGATTAAATGTATGAGAAAAGTATGTTTAAATGTATTGTAAGTCCGGTAATGCTCCGTAACTTTATTCCGGCAATGAATAAGGGTGAGGGGTGTTACACCAGTTTTGTTTGTAAAGAAGGAAGATGGATCGATGAGACTGTGTATCGACTATTGTCAACTCAACAAGGTTACAATTAAGAATATGTATCCTTTTTCGAGAATTGATAATTTGTTTGACCAGTTGAAAGGAGCAACCGTATTTTCGAAGATTGATCTAAGATGTAGCAATTATTAGTTGGGAGTTAAATATTTAGATGTGCCAAAAACTACATTCAGAACAAGGTACGGGCATTATGAATTTCTTGTTATGCCATTCGGATTAACTAACACTCATGCAGTATTTATGGATTCGATGAAACGAATCTTTAGACCGTATTTAGACAGATTTGTTGTTGTATTCATTGATAACATTCTGATCTATTCTCGAGATGAATCTGAGCATAGTGAACATTTAAGGATTGTATTACAAATATTGAGAGATAAGCAATTGTTTTCTAAATTTAGTAAATGCGAGTTTTGGCTTCAAAAAGTTGGATTTTTGGACCATATTGTTTCAGCGGAAGGTATACAAGTTGATCCGAGTAAAATTTTAGAAGTTTTTGACTGGAAACCAGCAAGAAATGTATCTGAAGTCAGAAGTTTTCTGGGATTAGCTGGCTACTATCAACGTTTTGTAAAAGGGTACTTGATGATTGCTACACCGATGGCTCGATTGCTACAGGAAGATGTAAAGTTTGATTGGTCAGAGAAATGCCAGCAGAGTTTTGAACAGTTGAAAGCATTGTTAACTGAAGCACAATTTTTAGTTCAGCCTGAGTCAAGTAAAGAGTTTGTGATTCTCAATGATGTGTTATTAAATGGTTGGGGATACGTTTTGGTGCAGGAAGGCAAAGTGATAGCTTATGCTTCCAGACAGTTAAAACCACATGATAAGAATTATCCGACGCACGATTTAGAGTTGGCTACTATTGTTTTTACATTGAAAATTCAGCGACATTATTTATTCAGTGAGAAGTGTCATATCTTAACTGATCACAAGAGTTTGATTTATTTAATGTTTCAGAAATATTTGAATTTGCGACAACGAAGATGGCTCGAATTGTTGAAAGACTATGAGTTAGTAATTGATTAGTATCTAGGGAAAGTGAATGTAGTCGTGGATGCTCTAAGAAGAAAATCATTGTCTGCTTTGCGAGCAATGAATACGCAGTTAACCTTGTCTGATGATGGTTCAACTTTAGCTGAATTAAAAGCTAAACTGTTATTTCTTCAGCAAATTTGTGAAGCTCAGAAGCGTGATAATAAATTGCAAGCTAAAAGAGTACAATGCGAGTCGACTACTGATTCAGTGTATCAGATCGTATCCGATGATTGTTTAATGTTCTGAGGTAGAATTTGTGTACCAAAGAATTCCGAGCTTGTTCAGAAAATTCTATATGAAGCACACAGTGGTTGTTTATCTGTTCATCTGGGGAGTACTAAAATGTACAATGATTTAAAATAGTTGTGCTGGTGGTCGATCATGAAAACAAGACATTTCAGAGTTTGTGTCAAAATGCTTAGTTTGTCAACAAGTTAAAGCCAAAAATAAAGTGCCTTCGGGATTACTACAGCCTGTGATGAAACTAGAGTGTAAATGGGATAGAGTTACGATAAATTTCATATCAGGTTTACTCCTATCTCCGAAAAAGAAAGAAGCTATCTAGATTGTCGTTGATCAACTGACAAAGTCTGCACATTTCATTCCGGTACGTACAAACTTTTCACTTGATAGACTAGCTGAGTTGTACATCTCTGAGATAGTTAGATTGCATGGGGTGCCAGTTTCTATTATTTCGGACAGATATCTGAGGTTTACATCGCAATTTTGGAAGAAATTGTAAAAAGCTTTAGGTACGCGATTGCATTTTAGTAATGCTTTTCATCCTCAAACCGATGGTCAGCCTGAGAGAGTAATTCAGATTCTCAAAGATGCCTCATTCATGTGTTCTAGAGTTTGAAGGCAACTAGGAAAAGTATTTATCGTTGGTTGAATTCGTGTATAACAATAGTTTTTAATCGAGCATAAAGATTGCACCATATGAAGCATTGTATGGTCGCAAATGCCGAACTCCATTGTACTGGACTGAGCTTAGTGAGAAAAAGATTCACAGGGTTGATTTGATCAGAGTTACAGAAGAAAAAGTATAAGTAATTCACGGCAGTTTGCAAGCAGCTTCCATCGATAGAAATCGTATGCGGATTTGGAATGTAAAGACAATGAATTTCAAATTAGCGACAGAGTATTTTTGAATGTATCTCCGTGGAAAATATTATTTGTTTTGGTCTCAAAGGAAAATTAAGCTCGCGACTTATCGGACCATATAAGATTACTGAAAGAATAAGGCCAGTGGCATATCGACTGGCTTTACCGTCAGAATTAGAAAAGATCCACAATGTATTTCATGTTTCGATGCTACGCCGATATAGATTAGATCCGTCACACGTAATTTCTCCAACAGAGATTGAAATTCAGCTCAAGATATTAAAGAATTGAGAAATAAAAGAATAGCTTTAGTGAAAGTTCTTTGGGAACAACACAGTGTCGAAGTAGCTACGTTGGAAACTGAGGAAGCTATGAGAAAACAGTATCCTAACCTACTTTCTTGTAAGATTTTCGGGGATGAAAATTCCTTAGAGGGGAGAGTTGTAACAACCCGTTTTTAGTCTAATCGAAACAATGGTTTTGGGACCACAAATCTGAGGTCAAAATAATTATTTTATTATTATTTTAAGGTCTACAATAAGATTGTTTGATTGTGTGAAAATTTCGTTAAGAAATTTTATCATTAAAATACTCAATTTGATAAAAAAAAGGACTAAATCGCGTGGTTCTATTAACTAAAGGTAATAATTAGCTATGAAATTAAATCGTTAAGGGAGTTATGTGGTAATTATACCATTGGTTGCTCAAGTGGACATTTATGGACAGTATTTATGTATGTTTTAATGTATTGGTAAAGGGTAAATAGGTAATTAATGAAATAAACTAAAATAAATAAAACAAAAATCATATTTTTTGTATCCATCATCTTCCTTTAGCCGAATTTAACAAGAGAAGAAGCCATTGTTAGGGCTTTTCATTCAGCCAAGCTTCCATTGTTCATATAAGTATGATTTTTGTCTCATTTTTAATGATTTCTATGTGTTTTAGATCGTTGTAGCTTAATCTAACTAGCTCGGGGACTAATTTGCAAAATTGTTTAAGGTTTAAGGTTTTTCCATTGATGAATGTATGTGCATTTTGATGTTTGATGATAGAAAATGTAAGGTTGTTGTTAGATAAACAACATCTGTAAAGTGATTTTTGGTAGAGTTGTCAATTAAGGATTAATTTGAGAATTGTGGAAATTTTTTGGTAGAAATGTGAAATAAATGAAAAATATGGGTTGCTATAGTAATAAGGGAAATTCGGCTAGCATGGCTAGGGACTTAATTGCATGAATTTGTATACTAAATTGTAAAGATGTTGAAATATTAGGGGCAAAAGTGTAATTTTTCCATAATATGATTGTTGGGCTAAATTGAATAGAATGATAATTGAATAAGCTAAACTCAATTACATATAAATCAAGAAAAGCGGCATTCGGATCTAGATCGAGGGAAAAAAAAGTTCTGGATTACGATCTATTTCGTCATTTTTGTGAATCGAGGTAAGTTCGTATGTTAATAACATCAATATAATTGTATTTTAAATGCTTTATTATTGAATTAATTGTGAATAAAATCGTACGGACACGTTTGACGATGATTCAACAATGTGAAATCCCGATTGAACATTAGGAATAGATAGGATAGAAATGACATGTCATTAGGGGTTGTGTTTGGGTGCTGGTCCGTACGTTCTACCGGTGGCTGAGTTATTCAGTATGTGTTAAAGATTCTCGTCAGCTTGTGTGAGCAGCATCGTGTAGCTTTGTTATGACCGTAAACTTGTGTGAGTAGACTCGTTGATAGCTTGAGAGTGAGCAGTATATGTGATATGAGATTGAGATAGCTTTGGCTATGTATTGGCACTTAGGGTGTGAGATTCCCGAGTATCCAATAGTATTCCAAATGGCTCAATGAGTATATCAAAGAAATGAAATGATGAGAAATAGATATGTATCAGTACAGGTATGTAGAGAAACTATTTGAGCATTGAACCTATGAAAGTTGTAAGTTCATGATTACTTATATGGTTGAATATAAGTTAACCTTATGATTTAATGATTTGGTAGTATATTATGTTCATATTACTTGATTGATGAATGAACGGTAAGATTAACTTATTAACTATACGAGCTTACTAAGCTTAATAGCTTACTCTGTTTACTTTTTCGTGTTTTATAGTGTTATCGAAGCTTGCTCGAATTTGGGAGTCATCATAGATCTCATCACACTATCAAGCTATCACTTTGGTAATTTTGAACTTATGTATTTGGTTATATGGCATGTATAGGAGTTATTGTCATTTTAGTATTAGTAATTGATTTATCCATTTGAGTTGGCTTATAAATGATGAAAGGTTTGTTATGTATATAGCCATGTTATTTGGCTTATTTTGGTATGCTTGGTGATGTATATGTATGTGTAAATGGTATTATAATATGTTCTGTATAATTGCTATATAGATGCTTGATGAGAAATGGTATTTTGAGTACTAAATGGTAGGATTTGAGATATGGTATGCAAGTGGATTTATGTAAGATAAGGTATATGTGAAGTTAACTATTTAGGTGATTTTGGATGTGAAATAGGTATGAAATTGAATGGCTAATTGTGATTCATGTGTGCTTTGTGGTTGTGGATATTGGTATAGCATGATTTTAGGCTTGATTGAGATTGGTATGAATGTTTATTGATGCTATGCTATATGCCATTTGATGTTTATAGGTGAATGCAATTTAGGTAAGAAAGATGGCTTGGAAAATATCCTAATTTTGTTCACACGGGCAGAGAAACGGGCGTGTGTCTCAGCCGTGTGTGGCACACGGTCAGATTACATGGCCGTATGTCTCCTGGTGTTAAATTATAAATCAAGTCAGTATGCTCCACATGGCCTAGTACACGGGTGTGTGACTTGGTGGTGTGGCATAAGTCAGTATACCCTATAGGTTTGGCGCGACCTAGCCCACGGCCTGGCACACGGGCGTGTATGGCCAATTCTTAGGGCACACGGCTAGCTGCACGAGCGTGTGTGCTGGCCGTATGTCCCAAGTCAGAGAGTTACATGAGGTCGAACACGGGCTGGGACACGACCATGTGATCCCATTTCGAAGGTTCACACAGACATGTCTTTGGCAGTGTGAGACACATGGCATGGCCACACGGGCATGTGTCCCATGTATTTTGAAAATTTTCTATGTATTCCTAAAATTTCTTGAGTTATCGACTTAGTCTCGAACCACTCCAAATGTACGATTTGAGCCTCGTAGGCTCATATTAGGGATGATATGCATGCTTGTGAACGATTTATATTTGGAAAGAAAAAGTGTATGAGAAATGTATGTTTAATTGTGTAATAAGTACGGTAATGCTCCTTAACCTTATTCCGGTGATGAATACAGGTGAGGGGTGTTACACACAAGGTCGTGTCTTTCAAGTCAGTATGTAATATGGTCTAAGACACAGCCAGTGACATGACCGTGTGGCCCAACATCGAATGCACACATGGCCTAGCACACGGCCTGTGACACGACCGTGTAGCCCTATTTTGAATACCCACACGGGCAGACACACGGGCGGGGACACGACTGTGTGTCCATACTTCGAATTTCCACATGATTTGGGCTATGTCACACGTCCTGGAGACACGGCTTGTGCCCTATTCCAAAATTTTTAAAATTTCCCAAAAATTTACGTTTTATTTCAAAATGGTCCCTGAATGTCCTCAAACTATTTTTAGGGTCCCTTAAGCCTGGTTTAAGGATCGCGAGTACAGCTATTCATTAAATGAAATGTGTATTTGAATGTTAGTATTTAAGTTGAATATTTGTTTCTGTTTGAATTCAAAAGTTTTGAATTATAGTATAGTACTCTAAAACCCTAATCCAACGATAGTGACAGGTTTAGGGTGTTACAAATATACTTGCGATTTGGATATTAATAGCATAACATGCTGGTGTGAGATGGTTTGAAGACTGTATTTAGAACAATGTATGTGCGTTATGAATTTCTAGTCATACCCTTTGGTTTAACAAATGCACCTGTTGCGTTCATGGACTTGATGAATAGAGTGTTCCATATGTATTTGGATCAGTGCATTGTGGTCTTGATAGACGACATCTAGTCTATTCACGAATCAAAGAAGAGCACGATGCTCACTTGGGAACTGTACTACAGATCCTAAGAGAGAAACAACTATTTGTAAAGCTCAACAAGTGTGAATCATAGGTAAGGGAGGTAGCATTCTTAGGTCATGTGGTTTCAGCGGAGGGAGTTCACATAGATCCAAAGGAAATTGAAGTAATTTTGGAGTGGAGATCTTCGAAGAGCGTTACTGAAGTGTGAATCTCTCTGAGGTTAGGAAGATACTATAGCAGATTCATTGAGGGGTTCGTCACTGTAGCGGCAACCTTAACAAAGTTGCTGCAAAAACATGAGGAGTTTGCATGGACGGATGAAAGATAGAAAAGTTTTGAAAAGGTTAAAATAGTTCTCACTAAAGCCTTTGTGCTGATTCGACCATAATTTGGGAAGGATTTTGTATTTTATAGTGATGCCTTATACATGGGACTTGGCTCTGTACTAGTGCAGGAAGGCAAGGTGGTGGCTTTTGCCTCAAGACAGCTGAAGCCTCATAAGAAATACTACCCAATTCATGACTTAGAACTAGCAGTAGTGGTGTTTGCACTCAAAATTTGGCAACACTACTTATATGGCGAGCGATGTACCATCTACACATGCCATAAGAGCCTCAAGTATCTTCTCATGCAGAAAGAGTTGAACATATGACAGAGGAGTTGGATAGAACTATTGAAGGATTATGACTATATGATAGAATATCACCCTAGAAAGGTGAACGTGGTTGTAGATACTTTAAGTATGAAGTCAATGATTGAAGTATGAGCTCTGTTTGCATGTCTAAGTGTGATGAATGATGGAGGACTACTTGCTGAATTGCAAATTAAATCAACCCTCTCACATCAAATAAAGGAGAAGCAAGCCATAGATAAAAACTCGGTGAGGTGGGTTTGCCAAATAGAATAATGGCTACAAGAGGACTTCACACTGAATAAGGAAGGAATACTTTATTTTCATGGTAGAATCTGACTGCCCTATGAAGAAGATCCCACACATGCGATTCTTATGTGAGCCAACAGTAGCCCTTATGCAATGCATCCAGGAAGCAACAAGATGTACTGTGACTTCTGTGAGTTGTATTGGTGGCCTGGATTGAAGCAAGATGTCACGAACTTTATGGTGAAATGCATAGTTTGTTATAAGATGAAAACAGAGCATCAATGTCCCTTATGACTGCTTCAACCACCCAAAATTCCAGAGTGGAAGTGGGAAAGGATGACCATGGACTTTGCTTTAGGCTTACCCCTAACATCGACAAAGAAAGATACGATATGGGTGATTGTGGATTGCCTTACAAAGAGTTTGCACTTCTTTCGCACTTCTTAGCAGTTTAGAAAAATTTCACTTTACAAAAATTGGTGGAGTTATACATCGTAGAGATAGTGTAACACCATGGCATACCAATTTCCATTACCTTCGATCCAGATCCTCGATTCACTTTCAGATTTTGGAGAAGTCTGGAAAAAGCTTTGAGTTAATGTAACACCCTAAATTTGGGCCTAGTAGAATTGGGCCTATTGGGCTTTGCGTCTTAGAAAATTTTTAAGTAAGTGAGAAAATGACATTTGGCATGTGGGATTTGAGGGTTAATGAATTTGGAGTGTCTAGGGGTGTTGGAAATGTCCTGGGATCAAGTAAGGGAATAGGAAAAATTTTGGTTTAAGCTCCAAGGGAACTGTGACTTTAGTTAGTAAGCCTTTTAAATAAATGAAGAAGAAAAATGACACAAAAGAGCCTGTGGTACAGTGGAAAAGTGGCGTCACTTAGGGAGCGGGGAGGTGGCGCCATTATTAGGCAAGGGAGTCCAAGGTTCGAGTAGTGGCATGGTATTTTATTGGAGTGTTTATTTTGCAGATTGGACGGCCAGAGTTTGTGTTGGATTTGAACTCTTACATTGGAGAGTTGGAATTGGTCTTGTGAGATGGTTGTGGAGGAAATTTAGGATGAGATTGAGGAGTTACCAGGGAGAAAAGTTAGGAGCTGAGAAGTGTGAAAAGTTGGTGCTAAATGAGACTTTGGGGGAAGGTAGTTTCGGCTTTTGGCTATAAAAGAGGGGTGCCGAATTCCTTTGAGAGGTTCCTTGGGTTTTCCATTACTTTTTTTTTCTCGCCCTCATTATGTTTCTTCCGTTGTTGAATTCTTCCATTGCCGAAAAATCATCATTCCTTTTTGCCGAAATCCCTATCGGTGTTGCGTTCTTCTTCTTTCTCTGAAAGCCGAATATTCCCTTGTAATTGAATTGCCCTGTCATTTTTCCGATTCCTTGTTGTTTTTCCTCCATCACAAATTGGTTGCTGTTATCTACTCTGAATCAAGTTTTAAAAGTCGGATCTCGTGCAGTAGCTATCTAGGCCGCAGGATCAAAGGTTGGATTCGGTAAGTACTTACTCAACCTCCTTTAGTGTGTTTTGGTAAAACCCGGAGGGCTATCTAACTTTTTCCTGTCGTTAACCTTGTATTAACAAGGGTTGGGTTCAAAGATCGCAAGCGTGGTAAGGATCGCTAGCAAGTGGTAAGTGTATTCATCTCAATTGTGGATTAGTAAGTGGCCGAATGTAAGTGTGGCTTATAGAGGTGACTTGTGTGGAATATGAGTCACTTGATTTTTGATAGTATATGTGTGGGTGCATACCTAGGGGATATTCGTGAATAGTAGCTAAGGAAGGGCTACTAGAACTTGTGGCACACGGTAAGGTTATAGTAAGTCTTCGGTTTTTGGGTAAATATTATGGTTAAGTGTGTGATTGATTGGAGATTGGTATTGGTTGTAGGTTCAAGGCTGGGGATAGTGTAGCATGTCGCATTAACTAGGTGTGTACATACACTTCATACACGATAAATCGACAAAAGCCGAAATCCTAGAAAAAACTGGAATGTCGAAAAGCCGAAAGGTTGGCGCCGGAAACCACACGAACATTTGTATGGGAACACTGATACGATTGCCGGGGCCAAGAGAGCGATCTCATGGTCTCGGGCCACTATTTGGCCGACCGGGCCAGACGGGGCTAAATTGGCCTGCCGAGCTCATGGGCCCAAATCGGCAAGAGTTGATATGTGAAATTGAATGATGGATTGATATGGATAGTTGTATGATTTGATTATGATCGGGCCTAATGGGCTACATAAACATGACTGGGCTTAATGGGCTATATGGACATGAGTGGGCTTAATGGGCCTTGTGGGATTTTAGAATTGCATGCTAGGGTTTTAATGGACTCTAGGCCTAGTTATGAGAAATTCTTAAATAGCATAAAACTTAATTTAATAATCAAACATGTCAGTGGACAAGTCGCTAGGTTAGAGTGTGGCAATGGACATATGCATGTCTAGGATTGGATCTAGGGAGAGCTTGGTACTTAAGTGGTCCTAGAGACCCACCTCCTCTTCTTTGGGATCCTACCTGGTGCATAGTGTCTGTTCACTTTAGCCGCAAGGACTTGTTGATGGGCCAAAGTTCATAACTAAAACCCGAGACGAAGGAAATTACGAAAATACCCCTGTAGGGTAGATTTACAAAAATACCCTAGATAGTGAAATGACTAAAATACCCCTAGGTGCTTAATGTGTGAAAATGTGTATGTTGCATTCATGAGATATGTTGCACTTGGGTGTGTTTGATTATACGGAGGAAGATATGTGAGGATCGCATAGTCGCTTGACGATTGTGGATCCATCGGTGGCTTTAAGCCCATTATATGCTTAGCAGCCTTGCTACAACATTTGAGTAGTGCCGCTGTTGGTGCTACCTTTAGAGTGTAGGGATGGGTGGGTTGATATTTATATCCCCACAAGAGTGCAGGGTTGGAAGAGAAATGGAGCGCAGGGTTGGATTTGGGTTGGGAGCATTGCATTCATGTGATCTGATGTGATATGAGGTCATCGTGGGCTAAGGCCCAAGACCACCGATTTTGATAGGGCTTAGGCCAATATGATAGTCACATGTTGGTTGGATTACCAAAGGTCGTACACACTGAGTTTCGAAATTCACACCCTTTTATTTAATGTTTCAGGTGACTCTCAGTAGACGGCTCGACCTGGAAGAGGACTCGGAGGTGGCCACACTGCAAGCTACTTAGAAATTTTTAATTAGTTTCGAATGACTTTATTTTAATTACTTTATTTTCGTTGGGATGTAATAAGGCCTTGTATCTCCAATTTGACTTTACCTTTGGGTTTTATTATTGTTTCAACTGCCTAATTATTAAACTTAAATAAATTTCTAAAGTTTAACGTGGTTTTTGAAATAATTATAACATATGGATGTTTTCTTAAAACATGGGCTTTCATCATAACTTAACAAGTTGCAAGGATTTTGTGTTTCTAAATCTTAAACTTAAGTTTTTAACTATGCAAATTTCCTATTGGACATAAGTTTAACTAAACAAAGTCATTTTGGAATTATCCCTTTCATATGACATCACCAGATTCGGCCATAATGTCTGGGCTAGGTCTGGGGGTGTTACAGTTAAAGACTCAACTTCAGTACTACTTATCATCCACAAATAGATGGTCAATTAGAGAGGGTGATACAAGTATTAGAAGACATGTTGTGAAGTTGTGTGTTAGAGTTCGTAAAAAGTTAGGAACATCATTCGCCTTTGGCAGAGTTCGCGTAGAACAACATCTATCCAAGAAGCATCCAAATGGCACCCTTTGAGGTATTTATTGAAGAAAATGTAGAACCCCTTTATGTTGGGCAGAACTAGAAGAGAAACAGATGGTGACCGAAGCTAGTTCCCAAAATAGAGGAAAAGGTGAAGTTGATGCAAACGACTGAAGGCTACCTCAAATAGACAAAAGCACTATACTGACTTAAAACGATGAGACATTGAGTACCAAGTCGGGGAGCAAGTGTTTCTTAAGGTCTCGCCAAAAGGTTTTGAGGTTTGGACATAAAGGAAAATTAAGTTTGCGATTCATTGGTCCTTATGAAGTGTTTGAGAGGAATGGTACAGTAGCCTATCGATTCAAGTTGCCACTAGAACTTGAGTGAATCCATGGTGTTTTCCATGTGTCCATGTTAAGAAAATATCATGTGTACCCAACCCATGTAGTGGTAGTAGATGAAATTGATGTGTGACTTGGTCTAACTTATGATGAGGAACCAATGGAAATTACAGCTCATGAGGAAAATGTTTTGCGAAACAAGAGAGTTCCATTAGTCAAAGTGTTGTGGCAAAACCACAAAACTTGCAAAGCCACATGGGAAGCTGTGGAAGCAATGAGACACTAACATCCTTATCTGTTTTGATGTGGGTAATTTCGAGGATGAAATTCCTTAAAAGGGGGAAAGTTGTAACATCCCAAAATAGGGGTCACCAATAGGACTGTTGAACTGAGGTCGCCGATGGACCTAGCGAACAAGGATCACCAGTGGGCCTGGCGAACTAGGATCGCCAACCGGGCATGGCGAGCTATGATAGCTATTTTGGGTCAATGGTCAAAAGTAGGAATATCAAAAGGGAAATTATACCAAAATTATGAAGTCAACTCAGTTTCGTCTCCACAACACCATTCATGCACGTAACTCTTTCCTACTTCTACAATGACTAGGGAATCTTGAGAACATTAAAACACTTAGTGCCTATAAAATAAGCTATTTTCATAGAAATTTCATATTCTTTTGAATGACAAAAACTCTTTCAAACTTTTTTCTCGATTATACTCTTGCTAACAAGTTTCTACGACAAACCATATTACACACCAAAAATTAGAATGAAAGATTCAACTATTACACTAGAAAAATCAACGCATTTTGCCTAAAAACAAGTAACATGATAATGTAATTAATATACAAAAATATAGCATAGGCAATTCAAGAGCATTCAAGATTTTTCAAGGATAAAGGACTGAAAAACAATTAAATAAATTGTGTGGATGAGATTAGTATTATAATGTTTGTTAGGATGCAGATCGACTATTAAATGTTCAAATTAGGTTCGACAAAAATTCTATCAGAAATTAAATTTTCTTAAATTACTTGTTATCTATATATTAATATTATCTAATACCATTTAAAAAATAATTTTCACAATAACCAATGAAACTTGAGTCCAACATGAGAAGATTTTAAATTTCATTAATACTAACATTAATTAAAATCTGCTTGAAATAGAGTAATCATGAGAAATTGATTAGTGCAAGATAACTTTTTATGGTAGAAAATTTATATGGTTAGTAGATGAATTATTCAGATAAAATATGGTCATGTATATAACCGCTAAATGAAATGGTGATTACTTTAATAGTCTACTAATCCATGGATTGAAAATTGATGGTTCATATTACACCTTCCAAAGTTAGCCAACTTTTTAAATTCATTATAAAGGATTTTTCCCTTAATTCATTATCAAGTCTAATGCAATAAAGATGGGAGTAAAACTGCCTATTACTTACAATTATTTTAATTAGCTCCCATGTTATTAAAATTATACTGCTTTAAATTTTAGTTTTATGTTAGCTCGTCTAATAAAAAACAAATTAATTCAAAAAATATTTCATTTTTGGCTAATCATTATAATTACTAAAAAATAAAAAATTAAATTACTAAATCAAATAATCCAATTTAGAATTAATTCAAACTTATTTCTATGATTAGATAGCTGACTTTTAAAATTAACCTGTTCTAAGAATGAAAGTTAACAAATGATTATCAATGACTAATTGCAGAAAACAAGATTAAATTAATCATGTTCTTTATTTTCAAGAAAGGGAAATGAATAAATTAATAGCGAACTAAAGGAACTCAAATAAGTTTACCCCTTTTTTTAAAAAAAATATGTTCAATCTAAGATCAATCATTAAAACATTTCATAGAGCTAAAATATTAAACACTTTTAAAATATGTTAAAACCTAATTGTTATCAATTTATGGTTGACTATTGTCAAGTTAATGATAAACCTAATTGCATGATAAAAAAAATTATAGTTAAATTTTAAAGTAGAATTAGATAAGGTGATTTGGGTGTTTAACGAAAAGTAATACCTTGGCCCTGAGAATTGCTAGTGGTATAGCTTGGAGTCCATGAGCTTATTTCGACGTTAGTGATTATGTTGCATCGTACATCCATCCAGTATGATGCAAAATAATTGAAAGAGAGAAAGGGAAAGAGAAGAAAAAAATGGAGAAAAAGAGAGAAAAAGAAAATTAGGAAAAATAAGAGAAAAAAGAAAAGGACAACGACAGAAAAAGTGAGCAAATAAGCAAATGAGGCTAAACTGAAAAGAAGAATACAATATATACCTAGGGTTTCTAGGTAGGGACGGCAAAACTAGGGTTTTGGGCAACAATACAATATGTGGGCTTGTATGTGCTTCGGCTAAGCATGTGTTAATGGAAATTTTGTGTATTTTGTGATTTTATGAAATAGGGACTAAAGTGTCGAAATGTGAAAATGCGAGAGCTATTTTATAAAATGCTCTAAATATGTGTGTTTGGACTTAATTGAATAAATTGGTGATTGAATGAGCTAAATTTGAATATATATAGATCAAGAAAAGAGGGATTTGGATAGAGATCGAGGCAAAGATAAAGTGCTCGATTAATTGACTTGCATTGTTAATCCGACGTTCGAGGTAAGTTTGTTTATAATACGAATTATTTAGATTATGCTCATGTGTTATATATATATTGAAATATTATGTGGTTGATGAACCATTAAGATAAATGTGAATTGAGAAATGAGGCACTAAATGTGCGAAATAAAATTGATACAGTAGAAAATGTCATTGTATGTGCGAAATAAGGAAATATTGACTACTTTGATTGGCACTGTGTGTGTGCGACACCGAGCTAAATTCAGTTTAAAGTAAAGGCACTAAGTGTGCGATGATATTTAAGCTTCCGTTATGAAATTGGCACTAAGTGTGCGATTGAATCAAAGGATAAATGAAGATTGCTCCAAATGCGGTATCAAGCATTGAGTAGCAAAATTTGTCGTTAACTAAGTGTTGGCAAAGGTATGTATGGTTCAATGGAACCTATGTGGTTGATGAATTTGTAAATAGTTTAATAGATAGTGATGTGAGTATTGGATATGGATGAGATTGTGCATTTTTTTTCAATATGTATGTAATGGTTTGTTTTGTGTATTGATTTGAATCATTGAATTAAATGTATTATATTATGAACTTACTAAGCTATAAAGCTTACTGTGTGAAGTGTTTCTCTGTGTTACAGTGTATTTAAAGCTAGCTCGGATCCGGGGATCTTCAGCGACTCAATCACACTATCAGCTATCTATTTTGGTATTTTTGGATAGATGTATATATTTGAATATGGCATGTATAAGCTAGTAGATATGGCATATATTGAAATGCTTAAGATTTGCCATGTGATATGGCTTGGAAGTTGAATGATGTTGGTTCTTATGTGTGGGTTATGTGAATGATAGATATGGTATGAGTTAGTGAAAAATGGATATGTATGTTTCATGTTTAAATTTATTGATGAGAAATGTGGTTTAAATGTGAACTTGTGGTAAGGATTACATTATGCTTGATTTATATGATATGGAATGTGAAATTGGTATTTTAGATGGACTTGTTTGAGTTGAAATTGAGTAAGAAAATAAATGGTGTAGTGGATGATTAATTGATGCATATATTGGTATGTTTGGATTGCCATTTTGAGGTGTAAATGCATATGAATTGAGGCTTGTAGGTGATTTCAAAGTATGGATGCTAATTTGGCCTTAAAAATGGTCTATAATTGCCTACACGGTTGAGCACACGAGCACGTGGCTCGACCGTGTCTTTCGAGTTTGCAAATTGAGAGAAGTCAGGCTCGCACACGGGCTAGACACACGGGCGTGTGACCGGCCGTGTGGTGCAAGTCAGTGTCGACCACGGGTGAGGCACACAGGCGTGTCTCAGGCCGTGTGGACAAGTCATATATGTATGCCCTGTTTTGCCACGGCTTGGACACATGGGGGTGTCAGAGGCTGTGTGAGGCACAGGGCCTATCCACACGGTTGTGTGACCTCTATAGCTTTGAAAAATGTTTGATTTTTTAAAAAAATTGTATGTATTCGATTCATTCCTGACCCCTTTCTAACACATGTTTAAGGTATCGTAGACCTTATTAAGGGACTATATGCTTATATTTTGATATGTTTAGATAAAGATATACTATGTGTTGTAAAATGATTGTAAATCTTCCGGATTGATCGGTAATGCTTCTTAACCCTAGACCGACGATGGTTACGGGTTAGGGGTGTTACATTTTATTGGTATCAGAGCTACAGTTTTGTTGATTCTAAGATTAGTGTAGCGCGTGTGTCTAGCTATGCATGCCGTATATATAATTGCGATAGTGTGATGAATCCTGACTGTTAAAAATGTGTTTTCATATAGTAATGGATCCCGATCGAGCAGTAGCTGATGATGTTGAGAGCAATGTGCCTACTCCTGCTCTTGCTCAAGGGACAGTGCTGGCTGAATCTAGGCCAATAGCTAGTAGCCACGAGGAAGAGGCTAAGCAAACCTTCTTCCAAATGATGGGTGAGTGGTTTACGGAGTTCGTTCGAATGAATCCGGCTGCTCAACAACCTCCACCCCCACAAGTACTTGTAGTGCTGCAAGTGACAGATTTGATCCGATTGAGTAAACCTCCTGTGGATAAAATCTGAAAGTACGGGGCCGAAGAGTTTAGAACCACAGTTGATGATGATGCCGAGCGAGATGAGTTTTGGCTCGAGAATACAATTAGAGTGTTTGATGAAATGTCATTGACTCCTGATGAATGCATAAAATATGTTGTTTCATTATTGAATTGGTGGAAAACATTGATATCAGTGGTTTCAAGAGAGAGAATCACCTGAGATTTCTTTCAAGTTGAATTCCAGAAGAAATATATTAGTCAACGATTCATAGATCAGAAACGTAAAAAGTTTCTAGAGCTGAAACGGGGTCGTATATTAGTTACTGAATATGAATGAGAGTTCGTGAGATTGAGCCAATACACGCAGAAATGTGTTTCGATCGAAGCTGCTATGTGTAAATGTTTCATTAAAGGGCTGAATGAAGAGATTAAATTGTTGGTTGGAATACCTGATTTGATTGAATTTATAGTGTTAGTTGAAAGAGTCTTCAAAGCTGAAGAACTTAGCAAAGAAAAGATGAAAGCTGATTCTGAAACTAGAGATGAAAAAAAAAAGATCAATGAGTAAGTCGTATCAACCTTCGTCAAAGAGATTTAGAGATGCAGGTAATCATTCAAATGTTTTGTTTGGACATTCGAGTAAAGATCGTGTGAAGTAAAGTGTTTGTCCGAGAACTCAAATTCCGATTGAAGCGAGTGTTGGCAGTGTTAAAAGCAACAAGCCTGAGTGTAGATAGTGTGGAAGACGACATGTTTAGAATGCTGGGGCAAGTATAATAATGAGTTTGCTATAAATGTGGATCACGAGATCACTTCATTAGAGATTGTTCAGAGTTAGTCGAGAGGGGCAATATTTAGAGTGCGAGGCTGAGAAATACGACGGCTAGGGGTAGACCACCCAGAAACACCAGAAATGTGAATGGAAGTTAGAGAAGAACTATCGATACAGCTGTGAGATATGAGGCGAGAGCACCTACCCGAGCTTATGCTATTCGTGCTCGCGAAGAAGCGTCATCTCCAGACATCATTACTGGTACTTTTACTCTATTTTATATTGATATGATTGCATTGATAGATCCAGGATCTACCCATTCTTATATGTGTGTGAATCGAGTATCTAGTAAGACTTCACCTGTTGAGTCTATTGAATTTGTAATTAGAGTATCGAACCCCTTAGGCAAATGTGTTCTGGTTGATAAAGTTTGCAAGAACTGTCCATTGATGTATCAGAATAATTATTTTTCGGCGAATCTGATGCTTTTTTCCTTTGATGAATTTGATATAATTTTGGGTATAATTGGCTCACTTTGCATAATGCTATTATGAATTGTAAATGGAAGAGTATTGATTTGAGAAGTCAGAGTGGTGAGATAGTTCGAATTGAATCCGGTGATTTGATTGGACTGCCGACTGTTATATCTTCGATGAAAGCTTTGAAATATGTGAAAAAGGGTTGTGAAGCTTATCTTGCGTATGTGATAGATACAAAAGTGACAGAAAACAAAGTTGAATCTGTATCTGTGGTTTGTGAATTCCCTGATGTATTTCCTAAACAACTACCGAGATTACCTCCGATACGAGAAGTCGAGCTTGGTATTGATTTAGTGCCGGGAATGACTCTTATTTCAATAACTCCATATAGAATGGCACCGACAGAATTGAAAGAGTTGAAGTCTTAATTGCAAGAGTTGACTGATAGGTTGCACGACCAAATTTCTCGCCCTAGGGTGCTCCTGTGTTGTTTGTGAAAAATAAAGATGGCACTATGAGGATGTGTGTTCACCACCGATAGTTAAACAAAGTGATGGTAAATAATAAATATCCTCTACCGCGAATCGATGATTTGTTTGATCAGCTGAAAGGAGCTATAATGTTTTTTAAGATAGATTTGAGATTGGGCTATTATCAACTACGAGTTAAAGAATCAGATATGTCAAAAACTGCTTTCAAAATGAGGTATGGACATTATGAATTCTTAGTTATGCCTTTTAGACTAACGAATGCTCCTGCATTGTTTATGGATTTGATGAAATGAATATTCAGACCGTATTTGGATCGATTTGTCATAGTGTTTATTGAGGACATTCTGATTTATTCTTGTGATGAGATGCAACATGCTGAGCATTTGACAATTGTGTTATAGACTCTGCGTGAGAAGCAATTGGATGAAAAATTTAGGAAATGTGAGTTTTGGTTACATGAGGTTAGTTTTCTGGGAAATATTATATCAGCTGCGGGAATATGAGTTGATTCGAGCAAGGTTTCAGCAATTTTAGAATGGAAGCCTTCGAGAAATGTGTCTGAAGTTTGTAGTTTTCTGGGACTAGTGGGATATTATAGACGGTTTGTGAAAGGCCTCTCGATGATTGCGACTCCGCTGACAAAATTGCTACAGAAAGATGTTAAATTTGAGTGGTCAGAAAAGTGTCAGCAGAGTTTTGAACAGTTGAAGGCATTATTGACAGAGGCACTAGTGTTAGTCCAACCTGAATCAGGTAAAGAATTTATAGTTTATAGTGATGCATCGTTGAATGGTTTGGGCTGTGTGTTGATGCAGGAGGGAAAAGTTATACCTTGAATGGTTTGGGCT
Source organism: Gossypium bickii (assembly GCA_025503065.1). Taxonomy (NCBI): domain Eukaryota; kingdom Viridiplantae; phylum Streptophyta; class Magnoliopsida; order Malvales; family Malvaceae; genus Gossypium; species Gossypium bickii. Next base: position 63,337,445 of record CP106710.1, on the reverse strand, counting down.
GGTTTGGACTATGAATTAGTAATTGATTATCATTCAGGTAAAGCTAATGTTGTTGCTGATGCTTTGAGTCGAAAGTCTTTATTTGCTTTGCAAGCAATGAGTACTCAGATAGATCATTGTGATGACGGATCGGTTTTGGCTGAACTGAAAGTGAGGCCAATGTTTATACGTCAGATTTGTGATGCCCAGAAAAGTGATGATGAGATGATGTCAAAACGAGCTCAAAATGGTTTGAATTCTGATTCAGAATTTCGAGTGGATAATTATGATTGTTTAAGATTCAGAGATGGGATTTGTATTCTGAGAAATTCAGAGTTGATTCAGTTATTTTTAAAGAAGCTTACAATAGTCGTTTGGTTGTTCATCTGGGAAGTACGAAAATGTATAATGATCTGAAACAGTTTTGTTGGTGGCAAGGTATGAAATAGGATATCCTAGAGTTTGTTTTGAGAAGTTTAGTTTGTCAGCAAGTTAAAGCTAAACATCAGGTTTGATCCGACTTGTTACAACTGATTATGATTCCTGAGTGGAAATGGGAGAGAATCACAATAGACTTTGTGTCGGGATTGCCTTTATCTCCGAGAAAGAAAGACGCAATCTGGGTGATAGGACAGATTGACGAAATCAACTCATTTTGTTCCAGTGAGAACAAATTATTCACTTGATAAATTAGCCGAATTGTATATTTCTGAGATTGTGAGATTGCACGGAGTGCCACTATCCATTATGTATGACAGAGATTCGAGATTTACCTAGCGATTTTGTAAGAAATCACAAGAGGCTTTAGGTACAAAGCTGCATTTCAGTACTGCATTTCATCCGCAAATGGGTGGTCAATCCGAACAGATCATTCATATTATTGAGGATATGTTGAAATGCTACATACTTGAGTTTGAAAGTACGTGGGAAAAACATTTGTCATTGATTGAATTTGCGTACAATAATAGCTTTCAATCTAGTATCAAAATGGCACCATATGAGGCTCTTTACGGTCGAAAATGTTGAACTCCATTGTATTGGACTGAGCTTAGCGAGAATAAGATTCATAGGGTTTATTTAATCAAAGAGACTGAATAGAAAGTGGAAGTGATTCATAACAGTTTGGAAATGGCTTTAGATCGTCAAAAGTCTTACGCAGATTTGAAACGAAAAGATATTGAATTTGAGATTGGTGACAAAGTGTTTTTGAAAGTGTCTCCGTGGAAAAAAAATACTTTGTTTTGGCAGAAAAGGCAAGTTGGGTCTGAGATTCGTCGGGCTGTATGAGATTATTGACGAATTGGGCCGATTGCTTATAGCCTGTTGTTGCCACCTGGATTAGAAAAGATTCATAATGTGTTTCATGTGTCGATTCTTCGACGATACAGATCTGATCCATCGTATATGATTGCTCATACTGAGGTTGAGATTCTTTCAGATTTATCGTATGGTGAAGAACCGATTCAAATTTTGGCATGTGAGATCAAAGAGTTGAGAAATAAGAAAATTCCCTTAGTGAAAGTGTTGTGGCACAAACATGGAGTAGAAGAGGATACGTGGGAGTCTGAAGATGTTATGGGAGAGCAATATGCGAACCTATTCACTGGTAAGATTTTCGGGGATGAAAATCCCTAAGGGGGAGAGTTGTAACAACCCGATTTAGACCCTAGTTAGAATAGTAGTTTTGGGACCACAAATCCAAGGTCGAAAAAATATTTTAATATTATTTTTGGTGTTTACAGTATGTGATTGAGCATGTGAGAAAATTCAGTGTGAAAATTTTATCGATTGTGTGTTGAATTATGAAAAAGGACATAATTGCATAAAATGTAAAAGCTGTATGCTGATTGTTAAAGTGCTAATTTGGCATGGCTTATTAAAATGTGAGTCCTTATGTTGTTATTTTTCCATATGTTAAATGGATTGACAAAAATGCTTAAGGTTAGTGAAATTTAAATGTTATACATTAAATGATAAAATGGTAAAATGATTATTAATGAATAATAAATAAAACAAAGGCATGAATTAGTGGAGTGTTCATCTTTCTTCCACCGAATTAACAAAGATAAAAGAAAAAGAGAAGATAGCTAGGTTCGACTATGGTCTCTTTCTGATTAAGGTATGTGTTTTGGTTTGTTTTTGATAATTTCTACATTTTTGTGATCATTGCTTAGCATACTATCAAGCCCATGTCTTAATTTTAGAATTTGATGTTGATTTTTAGAAGTGCCATTGATGAATATGTGAGCTTCGTGTTGATAGTTGGTGGAATATGAAAGCTTAATATTGGGTTAACATAGTTTGTATTTGGATTTTTGGTGAAATTGAGTAATTTGGGCTAAATTGTGAAAATAAGAAATTGAAGGATAAAAAAAGTGAAATAAATGAAATATGTGGGCTTGTATGAGCTAGGGGAAAATTCATCTCAGCATGTGTTAATGGAAATTTTGTGTATTTTGTGATTTTATGAAATATGGACTAAAGTGTCAAAATGTGAAAATGTGAAGGCTATTTTGTAAAAGGCTCTAAATATGTGTGTTTGGACTTAATTGAATAAATTGGTGGTTGAATGAGCTAAATTTGAATATATATAGATCAATAAAATAGGGATTTGGATCGAGATCAAGGCAAAGATAAGGTGCTCAATTAGTTAACTTCTTTGTTATTTCGACGTTCGAGGTAAGTTCATTTATAATACGAATTATTTAGAATATGCTCATGTGCTATATATATATATTGAAATATTATGTGGTTGATGAATCGTTAATGATAAATCTGAATTGAGAAATGAGGCACTAAGTGTGGGAAATAGAATTGATATAGTAGAGAATTGCACTGTGTGTGATAAACAAAGAAAGTATCGACTACTTTGATTGGCACTATGTGTGTGCAACATCGAGATAAATTCAGTTTAAAGTAAAGGCACTAAGTGTGTGATGATATTTAAGCTTCGGCTACGAAATTGGCACTAAGTGTGTGATTGAATGGATGGATAAATGAAGATTGATTGAAATGCAGTATCAAGCATTGAGTAGCAAAATTTGTCGTTAACTAAGTGTTGGAAAAGGTATCTATGGAACCTATGTGGTTGATTAATTTGGAAATAGATGAATGGATAGTGATGTGAGTATTGGATATGGATTAGATTGTGCATTCTTGTAAATTAATCTATGTGATAGTTTATTTTGTGTATTGATTTGAATCATTCAATTAAATGTATTATATTACGAACTTACTAAGCTATAAATGTAACCGCCCAATTTAGGGGCTAGTCAGAACAGTGATCTCGGGATCACTAATCCGAAGTTAGAGAAAATTATTTTCATGTTATTTCATGAGTTAGTATATGATTTTATAAGTACATGAAAATATTGGTACTTTAATTTTTGCAATTTCATGTTTAATCGCGAAAAAGGACTAAATCGCATAAAGTACGAAAGTTCCATTATATAAGCTAATGGTACCAAATAGCCATAGATTGTTAAATTGAAGTCTTTAAAAGGCAATTTAGCGCTTTTAAAAGGCTTGGCCAGCCATAGACTAGCATAGGAGACAAATTTCTCAATGTTGGTCAAAGTTGGTGATAGTAGGTGGACTAATTGATAGTTCAATATTAGAATAAGAAAAGATATCATCTTTTCTCCATCACTCTTCCACAAAAAATTAGCAGCAAATAGAGGGTAGAAAGCTTCAAAATTTTAGCACACTCATCTCTTTACAAGTAAGCGTTCTAATGATTTTTTTAAAAAATAGTTGTACATTTGAGACCCCTAGAACTTAAGCTTTCAAATGAGGGGACTATTGTGCAATATGGTGAAAAGTTTAGAGTTTTACCATCAGAGCTTTCATTGTTATTTGCTTCATTTTTATGGAAGAAAATGATTCTTGGTTGTTAGATGAACAACTTTTGTGAAAGGTGTTGTCATGAAAACACCAAAAAGAAGCTTGGTGAAAAAGTTATATAATTTGTAGTAAGTATGTGAAATGTTGAGTTTTGATGATAGCTTTAAGAGTATTAAATGTTCACCTAGGCTTGTTAAAGTAGAAATGTGATTAGAATTTATTTTCGAGCCTAGGGGAAAAATGGTCATTTTACCAAAGTCTAGGGGCAAATAGTAATTTTGCCTAAGCATGAATATTTAAATACTTTTATTAATGTGGTGATTAAAATAAGCTAATTTGCTATTATAGAGCAACAAGAACCAAGAATTTTCCTCGATAAGGGAAACAACAAAGTCTCGGACTAGATCGACGAGTTAGCTCATTTTAAAATCGAGGTAGGTTTGTATGAATTTAAGATTTCACTTGTACTTTCATATAATTACTTATGATGTTGCAATATGTACACTATTTTCATGAAGATAAGTAAATGATATCATGATGAGAGCATGAATGAGAATATGTAAGAGAAAGTCCTGGTTCAAGACTCAGAATAATGAGAATACTAATATCACCGCATGAGATAAGGAAAGTCCGTATAAGACCATGTCAAGACATGGCATCGGCATTAAGGCAAGGATATCATGTAAGTCCATGACAAGTCATGGCATTGAAAAGTTATTATGAGGCAAAGGTCCCATAGAAGTCCAAGCTAAGACATGGCATTAGTGAATTCATAAGGTAGAGAGGTCATGTAAGTCCATGTCAAGACATGGCATTGATAAGATTCACAAGGCAAGGATACCACGTAAGACCATGTCAAGACATGGCAATGGTAAGTTTTCAAGGGAAACACATAAGGAAGGTCTCACGTAAGACCATGTCTGGGACATGGCATCGACACCAAGTTAAGAGATCCCATGATATGGCATTGACTTCATGAGGCGATCCCATGTAAGACCATGTCTGGGACATGGCATTGGCATCAAGATCCATGTTTGATGAGATTAAGTAACCTCAGTTATTCTGGGTAATTCATTGGGCAAAAGAACCAAGTATGAAAGAGATAACAAGAAAGTTAAGCAAGTAAAGATAGATAGAAGTCAAGTTATTCAAGGTTGATAAAAAGCATTATTCATATTAAGAAGAATGAAGATTAAGTTTTCTTTTGTATCAACAAAATTTACTAATATGTATGATTAAGTGATACAGGTACTATAATTATAATGCAAGTGTGAAATTGTTATATTACATGTGACGAGTAAGGATAAGTATGAGTAAGTAAGCCAAGAACTTGAGACTTATGTTGTCATTATTTCATGATATATGAATTATATTTAGCAAATATATTGCTATATGAGTTTCATGCAAACTTACTAAGCTATATGCTTACTTCTTTCATTTCTTTCTTCCTTGTAGTTTTGCCAAACTAGTTCGGGGATCATAAACGTCGGAGCTCAGATCACACTATCAATCATTATTTTGGTATAGCCAAGTTGTTTATATTAAGTATGGCATGTATAGGAATCATTTCATTTTGAGTTAAGTCTTAAGAGGAGTCAAAGTGTTGGCTATTAAAGTTATTATCCTTTTTGTATATGGTTAAAGAGATTAGCCAATTTTTACTAAGTTTATACATCAATGTTGATGAGTTATGCATTGTTATTCATGTTTTTGATGAAGTATTTGAAAATAAAGATTAGGTATAGGAATGATCTTGATTTCTGGGTGGCAACTGGCTTAGAAAATAGCCTTTAAGTGTCCACACAGGTAGATACATGGGCGTGTGTCTAGGCCGTATGTGACACATGGTCAACACACATGGGTGTGTTAAAAGGCTGTGTGTCCTACAACTTAGTGTTTTAAGTCAATGTCGGCCACAGGCTAGCCAAACGGGCGTGTGCCTAGGCTGTGTGCTCCTTAAGGGATTGTTGACGTCATAAATAGAATACCCCTAATTTTTCACACGGGGAAGAATACGGGCGTGTCTAGGCCGTGTGAAGGACACGGGCTATTGACACGGGTGTGTGTCTGGCCGTGTGAAAACCCCTGTAGTTTCAATAATAAAATAAATTATACACGGGCTAGGGACATGGGCATGTGAGATCACACGGCCTACCCACACGGGCGTGTCCCAAGTCACACGGGCGTGTGACCGTTGTTTAGACAAAAATTTTCAAAGAGGGTAAAAGTTTCTAGTTGAACTCTGAAACCATCTGGATGTATGTTTATGGCCTCATAGGCCTATGAGATGAATTTTATGAATTAGAAAAGAAAGTTATTAAATCGAAATGAAATTTTATAGCCCGTTAATACATGTTTAGGCAAGGTCAAGGATAGTAATGCCTCATATCCAGTCCCGGCGTCGAACATGGGTAAGGGGTGTTATAATAAAGCTTACTGTGTGAAGTGTATCTCTGTTTTATAGTGTATTTAAAACTATCTCAGATCCGGGGATCGTCAGCAACTCAATCAGACTATCGGCTATCTATTTTGGTATTTGTGGAAAGATGTATATATTTGAATATGGCATGTATAGGCTAGTAGATACAGCATATATTGAAATGCTTAAGCTTTTCCGTGTGATATGACTTGGAATTTGAATGATGTTGGTTCTTATGTGTGGGTTATGTGAATGATAGATATGGTATGAATTAGGGAAAAATGGATATGTATATTTCATTTTTAAGTTGGTTGATGAGAAATGTGGTTTAAACGTGAACTTGTGGTAAGGATTACATGATTCTTGATTTATATGATGTGAAATGTGAAATTGGTACTGTTGATGGACTTGTTTAAGTTGAAATTGAGTAAGGAAATAAATGGTGTAGTGGATGATTAATTGACGCATATATTAGTACGTTTGGATTGCCATTTTGAGGTATAAATGCATATGAATTGAGGCTTGTAGGTGATTTCAAAGTGTGGATGGTAATTTGGCATTGAAAATGGTCTATAATTGCCCACACGGTTGAGCACACGGGCGTGTGGCTCGACCGTGTCTTTCGAGTTTGCAAATTGAGATAAGTCAGGCTCGCAGATGGGCTAGACACACGGGTGTGTGACTGGTCGTGTGGTACAAGTTAGTGTCAACCACGGGTGAGGCACATGGGCGTGTCTCAAGCCTTGTGGATAAGTCAGTATGTATGCCCTGTTTTTCCACGGCTTGGACACATGGGCGTTTCCAAGGCCGTGTGAGGCACACGGCGTACCAACACGGGTGTGTGACCTCTGTAGCTTTGAAAAATGTTTGATTTTCAAAAAATTCTTTATGTATTTAGTTTAGTCCCAACGCCTTTCTAACACATGTTTAAGGTCTCGTAGACCTCGTTAAGAGGACTATATGCTTATATTTTGATATGTTTAGATAAAGATATACTATGTGTTGTAAAATGATTGTAAATGTTCTGAATTGATCGGTAATGCTTCTTGACCCTAGACCGGCGATGGTTATGGGTTAGGGGTGTTACATTGAGATCCTAACAAAACCGTTCATAGGAAAAGACAAGGGAAAAATGAAGCTTGTTTAAAGTTTTCAGCAATTTGCTAAGCATTCAATGGTCGCCATATGTATGTGCGAACAATAATGTTAAATAGGACATTAGGCTTTTCTCCAAAGTTCTGAGAGTGATCCTTTTCTATAACCTTATTTTGTGACTGTGATTATATATGTGTTTTTATGAGCAGTAAAATACGAGCTCTTCTTGTTTGTCGAGCTCTATGTTTAAGTATATGTTCTAACTTTATAAAATTTTGAAATTGTTGGATATAATGGCATGCCATAGAATTGTGAGTACTCACCCTTATGTTTTGTGTTTTGAAGAGAGGCCCTAGGACATGTTTGGAGAGATAAGGGAATGTTGAGTTAAGCTCCTTTTAATGGGATATGTTGGTCTGTTTGAGTGTGTTTGCTTTATGCTAAACTTATGGGACATGTTAAGACTCTTTGAGTCAAAGGGTGGATTTATAAGGAGATCCACTTATCCAACAGAAAAGAACATATGAATAAGATTTTTTTTTCAAAATATTATGTTTTTCTATTTTAAGTTAACTAACAGCAAGTAATCGCAAACTAGGCTTATCATAACTAAGGCGAACCCAGTTTGCAAAATAGTAACTTTGGAAAAGCTTTTGTTTAACTTATGTTTTGTGCGTTCTATATGGTTATTTCATGTATATTCACTGAGATCGCAAGAGCTCACACAATTCTTTTCTATACACTACAGATAGTTTGATTATACGGTATATCACGGTGAGCCGTGTAATCCAAGCGAAGTATAAACTCTATAAAGGTAGTACAAGTGAGCTCAAAAGCTAAAGGCAATGTGGGATTCTTCTTGGGCTTTGGGATATCTTTTTATTTTGGTGACTTCATCGATTGTTCTAAGACTTAGTTTTTCTTATGTTTATTTTTATTTCCAAGCTTGTGAACTGACCCCATTTGGACATACTAACATCCCGAGTGTGAATACTGTAGTGAAAGATATATCAACGAGGAGGTATTCCCAAGTATACAGGTTTAGTTGTAATATTGTTACAATGCAATGGGTGAGTACTTTGAGGATCGTACCCAAGGGAGGCTAGTACTAGGTCAATTTTAGTCTATACATCGAAAGATCTAATTAGTACTTTGATTTAGTTATAGTACGATAGTAAAATAAATAGGAATTTTTTAGATTTTTATGATAATAAAAATAACATAAGGAAGTAAAAATTTAATCAAGAGATCAAAATATAGAATAAACCAAATCTGATTATGGGTGATTAGCTCGCTTTGGTAATCCACATTAATTGTCGCTTCGGGTTCCTTGTCAATCAACTAGTTCTTATTCCAGCAGGATCTTCCAATCTTCCACTCAAATAATGAGTCGGCATGGACTACTTATCTTCTAACCTCACAGTCCAAATCGACTTAGGGTGAAGGTGTTCATGGATAGGCCATATGGAATAAAAAAATGTATAAGTGTACACAGTCGCAATAAGTAATAAATTGTCAAGTAAATGTCGAGTTATCGTACCCATAGGGATTATGAAAAGAATTATTTATGAATGCAATTTTAAAAACATTTTGTAACAGCCTATTTTAGACCCCCAGTCGGAACAGTGGTTTCGGGACCACAAATCCGAGTCAGAAAAACATTTTAATATTATTCTTCTTGCTTAAAGTATATGAATTTTTATGTGTGAAATTTTCATATGAAAATTTCATCGTTTGGGTACCGATTTGTGAAAAATGAATTAATCGCTAAAATGCAAAAGTGGTAATTTAATTGTTAAAGTACTAAATTGCTATTATAACGGCCCAAATTTTGGGCCTAGAAGAATTGAGCCTTGGGCGTGGGAGCGTTTAAAATTCCTGAGAACAAGAAAGTGGCACAATTGCATGTTGGTGTGATGGTTAAGTGATTTTGGAGTGTTTGGGGGTCTTGGTGAAGTCTTAGGTTCAAGCTTAGACTTATAGAAAATTTCTATTTTTAGCATTAGGGGAACCATGACACCTGGTTTTAAGCCTTTTAAATAATTGTGGTTAAAAAGAGACACAAAGAGCTTGTTGGTACAATGGTTGTGGCGTTACAGGTGTGGCAAGAAGGTTAGAGGTCCAAGTCTCTCTGCATGCTAAAGGGGATTATTTATTTTTCTCATGAGTGGGCAAGAGTTTGTGTTGGATTCGAACTCGTGATTGGAGAGCTTGAATGAGTCAATTGAGTGATTTAAGGAGTGGATCATGGAAGAAATCAAGGAGAGGGAGGTGGAGATTTTCAAGGAGTTTGAAGGCTTGAGAAGTTGGTGCCGAAATGGGGCCTTTGCTCTTGGAAATTTGGCTAGAGTATGGTAGGAATTTCGTTTTTCTTTTAGCCATTTCAGCTTTTGGCTCTTTTTGTTTGTCTTTTTGCCTTTTGCCAAAATCGAGCAATACCCCTTTTCTTTGCTATTTTTCCTTTGCAACAATTGCTGCTTGTGCCGAATCTCCCTTTATTCTCCTCCTCTTGGAACTTTTCTGCTCTTCTTGTTTCTTAATGTGACCGAACCAATCTCTTCTCTCCCTCCTTTCTTACTCATTTGAAGTTCTTCTTTTCGCTTATCTAAAATCGAATTCCCCTTCTCTCTACTTATTTTCCTGCAACTTTTCTTTGTCAACCTTGAGTATTCTTTCTTAATCTAGAGTTAGGCTGAATATTAGTTATCTTTTCTTCTTCTTATTTTCTATTTTGGTCGGCATTTGATTGTTGTACTTGACCGATTCTCTTTCTCCTCATCTGCATTAATCTGCATCATCAAAGCCTCTAAAGTGTCAAATCTGTTCTTCTCTTGAAGGTTGTCCGAGTGCAATTTATTTATTGGCTAGTTGTTAGGGGTAAGTGGTTTGTGCTTTCAATCATTGACCGAATGGTAGTTCTCTTGTTGGCTGCATGTTTTCCTAAGGTTAGTATTTGATTAACCTTGGTTATTGGATTTGATGCTTAATAATGGTTGTGGTACAAATAAACCACAAGGAGGTGAGATCGATTCATAATCAAACGGCTTAGGAAGTATAAGCCGGTTTAGTTAAGGTAAGTATTAGTCTTGGGTTCGGCTTCTGTAGGCTTGTTAAATCTTATTAATGGAATGGCTAACCAAATACCTTAATCGAATATAGGTTCTACGCTCGTGGGCTATGCATTTTTTTCTAACAAGGTGTGTACACACACCACACCAACTGTAGATCGGCAAATTTCGAAACGCTGAAATGCTGAAAAGCCAAAAATATGGCAATGGCTATCGTACGAGCGCACGAATGCTCGTGTGGGGAAAGTCAATTCAACACAGAGGTCACCATGAGTGTCCTTGTGCTCTTGGGTTGTTATGGGCCTCGTTGGGCCGATATGGGCCATGTGGGCCAATGGACTCGTAGGCCCCACACAGATAAAATTTATGAAAAGTGGTAGAAATTGAACTGGGCTATAACATTCACATAGCCGTGATTGAAAATGGGCCGAATGAGCCACATGAAAGTGTGGGCCACTTGGGCCAAATACTGGGCTTTGAGTCTATTTACACTGTTTTGACCAAATGGGTTATCTGTGTTGCTCAAAGTGACTGTAAACCTTTGGGAATGTTGTAAAATGACCGAAATACCCCCATAGGGTAAAATTCCTGAAATACCCTCGGATTGTGAAATGATCGAAATTCCCCCATAGGGTAAAATGACTGAAATACCCCCATAGAGTAAAATGACTAAAATGCCCCTACATGTTATATGATTGTTATTGTATGCCATTTATAGTATATTTTCGATCATGTGATATTATGTTGCATGGGGGATGGGATCATTGATTTGGAGGAAGTGTATGATTTGTCATGGTCGCATAGTCGCTTGACAACTGTGGATCCACCGATGGCTTTAAGCCGATTATGAGATTGGAAGCTCTGCTTGTAATATCCGGGATTTTGGGCTTATGAATTATTGCTGAAATTTATGTGAAAGCATGCCTATGTGTATTATAAGTATGTTTTATGAATTTTGAGGACTTTAGAATATAGGAGAATGCCTTAGAAATTATTCGATTTTAAAGCTTAAAAGAGGAAGCTAGGCAGAGGAGGCCTTAAGAGAAATTGTAGGTGAAGTATGACAAAAAAATCAGCTAGTTTAAGTGGCATGGAGGCGCCACTTAAAGCCTCTGTAAGTGACGCCACAAACATGTACAAATAGGCCAGGGTTCCAGTCACAAGGGAGGCAAAATAAGAGCTTTTATTTTGCGGCAACAAGGAGGAGTAGTGGACGACATTGGGAGACTGAGGGAGGAGTTTTAGATGTGGCTAAATCCTTTTAAAATTTGGCTAAAGGGTGGTGATAACAATGGATTTATTTTAAATATTTTGAATAGGTGAAAACGAGAGAAAATAGGAGAAAAGGAAGGGATGAGATAAGGGAAAGAGTGTGGCCGGCCTAGGGACTATCTTAAGGTGAATTTCGGCAAGTTAGTAAAGGGGGTATAGCCAAATTTCATTAAGCATTCTAGCCTCTCTTTTGATTACTCTTTTCTCTCCAAAACCTTCACTTTTCTTCTTCTTTTTTACAACTCAACCAAAAGCCGAAGATAGATTCAAGACTATAGCCGATTTGATCATAGCAAGCTGAATCTATAACCCCTTATTATCCTCTTCTAAAGCCGAATACACAAGTGAATCCTAGCCGATTATTCACTAAGCCTCAAAGTTGAATCTCTCTGTGGGTTGAACAGGGAGCAGTCGATTTCTATAATAAGGGTAAGGGTCAATTATCGATTCTTTTCTTTCTTTTCTTTAGCCGAAAGATGGAATCTAACCCCATTAATGTGCTTGGCCGAAACTATGAAGGTGAGTTTCGGGATTTCCATAGTAGCCGAATTCTAGGGAGAGCTTTCGAGATTTCAGATCTAAGGTAAGTAAGGTGTAAGTTTAGGTCGAAGGCCATTTATTTGAATGTTAGAATTGAATCTAACATGTACTCTGTAGGATTTCGACATCTTCATAGCCAAGAGACCACTTTCGGGATTTAAAATCGCAAGGTAAGTGTATGTGACATTTGGCCAAGGCTATAGCTGATGTTTTGGGTTTGTTTCCTAATTGTTTAAAAGCTGAAAACTAACCAAGTCAAGTGATCTAGTGTTAGCTGATTACAAGGGAGAAAGACTACAAAGTTTTGGGATTTGATTAGTAATCAAATCGGCAGCAAGGTAAGGAGTTTGGTTGCAATAATCCTTCGGGATTTGTTTAATTAGCCGAATGGCTTGTTGCTAACCTACTTAGTATTGGCCGAATTTAGGAATTTGAGATCTAGAGCATTAGATCGGGAGTTTTCGGATTTCAAAGAAAAGCGTTATAAAAGCGGTGTGTATTTCACGAATGTTGATTGATTTACGGTAATATTTTAATAAATGTGTTAATAAGAATGTGTAAGATGTGGCTAATGGTACCATGCAATGGCACAAAGTACTCAGGTACGTTAATCTACTACTACGGTAGTTATAATATTATGAATATCTGTTATGGCATGTATGTGAATATTGATAAGAATGTGGAATAAGGAAAATGGCATGATATTTGCATGACTTGTATGACATGAAGCATATGGGTGATTATGAAAGGGGAAGTGATCTAGTGGTTTTTACCATAATATTTGGTGACTTCGTCCACATAATTTGAATGTGGTGACTTATGTCACAAAATAATATCTGGTGGCTATGCCACAAAATTTATAAGGGTGATGAGCAAGTCGTCTGCAGCGACTGCCTTCGATGATGTGTAGCGGATGGAGGGTCGACTTAGTAGTCCCCACGGTGTGATGGTTGGTACGGGTGATGTGTAGCGGATGGCTATCTAGGTTTGGGTTTGGGATTGCATCATCATTATATTTGCTATACGTATGAATTTGTATGCCTAAATCTTTGGGACTTAGTGTTGGTTATACACACTGAGTCTGTTTGACTCACCCAGTTGTGGGATATTTTTCAGGAGACACTCAGTAATAGACCGGGTCGGCAGGAGCTTAGTGGTGGCCATGTTCAGCTTGGATTTTATTTTATTTTAGACTCTTTATCTCTAAGTATTTTTGGATTTATTTTTGGGCTTTGTTTTTATTGTTGTAATAAGGCCTTTACAATTAACTGTTTCATGCATGCTTTCTATTTAATTTTGCTTTCATGATACGATTGTTATTAAATTAAGGATTTACAATTTTTCCATAAAAATGAATTTTTAAATGTTGTGACACCTAAACATAAATGATTTTCAAATTAAAAGATAATCTTTAACAAATTTGGCAATTCTTTTTAACTTGTGGTTTTGGAATATAAAAACAAGGTTTTAATAAATTCCTGATTTCAAAAAGAACAAGATTTTTCAATTGAACCCATCACAATCAAATTTGTCCAAAATTACCCAAAGTTTTCCAAAAGAAACAAACAAGTTTTGAACCGTTTTTTCTCAATGAACATACCGGATTCGGTCAAGGCTTGTGGGCCGGGTTTGGGGTGTTTCAGCTTGGTATCAGAGCCCAGTTTTAACCTCTCAGCCTTGGGTTTAAAGCCCATAACGTTTTCAAAATTAAGCCCAAATGAATTTTGTGAAAGATTTTGTGAAATAAGCAGGTTTTCTGGCATGACACCTAAGTCTCCGACCCGAAGTCCACCAGGTAAGTACTCCTAACTGTTGAGTGATTTATAGTATGATTTGTAGAAGGGTACATCGAGAACGTAGATCAGCTTAGTAAGTTATTGAACCCTAGGATTAGTTTTCCCAAACATAAGAATTACATAAGACTTAAGGCCTAATTAAAACAAACTTGTGATTAAGCCGCCGAGTTAGGGTGTGGCAACCATTGTGCGCATGTCTAGGATTGGAGTCAGGAAGAGCCTGGTATTTAAGCAGTCCTAGTGACTCACCTCCTCTTCGCTCGAATCCTACCTGGTGCGTAGCTACGGTTCACCCTAACCAAGAGGACTCATTCACATGCTAAACTCAATAATTAAAACCCGAAAAGGACTACCCGTATTTCTATAAAACCCTAGTTTTAATATCACCAAATTGCCTCTTTGAATTGTAAAAATTATTTTAAAAGTTTTTCTCGATTTACAAAAAATTACTTAAATACCCCTGGATTGTGAAATTACTAAACTGCCCTTGGTTGAAAAGAATTTAAATTACCATACTACCCTCGACTTTTACTAAGATATTTTTTTTTCAAAATACCAGAAACCCTTATTTTGCAAAATATTAAACTACCTTGATTTGGAAAATTTATGAAATTACCCTTGATTTACAAAATTACCAAAATGACCCCGATTTCTAAAATTTCTGCCAGACCTCTGATTTGAGAAAATTTTCAAAAGTACCCTCGAGTTTTGAAAATTTCAAAGTGACCTGATTTATTAAGATTTTCAAATTGACCCCGATTTATTACCAAAATACCCCTGCAGGAGAAATGACGAAAATACCCCTAGGTTAGGAGCAGACAAAAATGTTCAAATGATGAATGTGTATAGTAGATATTACTGAATGGATGTGTTTCTCTATAGAAAACTTGGAACAAAAACTCTGAATGATCGAAAGAACCACTACTAAATTTCTTTTCATAAAAATTCTTCGCGAATAATCAGTGGAACAAAATACTAATGCATAAAATTTCTTAATCAGATTAAAGCGCGATCGTAGAAATGAGTTTTAGGGGACGTGGTCGTAATGTGCGAGGATGTGGTAGAGGCAGAATGACCGTATCGGAACTCGTTAGGTCTGATCGAGAGTGAGGTACCACCACCCCTACCACCAGCTGTTGGTGTTGAGCAAAGCAGATCGGGACGGGGATGATGCGATGATCGCAGCGGTCTTTGCGAGTTACAGAGATGGTGGTGGAGCGTGGTGGAGGTATGGGAGCTCGAAAATCTATACCCGAGCAACTCCGAGCTAATAGAGCTGAGGTGTTTCGTGGTGTATCTGGAGTGGCACACAGTACAGCTGAGTATTGGTTGGAGGCGACGGAGCGAATTATGGATGAGCTGGATCTGACCGCTGAGGAGAAGCTGAAAGGAATGGTGTCGCTACTTCGCGATGAGGCATATCAATGGTGGCTCACAGTTCGGGATAGTGCCACCGCTGAGGATCTCACTTGGGAGTATGTTAAGGCGGCATACCAGAAGAAGTATGTCGGTACTAGTTATACTGATGCACAGAGGAAGGCATTTCTGGGACTGGTTCAAGGGAACAAGTCCGTAGCGGAATATGAGGCTGAATTCTTAAGGTTGAGCCGGTATACTCGAGGAAAAGTGGCTACGAAACATGAGCGGTGTGTCCAGTTTGAGGACTGACTGAGGGATGACCTGAGGTTATTGATAGCTCCGCAGTAGGAGCGGGAATTTACCGTGTTAGTCGAAAAGGCCAAGGTAGCTGAGGGGATTAAGGACTCTGTAAGGAAGAACACTGATCGAAATAGGCAAAAGAGAGGTTTTGGATCGTCAGGATCATCTGGGAATATTCAAAAGAGGCCTAGAGTTGATGGGTCGCGAGGTCAGCAGACTGTGACAGGAGGGCAGTATCGTACTTGTACCCAGTATGGGAAGATGCATCTAGAAGAGTGTTGAAAGAAGAGGAACACATGATCAAGGACTGTCCTATTAAGATAGATGGGAGCCGACCGGCAGGTCAGGGTTCTAATCAAGCTGGAATAACTGGACAGTAGCCTCAGCGATGTCGTGGTCCGAATGGTAGAAGTAACGGTGCTGGAAGAGGACGGGGAACACCGGGCCGAGGTGTTAGAAATACAGAGGCAAGACAATTTGGGTGCCGTGTATGCAAAGATGCGTCGGAGGGGAGGATAGAGACGCACCGGACATCATAACTGGTACGTTCCTTATAGCTGACAAGCCTTAGTTTGCTCTGATTGATGTGGGCTCGACCCATTCTTATGTTGCATGTAGAGTAGTTGAAACTCTAGGCATAGCCTCTGAACTTTCTAATAAGGAGATGACTGTAGTGAGCCCGTTAGGCCAAACTGTAGTGGTGAATAAGATCTTTCGGAGTGTACCTCTAGAGATTCAGGGATTGGCATTTCCTGCCGACTTGATGGAACTACCCTTCGGAGAATTCGGTCTCATACTTGGCATGGATTGGCTAGTGGAACATCGAGCTATATTGGATTGTATAGCTAAGCGAATGGAGTTAAGGACCCCGGAGGATAAGGAGATGATTATGATAGGAGAAAGAAGAAACTAGTTGTCTGACGTAGTCTCTGCTTTAAAGGCTGATAAGATGGTTCGGAAGGGGTGCAAGGCATTTTTGGCCTTCGTTAGGGCGTTGGATGCAAAAGAAGATGGAGTTGGTGGAGTTAGAATAGTAAGGGAATTTGTAGATGTTTTTCCGGAGGAATTACCTGGAATACCCCCGGATAGAGAGGTTGAATTTGGAATTTACTTGCTGCCGGGAACAGCTCCTGTGTCAATTGCTTAGTATAGAATGGCACCAAAGGAGTGGTTGAGCTCAAGGCTCAGATCCAAGAGTTGCTTGATCGTGGGTTTATCTGACCCAGTGTATCTCCATGGGGAGCACCGGTCTTGTTTGTGAAGAAGAAGGACGAAACTATGCGTATGTGCATAGATTATCGTCAGTTGAATAAGCTAACCATCAAGAACAAGTACCCTTTGCCAAGGATTGACAATTTTTTCGATCAACTGAAGAGGGCAGTAGTATTCTCGAAGATAGATCTAAGGTCTAGATATCATCAGCTTAAGGTGAAGGAAGCAGATATCCATAAGTCAGCTTTCCAGACAAGATACGACAATTATGAGTTCTTAGTAATGCCGTTCGGATTGATGAACGCCCCAGCCGCATTCATGGATATGATGAATCGGGTTTTTCAACCCTTCTTGGACCGGTTCGTCGTTGTATTCATTGACGACATCCTAGTGTATTCCAAGTTAGAAGAAGAATATGATAACCATCTCCGAATAGTGTTGCAAGTGTTAAGGGAGAAAAAGCTCTATGCCAAATTCAGCAAGTGTGAATTTTGGCTTAAGGAGGTTGCATTCTTAGGGCATGTGGTGTCTGCAGAAGGAATAAGGGTGGATCCTCGAAAGATTGAGGCAGTGTTAGATTGGAAACCACCTAAGTCTGTGGCTGAGGTTCGTAGTTTCTTGGGATTGGCAGGCTACTACAGAAGGTTTGCAGAAGGGTTCTCATCGATAACCGCACCTTTGACAAAGTTGTTGAGAAAGGAAGTACCTTTCGTATGGACAGAGAAGCAACAGGAGAGCTTTGAGAAGCTTAAGAGGGTCTTGACTGAAGCTTCGGTTTTGATTCAACCTGAGGCAGGGAAGGATTTCGTGGTGTATTGTGACGCTCCCCATACAGGTTTCGGTTACGTACTGATGCAAGATGGGAAGGTTGTTGCTTATGCGTCTCGGCAATTAAGGCCACATGAGGTTAACTACCCGACGCATGATTTGGAATTGGCGGTAGTGGTCTTTGCTCTTAAGGTGTGGAGGCATTATCTATATGGAGAAAAGTCAGTAATCTACACAGACCACAAGAGTCTTAAGTATTTGTTGACTCAGAAGGAGTTGAATCTGAGACAGCGAAGGTGGGTGGAATTATTAAAGGACTACGATTGTTCCATAGAGTATCACCCGAGCAAGGTGAATGTAGTGGCGGATGCCCTAAGTCAGAAAGTGGTGTCAGATCTGAGGGCGATGTTCGCACATCTGAGATTGTATGACGATGAAAGTTTGCTGGCAAAGTTGCAAGTTAAGCCGACATGGCTGAATGAAGTGAAGGAAAGTCAGTTAGTGGATGAGGATTTAAGTGCTAAGTTGCAGCAAGTGCAGAGTGGGGAGTTGGAAGGTTATGGTATTAATGACGAGGGAGTATTGTGTTTCAAGGGCAAGGTCTGTATGCCGAAGAATAAGGACTTAAGGCAGAGAACTCTTCAGGAATCGCTTAGTAGCCCATATGCTATGTATCCTGGAGGCAGCAAGTTGTATAAAGATTTAAGGAAACAGTTTTGGTGGCCTGGCCTTAAGCGGGAAGTTACAGAGTTTGTAGGGAAATGCTTGACGTGTCAGCAAGTTAAGGCTGAACACCAAGTTCCGTCAGGATTGCTTCAGCCAATCAAGATTCCGCAGTGGAAGTGGGAGAGAATCACCATGGACTTCGTTAGTGGGCTTCCCCTTACGCCTACTAAAAAGGACTCGGTATGGGTGATAGTGGATCGGTTGACAAAGTCCGCGCATTTCATTCCAGTGCGGGTTGACTATTCTTTGCAGAAGTTAGCAAAGTTGTATGTGGCAGAAATTGTAAGGTTGCATGGAGTTCCGGTATCGATTATCTCAGATAGGGATCCTAAGTTTACGTCTCGGTTTTGGAAAGCTCTACATCAAGTGTTAGGCACCAGATTGGATTTCACTACGGCATTTCATCCACAATCAGACGGTCAGTCTGAACGAGTAATCCAAGTGTTAGAGGATATGTTGAGAGATTGTGTAATAGACTTCAGAGGAAGTTGGGAAGAGTATTTGCCATTAGTGGAATTTGCATACAACAACAGCTATCAGGCCAGTATTTGGATGGCACTGTATGAAGCGCTGTATGAATGGAAGTGTCGCACTCCTACGTGTTGGACAGAATTAGGGGAACATCGAGTTTTGGGTCCAAAGATTGTGGCAGAATCCAAAGAGAAGGTTGAGGTAATTCGGGCACGGTTGAAGGAAGCATCTGATAGGAAAAAGTCGTACGCAGATCTTAAGCGGAAGGAAATAGAATTTGATGTGGGGGATCAAGTGTTTCTTAAAGTGTCACCGTGGAAGAAGGTGATGAGATTTGGTCGCAAAGGGAAGCTAAGTCCCAGGTTTATAGGACCTTATTGGATATTGAAGCGAGTTGGACCAGTGGCATACCAGTTAGAGTTGCCTCCGGAATTGAAGCAGATGCACGATGTATTCCATGTTTCGATGCTACGTCGTTATCGGTCGGATCCATCTCATGTAGTACCAGTTTAGGGGGTGGAGCTAAGGCCAGATTTGTCCTACGAGGAAGAGCCGATTCAGATTTTGGAACGAGATGTGAAAGTGCTACGAAGGAAGTCAGTTCCTTTAGTCAAAGTGTTATGGCGTAATCATGGATTGAAAGAAGCTTCATGGGAGCCGGAAGAAGCAATGGGACAGCAATACCCTCATTTATTTTAGCTAGGTAATTTCGAGGTTGAAATTATTTTAAGGGGGTAGAACTGTAATATCCGGGATTTTGGGCTTATGAATTATTGCTGAATTTTATGTGAAAGCATGCCTATGTGTATTATAAGTATGTTTTATGAATTTTGAGGACTTTAGAATATAGGAGAATGCCTTAGATATTATTCAATTTTAAAGTTTAAAAGAGGAAGCTAGGCAGAGGAGGCCTTAAGAGAAATTGTAGGTGAAGTATGACATAAAAATCAGCTTGTTTAAGTGGCATGGAGGCACCACTTAAAGCCTCTGTAAGTGACGCCACAAGCATGTACAAATGGGCCAGGGTTCGAGTCAGAAGAGAGGCAAAATAAGAGCTTTTATTTTGCGGCAACAAGGAAGAGTAGTGGACAGCATTGGGAGACTGAGAGAGGAGTTTTAGATGTGGCTAAATCCTTTTAAAATTCGGCTAAAGGGTGGTGATAATTATGGATTTATTTTAAATATTTTGAATAGGTGAAAAAGAGAGAAAATAGGAGAAAAGGAAGGGATGAGATAAGGGAAAGAGTGTGGCCGGCCTAGGGACTCTCTTAAGGTGAATTTCGGCCAAGTTAGTAAGGGGGTATAGCCAAATTTCATTAAGCATTCTAGCCTCTCTTTTGATTACTCTTTTCTCTCCAAAACCTTCACTTTTCTTCTTCTTTTTATAACTCAATCAAAAGCCGAATATAGTTTCAAGACTATAGCCGATTTGATCATAGCAAGCCAAATCTATAACCCCTTGTTATCCTCTTCTAAAGCCGAATACACAAGTGAATCCTAGCCGATTATTCACAAAGCCTTAAAACTGAATCTCTCTGTGGGTTCAACAAGGAGCAGTCAATTTCTGTAATAAGGGTAAGGGTCAATTATCGATTCTTTTCTTTATTTTCTTTAGTCGAAAGATGGAATCAAACCCCATTAATGTGCTTGGCCAAAACTATGAAGGTGAGTTTCGGGATTTCCATAGTAGCCGAATTCTAGGGAGAGCATTCGGGATTTCAGATCTAAGGTAAGTAAGGTGTAAGTTTAGGCCGAAGGCCATTTATTTGAATGTTAGAATTGAATCTAACATGTACTCTATAGGATTTTGACATATTCATAGCCAAGAGACCACTTTCGGGATTTAAAATCGCAAGGTAAGTGTATGTGACATTCGGTCAAGGCCATAGCTGATATTTCAGGTTCGTTTCCTAATTGTTTAAAAGCCAAAAACTAACCAAGTCAAGTGATCTAGTGTTAGCTAATTACAAGGGAGAAAGACTACAAAGTTTCGGGATTTGATTAGTAATCAAATCGGCAGCAAGGTAAGGAGTTTGGTTGCAATAATCCTTCGGGATTTGTTTAATTAGCCGAATGGCTTGTTGCTAACCTACTTAGTGTTGGCCGAATGTAGGAATTTGAGATCTAGAGCATTAGATCGGGAATTTTCAGGATTTCAGTAAAAGCATTAAGTAAACCAGTTGTGTACCCCACACTGAATCTTGATTGATTTACGGTAATATTTTAATAAATGTGTTAATAAGAATGTGTAAGATGTGGCTAAGGGTACCATGCAATGGTACAAAGTACTCAGGTACGTTAATCTACTACTACGGTAGTTATAATATTATGAATATCTGTTATGGCACGTATGTGAATATTGATAAGAATATGGAATAAGGAAAATGGCATGATATTTGCATGACTTGTATGACATGGGGCATATGGGTGATTATGAAAGGGGAAGTGATCTGGTGGTTTTTACCACAATATCTGGTGACTTCGGTTACATAATCTGAATGTGGTGACTTATGTCACAAAATAATATCTGGTGGCTATGCCACAAAATTTATAAGGGCGATGAGCAAGTCGTCTGCAATGATCGCTTCGATGATGATGTGCGGATGGAGGGTCGACTTAGTAGTCCCCACGGTGTGATGGTTGGTACGGGTGATGTGTAGCGGATGGCTATCTAGGCTTGGGTTTGGGATTGCATCATCATTATATTTGCTATGCGTATGAATTTGTATGCCTAAATCTTTGGGACTTAGTGTTGGTTATACACACTGAGTCTATTTGACTCACCCCGTTGTGGGATATTTTTCAGACGACACTCAGTAATGGACCGGGTCGGCAGAGCTTAATGGTGGCCATGTTCAGCTCGGATTTTATTTTATTTTGGACTTTTTATCTCTAAGTATTTTTGGATTTATTTTTGGGCTTTGTTTTTATTGTTGTAATAAGGCCTTTACAATTAACTGTTTCATGCATGCTTTCTATTTAATTTTGTTTTCATGATACGATTGTTATTAAATTAATGATTTACAATTTTTCCATAAAAATGAATTTTTAAATGTTGTGACACCTAAACATAAATGATTTTCAAATTAAAAGATATCTTTAACAAATTTGGCAATTCTTTTTAACTTGTGGTTTTGGAATATAAAAACAAGGTTTTAATAAATTCCCGATTTCAAAAAGAACAAGATTTTCAATTGAACCCATCACAAATCAAATTTGTCCAAAATTACCCAAAGTTTTCCAAAAGAAACAAACAAGTTTTGAATCGTTTTTACTCAAGGAACATACCGGATTCGATCAAGGCTCGTGGGCCGGGTTTGGGGCGTTTCATTGTTGCAATATTGGTTAGTGCCGCAACCGGTGCTACATAAGGAGTGTATGGATGGGTGGGTCGATAAAATCCCCACAGGGAGTGTAGGGTTGGAAGGGATTCGGAGTGCAGGGTTGGTTGGGCATTTGTGCATTGCATGATCTGATTAGATTGAGATATGGGCTCAGGCCTAGCTGAGGCTATTATAGGCTAAGGCCCGAATGCCACTGTTACTGTAATGGGCTTAGGCCCGGATTGATGTGATGCATGCTTTACGATCGATGATGGTTGTACACACTGAGTTTTCGTAAACTCACCCCCTCTTTTTAATTTTTCAAGTAATCTTCAGTAAGCGGTTTGACGTACTGGAGGACTTGGAGGTTGCCACACTACAAACATCTTTAGATTTTAGCATTCTATTTTACCTTAAACCGTTTTCCTATTGGGTTGTAATAAGCCTTCTTTTAATTTCTGGTTTTTAATTTGGGATTTTTAGTTTATTACGTTTTCTATCTGTCAAAAGTAGATCGCGATTTTCCAAAATAATAACTGTTCTTCAAACGCTATGTTCCCGCAACTCAATTTTAAACATCACGTTTTTGTAAATCATTGGTTTTAAATTAAGCTTTCGTAACAAATAAGGTTTTAAAGGCAATAACGTTTTAAAATGGAATAACTTTTTAATAAACCATGATAGAAAATAAACAAATGCAAATTGAGGTTTTGTACAAATTTTAAATTTCAAGAAGGGTTTTCAATAAAAACATGGTTTTCAAAAAACACTTCAATGTGACACGCCAGATTCGGTCCTAACGTCTAGGCCAGGTTTGGGGTATTAAAGCTATCGTCTATTAATTGTAAAGTCCTTAAAATGAAATTTTGCCATTATAAAATTGAGTGGACGGCATTAACTTTTAATATATAGTTTTTATATTATTTTATAATGTATAATGGAAAATTATTTGTTAAATTATTAATAAATAAAACAAAATATTAAAAAAAGGCATGCATTATCATTTTATTCTTAGCCGAATGTGAGAAGAAGAACACCATTCTTGAAGCTTTAAGTTTCAGCACCTAGGAAGCTTAATTCAGGAATGTTCTTTACTTGATTTTTGATAATTTTTACGTTTTTGAGATCGTTGCTTCGAATATTAGTAGACCCATGTCTTAATTTTTGGATTTAATGAAGAATTTGAGATTTGCCATTGATGATACCTTGTTGTTTTTGTGGTTTGATGATGAAATATAAATTTTTGTTGATAGATTATTATGTTTAATTAAGTGATTTTTGATAAAAATGAGTATTAAGGACTAAATTGAGAAATTTGTAAATTGAGAGGTCAAAATGTAAAATAAATAAAATTAATGGGTTGCTAGGGACTTAAGGTAAATTCGGCCTAATATGGGTTTGATGAGATTTTTTGTATTTTGTGTTATTTTGAAATAGGGACTGAATTGTAAAAATATGAAATGCTTGGGGCTAAAATGCAAAATGCCCAAATTATGTGTTCTTAGATGAAGTTGAATGAAATTTTGAATAAGTTAATTTTGATATTAATTCAGATTGGCAAAAGCGAAATTTGGATCTAGATAGTGGGAAAGTTAAAATATCAGATTAGTCGACTTAATTTGTCATTACTACGAACGAGGTAAGTTTGTATTTTAATAGATGTTATGAAATTATGTTATAAATGCATATTATTTGTGTGATTGAATTTAATGCCGAATGGTAATGTAAATATATATGTAATTTGAATAAGTTATATATGTTATTATGATATTAAATTGTTTGATAAGCAGAATATATGAATATGAGAAAGCATCGACAATGTGATGACATTTGAAATCCCCATACGAACCATAGGAATAGTTAGGATACATATGTCATTACACAGGATTTCGATATGTGTTTTCGTGTAAGACCACGTCTGGGATGTTGGCATCGACTTGTGTTTACATGTAAGACCATGTCTGGGACATTGGCATCGTATTTACTTTGTGTAAGACCCTGTCTGAGATAGTGGCATCGATATTTGATTACATGTAAGACCATGTCTGGGACGTTGGCATTGTATGAGCTTTTCGAGCTATCCGAGTATCTTTATTGATTCTGAACGATTCAACGGGCATTCTGAGAAATAAGTGATTAAGTGAATGACATACCTATTCAGGAACGTTGACATGTATACAATGTTTGGAAATGAAAGGTAAGTATATGTGAAAAGAATGTTATGTGATGTATATAGAAATGAAATGTGGATATGTGCAAAGGAAATATGAACAAATGTATAAGATGTGATTTATGAAGTTGCATATGTGAAATTGTTAGATAAGATATGAATGAAAAGTGAATTTGAGTATAAATGATGATATGTGATTTATATGAGAAAGATATATGATTGAATGTGTTATTTTCCATAATGTGCTCATTTGGTTATATGAACATGTGAATTAAATGATATTTGAGAGTTGAATTGAATAAGCTTGTGAAAGCTATAGGTAGTTAGTCATGTAGTATAATATTGAATGATGATAATTCGAAATGAGAACTTGTTATGAAATTTAGAAAAGTTGTGTGTGATAGCATATCATGCTTATAGCATTGTAATGAAATTATTTGCTATGTTAAGTTTATTAAGATACGAGCTTACTAAGCTTTCAAAGCTTACTCCGTGTGTTTTTCTTATGTTTATAGAGTTTCAGAGACTTGCTCGGGTTGGAAGTCTAGAGAGATCTCATCACACTATCCAGTATTCGTTTCGGTAAATAAGTGCTTTGATATTGGGTTATGTGGCATGTATAGGCTAGTTTTGATATATTTGGTTTTGAAATCTGTATATATATATAGCCATGTGAAAATAGCTTGATTATGATGTTAATGGTTGTGTATCCGGTCATATCTTAAGTTTAATTTGGAAGTATGTTTCATGTTAAATATGTTTGTAATGTTGGTTATATGATTTGGTAATGAGATATGGTAAGTATGATGTATAATCGAATTTATAGTTAGCTCATTTTGGAAGTATGAAAAGTGGTATAATTTGGCTTGGTATTAAGGTAAAGTGATGAATATATATATTTGATTGAGTATTGGTTATGTTGATTCGGTTTGAAATGGCAAAGTATCACATTTATTATACTTGAATGGTTGGGTATTTAGTTACGGTTAATGATGGAAAATGATGATTATATTTTGAGTATGTTTAATGGACATTTGAATAGCTAAAAGTGACATAGTCGTTTTGATA
Source organism: Gossypium bickii (assembly GCA_025503065.1). Classification (NCBI taxonomy): domain Eukaryota; kingdom Viridiplantae; phylum Streptophyta; class Magnoliopsida; order Malvales; family Malvaceae; genus Gossypium; species Gossypium bickii. The sequence goes on along the minus strand of CP106710.1, from coordinate 63,312,036 downwards.
TTAGGTTATGAGATACCATGTTTAGCTCAAAATGAAAGTGATGGAAATGTTATGATTTATTAAGATTAAATTGATGACCGAATAAGTGTTTATTTGAATAGTTGGACATATGAGGTTTAAACATGATAATTTGCATGCAAAATAGGTATGGTTGAATTATGATTTGTGTTCAAAAGGGTCAACTTTTATTTTGATAAAATGGTTAATGTTATTATGTTAACTTGCGCATGTACTAGTAAAGTACAACACCATATTTTATTATATGGTAATGTTTGATAATGTCTCGTGTATAGATGTTATTTAGGTCATAAGGTTATATGGTTTGGCTCTTGGACTTATAAAGCATATGTAATATGATTTGATATATATATTAGTTGGTTCGAATATGGAATTTATGATACGGAAAACATGGCTTTGTGGTATGTTAGTTCAGTTTGGAATGTGAATTGATAAATGAAATTGATTAAATAAATTGTTAAATATGTTATGTATTTTTGAAAGAGTTAAATAAACATGATTTGATGTGGCAAATTGGCCTATACTTGCCCACACGGTTGAGCACACGGACGTGTGTCTCGACCGTGTCTCTCAAGGTTGCAATTCGAAGCAAGTCAGGAAGCCACACGGGCTGGACACACAAGCGTGTCTTGTGGCCGTGTAGATAAGTCAGTACGTATGCCCTGTTTCGCCACGTCTCAAACACACGGGTGTGTCTAATGCAGTCTGAGGCACACGACCTACCCACACAGGCGTGTGTCCTCTATAACTTTGAAAAATGTTTAAGTTTCAAAATAAAATTTGTATGTGCTCGGTTTAGTCCCGACCCTTCTTCTATGCATGTTTAAGGTCTCGTAGACTTCCTAAAGGAACTCTATGTAAATATTTCGCTATGGAATGCTTGTGAATGTTTGATGTTAGTGAAATGTTTTTGTTATGTTCTGGTATGTCCAGTGATGCCTCTTAACCTTAGTCCGGCGACAGATACAGGTTAGGGGTGTTACATTTTATTGGTATCAGAGCTATGGTTTAGTTGGTTCTAGGACTAACATAGCTAATGTGAGTCGAGCTATACATGCCATATATAACCTGGGATAGTGTGATATCTCCCGACTCTGACGAAAATTATTTTGATGACACAAATATGTTTTCCAACTGAGCTAATTCTATAGAATAGAAGTAAATACTCAAATGTTAGTGTGAAAATATGTTGATTATGAGTTGAAACTCATAAAGGTAAGAATCAAATTGTATGACATGTTGTTATTGATAAATGTTGTAATTATATGAGCATATGAGATATGGTATTTGAGTTATGATTGCTATCTGAAATGCTTTCATTGTGATTTAGTGATTTGAGTTGGCATATGAAATAGGTTATAAGTACAAAAGTGAATAAAAGCAAATGTTTATTAAATGGTTACAGAATGTGAAATTAGTAATGAACTGGCTATCTATGATAGTAAGTGTTATGTGCTTTTATGTGTAAGTTAAATCTGAGGCTTTACTACCCTCACCCCCCTAATCAGTATAATTTTGTAACAGTCCGGTTTATACCCTAGTCAGAACAGTGGTTTCGGGACCACAAATTCGAGTCCGAATAATATTTTTACATTATATTCTGTGCCGTTGATATGTGGTTTAGCATGTGGTAAATTTTCGTAAATGAATTTGTCTGTTCATGTATTTAATTTGAGCAAAAGGATTTATTTGCATTAAATTTTAAAGTTGTATGCCATTTGTTGATGTACTAATGTGTTGTGGCTTTTTAAAGTGATGGCCTTATATGGCAAATAAGCCATTATTATGCTAGTGGGTGGTTATGGTAAAAAATAACATTGTTTTATATGTTATAAATATTATATGTTATAAGGCTAAAATAGGAAATTTGTTACTAATGTATTATACTATGATTAAAACATGAAAATGGATTTTAATTCATCTATTTTTCCACCGAAAAACACAAAGAAAAGAGAAAGCTTAAAGCTTTGTATTTTCGGTTGATTACAAGCCAAAATTCAAGGTAATACTTTGATCAGTTTTTGATAATTTTTACGTTTTTGCAATCGTTGCTTCGAGAGCTTTAAAACCCATGTCTCAATTTCATGAAATGATGATGTTTGTGTAAAATGTCGTTGATGCTATGTTGAGTTTTGTGATGTTCTAAGGTGTTAAAAGATAGACATGTAATTGATGAACATACTTTGTTCTTGAATTTCTGATGAATATAGCTAAATAGGGCTAAATTGAGTAAATGGCAAATTGAGGGACTAAATTGTAAATTTGATGAAAAATATTGACTTGTATGAGATGTGTATACATTCAGCTAAGCATGTGTATGTTTGAAATTTGTGAATTTGATGTTTTGTGAAAAATGGACTAAATTGATTAAGTGTGCAAATGTGAGGGCTAATTTGCAAATTGCCCTAAATGTGTGTCTTTGGATTGAATTGAATGAACTAGGGAATAAAAGAGTTAACTGTAACATCCTGAATTGGGGGCTTTGCATTTGATGTGTTTTTGTCTGTATGCTATGCTCTGTGTGTTGTGTTGGTGTGTTTGGGGGTCCCGGGAAGGCTTGGGGTTAAGCCTGAGCCTTGGTGAAAATTTCTATTTTAGGCACTTTGGGGGAAAGCTAGCTGAGTTGGGCCTTAAGGGATATTGTTTGTGTTGGTTGACACAAGAGTTGGAGTGGTAAAGAGGTAAAGAGGCACCACTTAAGGTTCAGGTAGGTGACGCCACAAGGGAGCATGAGGGAGCAAATTCAAGTCGCATAGTTCTCTTTTTGAGAATTCTTTTTGGCGTCAAGGGGAGTAGTGATGGAATCGGCTAGGAGCCTTGAAGAGTGGGGTGGACTTGGTCTTCTTTTTTGAAAAGGATGGACAGGAGTAAAAATAGGGATTGAAACTTTCAAACTATTTTGAATAGGAGGTTGTGAGTGAAGTTAAGAGAGAATCAAGGGGTTGAATGAGGTGTAAGGTGCTAGCCGAATTTTGAAAGGGATGCTAGGTGAAGTTGGGCATTCGGTTTTAGGGGGTGTGTGTGCTGAAAATTCAAAAGGGTTAGCTTTAGGTGTTGAGCTCTTTTTTTTTTCTTTTGTTTTCGTTCCAGCAGTTGAGTGTAATGCATTTCGGGCAATGTCGTTCTTTTCTTTGAGTAGCCGAAATTCCTAAGAGCAGCATTCATTCTTCTTTAGAGTAAACTGAAACAAATTCTTTTCTCTCTTTCTTTTTCGTATTTCAGCAACTTAAGTTCTCTGCCTTACCATCAAAAGCCGAAAACCCTCAGGTACTTTACTCTGCACTTCATCCTATTTCATTCTTTTAGCTGAACCCTTCTACCATATTACCACTTCTCATTTCTTTCTTTTCATTTGCATCATCAACAAGCTGAAACTTCATTCTTCATCTCTTCTTTTCATCTCTTTTATTTCACATTGTTTAGCCGAACCTCCATTGCCAATTCTTCTCGCATTTTCTCTTTATTCCTTCATGAACCGAAACCTATCTTCTCTTCTTTCTTCTTGAGTTGTTATTATCTTCTTGAATTGACGAATTCCTAGTTGTGTTCATAACTCCTACTCGATCTTTGTAGCAGGAAAGTGCCACCACTCATCCTTCTATCTCCCTTTCAAGTTAATTCCACCCTGTTAGTGGTAAGCGTTGGTCTCTTTCTCTTTTCTCTTTTAATCCCTATTCGAGTGGTAACCAATGGGGTTAACCATGTTCTGTATTTCTTCGGCTGAATGTGTAGGGGTATCCTATCTTCTTCTTTTTGGTGTTCAATCGGTGTTGAAGGATCTTAGAAGGGGCGATCGGTCAGTCAAGGTAAGGGAGATTACATCTTTTGTTGGGCCGAAAAGCCACTCCTACTGACCATACCTAGTTGGCCAATTCTAATATTGAGTTGTGTAGGGATTTCAGTGGCTTGCTAGTCCAAGTGTAGTAGCCTCCAGGTTCTATCGACTTAGGTAAGAAACCGTTATAGTATTCAGTGTATATTCTTAATTGTCTTTTGTTTCAATGCTTTAATCCATTCTATTGACCAAGATCTTTTCATGGACTCAAACGTTAGCCAAATAAAGGAAGGGGTTGGATCCATAGCCCCAGCCCCAAAGTACAAGAATCGTGCGGTGTCTGCTGTTTGAGATTGGCCACCGGGTTGTGGGCCGACTTCCGAGCAGAATAGTAGACAGATAGCAGTAGTTCCTGTTAGCTGTAGTGTTAACATAAAAAATGTTGTATTGCGTGTTATCAAGTGTGTAACTCTCACACACTTCATATATTAATTATGTTATTAACTCTATTGGCTAAAAGTCGAAGTGATGATATTGATCACTAAGATACCCTTGCGGGTAAGATCAAAGACTTCGGGTAAGTTCCATTATGTTCTGTTATTAGCAAATGTATGTATGAGTGAAATGATTGGTTGTTTTGCATTGAAAGCATGATCATACCATATTAATTGATTAAACATGGGCATGGACTTGGAGTATGACGTGAATAGGGAGAAAATATGATTCTTAGACTGTCACCAGTGGTTTGGTACCACAAGTGGGTTGGCCCCACGTATTATTATTTGTGACTATGCCTCACTGGTTTGGAACCACCAGTGGTTTGGTACCACAGATATTATTTCAGTGACTCTCCCAGTGGTTTGGTACCACAGTGGGTTGGCCCCGCATATATTTATTAGGGATTGTCACCAGTGGTTTGGTACCACAAGTGGGTTGGCCCCACGTATTATTATTTGTGACCTTGTCACCAGTGGTTTGGAACCAGCAGTGGTTTGGTACCACAGTGGCTGGGTGCCACAGATTTTTGGGTAGATTCAGGAGATGTGGAGGATGGAAATAATAGGTTGGTTGGGCTGTATTACATACATGCATAATATATAAATTTGAGTGGGCTAAGGCCCTATGGGCCTTTGTGGGTGAAAAGCCCAGAGCTCGTTTAATGGGGATTTAGACATTGAGTCTCGGTGACTCACCCCTCTTTTAAATTTTGCAGGTAATCCTTAGATCGCGGATACGGAGCCGAGATGGACTCGAGGTGGCCATGCATAATGCTTTAAGTAATTTCATCTTCAATATTTATCTTAAACTTCACTTAAACGTTAATTTGGGTGTTATTATGAATTTGTTATAGCATGCCTAATAAATTATCGAAGTGGGAGTTTTTCTAAAATTAAGAACTCTGGATTAATGATTTTCTAATTGGTTAATGAAAGATGGGTTCCAAGTAACAAATTGACTAAAATTTCCAACTAAAACCCGCAATATTGTTTTCAACTGACAGCTTAACGAGATTTTCCTAAAGTTCGATTTTGGATTAAGGAACCTGAATTGTGTTACGGCCTAAGTTAAACAATTGTATTAACTTTCTGCCAAAGGCAATAATGATATGCAAAATCTTTTCTCAACTCATGATTTTTAGTTAGTTTTCCAAAATTTTCTTTCCTGTAGCATACCAGATTCGGTCGTAGCGTTTTAACCGAGTTTGGGGTGTTACAATTTTGGTATCATTGCCTAGGTTGCAAAACTCGGCTGTGGAATGGTTCGAAAATGTTTTTCAATATTTGTTTGAAAAATGGTTTAAATAAAATACATGTTTTCGAGAAGCATGGCACCTGAGTCTCCGGCACTAAATTTGCGACGGTAAGTTTTCTAATCATCGGTTGCATGATGTAATTGTATTGTGATATCGGTTGCCTGTAGGAATGCATGTGTTCGCGAAAGAAATTACTTTGAAAATATACTCATAAGAGTATTCGGTAATAAACAATGGAAGAAAGAAAAACTAACTCATAAAACTCTTAATTAGATTAAATCGAAATGATAGTCATGAGTGCTAGAGGACGTGGTCATGGCATGTGAGGCCGTGGTAGAGGCCGCGGTGTTGGGTCTGAACCTTCGGAATCAGGACATGGGCTGGAGGGTGAAGTGCCAGTGCCGCCAGTTGCGGAAGCTAAATTTCAGGATCAAACTGGGGGAGATGATGTTGTGTCTCAGGCGATGTTACGGGTTTTGGAGAGAGTAGCTGGAGCGAGTGTGGGAACGATAGCTCGGAAATCTGTGTCGGAACAACTTAGAGCTAATGGAGCTGAGATGTTTAGGGGTGTGTCTGGTGTGGCCCCTAACGTAGCTAGGTATTGGTTAGAAGCGGTGGAGCGTATTATGCATGACCTTGACTGTACCGTAGAAGAGAAATTGAAGGAGGTAATGTCTCTCCTTCGAGATGAGGCATATCAATGGTGGCTCACGGTTAGAGATGGCACAATGGCTGACCACATCACCTGGGAGTTCTTTAAATCAGCATTTCAAGGAAAATACATCGGGTCGAGTTGTGTAGACGCTCAGCAGAAGGCATTCCTTAATTTGGTTTAGGGAAGTAAGTTAGTGGCCGAGTATGAGGCAAAATTTTTACGTTTGAGTCGCTATGCCTGTGGTATTATTGCAACAGATCATGAGCACTATGTCCGATTTGAGGATGGTCTGAGAGATGAGTTGCGTGTATTGATAGCTCCACAATGGGAAAGGGAGTTTGCTGTTTTGGTTGAGAAGGCTAAGATAGCCAAAGAGGTGAAGAGGTCTGAAAGACAGAACCAGGTAAGAGACAGGAGTAGAAATAAGAGAAGTTTTAGGCTCTTAGGATCTGCTAGGGGTTTTCAAAAGAGGTCTAAGTTAGGCGGGTTGAGTAAAATGTTAAGCTTGTTGCTGTTAATTGGCCATCGTAATGTACTCGATGCGAAAAATTTCATTCGAGAGAGTGTTGAGCAGGTAATAGAGGATGTTTCGGATGTGGATCTATGGACCATCGGATAAAGGATTGCCCATGAAAGCCGGTCAGGGCACAACCAGAGGGTCAAGGATGTGCACAATTCAGAAGAGAGGGTCAGCAACCACAGAGAGGTCGTGGTCCGGCCGGAGGAGGAAGTGGCTATGGTCGGGGGCGTAGAGCACTGGGCAGTGGTGCTGGGAATGCTAATGCGAGACAGCCTGGTTCGGTCTATGTAGCTAGGCACCAAGAGGAAGGCGACGCACCGGACGTCATAACCGGTACGTTCCTTATCTATGTGTTGCCATATACTGCTTTGATTGATATTGGTTCGACTCACTCTTATCTTGCTAGTACTATATCGGGAACTTTGAACTTAGACTTTGAGGAGATGATTGTAATTAGCCCACTAGGACAATCTATAGTGGTGAACAAACTTTATAGGGATGTACCTCTAGATGTTCAAGGGATAGTTTTTCCGACTGATTTGATGGAACTGCCGTTCAGGGAGTTTGATTTGATCTTAGTTTCCGACTGATTTGATGGAACTGCCGTTCAGGGAGTTTGATTTGATCTTAGGTATGGATTGGCTAGTAAAGTATCAAGCAAATTTGGACTGTACAGCCAAGCGCATGGTGTTAAGAACTTTCAAGGGTGAAGAGGTGGTGGTGATAGGTGAGAGGAGGAACTACCTATCCAATGTCGTATCCATTTTAAAGGCTGAGAGAATGGTGAGAAAAGGATGTAAGGCGTTTATAGCTTATGTTTGTGCTTTGGAGGCCAAGGAATTAACTATAGGGGATGTTCAAACAGTAAAGGAATTTTTTGATGTTTTCCCAGAAGAAGTTTCGGGATTACATCCGGATCGCGAAGTGGAGTTCGGTATTGATCTTTTTTTGGGAACAGCGCCAGTGTCTATTGCCCCTTATAGAATGGCGCCGAAGGAGTTAGTGGAGCTGAAAACGCAGATTCAAGATCTGTTAGATTGGGGTTTTATCCGACCAAGTTTATCGCCTTGGGGAGCGCCGGCGTTATTCGTTAAGAAAAAGGATGGATCAATGCGTATGTGCATTGACTACCATCAATTGAACAAGTTGACTATTAAGAATAAGTACCCATTGCCGTGGATAGATAACCTGTTCGATCAACTTAAGGGAGCTTCAGTCTTTTCAAAGATAGATCTAAGATCGAGATATCATCAGCTCAAAGTCAAGGAGGCAGATATTCATAAGACGGCATTTCGTACTCGCTATGGGCATTATGAATTCCTGGTGATGCCATTCGGGTTGACCAATGCACCAACAGCGTTTATGGACATGATGAACCGGGTTTTTCAACCCTATCTGGATCAATTCGTTGTGGTGTTTATAGACGATATCCTCGTTTATTCAAAGTCTGAGGAGGATCATAATTCGTATCTTCGAGTGGTTTTGCAAATTCTAAGGGAGAAGCAGTTGTTCGCTAAGTTCAGTAAGTGTGAGTTCTAGCTAAGGGAAGTTACCTTTTGGGCCATGTGGTGTCTGCTGAGGGGATTAGGGTTGACCCCCGGAAAATTGAAGCTGTGTTGGATTGGAAACCACCTAAGTTTGTGGCGGAGATTCGGAGTTTTCTTGGGTTGGCTGGGTACTACAGAAGGTTTGTGGAGGGGTTCTCATTAATAGCAGCACTGTTAAACAAGTTATTACAGACAGGAGTACCATTCGTTTGGTCAGATAAACAGCAGGAAAGCTTTGAGAAGTTGAAGAGGATTTTGACAGAGGTGCCGGTGTTAATTCAACCAGAAGCGGGGAAGGAGTTTACGGTCTACTGTGATGCGTCGCACACGGAGTTAGGATGTGTGCTGATGCAAAAAGGGAAAGTGGTAGTGTATACTTCTTGGCAATTGATATCTCACGAGGTAAATTATCCAACGCATGACTTGGAGCTAGCTACAGTGGTTTTCGCCCTGAAGATCTGGAGACACTACTTATATGGGGAGAAGTCCATCATCTATACGGATCACAAGAGCTTGAAATATCTCCTTACCCAGAAGGAGTTGAATTTAAGACAGCGGAGGTGGATCGAGTTGTTAAAGGATTATGACTGCTTGATCGAGTACCACCCGGGTAAAGCTAACGTTGTGGCAGACGCGTTAAGTCGTAAGGTAATATCTGACTTGAGGGCAATGGTTGCTCATCTCAGCTTGTATGAAGACGGGAGCTTGTTAGCTGAACTTCAAGTAAAACCTTCTTGGGTCAGTCAGATTAAAGAGAAACAGTTGTCGGATGGGGTACTAGGTTCTAAGTTCCAGTTAATTGCTAGGGGTGAGGCACAAGATTTTAGCTTGAGTAGTGACGGAGTGTTGTGTTTTCAAGGAAAGACTTGTATGCCCAGGGATGTGGATTTGAGGCAGAAGATTCTTCAGGAAGCGCATTATAGCCCATACGCTCTGCATCCTGGAGGAAGTAAGATGTACCGAGATTTGCGAGAAGAGTTTTGCTGGCCAGGTCTAAAGCGAGAAGCAACCGAATTTGTGAGTAAGTGCTTGACGTGTCAGCAGGTAAAAGCAGAACATCAGTTGCCTTTGGGGTTATTGCAGCCGATTAAGATTCTGCAGTGGAAGTGGGAAAAGATCACGATGGACTTTGTTAGTGGGCTACACCTTACGCCTACTAAGAAGGATTCGGTATGGGTAATTGTTGATCGATTGACGAAGTTTGCCCATTTCATACCGATTCGTGTCGACTACTCTGTACAGAAATTGGCTAAGTTGTATGTAGCAGAGATCGCGAGGTTGCATGGGGTACCACTGTCTATCATCTCAGATAGGGACCATAGGTTTACGTCGAGATTTTGGAAGGCATTGCATCAAGCGTTGGGTACAAAGTTAGATTTTAGCACAACGTTTCATCCACAGTCCGACGGACAGTCAGAGTGGGTAATCCAGGTCTTGAAAGATATATTGAGGGGCTGTGTCATAGACTTCAGAGGTAGTTGGGAAGAATTTTTACCATTGGCGAAATTCGCGTATAACAATAGCTACCAATCTAGTATTTAGATGGCACCGTATGAAGTGTTGTATGGTCGGAAGTGTCGCACTCCTACTTGTTGGATAGAGTTGGGTGAGCGTCAGTTGTTGGGTATAGAATTGGTTTCTGAAATGGAATATAAGGTTAAGTTAATTCGGACTCGATTGAAGGAAGCTTCAAACAGACAAAAGTCCTATGCCGATCTGAAGTGTAAGGACATAGAATTTGCAATTGGTGACAAGGTTTTCTTAAAGGTGTCATCGTGGAAGAAAGTGCTAAGGTTTGGACGGAAGGGTAAGTTGAGCCCCAATTTGTCGGGCCTTATCGCGTGTTAAAGCGTGTGGGACCAGTAGCCTATCAGCTCGAGTTACCTTCAGAGTTAAGTTAAATGCATGATGTGTTTCACGTTTCGATATTAAGATGCTACCATTCGGATCCATCTCATGTTGTGCCAGTGGAAGAAATTGAAGTAATGCCAAACCTGTCTTTTGAAGAAGAACTGGTGCGGATCTTAGATCACGATGTCAAGGTATTGCGAAGGAAAATGGTTCCGTTGGTTAAGGTTTTGTGGCGAAATCACGGTTCAGAGGAAGCAACGTGGGAACCAGATGAAGCGATGCGACAGCAATACCCTCAATGTGGGAACCAGGGGTTAGAACTGCAACATCCTGAATTGGGGGGCTTTGCATTTGATGTGTTTCTGTGTGCATGCTATGCTCTGTGTGTTGTGTTGGTGTGTTTGCGGGTCCTGGGAAGGCTTGGGGTTAAGCTTGAGCCTTGTTGAAATTCCTAAGAGCAGCATTCATTCTTCTTTAGACTAAACCGAAACCAATTCTTTTCTCTCATTCTCTTTTCTATTTCGGCAACTTAAGTTCTCTGCCTTACCACCAAAAGCCGAAAACCATCAGGTACTTTACCCTGCACTTCATCCCATTTCATTCTTTTAGCCGAACCCTTCTACTATCTTACCACTTCTCATTTCTTTCTTTTCATTTGCATCATCAAAAAGCCGAAACTTCATTCTTCATCTCTTCTTTTCATCTCTTTTATTTCACCTTGTTTAGCCGAACCTCCATGGCCAATTCTTCTCACATTTTCTCTTTATTCCTTCATGAACCGAAACCTATCTTCTCTTCTTTCTTCTTGAGTTGTTCTTATCTTCTTGAATTGTCGAATCCCTAGTTGTGTTCACAACTCCTACTCGATCTTTGTAGCAGGAAAGTGCCGCCACTCATCCTCCTATCTCCCTTTCAAGTTAATTCCACCCTGTTAGTGAAAAGCGTTTTTCTCTTTCTCTTTTCTCTTTTAATCCCTATTCGAGTGGTAACCAATGGGGTTAACCATGTTCTGTATTTCTTCGGCCGAATGTGTAGGGGCATCCTATCTTCTTCTTTTTGGTGTTCAATCAATGTTGAAGGATCTTAGGAGGGGCGATCGGTCAGTCAAGGTAAGGGAGATTACATCTTCTGTTGGGCCGAAAATCCACTCTTACTGACCATACCTAGTTGACCGATTCTAATATTGAGTTGTGTAGGGATCACCAAGTGACCTATTAACATGCTCTTCCCCTTCATCATATTAACCCCATCCCATGCATACATTCATGCAAAAGCAAAAAAATATACTTCCTAAAGGATCACAGACTAGCACATACATCGATACACATAGAGAAGTTTCTATAATTACGTACCTGGCATCCCTTGCCTACCCTTTTCGGGTAATACGACTGTCTATACAGCCTTTTTCTTGCTTTTAGCCCAAAACAAATATAGTACACATTAAGTAGTGTGATAGAGATCTACACACCTGATTACAGTCAAGATGATACTTTCTATGTCAACACCATCGGTAGCCAATACGACTGCTAACTGCCTTTGGTTTTATTCTAAAGCTAGTGGCTAATCTCGTACTGCTAACACCGCACGCTTCTTAAATTTAGGGATTGGGTTTACAGATCCAATCCCCTCATTCGCCTGATCGACATTTGATTCCATCAAAAGACCTTATCAGTTGCTACCATCACAACATATGGTTGTTAATCCATATCATAGAGTCAAGATCATAATTACGATGAACAATCTAACGAAAATCTAAAGAAAACCCCCTTGCGTTAAAATTTTGAAAGAGATGAAGTTTAGGGACTAGTGTTTTCCAGCTTTTAGATCTAGACGATCTACTTCAATTCCTGATGTGTCGGCCCAAAATAAGAACACACGAACAATCAAAAAAATTACTCAAAAGATAACCTTGCCACCTCAATTAGCCTTTCGTCTTTGGCGTCTAAAAACCAAAAGAGAGAGGAAGAACAGAAGAGATCGGCACTTACCTTAACACAGAGAATTCGGTAACTCATAGAGAATTTCGGCTTTTGAGAAGATCAAAAAGAAAAGATGATATCAAGAGATCTATGGAGATTCGGCTTTAATGAAGAAATCGGCAAAGAGAAAAGAATAGACAAGGGTATTCGGCTATGGAGATGACAAGAAAGTTCAGAGTTTCGGCTTTTGAGAAAGAGATGATTGAGAGAAGAGATTAAGAGAATAAGATCCAAAAGCTGAAATTGTAGAGATATCCCCCTACTTAAACCAAATTTTGGCACCTACTACCTAAAAGCCGAAAATGCCCCTTTTTAAAACTGAAACTAAGCTATTAATCAAGGGAAATTTCGGTACCCCTTGAACATGCCAGAACCGATTCCTCCTCCCCCTCAGTGTTAGAATTTTGGCCACCACTGTGACCAGCAGATAAATCCTAGGTTTCCTCCCTTATCTTTATCTGATCACATCTCCAAAAGAATCTTAGATCACACCACCTCTTCCTCCCTTTATCTGCCATATCATCCACTCAAGTAAATCCTCCTAATTTCAAGCATCATTGCCGTCCCACTCTACCCACTTAAATGCCAAAAATTAACAAATCTTAATTAAAATAATTGGGCTTCATGCGACTCGAACTTGAGCCTCCTCAGCTGAAGCCACCTTCCTGCTCTCTAAGTGGTGCCACTTTGCCACTGGGCCATAAGCCCATCTATGTCTTATAATCACAGATAACATGTTTTAAGCCCTATCCTATCAGGCGTTCCACTAGAGTGTCCAAACAAAAAATTTGATTAAGGTCTCTGCCCAACCTCGAGCCCATTCTGGACCCCCTAACACTTTCATTAAACATAACCACACATCAAACAAAAAGGCCCATCAATTTAGGATGTTAAGTTCTACCCCCTTAAAAAAATTTCAGCCTCGAAATTACCTGATCAAAATAGATGCGGGTACTGCTGCCGCATTGCTTCCTCTGGTTCCCAGGTAGCCTCCTCAGAACCGTAATTCCGCTGCAAAACTTTAACCAATGGAACCGTCTTCCTTCGTAGTACTTTGACATCACGATCCAGAATTTCCACTGGCTCCTCTTCAAAGGATAAATCGGGTCTTACTTCAATTTCTTCCACAGGCACCACATGGGATGGATCCGAATAATATTGTCTCAGAATAGAGACGTGGAATTCATTGTGAATCCGGCTTAGCTCAGAAGATAGCTCTAGCTGATTAGCTACCGGTCCCACTCGTTTCAACACCCGATAAGGTCCGATAAATCTGGGACTTAATTTACCTTTCCGTCCAAACCTCAGTACTTTCTTCCATGGCGACACCTTCAAGAACACCTTGTCGCCCACTGCAAACTCTATCTCCTTACGCTTCAAATCAGCATAGGACTTCTGTCTGTCTGACGCTTCCTTTAGTTGAGCCCGAATTAACTCAACCTTCTTCTCTGTTTCAGTAACCAATTCCGGACCAAAAATCCGACGTTCCCCTAATTCCGTCCAATAGGTGGGTGTACAACACCTCCGCCTGTACAATGCTTCATAGGCACCATTTGAATACTTGACTGGTAACTATTGTTGTAAGCAAACTCAGCTAATGGTATAAATTCTTACCAACTACCCCTGAAATCAATGACACAACCTCTCAACATGTCCTCCAAGATCTGAATTACCCACTCAGACTGTCCATCGGTCTGAGGGTGAAACGCTTTACTGAAATCCAACTTCGTACCCAACGCTTGATGCAACACCTTCCATGTAGTCCATGTAGTCTCACCACCTCCGCTATATATAGCTTAGCTAATTTCTGTAGAGAGTAATTGACACGTACCGGTATGAAATGAGCAGACTTCGTCAAGCGATCAACAATCACCCAAACCGAGTCTTTCTTAGTAGGTGTGAGCGGTAGCCCACTAACAAAGTCCATGGTGATCCTTTCCTACTTCCACTGTGGGATCTTCACCAGCTGTAGCAACCCTGATGGTAACTGATGTTCCACCTTGACCTGCTAACAGGTCAAACACTTACCCACAATTTCGGTCACCTCTCGCTATAGGCCTAGCCACCAGAACTGTTCTCGTAAATCCCGATACATATTACTTCCTCCATGGTGCATAGCATATGGGCTGTTATGCGTTTCTTGCAAAATCTTACGCCTCAATTCAGGATCTTTTGGCATGCACACTCTCCCTTGAAAACATAATAGCCCTTCCTTATTCACACTAAATTCTATTGATCCCTCACGTATCCTACCTGAAACTTCCCTTTTAGCAACTCCTCAGTCCGCTGCTTCTCCTTAACTTGACTGACCCAAGAGGGTTTCACTTGGAGTTCGGCTAGCAAACTCCCATCATTGTATAAATTGAGGTGAGCAAACATTGCTCTCAAATTAGAGATTACTTTACGACTCAGAGCATCCGCCAACACATTGGCTTTACCCGGATGGTACTCGATCAAGCAGTCATAATCCTTTAACAACTCGATCCATGTCCTTTGCCTTAGATTCAACTCCTTCTGGGTCAAAAGGTATTTTAAGCTCTTGTGATCGGTATAAATGACGGATTTCTCCTCGTACTGATAATGCCTCCAGATCTTCAAGGAAAAAACTACTGTCGCCAATTCCAAATCATATCTGGGATAATTTGATTCATGCGGTCTTAACTGCCAAGATGCGTAGGCAACAACTTTCCCATCTTGCATCAACACGCATCCTAGTCCCGTGTGTGAAGTGTCACAGTAAATCACAAACTCTTTTCCTGTCTCCGACTGAATCAACACCGGAGCCTCTATCAAGATCCTCTTTAACCTCTCGAAACTCTCTTGCTACCTATCAGCCCAAACAAACGGAACCCCTTTCCGTAACAACTTAGTCAATCGTGCCACAATTAAAGAAAATCCTTCAACAAACCTTCGGTAGTACCCAGCCAGACCAAGAAAACTCCGAATTACCGCCACAGACCTAGGCGGCTTCCAATCCAACACCGCTTCAATTTTTCGAAGGTCAACCCTAACCCCTTCTGCTGACACAACATGGCCTAGAAAAGTCACTTCACCTAGCCAAAATTTGCACTTACTGAATTTGGCATACAACGGCTTCTCTCTTAGAATCTGCAGAACCACCCGAAGATGTGAGTCATGCTTCTCATCCGATCTTGAATAAACCAGGATATCATCTATAAATACCACGAGAAACGAATCCAAGTCGGGTTGGATTACTCGGTTCATTATATCCATAAATGCCGCTGGCGCATTGGTCAATCCAAATGGCATGACCATGAATTCGTAGTGACCATAGCGAGTCCTAAAAGCCGTCTTATGAATATTCGCCTCCTTGACCTTAAGCTGATGGTACCCTAACCTCAGATCTATCTTTGAACAGACTGAAGCCCCCTTCAACTTATTCAGCTGGCGATAGTCAATGCACATACGCATTGATCCATCCTTCTTCTTAACGAATAACATCGGCAGTCCCCAAGGCGACACACTTGGTCGAATAAACCCTTTATCCAGCAACTCTTGGATCTGTGCCTTTAACTCCACTAACTCCTTCGGCGCCATCCTGTATGGAGCCATAGATACTGGCACTGTTCCCGAAAGAAGATCAATATCAAACTCCACTTCACGATCCGGGGGTAATCCTAAAAACTCTTCTAGAAAAACATCAGGAAATTCCTTCACCGTCCCAACGTCCCCAACAGTTAGTTCCTTGGCTTCCATAGCCCGAACAAACATTAAAATTGCCTCGCATCCTTTTCTCACCATCCTTTTTGCTCTTAAGGCAGAGACTAGATTTGACAAATAGTCCCCCCTTTCACCTATCACCAATACATAGCCACCCTCAGGAGCTTTTAACACCAACCGCTTGGCTGCACAATCTACACTAGCTTGATACCTCACCAGCCAATCCATGCCTAAGATTAAATCAAACTACCCGAACAGTAATTCCATCAGATCAGTCAGGAAAACGATTCCCTAAACTTCTAAAGGTACCTTCCTATAAAGCACTTCTAACTTGGTGACCTGTAGATCCGCACCTAAAGCACTTCCCACTGCCCGCCCAACACTCACTTACGTGGAATTTACCACATTGAGAACACTTCTGTGTCTGACTAGCAGCAGCAGGTCTCTCATCCTGTCTCCGCCCGTCTGACTTAGGTCTTTTCTGAATATGCCCAGTTGCCCCTGATGATCCAAAATTTCTCTTACTTCCACTCCTATCTCTATCCCGATCCAGTTTTTCTATCCGCTTAACCTCCTCAGCTATCTTAGCTTTTTCCACAAGCACAGCAAATTCCCTCTTCCGCTGTGGTGCTATCAACACACGCAGATCGTCCCTCAGACCATCTTCAAATTGAACACAACGTTCATGGTCTGTGGCCACCATCCCTCGATCATAATGGCTAAGGCGTAAGAGTTCTACTTTATACGCAGCCACCGACCTACATCCCTGAACCAGATTCAGAAACGCTCTATGTTGCGCATCCACATAAATCGACCCAATGTATTTACTCTGAAAGACCGTTTTGAAGAGATCCCAAGTGATACGGTCAGCCACCGTACCATCCTTAACCATAAGCCACCATTGATACGCTTGGTCCCGCATGAGAGATACAACCCCTTTCAGTTTTTCCTCTTCCGTGAAATCCTGATCATCCATTATACGCTCAACCGCCTTCAACCAATAGTCAGTTGTACTCGGGGCTATACTGGAAATTCCCCTAAACATTTTTTCCCCATTGGCTCTAAGTCGTTCTGACACAGATTTCTGGGCTCCTGTGCCCATGCCTGCCCTAGCAACCCTCTCTAAAACCCTTAACATCGCCTGAGATACCGCATCATCTCCGGCTGTCTGGTCCTAAAATTCTACCTCCGCAGCTGGTGGTACCGGTATCTCGTTTCCATACCCATGGCCAGATCCTACTGGTTCTGACGCAGCCATCCTACCCCTACCACGGCCACGCGTAGGACGTCCATGACCCCTTGTACTCATTCTCTCGATTCACGTTTATCTGATTAGAAATTTTATGAATTATTAATTTCTTTCACTGATTAACCACGAACAATCTTATGGACAGTAGTTTCAAGAGTAGTTCTTTCGAATTCAAAATTATATCTATGGGTTTCAGTCTCAAGTCTGTATCTCCTAATCCTAGGAACCACATACATTCAACCATCACACATCAACATACAAGTAGCATCCATGAACACACATTCATCACATAAGGGTATTTTCGTCATTTCACTACCCGGGGGTATTTCGTAATTTTATCCTACAAGGGTATTTTTGTAATTTCCCAAAATAAGGTATCTTGTTGATTTTTCGAAATAGAGGTATTTTGGGTTTTTTAAAATGAGGGTATTTTGGTAATTTTATAAACTTTTAATAATTTCATAAGCCGGGTATTTGTAAATCTAGGGGTTTTCGGGTCATTTGCAAAACATGGGTATTTGGGTAATTTTACCGACCGGGGGTGTTTTGGTAATTTCACGATTTTTCGTAATTTTATTAATCCTAAGGTATTCTAGGAAATTTTCACAAATCAAGGATATTTCGAAAATTTTACAAAACTAGGGGGTATTTTAGTATTTTTTGCGAAATAGGGTGCCTGGTCCTTTTCGCGTTTTACTTATAAATTTTGGCTCGTCAACTAGTCCTTGTGGCTAAGGTGAACAGTCACTACGCACCAGGTAAGATTCCAACGAAGAGGAGGTGGGTCACTAGAACTGCTTAAATACCAACCTCTCCCTGCATCCAATCCTAGACATGCATACACCTGTTGCCACACCCTAACCCAGCGACTTGTTCACGGACAGGTTTAGTCAGATTAAGTTTTATGAATTTATAGAGTTGTTTAAACTAGGCCTAGAGTCCATTAACCCTAACATGCTAGTCTACATCCATAAAGCCCATCAAACCCAACATGCATATCACATCAAGAGTTAGAGTACTTACCTGCGTGGATCGGGTGCCGGTAGACTCGAAGGCCATATCGAAACCCAAAGCACTACTAGACCTATTTTCCAGCCCTAGCTTTGCAACTGGGCTCTGATACCAAAATGAGACACCCCAAACCCGGTACAAACACCACGACCAGATCTGGTATGCTACGGGTTAAATGTTGAAAACTTTGCTTTGTAGGGATTTGAAATCTTGATTCGTTTATGTAGGTATTCCTTAAATAAGTGTCATTAGTAGAACACCTTGTAGGTTCTTTTTTTTAGAACTCGTTTGAAAATCCCATTTTATTTCTTCTAGTAATTAAGTCTTTGAACATAAACTTATAAAATGTAGACATTAACAAATATAGATTGATAACCTAAGCCATGGGGCCTTATTACATAAATAGTCCCAAAATTAAAACTTAAAGGAAAACCGGAAATAGTTTATGAAATAAAAGACTTGATGGCCCCTCGAGTCCGCCTCGGCTCCCATGCCCACGATCTACTGCTCATCTGAAAAGTCAAGGAAAATAAAGGGGTGAGTCACCAAGACTCAGTGTGCTAATCCCGAAAACACATAAAAGGCTTGAGGCCCACAAACACATTATGGGCCTTGGCCCATACACAATGGTAACAGAATATTTACATGCAACATGGCCCAAACCAACCTAAAAGTCCATCCTCCACACACCAGCCCGTAGCAGCCAACACTCCTCGGGGATTTCTACAATTAACCCACCAACCGCTACACACCATATCAACAGTTATGCTGCCTATTCCTAACAATCGGGAATAAATTTAACGTGGTTTAGCCACCGATCACTATTGTGACCTAACTTTACAATTCGTGGTTTAACCACCGATCACCAAGTGACCTATTAACACGCTCTTCCCCTTCATCATATTAACCCCATCCCATGCATACATTCTTGCAGAAGCAAAACAATATACTACCTAAAAGATCACAGACTTGCGCATACATTGATACACATAGAGAAGCTTCTATGATTACGTACCTGGCATCCCTTGCCTACCCTTCTCGGCTAATACGACTGTCCATACAGCCTTTTTTCGGCTTTTAGCCCAAAACATATATTGTATAGATTAATTAGTGTGATAGAGATCTACACACCTGATTACAATCAAGATGATACTTTCTATGTCAACACCATCGGTAGCCAACACGACAGCTAACTGCCTTTGGTTGTGTTCTGAAGCAGGTCCACAACTCGGTGGCCAATCCCGTACTGCTAACACTGCATGCTTCTTAAATTTAGGGATTGGGTTTACAGATCCAATCCCCTTCTTCGCCTGATCGACATTTAATTCCATCAAAAGACCTTATCAGTTGCTACCATCACAACATATGGTTGTTAATCCGTATCATAGAGTCAAGATCATAATTACGATGAACAACCTAACGAAAATCTAAATAAAACCCTCTTACCTTAAAATTTTGAAAGAGATGAAGTTTAGGGACTAGTGGTTTTCGGCTTTTAGATCTGGACGATCTACTTCATTTCTGGATGTGTCGGCCCAAAATAAGAATACACGAACAATCAAAAAAATTACTCAAAAGATAACCTTGCCACCTCAATTAGCCTTTCAGCTTTCGCCTCCAAAAACCAAAAGAGAGAGTAAGAACAGAAGAGATCGGCGCTTACCTTAACACAGAGAATTCGGTAACTCCTAGAGAATTTTGGCTTTTGAGAAGATCAAAAAGAAAAGATGATATCAAGAGATCTATGGAGATTCGGCTTTAATGAAGAAATCGGCAAAGAGAAAAGAATAGACAAGGGTATTCGGCTATGGAGATGAGAAGAAAGTTTAGAGTTTCGGCTTTTGAGAAAGAGAAGATTGAGAGAAGTGATTAAGAGAATAAGATCCAAATGCCGAAATTGCAAAGATATCCCCCCAACTTAGACCAAATTTTGGCACCTACTACCTAAAAGCCGAAAATGCCCCTTTTTTTAAAACTGAAGCTAAGCTATTAATCAAGGGAAATTTTAGCACCCCTTGAACATGCCAGAACCGATTCCTCCTCCCCCTCAGTGTTAGAATTTTGGCCACCACTGTGACCAGCAGATAAATCCTAAATCTCCTCTCTTATCTGATCACATCTCCAAACGAAGCCTAGATCACACCACCTCTTCCTCCCTTTATCTGCCATATCATCCACTCAAATAAATCCTCCTAATTTCAAGCATCATTGCTGTCCCACTCTACCCACTTAAATGTCGAAAATTAACAAATCTTAATTAAAATAATTGGGCTTCATGCGACTCGAACTTGAGCCTCCTCAGCTGATGCCACCTCCCTGCTCTCTAAGTGGCGCCACTTTGCCATTGGGCCACAAGACCATCTGTGTCTTATAATCACAGATAACATGTTTTAAGCCCTATCCTATCAGGCTTTCCACTAGAGTGTCCAAATAAAAAATTTGATTAAGGTCTCTGCCCAACCTCGAGCCCATTCAAGACCCCCTAACACTCTCATTAAACATAACCACACATCAAACGAAAAAGGCCCAACAATTTAGGATGTTAAGTTCTACCCCTTTAAAAAAATTTCAGCTCGAAATTACCTAATCAGAATAGATGCGGGTACTGCTCCCGCATTGCTTCCTCTGGTTCCCAAGTAGCCTCCTCAGAACAGTGATTCCGCCACAGAACTTTAACCAACGGAACTATCTTCCTTCGCAGTACTTTGACATCATGATCCAGAATTTCCACTGGCTCCTTTTCAAAGGATAAATCGGGCCTTACTTCGATTTCTTCCACAAGCACCACAGGGGTTGGATCCGAACGATATCGTCTTAGCATAGAGACATGGAATACATTGTGAATCCGGCTTAGCTCAGAAGGTAGCTCTAGCTGATAAGCTACTGGTCCCACTCGTTTCAGCACCCGATAAGGTCTGATTAATCTGGGACTTAATTTACCTTTCCGTCCAAACCTCAGTACTTTCTTCTATGGCGACACCTTCCAAAACACCTTGTCGCCCACTGCAGACGCAATGTCCTTACGCTTCAAATCAGTATAGGACTTCTGTCTGTCTGACGTTTCCTTTAATCAAGCCCGAATTAACTCAACCTTCTTCTCTGTTTCAGTAACCAATTCTGGACCCAAAATCTGACGTTCCCCTAATTCCGTCCAACAGGTGGGTGTACGACACCTTCGCCCGTACAATGCTTCATAGGGCACCATTTGAATACTTGACTGGTAGCTATTGCTGTAAGCAAACTCCGCTAATGGTATAAATTCTTCCCATCTACCCCTGAAATCAATGACACAACCTCTCAACATGTCCTCCAAGATCTGAATTACCCACTCAGACTGTCCATCGGTCTGAGGGTGAAACGCTTTACTGAAATCCAACTTCATACCCAACGCTTGATGCAACACCTTCCAAAATCGTGACGTGAACCTAGGGACCCTGTCTGATATGATTGATACTGGTACTCCATGTAGTCTCACCACCTCCACTATATATAGGTTAGCCAATTTCTGCAGAGAGTAATTGACACGTACCGGTATAAAATGAGTAGACTTCGTCAAGCGATCAACAATCACCCCAACCGAGTCTTTCTTAGTAGGTGTGAGCAGCAGCCCACTAACAAAGTCCATTGTGATTCTTTCCCACTTCCATTGTGGGATCTTCACCGGCTGTAGCAACCCTGATGGTAACTGATGTTCCGCCTTGACCTGCTGACAGGTCAAACACTTACCCACAATTTCGGTCACCTCTCGCTTTAGGCCCAGCCACCAGAACTGTTCTTGCCAATCCCAATACATCTTACTCCCTCCAGGGTGCATAGCATATGGGCTACTATGCGTTTCTTGCAAAATCTTACGCCACAATTCAGGATCTTTCGGCATGCACACTCTCCCTTGAAAACATAATAGCCCTTCCTCATTCACACTAAATTTTGTTGATCCCTCACCTGATCCTACCTGAAACTTCCCTTTCAACAACTCCTCAGTCTGCTGCTTCTCCTTAACTTGACTGACCCAAGAAGGTTTCACTTGGAGTTCGGCTAGCAAACTCCTATTATTGTATAAACTGAGGTAAGCAAACATTACTCTCAAAAAGAGATTTCTTTACGAGTCAGAGCATCCGCCACCACGTTGGCTTTACCCGGATGGTACTCGATCGAGCAGTCACAATCCTTTAACAACTCGATCCACCTCCTTTGCCTTAAATTCAACTCCTTCTGGGTCAAAAGGTATTTTAAGCTCTTGTGATCGGTATAAATGATGAATTTTTCCTCGTACAGATAATGCCTCTAGATCTTCAAGGAAAAACTACTGCTGCCAATTCCAAATCTTGTGTGGGATAATTTGATTCATGCAGTCTTAACTGCCGAGATGCGTACGTAACAACTTTCCCATCTTTCATCAACACGCATCCTAGTCCCATGTGTGAAGCATCACAGTAAATCACAAACTCCTTTCCAGCCTTCGGTTGAATCAACACCAGAGCCTCTGTCAAGATCCTTTTTTAACCTCTCGAAACTCTCTTGCTGCTTATCAGACCAAACAAATGGAACCCCTTTCCGTAACAACTTTGTCAATGGTGCCGCAATTAAAGAAAATCCTTCAACAAACCTTCGGTAGTACCCAGCCAGACCAAGAAAACTCAGAATTACCGCCACAGACCTAGGCGGCTTCCAATCCAACACTGCTTCAATTTTTCGAGGGTCAACCCTAATCCCTTCTGCTGACAAAACATGGCCCAAAAAAGTCACTTCACCTAGCCAAAATTCGCACTTACTGAATTTGGCATACAACGGCTTCTCCCGCAGAATCTGCAGAACCACCCGAAGATGTGAGTCATGCTCCTTATCCGATCTTGAATAAACCAGGATATCATCTATAAATACCACGACAAACCGATCTAAGTAGGGTTGGAATACTCGGTTCATCATATCTATAAACGCCGCTGGCGCATTGGTCCATCCAAATGGCATCACCATGAATTCGTAGTGACCATAGCGAGTCCAAAAAGCCGTCTTATGAATATTTGCCTCCTTGACCTTAAGCTGATGGTACCCTAACCTCAGATCTATCTTTGAAAAGACTGAAGCCTCCTTCAACTGATCGAACAAGTCGTCGATCCTCGGCAACGGGTATTTATTCTTAATTGTTAACTTATTCAGCTAGCGATAGTCAATGCACATACGCATTGATCCATCCTTCTTCTTAACGAATAACATCGGCGCTCCCCAAGGCGACACACTTGGTCGAATAAACCCTTTATCCAGCAACTCTTGGATCTATTCCTTTAACTCCACCAACTCCTTCGGCGCCATCCTGTATGGAGCGATAGATACTAGCGCTGTTCCCGAAAGAATATTAATATCAAACTCCACTTCACGATCCGGGGGTAATCCTAGAAGCTCTTCTGGGAAAATATCAGGAAATTCCTTCACTGTCCTAACATCCCCAACAGTTAGTTCCTTGGCTTCCAGAGCCCGAACAAACATTAAAATTGCCTCGCATCCTTTTCTCACCATCATTTTTGCTCTTAAGGCAGACACCACATTTGACAAATAGTTCCCCCTTTCACCTATCACCAACACTTCGCCACCCTCAGGAGCTTTTAACACCAGCCGCTTGGCTGCGCAATTACACTAGCTTGATACCTCACCAGCCAATCCATGCCTAAGGTTAAATCAAACTCCCCGAACGGTAATTCTGTCAGATCAGTCAGGAAAACTATTCCCTAAACTTCTAAAGGTACCTCCCTATAAAGCTTATTTACCACCACCGAGTGTCCTAATGGGTTAATTATAGTCATCTCCCTAGAGAAAATGTCAGAATCTATGCTTAAAGTTCCAGACACCCTACTAGCAACATATGAATGTGTCGACCCAATGTCAATCAATGCAGTGTAAGGCAAGCCAAAAATTAAAAAGGTACCGGTTACGGCATCCGGTGCGTCAGCCTCCTCTCGATGTCTGACAGCATAGACTAACCCTGGCTGTCTCGCCTCAGTGTTTCCTGCCCCTTGGCCTGGTGCTTTACGACCCCGATCGAAACCGTTACCACCTCTGGCTAGACCACGACCTCTCTGTGGCTGCTATCCACCACTTCCCGGTTGTGCATTCCCTTGACCTGTGGGCCCTTCATTGCCCCATTGCTGTGGACAGTTTCTAACTTGGCAGTCCGTAGATCCGCACCTAAAGCACTTCCCACTACCCGCCCAACACTCACCTACGTGGAATTTACCACATTGAGCGCACTTCTATGTCTGACTAGTAGCAGTAGGTCTCTCATTCCGTCTCGGCCCGTCTGACCTGGGTCTTTTCTGAATACGCCCAGTTGCCCCTGATGATCCAAAATTTCTCTTACTTCCACTCCTATATCTATCCCAATTCAGTTTTTCTATCCGCTTAACCTCCTAAGCTATATTAGCTTTTACCACAAGCACAGCAAATTACCTCTTCCGCTGTTGTGCTATCAACACACACAGATCGTCCCTCAGACCATCTTTAAATTGAACACAATGTTCATGGTCTGTGGCCACCATCCCTCGAGCATAACGGCTAAGGCGTAAGAATTCTGCTTCATACGCAACCATCGACCTACTTTCCTGAACCAGATTTAGAAACGTCTACGCTGCGCATCCACATAACTCGACCCAATGTATTTACTCTGAAAGACCGTTTTGAAGAGATCCCAAGTGATACGATCAGCCACCATACCATCCTTAACCGTAAGCCACCATTGATACGCTTGGTCCCGCATGAGAGATACAGCCCCTTTCAGTTTTTCCTCTTCCATGAAATCCAGATCATCCATTATACGCTCAACCGCCTCCAACCAATACTCAGCTGTACTCGGGGCTATATTGGAAATTCCCCTAAACATTTTTGCCTCATTGGCTCTAAGTCGCTCCGACACAGATTTCCGGGCTCCTGTGCCCATGCCTGCCCCAGCAACCCTCTCTAAAACCCTTAGCATCGCCTGAGATACCGCATCATCTCCAGCTGTCTAGTCCTGAAATTCCACCTCGCGGTGGTGGTGCGGCATCTCGTTTCTGGAACCATGGCGGATCCTCATCGTTTCGACGCGCGACCATCCTACCCCTACCACGGCCACACGCAGGATGTCCACAACCCATTGTACTCATTCTCCCGATTCACGTTTATCTGATTAGAAATTTTATGAATTATTAATTTCTTTCACTGATTAACCACGAACAATCTTATGGACAGTAGTTTCAAGAGTAGTTCTTTCGAATTCGAAATTATATCTACGGGTTTCAGTCTTAAGTCTGTATCTTCTAATCCTAGGAACCGCATACATTCAACCATCACACATCAACATACATGTAGCATCCATGAACACACATTCATTACATAAGGGTATTTCCGTCATTTCACTACCCAGGGGTATTTCCGTAATTTTATCCTACAGGGGTATTTTCGTAATTTCCAAAAATAGGGTGCCTTGATGATTTTCTGAATTAGAGGTACTTCGGCTTTTTTAAAACGAGGGCATTTTGGTAATTTTATAAACTTTCAATAATTTCGTAAACCGGGTACCTTTGTAAATATTGGGGTTTTCAGGTCATTTGCAAAACATGGGTGTTTGGGTAATTTTGCCGACCGGGGGTGTTTCGGTAATTTCACGAATTTTCGTAATTTTATTAATCCTAAGGTATTCTGGGAAATTTTCACAAATCAAGTATATTTCAAAAATTTTACAAAACTAGGGGGTATTTTAGTAATTTTTACGAAATAGGGTGGCTGGTCCCTTTTGGGTTTTACTTATAAATTTTGGCTCTTCAACTAGTCCTTGTGGCTAAGGTGAACAGTCACTACGCACCAGGAAAGATTCCAACGAAGAGGAGGTGGGTCACTAGAATCGCTTAAATACTCACCTCTCCCTGAATCCAGTCCTAGACATGCATACACCTGTTGCCACACCCTAACCCAGTGACTTGTTCACGGACAGGTTTAGTCAGATTAAGTTTTATGAATTTACAGAGTTGTTTAAACTAGGCCTAGAGTCCATTAACCCTAACATGCTAGTCTACATCCATAAAGCCCATCAAACCCAACATGCATATCACATCAAGAGTTAGAATACTTACCTGCGTGAATCGGGTGTCGGTAGACTCGAAGGCCATATCGCAACCCAAAGCATTTTTCTCAAATTAACATCAATTTTAAAAAACACTACTAGACCTATTTTCTAGCTCGAGCTTTACAACTGGGCTCTGATACCAAAATGAAACACCCCAAACCCGGTACAAACACCATGACCAGATCTAGTAGGCTACGGGTTAAATGTTGAAAACTTTGCTTTGTAGGGATTTGAAATCTCGGTTTGTTTATGTAGGTATTCCTTAAATAAGTGTCATTAGCAGAAAACCTTTGCAGGTTTTTTTTTTTAGAACTCGTTTGAAAATCCCATTTTACTTCTTCTAGTAATTAAGTCTTTGAACATAAACTTATAAAATGTAGACATTAACAAATATAGATTGATAACCTGAGCCATGGGGCCTTATTACATAAATAGTCCCAAAATTAAAACTTAAAGGAAAACCAGAAACAGTTTATGAAATAAAAGACTTGATGGCCCCTCGAGTCCGCCTCAGCTCCTATGCCCACGATCTACTGCTCATCTGAAAAGTCAAGGAAAATAAAGGGGTGAGTCACCAAGACTCAGTGTGCAAATCCCGAAAACACATAAAAGGCTTGAGGCCTACAAACACATTATGGGCCTTGGCCCATACATAATGGCAACAGAATATTTACAGGTAACATAGCCCAACCCAACCTAAAAGTCCATCCTCTACACACTAGCCCGTAGCAGCCAACACTCCTCGAGGATTTCTACAATTAACCCACCAACCGCTACACACCATATCGATAGTTATGCTGCCTATTCCTAACAATCGGGAATAAATTTAACGTGGCTTAGCCACCAATCACTATTGTGACCTAACTTTACAATTCGTGGTTTAACCACCGACCACCAAGTGACCTATTAACATGCTCTTCCCCTTCATCATATTAACCCCATCCCATGCATACATTCATGTAGAAGCAAAACAATATACTACCTAAAAGATTACAGACTAGCGCATACATCGATACACATAGAGAAGTTTCTATGATTACGTACCTGGCATCCCTTGCCTACCCTTTTCGGCTAATACGACTGTCCATACAGCCTTTTTTCTGCTTTTAGCCCAAAACATATATAGTACAGATTAATTAGTGTGATAGAGATCTACACACATGATTACAGTCAAGATGATACTTTCTATGTCAACACCATCGATAGCCAATACGACTGCTAACTGCCTTTAGTTTTGTCCTGAAGTCGGTCCACAACCCGGTGGCCAATCTTGTACTGCTGACACCACACGCTTCTTAAATTTAGGGATTGGGTTTACAAATCCAATCCCCTCCTTCGCCTGATCGACATTTGATTCCATTAAAAGACCTTATCAGTTGCTACCATTACAACATATGGTTGTTAATCCATATCATAGAGTCCAGATCATAATTACGATGAACAACCTAAAGAAATCTAAAGAAAACCCCCTTACTTTAAAATTCCGAAAGAGATGAAGTTTAGGAACTAGTGGTTTCTAGCTTTTAGATCTAGATGATCTACTTCAATTCCCGATGTGTCGGCCTAAAATAAGAACACACGAACAATAAAAAAAATTACTCAAATGATAACCTTGCCACCTCAATTAGCCTTTCGGCTTTGGCCTCCAAAAATTGAAAGATAAAGGAAGAACACAAGAGATCGGCACTTACCTTAACACAGAGAATTCGACAACTCCTAGAGAATTTTAGCTTTTAAGAAGATCAAAAAGAAAAGATGATATCAAGAGATCTAGATTCGGCTTTAATGAAGAAATTTGCAAAGAGAAAAGAATAGACAAGGGTATTCGGCTATAAAGATGAGAAGAAAGTTCAAAGTTTCGGCTTTTGAGAAAGAGATGATTGAGAGAAGAGATTAAGAGAATAAGATCCAAATGCCGAAATTGAAGAGATATCCCCCTACTTAAACCAAATTTCGGCACCCCTTGAACATGCCAAAACCGATTCCTCCTCCCCCTCAGTGTTGGAATTTTGGCCACCACTGTGACCAGCAGATAAATCCTAAATTTCCTCCCTTATCTTTATCTGATCACATCTCCAAAAGAAGCCTAGATCACACCACCTCTTCCTCTCTTTATCCGCCATATCATCCACTCAAATAAATCCTCCTAATTTCAAGCATCATTGCCGTCCCACTCTACCCACTCAAATGCCAAAAATTAACAAATCTTAATTAAAATAATTGGGCTTCATGTGACTCGAACTTAAGCCTCCTCAGCTGACGCCACCTCCCTGCTCTCTAAGTGGTGCCACTTTGCCACTGGGCCACAAGCCCATCTCTGTCTTATAATCACAGATAACATCTTTTAAGCCCTATCCTATCAGGCTTTCCACTAGAGTGTCCAAACAGAGAATTTGATTAAGGCCTCTGTCCAACCTCGAGCCCATTCCGGACCCCCTAACACTCTCATTAAACATAACCACACATTAAATGCAAAGGCCTATCAATTTAGGATGTTACAATGATAATTGAGTGTATGTTTTTGTCTGTGAATATTTCTGATCTATCTGGTAACGCTCCTATCCTTAATCCAGTGATGGACACGGGATAGGGGTGTTACATTTGATTGGTATCAGAGCTACTGTTTAGCCTATTCTCGAACTAACGTAGCGTGTCAGAGTTTAGCTATACATGCCATATATCTAAGTTGTGATAGTGTGATGAATCCTGACGTATAAAATGTGATTTTCGTATAGTAATAGATCCCGAAAGAGCTCTAGCTGACGACGTAGAAAGCTTTCGGGCCCTAGCTGACGACGTAGAAAGTAATGCGCCTCCTCCCGCGCAAGGGACAGTACCCTCTGAATCAAGACCGGCTACAAACGGTCAAGAGGGAGAACGTAAACAAGCTTTCTTCCAAATAATGAGTGAGTGGTTCACTCAATTCGTAAGGAATAACCCGACTGTTTCACAACCCCCGCCCCCAGTTAATCCCCCTCAGACTACAGTTGTGCCACCAGTTATACATCTGAATCTGTTGAATAAGCCTCCTGTTGACAAGATCCATAAGTATGGGGCTGAAGAACTCCGAGCTACTAAATATGATGATGCTGAGAAGGCCGAGTTCTGGATTGAAAATACTATCCGGGTATTCGATGAAATGTCTCTGACTCCAAAAGAATGTATAAAATATCTTGTATAAAATGGTGGAAAACTCTGATTTCTGTTGTTCCGAGAGAATGAGTCACATGGGATTTCTTTCAAATCGAGTTTGAAACACCCCACACCCGGCCCACGAGCCTGAACCGGATCTGGTATGTTCCTTAGGAAAATCGGTTTTGAAGTTCTTTATTTCTTAGAGAAAATTTGTGTATTTTTCGAAAGATATTGATTTTGGGTTGGGCTTAGGTTGGAAACTCGTTTATTTAGTTAAAACAAAAAATAATTATTTAAAGTGACAAAAACAATTTAGGGTTTATTTAAGAAATATGTTTTTAAACAATAATTAATTTAGAGTAATTCGTAACATAATAATAATAATTTAAACAGAAATTAAGTAATCAAACTTGGGCCTTATGGCCTTATTACATCAAATAATTTCCAAAATTGAAATGAAAAGTACTTAGCAAAAATAAAGTCCGAACCGTTTATTTTTCTCCTGCATGGCCACCTTCAGCTCCTGCCGACCCGGTCCATTACTGCTCATCACCTGAAAAATAGTCCCACAAGGGGTGAGTCTACAGACTTAATGTGTACACAAACTAACAATCAACAATTCATGCATACATGTTCATATCAAAGACATATTCATATAAAAATGATGCAACCCAAACCCAAGCCTAGTTATCCATCCGCTACACACCACCCGTACCTGCCAATCACACCGTGGGGACTACTAAGTTAACCTTCCATCCGCTACACACCATCGAAGGCAGTCACTGCAGTCGACGTGCTCATCGCCCATATAATTTGTGTCATTAGACACCATATTCAGATAATGTAGCCGAAGTTACCAAATTCAGATAATGTAACTGAAGTTACCATATTCATATTATGTGACCGTAGTCACCATATTCCGTTGGTGAGACCGAAGTCAACACCTTCTTCCCCTTTCACATATAGCCCAAAATACCCCAAATATGATTATATCATGCATAACATACTTATTTCTCATTCATGTTACTATTTACATGTTCAAAATATATCATATTCGTAATCCTATCAGAAGTAGGAAACGTACCTGGGTACTCTTTACCACATTTGTGGTACTTAGCCAATTCTCATTCTTATGCATATTCATATATTAAAATAATTATTGCCATAATATATTGAAAGTTAGTGTGAGTACACACCTGATTCGCTTAATAGATTCCTTGAAATCCCGAAGAGAGATCACAGTTTAGATCTCAAATCCTACATAAGTTAATCACTTTAAAAGACCATTCGGCCACTTTTCCAAATACAACTAGGATTTGTATTACTTACCTTGTAACTGAATTGATTTTAAGAATCAAGTGCCGGATCTTTGTATTCCTCATTTGTGAATTCTTCTAAACACTATATTACTCCATAGGTTAGTTTTGGGCTAAATAATAAATCCAAACATGTAACATAAGCCTTAGCCAAATTTCTTAGCACTTACCTTGTGATTCTAAATCTCGAAAAGTAACCCTTGGCTTATGGAGATGTTGAAATCCCTTAGATCTGAAATCCCAAAATTCCTCCTTTGGTAATCGGCCAAGAGACGCAAAAGGGATTATTTCCTAGATCTTGATTAAAAGAATTAGAAGAACAAAAATTCATTGTTCTTACCTTAGATCCTTGACCCTTGTATTCAACAATTGTAGAAACCTGAGAGATCCCTTGTAGATTCGGCCAAAATTGCTAATAGAATTAGTACCCTGATTTCAATAAAAAGAGAAGGAATACAAATCGATTGACCACAGATCTTGCCCCTTTTGATGCTGTAGTTAATTACTTCCTTGCTTAGAGTCACAGAGATTCGGCTATGGAGTTTAATCAGGTATCAAAAGAAAAGGGTTTTGGCTTGACAGATGAAGAAAAGAGAAGAAGAAAAGATGAAAAGAAATTTCGGCAGAGAGGGTGGTTGCTAGGGAATTTCGGCAACACTAGAAAAAAAAATGAGAGAAAATCCTTTAATTCTCCTTCTTTGGCCGAAATTATCAATAGGAGAGTCCCTTGCTTGGCCACTACTCCTCTTATGTGATAATATTATCACCTTATTTAAAAATAAATAAAGAAAAATCCTTTTTATCTCTTCTAAATAATCCAAATTAAAAAGCTTTTATTTATCACATTATTATGCAATATTAATGGAAATAAAACACCTCTCTTTTTAAACACATGTGCTGTCCACCCCTTAGCCTGGGAAGCAAAAAATAAAACTTCATTTATTTGCTTCTCTTGTGACTCGAACCCAGGCCCATGCCTTTTGCACATGGCACCATTTCCATAGGCCCTAAGTGCCATCTTCAGGCCACTTTTCCTAGCCCGTTTGTGTGTCAAATTTTACCAACTTTTTCTTTTAAGGCCCCCTTGCCTTGGTTTCCTATTTTAAACTTTAAAACTCATCATTTTAGGGTCATTTCCAAGTTTCCTAAAATTTTCGATCGGCTCTGTTTACTTGCCATTTTCTTACATTTCCAAGTTTCCCGAAATGTATACTTTCCATTTTTGGATCATTTCCATTTTCATTTCTTAGTTTCCAAAAATGTGTACTTTCCAATTTTGAACCATTTCCTTACATTTCTAGGTTTCCTAAAATGTTCATGTCCTAATGCATTTTCAGGTTTCCAAAAATATTCATTTCCATTCATTTCCATACATTTCTGAGTTTCCAAAAATATCAAAAATTTATTCATAATGCTTAAGACTTCTCATTTCATACAATTAAAACGAAAATGCATAGGCCCTTTCCAGGATGTTACAGAGTTTCGGAAGAAATATATCAGTGAGAGATTCGTTGATCAGAAACAGAAAGAATTTCTAGAACTTAAACAGGGTCGTATGACTATTTCAGAATACGAACGAGAATTTGTGAGACTGAGTTGGTATGCTCGAGAATCTATATCATCTGAGGCTATAATGTGCAAAAGGTTCGAAGATGGCCTTAATGAAGACATTCGTCTGTTAGTCGAGATCTTAGAAATAAAAGAGTTCGTTGTACTCGTTGATAGAGCGTGTAAAGCTGAGGCACTCAGGAAAGATAAAAGAAAAGCTGAATCTGAAGCCCGTGATATGAGAAAAAGATTTCCAAGCAAATCATTTCAGTCATCTTCGAAGAAATTCAGAGATAATCAGAGTCGTTCCAGAGATAATGTGGGACATTCGAATAGAAATCAATCTAGACCGCAAAGGAGTTCTAAAACTCCAGCAATTTCAGTGGCCAGTGTTGGTAATGTTTGATCAGAGAGACCTGAATGTAAACATTATAAAAAAAAAGCCATCCGAGAAGCTATAGATTAAATGACAGAGGTTGCTTTAGATGTAGATCACTTGATCATTTTATACGTGATTGCCCTGAGTCTGTCGAACCAGAGACTGTTCAGAATTTGAGATCTGATAATGCACCTATGAGAGGTAGGCCATCGAAGAGTGTCAAAAATGTTAGTTGTAGTCAGAGAACTACGAGAGACAACATTGTCAGATCCGAAGCTAGAGCGCCAACCAGAGCATATGCTATCCGAGCTCGAGAAGAAGCTTCGTCACCAGATGTTATAATGGGTACTTTTACTCTTTATGATACTTCTGTGATTGCTTTGATAGACCCTGGTTCTATGCATTCATATATATGCATGAATTTAGTATTCAGCAAGACTTTGCCTGTAGAGTCTACTGAGTTTGCTATAAAAGTATCGAACCCCTTAGGGAAAAGTGCCCTTGTTGACAAAGTATGCAAGAATTGTCCGTTAATGTTTCAATATATCTGTTTCCCTATTGATTTGATACTTTTACCATTTGATGAATTTGATATTATTCTGGGTATGGACTGGTTGTTTATGCATGATTCTGTTGTGAACTGCAAAATAAAGACTATAGATTTGGGATGCTCGAATGATGAGATTGTACAAATTGAGTCTAATGATTTGAATGGATTGCCTGCTATGATATATGTTTTGAAAGCTCAGAGTTATGTGTAAAAGGGATATGAGGCATATTTTGCTTATGGGATCGATACGAAAGTGTCTGAAAAGAAAGTTGAGTCAGTGCCTGTTGTCTGTGAGTTTTCTGATGTGTTCCCTAAAGAATTACCGGGTTTGCTTCCGATTCGTGAAGTTGAGTTCGGTATTGAGTTGCTATCTGGTACTACACCTATTTTGATAGCCCCGTATAGAATGCCACCAACAGATTGAAAGAGATAAAGTTGCAGTTGTAAGACTTGACTGATAGAGGGTTCACTAGACCGAGTTTCTCACCCTGGGGTGCTCCGGTTTTGTTTGTGAAAAAGAAAGATGGCACGATGAGGATGTGTATTAATTATCGTCAGTTGAATAAGGTGACAATAAAGAATAAATATCCATTGCCCCGTATAGACGATTTATTTGATCAGTCGAAAGGAGCAACTGTGTTTTCAAAGATTGACTTGAGATCGGGATATTATCAATTTAGACTTAAAGATTCAGACATTCCGAAGACTGCTTTCAGAATGAGGTACGGGCATTACGAATTTTTAGTTATGCCATTTGGACTAACCAATGCACCTGCTATTTTTATGGATCTGATGAACAAAATTTTTAGACCGTACCTAGATCGATTTGTTGTCGTATTTATTGATGACATTTTGATTTATTCTCGTGATGAGGCTGAGCATGCTGAGCATTTGAGAATCGTATTGCAAACTTTGAGAGAGAAGCAATTATATGCGAAATTCAGCAAATGTGAATTCTAGTTGCACGAGGTTAGCTTTCTGGGACATTTTGTATCAGGTTCTGGAATCCGAGTAGATCCAAGCAAGATATTTGCTATTCTGAATTGGAAACCTCCGAGAAATGTATTTTAAGTTTGTAGTTTTTTGGGTTTAGCTGGTTATTACCACAGATTTGTAAAAGGTTTTTTGACTATAGCTACTCCGTTGACTAGATTACTTCAGAAAGATATCAGATTTGAATGGTCGGATAAATGTCAGAAAAGTTTTGATCTGTTAAAAACTCTATTAACAGAAGCTCCAGTGTTAGTCAAGCCGAAATCAGGTAAAGAATTTGTTATATACAGTGATGCTTCGTTAAATGGTCTAGGATGTGTTCTGATGCAAGAATGTAAAGTTATAGCTTATGCCTCAAGACAATTAAAGCCGCAAGAAAATAATTACCCGACGCACAACCTTGAGCTAGCTGCGATTGTGTTTGCACTTAAGATTTGGCGCCATTATCTGTATGGTGAGAAATGTCACGTATTTTCAGACCATAAAAGTTTGAAATATCTGATGACCCAGAAAGATTTGAACATGCATCAAAGAAGATGGCTAGAGCTGTTAAAAGATTATGAGCTCGTGATAGATTATCATCCGGGTAAAGAGAATGTTGTTGCTGATGCTTTAAGTAGAAAATCATTGTTTGCATTATATACTTTGAATGCTCAATTAGATTTGTCTGATGATAGTTCGGTGTTAGCTGAATTTAAAGCAAAACTGTTGTTCTTACAACAGATATTTGATAATGAGTTGCTAGCAAAACAAGCTCAATGTGAAGTGAATTCCGAATCTAAATTTCAAATAGTTGATGATTGTTTGAGATTCTGGGATCATATCTGTGTTCCGAGAAACCCAGAATTGATTCAGTTGATTTTGAATGAAGCATATAATAGTTGTCTATCTGTTCATCCGGGAAGCACTAAAATGTACCATGATTTGAAACAACACTACTGGTGGTCTAGTATGAGACGAGACATTTCTGACTTTGTTTTGAAATGTTTAGTCTGTCAGCAAGTAAAAGTCGAACATCAAGTTAAAATGCGGATTGCTTCACCAAGTCGATTCACGAGTGGAAATAGGATAGAGTGACAATGGATTTTGTTTCTGGATTGCCTCAGTCTCTGAGAAAGAAAGATGCTATTTGGGTCATAGTTGATCGATTGATGAAATCTGCCCATTTCATTCCGGTAAGATCTGATTTCTCACTTAACAAATTAGCCGAGCTTTATATTTCTGAGATTGTGAGATTGCACGGGGTGCCACTGTCTATTGTATCAGATAGAGATCTGAGGTTTACATCGAGATTCTGGAAGAAATTGCAAGAAGCTTTGGGCACTAAATTACATTTCAGTATAGCTTTTCATCCGCAAACAGATGGTCAGTCTGAACAGATTATTCAGATTCTTGAAGACATGTTAAGATGTTGTATACTTGAGTTTAATGGTTCGTGGGAACAGTATCTACCATTGATCGAATTTGCGTACAATAACAGATTTTCAGACGAGCATCAAAATGGCACCATATGAAGCTTTGTACGGACGTAAATGTCTTACACCTCTGTACTGGACTGAGCTCAGTGAAAATAAGCTACATGGGATTGATTTGATAAAAGACTCAAAAAAGAAAGTGAAACTGATCCGAGATTATTTGAAAGCAGCATCCGATCGTCAGAAGTCTTATACAGACTTGAAACGAAAAGATATAGAATTTGAAATAGGCAACAAAGTATTTCTGAAAGTTTCTCCGTGGAAGAAAGTGCTTCGATTCGAACATAAAGGCAAATTGAGTCCGAGATTCATCAGACCATATGATATCATTGAACGTGTCAGACCTGTTGCTTATAGATTAAAGTCCTCGTCTGAGTAAGAAAAGATACATAACATATTTCATGTTTCGATGCTCTGTAGATATCGATCCGATCCGTCACATGTGATTTTCCCATCTGAAATTGAAATTCAATCTGATATGACATATGAAGAGGAACCGATCCGTATCTTAGCTCGTGAAGTGAAAGAGTTGAGAAATAAGAAAATTTCGTTAGTGACAGTACTGTGGAATCGACATGGGATAGAAGGGGCTACATGGGAGCCTGAAGATTCAGTGAGACAACAATATCCAAACCTGTTTAACGGTAACATTTTCAGGGATGAAAATCCCTAAGGGGGGAGAATTATAACAGTCTGATTTATACCCTAGTCGGAACAGTGGTTTCGGGACCATAAATCTGAGTCCGAATAATATTTAACATTATATTCTGTACCGTTGATATGCAGTTTAGCATGTGGTAAATTTTCGTAAATGAATTTGTCTGTTCTTGTGTTTAATTTGAGCAAAGGATTTATTTGCATTAAATTTTAAAGTTGTATGCCATTTGTTGATGTACTAATGTGTTTTGGCTTTTTAAGGTGATGGCCTTATATGGAAAATAAGCCATTATTATTCTAGTGGGTGGTTATGGTAAAAAATAACCTTGTTTTATATGTTATAAATATTATATGTTATACGGCTAAAATAGGAAATTTGTTGTTAATGTATTATACTATGATTAAAACATGAAAATGGATTTTAATTCATCCATTTTTCCACCAAAAAACACAAAGAAAAGAGAAAGCTTAAAGCTTAGTATTTTCAGTTGATTACAAGCCAAAATTCAAGGTAATACTTTGATCGATATTTGATAATTTTTTACGTTTTTTGCAATCGCTGCTTCGAGAGCTTTAAAACCCATGTCTCAATTTCATGAAATGATGATGTTTGTGTAAAACGCCATTGATGCTATTTTGAGTTTTGTGATGTTCTATTGTGTTAAATGATAGATATGTAATTGATGAACATACTTTGTTCTTGAATTGTTGATGAATTTAGCTAAATAGGGCTAAATTGAGAAAGTGGAAAATTGAGGGACTAAATTGTGAATTTGATGAAAAATATGGACTTGTATGAGATGTGTATACATTCGGCTAAGCATGTGTATGTTTGAAATTTGTGAATTTGATGTTTTGAGAAAAATGGACTAAATTGATTAAGTGTGCAAATGTGAGGGCTAATTTGCAAATTGCCCTAATTTGCAAATTGAATGAACTAGTGAATAAAAGAGTTAATTCTGAATATGTTTAGATCAAGAACCAAGGAAAACGGACTTAGATTGTGGGAAAGCAAAAGTAATCGAGTAGCCGTTTTCATTCCGATAAACCGAATTCGTGGTAAGTCACTATGCAAATAAACGCATTTATATGAAATTATAAATGTTCTCATGATTATTGGGGATAATGAATATCTATGTGATGTTATGCATATGAATTCTGAGATAAGGTCGATATAGTGACAACGTCTGAGAAGTCTCGTACGAACCTAGGAATAGATAGGTTTAGCTATGTCATGACATAGATATCTGTTCTGTTTCGTCATGTAAGTCTATGTCTGGGACGTTGGCAATGATTTGAGATTAGTGTAAGACCATGTCCGGGATAGTGGCATCGATATCTGATTATGTGTAAGACCACGTCTGGGACGTTGGCACCAATATAAGCTTTACGTATAATACCACGTATGGGACATTGGCATTGATATGAGCTTTACGTGTAAGACCACGTCTGGGACGTTGGCATCGATATGAGCTTTACGTGTAAGACCATGTCTGGGACATTGGCATCATATTGATTCGTGTAAGATCTTATCTGGGATAGTGGCATCGATATCTGAGTGCATGTAGGACCTCGTCTGGGACGTTGGAATTGTACGACTATTCCGGGCATTCTGAGTATCCTATTAGATTCATAAAGGTTCAACGGGCAAGTCTAAAACGCGAATGACAAATCTGATCTTTGATAGATTAAGTAAATGAATGTCTGATTCAGGTACATTGATTATACACCAAATGTATATATAAGGTAAGTGACTATGTGTTTTACAATGATCGATTGGAAATATGTCACATGAAAGCATATATGAAAAACTATGTGTCTTAGATTCTTGAATTGATAAATGTGGCAATTTGGCCAAGAATATGAATCAAAGTATAAATGTGAGAAATTTACCTTGTAGAAGAAATGTGCCAATGTGGTTATATGTTTACATGCTTTACATATCAAGTTTGTCTATGTATTGACTTACTAAGCTTTTGGAAAGCTTACTCTGTGTGTGTTTAATCTATTTTATGGGTCGTCAAAGCTACTGAAGGCTTGGGACCGTCAAGGATCGTCATCACACTACTAATATCATTTTGGTACACCTTGGATATGTTTATAGCTAGATATGGCATGTATAGGCTAGTTCTTGTTATGAGTTGTAAAGTGAACTTAGTAATGTTATTTGGCTAGTTACGTTTTAGTATTATGCCTTGATGAACTGGTATGTGATGTTGTTTTGGCAAGGTTTAATGTCCATGAATTAGTCAAGTTTTTGGTTTGTTTAATGATGAAGATATGCTTTGGCTATGTATATGTTTTGTCTTGAAGGATGGCATGAATGAATTAGATCTTGAATGCATGGTTTGAATGGGTAAATTAGTATGTTTTTCGTTGCTATATGTTCATGAAATGGGATGATATATGTTGCTTGTAGGTTTGACCCTTATGGGTGGCATTTTGGCCTTGTAAATGGCCTATTCTTTCATGCTGTTTTGTTTATGGGAAGAAGCCACCTAGTTTCAGCTTGCCTGTTCTTTTTATTGTTGACCGAAACTTCAAAGAGCATTAAGGCCATTTGTATTTTATTCTTTTTCTCCCTATTTGCTAGCTTGGCCGAATCTATCACCTTTCACAAACTTCTTCTTTTATTTTGTGTTAGCCGAATATCTCATCTCCATTTGAGAGCTTTCATTCTCTTCTCTTTAGCTTCTCTGTGTTCATTCAAATCATCATCTTCCCCAGGACCAATCTTTATTCTCATTAGTGACAAAAGCCGAAACCTCTCTACTATTGATCACCATTGCTGAATCTTTCAGTCTCTCACTCTCTCTTCTATTTCGCAAATCTTTGAGGTCGAATCTTCTAAAGTGGTCCCGTGGACTACTTTCTTGTAGTTCCTTTAAGCGGGCATTAGTAGTAAGCAACGTGTAGGGGTAAGAATTTTCTATCCTAGCAATCGGTTTGGGTTCTCTTTTTATTAGTGTGTCGAAATCATGTAGTTAGGCCTTAGGGATGGCCGAATATTCTTTAAGCCATGTTATGTGTTTCTGTTGAAGGTAGCCAACGGTAAGGAGGCTTAAAGGATTCATTCGGGATTCGATTCATCAAGGTAAGTGATATGTGGTATTCGGCCAAGGGCCTTTTTCTTAGATTATTGCTAACAGCCGATTCTAATAGTGGTTAAGAAGGATCTCGACAACTTCAGGATTAAGTGACAGTTTCGGGATTTGGATAAGCAAGGTAGGTGGTTTGTGATATTCGGCCATAGGCCATATTTGGTATTAATATTAGCCGATTTTTGACTAAGATTGTTTAGGGGCAAATAGACAGGAATAAGTAAAGCCTTCGGGATTCAAGTACATTTCGGTAAGGGTACTTAGTAAGTACAGATTTGATATATTTGGATTAAGACGTTAACGATTAACCATTTGGTTCTGATTAAGTATTGTTGATGGAGGCGAATACCAGCCGAGGAGAGAAAGGGGTAGTCCCTATCCCTAAGTTTAAGAGGAGATCGATCTCTGATATGTGCGAAAGTGGCCACTTGGGGTGTGGGGCGTGACAGAAGCGGGGACTATAGGCAGATAGCTGTAGTTCCGCTTAGTGATAGCATCGGTATCGAGAGCGTAGTGCTTCAAGTTATCAGGTGTGTGATTAACCCACCGTTTTCCGGGTATATGATTATATTTACATGTGTTATGTGTACACTAATAAGTGCAGTGGCAATTATGAAATGGATACCCTTAAGGGGTATGTCGATAATCAGGTCAGTATCAAATCGGATGGAAATATGGCTATTAATGTGTATATGTGTGAATATGCCAATGAGAATATGATTGTATGCCTGAATAACATGTACATACATTATTTATCATGACATTATTATATGTTGCATGTGCATGGGATGGGATATGAATGTGAAAGAAGGATAGGGTGTACATTTATGTACGTGGTTGATGTTAGCTACAAGCTACATCGTGGATTGGCAGTGAGTGAGGTCACGTTGTGGATTAACTGTGATTTATTTCACGTGGTTTGATGAGTGGCTATGTGCCTCATCGTGGTTGGTATAGGCTTTGTGCCATATCGTGGTTTGATGAGTGGCTATGTGCCTCATCGTGGTTTTGATGTTAGCTACGAACTACATCGTGGATTGGCGCTGACTGAGGTCGCGTTGTGGATTATTTGCGATTTGGTCCGCGTGGACAACATTAATTGCCAAATTGGTGTGTAGAGGCTAGAGGGTTGATTTAGTAATCCCCTAGTGTGTGGTGGCTGGATACGGGGGTGTGTAGAGGATGGACCCTAGGCTGGGTTGGGTGCACTTTGCATAAACATGTGTGATGTGTGGATTGGTGTGGTTATGGGCCAAGCCCAATATGTGGAATTATGTGGATAAATTGCCTTATTATCTGATATGTGGTTCGATGTGGCTGTGGGCTAAGCCCACGTGGGTGGATATCTGTGGACTAATTACACACTGAGTCTGTATGACTCACCCAAATTTTTACCAACATCGCAGGTGATACGTGAATCTTGGACCGGGCTGGAGGAGAAATAAAGGTGTCCATGCAGAAGATGTCTTATTTGTTATACGCATTTTATATTTTCAGTACTTTCAATTATGTATTTATTGTATTAAGGGCCGCCTAAAGGGTTTGAGTATTTTTAATATGTTTAAGCTGGATTGATAATTTAATTATTATTTGGAAATGTTTTATTTTCGACAACTTACATCTTAAAAACCGGTATTTAAGTTTTGAATTCGGATGTTTTATAACCACCTAAATTTACATAGAATTTTAGATATATAATGTTTTACAAACGACAACAACTTTTTACGTTTTCACCCTTAAGTAAATTATCTTTTTAAACGTTTTCATTAGTGACATACCAGATCCGGTCAAGGCTCATAGGCCGGGTATGGGGTGTTACAGTTTGGTATCAGAGCCCGGTTCAAAACTCAGCTTTGAGGGTTTTGGGCCTAAAAACATTTTTCAAAGATGGGCTTTTCAAAAACATAGATTTTTCATGAACTTTTTCAGGTTTATTCTGGCATGGCACCTGTATCTCCGGCTCAAAGTCCTCCAGGTAAGTACCCCTAATTACTGAAGTGATTTGTATATGTGAACTTGATGGGCAATATGGGAATGTAGATTAGTGGATCAGGAGCTATTAAACCCTAGGACTAGTCTACTCCAACACAAAAATGCATAAGACTTAAGTACAACCAAACAAACCTGTGAGAAAGTCGCCGAGTTAGGGTGTGGCAACAGTTGTGCACATGTCTAGGAGTGGATTCGGTAAGAACTTGGTATTTAAGCAGTCCTAGTGACTCACCTCCTCTTTACACGAATCCTACCTGGTGCGTAATAACGGTTCACCCTAACCAAGAGGACTTATTCACCGGCTAAACTCGATAATTAAAACCCAAAAGGGACCTGCTACATTATTTTATAAAAACCCTAGTTTTTAAAATCACCAAATCACCCCTTTGATTGTAAACACTAAATTAGATTTTGAAAACATTTTCGAGATATTCCTGATTTACAAAATTAGCCAAATACCCCTAGGTTGTAAATTACTAAAATGCCCTTGGTTTAAAAAAAATTACCATACTACCTTTGACTTTTACTAAGATATTTTTCAAAGTACCAGAAACCCCTATTTTGCAAAATATTAAGATTCCCTGATTTGGAAAATTTACTAAATTACCCCTGATTTACGAAGTTACCAAAATAACCCCGATTTTGGAAATTTCTGCAATACCTTTGATTTGTAAAAATTTTCAAATATCCACGAGTTTTGAAAATTTTGGAATGCCTCGATTTATAAAAGTTTTCGAATTAACCCCAATTTATTACGAAAATGCCCCTGTAGGATGAATTACGAAATTACCCCTGGGGTTGGGAACGGATAAAAATGCCCATAGTAATGTGTGAATGTTGTTGATGAAAGTGAATGTGACTCTCTGAATTATAATAGTAAGCTTGAGCTGAAACTTTGGTTGATCGAAAGAACTACTTTTAAACACTTCTCTTCATAAAATTTGTTCGCCGATAAACAGTGGAACAAAATGCTAACACATAAAACTTTTTAATCAGATTAAATTGCAGAGGATCAAGATAAGATAGGAGGAGATGATGCAGTATCGCAGGCTATGCTGCGAGTACTAGAGCGAATGGCAGGAGCTAGTGTGGGAAATGGAGTTCGGAAGTCAGTGTCGGAGAGACGTAGGTCAAACGGAGCCAAGGTTTTTAGAGGAGTATCAGGGATGGCTCCGAATGTAGCGGAGTATTGGTTAGAGGCAGTCGAAAAGATAATGGATGATTTGGATCGTGCAGCGGAGGAAAAGGCGAAAGTCTTTGTTTATTTGCCGAGGATGAGGCCTATCGGTGGTGGCTTACTGTCAGACAAGGTACCCCTGCAGATCGAGTGGATTGGGAGTATTTTAAGATTAAGTTTGAAGGGAAATATGTTAGAGCTAGTTATTTAGACTCGCAAAGAAAAGCGTTTCTAAACTTGGTCCAAGGAAGTAAGTCGGTAGCAGAGTACGAAGCGAAATTTGTGCGGTTGAGCCAGTATGCTAAGGGGATCGTGGCTACTGATTATGAAAGGTGTGTCCGATTTGAAGATGGGTTGCGAGATGAGCTGCGGGTGTTGATTGCTCCGCAGAGAGAGAGGGACTTTGCTATTCTAGTAGAGAAAGCTCGGATAGCTGAAGAAGTTAAGAGGACTGAGAGACAGAATCGAGATAAGGATAGGAACTGGAACAAGAGGAGTTTTGGACCGTCAATGTCATCTGGGGATTTCCAGAAAAGACCAAGGACCGAGAATTTTGTACGTGCACCTGTATCAGTTGCTGAGAATCGGAGCCATCCATGTGCTCGGTGTGGGAGAGCTCATGCAGGAGAGTGCTAGGGAAATAGTAAGGAATGTTTCCGGTGTGGGTCTAAGGCTCATTTGGTTAGGAATTGTCCTCAAGTGTTGGATAGGGCTCGAACGGTAGGTCAAGGTTATATGCAGCCGGGCAGAGGTGGTCGGCAAGTGACGAGGGGTCGTGGTCTGAACCATGGAGGAAATGGTTCTGGCCGAGGTTGTGAAACACCAAGTAGAGGTGCTGAGGGTTTAGATACGAGACAACCAAGGTTGGTTTAGGTAGTCAGCCGTCGCGAGGAGGAAGATGCGCCAGATGTGATAGCGGGTACGTTCCTTGCTTCTGGAATGCCCTTTATTGTCTTGTTTGTTATAGAGTTAGCTCATTCTTATAAGGCTAGTGAGGTGGTTGGAACCTTGAAGGTGAACTTTGAGATCGTATCTAAGAAGATGACCGTATTTAGTCCTTTAGGGCGACCAGTGGTAGTAGATAACCTTTTTAAGTAAGTGCTTTTAGCGGTTTAGGGAATAGTAGTGACCTTTGCTTAGTTTAGCCAAGTAATTTCGAGGACGAAATTATTTTAAGGAGGGTAGAACTGTAACATCCGTGATTTAGGGGTTATGCTGTTAGTGCATAATTCAAGTGATAGTGGGCCTAGTGTGTGTTCGGATGTGTTTTATGGGTTTTAAGAACCCTAGGATGTAGGAGAGTGCCTTAGAAAAATATTAGATTTTAAGTTAGTAGGGGGAGCTGGGTTAAGGAGGCCTTAAGGAAATTTGTGAGGGAATTTGGACATAAGATTGGGCTTGGTAAAGTAGCATGGGGGCGCCACTTAGGGCCTTGGTAGGTGACGCCTCAAGCAAGTGGAGAAGGGCTCAGGTTCGAGTCATGTTGGCAGCAGGGGAGTGTGCCTTTATTTTGCATTTTTGGCGTCAAGAAAGGGGGAAGGTGTTGGACGGCAAATGGGACTTTAAAAGATGAGGATAAAGACTTGTTTTCTTCTTTTAAAATTCGGCTAAGGTAGGTGGGTGAAGGTTGGACTCATTCAAACTTTTTGAATGAGTGCTGAAGAGAGAAAATATGAGAAAATCGTGGGATAAGGGTGAGGTGAAAGCAATGGCCGAATATAGGACTCTAGGGGTAGCATTTTCGATTTGAATATGG
This sequence comes from Gossypium bickii, assembly GCA_025503065.1. Taxonomy (NCBI): domain Eukaryota; kingdom Viridiplantae; phylum Streptophyta; class Magnoliopsida; order Malvales; family Malvaceae; genus Gossypium; species Gossypium bickii. The sequence goes on along the minus strand of CP106710.1, from coordinate 63,267,826 downwards.
TGGTAGTGTGTGCCGAAATTTAGCCTTAGTGTGTGTACCGAATTTTGTTCTTTCTTCTCTCTTTCATGCCGTTTTCTTTATGGGAAGAAGCCACCTAGTTTCGGCTTGCCTGTTCTTTTTATTGTTGACCGAAACTTCAAAGAGCATTAAGGCCATTTGTATTTTATTCTTTTTCTCCCTATTTGCTAGCTTGGCCGAATCTATCACCCTTCCCAAACTTCTTCTTTTATTTTATGTTAGCCGAATATCTCATCTCTATTTGAGAGCTTTCATTCTCTTCTCTTTACCTTCTCTATGTTCATTCGAATCATCATCTTCCCCAGGACCAATCTTTATTCTTATTAGTGACAAAAGCCGAAACCTCTCTACTATTGATCACCATTGCTGAATCTTTCAGTCTCTCACTCTCTCTTCTATTTCACAAATCTTTGAGGTCGAATCTTCTAAAGTGGTGCCGTGGACTACTTTCTTATAGTCCCTTTAAGCAGGCGTTAGTAGTAAGCAACGTGTAAGGGTAAGAATTTTCTATCCTAGCAATCGGTTTGGGTTCTTTTTTTATTAGTGTGTTGAAATCATGTTGTTAGGCCTTACGGATGGCCGAATATTCTTTAAGCCATGTTATGTGTTTCTGTTGAAGGTAGCCAACGGTAAGGAGCCTTAAAGGATTCTTTCGGGATTCAATTCATCAAGGTAAGTGATATGTGGTATTCGGCCAAGGGCCTTTTTCTTAGATTATTGCTAATAGCCGATTCTAACAATGGTTAAGTAGGGATCTCGACAACTTAAGGAGCAAGTGACAGTTTCGGGAATTGGATAAGCAAGGTAGGTGGTTTGTGATATTCGGCCATAGGCCATATTTGGTATTATTATTAGCCGATTTCTGACTGAGATTGTTTAGGGGAAAATCGATTGGAATAAGCAAAGCCTTCAGGATTCAAGTACATTTCGATAAGGGTACTTAGTAAGTATAGATTCGATATATTTGGATTAAGACGTTAACGATTAACCATTTGGTTCTGATTAAGTATTGTTGATGGAGGCGAATACCAGCTGAGGAGAGAAAGAGGTAGTCTCTATCCCTAAGTTTAAGAGGAGATCAGTCTCTGTGGTACGAGAGTGGCCACCGGGGTGTGGGCCAGTAGCAGGGCAGGACTATATGCAGATAGCTATAGTTTCGCTTAGTGATAGCATCGTTATCGAGAGCGTAGAGCTTCAAGTTATCAGGTGTGTGATTAACCCACCGTTTTTCGGGTTGATTTAGTAATCCCCTGGTGTGTGGTGGCTGGATACAGGGGTGTGTAGAAGATGGACCCGAGGCTGGGTTGGGTGCACTTTGCATAAACATGTGTGATGTGTGGATTGGTGTGGTTATGGGCCAAGCCCAATATGTGGAATTATGTGGATAAATTGCCTTATTATCTGATATGTGGTTCGATGTGGCTGTGGGCTAAGCCCACGTGGGTGGAAATCTGTGGACTAATTACACACTGAGTCTGTATGACTCACCCAAATTTTTACCAACATCGCAGCTGATACGTGAATCTTGGACCGGGCTGGAGCAGAAATAAAGGTGTCTATGCAGAAGATGTCTTATTTGTTATACGCATTTTATATTTTCAGTACTTTCAATTATGTATTTATTGTAATAAGGGCCGCCTAAAGGGTTTGAGTATTTTTAATATGTTTAAGCTGGATTGATAATTTAATTATTATTTGGGAATGTTTTATTTTCGATAACTTACATCTTAAAAACCGGTATTTAAGTTTTGAATTCGGATGTTTTATAACCACTAGATTTACATAAAATCTTAAATATATAATGTTTTACAAACGACAACAACTTTTTATGTTTTCACCCTTAAGTAAATTATCTTTTTAAACGTTTTCCTTAGTGACATACCAGATCTGGTCAAGGCTCGTAGGCCGGGTATGGGGTGTTACAGGACACACGGGGGTGTCTAGTAGCCGTGGAGAGCACACGGTCTCCTCCTACGGGCGTGTCTCCCCTGTTTTTTAGAAAAGTTTAAAATTTTCGTGACATTTCATATGTGTTTCAGTCTAGTCCCGACCCGACTTCTAAGCATGATTAAGGTCTTGAGGACTTGTTTAAGGGATATTATGTCTGAGAATGATAATTGAGTGTATGTTTTTGTCTGTGAATATTTCTGATCTGTCCGGTAATGCTCCTAACCTTAATTCGGCGACGGACACGGGATAGGGGTGTTACAAATTTTATAATGGAATTTGTAAGATTTGGGTTGAATAAGCTCATGAGTGTGTAGTTACAGAAGTCTGTATTCAAAATATTAATAACGCGGTCAGAAAAGAGATTGAATCAGCAAATGAAGACAGTATTAAAGGATATATTTGATAGTTCTAAAAACTATTCAGATTATGTAAAGTCACTGTTACAGAAGAAGTTAACTCCGATTAAATGACCTATTCAGGTATGTTATCTAAAGAAAGTATTAATTGAAAGCTTCTCTGGATTGATTTCTGTTACTGATGGGATATTATGAATTTAATGATGACAGAATTAGACAGTTGAATAATGTTTGAATTGTATTGATGGCTGAGTGCAGTGGTTATGTTATAGTCAGGCAATTACTATGACTTCTTCTGGGCATTCTACGTGTACAATTATCCTCAGAAACATATGTAGATGTTTAATTTCAGAAGGAATTCTTATCGTATGAGAACATTAGCTAAACATATTAATAGATGAAAGTATCGTTGGTCTGTTTGGGTTATGTTCGACATTACTATGTCTTTCTCTTGTTTTTATTCCCTAGTGTGAATATTAAAAAAAAAATTTGACGGTAAAATTTGTATAAGTTTAATATTCTGTTTCTACTGGCTATTGTTCTGTTGTATATATGTGAAGATTATATGGTTTCTGTTACTGTGGGTTTCAGTATTTATGGGTGACATTGTTCTTTCTGGACATTTTTTGGGATATCATCGAAATTGATATTATTCTATATGGGTTATAATTTTTCCGATATTTTTGTCTAACTTCAGATGTTGAAATTTCGCAATCCTAGTTTTCTTATGATTCTATGTGATTATCTGTAAGAAATATCTATTTGACGAAAATGGATATATCTATTATATGATTATAATTTCTCGATTGAAATGTGAGAGTATAGTGGTATCGTCCTTAGAGTTATAGAAATTGTGTTTCTACAATGGTTACTATTAAAATCGTATTTGATTTTCTTCTATGTTCAAATGTTTTATTAATGGTCAGGATATTATCTATCGTTACAGTCAAGACGTCAGTCTAATTATGATAATATGATTTCTATTTGATGGTTGTGGCTTCTGTATAATGATATGTCTGGGTTGTCCATTTTAACGAGAAGAAAAAAAATTTCTTTGAAAAGATTGATTCAGTGATTTATTTTGACTTGAATTATTTGATTGAGAAGATGATTGAGTTATATGTGTTTGAATCTATCCACTGGACTGGAAATAAACTTTGAATGTACGTATGTGATTTGGGGGATAGTCTGGAAAAATAATTTGTATTCTTGAATATTTAATATAGAATTATATCTATTGGAACAATTCTATTTGAGAAATGTTGTGGTAAATTAAAGTTAGTTCGAATGTCAAAGCTTTCTTTTGCATGAAGACATTATCAACCGAAATGTCAGTTCTGATTCTGCTTGAGTTGAATAAAGAGTTTATGATTTTCAGTCATATATTATCGAATGGTTTGAAATGTCTTCTAATACAAGAATATGCATAGATATCTTGTGATTCTATACAGTTAAAGCTGCATAAAAAGAGTTATGTGACATATTTGATGACTATAAGAGTTTAAAATATTTAATGTCAAAGAAAGATCTGAACTTGGCACAGCAAAGTTAGCTTGAATTGTCAATAAAATTTTGAGTCTGTAAGTGATTTTTATCCGAGGAAATTGATTATAGTTTTGGATGTTTTGATTGGATGATGAATACGTGATCGATCTTATGAGGTAATGAACAGTTGTTAGCTGAATTAGAGGCTAAATAAATGTTTATTTAGTGAAGTTGTGAAATTTTGAAATGTCTCAGTGAATTATAAGTTAAATAGTGGTTTAGCAAAAATTGATTTCTGATTCAGAACCTCAGATGTGGTATCGATGATTATTTGTTACTTTGAGATTGAGAGTGTATACTAAAAAGCTCTACAAATATACAACTGCTACCAGAAACTCTCAGTGGTAGTTTGTTTGTTCATATGGGATTAACAAGATGCACAATAGTCCGTGTTATGATATCGATGATGGGTGTGAAATGTGATTTTCTGACTTTGTTGATTATAGAAATGAAGGGTAGATGAATTTTGTATCGGGATTATCTTTATCATTGAAAAAGATAGAGTTATCTAATATACAGTTAACTGTCTAAGGAAATCTCTCTATACGTATAGATTTTTTCTTTTGATAACATAGTTGAGTTATCTGTTTCTGTGTTGGTAAGTCTGTTTATGGTGTCAGTTATTATTGTTTTGGATTGAGATCTGAAACTCATATGATAATTTTGATAGAGATTACAGTAACCTGTGAGTATGAAATTGCATTGAAATTGGGAAACACAAACCAAGTTCTCGAAATATTTATTTGTCACTGTGTTTTAGAGTTTTAAAGAAACTAAGGAAGAATATTACTGTTGGATAAACTATCAAGTGAGTATAAAGGTGACATTGTATGAGGTATCGTATGTGGCATTTATTTAACTTAGTTATTTCAGGATTGAGCTTTGCGGGAAAATGATCCACGGAATTAATATCGTTAGAGGAAATGAGTAGAAAATGAAAACAATTTAATACAATTATAACCAGTCTCTGTAACAACCCGGTTTAGGCCCTAGTCGGAACAATGGTTTCGAGACCACAAATCTGAGGTTGGAATAATATTTTAATATTTTTTTTGGTGTTATTCATATGTGATTGAGCATGTGTGAAAATTCTGTGTGAAAATTTTATCGATTGTGTGCTGAATTACGAAAAAAGACTTAATCGCGTAAATTGTAAAAGCTGTGTATTAAAGTGCTACATTGCCATGGCTTTTTAAATGAGGGGTCCTAATGTTGTAAATGGACCATTCATAGTGGAGATGGACATAAATGGGTATATATTAAGAGAATTTATAATGTTTTAATGAAGGGCAAAATGGTAAACTTTGTTTTAATGCTAATATAACAAAATAAAACTTAAAATTTTTACCATTATGCTCATCCATCCACCGAAAATGAAGAAAAGAAAGAGTTAGGGCCTAAAGCATTTGGCCATTGTTGTTTTTAATCAAGGTATGTGTTTTGATCGGGTTTGGATAATTTTTACGTTTTTGTGATCGTTGCTTAGTGCTCTTTAAAACCCATGCTTCAATTTTGTGAATTGATGAAGATTTTGAGATATGCCATTGATGAACATGTGAACTTTGTTTTGATATATGGTAAAATATGAAAGCTCAGTATGAAATTGAGTAAATTGGGCTAAATTGAGAAAGTGTAAATTGAGGGACTGAAATGTGAAATAAATATAATGGGTGGGCTTGTATTAGCATGAGAAGAATTCGGCTAAGCTAGTGTGAGTAGAAATTTGGTGTATTTTGTGATTTTGTGAATTAAAGACTAAAGTGTCGAAATGTGAAAATGTGAGGGCTATTTTGTAAAATGCCTTAAATTTTTGTGTGAGGACTAAATTGAATGAATTGGTGATTGAATGAGTTGAATTTGAATGTGTTTAGACCAAGAAAGGAGAAATTCAGATCGAGACCGTGGCAAAGACAAAATGCTCGATTAATCGACCGTATCGGTCTTTCGACATCCGAGGTAAGTTCAAATATAGTGCTAGTTGTACACTATATCTATGTTATGGAATTTGAAAGAATATAAATATATATATATATCTATGAAATTAGAAATGCTATGTGCGAAAATAGAATTAGAGGGTACTAAGTGTGCGAAATTAGAAACGAGACAGAGATGATTAGCACTGTGGGTGCGAAAAGATAGAAGTTTTAGTTTATCAAATTGGCACTGTGTGTGCAATACCGATATAAGTTTAGTTTAACATATTGGCACTAAGTTTGCGGTGATAATTATGTTTCGATTATGAAATTGGCACTAAGTGTGCAAATAAATCAAAGGAATAGCAAAGGTTGAACGAGAGGTGGTATCGAAAAATTGAGTAGCATGAATGATGAGTAACTATGTGTTGAACAAGGTATGTTTGAACCTATGTGGTTGATGATAGCCTAAAAAGTTGAATAAATAGATACTTGAGCATATGGTTGAGATTGATGATAGCTTAATTGTGCATTTATCTATGTGATGGTTGAAATATATATTGAAGTGGTCTTATTGTGTAATATGTATTATATTACGAATGTAACGCCCAGAATTTGGGCCTAGTAGAATTGGGCCTATTGGGCCTTGTGCATAGGAGCGTTTAAAATTTTTGAGAACAAGAGAACGGCACTAGCCAAGTTGTAATGCCCTGAAAATACCGAAGCTCTAAATTTCCGTGCACTGAGGTTGGTATGTAGGAGTAGCACTTAGAATATTATTTTTAAGGTATTATCGGGATTATTTGAAGCCTTAAAGATAGGGAAGATCATAGGGAAACATTTATTTTTCTTGCTTCAGTGGACCCTAGTCTCAGGCATTAGGCCTCTTAAGCAGATTAAGAGAAAATAGGACACAAATGGGCTTGTGGTCCAGTGGCAAGTGGCGTCACTTGGGGAGCTTGAAGGTGGCGTGTTATCAGCTAAGGAGGTCCAATGTTCGAGCATTAGGAGAGGTATTTTTGGAGTGTTTTATTTTGCATAGGTGGACGGCCAGAATTGTGTTGAATATGAACTCTTGCGTTGGAGTGTTTGAGTGGTAAGGGGAATTGGTAATGGAGGAAAATTCGTATAAGGCTAAGGTGTTATCAGGAGAAAAGTTAGGAGATGAGGAGGGGGAGGAATTGGTGCCGAATGGGACTGTGGGGAAAGGAGTATTCAGCTGGTGGCTATAAAAGGAGAGGGTCGAATGTCTTTGGAGGGTTCTTTGAGTTCCAATAGTTTTTTTCCTTGCTTCTCAATTGATTTCTTTTGTGTCGAATCACCATCATCTCTTTATGTTGAATTCTTTTGAAGGGCTCTTTCGGTTTTCAATACTTTTCTCTTCTCTCCCATTCTATTTTTCCATAGCCGAATTCTTTCATTGCCAAGTTACCACCATCTTTTCCTTGCTAATAGTGCCGAATCTTTATGGTTGTTCCTCCATCACAAATCGATTGTTACCCACTCTCAGTCAAGTGTTAAAAGCTGGATCTAGTTAATAGCTGTCCAAGCTACTGGATCAAAAAGGGATTTGGTAAGTACTCGGTTAACCTCTTTTGTACGTTTAGCTAAAAGCCGAAGGGCTATCTAACTTCTCATTGTTGTTAATCATGTATTAACAAGGGTAAGGTTCAGAGATCGCAACTGTGGTAAGGATCATTAGCAAAGTGTAAGTGTACTCAACTCGATTATGGTTTAAGTGAGTGGCCGAATGTATATGATCTATAGGGGTGACTTTTGTGGATCACGAGTCACTCGAATTATTGATGGTGTATGTGTGAGTGCAAATCTAGGGGATACTCCTGATTAGTAGCTAAGGAAGGGCTATTACCTAGTGGCACACGGTAAGGTTACGGTACGGCTTCGGCTTTTGGTAAATGTTTTGATTTAGTGATTGATTGAAGGCTGGTTGGTTGTAGGTTCGAGGCTAAGGATAGTATAGCATGTCGCAGAAACCAGGTGTGTACAAACACTACATACACGATATCGGCAATGCTGGAAAGCTGGAAAAGTTGAAAGTGGCTAAATGATCCCAGTGGGCCCTGAGGCTAAGATTGATGAAATTGGTTGGATGGTTATACAAATTGAGTTAGTCATGCATGTTACATGATCTGGAATTAATTTGGGACCAATAGGCCATATGGATGAGATTTGGGCCTAATGGGCCGTAAGAATGTGATTTGGGCCTGATGGGCTTTATGGGGACGTAGACAAGTATGCTAGGGTTTAATGGACTTTATGCCTAGTTCTGAATAGCTCTTAAACCGCATAAGACTTAATCTAATAATTAAACATGTCCGTGGACAAGTCGTTGGGTTAGAGTATGGTAACAGACATATGCATGTCTAGGATTGGATCTAAGGAGAGCTTGGTACTTAAGCGGTCCTAGTGGCCAACCTCCCCTTCTCTGGAATCCTACCTAGTGCATAGTGTCTATTCACTTTAGCCGCAAGGACTTGTTAATGGGTCAAAGTTCATAACTAAAACCCGAGAGGGACCAAATAGCCCCAGTTTATGAAATTACCGAAATACCCCCAATTTATGAAATTACTGAAATACCCCCAGTTTGTGAAATTATTGAAATACCCCAATTTGCAAAATTACTAAAATACCCTCGATTTGCCAAATTACTAAAATACCCCTAATTTGGAAATTACCAAAATATCCTTATATTTGCAAAATTACTAAAATACCCCTAAATTGTAAAATTACCAAAATACCCTTGATTTGCAGAAACATCCCTGATTTACAAAATTTCCAAATTACTTCTGTTTTGTAAAATTACCTAAATACCCATATAGGGTAGAATTACGAAAATACCCTGGGTAGTGAAATGACTAAAATACCCCTAAGTGTTTAATCTGTGAAAATGTGTGTTGCATTCACGAAATATTATGTTGCACTTGGGTGGGTTTTGATGATACGGAAGAAGATATGTGAAGATCGCATAGTCGTTTGACGACTGTGGATCCACCAGTGGCTTTAGGCCCATAATAGCAGCTTTGCTGCAACGTTTGAGTAGTGCCACTGTTTGTGCTACCTTTGGTGTGTAGGGATGGGTGGGTTGATATTTATATCCCCACAAGTGCGTAAGGTTGGAAGGGAAATGGTGTGTAGGGTTGGATTTGGGATAGGTACATTGCATTCATGTGATTCTGATGTAGTATGAGGTGATTGTGGGCTAAGGCCCAAGACCACTGATTTTGATAGGGCTTAAGCCCAATGTAATGTTTGTATGTTGATTTGATTGCCATGGGTCGTACACACTGAGTTTTGAAACTCACACCCTTTTTATTAAATGTTTCAGGTGTCCCTCAGTAGACGGCTCGACGTGGGAGAGGACTCGGAGATGGCCACACTATAAGTTACTTAGAAGTTTTTGCTTATTTGATTTCGAATGACTTATTTTCAATTATTTCGTTTGTAATAAGGCCTTGTATCTCCAATTTGATTTTACGTTTGAGTTTCCTTATGTTTTCAACTGTTTAATTGTTAGACTTGAATAAATTTCTAAAAGTTTAAACATGATTTTCCAAATACTTAAAATCATGGGCTTTTATCATTGCTTAACAAGATCTTAAGGATTTTTGGGCTTTTAGGCCTTAAATTTAAACTTAGCAAATTTTTTTTGAGTGGTGCCTTTGATGTGACATTCTCGGATTCGGCCATAACGTTTGGGTCGGGTTTGGGGGTGTGACAACGAACTTACTAATCTTTGAAAGCTTACTGTGTGATTTGTTTCTCTATTTTTCAGTGTCAGCAAAGTTAGCTTGGATCCGAGGATCGTCAGCATCTCTATCACACTATCGGCAATCTATTTTGGTACTTTTGAAGATGTGTATATTTTTAATATGGCATGTATAGGCTAGTTGTTTGAAATATGTTTGAGATGTGTAAATAGCAATGTGATGTGGCTAGATAAATGTTGGTAATATGCATGAATGATTTTAGTATATGAAGTATGTTTTGGTATGTCTTGATGGCATTACAATGGTCTTAAAAATGGTAAATTATTGATGGATTAATGCCATAGTGATTTAGTGAAATTATGGATGGATCATGCTTGGTTTTACATGTGAATTGGTTGAGCTATTTTGAAATACCCCAAACCCGACCCACAAGTCCCGACCGGATCTGGTATGTTCCTTAAGTAAAACTTTCATAAAATCTCACTTGGTCATCTTGAAAAAAAAAATATGGTGATTTTGAGGAAAATAGATTTGCTTTGTGATCAAGTTGAAAATCCTGTTGTTATTAAAATTTGTATTTCCTTAAAATGTTACCCTTAAGTTTCAAAAATTACAAGTTAAGAGAAATGTCACCTTTTGGAGCCAATTATTAAGTTGAAAATCGTAGGTGTTTAAATGTCAAACTATTTGAAGTTGTTTTACGAAAAATGTTCATCATTTGTTTGATATTGACCGTAACAGAATTAAAATAAAAACGCATAAACAAAACAGTTAAATAGTGGCCTTATTACAACAAAATAAAACCAGAAATAAATCCCGAAAACATAATAGGAAAACGTGATAAGTTCAAAAGGTAGAAAAACCCGAAAAAACTGAGTTTGAGCATGGCCACCACAAAGTCCCCGCTGACCCGATCCAAATCGCTAAGTATCACCTGAAAAAGATATCCCACGAAGGGTGAGTCAACAAACTCAATGTGTAACAATTACACTAAAAGCCCAAACGATCATAGCCTTAATTTAACATTTTGGCAAAGCCCTTTTTATATCATACTTGGCCATAAGCCCATAACATAGTATATCGAATCATGTCATATTAAATCACATGTACATATAAAATGAAATGCAATCCCGAGCCCACCTAGATATCCGTCCTCTACATACCACCCGTACCAGCTAGTCACACCGTGGGGATTACTAAATCGACCCTCCATCCGCTACACACCATCGAAGGCAGTCGCTGCAGTCAACTGGACATCGCCCTTACAATCGTGGCATAGCCACCAGATAATGTGATAGAGTCACCAGATTCGTAATATGTGACATAGTCACCGGATACATAATATGTGACATAAGTCACCGGATAATGTGGTAAAACCACCGGAACACTTCCCCTTTAACAATATCACCCATATGCCCATGTAACATACATATTAATCAGATATCATGCAATATACCTTACCTCAGAGTCATATCGAAATCACACATATTTTCATTTCAATGCTTGCAAACATTACTAACAGACTATTAAAGGGGTATCGTACCTGAATGCACTGTACCATTGAATGGTACCCTTAGCCATGTTACTCGTATTTCCATTAGCACATATTTAATATTATCGCTATTAATCTATCGAGAATTAATGTAGGGTTACACACCTGATAACAACGAGAACTACGCTCTCGATCTCATCGACACATTTTCGCTAACAGTGCGGGGATAACAAATGGATCGCTTATCCCTTTAGGTCTTGCCGCCCACACCGGTGGCCAATCACGAACATTAAAAACCGAGCGTTTCTTGAATTTAGGGGTAGGAACTACCCATTTCACTCCTCCACTGGTACTCACATGTATTGAAGAACACTTAATCAAAACCAATTAATTAACATACGAGATCCAAACGAATATAGTTTTTAACTTAAAACACCCTTACCGAAAAGATTTGAATCCCGAGACTTCTCCTTATCCCTGTTGAACTGCCCCTAAAAGATCATAGTCAGAATCGGCTAACCTTAATAGACAATATGGCCTTTGGCCGAATACTTCAATATCCCTTACCTTGCTCGTCTAGATCCCGAAACTGTCACTTGCCTATGGAGTCTGTCGAAATCCCTATATGGTGTATGTTAGATTTGATTATAACAATTAGTGAACCAAAGTAAATGGCCTTTGGCCTAAGATCACATTTTACTTACCTTAGATATTCAAATCCCGAATGATCTCCCCCTAATCGTCGGCTACAGAAGAACCCCAAAACTTCCCTTCATGGTTTCGGCTAAAGAGAATAGGAGGGATTAGATTCCTAGATTTTGGCTAATCAAAAAGAAAAAAAGAAAGAAAATCGAATGACAGCTGATCCTTACCCCTAACGTTGAGATTGATTACACCCTTGCTTGGAAACACAGAGAGATTAAGCTACTTTGAAGGAGAAATAGGTGAAGAAATCGGCTAAGGCTAGATGTGCTTTCGGTTTAAAGACAGGTGAGCAACCGGATATGGAGAAATATGGGATGGAGAAGAAAGATGAAGAAGTGTTGGTGCGGCACAAAAGAAAACAAAATAAGAGAAGAGGTGCTTGGAGTTCCTGAAAGTTGCGGCAATGAAGAAATAAGATGAAAGAGAGGTTCGGCCTAAGTGAAATAAAGAGAAGAAGATGCACAAATGGTTTCGGCTTTTGGTCAAGAAAGAAAATAGTGCACAAGTGATCTCCTATTTCGGTTCCCAAAAGAAAAAGCACATAAGCTTTCTAGACAAAGAAATTGCACAAAAGAATGCCTAAACCTCACTATGTATATTCGGCCTCCTCCCCCTTCAACATGACCGAAATTGTCATCCTAGGAGTCCCTTGGCCGGCCAACTCTTCTCCTCTCTCTCAAATCCCTTGTTTTTCTGCTATTTCTTCTCTTCTCCTCTCATTCAAAAGAGTTTGAATGAGTCAACATTTATCTTTCCTCCTTAGCCGAATTTTGAATGAATTTGACTTGATCTTCCACTCATCCAACTAGAGTCCTTGTGCCGTCCACCACTGCTCCTCCTTGCTGCAAAATAAAAGCTCCAAATGCTTCCCCTACTGCTCGAACCTAGGCCCTTCATACTCTCTGTGGCTTCACCCTCCTGAGTTCTAAGTGGCGCCTCCCTTGCCACTTTACCAGTTAAGTTCTTGTGTCTACAAATTTTCTTAAAGCCTATCTTGCTTAGCTCCCCTTTAAGACTTAAAATCCAATATTTTTCTAAGGCATTCACCTACATTCTAGGGTTCCCGAAACCCCCAAAACACATTCAAACCACACATAGGCATGCTACCACATACATTTAAGTTAAAATGCATAACCCCTAAATCCTGGATATTACAGTTCTAACTCCCTTAAAAATAATTTTGACCTCGAAATTACCTGGCGGAAATAGGTAAGGGTATTGCTGTCGCATTGCCTCCTCCGGCTCCTACGAAGCTTTTTCTGATCCATGGTTGCGCCATAACACCTTGACTAGAGGAACTGATTTCCTCCGTAACACCTTCATATCCCGTTCCAGAATCTGAATCGTCTCTTCCTCGTAGGACAAATCTGGTCTTAGCTCTACCTCCTCAACTGGCACTACATGAGATAGATATGACCGGTAACGACGTAGCATCGACACATGAAACACATTGTGCATCTGCTTCAATTCCGAAGGTAACTCTAACTGTTATGCCACTGGTCCAACTCGCTTCAAAACCCGATAAGGTCCTATAAACCTGGGAGTTAACTTTCCCTTGTGACCAAATCTCATCACCTTCTTCCATGGCGAAACTTTTAGAAACACCTGATCTCCCACCGCAAACTCTATCTCCTTTCGCTTAAGATCTGCGTATGACTTTTGCCTGTCAGATGCCTCCTTCAACCATGCCTGAATTACCTTAACCTTTTCTTCGGATTCTGCTACAATCTCCGAACCCAAAACCTGACATTCCCCCAATTCTGTCCAACACGTAGGAGTGCGACACTTCCGTTCATACAGCGCTTCATATGGTGCCATCCGAATACTTGCTTGATAGCTGTTGTTGTACGCAAACTCTGCTAAAGGCAAAAATTCTTCCTAGCTTCCTCTGAAGTCTATCACACAGCCCCTCAACATATCCTCTAACACTTGGATTACTCGCTCAGACTGGCCGTCCGACTGTGGATGAAATGCCGTACTGAAGTCCAACCTGGTGCCCAAAGCCTGATGGAACGCTTTCCAAAATCGAGACGTAAACCTCGGATCCCTATCCGAAATAATTGACACCGGCACTCCATGTAACCTCACAATTTCTGCCACATACAACTTTGTTAACCTCTGCAGAGAATAATCAACTCGCACTGGTATGAAATGTGCAGACTTCGTCAACTGATCCACTATCACCCACACTGAATCCTTCTTAGTAGACGTAAGGGGAAGCCCACTAACGAAGTCCATGGTGATTCTCTCCCACTTCCATTGCGGAATCTTTATCGGCTGAAGCAACTCTGACGGTACTTGGTGTTCAGCTTTGACCTACTGACACGTTAAGCACTCCCCGACAAATTTTGTAACTTCCCGCTTAAGACCAGGCCACCAAAACTGATCCTGTAGATCTCTGTATAACTTACTTCCTCCAGGATGCATAACATAAGGGCTACCATGCGATTCCTAAAGAATTCTCGGCCTTAATTCCTCATCCTTCTGGTATCTGAGACCACCTGACCGAAAACACAAAGACTCCATCACATTCACACCAAAGTTTTCCAATTCCCCATTCTGCACTTGCCGTAGCTTAGCACTTAGATCATCATCTGCCAATTGACTCTCTTTCACTTGGTTTAACCATGTCGGCTTTACTTGCAACTTTGCTAACAAGCTTCCGTCGTCATAAAGACTAAGATGTACAAACATCGCCCTCAGCTCCGACACTACTTTCTGACTTAGGGCATCTGCCACTACATTGGCCTTACCCGGGTGATACTCTATTGAACAGTCATAGTCCTTCAACAACTCCACCCACCTTCGCTGTCTTAAATTCAGCCCCTTTTGAGTCAGCAGATACTTTAGACTCTTGTGATCCGTGTAGATTATCGACTTCTCTCCATATAAATAATGCCTCCACACCTTAAGAGCGAAGACTACAGCTGCCAACTCTAAGTCATGCATCGGATAATTAACCTCATGTGGCCTTAATTGTTGAGACGCATAAGCAACCACCTTCCCGTCCTGCATCAAAACACATCCCAATCCTATGTGAGAAGCATCACAATATACCACAAAATCTTTCCCTGCTTCAGGCTGAATCAAAACCGGAGCTTCTGTCAAAACCTTCTTAAGCCTTTCGAAACTCTCCTGCTGCTTAACTGTCCATACGAAAGGTACCTCCTTCCTCAACAATTTCATCGGAGGTGCCGCTATTGATGAGAACCCTTCGACAAATCTTCTGTAGTAGCCTGCTAACCCTAAGAAACTGCGAACCTCAGCCACAGACTTAGGTGGCTTTCAATCTAACACTGCCTCTATCTTCCGAGGGTCCACCCTTATCCCTTCTGCAGAGACCACGTGCCCTAAGAACGCAACTTCCCTTAGCCAAAATTCACACTTGCTGAATTTGGCATATAGCTTCTTTTCCCTTAACATTTGTAATACTACCCGGAGATGCTCATCATGTTCTTTCTCAGACTTGGAATACACTAGGATGTCGTCTATAAACACAACGACAAACTGATCCAAGTAGGGTTGGAAAACCCGATTCATCATATCCATGAACGCAGCTGGCGTGTTCGTCAATCCGAACGGCATTACTAAGAACTCATAATGCCCATATCTTGTCCGGAAAGCTGTCTTATGGATATCCGCTTCCTTCACTTTGAGCTGATGATACCCTGACCTTAGATCTATCTTTGAAAAAACTGCAGCTCCCTTAAGCTGATCGAACAAGTCATCGATCCTCGGTAAAGGGTACTTGTTCTTGATGGTCAGCTTATTCAACTGTCGGTAATCTATGCACATACGCATAGTCCCATCCTTCTTCTTCACAAATAGAACTGGTGCTCCCCATGGAGACACACTAGGTCGGATAAACCCACGATCAAGTAACTCTTGAATCTGAGCCTTAAGCTCAACCAACTCCTTTGGTGCCATTTTGTACGGAGCGATAGATACTGGCGCTGTACCAGGCAACAAATCAATCCCAAACTCCACCTCACGATCCGGAGGCAACCCTGGAAGTTCTTCCGGAAAGACATCCACAAATTCGTTTACCGTCTTGACCCCTTCCACAGCTGCTTCCTTAGCCTGTAAGGCACTAACAATCATCAGAAAAGCTACACATCCCTTTCTTACCATCTTTTCTGCCTTAAGGGCAGATACTACATTTGATAAGTAATTTCGTCTCTCGCCCATGACCACAACTTCATTGTCATCGGAAGTTCCCAATGACATCCGCTTAGCAGCACAATCCACATTCGCACAGTACTTCACTAGCCAGTCCATGCCTAAGATTAGATCAAATTCCCCGAATGGCAACTCCATTAAGTCAGCCGGAAACTGCATCCCCTGAACCTCTAAAGGCACTTCCTTAAAGAGTTTGTCTACTACTACTGATTACCCTAAAGGACTAAGTACAATCATCTTTCTAGGTATAGTCTCAGAGTTCACATGCAGAGTTCTAGATACTTCACTAGAAATGTATGAGTGAGTTGACCCTATATCTATCAAAGCAATAAAGGGTAACCCAGAAATAAGGAACGTACCTGTTATGACATTAGGTGCGTCACCATCATCCCTCCGACGAACCGCATATACCAGACCTGGTTGTCTTGCCTCCGTGTTACTACTACCTCTACCTGGTGTTCCACGACCTCTACCAAAACCATTACCTTGCCATTCAAACCACGACCCCTCGACGACTGCTGTCCTCCTCTGCCAGCCTGATTAAAACCTTGACCTGCTGGGTGGTTCCTATCTGTATCCATCGGACAATCCCTAATCATATGATCCTTAGACCCATACTTAAAGCATCCCCCTGTCTTCTTCCAACATTCTCCCGGGTGCATCTTTCCACATTGGTTACAAGTACGGTACTGTCCTCCCACAACAACCTGCTGACTTCGCGGCCCATGAACTCTAGGTCTCTTTTGAAAATTCCCGAATGATCCTGAAGACCCATAGTTCCTCTTATTCTGATTCTGGCCTCCATCTCGGTTCCGTCTTTCAGCCCGCTTAACTTCTTCAGCTATCCGAGCCTTATCCACTAAGACTGCAAAGTCTCTTTCCCGCTGCGAAGCAATCAACACTCGCAGCTCATCTCTCAGTCCATCCTCAAATCTGACACATCTCTCGTAATCAGTGGCCACAATTCCCCTGACGTACCGGCTTAACCGTAGAAACTCCGCTTCATACTCCGCTACTGACTTACTTCCTTGCACTAGATTCAAAAATGCCTTTCTCTGCGAATCTATGTAGCTAGCTTCGATGTATTTCCCCTCAAACTTAGTCTTAAAATACCCTCAATCCACTCGATCTGCAGGGGTACCCTCTCTGACAGTGAGCCACCACTGGTAGGCCTCATCCCAAAGCAGCGAAACAGCACCTTTCAGCTTCTCCTCAGCAGTGTAGTCCAGATCATCCATGATCCTCTCGAATGCCTCTAACCAATACTCCACTACATTCGGAGCTACCCCAAATACTCCTCTAAAAACCTCAGCTCCATTTGACCTAAGTCTATCAGATACTGACTTGCGGGCCCCATTTCCCATACTAGCCCCTACCACTCGCTCTAAGACTCGTAGCATAGCCTGCGATACCGCGTCATCCCCTCCTGTCTGCTCCTAAAATTCTGCCCCTATAGCCGGTGGCGGTGCCTCATTTTTGGAACCCTGACCAGACCCAATTGGTTTCGACACAGTCATTCTGCCTCTGCCGCGTCCACAAGTATTGCGACCACGTCCCCTAGAACTCATGTCTACGTCGTGTCTTATCTGTTTTACAAAATTTTTATGCATTATAGTCTTTTCACTTTTTTTGTTTAAAGAGAGTTTTATGCAAAAAAAGACTTAATCAGTGGTTTTTCCGTAGAAGTACACATATACCTAGGGTCCATATCTCTAAAGTATAGTGTCCCTAAATCTATCAACTTAAGTATCATACTTCAGCATACTCAAATCAATTTATCAACAAAAGAACTTACCTGGCGGACCTAGGCCGAGAACTCGGGTGCCATGCTTCCATAAAACTATTTTAACCAAAAGTTAAAAAAAAAACTCATTTGGGCTCCATTTTGAAAATGTTGTGGGCTTCAAAACCCAAGGCCGAGTGTTTAAAATTGGGCTCTGATACCAAGTTGAAACACTCCAAACCCGACCCACAAGTCTTGACCGGATCTGGTATGTTCCTTAAGTAAAACTTTAATAAAATCTCACTTGGTCATCTTGAAAAAAAAATATGGTGATTTTGAGGAAAATAGATTTGCTTTGTGATCAAGTTGAAAATCGTGTTGTTATTAAAATTTGAATTTCCTTACAATGTTACCCTTAAGTTTCAAAAATTACAAGTTAAGAGAAATGTCGACTTTTGGAGCCAATTTTTAAGTTGAAAACCGTAGGTGTTTAAGTGTCAAACTATTTGAAGTTGTTTTACGAAAAATGTTCAGCATTGGTTTGATATTGACCGTAACAGAATAAAAATAAAAACGCATAAACAAAACAGTTAAATAGTGGCCTTATTACAGCAAAACAAAACCCGAAATAAATCTCGAAAACATAATAGAAAAACATGATAAGTTCAAAAGGTAGAAAAACTCGAAAAGACTGAGTTTGAGCATGGCCACCACAGAGTCTCCGCTAACCCGATCCAAATCGTAAAGTATCACCTGAAAAAGATATCCTACGAAGGGTGAGTCAACATGCTCAATGTGTAACAATTACACTAAAAGCCCAAACGATCATAGCATTAATTTAACATTTTGGCAAAGCCCATTTTATATCATACTTGGCCATAAGCCCATAACATAGTATATCGAATCATGTCATATTAAATCACATGTACATATAAAATGAAATGCAATCCCGAGCCCACCTAAATATCCATCCTCTACACACCAGCCGTACCAGCCAGTCACACCGTGGGGATTACTAAATCGACCCTCCATCCGCTACACACCATTGAAGGCAGTCGCAAATGGCTTATTCTACATATATGGCCAAGGGACACAGGCATGTGTCTCTACCATGTGGCTCAATAGGTACTTTGAAGTGTGTCTGGACAGGTTACACGACCGCGGCATACGGGCGTGCTTATTGGTCGTGTGACCAAGTCAGTAGCTAGCTTAAATTCACACAGCCATGGCACACGGGCGTGTCTGGTGGCAGTGTGAACAAGTCAGTATGTATGCTCTGTTTTGGCACGGCCTGGACACATAGGTGTGTCTGGTAACCGTGTGAGGCACATGGTCTGCCCACACGGGTGTGTGACCTCTATATTATTGAATAATGTTTAAAATTTTTGAAACTTTTTGTAAGTGTTCGATTTAGTCCCGACTTCTTTCTAACTCGTGTTTAAGGTCTCGTGGACCTTATTAAGGGACTATAAGATCATGTTGTGATATGTTTTAGTGATGATTGACTATGTGTTGTAAAATGGATGTGAAATGTTTTGATTGTTCGATAATGCCTCTTAACCCTATTTCGGCAATGATTTTGGGTTAGGGGTTTTACATTTTATTGGTATTAGAGCTACGATTTAGTCAATTATCGAACTAACGTAGCGCGTGTGAGTCTAGCTATACATGCCATATATATAATTGCGATAGTGTGATGAGTCCTGACAGTTGAAAATGTGTTTTCGTATAGTAATGGATCCCGATCGAGCAGTTGCTAACGATGTTAAGAGTAACGCGCCTACTCCCGCTCAAGGGACAGCGCCGACCACATCTAGGCCGAATAATAGTGGTGATGGAGGAGAGGCTAAGCAAGCCTTCGTTCGAATGATGAGTGAGTGCTTTTCGAAGTTTGTTCGAATGAATCTGGCTGCTCCACAACCTCCAGCCCCACAAGTACCAGTTGTACCACAAGAGATAGATCCGATCCGTCTGAATAAGCCCCCTATAGATAAGATTCGTAAGTACGGTGCCGAAGAGTTTATGGCCACAGTTGATGATGATGCCGAACGAGTTGAGTTTTGGCTCGAGAATACCATTTGAGTATTTGACGAGATGTCGTTGACCCCTGATCAATGCATTAAGTGTGTAGTTTCCTTGTTAAGTGATACGGCATATAACTGGTAGAAGACATTGATATTCGTGGTTCCGAGAGAGAGAATCACCTGGGATTTCATTCAAAATGAATTCTGAAAGAAGTATATCAGTCAACGATTCATAGATCAAAAAAGTAAAGAGTTTCTAGAGCTGAAGCAAGGCGGCATGTCTGTTACTGAGTATGAACAGGAGTTTGTGAGATTGAGTCAGTATGCACGGGAATGTGTTTCGACTGAAGCTACTATGTGTAAACGCATTATTGAAGGGCTAAATAAAGACATTAAATTTTTGGTTGGGATACTTGACATAATTGGATTTGTTATGCTGGTTGAAAGAGCTTGCAAAGCTGAGAAGCTTAGCAAAGAAAAGAAGAAAGCCTATTTTAAAGCTCATGATGAAAGAAAAAGATCGATGAGTAAGTTTTCTCAACCTTCGATGAAGAGACATAGAGATGCAAGCAATCGATCAAGTGCTTCATTTGGACATCCAAATAGAGACCGTGCAAGACAAAGTGTTGGTCCACAAACTCAAGCTCCAACTGAATCAAGTGTTGGAAGTGTCAAAAGCAACAAAGCTGAGTGTGGACAGTATGGTAGACGACATGTAGGAGATTGCTGGGGCAAGTATAACAATAGAACTTTCTACAAGTGTGGATCACGAGATCATTTCATTAGAGATTGCCCAAAGCTAGTTGAAGAAGAAAATGTACAGAATGTGAGATTGAGCAATGTGATGACTAGGAGCAGACGACCCAGAAACACCGGGAATGTGAGTGGAAGTAAAAAAAGGGACTATTGATACAACTGTGAGAGCGGAGGCGAGAGCACCTACCTGAGCTTATGCTATACGTTCACGAGAAGAAGCATCATCTCCATACATCATTATTGGTACTTTTACTCTATTTGATACTGACGTGATTGCATTGATAGATCCACGATCTACTCATTCGTATGTGTGTGCGAATCTAGTATCAAGTAAGACTCTACCTGTTGAGTCTACTGAATTTGTGATAAAGTATTGAACCCCTTAGGCAAGTGTGTCTTGGTGGATAAAATGTGCAAGAATTGCCCATTGATGTTCCGGGATGCCTATTTTTCGGCTAATTTGATGTTGCTATCATTCAATGAATTTGATATAATTCTGGGTATGGATTGGCTCACTCTACATAATGCTATTGTGAATTGTAAATGAAAGAGTATTGAATTGAGAAGTCAGAATGGTGAGATAGTTCAAATTGAATCCAATGATTTGAAAGGGGTACCAGCTGTTGTATTTGTGATAAAAGCATTGAACTATGTGAGAAAGGGTTGTAAAGCTTATTTGGCATATGTGATTATACAAAACTGATAAAAAAGAAAGTTGAATCTGTGCCTGTAGTTTGTGAATTCCCTGATGTGTTTCCAGAAGAGTTACCAAGATTACCTCCGATTCGAGAAGTTGAATTTAGCATTGATATGGTACCGGGAACAACTCCTATCTCAATAGCTCCGTATAGAATGGCACCAACGGAATTGAAATAGTTAAAGTCTCAATTGCAAGAGTTAACTGATAGAGGATTTGCACGACCAACTTTCTCGCCTTGTGGTGCTCCTGTGTTGCTCGTGAAAAAGAAAGACGGTACTATGAGGATGTGTATTGATTGTAGGCATTTGAATAAAGTGACGATTAAGAACAAATATCCATTGCCTCGTATTGATGATTTTTTCAATCAACTGAAAGGAGCTACAATGTTTTCGAAAATAGATTTGAGATCGGGTTATTATCAATTGAGGGTTAAAGAATCAGATGTGCCAAAGACTACTTTGAGAACGAGGTACGGACATTATTAATTCTTAGTGATGCCTTTCGGACTAACGAATGCTCCTGCAGTGTTTATGGATTTGATGAATCAGATATTCAAACTGTATTTGGATCGCTTTGTTGTTGTATTCATTGATGATATTCTGATTTATTCCTGTGATGAGATGCAACATGCCGAACACTTGAGAATTGTGCTATAGACTCTGCGTGAGAAGCAATTGTATGCAAAGTTTAGCAAATGTGAGTTTTGGTTGCGTGAAGTTGGTTTTCTGGGGCATATTGTATCAGCTACAGGAATACGAGTTGATCCGAGTAAGATCTCAGCTATTTTAGAATGGAAGCCTCCGAGAAATGTGTCTGAAGTCTGTAGTTTTTTTGGACTAGTGGGATATTATAGACGGTTTTGAAAGGCTTCTCAATGATTATGACTCCGTTGACGAAGTTGCTATAGAAAGATGTTAAATTTGAGTGGTCAGAAAAGTGCCAAAAGAGTTTTGAGCAGTTGAAAGTATTGTTGACAGAAGCGCCAGCGTTAGTTCAACCTGAATTGGGCAAAGAATTCTTAGTTTTTAGTGATGCATCATTGAATAGTTTGGGTTGTGTGCTGATGCAAGAAGACAAAGTCATTGCTTATGCTTCAAGGCAGTTAAAGCCGCATGAAAAGAACTATCCGACGCATGATCTTGAATTAGCCACGATTGTGTTTGCGTTAAAGATTTGGCGTCACTACCTATTTGGTGAGAAATGTCATATTTATATCGATCACAAGAGCTTGAAGTACTTGATGACTCAGAAAGAATTGAATTTGCGACAGAGAAGATGGTTAGAGTTGTTGAAAGATTACGAACTTGTGATTGATTATCATTCGGGCAAAGCCAATGTTGTTGTTGATGCTTTGAGTCAAAAGTCTTTATGTGCTTTGCGAGCTATGGGTGCTCGGATCGATCTATGTGATGATGATTCAGTTTTGGCTGAGTTGAAAGTAAGGCCAATGTTCGTACGTCAGATTTGTGATGCCCAGAAAGGTGATGTTGAAATGATCGCTAAACGAGCTCAATGTGATTTGAATTCCGAATTAGAATTTCGAGTTGATAGTGATGATTGTTTGAGATTCAAAGATCGAATTTGTACTCCGAAGAATTCAGATTTGATTCAGTTGATTTTGAACGAAGCTCACAATAGTTGTTTGACGATCCATCCATGGAGCACAAAAATGTATAATGACTTGAAACAGTTGTATTGCTGGCATTGTATGAAAAGAGACATGCAACACCCCTCACCCGTATTCAACTCCGGGATAGGGTTCGAGGCATTACCGGACTTAAACATTCACAACCATACAAAACCAGGTTACCAAATTTCACCCAAAATTTTAACTTTTCAAATACATGCATTTGACCTTGTCATCTATTTAATCACTTATACCACATAACAATACATTAACACATACAATGGACAAATAGGCTTACAAGCCAAAATCATCATAAGCCACATCTCATGGCTATAATCAACAAATCAATATAAGCCAATACATTTGACTAATCACAACAACATCCATCATAGAAAAATTAAGTCCCTATACATGCCACTCACTTGAAAGCATTTGACATACATATGCCAATACTCCAAGGATAATGGCTCGATAGTGTGACGCTACCTCCGACGATCTCCAACCCTGAGCTAACCTGACAAAACTAAAAGAAATAGAAAGGAAGGAGTAAGCTATACGCTTAGTAAGCTCGCATGAAAATAATAAGTAATGTGATAACATTATCATATTCTTCCTATTTATTCAAATTCCAGTTAAGCTATTTTCTTGAGTCATAGTCATTTAATTAATTATATCTGGAGCTACGAAACTCCAAATTAAGATCCATAAAATTTCCTTAAAACTATACTCATTTATCTTGTTACATAAAATTTTCATAATTTTTTGTTTATCCAATCAATACAGTTTATTCATTAAAGATTCCCCTCTTTCACTATTTGACTATTCTGACCTCTCCTTACTACGAATCAATTTTGTCCTCGCACAAAGTTCATATGACCTTGTTATTTGGTTCATTTGAAAATAGACTCATTCACGATTTCAGGCATATAAATCATATCCCACAATTATTTTTTTTTACAATTTTTAATGACTTTTCCAAGGTAGGATAGGGGATCACGTAATCGTTCTAAACTAGTCTCACAAAAATTCAAATATCTAAAATTATACGAA
The DNA here is from genome assembly GCA_025503065.1 of Gossypium bickii. Lineage (NCBI taxonomy): Eukaryota > Viridiplantae > Streptophyta > Magnoliopsida > Malvales > Malvaceae > Gossypium > Gossypium bickii. The sequence continues at coordinate 63,244,060 of CP106710.1, read as the reverse complement.
TCATTTGTTTGCTATGTTTCTTTTATATGAAAATAGACTCAATAATATTTATATCAATATCTCATACAACTTATAATGCAATTTCTACTATTTTTAGTGATTTTTCAAATTCACGTCACTGCTACCGTCCAAAGCAGTTCTATTGTAAATTTTTGCTCTCTCTCACTTTAGTTGTATTCATCACTTGCCTATACCAATCTTTCCAATTTCCGATTACATATCAAGCATATTGTTCATACGTACATTTGACACATTTCTCAATTGGTCACATTCACACTTGCACTTATTCGTAACATGATCGCACCAATCATCATTAGTAAATTATCTCGTTGAACCCCTTCGGAAAACGCCCGATACTCGTGGTCTCAGCACATAGCTCCACCTACACATAATTAGGCTTTCTTGTACATATGGTGAAGGTCCCGTAACTTTCTTCTACACATGGTATACACACAGTATTACACATGTGACCTAGTTACATATGAAATTATTATCCCGTAGCTTTCTTGCACACATGGTGAAAGTCCCTTATCATCCATGTGGCCTGGCTACATATCAAAATTTTCCATCTAATAGCTTTCTTGTGCACACGGTGAAGGTCCCTTATCACTCGTGTGACTTAGCTACATATTGTCCATATCTCTCGGTTTTCCGAAGGTTCAATCGAGAATTTCTCATTCCATACATTTTCATATTTTTGTTATCACTCAATGATTTCCATAATGTCTAGCAAAATAATTATTGTACAAGTAAAATAAATGCATTATTTACATATAAACTTTCTTGTCGAAATCTCGTCAGGTACAACCATGTAGCAACTCATACAACCCATGTAATATTAATTTAACATTCAATTCTTGTCACATTAATTTGCCATTCAATTTCACATGACACAACAAATATCACATTTTCCATACCATACATACCATCCATCAACTTCTCCTAAACATATTAAATCATACAATTTATGCATTATCAATAGAAAATTACAATTCAAGCATGGTGTTGCATTATTATTAACACACGAACTTACCTCGAATGCCGAAACGACCATTTTACCAACTTTCCCTATTTTCGATTTTCCTCCAGTTCTAGGTCCAAATCTCATTTTTCGGGGTCTAAAACATCACATTCCACTTATTTAATTAATGTACTGCTCAAAACAGTCCCTAACTCAAACTTTAACAAAATTACAATTTTGCCTCTAGACTTTTGCATAATTATGATTTTGCCCCTAGTCTCGAAAATTAAACTTCATTCCTTTTTCTTATGTTTTATGACATGCTGAACAATTTTCCCTTCTATAGCAACTTCAAATTCTTACTGTAACACATTATTATGAACAATAACAACTTTTACGAATTAGCTCGTTTTACTTGTTTTCACCGAAAATCACTTAGTAAAAATCGTTCCTCTACTCATAAACATGCATAATCTACCAAAATTCACCAAAATACACAATTGGGTCAATTTTTAAAATTAAACTCTAGCTCAAAATAATGGTAGAAATAGCTAAACTAAGTTATCAAGATTTCAAAAAATCGATGAACATTAAAAACGGGGCTTAGAAACACTTACTATGAAGCTTGAAAACCTTGAAACCCTTAGCCATGGAGTCATGAAATTTTCGGCAGCAACTTGAAGAAGATGAGTAGATTTTTTTCTTGTATTTTGTCTTTTTTTATTCATTAAAACACTAAATGACTAAAATACCCTTAAGGCTTTTCTTTCAATTTTGTCCTATTCATGCCCATTTTTGTCCATCAACTTATCCAATGGTCTAATTACCTTTTAAGGACCTCCAATTTAAAACTCATAGCAATTTGACACCTTTAATATATAGAACTCAACTTTTGTACTTTTTGCAATTTAGTCCTTTTGACTAAATTGAGTGCCCAAACGTCAAAATTTTCGAACGAAATTTTCATGAAATCTTTTCGTGAAATTGTAGAACATAAAAATATAATAAAAATATAGTTTCCTTGTCAGATTTGTGATCTCGAAACCACTGTTCCGACTAGGCCCTAATTCGGGATGTTACAAGACATCTCTAACTTTGTGTCGAAATGTTTAGTTTGTCAACAAGTTAAAGCTGAACATACAGTTCCATCCAGTTTATTATAACCGATTATGATTCTTGAGTGGAAGTGGAAGAGAATCACGATGGACTTTGTGTCGGGGTTGCCTTTATCTCCGGGAAAGAAAGATGCAATATGGGTGATAGTTGATAGATTGATGAAATCATCTCATTTCATTTCGATGAGAACATATTATTCATTAGATAGATTGGCTGAATTATATATTGGTGAGATTGTGAGATTGCACGGGGTGCCACTATCTATTGTATCCGATAGAGATCCGAGATTTACCTTGCGATTTTGGAAGAAATTACAATAGGCTTTAGGCACAAAATTACATTTTAGTACTACATTTCATCCACAGACGGATGGTCAGTCCAAGCGAATCATTAAGGTTCTCAAGGATATGTTGAGATGTTGTTTTCTTGAATTTGAAAGTACCTGGGAAAAGCATTTACCGTTGATTGAGTTTGCGTACAATAACAGTTTTCAATCTAGCATTAAAATGGCGCTGTACGAGGCTCTTTACGGTCAAAAATGCCGAACTTCATTTTATTGGACTGAGCTGAGTGAGAATAAGATTCACGGGGTTGACTTAATTAAAGAGACTGAGCAGAAAGTGAAAGTGATTCGTGATAGTTTGAAAGCAGCTTCAGATTGTTAGAAGTCTTATACAGACTTAAAACGAAAAGACATTAAATTTGAGCTTGGTGACAAAGTGTTTTTGAAAGTATCTCCGTGGAAGAAAATACTTCGATTTGGCCGAAAAAGCAAGTTGAGTCCAAGGTTCATCGGGTCGTATGAGATCATTGAATGAATATGACCGATTTCTTATAGATTGATATTACCATCTAAGTTAGAAAAGATTCATAATGTGTTTCGTGTGTCGATGCTTCGACGGCACAGATCTGATCCGTCTCATGTGATTGTTCCTACTGAGATTGAGATTTAGCCAGACTTATCATATAGTGAAGAACCGATTCAAGTTTTAGCACGAGAGACCAAAGAGTTGAGAAACAAAAAAAATTCCTTAGTGAAAGTGTTATGGCACAAACACAGAGTTGAAGAGGCTACGTGGGAACCTGAGGATGTTATGAGAGAGCAATATCCACACCAATTCGTTGGTAAGATTTTCGAGGATGAAAATCCCTAAGAGGGGAGAGTTGTAATAGCCTGGTTTTAACCCTAGTTGGAATAGTGGGGTCGACACCACAAATCTGAGGTAGGAATAACATTTTAATATCATTTTTTGTGTTATTAATATATGATTGAGCATGTGTGAAAATTTTATCGATTGTGTGCTGAATTACAAAAAATGACTTAATCGCGTAAATTGTAAAAGTTGTGTGCTGATTGTTAAAGTGCTAAATTGTCATTGCTTTTTAAATGAGGGATCCTTATGTTGTAAATGGACCATTCATAGTGGAGATGGACATAAATGGGTATATATTAAGTGAATTTATAATGTTTTAATGAAGGGCAAAATGGTAAACTTTATTTTAATGTTAATATAATAACACAAAACATAAAAATTTTGCCCATTATGTTCATCCATCCACCGAAAGTGAAGAAGAAAAGAAAGCGTTAGGGCCTAAAACATTCGGCCATTGTTGTTCTTAATCAAGGTATGTGTTTTGATCGCGTTTTGATAATTTCTACGTTTTTGTGATCGTTGCTTTGTACTCTTGAAAACCCATGCGTCAATTTTGTGAACTGGTGAAGATATTGAGATTTGCCATTGATAAACATGTGAACTTTGTGTTGATAGACGGTAAAATATGAAAGCTTAGTGTTGGGTTAACATAGTTTGTATTTAGATTTTTGATGAAATTGAATAAATTCGGCTAAATTGCGAAAAGTGTAAATTGAGGGACTAAAATGTGAAATAAATGTAATGTGTGGGCTTATATTAGCATGGGAAGAATTTAGCTATGCTAGTGTGAGTAGAAATTTGGTGTATTTTGTGATTTGTGAATTAGGGACTAAAGTGTCAAAATGTGAAAATGTGAGGGCTATTTTGTAAATGCCCTAAATTTGTGTGTGAGGACTAAATTGAATGAATTGGTGATTGAATGAGTTGAATTTGAATGTGTTTAGACCAAGAAAGGAGAAATTCGGATCGAGATCGAAGCAAAGACAAAGTGCTCGATTAATTGACCGTATCGGTATTTCGACATCTAAGGTAAGTTTGGATACAATGCTAGTTGTAAACTATATATATGTGATGGAATTTGAAAGAATATATATATAACTATGAAATTAGAAATGGTATGTGTGGAAATAGAATTAGAGGGCACTAAGCGTGCGAAATTAGGAACGAGACAGAGATGATTAGCACTGTGTGTGTGAAAAGATAGAAGTTTATCGAATTGGCACTGTGTGTGTGATACCGATATAAGTTTAGTTTAACATATTGGCACTAAGTGTGCGGTGATAATTATGTTTCGATTATTAAATTGGCACTAAATGTGTGAATAAATCAAAAGAATAGCAAAGGTTGAATGAGAGGTGGTATCGAGTAGTTGAGTAGCATGAATGGTGAGTAACTATATGTTGAACAAGGTACATTTGAACCTATGTGGTTGATGATAGCCTAAAAAGTTGAATAAATAGATACTTGAGCATATGATTGAGATTGATGATAGCTTAATTGTGCATTTATCTATGTGATGGTTGAAATATATATTGAAGTGGTCTTATTGTGTAATATGTATTATATTATGAACTTGCTAAGCTTTGAAAGCTTACTGTGTGATTTGTTTCTCTATTTTACAGTGTCAGCAAAGTTAGCTCGGATCCATGGATCGTGAGCATCTCTATCACACTATCGGCAATCTATTTTGGTACTTTTGAAGATGTGTATATTTGAATATGGCATGTATAGGCTAGTTGTTTGAAATATGTTTGAGATGTGTAAATAGCCATGTGATGTGGCTAGAAAAATGTTGGTAATATGCATGAATGATTTTGGTATATGATGTTTTGGTATGTCTTGATGGCATTGAAATAGTCTTAAAAATGGTAAATTATTGATGGATTAATGCCATAGTGATTTAGTGAAATTATGGATGGATCATGCTTGGTTTTACATGTGAATTAGTTGAGCTATTTAGTGTATAAGATGATATGTTAGCAATGAGATTGAATTGGATTGTTATGATTAGTATTTTGATGTGTTTTTGGTTGCTAATGATACATGGAAAGATTCTTAATTGTGCTTGTAGTGATGACCCTTGTGTGGGTGGCAAATTTACCTTGCAAATGGCTTATTTTACATACATGGCCAAGGGACACAGGCGTGTGTCTCTGCCGTGTGGCTCAAGGGCCACTTTGAAGTGTGTTTGGACTGGTTACACGGCTGTGGCACACGGGCATGCTTGGTGCCCATGTGACAAAGTCCATAGCTAGCTTAAATTCACACGGCCATTGCACACGGGCATGTCTGGTGGCCGTGTGAACAAGTCAGTATGTATGCTCTGTTTTGGCACAACCTGGACACATGGTTGTGTTTGGTAACTGTGTGAGGCACACGGTCTGCCCACAAGGGTGTGTGACCTCTGCATTGTTGAATAATGTTTAAAATTTTTGAAACTTTTCGTAAGTGTTCAGTTTAGTCCCATCCTCTTTCTAACACTTGTGTAAGGTCTCGTGGACCTCATTAAGAGACTATAAGATTATGTTGTGATACGTTTTAGTGATGATTGACTATGTGCTGTAAAATGGATGTGAAATGTTCCTATTGTTTGGTAATGCCTCTTAACCCTATTCCGACGACGGTTTTGGGTTAGGGGTGTTACAGTCTCAGCTAAAGATGATGTACAACGAAAGTCAGATCAGAATTTCAGTTGTGAGATTGTAACATCCTAGATTAGGGGTTATGCATTTAGTGCATAATTCGAGTGACAGTAGGCTTGGAGTGTGTTTGGATATGTTTGGGAGGTTTTGAGAACCTAAGGATGTAGGAGGAAGTCTTGGAAAAATATTGGATTTAAAGTTAAAACGAGGAGCTAGGCTGAAGAGGCCTTAAGAAAAGTTTTGGGGAATTTAGGACACAGGGAACCGTGTGGCAAATTGGCAAGGGACGCCACTTGGGAGCAGGGGAGCTTGCGTCAGGAGGGAGGAGGTTCGAACTGCAGAATTTGCATTGTGGGCTTTTCTTTTTGCGTCAAGAAGGGGAGCAAGGCCAGGGAGGCCTTAAGGGAAAATTGTAGGTGCTTTTGGACAAGAAATATGGCTTGGTAAAGTGGCTGCAAGGCGCCACTTAGGGCCTGGGTGAATGACGCCATGTGCAGTGGGCAAAGGGCCTTGGTTCGAGTTGCAAAGGAAGCAAATGGGCAATTATTTTTGCGTTAAGAAGGAGCTGGGCTAAGGAGGCTTTAAAAGAAATTCTGGGTGAAGTATGTCACAAAAAGAGCCTTGGTAAAGTGGCTTGGGGCGTTATCTGTAGCTTGCAACAAAGAGAGCTCAGGTTCGAGCCTTGTTGACAGCAGTAGGCATGATTTTATTTTGCTTTTGGCGTTAAGACAAGGGGGAGCTAGGGAAGGAGCTCTTAAAAGGAATTGTAGGGAGTTTATGACACAAAGGAGCTAGCAGCAAAGTGGCTGGTAGCGTGTGGTGGTTCCAGCAGGTCTCATGTTTGAGACCTGGGGGCAGCAGATGGGTGTTTTATTTTTACTGCTGGCGTCAAATAGAGGGGAGGAAGTGGACAGCATGTGGGCTTCCAAAGGATGAGGATAAGCCTTGTTTATTCTTTTAAATTTTGGCTAAGAGTGGGGATAATTGTTGGTTATTTTATTTATTTTAAATAGGTAGGATAATTGTTGATTTAATTATTTTGAGCAAGATAATGAGGAGATAAAGTATTTATTTTATTTTATTTATTTTGAATGGGTAGATGATAGATAAATGAGAGATGATATAAGAGATTAAATGGTATATTAGTAAGGGATAATGGATGTTTTATCTTTATTAATCTTATATGAGTGGCATAGAGATAAAATAGGAGAAGAAAGAGGGATGAATATAGGGACTCTTGTGGGTGGTGAAATTTGGCCATGTAGAGGGGGATTAAGTGCCAAAAATTGTTGTTCATCTCTTAATCTCCATTGCCGAAATTTAAAGTCAAGAGAATTCTCTCTTTTTCTTCTCTTCTAATTGAAGCAGAACCCTCCTTGTCACCCTAGCCAAAGTTCTTCAAACTCTTCTTCTTTCTCTAATTGTTCTTGGTCGAACCTACATCTCGTGTGCAAGCTCTATCTTTTATGTGGTATTAGCCGCATATTTCAGTTACATTCTGAAGCCATAGCCGAATCTCCAGTGCCTTATTCCCTCCTTGTAGCAAGTCTAAAAAGCCGAAGCAGTTAGCCGAAATCTCTTCTCCTTTAGTCTCTTCAAACAAACGACAGTGGTAAGTATTTTTGTAGTAATCGGTTTTGGATTCTTTTTCATAAGGGTGCCGAATCAAGTGATTAAACTCTGGTTATAGGTTGGCCGAATGTTTTCTTAAGACAATAAGTGATGTGTTCACATGTGGGTAGGTAACGTCAAGGTGCATTCAAGGAGTCTTTCGGGAGTCGATTCGTCAGGGTAAGACAATATGGTATTCGGCCAAAGGGTCATTTTCCATAGATTTGTGTTTAGGTCAATTCTAGGGTCATTTTCCATAGATTTGTGTTTAGGTCAATTCTAACATGTGACATATAGAGACCTCGACAATTCTATAAGACAAGTGCAGTTTCAGGATTCAGGTAAGCTTGGTAAGTGGTGAGTAATATTCAGCCATAGGCTATATTTTGGTATAAGTGTGACCGATTTTGTCTATGGTTGTTTAGGGACAAGTTGACATAAGTAAGCAAGCTTTTGGGGACTCAAGAACATTTTGGTAAGTATGTTAGGTTATAGTCTATTCGATTAAGATCTCATTTTAACCGGTTGATTCTGATTAAGTGTGTTGATGGAGGCGAATACCAGCCAAGAAGGGAAAGGGAAGGTCCCTATCCCGAAGTTTAAGAAAAGATCTGTCTCGGCGGTTCGGGATTGCCCACCAGGGTGTGGGCCAGCAGTAAGAGAAAGCTATAGGCCGATAGCCGTAGTGTCGCTTAGCGATAGTATCGAGATCGATAGTTTAGAACTCCAAGTGATCAGGTGTGTGATTAACCCACCGTTTTTCGGGTTTATGCTATATTTGTATTTGTTATGTTTATGTGTTAACCAGTACAGTGATAGTGATGTGATATGGATACCCTAAAGGGGTATATTGAATACCAGGTCAGTGTTGATTATTGAAAGAATGTGAATGTGCCTATATGAATGAGATTGTATGTCTGAACAACCTGTACATGCATTATTATCAACACATTATTATATGTTGCATGTGCATGGGTGGGATATGATATGAAAGAAGGTACGGGTGTACTTTGAGTACGTGGTTTGATGTTAGCCTTGAGCTACATCGTGGATTGACGTTGACTGAGGTCACGTTGTGGATTAATTGTGATTTAGTTCGCGTGGCTTGATGAGTAGCTATGTGCCTCATTGTGGTTGATATCAGCTATGTGCCATATCGTGGTTGATGAGTGAGTGTCCCATCGTGGTTTTGGTGTTAGCTACGGCTACATCGTGGATTGGCGCTGACTGAGGTCGCGTTGTGGATTATTGTGCTTAATTGCACATAGACGGCACTGATTGCCTTCTGGAGTGAGAAGGAGAGGGTGATTTGATAATCCCCTGGTGTGTGGTGGCTGGATACGGGGGTGTGTAGAGGATGGACCCTAGGTTGGGTTAGGTGCACTTTGCATAATTTCAATGGATATGTGAATTATTGTGAAAATGGGCCAAGCCCAGTTGATATGCGGATTAATGTGGAAATGGGCCAAGCCCAGTATATGAATGTGGATCAGTGTGGAAATGGGTTAAGCCCGATATATGGAAATTATGTGGTTAATTACCCTGTTACCTAATAAGTGATTTAAATATGGGCCAAGCCCAGAATGTGTTATTATGTGAATATGTTATCTTGTTATCTGATATATGGGTTAATATGTGGTTAACATGTGGGTGGAATTCAGTGGATTAATTACACACTGAGTCTGTGTGACTCACCCAATTTTTATTAAACATCGCAGATGATTCGTGGTGATCGAACCGGGTCGGAATGGATACGAGGTGGCCCATGCAGAAGACGTTTTATTTATTTACATCAGTATATTATTAAGTACTTTTGTTTACTTATTTATTGTAATAAGGCCCAGTTAAAGTATTTGAGCATTTTATTATGTTTAAACTAGATGACGATTAAATTATCATTTGGAATTGTTTTTTTTTTCGGCAATTTATATTTCTAAAATATTTATTAAAGTTTTAAACTCGGATATTTTGTACTAATAAAATTTTTACTTAGCATTTTAAATATAAAATGTTGTTCTAAAGACAATAATTTTTTATGTTTTTACCTTAAGTTAAAATATTTTTCGAACGGTTTTCGCAGTGACATACCAGATCCGGTCAAGGCTCGTGGGTCGGGTTTGGGGTGTTACAGTTTGGTATCAGAGCCCGATTCAAAACTCAACTTTGAGGTTTTGGGCCCGAAAACAGCTTTCAGAAATGGGCTTTTCAAAATATGGACTTTTATTTCAGTTTATTTCGGCATGGCACTAGTATATCCTACTCAAGTCCACTGTAAGTACTGACTTCTCAAGTGGCTCAATATATGAACAGTATGGGTTTTTTATGGGAACGTAGATTAGCAGATTAGGGCTATTAAACCCTAAGACTAGTCTACTCCAACATTGAATACATAAGACTTAAGGACCATTAAAATAACCTGTGACTAAGTCGCCGAGCTAGGGTGTGGCAACTGTTGTGCGCATGTCTAGGAGTGGATTCGGTAAGAGCTTGGTATTTAAGCAGTCCTAGTGACTCACCTCCTCTTTACTCGGATCCTACCTGGTGCGTAGTAACCGTTCACCCTAACCAAGAAGGCTCAGTCGCAGGCTAAACTCCATAACTAAAACCCGAAAGGGATTAGTCGGATTTTTATAAAAACCCTAGTTTTTAGAATTTCTAAATTACCCCTTTGATTTGTCGCGAAGTTCATTCTGAAAAAAATTTTCAAAATATTTTCGATTTGCAAAATTACGAAAATACCCCTAGTTATAAAATTACCAAAATGGCCTTGGTTTCTAAAATTTTCATATTACCCTCGACTTTTATTTAAAATATTCTTACTCTACAAAAATACCAAAAACCTTATTTTGTGAAGTATTGAAATACCCTGATTTGGAAAATTACTGAATTACCCCTGACTTACCAAAATTTCCAGAATGACCTCAATTTCTGAAATTTCTGCAACACCGCTGATTTGGAAAAAAATTCAAGATAACCTCGAGTTTTTGTAAATTTTGAAATATCGTTGATTTGTAAGGATTTTCAAATTGACCCTGATTTATTACCAAAATACCCTATAGGACGAATGACGGAATTACCCCTGGGTTGGGAAAGGACTGAAATGACCATAGAAGTGTAGTGAATGAATGTGTCTCTGTTTATGAACGTGAATATGACTCTCTGAACTAGATTAGTGAACTTGAACTGAATCTTTGTTTGATCGAGAGAACTACTTCTAAATATCTCTTTTCATAAAATTGTTCGCGGTTAATAAGTGGAACAAAAATTCTGATGCATAAAACTTTTTAATCGATTAAATCGCGACGTTAGAAATGAGTTAGGGGACGTGAACTTAGAGATTGTGCCTAGAAAGTATGATGGTTCTATTAAGATCAGAGTGCGTGACATAAGCGTGAAAAGCGGTGAGTTAAGATCTACGATTATTCGTTAGTAAGTAATTTCGAGGACAAAATTATTTTTAAGGAGGGTAGAACTGTAACATCCTAGATTAGGGGTTATGCATTTAGTGCATAATTCGAGTGACAGTAGGCTTGGAGTGTGTTTGGATATGTTTGGGAGGTTTTGGGAACCTAAGGATGTAGGAGGAAGTCTTGGAAAAATATTGGATTTTAAGTTAAATAGAGGAGCTAGGCTGAAGAGGCCTTAAGAAAAGTTTTGGGGAATTTAGGACACAAGGAACCGTGTGGCAAATTGGCAAGGGACGCCACTTGGGAGCAGGGGAGCTTGCGTCAGGAGGGAGGAGGTTCGAACTACAAAATTTGCATTGTGGGCTTTTCTTTTTGCGTCAAGAAGGGGAGCAAGGCCAGGGAGGCCTTAAGGGAAAATTGTAGGCGCTTTTGGGCAAGAAATGGGGCTTGGTAAAGTGGCTGCAAGGTGCCACTTAGGGCCTGGTTGAATGACGCCATGTGCAGTGGGCAAGGGGCCTTGGTTCGAGTTGCAAAGGAAGTAAATGGGCATTTATTTTGGGTCAAGAAGGAGCTGGGCTAAGGAGGCTTTAAAAGAAATTCTGGGTGAAGTATGTCACAAAAAGCGCCTTGGTAAAGTGGCTTGGGGCGTTATCTGTAGCTTGTAGCAAAGAGGGCTCAGGTTCGAGCCTTGTTGACAGCAGTAGGCATGATTTTATTTTGCTTTTGGCGTTAAGACAAGGGGGAGCTAGGGAAGGAGCTCTTAAAGGGAATTGTAAGGAGTTTATGACACAAAGGAGCTAGCAGCAAAGTGGCTTGTAGCGTGTGGTGGTTCCAGCAGGTCTCATATTCGAGACCTGGGGGCAGTAGATGGGTGTTTTATTTTTACTGCTGGCGTCAAAGAGAAGGGAGGAAGTGGACAGCATGTGGTGTTCCAAAGGATGAGGATAAGCCTTGTTTATTCTTTTAAATTTTGGCTAAGAGTGGGGATAATTGTTGGTTGTTTTATTTATTTTAAATAGGTAGGATAATTGTTGATTTAATTATTTTGAGCAAGATAAGGAGGAGATAAAGTATTTACTTTATTTTCTTTATTTTGAATGGGTAGATGATAGATAAATGAGAGATGATATAAGAGATTAAATGGGATATTAGTAAGGGATAATTGATGTTTTATTTTTATTAATCTTATATGAGTGGCATAGAGATAAAATAGGAGAAGAAAGAGGGATGAGATATGAGAAGAGCTAGTGGCCGAATATAGGGACTCTTGTGGGTGGTGAAATTTGGCCATGTAGAGGGGGATTAAGTGCCAAAAATTGTTGTTCATCTCTTAATCTCCATTGCCGAAATTTAAAGTCAAGAGAATTCTCTCTTTTTCTTCTCTTCTAATTGAAGCCGAACCCTCCTTGTCACCCTAGCCAAAGTTCTTCAAACTCTTCTTCTTTCTCTAATTGTTCTTGGTCGAACCTACATCTCGTGTGCAAGCTCTCTCTTTTATGTGGTATTAGCCGCATATTTCAGTTACATTCTGAAGCCATAGCCGAATCTCCAGTGCCTTATTCCCTCCTTGTAGCAAGTCTAAAAAGCCGAAGCAGTTAGCTGAAATCTCTTCTCCTTTAGTCTCTTCAAACAAACGATAGTGGTAAGTATTTCTGTAGTAATTGGTTTTGGATTCTTTTTCATAAGGGTGCCAAATCTCGTGATTAATCTCTGGTTATAGGTTGGCCGAATGTTTTCTTAAGACAATAATTGATGTGTTCAATTGTGGGTAGCTAACGTCAAGGTGCATTCAATGAGTCTTTCGGGAGTCGATTCATCAAGGTAAGACAATATGGTATTCGGCCAAAGGGCCATTTTCCATAGATTTGTGTTTAGGTCAATTCTAACATGTGACATATAGGGACCTCGACAATTCTATAAGACAAGTGCAGTTTCGGGATTCAAGTAAGCTTGGTAAGTGGTGAGTGATATTCGGCCATAGGCCATATTTTGGTATAAGTGTGACCAATTTTTGACTATGGTTGTTTAGGGACAAGTCGACATAAGTAAGCAAGCTTTTGGGGACTCAAGATCATTTTGGTAAGTATGTTAGGTTATAGTCTATTCGATTAAGATCTCATTTTAACCGGTTGATTCTGATTAAGTGTGTTGATGGAGGCGAATACCAGTCAAGAAGGGAAAGGGAAGGTCCCTATCCAAAAGTTTAAGAAAAGATCTATCTCGATGGTTTGGGATTGCCCACCGGGGTGTGGGCCAGCAGCAGGAGAAAGCTATAGGCAGATAGCCGTAGTGTCGCTTAGCGATAGTATCGGGATCGAGAGTTTAGAACTCCAAGTGATCAGGTGTGTTATTAACCCACCGTTTTCTAGGTTTATGCTATATTTGTATGTGTTATGTTTATGTGTTAACCAGTGCAGTGACAGTGACGTGATATGGATACCCTAAAGGGGTATATCGAATACCAGGTCAGTGTTGATTATTGAAAGAATGTGAATGTGCCTATATGAATGAGATTGTATGTCTGAACAACCTGTACATGCATTATTATAATGACATTATTATATGTTGCATGTGCATGTGTGGGATATGATATGAAAGAAGGTATGTGTGTACTTCGAGTACGTGGTTTGATGTTAGCCTTGAGCTACATCGTGGATTGACGTTGACTGAGGTCATGTTGTGGATTAATTGCGATTTAATTCGCGTGGCTTGATGAGTAGCTATGTGCCTCATCGTGGTTGATATCGGCTATGTGCCATATCGTGGTTGATGAGTGACTATGTGTCCCTTCGTGGTTTTGGTGTTAGCTACGGCTACATCATGGATTGGCGCTGACTGAGGTCGCGTTGTGGATTATTGTGCTTAATTGCACGTGGACGGCATTGATTGCCTTCTGGAGTGAAAAGGAGAGGGTGATTTGATAATCCCCTGGTGTGTGGTGGCTGGATACGGGGGTGTGCAGAGGATGGACCCTAGGTTGGGTTGGGTGCACTTTGCATAATTTCAATGGATATGTGAATTATTGTGAAAATGGGCCAAGCCCAGTTGATATGCAGATTATCGTGGAAATGGGCCAAGCCCAGTATATGAATGTGGATCAGTGTGGAAATGGGCTAAGCCCGATATATGGAAATTATATGGTTAATTACCCTGTTACCTGATAAGTGATTTAAATATGGGCCAAGCCCAGAATGTGTTATTATGTGAATATGTTATCTTGTTATCTGATATATGGGTTAATATGTGGTTAACATGTGGGTGGAATTCAGTTGATTAATTACACACTGAGTCTGTGTGACTCACCCAATTTTTATTAAACATCGCAGATGATTCGTGGTGATCGGACCGGGTTGGAGTGGATACGAGGTGGCCCATGCAGAAGACGTTTTATTTATTTACATCAGTATATTATTAAGTACTTTGTTTACTTATTTATTGTAATAACGCCCAGTTAAAGTATTTGAGCATTTTATTATGTTTAAACTAGATGACAATTAAATTATCATTTGGAATTGTTTTTATTTTCGGCAATTTATATTTCTAAAATATTTATTAAAGTTTTAAACTCGGATATTTTGTACTAATAAAATTTTTACTTAGCATTTTAAATATAAAATGTTGTTCTAAAGACAATAATTTTTTATGTTTTTACCTTAAGTTAAAATATTTTTCGAACGGTTTCCGCAGTGACATACCAGATCCGGTCAAGGCTCGTGGGCCGGGTTTGGGGTGTTACAGAGATTAAAGAGATCTGAAATCCGAACCTATGTGTGAATTTGAAATGTATTGTGTGGAAGCAAATCCTTAATCTACTTTCTGGAAAGATTTTCGAGGACGAAAATCCCTAAGGGGGGAGTGTTGTAATAGCCCAATTTAGACCCCAGTCGGAACAGTGGTTTCGGGGCCACAAATCTGAGTTAGAAAAATATTTTAACATTATTTTTCTTGGTTAAAGTATATGAATTGTTATGTGTGAAATTTTCATATGAAAATTTCATCGTTTGAGTACCGATTTGTGAAAAAGGACTTAATCGCGTAAAATGCAAGAGTGGCAATTTAATTGTTAAAGTACTAAATTGATATGGTCTATTAATTGTGAAGTCCTTAAAATGAAAATTTTCCATTATAAAATTGAGTGGATGACATTAACTTTTAATATATAGTTTTTATATTATTTTATAATGTATAATGGAAAACTATGTGTTAAATTATTAATAAAAAAACATTAAAAAAGGCATGCATTATCATTTTATTCCTAGCCAAATGTGAAAAGAAGAACACCACTCTTGAAGCTTTAAGTTTCGGCACCTAGGAAGCTTAATTCGAGTATGTTCTTTGTTCGGTTTTTGATAATTTTTACGCTTTTGAGATCGTTGCTTCGAATATTAGTAGACCCATGTCTTAATTTTCGGATTTAATGAATAATTTGAGATTTGGCATTGATGATAGCTTGATATTTTTGTGGTTTGATGATGAAATATAAATTTTTGTTGATAGATTATTATGTTTAATTAAGTGATTTTTAATAAAAATGTGTATTAAGGACTAAATTGTGAAATTTGTAAATTGAGAGGTTAAAATGTGAAATAAATGAAATTAATGGGCTGCTGGGGAATTAAGGTAAATTCGGCCTAATATGGGTTTGATGAGATTTTGTGTATTTTGTGTTATTTTGAAATAGGGACTAAATTGTGAAAATGTGAACTGTTTGCGGCTAAAATGCAAAATGCCCAAATTATGTGTTCTTGGATGAAATTGATTGAAATGTTGAATAAGTAAGTTAATTTTGATATTAATTCAGATTGGCAAAAGCGGAATTCGAATCTAGATCGTGGGAAAGTCAAAATATCAGATTAGTCGACTTAATTTGTCATTACTACGAATGAGGTAAGTTCGTATTTTAATAGGTGTTATGAAATTATGTTATAAATGCATATTATTTGGTTGATTGAATTTAAAGCCGAATGGTATTGTAAATATATATGTAATTTGAATAAGTTATATATGTTATTATGATATTTAATTGTTTGAGAAGCAGAATATATGAATACGAGAAAGCATCGACAATGTGATGTCATCTGAAAGCCCCGTACGAACCATAGGAATAGTTAGGATACATATGTAATGACATAGGATTCTGATATGTGTTTTCGTGTAAAACCATGTCTAGGACATTGGCATCGACTTATGTTTACGTGTAAGACCATGTATGAGACATTGGCATCGTATTTGATTCCTGTAAGACCCTGTCTGGGACAGTAGCATCAATATTTGATTACACGTAAGACCACGTCTGGGACATTGGGATTGTACGAGCTTTTCAAGCTATCCAAATATCCATATTGATTCCAAACGATTCAACGGGCATTCCGAGAAATAAGTGATTAAGTGAATGACATTCCGATTCAGGTACGTTGCAATGTATACAATGTTTGGGAATGAAAGGTAAGTATATGTGCAAAGAATGTTTTGTGATGTATATAGAAATGAAATGTGAATATGTGCAAAGGAAATATGAACAAATGTATAAGATGTGATTTATAAAGTTGCATATGTGAAATTGTCAGATAATATATGAATGAAAGGTGAATTTGAGTGTAAATGATGATATGTGATTTATATGAGAAATATATATATGATTGAATGTGTTTTTTTTCCATAATGTGCTCATTTGGCTATATGAACATGTGAACTAAATGATATTTGAGAATTGAATGGAATAAGCTTGTGAAAGCTATAGTTAGCTAGTTATGTAGTATAATATTGAATGATGATAATTCGAAATAAGAACTTGTTATAAAATTTAGAAAATTTGTGTGTGATAGCATATCATGCTTATGGCATTGTAATGAAATTATTTGCTATGTTAAGTTTATTAAGATACAAGCTTACTAAGCTTTCAAAGCTTACCCCGTGTGTTTTTCTTATGATTATAGAGTTTCGGAGACTTGCTCGGGTTGGAAGTTGAGAGAGATCTCATCACACTATCCAATATTCGTTTCGTTATTTGAGATTGGGTTATGTGGCATGTATAGGCTAGTTTTGATATATTTGGTTTTGAAATTTATATATATATATATATATAGCCATGTGAAAATGGCTTGATTATGATGTTAATGGTTGTTTATCCGGTCATGTCTTAAGTTTAATTTGGAAGTATGTTTCATGGTAAATATGTTTGTAATGTTGGTTATATGATTTGGTAACGAGATATGGTAAGTATGATGTATAATCGACTTTATAGTTAGCTCATTTTGGAAGTATGAAAAGCGATATAATTTGGCTTGGTATTAAGGTAAAGTGATGAATAAATATATTTGATTGAGTATTGGTTATGTTGATTCGGTTTGAAATGGCAAAGTATACACATTTATTATGCTTGAATGGTTGGGTTTTCAGTTACGATTCATGATGGAAAATGATGATTATATTTTGAGTATGTTTGATGGACATTTGAATAGCTAAAAGTGACACAGTCATTTTGATATGAGGTTATGAGATTGCATGTTTAGCTTAAAATGCAAGTGATGGAAATGTTATGATTTATTAAGATTAAATTGATGACCGAATAAGTGTTTATTTGAATGGTTGGACATATGAGGTTTAAACATGATAATTTGCATGCGAAATAGGTATGCTTGAATTGTCATTTGTGTTCAAAAGGGTCAACTTTTATTTTGATAAAATGGTTAATGATATTATGTTAACTTGCGCATGTACTAGTAAAGTACAACACCATATTTTATTATGTGGTAATGTTTGATAATGTCTCATGTATAGATGTTATTTAGGTCATAAGGTTATATGGTTTTGCTCTTGGACTTATAAAGCATATGTGATATGATTTGATATATATATTAGTTGGTTCGAATATGGAATTTATGATACAGAAAACATGGCTTTGTGGTATGTTAGTTTAGTTTGGAATGTGAATTGATAAATGACATTGATTAGATAAATTATTAAATATGTTCTGTATTTGTGAAAGAGTTAAATAAGCATGATTTGATGTGGCAAATTGGCCTTGCAAATGGCCTATACTTGCCCACGTGTTGAGCACCCGGGCGTGTGTCTCGACCGTGTCTCTCAAGGTTGCAATTCGAAGCAAGTCAGGAAGCTACACGGGCTGGACACACGGGTGTGTCTTGTGGCCGTGTGGACAAGTCAGTATGTATGCCCTGTTTCACCACGGCTCAGACACATGGGTGTGTCTAATGCCGTGTGAGGCACACGGCCTACCCACACGGACGTGTGACCTCTGTAACTTTGAAAAATGTTTAGGTTTCAAAAAAAAATTATATGTTCTCGGTTTAGTCCCGACCCTTTTCCTATGCATGTTTAAGGTCTCGTAGACTTCCTAAAGGAACTCTATGTATATATTTCGATATGGAATGCTTGTGAATGTTTGATGTTAGTGAAATGTTTGTGTTATGTTCTGATATGTCCAGTGATGCCTCTTAACCTTAGTCCTGCGACGTATACAGGTTAGGGGTGTTACAACTTTGGTGAAAAAAATATTTTGATTTGAAGAGGTGATTAAAAACTAGGATTTTAACTAAGTAAAACAAAAAACAAAAATCCAATGCACAATTTCGAAATATTATTTTAATCAAGATAACATAATTGTGTTAAAGTAATTACATTTCTTGACTTATAATTATTAAACTAATGTTTATGTTGTTATGAATAAATTCACAGCAACTCGATAATTTGCTAACTTGTGAACTACTTACCTACCAATGTCCATTTATCTCTTGACTATATCTCTATATCAATTCAACCGATTAAACAAATTTTAATAAACAATTGTGTTAATGCACATACATACTTAAAAAATTAAAATAATCTCTTATACATATCTCTATGCCAATTCAAACAATTAATTCAATCTGATTAGCACATACAAGATTATGTGAGGTAACAATGTATTTCTACCTTGAAATAGTTTAATCACAATATTCTTGCAGGTTATGCAAGGCTAATGTATTGTTAGATACCGTTTCTAATTTAACCCTCAGCTACCTTAGATGATTAAACATGCACTGATTAAGTATCGTGTCAATTAATTACAATTTCAATCTGTTTAAATAATTAATTCATTAGTTACCTTACAATTGTAATGCAAGAATAACTTAGTCATGGTTTTTTTTTCTTAATCAGATATCTTACTGAGGCCAATAACAACACAAACATAATTTTAATAACTCAAGTAGACGAAATGTAATCAACCTAACACGAATTAAATTTAAGTCATATTAATTAAACTAAACATATCAACATCACAAATATCCATAGACATTTTCATAACAACAACAATAAAATTAAAAGGATAAGGAACAAGAATCAAATCTAGTGTTTTTCTGAGGCTTGACTAGTTTGCTATGCTCTTCCTTTTTTGCTTGCTCTTATGTAACAGAGGCTTCCATGAACATTTGAGTGCTACTCCAAATGGTGGATGAAGGACTCTTTTTCAAGAGGTGAAATCAACAAGGGAATAGGGGAAGAAAATAAAGAACAATGGAAGGGAATGAAGAGAGAAAAGTGAGAGAGAAGTGAGGAAATGAATGGGTTTGAGATGTGTTTGAAGTGAGTAGCCAAGGTGAGTATTTATAGGATGAGAAGGATGCTAAAACTAGCCAAAATCAGCAGCCAAAGACTCCCTCCATGGCCGGTCACACATGTGGCATGTTTGAAGATTTCAAACATGCTATTTTTAAGTAGGGGCAAATCTTAAAAAGCATGAATAGTGGAAGGGTTTGAATGCAAATTGAAGGATTCTTCAAAGGCCATTTTGCAAGCCAAATAATCAGCCAAACAAGCTCATTAGGTCAGCATGTGGGATGGTTTTGGGCTACCCAGTGCTCGGTTGGATCAGTTTTCTCGGTTTAGCTCAACTGGGCCCCATTTCATAATTAATTACAATAATTTATTTAACCTAAATTAAATTGGATTAAAAGTTAAAATTAGTTGTATTATGAATTAATACACATAATTTTGGACCGTCTTAGGCTGAAAAATTAGTTCTCCTTGATGCTTCAAAATTGCTTCTCAGTTTTGTGCTTCTAATAGTGTCTACTGAAAATCTAATGAAAATAATAAAAATTAATTAAAATTCAACATGTTAATAATTTAAGTACAAAATAATTATTTTATAATAATTATATATTTTTCAACAAGAATTTTACTAAAACTACATGAATTTGAGTTAAAAGGGGCATGAAAAAGTGTGTATATTTTCGTGTTTTCACATCCCTTAACATAATTCATTGCTCGTCTCGAGCAATGCAAAAATTTGAAAAGAATTTCTCGAAAACCCTTTTGAAAAATTCCTTCAGAACTAGATTCTTCCCAAAATCATGATTTTAGTGTACTTATGCTCAAAAACAAGAAATTTGATATTTATGCTACTTATGTATACATATCATTCAAATTAATCTCAATTTGTAACGTCCCAAACCCGACCAAGAAGTTAGGCCTGAGTCCAGAATGTCACATCAAAGGCACACTTCAAAACGATTTTACCATTTAACAATTTAAGGCCCAAAAGCCCAAAACCTTTGTATCTTGTTCAGTTACATTAAAAAGCCCATATTTTAGAAAACATTCATAGGTTAAGTTATTTCAAAAACCATGTTAACTTTAAAAATTTTATGAAATTTATTAAGCGGATAGTTGAAACAATAATAATAAAACCTAAAATCTAAAGTCAATTAGGAGTTACATGGCCTTATTACAATCCAATGAAAAAAAACAAAGTATTTAAAATAAGTTCATTTGAACGAAATAAAACATTTGATAAGCTTGTAGTGTGGCCATCTCCGAGTCCTCTCCCACGTTGGGCCGTTTATTCAGGATCACCTAAAACGTTAAATAAAAGGGTGTGAGTTTCAAAAACCTGTGTGTACAACCATTGGCAATCAAATCACATACAAATATTCACACTAGGCCTAAGCCCTATCAAAATCGGTGGTCTTGGGCCTTAGCCCTGAAACACCCCAAACCCGGCGCACGAGCCCTAACCGGATCTGGTATGTTCCTCGATGTAAACCGGTTCAAAATTCTTTTGCTACTTTGGAAAAACTGTGTGTTTTGAAAGAAAGATTGTTTTTGGGTTGGGCTCGAGTTGAAAACAAGTTTATCTTATATTGAAAACCCTTTATTTTAGGTGACAAAACATTTAGAGTTTATTTTAAAATAAATTTACGTAATCCTTTAATTGATAAAAATTCGTAACATAATAAATAAAAGTAAAATACAGTAGTTCAACTATGGCCTTATTACATCAAATAAATCCCAAAATTAAATTCAAAGTACTTAAAATAAAAAGTCCAAATAAAATAAATTCCTTGCTGAGCATGGCCACCCCTAAGCTTCTGCCGACCCGGTCCATCACTGATCGTCACCTGAAAAATAATCCCACAACGGGGTGAGTCAACAGACTCAATGTATAACCACAACACTAAGTCCTAACAAATTCAAGCATATCAAATCATGCATGCACATATAGCATTTAAATAAGATGATGCAAACACGAACCCAAACCTAGATGCCATTCGCTACACATCATCCGTACCAACCTGCACACCGTGGGGACTACTGAGTCAACCCTCCATCCGCTACACACCATCGAAGGAAGTCGCTGCAATCGACGTGCTCATCGCCCTTATAAATATTGTGGCATAGCCACTAGATAATATTTTGTGTCATGAGACACCACATTCAGATAATTGTGACCGAGGTCACCACATTCAGATATCGTGACATAGGTCACCACATTCACTTCCCCTTTCATGATATCCCATATGCCCAATGTCATACAAATACTCATTAACCATGTCATATCCCTTATTCACATTCTTATAGTTTCACATAGGTACCTTAACAGATTCTATTATAATCCTAGTAGGAGTAGGAAAACGTACCTGGATACTTTGTACCATAACATGGTACCTTAGCCATAGCTTTCACATCATTATAACACTTATATTAAATGTAATGCTTTAAATTTATTAAGTCTTAGGGAAGGGTACACACCTGATATTCTTATCGAGATCACTCCAAATCCTGAAAACCTGATCTATTGATTTAGATCTTCAATTCCTATATTCTGCCAACACTACATACTTTAGCTATAGGCCATTCGGCCAAATAATCAAATCTCGAAGGGTTTATCACAATCAAAATCTTACCTTGCTGTCGATTTGATTCCTAAACAAATCCCGAAACTTTGTGATGGTTCTTTATTGCAATCGGCTATACACTTAATCATTGAACTAGTTAGTTTTTGGCTTTTGAATAAAATAAGGAATAGATCTAATCATTGAATAGGGCCTTGGCCGAATGTACATATGTACTTACCTTGCGGATCTCAAATCCCAAAAGATCCTTTTCTGAAGTCAACAACACCTAAATCCCGAAAACCTTCCTCAAAGTTTCAGCCAAAGACATAAAGGAATTAGTTCCTAGATTTCGACAAGCCTACAAGAAAAACTATAGAAATCGAATTTGATCTTACCCCTAATGATGTAGTCGACTACACCCTTGCTTAAACCCACAAAGAAATTCGACTATGGCTAGGATGTGGATCAACAATTTCGGCAATGGTGACCAAGTGAAGAATCGGCTCTAATGGAAAAGAGAGAGTGGTATGGTGGTTCGGCCTTTAACAAAATATGGAGATGAGGAGTATGATGCTTGAAATTTTCGGCAAGAATGATTAAAGAAAAGAACTTTCGGATTCTTGAAGAATTGAAAAAAAAAGAAGAATAGTGGCAGAGAAAATTCGACAGAGAGAGAAGGAGAAAGAAAGAATGATGAATGGCCTTAATTTCCTCCTTTTGCCGAAATTACTAAGCTAGAGTCCCCTACTTGGCCATCACTCTCATATCCTTATTTTCCTCTTTATCTCTTTATTTAAAAATAATCCATCATTTATCTCTTGAAAATAAAAGGATAAAAACTCCTAAAATCTAGCCTTGGTGCCGTCCCCCTATTCCCCTCTCATTGACGTCACATGCAAAAATAAAAGCCTTAAAGTTTTGCTTCCCACGCGACTCGAACACAAGCCCCTCCTCACATGCTGGTGGCATCATTTCCAGGGCCTTAAGTGGCGCCTTGTAGCCACTTTTCTAAGCCCAATTTCATGTCAAATTTCCTCAATAATTTTTTTTAAGGCCACCTTGCCTTAGTTCCCTCTTTAAACTTTAAAATCGAGTAATTTCTAAAGTGCTCACCTACGCACTAAGGTTCACAAAATTCATAATGCACATTCACAACACACACAAGCATGCTATTTCATATAACTTAGTATTAATGCATAAGCTATAGTCCATGATATTAGAAGCCCACAATGACCTCATATCATATCATATCATATCATATCGTATCATGTACAAACAAGATAATGCAAAAGCCTCCCCAAAAATCCATCCGCTACACACACCATTTCCCTTCCAACCATAACATACCTGTGGGGATTTCTAAATCAACCCAGCCATCCTCTACACACCAAAGATAGCCCGGTTGTAGTACTACCTAACATTGCAGCAAAGCTACTAATCATATAATGGGCTTAAAGCCTCCGGTGGATCCATGGCCATACGACCATGCGATCCTCAAATCTTCCTCCGTACATTAATTCCCACCCATATGTATCCTAAGCAGAATATTATATGAATGCATCAAGCACATGAGTAACATCCACAAACTCATATTCGTCACATAGGGGTATTTTCGTCATTTCACTACTCAGGGGTATTTTTGTAATTCTATCCTATAGGGGTATTTTGCTAATTTGGAAGATAGGGGTATCTTGGTAATTTTTTCAAAATAGGGGTGTTTTGGTAATTTGTAAAATAGGGTTAATTTGCAAAACAGGGGTATTCTGGTAATTTTACAAATCTATGGGTATTTTAGTAATTTACAAATCTAGGAGTATTTTAGTAATTTTACTAATCTAAGGGTATTTGGTCACTCTCGAGTTTTAGTTATGAACTTTGGCCCATCAACAAGTCCTCGCGGCTAAAGTGAACAGACACTACGCACCAGGTAGGATTCTAGAGAAGAGGAGGTGGGCCACAAGGATCGCTTAAGTACCAAGCTCCCCCTAGATCCAATCCTAGACATGCATATGTCTGTTGCCACACTCTAACCCAACGACTTGTTCATGAACATGTTTAATTAGATTAAGTCTTATGAAATTTCAGAGTTGTTTAAACTAGGCCTAAAGTCCATAAACCCTAGCATACTTGCCTACGTCCCCATAAAGCCCATCAAATCCAAATTACATCCTTACGGCCCACTAGGCCCAAATCACATCCTTATGGCCTGTTAGGCCCAAAATGATTCCAGATCATGTATTGTGCTTGACATTCTCAATTCATACGCCAAACCAAACAAACTCATCAAACCTAGCCTTAGGGCCCATCGAGCCCATTTAGCCACTTTCGGCTTTTTGACTTTTCAGCATTGCCAATATCGTGTGTGTAGTGTTTGTACACACCTGGTTACCGCGACGTGCTACTCTATCCTTAGCCTTGAACCTACAACCAACCAACCTTTAATCAACCACGCATACTTAATCAAAATATTTACTCAAAAGCCGAAACCTTACCGTAACCTTACCGTGTGCCACCGGGTTCTAATAGCCCTTCCTTAGCTATTGATCAGAAGTATCCCCTAGATCTGTACTCACACATATAAGCCATACCTACATTCGGCCATCCATTAATCCATAACTGAGACGAGTACACTTACCATTTTGCTAACGATCCTTACCACGCTTGCGATCTTTGAACCTTATCCTTATTAACATAGAGTTTAACAACAGGATAGTTAGATAGCCTCTCGGCTTTTAGTAAAACGTACAAGAGAGGTTAACCGAATACTTACCAAATCCCCTTTCGATCCTGCGGTCTAGATAGCTACTGAACGAGATTCGGCTTTTAAAACTTGATTAAGAGTAGATAACAACAACTGATATGTGATAGAGGAAAAATAACAAGGACTCGGTAAAAAGATAGGGCTATTCGATTATAAGGGAGTACTCGGCTTTTAGAGAAAGAAGAAGAATGCAACACCAATAGGGATTTCGACAAAAAAAATGATGGTTTTTGGGCAATGGAAGAATTTGGCAATGGGAGAAATAGAATAAGGGGAAGAAAAGAAAGTAATGGAAACCCAAGGAACCTTTCAAAGGAATTCGGTAAAGAAAAAAGAGACTGACCTATTTGCAAAACTCTTCAAATGCCGAAAGCCACAATGAAAATTCGTAATACCCCCGAAAAGACCCAAAAATGACACTCATCTACCCTCCAAAGCTGAATTTATACACTCTCCACTTCCCAAAATGGCACCAAATCTTCACACTTCTCAGCTCCTAACTTTTCTCCCTGATAACACCTTAGCCTTATCCGAATTTCCCTCTATTACTAGTTCCCCTTACCACTCAAACACTCTAACGCAAGAGTTCATATTCAACACAACTCTGGCCATCCACCTATGCAAAATAAAACACTCCAAAAATACCACTCCTAATGCTCGAAACTTGGACCTCATCAGCTGACAACACGCCACCTTATAGCTCCCCAAGTGACGCCAGTTGCCACTGGACCACAAGCCCATTTGTGTCCTATTTTCTCTTAATCTGATTAAGAGGCCTAATGCCTGATACTAGGGTCCGCTAAAGCAAGAAAAATAATTTTTCCCCTATGGTCTTCCCTATCTCTAAGACTTCAAATAATCCTGATAATATCTTAAAATTAATATTCTAAGTGCTACTCATACATACCAACCTCAATGCATAAAAATTTAGAGTTTCGAGATTTTTGGGGCGTAGACCAAAATTTTTCCTATACCCTTACTTGATCTCAGAACATTTCCAACACCCTAAACACTCCAAATTCAATAGCCCTCAACGCCCACATGCCAATTGTCATTTTCTTGCTCACTTAAAAATTTTCTGAGACCCAAAGCCCAACGCCCAATAGGCCTAAATCTACTAGGCCCAAATTCAGGGCGTTACACAATTATTACTATGATAGAAAAAATAGACCAAAAGCTTTCTCAATAAAGACATGCTAAATTCCTACCAATATGATTTTATTCCCTTATTCAAGATTAAGCTGCAATCATTAAGTTTAACTTATGCCTTCATATGTTGAACATAGCAATTTCTCTCCACTAATGTAGGTAGCATAGAAACTTGAATCAATAGGTCTTTAAAAAGGTTGTAACGTGGCTAGGCTAGGGGTAGGTAAAAGATACATAATTTTGGGCTAAAAACCCTAGACTCATCTTCAATCGGACCTTTGGAATAATTAACTTCAATACACCAACTTACTTTGCTTTCACATGCTCTTTTGTACATCCACTTTCTTTCAAGTACATATGCTCTTTTTTTTTACGAGCATTTTACTGTATGTACTACAAAATTTTGAGCATTTGATACTTCTTTTCAAATCCCCCAAACTTATTTTCAAAGAACATTCTAAATAGTACTGAGTCTAGTGTTTGGGACAATTTAAAGATAATTAAGAGAAAAGTGATGGCTAAATATTGCAAGGGTTCAAATAAAATTAGGCCATATAGTCTCAAAGTTGGTTTCAAGGGATAAAACTTCATCAAGGTTGGCTTGAAAGGCTCAAACGGTCCAAAGAAAAGTTGCCTAAATCATTTTCAACGTTCCATGCTTCCTAGGATTTTGCCTCAAGAAACTACTAAGTGAATTCTACAGACTTAAACTTTCATGCATGCCTAAGTTTCTTAAGGAACTAAAATTTTTATGGTATGATTTGCATACTTTATTAAAAATACATTTATGTCATATTTTAGTTAACATAACAATTATTGAAATAATCAAACTTTATTCATACTGTAGTTTAGCATACTTAACAAAATTTCAAATTTTTGAACAAAATATAACTTAATCATAATTAAAAGAAAAATTTATTGTGAGTGGAAATAATTTCAATTTTTTGGTCCCCCTACTTAAGATGAAAAATGTCCTCATTATTAAAAATGAATAGATCCTATACACCAGGTAGGATTCTAAAAAAGAGGAGGTGAGTCAATTTGACTTCTTAAGTACCAAGCTGTAACAACCCGATTTTGGGTCTAGTCGGAACACTGGTTTAGGGACCACAAGTTCGAGGCAAAAAAATTTGTTTCTATTATATTTTTATGGTCTACAATTTTATGGAATGATTTTGTGAAAATTTCGTTCAAAAATTTTGACGTTTGCACACTCAATTTAGTCAAAAGGACTAAATTGCAAAAAGTGAAAAACTTGATGTAACACCCCTTACCCGAGACCATTGTCAGAGTCGAGCACGAGGTATTACTAAACTTAACTAAATTTTTTTTTTCAGAATTTTTCATACTTATATATATATATAAAACCAAATCAACCAAAACCACAACCAAACATAATAATCAAACCAAAATATAAATTCCAAGATTTAATAAGATGGACAAGCCATTTTCGCATGGCTTTACATATATATACAACTTCAACCATATTCAAAAAATAGTATAGCCTATACATGCCATAAATTTCTAATTCAGCTTTTAAACACCGAAAGCAGTCGATAGTGTGATAAACTTTGCTAACGATCCCCGAGCCTGCAACAAGCCTCCAAAATCTATAAATAAAGGTAAAAATACACACACAGGGTAAGCTATCATAGTTTAGTAAGTCATAAGCAAATAATAACTCAATAACAATAATAATCTAATAAAACATAACCAAACCATACTTGTAAATTCAAATATCCACATGTAACTAAACATGAAATAAGTTTTGTCCAAACAAGCATCCGTTTGACCGAACACATACTATCATAATACATTTATACAATTCACATTTCCTTAGTCATTATCTCACATTCAATTACCTTCTAGACAAATGCACATATAAACTTTGGCATGAATATGAATTTCGCATTTCCATATCCTACATATATTTATATCATTAAACCGAATATAACCAATCATATGCTTAAACATATGGTTTCATTCACTTAATTCATAGCTTAATTTAATTCAAATATTACCTCAATGGCATTGATAATTTATTAAGGTATAAACAATCCATACTTATGAAATTTAACTACCAAACATTTATCTTCACCTAAATTATAACATTTCCAACCACACATTGATCATTAATATGTTTAATATCCCATAGACCTTATTTTTGCAAAATATATATATTTATATATATCCCTATAAACACGTTAAAGGTTCACATTTGAAATACCTACTAATCGAAGGCACATAAATCTTTTAATATTAATATAAATTTTACCTTTCAATTTATTCCTCAGGTAACATTAGGCCGAATATAAGCTCAAAAATCAAACATCAATATCACATATTTATGCATTAATCCATATATAGCTTTTCATATAGACATTCACTACCATTAACGTCATTTTTAACTTGTATCACATATCAAATAATCAACTTGCCTTATTTCTAAAAGGGAAATAAATTGTTACTTACCTGTTCACTTTAACTCATTTAGCACATTTGATTATTTTTACCGTTGCTCAGGTAAAATTTGCTAGGCATAAAGCATAATGTAATACACCGGCACAGAGCCTGCTAGGCAAAAAACTTGATATAATTCACCAGCATAAAGCCTGCTATTATACACCAAATCATTTCATAACCTTA
This sequence comes from Gossypium bickii, assembly GCA_025503065.1. Classification (NCBI taxonomy): domain Eukaryota; kingdom Viridiplantae; phylum Streptophyta; class Magnoliopsida; order Malvales; family Malvaceae; genus Gossypium; species Gossypium bickii. The sequence continues at coordinate 63,215,493 of CP106710.1, read as the reverse complement.
ATAAAATCACATAGTACAATTTGATCATCTTAGCCGAATACCACCAATTTAATAAGTACCATATACAACTTAACATATAAGTAATTCCACATGTCCGTATGTATATCCATAAAATCTCCATATGGCCGAACTTATTTATGTATAAATACTCATACATCCATTGAATACTCTAATGTTGCAAGTAAACAACATCAAATCAATATCATATTATCCACATATCCAAAAATATCGAATACACAAACACATTATCTATCAACTTACTTAATCAATAAACATCACATATAATTTGTACTTAAGTCAATACATACCTTATGGCCAAGTAATCAAATTCACTTGAATAAGCTTAAGCTTGCTCATTTGCCACCATAATTCAATCATTTCGTAAGCATAAGCTCGTATTATAAGTCACCGGTATAAAACCTGCTAGGCATGAGCCTGAATCACACACGCAGCACTAAGCTGCTAGACCCAAGGTGCGATATTCATTCACCAAGCAATAAGCTCGCTAGGCATAAAGCCCGATAAATTCACCAGCCCAAGGCTTGCTAGGCTCATAGCCTGAGTAGTAATACTGTAAATTTTCTCCCCTGAATCATTTCATATATCGAATCTTTTACGCATTTCGAACTCATTATACAAACATTCGATAGCACATATCACACAAATAACTTAACCGAATCAATTTTATACTTAACTAAATTTGGCTAATTCACATATAATTACAAAAATTCCAAATTTCAGTATATGCAAATTTACGAAAATAATATACGATGATTATTTGCTTAGAGACTTACCTGACACTTTCATTTACCTTTATTAGGTATTTTGGTCCTTGAAGAAATGAAAACGATAACTCACACACCCAGTGCTTGGAAATAAATCCGCACACACCGTGCCATTCTATCGATCTCGCACACACAGTGCTCGGTAAATAAATCTTTTCCTCAACCACATAAACATATATATATTTATATATTCACTATCCATATTTTCTATGCCCCAATAAAACATCTATTAATCATGGTTCATGCTCCCATCTTAACCCACCATATTCGGCAACCATCAATACATATACAACTATAATTATATATCAAAGTAACTCTCGTTCATTATTGATTTCCATCACATTCGGCTAACATATAATATAAAAGCCAAATCGTCAATTTCAATACAACCATAATCCTTCTCTATTTATTTCTATATATACAATCTCCAAATATAAATATACATATATGCGCATACTTATATTAAACCCAAATTAAAGTAAACTTACATATTCATATATATATAAATATATATATATGTATATGTCATTAGCTCATTTAGCTTATGATTAATAATATAGATAAAAGAAAATTTAATTTCTCCAATTGCTTATAACTTACCTCAAGTCATAGATGACTATTCCACGACCTTCTCTTTTCCCTGATTTATAATCGATCTAATTGTTTCACGATCAAAGCATAAAAATAAATCAATATACTAACTAACTCAAATATCAAATCAAGTTCAAACTCAAACCATCCTATTATTTAATTACAATTAGTAAAAAATATTTATTCCTCACAAATGGTCGACACACACAACCATTATCCAATTCATTCCAATTTGGACAACATGAATACAGCAGGAATTTATATTAGTTCATGAAACTTAAAGTCTAAAGATTTACATATTTGGATAGCATTAAGATACTCTTTAATAAACAACATTAATATACAAAAATATGGCAGTACAATTAAATACTTAATACCAATTCAGATAGCATTCAAATCTGCATTATAGCAACCCAATTAATCCACAAAAACCAACTTTAATAATAATTAATGACTAACTTATTGAAGCAAAGACATAATAATTTCTAATTACACTCTTCAATAGCTTATTCGACATCAATTTAGACAACATTAATTAACATTAATTAATAGCCCACAAACAACCCAAGCAATATAAACATACTGCTATTATCACCATATAACTAACTCATTAACTAACACTTAAGACATAAATTTTTGTAGCAGTAAATTGGTCTTTTATTACCTTCTCAGCTACAATAAAGGCAGCATCAAACACTTCTTTCCTCAAATTTCAGGAATAATAAATACATCATTATTTATTTATTTGCAACTTCGACCATTATTAACATAATTTAAAGTCATTCAGACCACATTTATTGACATCTAAATATCAAATAAATCAAAATCACATATCATTTTGACCTTATCATAATCGACACATCATGCATTTTCATCCAATTTATCTAACTTGACCGAATTTAATATAAGTATCATTATACTTCTATATACTACCTAATCATTTAAGCCCAAATAACAAAACCAATTTACTAAATACACATACATCCTTCTTCTTTTATTATAACACAGGTTACTATTCAAATGGTCAAAACCCAAATACGAGGGCCAAATATGAACATGCTAAATTCATATGTTTTAGTAAATATCTATTTTCAATTTACTAAATCACATCTCACGCATATAATATTGCTTAGTACCAAACCAAAATATATCAATCCATAATTTTCATTTTATAACAAGCTTATCACAAGTATATATATATATAACATGACCGAATTTAAAATAGGCTTAAAACATCAATCATACTGATTCATTATGTACTTATCAAACACCTATTAACTAAACCATATATTTACGTATAAATAAACCATAACCGAAACACCAAGACCAAAACCAAACATATCACACATATCATATATATGACTCATAACCGAAATTAACTAAGCTTGAATATCATTCCTAGCCATTTATGAAGCATCAATACCACAATCGGACAGTAGAAATAGAGCAGCAATTAACAATATTAATGGAGGTAAAATTTGGACTGCAATTTAACAAAATTTCAAAAATTATCAAACACTAAAGAAAATTAAATCACCATTTAATTCATGGAAAGCTTGCTAATTTTTCCCAACACCATTTATAACAATTCAATTTGTTCCTTCCCTCAAAATTAAATCACCAATTTAACCAGAATTTATCAATAAAAAGCTATGGGTAATGAAAAGTTTAGAAAAATTACCCTGCCACTTCAAAATTTTAACTTCTAAACAAACAATCTCATGGTTTTTCCACTGCATGCAGCCGTCCTTATTTTTTTTCTAGCTTCTATATTCTCCTTTTCTTGCTTATTCGGTTGAAGATAAGGAAGAAAAGATGAACATTTATGTGGCTTTGTTTTATTATAATAAGTTTATAATATTTTATTTATTATTATGATAATAAACTTAACATATAAAATAAACATATAAATGCATTATCAAAACATGTTGTTATCCACTACTCTTGTAATTATAAACTTAACATATAAAATAAACATATAAATGCATTATCAAAACATATTGTCATCCACTACTCTTGTAATTATAAACTTAACATATAAAATAAACATATAAATGCATTACAAAAACATGTTGCCGTCCACCACTCTTGAAAAAGGGTAATTTGCAACATAAAACCTCCTCATTATAAAAGCACATTAATTTAACCACTCAATCAAGAAAATGACTACTTTCACCACTTATGCACTTTAGTCCCTTTTCTTAAATCGAACACACAAACGGACAAGTTTGCCTACGAAATTTTAACACATGCTCAAACATATATAATTAACATGCAAAATAATAGAAATATTTTTTTTAACTCGGACTCATGGTCCCGAAACCACCGTTCTGATTAGGGTCAAATTCGGACTGTTACACTTGAATTATATATGTTAAAGGTGTAAAATTGCTATGAAATTTTAAATTAGAGGTCCTTAAGTGGTAATTAGACCATTTATTAAGTTGGTGGGCAAAAATGGACATGGTTTGGTATGTTTCTAAAGTTTTTCATTAAGGGCATTTTAGTAATTTGGTAATTAAATGAATTAAAAAACCAAATTAAAAGCCAATTTTCTCTCATCTTCTACCCATGGCCGAATGTAACAAGAAGAAACCATGGATAGGGTTTTTCAAGCTTACAAGCTCGATTGTAAGTCCGCTCTAGCCCCGTTTTTAATGATTTTATGTTTTTGAAATCCTTGTAACATGATTTATCTATTTCTACCACTAATTTAAGAAATAACCAAGGTCTAAAATTTTACCCATGATGGATATTTATTTATTTTGATGTCTAATGGTAGAAAATGTATGTTTGGTGTATGATAAACGACTTTTACTAAGTGATTTTCGGTAAGAATGTCAAAAAGGACTTATTTGTAAAAGTTATAAAATGAGTAGAAAAATGTGAATAAATGAGAAATGTGGATTTTTATGAGTATGAAAATGGTTCAGCTAGGCTTGGGGTTTGAAGAAATTGAATGAAATTCATTTTACGAGCCTAGGGACTAAATTGTAAAAATGTCAAACTTTAGGGGCAAAAGTGTAATTTTTTCCATAATGTGATTTCGGATTGATTTGAATAGGATAATGATTAAATAAGTTAAATGTGATATTATATATTGAGAAAAATCAGGTTCAAAATTAGAACGGGGGAAAAACAAGTATTTGACAATTTAGCCCTTTTCGCCATTTTTATGCCGAGGTAAGTTTGTATGTTTAATAAGCATGAAATTATATTTTTATAAATGATTGATTGATATAATTGTGGTAAATATTATATTATTGAAATGAAATTTGACTGACTATTGAGTACGATACTACGGAAATGTGCGACAGAGATTCGATACAGTGAAAGTCCCGGTTGAACATTAAGAATAGATAGGATACAAATGTCATGAAATTAGGTTACTGAGATTACGTGTAAGACCATATCTGGGATATGGCATCAATATAAGACTTCGTGTAAGACCATATCTGGGATATGGCATCGATATGAGACTTCGTGTAAGACCATAGCTGGCTATTGGCATCGATACGAGATTTCATGTAAGATCATATCTAGGATATGGCATTGGTACGGTACTGTGTGTACGAGATTCCTGAGTAACCTTTAGTATTCCAAATGGTTCAACAGGAAATTCAACGAGTATGTGAAAGAAGAGAAAGAGTATATAAGTAATTACGAATCGGTACAAGTATGTACATAAAGTCTATAAGCATTGACTTCATGAAATTGTGAGTTCATGATTTCCATGAGAATGATTTTGTTAAAACCTTGTGATTATTAGTCAATACTTGTGATGCATGAAATTTATGATAAATTCGGTTGGCGATTATGTAATTGGCTTTCGGGCTAAATTGAGTTATGATAGCGCATGTTTTATTCATGCAAATTGTGATTTATCGGATATGAGAAAATGGGAAGATAAGAACTTAGGCAATTGAAATATGTTAAAGTATATGCTTGAAATGTAAATACTCATAATTGAAGTGCATGATTTGTAACATCCTGGATTATAGCCTATGCAGTAGTATGTCTTATGTGTTATGAAAGTGATGTGTGCATTTTTAGAATCTTGGAAATGTAAGGAAATGACTTGGAAATGTAAGGAAATGTCTTGTCTTGGAAATGTAAGGAAATGGCTTGGAAATGGAAGGAAATGTCTTGTCTTGGAAATGTAAGGAAATGACTTGGAAATTGAAGGAAATGTCTTGTCTTGGAAATGTAAGGAAATAACTTGGAAATGTAAGGAAATGTCTTGTCTTGGAAATGTAAGGAAATGTCTTGGAAATGTAAGGAAATGTCTTGGAAATGTAAGGAAATCTCTTAGAAATGTAAGGAAATGCTTTAGATATGTCAAGTTTAAAGTTTAAAAGAGGGACATGAAGCAAGGTGGTCTTAAGAGAAAATTATGTGAAATATGGCACACAAACGGGCTTAGAAAGGTGGCTTGAAGATGCCACTTAGGGCCTCAGGAAATGGCGCCACATACTGGGGTATTGGGCCAAGGTTCGAGCTGCAGGGGAAGCAAAATAAAAGTTTTATTTTTGCAGAGAGAGATAGCGTGAAGAAGGGACGGCACAAGGCTATAACTTAGGAGCCTTTATTCTTTTATTTTTAAGAGATAAATAGTGGATAAATAAGGGATAAATAATGGATTTATTTTAGATTATTTTCAAGAGATAAATGAGGAATTATTCTTTAATTAGGAAAATAAGGGAGAAATGATGGCCAAGTAAGGGACTTTGAGTTTAATAATTTCGGCTAAGTAAGGATAGTTGCTGAATTATCTTTTATTTTAGGAGATAATTAAGGAGATAAAGCTATCAAAATAGAAAGCTATCAAAATAGAAGAGTGATGGCCAAGTAAGGGATTCTAAGTTAATAAATTCGGCTATATAAGGAGAAGAGGGCCATTCATCATTCTTTCTCTCAACCCTTCTCTCTGTCGAATTTCCTAGAGCATTTGTTCTTCTTCTTTTTGTTAGCCAAAGCCGAAAATTCAAGATATCACCATTAACCAATTTCTTTTCTTTCCAATCCATCAAAAGCTAAATCTTTGAGGGGCTTCAAGCATAGGTGCTGTCGATTTCTTCAAGAAAGGGTAAGAACAAGTTTTTATTTCTATTCTTTTCTTTTAGATTTGTTGAAATCTAGGACTAATTCCATCAATATTCTTAATTGCCGAAATTTGGAAGGATTCTTTCGAGATTTTTGCCATAGTCGACTATAAAGGAAAAGATCTTCGGGATTTGACCATCAAGGTAAGTCATATCTGACATTCGGCCAAGGGCCATTGATTGTGATTAAAGGTTAGAAGTTGATCTAACATGTGGTTTTAGGGATTTCAATGAAGCTATAACCAAGGGATAATTTCGGGATTTAAGATCCTTAAGGTAAGTGACTATGAATATTCGGCCAAGGCCTATTTTAGTAGTTAGATCTATTTTTATGTGTTTTAAGCCGAAAACTAACCGATTCAAGGGATCTAGTGATTAGCCGATTTCAAAGGGGAAGAATACAAGTTTCCGAGATTTGATTAATTATCAAATCGGCAGCAAGGTAAGAAAGTGGATGCGATAATCCTTCGGGATTTGATTAAATTAGCCGAATAGGCTTTTTCCTAAAATACTAAATGTGGCCAAATGTAGGGATTTAGTATCTAAAGCGATAGATCGGTTTTTCGGGATTTCAAGGAATTCGATAAGCTAATCAGGTGTGTACCCCACACTAATTCTTAATAAGTTTTATGGCTATGTCTAATTAAAATATGTGATATTAAGAATAAGAAAGTGGCTAAGGTACCATGTTATGGTACTAATACTCAGGTACGTTTCCTACTCATACTAGGAATATGAAATATGTTATTGGAAAGATGAGAATAAGAATGTGAACTTTGGCATATTAATGCATATTACAAAATGGGGCATATGGGTTATTGAAAGAAGAAGTGAATGTGGTGACCTAAGACCACGAACACGGTGACCTAAGACCGTGGTATCTAAATGCGGTGACTTAAGACCGTGATATCTGAATGTGGTGACCTAAGACCACAAATGCGGTGACCTAAAACCGCGATATGGAGTGTAGCGGAAGGAGGGTCGACTTAGTAGTCCCCACGGTGTACAGGTTGGTACGGGGGAGTGTAGCGGATGGCTTGTTAGGTTTGGGTTTGGGAATGCATCATAATTTGTATGCTATGATATGAATGTGTAATATTTGTTATGCCTGATTCTATTATGATTTAGTGTTGTGTACACATTGAGTCTGTTGACTCGCCCTGTTGTAGGACCATGTTTTGGTGATGAAGAGATGAATGGACCCAGGACGGCAGAACTTGTGGTGGCCATGCTCAACATGAAGTTTTTATTTTTATGGACTATTAATTTTTAAGTACTCCGAATTATTTGGATTTAGTTGATGTAATAAGGCCATAAGGCCATAGTGCACTATTTTAATACTGTTTTATTTATTATGTTACGAAACTTTATTTATTAAAGATTAAGTTAATTTCATTTAAAATAAACTCCAAATGTTTTGCCACCTGAAATAAATGGGTTTCCAATATAAAACAAGCTTGTTTTCTACTCGAGCCCAACCCAAAACAATATTTCTTTCAAAACACAATATTTTCCCAAAGTAACAAAAGAACTTTGAACCGGTTTACTTGAGGAACATATCAAATCTGGTCAAAGCTCGTGGGCCGGGTTTGGGGTGTTTGATTTAGTATCGAGCCTGTTTCAAACTCTCTACCGAGGTTTAAGGCCCAAAACGTTTTCAAATCGAGCCCAAGTAAGTTTTATGAAAATATTTTTTGGAAATAAGCGAGGTTTTTCGGCATGGCATGCTTTGAGTCTCCGACCATGATCCACCAGTAGTAAGTACCCTATCCATTGTGTGATTTATGGTATGATCTGTAGAGAAGGGTAGGAATGGAGCGTAGAAATAGTATGATAGGTACTTGAACCCTAGGACTAGTTTTCCCCAACTATTACATAAGACTTAATGCCTAATTAAACAAACCTATGGCTAAGTCGCCAAATTAGGTGTGGCAACCATGGTGCGCATGTCAGGATTGGATCCAGGAAGAGCACTGGTACTTAGCAGCCCCTAGTGACTCACCTCCTCTTCGCAGAATCCTACAGTGCGTAGCTTCGGTTCACCCTAACCAAGAGGACTCGATCCACAAAGCTAAACCCAATAACTAAAACCGAAAAGGAACTAGCCGTATTTTTATGAAAACCCTAGTTGTAAAATTCTTAAAATTACCCTTTCAATTTGTGCGAACTATTTTTACAAAATTTTTCGAAAAATTTTCGATTTATAACAATTACCTAAATACCCCTGGTTGTGAAATTACAAAAATGCCCTTGGTTTATAAAATGTCCAAACTACCCACAGTTTTAGCAAAAATTTCCTTACTTTATAACAAGTCCAAAAATCCTAATTTGCAAAATATCAAAATACCTTGATTTTAGAAAATTACGAAATTGCCCCTAACTTACAAAATTACCAAAATGACCCTGATTTTCAAAATTTTTGCAACACTACCAATTTGGAAAACAAATTCTCAAAAAGAATCCCCAAGTTTTACAAATTTTGAAATACCCTTGATTTATTAAGATTTACAAATTTACCCTGGTTTATTACCAAAATACCCCTGAGTTTCAAAATTACCGAAATACCCCCGAGTTTCAAAATTACTGAAATACCCCCGGATTTTAAAATTTCCAAAAATACCCCAGGAACGCAAAATTACCAAAATACCCTTATTGACAAAATTACCAAGGAACCTTATTTTGAAAAATTACGAAAATACCCCTGTAGGATAAATTACGAAAATACCCCTGGGATAGGAATAAGGCAAAGAGTGTTCGAATAGTGAATGTGGGTGGTAGATACCACTGAATAAATATGTCTATGTTGATGAATGAATGTGCCTCTATTAAGGAATGAAGGTGTCTCTGTTGATGAATGTGAATGTGATTCTCTGAATTAGAGCAGTGAACTTGAACTGAAACTTTGTGTGATCGAAAGAACTACTTCTAAATATCTTTATTTCATAAAATTGTTCACGGTTAATAAGTGGAACAAAATTTTGATGCATAAAACTTTTTAATCAGATTAAACCGCGGCGTTAGAAATGAGTTCTAGGGGACGTGAATTTAGAGATTATGCCTAGGAAGTATGATATTGTTATTAAGATCAGAGTGCGCAGCATAAGCGTAGTATGGTGAGTAGGAATGCAGTTAGCCATGTAATTTCGAGGACGAAATTATTTTTAAAAGGGTAGAATCGTAACATCTCGGATTATAGCCTATGCATTAGTATGTCTTATGTGTTATGGAAGTGATGTGTGCATTTTTAGAATCTTGGAAATGTAAGGAAATGACTTGGAAATGTAAGGAAATGTCTTGTCTTGGAAATGTAAGGAAATGAATTGGAAATGGAAGGAAATGTCTTGTCTTGGAAATGTAAGGAAATGACTTGGAAATGTAAGGAAATGTCTTGTCTTGGAAATGTAAGGAAATGTCTTGGAAATGTAAAGAAATGTCTTGGAAATGTAAGGAAATGTCTTGTCTTGGAAATGTAAGGAAATGTCTTGGAAATGTAAGGAAATGTCCTAGAAATGTAAGGAAATGCTTTAGAAATGTCAAGTTTAAAGTTTAAAAGAGGGACATGAAGCAAGGTGGTCTTAAGAGAAAATGTATGTGAAATATGACACACAAATGGGCTTGGAAAAGTGGCTTGAAGATGCCACTTAGGGCCTCAGGAAATGGCGCCACATACTGGGGTATTGGGCCAAGGTTCAAGGCTGCGGGGAAGCAAAATAAAAGTTTTATTTTTTGCAGAGAATAGCAAACAAGGGATGGCACAAGGCTATAATTTAGGAGCCTTTATTCTTTTATGTTTAAGAGATAAAAAGTGGATAAATAAGGGATAAATAATGGATTTATTTTAGATTACTTTCAAGAGATAAATGAGGAATTATTCTTTAATTAGGAAAATAAGGGAGAAGTGATGGCCAAGTAAGGGACTTTGAGTTTAATAATTTCGGCTAAGTAAGGATAGTTGCTGAATTATCTTTTATTTTAGGAGATAATTAAAGAGATAAAGCTATCAAAATAGAAGAGTGATGGCCAAGTAAGGGATTCTAAGTTAGTAAATTCGGCTATATAAGGAAAAGAGGGCCATTCATCATTCTTTCTCTCAACCCTTCTCTCTGCCGAATTTCCTAGAGCATTTGTTCTTCTTCTTTTTGTTAGCCAAAGCCGAAAATTCAAGATATCACCATTAGCCAATTTCTTTTCTTTCCAATCCATCAAAAGCTGAATCTTTGAGGGGCTTTAAGCATAAATGCTGTTGATTTCTTCAAGAAAGGGTAAGAACAAGTTTTGATTTCTATTCTTTTCTTTGAGATTTGTCGAAATCTAGGACTAGTTCCATCAATATTCTTAATTGCCAAAATTTGGAAGGATTCTTTCGAGATTTTTGCCATAGTCGACTATAAAGGAAAAGATCTTCGGGATTTGACCATCAAGGTAAGTCATATCTGACATTCGGCCAAGGGCCATTGATTGTGATTAAAGGTTAGAAGTTGATCTAACATGTGGTTTTAGGGATTTTACGTGAAGCTATAACCAAGGGATAATTTTGGGATTTAAGATCCTTAAGGTAAGTGACTATGAATATTCGGCCAAGGCCTATTTTAGTAGTTAGATCTATTTTTATGTGTTTTAAGCCGAAAACTAACCAATTCAAGGGATCTAGTGATTAGCCAATTTCAAAGGGGAAGAATACAAGTTTCCGGGATTTAATTAATTATCAAATCGGCAGCAAGGTAAGAAAGTGGATACGATAATCCTTTGGGATTTGATTAAATTAGCCGAATAGGCTTTTTCCTAAAATACTAAATGTGGCCAAATGTAGGGATTTAGGATCTAAAGCGATAGATTGGTTTTTCGAGATTTCAAGGAATTCGTTAAGCTAATCAGGTGTGTACCTCACACTAATTCTTAATAAGTTTTATGGCTATGTCTAATTAAAATATGTAATATTAAGAATAAGAAAGTGGCTAAGGTACCATGTTATGGTACTAAGTACTGTGCACGTTTCCTACTCCTACTAGGAATATGAAATATGTTATTGGTAATATGAGAATAAGAATGTGAACTTTGGCATATTAATGCATATTACAAAATGGGGCATATGGGTTATTGAAAGGGGAAGTGAATGTGGTGACCTAAGACCACGAACACGGTGACCTAAGACCGCAGTGGTATCCGAATGCGGTGACCTAAGACCGCGATATCTGAATGTGGTGACCTAAGACCACAAATGCGGTGACCTAAGACCGCGATATGGAGTGTAGCGGAAGGAGGGTCGACTTAGTAGTCCCCACGGTGTACAGATTGGTACGGAGGAGTGTAGCGGATGGCTTATTAGGTTTGGGTTTGGGAATGCATCATAATTTGTATGCTATGGTATGAATGTGTAATATTTGTTATGCCTGATTCTATTATGATTTAGTGTTGTGTACACATTGAGTCTGTTGACTCACCCGTTGCTGGGACCATGTTTGTGTGATGAACAAGAATGGACCGGGACGACAGAACTTGTTGTGGCCATGCTCAACATGAAGTTTTTATTTTTATGGACTATTAATTTTTAAGTACTCCGAATTATTTGGATTTACTTGATGTAATAAGGCCATAAGGCCATAGGGCACTATTTTATTACTGTTTTATTTATTATGTTACGAAACTTTATTTATTAAAGATTAAGTTAATTTCATTTAAAATAAACTCCAAATGTTTTGCCACCTGAAATAAATGGGTTTCCAATATAAAACAAGCTTGTTTTCTACTCGAGCCCAACCCAAAACAATATTTCTTTCAAAACACACTATTTTCCCAAAGTAACAAAAGAACTTTGAACCGGTTTGCTTGAGGAACATACCAAATCTGGTCAAAGCTCGTGGGCCGGGTTTGGGGTGTTTCATGTTTACTATGAGGTTTGAAATGATTTGTTATTTTCTGTAATATGTTACAAAAGTGAGATTATGGTTGTTAGGCTAATGCCAAAATATGTTAAATTATTCTTATAAGTTAATATTTGGCCACGTAGATTGGTTTATTTGGGCTCTCATGGTTGTAAGCCTAAATACATATATATATGTGTGTGCTAATGTCTTTGGTGATATGGTCATGGTATGCTTGGTGAATGATAGAAATGTGATTTATGACATGAATGTTAGATGCTTGGCAATATGGTCTATTGATGAGATGATAATGTGGTGTACAATTAGGTATCTTGAAAGTAGTCAATTATGGCTTAATAAATGTTGTGAGTATGATAGATGTTGATATTGTATTGACATGTGGTTGTCATAATTGTAGATGTGTTGGTTGCCTAAGTATGTTATGTTTTATGCCTTTGAACTGGTGAAGTGTATGTGTGAATAAGGGTGGCAAATGGCTTGGTAAATAGCAGTTATTTTGTCCACACTGGTAGACACACGGGCGTGTGTCTAGGCCGTATGTGACACACGGTCTGCCCCACTGGCATCTGTTCCCTCCATTTGTCCCCTGTACCATAATTGTTGCAAAATAGAATGTCTAGAATTGAGCACACCGGCAGAGACAAGGGCGTGTGTCTCAGCCGTGTGTGCTACACGGTCTAGCACACGGGCGTGTGGCACGGCCGTGTCACAAAATCAGAGAGCACTCTAATTTGAACACGGGCATTTCCCTTGGACCACACAGGCGTCTGAGCCCTACAATTAGGGAAAATTTTTTAAGTTCTGTAAAAATTTCTAGAGCTCTCGGTTTAGTCCCGAATCACCTCCAAAGCATGTTTTAGGCCTCGTAGACTCGTATAAGGGACTTTATGGTTGATTATGAATGATTTTAATTTGGACGCAAATTTTTATGACTCTGAATTGTGTGATTGCTAGTTTTATAAGTTCTGTAATGCCTCGAGCCCTGTTTCGGTTTTGAATACAGATAAGGGGCATTACATTTAGTGGTATTAGAGCTACGATTTATTCGATTCTCAGACTAACGTAGTTTATGTGAGTTTAGCTATACATGCCATATTACTACTTGTGATAGTGTGATATCTCCCAACTCTAATGAAATTGTTTTGTTGAGGTAGAGATGCTTTCCAACCTAGCTCTTTTCGAAAATGCTGGAAGTGATACTAAGATATTTGAAAATGTGTTTGTGATGAGTCGAAACTTGGAAAGGTATGAATAAGAGTTCATGATATGTATGTGATGATGTATAAAATGAAATAACCATAAGTTGAGAAATATGGATAAAATGTTATTGCTTCAATTGAATATTGTATTTCGACGGATTATGGTGATTTTATGAAATGGATAAAATGTTTTAAATGTTGCAAAAACGATTTAGCCCGGAAGGGTAATCCTGAATTAAGCCCTCTGGAGCATATGTTATGAAATGGATTTAGCTCAGACGGGTAATCCGGAGTAAGCCCTTTAAAGCATAGGTTACCAAAAGGAATTAGCCTGACTTGCAATCCTGCTATATCATAAGTGACTTGAGAGTGTGCTCTATGAGTATGTGCCAAAAGGGCACTTTTGAATATGAATTGACGGATTGATGACATGCATACCTTGAGTATACTACTCGAGTATCCATCGAAATTACAATAGTTCACTGAGAATTATTCTTGAAATATGAAAGGTGAAATGAAATTGAAGTTTATATTATGATAAGCTCATCTATGTTTATTTGGCATTCATATGATGTTATGTGCCTAATTTGTTTGATTAAGTGAATGTGATTAGTAAGCTTACTCAAATTTATGGAATATATGTTTAAGTACACTTGTTTGAATAAAGATAATCAGAAAGTTCATATGACATAAATATGTATGTTAATTTGCTTGAAGTGAATTATATGATTGTGAAGATATTATGTTGATGATGAATGCTAAGCTATATATGTGTATTTATGAGAGTCGAGGCTTTACGACCTCACCCCCTTACCAATGTGGTATTTTATAACGAAATTTCATGAGATTTATGTTGAATAACCTCACAAGTGAGAGACTAAAGAGTTCATGTAACACCCCTAAGCCGTATCCGTTGCCGGAATAGGGTTACGAGGTATTACTGATACATACACATCACTTAACAAACAAAAATCATACATTTATGCATTCATATTCTAACACCATTCCATCACAAACACATTGTCCCTTATAAGGGCCTACGAGGCCTTAAACAAGCATTAGAAGTGGTTTGAAACTAAACCAATAACATTTCAAGCAAATTTCAACATTTCAAGGGTTACACACCCGTGTGGACAGGCCGTGTACCTCACACGGCTCCAGACATGCTCATCTCCCAGGATGTGTGAAAACAGGGCATACATACTGACTTGGGTCACACGGCCGACCACACACCCGTGTGTCTAGCCCATGAGCCCTTCGAAGTAGCCACACATTCTCGTGTGTTAGACTGTGTACTAGCCCCCACCAAAACTGTAGGGTATACTGACTTATACAACATGGCCAAGTCACACGCCCGTGCGCTAGGCCGTATGCCATTTAAGAGGGTATACTGACTTGTACCACACGGCCAGTCACACGCCCGTGTGTGAGACCATGTGGAGCATACTGACTTTAATTTAATTTCCACACCAGGGGACACATGGCCGTGTAACATGACCGTGTGTCGCACACGGCTGAGACAGACGCCCGTGTCTCTACCCGTGTGGACAAAAATAGGTCATTTTCAAGGCCAATTTGTCACCCAATTTGCACATACCTATACAAGTATAAATTACAACATTTCACAACTCAATAGGTAGCCAATCCATGATATTTCATACACATTTTACACCAATTTAAAATAGCATTAAATGCCTAATAAATAACATGCATTGTCCACTCACATACTAACCACATTTGAATATAACATTTGTATATTTCCATTCATCAACCATTTTCCCAGAACTACCAAAACATAATGTCAAGTTTAGCCAATTCATAACCTATACACAAAATGTGCCAAAACTACAATCTCAAATAACCATCTCTATCATCATTACACCTAGCCTATACAGGTCATATTTACATATATTCACAAGTTCATAAGTACCAATCGGCAACTGGATAGTGTGATATGTAACTCCGACTTTTCCGAAATGAATGAGTTAACGAACCTCTATAAAACATATTAAAATGAACAAAGTAAGTTTTATACCTTAGTAAGCCCGTATAATTTAGAATTAAACTTACAATTTATACCAAATCAATACAAATGATTAAGGTAAACTCTGCAATTTCCAAATGCCTAACACCAACATTCATCCATAGGTTAGTAATATTAATACACTAAATCATCCATTATCACAATTCAATACTCAATATATCTTGTATTCAACATTTCATTCTCAATCATATAATCAATACTTCATTCAGTAACAGTATTCATCCGTATAAACAGAATTCCTCCATATAAACAAAATTTATGCCCGTTGAACTCATTAGAATATCAAAGGATACTCGAATAATATACATCAGTATTCCATCAATTCCTTATCATTTACCACACTTTAGTGCTATGAACAGTAAACTCCTCCTGAGCTGATGAATAGTAAGCTCTGACGAATTGAAAACAGTAAGCTCTTACGAGTTGATATATCATAAAGCTCATACGATATGTGATGAGTCCGCAACAAATGCAGGAGCTCGACCAAAATGGTAACCCTAGTGACATGTCACTCGTATCCTACGAATTCATACAGTTCAAATAGGGCTCGGTAATAATCAATATTAATTAAATAAGCATTTTTATTACAAGTATATCAAATACTCAATCATATACATACATTTCAAATAAGCACAAGTATTTAAACTTTAATTCTAATTATACGAACTTACCTCGTATTGCTCGGATAAAAACTATCGGCTATTCGTCAATCTTCCTTTTTCCCCAATCTAAACTTGATCTCAGCTTTTCTTGATCTATAAAATATCAAATTCAATACATTCAGCACTCAATCTATTCAATTTAGTCCACAATTCATCTTTTGGAAAATTTACACATTTGCCCTTATAGTTTCATATCATTTGCAATTTGGTCCTTATCACATAAAATTGCAAATTCATGCAATTTGGTACCAGCCTATGTAATATCCGGGATTTAGCGCTTGTGCATTTTTGCTTAAATATATGTGGAAGCATGCCTGTGTGTATTTTGAATGTGTTTTAAGAATTTTGAGAACTTTAGAGTGTAGGTGAATGCCTTAGAAAATATTGTATTTTAAGTCTTAAAGGGGGAACTAAGCATGATAGGCCTTAAGGAAATTTATAGGGGAAATTGGACATAAAAATGGGCTTGTTAAAGTGGCAAGGAGGCGCCACTTAAAGCCTTAGTGAGTGACGCCACAAGGAGTGTAAAAGGGCCTAGGTTCGAGCAGCAATGGATGCAAATAGGAGTTTTATTTTGCTGCAAGGATGAGCAGTGGTGGACGGCAATGGGACACTTGATGGATGAGCATTTGATCAAGTCAAATGCATTCAAAATTCGGCTAAGGTAGGGAGATAATTATTTGTTTATTCAAATTATTTTTGAATGGGTAAAGAAAAGAGAAAATAGGAGAAAAAGAAGGGATTAGATAGGGGGAAAGAGAGTTGGTCGAATGGAGGGGTCTAGGTGTGGTATTTTCGGCCAAAGGGAGGGGAATGAGGCCATTTGTTTTCTTTTCTTTTCAATTGTGCCTCTGCCGAAATTCTTTCTCTGTTGAATCTTCTCTTCTCCTTTTTATTTTGTCAAAGGCGAAAACATAAGTAAGCCTAGCCGATTTCTTCATCTCTTTCTTCTTCAAAGTTAATCACTCTTCCACATAGCCGAGTTGATCGTAGCACTAATAGCTGAAATATTCCATGTGCTAGCCGAATCTTCATTTATCACCATTGCCGAATTGCTCAACCTTTCTCTTCTTCTTTTCACAATTTTCCAAAAGCCGAAAGTAAGTTCTTCCTAGACCATAGCCGATTGTTCATTAAACCCCAAAAGCCGAAACCAATTGATCTACATCTAGCCTACATAATCGAATATCTCTGTGGTTCAAGCAAGGGTGCAGTCGATTTCTGTAGTAAGGGTAAGGATCAACTGTCGTTCTTTTCTTTCTTTTCTTTTAGCCGAAATCAAGACTCTAATCGCTTTTATCCTTTTTGGCCGAAATCTTGAAGAGGGATTTCGGGATTCCTATTGTAGCCGACTTCAAGAGAGGAGATCTTTGGGATTTTTAGATCTAAGGTAAGCAAATATGATCATAGGCCGAAGGCCATTTATTGTGTTCAATGTTAGAATTGGATCTAACATATGCCTATAGGAATTTCGACATCACCTAGAGCAAGGGTTAATTTCGGGATCTAGACAATCAAGGTAAGGGAATATGAATATTCGGCCAAGGCCATATTAAGTATTAGTGTCTAGCCGATTCTGACTTTGATTTTTAGGGAGGAGTATAAGCTGTTTTGGTAGACTTTCGGGATTCAGTGAATACGATAGTAACCAGGTGTGTAGCCCTACACTAATTTCTAGTAGATTTATGGTATCAATGATTTGTATGTGATAATGAAAATATGAAAAATGTGGCAAATGGTACCATTCAATGGTACAGTGGATTCAGGTACGTTATCCATTAATGCTCTGTTAATAATTTTTTGAATATTGAACATGACACATATGATAATGTGTTACGAATGTGAAATAAGGTAAATTGCATTATTTCTACATGTTTGTATGACGCATGGGGCATATGGGTGATTATGAAAAGGGGAAGTGATCTGGTGGTTTTTACCACAATATCTGGTGACTCATGTCACATAATCTGAATGTGGTGACTTATGTCACATATTATTATCTGGTGACTCTGTCACATTATCTGGTGGCTATGCCACAATTAATAAGGGCGATGTGCATGTTGTTTGCAGCGACTGCCTTCGATGGTGTGTAGCGGATGAAAGGTCGATTTAGTAATCCCCACGGTGTGATTGGCTGGTACAGGTGATGTGTAGAGGATGGTTATCTAGGTTTGGGTTCGGGATTGCATCGTTGCTATATTTGTTATATATATGATTTAATATACCTAAATCGTTTGGGAATTTGTGTTGGTTGTTACACATTGAGTCGGTTGACTCATCCCTTTGTGGGATATCTTTTCAGGTGATACTCAGTGACATGGACCGGGTCAGCGGAGACTATGTGGTGGCCATGCTGAATGTTTTCAGGATTTCAAACGGTTAAACTTGCATTTGTTATTAATTTAGTTTCGGGATTTATTTGGTATTTTTCAATTGTAATAAGGCCACTACTTAGACGTTTAAATTTTTATGCCTTAAGTTTTAACTTTCATTTAATAATCGGTATATGAATTAACCAAATGTTTTCGCAAATCTCTAAATATTTTATCACCTAAGTAACTACGGTTTACAACTTAATAACCATTTTTAAAAATCAGCAACCCCACTTATTTTACAAAATATAAAACAAATGTTTTCTTAAAAATACAAACTCGGATCACATCTCACTATTTCAACACACCGGAATTTGTTGTAAAAGCTGACATGCTTTAGCAAACACAAAATCATCACAGTTTTCCAAAAGGCAAACAAGATTTAGTTAAAGTTTTTCCTAAGGAACATGCCAGATCTGGTCAAGGCTCGTGGGCCGGGTTTACGGTGTTTCAGTTTGGTATCAGAGCCAGGTTTTAAACTCTCGGCCTTGGGTTTAAAGCCTAAAACATTTTCAAAATTGAGCCCAAACAAGTTTTTGTGAAAATTTTTGAAATTGAGCAGGTTTTCTGGCATGGCACCTAAGTCTCCGACCCGAAGTTCACCAGGCAAGTACCCTTAACTGTTGTATGACTTATTGTATGCTTTGTATGTGGGTATAACGGGAACGTAGATTATTATATTAAGTTATTGAACCCTAGGATTAGTTTACCCCAACACAAGAATTATATAAAATTTAAGGCTTAATTAAACAAACTTGTGACTAAGTCACCGAGTTAGGGTGTGGCAACCATTGTGCGCATGTCTAGGATTGGATTCAGGGAGAGCCTGGTATTTAAGCAGCCCTAGTGACTCACCTCCTCTTCGCTCGAATCCTACCTGGTGCGTAGTGACGGTTCACCCTAACCAAGAGGACTTATTCACGGGCTAAACCCAATAATTAAAACCTAAAAGGGGCGAGCCATACTGTTTTATAAAAACCCTTAGTTTTAAAATCACCAGATTACCCTTTTGATTTGTAAAAACTATTCTAGATGTTAAAAAAGGAAAATTCAGTTTACAAAAATACCCAAATGCCCTGGTTGTAAAATTATTAAAATGCCCTCGGTTTATAAAACGACCATACTACCCTCAACTTTTACTAAGACATTCTTACTTTACAAAAATACCAAAAACCCCTATTTTACGAAATATCAAGATACCCAGATTTTAAAAATTACCAAAATACCCCTATAGGACAAATTACGAAAATACCCTTGGGATTGGAATAGACGAAAATGTTCGAGTGGTGGATGTGTGTAGTAGATACTATTGAATGAATGTGTTTCTCTGAACTAGGATAGAAGACTCGAAACGAAAACTCTGAAATGATCGAAAGAAATACTACTAAACTCCTTTACATAAAATTTCTTCGTGGGTAATCAGTGGAACAAAGACTAATGCATAAAACTTTCTAAAACAGATTAAATCGCGATCATAGACATGAGTTCTAGGGGACATGGTCGTAATGTGTGAGGGCATGGTAGAGGCAGGAAGACCGTATCGGAACCCGTTAGGTCTGGTCAAGGGCCCGAAAATGAGGTACCACCACCCCCACCACCAGCAGTTGGAGTTGAGCATCGAGGATCGGGACGGGGCGATGCGATGCTCGCAGCGATCTTTGCGGGTTCTTGAGATGGTGACTGGAGCAGGTGGAGGTATGGGAGCTCGAAAATCTGTACCCGAGTGACTCCTAGCCAATGGAGCTGAGGTGTTCCGTGGTGTATCCGGTGTGGCACCCAGTACGGCTGAGTATTGGTTGGAGGCGACCGAGTGAATTATGGATGAGTTGGATCTGACTGCTGAGGAGAAACTGAAAGGAATGGTGTCGCTTCTCTGCAATGAGTCATATCAATGGTGGCTCACGGTTCGGGATAGTGCTACAGCTGAGGATCTCACTTGGGAGTATTTTAAGACGGCGTATCAAAAGATGTTGGTACTAGTTATATGAAGCGCAAATGAAGGCATTTCTGGGGCTGGTTCAAGGGAATAAGTCTGTAGCAGAGTACGAAGCGGAACTCTTAAGGTTGGGCCGGTATGCTCGAGGAATCGTGGCTACGGAGCATGAACGATGTGTCTAGTTTGAGGATGGACTGAGAGATGACCTGAGGTTGTTGATAGCTCCACAGCAGGAGCGGGAGTTTGCTGTGTTGGTATAGAAGGCTAAGGTAGCCGAAGGTATTAAGGACTCTGTGAGATAGAATACAGATCGGAATAGGCAAAAGAGAGGTTTTGGATCAGCAGGGTCATCTGGGAATGTTCAAAAGAGGCCTAAAGTTGATGGGCTGCGGGGTCAGCAGGTTGTTACAGAAGGACAATATCGTACTTGTACTTAGTGTGGAAAGATGCACTTAGGAGAGTGTTGGAAGAAGACAGGCGGATGTTTCAAGTGTGGGTCCAAGGAACACATGATTAGGGGATCGCCCTATGAAAACAGATGGGAGCCGATCAACAGGTCAGGGTTTCAATTAGGCTGGAAGAGGTGGACAACAACCACCGTGGGGGTCGGGTCCGATTGGCGAGAGGTAATGGTTCTAGAAGAGGACGGGAACAACACCGAAAGCGAGGTGTTGGTATCTGAGGCAAGCAAATCGGTCAATGGTCGGTGTATGCGATTCACGGAGGAGGATGGAGACGTACCAGACGTCATAACTGGTATGTTCCTTATAGCTGGCAAGCCTTACTTTGCTTTAATTGATGTTGGCTTGACTCACTCTTATGTTACATGTAGAGTAGTTGAAACACTAGGCATAGCTTCTGAACTGGCTGATAGGGAGATGACTGTAGTAAGCCCGTTAGGTCAAACTGTAGTAGTGAACAAGATATTTCGGAATGTACCTCTAGAGATTCAGGGAGTGATATTCCCTGCCAACTTGATGGAACTACCTTTTAGAGAATTTGATCTCATTCTTAGAATAGACTGGCTAATGGAACATCGGGCTATATTGGATTGTGCAGCTAAGCGAATAGAGTTACAGACCCTAGAGGATGAGGAGATAATTATGATAGGAGAAAGAAAAAACTACTTGTCTAACGTAGTTTCAGCATTAAGGGCTGATAAGATGGTTCGAAAAGGGTGCAAGGCATTTTTGACTCTCGTTAGTGCGTTGGATGCAAAAGAAGGGGGAGTTAGGGGAGTTAGAACAGTAAGGGAATTTGTGGATGTTTTTCCGGAGGAGTTACTTGGAATACCCCTGGACAGGGAGGTGGAGTTCGGAATTGATTTGCTGCCGGGTACAGCTCCTGTGTCAATTGCTCCGTACAGAATGGCACCAAAGGAGTTGGTTGAACTCAAGGCTCAAATCCAAGAGTTGCTTGATCGTGGGTTTAGACGACCCAGTGCGTCTCTATGAGGAGTATCGGTCTTGTTTGTAAAGAAGAAAGACGGGACTATGCGTATGTGCATAGACTATCGTCAGTTGAACAAGCTGACCATCAAGAACAAGTACCCTTTGCCGAGGATAGAGGACTTGTTCGATCAGCTTAAGGGGGCAGCAGTATTCTCAAAGATTGATTTACGGTCTGGATATCATCAGCTTAAGGTGAAGGAAGCAGATATCCATAAGATAGCTTTCCGGACAAGATACGGCCATTATGAGTTCCTAGTAATGCCGTTCGGATTGACGAACGCCCCAGCCGCGTTTATGGATATGATGAATCGGGTTTTCCAACCCTACTTGGATCAGTTCGTCGTTGTGTTCATAGACAACATCCTAGTGTATTCCAAGTCTGAGGAAGAACATGATGAGCACCTCCAGATAGTGTTGCAAGTGTTAAGGGAGAAGAAGCTATATGCCAAATTCAGTAAGTGTGAATTTTGGCTTAAGGAAGTTGCATTCTTAGGACATGTGGTGTCTGCAGAAAGGATAAGGGTGGATCCTCAGAAGATTGGGGTAGTGTTAGATTAGAAACCACCTAAGTCTGTAGTTGAGGTTCGTAGTTTCTTGGGATTGGCAGGCTACTACAGAAGATTCGTGGAAGGGTTCTCATCAATAGCCGCACCTTTGACAAAGTTGTTGAGAAAGGAGGTACCTTTCGTATGGGCAGATAAGCAACAGGAGAGCTTTGAGAAGCTTAAGAGGGTTTTGACTGAAGCTCCGGTTTAGATTCAACCTAAGGTAGGGAAGGATTTTGTGGTATATTGTGACGCTTCTCATACAGGTTTGGGATGCATTTTGATGCAGGACGGGAAGGTAGTCGCTTATGCGTCTCGGCAATTAAGGCCACGTGAGGTTAACTATCTGAGGCATGATTTGGAATTGGCGGCAGTGGTCTTTGCACTTAAGGTATGAAGGCACTATCTATATAGAGAAAAGTCAGTGATCTACACAGACCACAAGAGCCTTAAGTGTTTGTTGACTCAGAAAGAGTTGAACCTGAGACAGCGAAGGTGGGTGGAGTTATTAAAGGATTACGATTGTTCCATAGAGTATCACCCGGGCAAGGCGAATGTGGTAGCAGATGCCCTAAGTCGGAAAGTAGTGTCAGATCTGAAAGAGATGTTTGCACATCTTAGCTTGTATGACGATGGAGCAGAGTTGCAAGTCAAGCCGACATGGTTGGATGAGGTGAAAGAAAGTCAGTTGGTGGATGAGAATCTAAGTGCTAAGTTACGGCAAGTGCAGAATGGGGAGTTGGAAGATTTTGGTATTAATGACGAGAGAGTATTGTGTTTCAAGAGTAAGGTCTGTATACCGAAGAACGAGGAGTTAAGGCGGAGAATTCTTCAGGAATCGCATAGTAGTCCTTATGCTATGCATCCTGGAGGTAGCAAGTTGTACAAGGATCTACGGGATCAGTTTTGGTGCCCTGGTCCTAAGCGGGAAGTTACAGAATTTGTAGGGAAGTGCTTAACGTGTCAGCAAGTTAAGGCTGAACACCAGGTTCCGTCAGGATTGCTTCAGCGGATAAAGATTCCGCAGTGGAAGTGGGAGAGAATCACCATGGACTTCATTAGTGGGCTTCCCCTTACGCCTACTAAGAAGGACTCGGTATGGGTGATAGTGGATCAATTGACAACATTCCATTCCAGTGCGGGTTGACTATTCTTTGCAGAGGTTAGCAAAGTTGTATGTGGCAGAAATTGTGAGATTGCATGGAGTACCGGTATCGATTATTTCAGATAGGGATCCAAGATTTACGTCTCGATTTTGGAAGGCACTACATCAAGCTTTAGGCACCAGATTGGATTTCACTACGGCATTTCATCCATAGTCGGACGGTCAATCTGAGCGAGTGATCCAAGTGTTGGAAGATATGTTGAGGGGCTGTGTGTTAGACTTCAGAGGAAGTTGGGAAGAATATTTGCCTTTAGCAGAATTTGCGTATAATAACAGCTATCAATCCAGTATTCGGATGGCACCGTATAAAGCGCTGTATGGACGGAAGTGTCACACTCTTACGTGTTGGACAGAATTGGAGGAACGTCGAGAGTTGGGTCTAGAGATTGTGGCAGAATCTGAAGAAAAAGTTAAGGTAATTCGGGCACAGTTGAAGGAGGCATCTGATAGGCAAAAGTCGTATGCAGATCTCAAGCGGAAGGAAATAGAGTTTGCTGTGGGAGATCAGGTGTTTCTTAAAGTTTCGCATTGGAAGAAGGTGATGAGATTTGGTCGCAAAAGGAAGTTAAGTCCCAGGTTTATAGGACCTTATCGGGTATTGAAGCGAGTTGGACTAGTGGCATACCAGTTAGAGTTACCTTCAGAGTTGAAGCAGATGCACGATGTATTCCATGTTTCTATGCTACGTTGATACTGATCGGATCCATCTCATGTAGTACCGGTTGAAGAGGTGGAGCTAAGACTAGATTTGTCCTACGAGGAAGAGCCGATTCAGATCTTGGAGCGAGATGTGAAAGTGTTGCGAAGGAAATCTGTTCCTCTAGTCAAAGTATTGTGGCGTAACCATGGATCGGAAGAAGCTTCGTGGGAGCCGGAAGAAGCAATACGACAGCAATACCCTCACTTATTTTAGCCAGGTAATTTCAAGGTCAAAATTATTTTAAGGGGGTAGAACTGTAATATCCGGGATTAAGGGCTTGTGCATTTTTGCTTAAATATATGTGGAAGCACCTGTGTGTATTTTGAATGTGTTTTATGAATTTTGAGAACTTTAGAGTGTAGGTGAATGCCTTAGAAAATATTGTATTTTAAGTCTTAAAGGGGGAACTAAGCATGATAGGCCTTAAGGAAATTTATAGGGGAAATTGGACATAAAAATGAGCTTGTTAAAGTGGCAAGGAGGTGCCACTTAGAGACTTAGTGAGTGACGCCACAAGCACTGTAAAAGGGCCTAGGTTCGAGCAGCAATGGATGCAAATTGGAGTTTTATTTTGCTGCAAGGATGAGCAGTGGTGGACGGCAATGGGACACTTGATGGATGAGCATTTGATCAAGTCAAATGCATTCAAAATTCGGCTAAGGTAGGGAGATAATTATTGGTTTATTCAAATTATTTTTGAATAGGTAAAGAAGAGAGAAAATAGGAGAAAAAGAAGGGATTAGATAGGGGGAAAGAGAGTTGGCCGATTGGAGGGGTCTAGGTGTGGTATTTTTGGCCAAAGGGAGGGGAATGAGGCCATTTGTTTTCTTTTCTTTTCAATTGGGCCTCTGCCGAAATTCTTTCTCTGTTGAATCTTCTCTTCTCCTTTTTATTTTGTCAAAGCCAAAAACACAAGTAAGCCTAGCCGATTTCTTCATCTCTTTCTTCTTCAAAGTTAATCACTCTTCCATATAGCCGAGTTGATCGTAGCACTAAAAGCCGAAATATTCCTTGTGCTAGCCGAATCTTCATTTATCACCATTGCCGAATTGCTCAACCTTTCTCTTCTTCTTTTCATACCAAAAGTAAGTTCTTCCTAGACCATAGCCGATTGTTCATTAAACCCCAAAAGCTGAAACCAATTGATCTACATCTAGCCTACATAACCGAATATCTCTGTGGGTTCAAGCAAGGGTGTAGTCGATTTCTGTAGTAAGGGTAAGGATCAACTGTCATTCTTTTCTTTCTTTTCTTTTAGCCGAAATCAAGACTCTAATACCTTTTATCCTTTTTGGCTGAAATCTTGAAGAGGGATTTCGGGATTCCTATTGTAGCCGACTTCAAGAGAGGAGATCTTCGGGATTTTTAGATCTAAGGTAAGCAAATATGATCATAGGCCGAAGGCCATTTATTGTGTTTAATGTTAGAATTGGATCTAACATATGCCTATAGGAATTTCGACATCACCAAGAGCAAGGGTTAATTTCAGGATCTAGACAATCAAGGTAAGGGAATATGAATATTCGGCCAAGGCCATATTAAGTATTAGTGTCTAGCCGATTCTGACTTTGATTTTTAGGGAGGAGTATGTCGCTTTTGTGAGACTTTCTGGATTCAAATGAATATGATAGTAACCATGTGTGTAGCCCTACACTAATTTCTAGTAGATTTATGGTATCAATGATTTGTATGTGATAATGAAAATATGAAAAATGTGGCAAATGGTACCATTCAATGGTACAGTGGATTCAGGTACGTTATCCATTAATGCTCTGTTAATAATTTTGTGAATATTAAACATGGCACATATGAGAATGTGTTACGAATGTGAAATAAGGTAAATTGCATTATTTCTGCATGTTTGTATGACACATGGGGCATATGGGTGATTATGAAAAGGGGAAGTGATCTGGTGGTTTTTACCACAATATCTGGTGACTCATGTCACATAATCTGAATGTGGTGACTTATGTCACATATCATTATCTAGTGATTCTGTCACATTATCTGGTGGCTATGCCACAATTTATAAGGGCGATGTGCATGTTGTCTGCAGCGACTGCCTTTGATAGTATGTAGCGGATGGAGGGTCGATTTAGTAATCCCCACGGTGTGATTGGCTGGTACGGGTGATGTGTAGAGGATGGTTATCTAGGTTTGGGTTCGGGATTGCATCGTTGCTATATTTGTTATATATATGATTTAATATGCCTAAATCGTTTGGGAATTTGTGTTGGTTGTTACACATTGAGTCGGTTGACTCACCCCTTTGTGGGATATCTTTTCAGGTGATACTCAGTGATATGGACCGGGTCAGCGGAGCCTATGTGGTGGCCATGCTGAATGTTTTCGGGATTTCAAACGGTTAAATTTGCGTTTGCTATTATTTTATTTTCGGGATTTATTTGGTATTTTTCAATTGTAATAAGGCCACTACTTAGACGTTTAAATTTTTATGCTTTAAGTTTTAACTTTCATTTAATAATCGGTATATGAATTAACCAAATGTTTTCGCAAATCTCTAAATATTTTATCACCTAAGCAACTACGGGTTACAACTTAATAACCATTTTTTAAAAATCGGCAACCCCACTTATTTTACAAAATATAAAACAAATGTTTTCTAAAAAATACAAACTCGGATCACATCTCACTATTTCAACACGCCGGAATTTGTTGTAAAAGCTGACATGCTTTAGCAAACACAAAATCATCACAGTTTTCCAAAAGGCAAATAAGATTTAGTTAAAGTTTTTCCTAAGGAACATGCCAGATCCGGTCAAGGCTCGTGGGTCGGGTTTGGGATGTTTCAGCCTATGCCTAGCCGAACTTCATAGGGACTCCTAGTAGCCCATATCTTTCATTATTTTACACTTTTAACCACCACATTTTACAAATTCACAATTTAATCCCTATTTTGAATTTTTGTCAAAAATCACCTTACAAAACTAGTTTAACTAACAACAATTAATCAAAATCCATCATCAACCATCCAATTACTTAAACATTCAACAATGGAAACATAACAAATCTTTAACAAATTCAAAATCTAAGGTACGGGCTAGCTAGAATACGAAGCAACAATCGCTAAAACATAGAAATCATTAAAAACTGAGCTAAAATCGTACCTTAATCAAGCTAGGAGTGTGCCAAAACCATAGAAGCTTCAAACACTTATTTTCTTTTCTATTTTCGGTGGAACAAACTTAAGGAAGATGATGGCTAATTGTTTTTATCATTTTTAACCTTAATTATTATAATTACCAAATTAACCTTTAATAAAACTTTAATATAACATATAAACCATATACATATATAATGCCCTGAATTTGGGCCTAGTAGGTTTGGGCCTTGGGCGTGGGAGCCGCTAGGAGACTACATATAAAAGTTTATGTGTGCTAGAAAATATCATAAATTAAGCGTAGCTTTAGTGGCTAAGTATTTGGGTATATTTGGGAGGGCTTGAGAAGCCTGGGTTCAAGTCTAGGTGTTTGCAAAATTTTAATTTGGGCTCTTAACTGAACCTGGATGTTAGCTTATAGGACTTATAATAATTAGTGTTTGTTTTATGACAAAAAGAGAGAAGGGATCTAATGGCAAGGTGGCGCTATATGTGTGGCAAGGAGTATGAAGTTCAAGGCTTGTGCACAATTGTATATTTATTTTGCTGCTTGAGCTGGGGAGGTGTTGGAACTAGACTGGAACTCTGTAGTTGAATTGGTCATAGAAATTTGAATTGAATTTGAACGGGGAGTTTGAGTGAATCAAGGAGGATTTCATGGAGGGAAGGGAGTGATTTATGGAGAAGAACAGTGAGTTTGAAGTGTGTGGGAGTGTTGTGCCGAATTGGTAAAGGGAAGCGTAGGAAATGCGACTAGGATAGTTTTCTCTCATTTTTGGTTTGGTTTCGGTCACTTTTGCCTTGGGAAAAACTGGTTTGTTTTGCCGAATTGTTCTTTTTCATTCACCTCTTCTGTTTTACATTTTGTCTAGCTGAATATATTTTCTCTTTTCCCCTCAGTTTCATTCTTTCTTTTTGGTTATTCTCCTCTAGCCGATTGCCTCTTCTCCATCCTTTCTCTTTTCTCTTTCGATATTCCCCTTTGCTATTTGCTCTTTCGGCCGAATACTCTGCTTCTTTCCCTATTATTGGCCGACTATTTCAGTACTCTGCCATTGGTGTTGTTTCGGTCTTGCAAGGGTTCTGAGGAATCGATAGGTACACATAAGTTCTCTCTGTTATTTCTCTGTTATTGCAATATGTGTTCAAATCTGTTTCTTCTACTTTTTCTAAAATCCGAATACTCCTCCATCTTATTCTTTGATAATCGAATGTTAGTTTCCTAAGTTGATCATTGGGTTTTTAGATATATACAAGAAGTGACGGGGTGCAAGCATTTTAGAAGCGATTGAAACTCTTTTGTTATTCAGTCAAGAACTCTCGATGGGTAAAGAGGATTCTAGTAGTAAAGTGATGGCAAAGGTACCTGCTGTGTTTGAGCGCATAGCCTCTACTCCCAAGTTTAAGCGGCGTAAGATGTCAGCTATTCGAGATTTTCCGCCAGGATGCGGAGGGGTGGCAGCGTCAAACTTTAGATTAACTAGGCAAATCACAGTCGACCGATCTAGTCAAGGCAAGTGGTATCGATCTCTCGGTTAGATGGTTGCTAAGGGTTTTTCTTAACATTATTTGTTTAGTGATTAACTGAATGTTTTGTTTGAATATAGGTTCTAGCGATCGTGACTTCTTAGTACTCTACGTAATCAGGTGTGTAATGGTACCCTGTATTCAATAGTCAGCGGGAAAGTCGATAGAGTGTGTGTAACCACACTCCTTCTGATTGTAAATCGACAAAATGCCGAAAAGCTAAAATACCGGCGAATGATGCCACACGAGCGTGCGATCGTGTGTGCGGTGAACCGAGCCCAGGAACATGGGCGTTAGTCTGTAGAGGCCACCACGACCGCTCTCGTGGTCTTAGGCTTTTCTGGGCCTCGTTGGGTCGAAATGGGTTATGTGGGCCCAGTGGGCTTGTGGGCCCACATGGATAAAATGCATGTAATGTGGTAAGTGTTGTTTGGATGGTGACATTTGCATAACTGTGGCTGGTTTTGGGCTAAATGGGCCACACCAGTGTGTGGGCCCACTTAGTCCGAATAATGGGCCTTAAGCCCATTTACACCGTTGTGACTTGTGACTATTTGGGTTACTTAAGCCACTCAAGGTGATGGTAGACCTTCTATTGGGTCGTTAAGCCCCGATTTGTAAAATTACTGAAATACCCATGATTTATAAAATTATCGAAATACCCTCGATTTGTAAAATTATCAAAATACCCTCGGATTGTGACATTACCGAAATACCCTCTATTTGTGAAATTACTGAAATACTCTCGATTTGTAAAATTATCGAAATACCCTCAGATTGTGAAATTACTAAAATACCCCTGATTTGTGAAATTATCGAAATACCCTCGGGTTGTGAAATTACTAAAATACCCTCGATTTGTGAAATTATCAAAATACCCTTGAATTGTGAAATTACCAAAATACCCCCAATTTGCAAAATTACCGAAATACCCTCGATTTGCAAAATTACTGAAATACCCTTAATTTGCGAAAATACGAAAATGCCTCTGATTTGTAAACTTACCAAAATACCCTCAGATTGTGAAATGACCGAAATACCCTTATAGGGTAAAATGACTATTTTGCCATTGTGGGTAAATGACTGACTTAGACTATGAATTTGACTAATTAGACTGTGATCGTATGACTATGTTTTAACCGACTTGACTGTGGTTGTATGACTGATATGCTTTTATATATGTCTAAATGACTGTTACTGAGCATGGCCATTTGCATACACGTGTAATGATAAGGCATGACATACACAACATAATGCATATAGTTGGGACATTGATACGGAGGAAGTTCTGATAGGGTCACACGGGTCGCATGAGAGGATTGTGGATCCAGTATTGATCTGTTAAGGTCGCACGTGTCACATAAGATGACTGTGGACCGACGGACGACTTAAAGCAGCGTAATATGATTATGGCTCTTGTGCCAACCTAACTGTGGCTCTGTGTCATCTTGATTATGTCTTTATGCTAATTGTATTTACCGTGGCTATGCGCCTAACATATATACTGATGACTCAGTGTCGATCATAATTACTCGTGCCTGTGTACTGATTATATTACCGTCGCTGATAGCTATGTGACAAACTTATTACAGTTAGCGATAGATTTGTGCCATCCTAATTATGGCTATGTGCCATCTTGATTATGGTTTATAACCATTCTGTTTATGGCTTTTAGCCGTTTTGTTATCTGGCAGCGTTGCTGCGACATTTATGGCTTTTATACATTCTGTCTACGGCGCCAAGCCGTTCTGTTGACTTAGTGCCACAACTGGTGCTAAGCTTGGTGTGTTGGTTAGGTAGGTTGATTTTATCCCCACAGGAGTGTAGGGTTGGTACGGGTGGTGTATTGGCTGGATCGGGGTGGGATGCATCCCCATACTGTTGCATATCTGTTTATGAGATCTCACTTGGGCTTAGGCCACTTCTTCTGTTATTGGTTTGGGCTAGGCCCAATTGATTCTGCTATGGGCTGTGACCCAAATGATATTGTAGTGGGCTTTGGCCCAAGTATGCTCTGAACTGGACTGTACTGTTATTGAGTAGGCCTTTGTGAAATATTTTTGTTCCTGAATAGCATGGCACCGAGTCTCCGGCACCTATCTGCCCAGGTAAGTACTCCTAACTTCTGTATGATTTATTGACGGTAAAAGGGTAGGAAGCATGGAACGTAGATAGTGATAAGTGCTTTAAACCTTAGGACTAATTTAACCCAACAAGGACATAAAACTTTAAAAGCCTAATTAAACAAACTTAGGACCAAGTCGCCGAGTTAGGGTGTGGTAACCTTGGTGCGCATGTCTAGGATTGGAGCCGGAAGAGCTTGGTACTTAAGCAGTCCTCGTGACTCACCTCCTCTTCGCGGGATTCCTACCTGGTGCGTAGGACAAATTAGCCATGTTTTAAGGGAAACTCTAGTTTTAAAATCACTAAAATACTTCTTTTAAATAGTAGGACAAATTTATTTTTTGAAATTTTCAAAATATTCCCGGTTTACCCAAAATTACCAAAATGCCCTAGTGGCAAAATTATGAAAATGCCCTTGATTTCTAAAGTTACCAGACTACCCCGATTTCAATAAAATTCTCTCACTATGCAAAAGTATCCGAAAATCTTGTATTTCAAAATATATATCCTGGCCTTTGAAATTTACAGAATTACCCCTGATTGACAAAATTACCAAAATACCCCTGGTTTCCAAAATTTGCCATACCTTTAATTTGAGAAATTTTTGAAAAGAACCCTCCAGCTTTGGAAATTTTAAAATGACCTAATTTATTAAAAGTTTTAAGATTTCTCTGGGTTATTACGAAAATACCCTCGTAGGAACTGACGAAAATACCCTTGGGATAGAAACAGACAGAAATGTCCGAAGAGTGAATAGGTATGAAAGGTATTAGGGGATGGATGTGTTCTTCTGTGTGAACTAGGATAGAAGACTTAAAACTTTGATTGTTCGAAAGAATCCCTGCTAAACTCTTCTCATAAAATTTCTTCGCGAATAACCAAGTGAAACAACGTACTAATCCATAAAAATTTCTTAATCAGATTAAAGCGCGATAGTTAGAATGAGCTCTAGAGGACGTGGACGTCGTAGACGCGGTAGAGGCAGGATGACCGTGTCAGAACCCGTTAGGTCGGGTTAGGGGTCAGAGAATGAGGTACCTCCGCCATCACCACCTCTAACTTTTGGAGCTGAGGAGCAGGATCAGACTGGTGGTGAGGCAGTATCGCAAGCTATGTTGTGAGTCCTTGAGATGGTGGCTGAGGCTGGTGGAGGTAGGGGAGCTCGAAAATCTATTCCCGAGCGACTCTGATCCAATAGAGCTGAGGTATTCCGGGGTGTACCGGGAGTGGCACCTAGTGCGGCGGAATATTGGTTAGAGTCGACTGAGAGAATCATGGACGATCTCGATCTGACAAATGAAGAGAAGCTAAAAGGAGCGGTGTCGCTTCTAACGGATGAGTCATATCAGTGGTGGCTCACGGTTCGTGATGGTGCTACGGCAGATGATTTTACTTGGGAGCATTTCAAAACTGGTTATCAGAAGAAGTATATCGGAACTAGCTACGTAGATGCGTAGCGGAAGGCTTTCTTGAACCTGGTTCAAGGCAATAAAACTGTGGCAGAGTATGAAGCCGAATTCCTGCGGTTGAGTAGGTATGCTCGTGGTATTGTGGGTACCGAACATGAACGCTGTGTTAGATTTGAAGATAGGCTGAGAGATGAGCTGAGGATGATGATAGCTCCACAACAGGAACGAGAGTTCGCTGTCCTGGTAGAGAAATCAAAGGTTGCTGAAGAGGTAAGGCAGTCTGTTAGGTGGAATCAGGACAAGAGTAAGGATAAAAGGAATTTAGGGTCTTCAGGGTCTGCTAAAGGTTCACAGAAGAGGGCTAGATTTGGGGAATCAGAAAGAGCCGCAAGGCCTACTCAGTGGCCACCTCAGTGTGGTAGGTGCGGAAAATCCCACTCGATGGAGTGTTGGAGTGGTAATCGAGGGTGCTTTGAGTGTGGATCAATAGAGCACCGGGTAAGAGATTGTCCTCGGAAGTTAGCTAAGAATCAACCAGAGGGTCAGAATCGTGCTCAGGTTAGAAATAAAGGACCACCACAGAGGGGTCGAGGTGCAGCTAGAGGTAATGATAATGGTAGCGGGCGTGGCCGAGGTGCTGAAGGTGCAGAGGCGAGGCAACCAAGGTTGGTTTATACAGTTGGCCGTCGCGAGGAGGAAGATGTGCCAGACATGACAACGGGTAAGTTTCTTATTTTTAGAATACCCTCAATTATTTTGGTTGTGGTTACGTTAGTTCATTCTTATGTTGCTAGTAAGGTGTATGGAACTTGGATTATGAACGTAGGGAATGTTTCTAGGAAGCATGATAGTTCCTTAAGATCAGAGTGCGCAGCGGTATTTCCTGTTTAGTCTACCCAAGTAATTTCGAAGACGAAATTATTTTAAGGAGGGTAGAATTGTAACACCCTAGTTTAGGGGTTATGCATCTAGTGTATAACTCAAGAGATAGTGGGCTTATAGTGAAGTTATATGAGGTTTAAGGGGGTTTGGAGAACCCTAGAAGGTAAGGGATGACTTACGAAATTTTTGATTTTTAGTGTTAAAAAGGGGAGCTGGGCTGTAGAGGTCTTAAAAGAAATATTTGGGGGATTAAGACGCAAGAAATGGCTTGGCAGAGTGGCAAGGGAGACGCCACTTTAGAGCTTAGAAGGTGACACCTCAAGGTGCAAGGGGGGCCAGAGTTCGAGCTGCAAAGGCAGCATTTTGGTTTTATTTTTGCGTCAACTAGAGAAACTGGGCTAGGTATGCCTTAAAAATAAATGGCAAGGTTAATGGACATGAAAGTCCAGGTGGTAAAGTGGCTTCCATGCGCCACATAGGAGTTGGGGTGAAGATAGGCGCAGGTTCGAATGGCTGGAGCAGCATTTTGCGTTTTATTTTTTATATATGCGGTGATGGGCTTAAGTAGGAAGGCTTTAAAATTAAATGGTGGGGTTCTATGACATGAAAGTCAATTGGGAGAGTTGGAAAGGGGCGTTAAGGGAGGTCAACTTTATTTGCCTTCACCAGTCATTGGTTCGAACCCTGTGGGTGCACTTTGGGTATTTTTTTATTTCTTTTTTTTTAATGCTGCTGGCGGGAATGTGAGAGTGTTGGTTCAATTTTGGACTCTCAAATTCGGCTGGAAGGGTGTTGTAGTAGTTTATTTTATTTTGGATTGTTGAAAAGGTGGATAAGAGATAAATATTAGTATTTTATTATTTGAAGAGGTGACAAAAGTAAGAGATAAATATTATTCTTTTTGGGTGATAATTAAGCTGGAATTATCACCAAAATAAGAGGGTGTTTGCCGATTGTTGGACTCCTTGTGGGCTGTCCATATTTGATTTTGTTACAGCATAGAAGTGCCCAAAATTTCCAGCAAATTCTTTTCTTCTTTCTCCCTTCATTGTGCTGCCGAATTCTCCCTTAAACTCTTAGCCAAAATTGTTCAGAAATTTCCAGCATTGTTGGTTCTTCTAAGCCAAATACACCCTCCTCCTTCACTAAAATTCCAGCCCTTCCAGTTGTGCTTAAGCCGAATCTCTCCCCTCTAACCAAGGGTGCTGCCGAATTCAATAGGTGTGGTAAGGGGGGACTCTCTTGTGTTAAATCTTTGTTCTTGTTAGGGCTTACCGTAATCCGGCATTTATTGATGGTGTGGTTAACTATTTCTCTTCATAGGAACCGATTTTCCATAAGGTACTCCGAGA
This sequence comes from Gossypium bickii, assembly GCA_025503065.1. Lineage (NCBI taxonomy): Eukaryota > Viridiplantae > Streptophyta > Magnoliopsida > Malvales > Malvaceae > Gossypium > Gossypium bickii. The sequence continues at coordinate 63,180,644 of CP106710.1, read as the reverse complement.
TTTTGATGTACTCAATACAACCTCTATCAATCGGTTTGGGACTAATTAAGGCTTCTGGATTTGTTTGGAAATCAAATCCGTTCAAGGGTCAAGATCTAGCATCGTAGATCGGCTTTTCGGGATCTAGGAATTACGATAGTAACAGGTGTGTAAGATCTGTCTACACACTTTATTAATTTACATGACGTTATTGTTTGTCTTAAATCTTTTGGTTGCGGTTAGCTTGTGGCATAATCATGGATTTCGGGTAAGTCCCCTAACTCGTAATTTTTGATATATGATTGCATGCCATCACATTATGTTTAATACTATGACATGATATATGAAATTTGATGTATAAGCATGTGATGGTGGGATTGATGAGAGGAGGGGGATGAATTATGGACTGTCGTCAGTGGTTTTGACCACAAGATGGGTTGGCCCCATCAGACTATTTGTGACCTATGGTCATCAGTGGTTTTGACCATAACGATTGATTATTTGCGACTAAGTCCCAGTGGTTTGGTACCACCAGTGGTTTTGACCACATTTGATATATTGTGACCTATGGTCATCAGTGGTTTTGACCACACGATGGGTTGGCCCCATCATTTAAATTGTGACTTTAAGTCATCAGTGGTTTTGACCACACGGGGTAGGAAAGGAGTATGGGTGGCTAGTTGGGTTGCATGAGCATGTTTATTAATGAATTGTGTATGAGATGTATTTTCCGGGTGGGGGATTTGCACACTAAGACTTGGTGACTCACCCCCTTCCCTTAACATTTTGCAGATGAGTAGATCGCGGAGATGGAGCCGGATGGACTCGAGGTGGCCATGCAGTGGAATTTTAATTAGATGAACTTGGATTTTGTTTTATTTTATTTTAATGTTGGTTTTATTTTAATTAAGTTGTAATAAGGTCTCCTAGATATATTTTTATTATTCTATGTCTTGGATTAATTTGTTTAAACTATTTCTTAATATTAAATTAAGTACACGTGTTTCTAAAATTTAATCGCAAAATGTTTAATCGTGCCATCGGGCACACCTGAATTGGTAACAATCTGACTTAATGAATATATATTTTTTTAAATAAACCTAAGCATGTTTTTTTTTATGCACCTCAAGTGTTTTAAATCGGACACTATCTTCTATCAAAAAGTTAATTCGGCTTAAAGGGATTTTCAAAAATACTTTCTCTGTAGCACACCAAATTCGATCGTAGTGTTTGGGCTGGGTTTGGGGTGTTACAGAGGCCTTAGTCAAATTTTTCTGCTTGGGCACTCCAGTGGAAACCAGTTAGGATAGGGCTTAAAAGATGTTATCTATAAATTAAGACACACAAATGGGTTTGTGGCCCAGTGGCCAGTGGCGTTACTTAGGGGCTTTAAGGTGGCGTGATAAGCAATAAGGAGGTCCAAGGTTCGAGTCGCATTACCCACTTATTTTAAATGTTTTTGGCATTAAAAGAGAGGAGAGTTGGGGGCGGCTAGGATGCTTGGAATTAGGAGATTTATGTGTTTGGATAATATGGATAATGTGGCAGATAAAAGGAAGAAGAGGTGGTGTTATCTGGGTCACTTGTGGATGAGAGATCCGGTAAGGATAAGGGAGAAAGTTTAGAAATTATCTACTGATCACAGTACTGGCCGAATTTCTAGCTCTAGGGGAAAGAGGGAATCGGTTTTGATGAGGCTATAGGGGTGCTGAAATTTCCCTTGTTAATTAATTAGTCTTAATTTTCAAAAGAGGGCAATTCCGACTTTAGGTTAGTGTGTCCATTCTTTTTATTTCTACCGTTTTCTTCATTAAAAGTCGAATCTCCAAAGATTTCTTTGAATCATCTTCTCTTTTCGATTTTCGCAAAAAGCTAAAAATCTTCTAGTAGTTGCCGAATTCTCTGTAAGCTAGGTGCCGATTTCTTCTGATCTATTCTTTTTCTCTTTTTATTTTTAGAAGACAAAGTCGAAAGGCTAATGGATTGATGGTTTTTGTGTTTACCTGTTGGGCGACATTTAGGAATTGAAGTAGATCGCTTAGATCTAAAAGCCAGAACCGCTAGTCTCTGAACCTCATATCTCTCTTTTCAGGATTTCAAGGTAAGGGGTTATCTTTAGATTCTCCTTAGATTCGCTATCGTAATTGTGATCTTAACCATATGTTAAGATGGTAGCAACTGATAAGGTCTTTTGATGGAATCAAATATCGATCAGGCGAAGGAGGGGATTGGATCTGTTAAACCAACCCCTAAGTTTAAGAAGCGAGCAGTGTTAGCAGTACGAGATTGGCCACCGGGTTGTGGACCGGCTTCAGAACAAAACCTTAGACAGTTAGCAGTCTATCGGCTTCTGATAGTGTGAACATAGAAAGTCTCGTCTTGTCTGTAATTAGGTGTGTAGATCTCTATCACACTAAGTTATCTGTAGTATATATATGTTATGGGCTAAAAGCTGGAAAAAAGGCTGTATAGACTGTCGTATTACTCGAAAAAGGTGGGCAAGGGATGCCAGGTACGTAATCATAGAAACTTCTCTATGTGTATCGATGTACGTGATAAACTGTGATCTTTAGGTAGTATATTGTTTTGGTTTTGCATGGATTTATGCATGGGATGGGATTGATATGATGAAGGGGAAGAGCATGTTAAAAGGTCACTTAGTGATTGGTGGTTAAACCATGATATGTACATTTAGGTTACAGTAGTGATCGGTGGCTCTGCCACACTTGATTATAAGGTCACACAGTGATCGGTGGCTCTGCCACAGTGGATTATAAGGTCACATTGTGATCGACATTTTAACTGATAGCATGACTGTCAATATGGTGTGTAGCGGTTGGTGGGTTCATTGTAGAAATCCCCGAGGCGTGATGGCTGGTACGGGCTGGTGTGTAAAGGATGGACTTTTAGGTTGGGTTGGGCCATGCTGCATGTAAATATTCCGTTGCCATTGTGTATGGGCCTAGGCCCATAATGTGTTTGTGGGCCTCAAGCCTGTTATGTGCTTTCGGGATTTGCACACTGAATCTTGGTGACTCACCCCTTCTTTTCCCTGACTTTTCAGATGAGCAGTAGATCGTTGACATGGGAGCCGAGGCGGACTCGAGGGGCCATCAAGCTCTTTTATTTTCATAAACTATCTTCGGCTTACCTTTAAGTTTTAATTTTTGGATTATTTATGTAATAAGGCCCCATGGCTTAGGTTTCGTTTTACTATTTGTTAATGTTTACAATTTATAAATTTATGTTCAGGGATTTAAGTCATAAGGAGTAATAAAATGGGATTTTCAAACATGTTCAAGGAAAAAGCAAAGGTTTTCATCAAATATCATTTTTCTGAATGAATGCCTAAATAAATAAATTGAGATTTTCAAAAACCACCAAAGCCATGTTTTTAACATTTAACCCGTAGCATACCAGATCTGGTCGTGGCGTTTAGCCCGAGTCTGTGGTGTTACAATTTTGGTATCAGAGCCCAGTTGTAAAACTCGGGCTGTGAGTTGGGTCCAGTAGTAGTTTATAAATTGATAAAAAATGCTTTGGGTTGAGATATGGCCTTCGAGTCTACCGGCATCCGATCCACGCAGGTAAGTATTCTAACTCTTGATGTGATATGCGTGTTGGGTTTGATGGGCTTTATGGACATAGACTAGTATGATAGGGTTAATGGACTCTAGGCCTAGTTTAAACAACTCTGTAAATACATAAAACTTAATCTGACTAAACCTGTCCGTGAACAAGTCGTTGGGTTAGGGTGTGGCAACAGGCATACGCATGTCTAGGATTGGATTCAGGGAGAGCTTGGTATTTAAGCAGTCCTAGTGACTCACCTCCTCTTCACTGGAATCCTACAGTGCGTGTAGAGGATCTGTTCACCTTAGCCGTGAGGACTAGCTGACTGGCCAAAATTTATAATTAAAACCCGAAAGGGACCAGCCACCCTATTTCGAAAAATTACTAAAATACCCCTAAGTTTTGTAAAATTTCTGAAATATCCTTGATTTGTGAAAATTTCCCCGAATACCATGGATTTGTAAAACTACCAAAATTCGTAAAATTATCGAAACACCCCCGGTGGGCAAAATTCACCCAAATACCCATGTTTTGCAAATGTCCCGAAAACCTTTAGATTTACAAAAGTACTCGGTTTATAAAATTATTGGAATTTGTGAAATTACCAAAATACCATCGATTTGAAAAAAAATTAAATTAAAATTTTCAAAATACCCCTGTTTTACAAAATATATATATACACCAAAATATCTCTAATTCGAAAAATCACCAAGATACCCTATTTTATGAAATTACGAAAAATACCCTGTAGGAAAGAACTACGAAAATACCCCTGGGTAGTGGAATGACGAAAATACCCTTATGTGATGAATGTGGGTTCATGGATGCTACTTGTGTGTTGATGTATGATGGTTGAATGTATGTGGTTCCTAGAACTAGGAGATACAGACTTGAGACTGATACCCGTAGATATAATTTTGAATTCGTAAGAACTACTCTTGAAATTACTGTCCATAAGATTGTTAGTGGTTAATCAGTGGAAGAAATTAGTAATTCATAAAATTTCTAATTAGATAAACACGAATCGATAGAATGAGTACAAGGGGTTGTGGACGTCCGCCGCGTGGCCGTGGTAAGGGTAGGATGGCCGTGTCTGAACTGGTAGGATTGGCCATGGGTCTGGAAAAAGATGCCAGTTCCACCAGCTGCGGAGGTAGAATTTCAGGATCAGACGGCCAGAGATGATGTGGTATCTCAGGCGATGTTAAGGGTTTTAGAGAGGGTTGCTGGGGCAGGCATGGGCACAGGAGCCCGAAAATCTGTGTCGGAGCGGCTTAGAGCCAATGGGGCAGAAATGTTTAGGGGAATTTCCAGTATAGCCCCAAGTACAGCTAAGTCTTGGTTGGAGGCTGTTGAGCGTATAATGGATGATCTGGATTTCACGGAAGAGGAAGAACTGAAAGGGGTTGTATCTCTCCTGCGGGATGAAGCTTATCAATGGTGGCTTACGGTTAAGGATGGTACAATGGATGACTGTATCACCTGGGATTCCTTCAAAACAACATTTCAGAGTAAATACATTGGGACAAGTTTTGTGGATACGCAACGTAGAGCATTTTTGAATCTGGTACGAAGCAGAATTCTTGCGCCTTAGCCATTATGCTCGAGGAATGGTGGCCACAAACCAAGAATGTTGTGTTCAATTTGAAGATGGTCTGAGGGATGATTTACGTGTATTGATAGCTCCGCAGCGGGAGAGGGAATTTGCTGTGCTTGTGGAAAAAGCTAAGATAACTGAGGAGCTGAAGCAGACAAAGAAACTGAATCGGGATAGAGATAGGGGTGGAAGTAAGAGGAATTTTGGATCGTCAGGGGCAGCTGGGCGTACTCAGAAAAGGCTTAGGTCAGAAGGGTCGAGGCGGGATGAGAGACCTGCTACTGCTAGTCAGACACAGAAGTGTGCTCGATGTGGTAAATTCCATGTAGGTGAGTGTTGGGTGGGCAGTGGGAAGTGCTTTAGCTGTGGATCTACGGATCACCAAGTTAGGAACTATCCGCAGCAATAGGGCAGTGAAAGGCCCATAGGTGAAGGGAATGCACAACCGGGAAGAGGTAGTCAGTAGCCACAGAAAGGTCGTGGTCCAGCCAAAGGTGGTAGCAGTTTTGGTCGGGGCCGGGGAGCATTAGGCCAAGGGGCAGAAAACACTGAGGCGAGACAGTCGGGGTTAGTCTATGCTGCCAGACGACGAGAGGAGGCTGACGCACCGGATGTCATAACCGGTACGTTTTTAATTTTTGGTTTGCCTTACACTGCATTGATTGACATTGGGTCGACGCATTCATATGTGGCTAGTAGTGTGTCTGGAACTTTAAGCGTAGATTCTGAGATTTCCTCTAGGGAGATGACTGTAGTAAGCCCTTTAGGATAAACTGTAGTGGTGAACAAACTATATAAGGATGTACCCCTGGAAGTTTAAGGGGTAGCTTTTCGGGCTGATCTAATGGAACTGTCGTTTGGGGAGTTCAATTTGATCTTAGGAATGGATTGGTTAGTAAAGTATCAAGCAAATTTGGATTGTGCAGCCAAGCGTATGGTGTTAAAAACTCTCGAAGGTGGCGAAGTGTTGGTGATAGGTGAAAGGGGGAACTGTTTGTCAAATGTGGTGTCTGCCTTAAGAGCAGAAAGGAAGGTGAGGGAAGGATGTGAGGCAATTCTAATGTTTGTTCGGGCTCTGGAAGCCAAGGAAGTAACTATTGGGGACATTAGGACGATGAAGGAATTTCCTGATGTTTTCCTAGAAGAGCTTTCGGGATTACCCCCGGATCGTGAAATGGATTTTGGTATCGATCTTCTTCCAGGAATAGCGCCAGTATCTATCGCTCCGTACAGAATGGCATCAAAGGAGTTGGTAGAATTAAAGGCTCAGATCCAAGAGTTGCTGGATAGAGGGTTTATTTGACCAAGTGTGTCGCCTTGGGGAGTACCGGTGTTATTCGTTAAGAAGAAGGATGGATCAATGCGTATGTGCATTGACTATCACCAGCTGAATAAGTTGACCAGCAAGAATAAATGCCCGTTGCCAAGGATCGATGACTTGTTCAATTAGTTGAAGGGGCCTCAGTCTTCTCAAAGATAGATCTGAGGTCAGGGTACCATCAGCTTAAAGGCAAGGAGGCGAATATTCATAAGACGACTTTTAGGACTCGCTATGGTCATTACGAATTCATGGTGATGCCATTTGAATTGACCAATACGCCAGCAGCATTTATGGATATGATGAACCGAGTATTCCAACCCTACTTAGATCGATTTTTCATGGTATTTATAGATGATATCCTGGTTTATTCAAGATCGAATGAGGAGCATGACTCACATCTTCGGGTGGTTCTGCAGATACCGAGGGAGAAGCAGCTCTATTCCAAATTCAGTAAGTGTGAATTTTGGCTAAGTGAAGTTACTTTTCTAGGCCACGTTGTGTCAGCGGAGGAGATTAGGGTTGACCCTTGAAAAATTGAAGCGGTGTTGGATTGGAAGCCGCTGAAGTCGGTAGCAGAAATTCGAACTTTTCTTGGTTTAGCCGGGTATTATAGAAGGTTTGTTGAAGGATTTTCATTAATTGCCACACCGTTGACTAATTTGTTGCAGAAATGGGTTCCGTTTGTTTGGTCTGATAAGCAGCAAGAGAGTTTCAAGAAATTAAAGAGGAAATTGACAGAGGCTCCGGTGTTGATTCAGCCGAAGGTTGGAAAGGAGTTTATGATTTACTGTGATGCTTCACACACGGGACTAGGATGCGTGTTGATGCAAGATGGGAAGGTTGTTGCGTATGCATCTCAGCAGTTAAGACCGCATGAACCAAATTATCCCACACAAGATTTGGAATTGGCAGCAGTGGTTTTTACCTTGAAGATTTGGAGGCATTATCTGTACGGGGAGAAATCCATCATTTATACCGATCATAAGAGCTTAAAATACCTTTTGACCCAGAAGGAGTTGAATCTAAGGCAAATGAGGTGGATCGAGTTGTTAAAAGATTATGACTGCTCGATCGAGTACCATCCAGGTAAAGCCAACGTGGTTGCGGATGCTCTGAGTCGTAAAGTAATCTATGACTTGAGAGCAATGTTTGCTCACCTTAGTTTTTATGATGATGGGAGTTTATTAGCTGAACTTCAAGTGAAACCCTCTTGGGTCAGTCAGGTTAAGGAGAAGCAGCTGACTGATGAGTTACTAAAGGGGAAGTTTCCGATAGGATCAAGTGAGGGATCAACAGAATTTAATGTGAATGAGGAAGGGCTATTATGTTTTCATGGGAAAGTGTGCATGTCGAAAGATTCTGAGTTGAGGCATAGGATTTTGCAAGAAGCGCATGGTAGTCTATACGCTATGCACCCTGGAGGGAGTAAGATGTATCGGGATTTGCGAAAACAGTTTTGGTGGCCGAGCCTGAAACGAAAGGTGACCGAATTTGTGGGAAAGTGTTTGACCTGTCTGCAGGTAAAGGCGAAATATTAGTTGCCTTCAGGGTTGTTGCAGCCGGTGAAGATTCCACAATGGAAGTGGGAAAGGATCACGATGGACTTTTTTAGTGGGCTACCCCTTACGCCTACTAAGACAGATTCGATCTGGGTTATTGTTGATCACTTGACGAAGTCTACTTATTTCATACCAGTACGGATCGATTACTCTTTGTAGAAATTGGCTAAGCTATACATAGCGGAGGTAGTGAGGTTGCATGGGGTACCAGTATCAATCATATCGGATAGGGATCCTAGGTTCACCTCACGATTTTGGAAGGCGTTGCATCAAGTGTTGGGTACGAAGTTGGATTTTAGTACGGCATTTCATCCTCAGACCGATGGACAGCCTGAGCGGGTAATCCAGATCTTAAAGGACATGTTAAGAGGTTGTGTCATTGACTTCAGGGGTATTTGGGAAGAGTTCTTACCGTTGGCAGTGTTTGCATACAATAATAGCTACCAGTCAAGTATTCAAATGGCGCCATATGAAGCATTGTACGGGCGGAGGTGTCGTACACCGACCTGTTGGATAGAATTAGGGGAACTCGAATTTTTGGTTCGGAGTTGGTTACCGAGACAGAGAAGAAGGTGGAGTTAATTCGGGCTCAACTAAAGGAAGCGTCAGGCAGACAGAAGTCCGATGCTGATTTGAAGCGTAAGGACATAGAATTTGTAGTGGGTGACAAGGTGTTCTTAAAGCTGTCGCCATGGAAGAAAGTACCGAGGTTCGGACGGAAAGGTAGATTAAGTCCCAAATTTATCGGACCCTATCTGGTGTTGAAACGAGTGGGACCCGTAGCTTATCAGCTAGAGCTACCTTCTGAACTAAGCCAGATTCACAATGTGTTTCATGTCTCTATGCTGAGACGATATCGTTCGGATTCCTCTCATGTGGTGCTAGTGGAAGAAATCGAAGTAAGACCCGATTTATCCTTTGAAGAGGAACCAGTGGAAATTCTGGATCGTGAAGTCAAAGTCTTGCGAAGGAAGACGGTTCTATTGGTTAAGGTTCTATGGTTGAATCACAGTTCTGAGGAGGCTAATTGGGAACCAGAGGAAGCAATGCGGCAGCAGTACCCACATCTATTCTGATCAGGTAATTTCGAGGCCAAAATTCCTTTAAGGGGGTAGAACTGTAACATCCTGAATTTGTGGGGCTTCGCATTTGATGTGTTGTGATGTGCTGTTATGCTTAAGGTGTTGATTAGGGTGTTTAAGGGGTTCAGACTGGGCTCAGGAATTGGGCCGAGGCTTTAGTCAAATTTTTCTACTTGGGCATTCTGGTGGAAAGCCACTTAGGATAGGGCTTAAAAGATATTATCTGTAAATTAAGACACACAAATAGGCTTGTGGCCCAGTGGCAAGTGGCGTTACTTAGGGGCTTTGAGGTGGCGTGATAAGCAATAAGGAGGTCCAAGGTTTGAGTCGCATTACCCACTTATTTTAAATGTTTTTGGCGTTAAAAGAGATGAGAGTTGGGGGCGGCTAGGATGCTTGGAATTAGGAGATTTATGTGTTTGGATAATGCGGATAATGTGGCAGATAAAAGGAAGAAGAGGTGGTGTTATCTAGGTCACTTGTGGATGAGAGATCAGGTAAGGATAAAGGAGAAAGTTTAGAAATTATCTACTGATTACAGTAGTGGCTGAATTTCCAACTCTGGGGGAAAGAGGGAATCGGTTTTGATGAGGCTAAGGGGTGCCGAAATTTCCCTTGTTAATTAATTAGTCTTAGTTTTAAAAAGAGGGCAATTCCGACTTTTGGTTAGTGTATGTACCGAAAATGTGATTAGAAAATAGGGTACTTCTTAATTTCGACATTTATTCTCATTCTTTTCTCTTAGCTGTTTCTTTTCTCAAAAAGCCGAAAACTCCTAAAGTTCCATCTTCTTCTTCATTCTCTGCTATAAGCCGAAACCCTTAAGTATTCCTTCTCTTTACTCTCTTCTGCCATAGCCGAATGTCCTAGTGTCCATTCTTTTTCTTTCTGCCGATTTCTTCATTAGAAGCCGAATCTCCATAGATTTCATTGAATCATCTTCTCTATTTGATTTTCACAAAAAGCCAAAAATCTTCTAGGAGTTGCCGAATTCTCTGTAAAGGTAAGTGTCGATTTCTTCTGATCTATTCTTTTTCTCTTTCGGTTTTTAGAAGACAAAGCCGAAAAGCTAATGGATTGATGGTTTCTTGTGTTTACGTGTTGGGCGACATTCGGGAATTGAAGTAGATCGCTTAGATCTAAAAGCCAGAATCGCTAGTCTCTAAACCTCATATCTCTCTTTTTGGGATTTCAAGGTAAGGGGTTCTCTTTATATTCTCGTTAGATTCGCTATCGTAATTGTGATCTTAACCATATGTTATGATGGTAGCAACTGATAAGGTCTTTTGAGGGAATCAAATATCGATCAGGCGAAGGAGGGGATTGGATCTGTTAAACCAACCCTTAAGTTTAAGAAGTGAGCAGTGTCAGCAGTACGGGATTGGCCACCGGGTTGTGGACCCGGCTTCAGAACAAAACCTTAGATAGTTAGCGATCGTATGACGCTTACGATAGTGTCAACATAGAAAGTCTCGTCTTGTCTGTAATCAGGTGTGTAGATCTCTATCACACTAATTTATCTGTACTATATATATGTTATGGGCTAAAAGCAGAAAAAAAGGTTGTGTATGGACGACAGTCGTATATCCGAAAAGGGTGGGCAAGGGATGCAGCACGTAATCATAGAAACTTCTCTATGTGTATCAATGTATGTGATAAACTGTGATCTTTTAGGTAGTATATTATTTTGCTTTTGGATGGATGTATGCATGAGATGGGATTGATATGATGAAGGGGAAGAGCATGTTAAAAGGTCACTTAGTGATCGGTGGTTAAACCACGATATGTACATTTAGGTCACAATGGTGATCGGTGGCTCTGCCACACTTGATTATAAGGTCACACAGTGATCGGTGGCTCTGCCACAGTGGATTATAAGGTCACATGGTGATCGGCATTTTAACTGACAGCATGACTATCGATATGGTGTGTAGCGGTTGGTGGGTTGATTGTAGAAAACCCCGAGGTGTGATTGCTGGTACGGGCTGGTGTGTATAGGATGGACTTTTAGGTTAGGTTGGGTCATGTTGCATGTAAATATTCTATTGCCATTATGTATGGGCCTAGGCCCATAATGTGTTTGTGGGCCTAGGCCCATAATGTTTTTGTGGGCCTCAAGCCTTTTATGTGTTTTCAGGATTTGCACACTTAGTCTTGGTGACTCACCCATTATTTTCCCTGACTTTTCAGAAGAGCAGTAGATCATGGACATGGGAGCCGGGGCAGACTCGAGGGGCAATAAAGTTCTTTTATTTTCATAAACTATCTTCGGTTTACCTTTAAGTTTTAATTTTTGGATTATTTATGTAATAATGCCCCAGGGCTTAGGTTTCGTTTTACTATTTGTTAATGTTTACAATTTATAAATTTATGTTCAGGGATTTAAGTCATAAGGAGTAATAAAATGGGATTTTCAAACATGTTCAACGAAAAAGCAAAGGTTTTCAACAAATATCGTTTTTCTGAATGAATACCTAAATAAATAAATTGAGATTTTCAAAAACCATCAAAGCCAAGTTTTTAACATTTAACCCGTAGCATACCAGATCTGGTCGTGGTGTTTGGCCCGGGTCTGGGGTGTTACAGTTCCCAAAGCTTTTTGCAGTTTCTTCCAAAATCGTGACATAAATCTCGGATCTCTATATAAAATAATAGATAGTGGCACTCCATGTAACCAAACAATTTCAGAAATGTACAACGTAGCTAACCTATTAACAGAGTAATCTGTACGTATCGGTATGAAATGAGCAGATTTCGTTAGTCGATCAACGACAACCCATATAAAGTCTTTCTTTTCCAGAGTTAAGGGCAATCTCGATACAAAATCCCTTGTAACTCTATCCCATTTCCACTCAGGAAACATCACATGTAACACCCCAACCCGACCTAGAAGTTAGTCCCGAATCCGGCGTGTCAAATCAAAGGCATATTTCAAAATGATTTTGCTAAGTTAAATTTTAGGGCCCAAAAGACCAAAACCCATGAGTCTTGTTAAGTAATGACAAAAGCCCATTTTATAGCTTTAAGTATTTCGGAAACCAAGTTTAAGCATAAGAAATTTATTTAAGTTTAATCATTAAGTAAACAGTAAAAACATCAAAAGCCAAAATTTAAAATCAAATCAAAGTACAAGGCCTTATTACATACAACTAAAGTAAAGCAACTAAAACCATGTCTTTTGAAACAAATAAATAAAAATAAAAATTTAAACATCTTGTAGTGTGGCCATCTCTAAGTCCTCTCCCACGTCGAGCCGTTTATTGAGGATTACCTGAAACATTAAATAAAGGGTGTGAGTTCTGAAACTCAGTGTGTACAACCCTTGGCAATCAAATCAACATACAAATATTCACATTGGGCCTAAGCCCTATCAAAATTGGAGGTCTTGGGCCTTAGCTCACAATGACCTCATATCATATCGTATCATATCATATCATATGCAAGATAAGGTAATGCAAAACCCTCCCAAAAATCCATTTGCTACACACCATTTCCCTTCCAACCCAACACATATGTGGGGATTTCTAAATCGATCCACCCATCCTCTACACACCAAAGGTAGCACTCACAGTGGCACTCCCCGACGTTGCAGCAAAGCTGCTAATCATATAATGGGCTTAAAGCCACCGATGGATCCACGATCGTCAAGCGACTATACGATCCTGAAATCTTCCTCCGTACCATAATTCCTACCCATATGCATCCTAAGCAGAATATCATATGAATGCATCAAACACATAAGTAACATCCATAAATTTATACTCATCACATAAGGGTATTTTCGTCATTTCACAACCAAAAGGTATTTCCGTAAATCTACTCTACAGAGGTATCCAGGTAATTTTTCAAATCAGATGTACTTTGGAAATTTTGTAAATCATAGATGTTTTGGTAATTCTGTAAATTAAAGGTATCCTGGTAATTTCACAATTCGGGGCTATCTTAGTGATTTTTCAAACCAATGGTATTTTGGTAATTTCAAATTAAGGGTATTTTAGTAATTTTTCAAATCTAGGGTATTTGGTCCCTCTCGGGTTTTAGTTATGAATTTTGGCCCATTAATAAGTCCTTGTAGCTAAAGTGAACAGACACTATGCACCAAGTAGGATTGCAGAAAAGAGGAGGTGGGCTGCTAGGGCCGTTTAAGTACCAAGCTTTCCCTAGATCCAATCCTAGACATGCATATGCCCGTTATCACACGCTAACCTAGCGACTTGTCCATGGACATGTTTAATTACTAAGAGTTGTTCAGTACTAAGACTAAAGTCCATAAAACCCTAACATACTAGTCTACGTCCCCATAAAGCCCATGAAACCCATTTCACGTTCATATAACCCATAATGGCCACGTCACATTTTCATGGCCCACTAGGCCCAAGTCTCAGTCATATGGTCCATTAGGCCTAAAACAATTTCAGATCATGTAACATGCTTGCTTAACCCAATTCATATAATTAAATCAAACCATTTTATCAAACTTAGCCTCAGGGCCCACCAGGCCCATTTAGCAACTTTCAACTTTTCGGCTTTCGGGCATTATCGAAATCATGTGTGTCTGTAGTGTTTGTACACACCTAGATAGTATGACGTGCTATTCTATCCGTAGCCTTGATCCTACAACCAACCAACCTTCAAACCACTCATACTTAATCAAAATATTCACTCAAAAGCCGAAACCTTACCGTAACCTTACCGTGTGCCACCGGGTTCTAATGGCCCTTCCTTCTCTACTAATCACAAGTGTTCCCTAGATCTGCGCTCACACATACACCATCAAAATTCGGGTGACTCGTAATCCACACAAGTCATCCACATATTCGGCCATTCACTTCAACCATAATCGAGTTGAGGATCCTTACCCTTGCTAATGATCATACCACGCTTGCGATCTCCGATCCTTACCCTTGCTAATACAAGATCACTGATAATGAAAAATTAGATCGCCATTCAGCTTTTAACAAAACATACTAAGGGGAGTTAACAGAATACTTACCAAATCCAACCTTAGATCCTACGACCTAGATAACTACCGAACGAGATTCGGCTTTTAACCTTGACTGAGAATAGCTACCAACTGATTTGTGATAGAGAAAAACAACAAAGGTTTGGCACTAATGGGGATTTCAGCAAGGAAGGATGATGGTAATTCGGCAAAGAAGAGAATTTGGCTATAGGGAAATTTGGCTTTCAGAGAAAGAAGAAGAACACTACTCTAATAAAAATTTCGGCAAAAAGAATGATGGGTTTTCTTTCGGAAAATGAAAGAATTCGATTGAGGGGGGAGAAACGGAAGAAATAACAGAACCCAAGGAACCCTTCAACGAATTCGACACCCTCTTTTTATAGCCAAAGTCGAATCCTACCTTCCCCCCACAGTCCCATTCGGCATCAACTCCTCCCTTTCCTCATCTCCTGACTTTTCTCCTTGATAACACCTTAATCTTATCCGAAATTTCCTCCACATCCAACACACCTGTTTACTTCAAGCTCTCCACGGAAAGAGTTCAAAACCAACACAACTCTGGCCGTCCATACAGTAAAATAAACACTTCACAAAATACCACTCCTAAGCCTCGAACCTTGGACCTCTTCAGCTTAAAACACGCCACTTTATAGCTCTAAAGTGACGCCACTTACCACTAGACCGCAAGCCCATTTGTGTCCTATTTCTTCTTCATTTATTAAAAAGGCCTACTAACTGAAGTCACTGTTCCCTAAGGCTAAAACCAAAATTTTTTCTTTACCCTTACTTGATCCCAGGACATCTTCAACACCCCTAGACACTCCAAATTCATTAATCTTCAAAACCCACATGCCAATTGTCATTTTTCTCGCTCACTTAAAAATATTTTCTGAAATCCAAAGCCCAAAGCCTAATAGGCCAAATTCTTCTAGACCCAAATTCGGGGCGTTACATCATAGGCTGCAGTAAACCAGACGGTACTTGATGTTCGGCTTTGACTTGCTGACAAATCAATCATTTAGAAAAAAATTCTAAGATATCTCGTTTCATGCCTTGCCACCAGTAAAACTGTTTCAAATCGTTATACATTTTGGTACTTCCAGGATGAAAAGATAAACAATTATGGTGCACTTCATGAAAAATCTTTTGAATGAGTTCTAAATTTCTCGGTATGCAAATTCTATTTCGGAACCTTAAACAATCATCACTTCCAATCTGAAACTCTGAATCCGGGATGTTCTCACATTGAATCCATTTAACTTGCAATTCACGATCATCTTTCTGAGCTTCACAGATTTGTTAAAGAAATACCTGTTTAGCTTTTAATTCAGCTAAAATAGACCCACCATCACAAATAATCAACTGGGTATTCATTTCTCGTAATGCAAACAAAGATTTTCAGCTCAGGGCATCAGCAACATTAGCTTTTCCTGGGTGATAGTCAATCACAAATTCATAATCTTTCAATAACTCAAGCCATCTTTATTGTCACAAATTCAAATCCTTTTATGACATCAGATATTTTAAAATGTGGCATTTTTCACCGTATAAGTAGTGTCGCCAAATTTTCAATGCAAATACAATTGTAGCCAACTCTAAGTCATGTGTAGAATAGTTCTTTTCATGTGGTTTCAATTGTCGAGAAGCATAAGCTATAACTTTTCCTTCTTGCATCAGGACACATTCCGGACCGTTTAATGACGCGTCGCTATAAATCACAAATTCTTTTCCTGATTCCGGTTGTACCAAAATTGGTGCTTTAGTTTACAGTACTTTCAACTGTTCGAAACTCTGTTGACATTTTTCTGACCATTCGAACTTCACATCTTTTTTAAGCAGTCGTGTCATAAGTGTCGCAATCATTAAGAATCCTTTCACAAATCTTCGGTGATAGCCCGTTAAACCCAAAAAACTACGAAATTCAAACACATTCCTCAGAGGCTTCCAATCAACAAAAGCAGAAATTTTACTCGGGTCAACTCTAATACCATCGGCTGAAATAATATGCCCCAAAAATCCAACCTCTTAGAGCCAAAACTCACATTTGCTGAACTTTGCAAATAATTGCTTGTCACGTAGAGTTTGTAACACAACTCTCAAGTGCTCAGTATGTTCAGATTCATCTCACGAATAGATCTGAAAGTCGTCAATGAATACAACAACAAATCTGTCTAAATACGGTCTGAATATTCGGTTCATCAAATCCATAAAAACTGCAGGAGCGTTAGTTAATCTGAAAAGCATAACAAGGAATTCATAATGTTCATACCTCGTTCTGAATGCGATTTTCAGCACATCTGATTCTTTAACTTATAACTGATAATAACTCGATCTCAAATCAATCTTTAAAAATACTGTAGCCCCTTTCAATTGATCAAATAAATCATCAATCCACGGTAGAGGATATTTATTCAATTTTCTATAATCGATACACATTCTCATCATGCCATCTTTCTTTTTCACGAACAATACTGATGCACCCTAGGGGGAATAACTCGGTCTTGCAAAACCTATGTCTGTCAATTCTTGTAACTGAGCTGTCAACTCTTTTAGTGCTGTTGGAGACATTCTGTATGGAGCTATCAATATCGGTGTTGTTCCCGGTACTAATCCAATACCAAATTCGACTTCTCGGATCACTAAAAACCCCAGTAATTCTTCTATAAATACATCCGAAAACTCACAAACAACAAGTACAGATTCAATCTTTGATTCAGATACCTTAGTATCTAATACATATGCAAGATATGCATCACAGCCTTTTTTCATACATTTCTAAGCTAACATAGATGATATCACCGTAGGTAATTCACTCAAATCATCAGACTCAATCCGAAGAATTTCACTGTTTTGACATTTCAATTCGATAGTCTTTCGTCTAAAATTCACAACCGCATCATGCATGGTCAACCAATCCATACCCAAAATCACATCAAACTCATCAAACGGTAGAAGCATCAAGTCAGCCCGTAAACAGTAACCCCGAGTCATCAAAAGACAATTCTTACAAATTTTATCAACTAAAATAGACTTGCCTAAGGGGTTTAATACTTTAATTACAAACTCTATAGACTCGACATGTAAACTCTTTTTAAATACAAAATTCATACAGATATATGAATGGGTTGATCCAGGATCTATCAACGCAACTGTATATGTATTAAAAAGAGAAAAAGTACCGGTACTAATGTCTGGCGATGATGCCTCCTCCTGTCCACGGATAGCACAAGCTTGGGTAGGTGCTCGTGCCTCATATCTCACAGTAGAATCTCTTGTAGCACCTCAGTTACCAATCATATTTCTAGTGTTTCGGGGTGGTCTTCCTCTAGTAGTCATATTATTCACTTTTGCTAGTTGATCTCTTTTAGCTATAGACTTTTCTAGACAATCCCGAAGATAATGATCAAGAGATCCAAATTTAAAGCAAGCTCCACTCACTAATCTACATTCACCGTAGTGTCTCTTATTGTAGTGTTTACATTTAGGTTCAGCATTTCTAACACTTCCCACATTAGCAATGGTTGTCGCCTGTGTAACACCCCTAACCCGTATTTAACGCCGGAACCGAGTACGAGACATTACCGGAATTAACTTGCTTGAACATACAACTTTAGGCTATAAAATTTCATTTCAATTTAATATTTCTATTCACATTTATACTGTCCTTATTAAGGGCCTACGAGGCCTTAAACATGCAAACAAAAGGTCTCGAAATAAAATCGAGAACTTTTTTTGTAATATCCGAGATTTAGGGGTTATGCATTTTAACTTAAATGTATGTGGTAGCATGCCTATGTGTGGTTTGAATGTGTTTTGGGGGTTTCGGGAACCCTAGAATGTAGGTGAATGTCTTAGAAAAATATTGGATTTTAAGTCTTAAAGTGGAGCTAAGCAAGATAGGCCTTAAGAAGATTTGTATGAGGATTTAGGCACAAGAACTTAACTGGTAAAGTGGCAAGGGAGTCGCCACTTAAAACTCAGGAGGGTGACGCCACAGGGAGTATGAAGGGCCTAGGTTCGAGCAGCAGGGGAAGCATTTGAAGCTTTTATTTTGAGCAAGAAGGAGCAGTGGTAGACGGCACAAGGACTCCGGTTGGATGAGTGGAAGATCAAGTCAAAATCATTCAAAATTCGGCTAAGGAGGAAAGAGAATTGTTGACTCATCCAAACTCTTTTGAATGAGAGGAGAAGAGAAGAAATAGGAGAAAAACAAGGGATTTGAGAGAGAGGAGAAGAGTTGGCCGGCCAAGGGACTCCTAGGATGACAATTTCGGTCATGTTGAAGAGGGAGGAGGCCGAATATGCATAGTGAGGTTTAGTCATTCTTTTTGTGCAATTTCTTTGTCTAGAAAGCTTGTGTGCTTTTTCTTTTGGGAACCGAAATAGGAGATCACTTGTGCACTATTTTCCGTCTTGACCAAAAGCCGAAACCATTTGTGCATCTTCTTCTCTTTATTTCACTTAGGCCGAACCTTTCTTTTATCTTATTTCTTCATTGCCGTAACTTTCAGGAACTCCAAGCACCTCTTCTCTTATTTTGTTTTCTTTTGTGCCGTACCAACACTTCTTCATCTTTCTTCTCCATCCCATATTTCTCCATATCCGATTGCTCACCTGTCATTAAGCCGAAAGCACATCTAGCCTTAGCCAATTTCTTCACCTATTTCTCCTTCAAAGTCGATCCCATGTAACATGGGCATATGGGTGATATTGTTAAAGGTGAAGAGTTCCGGTGGTTTTACCACATTATCCGGTGACTTATGTCACATATTATGTATCCGGTGACTATGTCACATATTATGAATCTGGTGACTCTGTCACATTATCTGGTGGCTATGCCACAATTATAAGGGCGATGTACGCTTGATCGCAATGGCGCGCGCCGATGGTGTGTAGCAGATGGAGGGTCGATTTAGTAATCCCCACGGTGTGACTGGCTGGTACGGGTGGTGTGTAGAGGATGGATATCTAGGTGGGCTCGAGATTGCATTTCATTTTATATGTACTTGTGATTTAATATGACATGATTCGATATACTATCTTATGGGCTTATGGCCAAGTATGATATAAAATGGGCTTTGCCAAAATGTTAAATTAAGGCTATGATCGTTTGGGCTTTTAGTGTAATTGTTACACATTGAGTCTGTTGACTCACCCTTCGTGGGATATCTTTTTCAGGTGATACTTAGCTATTTGGATCGGGTCAGCGGGGACTTTATGGTGGCCATGCTCAAACTCAGTTTTTTCGGGTTTTTCTACTTTTGAACTTATCATGTTTTCCTATTATGTTTTCAGGATTTATTTCATGTTTTGTTTTGTTGTAATAAGGCCACTATTTAAATGTTTTGTTTATGCGTTTTTATTTTTATTCTGTTACGGTCAATATCAAACAAATGATGAACATTTTTCGTAAAACAACTTCAAATAGTTTGACACTTAAACACCTACGGTTTTCAACTTAATAATTGGCTCCAAAAGTCGACATTTCTCTTAACTTGTAATTTTTGAAACTTAAGGGTAACATTTTAAGGAAATACAAATTTTAATAACAACACGATTTTCAACTTGATCACAAAGCAAATCTATTTTCCTCAAAATCACCATTTTTTTTTCAAGATGACCAAGTGAGATTTTATTAAAGTTTTACTTAAGGAACATACCAGATCCAGTCGGGACTTGTGGGCCGGGTTTGGGGTGTTTCAACTTGGTATCAGAGCCCAGTTTTAAACACTCAGCCTTGGGTTTTGAAGCCCACATCGTTTTCAAAATGGAGCCCAAATGAGTTTTTTCTTTTAATCTTTTGGTTAAAATAGTTTTATAGAAGCATGGCACCCGAGTTCTCGGCCCAGGTCCGCCAGGTAAGTTCTTTTGTTGATAAACTGATTTGAGTATGCTGAAGTATGATACTTAAGTTGATAGATTTAGGGACACTATACTTTAGAGACATGGACCCTAGGTATATGTGTACTTCTACGGAAAAACCACTGATTAAGTCTTTATTGCATAAAACTCTCTTTAAACAAAAAAAGTGAAAAGACTCTAATGCATAAAAATTTCGTAAAACAGATAAGATGCGACGTAGACATGAGTTCTAGGGGACATGGTCGCAATACTCGTGGACACGATAGAGGCAGAATGACCGTGTCGGAACCAGTTGGGTCTGGTCAGGGTTCCGAAAATGAGGCACCGCCACCGGCTGTAGGGGCAAAATTTCAGGAGCAGACAGGAGGGGATGACGCGGTATCGCAGGCTATGATGCGAGTCTTAGAGCGAGCGGCAGAAGCTAGTATAGGAAATGGGGCCCACAAGTCAGTATCTGAGAGACTTAGGTCAAATGGAGCTGAGGTTTTTAGTGGAGTATCTGGGGTAGCTCCAAATGTAGTGGAGTATTGGTTAGAGGCAGTCGAGAGGATCATGGATGATTTGGACTGCACCACTGAGGAGAAGCTGAAAGGTGCTGTTTTGCTACTTCGGGATGAGGCCTACCAGTGGTGACTCACTGTCAGAGAGGGTACCCCTACAGATCGAGTGGATTGGGGGTATTTTAAGACTAAGTTTGAGGGGAAATACGTCGGAGCTAGCTACATAGATTCACAGAGAAAGGCATTTTTGAATCTAGTGTAAGGAAATAAGTCGGTAGCGGAGTATGAAGCAGAGTTTCTACGGTTAAGCTGGTACGCCAGGGGAATTATGGCCACTGATTACGAGAGATGTGTCAGATTTGAAGATGGACTAAGAGATGAGCTGCGAGTGTTGATTGCTCCGTAGCGGGAAAGAGACTTTGCAATCTTAGTGGATAAAGCTCGGATACCTAAAAAAGTTAAGCGGACTGAAAGACAGAACCGGGATAGAGGTCAGAATCGGAATAATAGGAACTATAGGTTTCAGGATCATCTGGGAATTTTCAAAAGAGACCTAGAGTTGATGGGCCGCGAAGTCAGCAGGTTGTTGTGGGAGGACAGTACCGTACTTGTAACCAATGTGGAAAGATGCACCCGGGAGAATGTTGGAAGAAGACAGGGGGATGCTTTAAGTGTGGGTCTAAGGATCATATGATTAGGGATTGTCCGATGGATACAGATAGGAACCGCCCAGCAGGTTAGGGTTTTAATCAGGCTGGCAAAGGAGGACAGAGCCGTCGAGGGGTCGTGGTCTGAATGGCAGAGGTAATGGTTTTGGCAGAGGTCGTGGAACACCAGGCAGAGGTAGTAGTAACACGGAGGCAAGACAGCCAAGTCTGGTATATGCGGTTCATCGGAGGGACGATGGTGACGCACCTGATGTCATAACGGGTACGTTCCTTATTTCTGGGTTACCCTTTATTGCTTTGATAGATATAGGGTCAACTTACTCATACATTTCTAGTGAAGTATTTGGAACTCTGCATGTGAACTCTGAGACTGTACCTAGGAAAATGACTGTACCTAGTCTTTTAGGGCAATCAGTAGTAGTAGACAAACTCTTTAAGGAAGGGCCTTTAGAGGTTCAGGGGATGCAGTTTCCGGCTGACTTAATGGAGTTGCCATTCGGGGAATTTGATCTAATCTTAGGAATGGACTGGTTAGTGAAGTACTGTGCGAATGTGGATTGTGCTGTTAAGCGGATGTCATTGAGAACTTCCGATGACAATGAAGTTGTGGTCATGGGCGAGAGACGGAATTACTTATCAAATGTAGTATCTGCCCTTAAGGCAGAAAAGATGGTAAGAAAGGGATGTGTAGCTTTTCGGATGTTTGTGGATGTCTTTTCGGAAGAACTTCCAGGGTTACCTCCAGATCGTGAGGTGGAGTTTGGGATTGATTTGTTGCCTGGTACAGCGCCAGTATCTATCGCTCCGTACAGAATGGCACCAAAGGAGTTGGTTGAGCTTAAGGCTCAAATTCAAGAGTTACTTGATCGTGGGTTTATCCGACCTAGTGTGTCTCCATGGGGAGCACCAGTTCTATTTGTAAAGAAAAAGGACGGGACTATGCGTATGTGCATAGATTATCGGCAGTTGAATAAGCTGACCATCAAGAACAAGTACCCTTTGCCGAGGATCGATGACTTGTTCGATCAGCTTAAGGGAGCTGTGGTATTTTTAAAGATAGATCTAAGGTCAGGGTATCATCAGCTCAAAGTGAAGGAAGCGAATATCCATAAGACAGCTTTCCGGAGAAGATATGGGCATTATGAGTTCTTATAATGCCGTTCGGATTGACGAACGCCCCAGCTGCGTTCATAAATATGATGAATCGGATTTTTCAACCCTACTTGGATCAGTTCGTCGTTGTGTTTATAGACAACATCCTAGTGTATTCTATGTCTGAGAAAGAACATGATGAGCATCTCCGGGTAGTATTGCAAATGTTAAGGGAAAAGAAGCTATATGCCAAATTCAGCAAGTGTGAATTTTGGCTAAGGGAAGTTGCGTTCTTAGGGCATGTGGTCTCTGCAGAAGGGATAAGGGTGGACCCTCAGAAGATAGAGGCAGTGTTAGATTGGAAGCCACTTAACTCTGTGGCTGAGGTTCGCAGTTTCTTGGGGTTAGCAGGCTACTACAGAAGATTTGTCGAAGGGTTCTCATCAATAGCGGCACCTCTGACAAAATTGTTGAGGAATGAGGTACCTTTCGTATGGACAGTTAAGCAGCAGGAGAGTTTCGAGAGGCTTAAGAAGGTTTTGACAGAAGCTCCGGTTTTGATTCAGCCTGAAGCAGGGAAAGATTTTGTGGTATATTGTGATGCTTCTCACACAGGATTGGGATGTGTTTTGATGTAGGACGGGAAGGTGGTTGCTTATGCGTCTCGACAATTAAGGCCACATGAGGTTAATTATCCGATGCATGACTTAGAGTTGGCAGCGGTAGTCTTCGCTTTTAAGGTGTGGAGGCATTATTTATATGGAGAGAAGTCGATAATCTACACGGATCACAAGAGTCTGAAGTTTCTGCTGACTCAGAAGGAGCTGAATTTAAGACAGCGAAGGTGGGTGGAGTTGTTGAAGGACTACGACTGTTCAATAGAGTATCACACGGGTAAGGCCAATGTAGTGGCAGATGCCCTAAGTCGAAAAGTAGTGTCGGAGCTGAGGGCGATGTTTGCACATCTTAGTCTTTATGACGACGGAAGCTTGTTAGCAGAGTTGCAAGTAAAGCCGACATGGTTAAACCAAGTGAAAGAGAGTCAGTTGGCAGATGATGATCTAAGTGCTAAGCTATGGCAAGTACAGAATGGGGAATTGGAAAACTATAGTGTGAACAGTGATGGAGTGCTGTGTTTTCAGGGCAGGGTATGTATGCCGAATGATGAGGAATTAAGGCGGAGAATTTTTCAAGAATCGCATGGTAGACCTTATGCTATGCATCCTGGAGGAAGTAAGTTATACAGAGATCTACGGGATCAGTTTTGGTAGCCTGGTCTTAAGCGGGAAGTTATAGAATTTATCAGGAAGTGCTTAACGTGTCAGCAGGTCAAAGCTGAACACTAAGTACCATCAGGGTTGCTTCAGCCGATAAATATTCCGCAATGGAAGTGGGAGAGAATCACCATGGACTTCGTTAGTGGGCTTCCCCTTACGTCTACTAAGAAGGATACAGTGTGGGTGATAGTGGATCGGTTGACGAAGTCTACACATTTCATACCAGTGCGAGTTGATTATTCTATGCAGAGGTTAGCAAAGTTGTATGTGGCAGAAATTGTGAGGTTACATGGAGTGCCGGTGTCAATTATTTCGGATAGGGATCCGAGGTTTACATGTCAGTTTTGGAAAGCGTTGCATCAGGCTTCGGGCACCAGGTTGGACTTCAAAACGGCATTTCATCCACAGTCGGACGGCCAGTCTGAGCGAGTAATCCAAGTGTTAGAGGATATGTTGAGGGGCTGTGTGATAGACTTCAGAGGAAGCTTGGAAGAAATTTTGCCTTTAGCAGAGTTTACGTACAACAACAGCTATCAAGCAAGTATTCGGATGGCACTGTATGAAGCGCTGTATGGACAGAAGTGTCACACTCCTACGTGTTGGACAGAATTGGGGGAACGTCAGGTTTTGGGTCCAGAGATTGTAACAGAATCTGAAGAAAAGGTTAAGGTAATTCGGGCACGGTTGAAGGAGGCATCTGACAGGCAAAAGTCATACGCAGATCTTAAGCAAAAGGAGATAGAGTTTGCGGTGGGAGATCAGGTGTTTCTAAAAGTTTCGCCATGGAAGAAGGTGATGAGATTTGGTCGCAAGGGAAAGTTAAGTCCCAGGTTTATAGGACCTTATCGGTTTTTGTAGCGAGTTGGACCAGTGGCATACCAGTTAGAGTTACCTTCAGAATTGAACCAGATGCACGATGTGTTTCATGTGTCGATGCTACGTCGTTACCGGTCGGATCCATCTCATGTAGCGCCAATTGAGGAAGTGGAGCTAAGACCAGATTTGTCCTACGAGGAAGAGATGATTCAGATTCTGGAACGGGATGTGAAGGTGTTACGGAAGAAATCAGTTCCTCTAGTCAAAGTATTATGGCGCAACCATGGATCAGAAGAAGATTCGTTGGAGCCGGAAGAGGCAATACGGCAGCAATACCCTCACCTATTTCAGCCAGGTAATTTCGAGGTCGAAATTATTTTTAAGGGAGGTAGAACTGTAATATCTGGGATTTAGGGGTTATGCATTTTAACTTAAATGTACGTGGTAGCATTCCTATGTGTGGTTTGAATGTGATTTGGGGGTTTCGGGAGCTCTAGAATGTGGGTGAATGCCTTAGAAAAATATTGGATTTTAAGTCTTAAAGGGGAGCTAAGCAAGACAGGCCTTAAGAAAATTTGTATGAGGAATTAGACACAAGAACTTAAATGATAAAGTGGCAAGGGAGGCGCCACTTAGAACTCAGGAGGGTGACACCACAGGGAGTATGAAGGGCCTAGGTTCGAGCAGCAAGGGAAGCATTTGGAGCTTTTATTTTGCAGCAAGGAGGAGCAGTAGTGGACGGCACAAGGACTCTGGTTGGATGAGTGGAAGATCAAGTCAAATTCATTGAAAATTCGGCTAAGGAGGAAAGATAAGTGTTGACTCATTCAAACTCTTTTGAATGAGAGGAGAAGAGAAGAAACAGGAGAAAAACAAGGGATTTGAGAGAGAGGAGAAGAGTTGGCCGGCCAAGGGACTCCTAGGATGACAATTTCGGTCATGATGAAGGGGGAGGAGGCCGAATATGCATAGTGAGGTTTAGGCATTCTTTTTGTGCAATTTCTTTGTCTAGAAAGCTTGTGTGCTTTTTCTTTTGGGAACCGAAATAGGAGATCACCTGTGCACAATTTTCTTTCTTGACCAAAAGCCAAAACCATTTCTGCATCTTCTTCTCTTTATTTCACTTAGGTCGAACCTCTCTTTCATCTTATTTCTTCATTGCCGCAACTTTCAGGAACTCCAAGCACCTCTTCTCTTATTTTGTTTTCTTTTGTGCTGCACCAACACTTCTTCATCTTTCTTCTCCATCCCATATTTCTCCATATTGGATTGCTCACCTGTCATTAAGCCGAAAACAGATCTAGCCTTAGCCGATTTCTTCACCTATTTCTCCTTCAAAGTCGATCACTTTTCTATAGTAGCCAAATCTCTCTGTTTTTCCAAGCAAGGGTGTAATCGATCTCAACGTTAGGGGTAAGGATCAACTGTCATTCGATTTTCTTTCTTTTTTTCTTTTGGATTAGCCGAAATCTAGGAATCTAATCCCTCCTATTCTCTTTGGCCGAAACCATGAAGGAAAGTTTCGGGGTTCTTCTGTAGCCGATGATTAGGGGGAGATCATTCGGGATTTGAATATCTAAGGTAAGTAAAGTGTGATCTTAGGCCAAAGGCCATTTACTTTGGTTCATTAAATGTTAGAATCGAATCTAACATATACCATATAGGGATTTCAACAGACTCCATAGGCAAGTGACAGTTTCGGGATCTAGACGAGCAAGGTAAGGGTTATTGAAGTATTCGGCAAAAGGCCATATTGTCTATTAAGGTTAGCCGATTCTGGGTATGATCTTTTTGGGGCAGTTTGACAGGGATAAGGAGAAGTCTCGGGATTCAAATCTTTTCGGTAAGGGTGTTTTAAGTTAAAAACTATATTCGTTTAGATCTTGTATGTTAATTAATTGGTTTTGATTAAGTGTTCTTCAATGGATACGAGTACCAATGGAGGAGTGAAAGGGGTAGTTCCTACCCCTAAATTCAAGAAACGCTTGGTTTTCTCTTTGTTCGTGATTTTGCCACGGGGTGTGGGCGTCGACGAAAGGGATAAGCAGTTTCTTCATTATCCCCGCTAGCAAAAGAGTCAGTGAGATCGAGAGCGTAGTTCTCGTTGTTATCAGGTGTGTAACCCTACATTAATTCCCGATAGATTAATAGCGATAATATTAAATATGTGCTAATGGAAATACGAGTAACATGGCTAAGGGTACCATTCAATGGTACAGTGCATTCAAGTACGATACCCCCTTAATATTCTGTTAGTAATGTTTACAAGCATTGAAATGAAAATATGTGTGATTTCGATATAACTCTAAGGTAAGGTATATTGCATGATATCTGATTAATATGTATGTTACATGGGCATATGGGTGATATTGTTAAAGGGGAAGTGTTCCGGTGGTTTTACCACATTATCCGGTGACTTATGTCACATATTATGTATCCGGTGACTATGTCACATATTATGAATTTGGTGACTCTGTCACATTATCTGGTGGCTATGCCATGATTATAAGGGCGATGTGCAGTTGACTACAGCGACTGCCTTCGATGGTGTGTAGCGGATGGAGGTTCGATTTAGTAATCCCCACGGTGTGACTGGCTGGTACGGGTGGGCTCGGGATTGCATTTCATTTTATATGTACATGTGATTTAATATGACATGATTCGATATACTATCTTATAGGCTTATCGCCAAGTATGATATAAAATGGGCTTTGCCAAAATGTTAAATTAAGGCTATGATCGTTTGGGCTTTTAGTGTAATTGTTACACATTGAGTCTGTTGACTCACCCTTCGTGGGATATCTTTTTCAGGTGATACTTAGCGATTTGGATCGGGTCAGCGGGGACTTTGTGGTGGCCATGCTCAAACTCAGTTTTTTCGGGTTTTTATACCTTTTGAACTTATCACGTTTTCCTATTATATTTTCGGGATTTATTTCAGGTTTTGTTTTGTTGTAATAAGGCCGCTATTTAACTGTTTTGTTTATGCGTTTTTATTTTTATTCTGTTACGGTCAATATCAAACAAATGATGAACACTTTTCGTAAAATAACTTCAAATAGTTTGACACTTAAACACCTACGGTTTTCAACTTAATAATTGGCTCCAAAAGTCGACATTTCTCTTAACTTGTAATTTTTGAAACTTAAGGGTAACATTTTAAGGAAATACAAATTTTAATAACAACACAATTTTCAACTTGATCACAAAGCAAATCTATTTTCCTCAAAATCACCATATTTTTTTTCAAGATGACCAAGTGAGATTTTATTAAAGTTTTACTTAAGGAACATACCAGATCCGGTCGGGACTTGTAGGCTGGGTTTGGGGTGTTTCATTTGTATACTGAGAAAAGTTTTGCCTAAACAGGGTCGCACGCCCGTGTGAAATTGGACACGCCCGTGTGGACAGGCCGTGTGGTCACACACACCCATGTCCCTAGCCCGTGTGGAATTTATTTTTCATTTCGAACCTACAGGGGTTTTCACACGGTTGGGCACACGCCTATGTCTCTGGCTCGTGTCCTTTACATGGCCTAAACACGCTCATGTCCTCACCTGTGTGTGAAAACCTGGGTATTTTGTTTATGACATCAGTAACCTCATAAGGGACACACGGCCTAGGCACACGCCCGTGTGTCTAGCCCGTGGTTGACACTGACTTGCATCATTAATATGCAAGGGACCAGCCACACACCCGTGGGACTAACTGTGTGTCACACACGGCCTAGACACACGCCCGTGTTTCTACCCATGTGGACCAATTCAAGGCTGTTTACCAAGCCATTCAGCCACCCTCACTTGCACACATTCACACATCATCACATATCATTCTCAATTCATCAATTGTTATACTTAAATTCTCACATTTAAACCATGAAAACCAAACTATCTTTCCATATACGAGAGAGTACTATCACTAGTACAAATACAATCGACCTAAGCCATCACCCATGGCTATACACCATCGAACCATAAACTATTTTAGGCCAACTCATTTGGATACATTAACTATGAATTAATTAAACAAAAGATAAGATCCCTATACATGCCATATCTCAAGAAGACTTGAAAACTTATACCCAAGAGACTGCTCGATAGTGTGAAAGCATCTCCGGCAGTCTCCAACCCGAGCTAGTTAAGTTAACCTATAAGAGATAGGAAAGGAAGAGGAGTAAGCAATAACTCTTAGTAAGTTCATATGCAAATATAAATCAACTATTAACAATCATTTATTTTACTCCACCACAAAGGTATTATAATGAGATTTACATTTAAGCTCATGGTTACCCAATCAATCATTCATAATGCTTACTCATTTCATGTCTTACCATATTCCTACCATAAAATAAATATAATGCTCACATTTACTTAGTCAAGTTTCTCGATAACACCTCGTAATAATAATTACTCGGTGGTTTCACACATAGCCCACCATTTAATAATTAATAAGGTGGTATCACACACAACGCACCATTGATAATAAATACGATGCTATCGCACACAACCCATCGATAATAAATAATAAGGTGGTATCACACACAGCCCACCATTGTCTCACATTCACGGATAATTATTCACACCTATTTCCCATGTCGAATGTTCGTACAAGGATTTCCTCCCTCTCTATCATTTTTAGTAGATCTTAACAATGATTATACACATTCAAGCAATGCATTATTAAGTAAAACATATGCAATAAAGAATGCATCATTTACACATAAACTTACTATGGATTCATCATATACCGAAATCACTTAATATGAATTCTAGGTACATACATGTACCACTCATGTCATGTCCACATACTTCCTTATTTTCAACATACCTATTGAATCATTCACAATGCTACAAAATACTCTTGAGTCTCATACATATAAAATTGTATCAACGTCATATCCCAAATAGGGTCTTACATGAAATATCATATCGATGCCATGTCCCTGACGTGGTCTTATACAAAATCTCACACCGAGGCCATATTCCAAATATGGTCTTACACAAAATCTTAATAACCTTAATAACTTAGTATTTGCATTCTATTCATTCTTAAAGTTCGATTGAAGACTTTCACTCCTTGACATCTCGTCAAAATCATAAATAACATATTTCATAAAGACAATTTATAATTCATACAATGTTGAAATATCAAATACCTCACGTATGGTTGTATTATTTGCAAACGAACTTACCTCGATACCAAAATGGTAGAAAGGGACCTATTTGCCCATATCTCTCTTTTCTCCCGTTCTAGGTCCAAATCTCGTTTGCTTTGATCTATAACAATAAAATTTACTCATTTAATTATCACACTAGTCAATACATTTTAAAATTTCTACTTTGGCAAAATTACCATGTTGCCCTTGGACATTGGCAAAATTACAATTTTTCCCTTAGGCTCGTATATCGATTTTTATCGAATTTATTTGTTAATCAAGCCTAGATGATTCATATTCCCTCCTATAGCAACTCAAGATTTCAACTATTACACACATTTACCACTTATTTCACAACTTTTACAAAACGGTCCTTTTAGGTGTTTTCATGGTAACACCTTTCACAAAAGTTGTTCATCTAATAACTAAGACTCATTTCCTTCCGTAAAAATGCAGCAAACAACTTAATTACTCTCATGGCAAAACCCTAGAATCTTAACCATTTTACAAAATAGTCCCCTCATTAGCTAGCTTAAGCTTTAGGGGTTCCAAAAGTACAATTTTTATCAAGAAATGATCACTAGAACACTTACTTGTAAGGAGAAGATTGTGCTAAAATTTTGAAGCTTCCATGGCTGTTTTTCTTAAGAAAATTCAGTGGAGAGAAGGGAAAGAAAAGATGATATATTTTATTCTCTTTATTTTATTATAAAAATCAATTTTTATCACCAAATTTCACCTAACCAAATGACAAACTCTATTCTTTGTCCCCTATAGCCGGCCATCACTTCTCCCATGGCCTATTTGCACTTTAAGGACCTCTAATTTAATATTCTATGGCTATTTGGCACCTTTAGCAAATAAAATAGAACTTTTGCACTTTATGTGATTTAGTCCTTTTTTGCGATTAAGCATGAAATTGCTAAAATTAAAGCACCAAAATTTTCATGCACCCTTATAATCATGCTATAACCCATAAAATAAAATTAAAATAATTTTCTCTGACCCTGGATTAGTGGTCCCGAGACCACTGTTCCGACTAGCCCCTAAATCAGGCTGTTATAGCCTGAGGTTTAGAAATGAAATGTCTCGTATCTCTGTCTCTGATTGAAATTCTTGCAGAAGCCATAGAACGAGGATGATATTCTTTAGATTTCTTTGATGCTGACTGATGTGATTTACCCGCAAATCTCTTTCTAGAATCCCTAGCCTCAGAATTGGCTTTTCTTTTCTCTTTGCAAAGTTCTCCGGCTCTTACAAGCAATATCAAACAGAACAACAAACTCTTTCAGCTTAAGAATTCCAACTAAAAGTCTGATTTCTTCATTCAATCCATCCTCAAATATTTTACACATTATAGCTTCAGAAGAAACGCATTCACGAGTATATTTGCTGAGTCGTACAAACTCTCTTTCTGATCAATGAACATTTGGTTGATATATTTCTTTCTGAATTCAACTTGAAAGAACTCCCAAATAACCCTTTCTCGTGGAACTACGGATATCAAGGTATTCCACCACTGATAAGCAGTATCTCGTAACAGTGATATAGCACATTTTAAACATTCTTCAGGTGTGCAGGACAGTTCATCAAATACCCGAATCGTGTTCTCAAGCCAAAACTCGGCTCTCCCAAGGTCATCATTAACAGTGGCTCTGAAGTCTTCGGCCCCGTGTTTCTGTATCTTTTCAACAGGTGGTTTATTCAATCACAGAGGATCAATACCTTGAGGAACTACAGGGATCGATTGGGAAACAAGTGGGGTGGAGGTTGTTGAGCAACCGGGTTCCTACGAATGTATTGTGTGAACCATTCATTCATCATTTGGAAAAAGGCTTCTTTAGACTCTCCTCCCTAGCTACCTGTTACGGGTCTAGAGTCTGATGGCGCTATCCCTTGCGCGGGAGTAGGTGCGTTACTCTCGGCCTCATCAACTACGGCTCGTTCATGATCCATTTACTATATAAAACACATTTGAAAAAGTTAGGAGTCATCACACTATCGCAGTTTTATATATGGCACGTATAGCTAGAATCACATACGCTATGTTAGTCCTAGAGTCGACTAAACCGTAGCTCTGATACCAATAAATGTAACCCCCTAACCTTTATCTGTCGCCAAAATAGGGTTATGAGGTATTACTGATCAATGCACATCACTTAACAAACAAAACTCATACATTTATGCATTCATATTCTAACACCATTCCATCACAAACACATTGTCCCTTCTAAGGGCCTACGAGGCCTTAAACATGCATTAGAAGTGGTTCGGGACTAAACCAATAACAAACAAAAATTTTAGAAACTTAGAAAAATTTCAACATTTCAAGGGTCACACGCCCGTGTGGACAGGCCGTGTGCCTCACACGGCTCCAGACATGCCTGTGTGAAAGCAGGGCATACATACTGATTTGGGTCACACGGCCGACCACACGCCCTTGTGTCTACCCCATGTGCCCGTTGAAGTGGCCACACAGGCTCGTGTGTTAGACTGTGTACTAGGTCGTGCCAAAACTGTAGGGTATACTGACTTATGCAACACGGTAGGTCGTGCCAAAACTGTCGGGTATACTTACTTATGCAACACGGCCAAGTCACACACCCGTGTGCTAGGCCGTGTGCCATTTAGGGGGTATACTGACTTGTACCACATGACCAGTCACATGCCCGTGTGTGAGACCATGTGAAGCATACTGACTTCAATTTAATTTCCACACCAGGTGACACGCGGCCGTGTAACATGACCGTGTGTCGCACACAGTTTAGACATACGCCCGTGTCTCTACCCGTGTGGACAAAAAAAAAGCCATTTGTAAGGCCAATTTGCCACCCAATTTGCACACACCTATACAACCATAAATTGCAACATTTCACAACTCATTAGGCAACCAATCCATGACATTTCATACACATTTTACACCAATTTAACACAGTATTCAAATGCCTAATAAATAACATGCATTGTCCATTTACATACTAACCACATTTTAATATAATATTTGCATATTTCCATTCATCAACCATTTGCCCAAAACTACCAAAACATAATGTCAAGTTTAGCCAATTCACATGGCTTAACCTATACACAAAATGCGCCAAAACTACAATCTCAAATAACCATCTCTGTCATCATTACACCTAGCCTATACATGCCACATTAACATATATTCACAAAATCATAAGTACCAATCGACAACTGGATAGTGTGATATTTAACTCCGACTTGTCCGAAATGAGCGAGCTAACGAACCTCTATAAAACATAGGAAAAGGAACAGAGTAAGCTTTATAGCTTAGTAAGTCTATATAATTTAGAATTAAACTTACCATTTATACCAAATCAATACAAATAATTAAGGTAAACTCTATACAATTTCCAAATGCCTAACACAAACATTCATCCATAGGTTAGTCATATTAATACATTAAATCATCCATTATCACAATTCAATACTCAATATATCTTGTATTCAACATTTCATTCTCAATCATATAATCAATACTTCATTTAGTAACAGTATTCATCTGTATAAGCAGAATTCTTTTGTATAAACAAAATTTATGCCCATTGAATCCATTAGAATATCAAAGGATACTCAGATAATATACATCAGTATTCCATCAATTCCCTATCATTTACCGCTCTTTCGTGCTATGAACAGTAAACTCCTCATGAGCTGATGAATAGTAAGCTCTATTAAGCTAAAACGGTAAGCTCTTACGAGCTGAAAACAGTAAGCTCTTACAAGTTGATATATCAGGAAGCTCATACGAAATGTGGTGAGTCCGCAACAAATGCAAGAGCTCAACCAAAATGGTAACCCTCTTGACATGTCACTCGTATCCTACGAATTCATACGGTTCAAACGGGGCTCGATAATAATCAATCTTAATCAATTAAGCATTTGTATTACAAGTATATCAAATAATCAATCATATACATACATTTCAACTAAACACAAGTATTTAAAGTTCGATTCTAATTATACGAATTTACCTCGTATTTCTCGGATAAAAACTATCGTCTATTCGTCAATCTTACCATTTCACTGATCTAAACTTGATCTCGACTTTTCTGGATCTATAAATTATCAAAATCAATACATTCAACACTCAATCTATTCAATTTAGTCCATAATTCATCTTTTGGCAAATTTATACATTTGCCCCTATACTTTCATATCTTTTACAATTTAGTCCTTATCACATAAAATTGCAAATTCATGCATTTTGGTACCAGCCTATGCATAACTAAATTTGATAGGGACTCCTAGAAGCCCATATCTTTCATTATTTCACACTTTTAACCACCAAATTTTACAAATTCACAATTTAATCCCTATTTTTCACTTTTGTCAAAAATCACCTTACAAAACTAGTTTAACTAACAACAATTAATCAAAATCCATCATCAACCATCCAATTACTCAAACATTCAACAATGGAAACATGAAAAATCTGTTACAAATTTAAAATCTAATGTACAGGCTAGCTAGAATACGAAGCAACGATCATAAAAACATAGAAATCATCAAAAACCAAGCTAAAACCTTACCTTAATCAAGCTAGGAGTGTGTCGAAACCATGGAATCTTCAAACCCTTATTTTCTTTTATATTTTCGATGGAACAAACTTAAGGAAGATGATGGCTAATTATTTCTATCATTTTTAACCTTAATTATTATAATTACCAAATTAACCTTTAATAAAACTTTAATATAACATATAAACCATGGACATAAATGTCCACTAACCTTAATCATGGTCTAATATCAGCATAAGGACTCTCAAATTTTAATTTCATAGCTATTTAATACTTTTAACTATTAGAATTCAAATTTTACGCTTTACACAATTTAGTCTTTTTTACCGAATTAAGCATTCAAACCGTAATATTTCTTTACGAAACTTTTATATAATAATTCTATGATGCTATAAACTATAATAAAATAATAAAATAACTTCAGATTTGTGGTTCCGAAACCACTATTTTGATTTGACTCAAAAATGGCCTGTTACAGTTCAGTAGCAGAATAACTAATAATGTGATTAGAGTTGAGAATAGTGTGGCAAGTGAATACAGTCTCGGAAAAGATGCCAGGTTATTCTAAAGATCATTTGGATTTCACAACATCATGGTTAAGGAAAAAGTTAATCTCGGCTAATCGACTAATTCAAGTATGATGTCTAAAGTATGTATTTGCTGGAGTTTCTTCCGGATTGATTTTTGTTAGTAATTAGAATAATACGGGATTAGTGATGATAGAATTAGTCAGAGAAATGATATTTGAATTGTAAAGATGTCTGAGTGTAACAGTTGTGATTGAATAGATTATGATGATCTCTCTTGGGTATTTTATATATCCATTTATCCTCAGAGATATATATGTGATTGTTCATTTTTTCATGAAATTTTTATTGTCTGAGAATGCGAGCTGATTATAATGTTTGATGAAAGCACTGTTGGTCTGGTTGGTCGATGATCAGCATATCTTATCTCTCTCTTTGGGGTTCTATTATATTATGTTTGGAATGAAAGCTGTTGGTGAAAATTTATGTGAGGTTATTCTTCTTTTTCTACTAGATGTTGTTTTGTTTTGTATATATATATTTGGAAAATATATTATCTGTGTTATAATTTATTCCAGAGCGTATAAGCATTGTTTTTCTTTTGGTTTTCTCTGAAGAATCATCAAGATCTTTATTATTTTCTTATGAGTTATGTTCTCGGACTTCGAGTATGATATCGCATTTTTGGTTTCTATATCTTGGTTTTCTTATCATTCTTATTTCATAAATTATCAATCATGCTTATCTTTAAAGTGTGTTCTTTGGCTTGTGATAACTAAGTCCATTATGGTTGTATTTCTGGTTCGATCATAGGAACGTGGTGATTCTAGTATCAGGATTTCTCTAAGTTTCATGAAAGAAATTAACATTAGCAATGGTATAGATAGTGGAAGCTCAAGCTCAAATTGTTCGATGGTTTTCTTTTCTCAGGTAAGTTTGCTTAAGTCAATGAGTTCAATTAGGATATTTTGTTTCCTTGAGCTAATGCAGTTGTAAAGATCTTTGACTAGCATGTGAGGAAATTTTGAAAGATTGTATGTTGGAGTTGTTTTAACAGCACAAAGAAGGGAGTATTTTGATATGATATTACTTGATAGTTGAAATCGACTCAGTTTTTTTTATCTGAGCGAGCTGGTCAGTTGGAAGGTAACTTGAGTTATATGCATTTAAGTTTATCCTCAGGTAAGAAAATAAAATCTTGTACATTCATGGGTGAATAAATGGATAGTTTGAAGGAAGAATTCATATTCTAGAAGGCATGATACATAGATATACCTATTAGATTTGTTTTAAGCAAATGATTTTGTTATGAGTTAAAGCTTGTAACTCCCCTTACCCGTGTTCAACGGTGGAACAGGGTACGAGGCATTAACAAAACAAAACACATATAGTCGTACTAAACTGAGACATAAAATTTACATTCAAATTTAAAATTTTTCAATTTTCATCACACACTCATTCAACCTAGTCATGCATTTCATAAATTGCATCATCGTAAACATATAACTTGATCAATAATAGCCAACATCAATAGCCTTATACAAAATGAACTATCAAATAGCATAGGCCAACATTTTGGGCCAAATCAATTATGACACATAACAAACTAACCAAGTCCTCTATACATGCCATAATTCAAAATATTGATTTCAAAAATACCAAAAGAGGGCTGATAGTGTGGATGGATCTCCGACGATCTCCGAATCCTGAGCTAGCTTGGTGACACTATAAAACAAGGGAAAAGAGCAGGGAGTAAGCATATAGCTTAGTAAGTAAGTATGTAAATAATAAATAATTTATTAACATGCCTTTAACAATCCTCATAATATGTTCTCAAGAAAATGCAATCATAATTACACATAGTTCCACCATTTACTCATGTTCATCTTAAGCTGTCTACTCCAGTCACAGTCACTAAATTATTTATATCTCAAGCTACAGAACTCAAAATTAAGATTTGTTAATTTTCCATGAAAGTAGACTCCCATATATTCTTACCATAAAATTTTCAAAATTTTTGGTTTATCCAATAAGTACATTTTATTCTTTAAAGTCTCCCCTATTCTGCTACCTAACAGTTTCGACTCTTCTTCACTAAAAACTAATTATCTCCTTGTACGGGATTCAAATGATGTTATTGTTTCTTTCTTTTGAAAATTGATTCATTAATTATTTTAAGAATATAAATTATAGCCCATAATTATTTTTATACAATTTTTAATGATTTTCTAAAGTCGGAATAGGGGATTCTTAAATCATTCTGACCCTGTCTCACAAAAATTCAAATATCTTAGAGTATGAAATTCTTTCACTTACATCGTTTCTTTTATATAATAATAGACTCAATAATATTTTTGGTTATTTTTCAAAGACATATAACTGTTGCTGTCCCATAACTGTTTTGTTGCTAAATTTACTCTTTCATAATTTCACTTACTCTATTTCATCTTACCGAACGTTCGATCAAATATCGAGCACATTGTTCATAAATTTTCACACTTTTACCTGCACTTATTCATCACATAGTCATAGTTAATTACATTTAGTCGTTACATGATCACATATATTTTCACTTAGTCAATTTCCCATTGAACTCATCAAAATAATAACAGATACACAGTGGCCTGCACATAGTACCACCCTTGTAGCTGAAGCTATCTGGTGCACATAGTAGCCTGCACTTTGTACTACACATGTGACCAAAACTATCACTTACACATAGTGGCCTGCACTTAGTACCACATATGTGATCGAAGCTATCGGGTACGCATAGTAGCCTGCACTTAGTACTACACATGCTACCTATCCGTCTGGTACACGTAGTAGCCTGCACTTAGTACTACACAGGTGACCTAAAACCATCTCGTATCTCTTTTGTACACATAGTGGCCTACACTTAGTACCACACATATGACCTAGCTACCTCATTCATATCTATTCTATTCCGAAGGTTTAACCAGGAATTTTCACTTTTCAACATTTTACCAATTCATCCATAATCAATCACGATTCATAATTTACATCAAATAATTACTTCATATTCAACCATATCTCATATAATATAACAAAATATTAAAAAATAAATAAATAATAATGTATTATTTACATACAAACCTATCTCAGTGCAAAATATGACGAATTTGCAATTTAGTCCACAACTTTTCTTTTCCCTGATCAAGGTCAATTCCTTATCTTTCTTGATCTTTAATAACACATTTAACTCATTTAGTACTCACATTATTCAATTTAGTCTAAAAATCACACTATGCAAAAATTAATTTTTGCCCCTAAAGTTTTATATATTAACAATTTTACCCCTAGGCTCGTAAAATGAAATGTATCCATTTTCTTTGTTATCCAAGCCTAGCCAAACTTTATTCTTGCTTATAACAGCCCACATTTTCCATTAAAACAGATTTTTAACATATATTTCATAACTTTTACAAATAAGCCTTTTTTGACATTTTTACTGAAAATCACTTAGCAAAAATCGTTTCTCACACATCAAACATGTATAATCTACCATTAAACATCAAAATACACAAATTTCTACCATGGGGAAAACCCTATACCTTCATCATATCTCAAATAAATGGTAGAAATAGATAGATCGTGTTACGAGGATTTCAAAAATGTAAAAATCATTAAAAACGGGGCTAGAACGGACTTATAATCGAGCTTGGAAGCTTGAAAAACCATAGCCATGGTTTCTCTATGCAAGTTTTGGCCAAGGGGTTGAAGATGGACAAAAATTGGCTTTTAATTTTGTTTTTAATTCATTTTAATAACTTGTATAAAAAGGGGTTTTTCTTAACTATTTCAAACTCGTAAAAATGTCTGTAAAAACTCTATTATAAATTTTGTTTCCAAATATCTTGTGAGTTTATTTTTAAACTTCTTTAAAAACTTTAACCAATTATTTCTCTGAAATCAAATTATAAACTTTTATGCCCTAAAAACATAGATTTCAAATTAACTACGGTTTTTGATGAACTTCACCTCCAAAATAGTTTTGAAGATCTGTTTTCTTTAAATCATTGATAACTAGATGTATGTTCGATTGGTGTGGCATGCCAAGTCTGGTCTTAACGCATAGGCCGGGTTTGGGGTGTTACATTTTATGGTATCAGAGCCCAGTTTCAAAACTCGGCTGTGGTTTGGGTTCAAAAAGTTTCCAAAATTTGTTTTGAATTTTAAAT
Organism: Gossypium bickii; assembly: GCA_025503065.1. Taxonomy (NCBI): domain Eukaryota; kingdom Viridiplantae; phylum Streptophyta; class Magnoliopsida; order Malvales; family Malvaceae; genus Gossypium; species Gossypium bickii. The sequence goes on along the minus strand of CP106710.1, from coordinate 63,141,930 downwards.
TATAAATGCATGTTCTAAAGAAAGTATGGCACCACGGGTATCCAGCACCAAGTGAAGTAAGTATTTGTTTTCGTTTTATGATTATTGTGATATGACTATAGGAACACTCTAGAACTTTTAGTTTTAGATGTTAAAACTATAGATATTGAGACTTTAGGAAACGTTTTGCGAAAACCATTTCAACTCTTATACTCCATAAGACATTGTTTAATAAACATTGAATAATATACTGATTCATAAAACTTTTAATCAAGATTAAATCGATTTGGAAATTATGAACGCTAGAAGGCGTGGATGCGGTAGACGTGGACGTGGTAGAGGCTGAGGTGCTAGGGCTAGATCTTTGGCACCGAGGCATATTTCCGAAAGGAGGCGTTAGCATCGCCGATGGTTGAGCAGGATCTCATGATCGAGCTGGAGTTGATAAGCTGACTCAGATAGTCAAGGAAGTATTGGAGGTGGTTAAAGGAATCACTGAAGCACTTCGAGTTGGGTCTGTGGACTATAAGAAGAAAAGAGATTTCGGTTCTCTAGGGTCACAATCTTATTCTGTAAAGCATGTCAAGGCACGACCAAACTTTTCGGCTTGTGATTTTTGCAAGAGGCGTCATTCGGGAGAATGCTGGAGGAGGTCAGGAGCATGCTTGAGATGCGGGTCTAAGGAGCATAAGGCTCGGGATTGTTTCATCACCATCAAGTCAGGTATGTTTGGTTGGAAGTGATGATTGAATGTAAGAAAATTTTGGTATAAGTGCTTGATAACGACTTGCTTCTATGGTTAGATGTTTGGTTGTGTGAAAAAGGATTCAAGATTATGTTAAAAGTACATTGTGATTATTAAGATCAGAGTGCGCAGCAAAAGCATAGTGATGTGATTTGAGCGGTGCGTTTAATAGTTGGATGGAAGTTTTGAGGACGAAATTTTTTTAAGGAGGGTAGAATTGTAACATCCCGAAATTGGGCCTAGTAGGATTGGACCCATTGGGCCTTGGGCATTGGTATGTTTAGAATTATTGAGAGCAAGAGAATGACATTAATTCAAGTTGGACTTGTTAAGAAGGTAATTTTGGAAAGTTACGGGGTCCTAAGAAGTCCCGGATTCAAGTTGGGCCTTAGTAAAATTTTTTGGCATTTAGCACTCTAAAGGAGATGGAGTAAGTGACCTTAAAACATATGGAAATTTATGAGTAAATAGCTTGCATAAATGAGCTATTGGTAAAAAGGTTATGGCATCAAGTGATGGACCTTGAGGGAAGAGGTTCGAATCCCTTTGTGTGCATTTTGGCTTTTATTTTTGCACTATTTCCTTAAGTGTCGGCCAAGAGGTAATTATGGCAAGGTTGGACTTCATTATTTTTGGTAAGGTGGCTATAAGAATAAGGCAAGGTTGAAGTTGGGGAAAGGAATCAAGAGAAATAGGAAAGAAAGGGGGACATGAGGCTTATTTTGTGGATGGTGTTTTGGAAAGTATGGGTGGCCAAACTCTTATCCTAAGGGGGGATGCATGTGGATGGTTTTGGGGTAGATAGGTGGCTGAAATTTTTTATTTTGGCTTTTGGTGAAGTCTTAGGTTTGTTTTGGCAAAAAATCCCTTTGACAACTTTGTGCCATTTCTCTCAATTTTGCAACCCTCCTTGCCAAATCATAGTAGCACAATAGTGCATTGTTTTTCTCTCAAATTCTTTTCTTTTCCTTTGCTTTGTGCCGAAATTACAAGCCTTGGTGACCATATTTTCTTCTTCCTTTTTACTTTGGCCGAATTCCCTTAGCACAATTGTGCACTTTCTTGCTCTTTTGTTTGATCAAGATTTTCATCTCTTGTTCATTCCCCTTTTGATAGCCGAAATTACCAAGGAACTCTTCTTCCATCCAATCTCTTCTTAATCAAATTAGTAAGTGATCGTATATTCCTCTTTTCATTTCATTTTATTTTTCTTCCAAGCCGTATATTGGTGAAAGGGGTGTATTGTGGTGATTCTTTCTCAAGCTGAATAAGGTGTGGCTAACATTGTTTTTGTGTTAATCACTTCTAAGGACTCGAAGTACTTTATTGGAGGGCCAATCGAACACCTATCCCTCATAATAAGAGACTCGGATTGTTGGTAAGTGCTAGATTGTTAATCAATTGAAATTTTTGGTTGAAGTTTTAAATTGGGTTTTGGACTAATAGTTGACTGATTGTACCTTTAGGTGCCGCGGAGAGTATCGTGTTATGGATTCCGAATAAGGTGTGTAATCCCGTACCTTCCGTATATGGTGTGTAATCTCACACTTCTCTGAAATTTTGTATGAAATATTCAGTGATTCGGTAGAAATACCTAAGAAAACCGATAACCGGCATCCGTGATCTCTCGGACATGCGTATGCTCGTAGTGGAAATCATGTTTTGTAATAAAACAGCTTCGGTCGGAAACAGTGTCATGATTTGAAAAATCACGAAAAATATGAGAAAAGGAATTACAAAGTCAGTAAGATATCAGATTAAAGCTTACGGTGTCTATTTTAATATGGAAGAAACGAAAAATGAAAAGAAATTTTATAATCTGAGATATGTTAATTATAGTGAGACTGGTTTGGAATGACTTTGGGGTATTCTATTCTAACTTAGCAAAATCGTATAAAATTGTACAAAGTGAATTAAGAGTTATAAATGATATGTATGGATTCCTTAGTGAACCTATTTTCAATAGAAATAAGTGGGAGTAGTATATGAAATCCGTACAGTAAGATATTTGAGATTAAGTTAAGAGAGGTCAGAATAATTGGATAGTGAAACAAGGGAAAAATTTAAGGAATAAACTGTACTAAATGATTAAGCAAAAAATTCTGAAAAAATTATATTAGAAAGATATATGAGTCTAGTTTCATGGAAAATTTACGGATTTAGATTTCAATTTTTCTAACTCAAGTTATGGTCAATTTAGTTAGTATGACGCAGTTGGACAGTTTTGATTTTATGCCCCAAATTAGTAGTTAAGCCTAGGTTGCGAAATTACCATAATACCCTTAGAGGGCAACTTACCGAAATACCCCTGGGTTGCGAGATTACCGAATTACCCTTATCGGGTACATTTTCCAAATTACAGAAATGCCCTTGTAAGCCGAATTATGGAAATGCCCTTATTGGGCCGATTTGCAAAGTGTTAATGGGCTGAATTGTTATAGTGCCCCTAATGGGCCGAAATACGAAATTGTTTAATGGGCCAATCTAATTATTTGCTATATGGGCCAAATGTGATATTGCTTAATGGGTCGAATTGCTAGATTGCTTAATGGGCCAACTTGTAGTATGGGCCTTATGTTGAAATTATCATATGAAAATTTTTTATGCTATGTATATGTATACATGATTGCATGGGTTGGGATAAAATTGAAGAGAAGTTCTGGTGGCTCTGCCACAATCTAGTTCGAGTGGCTCTGCCACAATCTAGTTCGAGTGGCTCTTAACCCTTTCTCTTAACCCTTGTAGGTAACGCTTGATGATATGGACTTGGGCTATGGATGACTCGAGGGAGGCCATACTTCAGAAATGGTTTATTTGGACTTTAGACTTCTTCCTCAGTTATTTTATCACTTTACTATTTTGGGTTAAATGTTGTAACAAGGCCTCTGGTTTATTTCATATTGTTTTATGTTTGACGTATTTTATATTTTGCTCAATTTGTTTTAAATGGGAAATTTTCTAAAAACTTAAATAAAGGTTTTCCAAAATTGATTAACAAATGGATTTCAAAATAAACTTTTACAAATATGATTTAACTCGAATTTTCTTCAAATTTTTAATGACATTTTCAAAATTCACGATTTTAAAGTTCAATTCCTTGATTTTTTATTCATCAATTAATCTCTCAAAAATACTTGTATTGTAACATTCTTAAATAGGGGCTATTATGTTTGAATTGTTTGCATGTGAATGGCTTGATTGTGATATTAATTGAGGTGTCTTAGGGTTTGGGTATGAGCCAAGGGTAGGCCTGAGCTATAGAAAATTTTTTATTTTTAAGCTTTGGTTAAGGGGAGCTGTAGGAGCTAGGGGTTAAGTGTATCATGTGGCAAACTTTAGCACAAGAGTACCTGTGGTAAAGTGGCAAGGAGGTGCCACTTAGAGCCTTGAGAAGTGACGCCACAAGCAAGGGAAGGGAGCTGAGGTTCGAGCTGCAGGAATCCCTCTTTGGGAATTTCTTTTTGACGCCAGAGAGGTAAGAAGTTGTGCTCAGTTAGAACTATGGTGGATAGCTGTTGATCAAGTCAACAAATTCAAACGGGTGGAGAAGAGAAAATTTAGGAGTTTGAACAATTCAAACTCGTTTGAATGAGTGGTCAGGAGGGACTTGAAGTGTTGGCCGAAATTTGAACTGTGAGAGGAGGAGTAATCAGTTGAAAGACTTGGGAGGAGTGCCGAATTACCATAGTCAATCTAAGTGGACATTTTCAGCTAGTCATACCTTGGTGTTCATTGTTTTGAAGCAAAAGCCGAAATCCCTTAGCCTCTTGTCGACTTTTCTCTTAGGCATCAAACCGAATTTGCTTTGAACCTTATGTGTTTCTCTTTTTCCCTTTGAAACCGAAACCCCTCTCCTTCTAAACCTCATTTCGTTTCCTTTTCTTCTCTAATTCAGCCATAACTGAATGTGCTCTTAAAGCCTCTTACCTCTTTTCTTCTCTTCCCATTCTCTGCTTTGTTCTTTTTCGATACTTCTTTGGCTGAATCCCCTCAAAGCTGATTTTCCCCTATTTCTTTCTCTTCTCTTCCTTACATTGTTTCAAAATTGAATCAACACCCTTTCCCCCTTGAATCAACTACTTACTTCTTTCAAATCCTTCTCTTGTGTCGAAAGCTCATAAGCCTCTTGCTTGATTAATTGCAAAGTCGAATCACCCTCTCAAGTTTTGGGGTTCGTCAATCGTTCTTCTCCTTTGGATCTATAGTCGTACCTTCATTCTAGGTGAGTTTCGATTCTTTCTCTTCTTTTTCCCCTTCTACTTCTTGGGTTATTAAGCTGAATCACGCTTCTATCGTCAAACTCTCTCTTTTTGTCGTCCTTCGGGTTTGTAATAGTAGTTCGTGGTCATCTACTGAAACACCCCAAACCCGGCCCACGAGCCCTGACCGGATCTGGTATGTTCCTTGAGTAAAATGGTTCAAAATTCGTTTGTTACTTTGGAAAATCTGAGTGGTTTTGAAAGAAAACTTACTTTTGGGTTGGGCTCAAGTTGGAAACAATTTTATTCTTGAAAGCTAGATGTTTATAAAACTTTATTTCTAAGTTCAAGACTTTAAATTAAAGAAACATCGAGTGGGTTGAGAGTTTATCTTATATTGAAAAACCATTTGTTTTAGGGTGTCCAAATTATTTAGAGTTTATTTTTAAAATAAAATTTAATTAATCTTCAATTTGATAAAAATTCGTAACATAATAAAATCAAATAAAAAGCATGCATAAAACAGTTCACACTATGGCCTTATTACATCGAAAACGAAACCCAAAATAAATCCAAAATATTTTAAATATAACAAGTCCGAAAAAAAATAAAATCCCGCATTGAACATGGCCACCACTAAGCTCCTGCTGACCCGGTCCATCACTGAGCGTCACTTGAAAAATATTCCCACAACGGGGTGAGTCAAATAGACTCAGTGTGTACAACCAACACTAAGTCCCAACAATTTTAGGCACAACAGTTCATACATATGCATATAAGTAAATACAATGATGCAAACCTGAACCCAAGCCTAGGTACCATCCGCTACACATCAGCTGTACCAACCTGTACACCGTGGGGACTACTAAGTCAACCCTCCATCCGCTACACATCATCGAGCGATCATGCTGCGCGGGACGACGTGCTCATCGCCCTTATACAATTGTGGCATAGCCACCAGATATTATATTTTGTGTCATGAGACACCACATTCAGGTAATTGTGACCGAAGTCACCACATTCAGATAATGTGGTATTAAACCACCAATTCACTTCCCCTTTACATATCACCCATATGCCCCATGTCATACAAATCATGCATAAGTCATGCTATATTCCTTATTTCACATTCTTATCAATATTTCCATATGCCATGTGCTAGATATTCATATCACTTATTAGTATAATCTCGGGATTACGTATCTGAGTACTTTGTACCATTGCATGGTACCTTTGGCCACATTCATATTATTACAAACATATATATATTAAATTAAAGCCGTGATCTAATAAGATTTAGTGTGGGGTACACACCTGCTTCACTTAGCAAATTTACTAAAATCCTGAAACCCGATCTATCGCTTTAGATCTTTAATTCCTATATTCTGCCAACCCTAACATGTTAGTAAAAAGCCATTCGGCTATAAAACCAAATCCCGAAGGATTAATATAACCAACTTCTTACCTTGCTGCCGACTGGTTACTAATCAAATCCCGAACTTTCGTGATCCTTGATCTTGGTGATATTGAAATTCCTATAAGCATATGTTAGATCTAATCTAACATTAAAACACAATAAAATGGCCTATGGCCGAATATCCCCCATAGCTTACCTTAGATCTTAGAAGTCCCGAAAGATTCCTCCCTTATAGTCTACACTAGCAAAATCCTGAAATCTCTCCTTAAGATTTCGGTCAAAGAAGGGTGAGAGGATTAGAGTCTTGATTTCCAATATACAGAGAAAGAAAAGAGTAAGAGATTAATCAAGAGAAATCCTTACCAAATAGAGTAATCGAAACGCACTTGTTCACCACTCAACTTGTCGACAGGAATAAGAGAATGTTGGGTTTCTGGCTTTTACTGCTAGGATCAAATTGGTCTTTAAAGGTGACAATTAAATGAAACTTTCGGCTTTTGAGAGGAAATAATAGGGAGATACAGATTTGGCTATGCTTGCTTGAGTTTTCATCTTGACAAAATTTAAGAGAAGAGGATGTTTACTAGAGAATTCGGCAGAGGGAAAAGAGAAAAGAAAAGAATGAGGAATGGCCACCCTTTTCCTCTTTTTGCCGAAATTACTCTACCTAGAGCCCCCTATTCGGCCAACTCTCCTTATTCTTGATAACTTTATCTCTCAATTATCACCTTTTCAAAATAATAAAAAATAATCCAACACTTATCTCTTTAATTAATTTATCCCCATTTATCTCTTAAAATAAAAGGATTTAAACTCCTAAAATATAGCCTTAGTGCTGTCCATTGCTGCTCCTCTCTGCTGCAAAATAAAACTTTTATTTTTCTTCCCTTGTGGCTCGAACCTGACCCCTTCCTCATAGCCCATGGCGTCACCTACCAAGGCCCTAAGTGGCGCCTCCAAGCCACTGTACCAAGCCCATTTTTGTGTCATAATTCCCCTACAATTTCTCTTAAGGCCTATCAGTCTTAGCTTCCTCTTTTAAACTTAAAATCGAATAATTTTTAAGACATTCTTCTTCACACTAAAGTTCTAAATATTCATAAAACACATTCAAGCACACATAGGCATGCTACTTCATAAAATTAAGCAATTATGCATAAGCCATAAATCCCGGATGTTACAGTTCTACCCCCCGTAAAATAATTTTGACCTCGAAATTACCTAGCTAAAACAAGTGAGGGTATTGCTGCCGCATTTCTTCTTCCGGCTCCCACGAAGCTTCCTCCGATCCATGATTACGCCATAACACTTTGACTAGAGGAACTGATTTCCTTCGCAATACCTTTACATCTCGTTCCAAGATCTGAATTGGCTCTTCCTCGTAAGACAAATCTGGCCTTAGCTCCACCTCTTCAACTGGAACTACATGAGATGGATCCGCTCGACAGCGACGTAGCATAGAAATATGGAATACGTCGTGCATTTGCTTCAATTTCGTAGGCAACTCTAACTGGTATGCCACTGGTCCAACTCGCTTCAATACCCGATAAGGTCCTATAAACCTTGGACTTAACTTTCCTTTTGTGACCAAATCGCATTACCTTCTTCCATGGCGAAACCTTAAGAAACACTTGGTCTCCTACTACAAATTCTATTTCCTTCCGTTTGAGATCCGCATACGACTTTTTGCCTATCAGATGCCTCCTTCAACCGTGCCCGAATTACCTTAACCTTTTCCTCAAACTCCACCACAATCTCTGGACCCAAAACTCGACGTTCCCCTAATTCTGTCCAACACGTAGGAGTGCGACACTTCCGTCCATACAACGCTTCATACGGTGCCATCCAAATACTAGCTTGATAGCTATTGTTCTATGCAAATTCCGCTACAGGCAAATATTCTTCCCAACTTCCTCTGAAGTCTATTACACATCCCATCAGCATATCCTCTAACACTTGGATTACTCGTTCAGATTGACCGTCCAATTATGGATGAAATGCCGTAGTGAAATCCAATCTGGTGCCTAAAGCATGATATAATGCTTTCCAAAACCGAGACGTAAACCTTGGGTCCCTATCTGAAATGATTGACACCGGCACTCCATGCAACCTTACAATCTCTGCCACATATAACTTCGCCAACTTCTGCAAAGAATAATCAACTCTTACTGAAATGAAGTGCGCGGACTTGGTCAATTGGTCCACTATCACCCATACCGAGTCTTTCTTAGTAGGCGTAAGGGGAAGCCCACTAACGAAGTCCATGGTGATTCTCTCCCACTTCCACTGTGGAATCTTAATCGGCTGAAGCAACCCTGATGGAACTTAGTGTTCAGCCTTAACTTGCTGACATGTTAAGTACTTGCCGACAAATTCAGTAACTTCCCATTTTAGACCAGGCCACCAAAACTGTTCCCGTAGATCTCTATACAACTTGGTACCTCCGGGATGCATAGCGTAAGGGCTACTATGTGATTCCCGAAGAATTCTCTACCTTAGGTCCTCATTCTTCGGCATACAAACCTTTTCCTTGAAACATAACACTTCTTCGTCATTAATACCATAATCCTCTAACTCTCCATTCTGTACTTGCCGTAGCTTATCACTTAAATCTTCATCCAACAACTGACCCTCTTTCACTTTATTCAACCATGTCGGCTTCACTTGCAACTCTGCTAGTAGACTTCCATCGTTATACAAACTCAGATGTGCGAACATCACCCTCAGATCCGACACCACTTTTCGACTTAGGGCATCTGCCACTACATTCGCCTTGCCCGGATGATACTCTATAGAATAGTCGTAATCCTTTAACAACTCCACCCACCTTCACTGTCTCAGGTTCAACTCCTTCTGAGTCAACAAATATTTAAGGCTCTTGTGGTCTGTGTAGATCACCGACTTCTCTCCATAAAGATAATGCCTCCATACCTTAAGAGCAAAGACCACTGCCGCCAATTCCAAGTCGTGCGTCGGGTAGTTAACCTCATGAGGCCTCAATTGCCGATACGCATAAGCAACTACCTTCCCATCTTGCATCAACACACCTCCCAATCCCGTATGAGAAGCGTCACAATACACCACGAAGTCCTTTCCTGCCTCAGGCTGAATCAATACTGGAGCTTCCGTTAACACCCTCTTAAGCTTCTCAAAGCTCTCTTGTTTCTTATCCGTCCATACAAAAGGTACTTCCTTCCTTAGCAACTTTGTCAAAGGTGCAGCGATCGATGAGAACCCTTCTACGAACCTTCTGTAGTAGCCTGCCAATCCCAAGAAGCTACGAATCTCAGCCACAGACTTAGATGGTTTTCAATCTAACACTGCCTCAATCTTCCTAGGATCAACCCTTATTCCCTCTGCAGACACTACATACCCTAAAAAGGCAACTTTCTTAAGCCAAAATTCACACTTGCTGAATTTGGCATAGAGCTTCTTCTCCCTCAACACTTGCAACACAACCCTAAGATGCTCATCGTGCTCCTCTTTAGACTGGGAGTACACAAGGATGTCGTCAGTGAACACAAGACGAATCGATCCAAGTAGGGTTGGAAAACCTGGTTCATCATATCCATGAACGTGGCTGGGGCGTTCATCAACCCAAACGGCATTACCAAAAACTCGTAATGGCCGTATCTTGTCTGGAAAGCTGTCTTATGGATATCCGTCTCCTTCACCTTCAACTGATGATATCCAGACCTTAGATCGATTTTTGAGAACACTGCTGCCCCCTTAAGCTGATCGAACAAGTCGTCTATCCTTGGCAACGGGTACTTGTTCTTGATGCTCAGCTTATTCAACTGACAATAATCTATGCACATATGCATAGTTCCATCCTTCTTCTTCACGAACAAGATCGGTGCTCTCGACGGAGACACACTGGGTCGGATAAACCCACGATCAAACAGCTCTTGGATCTGAGCCTTGAGCTCTTTGGTGCCATTCGGTACGGGGCAATTGACACAGGAGCTGTACCTGGTAGCAAGTCGATTCCAAATTCCACCTCCCTATCCGGTGGTATTCCAGGTAATTCCTCCGGAAACACATCTTCAAATTCCCTTACTGTTCTAACTCCACTGACTCCCCCTTCTTTCCCATCCAACACACTTACAAAGGCCAAAAATGCCTTGCACCCTTTCCGAACCATCTTATCAGCCTTCAGCGCTGAAACTACATTAGACAAGTAGTTTCTTCTTTCTCCTATCATAGTTACCACCTCATCCTCCGGGGTCCTTAACTCCATTCGCTAAGCTGCACAATCCAACACAGCCCGATGTTCTACTAGCCAGTCCATACCAAGAATGAGATCGAATTCTCCGAAGGGTAGTTCCATCAAGTCGGCAGGAAAGTTCACTCCCTGAATTTCGAAGGGTACACTCCGAAATATCTTGTTCACCACTACAGTTTGACCTAGTGGGCTTACTACAGTCATCTCCCAACTAGAAAGTTCAAAAGCTATGTCTAGAGTTTCAACTATTCTACATGCAACATAGGAATGGGTCGAGCCCACATCAATCAGAGCAAAATAAGGCTTGCCAAAAATAAGGAACGTACCAGTTATGACGTCCGGCGCGTCTCCATCCTCCCTCCGACGTACTGCATAGACCAGACCCAGCTATCTAGCCTCAGTATTACCAACACCTCTGCCTGATGTTCCACATCATCTTCCGGCTCTGTTACCTCTACCATTCGGACCACGACCTCGCTGAGGCTGCTGTCCACCTCTACCAGCCTAATTAGCACCTTGGCCTGTTGGTCGACTTCCATCTATCTTTATTGGACAGTCCTTAATCATATGATCCTTTGACCCGCATTTAAAGCATCTGCCCGTCTTCTTCCAACACTCTCCTAGATGCATCTTCCCACACTGGGCACAAGTACGATATTGCCCTCCTGAACCAACTTGCTGACCACGCGGCCCCTCAGCTCTATTCCTCTTTTGAACATTTCCAGATGATCCTGACGATCCAAAACCTCTCTTCTGTCTATTCCGATCAGAGTTCTGCCTTACATAGTCCTGGATTCCTTCGGCCACCTTAGCCTTCTCCACCAACACAGCAAATTCTCGCTCTTACTGCGGAGCTATCAATAACCTCAGATCATCTCTTAGTCTGTCCTCAAACCAGACACACCGCTCATGCTCTGTAGCCACTATCCCTCGAGCATACCGGCTCAACCTTAAGAATTTAGCCTCGTAATCTGTTACGGACTTATTCCCTTGAATCAGCCCTAGAAAAGCCTTCCTCTGTGCATCAATGTAATGGGTACCAACATACTTCTTCTGATACGCCGCTTTAACATATTCCTAAGTGAGTTCCTCAGCCGTAGCACTATCCCAAACTGTGAGCCACCATTGATATGACTTATCGCGAAGAAGCGACACCAACCCTTTCAACTTTTCCTCAACGGTCAGATCGAGCTCATCCATGATCCACTCAGTCGCTTCCAACCAATACTCAGCCGTACTGGGTGCCACCCCAGACACGCCACGGAACACCTCAGCTCCATTGGCTCAGAGTCGCTCGGGTACAGATTTCTGAGCTCCTATACTTCCACCTGTTCCAGCTACCATTTCCAGAACTTGCAGCACTGCCTACGACACTACATCATCCCCCATCTGATCTTGCTGCTCACCACCCACAGCTGGCGGTGGGGGTGGTGGTACCTCATTTTCAGACCCTTGACCTGATCTAATGGGTTCCGACACAGTCATCCTGCCTCTACCACGTCCTCGCACATTACGACCACGTCCCCTAGAGCTCATTTCTACGTTCGTGCTTTAGTCTGATTAAGAAATTTTATGAATTAGTCCTTGTTTCACTGATTATCCACGAAGAAATTTTTATGAAAAGGAGTTTAATAGCAGTTCTTTCGATCAATCAAAGTTTTTGTTCAAGTTTTCTACCCTAATTCAGAGAAGTATAGTCATTCAGTAATACCTACCACACACATTCATCCTTCAACCATTTTTGGTCTGTTCTTATCCTAGGGGTATTTTCGTCATTTCTCCTATAAGGGTATTTTGGTAATAAATCAGGGTCAATTTGAAAGTCTTAATAAATCAGGGCACTTTGAAATTTTCAAAACTCAAAGGTACTTTTGTAAATTTTCTCAAATTAGGGGTATGGCAGAAATTTTAAAAATCGAGGGTCATTTTGGTAATTTTGTAAATTAGGGGTAATTTCGTAAATTTTCCAAATCGGGGTATCTTGGTATTTTGCAAAGATAAAGTTTTGGATACTTTTGCAAAATCAGAAAATTTTATTAAAATCGGGGGTAGTATGGTAATTTTGAAAACCAAAGGCATTTTAGTAATTTTTACCTCTAAGGGTATTTAGGTAATTTTGTAAGTCGAAACTATTTTGAAAATTTTACAAACTACATTTTGCTACAATTTAAAGGGGTAATTTGGTGATTTTAAAACTGAAGTTTTTATAAAATACGGCTAATCCCTTTTGGGTTTTAGTTATTGCGTTTAGCCCGTGAATATGTCCTCTTGGTTAGGGTGAACCGTAGCTACGCACCAGGTAGGATTCCAGTGAAGAGGAGGTGAGTCACTAGGACTACTTAAGTACCAGGCTCTTCCGGATCCAATCCTAGACATGCGCACAATTGTTGCCACACCCTAACTCGGTGACTTAGTTCACAGGTTTGTTTAATTAGGCATTTAAAGTTTTATGTAAGTCTTATGTTGGGGTAAACTAATCCTAGGGTTCAATAGCTTATCATACTAATCTACGTTCCATTTATACCCTTCTACAATTCATACTATAATTCATACAACAATTAGAGGTACTTACCTGGTGGACTCCGGGTCGGAGACTTGGGTGCCATGCCTGAAAACCTGCTCATTCCATAAAACTTTTCGCAAAATTCTTTTGGGCTCAACTTAAAAACATTATGGGCTTTAAACCCAAGGTCGAGAGTTTAAACTAGGCTCTGATACCAAGCTGAAACACTCAAAACCCGACCCACGAGCCCTGACCGGATCTGGTATGTTCCTTGAGTAAAACGGTTCAAAATTCGTTTGTTACTTTGGAAAATCTGAGTGGTTTTGAAATAAAACTTATTTTTGGGTTAGGCTCGAGTTGGAAACAAGTTTATTCTTGAAAGCTAGATATTTATAAAACTTTATTTCTAAGTTCAAGACTTTAAATTAAAGAAACATCGAGTGGGTTGAGAGTTTATCTTATATTGAAAATCCATTTGTTTTAGGGTGTCCAAATCATTTAGAGTTTATTTTTAAAATAAAATTTACTTAATCTTTAATTTGATGAAAATTTGTAACATAATAAAATCAAATAAAAAGCATGCATAAAACAGTTCACACTATGGCCTTGTTACATCGAAAACGAAACCCAAAATAAATCCAAAATATTTGAAATATAACAAGTCCGAAATAAAATAAAATCCTGCATTGAACATGGCCACCATTGAAGCTTCTAGACCAGGTCCATCATCGGCGTCACTGAAAAATATATTTTCATAGCGGGGTGAGTCAAATAGACTCAGTGTGTACAACCAACACTAAGTCCCAACGATTTTAGGCACAACAGTTCATACATATACATATAAGTAAATACAATAATGCAAACCCGAACCCAAGCCTAGGTACCATCCGCTACACATCACCCGTACCAACTTTGCGCATGCTTGTGGGGACTACTAAGTCAACCCTCCATCCGCTACACATCATCGAAAGCGATCGCTGCAGACGACGTGCTCATCGCCGTTATACAATTGTGGCATAGCCACCAGATATTATATTTTGTGTCATGAGACACCACATTCAGGTAATTGTGATCGAAGTCACCACATTCAGATAATGTGGTATTAAACCACCAATTCACTTCCCCTTTACATATCACCCATATGCCCCATGTCATACAAATCATGCATAAGTCATGCCATATTCCTTATTTCACATTCTTATCAATATTTCCATATGCCATGTGCCAGATATTCATATCACTTATTAGTATAATGTCGGGGTTACGTACTTGAGTACTTTGTACCATTGCGTGGTACCTTTGGCCACATTCATATTATTACAAACATATATATATTAAATTAAAGCCGTGATCTAATAAGATTTAGTGTGGGGTACACACCTGGTTCACTTAGCAAATTTACTGAAATCCCGAGACCCGATCTATCACTTTAGATCTTTAATTCCTATATTCGACCAACCTTAACATGTTAGTAAAAAGCCATTCGGCTATAAAACCAAAACCCGAAGGATTAATATAACCAACTTCTTACCTTACTACCGACTGGTTACTAATCAAATCCCGAAATTTCGTGATCCTTGCCCTTGGTGATATTGAAATTACTATAAGCACATGTTAGATCTAATCTAACATTAAAACACAATAAAATGGCATATGGCTGAATATCCCCCATAGCTTACCTTAGATCTTAAAAGTCCCGAAAGATTCCTCCCTTATAGTCGACACTAGCAAAATCCTGAAATCTCTCCTTAAGATTTCGGTCAAAGAAGGGTAAGAGGATTAGAGTCTTGATTTCCAACATACAGAGAAAGAAAAGAGTAAGAGATTAATCAAGAGAAATCCTTACCAAATGGAGTAATCGAAACGTACTTGTTCACCACTCAACTTGTCGACAGGAAGAAGAGAATGTTGGGTTTTCGGCTTTTACTGCTAGGATCAAATTGGTCTTTAAAGGTGACAATTAAATGAAACTTTCGACTTTTGAGAGGAAATAATAGGGAGATACAAATTCGGCTATGCTTGGTTGAGTTTTCGGCTTGACAAAATTTAAGAGAAGAGGATGTTTACTAGAGAATTCGGCAGAGGGAAAAGAGAAAAGAAAAGAATGAAGAATGGCCACCCTTTTCCTCTTTTTGCCGAAATTACTCTACCTAGAGCCCCCTATTCGACCAACTCTCCTTATTCTTGATAACTTTATCTCTCAATTATCACCTTTTCAAAATAATAAAAAATAATCCAACACTTATCTCTTTAATTAATTTATCCCCATTTATCTCTTAAAATAAAAGGATTTAAACTCCTCAAATATAGCCTTAGTGCTGTCCATTGCTGCTCCTCTCTGCTGCAAAATAAAACTTTTATTTTGCTTCCCTTGTGGCTCGAACCTGAGCCCTTCCTCATAGCTCATGGCGTCACCTACCAAGGCCCCAAGTGGCTCCTCCAAGCCACTGTACCAAGCCCATTTTTGTGTCATAATTCCCCTACAATTTCTCTTAAGGCCTATCAGTCTTAGCTTCCTCTTTTAAACTTAAAATCGAATAATTTTTAAGACATTCTTCTTCACACTAAAGTTCTAAAAATTCATAAAACACATTCAAACACACATAGGCATGCTACTTCATAAAATTAAGCAATTATGCATAAGCCATAAATCCCGAATGTTACATCTACTCTCTACCAATCGATTGTGTTAAGGACTGTGGTAAGGTTACATGTCAAATCAACCCTTCTCTTGTTTATTTAAAAAGCCGAAGGCTACTCGTTATGATGACTAAGTGTTTAGCCGATTGTAGGAGGAGATTGTCATCGCGTGCTTTGGGATTTGCTTTAAGATCGAAAGGTGTCAAGGTAAGATTGGTGGTCTTGTGCGTTAACTCTTCGAGATTTCTTGGTTTAGAAATGGTTTTGTTTTGGGTCGAGTATAGGAAAGGAATATCTTGTGCGTTAGATCTCGATCTACGGGGTTCGGTAGTCTCGTTAGTAACTAGGTGTGTATCTCTTGCACACTTCATAATCTATGTAAAATATGTTAATAACTTAAACAGTGTTAAATGCCGAAAACTATGTGGATTTCGATATGGTACCCTTATAGGTATGAGCAAGGATTCTGGGTAAGTCCGTTCTGATGAGTTAATGATACTTGATTTCTAATGAAATTGTATATGTTATGTTTCGATATATGTTAAATAATTAAGCATGTTGGCATGGTATGTATATGCATATGCATTATAGTGGGTGTTATGAGAGGAGGGGGAAGATTTGATATCTATGACTTTTGGGTCACCAGTGGTTTGGCACCACATTGGATTTAGTGACTCGTCCGAGTGGCTTAGCACTACAGTGGGTTGGCCCCACATTTTATAAAAAGGGATTGTCGCCAGTGATTTGGTATCACAAAGTGGGTTGGCCCCACATATGAATTATTTGTGACTTTGGGTCACCAGTGGTTTGGTACCACATTTGTACTTGATATCAGTGACTTTGGGTCACTAGTGGTTTGGCACCACCAGTGGTTTGGTACCACACGGGGTAGATAAAAGGAGTTGTGGATGGCTAGGTTCAGGTGACTCGTAGATCACAGATGAGGAGCTGGGTGGACTCGAGGTGGCCATGCGAAATTGCTTTTGGTTTTCCAATGACTTACCGAATTGGGTACTTTATTTTAATTTGCTCTTGTCTGGGTTTGTAATAAGGCCACTAATTTATATTTTGGGATTATTTTATCTGCTTTAGGTTTTATTCCAAATGTTGCTAAGTAAATTACTCGATATGTTTTAATAACCTGAAATTCAAGGTTTTCTAAATTATACCATGCAATGGGTTTTCTAAACCTTACCATCGGGTAAGGTAATAACAATAAGCTTAAACTTTCTTTTAAATTAAGTTACCTAAAATCAAATGTTTTAGAAATGGTTACCAACTTTACATCTAAACACAATCGGGTTTTTCCTAAAATCACATGGTTTATACATTAGATAACGACGCGCAGCTTTTCTCAAAGAGTCTCTCCCCTACATTTAAAGAATTTCTAAAGAACCAACATATTTTTCAAATAACATCTCTTCAAATTGAATTTTCAACTTGATTTAGTTAAACTATTTTACCGTGTGACATGCCGGATTCGGTCGTAGTGTGTTGACCGGGTTGGGGTGTTACATGTATTTTATCTATGTTTCCGCAATATTTCAAAATGCTTTTGCAACTCTATTTTAAACGTCACATTTTCATAAATCGTTTATTTCAAATATGCTTTTGCAACCGAAAAGGTTTATTAAAGATAATTATGTTTTCACGTAGACACAATTGCTTAAGTATTTTGGGTTTTAACAAAGAGGCTGTAATTCTCAAACAAGTTTTTTTTTTCAATTGCAAAGATGGTTTTGAAAAACACTTCCATGTGGCATGCCAGATTCAGGCCTAACTTCTAGGCCGGGTTTGGAGTGTTACACGTAGCTTTCTTGTCTACATGGTGTCCAACATTAGGAACCACTCATGTGACCTAGCTACTCATAACCCGTAACTTTCTTGTACACATGGTATACACACAGTATTACATATGCACTACACCAAAACAGACATTTAGCGGCATTTTTAGTGGTGTTTTAAGGAGAAACGCCGCAAATATTATACATTAGCGGTGTTTGAAGAAAAATGCCGCAAAAAAATGAGCAATAGCGGCGTTTATTTCCAAAACACCGCTAAAAAGGATATATAGCAGCGTTTTTTTCCTAAAACGCAGCTAAAGGTATGAGCAATAGCAAAAGCACCACTAAAGGTCTGAGTAATAGTGGCGCTTTTGGAAAAACGCCGCTAAAGGTCTTAGCAATAGAGGTGCTTTTGGAAAAACGCCACTAAAGGTCTGAGCACTAGCGGCGCTTTTTCAAAAACGCCGCTAAAGGTCTTTTGTAAAAAAGCCGCAAATATGTTAATCAATACTACGACGTTTTGTGGTTGAGAAACAAAATTATTTAGTAAATTGAAAATGTTATTTAAATTTCCTGAAATATTGAAAGAATATATATTATTCAATATTTCTCTAAATAATTAAGGGTTTAGTGGTTTGTATGGGCTGACTAGGGTTTCGAGTTTAGCATTTCAAGATTTAGTGTACTTTATCAGTTTATGGTTTACGATTAGTCTTAAGATTAGGGTTATGGTTAGAGTTTATGAGTTTATGGGTTTGTGGGCGTATGGTTTAAGGTTCATGGGTTTAGGGTTTAGGGTTTATCGAATAAAGACAGAATATCAAATTTGATTTAATCATTAAAAAATTATAAAAATATATGCTATAAAATGGTGAGATTGCAATTTTTTCTTACAAATTAATTTCAGCCCCTAACAAAATTTGATTGTGCATTTGTTTATCCTTAAACCCTAAACCTCAAACCTTAAACAATCTAAACCCTAAACTATAAACCATAGATCTAGATTCTAAACCCTAAATCATAGCTCTAAACACTCGACCATAAACCCCTAAACTACAAACACTAAACTATTAACCATTAAACACTAACCTTTAACGCCGCTAAACGTTGAGCAACAATTCTATTTTCATTAAGTGTAATCGACACTTATTTCGATTTTATTCGATTTAGTTTTCATTTTTTCTTATTTTTGTTTTGAATTTAATTTTATTTTGCTACTTGAAATTAACTGACTTAATTATGAAAAGTATGTTACAAACTGATAACTAAACCCTTAAGAAGTTTTACTTTACCGAAACCCTTAAACCCTAACTAGTAATGTTAATTAAAATACAATTTATTTTTAATTGAATATATTAAATATAAATATTTTATCTTAATTAAAATATAAATTATATTGATTAAAATATAAATTATTTTTAATCAAAAAAATAATAACACTTAGAAAAAATTTGAAAGTAAAAACATAGAAAAATATTTGTTAAAAATGAAAAAAATTATTAAATAATTTCTTATATAATCGTAAAAGAGATATATAGTTTTAATTTTAAAATATTGAATTAATTCTCATGATAATTTAGGGTTTATGTGGTTTAATTTAGGGTATATAGTTTATGGATTAATCTTTATAATTTAGGGTTTAGGGTGTCACACCCTGAAAATTCGAGTAATTTATTTTCTTTGTGTGCTTTGAGTAATTATTCTAGAAAGTAAAATTTTCTGATTTATTTTCGTGGTTAGTATAGTCCTGAAGAAGGATTTAAAATTTTATTAGATGGAATATTATTAATTTTGAGAAATTATTTATGGAAGTGGATTAAGTGGCTTTGACACATAAATTAATTTAAGTGTCAAAGTGATGCATAAGATGAGTTATTGGACAAGTGGTGATGGCGCATGAGCTTGTGCATGAGGTTGAAGGTTCGAATCCCATGTTTAGCATCTAGGTGAATTTTATTTTGAATTTTTATGCATCAATATAGCAAGTGTCGGCCAAGAGCTTTTAAGGAAGGTGTTGACTTGTTATTTTTGGTTAAAATATCAATGGAATAAGGAAATGTTGAACTTAAGGAAAGGTATCAAGAGAATAAGGAAAATTTGAAGATATGAGGCATGAATCAAGGAAGTATTTTTGGAAACAATATCTTGGCCTAAAGACCATGTACTTGGACGGCAATATGGCTATAGGAAATGAATTTTGGTGATAGTTTTGGCTAGAGTTTTAGTTTTAGTTTTTGGTCATTTTTGTTTTGTGCAAGTTTTGCAAATTTTCTCAAACTCTCTCCCTTTGGCGAATTTGTGCACTTGGTAAGCCTAGTTTCTTTTGACCATTTGGTCATTTTGTTCAACACTTTTGTGCCAATTTTGTGTTTTCTCTTTGTGCCGATTTTACCAAAACCTAAAGAGACCATTTTATTTCTTTTTCTTTTCTCTCTACCATAGCCAGAATATGCACCTATCTTAAAGCTCATCTTTTTCTTTTCTTTTCTTCTATTCACTTTGAAATCAAAGCAACATCATCACCATCTTTCTCCTATTTTATTCTTTTCAATCGAAATTCTCTTTACCTACACTTTCATGGCCGAATATTTGAGGGTTTATAGCCGATTTTTATCTTCTCTTTTCTTTGAATCTTCATAGTCGAATCCTTCTTAAATCCATTCTATTCTCAAATCCTTTCTTTTCGACGTGGAATATAGGTAAGAGTTCTTTTTCGTTTCGATTAGTTATTTGTGGTTAGTCTTAGAATATTAATGTTGGCTTGAAGGCATTATTTGGATCGAAATAAACGTTTATTTTATTAACGTTTATTTTGTTAAACTTTAGTGCGATAACGGAAAGTTGGAATCAAGAAGTTGTGGGTGACAAAGCATAGGAATCGATTCTCGTGGTAAGGAAATCACATCTTTTAAACTTTAGAATTATTTCGATATCATTAGATTAATGTTCTTTGCCTTTAAAGACATTCAAAATAGGGAAGAAAAGGGCGGTATTTAGCCTTCGGAAGAAGGGAGGTTCTATTATTCCCCCTAAGTACAAGCAAAGGGCTATTTCGGGAATCCGGGATTTTCCACCGGGTTGCGGACGTTCAACCGAGGAAAATCAATTGTTCGAAGTCGTTCGTACTCCCGAACCATTATTTGTTCGTGGATTCGATTCGGTTAGCGAACCATCGATCGGAGAAAAATCGCAAGTAGAAGTCTTACGAAAATCCGAGGGTAAATTTCTAGATCGCTATATTTAGATCGGTTTTATTATAGATTATAGTGTTTTAATTAACACAATACGTATAGGTGTTGAAGAGGGAAAGTTTAGTTCTCTCCATAACCGGTGTGTAAATTCACACTCATTTTTGAGTTAGATTTCTAATCATAAGTATTGCGATAAAATTGTGAAAATGGTAAATCCGGAAATTTTATAGTAATTGATACTTTTGTGAAAATGCATGCAAGCGGTTAAAAAGCAGAAATATGCGAAAAAGCATTAAATGGACCGATAATACTCTAGTTCGATAAATGGACCGATAATACTCTAGTTCGATAAATGGGCAGTAATACTCTAGTTCGATAATTGGGCCAAAATACTCTAGTTCGATAAATTGGGCCAAAATACTCTAGTTCGATAAATTGGGCCAAAATGCTCTAGTTCGATAAATTGGGCCAAAATACTTTAGTTTGAAAAAGCGGGCAAAAGCCCACTAAGTCATTAAATGGGCAAATTACTAAATTATTTATTTATATGGGCCTAATGAAATGATTAATGATAAACCCACCGATGTTATGGATTAATTGAAAATCATTATATGATTATATTTTGTTATACACGCATAATTGCATGGGTGGGATATATGAAGAGAAGAATGGCCAGTTGCCAAATATCTAGTTCGGTGGCTCTGCCACAAATTCGGCTCAATGCCTCTAGTTCGGTGGCTCTGCCACAAACCGCTTAATGCCTCTAGTTCGGTGACAATGTCACAATCTAGTTGATGAGTGCACTACAAAATTATTTAAGGGCTTTAAGCCCATGTTTGGTGTGTTTGGCGGGGTGGGTTGACTTGATCCCCACAGGTATGTTGGTTGGTACGGGGGTGATAGCGGATGGATACTAGGTTGGTTTGGGAAATTCATTTTACATGCATTTTTTTTATGTTATTTTATGATGTATGGTTGAATTCTGTAAATGGGCTCAAGCCCAAACATGATATCTTGACGATCCGCCCAAAAATGGTGGTAAGTGAGTTTGCACATTTGAGTTCTTTGTAACTCACCCAAATTTTTATTAACCATTTGGGTAATGGAAATTGGCGTGGACTTGGGCGGAGATGACTTGGTGGAGGCCATACTACGAACTTGGGTTTTATGAACTATGACTTTATTTAAGTTTTTATTTTAATTACTATTATTGGTTTGATGTAATAAGGCCTCTAAGTATGTTTTATGGATTTTATTGTGTGGATGGTTTAAATTTTATTTCTAAACTCTTAATATGGTTTTATCTTATATATAGTAAGTTTTCTTAAGAACATTGGTTTTATAACAAAATTTTTGGACACTATAAATTATTTTAAATTTTTTCAAAGTTTATTATCTTAAGATTTTGACAATTATATTTTGACGTTAAGTTTTCAAACAATTATTTTTCTTGAAACACCAAAATTTCAAATCCTCGTACTAAATTTTTATTAAACTCGATTTTCAAAAGTTTTTGTAGCATTAATTTATCATAAATCTTGAAAAGAAACGAAAATATGTTTGGTGTGACAAACCAAATCTCGTCTAAACGCATAGACCGGGTTTGGGGTGTTACATTTTAGTAATATCGAGCCAGTTTCAAAACTGGTTTTGTGGTTTGGGTTCGATAATGAAATCTGTTTGAAAAATAATTTAAATATCTAGACTTTTGATTTAAAGGTAGTATGGCACCATGAGCATCCCGCGCCAAGTCAAGTAAGTATCTGTATACTGATTGTCTGTTACGATTATGATATGATTATAAGAAACACTCTATGTAACACCCTGGTTTAGGGGCTATGCTTGTTGGGTATAATTCAAGTTCTAGTAGGTTTTGGGTATGCTTGGACGTGTTTTAGAGGTGTTGAGAATGCTCGGATTAAAAGGGGAGACTTTGGAAAAAATTTGGATTTTTAGTGTAAAAAGGGGATCGGGCCAAGGGAGGCCTTAAGGATAATTTTCGGTAATTTTTGGCACAAGGAAGAGCTTGGTGAAGTGGTTAGCGCGCGCCACTTAGTATTTGAAGGGGAGAAGGGCGCTGGTTCGAGTGGAGGCAACAGCAATTTTGGCGTGTTATTTTTCATATGCAGTATTGGGCCTGAGTATGAAGGCTTTATGAATAATTGTTGGGGCTCTATGGACATGAAAGGCAGGTGGGCGGAGTGGCGCTGCATGTAAGGGCGCTGGGTAAAGGTCGCGAGTTCGAGGCGCAAGGGAGGCAGAGTTTTGATATTTTGCAGGCAGGCGTTAAGTACTGAGAAGGCTTAAAAGATTTTGTTGCGCGCTTTTGTTACAAAACAGCGCCTAGGCCGAATGGCCTGGGGCGCTATGTGGTCGTTGGTCCCCCAGGTCGTGTGTTCGAGCCTTGGAGGCTGCTGGGGGGGTTTTCCTTCTTTTGCTGCTGGTTGACGTGAATGGGGCGGCACATGGGTTGTTTTTTTTGTTTTTATTTGAAGGAGTTAGGATAAGTATTATATTATTATGTTTTTATTCTTTTAAAATTGAAGAGGTGATATAGGATAAAGGTGGGTTTTGTTTTTAATTGTTTTTAAATGGGTGGCTGGGAGTAAGTTAAGTGATTTGATTAATTCAAATCAATTTGAATTATATGGCCAGGAAGGTGGTGGCCGAATGTTGGAGTCTTCGGGGGGGAAGTGGCCGAATGCTATTTAAAGGGTGGTGAGGTTTCCTTTGCCGAATTTTAATTCTTCAAAAGCCTTACTCCTTTGTGTTTCCTTCTTTTCCCTTTTTTGTCTTTTGGCCGAACCTTCAAGTAAAGCTTATCTATTTTTCTTCTTTGAAATCAAAAAAACCATTAACATCGTGAGACCTTGCCGTTTTTCTCCTTGGACTTGTTGGCGAATCTTCATTTGTGAACCTCATTCATCTTTTATTTCCTCTCTTTTCTCAAAACCTTATTACCAAAATCTACCCTTCCCTATTAGTATCTCTCTTTTTTGAGAATATTAAGTGTGGTGTAGAGCACGTTGGGTTTCGTTTTCAATCATTGGAGAAGGTAAGTAGGCAAGGCGAATGTTTTACGATCCGTCCTTTGTTCTCTGTCGACTTTTACAAAGGTAAGAGAGGCGATTTTGTGTTTATTTGGAAGTATGTTAATCTCTTGTGGTAATCGTTTTTGAAAGGGCCTCCGGATTTGGAACCAATCAAGCGTAGCGTCTTTTCTCTCGTTAATCGGGTGGGATTTGACAAGCCTTTAGGTGCAACGTGTGACTTGAGGTTTAGTTGATTGTATCAAAGCAGTGCGTAACTATCTGATTTGTTTCTCTGTTTTGTGTATTAATATATATGTACATATGTTTTTGCGTATGATGTGTGATAGCCACAGCGATAAAAGGTGAAGTGATGGATACCCATGTGTGGGTAATCGGTTAATGAGTTGGTAAATTGTGATGTTAAAATTATTTATGAGCATGTGATGTATATTCATTCTATACGTTGATTTGATATGGTACTTTGACATATATGCATGGGGGTTGGATTTGAGCAAAGAAGGACGGGAAGTACATATTATGTACGTGGTCTAATGTCACCTCGGTTACATTAGCGCTTGATGGTTAGTGTGTGTGCTTCATCAAGGGAGATGTTGGCTAGGTGCCCATCTCGGCGGTTGATAGCTGAGTGCATCACCGTGAATAGATTATTTCGAGGATCACGATGTGATTGGTGGCTCAGCCATGGCCCGATCTGGCCAGTGCGCCAAGGTAGGATTTTGTGGGATCACTCGGTTGTGATCGGTGGACTAGCCACGGCCTTGAGCAGGGAGTCTGCTAAGGTTGGTGTAATGGATGGACTTAGGATGGGTTGGATTTCGTAATTGCATGTTGATTTGCATGATCTGTGTGGATATGGGCTAAGCCCATATGTGGAGGCATGTGTGATAATTATGCACTGAGTCCGTGACTCACCCAATTATTTTCCCAACATTTCGGGTGATTCATGAGTTGGACCAGGGATCGGAGAGGACGCATGGTGGCCCCATGCCGAAGGCGTTGTTTTAAGTTTATTTATATTAAGTACTTGATCTTTTAATTATGGATGTAATAAGGGCCTTTTGACTTTTATTTATTTTTATCTACCTTGAAATTGCTTAATTATTATTTTGGGTACTATTTTATTTTAATTTGATTATGACTTGGTAAAATTAAACTACTAGCTAGTGAAAATGATTTTTACCCTAATCTACTTATTTAAAG
This sequence comes from Gossypium bickii, assembly GCA_025503065.1. NCBI lineage: Eukaryota > Viridiplantae > Streptophyta > Magnoliopsida > Malvales > Malvaceae > Gossypium > Gossypium bickii. Next base: position 63,116,994 of record CP106710.1, on the reverse strand, counting down.
TATTCATAAGATAATAAAGTGTTTTAATATGGACATTTTTATAATATCAAGTCTAAAGTATATATATATATATTTTTTTCCAAAGGAACATAGGTTCCAAGATAAAATAAATTTTTACTATTTTACTCTAAGTCGAAATATTTTCACTAACATAACCAGATTCTGGTCGTAGTAAATGGGCGGGTTTGGGGATGTTACAAATTGGTATCGTGAGTCCTGGTTCAAAACTCGGCTTTGAGGTTTTGGGCCCAAAAACGTTTTCAAATGGGCTTTTCAAAAATATGAATTTTTATGAAATATTTTCAGTATTCGCATGGCACTGTACCTCCTACCGAGTCCACTGTAAGTACTTGGACTTGTGAAGTGATGATCTGTTGTATGAATTATTTCTGTACAAGGGTAGGAAGCATGGGCGTAGATAGACTTATAGGAGCTTGAACCCAGGGCTAGTGTACTCAAACATATGCATAAGACTTAAGGATTCATAAACAAACCTGTGAAGTAAGTCGCGTGTTAAGGTGTGGCAACCACTATACGCATGTCGAGGATTGGAATTCAGTAAGAGCTTGGTATTTAAGCAGTCCTAGCGACTCACCTCCTCTTTACTTGAATCCTACCTGGTGCGTAGCTACGGTTCACCTTAACCAAGAGGACTTGTTCATAGGCTAAACCAATTATTAAAACCCGAAAGGGACTAGCCGTGCAGTTTATAAACTTCCTAGTTCTAAAATCCTTAAAATTTCCCTTTTTACTGTAGCAAAAGATTCTTGTGAAAATTTCTCTAAAGTATCATTGAGTTCCAAAAATTACCAAAATGCCCCTAGTGGCAAAATTACAAAAAATACCCCTGTATTGTAAAATTACCGCACTACCCTCAACTTTTGTTAAAAAGATTTTACATTGCAAAATACCAAAATCTTTAGTTTTCAGAATATCAAGATACCCCGGTTTGAGGAAATTTACGAAAATACCCCTATGTTAAAAATTACTAAAATGCCTCTGACTTTTTCTGGTTTAACCCCAAGTTTAATAAAATCTTCTTACTATGCAAAAGAATCCAATCTTAGTATTTCAAAATAATACACGACTTTGGAAATTTTCAAAATTACCTTGTGACAAATTACCAAAATACCCCTGGTTTCCAAAATCTTGTCATACCTTTAATTTGAGAATTTTTCAAAAATACCATTAAAAGTTTGGAATATCAAAATATCCTGATTTATTAAGGCTTTCAAAATTTTTCTGATTATTTACGAAAAATACCCAGAGGAAAATGACGGAAATACCCACAGGGTAGAAATGGGCGAGAAAAAGTCCGAATAGTGAATGAGGTGGTGGATACCACCGAATGTGCCTCTCACGAGGAAGGAATGTGGCTTCATTGAGAAATGAAGGTGCCTCTAGTGATGAATGTGTTCTTATTGATGAATGAATGTGTGTGTGAATGTGATTTCCGAACTAGAGTAGTAAGCTTAAACGGAACCTTTGTGTGATCGAAAGAACTACTTTTAAAATCTTCCTTTCATAAAATATGTTTGTGGTTAAATAGTGGAACCAAATTTCTAATGCATAAAACTTTCAATCGGATCTCGACGTTAGACAATGAGCTCTCACAGAGGGCGTGGTCGTCGTGGGAAGAGGTAGAGGAAGAATGACCAGTCGGAGCCGTTAGATCGGGTCAAGGATCGATAATGAAGTACCACCGCCTCCACCACCCCGGCTATTAATGTTGAGCGCAGAGCTCGGACGGGGAAGATCTTTGTGTCGCAGTCGTGGCTTTGCGAGTTTTGGAGTTAGTGGGTGGAGTAGGTGGGAGCGTGAGAGCTAGGAAGTCCATGCCGGCGACTTCGAGCTAACTGAGTGAGGTGTTTGGGCGTGTCAGTGTGGCACCAAGACGGGTGAATATTGGTTGGAAGCAACCGAGCGGATTATGGATGAGCTCGAGTTAACTCTTGAGGAGAAAGTGAAGGAATGGTAGCGCTCCTTCGCGACGCAGGCATACCAATGGTGGCTAACAATTCGGGATAGTGTCACGGTGAGGACCTCACTTGGGAGTATGTCAAGAAGGCGTACGCAGAAGAAGTATGTTGGAACTCACTACATTGATGCTCGAGGAAGGCATTTTTGGGGTGGTTCAGGGAACAAGCCCGTAGCGGAATATCTGAGGCGGAATTTCTAAGGCTAAGCCGATATGCTCGGGTGTAGTTGCTCTGAAACATGAACGATGTGTCCGGTTTGAGGACGGATTAAAGGGATGACTTGAGGCTATTGATAGCTCCTCATCAGAACGAGAGTTCGCGGTGTTAGTAGAAAAAGCGAAGGTCATTTGAGGAATTAAGGACTCTGAGGCGAGCAGAGATAAGGAAAAGAACCGAGATAGGAGGAATTCTCGGATCGTCTCGAACCATCCGGGGTCTCAGAGAAAAGACCGAGGGTTGAAAATTCTGCTCGTGTGACTAGGCCAGCTTTAGAAAATCGAGATTGTCCGTGTGCTCGGTGTGGAAGGTACCATGTTGGTGAATGCTGGAATCGGGATCGAGAATGCTTCAGGTGTAAGTCTAAGTCTCACACGATTAAGGATTGTCCCAGAATCCAAATAAGGCTCGGATGGAAGATCAAGGTTATGTGCAACGGGTAGAAATGGTCAACAAGCGACAAAGGTCGTGGTCCGAACCATGGAGGAATGGTTCTCGCCGAGGCCGTGGAGCATTAGGGCGCGGTAATGGTGGCACCGACGCAAGGCGACGGAGTTTAATTTATGCGGTTCGTCGAAAAGATGATGACGATGTACCAGATGAGTCAGCTGGTAAGTTTCTTATGCCTGGAACATTTTTTACCGTTTTGTTCATTTTGGTGACTGTTTGCTTTGTTGCTCGTAAAGTATGTGGAACCTTGAGTATGGTAGATGCTATGCCTAGTAGTATGTTAGCTCTTTAAGATCGAGTGCGTGACCATAGCGTAGTGGGAGGAAATGGACTGTTAGTTTAGACAAGTAATTTCGAGGACGAAATTATTTTTAAGGAGGGTAGAATTGTAACACCCTGGTTTAGGGGCTATGCTTGTTGGGTATAATTCAAGTTCTAGTAGGTTTTGGGTATGCTTGGACGTGTTTTAGAGGTGTTGAGAATGCTCGGATTAAAAGGGGAGACTTTGGAAAAAAATTTGGATTTTTAGTGTAAAAAGGGGATCGGGCCAAGGGAGGCCTTAAGGATAATTTTCGGTAATTTTTGGCACAAGGAAGAGCTTGGTGAAGTGGTTAGCGCGCGCCACTTAGGCGCTGAAGGGGGAGAAGGGTGCTGGTTCGAGTGGAGGCAACAGCAATTTTGGCGTGTTATTTTTCATATGCAGTATTGGGCCTGAGTATGAAGGCTTTATGAATAATTGTTGGGGCTCTATGGACATGAAAGGCAGGTGGGCGGAGTGGCGCTGCATGTAAGGGCGCTGGGTAAAGGTCGCGAGTTCGAGGCGCAAGGGAGGCAGAGTTTTGATATTTTGCAGGCAGGCGTTAAGTACTGAGAAGGCTTAAAAGATTTTGTTGCGCGCTTTTGTTACAAAACAGCGCCTAGGCCGAATGGCTGGAAGCGCTATGTGGTCGTTGGTCCCCAGTCGTGTGTTCGAGCCTTGGAAATTTTGCTCGGGGTTTTTCTTCTTCTTTTCTTCTTTGGTTGACGTGAATGGGGCGGCACATGGGTTGTTTTTTTTTTGTTTTTATTTGAAGGAGTTAGGATAAGTATTATATTATTATGTTTTTATTCTTTTAAAATTGAAGAGGTGATATAGGATAAAGGTGGGTTTTGTTTTTAATTGTTTTTAAATGGGTGGCTGGGAGTAAGTTAAGTGATTTGATTAATTCAAATCAATTTGAATTATATGGCCAGGAAGGTGGTGGCCGAATGTTGGAGTCTTCGGGGGGGAAGTGGCCGAATGCTATTTAAAGGGTGGTGAGGTTTCCTTTGCCGAATTTTAATTCTTCAAAAGCCTTACTCCTTTGTGTTTCCTTCTTTTCCCTTTTTTGTCTTTTGGCCGAACCTTCAAGTAAAGCTTATCTATTTTTCTTCTTTGAAATCAAAAAAACCATTAACATCGTAGACCTTGCCGTTTTCTCCCTTGGACTTGTTGGCCGAATCTTCATTTGTGAACCTCATTCATCTTTTATTTCCTCTCTTTTCTCAAAACCTTATTACCAAAATCTACCCTTCCCTATTAGTATCTCTTTTGCCGAATATTAAGTGTGGTGTAGAGCACGTTGGGTTTCGTTTTCAATCATTGGAGAAGGTAAGTAGGCAAGGCCGAATGTTTTACGATCTGTCCTTTGTTCTCTGTCGACTTTTACAAAGGTAAGAGACGATTTTGTGTTTATTTGGAAGTATGTTAATCTCTTGTGGTAATCGTTTTTGAAAGGGCCTCCGGGATTTGGAACCAATCAAGCGTAGCGTCTTTTCTCTGTTAATCGGGTGGGATTTCGACAAGCCTTTAGGTGCAACGTGTGACTTCGAGGTTTAGTTGATTGTATCAAACAGGTGCGTAACTATCGCACTGTTTCTCCTGTTTTGTGTATTAATATATATGTACATATGTTTTTGCGTATGATGTGTGATAGCCAAAGCGATAAAAAGGTGAAGTGATGGATACCCATGTGTGGGTAATCGGTTAATGAGTTGGTAAATTGTGATGTTAAAATTATTTATGAGCATATGATGTATATTCATTCTATACATTGATTTGATATGGTACTTTGACATATATGCATGGGGTTGGATTTGAGCAAAGAAGGGCGGGGAGTACATATTATATACGTGGTCTAATGTCACCTCGTGCTACATTAGCGCTTGATGGTTAGTGTGTGTGCTTCATCAAGGGAGATGTTGGCTAGGTGCCCATCTCGGCGGTTGATAGCTGAGTGCATCACCGTGAATAGATTATTGTGAGGATCACGATGTGATCGGTGGCTCAGCCATGGCTCGGTGCAGTAGGTCTGCCAAGGTAGGATTTTGTGGGATCACTCGGTTGTGATCGGTGGACTAGCCACGCCTTGGAGCAGGAGTCCGCTAAGGTTGGTGTAACGGATGGACTTAGGATGGGTTGGATTTCGTAATTGCATGTTGATTTGCATGATTCAGTGTGGATATGGGCTAAGCCCATATGTGGAGGCATGTGTGATAATTATGCCCGAGTCCGTGACTCACCCAATTATTTTCCCAACATTTCGGGTGATTCATGAGTTGGACCGGGATCGGAGAGGACGCATGGTGGCCCATGCCGAAGGCGTTGTTTTAAGTTTATTTATATTAAGTACTTGATCTTTTAATTATGGATGTAATAAGGGCCTTTTGACTTTTATTTATTTTTATCTACCTTGGAAATTGCTTAATTATTATTTTGGGTACTATTTTATTTTAATTTGATTATGACTTGGTAAAATTAAATTACTAGCTAGTGAAAATGATTTTTACCCTAATCTACTTATTTAAAGTATTCATAAGATAATAAAGTGTTTTAATATGGACATTTTTATAATATCAAGTCTAAAGTATATATATATATATTTTTTTTTCCAAAGGAACATAGGTTCCAAGATAAAATAAAGTTTTACTATTTTACTCTAAGTCAGAAATATTTTCACTAACATAACCAGATTCGGTCGTAGTAAATGGGCCGGGTTTGGGGATGTTACACTCTAGAACTTCTAGTTTTAGGTGTTAAAACCGTAGAGATTGAGACAATAGGATATTGTTGAGAAAACATTCTATCTCTTTCATATCATAAGACATCGTTAATAAACAACTGAAATATTATTCTGATTCATAAAACTCTTAATCAGATTAAATCGAATTAGTCGCTATGAGCACTAGAGGACGTGGTCGTGGACGCGGTAGGCGCGGCCGTGGTTGAGGACGAGGTGTTAGGGGCGTAACTGATGTGCCGGGTCATATGCCGGAAATGGATGCACCTGCGTCACTCGAGAGTGAGACGGGATCGCACGACCATATGGAAGAGGATAATGCTGTTACACGAGCAATGGTGCGAGTACTTGAAAGGGTCGCTGGATCCAGAACTGGACCAACAGCTCGTGGGTCGATATCGGAGCGACTGAAATCCAGTGGAGCTGAGATTTTCAGAGGTGTCTCTGGTGTAGCTCCCAATGTCGCTGAATATTGGCTTGAGGCAGTAGAGCGAATTATGGACGATCTTGAGTGCACTATGGAACAAAAGCTAAGAGGAGCGGTATCCTTGTTAAGGGACGAAGCATACCAATGGTGGCTTACTGTCCGAGAAGGCACTAATGCTGCGCTAGTTAATTGGGAATTCTTTAAGGCTTCCTTTCAAGGGAAATATGTGGGAACAAGCTATGTGGATGCCCGAAGGAAGGAATTTTTGAATCTGGTGCAAGGAAATAAGACGGTGGCAGCATGTGAGGCTGAGTTCTTACGTTTGAGTCGTTATGCTCGAACGATAATGGCAACGGACCATGAGCGTTGTGTGCGCTTCGAGGACGGTTTGAAAGACGAGTTGTGGGTTCTGATAGCCCCACAACAAGTTAGAACTTTTGCCGCTCTTGTGGAGAAGGCTAAGATAGCCGAAGAGGCTAAGAACTTGGAACGTCAAAACCGGGAGCAAGTTCGAGACAAGAGAGATCTGAAGAATTCGGGCTCTTCGAGAAGGTTTCCGAAGAGGTCTCGGAATGATGAATCAGCTCAAGGTAGGATACCGTGAGTCGTTAATCGTCAGTCGAGATCGTCTTGAATGTGGAAAAAGACATCCCGGAGAATGTTGGAGGAAGACGAGTGCTTGCTATAAATGTGGATCGACGGAGCATCAATATAGGAGTTGCCCTCGACGTATGGATACAACTCAAGAAGTTCGTGCTACTGATGCACCACCGGCAAGAGGAGCTCAGCAACCACCGAGAGGTCGTGGGCCGGGTCGTGGTGGTAATGGGGCTGGACGTGGTCAAGGTGCAGTGGGTCGAGGCAATGGTCTAGAGAGCACGCGCGACGCAAGACGGCCAGGATCGGTGTCTCGCGGTCGACGCGTCGTGAGGATGGCAATGCACCTGATGTGATAACTAGTACGTTCTTCATTTCTGATGTACCCGTTATTGCCTTAATAGATATTGGTTCTACTCATTCGTATGTTGCTAGCACCATAATTGGAAACTTGAAATTAGACTCTGAAATTTCCGATAATGAGATGAGGTGATTAGTCCCTTAGGTCGACTTCGGTGGTGGTTAATAAACTGTTTAGAGAGCGTGCCCTTAGTTATTCAAGGAGAAACATTCTTGGCAAATTTGATGGAATTGCCTTTTGGCGAATTCGATATCATTACAGGCATGGATTGGTTGGTTAAGCACCGCGCAATTGGACCGTGTCTTGAAAAGCGGATGTTGATAAAAGCTGCGGAGGATAAGGAGGTAGTTATGATAGGCGAGCGGAGAAATTTCTTGGCAAACGTGATTTACTGCGTTAAAGCGGAGAAGTTGGTACGAAAAGGATATGGAGCATTTTTAGCATTTATTAGTGCTTTAGATGCCAAAGAGCTGTCAGTGGAAGATGTGAGAACGGTGAAGGAATTTTCGGATGTTTTTCCTGAAGAACTTCCTGGTGTACCTCCAGATCGGGAAGTGGAATTTGGTATTGAGCTTTTGCCCGGAACTGCTCCAGTGTCCATTGCTCCTTATAGAATGGCACCAGAAGGAGTTGTCTGAGCTTAAAGCCCAAATTCAAGAACCGCTAGATCGGGGTTTTATTCGACGAGAGTGTGTCTAAAGTGGGAGCACCGGTTTTGTTTGTTAAGAAGAAGGATGGGTCAATGCGTATGTGTATCGATTATAGGCAATTGAATAAGCTGACGATCAAGAATCGGTACCCTCTGCCGAGGATTGACGACCTGTTTGATCAATTGAAGGGAGCTTCTGTTTTCTCCAAGATTGATTTAAGGTCGGGTTACCACCAGCTTAAGGTGAAAGAAGCGGATATTCACAAGCGGCGTTAGAACCCGTTACGGACACTATGAGTTTTTGGTGATGCCGTTTGGGTTGACCAATGCACCAGCTGCATTTATGGATATGATGAACCGGGTCTTTCAACCATTCTTAGATCGGTTTGTAGTGGTATTCATAGATGACATTCTGGTTTATTCGAGGAGCGAAGAAGAACATGACTCGCATTTGCGGATTGTATTGCAAGTGCTTTGAATAATCGATTGTATGCCAAATTCAGTAAATGTGAATTTTGGTTAAGAGAAGTGACTTTCTTGGGTCATGTTGTATCAGCTCCGAAGGAATAAGGGTGGATCCTCGGAAGATTGAAGCTGTATTGGATTGGAAACCACCGAAGTCGGTAGCGGAGATTCGGAGTTTCTTGGGTTTGGCTGGATATTATAGACGCTTTGTTGAGGGGTTCTCGTTGATTGCTGCACCTCTAACTAAGCTTTTGTGGAAGGGAGTGCCGTTTGTATGGACCGACAAACAAAGAAGAAAGTTTCGAGAGATTGAAGAAGGTTTTAAGCAGGCGGTATTGATTCAACCCGAGTGGGAAGGAGTTTCTGATTTATTGTGATGCGTCACATACGGGGGGTTTAGGTGCGTATTGATGCAAAGTGGGAAAGTTGTAGCTTATGCTTCTCGTCAATTGAGACCGCACGAAGTGAACTACCCTACTCATGATTTGGAGTTAGAGTGGTGGTGTTTGCCTTAAAGATTTGGAGGCATTACCTTTATGGTGAAAAGTCTATCATCTATACGGATCACAAGAGTCTTAAGTATCTTCTTACTCAAAAGGAGTTAAACTTGAGACAACGGAGATGGGTGGAGCTGTTAAAGGACTATGATTTCTCTATTGAGTATCATCCTGAAAGGCTAATGTGGTGGCGGACGCATTAAGTCGTAAGGTGGTATCCGGTTTGAGAGCTATGTTTGCCCATTTGAGTTTGTATGAGGATGGTAGTTTGATAGCGGAACTTCAAGTGAAGCCTTTGTGGTTGGAACAAATTAAGGAAAAACAGATGTTAGATGAGAAGTTGAGACTTTTAATTCAGCAAGTGGAAAATGGTGAAATTGAGGATTTTGGAATAAATTCGAGGAAGGTGTATTGTGCTTTCGTGGAAGAGTTCAGTATGCCTAGGGACTCAGATCCGAGGCAAATGATTTTATGGGGCGCATAGTAGTAGTCCTTATGCTATGCATCCGGAGGAAATAAGATGTATCGGGATCTTCGTGAGCGGTTTTGGTGGCCTAGATTGAAGCGGAGATTTGAGAATTTGTGGGAAAATGCTTAACTTGTCGCAAGTGAAGGCGAGCATCAATTGCCGTCAGTCTTTTACAACCGATTAAGATTCCTCTTTGGAAATGGGAGCGGATAACAATGGATTTTGTTAGTGGGTTACCTTTAACGCCTACTAAGAAAAACTCGTTTGGGTAATTGTTGATCGTTTAACGAAGATCGCTCATTTTCTACCGGTTAGCATCGGACTACTCGTTCTGAAGTTGGCGAAGGCTGTATGTATCTGAAATCGTGAGGTTGCATGGGGTACCAGATCGATTATATCGGATCGGGATCCTAGGTTTACATCTCGATTTTGAAAGCTTTGCATGAAGCTTTGGGTACAAAGCTTAACTTCAAGACGGCTTTTCATCCTCGATCGGATGGTCGATCGGAGAGAGTGATTGATTCGGAAGACATGTTGGGGATGTGTAATCGACTTCAAAGGTAGTTGGGAGGATTTTCTACCATTAGCGAGAATTTGCGTACAACAACGATTACAGCCTAGCATTCGGATGGCACCCTACGAGGCATTGTATGGTCGTCGAGGTGTCGTTCTCCTATTTGTTGGACTGAGTTAGGCGATCGGCGGTTGTTAGGACACGAGATGATTTAAACGGAAGAAAAAGTGAAAGCTATTAGAGCACGGTTAAAGGAAGCTTGGATAGAGCGAAGTCGTATGCGGATCTCAAACGTAAGGATATCGAGTATGCCGTAGGAGATCAAGTCTTCTTGAAGGTCTCACCTTGGAAGAAGATATTGATTCGGGAAGAAGGGCAAATTGAGTCCTAGATACATTGGACCATATCGTGTGGTGAAACGAGTTGGTCCAGGTGGCCTATCAAATCGAATTACCTCGAACTGAGTCAAATTCATAATGTTTTCCATGTGTCCATGTTGAGGCGCTATAGATCGGATCCTTCGCACATAGTACCAGATAGAAGAAGTGGAGTTGAATTCGGATTTGTCTTTTGAGGAAGAACCGGTGGAAATCTTAGACCGAGACGTTAAGGTACTAAGAAAGAAGACGCTAGCCGTTGGTCAAAGTGTTATGGCGTAACCACGGAGTGGAGGAAGCTACGTGGGAGCCTGAGGATGCAATTCGACAACAATACCCTCACCTTTTTCAGCCAGGTAAATTTCGAGGACGAAATTTTCTTTTAGGGGTAGAGTTGTCACACCCTGAAAATTCGAGTAATTTATTTTCTTTGTGTGCTTTGAGTAATTATTCTAGAAAGTAAAATTTTCTGATTTATTTTCGTGGTTAGTATAATCCTGAAGAAGGATTTAAAATTTTATTAGATGGAATATTATTAATTTTGAGAAATTATTTATGGAAGTGGATTAAGTGGCTTTGACACATAAATTAATTTAAGTGTCAAAGTGATGCATAAGATGAGTTATTGGACAAGTGGTGATGGCGCATGAGCTTGTGCATGAGGTTGAAGGTTCGAATCCCATGTTTAGCATCTAGGTGAATTTTATTTTGAATTTTTATGCATCAATATAGCAAGTGTCGACCAAGAGCTTTTAAGGAAGGTGTTGACTTGTTATTTTTGGTTAAAATATCAATGGAATAAGGAAATGTTGAACTTAAGGAAAGGTATCAAGAGAATAAGGAAAATTTGAAGATATGAGGCATGAATCAAGGAAGTATTTTTGGAAACAATATCTTGGCCTAAAGACCATGTACTTGACGGCAATATGGCTATAGGGGGCGAATTTTGGTGATAGTTTTGGCTAGAGTTTTAGTTTTAGTTTTTGGTCATTTTTGTTTTGTGCAAGTTTTGCAAATTTTCTCAAACTCTCTCCCTTTGGCCGAATTTGTGCACTTGGTAAGCCTAGTTTCTTTTGACCATTTGGTCATTTTGTTCTACACTTTTGTGCCAATTTTGTGTTTTCTCTTTGTGCCAATTTTACCAAAACCTAAAGAGACCATTTTATTCTTTTTCTTTTCTCTCTACCATAGCCGAATATGCACCTATCTTAAAGCTCATCTTTTCTTTTCTTTTCTTCTATTCACTTTGAAATCAAAGCAACATCATCACCATCTTTCTCCTATTTTATTCTTTTCAATCGAAATTCTCTTTACCTACACTTTCATGGCCGAATATTTGAGGGTTTATAGCCGATTTTTATCTTCTCTTTTCTTTGAATCTTCATAGCCGAATCCTTCTTAAATCCATTCTATTCTCAAATCCTTTCTTTTCGACGTGGAATATAGGTAAGAGTTCTTTTCGCTTCGATTAGTTATTTGTGGTTAGTGCCGAATATTAATGTTGGCTTGAAGGCATTATTTGGATCGAAATAAACGTTTATTTTATTAACGTTTATTTTGTTAAACTTTAGTGCGATAACGGAAAGTTGGAATCAAGAAGTTGTGGGTGACAAAGCATAGGAATCGATTCTCGTGGTAAGGAAATCACATCTTTTAAACTTTAGAATTATTTCGATATCATTAGATTAATGTTCTTTGCCTTTAAAGACATTCAAAATAGGGAAGAAAAGGGCGGTATTTAGCCTTCGGAAGAAGGAGGTTCTATTATTCCCCCTAAGTACAAGCAAAGGGCTATTTGGGAATCCGGGATTTTCCACAGGTTGCGGACGTTCAACCGAGGAAAATCAATTGTTCAAGTCGTTCGTACTCGAACCATTATTTGTTCGTGGATTCGATTCGGTTAGCGAACCATCGATCGGAGAAAAATCGCAAGTAGAAGTCTTACGAAAATCCGAGGGTAAATTTCTAGATCGCTATATTTAGATCGGTTTTATTATAGATTATAGTGTTTTAATTAACACAATATGTATAGGTGTTGAAGAGCGGGAAAGTTTAGTTCTCTCCATAACCAGGTGTGTAAATTCACACTCATTTTCGGGTTAGATTTCTAATCATAAGTATTGCGATAAAATTGTGAAAATGGTAAATCCGGAAATTTTATAGTAATTGATACTTTTGTGAAAATGCATGCAAACGGTTAAAACCGAGAAATATGCGAAAAACTGTTAAATGGACCGATAATACTCTAGTTCGATAAATGGACCGATAATACTCTAGTTCGATAAATGGGCCGGTAATACTCTAGTTCGATAATTGGGCCAAAATACTCTAGTTCGATAAATTGGGCCAAAATACTCTAGTTCGATAAATTGGGCCAAAATGCTCTAGTTCGATAAATTGGGCCAAAATACTTTAGTTTTGAAAAACGGGCCAAAGCCCACTAAGCTGTTAAATGGGCAAATTACTAAATTATTTATTTATATGGGCCTAATGAAATGATTAATGATAAACCCACCGATGTTATGGATTAATTGAAAATCTGTTATATGATTATATTTTGTTATACACGCATAATTGCATGGGTGGGATATATGAAGAGAAGAATGGCGATTGCCAAATATCTAGTTCGGTGGCTCGCCACAAATTCGCTCAATGCCTCTAGTTGGTGGCTCGCCACAAATCGCTTAATGCCTCTAGTTCGGTGACAATGTCACAATCTAGTTCGGTAGTGCACTACAAAATTATTTAAGGGCTTTAAGCCCATGTTTGGTGTGTTTGGCGGGGTGGGTTGACTTGATCCCCACAGGTGTGTTGGTTGGTACGGGGGTGATAGCGGATGGATACTAGGTTGGTTTGGGAAATTCATTTTACATGCATTTTTTTTATGTTATTTTATGATGTATGGTTGAATTCTGTAAATGGGCTCAAGCCCAGCATGATATCTTGACGATCTGGCCCAAAAATGGTGGTAAGTGAGTTGCACACTGAGTTCTTTGTAACTCACCCAAATTTTTTATTAACCATTTCAGGTAATGGAAATTGACGTGGACTTGGGCCGGAGATGACTTGGTGGAGGCCATACTACGAACTTGGGTTTTATGAACTATGACTTTATTTAAGTTTTTATTTTAATTACTATTATTGGTTTGATGTAATAAGGCCTCTAAGTATGTTTTATGGATTTTATTGTATGGATGGTTTAAATTTTATTTCTAAACTCTTAATATGGTTTTATCTTATATATACTAAGTTTTCTTAAGAACATTGGTTTTATAACAAAATTTTTGGACACTATAAATTATTTTAAATTTCTTCAAAGTTTATTATCTTAAGATTTTGACAATTATATTTTGACGTTAAGTTTTCAAACAATTATTTTTCTTGAAACACCAAAATTTCAAATCCTCGTACTAAATTTTTATTAAACTCGATTTTCAAAAGTTTTTGTAGCATTAATTTATCGTAAATCTTGAAAAGAAACGAAAATATGTTTGGTGTGACAAACCAAATCTCGTCTAAACGCATAGACCGGGTTTGGGGTGTTACATAGGGTTAATATTTTAGGGTTTAGGGTTTAGGATTTAAGAGTAAGGGTTACGTTAGGGGTTAGGCTAGGTTTATAGTTTAGTTTTTATTATTTTAGAGTTATGGAGTTTTGGGTTTAGTGCTTAAACCATATCAAATAATAAAGTTAGAGTCCTAGTGTTTAGGGATTTAGGTATTAGGGATTTTGATAAAATAGATAAAAAACATATTATTGAGAGGGTTTATGTAAGCAATTAGATTATTTCTTTAATTACTTCTGTAATGTAATATATATATGAGTTAAGGTGTATAATTTAGGGTTTTAGTATTTAGGTATGAGAAATTAAATTATAAAACTGTACAAATTAAACATATTGTTAGAAACAAAACAAAATTAATTTAAAGGAATCTAATTAATAATTAAACTAAAAAAATTTATTAATATTGAAGGTATTAGCGGAGTTTTTGAGCAAAAACGCTGCAAACACATTACTAAACAAAACAACGCCGTTTACTTGGGGCTTTAACGGCGCTAGACATAAAAACGCCGCAAATGAGTAGTATTAGTGGTGTTTTTTTTTGGAAAACGTCGCAAAAAAAAAAACCATTGAAATGACATCGTTTATTAGGGGATTTTAGTCGCGCTTTTTAAAAACGCCACAAAGGGCAATTTTTTTAATAAAACGTCACCCTTTTTTCTTTCGCTATTTTGTTTATGTCGTTTTAACAAAACGAGCCATGCTACAAAATCCCTAATTTCTCTAATTTCTCCCCCCCAAAACAGTAGAAGGAATCCCCCCAAAACCCGATTAAGAAGAAACCCATCTCTCCATCTCTCCATCTGCTCTTATTTGGTTATTGCTTCTACCTTAAGCTGTTGTTGGAATAATTTTGTGGGTCTCCTCCGTTTATATTGCTGTCAAAGTCCTCCTACCCCAATTTGATTTGTTTGATTTTGTATTTAATTTCATTAATTGCTTTTGGAATGAAATAGTTTGATTAATTGATGTGTTTTCTGGATGATTCTGTATGCAGAGGTTTAGGTCCTTGTGTTTTTTGAATGTAAAGTGCCAACAACATTTTTATACGGGACTTAAGATTGGATGAACTATCAAGGAGCCCAAGACACTACTAAGGTAGGACGGTACTTTATTATTATTATTATTAATTTTTTTACAATTACGGTCTCAATGTCTAAGCGTGTAAATATATGAATGAAAGGAGGAAGACTTTTTGAGGTGCGGATGATCTAATTTATTCACCCACTAATTTATTCATATGGTTTAGCTCATTGCTTGGAATCAAGAAACCTGATAACATTGATAGTCAAATTGAAATTTGTGGTTTACTGATCAAATTGTGATCGAACTGATCTTTGTCATTATCTTTATGAACCAAAGATAGATTTACCTCTGTACTTTTAACTCCATATTGAAATTTGTGGTTTTACTTTTATTTGATTGGATTCTAAAACAACTAATCTATTATTTTTTTAAAATGTAGGAGTTGTTGTTTTCTTATTTGTCTTCTGGAATTTCAAGAGAGTGTATATGATAAATTAGCTTTCAGCCTTCAGATGTTTGCTTAGTTGATGAAACAAGTGCATCTTCCACAAGCTTTTTGTGTTTCAGTTTTCCAAGCAGCCGGTAATGGTCGCTTTGTTACTTATATTTACTCAATAATACTCGCATTCTCAACTGCACCTACACTACTAGTTGCTGAAATATCATGAAATAAAGATGAGAATGTAGTGCACATTTTATATTCTTAGAATAATACATAAATAAAGCAGTACTAGAACCGGTTTAGTCTTCGACTCTATAGGCCTTCTATAGTTAGAACGTAAGTATGCTCAAAACTGGTTTAATACATGGAAAAACCTAGAAAATCTAACCCGAGACATTGTTTAATGTTATTGTTTGTTCTTTTGGAGTTTATGAAATATAAGCTAATTTCATTCTAATTCAAATGCCTCCTTTGCAGGTTTTATATAGTAACTGAAGCTTAAGTTCTAAAGGATTGATAAAAAACTGTAATTACATGGTAAGTATCAAACACATTGAACTGTTGAATAATGATTTTACACCATTTTACACCTTTTAATTTATCAACTGATTCATACCAATTGCTATCCCAATGAGGTTTTTCCTATATATTCTAAAATAATTATTATTTAAAACTTACATAAGTAATTTAATAAGTAATTTAAAACTTACATAAGTAATTTAAACTGTGGGTGAAATACAAAAGAGAAGATTTGGCATTTCTTATATTCTCTACTTCTAATTTTACTAGATATCATATTCAACTATCATTCACTCTCCATAGATCTATTGTTGCTGAAGGTGTGAAAACAAATGGAGAGGGTCTCCATCCTTTTTAAAATATTTTTACAAGCTCCCCGTGTATTATTTTTAAAATTTAAGGTATGGTACGATATAAAAAATAACATAAACAAAATATAAAAGTTAATTGTTAAAATATGTTATAAATTTTTTATATTTTAAATTTAATTCTTATACTTTTTTTGTTAAATTTAAAAATGTAAAAATTACATTTCTGATTAACTTTAATTTAATAATGACTAACATCATACATACAATATGATATAAAATGATAAAACAAAGTTGAATTTTGCAAGTTAAGATAAGAGATTAACATAAATTTTATATTTTAATAAATATTTTAACATAAATTTCATATTTTAATAAATATTTGCAAGTTAAGATTAACATATTTTAATACAAACCTGTCACTACATATATTATATATTATATTAAAGAATTTGTTTTTTTTTTTTACTTTATCTTCCCTAATAAAAACCTATGGTGTAATGATTTAATTAATCTCCTCACAAAAGTACTGAGCTAATAATAGCAATAGCTTTTCAATAAAATGAATTTAATTGTATTTATTTTTAATAAATGTTTTATAACATAAAAAAAAACAATTTTTTTAAGAATACTTACATTTATATGGCTTTTTGGTTTATTACTAATTACTAATTTTTTATATTAATACTGTTTAATTTTAATATTTAATAATTTCAATGATTTCCAAAATGGTTTTATTATAAAAAATAAATTATTTTTTTCAATATTTTCAGCCAACCTCAAATGAAAAACTAAAACCAATTAATATTAAAAAAAAAAACTACAATG
Organism: Gossypium bickii; assembly: GCA_025503065.1. Taxonomy (NCBI): domain Eukaryota; kingdom Viridiplantae; phylum Streptophyta; class Magnoliopsida; order Malvales; family Malvaceae; genus Gossypium; species Gossypium bickii. Next base: position 63,100,269 of record CP106710.1, on the reverse strand, counting down.
TAATGCATGCCATATATATTCACACCTCAACTGATTCTCGATTTGAAATTTTAATTTACCTTACATAATACATAATACATAACTTACATAAAATTATTTAACTTACATAGCTTTCATCAAATTATTTAACTTACATAATAAATAACTTACATAATACTTGTATAGATAAAAAAAAAAGATTCAAAATATATAGGCAGGAAACCTGACGAGTTGCCTTATATCTCACTGTTAGATATAATGGATCCTCCCTAGGTGTAACAATGCCACATATGATGAATCTTAAAGAATACATAACTTACTTAATTTTAAGATCAAATTTCATAACTTACATAAGTTTAAGATCAAATTTCATAACTTACATAATTTTAAGATCAAACTTCATAACTTACATAATTTACATAACTTACATAGTATTCAGTTATATATATATGATCATATCATTACTTACATAAATTATAAATTAACAATTTAGCCGTGTAATTTATTGTCAACTTTAGACTTCAACAACTACGAAATAGATAGGACTTGGATGAAATTGTCAAGGGTAAGCAACGGCTATCGAAATGGAGTAGAAACTTTTCTCAATTTCGCATTTCAAAATGCAAGCCAAGAGAATATGATTCTTTGCCCGTGTAAGAAGTGTTGCAATATCAATTGGCATTATCGTGAAGTTGTCTACGAACATCTAGTTGTTAAAAAATGTCTGTGAGAACATCATTGGGACTATTTTGAATGTCGACAGAAAATCGAAAGACAATATTCAGAGTCGACTTGATTTAGTCCACATGGGAATTCGGCATGAGCTTCATCCCTAAGCACTTCCGAATATGAAATATTGGTTGCCGCCTGCTATTTATTCAATGTCGAAGACGGAGAAAGAAGTGTTTTGCATGGTGTTGAAGGATATAAAGGTCCCAGATGCGTATGCATCAAATATATCTCGATGTGTGAGTCTTAAAGATCGAAGACTATATGGCTTAAAATTGCATGACCATCACATCTTGATGCAAGAATTACTGCCAGTTGCACTGCGGTGTTGTATTTCGAAAAAGGTGACGTCTTGTGTAATTGAACTGTCCAATATAATGAAAGGCATTTCTGGCAAAGTTTTGGATGTTCAAGAACTTGAGACACTACAAGATCAAGCCGCACTGACTTTATGCAATCTGGAGAAGATCTTCCCGCCTTCCTTCTTCACAATTATGGTGCACTTGTTAATTCATCTCCCTTGTGAAGCAATACTTGGTGGACCCATTTTCTATCAATGGATGTATCCCATTGAAAGGTCTTAATTTACTTGTAAATTATTCCTTCATTCACCTAAATGGCTTTAGTTGCAACTTTTGATAATGTTCTATACCGTGTTTAGGTTCCTATCCAAATTAAAGTCCTACTGCCGCAATAAACGTTACCTGGAAGGATCAATTGCCGAAGGCTACTTGGCAGAGGAATGTATGACTTTTTGTTCAAGGTATTTGGAAGATGTTGAAACAAGAATGAACAGACCAAATAGAAATGCTGGGCTCACAGATCATAACTTGGCCGAAACTTATTTATTTCAAAGTTTCGGAGAACCAATCGGCAAAGTTGAAATTGCAGAATTAGATGATAGATCGTGGGTCCAAGCACATCGATATGTTCTTTTTCATCGTGAGTCAATGGAACCATTACGCAAGTAAGTTCTAGAGTTTGATAAATATTCATCAATTATAATTTGTCTATCTTCTAACAAAATAAACCTTTTTTTTAACGTACTGAGTATAAACAAATAATGAGAGCTCGTTCACAGTCTCGAAGATTACAACAACGAGAAATTAATAAGTTGTTCACAGAATCATTTCATGAATGGTTAAGCCAAACGGTATGCAATTGAAGTTTTCATTGTCAAGTAATAATGTTTTCTCATAACATTTATAATTACTCAATTTACTTTTGATTCAATAGGTTTGGAGTCGGAATGAAGTAAATGACGAAGTTAAATGACTATCACAAGGTCCAAATAGAATAGTGAAAAGATATAGTGCTTCCTCATCAACAGATTCAGATTTCATACAAAGTATCGCGAGAGATTGATAAGTTGTTCACGGTCTCGAAGATTACAACAACGAGATATTAATAAGTTGTTCACAGAATCATTTCATGAATGGTTAAGCCAAACGGTATGCAATTGAAGTTTTCATTGTCGAGTAATAATGTTTTCTCATAACATTTATAATTACTCAATTTACTTTTGATTCAATAGGTTTGGAGTCGGAATGAAGTAAATGACGAAGTTAAATGACTATCACAAGGTCCAAATAGAATAGTGAAAAGATATAGTGCCTTCCTCATCAACAGATTCAGATTTCATACAAAGTATCGCGAGAGATTGAGGAGAACCCAAAATTGTGGAATTGTTGTTAATTCTTCAATTACAAGTTATGCTAGTGCTAGAGACAATAATCCTGTCGAGGGGAATGTGGAGTATTACGAACTTCTTACAGACATAATTGAGTTGGATTATTATGGCAGATGGAAAGTTGTCTTATTTCGAGGAGATTGGGCTGATGTGAATACGGCTCGCGGAATTAAAAACGATCAATATGGTTTTACAATGGTGAATTTTTCTCGACTGATTCACACTGGAGAACAATTGATGGATGAGCCCTATGTATTTTCTTCTCAAGTGAAACAAGTTTTTTTACTTAAAAGATCCAACTATTGAGGGTTGGTACGTTGTACTCCGGAACACCCCTAGAGACTTGTTTGACATGGGCAATGGAAGTAGAGATGACATAGTTAAAAGATCAGAAACTTTGCCTTTTCCAGAATAAAACTTAAATGAAAATATCCCTAGTACTAGTTAACAATTTCAATGTGTTCGTCAGGATGAGGACGAAGATATTTATGAAATATGATGTAGTAAGATTTTACGATTTATTATTTATATGTAATATTATAATTTTAATGTTGGTTATGTTATATAATTTAACTATTTTAAATGTACTATTATTGTTGTTATTTGTTACTAAAATTTTGAACTATTTTATGTGTATTGTAGGAAAAATGCCTAGAAGACGATTACGAGTTTTAAGTATTGTCTACAATACTCCAAATTCAGAAGAAGAAAGTAGTGAAGAGCAAACAATTGTTGGATCTTCTACTCTGCCGGACATAGATGACGAGGTTGCAGAATTTCAAAGTAATGTTAAGTTTATTTTACATGCATGCTGAGTTTTATTATTGATTCATTTTTCAATTTTAATATAATAATCTATCATTTTTTAGCTGAAGGTGGTGGGACGCGCAGAGGTCAGGGACGTACATTGCTTAAAGATTTATACGACTTAGAGCCTGTCGAGCGTGTTAAAGTAATGAGAAACAATCATGGCCAGCCTGTTGGATCTGAAGCTCGACTGTTTGCAGGCTATTTGGGCATTATAGCACGAAATGCCAATATGTTGCCCATTAACTACGAATTATGGCATTGCATGCTTGATGCCAACAAAAATCAGGCTCTCGATAATATTAAGGTAACAAAACGTGAATGTAATTTATAATACTTTGATTTAACTTTCATTTATATTAACTTTTTAAACTTTTTTTGTTCAGGAGAGATTTGCTTTAGAGCTATCCGATGACTATGTTAAGAAGACATTGGGTAAAAAATAGGGAGACAATAAAAGCACGTTGAAAAAATAATATTTTAAGAAATACATAAGCCTCGATGAAAAATTAAGAAATGTCCCACCGGGAATGTTGAGGGACCAATGGGAAGATCAGGTTAGATTCTGGAATTTAAAGAAAGGAGAGGTATTACATACTTCTAAAGTCTTATAAATTTTTCGGTTTATCGTATTTACTATATACATAATTCAAATTCCATTATGTAGGACCGTGAGTGAGTTGGAACAAGCAGCAGACAGAAACAAAAGTTCACGCACACGGCAGGTTCCAAAAGTTTTGCTTGTGTAGCTGAGACCGAGGTATTATAAGTTATTAATTCTGTCAAATATTGAATTTATACTATTAAATTATATTTTTCTGCTACAATATTGGAAGCTTCGTCTGGTCAAAAAGTTGGACGCCTTTAGCTTTTTGACATTACGCATATGAAGAAGGATGGATCTCCGATGACATCCGAAGCTGCAGAAATTATGGTATATTTACTTTATAAAATTTGATTTATTATAAATATTTCTAATGCTTAATTATAATAGTTTAATTCATCGTTTGTAGTTTTAAATTTATAATGTTAAGTTATGTTGTATTCCTTCTTATTATATATTTTGTTTCTAACTCTTTCATTGATTTAATAGGATAAAATAAAGGAGAAGAAGGCGGAGTATGAAGCGGCTGCTTTGACTGATAGTTCTGTTAATCTTGAGGAGATTGATAACAGAATTATTACCGATGTTTTGGGTCCTGAAAGGTACGACTGCTTCGACTGATAGTTCTGTTAATCTTGAGTATATTTATAATAGAATTATCACTAATGTTTTTGGTTTTGCAAGGTATGGTCGGGTTCGATTTCAAGGATCTGGCGTTACCCCGACCCAATATTTTGGATCCGGCTAGCAGCAATACATGCCTTCTGGGGGTCAATCTCGTGCTGAAGTTTAGAGGCTAAAAGACCAGATAGCTCAGATGCAAGAGAGCACGGTTGAGCAGGGGCAGCAAATTGTTGATGTTCAAAGAAAATATGAAAAACTCCAGCAACAACTTAGAGCGGATGCGGAAGCGGCAGCAGCGAGGGAAGCAGCGGCAGCAGCGAGGGAGGTAGAGGCAGCATATGATACAGATGTTTCAGCAGTCGCAGAAGCCGTCATCTTAAACATTTAGTTTCTCGTTGTCAGATTATTTTAACATTATTGTAACAATATTTTCATTCATTTAATTTATTGAATTTCAAGTATCATTTAGAATTAATGCATTTAGTGTGATTTTTATGCTAAATTTGCTGTTTTGGGTTTGAATTATATGCTATATTTACTGTTATTGGTTGATTTTAGTGCAGGAGGGGTATAATATTGAACAAATTGTATAATGCAAATCTGTACAAATTAGTGGCGTTTGTGAAAAAAGCGCCACTAAAAGTCATGACCTTTAGCGGCGTTTGTGGGACAAGCGCTGCTAAAAGTCATGACCTTTAGCTGGGTTTATGGGGAAAGCGCCGCGAAAAGGTGTGACCTTTAGCGGCGTTTGTGGGGAAAGCACCGCGAAAAGTTGTGACCTTTAGCGGCATTGTGGGAAAAGCGCCGCGAAAAGTCGTGACCTTTAGTAGCGTTTGTGAGAAAAGCGCCGCTAAAAGTCAAGACCTTTAGCGGCGTTTGTGGGGAAAGCGCCGCTAAAAGTCATGACCTTTAGTGGCGTTTTTTTCTCAAAAACGCTGCTAAAGTTTACGGCGTTTGATTTAGCGGTGTTTTTCCGCTAAAGGCAAAAAAAAAATGCCGCTAAAAGTCTGTTTTGCTGTAGTGATGTGACCTAGTTACATATGAAATTATTATCCCGTAGCTTTCTTGCACACATGGTAAAAGTCCCTTATCATCCATGTGGCCTAGCTACAAATCAAATTTTGCCATCTAGTAGCTTTCTTGTAACACCCCAAACCCGGCCCAAACGCCACGACCAGATCTGGTATGTTACGGCTTAAAGTTTAAAAACTTCACTTTGGAAGGATTTGAAATCTCGGTTGATTTGTAGAAGTATTCGTTAAATAAGTGTTATTTCAAGAAAACCTTTGTAATATTTTTTTATTTCTTCTATAAATTATTTCTTTTTATAAATAAAACTTCAAACATACATTTATAAATGCAAACATCATCAAATATAAATCAAAACACTAGGCTAGGGAGGCCTTATTACAAAAATTGTCCCAAATTCAAGCTTAAAGACAAACCGGAAATAGTTTAAGAAATTAAATGGCATGGTGGCCCCTGGAGTTCTCCTCGGCTCCCATGTCCACTATCTACCGCTCATCTGAAAAGTCAGGAAAATAAAAGGGTGAGTCACCAAGACTCAGTGTATAAATCCCGAAACACACAACGACCTGAGGTCCACAAACACATTATGGGCCTTGGCACATACATTATGGCAACAAACATACATACATATTAAATGATGGTAAATGGCCTAACCCATCCTAAAAGTCCATTCTCTACACACCAACCCGTACCAACCATCACACCTCAGGGATTTCTACAATCAACCCACCAACCGCTACACACCATATCGACAGCCGTACTGCCTATTCCTATTAATCCGAAATCATTTAAATGTGACTTTGCCACCAATCACTATGTGACCTAACATTTGAATTCGTGGTTTAACCACCGATCACCAAGTGACCTATCATGCTCTTCCCCTTCATTATCATACTCCCACCCCATGCATACGCACATGAAAAATTAAGAACGTCTTACCATCTTTAAGAAACAGACATCTATATATATATATCGATACACATAGAGAGATTTCTATGATTACATTCATGGCATCCTTTGTCTAACCCTTTTCGAGTTTTATGACTGTCCATACAGCCACTTTTCGGCTTTTAGCCCATAACATACATTTAGTACGAATTAGTATACAGCCTTTTTCCGGCTTCTAGCCCATAATATTTATTTAGTACAGAGTATTTGGTGTGTTGGGGATCTACACACCTATTTACCGATAAAATGATACTTTCTATGTCGACGTTGTCCGTAGCCGACACAACTGCTATCTGCCTAAGGTGTTGTTCAGAAGCCGGTCCACAACCCGATGGCCAATCTCGAAAAGCAAACACGGTGCGTTTCTTGAACTTTGGGGCTGGGACTACAGATCCAACCCCTTCCTTTAATTTCCTGACATTCGAGTCCATGAGTGATCTTGGTTAGAAGATACTATGATGATTGCTTAATGCAACATTAGGTTAAGGCACGAATAATGAAAAAGAACCCGATAAAACAACGTAGGAAGAATTGAACCCTTACCTTGAAATCTCAAAAAAGATAAACCTTAGAGACTAGCGGTTTCCAGCATTTAGATCTAAGAGATCTTCTTCAATTCCTGAGGGTCACCCAACAAGTAAACACAAGAATCAACCATTCATTAGTCTTTTGGCTTCGCCTTCCAAAACCGAGAAAAAGAGAAGAGTAGAGGAAAATCGTCACTTACCCCACACAGAGAGTTTCAGCAACTTCTAAAAGATTCCGGCTTCATGGAGAAATCGGCACAAGAGGAAAAGAATGGAAAAGAGAGTGGAGTGAGAGATTTCGGCTTCTGAAGAAATCCAAAAGGAAAGATTGCAGAGAATGGCTGAGGGTTTCGGCATAGAGAATGAGAGAAAAACTTTAAAAGAATGGGGTTCAAATGCCAAAATTGAAGACATACCCCCCTATTTATAGAGAATTTCGGCACTTACCTATCAAAAACCGAAAGTGCCCTTCCTACTAACTAACAACTAATCAAATAACAGGGGAAATTTTGGCACCCTATGGCATATTGAAACCGATTTCTTTCCCCTTCCAAGAGATAGAAATTCGGCCAACACTGCACTCAGCAGATAAATCCTATCTTTTCTCCTGTATCTTAATCTATTCACACCTTCAGAAAAAGCCTAGATAACACTACCTCTTCCTTCCTTTATCAACTCATTATCCCCATTATTCATGTCATTTAATCCACCTATTCTCTAGCCCCATCGCTGTCCCAACTAGCTTCCCTTTAATTGCCGAAAATGGCCCAAATACATGGGCTACATGCGGCCAACACTTGGGCCCTATCCATCTACTAGTGACGCCACCCTCTAGCTCCTTTGCAGCGCCACCTAACATTAGGCCACAAGCCCACTTTGGTATTTTAAACATAGATACCACCTTTTAAACCTATAGTGCCCAAACAGGGAATTTAACCAAGGCCTCAGCCCAAACCTGAGCCCAATTTGAGCCCTTAACACTTAAATTAACACATTAAACATATCCACCTACTAAACATATAAGCCCATTAATTCAAGATGTTATAGGTCTACCCCTTTAAAGAAATTTCAACCTAGAAATTACCTGGTACAAATAGATGTGGGTACTGCTACCGCATCGCTTCCTCTGGTTCCCAAGTAGCCTCTTCAGAACTATGATTCTGCCATAGAACTTTAACCAGTGGAACCATCTTTCTTCGCAACACTTTGACATCACGACCTAAGATTTCCACTGGTTCCTCTTCAAATGATAGGTCAGGTCTTACCTCGATTTCCTCTACTGGCACCACATGAGATGGATCCGAACGATATCGTCTCAGCATAGAGACATGGAACACATTCTGAATCTGACTTAACTCTGAAGGTAGTTCAAGCTAATAGGCCACCAGTCCTACTCGTTTCAACACCCGATATGGTCCGATAAATCTGGGACTTAATTTACCCTTTCATCCAAACCTTAATACTTTCTTCCATGGCGACACCTTCAAGAACACCTTGTCACCCACTGCAAATTCTATGTCCTTATGCTTTAGACCAGCATAAGACTTCTATCTATTTGACGCTTCCTTTAGTCAAGCCCAAATTGACTCAACCTTCTCCTCGGTCTCGGTAACCAACTCTGGACCCAACATCTGACGTTCCCCTAATTCCATCCAACAGGTAGGTGTACGACACCTCTGCCCGTACAATGCTTCATAGGGCACCATCTGAATACTTGACTAGTAGCTATGGTTGTACACAAACTCTGCCAACGGTAAGAACTCTTCCCAACTACCCCTGAAATCAATAACACAACCTCTTAACATGTCCTCCAAGATCTGAATTACTCGTTTAGACTGTCCATCGGTCTGAGGATGAAATGCTGTACTGAAATCCAACTTCGTACCTAATGCTTGATGCAACGCCTTCCAAAATCGTGAGGTGAACCTAGGGTCCCTGTCTGATATGATTGATACTGGTACTCCATGTAACCTCACTACCTCCGCTATGTATAGCTTAGCCAATTTCTGCAAAGAATAATCAACCCGTACTGGTATGAAATGAGCAGACTTTGTCAAGCGATCAACAATCACCCAAACCGAATCTTTCTTAGTAGGTGTGAGGGGTAGCCCACTAACAAAGTCCATTGTGATCCTTTCCTACTTCCACTGTGGAATCTTCACCGGCTGCAACAACCCTAATGGTAACTCATGTTCCGCCTTTACCTGCTGACAGGTCAAACACTTCTCCACAAATTCGGTCACCTTTCGTTTCAGGCCCAGCCACCAGAACTATTCTCGCAAATCCCGATACATCTTACTCCCTCCAGGGTGTATAGTGTATGGGCTACTATGCGCTTCTAGCAAAATCTTATGCGTCAACTCAGGATCTTTCGGCATGCACACTCTCCCTTGAAAACATAATAGCCCTTCCGCATTCACACTAAATTCTGTTGATCCCTCACTTGATCCTACCGGAAACTTCCCCTTTAGTAACCCATCAGTCAGCTGCTTCTCCTTAACCTGACTGACCCACGAGGGTTTCACTTGAAGTTCAGCTAATAAACTCCCATCATCATATAGACTAAGGTGAGCAAACATTGCTCTCAAGTCAGAGATTACTTTACGACTTAGAGCATCTGCCACCATGTTGGCTTTACCCGGATGGTACTTGATCGAGCAGTCATAATCCTTTAACAACTCGATCCACCTCCTTTGCCTTAGATTCAACTCCTTCTGAGTCAAAAGGTATTTTAAGCTCCTACGATCGGTGTAAATGACAGATTTTTCCCCGTACAGATAATGCCTCCAGATCTTCAAGGCAAAAACCACTGCCACCAGTTCCAAATCATGGGTGGGGTAATTTGCTTCGTGTGGTCTTAACTGCTAAGATGCGTACGCAACAACCTTCCCATCTTGCATCAACATGCAACCTAGCCCCTTGTGTAAAGCATTACAGTAAATCACAAACTCCTTCCCAGCCTCTGGCTGAACAAATACCGGAGCCTCCGTTAAAATCCTTTTTAACTTCTCAAAACTTTCTTGCTGCTTATTAGACTAAACAAACGGAACCCCTTTCCTTAACAACTTAGACAATGGTGCCGCAATTAAAGAAAATCCTTCAACAAACCTTTGGTAGTACCCGACCAAACCAAGGAAACTCTGAATTTCTGCTACCGTTTTGGGCGACCTCCAATCCAACACTACTTCAATTTTCTGAGGGTCAACCCTAATCCCTTCTGTCGACACAACATGTCCTAGGAAGGAAACTTCCCTTGGCCAAAATTTGCACTTATTGAATTTGGCATATAGCTGCTTCTCCCTCAGAATATGCAGGACTACCCAAAGATGTGTGTCATGCTCCTCCTCTGATTTCGAACAAACTAGGATGTCATCTATAAATACCCAGACAAACCGATCTAAGTAGGGTTGGAACACTCGGTTCATCATACCCATAAACGCTGCTGGTGTGTTAGTCAGCTCAAACGGCATTACCATGAATTCGTAGTGACCATAGCGGGTCCTAAAAGCTGTCTTATGAATATCTGCCTCCTTGACCTTAAGCTGATGGTACCCTGACCTCAGATCTATCTTCGAAAAGACTGAGGCCCCCTTCAACTGATCGAACAAGTCATCGATCCTCGGTAACGGGTATTTGTTCTTGATTGTTAACTTATTCAACTGGCGATAGTCAATGCACATATGCATTGATCCATCCTTCTTCTTAACAAATAACACCGGCGCTCCCCAAGGTGACACACTTGGTCGAATAAACCCTCTATCCAGCAACTCCTGAATCTGCGCTTTCAATTCCACCAACTCTTTTGGCACCATTCTATATGGAGCAATAGAGACTGGCGCTGTTCCCGGAAGAAGATCGATACCGAACTCCACTTCACGATCCGGGGGTAATCCTAGAAGCTCTTCTAGGAAAACATCAGGAAATTCCTTCACCGTCCTGACATCCCCGACAGTTAGTTCCTTGGCTTCCAGAGCCCAAATAAACATTAGAATTGCCTCGGATCCTTTTTCTCACCATCCTTTCTGCTCTTAAGGCAGACACCACATTTGACAAACGGTTCCCCCTTTCACCTATCACCAACACTTCGCCACCTTCGGGAGTTTTTAACACTACACGCTTGGCTGCACAATCCAAATTTGCTTGATACTTCACTAACGAATCCATTCCTAAGATCAAATCGAACTCCCCAAACGACAGTTCGATCAGATCAGCCCGAAAAGCTACCCCTTGAACTTCTAGGGGTACATCCTTATATAGTTTGTTCACCACTAAAGTTTGTCCTAAAGGGCTTGCTACAGTCATCTCCCTAGAGGAAATCTCAGAATCTACGCTTAAAGTTCCAGACACCTTACTAGCAACATCGGAATGCGTCGACCCAATGTCAATCAATATAGTGTAAGCAAACCAAAAATTAAAATCGTACCGGTTATGACATCCGATGCATCAGCCTCCTCTTCATGTCTGGCAGCATAGACTAACCCTGGTGGTCCCGCCTCAGTGTTTCCTGCCCCTTGGCCTGGCCGGACCACGACCTCTCTCTGGCTGCTGACCTCCTTTTCCCAGTTGTGCATTCCCTTGACCTGTTGGCCCTTTACTACCCCGTTGTTGCGGATAGTTTCTAACTTGATGGTCCGTAGATCCACACCTAAAGCACTTCCCACTGCCCGCCCAACACTTACTTACATGGAATTTACCACATTGGCCACACTTCTGTGTCTGACCAGCAGTAGCAGGTCTCTCATCCCGTCTCAGTCCATCTGACCTAGGCCTTTTCTGAGTACGGCCAGTTGCCTCTGACGATCCAAAATTTCTCTTACCTCCACTCCTATCTCTATCCCGATTCAGTTTCTTTGTCCCTTTCACCTCCTCAGCTATCTTAGCTTTCTCCACAAGGACAGCAAATTCCCTTTCTCGCTGTGGGGCTATCAACACACGCAGATCGTCTCTCAGACCATCCTAAAAACAAACGCATCGTTCATGCTCCGTGGCCATCATTCCCTGAGCATAACGGCTAAGGCGTAGAAATACCGCTTCATACGCAGCCACCGACCTACTTCCCTGAACTAGATTTAAAAATGCTCTACGCTGCGTACCCACATAACTTGTCCCGATGTACTTACTTTGAAACACTATTTTGAAGAAATCCCAGATGATACGGTCAGTCACCAAACCATCCTTAACCGTAAGCCACTATTGATAAGTTTCGTCCCGTAGGAGAGATACAACCCCTTTCAGTTTTTCCTCTTCCGAAAAATCCAAATCGTCCATTATGCATTCAACCGCCTCTAACCAATACTCAGCTGTACTCGGGGCTATACCGGAAATTTCCCTAAACACTTCTGCCCCATTAGCTCTAAGTCACTCCGACACGGATTTCCGGGCTCCTGTGCCCATGCATGCCTGCCCCATCATCTCCGGCCGTCTGATCCTAAAATTCCTCCTCTACAGCCGGTGGTACCGGCATCTCGTTTCCAAATCCATGGCCAGATCCCACTGGTTCTGACACCGTCATCCTACCCCTACCACGGCTACGCGAGGGATGTCCTCGACCCCTTGTACTCATTCTACCGATTCGCATTTATCTAATTAGAAATTTTATGAATTATTAATTTCTTTCACTAATTAACCACGAAAAATCTTATAGAAAGTAGTTTTAAGAGTAGTTCTTTCGAATTCGAAATTGTATCTACGGGTTTCAATCTCAAGTCTGTAGCTCCTAGTTCTGGGAACCACATATATTCAACCATCATACATTCTAACAGAACATTACATACATGCATCAATCATACTAGTAACATCCATAGCCTTACCTTCATCACATAAGGGTATTTGCGTCATTTCACTACCCAGGGGTATTTTTGTAATTTTATCCTACAAGGCTATTTTCGTAATAATTTTTTTTCAAAATAGGGTATATTGGTGTTTTTACAAAATAGGGGTATTTTGGTATATATATATATTTCTAAAGCAGGGTATTTTGGAAAATTTAACATTTTTTTATGAATGAGGGTATTTTGGTAATTTCACACATTCTGATAATTTCGTAAACCGGGTACTTCTGTAAACCTAGGGGTTTTCGGGTAATTTCACAAATTTTGGTAGTTTTACAATTCTGGGGTATTCTGGGGAATTTTCACGAATCAAGTGTATTTCAGAAATTTTCAAAACTTGGGGGTATTTTGGTTGCGAAATAGTGTGGCTGGTCCCTTTCGGGTTTTAATTATAAATTTTGGCCCGTCAACAAGTCCTCATGGCTAAGGTGAACATCACTCACGCACTGTAGGATTTCCAAACAAGAGGAGGTGAGTCACTAGGGATCGCTTAAGTACCAAGCTCTCCCCGAATCCAATCCTAGACATGCGTATGCCTGTTGCCACACCCTAAGCCAGTGATTTGTTCACGGGTTTGTTTGGATAGATTAAGTCTTATGAATTTAAAGAATTGTTCGAACTAAGCCTAAAGTCCATCAATGCCTAACATCCTAGTCTACGTCCATCAAGCCCATCAAGCCCGATCATGCATATCATATCAAAAGTTAGAATACCTACCTACGTGGATCGGGTGCCGGTAGACTCGAAGGCCATATCTTCCTCCTAGACATTTTTCTTAAATTCATATCAAATTTTCAAAACACTACTAGACCCATTTCACAGCTCAAGTTTTGAACCGGGCTCTGATACCAAAATGTAACACCCCAAACCCGGCCCAAATGCTACGACTGGATCTGGTATGTTATGGCTTAAAGTTTAAAAACTTCGCTTTGAAAGGATTTGAAATCTCGGTTGATTTGTAGAAGTATTCGTTAAATAAGTGTTATTTGAAGAAAACCTTTGTAATATTTTTTTATTTCTTCTATACAAATTACTTGTTTGAAAATCCCATTTTTATTTCTTTTTATAAATAAAATTTCGAACATACATTTATAAATGCAAACATTATCAAAATATAAATCAAAACACTAAGCTAGGGAGGCCTTATTACAAAAATAGTCCCAAATTCAAGCTTAAAGAAAAACTGGAAATAGTTTAAGAAATTAAATGGCGTGGTGGCCCCTCGAGTCCGCCTCGGCTCGCATGTCCACTATCTACCGCTCATCTGAAAGGTCAGGAAAATAAAAGGGTGAGTCACCAAGACTCAATGTATAAATCTCGAAACACATAATGACCTGAGGCCCACAAACACATTATGGGCCTTGGCCCATACATTATGGCAACAAACATACATACATATTAAATGATGAATGGTAAATGGCCCAACCCATCCTAAAAGTCCATCTATTACACACCAACCCGTACCAACCATCACACCTCGGGGATTTCTACAATCAACCCACCAACCGCTACACACCATATCGACAGCCGTACTGCCTATTCCTATTAATCAGGAATCATTTAAGTGTAGCTTTGCCACCGATCACTATGTGGCCTAACATTTGAATTCGTGGTTTAACCACCGATCACCAAGTGACCTATCATGCTCTTCCCCTTCATTATCATACTCCCACCCCATGCATACACACATGAAATATTAAGAACGTCTTACAATCTTTAAGAAACAGGCATCCATATATATATATCGATACACATAGAGAGATTTCTATGATTACGTACCTGGCATCCTTTGCCTAACCCTTTTCGGGTTTTACGACTGTCCATACAACCTCTTTCCGGCTTTTAGCCCATAACATACATTTAGTACGGATTACTATACAGCCTTTTTTCAGCTTTTAGCCCATAACATATATTTAGTACAAAGTATTTAGTGTGTTAGGGATCTACACACCTTTTTACCGATAAAATGATACTTTCTATGTCGACACTATCCGTAGCCGACACAACTGCTATCTGCCTAAGGTGTTGTTCAGAAGCTAGTCCACAACTCGGTAGCCAATCTCGAACAGCAAACACTGCGCATTTCTTGAACTTTGGGGCTGGGACTACAGATCCAACCCCTTCCTTTGATTTCCTGACATTCGAGTCCATGAGTGATCTTGGTCAAAAGATACTATGATGATTGCTTAAAGCAACATTAGGTTAAGGCACGAATAATGAAAAAGAACCCGATTAAACAACGTAGGAAGAATTGAACCTTTACCTTAAAATCCCAAAAAAGATAAACTTTAGAGACTAGCGGTTTTCGGCTTTTAGATCTAAGAGATCTTCTTCAATTCCCAAGGGTCACCCAACAAGTAAACACAAGAATCAACCATTCATTAGTCTTTTGGCTTCGCCTTCCAACACCGAGAAAAAGAGAAGAGTAGAGGAAAATCATCACTTACCCCACATAGAGAGTTTCGGCAACTTCTAAAAGATTCTGGCTTTATGGAGAAATCGGCATAAGCGGAAAAGAATGGAAAAGAGAGTGGAGTGGAAGGTTTCGGCTTCTGAAGAAATCCAAAAGGAAAGATTGTAGAGAATGGCTGAGGATTTCGGCATAGAGAATGAGAGAAAAGCTTTAAAAGAATGGGGTTCAAATGCCAGAATTGAAGAGATACCCCCTATTTATAGAGAATTTTGACACTTACCTATCAAAAACCGGAAGTGCTGTAACATCCCGAAATTGGGCTTAATAGGATTGGGCCGATTGGGCCATGGGCTTTAAGAAAATTTGTGTGTTATCTAGTTACTTGTGTTAGCTCGGGTAGGATTGTTTGTGTGTTTAGCATAGTCTTGTGAAGGCTTGATTTTATTTATGAAGTTAGAATAATTATTAGTATTAAAAATTTAGTGAAGTGGATTAGATGAGCTTGACACTTAAGTTAATTTAAGTGTTAAATTTTAGCACATGAGGAGCTAGTGGCAAGATGGTTAGGACGTAGGAAGAGTTGCTTGAGGGAAGTGGTTCGAGCTGCTTGGAGAGCATTTTGAAGACTTTATTTTATGTATCCTAGCATTAAGTGTCGGTCAACTCTAATTAAGGTAAGTTGGACTTTCAATTTTTATGGCAAGTTGAATAGTAATTTAGGAAAGCTTGAACTTTGGGAAAGGAATCATATGGATTAAGGAAGGATAGGGGACATAAGGCTTGGTTTAAGGTGAGGTTTTTGGAAGCTTTTTAATGGCTATTTGTCCATGAATGTGGACGGTTTCATGGACTAAGGGGGTTGGCTTAAGTTTTGTGAGTGAATAGGAGGAAATAGGGAGAAAATTCGGAGTGTGTTTAATACAAAATTACTTTGAATTGTTGGCAAAAGTATGGTTGCCGAATTTTTGATTTGTGTAGGGGGAAAAAGGGTGCCGAAACTTCTTTGTAGTTAGGTGACATTTTCGGCTAGTTTTGTAGGTGTTAGTCTTTGTTTTTGTGTCAAGCCGAAATCTCCCTTTGCTTTGTCTTTTTCTTCCTAATGCTTATGGTTGAAACAAACCCGATAACCCAAGTAGAATTGATGATTTACTCACTTGGTCTTTAAGCCAAATTACATTTGTTTCTTTTCTCTTTTTCTTCTTGGAAACCGAAACCATACTCTCCCATATCTTTCTTTTTCTTTGCCATTTCTTTGCTCAAAGCCGAAAGTATCTATCTCCTCTCTTTCATCTCTTTCTTTTCTTCTTTCAAACTCTTTAGCCGAAATCCTCTTCACTTTTCTTTGCCGAATTTCTCTCTTCCATTTTACTTTTCTTTTTCTCTTTCTCCACTCTAGCCGAATCCTTTTTGTTGTTACAAATCAACCATATTGCCGAAACTTCCCATACTCTTTTTGTTTTGTCTTAGCCGAATATCAATAAGGGTAGGTCTTCATTTGGTTTTCTTCAATCGGTTTTGGAAGATAGGTAAGTGTTCATGGCCGTATTTCCTTTCTCTTTTCTATGTCGTTTTCTTGAGGGCAAAGACCACTTTCTAATGCTTTTTGGTATAGAGGCTGAAACTAATATGGTTCCATTTAGGGATTTCGATAGACTTTTAAGTGCAAACGTGTGATCTCCGGGTTTAGCCAACTGTGCCAAAAAGGTGCGTAGTTATCGCACTGTTCTTTTGTTGTGTATGTGTTATATATATATGTATGTATATGATGTGCATGGTAGCCGAATTAAAGGCTAAAAAGGGTGGATGCCCATGTTGGGTAATCAATTGACAAGGTCAGTATTTTATGACTTTAATTTACATATGATATATGTATGAAAATGTGATGGCATGTGATATATGCTTATTTTAATGATATTGTGGCATGATACATGGGACTTGGGATGTGACTATCGAAGGAAATGGTGTACATTATGTACGTGGTCTGATGTTAGCCTTGTGCTACATTGGCGCTTGATGTTGGCTATGTGCTTCATCAAGGGAGGTGCTGGCTAGGTGCCCATCTCGGCGGATGATAGCTGTGTGCATCACCGTAGATTGAGGATGACCTTGAGTCACCTCGTGGATACAGATATGTGGATCACTATGTGATCGGTGGTTTAGCCACGGCCTTGGGCAAGCAAGTCCGCCAAGGTAAGATATGAGGATCATTATTTGATCGGTGGATTAGCCACGCGACTTTGGGGGGCGGTGTGCCGAGGTTGGTGTAATGGATGGAACTAGGTTGGGTTGGGCTTCATTTTGCATATTTATGTATGTGGACTGTGTGGAATTGGGCCAAGCCCATATGTGGGGACATGTGTAATAACTATGCACTGAGTCTGTGTGACTCACCTAAATTTTTCTCAAACCTTACAGGTGATGCATAAAGCTTGGACCGGGTTGGAGTGGATACGAGGTGGCCCATGCAGAAGATAAATTTATTTGTTTTACACATTTTTTTTATGAAAGGTTATTTATTGTAATAAGGGCCATTTAAAGTATTTATGGACTTTTATTATGTTTTAAGTTCGATTGTCGATTATATTATTATTTGAAAATGTTTTATTTTAAACAACTTAATTTTATTTGGAACTTTAATTGCACAATGTTTTAGTAAAGACAACAAAATTTTATGTTTTTAATCTCTAAGATAAAAGTTTTTCAAACGATTTCTGCAGTGGCATTTTAAATTCGGTCATAGCGAATGGGCCGGGTTTGGGGTGTTACAAGTGCCCTTCCTGCTAACTAACAACTAATCAAATAATAAGGGAAATTTTGGCACCCTTATAGCATATTGAAATCGATTTCTTTCCCCCTCTAAGAGATGGAAATTCGGCCAACACTGCACTCAGCAGATAAATCCTATCTTTTCTCCTCTATCTTAATCTATTCACACCTTCAGAAGAAGCCTAGATAACACCACCTCTTCTTTCCTTTATTAGCTCATTATCCCCATTATCCATGTCATTTAATCCACCTATTTTCTAGCCCCATTATCGTCCCAACTAGCTTCCTTTTATTTGCCAAAAATGGCCCAAATACATGGGCTCCATGCGGCCAACACTTGGGCCCTCTCCATCTACTAGGACGCCGCCCTCTAGCTCCTTTGCAGCGCCATCTAACATTGGGCCACAAGCCCACTTTGGTATTTTAAGCACAGATACCACCTTTTAAACCCTATAGTGCCCAAACAGAGAATTTAACCAAGGCCTCAGCCCAAACCTGAGCCCAATTTGAACCCTTAACACTTAAATTAACACATGAAACATATCCACCCACTAAACACATAAGCCCATTAATTCAGGATGTTACATTTCTTGTGCACATGGTGAAGGTCCCTTATCACTCGTGTGACCTAGCTACATATTACCCGTATCTCTCAGTTTTCCAAAGGTTTAATCGAGAATTTCCATTTCCATACATTTTCATATTTTAGTTATCACACAATGATTTCCATAATATTTAGCAAAATAATTATTGTACAAGTAAAATAAATGCGTTATTTACATATAAACTTTCTTATCGAAATCTCGTCAGGTACAACCGTGTAGCAACTCATACAACCCATGTAATATTAATTTAACATTCAATTCTTGTAACATTAATTTGCCATTCAATTTCACATGGCACAACAAACATCACATTTTTCATACCATACATACCATCCATGAACTTCTCCTAAACATATTAAATCATACAATTTATGCCATATCAATAGAAAATTACAATTCAAGCATGGTGTAGCATCATTATTAACACACGAACTTACCTCGAATGCTGAAACGACCATTTTACCAACTTTCTCGATTTTCAATTTTCCTCTAGTTCTAGGTCCAAATCTCGTTTTCGGGTTCTAAAACATCACATTTCACTTATTTAATTAATGTACTACTCAAAATAGTCTCTAACTCAAACTTTGGAAAATTACAATTTTGCCCCTCAACTTTTACATAATTACGATTTTACCCCTAGGCTCGAAAATTAAACTTTATTCCTTTTTCTTATGTTTTATGACATGCTGAACATTTTTCCCTTCTATAGCAACTTCAAATTCTTACTATAACACATTATTATGAACAATAACAACTTTTACCAATTAGCTCGTTTTACTCGTTTTCACCGAAAATCACTTAGTAAAAAACGTTCCTCTACTCATAAACATGCATAATCTACCAAAATTCATCAAAATACACAATTATTCAACATGGGTCAATTTTTAAAATTAAACTCTAGCTCAAAATAATGGTAGAAATAGCTAAACTATGTTACCGGGATTTCAAAAAATCGATGAACATTAAAAACGGGGCTTAGAAACACTTACTATGAAGCTTGAAAAGCTTGAAACCCTTAGCCATGGAGTCATGAAATTTTCGGCAGCAACTTGAAGAAGATGAGCAGATTTTTTTTTTTTGTATTTTGTCTTTTTTTATTCATTAAAACACTAAATGACTAAAATACCCTTAAGGCTTTTCTTTCAATTTTGTCCTATTCATGCCCATTTTTGTCCATCAAGTTATCCAATGGTCTAATTACCTTTTAAGGACCTCCAATTTAAAACTCATAGCAATTTGACACCTTTAATATATAGAACTCAACTTTTGCACTTTTTACAAATTAGTCCTTTTGACTAAAGTGAGTGCCCAAACGTTGAAATTTTCGAACGAAATTTTCACGACATCTTTCCGTGAAATCGTAGACCATAAAAATATAGTAAAAATAAAATTTTCCTCGTTGGATTTGTGATCTCGAAACCACTGTTTCGACTAGGCCCTAATTCGGGATGTTACAAGACTCACGTATGTTATGTTAGTCCGATAATCGACTAAACTATAGCTCTGATACCACTAAATGTAACACCCCTTACACGTGTTCAATGCCAGAATAGGGTACGAGGCATTACCGAAACAAAAACCATAAAGTCGTACTAAACTGAGACATAAAATTTACATTCAAATTTAAAATTTTTCAATTTTCATCACACACTCATTCAATCTAGTCATGCATTTCATAAATTGCATCATCATAAACATATAACTAGATCAATAATAGCCAACATCAATGGCCTTATACAAAATGAACTATCAAATAACATAGGCCAACATTTTAGGCCAAATTAATTATGACACATAACAAAATAACAAAGTCCTCTATACATGTCATAATTCAAAATATTGATTTCAAAAATACCAAAAGAGTGTTGATAGTGTGGATGGATCTCTGACGATCTCTAAATCCCGAGCTAGCTTTGTGACACTATAAAACAAGGGAAAATAGAATGGAGTAAGCATATAGCTTAGTAAGTAAGTATGTAAATAATAAAACATTTATTAAAACGCCTTTAACAATCCTCATAATATGTTCTCAAGATAATGCAATCATAATTACACATAGTTCCACCATTTACTCATGTTCATCTTAAGCTACCTACCTGAGTCATAGTCACTAAATTATTTATATATCAAGCTGCAGAACTCCAAATTAAGATCTGTTAAATTTTCTTGAATCTAGACTACTATATATTCTTACCATAAAATTTTCAGAATTTTTGGTTTTTCCAATAATTATAATTTATTCTTTAAAGTCTTGCCTGTTCTGCTATCTGACAATTTCGATCCTTCTTCACTAAAAATTCATTATCTCTTTGTACAGGATTCGAATCATGTTCTCGCCTATTTATTTTAAAAATAGACTCATTAAGGATTTTAATAATATAAAATATAACCCATAATTATTTTTATAAAATTTTAAGTGATTTTCCAAAGTCAGAGCAGGGGATTCCGAGATCATTCTGATTCTGTCTCACAAAAATTCAAATATCTCAGAATATGAAATTCTTTCACTTACACCGTTTCTTTTATGCAAAAATAGACTCAGTAAGATTTAATTTCTTATCTATTCAACTTCTAATTCAATTTCAATCATTTTTGGTGATTTTTAAAAGGCATATAACTGTTGCTGTCCCAAAACTGTTCTATTGCTAAATTTACTCTTTCATAATTTCACTTACTCCATTTCATCTTACCAAAGGTTCGATCAATGACCAAGCACATTGTTCATAAATTTTCACAGTTATACCTGCACTTATTCATCACATAGTCATATTCAATTACACTTAGTCTGATGCGAACCTGGTCGCATCATGGTTTGACTCCATCCAACGCCATCGAGAGTGGCCTAAACTTAAGGGGCCCAAGTGCAAGATGAAACATCTCATAGGCATGATTGATTGTTGGGCCAATGTTTTTAAGGGCTTATAATTTAATTAAGTTTTATTTAAATTAATAAGTTTGCATATTTTAATTTTAACTTGCACTATGTGTGTTCTGCATTTAATAAAGTAATGCATTATGTAACTTTCATATTAGTTTAGCATGCATCATAAATAATGACTTGCATTATGAAACTCCCATGTTAGTTTAACTCTGCATTATTAAATTAAGTTTTGCATTAAGTAACTCATTTGTTCATTTGGTTTGCATTTTAAATCATGCATTTAAGCATTGTAAGTTAATAAATGAGTTGCTGGACATTAATTCAACTCATCTCAGTTTAATTAATTGAGTTTTTTTGTTGAAATTTATCTAATAGTTACTTCTTTAATTAATCTAGTTACTAGGATAATTTATTGATGCATGAGTTAAAGTTCATTTAATAATACTTCTATTAATTAAACTAGTTGCTGGAATAAATGATGCATAAGTGTTAGTTCATTTATTTAAGTTAGTTGTTAATTTGTTTTAAGCTTAATAATTGAATAAATGCGTCGATTACATGTGTTAATTGCAGGTGACTTTTCAGCTCACATCCATTACATTTAAAGGTTGTTATGCATTCAATAAGGTGACTTTCAAGAGATTTCGGTTACAAAAGAGGGGCTGTTACACAGAGGCTTTATACATCATTAAAAATAGTTTAAAGGAGCATTATACTTCCTTTAGATTTTGGCAGAAACCCTTCCAACTACCCAAACATTTTTTGCTACTTTAATAGATAATTCATGCCTTAAAAACTTCATTAAGTTGTTGGTGTCTATTCAGCTAGCTAAAGGTGAAATCAAGAGTCATTTTCTAATCATTCAAGGACTCTGATTCAGCTGATTAAAGTAACTTAAAGAGAGGAATTATTTGATTCAAGAATTTCAAAAGTCTTTGAACCTTAATTCAGCTCTTTATTAGCATTTTATTATGTGACCATTTGGCTAGCTCATTCTAGCCTTATAAATATGTGTAATCAAGCCTTTTTGAGGGACTTTTGGACTTTTGACATTATATTGAATGAAATTATATCATTTTGTGAGATTTGATTCTCTCAAAATTCGTTTGAAGACTCGTTGGCTTATCTAGTCTTTAGTGGCGTCAACCCGTTTTCTTCTATCTGAACTTATCCCTATTATATAGTGTGCGTTCACCAGGTTCCTACTTTTCTAAGCGAGTCGAGGTTTCACTACTTCCATCATCCACCTCGAAGCTTATAAGTATTTGGGTCATTACTTTTTTAGTAGTGGTTCTTACTTGCTTTGAGTTTGTTCCCTTCCATTCCATCACTATCCTTTATTTTTGTTGCTAGCCGAATTTTCCATTTCTCCCTTGAACTTAAAATTGATTTCATTCCCATTCCATATACCATCCCTCCTTATTTTCAATAACCGAACTTATATATTATTCATTTCCATAAACCCATCTTTGAACTCTTCTTCATAGCTTCTGCCAATATTTACTTAAAGCATCATTATTAAACGAGCCAAACGATACTTTCTCGTAGATGATCGGGCAAACTCGTATACGACTCGACTCACCTCGAGGCAAATCGTATCATTTGGTATCAGAGTCGTTAAAACGTGAAGTACGTACTTTCGAAGACAAGCCAAAATAGGTTAGTGAAGTGAAAAAATAATTGAAAAAAATTTAAAAATAAAATTCGGAAGTTTCTCATTATACTTATTTTCGTGTATTTAAAGTATTGAAAAATATTCAAAAAAAAAGTGAAGTTTTTGAAGGTTCTTGTATTGTTTTTTCTTTTGTCCCATTTCGATTGGTTCCTAATCATTTATTTTCCCTTCTACCATTTCTCTACCCCAACGTCACACTTAAAGCCCTTTCCATATTTTCTTTCAGTCTACCCTATCCCTTTTCATTATTTCCTTTGTTTACCAATTTGTGACCGACCCCTAAGCCTACAATTAAGCCTTGGCAAGTCTGCTTACAAAGTCACGAGAGAAGAAAGAGCGGTAAAAGGCACGAGTGTTGTGAGAGGATTAGAGTGTTGAAAGAAAAAGTCGATCTCGAGTGCAAACACGAGTGTGAGTGCCATTCAAAATTTCTTGTGAGTGATTGGTGAGGATTTGTGGTGAGGTATTATTTTTATTTTGTTTTTAACAATTTTCCTTTTCAGCAATAACAATCATGTCTCTCGAAGAATATACCGAATCGAAATATCAATATTTGGTGCAAGAAATGCGAAGAATGGTGAATAATAAGTTTGAAAAATTGTACAAAAGATTAGACCATGTGGAGAAAAGAGACCAACAGGAACGAATGTCATCAAGTTGGAATGCAGATTCAAGAACATCACAGAGATACGCATCCAATGACTACTCGAAAAGAGACTCTGATCGAGATTCCTTTTCATCAATGAATTCGAGACAAAGAGAAGTCAATTTTGATTTTGAATCCTTTCGAGAAGATGTGCGAGATGAAAGATACACCTCTTCAAAAACTCCAAAGAAAACATCCACGGAGAGATCTTCACGAAGGATTGTTCATGAATCATATGTACATGGTTTTTCTTCTTTTAGACAAAACGATTATCCTCCTAAATCTTTTGTGTCCTCTTGTAAAAGGAAAATGAGAAAATAAAAAGATAAAAAGCAAAAAGAGGTCAAAAGAAAAGAGAGGCAAGAAAAGATTATGAGAGAAAATGAGAGGATCTTGAATGAAAATGAGAAAAGAAACAAAGAAATGAAAGAAAAAAAGGAAGAGAGGAAACAAAATGAGATTGAAAATGAGAGTGCAAAAGAAAAAGAGTTTGATCAAAAGAAAAGAGTGGAAAAAGTAATTGAAGGAAAAGAAACGAGTGTTTCCAAAGAAAAAGATTCGAGTGGAAAATATGTTAGTGAGCAAGCGAGGATTGTTTCCACTAACCCACCTGTTAGTTTTTCTTGTGATGTTTCTTCCCAGGTTTTTGAAAATCCATGTGACCAATTCCATATTCAATACATTCCCAATGAGCAGTGTTTTAGGTTGTTCGAGAAAGGTAAGTACGTGAATGACAACCACACACCTGTGATCAAAGGTAAGGAAGGTAAGGATTCCTTGTGTACCGAATCAAGGCCGTGTGATTTCAAAGTTGCTCATAAAGATTTTGATGACTTAATTCCTGAAAGACTTGCATCTTTTGATTTGGCTAGTCATTATCTCTCTTTTGGAGTTAATGCCCTTGTTTCGAAAAGTGCCATGAAAAGCATTTCCTATGACATGTCTTATAATGGCAATTCTGTTGATTCTTTTGGATTGGTTCACCCTTTGCAAATTGCGAATATTTTTGATAGAAGATTTTCACTTAAAAGTTTTGAAGTTTTTTAATGCATAAAATCTTTGAATTCATATGTTAATCTTGTCTAAATTAAATATGTCTGTTCAGCTGATTTGTGATAGGTTATCGCATGAAATAGTTGATCCATTTGATTATGCCATTCAAGATAAATCTTTGAAATTTTGTGCGAGATTTTCCATTCTTTGATCTACCTATTCGAATGAAAATTGCGAGGCAAAAATGTTCGAGTATTTGTGTATCTAAGTTTCCTTTGATGCATTTGCGTGAAAACTTGTTGACATTTAAAATGCCTGTTTCATTTAGTGATTTACCTTGTTATGTCAACTTTGCATGCAAGTTTGATCGAGTGAGATTGGAGTCACATAATTGTTTGGTGACGATTTTCTTTGAATAACATGATGTGGACATTGAGATCTAAACGATATATGTTGCCTCTTGGAATTCATGATCAAGTTCATGTTTTCAAACCTGGCATTTGTTACTTTGATTCACTTTATGAAAAATTCAAGTAACTTGCATGTTGTACATCTAATTTAAGTTTGCTTGATGTTCGAACTTTAATTGAGGTAATGAAATTTAATGATTTTGGTTTCAATTCTATTTTGATCATTAATCATATTGCTTGGCCACACGTGAAATCTTTACAACATTCCGAGAAGGAAAGGCCGATTTTTGCCTATGAACTTGAATCCAATTTCAAACATGATTTGGTTTTCCCATTTAAGTCCATCCCTACTGTTGAAACTAACGTTTTACATTTTTATGTACGTAACCCTTTGAAAAGCACGAGCCATCTGTGTGCTTCATCATCAATTCGAGTTGATCGAGTTACAAGGTTTGTTTTATATTACATTTTTGAAGAGAAGATTTTTGTTGCAAGAGCAAGGTAAAAACGATCTTTGTTTTTCTACTTCTAAAGGTAAGACTTCTGAAACTTTTGAATCGTTTTTGTTCTCCTCGGTTGGTGTTAACAATCGTCTTGATAATTTAAGTTTTGAAAGATACTTAGATCA
Source organism: Gossypium bickii (assembly GCA_025503065.1). Classification (NCBI taxonomy): domain Eukaryota; kingdom Viridiplantae; phylum Streptophyta; class Magnoliopsida; order Malvales; family Malvaceae; genus Gossypium; species Gossypium bickii. The sequence goes on along the minus strand of CP106710.1, from coordinate 63,074,484 downwards.
TGATGTGTTTGTGTAACATTCTAAAATTGGGCCTAGTAGGTTTGGGCCCAATGGGCCTTGAGCGTAGTAGCATTTAAATTTTTGGAGAACAAGAGATTGGCTTAAATGCAAGTTAGACTTATTAGATAAGTGATTTTGGAAAGTTAGAGGGCTTCTATGAAGTTTCGGGATCAAATATTGGATTTGGGGAAATTTTGGTTTTAGGTGAAAAAACCCTGGAAGTTGGCAGGTAGGCCTTAAGAAAAAAATAGGGAGGAAAATGACACAAGTGGAGTGTGTGGTGTAGTGGCAAAGTGACGCCACAAGGAAAGAAGGAGGTCCAAGGTTCAAGTCTTGGCTTTTGCATTTTTGTTTCTTTTTACTTGGATTTTAGAATTTGGGCCATAGTTTATATTTAGTTGCACATGGTTTAAGACACAAGAGGAGCTTGTGGTAAAGTTGTTAGCGGCGTGGATTATGTTGCAAGGGAGCCTGGGTTTGAATCTCGTAAGAAGCAAATGATTATTTATTTTGCGGATTGGACGGAAAGAGTTTTAGTTGAATTTAAACTCTACTGACGAAGGGATCCCACATCGGAAAGACACAAAGAATGAAGGTGAAGAGCTAGCTATATAAAGAGCATTCCAGGAGGAGAGTTAACATACCTTGGAGGGCATTTGGGCACAGGAGTGGTCGGAGCGCGGATTAGCACCAGACTCCTATCAGGTGTGTGTGTACTTCTCTACTCTAGCTGTAGAGCGGCAAAATGCCGAAATGCCGGTCACACGACATTAGTAGCCACACGAGCGTGAGAGCACACGTGTGGGGCTTCGATGTGATAGTTGAGGCCATCAGTAGTATTCGTGTGGGTTGGGGCTGCTTGGGCCCAATGGGCCTATGGGCCCATATGAGTAAATTGTATGATTGGTTAGTATATGTTGAACTAGACTAGGTGGAACTTATATACGTGGCTAGATTCGTGCTAGGTGGGCCACACGAGCGTGTGGGCTCGAATGGGCCAAAATTGGGTTTTAGGCCCAAACGTCCGGTACGACCGGAAATGGTAGCTGAGTCGCTACTGGCGACATTAGGCCTTCAGAAAGGCCATTGTAGGTACGAATTTACAAAAAATACCCTTCGTGGGTAAAATTATGAAAATACCGTTGGTGGGTAAATAACAAAAATACCCTTGGTAGGTAAAATTACGATTATACCCTTAGAGGTTGATTAGCTTGATTTTGTTGTTTTATGTCTATCTGATTATGATGGTAACTCATGTTATTCTTATATTTGATATATGTTTTGCATACATGACACATTGCATAATATCTGATTAATATGTATGATGCATGGGCATATGGGTGATATTGATAAAGGGGAAGTGTTCCGGTGGTTTTTACCACATTATCCGGTGACTTATGTCACATATTATGTATCCGGTGACTTTTGTCACGTATTATGAATCCAGTGACTCTGTCACATTATCTGGTGGCTATGCCACGATTATAAGGGCAATGTACAGTTGACTGTAGCGACTGCCTTCGATGGTGTGTAGCGGATGAAGAGTCGATTTAGTAATCCCCACGGTGTGATTGGCAGGTACGGGTAGTATGTAGAGGATGGATACCTAGGTGGGTTCGGGACTGCATTGTCATTCTTATATGTACATGTGATTTAATATGCTATGGTTCGATATGCTATGTTATGGGCTTATGGCCGAATATGACTAAGGAATGGGTTTTGCATCATTTGGCATGAGTTATCTGCTATACTGTGACATTAGGGCTACGGCCCGATTCGATTTATGTGTGCTTCGGCCAAGTATGTTATTGTGAGGGCTAAGGCCCAATCTGCTTTTGTGGGCTTAGGCCCAGTTATCACTCGTAAGGGGAAACACACACTGAGTTTTCGTAAACTCACCCCCTCTTTTTAAATGTTTCAGGTAATCATTAGACTGCAGATTTGGGGAGCTGAGGCAGACTTGTGGTGGCCCTGCAATGTTTTCTCGTAAACTCGTTTCTTATATTTAAACTTAGTTTTAATTTTGGGATTTTGATATGTAATAAGGCCTTTGGTATTTTATTTGGTTTTAGCTTTCAATTTGGTTACTGTTTATTATTTAATGTTCAATATGGGATTTTCCTGAAATGATAATAAACTGTTTTTATTCAAAATTACTTAAACTCGATTTTTACAACAAATACAATTTTATTCAAATTAATAACAACTTTGTAAAGTGGGCATTAAAGGAATGGGCTTTTATAAACAAACCACAAAACGCGGAGTTTCAAAAAGAATATGAACTTTTTAACGAACGCACAGTTTTTAGACATTCCTTTCATGTGACATGCCAGATCCGGTCGTAACGTCTAGGCCGGGTTTGGGGTGTTACAGTTTGACTATTTTGTTTCATTCGAACATGATCTATTTGTCTTGATTAATGATAAAGAGATTTTTGTTTTTGATAATCGTCATGATGTCTATGATAGTGAATCTTTTCAATTACCTGCTTGTGATGATTATGTCTACCATTTGATTGATCTCTCGCATGCCAATCATGATTTGTGGAATCAATTTAATTTGTATGCCTGTTTTGAAATCCATTCGAATTTGTTTTGATCATTTGACGAGGCATTACTTGGTTTGCATGATAATTCAATTCTGTCCATCCACATACGTCATATTTGTCTTGTTTTGATTATGTCTAGATTACAAGTTTGTTTGCATCACTTTTTGCTAACTCGAGGTTATTCTTTTTAGGTGAAACGATTACCATCCGCCTCTTCGGCCGAGGAAAGCAAGGTAAAAGGAACTATGTTCTCAAGAACCAACGGCTCGATTCGAGGATGAATTGTTTTCAAGATGGGGGTATGATGCGAACCTGGTCGCATCATGGTTTGACTCCATCCAACGCCATTGAGAGTGGCCTAAACTTGAGGGGCCCAAGTGCAAGATGAAACATCTCATAGGCCTGATTGATTGGTGGGCCAATGTTTTTAAGGACTTTTAATTTAATTAAGTTTTATTTAAATTAATAAGTTTGCATATTTTAATTTTAACTTGCACTTTGTGTGTTCTACATTTAATAAAGTAATGCATTATGTAACTTTGATGTTAGTTTAGTATGCATCATAGATACTGACTTGCATTTGAAACTCCCATGTTAGTTTAACTCTGCATTATTAAATTAAGTTTTGCATTAAGTAACTCATTTGTTCATTTAGTTTGCATTTTAAATCATGCATTTAAGCATTTTAAGTTAATAAATGAGTTGCTGGACATCAATTCAACTCATCTCAGTTTAATTAATTGAGTTTTTTGTTGAACTTTATCTAATAGTTACTTCTCTAATTAATCTAGTTACTAGGATAATTTATTGATGCATGAGTTAAAGTTCATTTAATAATACTTCTCTTAATTAAACTAGTTGCTGGAATAAATGATGCATAAGTGTTAGTTCATTTATTTAAGTTAGTTGTTAATTTGTTTTAAGCTTAATAATTGAATAAATGTGTCGGTTACATGTGTTAATTGTAGGTGACTTTTCAGCTCACATCCATTACATTTAAGGGTTGTTATGCATTCAATAAGGTGACTTTTCAAGAGATTTCAGTTGCAAAAGAGGGGCTGATACAAAGAGGCTTTATACATCATTAAAAAGAGTTTAAAGGAGCATTATACTTCCTTTAAATTTTGGCAGCAACCCTTCCAACGACCCAAACATTTTTTGCTACTTTAATGGACAATTCATGCCTTAAAAACTTCATTAAGTTGTTGGTGTCTATTCAGCTAGCTAAAGGTGAAATCAAGAGTCGTTTTCTAAGCATTCAAGGACATTGATTCAGCTGATTAAAGTATCTTAAGGAGAGGAATTATTTGATTCAGGAATTTCAAAAGTCTTTGAGCCTTAATTTGGCTCTTTATTAGCATTTTATTATGTTAGCATTCAGCTAGCTCATTCTAGCCTTACAAATATGTGTAATCAAGCCTTTTTGAGGGACTTTTGGACTTTTGACATTATATTGAATGAAATTATATCATTTTGTGAGATTTGATTCTCTCAAATTTTGTTTGAAGACTCGTTGGCTTATCTAGTCTCTAGTGGTGTCAACCTGTTTTCTTCTATCTAAACTTATCACTATTATATAGTGTGCGTTCACCTTTATACCAAGTTTCCTACTTTTCTAAGTAGCGGGTCGAGGTTTCACTACTTCCATCATCCACCTTGAAGCTTATAAGTATTTGGGTCATTGCTTCTTACTTGCTTTGAGTTTGTTCCCTTCCATTCCATCACTATCCCTTTTTTTTATTGCTAGCCAAATTTTCCATTTCTTCCTTGAACCTAAAATCCATTTCATCCCCATTCCATATACCATCCCTCCTTATTTTCAATAACCGAACCTATATATTATTCATTTCCATAAACCCATCTTTGAACTCTTCTTCATAGCTTCCGCCAATATTTACTTAAAGCATCATTATTAAACGAGTCGAACGATACTTTCTCATAGACGATCGGGCAAACTCGCATACGACTCGACTTACCTCGAGGCAAATCGTATCACATGGCCTGCCCACACGGGCGTGTGACCTCTGTAACGTTGAAAAATTTTTAAATTTCCATGACCTTTCTTGTGTGCTTGGTTTAGTCCTGGCCTATTTCTAATGCATGTTTAAGGTCTCGTAGACCTATTTAAGGGACACTTTGATTTGTTTTGTTGAATTTTGTTATGAAATGTTTGTGAACATTTTCATTTTTGCGGTAATACCTCTTAACCATATTCCAGCGGCGGTTATGGGTTAAGGGTGTTACGAGGCTAACGTGCATAAGACGACCTTTAGGACTCGCTACGGCCGCTACGAGTTCCTAGTGATGCCATTTGGACTGACGAATGTACCAATAGCTTTTATGGATTTGATGAACTGAGTGTTCCATCTCTATCTGGATCAGTTCGTAGTGGTATTTATTGATGACATACTGGTCTATTTGAAGACGGAGGATAAGCATGATGAACACCTCAGAGTGGTTCTACAGATCTTGCGAGAGAAACAACTATACGCCAAGTTCAGTAAGTGTGAGCTTTGGTTATAAAAAGTAACATTTCTAGGCCATGTGGTATCTGCTGAGGAGATAAGGGTCGGTCCTCGAAATATTGAGGCTGTTTTGGATTGAATGCAGCCTAGGATTGTATTTAAAATTTGCAGTTTTCTGGGATTGGCAGGGTATTATTGACGATTTATAGAGGGGTTTTCAGTGATCGCCGCACCCTTGACTAAGCTGTTACGTAAGGATGTGCTATTTAACTGGACTGATTTGCAGCAAAAGAGCTTTGAGAAGCTCAAGACTGTACTGACTGAGGCCTCTATTTTGATACAGCCAGAGTCTAGAAAAGTTTAATGTCTACAACGATGCATCACATGTCGGTTTAGGATGTGTGTTGATGAAAGAGGGTAAGGTGGTAGCGTATGCGTCTCGTCAGCTTAAGACTCACGAGGCGAATTATCCAACGCATGACTTGGAGATGGATGCAGTGGTGTTCGCACTAAAAATCTAGAGGCATTATCTGTACGGTGAGAAGTGTATCATTTACACTGATCACAAGAGCCTCAAGTACCCCCATACTCAGAAGGAGTTGAACCTTAGGCAATGTAGGTGGATTGAGTTGCTTAACAACTATGACTGTACGATTGAATACCACCCTGGCAAGGCCAATATGGTGGCCGATGCACTGAGCCGTAAGGCTATGATTGATCTGAAGGAAATGCTTGCTCGTCTCAGTTTATTTGATGATGGTAGTCTGTTGGCTGAACATCAGGTTAAATCGTCGTGGATAGAACATATTAAGGAAAAACAGTTGGAAGACGAGTCTAGTTCACTATATACTACACCATCATACAATTTTATTCAATTGGGTCCACAGGCCCATTGGGCCCACTTGGCCCATCGTGGCCCAAGCAGCCTCAACCCACAAGAATACTACTAATGGCCTCAACTATCGCATCGTAGCCCTACACGTGCGCTTGCACGCTCATGTGGCTACTATTGGCGTGACCGGTACTTAGGCATTTTCCGCTCTACAACTAGAGTAGAGAGAGTTACACACCTGATAGGAATCTGGTGCTAATCCGCACTCCGACCACTCCTGTGTCCAAACGCCCTCCAAGGTGTATTCATCCTCCTCCTAGAGTGCTATATATATAGCTAGCTTCTCACGTTCCTTCTTTGTATCTTTCCGATGTGGGATCCTTCCGTCAGCAGAGTTTAAATCCAACTAAAACTCTTCCCGTCCAATCCACAAAATAAATACTCCCTTGCTTTTCATAAAATTCGAACCCAGGCTCCCTTGCAATATAATCCACGCCGCTAACCACTTGGCCACAAGCTCCTCTTGTGTCTTAAACCATGCGCAACTAAATATAAATCTATAGCCAAATACTAAGGTCCATGTAAAAAGAAAACCAAAATGCAAGAGCTAAGACTTGAACCTTGGACCTCCTTCCTTCCTTGTGGGGTCACCTCTTGGCCTCTTATGTGGCGTCACATTGCCACTACACCACACACTCCTTTTGTGTCATTTCTCTCCATATTTTATTCTTAAAGCCTACCTACTAACTCCCAGGGTTTTATTCGCGTAAAACCAAAATTTCCCTAAAGCCAATGTTTGATCCTGGGACTTCATAGAAGCCCTCTAACCTTCCAAAATCATTTATCTAATAGGTCCAACTTGCATTTAAGCCGAACTCTTTTTCTTAAAAATTTTAAACGCTACTACGCTCAAGGCCCATTGGGCCCAATCCTACTAGGCCCAATTTTAGGATGTTAAAATCTACCCTCCTTAAAGAAATTTCGTCCTCGAAATTTCCAACTACAGGAAGAGTCGTAAAACCTAACCTACAACACTACGCTCACGCTGCACACTCTGTTTCCAATAACCCTAATATACTTTTAACTAGAATTTAGAACTCCTACACATACTCAAAAACACCTAGCCATTAAAGTAGACAAATATTTCATACGCAACCAACTCTATATCCAAACATCACATCCAAACCAAACACACAAAATTGATACCAGAAATACAACATATAATAAAGCAAAGTATCAGGAAACTTACAGTGCAGATTGGTGCTGGAGACTCAGGTGCCATACTTTAAAAAAAATAGATATATATTTTTCTAAACCATTTTCCAAACCATCCTTTGAAAACATTTTTGACCCCAAACCCACAGCCGAGTTTTTGAACCTGGCTCTGATACCATAATTGTAACACCCCAAACCCGGCCTAAATGTTACGACCAGATCTTGTATGTTACAGGGTGAAGTAAAAACGAGATCTTGTAAAATTTAGGAAAAATCGTAGTATTTGAAAACTGTTCGATTAAGGTGATGTCTTTGAAAACAGTGGTTTGGTAGTGTAGAAAAATTTCAACTTTTAATTAATCAATTACTTACTATACCAAGTGTAGTTTGAAAGAAGACATGTGTCTTGAATTACTTGTATTTTGAAAACTCCATTTCCAATTTAGTGATTAAGTTTGCATTGTGTCAACTTTTTAATAAATAATAGGTAAATAAAATAAAACCCAAATGTTAATTTAGAAAGACCTTATTACATAACAAAAATCCTCAATTTAAAATTAAAGTAAAGAAGGAAAAGTTTACGAAAAGTAAAGTCTCTATGGCCTCCACGAGTCTGCCTCGGCTCTTATATCTACGGTCTACTGATTACCTGAAAGGTTAAACAAAGGGGTGAGTCACCGAGACTCAGTGTGTAAATCCACTATAACAAATAAAATGCTCGTGGCCCACAATCGCATATTGGGCCTTATCCCACTCAAGATGACATAAACATAAATGAATGCATCATGTCCCAACCCAAGCCTAGTTTTTCCATCCTCTACACGCCACCCGTACCAGCCAATCACACCGAGGGGATTTCTACAATCAACCCTCCATCAGCTACACACCGTCTTGACAGTCATGCTGTCAGTTATAATACCGATCACTAAGTGACCTTGAAATGCACTGTGGCTTAGCCACCGATCACTATGTGACCTTATAAATCAATGTGGCAGAGCCACCGATCACTACGTGACCTTATAATCAAATGTGGCAGAGCCACCGATCACTATGTGACTTTATAATCAAATGTGGCAGAGCCACCGATCACTATGTGACCTTATAATCAAATGTGGCAGAGCCACCGATCACTATGTGACCTTATCACTTCCCCTTTATCATCATAACATCCCAAATCCCATGCAATATGACATAATAATTCGTGTATGCAATATGTTATGTATACAAAACATATATCAAATATAAGTATAACATGAATTACCATCATAATCAGATAGACATAATACAACATAATCAAGCTAATCAACCTCTAAGGCTATAACCATAATTTTACCTAGCAAGGGTATTGTCGTACTTTACCTATCGAGGGTATTTCAGTAATTTTGCACCTGTAATGGCCTTTTCGAAGGCCTAATGTCACCCCGAGCGACTTAGCTACCATTTCCGGTCGTACCAGACTATTGGGCCTAAAATCCAATTTCGGCCAATTCAGGCCCACACGCTCGTGTGGCCCAGCTAACACAAATCTAGCTGCGTATATGAGATTCACCTAGTCTAGTTCACTATATACTACACCATCATACAATTTTATTCAATTGGGCCCGCTTCGGCCCATCGTGGCCCAAGCAGCCTTAACCCATAAGAATACTACTGATGGCCTCAACTATCGCGTCGAAGCCCCACACGTGTGCTCGCACGCTCGTGTGCCTACTATTGTCGTGACCAGCACTTCGGCATTTACCGCTCTACAACTAAAGTAGAGAGAGTTACACACCTGGTAGGAATCTGGTGCTAATCTGCACTCCGACCACTCCTGTGCCCAAACGCCCTCCAAGATGTATTCATCCTCCTCCTAGAATGCTATATATATAGCTAGCTTCTCACCTTCCTTCTTTGTATCTTTCCGATGTGGGATCCTTCCGTCAGCAGAGTTTAAATCCAACTCCAACTCTTCCCATCCAATTCGCAAAATAAATACTCCCTTGCTTTTCATGAGATTCGAACCCAGGCTCCCTTGCAACATAATCCACGCCGCTAACCACTTGGCCACAAGCTCCTCTTGTGTCTTAAACCATGCACAACTAAATATAAATCTATAGCCAAATACTAAGGTCCATGTAAAAAGAAAACCAAAATGCAAGAGCTGAGACTTGAACCTTGGACCTCCTTCCTTCCTTGTGGCATCACCCCTTGGCCTCTTATGTGGCGTCACTTTGCCATTACACCACACACTCCTTTTGTGTCATTTTTCTCCATATTTTATTCTTAAAGCCTACCTACTAACTCCCAGGGTTTTTTTTTCCCTAAAACCAAAATTTCCCTAAAGCCAAAGTTTGATCCCGGGACTTCAGAGAAGCCTTCTAACCTTCCAAAATCACTTATCTAATAGGTCCAACTTTCATTTAAGCCGATCTCTTGTTCTCAAAAATTTTAAACGCTACTACGCTCAAGGCCCATTGGGCCCAATCTTACTAGGCCCAATTTTGGGATGTTACATTATTGATGCATGAGTTAAAGTTCATTTAATAATGCTTCTCTTAATTATACTAGTTGCTGGAATAAATGATGCAAAAGTGTTAGTTCATTTATTTAAGTTAGTTGTTAATTTGTTTTAAGCTTAATAATTGAATAAATGTGTCAGTTACATGTGTTAATTGCAGGTGACTTTTCAGCTCACATCCATTACATTTAAAGGTTGTTATGCATTCAATAAGGTGACTTTTCAAGAGATTTCGGTTACAAAAGAGGGGCTGTTACAAAGAGGCTTTATACATCATTAAAAAGAGTTTAAAGGAGAATTATACTTCCTTTAAATTTTGGCAGCAACCCTTCCAACTACCCAAATGTTTTTTGCTACTTTAATGGACAACTCATGCCCTAAAAACTTCAATAAGTTGTTGGTGTCTATTCAGCTAGCTAAAGGTGAAATCAAAAGTCATTTTCTAAGCATTCAAGGACATTGATTCAGCTGATTAAAGTATCTTAAAGAGAGGAATTATTTGATTCAAGAATTTCAAAAGTCTTTGAGCCTTGATTCAGCTCTTTATTAGCATTTTATTATGTGACCATTTGGCTAGCTTATTCTGGCCTTACAAATATGTGTACTCAAGCCTTTTTGAGGGACTTTTGGACTTTTGACATTATATTGAATGAAATTATATCATTTTGTGAGATTTGATTCTCTCAAATTTCGTTTGAAGACTCGTTGGCTTATCTAGTCTCTAGTGGTGTCAACTTGTTTTCTTCTATCTGAACTTATCACTGTTATATAGTGTGTGTTCACCTTTATACCAAGATTCCTACTTTTCTAAGTAGCGGGTCGAGGTTTCACTACTTCCATCATCCACCTTGAAGCTTATAAGTATTTGGGTCATTGATTTTTTAGTAGTGGTTCTTACTTGCTTTGTGTTTGTTCCCTTCCATTCCATCACATTCATTTATTTTTGTTGCTAACCGAATTTTCCATTTCCTTCTTGAACCTAAAATCCATTTCATTCCCATTCCATATACCATCCCTCCTTATTTTCAATAACCGAACCTATATATTATTCATTTCCATAAACCCATCTTTGATCTCTTCTTCATAGTTTCTGCCAATATTTACTTAAAGTATCATTATTAAACGAGCCGAACGATACTTTCTCGTAGACGATCAGGCAAACTCGCATACGACTCGACTCACCTCGAGGCAAATCGTATCACACGGCCTGCCTCCACGGGCGTGTGACCTCTGTAACCTTGAAAATTTTTTAAATTTACACGACCTTTCGTGGGTGCTTGGTTTAGTCCCAGCCCTATCTGGATCGATTCGTAGTGGTATTTGTTGACGACATACTGGTCTGTTTGAAGACGGAGGATAAGCATGATGAACACCTCAGAGTGGTTCTATAGATTCTGTGAGAGAAATAACTATACGCCAAGTTTAGTAAGTGTGAGTTTTGGTTAGAAAAGTAACATTTCTGGGCCATGTGGTATCTGCTGAGGAGATAAGGGTCGATCCTCGAAATATTGAGGCTATTTTGGATTAGAAGTAGCCTAGGATTGTATCTGAAATCCGCAGTTTTCTGGGATTGGCAGGGTATTATCGATGATTTATAGAGGGGTTTTCAATGAGAGCCGCACCCTTGACTAAGCTGTCACGTAAGTGTAACACCCCAAATACAGTCTAAACGTTACGACCGAATCTGGTATGTCACATGGAAAAATAGTTTTGGAATTATAAAGAAACATCACAAATTAGAAAACTTTTCGTTTTGTGTTTTCATCTTGAAAATTGAATTCGATTTTAAGGTTTCCGTACAAAATTTTTATGAATAATCTTAATAGATGAAAACATGTTTTGTGGTACGAAAAACCGAAAACTAGTGATATTTCGAAACGTGATATTTTGAAAATAGTGTTTGTAGTTTTAAGTGAATTTTTGATTTTAATTGTTTGCTTGCTTAATAACCGAGATTCATTTTTAAAAGAAATGTTTGCTTTTATTTTGTTTAGAAAACTCCCAATTCAACATTTCATATAATATAAATTACCGTAATAAGTTGAAAACCGAATTATAAAATCCCAGAGGCCTTATTACTTAACAAAATCCCAAATTTAAAATAAGCTCAAGTAGAGAAACGAAATTTACGGAAGAAGTAATGCATGGCCACCTCAGAGTCCTCCTCGGCTCCAAATCCTCGAACTGGAGATTACATGCAAGATTAAGCAGAGGGGTGAGTCACCAAGAGTCAGTGTGTAATTCCCCTTACGAACACAATCTGGCCTTAAGCCCACAGATGCCCATTGGGCCTTAGCCCCACAATATGGCATATTAAAAAATGTATGCAATGCAACCCAGCCCAACCTAGTTTTCCATCATCTACATCACCTGAACCAGCCAAACACCTGTGGCACCAAGCCACTGTGGTACCAAACCACTGTGACAGAGTCACGAAATATATAAATGTATATGTGGTGCCAAACCAATGTGGTACCAAACCACTGTGACAAAAGTTACTGATATATGTATATGTGGTGCCAAACCATTGTGACAAAAGTCACTGATATATGTATATGCAGTGCCAAACCACTGTGGTACCAAACCACTGTGACAAAAGTCACTGGATCACACTTCCCCTTTTAATCATATCCCAAAGCCTATGCAAACATATTATCAATTTATGATGAATGCAATCATATTTCCAATGAATAGCAGATAATCAAATTATACATATATTTAGATTATGTTATTCGAAAAACAAAGTCATACATGTACTTACTGGTATCTCCAACCTTACCCATAAGGGTATCTCAACTGTCTATACAGTCGTTCTGGCTTTCAGCCAACACAGTTATTAACGCAAAATAGTAAAGGTAAGTACGAGCATTACACACCTGATTACGCGAAGAATTAAACACTCTAGTTCATTGACACTCTCACTAGCAGGAATAACAGCGATTTGTCTATCCCAAACAGATGTTGGCTCTCTACCACAACCCGGCAGAACGTCTCCAACGGCCGACACAGCACGTCGTTTAAACTTAGAGCAGAGACTACAGGTCCACTCCCCTCCTTAGTTTGACTGGCACTCACATCCATGAAGAGAATCTTTGATCAAGAGATTGGGTTAAGGCAACGAAAGGGAAAAAGGAATAGGTAAACCAAAATCAAGAGAGCCTTCTTACCTTGGTCAAAGAATGAACCGAACACAGATAGACTTGGCTAAAGATTCTAATTTGACGCGAACATGCCACGTTAAGAGGAGAAAGAAGGAGATTAGCCGCGAACTAACATTAAGAAAAAAATAGCCATTCAGCTATGACCACACAGGACCGAAAAAATAGAGAAAGAATCGAAAGAGTCTACCTTATCTTGCACAAATAGAAACCTTTTGAAGAGGAGACCTTCAGCAACCAACTAGCCCCTTGATTCTTGGGGTTCGGCTTCAACCAAGAGAGACCGAATGGAGACCAAGAAGTTTCGGCACAAGCTGCAAATGCCTACAAGGTTTTGGCTCAAGAGAAATCAAAAGAGAAACGAAAAGAAAAGTGAAGAAAAAGGCAACTGGGATTCGTGTAACACCCAAAACCCAGCCCAAACACCACGACCAGATCTGGTATGCTACGGGTTAAATGTTGAAAACTTTACTTTGCAGGGATTTGAAATCTCAGTTCGTTTATGTAGGTATTCGTTAAATAAGTGTCATTAGTAGAAAACCTTTGTAGGTTTTTTTTTTTAGAACTCGTTTGAAAATCCCATTTTATTTCTTCTGGTAATTAAGTCTCTGAACATAAACTTATAAAATGTAAACATTAACAAATATAGATTGATAACCTAAGCCATGGGGCCTTATTACATAAATAGTCCCAAAATTAAAACTTAAAGGAAACCGAAAATAGTTTATGAAATAAAAGACTTGATGGCCCCTCGAGTCCGCCTCGGCACCCATGCCCACGATCTACTGCTCATCTGAAAAGTCAGGGAAAATAAAGGGGTGAGTCACCAAGATTCAGTGTGCAAATCCCGAAAACACATAAAAGGCTTGAGGCCCACAAACACATTATGGGCCTTGGCCCATACACAATGGCAATAGAATATTTACATGCAACATGGCCCAACCCAACCTAAAAGTCGATCCTCTACACACCAGCCCGTACAAGCCAACACTCCTCGGGGATTTCGACAATCAACCCACCAACCGTTACACACCATATCGACAGTCATGCTGCCTATTCCTAACAATCAGGAATAAATTTAACGTGGCTTAGCCACCGATCACTATTATGACCTAACTTTACAATTCGTGGTTTAACCACTGATCACCAAGTGACCTATTAACATGCTCTTCCCCTTCATCATATTAACCCCATCCCATGCATACATTCATGCAGAAGCAAAACAATATACTACCTAAAAGATCACAGACTAGCGCATACATTGATACACATAGAGAAGTTTCTATGATTACGTACCTAGCATCCCTTGCCTACCCACCGGGTAATACGATCATCCATACCTTTTTCCCGCTTTTTAGCCCAAAACATATATAGTACAGATTAATTAGTGTGATAGAGATATACACACCTAATTACAGTCAAGATGATACTTTCTATCTCAACACAATCGGTAGCCAATATGACTGCTAACTGCCTTTGGTTTTGTTCTGAAGTCGGTACACAACCCGGTGGCCAATCCCGTACTGCTGACATCGCACGCTTCTTAAATTTAGGGATTGGGTTTACAGATCCAATCCCCTCCTTCGCCTGATCGACATTTGATTCCATCAAAAGACCTTATCAGTTGCTACCATCACAACATATGGTTGTTAATCCATATCATAGAGTCAAGATCATAATTACGATGAACAACCTAACGAAAATCTAAAGAAAACCCCCTTAACTTAAAATTTCAAAAGAGATAAAGTTTAGGGACTAGCTGTTTTTGGCTTTTAGATCTAGAAGATCTACTTCAATTCCCGATGTGTTGGCCCAAAATAAGAACACACGAACAATCAAAAAAATACTCAAAAGATAACCTTGCCACCTCAATTAGCCATTCGGCTTTGGCATCCAAAAATCGAAAGAGAAAGGAAGAACAGAAGAGATCAGCACTTACCTTAATACAAAGAATTCGGCAACTCCTAGAGAATTTTGGCTTTTGAGAAGATCAAAAAGGAAAGATGAATCAAGAGATCTATGGAGATTCGGCTTTAATGAAGAAATCGGCAAAGAGAAAAGAATAGACTAGGGTATTCGGCTATGGAGATGAGAAGAAAGTTCAGAGTTTCGGCTTTTGAGAAAGAGATGATTGAGAGAAGAGATTAAGAGAATAAGATCCAAATGCCGAAATTGAAGAGATATCCCCCTACTTAAACCAAATTTCGGTACCTACTACCTAAAAGCCGAAAATGCCCCTTTTTAAAACTGAAACTAAGCTATTAATCAAGAGAAATTTCGGCACCCCTTGAACATGCCAGAAC
This sequence comes from Gossypium bickii, assembly GCA_025503065.1. NCBI lineage: Eukaryota > Viridiplantae > Streptophyta > Magnoliopsida > Malvales > Malvaceae > Gossypium > Gossypium bickii. The sequence goes on along the minus strand of CP106710.1, from coordinate 63,059,463 downwards.
TGATTCCTCCTCCCCCTTAGTGTTGGAATTTCGGCCACCACTGTGACCAGCAGATAAATCCTAAATTTCCTCCCTTATCTTTATCTGATCACATCTCCAAAAGAAGCCTAGATCACACCACCTCTTCCTCCCTTTATCTGCCATATCATCCACTCGAATAAGTCCTCCTAATTTCAAGCATCATTGCAGTCCCACTCTACCCACTTAAATTCCGAAAATTAACAAATCTTAATTAAAATAATTGGGCTTCATGCGACTCGAACTTGAGCCTCCTCAGCTGACGCCACCTCCCTGCTCTCTAAGTGGCGCCACTTTGCCACTGGGCCACAAGCCCATCTGTGTCATCTAATCACAAATAACATCTTTTAAGCCCTATCCTATCAGACTTTTCACTAAAGTGTCCAAACAGAAAATTTGATTAAGGCCTCTGCCCAACCTCGAGCCCATTCTGGACCCCCCTAACACTCTCATTAAACATAACTACACATTAAACGCAAAGGCCCATCAATTTAGGATGTTACAATTCGGCTAGTGAAGAACACACAAGGGAGAAGTCGATTTAGAATGGGGTAACAAGGGAGGTTCGATTGTGGTGATAGTACTAATGGTAGGGAATGAACTAAGGAGGTTCGGCCTAAGGAACAAATGGACAACAGGTTTCGGCTATGAGAGAATCAGAGAGAAAACACTTAGAGAGAAATAAAGGGGAAAGAAATGCCCAAGTGGTCACTCTAGTTTCGGCCAATATCAGAGAAGCAAGAAGAGATGAAAAGAAGAGGGCTGAAAGTTTCGACACCAAGAGGAGTAGGAAACCCAAAAGAGAAAAAAGAAAGAACTCCAAAGACTTTTGCATAAATTCGGCACACACTCACCACCTATGACCGAAATTACCAAGATGGAAAAGCCTAAGACTAAAGAGAATTTTGGCACACACCTCTACTAGCTAAACCATAATCCTTCCCTACACACCTTCCCTCATTCGGCCAACACCTCTACCACCCACCCAATCCCTTGTTTTGCTCCACCAAATACTCCCCATTACCCTTTCAAATTGGTTTGACCAATTCAAACTTCTCCAAACTCTCTTGTCCATCCATTTGAATATGTTTGACCCATTCAACAACCACGCTTGAAGAGTCCCAGCCGCATGCCACCTCCTCCTCTTCTTGAGCACAAAAAATAAGGCTCCACACTACAACAGATAAGATTCGAACTCCATCCCCCTTGCTCTGCCAGTGATGCCACAACCTCTTTGCCACATGCCCAACTTGTGTCATCAAATACCAATAAATATTCTTAAGGCTTGCTTCCCCTAGCTTTCCCCCTAAAGTGCCCTAAGAGAAAAAAATTACCAAAGCTCTGGCTTGAACCCGAGCCTTCCAAAAACTCCCAAACACACCGAAACAACAAGCATAACTATCCAAACGCAAGAAATAGTGCAAAATGCAGAACCCCTAATTCTAGGATGTTACAGTTCTACCCCCTTAAAAAAATTTCAGCCTCGAAATTTACCTGATCAAAAGAGGTGAGGGTATTGCTGTCGTATCACATCCTCTGGCTCCTACGTGATTTCCTCTGAACCGTGATTACGCCATACCACCTTGTCCAAAGTAACTGACTTCCTTCTCAACACCTTAACATCTCCATCTAAGATCTGCACTGGTTCTTCTTCAAAAGACAGGTCTGGTTTCACTGCAATTTCTTCCACTTGCACTATGTGAGATGGATCCAAACGATAGCACCTTAACATTGACACATGGAATACATCATGTATCCGATTCAATTCCGAAGGTAACTCGAGCTGATAAGCTACTGGTCCTACAAGTTTCAACACTCGATAAGGCCCAATAAATCTGGGACTCAACTTGCCTTTTTCGTCCAAATCTTAGAACCTTACTCCAAGGTGAAACTTTCAGAAAAACCTGATCATTCTTCGAAAATTCTATTTCTTTATGCTTCAGATCTGCATACGATTTCTGCCTGTCGGAAGCTTCCTTCAACTGAGCCCGAATCAACTTAACCTTTTCCTCTGTCTCTGAAACCAATTCTGGACCCAACAACTGTCGCTCACCTAACTCTTTCTAGCAGGTGGGCGTACGACATTTTCGACCATACAATGCTTCTTAGGGTGCCATCTAAATACTGGATTGATAGCTCTTGTTGTACGCAAATTCTGGCAATGGTAGGAAATCCTTCCAACTACCTCTGAAGTCGATAACACATCCTCTTAACATGTCTTCCAAAATCTGGATTACTCTCTCTGACTATCCATCAGTCTGCGGATGAAACGCTGCTGAAATCCAGTCTTGTACCCAACGCTTTATGTAACACCTTCTAGAATCGTGATCTAAACCTAGGGTCTCTGTCTGATATAATAGACACTGGTACCCCATGTAACCTCACAATCACTGCTACATATAGCTTGGCTAACTTCTGTAGTTAGTACTCAATACGAACTAGTATGAAGTGAGCGGACTTCATTAACCAATCGACAATCACCCACACTGAATCTTTTCTAGTTGGCGTAAGAGGTAGCCCACTAACAAAATCCATCGTTATCCTTTCCCACTTCTAAAATGGAATCTTCACTGCCTGTAGCAACCCCGAAGGCAACTGATGCTCCGCCTTCACCTGATGACACGTCAAACACTTACTCACAAACTCAGAAACTTCTTGCTTTAGACCTGGCCACCAAAACTATTCATGCAAATCTCGATACATCTTACTCCCACCGGGATGCATAGTGTATGGGCTACTATGCGCCTCCCGCAGAATCCTCTGTCTCAACTCAGAATCCTTTGGTATACAATCCTTCCCACGAAAGCACAATACTCCATCACTGTTCAGACCAAAATCTTCTGTCGCACCACCTTCCACTTGCTGAAGTCTAGAACTTAACAATTCATCTGAAAATTATTTCTCTTTAATCTGACTTACCCATGAAGGCTTCACTTGAAGTTCGGCTAACAAGCTTCCATCTTTATACAAACTGAGATGAGCAAACATCGCCCTCAAATCTGATATTACCTTACGGCTCAACGCATCCACCACTATATTAGCTTTACCCAGGTGATACTCAATTGAGCAATCATAGTCTTTCAACAATTCCATCCACCTCCGCTGCTTTAAATTCAACTCCTTCTAGGTAAGGAGATATTTCAGGCTCTTATGATCGGTGTAGATAATTAACTTCTCTCCATACAAGTAGTGTCCCCAAATCTTCAGGGTGAACACTATCGCAGCTAACTCTAGATCATGAGTGGAATAATTCACTTCATGTGGTCTTAATTACCGAGATGCATACGGTACTACCTTCCCTTCTTGCATTAGCACACATCCTAACCTTGTGTATGATGCATCACAATACACAACGAGCTCCTTCCTAGCCTCAGGCTAAATCAACACTAGTGCCTTAGTCAAGATCCTCTTTAGCTTCTCAAAGCTTTTCGGCTGCTTATCAGCCCATACAAACGGTATCCCATTCCGTAATAGCTTGGTTAATAGGGCAGCAATCAATAAAAATCCCTCAACGAACCTTCTGTAGTACCCAGCTAACCTAAGGAAACTTCAAATTTCTGCTACTGACTTCGGTGGTTTCCAATCCAAAATAGCTTCAACTTTCGGGGATCAACCCTAATCCCTTCGGCAGACACAACATGCCTCAAAAAGTTAACTTCCCTCAACCAAAATTCACACTTGCTGAATTTGGCATACAGTTGCTTCTCTCTCAAAATCTGCAGAACTCTCCGAAGATGCGACTCATGCTCCTCTTCTGTCCTTGAATATACCAAGATATCATCTATGAACACTATGACAAACCGGTCCAGGTAGGGTTGGAATACCCAGTTCATCATATCCATAAATGTAGCTGGTGTATTTGTCAACTTGAACGGCATTACTAAGAACTCGTAGTGACCATAACGCGTTCGACAAGCAGTCTTTTGAGTATCCGCCTCCTTGACCTTTAATTGATGATACCTAGATCTCAAATCTATCTTTGAGAACACCGAAGCTCCTCTTAGTTGATCGAACAAATCGTCAATCCTTGGCAACGGGTATTTGTTCTTAATCGTCAACTTGTTCAACTGACGATAGTCAATGCACATATGCCTCGATCCATCCTTCTTCTTGACAAACAACACTGGCGCTCCTCACAGAGATACACTTGGTCGAATAAATCCAAGGTCCAATAGCTCCTAGATCTGAGCTTTAAGTTCTACCAACTCCTTCGGCATTATTCTATAAGGGGCAACGGGCACCGGAGCTATTCCCGGAAGTAGATCAATGCCGAACTCCACCTCGCGATCTAGAGGTAACCCTAGAAGCTCTTTTGGAAAGACGTCCGAGAATTCTTTCACCGTTCTAACATCCTTTACAGACAATTCTTTGGCTTCCAAAACACGAATGAAAGCTAAGAATGTCTCACACCCTTTTCGCACCATCCTTTCAGCCTTTAATGCAGACACCACATTAGACAGATAACTGCTTCTCTCTCCTATCACCAGCACCTCCTTATCCTCGGGAGTCCTAAATATCATGCGCTTAGCAGCAAACTCCAAGTTTACCCGATACTTAACTAACCAGTCCATGCCTAAAATCAAGTCAAACTCGCCGAACGGCAATTCCATCAAGTCAACCGGGAACACAATCCCTTGCACTTCTAAAGGCACATTCCTAAAGAGTTTGTTCACCACAACGAATTGTCCTAAAGGGCTAATCACAGTCATTTCTCTAGGAGCAACCTCGGATTCTCTACCCAAAGTTCCAGACATAGCACTAGGAATATATGAATGTGTAGACCCAATATCTATCAAAACTGTAAAGGGCACACCAAAAATAAGGAACGTATCGGTTATGACGTTTGGTGCATCGCCATCCTCTCGACGTCTAGCTGCATAAACTAATCCAGGCTGTCTTGCTTCTGTACTCCCAGCACCTCTTCCCGATGCTCCACGCCCTTGACCAAATCCATTTCCTCCTCTGATCAGACCATGACCTCTCAGTGGCTATTGCCCACCTCTTCCGGACTGTGCATATCCTTGACCTACTAGCCGTGCCCTGTCTGGCTCTTGTGGACAGTCCCTTACCCATTGATCCATAGATCCACACCTGAAGCACCCTCTATTTCTTGCCCAGTAATCCCCCGAATAAAAATTCTCGCAACGAGCACACGGTTAAGACCGACCAATGGCAACAGGCATCGCAACTCGACCTGTCCCCTCAAATCTAGGCCTCTTTTGGACACCCTCAACAGATCCTGACGACCCAAAATTCCTCTTATTCCTACCCTACCCTTATCCCGATTCTGCCTCTCAGACCGCTTCACCTCTTTGTCTATCTTTGCCTTCTCAGCCAGAATAACAAACTCTTTTTCCCGTTGTGGAGCTATCAATACCCGCAACTCATCCCTCAGACCATCCTCAGACCGAACACAATGCTCGTAATCAGTTGCGACGATGCCCCGAGCATAGCGGCTTAAACGCAGGAACTCCGCCTCATACTCAGCCATCGACTTATTCCCCTGGACCAAGTTTAAAAATGCCTTCCTCTGAGCGTCCAGATAACTCGCTCCAACATACTTTCCCTAGAACACTGTCTTAAAGATGTCCCAGGTAATACGGTCCGCTGATGTGCCATCCCTTACCGTGAGCCACCACTGGTATGCCTCATCTCGAAAGAGGGACACTACTCCTTTCAACTTTTCCTCTGCGGTACAGTCTAGATCATTCAAAATTCATTCAACTGCCTCCAACCAATATTTCACTATGTTTGGAGCCACACTAGAAATACCCCTAAATATCTCGGCCCTATTTTCTCGAAGTCGCTCAGGAATAGATTTTTGAGCTACTAATCCCGTGCTTGCTCCAGCAACCCGCTCCAGAACATGCAGCATAGCTTGGGACACAGCATCATCCTCTCCATATCAGTCCTGAGACCCCACTTCCGTTACTGGGGATGCTGGCACTTCACCTTCCAGCCGATGCCCTGATTCCGAGGGTTGAGCCTCAACACCCCAGCCTCTACCACGGCCGTGCATACCACGTCCACGTCCTCTAGCACTCATGATTACGGAATCGACTTAATCTGATTAAAAGTTTTATGAATTACTGTATCTTTCACTGTTTATTAACGGATAGCTTATGAAGATAGAATTTAGAAGTAGTTTTTCACAATAACGTATTTCTAAAGGTCTCAATCTCTAAAATTGAATCTCTTAGCACTAGCAATCACAACACAATATAACTTTTTCATACAAATCAACCAATAGTCAGAAGACTTACCGTACGGATTTGGTGCTGGAGACTCGGGTGCCATACTTCCAGAAAACATATATTTTTTTCTAAACCTTATTTCCACCCAATTTTGGAAAACATTTTTAACCCGTTCCACAGTTGATTTTTACAACCTAGGCTCTAATACCACAATTGTAACACCCCAAACCCGGTCTAAACGTTACGACCGAATCGAGTATGTCACAATGGAAAAATAGTTTTAGAGTTATAAAGAAACATCGCAAATTAGAAAACTTTTCGTTTTGTGTTTTCATCTTGAAAATTGAATTCGGTTTTAAGGTTTCCTTGCAAAAATTTTATGAGTAATCTTAACATATGAAACAGGTTTTGTGGTACGAAAAATCGAAAACTAGTGGTATTTCGAAACGTGATATTTTGAAAACAATGTTTGTAGTTTTAAGTGAATTTCCGAATTTAATTGTTTGCTTGCTTAATAACCAAGTTTAATTTTTAAAAGAAATGTTTGCTTTCATTTTGTTTAGAAAACTCCCAATTCAATGTATCATATAATATAAACTACCGTAATAAGTTGAAAACCAAATTATAAAATCCCGGAGGCCTTATTGCATAACAAAATCCCAAATTTAAAATAAGCTCAAATAGAGAAACAAAATTTACGGAAGAAGTAATACATGGCCACCTCAGAGTCCTCCTCGGCTCCAAATCTTCGAACTCGGGATTACCTGCAAGATTAAGCAGAGGGGTGAGTGACCAAGACTCAATGTGTAATTCCCCTTACGAACGCAATCTGGCCTTAAGCCTACAGATTCACTTTGGGCCTTAGCCCTCACAATATGGCATATTCAAAAGTTTATGCAATGCAACCCATCCCAACCTAGTTTTCCATCCTCCACATCACCTGAACCAACCAAACCACTGTGGTACGAAACCACTGTGACAAAAGTCACTGATATATGTATATGTGGTGCCAAACCACTGTGACAAAAGTCACTGATATATGTATATGCGGTGCCAAACCACTGTGGTACCAAACCACTGTGACAAAAGTCACTGAATCACACTTCCCCTTTCATTCATATCCCAAAGCCCATGTAAACATATTATCAATTTGTGATTAATGCAATCATATTTCCAATGAATAGCAGATAATCAAATTATACATATATTTAGATTATGTTATTCGAAAAACAAAGTCATACAGGTACTTACCTGGTATCTCCAACCTTACCCAGAAGGGTATTTCAACTGTCTATACAGTCGATCCGACTTTCAGCCAACACAGTTATTAACGCAAAATAGTAAAGGTAAGTGTGAGCATTACACACCTGATTACATGGAGAACTAAGCACTCTAGATTGTCGACACTCTTACTAGCGAGAACAACAGTAATTTGTCTATCCCAAACAGATGTTGGCTCTCTACCACAACCCGGTGGAATGTCTCGAACTCCCGACACAGCACGTCGTTTAAACTTAGGGGCAGAGACTACGAGTCCACTCCCCTCCTTAGTTTGACTGGCACTTGCATCCATGAAGAGAATCTTTGATCAGGAGATTGGGTTAAGGCAACGAAAGAGAAAAGGGAATAGGTAAACCAAAATCAAGAGAGCCTTCTTACCTTGGTCAAAGAATGAACCGAACATAGATAGACTTGGCTAAAGATTCTAATCCGACGTGAACATGCCATGTTAAGAGGAAAAAAGAGGAGATTAGCCGCAAACTAACATCAAGAACGAAAGAGCCATTCAGCTATGACAACACAGAACCGAAAAAAATAGAGAAAGAATCGAAAGAGTCTCCCTTACCTTGCACAAGGTAAGAGTCTCCCTTACCTTGCACAAACAGAAACCTTCGACATCCAACTAGCCCTTTGATTCTTGGGGTTCAGCATCAACTGAGAGAGACCGAATGGAGACCAGGAAGTTTTGGCACAAGAAGCAAATGCCTACAAGGTTTTGGCTCAAGAGAAATCAAAAGAGAAATGAAAAGAAACGTGAAGAAAAAGGCAACTGGGATTCGGCTAGTGAAGAACACACAAGCGAGAAGTCGATTTAGAATGGGGTAACAAGAGAGGTTCGATTGTGGTGATAATACTAATGGTAAGGAATGAACTAAGGAGGCTCGGCCTAAGGGAGAAATGGACAACAGGTTTTGGCTATGAGAGAATAAGAGAGAAACACTTAGAGAGAAAGAATGAAGGGGAAAGAAATGCCCAAATTGTCACTCTAGTTTCGGTTAACATTAGAGAAGCAATAAGAGATGCAGAGAAGAGGGCTGAAAGTTTTGACACCAAGAGGAGTAGGAAACCCGAAAGAGAAAAAAGAAAGAAATCCAAAGGCTTTTGCATAAATTCGGCACACACTCACCACCTATGACCGAAAATACCAAGATCGAAAAGCCTAAGACTAAAGAGAATTTTGGCACATACCTCTACTAGCTAAACTGAAATGCTCCCCTACACACCTTCCCTCATTCGGCCAACACCTCTACCACCCACCAAATCCCTTGTTTTGCTCCACCAAATACTCCCTATCACCCTTTCAAATTGGTTTGACCAATTCAAACTTCTCCAAGCTCTCTTGTCCATCTATTTGAATGCGTTTGACCCATTCAACAACCACCCTTGAAGAGTCCCAGCTGCATGCCACCTCCTTCTCTCATTGAGCACAAAAAATAAGGCTCCACATTGCAACAAATGAGATTCAAACTCCTTCCCCCGTGCTCTGCTAGTGACGCCACAACCTCCTTGCCACATGCCCAACTTGTGTCATCAAATACCAATAAATATTCTTAAGGCCTGCTTCCCCTAGTTTTCTCCCTAAAGTGCCCTAAGAAAAAAAAACTACCAAAGCTCTGGCTTGAACCCGAGCCTTTCTAATACTCCCAAACACATCAAAACAACAAGCATAACTAGCCAAATGCAAGAGATAGTGCAAAATGCAGAACCCCTAATTCTAGAATGTTACAGTAAGGGTGTGCCGTTTAACTGGACTGACTTGCAGCAAAAGAGCTTTGAGAAGCTCAAGACTGTACTGACTGAGGCCCCTGTTTTGATACAGCCAGAGTCTGGAAAAGATTTTACTATCTACAGTGATGCATCACATGTCAGTTTAGGATGTGTGTTGATGAAAGAGGGTGAGGTGGTAGCGTATGCGTCTTGTCAGCTTAAGACTCACGAGGCGAATTATCCGACGCATTACTTGGAGTTGGATGTAGTGGTGTTCGCACTGAAAATCTGAAGGCATTATCTATACGGTGAGAAGTGTATCATTTACACTGATCTCAAGAGCCTCAAATACCTTCTCTCTCAGAAAGAGCTGAACCTTAGGCAGTGTAGGTGGGTTGAGTTGCTTAAGGACTATGACTGTACGATTGAATACCACCCTGGCAAGGCCAATGTGGTGGTCGATGCAGTAAGTCATAGGGCTATGACTGATCTGAGGGCAATGTTTGCTCATCTCAGTTTATTTGATGATGGTAGTCTATTGGCTGAACTTCAGGTTAAACTGTCGTGGATAGAACATATTATGGGAAAACATTTAGAGGACGAGTCTTTGGGTCTTCGCTTCTGACAGATTGAGAGTAGGAATACTGTGGATTTTGGATTGAATAGCGAAGGGGTACTCTATTTTCGTGGGAGAATTTATGTATCGAAGGATACTGGGTTGAGGCAATCTATACTGCGAGAGGCGCATAGAAACCCTTACGCTATGCATCCTGGCGGAAACAAGATGTATCGAGACCTTCGTGAGTTATACTGGTGGACAAGTCTTAAGCGAGACGTTACAGACTTTGTGGGTAAATGTCTGACATGCCAGCAAGTTAAGGTTGAGCATCAGTTACCTTTGGGGTTGCTTCATCCAGTTAAGATTCCACTTTGGAAGTAGGAGCGAGTGACTATGGACTTCGTTAGTGGGTTACCCCTCACACCCACTAAGAAGGATTCAGTATGAGTAATCATGGATTGGTTGACCAAGTCCGCCCATTTCATACCGGTTCATACTGACTACTCTCTGCAGAAGCTGTCTAAACTGTATGTGTCTGAGATAGTGAGACTACATGGGGTACCAATCTCGATAATATTTGATAGGGATCCTCGCTTCACATCCCAAATATGGAAGAAGTTACATGAAGCTCTGGGTACTAGATTGGACTTCAGTACTGCGCTCCATCCTTATATAGACGGTTAGTCAGAGAGGGTGATTCAGATACTGGAGGACATGTTAAGGGGTTTCGTGATTGATTTTTGAGGCAGTTGGGAGGATTACATGCCGCTAGAAAAGTTTTCTTATAACAACAACTATCAATCTAGCATTCATATGGCACTGTACGAGGTATTATATGGTCGTAGGTGTCGCACACCTTCGTGTTGGACTAAGTTTGGCGAGCGACGAATTCTGGGTCTTGAACTGGTTTCTGATATTGAGGATAAGGTCAGGTTGATTCGAGATCGACTAAAAGAGGCATCTGATAGGCAAAAGCCGTTACAAGTGAAAGAGCACACTTCAAAGGTGAGCCATGATTAATAATTTACGAAGTATGAATGATAGGAAAACCAAGAAAAGGAAATCCAAGATATGTACCATACTGGAAATCTGAGAACATAACTCATAAGAAAATAATAAAGATCTTGATGATTCCTCAGAGAAAATCAGCAGAAAAACACTGCTTACTAGCTCTAGACTTTTTTTGTAATAGAGATAATACACTTTCCAAATATTTATATATTAGACAGAATAATATCCAGTAAAAACAGAAGAATAGTCCCACATAAATTTTTACCATCGACTTTATTCCAACATAATACAATAGAATCTCGGAGAAATAAGGAAATGTTGGTTATAATTCAAAAAAACCCACATTATGTTCATCTAACATTAAACCCAGCCAGTATACTCATACAATGACATTTTCATAATAAAGAGAACGATCATATAAACTTTTGAGGATAATTGAATATATGGAACACCCAAAAAGGTAATCATAATTTATTCAATCATAATTATTACACACATGCATCTTTACAACTCTAACATCATTTTTCTGATTAATTTTGTCATCATGAAACTTGTAAAAATCCACTCACTAACGAAAACCAATTTTTTGGCCGAAGAATCCCCATAATCTGAAACACTGATGTAGGCCAGATACGCCTCACATCCCTTACAAACCAAATTTTTGGCCCTCAGTGCAGAAATTATATTCGATAAGTAGTTTTGACATTCCCCGATTACAACTACCTCGCTGATCTCCTCAGATCTCAACACAACCCGTTTAGTGGCATAATCCAAACTCACTCGGTGTTTGACCAACCAATCCATCTCCAATATCAGATCGAATTCTCCAAAAGGGAGTTCCATTAGATTGGCCAGAAAAATAACTCCTTGTACCTCTAAAGGGACGTCTCTAAATAACTTATTAACCCGGGCGGACTACCCCAATGGACTTAATACCGTAAATTTACTCGGAGTACTCTCAACAGGAATCCCAAAGTTTTCAGTAACAGAGCAAGCAACATATGAATGAGTGGATCCTATATCTATAAATGTATTAAAAGGTACATTAAAAGTTAAAAACGTACCTGTGATGACATCCGGAGCATCTCCCTCCTCTTGGTGACGTGCAGCATATACCAGAGTTGCCTGCCTCGCCTCAGTATGATCACCATCTCTGCCCAGTGCTCCCTGACCATGACCCAAACGATTACCACCCCTAGCCTGACCACGGCCTCTCGGTGGCTGCTAAGCTACCCTCGGTGTGGTGCAGTAGTAGTACCCGGAGCTTGCCTTTGATTGACCCTCCGTGGATAATCCCTAATACAGTGCTCCAAAGAGTCGCACATCAAGCATGCCCTAGTTCTTTTCCAACACATGCCCAGATGGCGTCTACAATAATCAGTGCACGACGGCTGTCCAGTAGCAGTAATAAGGGGCCCAACTCTAACCGGTCCGTCAACTCTGGCCTTTTTCTTAGGCCTCTGAACGGAACTCGAGGGCTCTGAATCCCTCCTGCTCCTACCCCTCTCTTTCTCATGGTTCTGGCGCTCAGTGCGCTTAACCTCTTTGGTGATCTTTGCTTTATCAACCAGTGCAGCAAAGTCTCGCTCTCTCTGTGGAGGTATCAGTACCCTCAGACTATCCCTAAGGCCATCCTCGAAGCAAACACATCGCTCATACTCAGTCGCCACCATACCTCGCGCATAGTGGCTCACTCTCAGAAATTCAACCTCATACTCAGCCACCGATCTATCTCCCTGAGTCAGATTTAAGAACTCTTTCCTACGGGCATCTACATAACTGCACCCACATACTTTCCCTAAAGGCGGTTTTGAAGAACTCCCAGGTCATTCGATCGGGCTGAGCGCCCTCCTTAACAGTGAGCCACCACTAATATGCCTCATCCGTAGCAGTATACTGCACCTTTTAATATCTGCTTGAGGGTGCAGTCTAAGTCGTCCATAATCCTTTCTATCGCATTGATCCAGTACTAAGCCACATGAGGGGAAACTCTAAAAATACCCCTAAAAATCTCAGCTCCATTAGGCTAGAGTCGTTCCATAATTGACCCTTGGCCTCCAGCTCCAGTATTGGGCCTAGCGACCCTCTCTAGAATCCTTAACATGGCTTGGAACAGTGCATCATCCCCAGCCGCTCAGTCATGAGACCCAGTTTCAATCACAGGTGAAGCCGACGTCTCACTTGTATCCAAATTAGGCAGGTTGCCAGAAGATGAGAACTTAGCTTAGGCCCCTCTACGGCCTCTACCGAGGCCTCTAGTACCCTGTCCGCGAGTACCTCTCGTGCTCATTGTCTAAGCGTGTTTATCTGTATTAACAGTTTTATGCATCAGTTCATAGTTTCAGGGTTTTATTAACATCATAAAACTGTATCAGTAATTTCAAAGTTCGTGTTCGTAAATCGCAGTCTCACTACAGTTTTCAGTTCTTCTATAAGTTCTCAGTATACACTAACTTAGAGTGTTTTCAGTTTAGTATACTACCTATAGTAGTTTCAGTTTCATATCAGTTTCAGTTTAAACACATAACAGCTTCAGAGAACTTACGGGATCGACACTGGAGACTCGGGGTACCACACATTTCGTAAAAACATTTTAAATCATCAAAAAATATTTCTTAGAAAACCAAATCTTAAAACCCAAACCCACAGCCGAGTTTTGCAACCCGACTCTGATACCACTAAATGTAACACCCCAAACCCGGCCTAGACATTATTGCCGAATCTGGCGATGTCACATGGTGTGTGATAGAAAACCGTAACTTTGCTTAAAACATTCACTGTTTAGAAATCCTCATTATCTTTTATTACTCTAAAATCGTGATTCTAATTCAGTCGTTAGTTTTCAAAACATTATACGCTGCGGAAGCTTTTTAAACAGTTTGTATCCTTGTGGGTATTTTGCTAAAACACATGCATTTCTTTTAAAAACTTGTGTTTTACCTACTTCTAGCAGATATATCAGAAAACAAAATAAAATCCAAATTTTAGGTAAAAATCCATAGAGGCCATTATTACAGAAAAATACCCCAAATAAAACTAAAAATCGTAAATAAGTAGCAAATGGCAAAGGAGTCGTGTGGCCACCTCTGAGTCCTCCGCTAAACTGATCCACCTAAGTATGGGGATTACCTGTACAGATTAAACAGAAGGGGTGAGTTTACGTAAACTCAGTGTGTAATCCCCATGCAAACAAACAGACAATAACGGATAATCTCAGCTCGAGCGTAAGCCCTTTCAATTTCAGTATCAGTATCAGGTTAGGCCTTAGCCCATTTCAGTAATAGTGAAAGTAACAGTAACAGATATGCAATCAGAAAATCCTACCCAACCAGCCTCTACACTCCATCTCCGTCTAACCCTACACTCCATGTGGGGATATAATCAACCCACCGATCCCTACACTCCAAGTAGTACCAGTTGCATTACAAAATAATAGTTTGCAGCTGAGCTGCCAGTAAGTTAGGCTTGAACCCTATCAGTACACATTCTCTAATTAATGTCAATCCCCAACCCAACCCAATGCATCATACAGTCATGTCATGCCCAATCATGGTATATCACATTTATATAGTATAGTACAAATAGCATGCTCAATATATAGTCATTTAGTTAGGAGTCTAGGTAATCTTACTGACCCTAAAGTAGGTTCACAGTCGTCTCGGGTGACCCGTGCAACCTTAGCAATAAATCAGTGAAAATGGGCTCACACGCTAACGTTGTTTGCCCTTGTGGCCCACATGGCCCAAATTGGCCTTGGCCGTGTGGATCACACGGCCTGGCCTAGAATCCCATACGCCTATGTGGTTCACCCGTGTGGGCCCACACTCTCGTGTGGCCCAAAGCCCATGTGGCCCACAAGACCCAAATGGTCGAGCCTATGTCTCGTACATGGCATTGCTCGACCGTCATACGACTATGTTGTGGCTTATAGCCTTGCACACGGCCTACCACACGGGCTTCCACATGTCCGTGTGGTGTTAACAGAGAGCTTTTTTGGCTTTTCGTTGATATGCATTTTCAGTTGTTCGGGTACACACCTGGTTCGATTTCGATGTCGAAACACACCCTAAGCCTGAAAGCATATCAGAGCAGCATTAAAAATTGATTTAGCAGACTAATTAACGAGTTTTCCAAAAATAACTTATCAACAGTAACTCGACTCACCACCGACGAAGACTTCCCGTCAACATCATTTAAATGAGAAATACGAAATTCACTGATTAGAGCCTCTTCCTACACCATTACCAGCAGAAGAGAACATTAGTACTCAATCGTTTAGAAATTGATGGCAGAAGAGGACGGGAACTTACCAAATGAATACTAAAAAGAAAGGAAGATTTACAGAAAAAGAACAGGGAAAAGGGAGAATGGTGATTCAAAGGGAATTTCGGCAGGGAGAATGGAAAGGAAAAACGTGTAGATTTTTGGAAAAAAGAGAAGACTGCCAAAATATGCAATAACCACCCTCAATCCCTTGTTTTTCTCCTAAAACCCGTCCACTACACTCCCACTACCCCTTAAAAACTCAGCACTTTACTACACTTCAAACTCTTCCCCACAATCACACAAAAATAAAGCTAAAGCAGAAAATTGAACACAGGATTTCTAAAACTCCAACACTCCACTTAACCACTAGACCAGCAGGCCCATTCTGATATATTTTTACCAACATTTAACTAAGAGCCTATTGTCTAAAGATAGGGCTTTATTCAAAGAAAAACAAAAATTTTACCCAAGCAAAGGCTTGAACCCATGACTTATCAGACACTCCCAGAAACACATAATCACTGAAGCAGAAACAGATTTGTGTAACAAATTTTCAAAAGTTAGAATTAAGAGAAATTGGGACATTATACACTTAGTACTACACATGCGACCTATCAGTCTGGTACACGTAGTAGCCTGCACTTCGTACTAAACACGTGACCTAAAACCATCTCGTAGCTCTCTTGTACACATAGTGGCCTACACTTAGTACGACACATGTGACCTAGCTACCTCATTTGTATCTTTACTATTCCGAAGGTTTCAACATTTTACCAATTCATCCATAATCAATCACAATTCATAATTTACATCAAATAATTACTCCATATTCAACCATATCTCATATAATATAACAAAATATTAAAAGAAAAATAAAAAAACGATGTATTATTTACATACAAACTTACCTCGGTGCAAAATTTGAGGAATTTGCCATTTAGTCCACAAGTTTTTCTTTTCCCCTATCAAGATCAATTCCTTGTCTTTCTTTATCTATAATAACACATTTAACTCATTTAATACCCACATTATTCAATTTAGTCTAAAAATCACACTATGGAAAAATTATATTTTTGCCCCTAAAGTTTCACATATTTATAGTTTTACCTTTAGGCTCGTAAAATGAAATGTATCTAGTTTCTTTGTTACCCAAGCCTAGCTAAACTTTATTCTTGCTTATAACAGCCCACATTTTCCATTAAACAGATTTTAAACATATATTTCATAACTTTTACAAATAAGCCCTTTTTGACATTTTTACCAAAAATCACTTAGCAAAAATCGTTTCTCACATATCAAACATGTATAATATATCATTAAACATCAAAATACAAAAAATTCTAACATGGGTCAAACCCTAGACCTTCATCATATCTCAAATAAATGGTAGAAATAGATAGATATTGTTAGGAGGATTTCAAAAACGTAAAAATCATTAAAAATGGGGCTAGAACGGACTTGCAATTGAGCTTGGAAGCTTGAAAAACCCTATCCATGGTTTCTCCATGCAGGTTTCGGCCAAGGGGTTGAAGATGGAAAAATTGGCTTTTAATTTTATTTTTAATTCATTTTAATGACTAAATGACCAAAATGCCCTTAATGAAAAACTTTGGAAACATGTCTAACCATGTCCATTTTTGTCCACCAAATTAAGCAATGGTCTAATTACCATATAAGGACCTCCAATTTAAAATTTCATAACAATTGGACATCTCTAGCATGTAGAACTCAACTTTTACAATTTTTACAATTTAGTCCTTTTGACTAAATTGAGTGCCTAAACGTCAAAATTTTTGAACGAAATTTTCACAAAAAAAAAAATACATAAAATCGTAGACCATAAAAACATAATAAAAATAAACTTTACTATGCCAGATTTGTGGTCCCGAAACCACTGTTCTGATTAGACCCAAAATAGGGTTGTTACAAAGTTGTTTTGATTGATAAAGTTATCACATTTGTGAAAGTTTGAATGGTCTGTTGAGTGTTAGGAACGTTGAAAATGGTTGAAGGTATTGTTAATCGAAACACTGATTCTGAGTTCAGTTTAAATTGAGTAAAGAATTGTGATTTTTCAGCGGTGCACTATCGAATGGATTGAAATGTGTTTTAATACAAGAATGTAAAGTGAAAATTTATGCTTTCAAACGGTTAAAGTCTCATTAAAAGAATTGTTCGATGAGTGACTTAGAGTCAGCCGTAGTATGTTTGTGTTGAGAAGTTGATGACATCATTTGTTCAACAAAAAACGTCATATAAAGTATCTTTGAAATTAAAATAGCATAGATGGCTTGAACTATTGAAAGATTATGAACAGCTTTTGATTAACCTTCGGGAAAGTAGATATAGTTGTAATTTCTTGAATGGAAAACCTTTGATTATTTTGTGAGCATTTGATACATGATTAATCTTATTTGATGACGGTTTGAGTCTAGCTAAATTAAAAGCTAAAGTGATGTTTTCTTTTCAAGATTAAGAACCTCAGGAATATGATAGTGAGTGATAAACTAAACGAGTACAGTGTGAGACGACTTTTGATTCTGATTTCTATCATTATTACTCCAAGATAAAATTCAAGCAAAGAATGATCCAGAGCTTAAGCAGAAAATGTTGTACGAGACATAGTAGTAGTTTGTTTGTTCATTCAGAGGGTAATTTAGATATTTGATGATATGCTCTGACACTGTGTTTTAGAGTTCAAAGGTGATTGGAAAAAGATATACGAGGTGGAATTGATTTTAGATTCTAAGGAAAAACGTGAAAATGATTCATGAAAGTTGAAAGCAACTTCAGACTGACATAAGTGATATACAGATTTGAAAATTTAAGATATTGGATTCCAGATCAATGACAGAGTGCTTCTGAAAGTATTGCCCACGAAGAGGACTCTTTGATGAGGTAGAGGAAACTATTAGAATGTTACCCTAATCTCTTTTTCTGTTAAGATTTTCGGGCACGAAAATCCCTAAAGGGGGAGAGTTGTAACAGCCCGATTTTGCGTCTAGTCAGAAAAATGGTTTTGGGACCACAAATCCGACGCAAAAAAAAAATACTTTTATTATATTTTTATTGTCTATAGCTTTATGGAACAATTTTGTGAAAATTTTGTTTGAAAATTTTGACGTTTGGGCACTCAATTTAGTCAAAAGGACTAAATTGTAAAAACTACAAAACTCAAATTCTCTATGTTAAAGGTGTCCAATTGCTATGAAATTTTAAATTAGAGGTCCTTCAATTGTGATTAGACCATTGGTTAAGTTGGTGGACAAAAATGGACATGGTTTGGTATGTTTCTAAAGTTTATCATTAAGGGCATTTTTGTAATTTGGTACTTAAATGAATTAAAAAGCCAAATTAAAAGCCAATTTTTGCTCATCTTCTACCCCATGGCCGCATGTACCAAGAAGAAACCATGGCTAGGGTTTTTCAAGCTTTCAAGCTCGATTGTAAGTCCGTTCTAGCCCCGTTTTTAATGATTTTTATGTTTTTGAAATCCTTGTAACATGATCTATCATTTCTACCACTAATTTAAGAAATAATCAAGTTCTAAAATTTTACCCATGATGGATATTTTGGTATTTTAATGTCTAATGGTAGAAAATGTATGTTTGGTATATGATAAACGACTTTTACTAAGTGATTTTCGGTAAAAATGTCAAAACGGACTTATTTGTAAAAGTTATAAAATGAGTAGAAAAATGTAAATAAATGAGAAATGTGGATTTTTATGAGTATTAAAATGGTTCGGCTAGGCTTGGGTTTTAAAGAAATTGAATGAAATTCATTTTACGAGCCTAGGGACTAAATTGTAAAAAATGTTAAACTTTAGGGGCAAAAATGTAACTTTGCCATAATATGATTTTGGGTTGATTTGAATATTACAATGATTAAATAAGTTAAATGTGATATTATAGATCGAGAAAAATGAGGTTCAGAATTAGAACAGGGGAAAACAAGTATTTGACGATTTAGTCCTTTTTTCCATTTTTATGCCAAGGTAGGTTCGTATGTTTAATAAGCATTAAATTATATGTGTATAAATGCTTGATTGATATAATTGTGGTAAATGCTATATTATTGAAATAAAATGTGAATGTTATTAAGTATGATACTACGGAAATGTCTGATAGAGATTCGATACAGCGAAAGTCCCGGTTGAACATTAGGAATAGATAGGATACAAATGTCATGACATTAGGGTTACTAAGATTACATATAAGACCATATCTGGGATATGGCATCAATATGAGACTTCGTGTAAGACCATATCTGGGATATGGCATCGATATGAGACTTCATGTAAGACTATAGCTGGCTATTAGCATCGATATGATATTACATGTAAGACCATATTTGGGATATAGCATTGGTACAGTATTGCGTGTACGAGATTCCCGAGTATCCTTTAGTATTCCAAATGGTTCAATGGGAAATTCAACGAGTATGTCAAAGAAGAGAAAAAGTATGTAAGTAATTACGAATTGGTATAGGTATGTAAGTAAAGTCTATAAGCATTGACTTCGTGAAATTGTGAGTTCATGATTTCCACGAGAATGATTTTGTGAAAACCTTGTGATTATTAGTCTATACTTCTTATGTATGAAATTCATAATAAATTCGATTGCCGATTATGTGATTGGCTTTCGGGCTAAATTGAATTATGATATAGCAAGTTTTATTCATGCAAATTGTGATTTATCGGATATGAGAAAATGGGAAGATAAGAACTTAGGCAATTGAAATATGTTAAAGTATATGCTTGAAATGTAAATACTCATAATTAATGTGCATGTTTACTATGAGGTTTGAAATGATTTGTTATTTACTGTAATGTGTTACAAAGGAGAGATTATGGTTATTAGGCTAATGCGAAAATATGTTAAATTATGCTTATAAGTTGATAGAGTAAATATTATGATTGAATAAGAATTATAACTGTGAGATTTATAGTAATTTGTATTATCTTGTGTTTAAATTGTTGGACTTGATAAAAGATTGGTAAGAGTTGCTTATTATTTTTGTACGGACTTACTAAGCTATATAGCTTACCCCCCTTCTTTTCCCATGTTTTATAGTGTCATTGATCTAACTCGAATTGGAGATTGCCGGAGATCCTATCACACTATCAAGCTATCACTTTGGGTATTGATGAAATCAAGTATTTTGAAAGTATGGCATGTATAAGGACTTAGTCATTTTTGTTATATGTGTCATTGTGATTGTCAAAGGTTTGTTTTGATATTTGGTCATATAGATTGGTTTATTTGGGCTATCATGGTTGTAAGCCTAAATACATATATATATTTGCTAATATCTTTGGTGATATGGTCATGGTATGCTTGGTGATTGATAGAAATGTAATTTATGACATGAGTGTGAGATGCTTGGCAATGTGGTTTTTTGATGAGATGATAAAGTGATGTACAATTAGGTATCTTGAAAGTAGTCAATTGTGGCTTAATAAATGTTGTGAGTATGATAGATGTTGATATTGTATTGACATGTATTGGTCATAATTGTGGATGTTTTAGTTGCCTAAGTATGTGATGTTTTATGCCTTTGAACTGGTGAAGTGTATGTGTGAATAAGGGTGGTAAATGGATTGGTAAATAGCCTTTATTTTGTCCACGCGGGTAGACACACAGGTGTATGTCTAGGCCGTGTGTGACACACGGTCTACCCCACGGGCATGTGTTCCGTCCGTGTGTCCCTGGCACTTTAATTGTTGCAAAATAGAATGTCCAGAATTGAGCACATGGATAGAGACACGGGCGCATGTCTCAGCCGTGTGTACTACACGATCTAGCACACGGGCGTGTGGCACGGCCGTGTGGCACAAATTAGGGAACACCCTAATTTGAACATAGTCTGAAGCATGGGTGTGTCCCTTGGACCACACGCCCGTGTGAGCCCTGCAATTAGCGAAAATTTTATAAGTTTTGTAAAAATTTTTAGAGTTCTCAGTGCATGTTTTGGACCTTGTACGCTCGTATAAGGGACTTTATGATCGATTATGAATGATTTTAATTTGAATGCAAATTTTATGACTCAGAATTGTGCGATTTCTTGTGTTATAAGTTTGACAGTACCTCGAGCCCTGTTCTGGCGTTGAATACGGGTAAGGGGTGTTACAGAAGATCTTTCTAGATCTAATCCTAGACATTTATATATCTGTTGCCACACTTTGTACTTTGCAACTTGTTCATTTTTATTTATGATTTCCACCTCTTGTTTTATTATGCGAAAATAAAATTTCCTAATAAAACATAATCCTATTAAATAACCTATGAACGAAATAAAATAAAGTCAAAATCCCCCCTTTTTATTTATTTCCAGATCCCTCCAAATTTAACTCATCTTTTGCTCCATCATCTGTGTTTTTGCATGAATCGCTTCGCTCCATCTTTGATAATGGACTCCATGGTTCAAATATGAAATCTAAAAACTCAGGCACAAAAATAAATGGGTCATTGAATATTTTTGTACGAGCGCTTCTCATTGAGTCATCTCGTATTTTTGAATATCTCCAGTAAGCTTGTTGCTGCCACTGCATATGTTGCATTATGTCCATCAACTTTGATAGCTCAACTCGAAGATCTAGGCGAGGCGATTGAGTCCTGAACATTGAAGTTGCTACATCAGGTTTAGTTATTGGTTCCATTGGTCCTGCCTTATCAGGGATTTCAGCTAACTGTATTGGTTCGATCTCTATGGGGTCTTCTTCTTCTTCTTCGGGATCATCACTTTCTTTAACTCGTTGTTGTAGAACAGAGTCTCCAGCTATTCAATAGAGGTCCCAATCTGTGATTGTGCCCTGGCTATAACCTATCTTCTTTACGTTTGTAAGAATTTTAACTTTCAAAAACAAAATTGTTATCGTAAAGGGAAAGTAAGTTAGGCCAGAACATCTAGCAGCACAATTCTGCATTTCTCTCAGGATGATTTTTCCCACATCAATGGTCTTTCCAATTAAAATTGAGTATAATAAGATCATTCGCTTTAACGAAATTGTAGTCCCATGTGAAATAGGCATAAAGCTGAATCGAATGAAATAGTACTGTCACTAGTGGTATCAAATATTCTCTGTGACAACTGTGAATTCCTTTCTTTGACACAGTCCATTTAGAATCTGGAACTGTAAGTTCCTCGAGAATTTCTTGCAGATTTTCAGACTCAATATTGCTCATCAAGGAAGAATATTTGTCATCTTCAAAATCAGGTAATTCAAAGAATTCAATAATAGCGTTTGAGGTTATTGGTTCCGTGAACAGAAACTTCTGTCAGTTTGCTTGAGAACACACATAAAATTCACGAACTAACACCTCATCTGCACAAGGTCTTTTCTCACAAAACAACTCTTGATTGAGAGCTTCAAAAACTTGTCGAATGCGTGCCATGAAATCAATATAGTTGCTTTTATTTAGGGTAAAGCCTTTTTCTTGGTCCATCTGTTGATTCTTAAAAACGCTTTCCTATCTTGTTTTGGCTTCTTCACACTGGAATTTGTTTTGTGATTCGTCAATTTGGGCAGAGGCACGAGTTCTTTTGCGAGGAATGATTATCCTAAACATAAGATAGAACAAATATATTCTCAAAAATTTAATTAGTATAAAATATTAATAATTCAATAATTTGAAAAATTAAATAATTCAATAAAATTGAAGTTTAGGAGTAAAGTTTGTCTTACCACCTTTTTATAGAAGTTAAGAACTCAAAGAAAATAAGTATAAAGCAAATGAGGTTGGTTTAGGGATGGCTGTAGGGTGTCTTGATGGTGTCGTGCGATAGGCAAGGGTGTTGGTGCGAGTAGCAAGGTACAGTGTGAGTAGATGCGTAGGTAGCAGGCGGCACTATCAGGCGAACAGCAGGACTGGCACATTGGTGAGTGCGAGCGGGTGCATGAAAGCAAGTCTAGTGCGAGCAGAAGTAGCGGTGTGAGCTACTGGGTGCGTTTGTGGGCTACTAGCCAAATGGGGCTGTTGTTAGGCGTGAGGGTGCCGTGTGGAGCTGGGCAGTGTTGTAGCTAGGGAATTCAGCACTAGGTAATTCAGTACTTGGTGGGTTTTGGATGTTAGAATTGATGGAGGGATGAGTGAAGAAAAAGGAAAAGGTGGGTGAAATTTATAGTGAAGGGAGTATGAGTTTAATTAGAATTCTTAGAACAACTTAATAATTAAAATATTCTAAGTTCTAATTCTACATAGAGTTAACAACAATTAATAATTAATATAATGCATATTAAATTATTATTTGCTATTAATTTATTAAAATAAAAACTTATTAAATAAAATATGATTAAATTAAAACTAATCCTAATTCTATGCAAAGTTGATAATGATTAATATATATTATAATACATAAAATTATATACTGGTTATTATCTTATTTATTAAATTAAATAAAAAATTTATTCTAGATGCCTTTTTAAAATATTTACAAGAAGAGACATCTAATTTTTAATATTTACAAAAAGAGCAACCAAATTTTGAAAATAGTTCAATTAAGTACGTAAACTTAAAGAAAATTCGAAAATTGAGATGCAATTAAAACTTTGATCAAAATTGACCCTTTTATTTTAAAGAATAAAAACTTATTTTGCCATTTAGGAAATAATTTCTCGAAAGATTTTGTTATAATCAATTCACAGGAAAGATTTGAGGGGTCACAAGCGGTCCCGCTTAAGTTCCAATCTCGTAGAAAGAATTTATTTAAACATACTAATCCCGAAAATATATCCGAAATCATTTACTTAAAAAGAAAAATAAGAAAAATTAAATATCTGATAAAATGAACGAGATTTGATATCGTTCAATTTTATCCCCCTAGTAATGTTTTAAGCATTGGGCATTGACTAGAAAATTACCTCCCTTACTTTGAAGTTCGACAAATCCATATGGAGTAATTTGGCATTCTTGGATGAGAACATTCGAAATTCTTTTAACTCATTAAGTTGGAGCATGTTTCTCTTTAGCAAGCTTAAGATCCAAGTTGAGTTGTTGGAGAGCCTACTAAGCTTTGTGCTCTAACTCCAAGGGCAGATGACAGGCTTTCCCAGAGACCAACCTATAGGGCGACATCCCTAAATGTGTCTTGTATGCTGTCCTGTAGGCCCATAAAGCATCATCCAGCCTTTTGGACCAATCTCACCAGTTCGGGAAAACTACCTTCTCGAGTATGCCTTTGATCTCTTTGTTTTCCAGTTCAGCTTGCCCATTCATTTGTGGATGGTAAGCTGTGGCAACCTTGTGCTTCAGTCCATGTTTGTCAAGCAACCATTTCAACCATCTGTTCACAAAATGGGACCCTTCATCACTGATGATAGCTCTTGGGGTTCCAAACCTTGTGAAAACATGTTTTTACAAAAACTTCATCACAACCTTAGCATCATTCGTTGGATATGCCTCGGCCTCAAGCCACTTAAACACATAATCTATAGCTACCAATATGTACTTGTGACCAAAGGATGGAGGTAAAGGATCGAGAAAGTCAATTCCCCAAATATCGAATAACTCTACCTCAATGATGTTTGTCTGGGGCATCTTATTTTTGCTGGTGACGTTTCCAACCCTTTGACATCAATCACAACTCTTTACGTAAGCATAGGCGTCTTTGAATAGTGTTGGCCAAAAGAATACGACTTGCAATACTTTGGCCGCATTACATGTACCTCCTAAGTGCCCCCACTCGGAGTTGAGTGGCAATGATATAGAATCTTATGTACTTCATCTTCTGCCACGTATCTCCGGATCATTTGATTTGCACTCTATTTAAACAAGTATGGTTCTTCCCAGAAATAGTACTTCACATCGTGAAAAAACTTTATCTTTTGATGATATGTCTTATAAATCTGCATCAAACTACAAGCTAGATAGTTAGCAATATCAGCATACCGAGAGGTATTATGGATATGATTTACCTTTAGTATGTGTTCATCTAGAAATGTCTCCTGAATGGGTATAAGTGGAGAATTCCCTTCTTGCGACTCCAATCTGGACAAGTGGTCTGTTACTTGGTTTTCTACTCCTTTTTGATCTTAAATTTCTAGATCGAACTATTGAAGTAGATGTACCCATCGGATCAGTCTCGGATACTTGGAAGTAAATACTTAATTGGCAAATGGTCCGTATAGACAGTCACTTTGGCACCTACAAGATATGATCGAAACTTGTAACGCCCTAAATTTTGGGCCTAGGTGAATTGGGCTTTGGGCTTTGGGTCTCATAATTTTTTTAAGCAAGAAAATGACAAATGACATGTTGGCTTTAAGGGTTTATTAAACTTGGAGTGTCTAGGGGTGTTGGAGAAGTTTTGGGTTCGAATTTTGAGGAGAAGGAATTTTTGATTAATTATTAAAGGAACCAGGGTGGTGAGTAGTTGGGCTTTTTAATAAAAATAGGGAAAATGGCATCAAGGAGCCTTGTGGTGGAGTGGCTAAGTGACGCCACTTAGGTATAAGAATGTGGCGTTATGGGCTAGCAAGGAGATCCTAGGTTCGAATCCCAACATAGTATTTTTTTAGTAGTTTAATTTTGGCCTTCTAGAAGGTTGGAAATGGTGTGATGATGGTCTCTAAGGAGAGTGATCAGAAGAGAAAATTTAGGAAAAGGATTGGGGAGTTATCAGGGAGAAAAATGAGGAGATGAGATGGGGAAGAGTTGGAGCCGATTGGGACTTTGGGGGGTAGATAGAGTTTCGGTTTTGTGTATAAAGCAGGTGTCGAATTCCCCCTGTGCTATTTCAACAACTATAGTGCTCTGCCGAATTCTCCTTCACTTTTTCTGTTCTAAACCTCGCCTCTTCCTTATGTGTTTTCTTTTCTTCTAAAGCCTTAAATCGAATATCATTGTCTTTTTTCTCCATTGCTTATGCCGTCCCACCTTCATCCCAATTGTTGGGGACCGAATATTCGTGACTTCAAAAGCCGAAAACCTTTGCTCTTGGAGCTGATTTCTTCATCGCCCCAAACCTTGTGCCGAATACTCTAAGTGACCAAATCTCTATCGTGCTGTCATCATTCCCTTGATTTTTGATGGACCGGATCTTGGAAAAATCGGAATCAAGCTTGGATCTACACGTCTCTGCCTAAAAGCTATCCATACGTTTCGGCTTTTGGGTAAGTGTTCTTGATTTTGGGATAAGTTGGCTGAATAGTCTATAGTAAGGTAAAAGGGTGACTTAAGTGGATACAAGTCACCTATTATTTTGTCTTTAACGATGTAGATTTATGCAGATCTAGGGGATATTTGTGAGTAGTAGCTAAGGAAGGGCCTTTATGACTAGTGGCACATGATAAGGTTAAGGTAAGGCTTCGATTTTTGGTAAATATTGTGGTTAAGTGTGTGATTCATTGGAGGTTGATATTGGTTGTAGGTTCAAGGCTTAGGATAGTGTAACACGTCTCATTTACCAGGTGTGTATATACACTTCACATACGACAAATCGGCAAAAGCCAAAATCTAAAAAAAACTGGAATACTGAAAAGCTGAAAAGTCGAAAGGTTGGCGTCGGCAACTGCATGAGCATGTGAACATTCATGTGGGAACACCGATACAGCTAACGGGACCAAGAGAGCGATCTCATGGTCTCAGACCACTTTTTGGCCAATCAAGCCATAAGGGGCTAAATGGGCTTGCCGAGCTCGTGGGCCTAAATCGGCAATAGTTGATATGTGAAATTGAATGATTGATTGATAAGGATGGTTGTATGATTTGATTATGATCGGGCCTAATGGGCTACATGTATATGATTGGGCTTAATGGGCTAATGGACATGATTGGGCTTAGTGGGCCTTATGGGATTTTAGAAATGCATATTAGGGTTTTAATGGAATCTAGGCTTAGTTCTGATGAATTCTTAAACAGCATAAAACTTAATTTAATAATGAAAAATGTCTGTAGACAAGTCACTAGGGTAGAGTGTGGCAATGGACATATGCATATCTAGGATTGGATCTAGGGAGGGCTTGGTACTTAAATAGTGTAACACCCCAAACCCGGCCTAAAATTTATGACCGGATCTGGCATGTCACATAAAAGGGTTATTTAAAAACTACACGTTTGTTAAAAATTTCCAATTAAATTATTTATCCGCTTGTTATCCTTTTGTTATTGAACATTTAATAAAAATAGGCAGTAATCAAATTAAAATCTAAACCAAATAAAATACCAAAAATACAGTTAAAGTGGCCCTATTACATAACAAAATCCCAATTACAAATAAGTTTAACTAAAAGAACGAGTTTACGAGAAAAACATTGTATGGCCACCACATGTCTGCCTCGACTCCCAAATCCGCGATCTAATGATTACCTACAAAATTAAGCAAAGGGGTGAGTCACCGAGACTCAATGTGTAAATCCCCATACAACGCAATCTGGGCCTTAAGCCCACAGATGCACATTGGGCCTTAGCCCACACAATGCAGCATATTAAACATGTATGCAATGCAGCCCAGCCCAACCTAGTTTTCCATCCTCTACATCACCTGAATCAGCCAAACACCCGTGGCACCAAGCCACTGTGGTTCTAGACCACCGTGATACCAGATCACTGTGACAAAGTCACTAATAATATGTGTGGGGCCAACCCACCGTGGTACCAAATCACTGTGACAATCCCGAATAAATATACGTGAGGCCAACCCACTATGGTACCAAACCACTGTGACAGTCCCTAATTTAGCACTTCCACTTCCGCATCATATCCCAAGGCCCATGCAATATGACATAATAATTCGTGTATGCAATATGTCATGTATGAAAAACATATATAAAATATAACGTATAACATGAATTACCATCATAATCAGATAGACAGAATATAACATAATCAAGCTAATCAACCTTTAAGGGTATAAAGTAATTTACCTACCAAGGGTATTTTCGTAATTTATCTATCGAGGGTATTTCAGTAATTTCACACCTGCAATGGCCCTTGCGAAGGCCTAATGTCGCCCCGAGTGACTCAGCTACCATTTTCTGGTCTTTATCGGACAATTGGGCCTAAAACTCGATTTCGGCCCATTCGGGCCCACACGCTCGTGTGGCCCACCTAACACAAATCTTGCCACGTATATAAGATTCACCTAGTCTAGTTCACTATATACTACACCATCATACATTTTATTCAATTGGGCCCACTTCGGCCCATCGTGGCCCAAGTAGCCTCAACCCACAAGAATACTACTGATGGCCTCAACTATCGCGTCGAAGCCCCACACGTGCGCTCGCATGCTCGTCTGGCTACTATTACCGTGACCGACACTTTGGCATTTGCCGCTTACAACTAGAGTAGAGAGAGTTACACACCTGATAGGAATCTGGTGCTAATCCGTGCTCCGACCACTCCTGTGCCCAAACGCCCTCCAAGGTGTTTTCACTCTCCTCCTAGAATAATCTATATATAGCTAGCTTCTCACCTTCCTTCTTTGTATCTTTCTGATGTGGGATCCCTTCGTCAGTAGAGTTTAAATCCAACTCAAACTCTTGCCGTCCAATTCGCAAAATAAATACTTCCTTGCTTTTCATGAGATTCAAACCCAGGCTCCCTTGTAGCATAATCCACATCGTTAACCACTTGGCCATAAGCTCCTCTTGTGTCTTAAACCATGCGTAACTCAATATAAATCTATAGCCAAATTCTAAAGTCCATGTAAAAAGAAAACCAAAATGCAAGAGCCAAGACTTGAACCTTGGACCTCCTTCCTTCCTTGTGGCGTCACCCCCTTGCTCCCTAAGTGACGTCACTTTGCCACTACACCACACACTCCACTTGTGTCATTTTTCTCCACATTTTATTCTTAAAGCCTACCTACCAACTCCCAGGGTTTTTTTCACCTAAAACCAAAATTTCCCTAAAGCCAAAGTTTGATCCCGGGACTTCATAGAAGCCCTCTAACCTACCAAAATCACTCACCTAATAAGTCAACTTGCACTAAAGCCATTCTCTTGTTCTCCCAATTTTAAACGCTACTACTCCCAAGGCCCATTGGGCCCAATTCTTCTAGGCCCAATTTCGGGATGTTACAAGTAGTCCTAGTGACCCACCTCCTCTTCTCTAGAATCCTACCTGGTGCGTAGTGTCTGTTCACTTTAGCCACGAGGACTTGTTGACGATCTAAGGTTCGTAATTAAGACCAACTATTAAGAATTACTAAAATACCCCTGTAGGGTAGGTTTACAAAAATACCCCTAATTGAAAAATTACTAAAATACCCTTGATTTGTGAAATGACTAAAATACCCCTATGTGTTGATTGTAAGATTTATGGATGTTACATGTACATTTACTGCATTCATATGATATTCTGTTTAGGTACATTTGCTGCATTCATATGATATTCTATTAAGGATGCATTTAGGTGGGAATTATGGAATGGATGAAGTATATGAGGATCGCATGGTTGCTCGACGACCGTGGATCCACCGATGGCTTTTTAAGCCCAATATTTGATTAGTAGCTTTTCTACAACATTTGGTAGTACCGCAATCGGGCTACCCTTGAAGTGTATCGGATGGGTGGGTCATTTAGAAATCCCCACAGAAGTGTTTCGGTTGGACGGAGATGAAGTGTACCGGATGGATTATTTGGTGAAGGTTTCCATTCTCAGGTGATCCTCAGTAGGCGGTTTGACAGATGGAGGGACTCAGAGGTGGCCAACTAGCAAGACGATTAGACTTGTTTTCTTAATATCTAAATTCTAGATTTTAAGTTATTTTATTTCGGATTGTAATAAGGTTTCCCTCTATTTTTTATTCCATTACTTCCACTATGCATTGTAATTTTGAAACGGAACCTAGATTTATTTCTTTTAAGCATATTTCAAGTTTTTGAAAAAAATTGTGTTTTAAGAACGAGCTTCCGCTGTCAAATGAAATGTTTTTACATAGAACAAGGAAATGGTTTTTGGCTACATCTCGTTTTGAAAGCAAACTGGATTTTACTTAACTTTTCTCTAGAAGGGTTTTCAATGAAAACAAGGTTTTCGCAAAAATACTTCAATGTGACACGCCAGATTCGGGCCTAACTTCTAGGCTGTGTTTAAGGTGTTACATTTAGTGGTATCAGAGCCAGGTTGCAAAGCTCAGGCTGTGAAATTGGCTTTATTACTTGGGTTTAAAAAAAAACTATTTTTGGATTGGATCGAAATGTTTTGGAAATTCTTGTGATGTGGCACACTGAGTCTCTGACATCGAACCAAGTAAGTTCTCTTATTATTAAGCTTGTTTAACTTGATATACTGTAGATAGTTACTGGGCTACTTTAGATGATTGTACTAAATCTTTTTAGTTAGAGTGAAATTAAAGCCTGTAAGAACTTGAAACTGTAGAGGATTTACGAAAACAACCTCTTTACTTAATACTATCATAAAACATCGACTTAATTACTGAAACTAACTAAAATTTCATAAAATTCCTAATTCAGATAATACAAGAATCAACGATGAGTGCTAGAAGAGGTGTAAGCGGCTGTGGCAGAGGCCGTTGAAATGTTAGGGCTATGTCATCAGCATCGAGCCACACATCTACTGGGGAGGCACCAGCTTCACCAGAGTATGAGATGGTCCAGGAGACAGAGGTCAGAGTGAGCCCACCAACCTCGAGTAGCAGTAACCCGGAACTCGTTACTAATGTGTTGACTTAGCTAGGAAGAGAGGTACTAGAGGAGGTTAAAGAAATTAGTGAAACACTTTAGTTTAGGTGCATGGACTGTAAGAAAAAAAGAGATCGCATTTCTCTAGGGCTGCAGTCTCGTCCTGTGAAACATGTTAAGGTACGTACAAACTTTCTAGCTTGCGAATATTGTAGAAGGCATCATCCGGGTGAATGCTGGAGGAAGTCAAGAGCATGTTTCATATGCGAGTTTGAGGAGCATCCGGCTCGGTATTGTTCAATCACCATTAAGTCGGGTATATTTTGTGTGGTTGCGATATTTTGGGTATAGAAATTATATGCGTGCAATGTTTATCTACTCTAGTGGGTAGGTTTTTTTTAGGTAAGTGTAAAGGGTTCAATTAGAGTTAAAGTGTGTTAGTGTTATTAAAATCAGAGTGCACAGCGAAAGCATAGTGGTGTAACTTGAGCGGTACGATTAATAGCTAGTTTGAAATTTTGAGGACGAAATTTCTTTAAAGGGGCAGAATTGTAACTCCCTGAATTTTGTGCCTAGATGAATTGGGCTTTGGGCTTTGAGCTTTGGGTCTCATAAAATTTTTTTAAGCAAGAAAATGACAAATGACATGTTGGCTTTAAGGGTTTATTAAACTTGGAGTGTCTAGGGGTGTTGGAGAAGTGCTGGGTTCAAATTTTGAGGAGAAGGAATTTTTAATTAATTATTAAAGGAGCCAGGGCAGTGAGTAGTTGGGCTTTTAAATAAAAATAGGGAAAATGGCATCAAAGAGCCTTGTGGTGGAGCGGCTAAGTGATGCCACTTAGGGTATAAGAAGGTAGCGTTATGGGCTAGCAATGAGATCCTAGGTTCGAATCCCAACTTGGTATTTTTTTAAAAGTTTAATTTTGGCTTCTAGAAGGTTGGATGTGGTGTGATGATGGACTCTGAGGAGAGTGATGAAAAGAGAAAATTTAGGAAAAGGATTGGGGAGTTATCAGGGAGAAAAACGAGGATATGAGATGGGGAAGAGTTAGAGTCGATTAGGACTTTAGGGGTAGACAGAGTTTCGGTTTTGTGTATAAATAGGGGGTGCTAAATTCCCCCTGTACTATTTCGGCAACTATAGTGCTCTGCTGAATTCTCCTTCACTTTTTCTGTTCTAAACCTTGCCTCTTCCTTATGTGTTTTCTTTTATTATAAAGCCTTAAATTGAATACCATTCTGTTCTTTCTCCATTGATTATGCCATCCCACCTTCATCGTAATTGTTGGGGACCGAATATTCGTCACTTTAAAAGCCAAAAACTTTTGCTCTTGGAGCCGATTTCTTCGTCGCCCCAAACCTTGTGCCGAATAATCTAGTGACCAAATCTCTATCGTTCTGTCATCATTCCTTTGATTTTTGGTGGATCGGATCTTGGAAAAATCATAATCAAGCTTGGATCTACAAGTCTCTGCCGAAAAGCTATCCATACGTTTCGGCTTTTGGGTAAGTGTTCTTGATTTTGGGATAAGTTGGCCGAATAGTCTATAGTAAGGGAAAAGGGTGACTTAAGTGGATACAAGTCACCTATTATTTTGTCTTTAATGATTAAGATTGATGCAGATCTAGGGGATATTCGTGAGTAGTAGCTAATGAAGGGCTATTAGGACTGGTGGCACACGGTAAGGTTAAGGTAAGGCTTCGGTTTTTTGGTAAATATTGTGGTTAAGTTTGTGATTGATTGGAGGTTGGTATTGGTTGTAGGTTCAAGGTTGAGGATAGTGTAACACGTCTCATTTACCACGTGTGTACATACACTTTACACATGACAAATAGACAAAAGCCGAAATCCCGTAAAACTTGTATGCCCAAAGCCGAAAGGTTGGCACCAAAAATCGCACGAGCGGGCGAACATTCATGTGGGAACACCGATATGACTACTGTGACCAAGAGAGCGATCTCATGGTCTCGGGCGACTGTTTGGCCAACCAGGCCAAAAGGGGCTAAATTTGCCTGTCGAGCTCGTGGGCCCAAATGTAACACCCCTTACCCGAAACCTTTGCCGGAGTCGAGTATGTGGCATTACTGGACTTGACTACTAATTTGGAGCATAAAAATTTAAAGCTGTCCAACTGCGACATGCTGACTAAAATGACCATAACTCGAGTTACAAAACTCGAAATTTAGGTCCGTTAATTTTCCATGAAACTAGACTAATATAACTTTTTACCATAATTTTTCCAGAATTTTTCATGTGGCCAATTAGTACAGTTTATTCATCAAAGTTACCCCTATTTCATCGTTTGATAATTCTGACCTATCTTTACAAAAACTCAGTTATCTCATTGTACAAAATTTCAATAATGTTCTTGTTTATTCCAATCAAAAATAGACTCATTAAGGATTCTAAACATATAAACTATGCTCCATAATTATTTTTTTACAATTTTTTAACTATTTTTCCTATTTTTGGTGATTTTTCAAAATCACATCACTGCTGCAACTAAAAACTGTTTCATTACAAAAATATGATTAACTAGTTTATAACCTCCTTACTCAATTTATTTAAACTCTATATATTAACCATACATATATATATATACCAAAAACAAATCCCATATATAATTTAGGCCATGATCAAATTTTAAACATCCACTTACATACAAGCAAGTTATAAAATTCAAACATAGAAGCGATACATAACCAAAGGAAATAGCCATTTTCGCATGGCTATATTCATGTACAAGATCAAACATTGTATGTTTCAAAAACTTCATCTAGCCTATACATGCCTTTTAAGTCATAGCCAAAATTTAAAATACCAAAAGAAGACGATAGTGTGGTTGACTTTCTTGAAGATCCTTCTCGAGTCCGTAACGTAACCAAAATCTATAAAACAAAGGAGAACATTTCACACAAATAAGCTTACTAGCTTAGTAAGTCCTAAACTCATGATAACAAAACATTCAAATATTTGCGCAATTAAAACATTCAACTTATAGCATTTCACATAAGCACTTAAGTATATTACTTATACAAGGCCGAATACTAATAATTCATTAACCCAAGTAAATTAGAAATCATTTCCTTCGACCTACATTTCTTTGAATTTCATATAAGTATATCACATGGGAATTTCCTTTATTCTTAGCATTTATACTTGAAAACCAAATTTCCATAATAGCACATTTA
This sequence comes from Gossypium bickii, assembly GCA_025503065.1. Classification (NCBI taxonomy): domain Eukaryota; kingdom Viridiplantae; phylum Streptophyta; class Magnoliopsida; order Malvales; family Malvaceae; genus Gossypium; species Gossypium bickii. The sequence goes on along the minus strand of CP106710.1, from coordinate 63,025,646 downwards.
CTCTCAATTTCAATCATATGATACTCACACACATGCATTTTAACCTCTAACATACATAACGTAGTTCTCATAGTACTAGCTTGACTCAAGAAATGTCAATATAACATACCTCACATGCTTACCTGAGCCATTGACTCAATAAATTAGCTTTAATTTGCCTTGAACAAATATTCGGTTTCTCTTTTGTAAACCGCATCACCGGCATCAAGCCTGCTAGGCGCAAAGGCCCGATAAGTAGCACCGGCACAAAGCCTGCTAGGCGTAAAAGCCCGATAAGTAACACCGGCACAAAGCCTGCTAGGCGTAAAAGCCCGATAAGTAACACCGGCACAAAGCTTGCTAGGCGTAAAAGCCCGAAGCAAATCAATGTAATCAAACATTCTCCACACACTCTTCATAACTATTATATACATATGTCCAATTCAATTGGGCTGGTTCACATTAAACCAATAAAATCACTATATCATTATGCAATCCAACAATTTATTTCACATAACCAACTTTAATCATCGACCTACTATGCCTCTATACATTCGGCCATAATATAAATAGGTACAAAAATTCAGCAATTCACACTATTGTATACAATCATAATTAAATCGTTAACATAATTTAGCTAAAGGACTTACCTCGGTTGTTGATTGTCCGTGTAAATCAGCTATTCAAGAACCTTTGTTTTGCCTCGATCTAGTTCTTTCTCTTTTTGTTCCCGATCTAAGAAATGTCAAATAAGTTTTATTTACATTCATCCCATCCATTCGCTCAACAAAACAAAAATGCACATAGCTTGATTTAAGAAAAACTAGGAACCAAATTTCCTACTTCATTTATTTAATTTAAAACAATAATCACACAAAATTTTAAGCATTCAACTTAATCAATTTAACTCACAGTGCACCGCAACACTAATTGCAACCAATTGGGATTTCTCCTCAATGGCCGAATGATCATTAGGTCCCTAGAATTCTCTAAAATTCTTCCCTCTATCGTTTTACCCTTTCCTCTAATTTACTTCAAGCAATCGACTCTTATACTTAGCTCTCCCAATAACTATATCTAAGTATAACTAATCATCCATGGTCAATTACACTATACATGTATGACCGAACATTAAAACAATAGAAAAGAGTTCATGAATGGTGATCTCACATTCGGCCGAATATAAGGGCATCCCCATGCCTAAATTTAAGAAAATTTTCTTACAAGCTCAAGCTACTTCTTCTCATATTATCTAAGTTTATTAACAAACCAAATCATAAATCATCACCATGGCCGAACTTCATCATGCCTAACATTATCAATTTCTACTTGTTTTCAATGGTGATCAAAGAAATCAACCAATTTCAAAGATGGATTGTTAAGTTAAAGTTCAAAATCTCACCTTGCTTAACACATGCAACTAGCCGAATAAAGAAGATGAATTTTCTTCTCTTCTTGAAGATAGTTTTGGGTGGAAGATGAATGAAGGAAGAGAAATGAAAATAATTTCCTTTTTGTTTAAATCTATTAACACATTATTTTAGCATTCTTTTAGTATAATAATACTTAAATTATAATATACTTAGAAAACATAATATTCTTGGCATGCTTATAATATAATAATGCTTAAAAAAATATTATACTAAGACAATAGATTATTTATTGCATGCTTACCGTCCACCATATTAAATATGGGAATTTGACATGCAAATCCCTATGTTTAATAAACAAGTCACTTAGCTCTTTTTAATTCATGCTCACTACATTGGTCTTCTTAGCAATTTAATCCTTTTAGCCAATAAAACGCTCAAACGTTTAAATTCTTCTACGAAACTTTCACATACATAAATTCACCTATAATAGACACAAGATATAATATTAAAAATATTTATCGGGTTCGGATTTGTGGTCCCGAAACCACCGTTTCGATTAGGGTCAAAATTGGTCTGTCACACCAAATCGGCAAGAGTTGATATGTGAAATTGAATGATGGATTGATATGGATGGTTGTATGATTTGATTATGATCGGGCCTAATGAGCTACACGTATATTGGTTTGGCTTAATGGGCTATACGGACATGATTAGGCTTACTGGGCCTTATGGGATTTTAGAAATGCATGCTAGGGTTTTAATGGACTCTATGCTTAGTTCTGATGAATCCATAAACAACATAAAACATAATTTAATAATCAAACATGTCTGTGGACAATTCGCTCGGGTAGAGTGTGGCAATGGACATATGCATGTCTAGGATTGGATCTAGGGAGGGCTTGGTACTTAAGCAGTCCTAGTGACCCACCTCCTCTTCTCTAGAATCCTACATGGTGCGTAATGTTTGTTTACTTTAGGTGCGAGGACTTGTTGACAAGCCAATGTTCGTAATTAAGACCCATACTATTAAGAATTACTAAAATACCCCTACAGGGTCAAATTACTGAAATACCCATATAGGGTAGGTTTACAGAAATACCCCTAAATTGCAAAATTACCGAAATACCCTAGATTTGTGAAATGAATAAAATACCCCTATGTGTTGATTGTAAGATTTATGGATGTTACAAGTACATTTGCTGCATTCATATGATATTCTGTTTAGGATGCATATGGGTGGGAATTATGGAACGGAGGAAGTATATGAGGATCCCATGGTTGCTTGACGACCGTGGATCCACCAATGTCTTTTTAAGCCCAATATTTGGTTAGCAGCTTTGCTGCAACATTTGGTAGTACTGCAATCGGGTTACCCTTGCAGTGTATCGGATGGGTGGGTCGATTGAAATCCCTATAGAAGTGTTTCGGTTGGACGGAGACGAAGTGTACCAGATGGATTATTTGGGGAGGGTTTGCATTGTATTGCATGTATGATATTATTTTTTATTATTATGATATGTATGCTGTTTGTTTGACGAGGGTCGTACACACTGAGTTTTCGAAAACTCACTCCCTCTTTTATTTTTCTCAGGTGATCCTCTGTAGGCAGTTTGACGGATGGAGGGACTCAGAGGTGGCCAACTAGGAAGACGATTAGACTTGTTTTCTTAATATCTAAATTCTAGATTTTAAGTTATTTTATTTTGGATTGTAATAAGGTTTCCCTCTAGTTATTATTCCATTACTTCCACTATGCATTGTAATTTTGAAACGAAACCTGGATTTATTTCTTTTAAGCATATTTCAAGTTTTTGAAAATAATTGTGTTTTTAAGAATGAGCTTCCGCTGTCAAAGGAAATGGTTTTTGGCTACACCTCATTTTGAAAGAAAATTGTATTTTACTTAACTTTTCTCTAGAAGGGTTTTCAATGAAAACAAGGTTTTCGTAAAAACACTTCAACGTGACACGCCGGATTCAAGCCGAACTTCTAGGCTAGGTTTAAGGGTGTTACAAAACTTGTCAAAAGCAAACAAAATAGCAAGTGACTCTTTCTCTATTACCATATAATTCAGTTGAGCTCTTGTCAAAGTCTGACTTGCATAGTAGATGGGATGAAAAACTTTGTTCCTTCGCTGGCCCATGACAGCTCCTATCGTGATGTCACTTGCGTCACACATCAATTCAAATGGCAAATCCCAGTCTGCTGTGACGATAATGGTTGTCGAAACTAACCGACGCTTCAAATCCTTGAAAGCTCTTAAGCACTCCCCATCAAATTTGAACGTCGTGTCCTTCTCCAATAATTTGCATAAGTGTTTAGCAATTTTGGAGAAGTCCTTGATAAATCTTTGATAGAAACCGAGGTGGCCCATAAAGCTCCTGACACTTCTTATAGATGTTGGAGGTGGGAATTTCTCAATACAGTCTACCTTTTCTTTATCTACCTCAATTACATGTCTCGTTATCCGATGTCCTAGAACAATACCTTCTCGTACCATGAAATGGCACTCTTCCCAGTTAAGTCGAGGTTTGTTTCTTCGCATCGCCTTAGTACCTTGGCTAGACTGGCTAGGCAATCATCATATGTATCTTGTATACTGAAAAATTATCCATAAAGACTTCCAAGTATTTCTTAACCATGTCAGTAAAAATAAACATCATACATCTTTTAAATGTAGCAGGTGCATTACATAAAGCAAATGGCATGCATCTAAATGCAAGTGACGTATGGATAGGTGAATGTTGTCTTGTGGTGATCTTTCAGTGCTACAGTAATCTAATTATACCTCACGTATCCATTGAGAAAACATTAATAGTCTCGTCCTACAAGTCTATCTAGCATCTGGTCCAAAAATGGCAAAGGAAAGTGATCTTTCCTACTCACATTGTTTAGATTTCAGGAATCGATGCAAATTCTCCATCCCGTAAATGTTCTAGTCGGTATCAACTCATTATTTTCATTTTCAATAACCGTAACACACTAGACCAGACTTACCCACGAACTGTCTGAGATGGGATAAATTATACCCGCATCTAACTACTTGATAATTTCTTTCTTCACCACGTCCGTCATGATGGGGTTCAGTTTTTTTGTCCATCAATCGTCCCTTTTTCGCCATTTTCCAATATGATCCTATGCATGAATATATACGGACTAATGCTACGAATATTAGCTATGGTCCATCCGATAGCCTTCTTAAATTGTTTCAATACTAGGATGAGTTTCTGTTCTTGCTTAACAGTTAATTTTGCTGAAAAAATCACAAGAAAAGTAGAAGCGTTACCTAAATAAACATATTTTAAATGTGAGGGAAGTACCTTCAGTTCTAATTTAGGAGGCTCCTTGATTGACACTTTTGGTTGGGCATAATTCCTATTCTCTAACTCCAATGATTCAAAACAGGATTGCAGATTAAATCCCTTTTGATTAGCTTTTAGCAAAGCTAAGTATTAATATTCCTCCTTATCATTTGGAGGGTTTGATGTCAAAATTTGTTCCAATAGGTCCTCAACATAGTTGAGTTCCTTTTCCATGATAAATTCCTCTAAATCAGACACTGTAGAACAATCATCAATTGTGTTAGGAAATTGCATAGACTTAAAAAAATTAAATGTTACCTGATTATCTTGAACAAGCATAGTAAGCTCACCCTTCTGCCAATCAATAAGGGTCCTTCCGGTTGCTAGGAAAGGCCTTCCTATGATGATTGGCACTTCTTTGTCTACTTCAAAGTCTATAATAACAAAATTAGCAGGAAAAATAAATTTGTCTGCACATACCAACACGTCCTCGATTTTTCCTTTTGGATGTGCTAAGGATCAATATGCTAATGGGCATCAAGTTGATACTCGCACCCAAATCACATAGTGTCTTACCACAATATGTTGCTCCAATGTTGCAAGGTATGATAAAACATCCAGTATCCTTCAACTTTGAGGGTAGTTTGTCTTGAAGATATGAACCACATTCCTTTGTCAGGGATACCGTATCAAATATTCCAAGTCTTCATTTTTTTGACAGGATATCCTTCATGAATTTGACGTAGTTCAGCATTTGTTCAAGTGCTTCAACCAATGGTATGAAGTTGCTTGAGTACGTCTAGGAACTTATTGAATTGAATTTCCTTCTTCTGCTTCTGAAGTCTTTGAGGGTAGGGTGGTGGAGGCTTTTTTACTGTAATTAGTTGATTTGTCTTCTATGGCAATTATGCATCTAATGAAGTTGTTAGTTTATCAGAATTAATTGGTTTAGAAGTTACCTTATCAGATTTTGTAGATTCAGGTTTCGGTGAAAATAAAATTTCAACACTTGGTTGAACTTCCTCTGAGTCCTGAGCATCAACTAGCTCCTTTTCAACTTCGACTGTGTTGGGCTCTAATGTCTTTCCGCTCTTTAATGTCAACGCTTAATAATGCTCCTTTCTTGGATTCCTCGGATCCTCCGAATCACTAGGTAAAGCACCTTGTGGTCGGTTTTTGAGTTCAGTTGCAAGCTAGCCCATTTGCTTTTCCAGGTTTTTCAATGTAGCTGATTTGCTTTGGATTAAGGCATCATTCTTGGCTATGTATGCTTTCAACAAGTATTCTAAGCCATTGGATGGTTCAACTTGAGGTTGTTTCTGAACTTATTAGGTAAAAATATATGGCTGGATCAGTCTAGGTTAGGTGTATGTGCTACTACGTCCAGCCCCTTGGTTACTCCAGGAGAAATTAGGGTGGTTTTGCCACGATGGGTTATAAGAATTGGATTGTAGTTCTAGTTACCCATCTTTTGCCTAGGAGAATTGAGCCCAATGGGCCTTAGGCGTAGTAGCGTTTAAATGTTCAGAGAATAAGAGATCGGCTTAAATGCAAGTTAGACTTATTAGATAAGTGATTTTGGAAGATTAGAGGGCTTCTATGAAGTCCCGGGATCAAATATTGGCTTTGGGGAAATTTTGGTTTTAGGTGAAAAAAACCGGAAGTTGGCGAGATAGGCCTTAAGAATAAAATATGGAGAAAAATGACACAAGTGGAGTGTGTGGTGTAGTGGCAAAGTGACGCCACATAAGAGACAAGGGAGTGACGCCACAAGGAAGGAAGGAGGTCCAAGGTTCAAGTCTTGGCTTTTGCATTTTGGTTTCTTTTTGCTTGGACCTTAGAATTTGGCCCATAGTTTATATTTAGTTGCGCATGGTTTAAGACACAAGAGGAGCTTGTGGCCAAGTGGTTAGCAGCGTGGATTATGCTACAAGGAGAGCTGGGTTCGAATCTCATGAGAAGCAAGGAGTATTTATTTTATGGATTGGACGGCAAGAGTTTCAGATTGAATTTAAACTCTACTCGACGAAGGATCCCACATCGGAAAGACACAAAGAATGAAGGTGAAGAGCTAGCTATATAAGGAGCATCCTAGGAGGAGAGTAAACACATCTTGGAGGCGTTTGGGCACAAGAGTGGTGAGCGCTGGATTAGCCCCAAAGTCCTATCGGGTGTGTAACTCTCTCTACTCTAGTTGTAGAGCGGCAAAAGCCGAAATGCCGGTTACACGGCATTAGTAGCCACACGAGCGTGCGAGCGCATGTGTGGGGGCACGCGATAGTTGAGGCCATCGTAGTATTCTCGTGGGTTGGGTGCTTGGGCCTCGATGGGCCAAAGTGGGCCCAATGGGCCCGTGGGCCTATATGAGTAAATTGCATGATTGGTTAGTATATGTTGAACTAGACTAGGTGAAAGTTATATACGTGGCTAGATTTGTGCTAGGTGGGCCACACGAGCATGTGGGTCCGGATGGGCGAAATCGGGTTTTAGGCCCAATCGTCCCGGTATGACCGGAAATGGTAGTTGAGTCGCTAGTGGTGACATTAGGCCTCTGAAAGGCCATTTCAGGTTGTGAATTTACGAAAATACCCTTAGTAGGTAAAATTACGATTATACCCCCAGAGGTTGATTAGCATGATTATGTTGTTTAGTTTTGGCCGATTGTAGGGGAAGGCTTGATCTCGCATATCTCAAGTTGTGGCTAGTGCTCGAAAAGTGTTAAGGAAGGGGATCTAGTGCGTTAGATCTTGATCTCGGGATTTGATAGTCGTATTAGTAACTCTGTGTGTGTAAACTAACACACTTCTTGCTTTGTATATGTTTGATAAACCGATTGATTGGTAAAATCAAAGCAGTATGGTTGAGTGATATGATACCCTATGGGGTATGTGCACGGATTCGTAAGTCTGTTTCATTATGAGTATCGTTATTGATACATGATGTCATGATTTATGATGTATGTGCTATGAGATGCAACGTTAAACATGTTTGCATGATTTGAATACTATACATGAGTTGGTATAATGATGGGTGATATGAGAGGAGGGGGCGGTGATATTTTGTCGACGGCGAGCACGAGTGTTTTGGTAACACAACTTTGTGACTTTGGGTCACCGGAGGTTTGGCACCTCCAGAGGTTTGGCACTCAGCGTCTCGTCGCCCCGTGGTTTCGCACCACGAGTGGGTTGGCCCACAAGGCGGTATTGAGGATTGACGCCGGTGATTTGGTATCACACGATGGGTTGGCCCCATCACCCGATTATTGTGACTTCGGTCACGGTGGTTTGGTACCACATTTGTGTCTTTGGGACACCAGAGGTTTGGCACCTCATTGCGACTCGTCCCTGTGGTTGGACACCATCGTGGGTTGGCCCCACTTGAGAGATACGGGATTGTCGCTAGTGATTTGGTATCACACGATGGGTTGGCCCCATCATCGGATTTGTGACGGTCACGGTGATTTGGTATCACAAACGTGTCTTTGGGACACCGGTGGTTTGGCACCACATTGACGGATATCGTGTCTTTGGGACACGAGTGTTTTGGTAACACATTGTGACTATATGTCACGGTGGTTTAGCACCACCGGTGGTTTGGTACCACGGGGTAGAAAAGGTGTATGGATAGTTAGGATTGGGTGCATATTGATTGGATGCATGATGGTTATGTTTATGTTGCATATGATATTTTGCTAATCCGGGAAAAAGGGTGGCACACTTGAGTCTTGGTGACTCACCTTTTTCCTTTAACCATTTTCGTGTATTGCATAAAGGTGGACCAGGGATCGGAGAGGACAAGGTGGCCTATGCCAAGATGATGATTTAATATTTTATGTTTGGTTTTGATATAAGTACTTTATTTGAATAATTGGGTTGTAATAAAGGCCATTTTATTATTTGGTATTACTTGATTATGGTTTTGTTATTTTAAATTCTTATTAACTCAAAAATGTTTTCACACAACAAAAGAAATTACATGAGTTTTAAGTAAGAGGAATTCGTTTTACTCACATATCCGATATAGTTTTCAAAATTGAATTCTTTCATGCTTTATGCTAAGTTAACGAGGTTTTTCAACCGTCTTTCCGCAATAACATAACCAGATTCGGTCGTAGTGAATGGGCCGGGTTTATGGATGTTCTGATTTTAGTATCGAGCCCGGTTCAAAACTCGGCTTTGAGAGGTTTTGGGCCCAAAAACACTTTTAAAAAAAAAAAGGGCTTTTCAAAATATGGGCTTTTAAGAAACTTTTCGAGTTATTCGGCATGGCTTTGTACCTCAGACCAGAAGTCCACTGTAAGTACTTGGACTTTCACAAGTGATTTGTTTGTATGAATTGATTTATATGTGAATATTATGGGCTTTTATGGGAGCGTAGATTAGTGAACTAGGATCTGTTGAACCCTAGGACTAGTCTACTTAAACACATGCATAAGACTTAAGGCTACTAAACAAACTCGTGAAGTAAGTCATCGAGTTAAGGTGTGGTAACCCTTCGACGCATGTCGAGGATTGGTATTCGATGAAGAGCTTGGTATTTAAGCGATCCTAGCGACTCACCTCCTCTTTACGCAATCAATCCACAGTGTGTAGCTACGGTTCACCTTAACCAAGAAGACTTGTTCATAGGCTAAACCAAGTATTAAAACCCGAAAGGGATTAGCCTTACTATTTTAAAACCCCTAGTTTTAAAATTTTCAAACTTACCCCTTTGGGTTGTAAACCCTAAATCGATTTTTAAAGACGTTTTCTCGATTTACCAAAATTTCCAAAATGCCCCTAGTGGCAAAATTATAAAAATGCCCTTGTATTGTAAAATTACGGTACTACCTCAACTTCATTAAAATGATTTTACTTTGCAAAAACCAAAATCTCGAAATTTCAAAATGTTAAGATACCCTGGTATGGGAAATTACAAAAATACCCTGTGTTAAAAATTACTAAAATGCCCCGACTTTCAAGATTTTCGGTTTAACTCCAATTTTAATAAAATTTCCCTACTTTGCAAAAGTATACAAAAATGCTATTTTCAAGATACCTGATTTGAAAATTTACAAAATTACCACGATGAACAAAATTACCGAAATGCTCTTGGTTTCTAAATTTTCATAATTCCTCGATTTTTACTAAAATGTTCTTAGATTATGAAAATATCAAAAACTTTTGTTTTACAAATATCGAGATATCTGATTTGGGAAACTTACGAAAATACCTTTAACTTCCAAAATTGCTGAAATAACCCGATTTCAAATTTTTGCAACACATCTGGTTTGAAAAACAAATTTTTCAAGATGACCCCCGAGATTTTGTAAACTTTGAAATATCTTTAATTTGAAAACTATTTTCAAATTGACTGAGTTATTACTTGAAATACCCTTATAGGAAAATGTCGAAATTACCCCGGGTTGGGAATGCTCAAGAAAGTGACATGGATGAATGAATGTGTCTTTAGAGAAGTATGTGAATGTTTGAATTAGAACAGAGAACTTGAGATGAAACTTTGATTGCTCGAAAGAACGACTTCCGAAAACTTTTATAAAATTTGCTCGTGGATAAAGCAGTGGAACAAAATTTCTAATGCATAAAACTTTTAATCAGATTAAATCGCGACGCTAGATATGAGTTCTAGGGGACGTGGTTGTCATGACGTGGTCAAGGTGGAATGACGACTTTATTAAGATCGAGAGCGCTTGTGACAAGAGCGTAGTGTGGTAGGTTAGGATGTGCATTGTTAGTTAGTTGGAAATTTCGAGGACGAAATTTCTTTAAGGAGGGTAGATTTGTAACATCCCAAAATTGGGCCTAGGAGAATTGAGCCCAATGGGCCTTAGGCGTAGTAGCGTTTAAATGTTGAGAGAATAAGAGATCGGCTTAAATGCAAGTTAGACTTATTAGATAAGTGATTTTGGAAGATTGAGGGCTTCATGAAGTCCGGGATCAAATATTGGCTTTGGGGAAATTTTGGTTTTAGGTGAAAAAACCCTGGAAGTTGGCGAGATAGGCCTTAAGAATAAAATATGGAGAAAAATGACACAAGTGGAGTGTGTGGTGTAGTGGCAAAGTGACGCCACATAAGAGACAAGGAGTGACGCCACAAGGAAGGAAGGAGGTCCAAGGTTCAAGTCTTGGCTTTTGCATTTTGGTTTCTTTTTGCTTGGACCTTAGAATTTGGCCCATAGTTTATATTTAGTTGCGCATGGTTTAAGACACAAGAGGAGCTTGTGGCCAAGTGGTTAGCAGCGTGGATTATGCTACAAAGGAGCACAGGTTCGAATCTCATGAGAAGCAAGGAGTATTTATTTTTATGGATTGAATGGCAAGAGTTTCAGTTGAATTTAAACTCTTGTGAAGGATCCCACATCGGAAAGACACAAAGAATGAAGGTGAAGAGCTAGCTATATAAGGAGCATCCTAGGAGGAGAGTAAACACATCTTGGAGGCGTTTGGGCACAAGAGTGGTGGGGCGGATTAGCCCCAGTCCTATCGGTGTGTAACTCTCTCTACTCTAGTTGCAGAAGCGGCAAAATGCCGAAATGCAGGTTACACGGCATTAGTAGCCACACGAGCGTGCGAGCGCATGTGTGGGGCTTCACGCGATAGTTGAGGCCATCGTAGTATTCTCGTGGGTTGGGTTGCTTGGGCCTCGATGGGCGAAGTGGGCCCAATGGGCCGTGGGCCTATATGAGTAAATTGCATGATTGGTTAGTATATGTTGAACTAGACTAGGTGAAAGTTATATCACGTGGCTAGATTTGTGCTAGGTGGGCCACACGAGCATGTGGGCCGGATGGGCGAAATCGGGTTTTAGGCCCAATCGTCGGTATGACCGAAAATGGTATTTGAGTCGCTAGTGGTGACATTAGGCCTTGGAAAGGCCATTTGGGTTGTGAATTTACGAAAATACCCTTAGTAGGTAAAATTACGATTATACCCTCAGAGGTTGATTAGCATGATTATGTTGTTTAGTTTTGGCCGATTGTAGGGAAGGCTTGATCTCGCATATCTCGAGTTGTGGCTAGTGCTCGAAAAGTGTTAAGGAAGGGGATCTAGTGCGTTAGATCTTGATCTCGGGATTTGATAGTCGTATTAGTAACGGTGTGTAAACTAACACACTTCTTGCTTTGTATATGTTTGATAAACTGATTGATTGGTAAAATCAAAAGCAGATGGTTGAGTGATATGATACCCTATGGGGTATGTGCACGGATTCGAGTAAGTCTGTTTCATTATGAGTAATTGTTATTGATACATGATGTCATGATTTATGATGTATGTGCTATGAGATGCAACGTTAAACATGTTTGCATGATTTGAATACTATACATGAGTTGGTATAATGATGGGTGATATGAGAGGAGGGGCGGTGATATTTTGTCTTGACGAGCACCGGTGTTTTGGTAACACAACTTTGTGACTTTGGGTCACCAGAGGTTTGGCACCTCCAGAGGTTTGGCACCTCTCGTCTCGTCCCCGTGGTTTCGCACCATAGTGGGTTGGCCCCACAAAGGCGGTATTGAGGATTGACGCGGTGATTTGGTATCACACGATGGGTTGGCCCCATCACCCGATTATTGTGACTTCGGTCACGGTGGTTTGGTACCACATTTGTGTCTTTGGGACACAGAGGTTTGGCACCTCATTGCGACTCGTCCCGTGTGGTTGGACACCATCGTGGGTTGGCCCCACTTGAGAGATACGGGATTGTCGCTAGTGATTTGGTATCACACGATGGGTTGGCCCCATCATCGGATTTGTGACCGGTCACGGTGATTTGGTATCACAAGCGTGTCTTTGGGACACCGGTGGTTTGGCACCACATTGACGGATATCGTGTCTTTGGGACACCGGTGTTTTGGTAACACATTGTGACTATATGTCACCGGTGGTTTGGCACCACCGGTGGTTTGGTACCACACGGGGTAGAAAAGGTGTATGGATGGTTAGGATTGGGTGCATATTGATTGGATGCATGATGGTTATGTTTATGTTGCATATGATATTTTGCTAATCCGGGAAAAAGGGTGGCACATCGAGTCTTGGTGACTCACCTTTTTCCTTTAACCATTTTCGTGTATTGCATATAAGGTGGGTAGGGATCGGAGAGGACAAGGTGGCCTATGCAGAAGATGATGATTTAATATTTTATGTTTGGTTTTGATATAAGTACTTTATTTGAATAATTGGGTTGTAATAAAGGCCATTTTATTATTTGGTATTACTTGATTATGGTTTTGTTATTTTAAATTCTTATTAACTCAAAAATGTTTTCACACAACAAAAGAAATTACATGAGTTTTAAGTAAGAGGAATTCGTTTTACTCACATATCTGATATAGTTTTCAAAATTGAATTCTTTCATGCTTTATGCTAAGTTAACGAGGTTTTTCAACCGTCTTTCCGCAATAACATAACCAGATTCGGTCGTAGTGAATGGGCCGGGTTTAGGGATGTTACATCTTTGAATAGATGTCCTTCCCCACAATAGACACAGGCTACATTTTCAAATTGATTCGGTGGCTGTGCTGCAAAACTATTAAACCCATTAGTGGTAAATTTTTTAAGCATTGAGAAAATCAAAGAAACCTGAGATGCGAGTGAAGTGAGAGCGTCCACTTCATGTATTCCAGCGACTCATCTTCTTAACGTTGCTCGATTGGTTGGCCATTGATAATTGTTGATGACAATCCTCTCAATGATTTCATTAGCCTCATTGTAAGACTTAGAAAGTAAGCACCATTAGTAGAAGCGTCCACTACCATCCTTGTGTGAGCAATTAGACCATTACAAAATGTCTCAAGTTGGATGCAATGTGGGATTTCATGATGACCACACTTCTTTAATAATTCTTTGTACCTTTCCCATTCCTCATACAAGGACTCATCATCCATTTGTTGGAAAGCAGTGATCTCATTTGTCAACTTCACATTCTTGCTAGGCGGAAAATACTTCATGACGGATCTTTCTACTAACTCTTGCTATGTGAAAATTGAATTTACTGGAAATGAGTTCAACCACGCTCGAGCTCTGTCCCTTAGCGAATGTGGGAACAACTTCAATCGTAATGCATCTTCGAGTATTACAGCTAACTTGAAAGAATCACTCACCTCCATAACCAGTCTTAAGTGAAGATAAGAATCTTCAGTAGGCATTCCATCGAATTAGCCTACTGTTTAAAGCATCTAGAACATGACTAGCTTCAGCTCGAACTATTGTGTAACACCCCTAACCCACGTCCCTTATCGGATTAGAGTTAAAGGAATTATCAGACAGACCGGATACTTTTATAAACAATTCATACAATCATTCACTATTCACAATCAAAGAGCCCCTTTATTTTGGTTTTCGAGACCTTAATCATGCTTTAGGGTAGGGCCGGGACTATACCGAACACTTATGGAAAATCTCAGAAATTTAAACCTTTTCTAAGTTTCAGGGGTTACACGTCCGTGTGGGTAGGCCGTGTGCCTCCCACGACTGTTAGACACACCAGTGTGCCTTTCCTATGGCCGAAACTGACTTAACTCCACGGCCATAAAGCACGTCCGTGTACCTCGGCCGTGGTCGATTCTGACTTGGCTACACAGCTACCAGGCACACCCATGTGCCAAGGCTGTGTACACCTAATTAGCTACTGACTTAACCCCACGATCATTAGGTACACCCGTGTGACAAAATAAGCAACTTGTAAAGCCAAATTGCCATCCACAATAGGGTCATACCTACAAGCACAATCAATTCTATTTCTACAATCAAATGGCAACCAAAAACATACCAAATGGTCATCAATTCTCCGCATTCAATCTCATTTATAGTCATGTTAATTTGCATACCAATATGCACAACTAAAACACATATAAGTTCAAGCATGACACATCCACATTTTACCTTACATACAACCATTTCATTGATCGAACATGTGCACTCATATTGCATTCATATACTTACCATAGTCCTAACCAAAACGCTAGCCATCAAGCTATACAAAACATGCATCATATGCCATATTCATTCATGCACATTATCAACATTTACATTACCACATCACATGGCTATTTACACATCTCAAGCATAACACAAAGTGACTAGCCTATACATGCCATATCTAGCTATATTCATATTACAAAAGTACCAAAAAGAGTTTGAGTAGTGTGATGATGGTCCTCAATGGTCCCCGAGCCTTCAGTAGCATCGACAATCTGTAAAATAGAGAAAACACACACATAGAGTAAGCTTTTCAAAAGCTTAATAAGCCATGTACATATAAACTTAGCATATAAGCATTCGAAACATATAATCAATCTAAGTTCACTAATGGCTCAATTGCGTAATCATAATTCTTCTTAGTACATTTACTTAGGCCATTCAGTTTTCAATCTTGCATATCACTACAAACTTTATTAGCTCATAGCTTTTCTATTCATATAACACATTTACATTATCATATTCAAAAACATAATTCGCTTAAGTAAGTTTAAGAAAATACTTACCTTCTTATACACACAAGGTGTACTTGCCCATTGAACCGTTCAGAATCTAATAGAATACGCAGAGTGCCTGGAATAGTTATACAATGCCAACGTCCCAGATGTGGTCTTAAATGTAATCAGATATCGATGCCACTATCCCAGATAGGGTCTTACACGAATTAATGCGATGCCGATGTCCCATACATGGTCATACACGTAATCAAATATCGATGCCACTGTCCTAGACAGGGTATTACTCAAATTAATACGATGCCAATGTCCCGGACATGGCCTTACACGTAATCAAATATCGATGCCACTATCCCAGACAGGGTCTTACTCAAATTAATACGATGCCCATGTCTCGGACATGGTCTTACACGTAATCAAATATCAATGCCACTGTCCCAGATAGGGTCTTAGTCAAATTAATGCGATGCCAATGTCCCGGACATGGTCTTACATGTAATCAAATATCGATGCCACTGTCTCAAATAGGGTCTTACTTGAATTACTTAACAGACATCTATCTATTCCTAGGTTCATACAGAACTTCTCAAACATTGTTACTATGTTATTTCTATCTCAAAATTCTTGTATACATCATCTCATATACATTCATCATTATCAATAGTCATAAGAACATACATAATGCAATTCCAACGTGTTTATTTGTATATTAACTTACCTCGTACGGAAAGAACAGAGATAAGACTATTCAATAACTTTCGACTTCCCTCGGTCTAAAGCTATTTTCTTCGGTTCTTGATCTATACATATTAAAATTTAATTCATTTATTCATCAAACTATTCAATACAATCCAAATACACATATTTAGGGAAATTTACAAATTAGCCCTCATATTTTCACATTTTAACATTTTAGTCCCTATTTTTCACAAAACATCAAATATACAAAATCACCATTTAACCATGCTTCGTCGAATACTCATAAATCTTATACTAGCCCATATTTTCTATGAATTTCATAATTTAGTCCCTCAAATTGCTATTTTCTCAATTTAGCCCTAATTACCTAAATTCATCAAAAATTCAAGAATAAAATATGTTCATTTAAGACATATCTTTCATTTAACACTATAAATCATCATAAATCATATGAGTTCATCAAAGTCTCATTTCACAAACATCACCAATTCTTAAGATTAAAGCATGGGTTTCAAATTATACAAAGCAACGATTGCAAAAATGTAGAAATTATCAAAAACTGAAATCAAACATACCTTAAATTGAGCTTAGAAATGGCCAAATGCCCTAGCTCTTTCTTATTTTCTTTTTTTTTTCTTTGTTTTGGTCATAGTAGAAAGATGAACATAAGGAAAATGGCTTTTTAATGCCTTTTTTTTATTATAATAATTTATAATATATAATATTAATTCAACTTATAAAATAAACATATAAAAGCATATAATATATACATGTTGCCATCCACTAACCAAAGTATTGGCTTATTTGCGACATAAGGCCTTACTCTTTACAAAGACACATCAATTTGGCTATTAATCAAATAGAAAGCCACTTTTACCTTTTATGCAATTTAATCTCTTTACTCAAATTAGGCACACAGGCAGACAAATTAACTTACGGAACTTTAACACATGCTTAGTCACATATCAAAGGCATAGAAAATAATATTAAAATATTATTCAGACTCAGATTTGTGGTCCCGAAACCACTGTTCCAACTAGGGTATAAACCGGACTGTTACATATTGTGCCTCAATTGCGGGTCTCCTAATACCCAAATTAAGATCATGAAACACTGGCATGGCACGCTATCTTAGAGCTCTATCCCTATCATCAGCAATAAGGATAGGATTTTTACCATGGTTTGCACCATATCCTTGGTTCAGATTTTCGAAGTTCATCTCCTTGGTCCTTCTCTAACTGGCTTATCTTCTCCACTGTCAAAAAGTTCTTTCAATCTCAGGGTCTACGGGGAGACAATTGATGATTCGATCAATACTCATAAACACCTGAAACAAAAATAGAGAAATTAATTAAGTTAAAATTGAACAAAAAAATAAACCAAAATGCAAAATTAACAAATTCACAAATAATGACTTTTAAAAATAGTCCCCGACAACGGCGCCAAAAACTTGGAACGACGAAAATGTGTAAGTATACACAATCGCAATAAGTAATAAAGTGGCAAGTAAATGTCGAATTATCGTACCCATAGGGACTATGAAGAATGAGGGAAGCTCTAATAGAAAAATATTGAAAAGGAAAAATACTTCGAAGATGAACTTGTTCCCATGCAATAGTCAGGAATTCTTGCGCAAGCCCTGACAGTTTCAGTCTTTCTCTTGAGAGTTCCCCTCTTCCAAAGCATCGATTCTAGCCATTATTTATGACTGCAATTTTAAAAACACTTTGGTGACAAAAAAAATTTTTGATTTGAAAAGGTGATTAAAAACTAGGATTTTAACTAAGTACAAAAAATATTTTGATTTGAAGAGGTTATTAAAAACTAGGATTTTAAGTACAAAAAATAAAAATAAAATAAAAGTTCCAATGTACGATTTCGAAAGATGATTTTAATCATGATGACATAATTGTGTTAGATTAATTACATATTAACTTAGAATTATTAAACTCATGTTTATGTTGTTACGAATAAATTCACGGCAACTTGGTAATTTGCTAACTTATGAACATACTTACCTACCAAAATCCATTTATCACTTGACTATATCTCTTTGTCAATTCAACCGATTAAACAAATTTTAATAAGAAAATGTGTTAAATCACATACATACTTATGAAATTAAAATAATCTCTTGTACATATCTCTATGCCAATTCAAACAATTAATTCAATCTCATAAGCACATAAAAGATTACGTGAGGTAACAATGTATTTCTACCTTCAAACAGTTTAATCACAATAATCTTACAAGTTATGCAAGGCTAGTGTATCGTTAGATACCATTTCTAATTTAACCCTCAACTGTAACAACCAATTTTTCAATGAAATCGGAACAATGGTTTTGGGACCAAAAATCCAAGCTGAAAATAAAATTTATTTTTATTTTATTTTATGGTCTGTATTATGATAGATATGACATGTGTAAATTTTAGTACGAAAATTTTATCACTTTAGTGCTTAATTACAAGAAGAACTAAATAGCATAAAATGCGAAAGTTGAATTCTAGTAGCTATAAGGATTAAATAGCTATGGAATTCAAAACTAGAGGTCCTTATATGGAAATTAGACCATTAAGAAAACTATGTAGATTTTTCATGGTGACTCATCCATGGAAAAGTAAAAAAAGTCTAAGGACTAAATTGGAAAGATGAAAAGTTATTAAATGACAATTTATTTAAATGAGAAAAAACATTTTCATATCATCTTCCCAAATATTTCCATGGAAACCTAGGAGAGAGGATGAAAACTTTTCAAGCTTAATAAGGTATGAAATCAAGTCCCATTTTTAATGATTTTTATATTTTTGAAATTGGGATAGCCTAATCTATCTATTTGAGGGATTAATTTGAAAAGTTATCAAGGTATAAAAAATGGGTCATGTATGTATATGCTGGAAATTGGAAATTTGTGGTAGAAAATGAAAGGTTATTGATGTAACAGTCCGATTTATACCCTAGTCGGAACAGTGGTTTCGGGACCAAAAATTTGAGTTAGAATAATATTTTAATATTATTTTCCATGCCTATGATATGTGATTAAGTGTGTGTGAAATTTCTGTGAATTAATTTGTCTGTTTGTGTGCTTAATTTGAGCAAAGGACTAAATCGCGTAACTCGTAAAAGTGACTTTCTATTTGGTTTATGGCTAAAACGATGTGGCTTTAAGATGTGGATTTATATGGCAATTTGGCCATCAGTGGGGTAAGTGGACGGTAATGGTCTTTAATAACCTTATGTATATATGTTTTATTTTATTTTATTAAAGGTTAAATTAGTAAATGAATAAATAATAGATGTTATAATATGATAAAGCATAAAAGTGGCCATTTTTGCTCATCTTCCATCGAATTTTTTAAGAACAATAAAGGCTTTTAGCTTTGTTATATTCGGCCATATCAAAGCTCAATTCAAGGTATGTTTTTCATCGGTTTTCGATAATTTCTACGTTTTTTGCAATCGTTGCTTTGTCTACTACAAAACCCATGCTTCAATTTCGAAAATTGATGATGATTGTGAAATTAGATTTTGATGAACTCATATGGTTTGTGATGTTTAATAGTGAAATATGAAAGATATGTTTTTAATGGACATGTTTTGTTCTTGAAATTTTGATGAATTTAGCTAATTAGGGCTAAATTGTGAAAATAAAAATTAGAAGGACTAAATTATGAATTTGATGGAAAATATGGACTTGTATGGTCCCTAGGGAGGTTCGGCTATGCATGTGTGTGAACAAATTGTGTATATTTGATGTTTTGAGAAAATTAGACTAAATTGGCCAAATGTGAAAATGTAAGGACTAAATTGTAAATGTCCGAAAATATGTGTATTTGAATTGAAATGAATATGTTGGTAAATAAAAGGGTTAAATTTAAATATGTATAGATCAAGAGCTGAAGAAATCGGACTTAGATCACAGGAAGGAGAAAGTAATTGAGTAGCCGTATCCATTTCCGTTAAACCGAACTCGAAGTAAGTCATTATACAAATAGACGTATTTGTATTGAACTATGTATGTTCATATGATCATTGATAATGATGAATGTTTACGAAATGATATGTCTAAGAAGTCCCGTACGAACCTAGGAATAGATAAGATTAGCTATGTCATGACATAGGTATCTGCTCTATTTTATCATGTAAGACCACGTCTGAGACGTTGGCATTGATTCGAGATTTCGTGTAAGACCACGTCTGAAACACCCCAAACCCGGCCCACGAGCTTTGACCAGATTTGGTATGTTCCTCAAGTAAACCGGTTTCAAATTCTTTTGTTACTTAGAGAAAAACTTGTGTGATTAAAAAAAAAATATTGTTTGGGGTTGGGCTTGTGTTGAAAACAAACTGGATTTTTATATTAGAAAACCCCTTTTTAATATTAAGTGATAAAACATATAGAGTATATTTTAAAATAAAATACTTAGTCTTTAACTTAATCAAAATTTGTAACACAATAAAACAAGTAGAAATAAAATTGTTCATCATGGCCTTATGGCCTTATTACATCAAATAGTTTCCAAAATATTTCAAAGTACTAAAGTAAATTCAAGAGTCCATAAAAATATAAACTTCATGTTGAGCATGGCCACCACAAGTACTGCCATCCCGGTCCATCACTGTTCATCACCTGAAACATGGTCCCACAACAGGGTGAGTCAAACAGACTCAATGTGTACACGACAGTAAATCATAATAGAATCAGGCATACAATAGTTACACATTCAAAACATAAAATACAAGTTATGATGCATTCCCAAACCCAAACCTAATTGTCCATCTGCTACACACCCCGCACTGCCGGTCACACCAGTGGGACTACTAAGTCAACCCTCCTTCCGCTACACACCATCGAAGGCAGTCGCTGTAGTCAACGTGCTCATCGCCCATATAAATTCGTGGCATAGCCACCAGATAATTGTGTCATGAGACACCACATTCAGATAATGTAACCTAAGTTACCACATTCAGATAATGTGATCGAAGTCACCACATTCAGATAGTGAGACCGAAGTCACCACATTCACTTCCCGTTTCTCATATAACCCGAATGCCCCATATTATTCATATTATGCATATCATACTTAAATTCACATTCATGTCACTTTTCACATGTTAAATATAACATATTTCGTAATCCTAGTAGAAGTAGGAAACGTACCTGAGTACTTAATACCATATCATGGTACTTTAGCCACTTTCATATACTTAATAACACATATATTAATAAACATAGCCATAATACATATTATAAAGTAGTGTGGGGTACACACCTGATTCGCTTAAAATTTCCTTGAGATCCCGAAAAGCTTGATCTAATGCTTAGATCCTTAATCCCTACATTGATTTGTCACTTATTACCTTAATAAAACGCCATTCGGCCAAAATTCCAAATCCTAGTAGGATTAGTATACTTAAACTTACCTTGTTTGCAGATTTGATTAATAATCAAATCCCGAAATTTGTAGTATTCCTTCCTTAAAAATCGGCTAGCCACCAAATCATTTAACTAGGTCAGTTTCCGGCTTTTGAATAAATAGGAAATAATTCTAAATACCAAAAATAAGCCTTGGCCTAATACTTCATATGCTTACCTTGTGGATTTTAAATCCCGAAACTCACCGAATAACTAGGGAACACGTGGCCTATGGTGTACCTTCGGGAAAAGAACTTCTCTTTCCTTGTAGTCGACACTTACTAAATCCCGAAAGATCTCTTCAAAGTTTCGGCAACAAGGTATTAATGGGGTTAGTCCTAGATTTTGGCAAATCTTAAAAGAAAAAGGATGAAACCAAATGAGATCTTACCCTTACTTGAAGAAATCGATTGCACCTTCACTTCAACCTTCAGAGATTCGGCTATGGCTAAATGATGATCTCACAACTTTCGGTTTTTGGAGGGATTAGAAAGAAAAGAGAAGAGAAGTGAGCCCTAAGAAATTCGGCAGAGAGAAGAGGAAGAAGAAAAATTGATGAGTAGCCCTCTTTCCTTCCTTTTATAGCCAAAATTACTACTCAGAATCCCTTACTTTGCCACCACTCTTCTTTATTTTATAACTTTATCCTTTGAATTAATAATAATAATCCTTCTATTATCTCTTCTTTTATCCATTAAAAAATAAAAGGAATTAATCCACAATTATCTCTTGAAAATAATCTAAATAAATCTACTATTTATCTCCTATTTAATGGAAATTTAAAGAGAATAAAACTCCTCTTTGCAAGCCTTGTGCCGTCCACCTCTGTGTTTCTAGAAGCAAAAATAAAACTTCTTTTATTTGCTTCCCATGTGTGACTCGAACTCAGCCCAACACCTTGCATGTGGCGCCATTTCAGAGACCCTAAGTGGCATCTTCAGGCCACTTTTCCATGCCTATTTGTGTGTCAAATTCTTCATATTAATTTTCTTAAGGCCACCTTGCCTTAGTTTCCTCTTTTTAAGCTTTAAAACTTGACATTTCTTTTCATTTCCAAGTTTCCAAAAATTTTCGTTCGGCTCTTTAAACTTGACATTTCATTACATTTCCAAGTTTCCAGAAATGTTCACTTTCCTTTTTTTGAATCAGTTCTAAATCATTTTCCTAGTTTCCATAAATGTTCACTTTCCTCTTTATTCCTTTACATTTTCAGGACATTTCCCTACATTTCCAAGACAAGACATTTCCTTACATTTCCTTGCATTTCCTTACATTTCCTTATTTCTAGAATTCACATAACACATTCATAATTCATAAAACATGCCATTTTACCACATGGTTCCTTGTGCCATGCTTCACACGGAGTTTCTTTTAAAGCCTCATTTACCTAGCTCCCCTTTTTACTTAAAAACCAATAATTTTCCAAAGCTTTCTTCTTCCATCCTAGAATTTTAAAAACCCTTAATACACTTCCAACACTGCCAAAACCTACTAACTCATGAATTAGGCACGAACGCATAACCCCTAATCTAGGATGTTACAACGCCTGGGACGTTGGCATTCGATATGATCTTTACGTGTAAGACCACGTCTGGGACGTTGGCATCAGTACGAGATTTACGTGTAAGACCATATCTAGGATATTGGCATCGTATTGATTCCTGTAAGACCTTATCTGGGATAGTGGCATCAATATTTGAGTACATGTAAGACCTTATTTAGGATGACGACATTATACAATTATTCCGAGCTTTCTGAATATCCTATTCGGTTTTGAACGGTTCAACAGGCAAGTCTGTGGCACGAAATGTGATGTGAATGATAAATCTGTTTCAGGTACATTAATAAGTACACAAAGTGTGTATGGAAGGTAAGTATATATACGAACTTACTAGAATGAATATGTACTATGAAATGATGAGATGATATGTGAAATTATTCTAGATGAACTTTGTGCATATGTGGTAATGAGTTGAAATATGTGATAAGTTTATGGCTTAATAATTGAACTAAACTCTATGTAAGATGTATATGCAATGTGCATTTTAAGTTAAGTTTATTTGTATATGGCTTACTAAGCTTTTGGGAAGCTTACTTTATGTGTGTTTTTCTCTGTTTTATAGATCGTCAAAGCTACTAAAGGCTCGGGGACTATTGAGGATTGTCATCACACTACTCAACTTGTTTTGGTACATTTTGGAAATGTGTATAACTAAGTATGGCATGTATAGGCTAGTTATTTGTATGGGAATGAGATGCGAAATTAGCCATGTGAATTGGCTAGTTATGTGTTGGCTATATGCTTTAATGAATATAATATGTGATGTATGTTTTGGTATAGTTTGATAGTGTATGAAGTTGTTAAGTTTAAGGTAAGTATTTGGATGAATTATGCTTGTGTTTGCATGAGTTTCAGTCTGGTAAATTGGCTTGGTTGAAATTGGATTTTAGATGTAGTGATAGGATGGTTATTTTGATACGTTCTTGGTTGCCAAAGGTGCATGAGTTTAATTGGTTGTTTGCTTGTAGGTATGACCCTAATGTGGGTGGCATATTGGCCTATTTTGCCACATGATTGTGGCACATGGGCGTGCCTATTGACCGTGGGACTAAGTTAGTAGCTGATAAAGAGTACACGACATTGGCGCATGGACGTGCCTGGTAGCCATGTGGTTTAGTCAGGGTCGACCACGGCCAAAGTGCAAGGGCATGCTTGGTGGTCGTGGAGCCAAATCAGAATTGACAACTGCCAAGGTACACAAGCGTGTTTGGTGGCC
Source organism: Gossypium bickii (assembly GCA_025503065.1). Taxonomy (NCBI): domain Eukaryota; kingdom Viridiplantae; phylum Streptophyta; class Magnoliopsida; order Malvales; family Malvaceae; genus Gossypium; species Gossypium bickii. The sequence goes on along the minus strand of CP106710.1, from coordinate 63,001,666 downwards.
ATGGAGTTAAGTTAGAGTCGACCACGGGGGAGATACATGGGCATGTTTAGCAGCCGTGGGAGGCACACGGCATGCCTAGACGGGCGTGTAACCCCTGAAACTAGAAAGTTTAAAATATTCTGAGAATTTCTGTATGTGTTTCGATTTAGTCCTGACTCTATTTAAAGCATGACTAAGGTCTCGTTGACCTATTAAAGGGAAACTTTGATTGTGTTTAATGAATTGTATTATGTAATATCTTTAACCCTAATACGGCGACGGATATGGGTTAGGGATGTTACAATTGTTAGATAAACAACTTTTACAAAGTGATTTTTTATGAAAACATGATTTAGGGACTAAAATGAAAACTGGTGAAATTGAAGGAAAAATTCTGAAATTTTATGAATACATGTGCTGTAAATTTTGTAATGGTGCTTTGGTTAGGCTTGGAATAGGGAGTAATTTGCACAAGTTTCATTTTTCGAGCCTAGAGACCAAAATGGAATTTATGGAAAAGTTATGGGCTAGTAGAATTAGGCCTATTGGGCCTATTGGGCTTTGGGTCTCAGAAAAATTTTAACTGAGCGAGAAAATGACAATTGGCAGATGGCCTTTGAGGGTTATTTGAAGTCTTTGGGATAGGGAAGACCATAGGGAAAATTTTAATTTTTTTGCCTTATAGGGACCCTAGCCTTAGGTATTGGGCCTTTTAAATAGATTAAGGAAAAATAGGACACAAGTGGGCCTGTGGTCCAGTGGCAAGGTGGCGTAACTTGGGGAGCTATAAGGTGGCGTGATTGTCAGCTGAAGAGGTCCAAGGTTCGAGGCTTAGGAGTGGTATTTTGTTGGAGTGTTTATTTTTCAGAGTGGATGGCCAGAGTTGTGTTGGTTTTGAACTCTTACCGTGGAGATTTGAAGTGATCTGGTGTGATGGATGTTGAGGGAATTTCGGATAGGATTAAGGTGTTATCAGGGAGAAAAGTTAGGAGATAAGGAGTGGGAGGAATTGGTGCCGAATGGGACTTTGGGGAAAGGTGTATTCGGCTTGTGGCTATAAAAGGAGAGGGTCAAATGCTTTGAAAGGTTCTTTGAGTTCCATTAGTTTTTTTCTTTTCTCCCCTTAATCGGTTTCTCCCATAGCCAAATTCTCCCATTGCCGAAATCTCGTAAAGCCGAATCCCTTTTTGTCGAATTCTCTCATAGCCAAATTCTCCTATTGCCGAATTACACCATCAACCTTCCTTGCCAAAATTCCTATTTGTACCAAACCCTTGTTGTTTTCCTCCATCACAAATCGATTGTTATTTACTATCAGTCAAGGTTAAAAGCTGAATCTTGTTCAGTAGCTATCTAGGCCGCAGGATCAAAAGTGGATTCAGTAAGTATTCAGTTAACCGCTTAGTGTGTTTTGTTAAAAGCCGAAGGGCTATCTAACTTCTCAATATCGTTAATCTTGTATTAACAAAGGTAAGGTTTAGAGATCACAAGCGTGGTAAGGATCGTTAGTAAAGTGTAAGTGTACTCAACTCGATTATGGTTTAAGTAAATGGCAGAATGTGAGTACGATCTATAGGGGTGACTTGTGTGGATTATGGGTCACTCAAACTTTGATGGTGTATGTGTGGGTGCAAATCTAGGGGATACTCGTGCATAGTAGCTAAGGAAGGGCTATTAGAACTGGTGGCACACGGTAAGGTTACGGTAAGGCTTCGGTTTTTGGTAAATATCTTGATTAGGTATGTGTGATTTGATTGGAGGTTGGTTGGTTGTAGGCTCAAGGCTAAGGATAGTATAGCACGTAGTAGTAACCAGGTGTGTAAATACACTACACACACACACACTACAAGGGAGCACTAATTGGACCTATCAAATTCGTGGGCCCAAGTCGACTAAAGTTGATATGTGAATGATAGATTGTTATGAATGTTGTATGATTTGGTTATAATTGGGCTTAATAGGCTATATGAATAAGAAGTAGGCTTATTGGGCTATGTGAACATGAAATGGGCTTAATGGGCCTTATGGGTCTTAGGGAAGTATGCTAGGATTTTAATGGACTCTAGGCCTAGTCTGATAAATTCTTCAATCGCATAAAACTTAATCTAATAATTAAACATGTCTGTGGACAAGTCGCTGGGTTAGAGTGTGGCAATCGACATATGCATGTCTAGGATTGGATCTAGGGATAGCTTGGTACTTAAGCTGTCCTAGCGGCCCACCACCTCTTCTCTGGAATCCTACCTGGTGTATAGTGTCTGTTCACTTTAGCCATAAGGACTTGTTAATGGGCCAAAGTTCTTAACTAAAACCCAAGAGGGACCAAATTACCCTGATTAGTAAAATTACTAAAATACCCATAGTTTGCAAAATTACCAAAATACCTCAAATTCTCAAAATTACAAACATACCCCTAATTTGCAAAATTACCAATATACCCCTGATTTGCAAAATTATCAATATACCCCTGATTTACAGAATTACAAATATACCCTGATTTGTAAAATTACCGAAATACCCCAGTAGGGTAGATTTACAGAAATACCCCTGGGTAGTGAACTGACTAAAATACCTCTAAGTGCTGAATGTGTGAAAATGTGTATGTTGCATTCATGAAATATATGTTACACTTGGGTGGGTTTGATGATACAGAGGAAGATATGTGAGGATCGCATAGTCGCTTGACGACCGTGGATCCACCAGTGGTTTTAAACGCATGATATGCTTAGCAGCCTTGCTGCAACGTCTGAGTAGTGCCGTTGTTGGTGCTACCTTTGGAGTGTAGGGATGGGTGGGTTGATATTTATATCCCCACAGAAGTGTGGGATTGGAAGGGAAATGGAGTGTAGGGTTGGATTTGGGATGGGAGTATTGCATTAATGTGAAATTGATGTGATATGAGGTCATTGTGGGCTAAGGACCAAGACCATCGATTTTGATAGGGCTTAAGCCCAATGTGATATTTGCATGTTGATTGGACTACCAAGGGTCGTACACACTGAGTTTCGAAACTCACACCTTTTTTATTAAATGTTTCAGGTGACTCTCAGTAGACGACTCGACGTGGGAGAGGACTCGGAGATGGCCACACTACAAGATACTTAAAAGTTTTGTTTATTTGTTTCAAAAGACATGATGTTAATTACTTTATTTTCGTTGGATGTAATAAGGCCTTGTATCTCCAGTTTTGACTTTAGAATTTGGGTTTCATTATTGTTCCACTGTTTAATTATTAAACTTGAATAAATTTTCAAAAAGTTAAACCATGGTTTTCGAAATAGCTATACCCTAAAACATGGGCATTTATCATAGCTTAACAAGTTCATGGATTTTGGGCTTCCAAGCCTTAAACTTAAGTTTTAATCAAAGCGAAGTTGTTTTGAAGTATCCCTTTGATGTGACATCATCAGATTCGGCCATAATGCCTGGGCCGGGTCTGGGGGTGTTACATTTTTCCTAGAATGTAAATTGAGTCCAAATAAATGACATATGTTGGCCATATTGGCGTGTAAATATAAATGATGCTTATAATCTAGCCATTAGAATGGCTAATAATGATTGTTTTGATATACTTGTAATGTTATGCTATGGTAACCATATGTATATGTTAAGTAGTTGATCAAATCATGTTTAACACATCAATTGAACGAAGGTAAGATAGTAAACATGTATGCATGCAATGATAGGCCATGTTGAATGATGAAATTTTCTCATTTCAATGCTTAAAATGGTTGGATTGTACTTGATATGTCTTGGTGCAAGAAGCTGGTAAATTTGGGTGACAAATGAGGCTAGGAAATGGCTTTATTTTGTTCACACGAGCAGATACACAGGCGGTGTGTCTAGACTGTGTATGGCACACGACCAACCCCATGGGCGTGTAGCAAGGCCATGTATCCCCTGCACCTTAAATTCGAGAAAACAGAATGCTCAGAATTGAGCACACGAGTAGAGACACGGGCGTGTGTCTCAAGCCATGTGGGAGACACGGCATTGAACACAGGTGTGTTTTTTGGCCGTGTGAAACCTACACCTAATTCGAATTGAATTAAATAACCACACGGCCTAGCAAACGGGCCGGTGGTATGGACGTGTGGCACAAGTCAGAGAGTAACCTAAATTGAACACGGCCTGAGGCACAGGCGTGTCTAAAGGTCATACGGGCGTGTCCCTTAGACCACACGGGCGTGTGAGCCTTGAACCTTGGAAAATTTTTGAAATGTCACAACAATAAATTCTTAAAGTTTCTGATTAAGTCCTGACTTTATTCTAATGCACGTATTGGGCCTCGAGGGTCTATCTAAGGCTCATTATGCATGATCTCGGAAAATAAATAGTGATTGACATGATTTATCTAAAAATATTCTAAAAAGTTCTGGTAATACTCCGTAACCCTGTTTTAGCGACAGATATGGATTAGCGGTGTTACATTTAGTGGTATCAGAGCTACGATTTAGTCAACTTTTTGGACTGAACATATCATATGTGGAGTCTAGAATTACATGCCATTATATAACCTGTGATAGTGTGATATCCCCCAACTCTGATGAAAATTATTTTGCAGATAGACTGAGATGCTTTCTAACCGAGCTAATTCCGATAACTCCGAAAGAGATACTCAAGTATCTGAGAAAAATGTTACTGATGATGAAATATAATTCGAAAAGGTATGGATAGATGTTTTATAGTACATCAGAATGATAAATGTTATGTTATATGAGTATATACATTAAAGTTAATTTTTGACGCTTACGATCTCCACCCCTTTACCAGTATAGTGTTATATAATGAAATTTCACAAGATTTATATGGATTAAGCTCATGAATGTGGAACTAAAGAGTTCAAAGGCTGAAAGACTAATGATGTAGTCAGAATGAGAATGAGTTAGTAAGTAAAGACGATCTTAAAAGAGATATCAATTTTTTCTAAAGATTATTCTGAATATGTGATGTCATTGTTAAAGAAGAAGTTATTCATTAGTAATTGACTTATCCAGATATGATAATTAAAGAACGAATTAGTTGAAAATTCTTCCGAATTGACTTTTTCAGTGAGCTGAATAAAATAAGATTATTGATGACTTTATGGGTCAATGAAATAGTGATAAAACTGCAATGATATTTGAATACAGCTACTATAATTGAGTATATTACAGCAACATCTCCTAGGTACTCTATAAGTTCTGTTATTCTCAGAGGCATATGAAATTGTGCATGTACAGATGCAATATTTGTCATATTGAAAAGCTAGTAAATCATGATAGATGAAATTAGTATAAGCCTAGTTGATTCATGAACAGTATTACTCTATTTTATTTGGGTTGTTAATTCATTATGATTGATATAAGATCTGATGATAAGGTTCATGTGATGTTATTTTCTACTGCTACTGATTAAAGCCCTGAATTACGAATATGCAAAATAATATTATCTTTGTCATAGTTGTTTCTACTAAGTATGTGTACTATTGATCTTCTGAATTTTCTCCGAGATGTCATCAATCTCTTTATTATTCAAGTATGGTTTATTTGTGAAAGATATTCATTGGTCAGTGGTAATTATACTTGATCATGGGAATTTGGTAATATGGAACATAGATTATAGAAACTGTATTATTACACTAGATGATATTGGAGACACCTTGGTATTCCTTTTTTATTTGAAAAATAGTATTGAGGTTGAGGTATTGTTCCATTTATTTTGGAAATGTTGGATCTATTATAGTATAATGGTTTTAACCTATCTGATGATTGTGACCTCGGAATAATTAAAAGCTTAGATATCCTTTTTAATTTTTGTGAAAGTGTTTTCTAAGATAGCTACATCGATGATATGGATATGACAGGAAGATGTAAGATTTCAATGGACTGACAAATATTAGTAAAGTTTTGATCAGTTGGGAGCCCCAATGACCAAAGCCTCAGTTCTGGTTCAGTCTGAATTGGGTAAGGAACTTGTTATTACAATAATGTAACATTGAATGGGATTAGACTGTGTCTTGATGCAGTAAGGCAAAGTAATAGCCTGTACTTTCAGACAGTTAAAAATCTCATGGGAAGGATTACTCGATATATTATCTAGAATTGACGGCTATTGTTTTTGTATTGAAATCTGACAACATTACTTGTTTGGTGAAAAATGTTGTATATTCACCGATTATAAAAGTTTAAAGTATATGATGTTGCTAAAAGATTTGAATCTGAGATAGCGTATATGGTCCAAAATATTGACAGATTATGATTTGATAATTGTATATTACTTGGAAAGAATGAATGTGGTTACGGATGTTCTGAGTAGAAAATCTCTGTATATTTTGCAAGCCATGGATATCAAATATGATTGTCTGATAATAATTTAATTTTAGCTGAGTTTAGATCTAAACTGGTGTCTCTACAACTAATCAGTGAAACTCAGAAAAGTGATAATGAGTTGAAAGTTAAATGAGTACAGTGTGAAATAATTTCTGATTCAGAATTTCAAAGTAGAACTGATAAATGCCTGTTATTCAGAAACAGAGTTCGTGTACTAAAGAATTTGGAACTTTTACAGAAAATTTTACATGATAAATGAATTAAAATGTAGAGTTTAAGAAAATGCCTGATTTGTATTAAAGATGAAAAAAATACACAAAGTTGGATTATCCCTACAAATTAGATCTCTCGAGGTAATACAAGAACAAATTGAAAATAAACCTAAAACCTAAGAAGAAAGAAAACTAAATTGAAATTTAAAAGTGAATTTCTAAAATAAGTAATTGGTGTCTTTCACTTGTGACAAATGAGCCTATTTATAGATCTCAGGTAGTCGTCGGCCTTAACCTCGGGTTCGCTGACATTCCCAAGCTTTAAGTTTGATTGTGCAGACCAAAACGCCCCCTGGCTCATGTTATTTGTCGTCCAGAGATAATGTCGCGACACACCAGGACATGTTTCACGACATAGGAGTTAGTATCCTCCTCTTGGGATATCTTTAGGGGTATGTCGTGACATCTTTATATTGTGTCACGACTTCGAAGGCAGTTTCGTAATTTCTCCATTCTACTCCCTATGTTGCGACATTAAGCATGTTGTGTAACGACATAACAACCACTATCTATTTAATATGTCTTCTAATGGTCTCCTGCACACTTATAAAGTTCATTAGCTTACCTTTAGGCATCATTCAGCCCTAATGATAATGCTTAATTTCAAGGTCCTAAAGTGCGAAAACGAGTTTAATCTGCTACACCTTATTACGACATATCATGAAATGATAAAGCTATGTAGTAAAATACTCGAATATTAGGTATATTAATATATTTTTAGTATGAATATAATTCAAAACCATGTTTTGATATTTTCCCTATTTTAGAAGTTCATGTTCAATACTTAAATTCTTATCAGATTGTTTTCTTACTTTAAAGTATCCAATAAACAAAATGGATTGATTGCCACATTTAAAAATTTCACTCTCACCATTGATTTTCATGTTTAATTCATTTTTTCTAAATCAATGGTGGACCTAGAAGTAGCTAGAAAAGGTCTACCTAATAAGACCGACATCTCTCAATCTTCTTCAAAATATAGAACAACAAAATTTGTCGGGATAATGAAACGGTGCACTTTGACTAGCACATCTTCCAATACACCTGTCGAATGTACTAAAGACCTATCAGCCAACAGTAGTGTTATCTGCACATTCTTTAGGTCCCCTAACCTGAGTTTTTAAAAATAGATAAAGGCATTAAATTAATACTAGCTCCTAAGTCACATAGAGCTCTATTAAAATGAATACTCTCTATCTCTAAAGGAATAGTAAAACTTCTCAAGTTGGGGAACCCGTCATGAAATAATAGCATTATATACTAACTTGTTCCCCTACCTTAGTTTTCCTACACCTAGACATAATCTCCTTTTAAAACTTGGCATACTTAGGAACTTTCTTAATTAACTCGACTAAAGGCAAGTTAAAATTTAATGTTTTGAACAAGTTTAGGAAACTTACAAACTTATCTTCATCCCGCTTTTTTTTTCTTCTACTCTTGAAGGGAATGGAATCTTTTCAAAGATAGCATCTTTAGTTATTTCTTTTTATAGCTCAGTTGTCGATGCGATTGCCTCCTCTAACACTGGTTTATCTTTATCCTCTAGGGATTTCTCTTGAGGATTATTACCATTCTACATATTTGTCTATAGAGTAGGGTTTTCTGGGCTACTCAGTACTTCACCCAATCGGAGCGCTATTGCTTTGACATGCTCTTTACCCTCCTTCAGTGGATCATTTTTGAGTTTCTAGGAATATCGGTTCCAATTTGTCTTTTGATGTCACCCATCATGCTCATCAATTGGCTCATTTGATCCTCAAGTTTAGTCAATGTTCTGTTTGTGTTGGTGCAATCAGACTACACCTGCTTTATGTATGTTTTCATTGATTGCATCTATCCCTCGATTCTATCCAGCCGTTGACCACATGCAGTGTGGTCACTTGGGTTAGCCCTATCATGAGGTTTCTTCAAATAAAGAGGTTGATAGTTAGTGTTTTTAGCTTGATTCAAATTATTACATCCTCCTTGATTTCATCCCCATCTCAGATTCGGGTGATCTTTCTAGCCAAGATTATAGGTATTTGAGTAGGGATTTCCACCCCTATTTTTGATATAATTCACATCATTGGCAGGATTATTGATGTATTGGAAGAGCAGTTTGTCTCCTCCATACAGAACGATGTATTATTAGCAGATTCGATATGGTTAAGTCTATCCACAAATTGTTGATAATTACCATCCTCTTGAATAGCTTTTATCGTAATGATTTTTTTGGCCATATGTGAACCATTTAATTATCATACCTCCACTCGCTATCCTCTTAAGGTTTCATATGTTCCTGATTTAGTCACAAATCACTTTTAAAGTGTTTCTATGGCCTCGAGGGCTTGAATATGGGACAATATGCATGTGTTTGAAGGAAATATGTTATGATTTATCCAAAATTTGGAAATGAATATTTTAAGTTACGTTTTTGTGGTAATGTTCTAGAACTTTATTTTGGTGATGGGTAAGAGTTAGGGGTGTTACAATTAGTGGTATCAGAGCTGCAATTTAGTCAATTCTCAGACTGAACGTAGCGTCTATGAGTCTAGAAATACATGTCATTATATAACCTATGATAATATGATAACTCCTAACTTATTTTGAACTATGTTTTCATATGGAAAATGTCATCCAACCGAGCTGATTCCGATGAGGCTAAAAGTAATGGCAAGCCTCCATTCACAGGGCAACATCGATTGGTAGTAGGCCCGGATCTGAGGGTTGGGGAGGAGAGACTAAAGAAGCCTTCTTCAAAATGATGAATGAATGGTTTATCGAGTTTGTACGAACAAAGTCGATGACTCAACAACTTCCAGCCCCTCTTGTTCCCCAATCGGTCCCTGTAATTCCTCAAGGTTTGGAACCAATACAGGTTAGCGAACCACCAGTTGATAAAATCCATAAATATGGGGCTGACAAATTTAGAGCTACATCTTAAGATGATCTGGAGAAAGCCAAGTTCTAGTTAGAAAACACGATCAAGGTTTTTTATGAATTATCTTGTACACCGGTAGAATGCGTGGAATGTGCCGTATCCTTAATGGAAGACTCAGCTTATCAGTGGTGGAACACATTGGTCTCAGTGGTGCTGAGAGAGCAGGTAGATTGAGAATTCTTTCAAACCCAATTTCAAAAGAAATACATAAGTCAGAGGTTTCTTGACAAGAAACGAAAAGAGTTTCTTAAGCTTAAACAAGATCAGATGACCGTATCTAAATATGAAAGAGAATTTGTTCGATTGAGCAAGTATGCAAGAGAATATGTACCGACTGAGATTGCCATGTATAAACAGTTTGAAGATGGATTGAATGATGATATAAAGTTGTTAGTCGGGATACTCGAATTGAAAGAATTTGTCGTTTTAGTTGACCGAGCACACAAAGCTGAAGAATTGAGAAAAGCTAAAAGAAAAGTTGATTATGAGGCTTATGGATCGAGTTAGAGGTCAACAAGAAAATGTAACACCCCTAACCCATATCCATCGTCGGAACAGGGTTCCAGAGTATTACCAGAACTTTCAGAACATTTTAAATTTTTTTACATAAATTACTATTCATTTCTCAAGATTTATTCATAACGTCTCTTAAATAGACTCTCGAGGCCCAATATAGGCATTAGAATTGAGTCGGGACTAAATCAGAAACTCTAAGAATTTTTAACAAAATTTCAAAATTTTTCCAAGGTGCAGGGTTCACATGCCCGTGTGGTCCAAGGGACATGCCCGTGTGACCCTAGGACACGCCCGTGCTACAGGCCGTGTTCGACCCCGTGTAACTCTCTGACTTGTGCACACTGCTATGCCACACGCCCGTGTTCTAGGCCGTGTGGTTAATTTAATTCTTTCGAAATTAGGTGCAGGTTTTAAATGGCTAAGACACCCACCCATGCTCTAGGCTGTGTAGCACACACGGCTGAGACACATGCTTGTGTCTCTGCTCATGTACAACCTTCCAATCCAACGAGCTACTCTAAAACAGGGAAATAAAACTAAGTAAGCATAAAATGCTTAGTAAGTTCGTATAACATGGTACTTAACTTACCATTCATTCTATTTTGAGGTAACTTTGTAAGGCATATTCAATCAATTTGCCATCAAAGCCCTACATCCATCCTCACTGCCCTTGTTAGCCATATATTCCATAATAACATCACAAACATATATGGGCTCAACAACAATCAAGTTTCCATGCACATATGCTTTCTACAACATGTATAAATCATCTCTTTATATTACAAGTATGATTTCATAATAGTTTATCTCGAGTTCAGATCATTTCATACCAGAATTTGACCCATATTACTCGGAATATCTAGGTCATGATTAGTACACTCAACGTGTACAAGTCTATAATCAAGGATGTGCATACTCATCAAATAAATTCCACGTACAATAGCATCATTTCATATTTCCATAAATCATTAATCACGTATCGTCATTTTCACATATTTTAGGCTGATATGTGTAATAACTCATTTTTTATTCATATCTTCTCATGTCAAGAACTTTTACCTGTTGAATTTACCTAAAATATCGATGGATACACAGGTAGTACATTCGTGGTGTACAAATCAAGATCCGTCAATTCATATTCAATGATACCCTTAAGGTACTATTTTAGAGAGTACACTCTCGAGCCACATATATATAAACAATAAGATTACCAGTCCAGACTAAATCCTGTCTACAATATATACTAAATAGAGCTTAGTCAGGATTACCAGTCCAAGCTAAATCCTTTTTATGACATATGCTCTAAAGTGCTTGATATGGATTACTCGTCTAGGCTAAATTCAATACATAACTTATGCTTGAGAGGACTTACATTAGGATTACCCGTTAGGGCTAAATCCTTTTATAAATGAGGTTAATATAATTACTCGTCTGAGCTAAATCCCGTCAGCAACAAATGCAGGACCTCATTCATTTCGGGAAATCACATATCCATTGATTTTCATTTACTCAAATGAGATTTAACATTTTCAAGCATTTCTCGGCATGTGATTATTTCGTACATCTATAACATTCATATAATTTAAATGATCACATTCCACAATCATTCCAAGCATAAAAGTAACATTTTTATCATTTATCCTTTATCGGGCATTATTGTTGACCAGGCTTTGTCAGGTATTTTTTCTATGTCATATACATATATGATATTTATAATGAAACAACCCTATTTCAGTGAGATCAGAACAGTGGTTTCAGAACCACAAATCCAAGCCAAAAATAAAATTTATTTTAATATTATTTTATGATATGCATTATTATAGGAAAGTCATGAAAATTTTGATTCAAATATTTTACTGATTGCATGTTTAATTAGGGAAAGGAATAAATTGTATAAAATGCAAAAGTTACCTTCTAGTAGTTATAAGTATCAAATAACTATAGAATTCAAAAATTAAGGTCCTTATAAGGTAATTAGACCATTGAAGAAAAGTTAGAAGGTAATTTAGTGATTCATTCATGGAAAAATTAGAAATGGACAGGACTAAACTGAAAATCACTAGAATTAAAAGATGACAAATAATTAAAAAGGAAATTATACATCTTTTTATTCATCTTCTTACCCAAAATTTCTATGGAAACCTAGGAGAGAGGATGAAAACTTTCCAAGCTCAATAAGGTATGAAATCAAGTCCCGTTTTTAATTATTTTCATATTTTTAGAATTGGAATAGTCTAATCTATCTATTTGAGGGATTTATTTGAAAATATAACAAAGTGTACAAACTTTTCCATGGAGTAATTTGCTGGAAATTTGAAATTTATGGTAGAAAATGAAAGTTGTTGATATATAAACAACTTTTGCAAAGCAATTTTTGATGAAAACTCGGTTTAGGGACTAAAATGAAAAATGGGTAAAACCCATGGAAATTGCTAAAATTTGTGAAATGTAGGTGGTGTAAAAGTTGTACATAAATTTTGGCTAGGCTTGGAAAGAGTGTAACACCCCAAACTTGGCCCAAAACACCACGGCTGAATTCGGAATGTTACTGGGAAAAAGGTTGAAAATCTGTTTTGAAGGTGAAAATAAGTTTTAAGTTCTGAATCAAATACTTCGTTTAAAAGGGGTTTCTCGTTTAAAATTAGCAATTTGTCGACAAATAAAAATTTCGGGTTGTATAAAGTTCAAGTCGTTATTCATGCTTGAGTTTCAAGAAAAACGATTGTTTATAAGCGATCCAAAGTTTAAACAAAACTTCATTTGTTACTCTCATGTTATAAATATCTTTAAACCACCTTTAATTAATTAACCACTAATAAATCCGAGTTAAACCATAATATCTCAAAACATTTGAAGTGACCTTATTACAATAAAAATACCCCAAAAAGAAAAGTAACTAAAAGTTTATAATGTTCCTAGAAATAATTAAATTCCATGAATTTCATTTTCCAAGCCCAGGGACGAAATTGGAATTTATGAAAAGTGTAGGGTAAAATGGTAATTTTTCCTAGGATGTAATTGAATGAAAATCTATACGAAATGTGATAAATTGATAGTTAATTTTGTTTATATAGACCCGGAAAGACCAACTACTAAACTAGATCGAAGGAAACAAAAGGTTTCAAATTAGTTGAAATTCAAATACGAACAATTGTCAAAGTAAGTTCGTGTAACCTAAATATGTATGTTAATGTGCTTGAATTGAATTCTATGTAAAGATATACATTATGAAATGACCAAAAATTGGAAAATGATGATAAAATGCTATGTCCCGGTTGAATGTTGAAATTTGATGGAATAAGGTAGTTTCTCAAAAAGAATATAATGCTTCATATGTTGTAGATAAGATTTAGCCCGGACGGGTAATCCTGAAATAAACCCTCTCAAGCATATGTTATAAATTGGATTTAGCTCGGATGGGTAATCCAGATCAAGCTTTTAGAGCATATGCTATAGAAAATATTTAGCATGGATTGGTAATCCTATTATAAAATATGTGGCTTGAGAGTGTGCTTTATGATCATATGACAAATGGATACTTTTGAACATGAATTGTCGGATAGTTGATATCTGTACCTTGCGTATACTACCCGAATGTCCATCAAAATTTCAATAATTCAACGGGAAAGATTCTTGAAATATGGAAAGGTGAAACTAAATAGAAGTTTATAAAACGATGAGCTCTTATATGTTTACTTGATATTCATATGATGTTATGTGACTAACTTGTTTGATTAAGTGTATATGTTTAGGTAAATTTACCCATAAATTTTGGATGGTATTATTATGTATGCTTGTATGAATAAATATAACCAGTAAGTTTAATTCCCATTATACGAACTTACTAAGCATGAAAATGCTTACCCCGTTTAGTTTTTTTTATTTTATAGTGCTCGTAAGATCACGAAGGTTGGAGGTCAATCGGAGCATCAATCACACTATCCACTATCTCATTTTTGTATAAATAGAAATCTCATTTTTGTATAATGGCATGTATAAGCTCATTTGGCCAAATGATGGCTTGTTAGTGATGTTTTGTAATCTAGCCATTCGAATGGCTAGTGATGTTTTACTTAGTATGTTTATAAAGTTATCCTATGATTAAATTCCTATGTGCTAAGTTGGTTGATTGGATTATGCTTAAGGTGTATGTTCACTAAAAATAAAATTATAAACATGAATCATATGTGACAATATACCATGCTAGGTACTAGAATTGGCTTGGTTTTAATGTATGAATTGGCTGCTATATTATACAATTGGATGAGAAAATGAAGCTAGGAAAATAACTTTATTTTTTCCACACGGGTAGACACATGGGCATGTGTACGGCCTACCCCATGGGCGTGTGGCTTGGCCGTGTGTCCCCTGCACCTAAAAATTTAGAAACAGAATGCTTCGAATTGGGTACACGAGCAGAGACACGGGTGTGTGTCCTGGCCGTATGAAAATTGCACCTTAATTTCGAAAATTAAATTCACCACATGGCCTAAAACACAAACGTGTGACTTGGCCGTGTACTTTAATTTCTTCATGCTTTTCAAGTCAGAGAGTTACACGGGTTAAGGACACGGGCGTGTGTGACTACATGTGTGGGCACTGTATATAAGGAAAATTTTAGAGTTTTGCAAAATTTTTTATGAAATTCCGATTTGGTCCCGAATCGATTCCACCGTCCTTATTAGGCCTAGAAGGTCCATTTAAGGGACAATATGATTGATATGGAATGATGATTGGTATTTTTAACTCGATTTATCTGTAATTGTTCTTTAAGTCTTGGTAATATCCCGTAACCCTGTTCTGGCAACAGGTACGGGTTAGGGGTGATACATTTATTAGTATCAGAGCCAGGTTTAGCCGATTCTCGGACTAACTAGCAAGTACGAGTCTATACATGCCATTATATAAATCATGATAGTGTGATATCTCCTGACCACTCTTAAATGTATTTTCATATAGTAATGCCTTCCATCCAAGTGAGAGATGAGTCTGAGGAAGCTAAGAGCATAGCTCAAGCTTCCGTGCAACGAGCTGCAACCAGTAGTAGTAGGAGGCCCATGTCTGATGGCTGGGAAGAGGCAAAAGCAGCCTTCTTCAAAATGATGGATGAGTGGTTTAGCGAATATATGAGAACAAATCTCACTATCCAACGACCTTCCCTACCTGCTTCACAACATGATGAAACGGCACAGGGTACTAGACTTGTTAGAATTGATAAGGCTCTAGTAGATAAAATTAGAAAATATGGGGTTGAAGAATTTAGGACTACAGCCGATGATGATCTAGAGAGGGCTTAGTTTTGGCTGGAAAATACTATTTGGGTTCTAGATGAGCTATCTTGCACACCAGTTGAATGTCTGAAATGTGCGGTATCTTTGTTGAAAGACACAGCCTACCATTGGTAGAAAACCATATCTTTTGTGGTTCCAAGGAAAAATGTTACATGGGAGTTTTTCCAAACAGAGTTCAAAAAGAAATATATTAGTCAGAGATTTCTGGACAAGAAAAGGAAGGAATTTTTAGAGCTCAAACAGGGAAATATGATAGTGTCTGAGTGTGAACGAGAATTTGTTAGATTGAGTAAGTATGCTAGTGAATGGGTTCAGACTGAAGCCGAAATGTGCAAACAATTTGAAGAAGGGCTTAATGAAGATGTCAAGCTATTGATTAGAATTCTGGAATTAAGAGAATTCGCGATGTTGGTTGAACAAACACACAAGGCCGAGGAATTAAGCAAAGAAAAGAAGCAAGCAGAAAGGGAAGCTCAGGTTTCGAGTATAAGATTTTTTAGCAAGACCCAATCATCTGCTTCAAAGAAATCAAAGAACTATCATGAATGTTTTGCTACATCAAGGAAGTATTTGAGAAAGGAACAAAGTTCTAAACGCACCAACCCGAGGTCTTCGTCTCCCTTAACAACCAGTGTTGGGAGTGTTGGAAACCCAAACCACAATGCAATGTCTGTAATAAATTGCATTTTAGAGAGTGTCAGATGAGAAGTGGGGCTTACTTTAAGTGTGGTTCTCTCGACCATTTTCTTAATGATTGCCCAGAAAGGGTTGAGAAAGACATTGAACAAACCCCAAAGCCGAGTAATCCTATCTCAAGGGGTAGACCACCATGGTATTCTGGAAATGTCGGTGGAAGTCGTAGTGCTGCAACAGATTCAATAGCTAAATTTGAGGCTCGGACTCCGGCAAAAACATATACGATACGTGCAAGAGAAGATGCCTCGGCACTAGATGTCATCACTAGCACATTCTCTCTACTTGATACTAATATTATTGCTTTGATTGATCCTGGTTCTACACATTCATATATATGCACAAAATTTGTGTCTAATAAAAATATGGTTGTTGAATTCATGGAATTGGTGGTTAAAGTTTCAAACCCCTTGGGTCAGCATGTTACGGTGGATAAAATTTGTAAGGGTTATCCGTTGATAATAGAGGGTCACTGTTTTCTGTCTAATTTGATGTTGTTACCCTTTGATGAATTGATGAATTTGATGTAATATTAGGTATGGATTGGTTAACCCACCATGATGCAGTGGTAAATTGTAAGCATAAATATATTGTATTGAAGTTTCAAAATGGTGAGTTACTTCGGGTTGAATATGAGAAACTGGATGGCTTGTCTAATGTGATTTCAGCAATATCAGCACATAGATATATTAAAAAGGGGTATGAGGCTTATCTTGCTGTTGTACTAGATACCAAAGTATTAGAGTTGAAAATCCAATCGGTGTCGGTTGTTTGTGAGTTTCCTGAGGTATTTCCAGAAGAACTACCTGGTTTACCTCTAGCCAGAGAGGTGGATTTTTTCTTAGACCTTGTACCAAGAATGACACCGATATCTATAGCACCATATAGACTGGTCCTACTGAATTGAAAGAACTGAAGGTACAGTTGCAAGAGTTGATTGATAGAGGATTTGCTTGATCCAACTTTTCACCACGGGGCGTACTGGTACTGTTTGTAAAGAAGAAAGATGGATCATTGAGATTATGCATCGATTACAGACAGCTTAATAAAGTCATAGTAAAAATAAGTACCCGTTGCCTCGTATAGATGACTTGTTTGATCAATTAAAAGTTGCCACTGTATTTCCAAAAATTGACCTACGATCTGGTTACTTTGTAACACCCCAAACCCGGCCCAAACACTACAACCGGATCTGGTACGTCACTAAGGAATTTTATAAAACTTGTCACATTTTGGAAAACGAGTATCAGGTTTAAACATTCTAACCGAAAAACTTAGTAATTTAATATTCTGTATCAAATATAAATTTAAATGATACCTTGGTGAATTAGGAAAAAAAACTAAGTTGTTACATGTCTTAGCTTAATTTTAGCATGAAATTTAAATGTCTAATAATAAAAACCCAACATAAAACCCAAAATAAATATGAGTCTAGTGGCCCATGCCCTTATTACAGTGAAACTTAAAATCCACTAATAAAAAAATATTAAAATAACTAAATAATGAAAAGTCCTTTGCTGAATTCAAATACTCTCTCGCATGGCCACCTTGCGCTCCTCTCCAGCCCGGTCCGATGCACTAGGTGCTACCTGAAAATGTTAAATAATAGGTTGAGTCGCGAGACTCAGTGTGCAACCCCCATGCACCATTAGATTTGGGCCTTAGCCCTGCAGAACAAAATAACAGTTTAATATATAACAAAAATTATGCAAGCCCAAACCAAATCCTAGGTTTCCATCCGCTACACACCACCCTTAGCTGCCAGTCACACCATTAGGTTGGTGATAAAGTGTTCTTAAAAGTGTCACCTTGGAAGAAAGTTCTCTGATTCAGCTGTAAAGGAAAATTGAGTCCACAGTTTATCGAGTCGTATGAGATCATTGAAAGAACCGGGCCTATGGCATATCGGTTAGCATTACCACCGAAACTCGATAAAATTCATAACATGTTTCATGTATCCATGTTACGACGCTATAGATCGGACCCTTCACACGTTATTACTCCAATAGAAGTGGAGATTCAGCCTGATATGACCTACAATGAAGAATCGATCAAAATACTGGCACATAAGACGAAAGAGCTAAGAAATAAAAAGGTGGCATTAGTAAAAGTGCTCTGGCAACGACATGGGTTAGAGGAAGCTACCTGAGAGGCAGAGGATACTATGAGGAGGCAATACCCTAACCTCTTTTCTGGTAAGAATTTTTGCAGACGAAAATTTTTAAGGGGGAAAGTTGTAACAGCCCAATTTCGGTGAGATCAAAACAGTGGTTTCAGAATCACAAATCCGAGCTAAAAATAAAATTTATTTTAATAGTATTTTATAATTTACATTATTATAGGAAGGTCATATGAAAGTTTGATACGAAAGTTTTCCCGATTGCATGTTTAATTACGGAAACGACTAAATTGCATAAAATGTAAAAGTTGTCTTCTAGTAGTTATAAGTATCCAATAGCTATAGAATTCAAAACTTAAGGTCCTTATATGGTAATTAGAGCATTGCAGAAAAGTTACTAGGTAATTTAGTGACTCATCTATGGAAAAATTAGAAATAGGCAAGGACTAAATTGGAAATCACTAAAATTAAAAGATGATAGATAACTATAAAAGAAATTTTCATCTTTCTATTCATCTTTTTCACTAAAATTTCTATGGAAACCCTAGGAGAGAGGATGAAAACTCTCCAAGCTCAATAATGTGTGAAGTCAAGTCCCGCTTTTAATGATTTTTATATTTTTAGAATCAGGATAGCCTAATCTATCTATTTAAGGGATTTATTTGAAAAGATAACGAAGTGTAAAAACTTTGCCATGGATTAATATGCTGGAAATTTGAAATTTGTGATAGAAAATAAAAAGTTGTTGATAGATAAACAACTTTTGCAAAGCAATTTTTGATGAAAACTCGGTTTAGGGACTAAAATGAAAATTGGATAAATCCCATGGAAAATGCTAAAATTTGTGAAACGTAGGTGGTGTAAAAGTTGTACATAAATTTTAACTAGGCTTGGAAAGAGGGTTAAATTCCATGAATTTCATTTTCCGAGCCTAGGGACGAAATTGGAATTTATGAAAAGAATAGGGGTAAAATGGTAATTTTTCCTAGAATGTAATTGAATGTAAATGCATATGAAATGTGATAAATTGATAGTTAAATTTGTTTACATAGACCCAGAAAGACCAACTACCGAACTAGATCGAGGGAAACAAAAGGTTTCAGATTAGTTGAAATTCAAATACGAACAATTGTCAACGTAAGTTCGTGTAACCTAAATATGTATGTTAATGTACTTGAATTGAATTGTATGATTGTGTTGATATGCATGTGAAGATATACATTTTGAAATAACCATAAATTGAAAACTGATGATAAATGCTATGTCTCAGTTGAATGTTAAAATTCGATGGAATAAGGTGATTTCTCGAAAAGAGTATAATACTGCATATGTTGTAGATAGGATTTAGCCCAGATGGGTAAGCCTAAAATAAGCCCTCTCAAGCATATGTTACAGATTGGATTTAGCCTAAACGGGTAATCCAAATCAAGCTTTTAGAGCATATGCTACAAAAAGGATTTAGCCTGGTCTGGTAATCCAGTTATAAAATAGGTGGCTTGAGAGTTTGCTTTATGATCATGTGGCAAATGGATACTTTTGAACATGAATTGATGGATAGTTGATATGTATATCTTGTATATACTACCCGAATGTCCATTGAAATTTCAATAGTTCAACAGGAAAGATTCTTGAAATACGGAAAGGTGAAACTAAATAGAAGTTTATAATGTGATGAGCTCATCTCTGTTTACTTGATATTCATATGATGTTATGTGACAAATGTAACACTCCTTACCCGTATTCGATACGGGAACAGGGTATGAGGCATTACTGGACTCACATCATAAGCAATCACACAATTTCGAGTCATAAATTTTTGTCCAAATTAAAACCATCAATTTTCAATCATAAAGTCCCTTATACGAGCTTACGAGGCCCAAAACATGCTTTGGAAGTGGTTCGGGACTAAACCGAGAATTTTAGAAATTTTTACAAAACTTAGAAAGTTTTTCATGATATAGGGCTCACACACCCGTATGTGCAACCAGGGGTACCGAAGTACAAACAGGGGCACATATGTGCATTCATAAAATAATTTTATATAAACATATTAATTAAAGAATCATAATATAAGAACACAAATAGAAATTCATTTGTGTATTGAAATACCAACAACTTACCTACAATTTGATTCTGACCAACATGCAGGGACTAATCTACTATTTTCACTTCTCCTCGATTATTGTCTTTTTCTATCCAAGTTTTGATCTATAAAATAATTAAATACAATTGATTAATCTCATACATATTTCACATTCCATTCAATGTATATGACCCTTAACTTTTCATTAATTACACATTTTCCTTAAACTTTTACAACTTTTGCAATTTAGTCCTCTAACCCGATCTTTATCAAATTGACCAATTTCTAAGAACCAAATTATAGCTGTGTATTCTAGGCCCTTTAGCTATCCTTATTATACATCAAATTCACTATCAAACCTTGAAATTTTGATATTTTAACAATTTAATCCTTAAACCAAAATCTAACAAAAATCACTTCACAAAACAACCAAATATCACAATCAAAGCTCCAAACACATAGTTATCATAAAAAAAATATTCAAGATTCATAAATGGCAACTTTTAAAATTTTTAACAGAATAAAAAAATAAAGGTACGGGCTAGCTGGACCTAGTTGAAACGATCACGAAGACATAAAAATTATAAGAAACGGGCATTAATTTCACTTACATGCAAAATATTAGTCTTGGCTGATTCTTTAAGCTACTCTTTCATGGTATTTCGGAAAAGATGAAGAGGAATGAGTATGTAAATGCCTTTTAGTTTATTTAGTTTTATAATACTTACCATTTTACCATTGAAACTTGTATTATTTTATGATTTTCATCCATAATGCCGTCCAAAATTATAAACTAGGGACTAATTTCAGCATAGGTCCTTCCTCATTGATTAATTAGGATATTTAAACATTTAAATGCAATAGTTATGAAGTTTTGCACTTTTTACAATTTATTCCTTTTTCTTTAATTACCTATCTAGACAATAACATTTCTTAACCAAATTTTAATACGATGCATATGACTCCATAAATATTCTATAAATAATATTTACGGGCCAACACGATGGAAATTTGTGGTCCCGAAACCACTGTTCTGTCACCACTAAAAAACGGGATGTTACGTTTAACATGGATAAAGCACACCCATTGAGTATCTCGATGGTTGCATGATCATTAGATGTGAATAAAGATCAATTTCATCCTTGCAAGAATGATGAAAATTTTCTTGGTCATGAAGTACCATATCTAAGTGCCATAGGGGCATTGATGTATCTTGGAAACAGCATAATTCCTGATATAGATCTCACTGTAAACTTGTTAGAAAGATTTAGTTCTTCTCTAACATGTAGACATTGCAATGGAATTAAACATGGATTCAAATATTTTAGAAGGACCATTAATATTGGATTACTTTATTCAAATGATTCAAAATCCCTATTAGTCAGCTATGATGATGCTGGACTTTTATATGATCAACATAAAAGGTCAATCTCAAATGGGATATTTATTTACATGTGGAGGTACTACCATATCATCATATTCAATCAAGTAGTCATTAATTGCTGCCTTTTCAAATACAGAAATAATTGCAATGCATGAGGCAAGGTGAGAATGTGTTTGGCTAAGGTTATTGACCCAACTGTTGGATTTGGTGCCCTAAGTGTAGTATATTCGTTCATAAACTTGTAATTTTTTTAAACAGATTGGTTAATAAAACAAATTCATTGATTACATTAATTTACTTTGTATAATTTTCCTCGTATGGTTTTTGCACGCAAAGCAAAATGGAAGCAAATGATTGCTCATTGGTTGTATAAATGTTTAACTAATACTTAGTGGTATTATGTGGTCGGATCGTAGTATAAAAAGACAACTTATATTAGTAGACGAACCTAAACATGTTCTTAGTCTAATTGAAAATGAACAAACCAATTAAAACACTAATATATCGTCTATCAAGTCCAATTGGGGAGATGTAACTCCCTAAACCCAGCCTAGACATTATGGATGAATCGCGAAGATCACATTGGCCATAATAATGGCACAAAAAACCATGTAACTCTTTCTCTCAACTAATGTCATTATTTGAAAAAAAAAATCATCATTTTGATTTGGTTGAGAAAAACCAAATAGTATCTACAAGTATTCTTTTGCAAAGAATTTATGAGAATCAGTTATCTGTAAAAAACTCTAGTTTCAAAGGTTTACAAAAAAACTATCACAGCAAAAAATATCTTAGCTAACTCTCGCTTGTTGATTTGAAATTGTAATTTTGGCATGTCATGTCAAATACCATTTTAATGAGCAAATAATGTTGGGTTTCAAAACAAAGTTTTATAGTTGGAAATATCAACATAGAGTTGAGTTGTCGATTATGTTGAAATATCCAGTTTTTCTTACCAAGTTTATAAACCAATTTAGGATATAGTTTTAATAAAAAATCACTCATCCATAATCATTCAAAAACCAAAATACGGAATGAAGTGTCCCAAACCACAGTCCAGAAATAATAAAAGCAATCCCAAAATACCAAGTATTAAAGTGTGATGATTTATTTGAAAAACATATTTGAGTGCACCTCCGTAAGTTGAGCCCATGTCCCAAACCTTAATTATTATCTGAAAAATTAAAAACTCAAAGGGGTAAACTTTTAAAGCCAAGTGTGGGTCAACTTACATAGCAACAGAAAATAAGACAAAAACTCATTTAGTATAACACATCACATATTAAAAAATATATAGTCACAAAATTACATTTATCAGTATGCATAGCGATGATGTCGATGCAACGCTTTTTCAGAAACAATGCAAATTTTTAGAAAATATTTTCTACCCATCTCCACTAAACACCATAATGAGTTCCTCAAAACTCGTGCATCCTATAACACACCAATAATATGGACAAACCACTAGATAATGTAGTCAAGCTGCCAGATACAAAATATTATGGTCAAGCCACCATATGATGTAGTCAAGCTGCCAGATACAGAATATTGCGGGTATACCGCCAATTAAGTCATCATGGGTTGCCCGACAACGATGACCCGCCATCCCAGTTTGCCAGGAAATTTTGGCTTACTAATATCAATATGTTGTTAAACTGCCAGAACTTCCTTCGTACATTCATATCCCAACCTTAAACATGTGATATGACATACATAATAGAATTTTCAGTAGGCATGCTTTACATGTGAATCAGAATTAGTATAGCGACATACTTAACATGCAAATCAAAATAAGTATAATGGCATGTTTAACATGTGAATCATAATCAAAATAATGGCATACTTAACATACAAATCAGAATCAGAATAATGGCATGCTTAACATGTGAATTAGAATATAAAAAAATTAGTGGCATGTGTATTTTGCATGCAATCCAATAATGTCATATATCACATTGCATGAGTATCATGAAAACATATATGAACACATTTCATAGAAAATTGCATAATCACATGCGTAATGTCACTTATATGAAGTTTCGGAATCACTTACTTGGAATCCTCTTTTGTAACATATTTTATCAATCTATTTGAATACTTTGTAATCGTCCATTTTCACTTTCAATGTTTTTCTTAAACAGTTATTTAATATTTTAACATTTTTATGATTAACAATAATATCATATATTTTGACAACATAGATCCTCATATCTAATTTTTTCAAATTCCGATGATAACAACTCTGTTTCCAAATCTAAGGGAGGAGATCGGCTTTGACTCCTTAGGTTTAAACAAATATCATATTGCATTAGAGTAAAGTTATTTTAATAAATAACTCTCATTTTAGTGATTAAGTATAATACTTACTTAATCGGTTGTCCAAACGCACTATTCCAAAAAGTGGGGTACGGATCCGGGATGTACAAATATCAATTCACGAATGCACAATAAATTGTAATATTAGATCGTCCTATCCAAATATTAAAGTACGAGAAAATATCGAGAAAATATCGAAAGGATAGGGGCTCAACAACTTCCCACGACAAACCAATTAGGGAGGAGGATTTGTAACTAGACTAAATATAATAAAAATATAAAAAGATGTATTAGAGAATAGGATGTGGATAAATCCCTTTTAAGAACTAAATACTAAAATTGAATTATTAGAAAATTGATTATAAGTAGAGGAGGAGAAAAGACTAAAAAATGGAGAAATTCAATGGTGGTTGACAGTGACAGCGGTGGCGGTGGTAGTGGTTCAGTGGTGGTTTGGTGACTTCTAATGGTGATAAGGTGGAGGGGAAAGGAAGAGAGTAGGTGATTAAGTTTGTGAAAATGTAACACCCCCAAACCCGACCAACGTTATGGTCGAATCCGGTGAAGTCACATCAAAGGAATAATTCAAAACGACTTTGCTTAGTTAAAACTTAAGTTTAAGGCTTAGAAACCCAAAAATCTAAGCATCTTGTTAAAAAATGATAAAAGACCATGTTTTAAGAAAACGCCCATATGTTATAGGTGTTCCGAAAACCATGTTTAAACTTAAGAAATTTATTCAAATTTAACAATTACGCAGTTGAAAACATAAGGAAACCCAAATGTAAAGTCAAATTGGAGATACAAGGCCTTATTAGAAATGAAATAATTAACAATAAGTCATTCGAAAAAAAATAAAAAAAACTTCAAAGTAACTTGTAGTGTGGCCATCTTCGAGTCCTCTCCCAAGTCGAGCCATCTACCGAGGGTCACCTAAAACATTTAATAAAAGGGTGTAAGTTTCGAAACTCAGTGTGTACGACCCTTGGTAATCCAATCAAAATGCAATTATCACATTGGGCCTAAGCCCTATCAAAAATGGTGGTCTTGTGTCTTAGCCCACAATGACCTCATATCACATCAGTATCACATGAATGCAATGTTCCCATCCCAAATCCAACCATGTACTCCCTTTCCCTTCCAACCCTACACTCTTGTGGGGATATAAATATCAACCCACCCATCCCTACACTCCAAAGGTAGCACCAACAACGGCACTACTCAAACATTGCAGCAAGGCTGCTAAGCATATAATGGGCTTAAAGCCATCGGTGGATCCACGGTCGTCAAGCCACTATGCAATCCTCACATATCTTCCTCCGTATCACCAAACCCACCCAAGTGCAACATATATCTCATGAATGCAACATACACATTAAGCACATTAAGCACCTAGGGTTATTTTAGTCATTTCACTACCTAGGGGTATTTTTGTAATTCTACCCTACAGGGGTATTTTGGTAATTTTACAAATTAAAGGTATTTTGGTGGTTTTGCAATCCGGGGGTATTTCGTAATTTTACAAATCAGGAGTATTTTAGTAATTTTGCAAATCAAGGGTTTTAGTTATTTTCCAAATCCAGGGTTTTAGTTATTTTGCAAATCAAGGGTTTTAGTTATGAACTTTGGCCCATTAACAAGTCCTTGCAGCTAAAGTGAACAGACACTATGCACCAGATAGGATCCTAGAAAAGAGGACGTGGATCGCTAGGACCGCTTAAGTACCAAGCTTTCCCTAGATCCAATCCTAGACATGCATATGTCCATTGCGACACTTTAACCTAACGATTCATTCACAGACATGCTTGATTATTACATTAAGTTTTATAATATTTAAGAATTTATCAAAACTAGGCCTAGAGTCCATAAACCTTAGCAGGCATTTCTAAAATCCCATAAGGCCCACTAAGCCTATTTATGTCCATATAACCCTTTCAACCCCATCATGTTTATATAGCCCATTAGGACCAATCTTATTCAAATCACACAACCATATCAATCCATCATTCAATTTTCACATATCAATTCCTGTCGATTTGGGCCCACGAGCTTGGCAGGCCCATTTAGCCCCTTTTGGCCCAGTCGGCCAAATAGTGGCCTGAGACCATGAGATATCTCTCGTGGCCTCAGAAATCGTATCAATGTCCCCACACGAATGTCCACACGCTCGTGTGGTTGCCAGCGGCAACCATTCGACTTTTCGGCTTTTTTGGCATTTCGACTTTTCGGGATTTCGGCTTTTGCCGATTTGTCATGTGTGAAGTGTATGTACACACCTGGTTACTGCGACGTGCTACACTATCCTCAGCCTTAGCCTACAATCCATACCAATCTCCAAGTCAATACACACTTAACTACAGTATTTACCTAAAAACCGAAACCTTACCATAACCTTACCGTGTGCCACAGGTTTTAGCTTTAGCTACTATTCAAGTATATATGCACCCACAAAAATATTATCAAAGATCGAGTGACTCATATTCCACACAAGTCACCTCTATAAGCCATACTTACATTCGGCCACCACCATTAAAACAAGTACACTTACCTCTTTGCTAACGATCCTTATCACGCTTGTGATCTTTGAACCCTACCCTTGTTAATACAAGGTTAACGACAAGGAGATGTTAGATAGCCCTTCGGCTTTTAACAAAACACACTAAGGAGGTTGACTGAGTACTTACCGAATCCCACCCTTGATCCTGCGGCCTAGATAGCTACTGAACGAGATCTGGCTTTTAACACTTGATCAACAAATTTGTGATAGAGGAAAACAACAAAGAACCGACACAAGTAGGGATTTCAACAAAAAGGGATGATGGTAATTCGATAATGAAAGAAAAAGAATGAGGGGAAGAAAAGAAAAAAAATAATGAAAACCCAGAGAACCCTTAAAAGGAATTTGGCACCCCCCATTTATAGCCAAAGCTGAAACTACCTTCCCCCAGAGTCCAATTCAGCACCAACACATCCACACCTCAATCACCTATCTTTTCTCTCTTATCTTTATCTCAAATTTCTCTCCTGAGCACTCCCTTCTAGAATCCACTCCAGCGCCACTACCTTTCTTCCATGCGCAAAAATAAAACCCCTCAATTTACCACTCTTAAGCCACGAACCTTGGACCTCTTCACCTGATAATAACGCCACCTTGTAGCTCCCCAAGTGACGCCACATTACCACTGGACCACAGGCCCAATTGTGTCATATTTTCTCCTTAATCTGTTTAAGAGGCCTAATACCTGAGACTAGGGTCCACTAAGGCAAAAATTAAAATTTTCCCTATGGTCTTCCCTGTCCCTAAGACTTCAAATAATCATGATAATACCTTAAAATTAAAATTCTAAGTGCTACTTATACATACTAACTTTAGTGCATAAAAATTTAGAGTTTCGGGATTTTGTGGTGTTATAAAAAATGAAAGAAAAAGAGAGAAAAAGGGAGGAGCAAAGAGGAGAATGAAAAAAAGAGGGGAAGAGAGCAAAATGAAAAAGATAAAAGTAGTGTGAGTGTTTTCTAGGTGCATTGGATGACACACTATGGTAAGGGAGGCAAAATGACATGTTGAGGGGAGAATGGCATAGGAAGGGATCATGGGAGTGAAAAAGGGGCTATTGAGGGAAAGATTACTATGTAAACAAAGAGAAAAATCTTCCCAAGCATGGAAACTATGGGTTGGACAACAAAGGGGTTGACTCATGAAAAAGTTGTCCAAAAATTTAATTAAAAGTTTGAGAGTGTGGGGGCTTGATCTCGGGACCTTTTGTAAACAAATTACTCGCTTAACAACGAGGCTACTTGAATTTATTCTCCATGAACTAGCGAAATAAAGTAAATGAAATATGGGGTGTGACAACTCTACCCCATTTAAAACAAATTTCGTCCTTGAAATTTACCTAGTCCAAACAAGTAAAGGTAGTGACATTGCATTGATTGTTCGGGTTCCCAAGTGGCTTCCTTAACACCATAGTTCCACCATAAGACTTTTATTAGAGGAAATTGCTTTTTCCTTAATATTTTGACCTCACGGTCAAAAATCTGAACCATCACTTCCTCGTATGAAAAACCAGGTGTCACCTCGACCTCATCGATCGAAATCACATGCGATGGATCAAAACAATATCTCATTAACATAGAAGCATGGGACACATCATGAATGTGGTCTAGTTCCAAACGTAACTCTAACTAGTAAGCCACTGGTCCAACCCTCTTAAGTACTCTATAAGACCCAATGAACCTCAAGATCCCGATTAGAAATGATGGACAATAGTACACCATGATTTCTCACAATCTTTGAAATATACAACCTCACCAACTTATGCAGTGAATAATCAATATGGACAGGTAGAAAATGTTCTAACTTGGTCAGTCTATCCACTATCACCCAGACTAAATCATTCTTAGTAGGTGTCAAAGGTAACCCACTAACGAAGTCCATGGTCACATATTCCCACTTCCACTGAGGGAATTGAATAGGTTGTAACAAACCATAAAGGAACTAATGTTCAACCTTTATTTGCTGACACATCAGACACTTGCTTACATACTCGGTTACATCATGCTTTAACCTTAACCACCAATATAGTTCTTTCAAATTTCGATACATATTTTTCCCTTCAGGATGCATAGCATATAGGCTACTATGCTTTTTTCAAAGTATAGACTTTCTTAAATCCCGATCATCTGGCATACAGTATCTCCCACAAAAACACAGAACTCCTTCATAGTTAAGCACAAAATAAGTAATCTTACCCTACTCAATCTGTCTAAATCGAGGTGTAAGAGATGTATCCATAGATTTCTGTTATCGAATCTCATCCAGTAAGGTAGGTCTCACTTGCAACTCTGCAAGCAAAACTATATTACCAGTCAAACTCAATTCAGCAAACATCGCTTTCAAATTGGTCATCGACTTCCTACTCAGTGCATCAATCACAATGTTCACCTTTCCAGGACGTAACTTAATTACACAATTGTAATCTTTGAGAAACTCTATCCATCTCCTTTACCTCAAGTTTAACTTATTTTGGGTGAGGACATACTTAAGGCTCTTGTGAGGACTGAAGACAATAGCTACAAACTCAAGATCATGGGTTGGATAGTTATGTTCGTGAGGCTTAAGTTGCCTCAAGGAATAGGCCACAACTTTTCTGTCTTGCATCAAAATGCAACCAAAATCGGTATGAGATACATCACTGTATACTACATAATCTATCACAGAATCAAGCTAGATCAAAATAAGTGCTTGAGTAAACATAAACTAAAGTTTTTCAAAACTTTCCTGCTGCTCCTTAGTCCACTTGAACAGTGTACTCTTTCTTAACAACTTAGTCATAGGAGCCAAATAGACTGGTTAGAAGATATGATAAGGGTCCTTGATAAAAAAGCCATGGCCGACCTCATGATAACATTATGGAATTCTTGGAATAATAGAAATAATTTCTTATTCAGGGGGAAAGATGTAACGACCCGAATTTGGGCCTAGTAGAATTGGGCCTTAATCGTAGGAGCATTTTAAAAATTTTAATAATATGAAAATAGCATTATTTCAAGTTGAACCTATTAGGTGAGTGATTTTGGAAGGTTTGGGGGCTTCTATGAAGTCTCAGGATCAAACATGGGCTTAGGAAAAATTTTGGTTTTAGGTGAATAAAACCCTGGGAGTTAGTAGGTAGGCTTTAAGAATAAAATGTGGAGAAAAATGACACAAGTGAAGTGTGTGGTATAGTGGCGTGACGCCACAGGGAAGGAAGGAGGTCCAAGGTTCAAGTTGTAGCACTTGCATTTCTTTTAGATTATCTTTTTTTTTAAATGGATTTAGACATTGGCCATAGACTTAGCTTTAGTTGGGCATGTTTTAAGCCATAAGAAGAGCTTGTGGCTTGCTGGCAAGTGGCGTATTGAGCTATTGAAGGGAGCAAGGGTTCGAATCTCATGACAAGCAAAGGAGTATTTATTTTGCGGACTGGATGACAAGAGTTTGAGTTGGATTTAAACTCTATTAATGGAGGGATCCCACATCTGAAAGATACAAAGAGGAAAGGTGAGCAGCTGGCTATATATAGAGCTATCTATGATTGGAGAGAAAACATACCTTGGTGGGCATTGGGCATAGGAGTGCTCAAAGCGTGGATTAGCAGCTTCTGATTCCTATCAGATCTAGAGGATAACCACCAATAGTAGCAAAGGAAGGGCTACTAGAACGTGAGGTACACGGTAGGAGTACGGTGAGGTTTTGGTTTTTGATAAGTATGTATTAAATCTTGGTTAATCGCTAGTACTGTCGATTGTAGGATCCTGATGAAGGGATTTGCAGTGCGCGAGGTTACCAGGTGTGTACAAACACTACATACACGATATCGACAATGCCGAAAAGCCGAAAGTGGCTAAATGGGCCCGTGGGCCCTTAGGTTAAGAATTGATGAAATGGTTTGGTTGGTTATACGAATTGAATTAGCCATGCATGATACATTAATTGGATTTGTTTTGGGCCTAATAGGCCACAAGATAAGATTTGGGCCTAATAGGCCGTAAGGATGTAATTTGGGTTTGATGAGCTTTATGGGGACGTAGACAAATATGCTAGGGTTTATGGACTTAAGGCCTAGTTTGAACAACTCTTAAAATTCATAAGACTTAATATAATTAAACATGTCTGCGAACAAGTCGCTGGGTTAGGGTGTGGCAACGGGCATACGCATGTCTATGATTGGATCTAGGGAGAGCTTGGTACTTAAGCGGTCCTAGTGGCCCATCTCCTCTTCTCTGGAATCCTACCTGGTGCGTAGTGTCTATTCACTTTAGCCGCGAGGACTTGTTGATGGGCCAAAGTTCATAACTAAAACCCGAGAGGGACCAATTACACTTATATTTGTAAATTTACTAAAATACCCCCAATTTGCAAAATTACCGAAATACCCTTGGTTTGTGAAATTACCTAAATACCCCCGGTTAGCAAAATTACCGAAATACCCCCGATTTGTGAAATTACCAAAATACCCCCAGTTTGCAAAATTACTGAAATACCTTGATTTGCAAAATTATCGAAATACCCCCGATTTTTAAATGAGCCAAAATACCCCTGTTTTGCAAAATTATCAAGATACCCCTATTTTGCCAAATTTCCAAAATACCCCTGTAGGGCAGAATCACGAAAATATCCCTGGGTAGTGAAATGACGAAAATAAGCCTATGTGACGAATATGAGTTTGTGGATGTTACTTTTGTGTTTAATGCATTCATATGATATTCTGATTAGGATGCATATGGGTGGGAATTATGGTACCGAGGAAGATTTGAGGATCGCATAGCCGTATGGTATGGATCTAGGATCGCATGGCCGTATGGTATGGATCCACAGAAGGCTTTAAGCCCAACATATGATTAGCAGCTTTGCTGCAATGTTTGGTAGTACCGCAACCTGGCTAACCTTGGTATGTAACGGAGGGGTGGGTCGAGCTAGAATTCCCCACAGGAGTCATAAGGTTGGAAGGGAAATAGTGTACGTAGCGGATGGATTTTTGGGGTGGGTTTTGCATTATTTGTTTATAAATGATATGATATGAGGTCATTGTGGGCTAAAACCCAAGACCATCGATTTTGATAGGGCTTAGGCCCAATGTGAATATTTGTAAGTGATTTGATTGCCAAGGGTTTTGCACACTGAGTTTCGAAACTCACACCCCTTTAATTTAATGTTTCAGGTAATCCCGAATAGACGACTCGACGTGGGAGAGGACTCGGAGATGGCCACACTACAAGAGGCTTGAATTTTCATTTATTTGTTCCAAAATATATGTTTTAGTTACTTAATTTTCGGTGGATGTAATAAGGCCTTTGTAACACCCCAAACCCGGCCTAAACATTACGACTGGATCTGGTATGTTACAAGGTAAAGTAAAAACGAAGTCCTGTTTAATTTAGGAAAAATCGTACTTTTGAACACTTTTCGATTTAAGGTGATGTCTTGAAAATAGTGGTTTGATAGTGTAGGAAAATTTCAATTTGTGTTAATCGAATATCCATTAAGCTTGGTGATACTTGGAAGAAAACGTACGTTTGGTGTTACTCGTATTTTGAAAACCCCATCTTTAGTTTCGCGATCAAGTTTGCATAGTGTCAAATTTTAAATAAATGATAAATAAATAAAAATCAAATATTAACTTAGAAAGGCCTTATTACATAACAAAAATCCCCAATTAAAATAAAATAAAGCAGGAAACAACTTTACGAAAAGAAAAGACTTTATGGCCTCCACGAGTCCCCCTCGGCTCCCATATCCACGATCTACTGATTACCTGAAGGATTAGACAAGGGGTGAGTCACCGAGACTCAGTGTGTAAATCCCCTATAACACATAATCAGCTCGATGCCCACACTCGCATATCGGGCCTTAGCTCACTCAAGATGACATAAAAATAAATGAATGCATCATGTCCTAGCCCAAACCTAGTTATTTCCCATCCTCTACACGCCAACCCGTACTAGCCAAACACACCGTGGGGATTTCTATAATCAACCCTCCATCCGCTACACGCCACTTTGACAGTCGTGCTGTCAGTCATAATGCCTATCACAATGTGACCTAATAATATAACGTGGCCTAGCCACCGATCACTACGTGACCTCATAATATAACGTGGCTTAGCCACCGATCACAATGTGACCTCATAATATAACGTGGCTTAGCCACCGATCACTATGTGACCTCATAATCAAGCACTTCCCCTTAAACATCATATCCATATCCCATGCGTGACATACATACCATAACAAATGCAACATGCTATCAACAACGTAATAGATTACCACATAAATCCATACACGCAAGAACGATACTATAAGCACGTACCTGGGATTCCTTGCCTTACCCACAAGGGTATCACGACTGTCATCACAGCCTTTTTCAGCTTTTCAGCCCATACAATTAATATTACAATTAAAGAAAGTGTATGAGGTTTTACACACCTGATAACACGCAAAATAATACTTTCTACGTCGACACTATCGATAGCAGAACCAACTGCTATCTGCCTACTACTCTGTTCTGAAGCCGGTCCACAACCCGGTGGCCAATCTCGAACAGTAGACACCGTACGCTTCTTGAACTTAGGGGCTGGGACTAAGGGTCCAACCCCTTCCTTTCCTTCGCTAGTGTTTGAGTCCATGAAAAAGATCTTGGTCAATAGACCGGATTAAAGCATTGAAGTAGAGGACCAATAAGAATATACACTCAACAAGTAAAGGTCCATTACCTAGATCAACAAATCCCAGAGACTATAAGGCTTGGGTAAAGGCGCCGATTGAGTACCAAAGTTGACTAAAACCGAAAGTCCCTTAACAGCCTTCAATCACAGACCCGATGCCGAAAGAACACAAGATAAGGCCCCTCCTTCAATCAGCCATGAAACATAGAACAAGATTAATGCCTATGGCATCCCAAAAGGAAAAGAGAATTGAAAGGGAAGGAGAATACTTACCACGATCAAATAGAATCTGATTGAGAGGGTTAAGAAACGGAATGACAGTAATCCACTAACCCAAGATGAAAGAAGAAGATGAGCACACAAGGAAGATTCGACCAAGCAAGAAATGGAGAAGAGAATGGAAGTAGTTAGGGGTTTCGGTTTTGTTTAAGTATGAGGGAAAAAGATGGTTTTGGTTTGAAATAAAACAAGTAGAGAAGAGAAGAAGGAAAGTGATCATATAAGAAATGGTGTGTCGCTTTCGGTTTGTGAAGCTTAAGAATATGAGTGGGGAGAAAGAGAGATTCGGTCAAGAACAATAAGTGAAAGAAAAATGAGATTTTGGCTTTTAGATGAAGCAAATGAAAAGAAAGAAAAAGTGATAAAAGATGATAGGAGGATTCGGGTTTAGGTGATGATGATTGATCATAGGCCTTAGGGGTTTCGGCTATACAAAGAAAAGATTCTTAAGTTGCTAATAAGAAGAACATCAAGAACTCTCGAGACTTAGCTACAACCACCTCAAAAATTCGGCACCTACAATTCCCCAAAACCGAAAATGCACCTTGAGAACTAAAATGCCTATGACCATAATTGCATTTCAGGACACCCTAAACAAGCTAGAACTGATTCCTACACTCCCCCCAAGCATTCAAAATTCGGCCACTACCTTCTCCACATGCTAATCCCTTACTTTCCTCCTTAATTCACTCCTGATCACTCATTCGAAATAGTTTGAATGATTCAAACTCCTCTTTCTTCTCTTAGCCATATATTTAAATTATTTGGCTCAATCAACTCTCCTCTCTTGAAGTATCCTAGCCGAACTCGACCTCTACTCCCCTTGACGCCAAAAAGAATTCGAAAATGCAAATTGTGCGACTCGAACTAGCTCCCTCTTTGCTTCTCTGTGGCGTCACCTACCCACACCCTAAGTGACGCCTCCTTGCCACTTTGCCACTTCAATTCTTGTGTCACCAAACACGAGCAATAACCCTTAAGTCCTGCTCCAGTCAGCTCTCCCCTGAAAGTGCCCAAAGACTAAAATTTTGCCCAGGCTTCGGCTTAACCCCGAGCCTTCCCTAGACCCCCAAACACACCAAAATAACGTACAAAACACAACATACACACACGACATACATTAGATGAAGAACCCCTAAAACCAGGATGTTACAGTTCTACCCCCTTAAAGAAATTTGGACCTCGAAATTACCTGCTCAAAAGAGATGAGGGTATTGCTGCCGCATAACATCCTCTGGCTCCCATGTAGCCTCTTCTGAATTGCGGTTCCGCCACAACACTTTAACCAAAGGGACTGATTTCCTATGCAATACTTTGATGTCACGATCCAAGATCTGTACTGGTTTCAAAGGATTGATTAGGCCTTACTTTGATTTCTTCTACTGGCACAACATGAGACGGATCCGAACGGTAGAGTCTTAGCATTGAAACGTGAAACACATCATGAATCTGACTTAACTCTGAAGGTAGCTCGAGCTGATAAGCCACTGGTCCTACACATTTCAACAGACGGTAAGGCCCGATGAACCTGGGGCTTAACTTACCCTTTCTGTCCAAACCTTAGCACTTTCTTCCACGGTGACACCTTTAAGAAAACCCTGTCACCCACTGTAAATTCTATGTCCTTACGCTTCAGATCAGCATAGGACTTTTGTCTGTCCGAAGCTTCCTTCAATTGAGTCTGAATTAACTTAACCTTATCTTCCGTTTCAGAAACCAATTACGGACCCAACAACTAACGCTCACCCAACTCAGTCCAACAAGTAGGAGTACGACATTTCCGACCATACAACGCTTCATACGGTAACATCTGAATACTAGATTGGTAGCTATTGTTGTATGTGAATTCTGCCAATAGTAGAAATTCTTCCCAACTACCCCTGAAGTCTATGATGCAGCCTCTCAACATATCCTCCAAGATCTGAATTACCCTTTCAGACTATCCATCAGACTGTGGATGAAACGCTATGCTGAAATCTAACTTTGTACCCAACGCTTGATGCAACGCCTTCCAAAATCTCGACGTAAACCTAGGGTCTCTGTCTGAAATGATAGACACTGGTACCTCGTGCAACCTCACAACCTCTGCTACATACAGCTTAGCCAACTTCTGTAGAGAGTAGTCGACACGAACCGGTATGAAATGAGCAAAATTCATCAAACGATCAACAATTACCCAAATCGAATCCTTCTTAGTAGGCGTAAGGGGTAGCCCACTAACAAAGTCCATCGTGATCCTTTCCCACTTCCACTGCGAAATCTTTACAACAACCCCGAAGGCAACTGATGTTCTGCCTTTACCTGCTGACACGTCAAACACTTACTTACAAATTCGGTTACCTCTCTTTTCAAACCCGGCCACCAAAACTGTTCTCCCAAATCCCGATACATCTTACTTCCTCCAAGATGCATAGCGTATGGGCTGCTATGCGCTTCCCATAAAATTTTACCCCTCAACTCAGGATCCTTTGGCATACAAGTCTTTCCTCGAAAACATAATACCCCATCACTATTCACACTGAATAACGTTATCCCATTACCTGATCCCAACTGAAACTTTGACTTTAACAACTCATCAACCCACTGCTTCTCTTTAATCTGACTGACCCAAGAAGGTTTCACTTGAAGTTCAGCTAATAGACTTCCATCATCGTATACGCTGAGATGAGCAAACAGTACTCTCAAGTCAGAGATTACCCTACGACATAATGTATCCGCCACCACGTTAACTTTAACCGGATGGTATTCGATCGAGCAGTCATAATCCTTTAACAACTCAATCCACCTCCTCTGCCTTAAATTCAACTCGTTATGGATGAGCAGGTATTTTAGGCTCTTAAAATCTGTATAAATGGCGGACTTCTCCCCATACAGATAATGCCTCCACCTCTTCAGTGCAAACACAACTGCTACCAATTCCAAATCATGCGTGGGATAATTCAACTCATGTGGTCTCAACTGTCGAGACGCATATGCTACCAGTTTCCCATCCTGCATCAGAACACATCCCAAACCTGTGTGCGACGCATCACAATAAATCGTAAACTCTTTCCCAGCCTCAGGCTATATCAACACTGGAGCCTCTGTCAAAATCCTTTTTAGTATTTCAAAACTCTCTTGTTGCTTATCAGACCAAGCAAACAGAACCCCTTTCCGCAACAACTTGGTTAATGGTGCTGCAATTAAAGAGAACCCTTCAACAAACCTTCTATAATACCCAGCCAGACCTAGAAATCTTCGAATCTCTGCCACAGACTTAGGCAGTTTCCAATCCAACACAGCTTCAACGTTCCGGGGATCAACCCTAATCCCCATCTACCGACACAACATGGCCCAGAAAAGTAACTTCACTCAGCCAAAATTCACACTTACTGAATTTGGCGTACAACTGCTTCTCCCTCAAAATTTGCAAAACCACTCGAAGATGCGAATCATGCTCCTCCTCCGATCTTGAATAGGCCAAAATATCATCTATAAATACCACAACAAATCGGTCCATGTGGGGTTGGAATACTCGGTTCATCATGTCCGTAAACGCTGCTGGCGCATTGGTCAGCCCGAACGGCATCACCAGGAATTCGTAGTGACCATAGCGAGTACGAAACACCGTCTTATGAATATCCACCTTCTTAACTTTAAGCTGATGATATCCTGATCTTTGATCTATCTTTGAGAAAACTAACGCCCTCTTCAATTAATCGAACAAGTCTTCAATCCTCGGCAACGGGTATTTGTTCTTGATCGTCAACTTATTCAACTGAGGGTAGTCAATGCACATACGCATTGATCCATCCTTCTTCTTAATGAATAGCACTGGCGCTCCCCAAGGTGATACACTCAGTCAGATAAAACCCTGATCCAACAGTTCTGGAATCTGCGCTTTCAGTTCCACTAACTCCTTCGGCACCATTCTATATGGGGCAATAGACACTGGCGCTGTTCCCGAAAGAAGATCAATGCCGAACTCTACTTCACGATCCAGAGGTAATCCCGAAAGCTCTTTTGGAAAAACATCAGAAAATTTCTTCACCGTTCTAACATCCCCTACAGTTATCTCCTTGGCTTCCAGAGCCTGGAAAAAAGTTAAGAATGACTCACATCCTTTTCTCACCATCCTTTCTGCCCTTAAAGGAGACACTACATTTGACAAACAGTTCCTCCTTTCACCTATCACTAAAATTTCATCATCCTCAGGAGTTCTTAACACCACACGCTTGGCTACACAATCCAACTTCACTCGATATCTCACCAGCCAGTCCATACCTAAGATTAAGTCGAATTTTCTGAACGACAGTTCCATCAGATCAGCCGGAAAAACTACCCCTTGAACTTCTAGAGGTACATCCCTATAAAGTTTGTTCACCACTATAGATTGTCCTAGGGGGCTAATTACAGTCATCTCCCTAGAAGAAATCTCAGAGTCTATTCTTAAAGTTCCAGATACGTGTGTCGACCCAATATTAATCAGTGCAGAAAAAGGCAATCCAAAGATTAGGAACGTACCGGTTATGACATCTGGTGCATCACTCTCCTCTCGGCGTCTAGCTGCATAGACTAACCCCAGCTGTCTCGCATCAGTGCCCCCTACACCTCTGCCTGGTGCTTCACGGCCTCGACCAAAACCATTACCTTCTCTAGCTAGACCACGACCCCTCTACGGTTACTGACCACCTCTACCCGGCTGAGCATAACCCTGACCTACCGGCCCTGCACCGCTCCATTCTTGTGGACAGTCTCTAATCTGATGATCAGTAGACCCACACCTGAAACATCTTCCGTTACTCGTCCAACACTCGCCCACATGAAATTTACCACATCGAGCACACCTCTGAAGCTGACTATCCACAATAGATCTCACAACCTGACTCAGCCCATCCAACCTAGGTCTTTTTTGAAAATGCCCAGCTGTCCCCGACGATCCAAAATTCCTTTTATTTCTACCTCTATCTCTATCCTGATTCTGCTTTTCGGACCTCTTCACTTCCTCGGCTATCTTAGCCTTTTCCACTAAGACAACAAATTCTCTTTCTCGTTGTGAAGCTATCAGCACTCGCAAATCATCCCTTAGACATCTTCAAACCGACCAGAACGCTCATGGTCTGTGGCTACTATCCCGTGGGCATAACGCCTAAGACGTAAGAATCCCGCCTCATACTCAGCTACCGATTTATTCCATTGAACCAAATTCATAAACACCCTACGCTGCGCATCCACATAACTCGATCCAATATACTTACCCTAGAACGCCAACTTGAAGAAATCCCAAGTAATGCGGTCAGCCACTGAACCATCCCTGACTGTCAGCCACCATTGATACGCCTCATCCCGTAGAAGAGACACAACTCCTTTCAACTTCTCCTCCACCGTAAAAACAAGATCGTCCATGATACGCTCCACTGTTTCTAGCCAATACTCAGCTACATTCGGAGCTACACTCAAAACGCCCCCAAACATCTCTGCTCCATTGGCTCGAAGTCATTCAGACACCAATTTTTGAGCCCCAGATCCTATGTTTGCTCCAGCAACCCTCTCTAAGACCCGTAACATCGCCTGAGACATCGCATCATCTCCGCCTGTTTGATCCTGAAAATCTGTTTCCGTAGCTGGCGATACTGGCATCTCATTCCCTAACCCACGTCCTGACTCCAAGGGTTCAAACCCAACACCTCGGCCTCTACCACGGCCGCGTACAGCATGTCTACGTCCCCTAGTACTCATTGCTACCAATACGCCTTTACCTGATCAAAAGTTTTATGAACTAGTATTTCTTTCACTGTTTAATACCGAGAAATTTTATGGAAAATAGCTTTAAAGAGTAGTTTTCATAAAACACATCACAACCTAGAGGTTTCAGTCTCTAAAGTTTGAATCTCCTAGAGCTAACAAGCATATTTCTTCATGCTAACAATCATTTCATGCATACATCATTAAGTAATTAGAACACATAACTGTGTGGATCGGGTGCCGGTAGATTCGGATGCCATATTTCAAAAAAAAACACTTTCCCTAATTAACATTCATATCAATTTTATACAACACTGTTGAACCCATGAACCCATTTCACAGCCCAAGTTTTGCAACCTAGGCTCTGATACAAAAATTGTAACACCCTAAACCTGGCCTAAACGTTACGACCGGATCTGGTATGTTACAAGGTGAAGTAAAAACGAAGTCCTGTTTAATTTAGGAAAAATTGTACTTTTGAACACTTTTCGATTTAAGGCGATGTCTTGAAAATAGTGGTTTGGTAGTGTAGGAAAATTTCAATTTATGTT
Organism: Gossypium bickii; assembly: GCA_025503065.1. Classification (NCBI taxonomy): domain Eukaryota; kingdom Viridiplantae; phylum Streptophyta; class Magnoliopsida; order Malvales; family Malvaceae; genus Gossypium; species Gossypium bickii. The sequence goes on along the minus strand of CP106710.1, from coordinate 62,962,022 downwards.
AATCGAATATTCGTTAGGCTTGGTGATACTTGGAAGAAAACGTATGTTTGGTGTTACTCGTATTTTGAAAACCCCATCTTTAGTTTCGTGCTCAAGTTTGCATAGTGTCAAATTTTAGATAAATGATAAATAAATAAAAACCAAATATTACCTTAGAAAGGCCTTATTACATAACAAAAATCCCCAATTAAAATAAAATAAAGTAGGAAACAACTTTACGAAAAGAAAAGACTTTATGGCCTTCACGAGTCTGCCTCGGCTCCCATATCTACGATCTACTGATTACCTGAAGAATTAGATAAGGGGTGAGTCACCGACACTCAGTGTGTAAATCCCCTATAACACATAATCAGCTCGAGGCCCACACTCGCATATCGGGCCTTAGCCCACTCAAGATGACATAAAAATAAATGAATGCATCATGTCCTAGCCCAAACCTAGTTATTTCCCATCCTCTACATGCCAACCCGTACCAGCCAAACACACCGTGGGGATTTCTATAATCAACCCTCAATCCGCTACACGCCACTTTGATAGTCATGCTGTCAATCATAATGCCGATCGTAATGTGACCTAATAATATAATGTGGCCTAGCCACCGATCACTACGTGACCTCATAATATAACGTGGCTTAGCCACCGATCACTATGTGACCTCATAATATAACGTGGCTTAGCCACCGATCACTATGTGACCTCATAATCAAGCACTTCCCGTTAAGCATCATATCCATATCCTATGCGTGACATACATTCATAACAAATGCAACATGCTATCAACAAGGTAATATATTACCACATACATCCATACACGCAAGAACGATACTATAATCACGTACCTAGGATTCCTTGCTTTACCCACAAGGGTATCACGACTGTTATCACAGCCTTTTTTAGCTTTTCAGCCCATACAATTAATATTACAATTAAAGAAAGTGTATGAGGTTTTACACACCTGATAACACGCAAAATAATACTTTCTACGTCAACATTATCGATAGCAGAAACGACTGCGATCTGCCTACTACTCTGTTCTGAAGTCGGTCCACAACCCGGTGGCCAATCTCGAACAACAGACACCGTGCGCTTCTTGAACTTAGGGGCTGGGACTATGGGTCCAACCCCTTCCTTTGCTTGGCTAGCGTTTGAGTCCATAAAAAAGATCTTGGTCAATAGACCGGATTAAAGCATTGAAGCAGAGGACAGATAAGAATATACACTCAACAAGTAAAGGTCCCTTACCTAGATCGACAAATCCCGGAGACTATATACGAACTTACTAAGCATTGAATGCGTACTCTATTTAATTTTCCTCAGTTTTATAGTGTTCAAAAGCTCTCTAGGGTTGGAAGCCGGTCGAAGCATCATCACACTATCCTTCAGCCCATTTTGGTACAAATAACAAACTTATTTTAGTATAATGGCATGTATAAGTTAAGTTAGGTAAAATGATGAAATATTTGGTTGTAACTAGCCATTGAACGGGCTAGTGGAAATTATATTTTTGATGTAGTTATATAAGGCCATATCATGTTCGATGTGTGTTGGAATGGCTAAATGAGAAAAGATATATATAAAGCAAATGATGGATGGATTTGAGTTAGTATAATTGAATAACTTGCAAATAAACATAAATGTAATTATGGAAATTTAAACATTTGATCATATGTGTTAATATAACATATATAATACTTGTTTTTGGTTAGGTTTATATGTACCGAATTGGTTTGAAAATATGTTGAAGTGTTCATATAGGTGCAAGGGAAAAAGGGTAAGAAGTAAGGCTTGGAAAATGGCATTTTATTGTCCATACAGGCAGACACACGGGCGTGTGTCTCAACCGTGTGTGACATAAGGCCATGTGCACGGGCATGTGGTTTGGCCGTGTGTCCCCTGCATCTTAAATTTAGAGAAACAAAAATCCTCAGAATTGAGCACACGAGCAGAGACACTCGGCCCAGCACATGGGCGTGTACCCTTGCCATGTAACCTCTGCACCTAATTTTTGAAAATTAAATTATCCACACGATCTAGCACACGGACGTGTGGCTGGCCGTGTGACCCAAGTCAGAGATTTACACGGGTAACGATACGAGCTAGAACATGGTCGTGTGCCTCACACCGTATGTCCACATGGCCTGAGACATGGTGTGTCCCCTGCACCTAAGAAAAAATTTGAGATTTCGCGAAAACTTTTCTGTGATCTTAGTTTAGTCCCAACTGGATTCTAATATGTATTTTGGACCTCGAGGACCCATATGAGGGACATTATGATTGATTGTGATTGATTTTTGTAAATGAATAGTAAATGACATAAATTAACTGTAATTGAGCTGTAAACTTCAGTAATGCTCCATAACCCTGTTCTGGCGACGAATACGTGTTAAGGGTGTTACATTTATTGGTGGTAGTGTGATATCTCCTGACCATTTTAAACATGTTTTGCATAGAGTAATGTCATCCATCCAAGCTAGAGCTGAATCCGAGGAAGCTGAGAGCACTGCTCAAGCTTTAGATTAAAGAGTTGTATCTAGTAGTAGTAGAAGGCTCGTATCTGAGTGCCGAGGTGAGGAGGCAAAAGAAGCCTTCTTCCAAATGATGAATAAGTGGTTCACAGAATTCATAAGAACAAATCCTACTGTACAACAATCTCCCCCTCATGCTCCTCAATCGATTCCTGACATGCCACAAGGTGTTGAACCAGTTAGAACTGGTAAGCCTCCGATAGATAAAATCAGTAAATATAGAGCCGAAGAATTTAGGGCTACTACCGAAGATGATCCAGAAACGAATGAATTTTGATTAGACAATACAATCAGGGTTTTGGATGAATTATCATGCACACCAGCTGAGTGCCTAAAATGTGCGGTATCACTATTAAAAGACAGAGCTTATCAGTGATGGAATACTTTGATTTCGGTTGTGCCAAGGGAAAAATGTTACATGGGAGTTTTTCCAAATGGAATTCAGAAAGAAGTATATTAGCCAGAGATTTCTGGATCAGAAAAAGAAGGAATTTCTAGAGCTTAAATAAGGAAATATGACAGTATTTGAATATGAGCAGGAATTCGTTCGGTTAAGCAAGTATGCTAGAGAATGGGTTCCAACTGAGGCTGATATGTGTAAACATTTTAAAGAAGGATTAAATGAAGACATCAAGCTATTGATAGGAATTCTTGAATTCAAGGAATTTGTAGTACTGGCTGATTGGGCACAAAAAGTTGAGGAATTAAGCAAAGAGAAGTGATAAGCAGAGAGAGAAGCCCGAATTTCTAGTAAGAGATTTATGGGGAAGTTACAAGCATCTACTTCAAAGAAATCAAAAAAAAAATACCATGATCGTTTTACCATATTTACGGGGTATTCTGGAAAAGAACGATGCTTTCAACGCTCTAATTCAATATCTCTATCTCCATCTGTAACAATTGGTATAAGTCTTGGTAACCCCAAACCTAGATGTAAACATTGCAATAAATTTCATTTTAGAGAGTGTCGTATGAGAAGTAGAGCCTACTATAAATGTGGTTCTCTTGACCAATATCTTAAAGATTATCCAAAAAGGATTGAAAAAGATACTGATTAAACTTTGAAGACGAACAACCCTGCCTCGAGAGGTAGACCACCTCGACACCCTGGCATTATTAGTGGTAGCCAAAGTACTATGAAAGTTCAGCAGTTAAATCTGAAGCATGAGCACCGACAAGGACATATGATATAAGTACAAGAGAGGATGCTTCTGCACCAGATGTCATTACTTGTACATTTTCTCTTCTTGATTCTGATATTACTACTTTGATTGATCTTGGTTCAACACATTCATATATATGCACAAATTTAGTGTCTATTAAAAATTTACTTGTTGAGTTCACTAAATTTGTGGTTAAAGTTTCAGACCCCTTGGGCCAGTATGTTATGGTTGATAAAGTTTGTAAAAATTTTCCGTTGATGGTAAAGTGCAACATCCTTAAATTGGCGTCTCTGCATTTTGCATGCGTTTGCATGTGATGGTGTGTCTGCTATGTTTGTTTAACATGTTTTGGGGCCTAGTTATAACCTAGGTTAGGCCTGAGTTAGGACTAAGAATTTTGGTTCTAGTGCTTAAGAAGAGGGAGTTAGGGGAAACAGGGGTTAAAAGAATTAATTGGAGGTTTGTAACACAAGTAATAAGTGGAAAAGTGGCAAGGAGGTGCCACTTAGGCACCAAGGAGATGACGCCACAAGCAAGGGAAGGGAGCTTGGGTTCGAGCTGCAAAAACATCTCCTTTGCTATTTATTTTTAACGCCACAAGCAGGAAGAGGAGTGCTCAGGTGGGACTCTTTTGAAATTGATGGAAGGGAGAAAAATTTGGAGTTGACTCATTCAAATTTGTTTGAATGAGTGGATGGGAGAGCTTTGAGGAGGTTGGCCGAATTTGAACTCTAGGGGGGAGGAAGTGTAGTCAGTTTGGGAAGCCTTTAGGTAGTGGCCAAATGTCTATGGTGGCTTAGGGAGTGTTTCGGCTGGCAAAAAGGGGCTTTTCTTCTTTTCGCATCTTGTGCTAAAAACCGAAACATCAAAGTACTTTTCTTTTCTTCTCTTTTTCTGCAACTCTAACTACTGGCCGAATTACCCTTTTGTAAGTTGTGCCAAAGTGTCAAAGCTCAATGCTCACACATCCTTTCTTTACCTTTTTGGTCATTCATTGTTAGCCGAACCTGCTCCTTGTCGAATCCATCTTTTGCTCACTTTTTCTTCTTCTTATTTTGATCATAGCCGAAACTCCATCCACTCTCCCTTGCCGAAATCAATCTTATTCCATCTTCTTTCATCTTTTTCTTGTTTGAAAAGCCGAAGCCGTAGGAGTCTCTCGTTTTCTTCTTTCAGTGTTTGGCCGAATACTTTGCTCATTGGCCCCCTTCTCTTGCGTTTTCTTTTAATCCTCTTGTGCCGAAATACTCAACCTTCTTCTTTTCTACCATTCGGCATCATCATACTTCTTCTTTTACGTTTCATTCTTCTTTTCTTCCCTTTTAGACTCATGGCCGAATCCTCCTGGTGAGTATAGATTCTTTATTTTCTCTTTCTCAATTGCTTTGGGTAAAGTCGAAATCTCAGTTATCATGTTTCTTTTATTTCTCATTCGTTGAAGATTGAGATCTCTTCATTTAGTGGAATAGCTGAAACCCCTAACATCACTTAGGGGTGCCGAATGTTTGTGCTTGGTAGCCGAACTTGTCATTAAGGTAAGGAGAGCCATGTGGCCTCGAGTTTTATGTTATGGCCGAATGGCCTCTGGTCTCTAAATGGAATGTTAAAACCGATTACAGGGAGGGCTATAGCTGAATACAGTGAGCCTTCGGGATTGGTGGTCGATCTAGATAAGGGTGTTATCATTGCAAGACCTCTTTCGTAATCATTTAAAAGTCGAAGGGTAACCATTTGTGTGTATTAAGGTTTAGCCAATTGCAAGGGAGATTATCACTTGGTTTCGGGATTTAGTTGGAAACCAAATCGGTACTAAGTTAAGGAATTGTCTTCATGCATTGTATAGTTTCGGGATTTTGTGGATAAGCCGAATGGCTTTAGATCTAAAGGTATATGTGTATTGGTCGATTGTAGGAGGAAAACAACGTCTCGGGATTTCGCTAGTGTCATATAGTTTCGGGATTCTTACTTAGATCTGCGATTAGACAGGTGTGTAAACTCTTACGCACTTTATTAGTATAATGATGCTTATTATGTTACTGTATAACCATTGGTATTAGTGACATGCTTTGTGGGCCGGGTAAGTCCCCTGTTATGTGATTTACGATATACATCGTCATGTTTTGTTAAATGCTATGCTATGCCTTAAATGCATGATACATGATATTATGACACGTATGATTTGAGCATGATGATGATGGGATTGATGAGAGGAGGGGGATGATTTATATGGACTGTCACCAGTGGTTTTGACCACAAGATAGGTTGGCCCCATCATTCGATTTGTGACTACGGTCACCAGTGGTTTTGACCAGACTATTATCATTATTTGTGACTAAGTCCCAGTGGTTTTGACCACCAGTGGTTTTGACCACATATGGATATTGTGACTCGTCCTAGTGGTTTGGTACCACAGTGGGTTGGCCCCACATGATATATTACGGGATTGTCATCTGTGGTTTTGACCACACGATGGGTTGGCCCCATCACTTGATTTGTGACTACGGTCACCAGTGGTTTTGACCACACTTATGATATTGTGACTTCGGTCACCAGTGGTTTTGACCACCAGTGGTTTTGACCACACGGGGTAGAAAAAGAAGATCGGATGGTTAGGTTATGGGTGCATGATTTGCATGTTTTACTGATGATCTGTTTTACTGATGATCGGAGGTTGATCGAGTTGTTAAAGGACTACGACTGTTTGATTGAGTACCATCCGGGTAAGGCTAACGTAGTAGCTGATGCGTTGAGCCGCAAGGTGGTAGCGAACTTGCGAGCGATGTTTGCTCATCTTAGCCTTTATGATGATGGAAGTCTTTTGGCAGAATTGCAAGTGAAGCCATCTTGGATTGATCAGGTTAAGGAGAAATAGCTGACGGATGAGGTTTTAAGTGCTCGGAGGTTACAAGTGCAGAATAGTGAATCTGAGGGTTACAACTTGGATAGTGGTGGAGTACTGTGTTTCCAAGGGAAGGCATGTATGCCTAAGGACGTTGAATTGAGACAGCGGATTCTTCAGGAAGCTCATAGCAGTCCATATGCTATGCATCCTGGAGGCAGGAAGATGTACCGTGATTTGAGGGAGCAGTTCTGGTGGCCAGGTCTTAAGCGTGAAGTAACAGAGTTTGTGGGCAAATGTCTGACATGCCAGCAGGTTAAAGTTGAGCATCAGTTGCCATCAAGGTTGTTGCAGCCGGTAAAGATCCCACAGTGGAAGTGGGAAATGATTACGATGGATTTCGGTAATGGACTTCCCCTTACGCCTAGTAAGAAGGACTCAGTATGGGTAATAGTGGATCATTTGACTAAGTCAGCTCATTTCATATCGGTGAGGGTGATTATTCGCTTTAGAAATTAGCCAAGTTGTATGTGGCAGAGATAGTGCAGTTGCATAGAGTGCCTGTGTCAATTATTTCAGATAGGGATCCCAGGTTTACGTCGAGGTTCTGGAAAGCGTTGCATCAGGCTTTAGGCACGAGGTTGGATTTTAGCACAGCTTTTCATCCGCAATCGGACGGACAGTCTGAGAGGGTAATCCAGATTCTTGAAGATATGTTAAGGGGTTGTGTTCTAGATTTCAGGGGTAGTTAGGAAGAGTATCTTCTGTTGGCAGAGTTCGCTTATAACAGTAGTTATCAAGCGAGTATTCAGATGGCGCCTTATGAAGCACTTTATGGACAGAGATGTCGTACTCCGACGTGTTGGACAAAACTGGGTGAACGACAAATGTTGGGTCTGGAGTTGGTGTCTGAAACAGAGGATAAAGTTAAGGTAATTCGGGCTCGCCTTAAGGAAGCGTCGGACAGGCAAAAATCTTACGCCGATCTTAAGCGTAGGGATATTGAGTATGCAGTGGGTGATAGGGTCTTTCTAAAAGTATCGCCTTGGAAAAAGGTGTTGAGATTAGGTAGGAAGGGCAAGCTAAGCCCTAGGTTCATCAGGCCATATACAGTGTTGAAGCTAGTGGGACCAGTAGCTTATCAGCTTGAGTTACCAGTAGAATTGAGTCAGATTTATGACGTCTTTCACGTTTCAATGCTTAGGCGCTATCGATGAGATCCGTCACATGTTGTACCAGTTGAGGAGATAGAGGTGAGTCCTGATTTGTCTTTCGAGGAGGAACCAATACAGATTTTGGATCGGGATGTCAAAGTTTTGCGTAGGAAGTCAGTACCCCTGGTGAAGGTATTATAGTGGAACCATGGCACGGAGGAGGCCATATGGGAGCCGGAGGATGTGATGCGGCAGCAATATCCTCAACTCTTCTGACCAGGTAATTTCAGGGCCGAAATTATTTTTAAGGGGGTAGAGCTGTAACATCCTTAAATCGGGGTCTCTGCATTTTGCATGTGTTTGCATGTGATGGTGTGTCTGCTATGTTTGTTTAACATGTTTTGGGGCCTAGTTATAACCTAGGTTAGGCCTGAGTTAGGACTAAGAATTTTGGTTCTAATGCTTAAGAAGAGGGAGCTGGGGAAAACAAGGGAAAAGAATTAATTAGAGTTTTGTGACACAAGGAATCAAGTGGAAAACTGGCAAGGAGGCGCCACCTAGGCACCAAGGAGATCTGCAGAAACCTCTCCTTTGCTTTTTATTTTTGACGCCACAAGCAGGAAGAGGAGTGCTCAGGTGGGACTCTTTTGAAATGGATGGAAGGGAGAAAAATTTGGAGTTGACTCATTCAAATTTGTTTGAATGAGTGGATGGGGGAGCTTTGAGGAGGTTGGCCGAATTTGAACTCTAGGGGGGAGGAAGTGTAGTCGGTTTGGGGAGCCTTTAAGTAGTGGCCGAATGTCTATGGTGGCTTAGGGAGTGTTTCGGCTAGCAAAAAAGGGCTTTTCTTCTTTTCGCATCTTGTGCTAAAAATTGAAACATCAAAGTACTTTTCTTTTCTTCTCTTTTTCGGCAACTCTAACTGCTGGCCGAATTACCCTTTTGCAAGTTTTGCCAAAGTGCCGAAACTCAATGCTCACACATCCTTTCTTTACCTTTTTGGTCATTCATTGTTAGCCGAACCTGCTCCTTGCCGAATCCATCTTTTGCTCACTTTTTCTTCATCTTATTTTAATCATAGCCGAAACTCCATCCACTCTCCCTTGTCGAAATCAATCCTATTCCATCTTCTTTCATCTTTTTCTTGTTTGAAAAGCCGAAGCCGTGGGAGTCTCTCCTTTTTCTTCTTTCAGTGTTTGGCCGAATACTTTGCTCATTGGCCCCTTTCTCTTGCGTTTTCTTTTAATCCTCTTGTGCCGAAATACTCAACCTTCTACTTTTCTACCATTCGGCATCATCATACTTCTTCTTTTACGTTTCATTCTTCTTTTCTTCTCTTTTGGACTCATAGCCGAATCCTCCTGGTGAGTATAGATTCTTTATTTTCTCTTTCTCAGTAGCTTTGGGTAAAGCCGAAATCTCTGTTATCATGTTTCTTTTTTTTTTCCATTCGTTGTAGATTGAGATCTCTTCGTTTAGTGGAATAGCCGAAACCCCTAACATCACTTAGGGGTGCTGAATGTTGGTGCTTGGTAGCCGAACTTGTCATTAAGGTAAGGGGTGACTAACTCATGTGGTCTCGGGTTTTATGTTATGGCCGAATGGCCTCTGGTCTCTAAATGGAATGTTAAAACCGATTGTAGGAAGGGCTATAGCCGAATACAGTGAGCCTTCGGGATTTGGTGGTCGATCTTGGTAAGGGTGCTATCATTTCAAGACCTCTTTCGTAATCGTCCAAAAGCCGGAGGCTAACCATTTGTGTGTATTAAGGTTTAGCCGATTGCAAGGGAGATTATAACTTGGTTTCGGGATTTGGTTAGAAACCAAATCAGCACTAAGGTAAGGAATTGTCTTCATGCGTTGTATAGTTTCGGGATTTTGTGGATAAGCCGAATGGCTTTAGATCTAAAGGTATATGTGTGTTGGTCGATTGTAGGAGGAAAACAACGTCCCTGGATTTTGCTAGTTTCATATAGTTTCGGGATTCTTACTTAGATCTGCGATTAGACAGGTGTGTAAACTCTTACACACTTTATTAGTATAATGATGCTTATTATGTTACTGTATAACCGTTGGTATTAATGACTTGCTTTGTGGGTATGAGCTTGGATTCCGGGTAAGTCCCTTATTATGTGATTTGCGATATATATCGTCATGTTTTGTTAAATGCTATGCTATGCCTTAAATGCATGATACATGATATTATGATACGTATGATATGAGCATGATGATGATGGGATTGATGAGAGGAGGAGGATGATTTATATGAACTGTCACCAGTGGTTTTGACCACAAGATGGGTTGGCCCCATCATTCGATTTGTGACTACGGTCACCAGTGGTTTTTACCATACTATTATCATTATTTGTGACTAAGTCCCAGTGGTTTTGACCACCAGTGGTTTTGACCACACGATTGATATTTGTGACTACGGTCACCAGTGGTTTTGACCACATATGGATATTGTGACTCGTCCCAGTGGTTTGGTACCACAGTGGGTTGGCCCCACATGATATATTACAGGATTGTCATCTGTGGTTTTGACCACACGATGGGTTGGCCCCATCACTTGATTTGTGACTACAGTCACCAGTGGTTTTGACCACACTTATGATATTGTGACTTTGGTCACCAGTGGTTTTGACCACACGGGGTAGAAAAAGGAGATCGGATGGTTAGGTTATGGGTGCATAATTTGCATGTTTTACTGATGATCTATGTAAGTGCTTGAACTATCGGGTTGGGGATTTACACACTGAGTCTCGGTGACTCACCCCTTCCCTTACATTTTGTAGATGAGGCAGAGATCGCGGATATGGAGCCAGGGAGGACTCGAGGTGGCCATGCATCTTAGTTGGTTCTGGATTTTAAACTACTATTTCAATTTTCTAGATTTTTCTTTAAATTGGTTTTGGGTTTGTAATAAGGCCACTAGTATCATTTTGGGATTTTAATTATTTGCTTTTACTTTGATTATCTTATATTTATAGACTTGATAAATCAACCGGTAAAAAGCAATGTTTTCAAAACTATAACTCTTTCGGTTTTTTTTTAACGTTACCATCGGGTAACAAAGTTCATGAAATAATAAGAAGAGTAACCTGAATGTTTTTATAATTTCAAATTTTCAAACAACTTCAAAGGCAAATGTTTTAAACTTGATTATACTCATCGCACTCATTTTTTATTAAGTATCAAATGTTTTTTTTTTTCTAAAAAGTCGTAATATCAAATAAACTTTCTAGCATAGACTTTAAGGTAACATCACTTTAAACAGGGATTCCTACCCTTTTCAAACGATCAAAGAGTTTTCTTAAACATTTCCCGACACACTTGTGTTTTCAATCTGTTTTCACTCCGTAACATACCAGATTCGGTCGTGGTGTGTTGATCGGGTTTGGGGTGTTACATAAAGGGTTATTATTTCTTGGCTGATCTGATGTTATTGCCCTTTAATGAATTTGATGTAATTTTGGGAATGGACTGGTTAACCCAACATGATGCAGTGGTAAATTGTAAACAAAAATAAATTGTGCTAAAATGTCAGAATGGTGAATTGCTCCGTGTTGAATATGATAAACTGGGTGGGTTGTCTAATGTGATTTCAACAATATCAGCATAGAAATGTGTTAAAAAAGTATATGATGCTTATCTTGCCTATGTGTTGGATATTAAAGTATCGTAATCAAAGATTAAATCAGCACCAGTTGTTTGTGAATTTCTTGATATATTTCTGGAAGAATTACCTAGATTACCGCCCGTCAGAGAGGTGGAATTCTCTATAGATCTTATTCCTGGAACAACTCTAATATCAATAGCACCTTATAAAATGGCCCCAACAGAATTAAAAGAGTTGAAAGCACAGTTGCAAGAACTTACTGACAGATGATTCGCTTGACCCATTTTTTCACCTTGGGGTGCACTGGTTCTATTTGTAAAGAAGAAAGATGGATCGTTGAGGCTGTGTATTTATTACAGGTAGCTCAACAGGTTACAATCAAGAACAAGTATCCATTGCCTCGAGTTGATGACCTGTTTGATCAGCTGAAAGGTGTCATTGTGTTCTTCAAAATTGATCTTTGTTTTGGATACTATAAGTTACGAGTGAAAGACTTAGATGTATTGAAGACAGATGTATTGAAGACAGCTTTTAGAACCAAGTACGAGCACTATGAGTTTCTTGTGATGTCGTCTGGCCTGACTAATGCACTTGCAGTATTCATAGATTTAATGAGTAGAATTTTCAAACCTATTTAGACAGGTTTATGGTGGTGTTTATTGATGATATTTTGGTATATTCCCGAGATGAAAATGAGCATGCTGATCATTTGAGAATTGTTCTGCAAACTTTGCATGAGAAAAAACTGTATGCCAAATTTAGTAAGTGTGAATTTTGGCTTCGGGAAGTCAGTTTCCTTGGGCATATAGTGTCTGCAGAAGGTATCAGAGTGAACCCGACTAAAACTTCAGCTATTGTTAACTGGAAACCACCGAAATATGTGTCTGAAGTTAGAAGTTTCTAGGATTAGCCGGTTATTATCGGAGGCTTGTTAAAGGGTTTTCAATGATGGCTTCTTCGATTACTCGATTGTTGCAAAAAGATGTAAATTTGAGTGGTCTGATAAATGTCATCAGAGTTTTGACAGATTGAAAGCTTTGTTGACTGAAGCACCCGTACTAGTTCAGCCTGAGTCGGGTAAAGAATTTGTAATTTATAGTGATGCATCCTTGAATGGTTTAGGTTGTGTATTGATACAAGAAGGTAAAGTAATAATTTATGCTTCTAGACAGTTAAAACCACATGAAAGAAATTACCTGATACATGATTTGGAGCTAGCAGCTATTGTATTTGCAATGAAAATCTGGCGGCATTACTTGTTTGGTGAATAATGTACTGATCATAAGAGTTTGAAGTATCTGATGTCGTAAAAAGACTTCAATTTGAGACAACGTAGATGGCTTGAGTTATTAAAAGATTATGATCTGGTTATTGACTATCATCTGGGAAAAGCCAATGTGGTTGCTGATGCTCTAAGCAGAAAGTCTTTATTTTCTTTGTGAGCAATGAATACCCTATTGTCATTATTAAACAATGGTTCAATCATAGCTGAGTTAAAAGCTAGACCAATATTTCTGTAGTAGATTTGCGAAGCTCAGAAAAATGACAAAGAATTTTAAGCTAAACGGGTACAATGTGAGTTAACTTCCAATTCTAAATTTCAGATTGGTTATGATGATTATCTATTATTCAGAGACCGAATATGTGTACTGAAGAATTTAGAATTGATACAAAATATTTTTCACGAAGCTCATAATGGTACTCTGTCTGTTCATCCGGGAAGTAATAAAATGTATAATGATTTGAAAACGATGTACTGCTGGCCGGGAATGAAACGAGATATTTCTCAATTTGTATCTAAATTCTTGATATGTCAACAAGTCAAAGTTGAACATCAGGTGCCTTCAGGATTATTACAACCAGTTACGATACCAGGGCGGTAATGGGAAAGAGTTACTATAGATTTTGTATCGGGATTACCCTTATCTCCGAAAATGAAAGATACCATATGGGCAATCGTTGACCGTCTAACAAAGTATACACACTTTATTCTGATACGTATGGATTTCTCCTTAGATAGATTGGCTGAATACTGCATGGAGTACCACTCTCCATTATCTCCAATAGAGATCCCCGATTTACATCTCGATTCTGGAGCAAATCGCAAGAAGCTCTGTGTACGCAGTTACATTTCAGTATTGCATTCCATCCTTAGACTAATGGTTAATCTGAATGTGTAATACAGATTTTAGAGGATATGCTCCAGTGTTGTGTTTTGAAAATCTAAGGTAATTGGGAAAAATACCTTCCTTTAGTTGAATCTGTATATAATAATAGTTATCATTCAAGCATTAAAATGGCACTGTATGAGGCTTTGTATGGTCGTAACTTCATTGTTTTGGGTAGAGCTTAGTGAGAAAAAGATACACGGAGTTGACTTAGTCTGTGAAACAGAAGAAAAGGTAAAGATGATTTAGGACAGTTTGAAAGTAGCTTTTGATCGTCAAAAGTCTTATGTCGATTTTAAACGAAAAGAGACAAAATTTTAGGTCGGTGACAAGGTATTCTTGAAAGTATCACCTTGGAAGAAAGTTCTCCGATTTGGCCGTAAAGGAAAATTAAGTCCACGGTTCATCGAGCCATATGAGATTATTGAAAGAATCAAACCTGTTACTTATCGATTGGCATTACCACCAGAGCTTGACAGAAATCGTAATGTTTTTCATGTGTCCATGTTACGATGATATCGATCAGATCCTTCACATGTAATTTCTCTGACAGAAGTTGAGATTCAGCCTGACATGACTTATAGTGAAGAACCGATTAAAATCCTGGCATGAGAAACAAATGAGTTAAGAAATAAAAAGGTAGCTTTAGTAAAAGTCATCTGGCAACGACATGGTATAGAAGAGGCTACCTGCGAACCGGAGGATAGCATGAGAAAGCAATACCGAAACCTCTTTCCTACTAAGATTTTCGAGGACGAAAATTCTTTAAGGGGGGAGAGTTGTAACAACCATTTTCAGTGAAATCGGAACATTGGTTTCGGGACCACAAATTCGAGTTAGAAAGAAAATTTATTTTAATATTATTGCATGATTTGCATTATGATAGAAATGACGTATGGAAATTTCTTTAAGAAAATTTTACCGATTTCATGTTTAATTATGGAAAGGACCGAATTGCATAAAATGCAAAAGTTGAGTTCTAGTAGCTATAAGTATCAAATAGCTATGGAATTCCAAACTTGAGGTCCCTATATGGTAATTAAACCATTAAGAAAATTAGTAGATATTTATGATGAATCATCCATAGAAAATTAGAAAAAGAAACAGATTAAATTGGAAAGTAGGAAAAATAAAGCATGATATAATAATTAAATAGAAATATCATATTATTATCATCTTCTTCCCCCCCAAAAAAAACATGGAAACACTAGGAAAGAGAAATCAAGTTTTCTTGGCTTAATTGGGTAAGTAATCATGTCCCATTTTTAGTAATTTTATATTTTCGAGTTAGTAATAGCTTAATCTATTTATTTTGGGGATTAATTTGTAAAAATATGGAAGTATAAAAAATTTTCCATGGAGGAATATGCTGATATTATGAAATTTATGGTAAAAATTAAAATTTTTTGATAGATAAACAACTCTTACAAAGAGAATTTTAATGGAATTATGATTTTGGGACTAAATTGAAAAATTGTAAAACCCATGGAAAAATTCTAATTTTTTGTGAAATTCATGGGCTGTTATTAAGACATGTAAAAATCGGTTAGGCTTGGTTTAAGGATTAAATTGCATGAATTTTATTTTCCGAGCCTAGGGACAAAATTCTCATTTATGAAAAGTATAGGGGAAAATGGTAATTTTTCCTAAGAAGTGAATTGAGTTCAATTGAGTATGAAATGGATTAAATTGATGCTAAATTCATTTATATAGATCCAGAAAAACTCAATAAAGATTACATCAACGAAAAGAAAAGGTGCCGGATTAATAGATTTACCTACACGAACAAGTGTCAAGGTAAGTTCGTGTAACTGATTTGTGTTTATTTTTATACTTGAATTGACTGTGTTATGTGTTTGCATGAATTATATAAATTTTATAAATGTATGAAATAATCACATGCCCGTTAATATTCAGAAAATGATAAGTTCTGTTTGAATAATGAAATTTGATGGATACATGATTTCCCGTATTGAATGTGGTCCTGCATATGTTGAGGAAAGAATATAGCTCGAATGATCAATCCTGTTATAAGCCTCTCAAGCGTCCTGTTATGTAGTTCCTACGAGCATCCTGATCGTTAGGAATTCTTCATGTGTTGCGTACTACCGCAGCTCTTTGTGAGCGTCCTTTTACATGATTCGATCGGTTGTGATCCAGCATTTATTCTGGACACAAACGCAACTCTTCATGAGCGTCCTGATATAGGCTCTTATGACTTTCCTAACATGGCTTGCTTGAACTCCTTATTATGCTATCCGGAGTTCCCTGTTAATAACTCTTCGGAGTTACCTGTTAAGCTCAACAAGCTTCTTGTTCTAAGCTCTTATGAGTTTCCTGTTTAGCCCAGATAAGCGTCATATTACATGGCTTATTTGAGCATCCTGTTATATGCGGTAACATCCGGGATCCGGGGGCCTGCATTTATGTTGTTTCGATGTGTTTGGTATGCTCTGTATGTTGTTTATATGTATTGGGGTCTTCGGGAAGGACCAGGGTTAAGCCGGAACCTTGGCCAAAATTTTAGTTTTGGGCATCTTCAGGGGAGAGCTGACTGTGGTAGGACTTATAGCTTGTTGCTAGTATTTTTTGACATAAGAAGTGCTTTAGTAAAGTGGCAAGGAGGCGCTACCTAGGAGGCAAGGGAGTAACGCCTCAGGTGAGCTATCAGGGAGCAGGTTCAAGTCGCGTCGAGCTCAATTTGGATTTCTTTTTGGCGTCAAGGAGAGCTGAGGCAGAAACTGACTGGGACACTTCAGGATGGAGTGTTGATTGGGTCAAAATATTTGAATGTGTGGTTGAGAGAAAATAAAGGAGTTTGACTCACTCAAACCTTTTCCAGTAGGTGATCAGGAGTGAATTGAGGAGAAAAATAAGGGATTTGGCAAGGGGTGAAGGTAGTGGCCGGATTTAGGATGCTTGGGGGAGTGTGGGAATCGGTTCTAGTATGCTTAGGGGGTGCCAAATTTTAATGAGGGTCATAGGCACTATAGTGCTCAGAGTGCATCTTCGGTTTTGGGTTGAAGGTGCCGAGATTGTGGAAGTATTTAGTAGCCAAGCTAGGAAGCTCTTTTCTTTTTCGGCATTTGGAGCTTTCTTCTGTCGGCTTGTGAACCATCCCTCTAGGTTAGCCGAACCCTCCTACTATCTTTTCTTATTTGTTTCACTTTTCATTCTTTTCATCAAAAGCCGAAATTTCATCTTTTTCACTTCTTCTCTTTGGCCGAATCTCTCATCCACTCCACTCACACTCTTAGGCCTTAAACTACAAGCGAAATACCATCCCTGGATAACTTCTCCTCTCTTTCTCTTATTTACTTGTTCCATTTCAAACCGATACCATCCTCTTTCCCTCATACTCATACAAAGCCGAAACACTTAACCCCTTCTCATCTCTATTTCTTTCATTGGCCGAATCTCCCTATCTATTCTTCTGCATCTCTTTTTCATTTTCTCTAAAAGCCAAAACTTCTAAGTCCCTATTCGAAGCCCTCTTATCTCCACTTTCGGTTCTTTTACTTTGATCTTTGATCTTTGCCATAGTCTTTGCCAAATTCTCCAATGTGTATCCGAATCTGCTGTGTTAAGGTAAATGGCGATTTCCCCTATTTCTTTGTTCCCTTTCTGGTTTTTTTAGAAGCCAAAGTCGAATGGCTAATTGGCTTGATGATATGGATGCGTTGGCCGAATATAGGTGAGGGTCGTGTTCGCATTCATTTGGGAGACTTTCAGGATTCGCACGATTAGTGAGCCAAGCCTAAAACCTTCGGCTTTTATCGATCTAGGTAAGGAGATCTGTTCAGTTAAACGTATAATCCAACTCATATCTTATTCTCTGTTTTAACTCGGTCTTCTGACCAAGATCTGTTCCCTGGACTCAAATGCCAGCAATCCTAAGGAAGGGGTTGGACCAGTGAACCTAGCCCCTAAGTTTAAGAGACGTGTCGTGTGTCAGAAGACTGAGATTGGCCGCTTTGGTTGTGGGCGGCTTCAAATCAGTCGTAGAGGCGGATATAGTGGTTTTCTTGTCGATAGTGTCGACATAGAAAGTATTGTCTTGCGTGTTACCATGTGTGTAGACCCTAACACACTACATTTTACCTGTTTTATTACTAATTGTGTGGGCTGAAAAGCCGGAGAAGGCTGTGTGTACAGTCAAAATGCCCTTGTGGGTAAGGCAGGGAGTGCCAGGTATGTGTTCTAATGATTTGATGTGAGATCTGATGTATGTAATAAATCTATGCCATGTTGTTAACATGTTACATTAGTATGACATATATGTTGTGCATGGGGGGTGGAATTGATGATGAAGGGGAAGTGAAAAGGTCACATGGTGATTGGTGGCTCTGCCACATTGATGATATGATATAAGGTCATATAGTGATCGGTGGCTCTGCCACAAATGTTGATATAATATAAGGTCACATAGTGATCGGTGGCTCTGCCACAAATGTTATAAGGTGACATGGTGATCGGTGGCTAGACACAGTGGATTTTAAGGTCACATAGTGATCGTTATTATGACTGTCGAGACGGCGTGTAGCGGATGGAGGGTTGATTGTAGAAATCCCCACGGTTTGATGGTTGGTACGGGATGGCGTGTAGAGGATGGAAATACTAGGTTGGGCCGGGTTTAATGCATTCATGAATTTGTGTGATATCATGTATGAGTTTAATACGAGATTGTGGGTCGTGGGCCAGTTTTAGTATTTAATGGTTTTACACACTGAGTCTCTGTGACTCACCCTTTTCCCTAAACTTTTCAGGTAATCAGTAGATCGTGGATATGGGAGCCGAGGTGGACTTGTGGGGGCCATAAAGACTTTGTTTTCTGTAGAATTTTCCTACTTTACTTTAATTTTAATTGGGGATTTTTTTTTTTGTAATAAGGCCTTTCTGATTTGATATTTGGTTTTGTTTAATAATTACACCCGACACTATGTTTACTTAATTACGAATTTCCAATGATGAGGTTTTAAAAATACGAGTTCACAAAATAACGTCGTCTTTCAAATTGCACCTAGTATAGTAAGTAGTTGATTAACTAAAATTTGGAATTTTTCCTAAACTAACAAATCTTGGTTTCTAAAACATCGCTTAACTAGAAGGTTTTCAAATCTAGGTTTTCCCCAATTTTAACAAAATTTTGTTTTTACTTCACCTTGTAACATACCAGATTCGGTCGTAACGTACTGGCCGAGTTTGAGGTGTTACAATTTTGGTATTAGAGCCTAGGTTGCAAAACTCGGGTTGTGGATAGGGCTCAATGGTGTTTTACAAGGTGTTAAGGTTAAACAAAGAAAATGGTTTGATTGGGATATGGCATCTGATACGAACCAGCTCGGGGTGAGTCGAAACTTATATGAATTGCCCAATCGTCTACGAGGAGGAAGCAAGCCTTTGGAAAATAATCGGAAAATATAAATGAGTTTGCGGAAGCTTAAGTGAATAAAATAGAAGATGGTTCGGTTTGGTGGAACAAAATAACAATAAAATAGATAAAAGGATAATTTAATGGAGATGGATAAAGAACTTAAACGAGAAGCGATTCAACACTAAGAGGGTCACCCCGGGTTCTATAATGTTTAAGGTGGATAAATGGAATCGATGATGGAAATGGAAATATGAACTTAACTTAAGAAAGATTCAACACTATATAACAGTGTCACCCCATTTCTTATATCGTGAAGGTGGATAGATGGAGATAGGTTGATGAACGCCACACCAAACGAAATTGGTGATAAGTTCAACAAGTCGAAGACGCCACAAGCAAGCTTGATAAGTCTAACGAAACTTGTACGAAACCGAAGAGGAGTGAAACACCCCAAACACGGCCCACAAGCCCCGACCGGATCTGGCATGTTCCCTGAGTAAGACTTTGATTAAATCTCGTTTTGTCATCTTGGAAAATATGGTGGTTTTGAAGAAAATAGATTTGTGTTATGATCAAGTTCAAAACCGTGTTGTTATTAAAGTTTGTATTTCATTAAAACGTTACCTTCATGTTTCAAAAATTATAAGTTAAAAGCAATGCTGAATTTTTAGAGCTTATTATTAAGTTGAAAATTGTAGGTGTTTAGGTGTCAAAACAATTGAAGTTGTTTTACGAAAAATTTTTAATCATTTGTTTGATGTTGATCGTATCAGAAAAAAATTTAAAACGCATAAATAAAACAGTTAGGTAGTGGCCTTATTAAAACAAAACAAAACCCGAAATAAATCCCGAAAACATAATAAGAAAAATGTGATAAGTTTAATTATAAGAAAACCCGAAAATGCTGAGCTGAGCATGGCCACCACAAAGTCCCCGCTGACCCGATTCATATCGCTAAGTATCACCTGCAAAAATTATCCCACGAAGGGTGAGTCAACAGACCCAATGTGCAACGACTACACCAACATCCAACCGATTATAGCCTTAATCATAACATTTCGGCAAAGCCCATAACATAGCATATCGAGTCATAACATATTTAATCACATTTATACATAAAATGAAATGCAATCCCGAGCCCACCTAGATATCCATCCTCTACACACCACCCGTACCTGCCAACACATCGTGGGGATTACTAAATCGACCCTTCATCTGCTACACACCCTCGAAGGCAGTCGCTGCAGTCAACTGCACATAGCCCTTATAATCATGGCCTGGCCACCAGATAATGTGACAGAGTCACCGGATTCATAATATGTGACCTGTCACCGGATACGTAATATGTAACATAAGTCACCGGATAATGTGGTAAAAACCACCGGAACACTTCCCCTTTATCATTATCGCCCATATGCCTATGCAACATACATATTATTCAAATATCATGCAATGTACCTTACCCCAAAGTCATAACGAAATCACACATATTTCATATCAATGTTTATAACATTATTAACTGAGTATTAAGGGGGTAACGTACCTGAATGCACTGTACCATTGAATGGTACCCTTAGCCATGTTACTCGTATTTTCATAATCACATATTAAATATTAATACTATTAATCTATCGGGAAATTAATGTAGGGTTACACACCTGATAACACTGAGAACGACACTCTCAATATCGACACTCTCGCTAGCAGGGATAACAGCGATCTGCTTATCCCTTTTCGATACTAGCCCACAACCCGGTGGCCAATCACGTACGGTAGAAACCGAGCGTTTCTTGAATCTAGGGGTAGGGACTACCCCTTTCTCTCCTCCACTGGTACTCATATCCATTGAGCAACACTTAATCAAAACTCAGTGAATCGACATATAAGATCTAAACAAAATACAATCTATAACTTAACTACCCTTACCGAAGTAGATCTCAATGCCGAGACTTCTCCTTATCTCTGTCGAACTCCCCTTAAAAGACCATAGTTAGAATCGGCCATCCCTTAAAATAATATGGCCTTTGGCCGAATAATACACCTTTTTTACCTCAATCGTCTAAATCTCGAAAGGTCACCTTCCAATCTTCAGCTACAAGAATCTCGAAAGATCTCCTTCATGGTCTCGGCCAAATGAGAATAAGAGGGATTAGATTCCTAGATTTCGGCTAACCAAAGGAAAAAGAAAGAGAACCCGAATGACAGTTAACCCTTACCACAATGTTGAGATCAATTGCACCCTTGCTTGGAAATACAGAGAGATTCGACCACTATAGATGGTTGATCGGCTTTAAAGAATTAATAGAAAATGAATCGGTGAGACAAAGATATGATTCGGCTTTTGATCTAGTGAATAAATCGGTTCCAAAAGGGTAGAGATGCAATCGGCTGTGGCCAAAAGATAGGGGATTCGGCTTTAGTGACAAGAGAACAATCGGCTGGGGTCTTAACAAATGAGAGAAGGTTTCTTCGGCTTTTGATGATAGGAGAAATCGTGAAAAGAAGAAGTGAAGGGGTTGAAGTTTGATGCGATTCGGCTTTGGTGACAAAAGGAAGGTTCGGCTTTTAAATGGAGAAGAAAAGTGTGAAGCTTAAAGAGATTCGGCAATGGTGAGATTGAGAGAGAGAGGTTTCGACCTAAGCAAATTAAAAGAGAAGAGAAGGGAGGGAGATGGGTTCGGTCTAAAGATGAGTAAAGAGAAGAAGAAAGTGACCTTAATGGTCTTCCCTAAATTCGGCTAACGCAAAAAGGCTTTGAAAGTTCTCTGACTACTACTTTCGGCACAACACTAGGGAAAGAAAAAAGAACCAAAATGGACCTAGAACCCCTTAAGCAATTTCGGCACTTAGCTCCCCTTTGCATGACCGAATATGCCCCCTCCAAAGTCCCTTTGCCGGCCAACTCTTCCCCTCTTCTCAAATCCCTTCCTTTTCTCCTACTTTTCCTCCCCACCTCTCATTCAAAGAGTTTGAATGATTCCACCTCTCATCCACTCTCTTAGCCGCACATTCAAATGGATTTGACTTGGTCTTTCACTCATCCATTCAGAGTCCTTGTGCCATCCACCACTGTACCTCCTTGCCGAAAAAAATAAAAGCTCCAAAACGCCACCTGCGTTGCTCGAACCTAGGCTCCTTCACACCCCCTGAGGCGTCACCCTCCTGTGCTCTAAGTGGCACCTCCCTTGCCACTTTACCAGCTCAGTTCTTGTGTACTAGTCCACATACTAAACTCCTTAAAGCCTAGCTGCCTTAGTTCTCTTTTAAGGCTTATAAAATCAAATATTTTTCTAAGGCTCCTACCTTCATCCCAAGGTTCCCGAAGCCCCCAAAACACATACAAACCACACACAAGCATGCTACCACATATATTCAAGCTAAAATGCACAACCCTTAAATCTCGGATATTACAAGGACATAAACTTACTCAAATGAACAAAGTTCATAAAATTTCATTCATAAAAATTCTCTGTTGACAAATGAAAATAAACAACCTATTTATAGCTACTAGCCGAATGTTGAAAACAATAATGGAGGTTCGGCTATGGCATGCACAGGCTTTCACTAAACAAAGATTTTAATTTTCCACTTAAAAGTTCAACCCACCTTACATTGTTGCCGTCCCTTGTATCCATTATCTCAAAATAAATAATCATGATTCACTTTTAAACTCTAATTCATGCTCCAATGTGTCCACTCAAACCTCCATTAATATTCAATATTAATGTCGTCTACCATCACCAACATTCCCACCATTGTTTATGCTTGCCATCCATGCACCTTCAATTTAGCACAAGTCCTTTAATGGATTTTTAAATCTCAGCCCATGTTCCAATTAATTTAATTCTTAGCATGCATCAAGCTTCCATGCCGTCCCAACCATGTATGGCTCCTTTAGTTTATTAGATTGCTGTTCATGCTTAAATGTTCTTTATGTTCCACGTTGAAGAGATTTTTAAAATTAAAAACTCCTATGCTGCACTTGTCTTCCAAATACTTTGAACTTCAAGCTCCCCAAACATAAGCTTGCTGTCCACATTTAATGGGAATTTAAAGAAAATTTAGCCCCTTTATTTCTTCATTGTGTCGTCCATACTTGGTTCCATCTCCAACATTTGAAGCAATAAAAAAAATTCATCTATTTAAAATAATGCTCCATCATGCCGTCCAAGTTCAACATTTGAAGCAATAAAGAAATTCATCTCTTTAAAATAATACTCCATTATCCCATGCTTCCATATCAATTATTTATTCCATCTTGTCTCCCATTTATGTGCCCAAATATCAATTAAACAAATAAAAGCAAATCATAAAGGCATGGGATTATTTGTGGCCACGTTGAAAGCTTAAGAGCATGGGAATTTTTAATTCCCTTGCCATCCAAGGTGCATAATACCATGCCTATTGTCTTTGTGCCGTCCCATTATTGAAGAAATTTAAAATTCATGAAACATGTACACCAAATTAATTTAGCCACCATGCATTGTCCCTTCATCCATGCATAATCTTGCTTAAAGTATTCCATATTGGGCGGCACCTATAAACACATGAACTATCATCAGTAAAATTCCGCTGAACATATTAACACAAAATTTAAACACTTTATTTAAACACTAGGTAAAAACAAAGGTTAACAAGACACACTAATATTCTTCTTTGACAAGAGACATATTAAAAACTATCCCAACTAAACAATTTAATTAATTGTTTTGAGCAGAATTTAACTAACTAAATAAATAAATTTATCTAGCCAATTAAAATTCTTAAAATAGAACTCAAACTCAATAAGCTAAAAACGAACACAAATGAGCTAAAAATAAGCTCATTTTGGGGCGAGCACCAAAGGATACGAATCGCCTTGGCTTTGACCCGAGATGTTAAGTTGTAAAACATTGACACCCCGGGCGTGCTCGTATCATCCCTTCCCTCTTTAAGACGATTCATCCTCGAAAATTTCTTGCTCATCTTTCCTCGATCAAATGGGACGAATAATAATCGCAATACCTAAATAGAAAATTTAAGAAATAGCAAGAAATGTTTTAAGCATACTTGCAACCCAAATAAAAACAACACTAAACAAATAAATCACATGCGGGCAGGCATAAGCACTTTATCATACAAAAGGATCAAAGCCTTGTCAAAATCTTGGAACAAAAGCGGATAAGCTTTAAAGCATGCATACGATCTAATTGGATTCCACAAGTCAAAATAAACATGCGAATAACACATCAAGTGATAGATATAGTAGTCACAAGCAAGTAATGAAGGAAATGCACATGGCACTTGAAATTGAACATTCAAACCTTGCTTTGTACTCTCATATGAATAAAAATTATCAAACAAAAAATTCTTTTTGTCTTCTTTTAAACAAATAGACCATCAATAAACAAAACAGGGCATTCAAATAATTCATGATCTAAATGCTTTACAAAAAGGCAGTCATCATTATGAGCTCTTTCAACATCTGAAATGAACAAAAATGTTTCAACAAATGCTTCATGACACTTATCGAAAACAATTATCTTTTTGTCAAGAACCAAAACAGATAGTTCATTATCAAACAAGTTAGAACAATGAACAACATCACGTTTTAAAGATTTTACAAGAATGGATTCATCAACGTGATTCTTGTCAACATTATCTTTGGGTGTTGAAAGAAAGAAGTCGACTTTACCTTTACGCGCAGTCTAACAAAAGTCATTCTTACCTTGCTTGTCTTCACAAGCTAAAAATCGAAGATCGAATTTACCTTGCTGGATCAATACGAACCTTCTTTCCTTTGGCATGTACTGAAGTAGATGCTTCGCGTTTGAATCAGCACTTTTCAAATGGAATGTGGATTTCAAGTATAACCACACGATTTGTTTAAGGAACGAATAAAGATTGAACAAGAAGTGGGCAAAGTTCATTACCTTATTCCAAAACCAAGTATCGAATCGATGGGAATTTTCAATCACAATTGTTGAGGCTTGATTTTTCCACAAAATATACCGAATGATACAAAACATATTCCCGGTTTAAAAACATGATTTTGATTATTAAATTCAAGATGTGACAATGGTTTAGAAAAATCAAACATGTTAAACCAATAGGAATTGTGTAAACTCAGAATCGAGCAATCAAAACTCTTGACATGTTTCAAAACTGACTTACAAAAACTCAAAGTTTCGTATTAGACAACGAACAAATCTCGTAATACCTGCAATCAAACAAATGAGGATTAAAAGAGAATTCATCGTCATGCTTACTTGAGTCTTGCACTTGTCGAATGGATGTTACCCCACCTTCACTCTTTGCTTCACAATGGTTATTATGAGATAAACCTGTCTTACCATCGTTTAAAACATCACAATGAATGTTATTAGACAAACTTGCCTTACCATCATTTAGAACATCACAAAGAATCGAGAGATGGCAAATGACGGTATTATCCACATTTTCACATTCATTAGAAAAATTTGGTGGTGTCGCAATTATTTCAACACACTTACCTTCCTTACCTTTCGGCTCGGGAGGTTTAGCTTCACCTTCAACTTTACCTCTTTCAATCAAAGAAAAACGTCGCTCTTTCGGGAGGTATTGAAGTTGTAGGTTCTTGTGCGATACGTTGGGAACCTGAAATGAAGAAACAGAAGAAGAACAAACTTCAAACAAGTTAGTTAAATCAAAACTCACTTCTACTTGCTCATCTCGTTTTCTCGTTTCTTTTTCATACACTTTCTCATTTTCTTCTCTCTCTTTTTCTTGTTCCTTTTCAATCTCTTTTTCTTTTCTCTTATTTTCTCTTTCCTTTTTCTCGATTTCTTTTTCTTTTTCTTCTTTTTTTATTCTCTCGAGTTCATTCCATTTTTGTTCGTTTTCTCTCATAATCTTCTCTTGCCTTTCTTTCCTCTTTAGTTCTTTTTCTCTCGTTTTTACATTACTACAAGAAGAGGATACAAAAGAATCAAAATAAGTAAAATTTTGTTCAAGAGAAGGGATAGCGTTCTCATAGGTATCTCGATAAGTTCTTCGGGAATGTTTCTCTAATAGAGACTTCGTTAAAGCAAAAGAGGGATAACTTGTTCCTTCTCGTTCGTCACCTCGAAAGGATTTGAACTCATATCTTTCTTCTCTCCGTCTCGAAGACCGCATTAAGTAAGAGTCCCGGTAATAATCTCTTCTAGTACAGTCCTTGGTTGGGTATTGTTGTGCTGATCTTAACTCCGTCCTTTGTGTTGAAGAAGTTCGCCCTCGATGATAGGAAGATGGAAGGTACCGCTTGCGTATCACTTCTTTCATTTCGGACCACGTTAATATGGGGTACTCTCCATTTCATTTTCCACTCGTGGTGAATTGATCCCACCAAGTCATGGCATAATCGGTGAAACTATTTTCTGCTAGCCTTACTTTCTTGCTTTCTGAGTAGTGGAGCAACTGATACGAACCAGCTCGGGGTGAAATTAAGTCTACGAGGAGAAATTAAGCATTTGGAAAATAATTGGTGAAACTATTTTTCGCCAGCCTTACTTTCTTGCTTTCCGAGTAGTCGTGACACTCGAAATCCAAGTCTACATTCTTTTCCCATTCAATGTATACCTCCGGATCGACTCTACCTTGAAACGGTGGAATGTTTGACTTGTTACTTCTCTCGACGCTATTAAAGCATCCTTGATCTCTAAGGCTTCGGTTTCTTTGGTCGCGTTGCCTTTCGTCTTGGTTGGATGATAGATCGAACCAACCACCATCTATAGCACTTCTTCCTTCGAAATCTAGAGACATGCTATAGTTGCTGAAAAAAATATGTTATGAAGAAAAAACAATAATAAACATAAACAGAAAAAAAAGTTAAAGATGCCTTACTACAAAAACTCACAAGTCACTCACAAAGAAAAATCACTCATACTCGTGTTTCACTCGTTTTGTGGCTTTTTTTTTAATGAGTACTCTCGTGCCTTTTTACCGCTCTCTCTCGTCTCACAAATTCGTACTTCGTTTCCAAAGACTTATTGCGGCTTGAGGGTCGGCTTTAAAAGATTTTTTTTTTTACAAAGGATTGATGTCGGGTATAGGGTGGGCTGAACAAAAATTTTTTTGGTATAGTGGCGTTGGGGTGAGGAAGGGCGGCTTGAAGATCGGGAAAGAAGTAATGAAACAAAACTTGCAAACTTTCAAAAATTTCCACACACTCTTTTTTTTTTACTCGTATTTTTTTGAATTTTTTTTTGTATTTCTCTTTCTTTTTTTTAATTTGAACTTTTTTCTTTTTTTTTTTGTATCTCTTTTTTTTTTGAACTTCAAATATACTATAATGAAATACAAGAAACAAAAATTACAACTTGAATATTTTTTTTGAATTTTTTTAAACTTACGAACTAACTTTCGGCTTCACGATGGTCGTCGGCAGTCCTTATTTTGTAGCTCTGATACCAACTGATACAAACCTGCTTAGGGTGAGTCGAAATGTAAATGAATTGCCCAATCGTCTACGAGGAGGAAACAAGCCTTTGGAAAATAATCGGAAAATATAAATGAGTTTATGGAAGCTTAAGTGAATAAAATAGAAGATGGTTTGGTTTGGTGGAACAAAATAACAATAAAATAGATAAAAGGATAATTTAATAGAGATGGATAAAGAACTTAAACGACAAGCGATTCAACACTAAAGAGTGTCACCCTGGGTTTTATAATGTTTAAGGTGGATAAATGGAATCGATGATGGAAATGGAAATACGAACTTAACTTAAGAAAGATTCAACACTATATAATAGTGTCACCCCGTTTCTTATATCGTTAAGGTGGATAGATAGAGATAGGTTGATGAACGCCACACAAAACGAATTTGGTGATAAGTTCAACAAGTCGAAGATGTCACAAGCAAGCTTGATAAGTCTAATGAAACTTGTACGAAACCGAAGAGGAGATAAACTCACTCAAATGAACAAAGTTCATAAAATTTCATTCATAAAAATTCTCTGTTGACAAATGAAAATAAACAACCTATTTATAGCTACTAGCCGAATGTTGAAAACAATAATGGAGGTTCGGCTATGGCATGCACAGGCTCTCAATAAACAAAGATTTTAATTTTCCACTTAAAAGTTCAACCGACCTTACATTGTTGCCGTCCCTTGTATCCATTATCTCAAAATAAATAATCATGATTCACTTTTAAACTCCAATTCATGCTCCAATGTGTCCACTCAAACCTCCATTAATATTCAATATTAATGCCGTCCATCATCACCAACATTCCCACCATTGTTTATGCTTGCCATCCATGCACCTTCAATTTAGCACATGTCCTTTAAAGGATTTTTAAATCTCAGCCCATGCTCCAATTAATTTAATTCTTAGCATGCATAAAGCTTCCATGCCGTCCCAACCATGTATGGCTCCTTTAGTTTATTAGATTGCTGCTCATGCTTAAATGTTCTTTATGTTCCACGTTGAAGAGATTTTTAAAATTAAAAACTCCTATGCTGCACTTGTCTTCCAAATACTTTAAACTTCAAGCTCCCCAAACATAAGCTTGACGTCCACATTTAATGGGAATTTAAAGAAAATTCAGCCCCTTTATTTCTTCATTGTGTCGTCCATACTTGATTCCATCTCCAACATTTGAAGCAATAAAAAAAATTCATCTCTTTCAAATAATGCTCCATCATGCCGTCCAAGTTCAACATTTGAAGCAATAAAGAAATTTATCTCTTTAGAATAATGCTCCATTATCCCATGCTTCCATATCAATTATTTATTCCATCTTGTCTCCCATTTATGTGCCCAAATATCAATTAAACAAATAAAAGCAAATCATAAAGGCATGGGATTATTTGTGGCCACGTTGAAAGCTTAAGAGCATGGGAATTTTTAATTCCCTTGCCATCCAAGGTGCATATTACCATGCTTATTGTCTTTGTGCCGTCCCATTATTGAAGAAATTTAAAATTCATGAAACATGTACACCAAATTAATTTAGCCACCATGCATTGTCCCTTCAACTGTGCATAATCTTGCTTAAAGTATTCCACATTGGGCGGCACTATAAACACATGAACTATCATCAGTAAAATTTAGTTGAACATAGTTAACACAAAATTTAAACACTTTATTTAAACACTAGGTAAAAACAAAGGTTAACAAGACACACTAATATTCAGCTTTGACAAAGGACATATTAAAAACTATCCCAACTAAACAATTTAATTAATTATTTTGAGTAGAATTTAACTAACTAAATAAATAAATTTATCTAGCCAATTAAAATTCTTGAAATAAAACTCAAACTCAATAAGCTAAAAATGAACTCAAATGAGCTGAAAATAAGCTCATTTTGGGACAAGCACCAAAGGATACGAATCACCTTGGCTTTGATCCGAGATGTTAAGTTGTAAAACATTGACGCCCCGGGCGTGCTCGTAGCATCATCCGAGTCTACCAGCACCCGATCCACCCAGGTAAGTGCTCTAACTATTTGATGTTGTATGTATGGAATAATTGTTAGTATGAGGAAATATGCCTATTAGCTCTAGGAATTCAAACTTTAGAGTCGAAAAACCTCTAGGATGTGTGGTGTTCTGCGAAAACTATCCTCTAAAGATAACTCTCATAAAACTGCTCGGTATTAAACAGTGGAAGATACTAACACATAAAAATTCTAATCAGATTAAAACGCGACAGTAGTCATGAGTAGTAGGGGACGAGGACATAATACGTGTGGACGTGGTAGAGGCAGGATTGCTGTGTCGGAACCAGTAGGGTCTGGTCATGGGTCAGGAAATGAGATACCGCCACCGCCAACTGCGGAAGCAGAGTTTGAGGACCAAACGGGTGGAGACGATGCGGTGTCCCAGGCGAGGTTACGGGTTTTGGAGAGAGTTGCTAGGGCAGGCTTGGGTACAGGGGCTCAAAAATCAGTGTCAGAACGACTTCGAGCTAATGGAGCAGAAATGTTTAGGGTGTTTCTGGCATAGCCCCTAACAAAGCTGAGTATTGGTTGGAGGCCGTTGAACGTATAATGGATGACCTCGATTTCACGGAGGAGGAAACGTTGAAGGGAGTCATGTCTCTTCTGCGGGATGAGGCGTATCAATGGTAGCTTATGGTCAGAGATGGTGTTGTGGCTGACCGCATTACTTGAGATTTCTTCAAGCTGTCATTCCAGGGTAAGTACATTGGGTCAAGTTATGTGGATGCAGTGAAGGGCATTCTTGAATCTGGTACAGGGGAACAAGTCAGTGGCTGAGTATAAGGCGGAATTCTTATGCCTTAGCCGTTATGCTCGTGGGATAGTGGCCACTGACCATGAGCGCTGTGTTTGGTTTGCAGATGGGTTGAGGGATGATCTGCGGGTGCTGATAGCTCCATAACGGGAAAGGAAATTTGCTATCTTGGTGGAAAAGGCTAAGATAGCAAAGGAAGTGAAGCGGTCAGAAAAGCAGAATCTGGATAGAGATAGAGGAGGTAATAAAAGGAATTTTGCACCGTCAGGGGCAGTTGGGCATTTCCAGAAAAGACCTAGGACGGATGGGCCGAGTCGGGTTGGAAGACCTGTTGCTGACAATCGATCTCAGAGGTGTGCTCGATGTGGGAAGTTCCATGTGGGTGAGTGTTAGACGAGCAACGAAAAATGTTTTAGATGTGGCTCTACTGACCATCAGATTAGGGATTGTCCATAGGAGCGGAGCGGTGCAAGGCCGCGGGGTTAGGGTTATGCTCAGCCGGGTAGAGGTGGTCAGCAACCACAGAGAGGTTGCGGTCCAGCCAGAGGAGGGAATGGTTTCGGTCGGGCCCGTGGAACACCAGGCAGAGGTACTGGGAACACAGATGCAAGACAGCCTGGTTTGGTCTATGCAGCTAGGTGCAGAGAAGGGGGCGACGTACCGGACGTCATAACTGGTACGTTCCTTATTTATGGGTTGCCTTATACTGCTTTGATTGATATTGCTTCGACGCACTCTTATGTTGCTAGTACTACATCCGAAACT
Source organism: Gossypium bickii (assembly GCA_025503065.1). Lineage (NCBI taxonomy): Eukaryota > Viridiplantae > Streptophyta > Magnoliopsida > Malvales > Malvaceae > Gossypium > Gossypium bickii. The sequence continues at coordinate 62,931,214 of CP106710.1, read as the reverse complement.
TTGAACTGAGACTCTGAGATTTCTTCTAGGGAGATGACTGTAATTAGCCCTCTAGGACAATCTGTTGTGGTAAACAAACTTTATAGGAATGTACCTCTAGAAGTGCAAGGGGCAGTTTTTCCGGCTGATTTGATGGAGCTCCCGTTTGGGGACTTCGACCTAATCTTGGGTATGGATTGGCTAGTAGAATGTCAATCGAATTTGGATTGTGCAGACAAGCGCATGGTGCTAAGAACCTTCAAGGGTGAAGAAGTTGTGGTGATAGGTGAGAGGAGGAATTTATCTAATGTGGTGTCTGTCCTAGAAGCTGATAGAATGGTGAAGAAAGGGTGTGAGGCGTTTATAGCCTATGTTTTTTCTTTAGAAGCTAAAGAATCAACGGTGGTAGATGTTCAAACAGTGAAGGACTTTCTTGATGTATTTTCGGAGAAGCTTTCGGGGTTGCCTCCCGATCGCGAGGTGGAGTTTGGTATTGATCTTTTGCCGGGAATAGCGCCTATGTCCATCGCACCGTATAGGATGGCACCGAAGGAGTTGAAGGAGTTGAAAGTGCAGATTCAGGAACTGTTAGATCGGGGTTTTATTTGGCCGAGTGTGTCTCCTTGGGGAGCGCCGGTGTTATTCGTCAAGAAGAAGGACGGATCGATGCGTATGTGAATCGATTATCGTCAGTTCAACAAGTTGACAATCAAAAATAAATACCCATTGCCGAGGATTGACGACTTGTTTGATCAACTGAAGGGGGCATCAGTTTTCTCAAAGATAGATTTGAGGTCAGGGTACCATCAACTCAAGGTTAAGGAAACGTATATCCATAAGACGGCATTTCTTACTCGCTATGGACATTACGAATTTCTGGTGATACCGTTTGGGTTAACCAATGCACCAGTAGCATTCATGGATATGATGAATCGGGTTTTCTAACCCTATCTGGACCAGTTTTTCGTATTGTTTATAGACGATATAATGATCTATTCGAGGTCAGAGAAAGAGCATGATTCGCATCTTCGAGTGGTTCTACAAGTCCTGAGGGAGAAGCAGTTTTTCGCTAAATTTAGCAAGTGCGAATTTTGGCTTAGAGAAGTTACCTTTTTGGGCCATGTAGTGTCCGTTGAGAGGATTAGGGTTGATCCTCGAAAAATCGAGGCTGTGTTGGAGTGGAAGCCACCTAAGTCTGTGGCAGAAATCTAGAGTTTCCTTGGTTTGGCAGGATACTATAGGAGGTTTGTGGAAGGGTTCTTACTAATTGCTGCACCTCTAACCAAGCTGTTGAGGAAAGGAGTACCTTTTGTTTGGTCTGATAAGAAATAGGAGAGTTTTGAAAGGCTGAAAAGGATTTTGACGAGGCTCGGTGTTGTCTGACTGAGGCCCGGGAAAGAGTTTGAGTTTCTTGCGATCGTCACACACACGGGTTTGGGATATGTATTGATGCAGGATGGGAAGGTGGTAGCCTATGCGTCTCGGCAGCTGAGACCGCATGAGTTGAATTACCCCACGCGCGCAATGTTTGCTCACCTCAGCTTATACGATGGTGGAAGTATACTAGCTTAACTGCAAGTGAAACCTTCTTGGGTCAGTCAGATCAAAGAGAAGCAGGGGGCCGATGAGTTGTTGAAGTCAAAATTTCAATTGGGGTCAAGTGAGGGGACCACGGGTTTTAGTGTGAACAAGGATGGGGTAGTGTTCGATCAGAGAAAGGTTTGTATGCCCAGGGATCCTGAGTTAAGGGGTAAGATTTTACAGGAATCGCTTAGCAGCCTGTACGCTATGCATCCTGGGGGAAGTAAGATGTATCGAGATCTGCGATAGAAAGTTTGGTGGCCGGTGTTGAAGCGTGAGGTAACCGAATTTGTGAGTGAGTATTTGACGTGCCAGCAGGTAAAAGCGGAACACCAGTTGCCTTCAGGGTTGTTGCATCCTATAAAGATTCCGCAGTGGAAGTGGGAAAGGATCGCGATGGATTTTGTTAGTGGGCTACCCCTTACGCCAACCAAGAAAGACTCGATATGGGTGATAGTAGATCGTCTAACGAAGTCTGCTCATTTCATACCAGTTCGGGTTGATTACTCTTTGCAGATATTGGCTAAGTTGTATATAGCAGAGATTGTGAGGTTGCACGGGATACCGACATCTATCATCTCAGATAGGGACCCAAGGTTTACGTCGAGATTTTGGAAGGCGTTGCATCAAGCGCTGGGTACCAAGTTAGACTTTAGAACAGCATTTTATCCATAGTCTGATGGGCAATTGGAGAGGGTAATTCAGATTTTGGAGGATATGTTGAGAGGTTGCGTCATGGACTTCAGAGGAAGCTGGGAGGAGTTTCTGCCATTAGCGGAGTTTGCGTACAACAATAGTTACCAATCTAGTATTCAGATGGCACCGTATGAAGCGTTGTATGGTCAGAAGTGTCGCACTCTTACTTGTTGGACTGAATTGGGTGAGCGTCAGATGTTGGGACCAGAATTGGTTGTTGAGACGGAGGAGAAGGTTAAGCTAATTAGGGCTCAGTTGAAAGAAGCATCTGACAGGCAGAAGTCTTATGCAGACCTAAAGCGTAAGGACATAGAGTTTGATGTAGGTGGCAAAGTTTTCTTAAAAGTGTCACCGTGGAAGAAAGTGTTAAGGTTTGGACAGAAGGGTAAGCTAAGCCCTAGGTTTATTGGGTCGTATCGGGTGTTGAAGCGAGTGGGACCAGTAGCCTATCAGCTCGTGTTACCTTCAGAGTTGAGTCAGATCCATGATGTGTCCACGTTTCGATGCTAAGACGCTACTGTTCGGATCCATCCCATGTTGTGCCAGTGGAAGAGATTGAAGTAAGGCCTGATCTATCTTTTGAAGAAGAACCGATACAAATCTTAGATCGTGAAGTCAAAGTATTGCGTTGAAAATTAGTCCCTTTGGTTAAAATGTTGTGGCAGAACCACGGGTCAGAAGAAGCTACGTGGGAGCCAGAGGATGTTATGCAGCGGCAATACCTTCATCTCTTTTGACCAGGTAATTTCGAGGCCGAAATTTCTTTAAGGGGGTAGAACTATAACATCTGGGATTTGGGGGCTCTGTATTTATGTTGTTTCGATGTGTTTGGTATGCTCCGTATGTTGTTTATGTGCGTTAGGGTCTTTGGGAAGGCCCAGGGTTAAGCCGAAACCTTGGCCAAAATTTTAGTTTTGGGCATCTTCAGGGGAGAGCTGACTGGGGTAGGACTTATGGCTTGTTGCTAGTATTTGTTGGCACAAGAAGTGCTTTAGTAAAGTGGTAAGGAGGCGCCACTTAGGAGGCAAGGGAGTGACGCCTCAGGAGAGCTACCAGGGAGCAGGTTTAAGTCGCGTGGAGCTCAATTTGGATTTCTTTTTGGCATCAAGGAGAGCTGAGGCAGAAACTGATTGGGACACTTCAGGATGGAGTGTTGATTGGGTCAAAATATTTGAATGTGTGGCTGAGAGAAAATAAATGAGTTTGACTCATTCAAACTTTTTCGAATAGGTGATCAGGAGTGAATTGAGGAGAAAAACAAGGGATTTGGCAAGGGGTGAAGGTAGTGGCTGGATTTGGGATGCCTGGGGGGAGTGTGGGAATCGGTTCTAGTATGCTTAGGGGGTGCTGAATTTGAATGAGGGTCAGAGGCACTGTAATGCTCAGAGTGGATCTTCGATTTTGGGTTGAAGGTGCCGAGATTGTGGAAGTATTTAGTAGCCAAGCTAGGAAGCTATTTTCTTTTTCAGCATTTGGAGCTTTCTTCTATCAACTTGTAAACCATCCCTCTAAGTTAGCCGAACCCTCCTACCATCTTTTCTTATTTGTTTCACTTTTCATTCGTTTCATCAAAAGCCGAAATTTCACCTTTTTCACTTCTTCTCTTTGGCCGAATCTCTTATCCACTCAACTAACACTCTTAGGCCTTAAACTACAAGCGAAATACCATCCCTGGATCACTTTTCCTCTCTTTCTCTTCTTTACTTGTTCCATTTCAAACCGATACCATCCTCTTTCCCTCATATTCATACAAAGCCGAAACCCCTAGCCCCTTCTCATATCCATTTCTTTCATTGGCTGAATCTCCCTATCTATTCTTCTGCATCTCTTTTTCATTTTCTTTAAAAGTCGAAACTTTTAAGTCCCTATTCGAAGCCCTCTTATCTCCACTTTCGGTTCTTTTACTTTGATCTTTGATCTTTGCCATAGTCTTTGCCGAATTCTCCAAGGTGTATCCGAATCTGCTGTGTTAAGGTAAGTGGCGATTTCTCCCTTTTGGGTTTTTTTAGAAGCCAAAGCCGAATGGCTAATTGGCTTGAAGATATGGATGCTTTGGCCAAATATAGGTGAGGGTCGTGTTCGTATTCATTTGGGAGACTTTCAGGATTTGCAAGATTAGTGAGCCAAGCCTAAAACCTTCGGCTTTTATCGATCTAGGTAAGGAGATCTGTTTAGTTAAACGTATAATCCAACTCATATCTTATTCTCTATTTTAACCCGGTCTATTGACCAAGATCTGTTCCATGGACTCAAGTGCCAGCAATCCTAAGGAAGAGGTTGGATCGGTGAACCCAGCCCTCAAGTTTAAGAGACGTGCCGTGTCAGCAGTACGGGATTGGCTGCCGGGTTGTGGGCCGACTTCAGATTAGAACCGTAGGCAGATAACAGTCGTTTCTGCTGTCGATAGTGTCGATATAGAAAGTATTATCTTGCGTGTTACCAGGTGTGTAGACCCTAACACACTACATTTTACCTATTTTATTACTAATAGTGTGGGCTGAAAAGCAGGAGAAGGATGTGTGTACAGTCGAAATGCCCTTGTGGGTAAGGCAGGGAGTGCCAGGTGTGTGTTCTAATGATTTGATGTGAGATCTGATGTATGTATTAAATCTATGCCTTATTGTTAACATGTTACATTGGTATGACATATATGTTGTGCATGGGGGTGGAATTGATGATGAAGGGGAAGTGAAAAGGTCACATGGTGATATGTGGCTCTGCCACATTGATGATATGATATAAGGTCACATAGTGGTTGGTGGCTCTGCCACAAATGTTGATATAATATAAGGTCACATAGTGATCGGTGGCTCTGCCACAAATGTTATAAGGTCACATGGTGATCGGTGGCTAGACCATAGTGGATTTTAAGGTCATATAGTGATCGTTATTATAACCAACAACATGACTGTCGAGACGGCGTGTAGTGGATGGAGGGTTGAATGTAGAAATCCCCACGGTGTGATGGTTGGTACGGGATGGCGTGTAGAGGATGGAAATACTAGGTTGGGCCAGGTTTAATGCATTCATGAATTTGTGTGATATCATGTATGAGTTTAATACGAGATTGTGGGCCGTGGGCCGATTTTAGTGTTTAACGGTTTTACACACTGAGTCTCTGTGACTCACCCTTTTCCCTAAACTTTTCAGGTAATCAGTAGATCGTGGATATGGGAGCCGAGGCGGACTCGTGGAGGCCATAAAGACTTTGTTTTCCGTAGACTTTTCCTGCTTTACTTTAATTTTAATTGGGGATTTTATTTTTGTAATAAGGCCTTTCTGATTTGATATTTGGTTTTATTTAATAATTACACCCGACACTATGTCTACTTAATTATGAATTTCCAATGATGAGGTTTTAAAAATACGAGTTCACAAAATAACGTTGTCTTTCAAATTGCACCTAGTATAGTAAGTAGTTGATTAACTAAAATTTGGAATTTTTCTTAAACTAACAAATCTTGGTTTCCAAAACATCGATTAACCAGAAGGTTTTCAAATCTACGGTTTTCCCCAACTTTAACAAAATTTAATTTTTACTTCACCTTGTAACATACCAGATCTGGTCGTAACGTACTGGCCGGGTTTGGAGTGTTACAGCTCGAGAGTGTGCTTCCTGATTATGTGCCTTAAAGGGTACCCCTGTATATGAATTGACGGGTCACTGATTTGTATACCTCGAGTATACTACTTGGGTATCCATCGATATTTCAATGATTCAACGGGTAAAACTCTTGATGAAAGAAAATATGAGCTAAATATGACTTATCTCTTAGATATGAGCTCATCTCTATTTTCTTGATATTCATGAGAATCATAAGACTAACTTGTTTGATGAGAACTTGTGCTTAGGCATTTGGCTAAAATGTTTTGGGATGCATGATAGGTGCCTGTATGCCACAACCGTGTGGCAAAATAGGCCATTTGCAAGGCCAAATTGCCACCCACTTTGGGTCAAACCTACAAGCAAATACCACTACAATCCATGCACATTTAATATCCATGAACATGCCAAAATATTCACTCAATCTATACATTCAAAACCAATATCAACCATGCCAACTTACAAGACTAAAACTTATGTAACACAAGCATAATTTAACCATTTACTTAACCAAAATCTTGACCATTTCCAAATGCTATTTAATCGTACCAAAACATACATCATATAACACAGTCATCAAAACATATTACAAAAATATAACTAGCCAAATCACATGGCTAAGTACACATCTCATACTTATCCAAATAACTAGTCTATACATGCCATATCTAGCTATATACATTTCCAAAATGTACCAAAATAAGTTGAGTAGTGTGATGACGATCCTCGACGGTCCCCGAACCTTCAGTAGCTCTGACGATCTATAAAACAGAGAAAACACACACAGAGAGTAAGCTTTCCTAAAGCTTAGTAAGTCATATACAAATAAACATAACATACAATGAATACAACTCATTTAATACATTGGTACTTATAGTTCTTATAACAAATTCATCGTATGATCTTTGGCACATTTGTTTATACAAAGCTTACCACAACTTCTATTCACATATCACATAAGTACTTATCTTATTCAAGCATAATTTCACATATCGTCTCATAAATCCATTATACATAATCATCTTAGTAAGATCATACAAATACTTACCTTGTACATACACTTAGTGTATAAATCAACGTACCTGAAATGGATTTACAATTCACATAGCCATTCGTATCACATACTTGCCCTTTGAACCATTAGGAACCTAATAGGATACAGAGAAAGCTCAGAATAGTCGTACAATGCCAATGTCCTAGACGAGGTCTTACATGTACTCAGATATCGATGCCACTGTCCCAGACAGGGTCTTACACGAATTAATACGATGCCAATGTCCTAGACATGATCTTACCTGTAAGCCTCATATCGATGCCAACGTCCCAGACGAGGTCTTACACGAATTCACAAATCAACGCCAACGTCCCAGACGTAGTCTTACATGATAAAACAGAATTGATACCTATGTCATGACATAGCTAATCCTATCTATTCCTAGGTTCGTATGGGACTTCTCAGACATTGACACTAAGTCAAACTTATCTCAGAATTCATGTACGAATCATCTCATAGGCATTCATAGTTAACAACAATTATATGAACATACACAGTTCGTGTAATATCCTGGATTATAGCCAATGCATTAATATTAAGTTATATAAAATAACATGCTTGTGTGTGTTGTGAATGTGCATTATGAATTTTGTGAACCTTAGTGCATAGGTGAACACTTAAGAAATTACTCGATTTTAAAGTTTAAAAGGGGGAACTAAGGCAAGGTGGTCTTAAGAAAAGTTATAGAGGAAATATGACACACAAACAGGCTTGGAAAAGTGGCTTGGAGGTGCCACTTAAGGCTCTGGAAATGACGCCATACACAGTGCAAGGGGGACTTGTGTTCGAGTCGCGTAGGAAGCAAAATTTTAAGGCTTTAATTTTAGCATGTGACGTCAATGAGAGGGAGTAGGGGGGACGGCACATGGCTAAATTCTAGGAGGTTTTATCCCTTTTAGTTTTTAAGGATAAAAGATGATAAATGAGGGATTATTCTTTAATTTTAAAATAAAGAGATAAAGAGGAAAATAAGGGAGAAGTGATGGCCAAGTAAGGGACTTTAAGTTTAGTAATTTCGGCTAAGCTAGGAAAGGGAATAGCCGAATTTCATTTAGCAAATCAGCCTCCCTTTTCGTTTATTCCTTTTCTCTCCCAAAGTTTTTCTTTTCTTCTTCTTTCACTCTAGCCGAAAACTACCTCTTCCTAAAAGATCACCATTGCCGAAACTCCTAAGCCTCATACTCCTCTCTTTTTGTTCCATTGAAGCCGAATCCCCATTGTAAATCCTCTACTCCTTTTTTTTTTTTACAAACGCAATCAAAAGCCGGAGATACCAATAGCCATAGCCGATTTCTCATTAAGCCTCAAGAGCCGAAATTGTGATCCACATCAAGGCCATAGCCGAATATCTTTGAGACTTTAAGCAAGGGGGTTGTCGACTTGTGCATTAAGGGTAAGGGCCAACGATTTCCATTTTTTTTCTTCTAGATTAAAGCTAAAACTTGGAAATCTAACCCCATTGTTGTTCTAGCCGAAACTTGGAAGGAGGCTTCGGGATTGGTCAACTGTCGACTTCTAGGACGGATCTTTCGGGATTTTAAGGTTTTAAGGTAAGTCATATTTGACATTCAGCCAAGGGCCATTGGTTGTGATTAAATGTTAGGAGTTGATCTAACATGTGTTTTAGGGATTTCGACAGAAACTATAACCAAGGAGTTATTCCGGGATTTAAGAACCTTAAGGTAAGTGACTATGAATATTCGGCCAAGGCCCTATTTTAGTACTTAGATCTATTTCTTAATTATTCAAAAGCCGGAAGCTAACCTGTTATGTGATCTAGTGTGGGCCGATTACAAGGAGGAGATATCTTTGAGTCTCAGGATTTGATTAGCAATCAAATCAGCAGCAGGTAAGGGGGTTTTGTTACAAGTGATCCTTCGGGATTTGATTGAATAGCTGAATAGGCTTTTACTAAAGGTACTAAGTGTGGTCGAATGTAGGAAGTTAAGGATCTAAAGCACTAGATCAGGTTTTCAGGATTTCCATAAAGCGTTAAGTATATCAGGTGTGTACCCGACCCTAAGTTTTAATATGTTTATGGCTATGTTTTAAATTGAATATGTTAATAAGATTGTGAAAATATGGCTAAGGTACCATACAATGGTACAAAGTACTCAGGTACGTTTCCTACTCCTACTAGGATTATGAATATATGTTATATATAATATGTGAAAAGTGATAAGAATGTGAATTAAGGCATGATGTGCATGATATGTATGATATGGGGCATTCGGGTTATATGAAAAAGAGGAAGTGAATGTGGTGACTTCGGTCACATTATCTGAATGTGGTGACTTCGGTCACATTATCTGAATGTGGTGTCAGATGACATAAGTATTATCTGGTGGCTATGCCACGAAAATTATCAGGGCGATGAGCATGTCGTCTGCAGCGGCAGCCTTCGATGGTGTGTAGCGGATGGAGGGTTGACTTAGTAGCCCCCATGGTGTGCTGGATGGTACGGGCGATGTGTAGCGGATGGCATAAAGGTTTGGGTTTGGGTTGTATCATTTTTTTCTCCCATCTGTTATATGAATAAGCAAGTGATATGATAATGTATGCCTGAGCTATTATATTTTAGTGTTGGTTACACATTGAGTCTATTTGACTCACCCCGTTGGGGAACTTTCTCTTCCAGGTGACGATCAGTGATGGACCGGGTCGGCAGAAGCTTAGGGGTGGCCATGCGAAGCTCAGAAATTTAATTTATTCGGACTTTTTATTTTATGTACTTTAAATTTAATTTTGGGTTTTATTTCGATGTAATAAGGCCATAGTTGAACTATTCTATTGTTTTTATTATGTTTATGAATTTTTATCAATTAATGTTTAAGTAAATTCATTTTTAAATGAACTCTAAACGTTTTATCACTTAAAATAAAGGGATTTCAATTTAATGTAAAATTGCTTTCAACTCGAGCCCAACCCAAAATAATTTTTCTTTCAAAACACACAGTTTTTCCAAAGCAACAAAAGAATTTTTGAACCGGTTTACATCGAGGAACATACCAGATCGGTCAAGGCTCGTGGGCCGGGTTTGGGGTTTTTCAATTTGGTATCAGAGCCAAGTTTTAAACCCTCGGCCTAAGGTTTAAGGCCTAAAACGTTTTCAAATCGTGCCCAAATGAGTTTTATGAAAATATTTTTGGAAGCAGGTTTCTGGCATAGCACCCAAGTCTCCGACCCGCAGTCCACCAGGTAAGTATCCCTCTTCAATTGGGTGATTTATAATTTGATTTGTAGAAGGTTAGAATGGGGACGTAGATTAGCATGCTAAGTGATTGAGCCCTAGGACTAGTTTACCCCAACAATTACATAAGAGTTAAGGGCCTAGTTAAACAAACCTATGGCTAAGTCACCGAGTTAGGGCGTGGCAACCCCTGTGCGCATATCTAGGATTGGATCCGGAAGAGCCTGGTACTTAAGCAGTTCTAGTGACTCACCTCCTCTTCGCTGGAATCCTACCTGGTGTGTAGCTTCGGTTCACCCTAACCAAGAGGACTCAGTCACAGGCTAAACACGATAACTAAAACCCGAAAAGGAACTAGCCGTATTTTTAAAAAAACCTAGTTTTAAAACTCTTAAAATTACCCTTTTAATTTGTGAGTACTATTTTTACAAAATTTTCCAAAAATTTTTCGATTTATAAAAATTACCTAAATACCCCTAGTGGTAAAATTACAAAAATGCCCTTGGTTTCTAAAATTTCCATATTATCTTCGGTTTCAATAAAATTTTCTTACTCTGCAAAAGTATCCAAAAACCCTAATTTGCAAAATATCAAAATACCTTTATTTGGAAAATTTTACGAAATTGCCCCTAACCTGCAAATTACCAAAATGACCCTAATTTCCAAAATTTTTGCAACATCACCGTTTTGGAAAACAAATTCTCAAAAAGAATCCTCAAAGTTTTGCAAATCTTGAAATACCCCTGAATTATTAAACTTTACAAATTTACCCTGGTTTACTACCGAAATACCCTCGAGTTTCAAATTTACCGAGGAACCTTATTTTGAAAAAATTACAAAAACGCCCCCTGTAGAACAAATTACGAAAATACCCCTGGGTAGGAATAGACAAAAATAGAGAAATAGTGAACGTGTGTGAATGAATGTTTGAATGAATGTGTTTCTCTGAATTTGGATAGAAAACTTGAACTTTGATTGATCGAAAGAACTACTTCTAAACTTCTTTTATAAAATTTCTTCGCGAATAATTAGTGAAACAAGTATTAATTCATAAAAATTTCTTAATCAGATTAAAGCACGAACGTAAATATGAGCTCTAAGGGATGTGGTCGTAACGTACGAGGACGCGGTAGAGGTAGAATGACCGTGTCAGAACCCGTTAGATCGGGTCAAGGATCTGAAAATGAGGTACCGCCACCACCACCACCCACATTTCTTTGGTCTTTGAACAACAAGATCGGACGGAGATGATGATCTTTGTATCGCGGTCGTGCTACGAGTTCTTGAGCTGGTGGCTGGTGCAGGAGGAAATTCCGGAGCTCGAAAGTCGGTACCTGAGCGACTTCGTGCTAACGAAGCTGAGGTGTTCCGTGGAGTATCGAGTGTGGCACCCAGTACCGCTGAGTATTGGTTAGAGGCAACTGATCGAATAATGGATGAGCTCGATTTAACCCTGAAGAGAAGTTGAAAGGAATGGTGGCATTGCTACGCGATGAAGCGTATCAATGGTGGCTCACAGTTCGTGATGGTGCCACAACTGAGGATCTGACGTGGGACTATGTTAAGGCGGCGTATCGAAAAAGTATGTATGCCGACACGCGCGTTACACGGCGTGCGAGAGGAAGGCGTTTATGGGGCTGGTTCAAGGGAATAAGTCTGTGGAGGAATATGAAGCTGAGTTTCTAAGGTTGAGTCGATATGCTCAAGGAGTAGTGGCTACGGAGCATAAGCGGTGTGTCCAGTTTGAAGACGGTTTAAGGGATGATCTAAGATTGTTGATAGCTCCACATCAGGAGTGGGAATTTTTTGCGTTAGTCGAGAAGGCAAAAGTAGCTGAGGGAATTAAGGACTCCGTGAGGCAGAACTCGGATCGGAGCAGGCTGAAAAGAGGCTTTGGATCGTCAGGATCATCTAGGAATAAAAGGCCTAGAGTTGATGGGCCGCGAGGCCAGCAAGCTGCTACAGGAGGGTAGTATCGCACTTGTGACCAGTGTGAGAAAAAACACTTAGGAGAGTGTTGGAAGAAGACCGGAGGATGCTTTAAGTGTAGGTCCAAGGACCATATGATCAAAGACTGTCCTATGAAACCAGATGGGAAGCGACCAGTAGCTCAGAATGTTAATCAGGCTGGTAGAGGGGGACAGCAGCTTCAGCGAGGTCGTGGTCCGAACAACAGAGGCAATGGTACCGACAGAGGACGTGGAACACTGGGCAGAGGTGTTACTGAGGCTAGACAGCCGGGTTTGGTTTATGCAGTTCGCCGGAGGGAGGATAGAGATGCACCGGACGTCATAACCGGTACGTTCCTTATTTATGGCAAGCCCTATTTTGCTCTGATTGATGTGGGCTCGACCCATTCTTATGTTGCATGTAGTGTAGTTGAGACACTAGGCCTAGACCCTGAACTCTCTGATAGGCAGATGACTGTAGTAAGCCCATTAGGCCAAACTGTAGTGGTAAATAAGACCTTTCGGAGTGTACCTCTAGAGATTCAGGGAGTGAACTTTCGGGCTAACTTAATGGAATTACCCTTCAGAGAGTTCGAACTCATACTTGGTATGAATTGGCTAGTAGAGCACCGGGCCGTGTTGGATTGTGTGGCTAAGCAAATGGAGTTAAGGACCCTGGAGGATGAAGTAGTGGTCATGATGGGAGAAAGAAGAAACTATCTGTCTAATGTAGTTTCGGCGTTGAAGGCTGAGAAGATGGTTCGGAAAGGGTACAAGGCATTTCTGGCCTATGTTAGTGCTGTGGACGCAAAAGAAGGGGGAATTAGTGGAGTTAGAATGATAAGGGACTTCGTGGATGTTTTTCCAGAGGAGCTACCAAGAATACCCCCAGATAGGGAGGTGGAATTTGGAAAATTAACCTTTTTATTCACTAACTCATTCAACTCAACCAAAGGACACACATTTTGGGCTATTTACAAAATAACCCACATATTTGCACAATTTATCAATTTAGTCTATTTTTCTCAAAACATTAAATACAAAAAATCATCATTTAACCATGCTTAGCCAAATGTTCGTACATCTCATACGAGCCCATATATTCCATCAAATTTGTAATTTAGTCCCTCAAATTGCTATTATCTCAATTTAGCCCTTGTAACATCCTGAATTTTTGGGCTTATGCGTTTAATGGGTGAATATGTGTAATGTGTTAATTTAAGTGTTAGGGGTCCAAATTGGGCTCAGGATTAGGCTAAGGCCTTGATTAAATTATTAGATTGGGCATTAAAGAATTAAAAGGTGGTAATTATGTTTAAAATGCCAAACGTAGGCTTGTGGCCCAACAATAAGTGGCACTATAAGGGAATTAGAAGTGGCGCCACGCACAAGGGATTTAGGGGCCCAAAATTTAAGTTAAATGAAGCCCAAATCTTTTAATTTAAGTGAGTTAAATTTCGAAAATTAGGTTTAATGAGGTGGACGGCTACAAGGCTTAAAAATAGGAGATTTATATGGATTTAATAATTGATAATTTAAGAAATAAAAAGGAGAAAAGATAGGAGCCTATCTACAAGGCAAGTGATGGCCGAAAATCCATCACCTAGAGGAGTGTAAAATTCGACTACTGCATGGCAAAAAGGGTGCTGAATTTCCCCTCTCTTTTAGCTTGAATTTTAAGGGCATTTTCGGTTATTAGCAGTAGGTACCGAAATATCTATAAATAGGGGGGATAGCTCCTTGATTCTGACATTTAAAAAACCCTAATTCTCTCTATTCTTTGTGCCGAATTCTTTAGCCTCTCCCTCTCCAATTTATTTTCTCCAATTTTTTTCAAAAGCCAAAACTCTTCTCCACTTTTTCCTCATTGTGCCGATTTCTCTTTAAAAAGCCGAAATCTTCATAGTTTTTCTTTATTCATCCTATTTGAGAATTAGTTCTATTCTTCCGGCATTTAAAACTTTTCTTTGACATTGTGAATCCTCTCTTCAAGTGCTAGCGAATCCCTATTCTAAGGTAAGTGTCGACTTTTGTTAGATCTCATATTTTATCCCCGAATTTTGAAAGGCAAAAAGCCGAAAAGCTAATAGTTTAATAGTTCTATGATTGGGCGGCAATTTAGGATTTGAAGGAAGCTTGGTCAACTAGATCTAAAAGCCGAAAATAGCTAGTCTCCAATTTCGGGATTTTAAGGTAAGAAGATTTGTTATTCAAATATATAAAATTGGGTAGAACACTAACCATGGCCAAATATAGGAGAGGCCCTAGTTTCACATCCTTCCGGCTTTTTGAGCAAAGTTGTAGATCAATTTAGCAAGGGTATCGACATTAATCAGGTGTGTAGATCTCTAACACACTCTTTAACTGTGTTTTATGTGTTATGGGCTAAAAACCCAGAAAGTGGCTGTGTAGACAGTCGAATAAAACCCAAAAAGGGTTAGGCAAGGATGCCAGGTACGTGATCATAGAAATCTCAATGTGTATCGATATATATATATATATATATGTATGTATATCAAAGCCTGTATGATGTTTTCTTTATGTGTGTATGCATGGGGTGGGATTTTGATATGACGAAGGGGAAGAAGGTCGCATAGCGATCGGTGGCTTTGCCACATAGGTCACATAGTGATCAGTCTTTATGACAGGTAGCTCAGCTGTCGAGATGCTACGATGTATTATGAAGGTCGCATGGCGATTGGTGGCTGAGCCACGTTATATTATGAGGTCACATAGTGATCGGTGGCTATGCCACATTTAATTATTCCTGAATAACAGGAATAAGCAGTACGGCTGTCGTTATGGTGTGTAGCGGATGGAGGGTTGATTGTAGAAATTCCCAAGGTGTGATAGTTGGTACTGGTTGGTGTATAGAGGATGGAATTCTAGGATGGGTTGGGCTATTCATCATCTATTATCTGTCATGTGATTATAATTGTTTCCATTGTGTATGGGCCAGGGCTCATAATGTGTTTGTGGGCCCAAGCCTTTTGTGTGTTTTCGAGATTTCCACACTAAGTCTTGGTGACTCACCCTATTATTTTTCTAACTTTGCAGATGAGCAGTAGATCATGGATACGGGAGCCGAGACGGACTCGAGGGGCCATCAAATTTTATTTCTATATTATTTTCGGGATTTCTTTAAGTTTATTTTATTTTTATTTGGGAATATTTATGTAATAAGGCCCCTAGTTTTTATTCGCCTAAGTAGTTTTTTTAAAATATTTGCAACTTATGAATTTATGTCAGGGGTTTATTTATAACAAATAATAATAATACAAGGTTTCTTTTCAAAAGTCACTTATTTATTCAAATATTGCCTAATAACTTACGATTTCCAAAACCAACAAAGCAAAAGTTTTCAATGTACAACCCGTAGCATACCAGATCCGGTCAAAACGTATGGGTCGAGTTTTGGGTGTTACATATTGGTATCAGAGCCCAGTTCAAAACTCAGGCTGTGAAATGGGTCTAGTTGTGTTTTGAAAAAAAAATGTTTTGGATAAAGATATGGCCTTCGAGTCAACCGGCACCCGATCCACCCAGGTAAGTATTCTGAACTCCTGATTGTGATATAAATGTGGGCTTAATGGGCTTTATGGGATGTAGACTATCTAGATTAGAACTTGATGGACTCTAGGCTTAGACAAACAACTCTTCAATTCCATAAGACTTAATTTCACTAAACAAAACCTATAAACGAGTCGCAAGACTAAGGTGTGGCAATAGGCATATGCATGTCAGGAGTAGATCAGGAAGAGCTTTGTATTCTGTGATCCAAGTGACTCACCTCCTCTTCGCTGGAATCTTACCTGGTGCATAGTGACTGTTCACTTTAGCCATGACAGGGTGTGGCAATAGGCATACGCATGTCTAGTAGTGGATTCAGGGAGAGCTTGGTATTTAAGCAGTCTTAGTGACTCACTTCCTCTTCGTTGGAATCTTACCTAGTGTATAGTGACTATTCAGTCTAGCTATAAGAACTTGTTCATGGGCTAAACCCATAATTAAAACCCGAAAGGGACCAACCACCCTGTTTGAAAAAAAATCCCCAAGTGTTGTAAAATTTTCAAAATACTTTTGATTTGTGAAAATTTCAATCAACCCCGAATTTATAAACACTTATGTTTTAAAAATTTAGCCGAAAACCTCATATTTACAAGAATAACCTGGTTTATAAAACTAGAATTTCCAAGAGTACCCCTGCTTAAAAAAAAAAACAACAACAACAACATCAAAACATCCCTGGTTTGTAAATTACCAAACTACCATTGTTTTGCAAAATGACCAAAATACCCCTGGTTTGTAAAAGTACCAAATTAACTCCGGATTTCAAAATTATTAAAATACCCTCGGGTTTTAAAATTATCGAAATACCCTCAGATTTTAAAATTACCGAAATACCCTCAAATTTTAAAATTACCGAAACACCCCCAGATATTGAAATTACCAAAATACCCCCGGAGTGTAAAATTACCGAAATACCCCCGGATTACAAAATTACCAAAATACCCTTATTTCACAAAATCACCAAGGAACCCTATTTTGGAAAATTACAAAAATACCCCTATAGGATAAATTACGAAAGTACCCCTGGGTAGTGAAATAACGAAAACACCCTTATGTGATGAAAGTAAGTTCATGGATGTTATTTGTAGGTTGATGATTGAATGTATGTGGTTCTTGGAACTAGGACACAAAATTGAGATTGAAACCTGCAGATGTAATCTCGAATTCGAAAGAACTACTCTTAAACTACTGTTCATAAGATTGTTCGTGGGTAATCAATGAAAGAAATTAATAATTCATAAAATTTCTAATCAGATAAACGCGAATCGGTAGAATGAGTACAAGGGGACGAGGACGCTCAAGATGCGAATACCGGTGCGTGCTCTACCATAGTATTCTAAGTGTTTCCTTTGGCTTTAGAATTAGAGTGCGTAGCGAAAGCATAGTTGTGAGACTTGGGTAGTACGATTAATAGTTATTTGGAAATTTCGAGGACGAAATTTCTTTAAAGGGGTAGAAATGTAACATCCTGAATTTTTGGGCTTATGCGTTTAATGGGTGAATATGTGTAATGTGTTAATTTAAGTGTTAGGGGTCCAAATTGGGCTCAGGATTAGGCTAAGGCCTTGATTAAATTATTAGATTGGGCATTAAAGAATTAAAAGGTGGTAATTATGTTTAAAATGCCAAACATGGGCTTGTGGCCCAACAATAAGTGGCACTATAAGGGAATTAGAAGTGACGCCACGCACAAGGGATTTAGGGGCCCAAAATTTAAGTTAAATGAAGCCCAAATCTTTTAATTTAAGTGAGTTAAATTTCGGCAATTAGCTTTAATGAGGTGGACGGCTACAAGGCTTAAAAATAGGAGATTTATATGGATTTAATAATTGATAATTTAAGAGATAAAAAGGAGAAAAGATAGGAGCCTATCTACAAGGCAAGTGATGGCCGAAAATCCATCACCTAGAGGAGTGTAAAATTTGGCTACTGCATGGCAAAAAGGGTGCCAAATTTCCCCTCTCTTTAGCTTGAATTTTAAGGCGTTTCGATTTTTAGAAGATAGTTGCGAAATATCTATAAATAGGGGGGATAGCTCCTTGATTCGACATTTAAAAACCCTAATTCTCTCTATTCTTTGTGCCGAATTCTTTAGCCTCTCCCTCTCCAATTTATTTTCTCCAATTTTTTTCAAAAGCCAAAACTCTTCTCCACTTTTTCCTCATTGTGCCGATTTCTCTTTAAAAAGCTGAAATCTTCATAGTTTTTCTTTATTCATCCTATTTGAGAATTAGTTTTATTCTTCCGGTATTTAAAACTTTTCTTTGACATTGACGAATCCTCTCTTCAAGTGCTACCCGAATCCCCTATTCTAAGGTAAGTGTCGACTTTTGTTAGATCTCATATTTTATCCCCGGTTTTTGAAAGGCAAAAAGCCGAAAAGCTAATAGTTTAATAGTTCTATGATTGGGCGGCAATTCAGGATTTGAAGGAAGCTTGGTCAACTAGATCTAAAAGCCGAAAATAGCTAGTCTCTAATTTTGGGATTTTAAGGTAAGAAGATTTGTTATTCAAATATATAAAATTGGGTAGAACACTAACCATGGCCAAATATAGGAGAGGCCCTAGTTTCACATCCTTCCGGCTTTTTGAGCAAAGTTGTAGATCGGTTTAGCAAGGGTATCGACATTAATCAGGTGTGTAGACCTCTAACACACTCTTTAACTGTGTTTTATGTGTTATGGGCCAAAAACCCGGAAAGTGGCTGTGTAGACAGTCGAATAAAACCCAAAAAGGGTTAGGCAAGGATGCCAGGTACGTGATCATAGAAATCTCAATGTGTATCGATATATATATGTATATGAAAGCCTGTATGATGTTTTCTTTATGTGTGTATGCATGGGGTGGGATTTTGATATGACGAAGGGGAAGAAGGTGGAATAGCGATCGGTGGCTTTGCCACATAGGTCACATAGTAATCGGTCTTTATGATAGGCAGCTCAGCTGTCGAGATGCTACGATGTATTATTAAGGTCGCATGGCGATTGGTGGCTGAGCCACGTTATATTATGAGGTCACATAGTGATCGATGGCTATGCCACGTTTAATGATTCCTGGATAATAGGAATAGGTAGTACGGCTGTAGTTATGGTGTGTAGCGGATGGAGGGTTGATTGTAGAAATCCCCAAGGTGTGATAGTTGGTACGGGTTGGTGTGTAGAGGATGGAATTCTAGGATGGGTTGGGCTATTCATCATCTATTACCTGTCATGTGATTATAATTGTTTCCATTGTGTATGGGCCAGGGGTCATAATGTGTTTGTGGGCCCAAGCCTTTTGTGTGTTTTCAGGATTTCCACACTGAGTCTTGGTGACTCACCCTATTATTTTTCCTAACTTTGCAGATGAGCAGTAGATCATGGATATGGGAGCCGAGACGGACTCGAGGGGCCATCAAATTTTATTTCTACAAATTATTTTCGGGATTTCTTTAAGTTTATTTTATTTTTATTTGGAAATATTTATGTAATAAGGCCCCTAGTTTTTATTCGCCTATGTAGTTTTTTTAAATATTTGCAACTTATGAATTTATGTCAGGCGTTTATTTATACCAAATAATAATAATACAAGGTTTCTTTTCAATATTCAAATATTGCCTAATAACTTACGATTTCCAAAACCAACAAAGCAAAAGTTTTCAATGTAAAACCCGTAGCATACCAGATCCGGTCAAAACGTATGGGCTGGGTTTTGGGTGTTACATATTGGTATCAGAGCCCAGTTCAAAACTCAGGCTGTGAAATGGGTCTAGTTGTGTTTTGAAAAAAAAATGTTTTTGGATGAAGATATGGCCTTCGAGTCTACCGGCACCCGATCCACCCAGGTAAGTATTCTGAACTCCTGATTGTGATATAAATGTGGGCTTAATGGGCTTTATGGGATGTAGACTATCTAGATTAGAACTTGATGGACTCTAGGCTTAGACAAACAACTCTTCAATTCTATAAGACTTAATTTCACTAAACAAAACCTATAAACGAGTCGCAAGACTAAGGTGTGGCAACAGGCATATGCATGTCTAGGAGTAGATCCAGAAGAGCTTTGTATTTACGCAGTCCAAGTGACTTACCTCCTCTTCGCTGGAATCTTACCTGGTGCATAGTGACTGTTCACTTTAGCCATGACAGGGTGTGCCAATAGGCATACGCATGTCTAGGAGTGGATTCATGGAGAGCTTGGTATTTAAGAAATCTTAGTGACTCACCTCCTCTTCGCTAGAATGTTACCTAGTGCGTAGTGACTATTCACTCTAGCTATAAGAACTTGTTCATAGGCTAAACCCATAATTAAAACCCGAAAGGGACCAACCACCCTGTTTGAAAAAAAAATCCCCAAGTGTTGTAAAATTTTCAAAATACTTTTGATTTGTGAAAATTTCCAATCAACCCTGAATTTATAAACACTTATGTTTTAAAAATTTACCCGAAAACCACATATTTACAGGAATAACCTGGTTTATAAAACTAGATTTTCCAAGAGTACCCCTGCTTAAAAAAAAACAACAACAATAACATCAAAACATCCCTGGTTTGTAAATTACCAAACTACCCTTGTTTTGCAAAATGACCAAAATACCCCTGGTTTGTAAAAGTACCAAATTACCTCCGGATTTCAAAATTACTAAAATACCCCCGGGTTTCAAAATTACCGACATACCCCTGGATTTCAAAATTACCAAAATACCCCTGAATTTTAAAATTACCGAAACACCCCTAGATATTGAAATTACCAAAATACCCCCGGAGTGTAAAATTATCGAAATACCCCCGGATTACAAAATTACCAAAATACCTTTATTTTACAAAATCACCAAGGAACCCTATTTTGGAAAATTACGAAAATACCCCTACAGGATAAATTATGAAAGTACCCCTGGGTAGTGAAATAACGAAAACACCCTTATGTGATGAATGTAAGTTCATGGATCTTATTTGTATGTTGATGATTGAATGTATGTGGTTCCTGGAACTAGGACACAAACTTGAGATTGAAACCTGTAGATGTAATCTCGAATTCGAAAGAACTACTCTTAAACTACTGTTCATAAGATTGTTCGTGGGTAATCAATGAAAGAAATTACTAATTCATAAAATTTCTAATCAGATAAACGCGAATCGTTAGAATGAGTACAAGGGGACGATGACGCTCAAGATGCGAATACCGGTGCGTGGTCTACCATAGTATTCTAAGTGTTTCTTTTGGCTTTAGAATTAGAGTGCGTAGCGAAAGCATAGTGGTGAGACTTGGGTAGTACGATTAATAGTTATTTGGAAATTTCGAGGACGAAATTTCTTTAAGGGGGTAGAACTGTAACATCCTGAATTTTTGGGCTTATGCGTTTAATGGGTGAATATGTGTAATGTGTTAATTTAAGTGTTAGGGGTCCAAATTGGGCTTAGGGTTAGGCTAAGGCCTTGATTAAATTATTAGATTGGGAATTAAAGAATTAAAAGGTGGTAATTATGTTTAAAATGCCAAACATGGGCTTGTGGCCCAACAATAAGTGGCACTATAAGGGAATTAGAAGTGACGCCACGCACAAGGGATTTAGGGGCCCAAAATTTAAGTTAAATGAAGCCCAAATCTTTTAATTTAAGTGAGTTAAATTTCGGCAATTAGGTTTAATGAGGTGGACGGCTACAAGGCTTAAAAATAGGAGATTTATATGGATTTAATAATTGATAATTTAAGAGATAAAAAGGAGAAAAGATAGGAGCCTATCTTCAAGGCAAGTGATGGCCGAAAATCCATCACCTAGAGGAGTGTAAAATTTCACTATTGCATGGCAAAAAGGGTGCCGAATTTCCCATCTCTTTTAGCTTGAATTTTAAGGGCGTTTTCGGTTTTTAGCAGTAGGTGCCAAAATATCTATAAATAGGAGGGATAGCTCCTTGATTCTGACATTTAAAAAACCCTAATTCTCTCTATTCTTTGTGCCAAATTCTTTAGCCTCTCCCTCTCCAATTTCTTTTCTCCAATTTTTTTCAAAAGCCGAAACTCTTCTCCACTTTTTCCTCATTGTGCCAATTTCTCTTTAAAAAGCCAAAATCTTCATAGTTTTTCTTTATTCATCCTATTTGAGAATTAGTTCTATTCTTCCGGCATTTAAAACTTTTCTTTGACATTGACGAATCCTCTCTTCAAGTGCTAGCCGAATCCCCTATTCTAAGGTAAGTGTCAACTTTTGTTAGATCTCATATTTTATCCCCGATATTTGAAAGGCAAAAAGCTGAAAAGCTAATAGTTTAATAGTTCTATGATTGGGCGACAATTCAGGATTTGAAGGAAGCTTGGTCAACTAGATCTAAAAGCCGAAAATAGCTAGTCTCCAATTTCGGGATTTTAAGGTAAGAAGATTTGTTATTCAAATATATAAAATTGGGTAGAACACTAACCATGGCCAAATATAGGAGAGGCCCTAGTTTCACATCCTTTCGGCTTTTTGAACAAAGTTGTAGATCGGTTTACCAAGGGTATCGATATTAGTCAGGTGTGTAGATCTCTAACACACTCTTTAACTGTGTTTTATGTGTTATGGGCTAAAAACCCGGAAAGTGGCTGTGTAGACAGTCGAATAAAACCCAAAAAGGGTTAGGCAAGGATGCCAGGTACGTGATCATAGAAATCTCAATGTGTATCGATATATATATATGCATGTATATGAAAGCCTGTATGATGTTTTCTTTATGTGTGTATGCATGGGGTGGGATTTTGATATGACGAAGGGGAAGAAGGTCGCATAGCGATCGGTGGCTTTGCGACATAGGTCACATAGTGATCGGTCTTTATGACAGGCAGCTCAGCTGTCGAGATGCTACGATGTATTATTAAGGTCTCATGGCGATTGGTGGCTGAGCCACGTTATATTATGAGGTCACATATTGATTGATGGCTATGCCACGTTTAATGATTCCTGAATAACAGGAATAGGTAGTACGGCTGTCGTTATGGTGTGTAGCGGATGGAGGGTTGATTGTAGAAATCCCCAAGGTGTGATAGTTGGTACGGGTTGGTGTGTAGAGGATGGAATTCTAGGATGGGTTGGGCTATTCATCATCTATTATCTGTCATGTGATTATAATTGTTTCCATTATGTATGGGCCAGGGCTCATAATGTGTTTGTGGGCCCAAGCCTTTTGTGTGTTTTCGGGATTTCCACACTGAGTCTTGGTGACTCACCCTATTATTTTCCTAACTTTGCAGATGAGCAGTAGATCATGGATATGGGAGCCGAGACGGACTCGAGGGGCCATCAAATTTTATTTCAACAAATTATTTTCGGGATTTCTTTAAGTTTATTTTATTTTTATTTGGGAATATTTATGTAATAAGGCCCCTAGTTTTTATTCGCCTAAGTAGTTTTTTTAAATATTTGCAACTTATGAATTTATGTCAGGCGTTTATTTATACCAAATAATAATAATACAAGGTTTCTTTTCAAAAGTCACTTATTTATTCAAATATTGCCTAATAACTTACAATATCCAAAACCAACAAAGCAAATGTTTTCAATGTACAACCCGTAGCATACCAGATCCAGTCGAAACGTATGGGCTGGGTTTTGGGTGTTACATATTGGTATCAGAGCCCAGTTCAAAACTCAAGCTGTGAAATGGGTCTAGTTGTGTTTTGAAAAAAAAATGTTTTGGATGAAGATATGGCCTTCGAGTCAACCGGCACCCGATCCACCCAGGTAAGTATTCTGAACTCCTGATTGTGATATAAATGTGGGCTTAATGGGCTTTATGGGACGTAGACTATCTAGATTAGAACTTGATGGACTCTAGGCTCAGACAAACAACTCTTCAATTCCATAAGACTTAATTTCACTAAACAAAACCTATAAACGAGTCACAAGACTAAGGTGTGGCAACAGACATATGCATGTCTAGGAGTAGATCCGGAAGAGCTTTGTATTTACGCAGTCCAAGTGACTCACCTCCTCTTCGCTGGAATCTTACCTGGTGCATAGTGACTGTTCACTTTAGCCATGACAGGGTGTGCCAATAGGCATACGCATGTCTAGGAGTGGATTCAAGGAGAGCTTGGTATTTAAGCAATCTTAGTGACTCATCTCCTCTTCGCTGGAATCTTACCTAGTGCGTAGTGACTATTCACTCTAGCTATAAGAACTTGTTCATGGGCTAAACCCATAATTAAAACCTGAAAGGGACCAACCACCCTGTTTGAAAAAAAATCCCCAAGTGTTGTAAAATTTTCAAAATACTTTTCATTTGTGAAAATTTCCAATCAACCCTGAATTTATAAACACTTATGTTTTAAAAATTTACCCGAAAACCTCATATTTACAAGAATAACCTGGTTTATAAAACTAGATTTTCCAAGAGTACCCCTGCTTAAAAAAAACAACAACAACAACATCAAAACATCCCTGGTTTGTAAATTACCAAACTACCCTTGTTTTGTAAAATGACTAAAATTCCCCTGGTTTGTAAAGTACCAAATTACCTTCGGATTTCAAAATTACTGAAATACCCCCAGGTTTCAAAATTACCGAAATACCCCCGGATTTCAAAATTACCGAAATACACCCGAATTTTAAAATTACTAAAATACCCTCGGATATTGAAATTACCAAAATACCCCCGGATTACAAAATTACCGAAATACCCCCGGATTACAAAATTACCAAAATACCCTTATTTCACAAAATAACCAAGGAACCCTATTATGGAAAATTACGAAAATACCCCTATAGGATAAATTACGAAAGTACCCCTGGGTAGTGAAATAACGAAAACACCCTTATGTGATGAATGTAAGTTCATGAATGTTATTTGTATGTTGATGATTGAATGTATGTGGTTCCTGGAACTAGGACACAAACTTGAGATTGAAACCTGTAGATGTAATCTCGAATTCGAAAGAACTACTCTTAAACTACTGTCCATAAGATTGTTCGTGGGTAATCAATGAAAGAAATTAATAATTCATAAAATTTCTAATCAGATAAACGCGAATCGGTAGAATGAGTACAAAGGGACGAGGACGCTCAAGATGCGAATACCGGTGCGTGCTCTACCATAGTATTCTAAGTGTTTCCTTTGGCTTTAGAATTAGAATGCGTAGCGAAAGCATAGTGGTGAGACTTGGGTAGTACGATTAATAGTTATTTGGAAATTTCGAGGACGAAATTTCTTTAAGGGGGTAGAACTGTAACATCCTGAATTTTTAGGCTTATGCGTTTAATGGGTGAATATGTGTAATGTGTTAATTTAAGTGTTAGTGGTCCAAATTGGGCTCAAGATTAGGCTAAGGCCTTGATTAAATTATTAGATTGGGCATTAAAGAATTAAAAGGTGGTAATTATGTTTAAAATGCCAAAAATGGGCTTGTGGCCCAACAATAAGTGGCACTATAAGGGAATTAGAAGTGACGCCACGCACAAGGGATTTAGGGGCCCAAAATTTAAGCTAAATGAAGCCTAAATCTTTTAATTTAAGTGAGTTAAATTTTGGCAATTAAGTTTAATGAGGTGGACGGCTACAAGGCTTAAAAATAGGAGATTTATATGGATTTAAAAATTGATAATTTAAGAGATAAAAGGAGAAAAGATAGGAGCCTATCTACAAGGCAAGTGATGGCCGAAAATCCATCACCTAGAGGAGTGTAACATTCGGCTACTGCATGGCAAAGAGGGTGCCGAATTTCCCCTCTCTTTTAGCTTGAATTTTAAGGGCATTTTCAGTTTTTAGCAGTAGGTGCCGAAATATCTATAAATAGGGGGGATAGCTCCTTGCTTCTGACATTTAAAAAACCCTAATTCTCTCTATTCTTTGTGCCGAATTCTTTAGCCTCTCCCTCTCCAATTTCTTTTTTCTAATTTTTTTTCAAAAGCCGAAACTCTTCTCTACTTCTTCCTCATTGTGCCGATTTCTCTTTAAAAAGCTGAAATCTTTATATTTTTTCTTTATTCATCCAATTTGAGAATTAGTTCTATTCTTTCGGCATTTAAAAATTTTCTTTGACATTGACGAATCCTCTCTTCAAGTGCTAGCCGAATCCCCTATTCTAAGGTAAGTGTCGACTTTTGTTAGATCTCATATTTTATCCCCGATTTTTGAAAGGCAAAAGTCGAAAAGCTAATAGTTTAATGGTCCTATGATTGGGCGGCAATTCGGGATTTGAAGGAAGCTTGGTCAACTAGATCTAAAAGTCGAAAATAGCTAGTCTCCAATTTCGGGATTTTAAGGTAAGAAGATTTGTTATTCAAATATATAAAATTGGGTAGAACACTAACCATGGCCAAATATAAGAGAGGCCCTAGTTTCACATCCTTCCGGCTTTTTGAGCAAAGTTGTAGATCGGTTTAGCAAGGGTATCGACATTAAGCCGATGTGTAGATCTCTAACACACTCTTTAACTGTGTTTTATGTGTTATGGGATAAAAAGCCGGAAAGTGGCTGTGTAGACAGTCGAATAAAACGCAAAAAGGGTTTGGTAAGGATGCCAGGTATGTAATCATAAAAATATCTATGTGTATCGATATATATATATATGAAAGCCTGTATGATGGTTTCTTTATGTGTGTATGCATGGGGTGGGATTTTGATATGACGAAGGGGAAGAAGGTCGCATAGCGATCGGTGGCTTTGCCACATAGGTCACATAGTGACCGGTCTTTATGACAGGCAGCTCGACTCTCGAGATGCTACGATGTATTATTAAGGTCTCATGGCGATCGGTGGCTGAGCCACGCTATATTATGAGGTCACGTAGTGATCGGTGGCTATGCCACGTTTAATGATTCCTGAATAATAGGAATAGGCAGGAATAGGCAGTACGGCTGTCGTTATGGTGTGTAGCGGATGGAGGGTTGATTATAGAAATCCCCAAGGTGTGATGGTTGGTACGGGTTGGTGTGTAGAGGATGGAATTCTAGGATGGGTTGGGCTATTCATCATCTATTATCTGTCATGTGATTATGATTGTTTCCATTGTGTATGGGCCAGGGCTCATAATGTGTTTGTGGGCCCAAGCCTTTTGTGTGTTTTCGGGATTTCCACACTGAGTCTTGGTGACTCACCCTATTATTTTTCCTAACTTTGCAGATGAGCAGTAGATCATGGATATGGGAGCCGAGACGAACTCGAGGGACCATCAAATTTTATTTCTACAAATTATTTTCGGGATTTCTTTAAGTATATTTTATTTTTATTTGGGAATATTTATGTAATAAGGCCAATAGTTTTTATTCGCCTAAGTAGTTTTTTTTAAATATTTGCAACTTATGAATTAATGTCAGGGGTTTATTTATACCAAATAATAATAATACAAGGTTTCTTTTCAAAAGTCACTTATTTATTCAAATATTGCCTAATAACTTACGATTTCCAAAACCAACAAAGCAAAAGTTTTCGATGTACAACCCGTAGCATACCAGATCCGGTCGAAATGTATGGGCCGGGTTTGGGGTGTTACAGCCCTAATTAGCTAAATTCATCAAAATTTCAAGAACAAAGCATGTTCAATAAACTCATCATAAAGCTTACCATTTTATAATGGCAAAACTCACAAATATCATCAATTCTTCAAATTACAACATGGGCTTGATAGTAGACCTAGAAACAATCTCAAAAATGTAAAAATCATCAAAAACCAAAGTCAAAACATACCTAAATTCAAGATTACAATTGTCGAAACCTAGCTCGTCTTTCTTCTTTTTCTTTCCTTCAATATTCGGTGGCAAAAGAGAAGATGAATATAGACATTTCATGTTTTATTTTACTATTATAAACTTAATTATTAATGTACAAAAATAACCCTTAATAATAATATGCATAACACATAGTTACAAGGTCATTTATGAACTTTGCCGTCCACTTACTATAATAGTGGCTATATTGCCACTTAAATCCTTAACATTTAAAAGCCACATTGATTTAATCACTAATCAAATAGAAAACCATTGTTACCCTTTTATGCAATTCAATCCTTATCAACAATTAAACACTCAGAAGGGCAAATTAACATACGAAACTTTAACATATGCTTAGTCACGTATCGTAGGCACAGAAAATAATTTTAAAATATTATACGGGCTTGGATTTGTGGTTCCGAAACCATTGTTTTGATTAGGGTATAAACCAGACTGTTGCAGGACCCATATGAGGGACGTTATGGTTGATTGTGATTGCTTTTTGTAAATGAATAGTAAATGACATGATTTAACTGTAATTGAATTGTAAACTCCAGTAATGCTCTATAACCCTATTCTGGCAATAGGTACGGGTTAGGGGTGTTATAGTATTGTTCTATGACATCGGATAACGAGACATGGAATCGAGTTAGATAAAGCAAATGTAAGTGTTATTGAGAAACTCCCACCTCCAACATCTGTAAAGGGTGTTACGAGCTTTTTGGGCCACACCAGTTTCTATCAAAGATTTATGAAGGACTTCTCCAAAATTGTTAAACCTTTATGCAAATTATTGGAGAAAGACACGATGTTTAAATTCAATGAGGAGTGTTTAAAAGCTTTCAATGATTTGAAAAGCCGGTTAGTTTCAGCACCAATCATCATCACAGTGAATTGGGATTTACCATTTGAACTGATGTATGAAGCAAGTGACTTAGCGATAGGAGCTGTGATGGCCAGCGAAGGAACAAAGTTTTTCATCCCATCTACTACTCAAGTCAGACTCTGACGGGAGCTCAATTGAATTGATAACACAAAAAGAGTTAATTGCTATTGTGTTTGCTTTTCACAAGTTTCGATCTTATCTTATGTGTACCAAAGTGATGTCTATACGGACCATTCTGCAATTAAGTATTTACTTGCCAAGAAAGACGCTAATCCAAGATTGATCCAATGGGTACTTTTACTTCAAGAATTTGATCTAGAAATTCAAGATTGAAAGGGAGTAGAAAACCAAGTAGTAGACCACTTGTCCAGATTGGAGCCATAAGAAGGGAATTCTCCACTTATACCCATTTAGGAGACATTCCTAGATGAACACATACTGAAGGTAAATCATGTCCATAATACCCCTTGGTTTGCTAATATTGCTAACTTTTTACCTTGTGGTTTGATGTCGGTTGATAAGACGTATCACTAAAAGAAAAAGTTTCTTCACTATGTGAAGTACTATTTCTGGGAAGAGCATATTTGTTTAAGAAATGTGTAGATCAAATGATCAGGAGATGTGTGGCAGAAGATGAAGTACAAAAGGTTTTATTCATTGTCACACAGCTCCAAGTGGGGGACACTTTAGAGGTACACGTATTGTGGTAAATGTATTGCAAGCCAGATTCTTTTGGCCAACACTATTCAAAGATGCGTGTGCTTATGTAAGGAGTTGTGATCGATGCCAAAGGTTGGAAACATTACCAATAGAAATGAGATGCCCCAAACAAACATCATTGAGGTAGAATTATTCGATGTTTGGGGTATTGAATTCCTTGGTCCTTTCCATCCATGTTTTGGTCACAAGTACATATTGGTAGTAGTAGATTACGTGTCTAAGTGGGTTGAGGCCGAGGCATATCAGACGAATGATGCTAAGGTTGTGATGAAGTTTTTACAAAAGCATGTCAAGGTTTGGAACCCCAAGAGCTATCATCAGTGATGAATAGCCCCATTTTGTGAACAAATGGTTGAAATGGTTACTCGACAAACATGGAGTGAAGCACAAGGCTGCCATAGCCTACCATCCACAGAAGAATGGGCAAGCTGAACTGGCAAAAAAAGAGATCAAAGCATACTCGAGGAGGTAGTTTGCCTAAACTGACAAGATTGGTCCAAAAGACTAGATGATGCTTTATAGGCCTATAGGACACATACAAGACACCTTTAGGGATGTCACCCTATAGGTTGGTCTTTGGGAAAGCTTGTCATCTGCCCTTGTAGTTAGAGCACAAAGCTTACTGGGCTCTCCAACAACTCAACTTGCATCTTAAGCTTGCTAAAGAGAAATGGGTGCTCCAACTCAATAAGTTAGAAGAATTTTGAATGTTTTCATACGAGAATGCCAAATTACTCAAGGAATACTTAAAAGATGGCATGACAAGTACATTCAAGTTTGAGAATTTGAAGCAGGTCAGCAAATCTTGTTGTTCAATT
The DNA here is from genome assembly GCA_025503065.1 of Gossypium bickii. Lineage (NCBI taxonomy): Eukaryota > Viridiplantae > Streptophyta > Magnoliopsida > Malvales > Malvaceae > Gossypium > Gossypium bickii. The sequence goes on along the minus strand of CP106710.1, from coordinate 62,901,508 downwards.
CCAGTTTAAGGTTCTTTGCAGGTAAGTTAAAATCACGTTGATCCGGTCCATTTATGATTCACCAAGTTTATCCATACGGAGTAGTCAAACTTCAAAGTAAGGGAGGTAATTTTCGAGTCAATGCTCAGCGCTTAAAACATTACTGCGGGATAAAATTATATGGGATCAAATCTCGTTTATTTTATCAGATATTTAATTTTTTCTCATTTTCCTTTTTAAATAAATTATTTAGGGTATATTTTCGGGATTAGTATGTTTGAATAAATTTTGTCTAGGAGATTGGAATTTAAGCGGGACCACTTGTGACCCCTTCAATTTTTCCTGGGAATTGATTTTAACATCTTTTGAGAAATTATTCCTTAAATATCAAAATAAATTTTTACTTTTTCAAATAAAAAAGGGTCAATTTTGATCCAAGTTTTAATTGCAACTCAAATTCAAATTTTCTTTAAGTCTAGGTACTTAATTGAACTATTTTCAAATTTTGGTTGTTTTTTTTGTAACTATTAAAAATTAGATGCTTTTTTGTAAATATTGTCAAAGGCATCTAGAGTAAATATTTTAAATTTAATTTAATAAATAAGATCATAATAGCTAGTATATAATTATATTTATTATAATATATATTAATTATTATCGACTTTGCATAGAATTAGGATTTGTTTAAAATTGATCAAATTTATAGTTTTCATTTCAATAAATTAATAGACAATAATAAAATATATTATTTATTAATTGTTATTAACTTTGTGTAGAATTAGAACTTAGAATATTTTAATTATTAATTTGTTCCAAGAATTCTAATTGAACTCCTACCCTCTTCACTATAAATTCCAATCATCTTCTACACTTTCTCACATCACCTAAACCAATCTCTATCCTTCCTTCCAACATCCACTTTCGGCACCCTTAGCAACCTTGTCGCCTAGTAGGCACCCTCCCATACACCTCGCGACCTGCCCCATCGCGCATCACTAGCCAACTTCAAAGCTGCTCACACCCATGCTTTCTCCAGCCGACTATCGCGTGCTACTACTACCTTGCACGTCCTGCTCCGCGCGCATCGTTGCCACTCCCAGCTCCAGCTCGCGCGCGCCAACAGCCTTGCAACTTCTACACCAGTTCGCGTGCCCAGTAGCTCGCCAGGCCTTGCTTGACACACCTTCCTATTGCCCAGCGTCTGCGCGGCACACACATGCCCCTGTACCACGCAAGGCTCCGCACATTGCTGCTACCTTTACCGCACCAAGCTGCACACTGCTACTCCCATGCATGCCACTGCTACCATTGTCTCAAACCGTACACCCTTGTCACTTTTGTACCATAATTCCATCTTATTTCGCCACCAATCGAACACCCTTCCAACCATCCCTCAATTAAATTATTTTGCTTCTAATTTTATTTATTGAGTTCTTAATTTCTATATAAAGGTGGTAAGACAAATTTTTCTCCTAAATTTCAATTTTATTTAATGTTTCAATTTATTAAATTATTAATATTTTATACTAATGAGAAAATATTTGTTTCTATCTTATGTTCAAGTTAATCATGCCTCATAAAAGAACTCGTGCCTCATCCAAATTGATGAATCCCAAAACAAAATTCAGTGTAAAGAAGCCAAAGCAAGATACGAAAGTGTCTTCAAGAATCAAAAAATGCACCTTGAAAAAGGCTTTACACTGAAAGAAAGCAACTATATTGATTTCATGGCACGCATTTGAAAAATTGCTAAAGCTCTCAATTGGGAGTTGTTTTGTGAGAAAAGATCCAGTGCAGATGAGGAATTAGTTCGTGAATTTTATGAAAATTTAATCTCAAATGAAATGACAAAAGTTTCTATTCGAGGAATCAAGGTACCAATAACCTCAAACGCTATTGATGAATTCTTTGAATTACTTGATTTCGAAGATGATGAATATCCTTCCTTGATGAAAAATATTGAGACTAAAAATCTGCAAGAAATTCTTGAGGAACTTACAATTCTAGGTTCTAAATGGATTGTGTCAAAGCATGGAATTCACACTTGTCACAGAGAATATTTGACACCTCTAGCGAAGGTATGGTGCTATTTCATTCGATTCAGCCTTATGCCTATTTCACGTGGGACTACAATTTCATTAGAGTGAATGGTCTTATTACTCAATTTTAACTCGAAAGACCATTGATGTGGGGAAAATCATTCTGAGAGAAATGCAGAATTGTGCCGCTAGATGTTCTAGCCCAGCGTACTTTCCCTTTACGATAACAATTTTATTCTTGAAATATAAAATTCTTGCAAATGTAAAGAAGACAGGTTATAGCCAGGGCACAATCATAGATTGGGACCTCTACCGAATAGCTGGGGACTCTGTTCTCTAGCATCGAGTTGAAGAGAGCGAGGATCCCGAAGAAGAAGAAGAAAAAGATCCCACAAAGAACGAGCCAATGCAGTTAGCTGAAATCCCTGATAAGGTAGAACCGATGGAACCAATAACTGAACCTGACATGACAATCTCAATGTTCAGAACTCAATCGCCTCGCCTAGATCTTCGAGATGAGCTGTCAAAGTTGAAAGAAATAATGCAACATATGCAGTGGCAGCAACAAGCTTACTGGAGATATTCAAAAATACGGGATGACTCAATGAGAAGCGCTTTTACGAAAATAGACAATGACCCATTTATTTTTGTACTTGAGTTTCCAGATTTCATATTTGAACCACGGAGTCCACTATCGAAGAGGAAGTGAAGCGATTCATGCAAAAACAAAGATGATGGAGCAAAAGATGAGTCAGATTCTGAGGGATCTGCAAATAAATAAAAAAAGGAGGGATCTTAACTTTATTTTATTTTAGTTTTTAGGTTATTTAATGTTTTAAGATTAGGTTCTATTAGGATTTTTTTATCGCATAATAAAGCAAGAGGTGAAAATCATAAATAAAAATGAACAAGTTGCAAAGTACAAAGTGTAGCAATAGATATATACATGTCTAGGATTGGATATAGAGAGAGCTTGATACTTAAGCAGTCAAATTGACTCACCTCCTCTTTCTAGAATCCTACCTTGTGTATAGTATTTATTCACTTTTAACAATAAGGACATTGTTCATCTTAAGTAGGGGACTGGAAAATTGAAATTATTTCCTCTCAAAATAAAATTTTCTTTTAATTATGATTAGGTTATATCTTGTTCAAAAATTTGAAATTTTGTTAAGTATGCTAAACTTCAGTATGAATAAAATTCTATTATTTCAATAATTGTTATGTTGGTTGAATTATAACAGAAATGTATTCTTAATTAAGCATGCTAATCATACCATAAAATTTTTAGTTCTTTAAGAAAGTTAGGCATGCATTAAAGTTTAAGTCTCTAGAATTGACTTAGTAGTTTCTTGTGGCGAAATCCTAGGAATGTTAAAAATGATTTAGGCAACTTTTGTTTGGACCGTTTGAGCCTTTCAAGCCAACCTTGATGAATTTTTATCCCTTGAAACCCAACTTTGAGAATATATGGCCAAATTTTATTTGAACCTTTGCAATATTTAGCCATCACTTCTCTCTTAATAATCTTTAAATTGTCCCAAACACTAGACTCAGTACTATTCAGAATATTCTTTGAAAATATGTTTGGGGAGTTGAAAAGAAGTACCAAATGCTCAAAAAAATTATAGTACATATAGCAAAATGCTCGTGAAAAAAGAGAGAGAATAGCATACGTACTTGAAAGAAAATAGATGTACAAAAGAGCATGTGAGAGCAAAATAAGTTGGTGTATTGAAGGTAAATATTTCAAAGGTCCGATTGAGGCTAAGTTTAGGGTTTTAAGCCTAAATTTATCTATCTTTTACCTACCCATAGCCTAGCCACAATACAACCTAGTTAAAAGACCTATTGGTTCAAGTTTCTATGCTACCTACATTAGTGGAGAGAAATTGCTATGCTCAACATGTGAAGGCATAAATTAAACTTGATGATTGCAGCTTAATCTTAGATAGGGGAATAATATCATATTGGTAGGGATTTAACATGTCTTTATTGAGAAAGCATTTAGTATATTTTTCATAACATAATAATAATTGAGATTAATTTGAATGATATGTATACTTATGTAGTATAAATATCAAATTTCTTATTCTTGAGCATAAGTATACTAAAGTCATAATTTTGGGAATAATGTTTTTCTGAAGGAATTTTTCAAAGTTGTTTCCAAGAAATTAAGTTGTGTATTACTCGGGACGAGCAATGAATTAAGTTTGGGGGTGTGGAAACACGAAAATATACACAATTTTTCATGCCCATTTTCACTCAAATTCATGTAAATTCGTAGTAATTCTTGTCAAAAAATATATAATAAAAACCAAGAAGCGATTTTTGAAGCATCGAGGAAAATTAATTTTTCAGCCGAAGAAGGTCCAAATTATGAATATTAATTCATAATATAATTAATTTTAATTTTAGTCCAAATTATTTTGGGTTAAATAAATTATTATTAATTAATTATGAAAAAAGGCCCAATTAACCTGAACCTAAAAAACTGATTCGACCTAGCACTGGGCAGCCAAAAATCATCCCACATGCTGACCCAATCAGATTGTTTGGCTGATTATTTGGCCTACAAAATGTCCCTTGAAGACTCCTTGAATTTTGATTCAAACCCCTCCACTATTCATGCCTTTTTAGATTTGCCCCTGCCTTAAAATAGAAAAAGTTTGAAACCTTCAAACTTGCAACGTGTGTGGACGGCCATTGGGGGACTCTATAGCTGCTGATTTTTTCTATTTTTAGCAGCCTACTCAACCTATATACCCCCCCTTGGCTTCTCATTTGAAACACATCTCAAACCTCTCATCCTTTCATTTTTCTCTCACTTTCTCTCTTCAATCCCTTTCTATTGTTCTTCATTTTCTTCCCCAGTCCCTTGCCGATTTCACTTCCTGAAAAAGAGTCCTTCAATCGCCATTTGGATCAGCATTCAAGTATTTGTGAAAGTCTTGGTTCAACAAGAACAAGCGGAGAATGAGGAGCAGAGCAACTTAGTCAAGCCTCGGAGAAACACCAAATTTGATTCTTGTTCCTTATCCTTTTAATTTTACTGTTGTTATTCTGAGCATGTCTATGAATAATTGTGATATTGATATGTTTAATTTAATTAATATGGCTTAAATTTAATTCATGTTAGGTTGATTGCATTTTGTCCACTTAATTTATTAAAATTGTGCTTGTGTTGTTATAGGCCTTGGTAAGATGTTTGATTAAGTAAAATCATGACTAAGTTATTCTTGCATTACAATTGTTAGGTAATTAATGAATTAATTAGTTAAACCGATTGAAATTGTAATTAATTGACACGATATTTAATTAGTGCATGTTTAATCATCTAAGGTAGCTGAGGGTTAAATTAGCAACAGTATCCAACGATACATTAGCCTTGCATAACTTGCAACATTATTGTGATTAAACTGTTTCAAGGTAGGAATACATTGTTACCTCACGTAATCTTTTATGTGCTTATGAGATTGAATTAATTGTTTGAATTGGCATAGAGATATTTACAAGAGATTACTTTTAATTTCATAAGTATGTATGTGCATTAACACATTTACTTATTAAAATTTGTTTAATCCGTTGAATTGACATAGAGATATAGTCAAGAGATAAATGGATTTTGGTAGGTGAGTATGTTCATAAGTTAGCAAATTACCCAGTTTTCGTGAATTTATTCATAACAACATGAACATGAGTTTAGTAATTCTATGTTAAGAAATGTAATTAATCTAACACAATTATGTTATCTTGATTAAAATCATCTTTTGAAATCGTGCATTGGAACTTTTATTTTCTATTTATTTATTCTACTTAGTTAAAACTCTTAGTTTTTAATCACCGCCTCAAATCAAAATATTTTTCTTCACTAAAGTGTTTTTAGTTGCACTCATAAATAATTCTTTTCACAATCCTCGTAGGTGCGATAACTCGACATTTACTTGTAACTTTATTACTTTTGCAATTGTGTACACTTGCACATTTTCGTCGTTTCAATGACTCAATAAGTGTGGGGTGATTAGTCATCGTTTTCATATCGTGTCAAAGAGATCAAGGGTTGGACCGCTAGGCTATTTCCATCTAGGTAGATTAGCTTGGACACTTTTGATTTATGCTATTATATATTGGTGGAAGCACACTTTGATTTGGTCAAGTGACACGTTTTGCATTTATTTTCATAGCCCAATTAAAGAAGATTTTATTGGTGACATAACTTAATAGAAGGTTCAATCAGTTTAAATGAGAGAGAATATTATGGGATCTATGTGTCTTCTTATTGCAATTTGGATATATTGTGCTTACCAAATCTGCTAGCATCATGGACCATGAAGAAGCTAGAAGAAAGAATGTTGGTGAAAAAGTATTTGGTTTCTTCTATTGAGGTAAATTTCTTAGATTTTTCATTTTCTTTATTCTTTTTTTTTTTTTTGAAGTTTCTCTTCATCTAGAACTTGAAAGTTTTCCTTAACCTCTATTGCTACAATTTCAATTCATATTTAAGGGATTACGAGGTTTTAGTTCATTTTCCATTTTTATCAGATAGTTTGAGATTTTTTTTGAAGTTGGAAGTTTCTACTCATTAAAACTTTTGTACTCTAGCTTTTCACAGTTTTATAACTTTGCTTTTTATCCTTTTTTTTCTTTCTCCTATGATTTGGTTGATGATTATTATATTTCAAGGCTTCTATAATCAAGTAATGGTATACTAGAGAACTATTGAGAATCAAAATCTATTATTTAGGTCATGGATTATCACAATAAGAGCCTTTCCTTTGAGCATGGCAACGGTTGAGTGCAGTTTGTCATCCCAAGCTACTAATACTCTATTTGTCCTGTAAAGTTGCTTGATATCTTATCGTATTGATTTTTAATCGATTTTCTTTACTTTGATAGGAATTGCGTAAATTTGTTCGAAGAGTGCAAATGACTTAAGAACAAAACCAAATGGGAGTGACAAAGATAAGGAAAAAAATAGAAGCAACAGTAAGGAATGCCAAAATGTCCCTCACCCGTTTTCTTCGTACCCTCACTAAGCAATTGACTACAAAATAGAGTTTTGATTAATACGATCTGTAATATCATTATATTGCATATGAGTAAAGTCTTAGAAATTGCAAAATCCCAGAGGCCATCAGGCATGTTTTACTGACCAACCAATATGGTGAACAGAACATTTTCTAAACCACTATTTGTTGTACAGATGAATATTTCCTTAATTTGTTGTAGAGCCTTCTATTTTTAAACCACTTTTTTGTATTTATTCATAAAATTTTACATGTAAATATCAGGTGGGAGGAAATAGAATTAAAATCTCAACCAAACACAACAACTCATCTCAAAATCAGGAAGAGTAGGCATAGTAGCAATATTTCTAGTTTGGTCCACAATCATTGAAATTTGTTTTCAAAAACTCAATAACCATAATTATCTATATATATCGCCATTGAAGAATCTCACCATTTCTAAAAAAGAATAAGAGTGTTGATATTTGACCATCCCCAATTCCATCTTCTTCATGGCTCAAATTACATTTGTTGCTGTTGTTTGTGCTCTTCTTCTATCACATAGATATTTTCATTCCAAAAACATTGGATGATGTTTCAATAGTTTTTTTAGTTAAATATATTTGGTTTCACTAATTATTTTACTTGTTTTCACTACACTGTGAATAGGAGTGCAAAGAACAAGCTTTACCATAGTAAACAAATATAGTTACGTAGGATGGCCTAGAATTCTCTTAAACGATGGTGATTCCACAATTTCCACCACAGGTTTCACTCTTTGAAGAGGTGAATTAAAAACCATTAATGCCCTGACATCATGGGGAGGTCGTTTTTGGGGAAGGACCCACTACTCCTAAGATTCTATAGGTAAATTCTCATGTTTGATGGGCGATTGTGGTTCTAGGAAGCTAAAATGTTTAGGGAACAGCACGACTATGATGACACGCGAGTTAGGAAATCCTGTAATATTCTTACAATAAACGATGAAGTAACTACACAACATCTCATCATTTTCATTTCATTCGCAAAGACTGACTGGCCTAAAGGTTGGTTCACGACATATTTTAATGAGAGAAGAGAAAGAATGTCAGGAGAAAGGGAAAAAACTAATTTCAAGTGTCAAAAGAGGAAGATGAAGAAGAGTTCAAAGAGAACCAGCTTCTTCATGTATTGGGAAAATTTTAAAGGGGTTTGACCAAGGAAGAAAGAAAGAAAGAAGATGAAGAAGTGTAGAAGTAGGCCCATAAAAAAATAATAAGAAAAAGGGATAAAAAGGAGGAAAAATAAAAAAGAATAGAAAAATTAAAGATACATAAGTGGATGCCATGTGGCGGCATGTGATTGGTCAGTGCTACCACATTAGTAAAAAATTAACATCGTTAGTCTTTAGTACAAATATAGTGGATGGAAAAATAGTTCGGCTACCAATCTGGGACAAAAAAAAAACCATAATTACCAATTTAGGAGAAATGGTCAAGTTCGGATACTAATTTTATATTTAACTCTTCTATAATCTATAGTTTTCATAACCTAAAGTTTCACAGTCTATAGTTTCACTGTCTAGAATTTCAGTATGTAATAAATACTTATCTTGGGCCAGGTTCGGAGTCACAGATTTTTAACAACCTCACACTTTTGTATCAAAATAAGATTTTAATTGTGGCATGGATTTTTACCAAAATACCTCTTTATCAGATATGCATGCAAATTTTGAAAAAAAACCACAGTCTGAGTTTTGAACCGAGCTCTAATACCATTAAATGTAACCCCCTAAATCTGACCTAAATGTTATGACTGAATCTCAAAGATCACGTTGGCCATGGTATTGGTTCAGAAAATCATTTACCTATTTCTCTCGTCTAAGGTCGTTAAAATCGTCATTTTGATTTTTTTTTTTTTGAGAAAAACCAAATAGTACCTACAAGTCTTCTTTTGGAAAGAATTTGTCAAAATTGGTTATCTTCAAAAAACTCTAGTTTCGAAGGTTTACAGAAAACATCATGTTTCAAAACTATCATAGCGGAAAATATCTTAGCTAACTCTCACTTTTTTATTTGAAATCATAGTTTTGACATGTCCTGTCAAATACCATTTTAATGAGCAAATAACGTTTGATTTCAAAACGAAGTTTTATGTTTGAAAATATCAACATTGAGTTGAGTAGTCGATTATGTTGTAAAATCTAGGTTTTCTTCCCAAGTTTATAAATCAATTTAGGAGATAGTTTTTTAACAAATTCAGTCATGCATAATCATCCAAAACCTAAATGCCAAATAAAGCATCCCAAACCACAGTCCATAAATAACAAAATCAATCCCAAAATAACAAGTATTAAAGTGTGATGATTTATTTGAAAAAGATATCCAACTGCACCTCCGTAAGCTGAGCCCATGTCCTAACCTCGATTACTACCTGAAAAATTAGAATCTCATAGGGATGAGCTTTTAAAGCCTAGTGTGGATCAATCTGCATAGCAATAGAAAATAAGAAAGAAACTCATTCAGTACAACACATCACATATTCAAAAATATACAGACATAAAATCACATTTATCAGTATGCATAGTGATGATGTTGATGCAATGCTTATTCAGAAACAATGCAGATTTTCAGAAAACATTTCCTACCCATCTCCGCTACACACCATAATGAGTTCCTCAGAACTCGTTTATCCAATAACATGGACAAGCCACCATATAATAAAGTCAAGCTACAAGATACAGAATATTGTGGTCAAGCTACCAGATACAGAATATTGAAGGTATACCGCCAATTAAGTCATCTTGGATTGTCTGGCAATGATGATGGCTTACTAATATCAATATGTAGTTCAACTGATAGAACTTCCTCCGTACATTCATATCCCAACCCCATGCATGTGATATGGCATACAAAACAAAATTTTCAGTAGCCATGCTTTACGTGCGAATGAAAATCAATATAGTCACATGCTTAACATGTAAACCACAAACAGTGTAATGGCGTGTTTAACATGTAAATCGGAATTAGAATAATGGTTTGCTTAACATGTGAAATAGAATCAGAATAATGGCATGCTTAATATGTGTGTAACACCCCAAACCCGGCCCATGCGTTAAGGCCAGATCTGACATGTCACACGAGAAAAATACTACTAAGTCCTTTCTCATTTGTGCATAAATAAAATTGGATTTAAAATCAATTAAAACATCTCCCATTTAAAATTTTTTGATAAAATATTATTGAATAAAAGGTTGATTGATAAATCAATAAATTTGAGATATACGTGACTTTCAAAACATCGTTAATAGTTTGAGAAGAATTTGAAAATAATTTTTCGAAAAGTGTTGATGAAAATTCTAAGAGAAATTTCCGAGTTAAAAATATATTTATAAAAGTTTATTATTGAACCCTTTTTGTATATCTATTTTAAGAAAATGTTTATTTAAGTTTTTTGAAAAAAATCTCAATTTGAAATACTTAGAGCAATTTATAAATTCGTCAAACATAAAACAAAACAAAAATTAATCCAGAGGCCTTATTACAAACCTTAACTCAAAATAGCAAAGTAATTAAAAGTACTAAAAGAAATCCAAATTTCAAATTAAACCATTTTTGTAGTATGGCCTCCACCGAGTCATCCATGGCCCAACTTTCCATCACTGATCATTACCTAAAAAGGGGAAGGAAAAACGGGGTGAGTTACTAGAACTCAGTACATAACCCCCTTACCGTTGTCCACTGGGCCAAAATCCCATTAAGTAATAATTTGGGCCTAAGACCATTTACATTAACAATAATGTATCAAATATAACATGTGTATGAAATGCAATTCCCAAACAAAACCTAGTAATCCATCCGCTACACACCACCCGTACCAACCAACACACCTGTGGGGATCAAGTCAACCCACCCCGCCAACACACCAATCGCAGGCATTAAGCCATTTATAACAAATTATTTGTGGATAAGCCACCAGAATAATAGAATTTACGTGGCATTGCCACTATACAGATCTGTGGCAGAACTGTAACACCCCAAACCCGGTCAATACGCCACGACCGAATCTGGCATGCCACGAAGGAAAACATTTTGAAGAAAATCGAGTTATCGATTAAATTTTAGCGAAAAACTCTTTGTAGTTCTATGTTTGTAGAAATCAGGCGTATAATAAGTTTTAAACTGATAATTTTCTTTGAAATTCCGTAAATAAATCTTTAAAACATAGTTGTAAATCCATGGATTAGAAAACCTTTTATAATTTAAAAGAAACCAAAGCGAATAGTTTGAAAACTATTTCTAATTGAAATTTGGGAACTTGAGTTTTGGAAAATAGTATGAGTTATCGAAAACACTTAGGTTGTTAAATATTATCAAATGATTTATATTACCCGATGGTAACGTTTTGAAAACCATTTCGTTTTGTAGTTTAGAAAACTTTGCGCTCATATTATTTAATTAACCATGTAGTTTATTAAGCCATGTCTAAAACAAGTCCTAAGCATATAAATAATCCAAAAACATAATTTGAAAGGCCTTATTACAAATCCATAAAAAGATGGAAACCAAATTAAAATAAAGTACCCAAATGGAAGTTCATGTAAAACCAAATTTTATTGCATGGCCTCCTCGAGCTCATCCGGCTCCTCATCCGCGATCTCTCGAATCACCTGAAATGATAAGGGAGAAGGTGAGTCACTAAGACTCAGTGCATAATCCCTCTCCCGGATAATGCAAAAATTCTCATACAATTTAAAATCAAGCAACATATATATTATGCAGCCAACCTAGCCATCCATAACACCTTTACTACCCCGTGTGGTACCAAACCACTGGTGGTGCCAAACCACTGGTGACCCAAAGTCACGATATCCAAAAATGTGATACCAAATCATTGGTGAGTCAAAGTCACGAATAATCCATCTGTGGGGCCAACCCACGTGTGATACCAAATCACTGGCGACGATCCCATATCTCAAAAGTGGGGCCAACCCACGGTGGTGTTAATCCACAGGGACAAGTTGCTATGAGGTGCCAAACCTCTGGTGTCCCAAAGACACAAATGTGATACCAAATCACTGGTGACCAAAGTCACGAATAATCAAGTTGTGGGGCCAACCCACGTGTGATACCAAATCACTGGCGGCGATCCCATATCTCAAAAGTGGGGCCAACCCACAGTGGTGTTAATCCACAGGGACGAGTTGCTATGAGGTGCCAAACCTCTGGTGTCCCAAAGACACAAATGTGATACCAAATCACTGGAGGTGCCAAACCTCTGGTGTCCAAAGACACGGATATCAAATTCTTCCCCCTCCACTCATGTTCCCAAACCAACGTATTAATAGTATAAAACATGCCATCATACTTTCATATGATCATATAACATATTTAAATCGTAGATCATGATATCAATCAATCATATATTAACATCATATCGAAACGGGCTTACCCGAATCCTTGCACATACCCTTCAAGGTATTAAATCAAGATCTCATAGTATTTCACTTTAATAAAACGATTAGTATATATAAATACATATCACCAAATTATAAAGTGTGTAAGATACACACCTGTCACTAACGCAAGTACTAAAATCCGAAGACCCGATCTACCGCACTAGATCACCTTGTCCTATATTCAGCCAAACCACAAAACTATAAACAAGACCATTCGGCCATACCAACAAATCCCGAAAGGTTATCGTACGAAATACCAAATCTTACCTATTGGCTTACCCAAAACGATTGTCAGAGAATTGAGGCCTAAGTCGATTGCTTCCAAAATCCCAAAGAGTCTAGAAGAAAAATCAATTCCTATGAATAGTTAGAACCTTGCAACAATTGTCTAAAAATTCGGCCTTTGCCCTCAAGCAAAACGTCATAGAAAAGAGAAAAGGAACAAAGGAAATACGGTCAAGAATACTTACCCCCTTCCAAAACCGATTGAAGAAAACCAAATGAAGACCTACCCTTGTTGATATTCGGCCAAGACAAATCAAGAAGGAAATGGGAAGTTTCGGCTATGGTTTTGAAAGAAGAAAGTAAATGATATGTGGATAAAAGAAATGAAGTATGTGAGTGGCAAAGAAAATCAAAATGAGAGAAAGAGAATTCGGCTTTAGCAACAATGGAAGGAAAACCAAGTGAAATGGGGAAGAAAAAGGTTCAGCCAAAAAGAAAGTAAAAGAAGAATTGTAAGTTTTAACAAATATGAAAAGAAAAGAAAGAAAGATGAGAACCAAAAGAGGTTCTTTTTTGGCTACAAAGAATTAAAAGATGAGAGGAGGCTCCAAATGAGTTTTGGCCAAATGCCTAAGAGGAGAAACAACAAACACCTAAGGACATTCGGTTTTTGTTCACTTTGGTGCACTATGGAGAATTCGGCATACACAAGAAGGTTTCGAAATGACACAAAACAAAGATTGAAAGCTTACCAAACTAGCTGAAAATGACCACCTAACCAAAAGAAAATTTTGGCACCAACTAGCAACCAACAATACAAAATTCGCCACTCCCCCTCAGCTCCAAAACCGTCCAAATTCATGGACTTCAAAGTCAAACCTATCCACACAAAACTTAAACCTATCCACACAAAACTTTCCATAACAAAATACCTTAAATCAAGCCTTATGTTCTCACATCAACCTTTAATCAATTGATTTCTTTCCCAAACATCAAGCTTACCTAAACTATCATTCAACATCCCATATTTTTCCTCCTTATTTCCTCCTAATCACATTCAAAATTAAGCCAACCCCCCTAGCCCACTATACCGTCTACATTCATGGTCAAAAGGCCATAGAAAAATTTCCAAAACATCACTCCATACTTCAAGCCTTATGTCCCCTTATCCTACCATAACTCCTTAATTCCATACCTTAACTAATAATTTGCCTTATTCCTTAGTCTACTATCCATAAAAGACAATAGTCCAACCTTACCATATGTAAAACTTGACCGAAATTTAATGTTAGGATACATAAAAATAAAGTCTTCCAAATGCAATCCATGCTACTCGAACCACTTCCCTCAAGCAACCCTTCAAGCGCCATAACCATCTTGCCACTAACTCCTCTTGTGCTAAAATTTAACTCTTAAATTAACTTAAGTGTCAAGATCACCTAATCCACTTCACTAAATTCTCCATACTAAAAATTATTCTAAATCCAAATAATTCCAAGCCTTCACAAGACTATACTCGGCACACAATAAAATCATATCCGAGCTATCACAAGCAACAAGATGATACTCAAATTTTTCCTAAAGCCCAATTAAACCCGAGAATTCATAGAAACCTCATAACCTTCCAAATCCACTTAACTAATAAATCCAATTTGCAAAAACACCATTCTCATATTCTTGAAGATTTTAAACTCTCCTAAACCCAAAGCCCAATCGGCCCAATCCTACTAGGCCCAATTTCGGGATGTTACAAGAACCACCAGAACTTCTCTTCATTATTATCCCATCCCATGCAAATCATGTATATAATGCATAACAAATCATAATATAACAACAATAATTTATTCGGATGTTTATTACAAAAATTATGGCCCATTAATAACAATTTATCAAGTTGGCCCATTAAGCAAAATATCATATTGGCCCATATAGCAAATTATCAGATTGGCCCATATAGCAAATTATCAGATCGGCCCATACAGCAATTTATAACGATTTGGCCCATATAGCAAATTATCAAATCGGCCCATATAGCAAATTATCAATCGGCCATATAGCAAATTATAACTATTTGGCCCATATAGCAAATTATCAATCGGCCCATATAGCAAATTATCAATCGGCCCATATAGCAATTTATAACGATTTGGCCCATTAGGGGCATTTTCGTAATCTTTCACGGTGTTAATACCGATTTTGTCAATTTTATCAAAATAGTGAGATCTAAGCCAATTTTCCCGATTTCACCATGATATGATTTTAGTCAAGCGATTTACTACCAATATGATATTAATCTTTAACCCACGAAAAATGGTGGAGATTACACACCTGATTACGGTAAGCACTATGCTTTCTTGATCGTCCACACCTAAAATATTATAACGCTCGATTAGTCAACGTACGCGATTTAATAAATATACTTTAAAACAAATGATCTAAAATTTTACCCTCGGGATCGTGAACAACTACGATTTGTCGGTTTTCCCCGGTTGACGGTCCACAACCTGGTGGAAAATCCCAAATCGCTGATGCCTCAAAATTGTGAACGACCTCGAATAGTCGATTCTCACCGGATGAGGGTCCACAACTTGGTGGAAAGTCCCGAATCGTCGATACTGCCCTTCACTTGAATTTAGGAGTAGGGATTGCTAATCTGCTCCTTATCAGATCTCCGCTTGACTTTCCATTCGAATCGGTACCACAAGCCTCCATTCGGTTAGATCTTATATAGATCTTTTTACAATAAAATATGGACTATCAAAATGTTAAAGATCGGCTTATCACTAATTTTCGAGTGATCAACGATTGGGTAGATCGATCGATTTATTCCCTATAAATAATATTGGTTAATCATCACCATCTTAACAAAATAAGAACGATTTACAAAATCCTTGAAGAACTCCTTACCTTAATGATTTTTAGGATCGATTCCTAGAGATTATACAATGTCTTCGAAAGAATCCAAGTTTCGGCCTTCCACTATATCACTACGAAGAAGAAAATGATCTCGAATGGGAGAAAGTAAGGTTATGGTCTCGGTCAAAATGACCATCCCAAACCAAAGTATAAATTCGGTCATTAAGAGAAAGAAAATAAAATATTGAGAAGAATACTTACTGATTGATCAAGAAATGGATGTTAATATGGATGAGAAGAAGAAATAGAGAAAAGATGAAAGTTCGGTTATGGAGGAAATTGTATGTTGATATTCGGCTATGGTTTCGTGAAAAAGAAATGCAATAAGAAGAAAGATGTTTGACTAGTTTGGTTTTCAAGAAAGATGAAAGAACAAATTTTGGTCTTAATGGTTGGTGTACATTCGGCAACAAGAAGAAAGAAAAGAAGAGAATATGCACACTCAAAGTTGAAGACTCGACAAGAAGGAAATTTGGAGAGAAGAGAAAAATGTCACAAAGTTGCATAAAGGAAATCTTGGCCAAAATAATACCAAAACTTTTACCAATTGCCAAAGACAAAATTCGGCTAAGAGAATGGTATTTTGGAGAAAATGACACACTTGGTGCTAAAGGAATTTGACTAAAACAAGCACTAAAACTTTATCAAAACACCAAGCAAAAATTCGACTATCCCTCCTAACACACAAAACTGTCCACATACAAGACCATAATGGTCAAAATTAGCCACCCACACTTTCCATAACATTTCCTTGGAAAAAGGCCACTTGTTCCCCTTACTTTCCCCCCCTTTTTTTTGATTTCTTTCCTCACCTTCATTCTTTCCTATTCTCCTTAGCCATCTTGCCAAAAATAAAATGTCCACCTTGCCATATTTACATGCTTGGCTGACACTTAAGGAAAGAGTGTAAAAATAATAGTCAAAATTTGCACACAATGGGATTTTAACCTCTTCCCTCAAGGTACTTCATGTGGCATCATATCCTCTTTACAAATAGCTCATTTATGCTAGCTATTTACTCATTTATTTCCATATGCTTTAAGGTCTCTTACTCTATCTCCTTAAAGTGCTAAATGCCAAAATTTTTACTAGCTCCAATTAAACCCCGAGCCTTCTAAGGATCCCCTAAACATACAAAATTAATAAAAACTAGCTTAACACCAGTAATAATGCAACATATAACATTCCAATGTTTTTTTAGGATGTTACAATTCTACCCCCTTAAAGAAAATTTCGTCCTTGAAATTTACCTGATTAAAAGAGATGGGGATATTGCTGCCGAATCGTGTCCTGAGGCTCCCACGTAACTTCCTCTGCTCCATGATTATGCCATAGAACTTTGACTATCATCCTTCTCAGTACCTTAACGTCCCGATTTTGCACTGGTTCCTCCTCGAACGACAAGTCAGGTCTTATCTCAACTTCTTCTACCGATACTATATGAGACGGATCTGATCGATAACACCTTAACATTGAGACATGAAATACACTATGTATCTGACTCAATTCTGGAGGTAACTCAAGCTGATAAGCCACTGGCCCAACACGCTTCAAAACACGGTACGGTCCGATGAACCTAGGGCTCAGCTTACCCTTCCGTCCAAATCTGAAGATTTTCTTCCAGGATGAGACCTTTAGAAAGACTTGATCTCCCACCGTAAACTCAGTATCCTTACGCTTCAGATCCGCATAAGAGTTTTGTCTATCCGAAGCTTCCTTTAACCGTGCCCGAATTACCTTCACTTTTTCCTCCGTCTCTGATATCAGTTCAGGACCCAATAACTATCGCTCCCCCAATTTAGTCCAACAAGTAGGAGTACGACACCTACGACCATACAATGCCTTGTAGGGTGCCATCTGGATGCTGGATTGATAGCTATTGTTATATGCAAACTCTTTCAATGGTAGGAAATCTTCCCAACTACCCCCTAAAGTCAATCACACAGCCCCTTAACATGTCTTCCAGAATCTGGATTACTCTCTCCGACTGACAATCCGTCTGAGGATGAAATGCCGTACCAAAATTCAACTTGGTTCCCAAAGCTTCATGTAAGGCTTTCCCAAACCGTGATGTAAACCTGGGGTCCTTGCCCGATATAATAGACACTAGTACCCCATGTAACCTCATGATCTCTGCTACGTACAACTTGGCCAACTTCTACAATGTGTAATCCGTACGAATAGGTAGGAAATGGGCAGTCTTCGTCAACCGATCCACTATTACCCAAACAGAATCTTTCTTAGTAGGCGTTAAGGGTAACCCACTAACAAAGTCCATCATTATTCGTTCCCATTTCCATAATGGAATCTTCACCGGTTGTAGCAATCCCGACGACAATTGATGTTCCGCCTTCACTTATTGACATGTTAAGCACTTACCCACGAAATCAGTAACCTCCCATTTCAACCCTGGCCACCAATACTGCTGACGGAGGTTTCGATACATTTTATTTCCCCCGGGGTGCATAGCATATGGGCTACTATGTGCCTCACGCAGAATCATTTGCCTCAATTTCAAATCTTTGGGCATACAAATTCTTCTGCGGAAACACAATACTCCATCACTATTCAATCCAAAATCCTCTATTACACCACCTTCCACTTGCTGAAGTAAGGAACCCAACTTTTCATCTAATAGTTGCGTTTCCTTAATCTGACCTACCCACGCAGGCTTCACCTGAGGTTCAGCTAACAGACTACCATCTTCATACAAGCTGAGATGAGCGAACATCGCTTTCAAATCCGATATCAACTTACGACTCAACGCGTCTACCACCACGTTAGCCTTTCCAGGATGATACTCAATTGAGAAGTCAAAATCCTTCAATAGTTCTATCCACCTCCGTTGTCTTACGTTCAACTCTTTTTGGGTAAGGAGGTACTTTAGACTCTTATGATCCGTATAGATGATCGACTTCTCACCGTACAGGTAGTGTCTCCAAATCTTCAAAGCAAACACCACTGCAGCCAACTCCAAATCATGAGTGGGATAATTCACCTCGTGCGGCCTTAATTGACGAGATGCATAAGCCACCACTTTTCCACCTTGCATCAACACACATCCCAAGCCCGTGTGTGACGCATCGCAGTAAACAATAAACTCCTTTCCAGCCTCAGGTTGAATCAATACTGGCGCTTCCGTCAGAATCTTCTTTAATTTCTCAAAGCTTTCTTACTGCTGATCTGACCACACAAATGGTACTCCCTTGCGCAACAGTTTAGTTAGGGGTGCAGCAATCAATGAAAACCACTCAACGAAACTCTAAATTTCGGCCACTGACTTCGATGGTTTCCAACCAAGTTTTAGTGCCATTGTCGGGAATGGCATTTATTTGATGTTTATTTTTGTTTATTATTATTTCATAATATTTAGTTGTTACTAACTTGTTTTCTTTTTGTCATTATTTTCACATTTTATTTTAGGTGTTGTATGACCCAAACCAATTCGGAGTTTATTGTCGATTTTGATCCAAAAATTGAAAGAAGTGTTTGGAGAAAACTTCGAGAACAAAGGAATATGGCTTTGCCAAGGAACAATGCAGTCATACCCCCGATGCAGAACCAAAATGCTAATGACCCACTGTTCCATCAAGATGCTAAAATACAAAACAGGCCTATACAAGATTTTGTAGTACCTATCTTAGATGACTTACAATCGAGAGTTGTTAGGCTAGCAATTCAAGCAAGGAATTATGAACTCAAGCCAGTAATGTTCCAAATGTTGAATTTTAATGGGCAATATGTTGGACTGCCACATGAAGATGCATGAGAACATCTAAAATCATTTTTATTGATTTGTGCTTCATTTAGTCAACAAGGCATTCCTGATGACACTTTGAAGATGCAGTTATTTTCTTATTCCTTACAGGGAAGAGCCTGTACTTGCTTCATTGGGTTACCTACTAGATCAATTAATTCTTGGAATGCACTAGCATCACAGTTTGTTTTGTGATTGAACCCAACAACAATGAATGCTCGTCTCTAAAATGATATCACAGCTTATCATCAGCTGGATGATAAAAATCTCCACACCACATAGGAACGTTATAAACCATTGCTTTTACGTGTCCCATACACGACATTCAACAGGAAACACAAATTGAGATTTTCTATAATGGGTTGAATTCACACTCGAGGAATCTTGTCGATGCATCAGCCAATGCTCCTTTGCTAGATTGTACTTATAATGATGCTATTGGAATTCTTGAGAGAATTGCTTAGCATAATTATCAATATCCTATCCCTAAAGCTACGCAAGCAAAAACTACTCTGGAGTTATTGAATTGGACGCAATATCTGCGCTCTTGCAAATATAATAAAAAAATGCAAGGGACTACTGACGTTGCACCTATACAAGTTGCTCAACAAGTTGATATTTCGACCTTTTGTTGTGAGATTTGCAGTGACAACCACAACTATGAAGATTGTCCACAACATGTAGAAAATTCCTTTTATGTCAGTAACATCCACAACAATTTATATGGCGCCTGTTATAATAATTTTGCACGCAATCAACAGTCTTGGGGACCTCAGAATGCTGGACAAAATGCTGCGCCATTTCAATATGGAAATATATCTACTCATGGTAGTTATAATCCAAGGCAAGGGAATTACAATCAACAATAGCAGAACTACAATCAGTACCCTCAGATGCTTCCATAACAAGTCCAGATGAATCCACACTAGAATCAGACGTCGCCACAACCCTCCTCAATGCCGAATAAACATGGTCTAGAACATTAGCGACAACAGTACATACATGCTTCTCATTCTATGAAACACCCCAAACCCGGCCCACAAGCTTTGACCAGATTTGGTATGTCCCTCAAGTAAACCGGTTCAAATCCTTTTGTTACTTTGCGAAAAACTTGTGCGATTTTCTAAATTTTGTTTTGGGTTGGGCTTATGTTGAAACGAATTCGATTTTATTTTGAAAACCCCTTTTTAATATTAAGTGATAAAACATTTAAGGTTTACTTTAAAGAAATTTTACTTGAACTTTAATAAATAAGGTTCATAAACATAATAAATAAATAAAATAAATGTAAAATGATTCAACTATGGCCTTATGGCCTTATTACATCAAATAATTTCCAAATAATTCAAGTACTTAAAAACTCATAGTCCATAAAAATAAAGACTTCATGTTGAGCATGGCACCACAAGTTCTGCCGTCCCGGTCCATCATTGTTCATCACCTGAAACATGGTCCCACAACGGGGTGAGTCAAACAGACTCAATGTGTACACGACACTAAGTCATAATAGAATCAGGCATACAAGAGTTACACATTCAAAATAATGAATACAAGTTATGATGCATTCCCAAACCCAAACCTAATTGTCCATCCGCTACACACCCCCGTACCTGCCAATCACACCGTAGGGACTACTAAGTCGACCCTCCTTCCGCTACACACCAAATTGCGGTCTTAAGTCACCGCATTCGTGGTCTTAGGTCACCACGTTCAAATTACTGTGGTCTTAGGTCACCACTTTCGATTCATCGTGGTCTTAGGTCACCACTTTTCAGATATCACGGTCTTAGGTCACCGTGTTCGTGGTCTTAAGTCACCACATTCACTTCCCCTTTCAAAATAAAACCCATATGCCCATAACATATTATGCAATTACAAGCCAAAGTTCAGTTTCTTGTCATATTCTCATGTTACAAATAACATTTTTCATATTCCTAGTAGAAGTAGGAAACGTACCTGAGTACTTAGTACCATAACATGATACCTTAGCCACTTTTATATTATTAATGTCACTTATTTTAATTAAACATGCCATAAAACGTATTATGAAGTAGTGTGGGGTACACACCTGATTCGCTTAGAAATTCCTTGAGATCCCGAAAAGCTTTATCTAATGCTTAGATCCTTAATCCCTACATTTGATTTATCACTTATTACCTTAATAAAAAGCCATTCGGCCAAAATTCCAAATCCTAGTAGGATTAGTATTCTTACCTTGTTTGCCGATTTGATTAATAATCAAATCCCGAAATCTGTAGTATTCCTTCCTTAAAATCGGCTAGCCATCAAATCATTTAACTATGTTAGTTTCTGGCTTTTGAATAAATAGGAAATAATGCTAAATATCAAAAAATATAAGCCTTGGCCGAATACTTACCTTGTGGATTCTAAAATCCCGAATTGGATCCTTGCTTCCTTAATGCTGTCTAAATATCTATACACATATGTTAGATTTTAGTCTAACCTGAAATCATACTTATGGCCTATGGCCGAATATCACTTTATTGTCTTACCCTGATGCCTTAAATCCCGAAAAATCCTTCTTACAGTCGACTTGAGATAGATCCCGAAAGAGTTCTTCATATTTCGGCCAAAATACAATATGAGAGATTAGTCTCCAAATTTTGACAGGCTTAAAAAGAAAAAGAATGGAAACCGAGTCTAGATCTTACCCTTACTTGGAGAAATTGGCAACACCTATGCTTGAAGCCTCTCCAAAATTCGGCTTTTGAATGGATTGGAAGGAAAGAAATATGAAGAAAAGAAAGATGAAGAGAGTGGCTTGCTTTACTAGAGTTTTTGTTCTTGGAAAAATAGCAGAGAAAAGAGAGAATTTGCTAGGGAAAAATTTCAGCAGAGAGAGGAGAATGGCTTAGGGAATTTCGGCAAAGAAGAGAATGAATGAAAATTAGCCTTATTTTCCTCCCTTAGCCGAATTTACTAGGCTAGAGTCCCCTACTTGGCCACCACTCTTCTTTATTTGATAGCTTTATCTCTTTAATTTAAAATAATAAGAAAATAATCCTTTATTATCCCTTGAAAATAATTTAATTAAAAATCCTTTATTTATCACCTTATTAATAAAATATTAAAGAGAATAAAACTCCTCCTTTCTAGAAGGCTTTTGCCGTCCACCTCAGAGCTTCTGGAAGCAAAATAAAACTTCTTTTATTTGCTTCCCAAGTGACTTGAACTCAGGCCCAACACCTTGCATGTGGCGCCATTTCTAGAGACCCTAAGTGGCATCTTCAGGCCACTTTTCCAAGCCTATTTGTGTGTCAAATTTCACAAACTTTTTCTTTTAAGGCCACCTTGCCTTTATTCCCTGCTTTAAAACTTAAAACTCGACATTTCGAAGTCATTTCTAAGTTTCCAAAAATTTTCGTTCGGATCTGTAAACTTGACATTTTCTTACATTTCCAAGTTTCCAGAAATGTTCACTTTCCTCTTTTGAATCATTTCCTTACATTTCCAACTTTGTAGAAATGTTCACTTTCCTCTTTTGAATCATTTCTAGATCATGTCCATACATTTTCAGGTTTCCAAAAATGTTCATTTCCAAATCATTTCCATTCATTTCCGGGTTTCCAAAAATGTTCAAAATTTATTCTTAGTACATAAAACATGTCACTTCGTACAACTAAACTGAAAATGCATAGGCCCTTTTCAGGATGTTACAGTTCTACCCCCCTTAAAATAATTTCGTCCTCAAAATTTTCTAACTAAATAATTGAGAGTATTGTTGTCGCATCGTCTCTTCTGGTTGCCACGAAGCTTCCTCTGATCCATGATTGCGCCATAACACCTTGACTAGAGGAACTGACTTCCTCCGTAGCACTTTCACATCACATTCCAATATCCGAATCGGCTCTTCCTCGTAGGATAAGTCTGGCCTTAGCTCTACTTCTTCGACTGGTACCACATGAGACAGATCCGATCGGTAACGATGTAGCATGGATACATGGAATATGTCGTGCATCTGCTGTAACTCTGGTGGCAATTCTAACTGGTATGCCACTGGTCCAACTTGCTTCAGTATCGATAGGGCCCTATAAACCTTGGGCTTAACTTCCCTTTGTGACCGAACCTCATAACCTTCTTCCTAGGCGAGACTTTCAGAAATACTTGGTCTCCTACTTCAAACTCTATTTCCTTCCGCTTAAGGTCTGCGTACGACTTCTACCTATCAGAGGCTTCCTTTAACCGTACTCGAATCATCTCAACCTTCTCTTGAGTTTCTGCCACTAACTCCTTTCCCAAAACTCGACGTTATCCTAACTCGGTCCAACAAGTAGGAGTTCGACACTTCCGACCATACAATGCTTCATATGGTGCCATCCGAATGCTAGCCTGATAGCTGTTGTTGTAGGCGAACTCGGCTAAAGGCAAATAATCTTCCCAACTTCCTCGAAAATCCATCACACAGCCTCTTAACATATCCTCCAACACTTGTATAACCCATTCAGACTGCCCGTCTGATTGTGGATGAAAAGCCGTAGTGAAGTCTAGTTTAGTGCCTAAAGCTTGATGAAGTGCCTTCTAAAATCGAGACGTAAACCTTGGGTCTCTATCGGTGATGATCGATACTGGTACTCTATGTAATCTCACAATTTCTGCCACATATAATTTGGCTAGCTTCTGAAGAGAATAGTCAACTCTTACCGGGATGAAGTACGCGAACTTGGTCAAACGGTCCACTATCACCCATACCGAGTCCTTCTTAGTAGGCATAAGGGGAAGCCCACTAACGAAGTCCATGGTAATTCTCTCCCACTTCCATTGGGGAATCTCGATTGGTTGAAGCAATCCGATGGAACTTGGTGTTCAGCCTTAACTTGCTGACACGTCAGACATCTTCCCATGAATTCAGTAACTTCTCGTTTAAGATCAGACCACCAAAATTGTTCCCTTAGATCTCTGTACAGCTTAATGCCTCTGGGATGCATAGCATAAGGGCTACTATGCGCCTCCCGAAGAATCCTTTGTCTTAACTCCTTGTCCTTCGATATCTGGACTTTTCCTTTGTAACACAATACTCCTTCATCATTAACGCCATAATCCTTTAATTCCCCGTTCTGCACTTGCTGTAACTTAGCACTTAGATCCTTATCAACCAACTGTCCCTCTTTCACCTTCATCAGCCATGTGGGCTTGACTTGCAACTCTGCCAACAGGCTTCCGTCATCATATAGGCTCAAGTGAGCGAACATAACCCTTAGATCCGACACAACCTTCCGACTTGGGGCATCAGCTACTACATTTGCCTTGCCCGGGTGGTACTCTACCGAGCAATCGTAATCCTTCAATAACTCCACCCACCTTCGCTGCCCCAAGTTCAACTCCTTCTGAGTCAACAGATACTTAAGACTCTTGTGGTCTGTGTAAATCACTGACCTTTCTCCATAGAGATAGTGCCTCCAAACCTTAAGGGCGAAAGCCACTGCTGCCAATTCTAAGTCATGGGTTGGGTAGTTAACCTCATGAGGCCTTAGTTGCCGAGACGCATAAGCGACTACTTTTCCATCTTGCATTAGCACACATCCTAATCCCGTATGCGAAGCGTCACAGTACACTACAAAATCTTTCCCAGCCTCCGGCTGAATTAACACCTTCTTAAGCTTTTCAAAGCTCTCCTGCTGCTTATCAGTCCATTCAAAGGGTACTTCCTTCCTTAGTAGCTTTGTCAAGGGCGCGGCTATTGACGAGAACCCTTCTATGAACCTTCTGTAATAGCCTGCCAAACCTAAGAAACTTCGAATCTCAGCCACGGACCTAGGTGGTTTCCAATCCAGCACTGCTTCGATCTTCTAGGGTCCACTCTTATTCCCTCTGCAGATACCACATGTCCTAGGAATGCCACCTCCTTAAGCCAAAATCCACACTTGCTGAATTTGGCATAGAGCTTCTTCTCCCTTAACACTTGCAGCACAACTCGGAGATGTTCATTATGCTCCTCTTCAGACTTAGAATACACCAAAATATTGTCGATGAACACAACGACGAACCTATCCAAGTAGGGTTGGAAAACCCGGTTCATCATATCCATGAACGCGGCTGGAGCGTTCGTCAATCCAAACGGCTCAAAATGGCCGTATCTTATCCTAAAAGCGGTCTTATGGATATCTGCCTCATTCACCTTCAACTGGTGATATCCAGACCTTAAGTCTATCTTTGAGAATACTGCGGCCCCCTTCAGCTGATCGAACAAGTCATCGATCCTTGGCAAAGGATACTTGTTCTTGATGGTCAGCTTGTTCAACTGACGGTAATCTATGCACATGCGCATAGTTTCGTCCTTTCTCTTTACAAATAGGACCGGTGCTCCCCATGGAGACACACTGGGTCGAATGAACCCACGATCCAACAACTCTTGGATTTGGGCCTTGAGCTCAACTAACTCCTTTGGCGCCATTCGGTATGGAGCAATTGACACAGGAGCTGTTCCCGGTAGCAAATCTATTCCAAATTCCACCTCTCTATCTGGGGGTATTCCTGGTAATTCCTCCAGAAATACGTCTTCAAAGTCCTTTACCGTTCTAACTCCACTAACACCCTCTTCCTTTCCACCTAACGCACTTACGAAGGCTAAAAATGCCTTGCACCCTTTCCTAACCATTTTCTCAGCCTTTAACGCCGAAACTACGTTAGACAGGTAGTTTCTTCTTTCTCCGATCATTACTACTACTTCATCCTCTAGGGTCCTTAATTCCATACGTTTATCCGCACAATCCAACACGACTCGGTGCTCTACTAGCCAGTCCATTCCAAGTATAAGTTCAAAATCCCCAAAGGTAGTTCCATTAAGTCAACCCAAAAGTTCACTCCCTGAATCTCTAGGGGTACATTCCGAAAGATCTTATCCACCACTACAGTTTGGCCTAATGGGCTTACTACAGTCGTCTGCCTATCAGAAAGTTCAGAGTCTAGGCCTAGTGGTTCCACTACACTACATGCAACATAAGAATGGGTCGAGCCCACATCAATTAGAGCAAAATAGGGCTTGTCAAAAATAAAGAACGTATCGGTTATAACATCCGGCGTGTCTCCATCCTCCCTCCGGTGAATCGCATAAACCAAACCCGGTTGCCTTGCCTCAACATTAGCGGCACCTCGGCCCTGTGTTCCACGGCCTCTGCCAGCACCATTACCTCAGTTACTCGAACCACGACCTCATTGAGGCTGCGGTCCTCCTCTACCAGCCTAACAAACACTCTGAGCTGCTGGTCGGCTTTCCTCTGAGTTCTTGGGACAATCCTTGATCACATGGTCCTTGGACCCCACACCTAAAACATCTTTCTGTTTTCCTCCAGCACTCTCCCAAGTGCTTCTTTCCACACACATCACAAGGTCGATACCGCCCTTCTGATCCGGCTTACTGACCTCGTGGCCCATCAACTCTAGGCCTCTTATGAACCTTTCCAGATGACCCAAAACCTCTTTTGGGCATATTCCTATCCATAGCCTACTTTGTAGAATCCTTGATTCCCTCGGCCACCTTGGCCTTTTCTCCCAAAGCAGAAAACTCCCGCTCCTGATGCGGTGCTATCAACAGTCTCAGATCATCCCTTAGCCCGTCCTCAAAATAGACACAGCGCTCATGCTCAGTTGCCACTACACCTCGAGCATACCGGCTCAACCTCAGGAATTCAGCCTCATATTCTGCAACAGACTTATTCCCTTGTACCAGCCCCAGAAAGGCCTTCCTTTGCTCATCAGTATACCTTGTTCCCACATACTTCTTCTGATAAGCTTCCTTAACGTATTCCCAGGTCAGATCCTCAGCCATGGCACCATCCCGAACAGTTAACCACCACTGATACGCTTCATCGTGTAATAGTGCCACCATTCCTTTTAACTTTTCCTCAGGGGTCAAGTCAAGCTCATCCATGATGCGCTCTGTTGCTTCCAACCGATGCTCGGTATCTGCGGGTGCCACTCGAATACTCTACGAAACATTTCGGCTCCATTCGCTCGGAGCCGTTTAGGCACAGACTTTCGATTTCCCGAATTTCCTCCTGCACCAGCCACTAACTCCAACACTCGCAAAGACACGGCTGCGACACAGCATCATCCCCGTCCCGAGCTTGCGCTCAGCACCAACGGTTGGGGTGGTGGTGGCGATGGTATCTCATTGTCGGACCCTTGACCCGATCTAAGCGGGTTACGACACGCGATCATCCTTCCTCTACCTCGCCCACGGCGACCACGTCCTCTAGAGCTCATTTCTAACGTCGAGATCTGATTAAGAAGTTTTATGAATTAGTCTTTGTTTCACTTGTTTACCCACGAAGGAGTTTTATGAAAAGAGTTTTAGGAGTGGTTCTTTCGTATTCATACATGCACACAGTCTTTTCATTCATTCATACATCCATCAACCAATTATGAACTTTCGTTCGTTCAGAGAAATGTTGTAGTTTTCATTGTTGTTGCTTTTCCACTACCCAGGGGTATTTTCGTAATTTTGTCCTACAAGGGTATTTTCGTAATTTTTCAAAAGAAAAAGTTTCTTGGTGATTTGCCGACAAGTATTTTGGAAATTTTAAGTTCCCGGGGTATTTTGGAAAAATTTTGAAATCCGGGGGTATTTCAGTAATTTTTCACAAATCGGGGTAAATTTGTAAAATTTACTAAATCAGGAATATTTCAAAAGTTGCAAAACTTTGAGGGTTCTTTTTGAAAATTGTACTTTCCAAAACAGTGATGTTGCAAAAATTTTGGAAATCAGGGTCATTTTGGTAATTTTGTAAGTTAGGGGCAATTTTGTAATTTTTTCCAAAATCAAGGTATTTTTGATATTTTGCAAATTAGGGTTTCTGAATGTTTATGAAATTTTGGTAAAACTGTCGGAACCTTTTACAAACCAAGGGCATTTTTGGTAATTTTACCACTAGGGGCATTTTTGTAATTTTATAAAGCGAAAATTTTTCGGAAAGTTTTGTAAAGATGGTTTTCACAAATTTAAAAGAAAGTTGAAGAGTTTTAAGACTAGGGTTTTGTTGTTTTTATAAAAACACGACTAGTTCCCTTTCGGGTTTTAGTCATTGTGTTTAGCCTTTGACCGAGTCCTCTTGGTCAGAGTGAACCAAAGCTACGCACCAGGCAGGATTCGAGTGGAGAGAAGGTGAGTCACACGGACTGCTTAAATACCAAGCTCCCACCGAAACCATTCCTAGACATGCGCACAGAGGTTGCCACACCTACTGAACCCTCTAGGTTAGGGTGAACCGAAGCTGCGCACCAGGTAGGATTCCTGCGAAGAGGAGTTGAGTCGCTAGGACTGCTTAAATACCAGGCTCTTCCGGATCTAATCCTAGACATGCGCACAGGGGTTACCACACCCTAACTCAGTGACTTAGCCATGGGTTTGTTTAACGTTCCTTAAGTCTTATGTGTTTGTGTTTGAGTAGACTAGTCCTAGGGTTCAAGTTCCTATCATGCTATTCTATGTTCCATGCCTTTTTTTACCCTTCCATAATTCTTAAATCATATAATCACATAATCACACAAATGGTTGGGGTACTTACAGTGGGTGGGTTGGAGACTTAGGTGCCATGCCAGAAAACCTGCAGAAATACTTTTCATAAAACCCATTTAGGCTCGATTTGAAAACGTTTTGGGCCTTAGCCCACAGGCCGAGAGTTTAAAACTGGGTTCTGATACCAAACTGAAACACCCCAAACCCGGCCCACGAGCTTTGACCAGATTTGGTATGTCCCTCAAGTAAACCGGTTCAAATCCTTTTGTTACTTTGCGAAAAACTTGTGCGATTTTCTAACATTTTGTTTTGGGTTGGGCTTGTGTCGAAACAGATTCGATTTTATTTTGAAAGCCCCTTTTTAATATTAAGTGATAAAACATTTAAGGTTTACTTTAAAGAAATTTTACTTGAACTTTAATAAATAAGGTTCATAAACATAATAAATAAAAAAAATAAATGTAAAATGATTCAACTATGGCCTTATAGCCTTATTACATCAAATAATTTCCAAATAATTCAAGTACTTAGAAACTCATAGTCCATAAAAATAAAGACATCATGTTGAGCATGGCCACCACAAGTTCTGCCGTCCCGGTCCATCATTGTTCATCACCTGAAACATGGTCCCACAACGGGGTGAGTCAAACAGACTCAATGTGTACACGACACTAAGTCATAATAGAATTAGGCATACAAGAGTTACACATTCAAAATAATGAATACAAGTTATGATGCATTCCCAAACCCAAACCTAATTGTCCATCCGTTACACACCCTTGTACCTGCTAATCACACCGTGGGGACTACTAAGTCGACCCTCCTTCCGCTACACACCAAATTGTGATCTTAAGTCACCGCATTCGTGCTTTTAGGTCACCACGTTCAGATTACTGTAGTCTTAGGTCACCACTTTCAGATTACTGTGGTCTTAGGTCACCACTTTTCAGATATCAGGGTCTTAGGTCACCGTGTTCGTGGTCTTAAGTCACCACATTCACTTCCCCTTTCAAAATAAAACCCATATACCCATAACATATTATGCAATTACAAGCCAAAGTTCACTTTCTTGTCATA
Source organism: Gossypium bickii (assembly GCA_025503065.1). Taxonomy (NCBI): domain Eukaryota; kingdom Viridiplantae; phylum Streptophyta; class Magnoliopsida; order Malvales; family Malvaceae; genus Gossypium; species Gossypium bickii. The sequence goes on along the minus strand of CP106710.1, from coordinate 62,871,597 downwards.
TTCTCATGTTACAAATAACATTTTTCATATTCCTAGTAGAAGTAGGAAACGTACCTGAGTACTTAGTACCATAACATGATACCTTAGCCACTTTCATATTCTTAATGTAACATATTTTAATTAAACATGCCATAAAACGTATTATGAAGTAGTGTGGGGTACACACCTGATTCGCTTAGAAATTCCTTGAGATCCCGAAAAGCTTGATCTAATGCTTAGATCCTTAATCCCTACATTTGATTTATCACTTATTACCTTAATAAAAAGCCATTCGGCCAAAATTCCAAATCCTAGTAGGATTAGTATTCTTACCTTGTTTGCCGATTTGATTAATAATCAAATCTCTAAATCTGTAGTATTCCTTCCTTAAAATTGGCTAGCCACCAAATCATTTAACTATGTCAGTTTCTGGCTTTTGAATAAATAGGAAATAGTGCTAAATACCAAAAAATCTAAGCCTTGGCTGAATACTTACCTTGTGGATTCTAAAATCCAGAATTTGATCCTTGCTTCCTTAATGTTGTCGAAATATCTATACACATATGTTAGATTTTAGTCTAACTTGAAATCATACTTATGGCCTATGGCCGAATATCACTTTTGTAACACCCCAAACCCGGCCCATTCACTCCGACCGAATTTGGAATGCCACTGCGGAACACGTTCGAAAAATATCTTTACTTAAGAGTAAAGCCGATAAAAATTTGTTGAGTTTCCTAAAACATTTTCGTGACTTGAAATATTCTAAGTAAAAACTAAATTATTATGAAAACACGAGATGCAAAACTTTATTGTACATACTCAAGGAAATAAAATCATTTGCAATAAGCATTTTAAATTGTCCACCCATAATAGAGCATAATAATAAAGATACTTAATAAAAGAACTGAAATACTTTACTGGGCCTTCTTACAATACACACTTAATCAAAATATTGATAATTTAGATGCTTAATTTATTAAAATATCCTTTTTGCATGAGAATCCGCTTCCGCATGGCCACCTTTGTATCCACTCTGACCCGGTCCAAAAATCACGATCACCTGAAAAGTTTAGAAAAATTTGGGTGAGTCACCAAGACTCAGTGCATAGTTAGTACACATGTCCTCACATATGGGCTTAGCCCATATCCACATAGTCCATACACATGAATATACAATTATGAAGCCCATATCCACATAGTCCATACACATGAATACACAATTATGAAGCCCATATACACATAGTCCATACACATGAATATACAATTATGAAGCCCATATCCACATAGTCCATACACATGAATATACAATTATGAAGCCCATATCCACATAGTCCATACACATGAATATACAATTATGAAGCCCATATCCACATAGTGCATACACATGAATATACAATTATGAAGCCCATATCCACATAGTCCATACACATGAATATACAATTATGAAGTCCATATCCACATAGTCCATACACATGAATATACAATTATGAAGCCCATATCCACATAGTCCATACATATTTTTTATACATTCATCGATAATCATTTATTATCGCAAATCACTGAAAGATTAATACCATAACCACTAACCTGATTATTCGATCACCCCCTTGGGTATCCATCATCTTAACCCTAATTTCGGCTAACATGCACAACATATACATTTACATAAAATAACACATACAACACATATAACAAACAAAAGAACAGTGCAATAACTACGCACCTGATTATAGCGAGATCCTGATCTATTGAATCTAATACAATCTAAAATCCCGGACTTGCCCTACTGCTGTCGATTAGCCTTTAAAACCAAAGTTAGAAATCGGTCACACTTAATACCAATAATATGGCCCTAGGCCGAATACCATGAATCACTTACATAGCTTATTTCGATCCCGAAACACCACTTGTTCCTGTTGATTTGCTCCTAAAAACCCTAATCTTTCCAAATCGCGAAATACCTGCCTGCTCCTTGAGACTATTGAAATCCCTATTTGCCATTGTTAGTATCGGTTTAACACATAAAACCATAAAATTGGCCCTTGGCCGAAAACTACAAACCCTTTACCTTGATGTTCAAAATCCCGGGAGCTCCCTTAATGCACCTTAACGTTGACACATGCAAAAGAAATACGTAGTCGATAGCACCTTCAAAACAAAGATTCGGCTATGGCTTCTCAATTGTAGTAGAAATATTCAGTAACGGCAACTTTAAGAGAGGCTTGATTTAATCAAAGTAAAAGAAAGGAAAAGATGTGATAGAAGGAGAAAAATAATGCAAAAAGGGGGTCTAACTTTCGGCTTTTGTCAATGAAAAATAAAGTGCAAATTTAGCAAAACACAAGGATGAAAAAGAAAGGTTTTTGAAAGAGGACATTTAGCCCATACTAGCACCATACTTAAACCGAAATACAAGCCTTTGGAGTCTCCCTAAATCGGCCAAACAAAATGGCAAGAAAGGGAGACATTTCGGCCATGCTCCCCTCTCAAAACCAAAGCCAACCAAGCTCCTCTCCCATGCTTCCAACGGCCATGCTTCCCTTTACCAAAACCAAGGCCGGCCAACCCCCAAAGCATGCTTCAATCCCATCATCAATTGCCCATAAACATTGTTTAATCAAACTCCCATAACTACCCCATCCTTTGCGTAAACTAATAATAATAATATATAAACTATCCCATCATTCTAAGCAAACAAAAATAATAAAAACAATGGGTTAGGCCCATGCTCTTGTAGCTTTGAAACAACAAACAAAATAAATAATAAAAACAATAAAAGATTGGAGCCCCATACTTCCAAAACAAATAAAATAAAAAATAAAACAAGCAGCAGCTCTTAATGCTGCATGCGTGCATGGGCCATGCAGCCCTTTCCCATGCTGGCACAAAATGAAAGACCCCAGGTGCAGCCTCCAGGTCTCGAACCCGAGACCTGGAGAAACGTTCTCCATGCCCCAGCCACTCGACCAGCTGCCCATTTCATGCTATATCGCGTCGAAATTTCTTTTAAACCTTACTCGCAGGCGTCCCTTGCTTGACGCAAAAACAAAATAAAGCGCAATCAAGTGCTGCCTTCAGGACTCGAACTCGAGACCTCTCTGCCAAAGTCACCAACACGAACCGCACCACTTTACCAACCGGACTTTCATGTCCAAATATGCTCACTAAATTCTTTTAAAGCTTTCTTAGCCCATCACACCATACAACGCAAAATTAAAAACCCATGCGCCCAGTGTTACTCGAACCCCTAACGTGCTTGGCGCCCATCCTAAACCTTAAGTGGCACACGGAAGCCACTTTACCAGGGCATTTCATATGCCACAACCTTTCGAAATTTATTCTTAAGGCCTCCTTGCCTATTTTTCCTCTTTTAACCCTCAGATTTCCAAAATTTTCCAAAGCATCCCATTTCAATCCGAGAGTTTTAGGAACTCCAAAAACACATCCAAACCCCTCTTGAGACCCACTAACACTTGAGTTATTCTCCAAACTCGCAACCTCTATTTCAGTATATTACAACTTTATTGTCTTACCTTGATGCCTTAAATCCCGAAAAATCCTTCTTACAGTCGACTTGAGACATATCCCGAAAGAGTTCTCCATATTTCGGCCAAAATACAATATGAGAGATTAGTCTCCAAATTTTGACAGGCTTAAAAAGAAAAAGAATGGAAACCGAGTCTAGATCTTACCCTTACTTGGAGAAATCGGCAACACCTATGCTTGAAGCCTCTCCAAAATTCGGCTTTTGAATGGATTGGAAGGAAAGAAATAGGAAGAAAAGAAAGATGAAGAGAGTGGCTTGCTTTACTAGAGTTTTTGTTCTTGGCAAAATAGCAGAGAAAAGAGAGAATTTGCTAGGGAAAAATTTCGACAGAGAGAGGAGAATGGCTTAGGGAATTTCGACAAAGGAGAGAATGAATGAAAATTAGCCTTATTTTCCTCCCTTAGCCGAATTTACTAAGCTAGAGTCCCCTACTTAGCCACCACTCTTCTTTATTTAATAGCTTTATCTCTTTAATTTAAAATAATAAGAAAATAATCCTTTATTATCCCTTGAAAATAATCCAATTAAAAATCCTTTATTTATCACCTTATTAATCAAATATTAAAGAGAATAAAACTCCTCCTTTCTAGAAGGCTTGTGCCGTCCACCTCAGAGCTTCTGGAAGCAAAATAAAACTTCTTTTATTTGCTTCCCAAGTGACTCGAACTCAGGCCCAACACCTTGCATGTGGCGCCATTTCGAGAGACCACTAAATGGCATCTTTGGGCCACTTTTCCAAGCCTATTTGTGTGTCAAATTTCACAAACTTTTTCTTTTAAGGCCACCTTGCCTTTATTCCCTGCTTTAAAACTTAAAACTCGACATTTCTAAGTCATTTCTAAGTTTCCAAAAATTTTCGTTTGGCTCTGTAAACTTGACATTTTCTTACATTTCCAAGTTTCCAGAAATGTTCACTTTCCTCTTTTGAATCATTTCTTTACATTTCCAAGTTTCCAGAAATGTTCACTTTCCTCTTTTGAATCATTTCTAGATCATGTCCATACATTTTCAGGTTTCCAAAAATGTTCATTTCCAAATCATTTCCATTCATTTCCGGGTTTTCAAAAATGTTCAAAATTTATTCTTAGTACATAAAACATGTCACTTCGTACAACTAAACCAAAAATGCATAGGCCTTTTTCAGGATGTTACATTCTAACTCATTAGCAGCTCTTGAAGCTTTAATGCGGGAGAATGTGACTTTCACAGAAGCTATTATGCAAGGGAACTCATATTCTATTTGGGCATTGGAGGCACAATTAGGACAAATTACTTCGAATTTGAATACTTGACCACCGGGCACACTACCTAGTGACATGGAAAATCCCAGCCCGAGAGGGAAAGAATATTATAAGGCTATCCCTTTTAGGAGTGGTAAACAAATTGGTGATCTAACTACAAACTCTGTTGTAGCACCTCAAGATACTGGTGAAGTAATCCCTAGTAAGAAGGTTGAACCTGAAGAGCCTGTCGATGTACCAAACAAAGAAGTTCCACAAATTGTCACTCATTTTCCTCATGTCCAACCCTCGAAACTGTTGACGCAATCAAGGTTGTCGGGGCAATCAGATGTATCTCTACATTTACCTTTCCCACAAAGATTCAGGGAGAATGAGCATGACAAGTAGTACCAACAATTCCTGAACACACTGAAGCAACTTCAGGTCAATATTCCTTTAGTAGACACTCTTGTGCAAATTTCAAATTATGGGAAATTTATTAAGGAGCTCTTGTCCAAGAAAAAGAAGCTCAGTGATATGGAAACTACTACACTCACAAAGGGCTGTAGGGTTGTTTTGACAAATAAGTTGGCCCCCTAAAATGAAAGATCATGGGAGCTTTACTATCTCATGTTCAATTGGCAACAATTATTTGGGCAAGGCCTTATATGACTTGGGAGCTAGCATCAACTTAATGCCACTATCTACTACAGTGACATTGCAACTAGTTGATCGATCGTTGGCTCAACCTGGAGGGTAAATTAAAGATGTCTTAGTTCATATGGATAAATTCATTTTTTCGACTAATTTTATCATACTTGACTACGAGGCAAACAAGGAAATTTCGATAATCTTGGGACAACCAGTTTTAGCCATCGTATGAACTCTTATTGATGTTTACAAAGGTGAACTAACTATGCGACTTAACGATGTGCACGTTACCTTCAGTGTTTTCGAATCTATTCAACGCAAGGACAAAGAAGAATGCCATACTGTCGATGTGCTAGATAATTTAATTGCAAAGAATTCAACGACCAAAGCACAATAATTTCTAAGGAGTTTGCAGTGACATCGGATGATGAATTCTTAGATAATTGTGACAATAGGGTTGATGCTAATCATGTTGAACTCAGGCATGGATGGCATATTGAATCCTTAGATTTAGCTAACAGAACAACTCCAATTTTCAAGCCATCTATTGACGAAGCTCCTACTCTAAAATTGAAACCGTTACCTACTCATCTTAAATACGTCTTTCTTGGTGATAACAATACTCTCCCAGTTATTGTCTTTGCAACACTGGATGTCACTCAATAAGAGAAATTAGTCTATATTCTTAAGCAACATAAACGAGCTATCACTTAGAGTATTGTCGATATTCAAGGCATTAGTCCATCTTTTTTCATGCACAAGATCAAGTTGGAAGATGAAGGCAAGCAATTGATTGAGCAACAAAGAAGATTAAACGAGAAAATGAAGGAAGTTGTTAAGAAAGAAATTATAAAGTGGCTTGATGTTGGAATTATTTATACTATTTCTGGTAGCAATTGGGTAAGTCCAGTGCAATGCGTTCCTAAAAAGATTGGCATCACTGTGGTTGGCAATGACAAAGACGAATTAACTCCTACATGCATTCCTACGGGATGGCGAGTCTGTATAGATTATCGCAAACTTAATGTTGCCACAAGGAAGGACCACTTCCCGCTTCCTTTCATTGGCCAAATGTTGGATTGGCTTGCTGGAAAAGCCTATTACTATTTCTTAGACGGCTATTTTGGATACAATCAAATTGCGATTACACTGGAGGATCAAGAGAAAACAACTTTCACCTGTCCCTTTGGTAATTTTGCTTTTCGTCGTATGCCTTTTGGTCTTTGCAATGCACTAGCCACATTTCGAAGGTGCATGATGGCAATATTTTTAGATATGATTGAATATTCTTTAGAGGTTTATATGGATGATTTCTCAGTCTATGGGAATGATTTTGATCATTGCTGACAATTTGGATATAGTATTGCAGCGATGTGAAGACACACCTCTTGTTTTAATTTGGGAAAATGCCATTTCATGGCAAATGAAGGCATTGTGTTAGGCCACTGTATCTCTTGTCAAGGCATTGAAGTTGACAAAGCTAAAGTGGAAATCATTGAGAAATTATCTCCACCGACAAATGTGAAAGGTATTCGCAGTTTGCATAGACATGCGGGGTTTTACTGAAGATTTATTAGAGGTTTCTCAAATATTGCAAAGCCCTTATGCTTATTGCTGGAATAGAATCAAAAATTCTTCTTTGATGATGTATTCATTCAATTAAATAAGCAGCTAGTAAATGCACCCATTATTGTTGCACCAGATTGGTCTCAACCTTTCAAAGTTATGTGTGATGCAAGTGACTTTGAGTGGGTGCTATTCTAGGACAACGCAAGGGAAAAAATATTTCACGCCATCTATTATGCTAGCAAAACTTTTACAGAGGCTCAAATCAATTATACCACTACAGAGAAAGAATTGTTGGTTGTAGTCTTTGCTTTCGACAAGTTCTATTCTTACCTTCTCGATGCAAAGGTTACCGTATTTACTAATCACTGGGCGTTGAGATATCTTTTTACAAAGAAGGATGCAAAACCAAGATTGATGCACTGGATCTTACTGTTGCAAGAATTTGACATCGAGATTAAAAACCACAAGAGTTCAGAAATTGCAGGCCATCTGTTTCGATTGGAAATTGGCAGCGAAGATGGAAACATACTCCAAATTGTCAACGCATTCCCAGATAAGAAGTTATTTGTTATAACTGCAACCCCTTAGTATGGGTATGTAAACCAGATGCACCTCAGGAGTGAAACCTTTGATAAATTCAAAAAGTTTCGTGCAGAAGTGGAGAAACAACTAGGTTTACCCATAAAGGCACTTTGGTCTAATCAAGGTGGGGAATATTTATCTGATGAGTTCTTAGGGTATCTAATAGAAAATGAAATTCTATCCTAGCTATTCGTGCCAGGCACTCCACAATAGAATGGTGTGGTAGAGAGAAGAAATCCAACATTGTTAGACATGGTACGCTCGATGTTAAGTTATTTAAAGCTGACAATCTATTTTTAGGAATACATTGTATATACGGCTTACCATATTTTCTATGATATGCCAAGTAAGGTAGCATCGAAAACCGTATACCAATTATGGCATGGTAGAAAGCTGGATCTTAATCAATTTAGGATTTGGGGATACCTGACCCACGTATTGGATAAAGATGCGAGGAAGTTGGACTCACAAAAAATATTGTGCATTATAGGATATCCAAAAGGAACAGATAGTTGTTTGTTTTATAACCCGAAAGAGCAAACCGTTATAGTCTCAAATCATGCTACTTTCCTTGAAGAAAGTTACATGAATGACTTCAAACCTTGGAGTAAAGAGGTACTTTAGGATCTTTCAAGAAATATACAATACCCTACAAAAATGGTTCTAGAACCAGCTCCTAATAGTAAACCTACAAACAATCAATAGCATAGGGAGCCTCATCACAGTGGGAGGGTCTTTCATAGGCCTAAGTTTTTTACTCTGGTGAAATTTTTTTAACACTGAATCTACCAAATATGAATATGATGATCCACCCAAATATGACGAAGTGATGCAACATGTTGATTGTCGCGTATGAAATTATATGTGCGAATGTGTGAAACAATGGAAATGTTCAAGTGTACACAATCGCAATAAGTAATAAAGTGACAAGTAAATGTCAAGTAATAAAGATGAATTTAATCAAGATGACATAATTGTGTTAGATTAATTAAATTTCTTAACATAGAATTACTAAACTCATGTTCATGTTTTCACGAATAAAATCACGGCAATTTGGTAATTTGCTAACTACTGCTCATACATACTTATTAAATTAACTAATCTCTTGAACATTTTCCAATGCCAATTTAAATGATTAATCAATTTTCATAAGCACATAAAAGATTAAGTGAGGTAACAATGTATTCCTACCTTGAAATAGTTTAATCACATTAATCTTGCAAGTTATGCAAGGTAATGTATTGTCTAATACCGTCGCTAATTTAACCCTCATCTACCTTAGAAGATTAAACATGCATTGATTAAGTATTGTGTGAATTAATTACAAATTCAACACGATTAAATGATTATTTCATTAGTTACCTTACAATTATAATGCAAGAATAACTTAATCATGATTTTACTTAATCAAACAACTTACCAAGGCCTATAACAACACAAACAAAATTTTAACAACTTAAGTGGACGAAATGCAATCAAACTAACACGAATTAATTTAAGCCATGTTAATCAAATTAAACATATCAACATAACAAGTATTCATAGACATGTTCGTAACAAAAACAATAAAAATTAAAGGATATGGAACTAGAACCAAATCTATTGTTTCTCCGAAGCTTAACTAGTTTGCTCAACTCCTCCTTCTCCACTTATTCTTGTTTAACCGAGGCTTCTACGAGCACTTGAATGCTGCTTCCAACAGTGGTTGAAGGGCTCTTTTCGGAGAGGGGAAATTGGCAAGGGAATGGAAGGGAAAAAAGAAGAACAAATGAAGGGTTTTTGAAGAGAGAAAGTGAGAAAGAAGTGAAGAATGAAAAGATGAGAGGTGTTTTTGAAATGAGTAGCCAAGGGGGTATTTATACGTTGAGTCGGCTGCTAAAACTATCAAAAATCGGCAGCCATAGACTCCCCCCATGGCCGGCCACACATGTGGCAAGTTTGAAGCTTTCAAACTTGCTAAATTTAGCTAGGGGTGAATCTACAAAGACTTGAATAGTAGAGGGGTTTGAATGCAATTTCAAGGAAGCTTCAAGGGCTATTTTGCAAGCCAAATAATAAGCTAAATAAGTTAATTGGGTTAGCATGTGGGACGGTTTTGGGCAGCCCATTGCTCAGTTGGATCAATTTTCTCGGTTTAGCACAATTGGGCCTCCTTTCATAATTAATTAATAATTATTATTTAACCCAAAGTAAATTGGATTAAAATTAAAATTAATTATATTGTGAATTAGTATTCATAATTTTGACCTTTCTTAGGCTGAAAAATTAATTCACCTCGATGCTTCAAAATTGCTTCTCGGTTTTGTGCTTTTAGCAATGTCTGTCGAGCTAATTTTCGCCCTTTGTACGAATCTATTGAAAATAAAGAAAAATTAATCAAATTAATTATAAAATTAATTAAAATTCAAAATTTTAATAATTTAAGTAAAATTTAATTATTTCATAATTATTCTATATTTTTCGACAAGAATTGCTACGAAATTGCATGAATTTGAGTTAAAAAGGGCATGAAAAAGTGTGTATATTTTCGTATTTCCAATCTGCAAGTATACACGTAAAATCAAGTAATAAAGTGATGAGGGAGTATCTTCTCAAGAGTATTGGAGATGTTCACTTTGTTTAAATTATTGTGATTCAACATGAAAGATGATTGATGTAATTGGTTTGTACTAACATGAAAATTGGGGTTAACATAATCCGAACGAAAGTAAATAAAATACTAGCATAAGCAAAGGCAACAACTCAAAATACATGACCCATGAACCTTGGTAAGGTAGGAATATTGATGAAGGAGGCTGGGATTATTTAGAGATTTGTTACAACTATATGACAATTCCATGGCATTATTATGGTAACTATTACTGCTCGATTGGGTTAGTCAATGGCTTACCTCTGTCGAAAGCAAAGCATAATATCACTTATCTTAAATTATCTACATGTCTATAAACTAAGGATTTTTTATCGCAGTATCGATGCAACCCATTAAATCGTATATGGAAAGACTCTATGTCTAGAATTTTCACGAGTGTTTAATTAAACAATCACATTCATTACTCAACTTCGATCTAGGTACCATAACCCTATCAGTATGAAGTCACCTTAAGTCTTATTGAGCATTTTTCAACACTCAAACAAGCATTTAAACAATCATATTCATTGAATAAAATAGTAACATTAACTGCAAAAATTCCATGCATCGATTAAAGTTTAAACACTACTCCAAGCAATACCAAGCCATAGCTCATGGCTGGGCTACACAATGTCAAGTTTTTCTGAATCATCAACATCCCCAATAATCAGTTTAAAAACAGAAAAATTATAAGAAAAATGCAGAAGAAGAAACTTGGGTATAAAACACAAAATTCTAGCTCGGTTCTTTGCTATTTTTCTTCACCAAAGCTTTCAGTAGCTCCTTGTGTTCTTGCAGCAGTTAGGCCTTTGTCGAAACTCAGAGTATTACAAACTACAGTATTCCTTTTTTTCTTCCGTCTTCTCCTCTTTTTTTCTCTCTCTTTTTCTTTTTATACTTGATATCACAACACTAAGGTTAAAGCCTCCAACCAGTGATTGTTTTTTCCCTAATTTTGAGGTGAATTATCGTCACACTTCATGCATGTGAGGGGACCACCTGCTGAATACTTCAGGTACTGACTGTGTTTGTCATTTTCCATCTTTGCATTTCCATGGTAACCTCTCAAAATACCCCGAAAAACCTTCATTTCTTACTAACCTTCTTCCCTAAGCTTGCTATTCAACCACATAAACCTTCCCACAAGCGATCAGAAGTAAAAAAAATACAATAACATAACCACTAGCCTAAGTTTTAATATGCATGCATGATTACTACAAGAAATGATTATTCAATAATCTAAAATGAATCTAGAATTATTTAAGTGCAGGAAATTAACTAGGTCTTAAAGTATGGTTTATAACTCTTTTCAAGAGTTATCACACCCCTAAACCTAAGTTATTGCTTGTCCTTAAGCAATGTAATGCAGCCTAATAACTATTGCATGTTCTAGTATACTTCATTCCTTGTAATTTGGTTGTCAAGTTTATCAAACATTACTATCTTTTGGTCCTTAAAGCACCCTTCACTTAAGGTGATGTACAGTTTGTCCAGTCGAAGCTCATTAAATTCAAAAATGTAAGAACTTTTCCCTAAAATCAAAATCTCCTTGTTTGCATTTGATTGCATTTAATCAATTCTTAAAAATCTAAAAAAGGTTTTTGGCCTATCCCACTTATTTTTACTTTCAATTTTTTTAACAGTAGTAATTATTTATCCCATTTATAGCATTGTTTTTCACTTTTGGGAATTCATCTCCTCACAAATGCCTTTCCACTTGGAAGTAAATATGGAGCAAACACCAAACTCCCAAGGTGCTTAGCACAGTCATGATCCGAAATTAATTCACTCATGTGTCCAACTACTTTTCTTCTTAGAAGTGAAGTGGAGCAAACATCAAACTCCCAAGCTACTTAGCAGTCTTCTACAGTGGAGTTTGCAACAGCCCATTTTTGGTCAAGTCGGAACAGTGGTATCGGGACTAAAAATCCAAGGTCAAAATATTTATTTTATTATTATTTTAATGTTTACAGTATGATTGAGTTATTGTGTGAAACTTTTGTCAAGAAAATTTATCGTTTAAGTGGTCAATTTTAGAAAAAGGATTAAATCGCGTAAATTGCAAAAGTGTTGTTCTATTAGCTAATGATGTCAAATAGCTATAGAACCTTTGAAGTTTAGGTCCTTAAGTGGTAAATACACCATTAGTTGGTTACTGGATATTAATGGTTTGGAATTAATGAAATTTTGTATTAATAATAAGGTTAAAATAGTAAATTATGTTTTAACTTAATTAAAATAACATAAAATAAACTATCATCTTTTTTATTTCTCCATCTTCAACCGAAAAACAAGAATGGAGGAAGACATTTTAATCTATTTAGGGTTTGGTCATTGTTCTACTCAATTGCAAGTTCGTTTTTGTAACACCCCAAACCTGGTCAATATGTTACGACCGAATCTGGAACATTACAGGAAAGAAGATTTGGAAATATTGGCAAAATACTGTGTTCTAAAAAAAACGTTTAGTTTTGGAGATGGTAAAACTATTCATGGTTTAGTTAACCCCAAAGCTTGCTAAACTCGTGTTAAGGGTGACTAGCTGACAAAAATCGAAAGGTCTATTTCCTTATTTTTCTATTCCTTAAAAAGAAACCGAATCTTGAAGATTTTGTACAATGTCATTTTGAAAACGATGTTGAGGTATACGTGCTTTTGAAAATGGGATTAGCAGTGTTGAGACAAATACCAGGTTAAATTTTTTACGACTTATTACCCATTTAAAACTTGTTTGGAAAACCTTCATTTTGCATTTTAAGAAAACCCGTTTTCCTTATGATTTTTCACATGTATGAAAATTAGAATATGATTAAACCCAAAATAAATAAAATAAAGTTAAAGCGGCCTTATTACAACTTGAAATCCCAAAATAGAAATAAATTTTAAATATAGTCTGAATTTACTTAAGAAACTGCAACGCATGGCCACCTCAAGTCTGTCCCGGCCTATAATCCACCATCTACTGATTATCTGTAAAATTAGCAAAGGGGTGAGTCATCGAGACTCAGTGTGTACCTCCCCATATAACGCAAATTGGGCATTAGCCCACTCAGTACAGCACATGTTATATGCATGCTATGCTGCCCAACCCAGATCAGCTCTCCATCCAAACACCTGTGGCAGTATGCCATCGTGGTTCATAACCACCATGGTCTTAGACCACTCGTGACCGTAGTCACTCGTGACAAAGTCGCTGTAATATAATCGTGGGGCCAGCCTACCGTGGTCATAGACCACCGTGACGATCTCTAGCTATATAGCATACGTAGGGCCAACCCAACGTGGTCATAGACCACCGAGATAAGTCACTGTTATAAGCAATCATGGTATTAACCACCGTGGTACTTAGACCACTCGTGACCGTAGCCACTCGTGACATTAGTCACTTTTCTCCCTCCTCATTTCAACATTCCCAAGCCCATGCTCTTTCATATCATGCGCAACATGTATGCAACGTATTTCATAGTGAATAGCAGATTATTTACATGCATAACATCCAAAATATACATACATAGAGATTAACAACAATAACAGTATCGAGAACTTACCTGGCATCTCCAATCTTACCCGTAAGAGGTAGTTAACCTTTCATGTCAGTTATTTCGGCCTTTCGCCCTTTTTCAGTTAATAGTGCAATAACAACAACAAGCGGGTGAGTGGTACACAACTGATAATGCGTAAGGTAATACCCTCTACGTCGACGCTTTCACTCGCAGGAACGACAGCTATCTGTCTATCCTAAATAGGCATTGGCTCTCTCCCACAGCCCGATAAAAAGTCCCGAACCGCCGACACAGCACGTTTCTTAAACTTTAGAATCGAAACTACAGGTTCACTCTCTTCCTTAGGTTGACTACCAATTAGATCCATGAAGAGATGTTATTAGTACTTAAAGAAGAGGACGTTTGGTTAAGGCACGGAAAAAGGAATATAAGAAGTAGATAACTTGAAATCGGGAAAGTCTCTTACCTCAGAAACTCGAATGGAAGGTAAAGTTCAGCAACTACCAGGCTTTCAGGATTCGACTACAACTGTTCGACAACTAAGATTTCCCGAAGAAAGCATCCCAATCGAGAGAAGATTAATAAGAAAGGAGAGTTAGCTGAAATACTAACGCCATGCTCGCTAGCCATTCGGCTTTGGCTACACAAACCGAAAGAAAGAAAAGAAAGTCAAAAGAGTCGCTTCATACCTTCAACCACAAAACCCGATTGCAAAGGCTCTCAACAACCTAGGATTTTCCCGCACTCTCCTTCCTGATATTCGGCTATGAGGCCCAAAAATGAAAGAAATATATTTAGATGCTTACCAGAATAGATTCGGCTTCATAAAGAAAAGGGAAAATATAACAAAAGAATAATTATAAGAAAAATGAAAAGAAGACGCTTACCCTCAACAGAGAAACCGATTGGTATTCAAAAGATTCGGCATAGGAGAAGTAATAGATGCGAACGATCGATCAACTGAGCAAGGAGAATGAAGATTGGATTTCGGCTATTAGCAGAAAATGATGGCAAAGGGGGTTTCGATGGTAACGGGAAATATGCAACTTGAGGAGAAACACTAGAGGAAGAGTGAGGAGGATGTTTCGGCTAGCACTCACAAGAACCCACAAGAAAGATGAAGCAACGAAATAGGGTGATAGCTTTGGTTGAAGAGAAAAAGGGGAATAGTATGAGAGAAAGAGGGTTATGGTATTGGTGAAGAAGAAATGTACCCAAGTTGTCGAATATGCCAAAAAGAAAAGGGAAGATTTCGGCTTAGGAGAAGAATCGATTGACGAAAGAAAAGAAGGAAGAAAACACAAGAAAAGCTTATGAAAACTTGTCAAAAGTCAGCACTCCACGCACTAAGGCTCTCGGTTTTGCTATCCCTCCCCATAATGCCAAAATTTCTCACCCCATGTACCACATAGCCATAATACTCCTCCCCTCCTTCTCTAACTTTCGGCCAACACTCAAACACCCACCTACCTCCTTGATTTTCTCTACCAAATGCTCCCCATCACCCACTCGAATAATTTGACCAGTTCAAACTTCCCAAGACCCTCATGGCCATTCATTCAAAATGTTTGACTCATTCTTCCAACTACCCTGAAGAGCCATTGTCGAATCCACCACTAAAGCTGCTTAAACGCAAAAATTAAAGCACCTACGTGAGGCTTACGAGATTCCAACCTCCTCCCTGCTGCTTCTCCCTTGTGACGCCACTTCTAAGCACTCTAAGTGGCATCTCCTAGCCACTTTACCACCTCCTTTCTTGTGTTATCAAGCACAAATATTAATTCCTAAGTCCTACCTCTGCTAGCTACCCCATAAAGTGCTTCAAAAAAAATTCTCGCCAAGGCTCAAGCTTAACCCCGAGCCTTTCCAGTATCCCCAAACACATCAAAATAGCAAACAAAACATGTCAACACAGAGCAACATAGAATAATGCTAAGCCCCCCAATTCCAGGATGTTATAGTTCTACCCCTTAAAGAAATTTTGGCCTCGAAATTTACCTGGTCAAAAGAGGTGAAGGTATTGTTGCCGCATTACATCCTCTGGCTCCCACGTGGCCTCCTCCGAACCGTGATTCTGCCACAACACTTTAACCAATGGAACCGTCTTTCTCCACAATACATTAACATCTCGATCTAAGATTTGAACCGGTTTTTGCTCAAAAGATAAGTCAAGACTCACTTCGATTTCCTCCACTGGCACTATATGAGATGAATCCGAACGGTAGCACCTTAACATTGAAACATGGAACACATCATGAATCTGTCTCAATTCCAAAGGTAGTTCAAGCTAATAAGCTACCGGTCCCACACGCTTCAATACACGATAAGGCCCGATGAACCTGGGGCTCAGCTTGCCCTTCCGTCTAAACCTTAAGACCTTCTTCCATGGCGAAACCTCTAAGAAAACTCGATCACCTACTGCAAATTCTATGTGTTTACGCTTAAGATCCGCAAAAGATTTCTGCCTGTCGGAAGCCTCCTTCAACCGAGTTCGAATCAACTTAACTTTCTCCTCAGTCTTTGAAACCAATTCTGGGCCCAACACTTGACCTCACCCAACTCCGTCCAGCAAATAGTAGTATAACACCTTCGTCCATACAATGCTTCATAGGGTGCCATCTGAATAGATTGGTAGCTATTGTTGTATGCAATTTCTGCCAGCGGTAGAAACTCCTCCCAACTACCCTTGAAGTCAACGACACAGCCCCTCAACATATCTTTCAAGATCTGAATTACTCTCTCAGACTGACCATCCTTCTGTGGATGAAACGCTGTGCTAAAATCCAATCTTGTACCCAATGCCTGATGTAATGCCTTCCAGAATCTCAACGTAAACCTGGGATCTCTGTCTGATATGATAGGCATAGGTACCCCATGCAATTTCACAACCTCCGCAACATAAAGTTTGGCTAACTTTTATAGTGAGTAATCAACCCGACCCGGAATAAAGTGAGCGGATTTCGTCAACCGATCCACAACTACCCATACTGAATCTTTCTTCGTAGGCGTAAGGGGCAGTCCACTTATGAAATCCATTGTTATGTTGTCCCACTTCCAGAGTGGAATCTTTACTGGCTGTAGCAACCCTAAAGGCAATTGGTGTTCCGCCTTCACTTGTTGACACATCAAGCATTTACTTACATACTCGGTCACTTCCCACTTCAGACCCGGCCACCAAAATTGTTCTCACAAATCCCTCTACATTTTGCTTCCACCAAGATGCATCGCGTATAGGCTACTATGCGTTTCCTGCAGAATCTTCTGCCTCAATTCAGGATCCTTCAGCATACAAGCTCTTCCCCGAAAACACAGTACCCCCTCACTGTTCACACTAAAATCTTTCGTCTCACTACTTGCCACTAACCGAAGTTTCGAGCTTAGTGATTCATCAGACAATTGCTTCTTTTTAATCTGACTGACCCAAGAAGGCTTCACTTGCAATTCCGCTAACACACTTCCATCATCATACAAGATAAGATGGCCGAACATTGCCCTCAAGTCCGATATCACTTTACGACTTAACGCGTCTGCCACTACATTAGCTTTACCCGGGTGGTATTCAATCGAGCAGTCATAGTCCTTTAATAACTCAACCCAGCATCGCTGCCTTAAATTCAACTCCTTCTGGGTAAGGAGATACTTCAGGCTCTTATGGTCCGTATAGATGATGGATTTCTCCCCATAAAGGTAATGTCTCCAGATCTTCAGTGCAAACACTACCGCAGCCAATTCTAAGTCATGCGTAGGATAATTCACTTCATATGGTCTCAACTACCGAGACGCATATGCCACCACTTTCCCTTCTTGCATCAGCACACAACCCACCCGTGCGTGCGACGCATCACAGTACACAACAAACTCCTTCCCAGCCTCAGGCTGAATCAGCACTGAAGCCTCAGTCAAGATCCTCTTCAGCTTCTCAAAACTTTCCTGTTGCTTATCTGACCAAACAAACGGTACTCCTTTCCGTAGCAACTTGGTCAATGGTGCAACGATTAATGAGAACCCCTCAACAAACCTCCTGTAATACCCAGGCAAACCAAGACAACTCCGAATTTCTGCCACAGACCTATGCGGTTTCCAATCCAACACGGCTTCAATTTTTCGAGGGTTAACCCTAATCCCCTCAACAGACACAACATGGCCCAGAAAGGTAACTTCTCTTAGCCAGAATTCACACTTACTGAATTTGGCATATAGCTGTTTTTCCCTCAAAATTTGTAGAACCACCCGAAGATGCGAATCATGCTCCTCTTCCGAGCTTGAATAGACCAAAATATCATCTATAAACACCACAACAAACCGGTTCAGATATGGTTGGAATACCCGATTCATCATGTCCATAAACGCAGCTGGCGCATTGGTCAATCCAAACCGCATAACCAATAACTCGTAGTGACCGTAACGAGTTTGGAAAGCTGTCTTATAGATATCCGCCTCTTTGACCTTAAGTTGATGATAGCCTGATCTTAAATCTATCTTTGAAAAGACTGAAGCGCCTCGCAACTGATCAAACAGATCGTCTATCCTAAGCAGCGGGTACTTGTTCTTGATCGTCAACTTGTTCAACTGCCTATAGTCAATGCACATCCTCATTAACCCATCCTTCTTTTTAGCAAACAATACCGGCGCTCCCCAAGGTGACACACTGGGTCGAATAAAACCTCTATCCAACAGTTCCTGAATTTGGGCTTTCAATTCCACCAATTTCTTCGGCGCCATTCTATATGGAGCAATAGACAGGGCGCTATCCCCGGAAGAAGATCAATACCAAATTCTACCTCTTGATCCGGGGGTATCCCTGGAAGCTCTTCTGGAAAAACATCTGGAAATTCCTTCACCGTTCTGACATTCCCTACAGTCAACTCCTTGGCCTCCAGAGCACAAACATACGTTAAGAAAGCCTTGCATCCTTTTCTCACCATTCTTTCAGCCTTTAAAGCGGACACTACATTAGATAAGTAGTTCCTCCTTTCACCTAACACTACCATCTCATTATCCTCAAACGTTTTTAACACCATGCGCTTAGCAGCACAATCCACATTTGCTCGATACCTCACTAGCCAGTCCATTCCTAAGATTATATCGAACTCCTCGAATGGCAGTTCCATCAAATCAGCCGGCAAAACTATCCATTGCACTTTTAAAGGCACACTCCTAAAGAGTTTACTTACCGCTACAGATTGTCCTAAAGGGCTAAGTACAGTCATCTCCCTAGAAGTAATCTTAGAGTCTATGTTCAGAGTTCCAGTCATAGTACTAGCAACATAGGAATGTTTTGACCCAATATCAATCAGTGCAGAAAAAGGCAATCTATAAATAAGGAACACACCGGTTATGACGTCCGGTGTATCGCCCTCATCTCGGGGTCTAGAGCATAGACCAACACAGGCTGTCTTGCATCTGTGTTCCCAGTACCTCTATCCGGCGCTCCACGCCCACGGCCAAAACCATTACCTCCTCTGGCCGGACCACGGCCTCTCTATAGCTGCTGACCACCTCTACCAGGTTGAACATAACTCTGACCTACGGGTCACATTTTAGTTGGCTCTTACGGACAGTCTTTCACCTGATGATCCATCGACCCACACCTGAAACATCCACTACTTCTTGCCCAACACTCCCCAAACTGGAACTTCCAACATGTAGAACATTGCGGTGGTCGACCAGTAGTAACAGGCCTCACAACTCGGCCTGGCCCATCCAACTTAGGCCTTTTCTAAAAGTTTCCAGTAGATCTTGTTGGCCCAAAACTTCCTCTATTTTTACCCTTGTCCCTATCCTGATTCTGTCTCTTAGAACGCTTTACCTCCTCAACTATCTTAGCCTTCTCAACCAGGACAGCAAATTCCCTCTCTTGTTGCGAAGCTATCAGTACCCGCAACTCATCCCTCAAGCCATCCTCAAATCGAACACAACGCTCATGATCTGTAGCCACAATACCACGAGCATACCAGCTTAGGCGCAAAAATTCTGCCTTATACTCGCCCACCGACTTACTCCCCTGCACCAGGTTTAGAAATGCCTCACGCTGAGCATCCACATAGCTCGACCAGATATATTTCCCCTGGAACACAGACTTAAAGAAGTCCCAGGTGCCGTGATCCGTGGCGGTACCCTCTCTAACCGTGAGCCACCATTGATAGGCCTCATCTCGAAGGAGAGACACAACCCCTTTCAGCTTTTCCTCCACAGTGCAGTCAAGATCATCTATAATCCGTTCCACAGCTTCTAGCCAGTACTCAGCTACAGTCGGAGCCACACCCGAAATTCCCCTAAACATTTTAGCCCCGTTCGCTCGAAGTCACTCGGGCATCGATTTTTGAGCCATTGACCCCATGCTCGCTCCAGCTACTCTCTCCAGAACGCGCAACATAGCCTGAGACATAACATCGTCTCTACCAGTTTGATCTTGAAATTCCGCTCCTGTAACTGGCGATGCTGGTACTTCACCTTCCGACCCATGCTTAGATTCTGAATGCTCAGCCTCCACTTCTCGGCCTCTTCTACAGCCTCGCATCCCATATCCGTGCCCTCTAGTACTCATTACTACTAACGCGAGTTTAATCTGATTTAGAGTT
This sequence comes from Gossypium bickii, assembly GCA_025503065.1. Classification (NCBI taxonomy): domain Eukaryota; kingdom Viridiplantae; phylum Streptophyta; class Magnoliopsida; order Malvales; family Malvaceae; genus Gossypium; species Gossypium bickii. Next base: position 62,851,333 of record CP106710.1, on the reverse strand, counting down.
TTACGAGTCAGAGTTCTGTTCTACTATTTATTATAGAGAAGTTTTATGTAATTTGCTGTATGAGTGATTTTCGTCATTTCCATGCATATCCAGAGTTTTAGTCTCTAAAGTTGTATCTTTCAGTATAAGTAATCATTGCATAACACACAGTCAGAGAACTTACCGTGCGGATTCGGTGCCGGAGACTCGGGTACCATACTTCCAGAAGGCATATATATATTTCTGAATCATTTCTGACTTTTTTTAAAACATTTTTAAACCCTCATACCTACAGCCGAGTTTTTGAAACCTAGCTCTGATACCAAAATTGTAACATCCTAAACCCGGTCAATACGTTACGACTGAATCTGGAACATTTCAGGAAAGAAAATTTGGAAATATCGGCAAAATACTGTGTTCTGAAAAAAACGTTTAGTTTTGGTGATGGTAAAACTATTCATGGTTTAGTTAACCCTCAAACTTGCTAAACTCGTGTTAAGGGTGACTAGATGACAAAAACTGGAAGGTTTATTTCCTTATTTTTCTCTTCCTTAAAAAGAAACCGAATCTTGAAGATTTTGTACAATGTCATTTTGAAAACGATGCTGAGGTTTGCATGCTTTTGAAAATGGGATTAGCAGTGTTAAGACAAATACCAGGTTAAATTATTTACGACTTATTGCCCGTTTAAAACTTGTTTGGAAAACCATCATTTTGCTTTTTAAGAAAACCCGTTTCCCTTATGATTTTTCACATGTATGAAAATCAGAATATGATGAAACCCAAAATAAATAAAATAAAGTTAAAGCGGCCTTATTACAACTTGAAATCCCAAAGTAGAAATAAATTTTAAATATAGTCTGAATTTACTTAAGAAACTGCAACGCATGGCCACCTCGAGTCTATCCCAGCCCATAATCCGCCATCTATTGATTATCTGCAAAATTAGCAAAGGGGTGAGTCATCGAGACTCAGTGTGTACCTTCCCATAAAACGTAAATTGGGCATTAGCCCACTCAGTACAGCACATGTTATATGCATGCTATGCTGCCCAACCCAAATCAGCACTCCATCCAAACACACGTGGCAGTATGCCACCGTGGTTCATAACCACCGTGGTCCTAGACCACTCATGACCGTAGTCACTCGTGACAAAGTCACTCTTATAAGCATATATAGCATACGTGGGGCCAACCCACCGTGGTCATAGACCACCGAGATAAGTCACTGTTATAAGCAATCGTGGTATTAACCACTGTGGCACTTAGACCACTCGTGATCGTAGCCACTCGTGACATTAGTCACTTTTCTCCCTCCTTATTTCAACATTCCCAAGTCCATGCTCTTTCATATCATGCGCAACATGTATGCAACGTATTTCACTGTGAATAGTAGATTATTTACATGCATAACATCCAAAATATACGTACATATAGATTAACAACTATAACAGTATTGAGAACTTACCTGGCATCTCCAATCTTACCCGTAAGGGGTAGTTAACCTTTCATGTCAGTTATTTCGGCTTTTCGCCCTTTTTCAGTTAATAGTGCAATAACAACAACAAGCGGGTGAGTGGTACACACCTGATAACGCGTAAGGTAATACCCTCTATGTCGACGCTTTCACTCCTAGGAATGATAGCTATCAGTCTATCCCAAACAGGCGTTGGCTCTCTCCCACAGCCTGATAAAAAGTCCCGAACCGCCGACACAGCACGTTTCTTAAACTTTAGAATCGAAACTACAGGTTCACTCTCTTCCTTAGGTTGACTAGCAGTTGGATCCATGAAGAGATGTTATTAGTACTTAAAGAAGAGGACGTTTGGTTAAGGCACGGAAAAAAGGAATATAAGAAGTAGATAACTTGAAATCGGGAAAGTCTCTTACCTCAGAAACTCGAATGGAAGGTAAAGTTCAGCAACTACCAGGCTTTCAGGATTCGACTACAACTGTTCGACAATTAAGATTTCCCGAATAAAGTATCCCAATCGAGAGAAGATTAATAAGAAAGGAGAGTTAGCCGAAATACTAACGCCATGCTAGCTAGCCATTCGGCTTTGGGTACACAAACCGAAAGAAAGAAAAGAAAGTCAAAAGAATCGCTTCTTACCTTCAACCACAAAACCCGATTGCAAAGGTTCTCAACAACCTAGGATTTTCCCACACTCTCCTTCCTGATATTCGGCTATGAGGCCCCAAAATGAAAGAAATGTATTTAGATGCTTACCAGAATAGATTCGGCTTCATAAAGAAAAGGGAAAATATAACAAAAGAATGTTTATAAGAAAAATGAAAAGAAGACGCTTACCTTCAACAGAGAAACCGATTGGCATTCAAAAGATTCGGCACAGGAGAAGTAATAGATGCGAATGATCGATCGACTGAGCAAGGAAAATGAAGATTGGATTTCAGCTACTAGCAGAAAATGATGGCAAATGGGGTTTTGATGGTAAGGGGAAATATACAACTTGAGGAGAAACACTAGAGGAAGAGTGATGAGGATGTTTCGGCTACCACTCACAAGAACCCACAAGAAAGATGAAGCAACGAAATAGGGTGATAGCTTTGGTTGAAGAGAAAGAATCAAGGGGCATAGTAATGAGAGAAAGAGGGTTATGGTATTGGTGAAGAAGAAATATACCCAAGTTGCTGAATATGCCAAAAAGAAAAGGGAAGATTTTCTGCTTAGGAGAAGAATAGATTGACCAAAGAAAAGAAGGAAGAAAACACAAGAAAAGCTTATGAAAACTTGTCAAAAGTCAGCACTCCACATACTAAGGCTCTCGGCTTTGCTATCCCTCCCCACAATGCCGAAATTTCTCACCCCATGTACCACATAGTCGTAATACTCCTCCCCTCCTTCTCCAACTTTCGGCCAACACTCAAACACCTACCTACCTCCTTGATTTCCTCCACCGAATGCTCCCCATCACCCACTCGAATATTTTGACCAGTTCAAACTTCCCAAGACCCTCATGGCCATTCATTCAAAATTTTTGACTCATTCTTCCAACCACCCTGAAGAGCCCTTGCTGAATCCACCACTAAAGCTCCCTAAACGCAAAAATTAAAGCACCTACGTGAGGCTTACGAGATTCCAACCTCCTCCCTGCTATTTCTCCCTTGTGACGCCACTTCTAAGCAATCTAAGTGGTGTCTCCTAGCCACTTTACCACCTCCTTTCTTGTGTTATCAAGCACAAATATTAATTCCTAAGTCCTACCTCTGCTAGCTCCCCCTAAAGTGCTTCAAAAAAAATTCTCGCCAAGGCTCAAGCTTAACCCCGAACCTTTCCAGTATCCCCAAACACATCAAAATAGCAAACAAAACATGTCAACACAGAGCAACATAGAATAATGCCAAGCCCCCCAATTCCAGGATGTTACAGTTTTTGCTCGGTTTTTAATGATTTCTATGTGTTTGTGATCATTGCAACTAGTACTAGCTAGCCCAGGGACTAATTTGCAAAAATGTTAAAGATTTTGAATGATGTCATTGATGAATACATGTGTGTTTTGATGTTTTATGATAGATTATGAATGTTTGTTGTGAATTATACAAGTTCTATAAAGTGATTTTTAATAAAAAAGCAAAATAGGGAATAAATTGAGAAATGTTAAAAATTTGTGGTCAACATGTGAAATAAATGAAAAATATGAGCTGCTATGGTAATAAGAGAAATTCAGCTAGCATGGGTAGGGACTTAATCGCATGAATTTGGGATTTTATGTAATAAGGACTAAATTGTAAAAAATGTGAAATATGTGGGGTAAAAGTGTAACTATGCCTTAAAGTGTGTTCTGGACTAAATTGAATGAATAAATGATTAAATAAGTTAATTTTTAATATATTTAGATCAAGTAAAGTGAAATACGGACTTGGACTCGGGAAAGGATAAAGTTATCGACTAAACGACTCAATTCGCCTTTTTAACATCCGAGGTAAGTTCGTATGTTATAAATTCATTTCAAATGTATTTTATATACTTCGATATAGCATGAATTGTGTTTATATGATTACTGATTGTGTCTAAAAGTCTTAATATTTATATAATGAATGATCGAGCCTAGAAACTAGCCTACGACAATGATTGAGGCAAGCGCACCTATCGAACAATAGTATAGTTTAGTGGCAAGACCGGGATGTCGAACCCAAGGGAACCAAAAGTACTAATGCTGACTTTCTTTTTATTATGTAGCCTAAGAATTAAGGGAATTGTTGTTTAACCTAAAATTAACTAACTACTAAGCTGAAGATGCTAAGACACAGAGAAGGAATTGGGGAAAATACTTTTGGGAAAAACCAATTGATAAAGACAATACCCGAGGGAGAATCCACCTAGACTTCACTTGTTATTTAACTCTGAACCAGACGATTTATTCACTTGACTTGATCCATAGGATTCCCTAATTTATATTAATACCTCTCTCGAGGCTACTAACGTCTAACCCTAGGTTGATTAATTGAAATCTCTTTCTAATTAAAACACCTAGAATTGCATTAACTCGATCTGTGGACTCCCATATTAGGTTTGACCCTAATCCAGCAGATTTTCGTTATCCTATCTCTAAGGTTACGATCAACTCCGCTTATGCTAGATCTACTCTTAAACAGGGAATATTCCTCCACTGCTTAAATACATCAATACTTGAATCAATATCCTAAAATATCAAAATAAGAATTAAGAACACATAGTTAAGAACAAATCAAGTATTTATCATATAGTTTAGAAAACAATAACAAGATCCGTTTTAGGTTTTATCCCCTTTAGGTATTTGAGGGATTTAGTTCATAATTATAAAAGAATACATCTCAGAAGAAAGTATAAAACAAAACATAAGAAAAAACCCTAAAACCCCCTGAAGGAAATTGAAAGGAAGATCTTCCGTCTTGAGTATGATTCCGGCTTATTGAGATGGATTAACTGGTTGTCTTCAAGTAAATCCCACAATTCAGCCTCTCTGGCTTGACTCCTCGGCCTACCTAAACCGTCCCTCTCTTAGGTCACATTTAGGGTGTTTATATAGGCTTTTGGAATATCTTTCTTTGCCCCTAAGTATCCTAATCCGATTGGAATTAAAACAGGTCACAGCAGGGACACGCCCGTGGCACACGCCAATGTAAATCGAGCCCAGGCCGTGTTCGGGACTGCTAAAGAGGCACGACCGTGTGGATTTCATATTTTGGCCCATTTTCTCCATTTTTTGGCTCGTTTCCAGTCCTCTTCATCCTTCGGTGCTCTCCTAAGTATAAAACATGAAAATAAAGGTTTAGGAGCATCAAATTCCACAATTCAGGAGATAAATCATCCAAAAGTATACCAATTGTGGGATTAAAATTTGTACATATTACGGTTTATCAAATACCCCCACACTTAAGCATTTGCTTGTCCTCAAGCAAAATTCACAACTCACAATTAAAATTCATTCTTCTCAATTTATAACTTCTATTAATAATGTTTCAAAATAATCCATAGGTAATCATACATTGAGAATTCAACTAAAAGAACATCAAAGTTTCAAACAATCAAAGCTGAGCATTTTATTCTTGAGAGTATAGTTATTCCCCCTCATCTAAGTAATCACCTTTGATTCAAAATACCACAGAGTTGACATCCTCACTAAGGATTTACTCAAATCACTCGAAGTGTTTAAGGGACAATAAATTTAAGCACTTAATAGTCAATATGAAAAGTTATTACCATAGGCTTGCATGAGATCGAGTTGACAAATTACTAACTAGAAAAAAAAATAGACTAATAATGAAAAATTACATTAATAAAACGAGCTTCTTCTAAACATGTGAGATTTACTGTTTAAGCTCATAAAAACATAAAACTAATAATGGATATACTTTCAACTTCTTCTTCTTCTTTTTTTTTTTTAAGAACAAATCAAGTACAATAATAGAATTTAACAACTGAAATGGAAAACATAGTTAGGCAACTTCTCAAATAAAATCTCAACAAAAAGGAGTTAATTCAATAGGAAAAATTCTTTATGAATAAAAAAGAATGAGTTTTAGGTTAACGTTAAGGGTAAATCAATGAATGGGTTGTTAGGATCAATGGGATTTACTAAGGGTTAAATATGAAGGTAGGCCTTTTGGGAAGTAAATGGGTTGAATCCTAGGTGCCTTTATCATCTCAGTATATCAAAAAAAAAATGTGGTCTCGACATGTATAATTGAAGCAAGTTCTAGAATAACAGATCAATATTAACTCACTCAAAGCAATAATAAAAGTGAGCACGAAAGAATGTATGCTCTAAAGTCTCAAGATCTCACAGAAATTACTGGCTTTTGATGTCAACCCTGTGAACTTCAAACTTCAAGATAATACCTAAACTTAAGAAAACAACCTAGCAATTTTTTAATTTAAAAAAAAAACAACTTATCATGCTTGATTCTCTAAAGCCTTCAAGTTTAAACAATCAATGCACAATTGCCTATGTTTCAATTCAAGACATATCGATAAAAATCATAATTCAATCAGAATTTGTTCAACAAAATTAAGAGATTTGAGAATAATGCAAAAAGTTAGGAACATTTAGAATCCCCCCCCCCCACATTTAAGATGTACATTGCCCTCAATGTACAAAGATATATATATCTAGAGATTAATAGCATGATATCATAAGAGAGAGGGAGAAGTGAAACTTCCTGAATTTTGGTTGAAATTCTTGGAGGATGATCAATGATGAACATGATGACTAGGCATAGGTGAAGGTGGTGGAGAATACTCCTGTGGTGTATTCGTTCCTTGAGTGGCACCTTAAACCTTTTTAAACTGCAAAGTCATCAATAAAGTTTTTAGGGAGTTCTTATTTAATGGACGTTTGTTATAGTTACTCGAGAGTTAAACAGCCAGAGATAAAAGAAATCAAATTATACTTTAAAATTTTAAAGAGTTTAATAATGAACTAAAATTAAAAAAATAAAAATAAGAATAAAAATAAAAATAAAGAAAATAAAAGGATTCAAAGGTCCTCATCGTCGGAGTGATCTCGAGGTGGTGGTGGCGGCGATATGTGAAAAAGCTAATAATATTGACCATGGCCGCCTTGTACGGCCGTGTGGATTTATCGCAGCCCGTGTTCTTTAGGTAGTTTCGACCACGGCCGCGCCATACGGCCGTGGCGTTTAGTCGGAGCCCGTGTCTTGGGGAAATTTTTGTCCTGTTTCTGCACGATCTTCGACACGCCTATGTACCTATTCATGGTGTCCACATGGCCACTGTCACGCCCTTGTGTAAGGCCGTGTGATATGGAATTCTGTGCTTAAAACATGAACGAAAGTATAAACAAACTAATTAGAAGAGTTCGTGCTCGGGTTGCCTCCCGAGAAGCGCTTGTTTAAAGTCTTAAGCTAGACTTACCTCTCATTCGCATAATCATAGTGGTTTGAGGAGTTGAAAATCTTTTCTCATGCTATCAGTTCTATTATTAGTATATAGTTCGAGTCGAGTGGTGTTTACCTTAAAAGTGCTAAACTTAGGATTAGTTACCTCGACTATTCCGTATGGGCAAACATTGAGTACCTTAAAAGGGATTTCTTCATTTTTGTTAAGGTCTGAAGTGGCAATCCGAGGGTCTGTTTTATTCAACAATACCTGATCCCCGATCTGAAACTGGTTTGTCTCATCCTTAAGTTTGACATGGTTTTGCTTTGGTTCTGCTTCGTGTGTTCTTGGTTTCTCCTTGACACGTGGCTTCCACTCATCTAGTTCATCGATTTTAAGCCTTCGTTCCTCATAAGTTATTTCTTTGTTGGCATAAGTTCTAGGATCTGGCTCAGTTGTGTAGTTCCGCGGTGCTTCCTAAAAAGAAGGTTTAACCGAATGGGAATTAATAGAATTTATGTTCTCACCTTGATTTCTCTGTGTCTTAGCTGAGGCAAGAGCCTGAAGCGTGAACGTTTCGTCACCTACACGAAGTATGAGGTCACCTGTACCAACATTGATTTTAGTTCTGGCAGTTGCTAAAAAGGGTCTTCCTAAAATTTAAGGAATATTGTTGTCCTCATCCATGTCTAAAATGATAAAGTCTACTAGGAATACGAATTTTTCAATTTTCATGAGTGCATCTTCAATTATACCCCTAGGGATTCTAATAGTTTTATCAGCTAATTGAATGCTCATCCTAGTTTGTTTGGGTTTCCCTAGACCTAATTGTTTAAACATTTTATAAGGCATAACATTGATGCTTGCCCCTAAATCAGCTAAAGCATTATCAACAGATAAACTACCAATTAAGCATGGAATTGTAAAACTCCCTGGATATTTTAATTTTCGTGGTAGTTGAGCACACTGCATTTAGTTCTACATGCGACTCTTCATCTAACTTCCGTTTATTTGTCAAAAGCTCTTTAAAAATTTCCTTAAATCTGGCATCTACGAAAGAGTTTCAAGAAATGGTAAGTTAATATGAAATTTCTTTAGAAGTTTAAGAAATTTACCGAATTGTTCATCTGTGTTGTCTTTCTTCATCGCATTGGAGTATGGCACACGAGGTTGATGCTCTTTAATTACCGGTGTTGGTTTGACATGGCTTACCTCAACCTTACCTTCCTCTACCATATTCTCTTGCCTTAATTTGGGCTCATCTAATCCTTCACTATCTTGAGCTATTATGGCTTGAAGTTGCTCCTTCGGGTTAGTTTCAGTGTTGCTTGGCAGGCTTTCTTGTGATCCTTCAGAGAATTGCTTAGCAAGTTGCCCTAATTGATTCTCGATCCCTTGAATCGATGCTTGTTGATTTTTGAGTATTGTCTCGGTGTTTTGGAAATGGGTTTCTGACACCGCTATAATTTTGTTAGCATCTCCTCAAGGTTCGGCTTCTTTTCTTATGGGTAGGTTGCTGTTGGAAACTTGGGAGAGGTTGTCTCTGATTTCCTTGACCACCTCATGAAAAATTGGGGTGGTTCCTCCAATCTCGATTGTAAGTGTTACTATAAGGGTTATTTTGAGGTCTAAAATTATTACCCATATAGTGACCTTGCTCGTTTTCAGCGCTCGGGTTGTAAGGCAGATATTCTGTGTTGTTCATCCCTCCTTTATTTGTATCGCACTGCATAACTGGATGTACCTGCGAAGAACCACATAAACCATCAATTTTCTTACTTAACAGTTCTACCTGGTTTGATAGCATGGTCACTGCGTTGAGGTTGAAAACACTTGTGATTTTTGTTGGCTTTGTCCTTGTGACTTGCCACTGATAGTTATTCAGTGACATCTCTTCAATGAATTCATAGGCAGCCTCTGGTTTTTTGTTATTCAGGGTTCTGCCGGTGGCTGAATCAATCAACTGCCTGGTTGAGGGGTTCACACCATTGTAAAAAGTTTGGACCTGTAGCCACAAGGGTAATCCATGGTGTGGGCACCTTCTCAATAGATCTTTGTATCTCTCTCATACATCATAAAGTGTCTCTAAATCCATCTACACAAAAGAAGAGATATCATTCCTCAACTTAGCCATTTTAGCCGGAGGAAAAATTTTAACAAAAATTTTCCGGTCATCTGTTCCCATGTAGTGATTGATCCTCGTGGTGACGAGTTCAACCATTATTTGGCTTTGTTCCTCAATGAAAAGGGAAATAACTAAAGACGAATGGCATCATCAGAAACGCCATTTATTTTGAAAGTATCGCAAAATTCTAGGAAATTTACCAAGTGATTATTTGGATCTTCATCCTACAAACCATCAAACTGAACAAATTGTTGTATCATTTGAATTGTGTTAGGTTTTAGTTCAAAATTATTTGCAGCGATAGCAGGTCTAAAAATACTTGACTCAGTTCTTGTTAAATTAGGTTTAGCATAATCATACATAGTTTGAGGAGCATGATTTTTGGCCACCTCTGGAGGTAGCGGATTATTCTCAGCCATCTCTTCGGTAGTATTAATTTCGTCTTCTTGCTCTTCTTGTATGTATTGTAGGCTTCTCCTTATTTCTCTTTGGTTTCTGTGAACTCTGCTTTTAATTTCACTATTGTAAAGTAGCGGTCCTGACAAGTTTCTTCTAGTCATAATCTAGAATACCTGCCAGAAGCAAAGAAGAAAATTTAGACAAGCAAAAATAAAATTTATTTGCAAAAATAAAATATGGCTAAAGTAATAAAAATTGAGCGTTCTTAATATTTCAAATCCTCGGCAACGGCGCCAAAAACTTCATCGTGTTTGAAAGTCTTAATATTTATATAATTAATGATCAGGCCTAGAAACTAACCTACGACAATGATTGAGGCAAGCACACCTATCGAACAGTAGTATAGTTTAGTGGTAAGACTGGGATGTCGAACCCAAGGGAACCAAAAGTACTAATACTGACTTTATTTTTATTATTTAGCCTAAGAATTAAGGGAATTGTTGTTTAACCTAAAATTAACTAACTATTAAGCTGAAGATTCTAAGACACAGAGAAGGAATTGGGGAAAATACTCTTGGGAAAAACCAATTGATAAAGACAATACCCGAGGGAGAATCCACCTAGACTTCACTTATTATTTAACTTTGAACCAGACGATTTATTCACTTGACTTGATCCATAGGATTCCCTAATTTATATTAATACCTCTCTCGAGGCTACTAACATCTAACCCTAGGTTGATTAATTGAAATCTCTTTCTAATTAAAATCCCTAGAATTGCATTAACTCGATTTGTGGACTCCCATGTTAGGTTTGACCCTAATCCGGCAAATTTTCGTCATCCCATCTCTAAGGTTGTGATCAACTCCGCTTAACTATGCTAGATCTACTCTTAAACAGGGAATATTCCTCCACTACTTAAGCACATCAATACTTGAATCAATATCCTGAAATATTAAAACAAGAATTAAGAACACATAGTTAAGAACAAATCAAGTTTTTATCATATAGTTCAGAAAACAATAACAAGATCCGTTTGAGGTTTCATCCCCTTCAGGTATTTGAGGGGTTTAGTTCATAATTATAAAAGAATACATCTCAGAAGAAAGTATAAAACAAAACATAAGAAAAACCTTAAATCCCTCTAAAGGAAATTGAAAGGAAAATCTTCCGTCTTGAGTATGATTCCGGCTTCTTGAGATGGATTAACTAGCTGTCTTCGAGTAAATCCCACAATTCGGCCTCTCTGGCTTGGCTCCTCGGCCTATCTGAACTGGCCCCTCTTAGGTCACACTTAGGGTGTTTATATAGGCTTTTGGAATGTCTTTCTTTGCCCCTAAGTATCCTAATCTAATTGGAATTAAAATAGATCATGGAAGGGACACGCCTGTGTAAATCGAACCCAGGCCGTGTTCGGGGCTGCAAAGAGGCAAGACCTATGGATTTCTCTAGGCTGTGTGGATTTCATATTTTGGCCCATTTTCTCTGTTTTTTGGGCTGTTTCCTGTCCTTTTCATCCTCCAGTGCTCTCCTAAGTATACAACATGAAATTAAAGGATTAGGAGCATCAAATTCCACTATTCAGGCGATAAATCATCCAAAAGTATGCCAAATATGGGATTAAAATATGTACATATTATGGTTTATCAATTACGTACGAGTTTGGAAATGATTCGATAAAGATTCAACAGTTGGAAGCCCGATTGAACCTTAGGAATAGTGTAGGATGCTAGTGACATGTCATTAAGTATACTTGAGTTGGCTTGGGCCATGATTTAGCACTATGTGTGCGAGATAAACCAATTTGGCTTCGGGTGTAACACCCTTAACCCATATCCATCGCCAGACTAGGGTTACGAGGTATTACCGATCGAATCGTAACTTTTAAACCACCATGGCTCTCACATCAACATATCATAGTTAATCAATAACACAAGGTCCCTTTAGAAGGTCTACGAGACCTTAAACATGCTTTCAACAAGGTTCGGGACTAAATCGATCTCATACGAAAACTTTATAGAACTTAGAAAATTTTTCTTTCAAAACAGTGCACACGCCCGTATGGCTAGACCATTTGCCTCACATGGCCATGCCTTAGACCATCTCTTACCCCGTGTGCAACACTAACTAGGGTCACACGGCCTATCACACGCTCGTGTGTCTAGCTTGTTTGCAACACTGACTTAAATCATACAGCCTATCACTTACAAGACTGACTTTCTTCGAATTGGGACAGAGAAGGACACGGTTGAGACGCATGCCTGTGTGCTCACTCATGTGGACAATTATAGGCCATTTACAAGTTCAAATTGCCACCCAATTTGGGTCATCCCTACATGTTAAATTCCAACATCAAAGAGACAAACAAATCATTCACCATCTTAAAAACCACATCAAGTATGAAAAATACCATGTAACGCCCTGAATTTGGGCCTAGAATGGGGCCTATTGGGCTTTGGGTCTAATAAAATTTTTAAGTGAGCAAGAAAATGACAAATGACATGACGGCTTTAACGGTTTAATAAATTTGGAGTGTCTAGGTGTGTTGGAGAAGCTCTGGGTTCGAGTTTTGTGGTGGAGGATTCTTAATTTAATTAAGGAATCAGGGTTGTGAGTAGTGGGCTTTTAAATAAAAATAAGTGAAAATTGGCACAAAGAAGCCTGTGGTGAAGTGGCTAAGTGACGCCACTAAGGTGTAGAGAGGTAGCGACTTATGCATGCAGGAAGGCCTGAGGTTCGAATGCTAGCTTAGCTTTATTTTGGAGTTTAATTTTAAGCTTCTAGAAGGCTGAAAGTGGCGTGTAGTGGGACTGTAAGGAGAAGTGATCAGTAGAGAGATTTAGGAGAAGGATAAGGAAGATATCATGGAGAAAAATTAGGAGATGAGCAGTGGATGAAGTGGTGCCGGATTGGACTTTAGGGATGGCTAAGTTTTGGCTATAAGCTATATAAATGTGTGTATGCCGAATCTGGGGTCCTAGGTAATGCTGAATTTTCCATTCTTTTTCTTTTCCTTGCCAAAACATTATTTTTCCACAACCAAAAATACCTTGCCTTGTTGCCGAAATCTCCTATAGCCGAATCCCTTTTTGCCGAATTCTCTCATAGCCAAACTCTTTTATTGCCGAAGTATCATCATCTTTTCTTGCCGAAATCCCTATTAGTGCTGAATCTTTGTTGTTTTTCCTCCATCACAAATCGATTGTTATCTACTATCAGTCAAGGTTAAAAGCCGAATCTCGTTCAGTAGCTATCTAGGCCGCAGGAACAAAAGTGGATTCGGTAAGTATTCAATTAACCCCTTAGTGTGTTTTGTTAAAAGCCGAAGGGCTATCTAACTTTCCATTGTCGTTAATCTTGTATTAACAAGGGTAAGGTTTAGAGATCGCAAGCGTGGTAAGGATCGTTAGCAAAGTGTAAGTGTACTCAACTCGATTATGGTTTAAGTAAATGGCTGAATGTGAGTATGATCTATAGGGGTGACTTGTGCGGATTATGAGTCACTCGAAGTTTGATGGTGTATGTGTAAGTGCAGATTTAGGGGATACTCGTGATTAGTAGCTAAGGAAGGGCTATTAGAACTCAGTGGCACACAGTAAGGTTACGATAAGGCTTCAGCTTTTGGTAAAAATTTTGATTAAGTATGGGTGATTGATTGAAGGTTGGTTGGTTGTAGGTTCAAGACCAAGGATAGTATAGCACGTCGCAGTAACCAAGTGTGTACATACACTTCACACACGACAAATCGACAAAAGCCAAAATCCCGAAAAGCCGAAATGCTGAAAAAGTGAAAAACCCGAAAGGTTGGCGCCGGCAACCACACGAGCATGTGAACATTCGTTTGGGGACACCGATACGATTATCGGGGCCAAGAGAGCGATCTCATGGTCTCGGGCCACTATTTGGCCAACCGGGCCAAAAGGGGCTAAATGGGCCTACCGAGCTTGTGGGCCCAAATCGACAAGAATTTATATGTGCAAATTGAATGATGGATTGATATGGTTGTGTGATTTGAATAAGATTGGGCCTAATGGTCTATATAAACATGATGGGGTTTAAAGGGTTATATGGACATGAATATGCTTAGTGGGCCTTATGGGATTTTAGAAGTGCATGCTAGGGTTTTAATGGACTCTAGGCCTAGTTCTGATAAATTCTTAAAAGCATAAAACTTAATTTAATAATCAAACATGTCTGTGGACAAGTCGATAGATTAGAGTGTGGCAATGGACATATGCATGTCTAGGATTGGATCTAGGGTGAGCTTGGTACTTAGGCGGTCCTAGTGACCCACCTCCTCTTCTCTAAGATCCTACCTAGTGCGTAGTGTCTGTTCACTTTAGCCACAAGGACTTGTTAATGGGCCAAAGTTCATAACTAAAACCCGTGATTTGCAAAATTACTAAAATACCCCCGATTTGCAAAATTACCGAAATACCCCCGGATTGCAAAACTACCAAAATACTCCTAATTTGCAAAATTGCCAAAATACCATGGATTTTTAAAATTACCAAAATACCCCTGTAGGGTATATTTACAAAAATACCCCTGGGTAGTGAAATGACTAAAGTACCCCTAGGTGCTTAATGTGTGAAAATGTGTATGTTACATTCATGAGATATATGTTGCACTTGGGTGGGCTTGATGATACGGAGGAAGATATGTGAGGATCATATAGTCGCTTGACGATCATGGATCCACCAGTGGCTTTAAGCCCATTAAAGCAGCTTTGCTACAACGCTTGAGTAGTGCCGCTGCTGGTGCTACCTTTGGAGTTTAGGGAGAGGAGGGTTGATATTTATATCCCCACAGGAGTGTAGGGTTGGAAGGGAAATAGAGTGCAGGGTTGGATTTGGGATGGGTGCATTGCATTCATGTGATACTGATGTAATATGAGGTCATTGTGGGCTAAGGCCCAAGACCACCGTTTTTGATAGGGCTTAGGCCCAATGTGATATTTGCATGTTGATTGGATTACCAAGGGTCATACAAACTGAGTTTCGAAACTCACACCCTTTTTTTATTAAATGTTTTAGGTGATCCTCAGTAAACGGCTCGACGTGGGAGAGGACTCGGAGATGGCCACGCTACAAGATACTTAGAAGCTTTATTTATTTGTCTCAAAAGACATGATTTTAATTACTTTATTTCTGTTGGATGTAATAAGGCCTTGTACTCCAATTTGACTTTGAATTTTGAGTTTTGTTGTTTCAACTGTTTACTTAATTATTAAACTTGAGTAAATTTCTTATGTTTAAACATGGTTTTCGGAATACTTAAAATAATTAAATGGGCTTTTATCATTACTTAACAAGACTCAAGGATTTTGGGCTTTGGGGTCTTAAATTTTAACTTAGTAAAATCGTTTTGAATTATACCTTTGATGTGACATTCCCGGATTCAACCATAATGTCTGGGCTGGGTCTAGGGGTGTTACATACCATTTCTATTTCACCAAAACATACCATAATGTCCATTCACACTAGACCATAAATACACATCAAATACACCATTTTCACATAGCTAAAACTTGTACCAAAATCATTCCAAAGTCTTAACCATTATCAAGCCATATTACATGGCAAGATTTATACATCTCAAAACATTCCACAACTCCACTAGCATATACATGCCATATACCATAAATACAAAAGGTGACGATCCCCGAATCCGAGCTAGCTTTAATGACACTGTAAACAGAGAAAAACTTCACACAGTAAGCTTTAAATCTTAGTAAGTTCGTAATATAACATGATTAATTCAACAAATCAAATTCAATATGCAAAATTAACTAACACTTAGTTCAAATCACATCACAACTCAATCCAACTCTTTTCATCATTCATTCACATAATCTTCCATCTATCTCATACACAATATCATCAACCACATAGGTTCTGCACATTCCTGTGCCATCACATATTTATCTATCACATTTACCACTCAATACTCGATGTCATAATTCATTCGATTCTCTTTAAACATTATATGAACTTGCACACTTAGTGCCAATTAATTAGCCGAAGCCATAATAATATCGCACACTTAGTTCCATCACATTGAACCTAATTTGTCTCGGTATCGCACACGTAGTGCCAAATAATACAGTCGATGCCTTCTTTATCTCGCACACTCAGTGCCATTTTTCATTGTAATGATTCTATTTACACACACTTAGTGCCACATATCTTCGAACTCATATTTTGCATTATTAAACTCCACAATCACATTTCCATTCATTTCATCACATATGAACATTATTTAAACAATATGTATTATACACGAACTTACCTCGGACGTAGAAACAATGATACTAGTCGATTAATCGAACACTTTGTTCTTGCCTTGATCTAGGTCCGAATTTCTCTTTTGTTGATCTATATAACATCAAATTCAACTCATTCAATCTCATCTTCATCCAAAACAATTCACAAACACATAGTTAGGGCGTTTTACACTTTAGACCTCATAATTCCACATTTTGACATTTTAGTCCTTATTTCACAACTACACAAAACACACATAATTTACTCACACCCAAGCTTGGCTGAATTTCATACTAGTCCCTAGCAACCCATATCTTTCATTTATTTCACATTTAGCCCCTTAATTTCTCATTTTCATAATTTAGCCCAAAATAGTCAAATTCATCAAAATTCAAAGAAAAAACATATTAATCCATCACATATCATTCATATTTCATCAACTATCAACACAAAGCTCACATATTCACCAATGGCACATCTCAAAATCATTATTAAATTCAAAAATTTTGGCATGGGGTTGATAGAACACAAAGCAATGATCACAAAAACATAAAAATCATCAAAAACCAAGGTCAAAACATACCTTAATCAGGATCAACAATGGCCGAACCCTAAAACCACATTTTCCTCTTCTTTTTCTCTTAATAATCGATGCCAAGAAGATGATAATGGCCAACAATATGTTTTTGTTTTATTAATATTAACTTATTATCCTAATTATCATTTTAACCTTAATATAAAACATTTAAATTCCACTAATATAAGCCCATTTTTGTCCATCCATTAAACATATGGTCTAATGACAACATAAGGACCCCACACTTAATAAGACATAGCATTTAAGCACTTTTAACTTCTAGCACATAGCTTTTGTATTTCATGCAATTAGGTCCTTTTCACAAATTGACACACAAACGATAAAATTTTCACACAGAACTTTCACACATACTTTTCACATGCTAAAAGCATAGAAAATAATATTAAATTAATACTCCAACCTCAGATTTGTGGTCCCAAAACCACTATTCCGACTAGGGTCTAAACCAGGTTGTTACATCGGCCATACATATCGACTGATTTGGCTTCGGGCCATGATATCAGAATTTCGGATAAGTTACCTTGATTTGGCTTCGGGCCATGGTATAGGTACTTAACGTGTGAGACCTTGAGTATCCAACTTCTATTTCGAATGGTTCAATGGGTAAAAGAAGAATGTGGTTGATTGTGAGATTAGTACGAAGCAGTACAGGTATGTACGGAAATGAATTAAGTATTGAAAAATATGAAATTGATGAGTTCCTTGGCAAGTATATGAATGATCATTTGATAGCTTGAGATTTATTAGAATTATTGTACATTGTTTTCCATTATATGAATGATTAATGAATGATGATAGTTGCTCATCGTTAACATACGAGCTTACTAAGCACTATAGCTTACTTTTTTATTTTTCCATGTTTTATAGTGATTTCAAAACATTGATTTTTCTACCCTTGATTATCAAGTGTAATAGCAACAATCATTCTTTAGATATTGTAGTGTTATGAGTAGATGGCATTATCGACTCTTCAGAAAATAATACTAGACTTTCTCGATGGGCTTCAAAGCAGTTCTTTCAATCGTATGACAGTCTTGACTTGAAACAATCCACCTAGTCCCTTCAACATGTAAATTCTTTAACACCTGGTTCAGACCTTCTACAGTGATGTTTTCAGCGAATGAGGTGTGCCCATCCTGAACAGCAACCAGCCCAAGTTGGGCATTAATGCTGTCTTCATCCAAAGGAACTGATTTTCCTCTCACATAGATAGAGGGGTTATCAGAGGAGTTTATATAGGCATAAAATTCCCAAACCACCTTTTCAAGGACATCATCTGGGTGCAGGCAATATATTTCCCATCCATACTTCTCTGCAATAGATGAGACTGACTCATCGTAACCCATATGGGGCTTATCCTTAAACAAAAATCCTTTTTTCAAAATAGAAGGGTATTTTTACTATGTTGGTTTCATATTTTGAAGCTGCAATGTTAGTAAAAAATGTTTTAGGTTGGGTGGCGCCGGCTTGAGAAGACTCAGCACCTTTGGAAGTATTTTTTACTCTAGTCATGGATGTTGTAAAACGAAAAGGATTCAATGAAAAGAAGTTGAATATCAATAAAGAGAGGTAAGGTAAGGTAAGGTAAAGGAGGTGAAGGAATAAACAATGAGTAAGTGCAGATCAGTGGGAGAGGCATTGACAGTTTTAGAGAGTTAATGAAGGTAGTGGAGTGAACGGCTCAATAGACTTAGAATTTTGGAGGGAAATCTTAGGGTGACTTAGCCCTAAAAAAATTTGTCAACTTCTTCTTGGGCTTCTGAAGTAACCAAAAAGGGCTAACTATCCATATTTTTTTTGTTGGACTTGTCTCTAATTTTCAACCCATATGTTGCACTTGGTACATTGTTCAGTTACTTACCTCTCGAAGTTGCAGTTCACTTTTGAATTGCCATGGCAAACTAATACTACCTTTATCATTGTTGGTACCTTTTTTTTCCTCTGAATTTTCTGCAAAATCTGTAAAGTACAAAATTAATAACCAAAGTTGAACATGACATTAGATAATTGAAATAAAAATGTAAAAATCAAATTAAAGTAAGCAGTAGGAAAAGAGTAAAAAGATAGAGATAAAGAAAAGAGATTTTGAACTTAGACATCTCTAAGATCAATGGCTTGCTTGTCTCGATCCATTTGAACACCCCAATCGTCTTTAAGAGTTGGCCATTAACCTTAAAAGTTTCTCCAATTTTGTTGTCATGGATGTCAAATATTCCATAAGGATAAGTCTTGATCACCTTGAAAGGACCTGACCACCTTAATTAGCTTGCCAAGAAACAACTTCAGTTGTGAGTTGAACAGCAACACCTTTTGCCCATATTAAAATTTTCTAGGCATAATCCTATTGTCGTGCCATCTCTTGGTTTGCTCCTTATAGATCCTTGCATTCTCATAAGCCTGAGCCCTGAATTCCTCCAATTCATTCAATTCTAAAAGTTTTTGATGCCAGCAGCTGTCCAATCCAATTCACTTTTTAATAGCCCAAAATGCCTTGTGCTCTTACTCAACGGAAAGGTGACATGACTTTCCATGCACGAGCTTAAAAGGCAACATTCCTAATGGTGTTTTAAGGGAAATACGATAAGCCCACAAGGCTTCGTCTAGTCACAAAGGCTAGCCCTTTCGATTTGGATTCACTACTTTTCCAGGATTTATTTAATCTCCCTATTAGAAACCTTATCCTATCCATTTGTTTTTGGGTGATAAGTTGTGGCAATTTTGTGCTTTACCCCATACCTATTTAGAGCATTAGTAACCAGTTTACAGTCAAAGTGTAACCCTTCATCACTGATGAAGGCTCGAGGCGTACCAAATCTAGTGAAAATGTTTGTGTGCAAAAATTTCATCATAGGCTTGGCATCATTAATGGGGAGGGCTACAACCTCTATCTAGTTGGAAACATAATTGACTACTACTAGAATATATAGGTTGTTAAATGATGGTGGAAAGGGGCCCATGAAGTCAATTTGCCATACATCAAATAACTCAACCTCTAGAATGCTTTGTAGTGGCATTTCTTGTCTTCTTGAAATGTTGCCTGTTATTTCACATTGATCGCATGTTTTATAAAACTATTGGGCATCATTAAATAAACTTAGCCAATAGAATCCCGACTGGAGCACCTTCGTAGCAGTTCTCATCATTCCAAAATGGCCTCCATAGGGTGATGAATGGCAGTGTTGCAACATGCTATGGATTTCATCATCCGAGACACATTTTCTGATTATCTGATCAACACTACTTGAACAAGAAAGGTTCATTCCATTAGTAATAACGCGCATCATGAAGGAATTTCCTCTTGCCTTGGCTATTAAGATCAAGTGGTAGCAAACCACTTACCAGGAAATTTACTACATCAACGTACCATGGTAATGTTGTAGCAACCAACAACTTCTCCTCAGGAAAGTCATCCTCAATAAGCTTATCATATTCATCCTCATACCTAGCTTCTAACCTGGATAGATGGTCTGTTACTTAATTCTCTGTACCCTTCTTGTCTCTAATTTCCAAGTTAAATTCTTGTAGCAAAAGTATCCACCTAATAAATCTCGATTTCGCATCTTTCTTAGCTAACAAATATTTGATTGCAAAGTGATCAGTGTAGACTATAACTCTAGTGCCTACTAGATATGATCTAAACTTATTAAACACAAACCCAATAGCCAGTAATTCCCTTTCAATTATAGTGTAATTGAGTTGTGCTTCTATTAAAGTATAGTTGGAAAAATAAATAACATGAAATATCTTACCTGTCCTTTGTCCAAGCACCACTACAACAACAAATTCATTGGCATCACACAAAAGTTCAAATGATACTGACCAATCCGAGGCTACAACAATTGGAGCAGCCACCAATCATTTCTTCAGTTCTTCAAAAGAAAATTGACACGCTTCATCAAAGATAAATGATTTATTTTGCTCCAACAGGGCACACAAAGGCTTTGAGATCTTAGAAAAGTCCTTGATGAATCGTCAATAGAATCCTGCATGTCCCAAGAAACTCCTAATCCTTTTTACACTTGTTTGTGGTGGCAGCTTCTTAATCACTTTGATCTTTGCCTTATCAACTTTGATTCCATTTTAGGAGACCTTTTGCCCGAAGACAATGCCTTCCCTTACCAGATACTTCTCCCAATTTAAGACAAGGTTAGCCTCCTCCCATCGTTTAAGCACTAATTCTAAGTTGTGTGGACATCCTTTGAAGTCAATCCCAAATACTAAGAATTCATCCATAAACACTTCAAGGAAATTTTGTACCATATCCAAGAATATTAACATCATGTACCTTTGGAATGTTGTTGGGGCATTACATAGACCAAAAGGCATACGCCTGAAGGTAAATGTACCATATGGACAAGTGAATGTAGTTTTCTCTTGATCTTTCAAGGTAATTGCAATCTGATTATAACCAGAGTATCCATTTAAGAAGCAATAGAATTCCTTTCCAGCAAATCGATCTAACATTTGGTCAATGAAGGGAAATGGGAAATGATCTTTCCTTGTAGCCGTATTGAGCTTGCGATAGTCCATGTAGACATGCCATCCAATTATAGTTCTTGTAGGTATAAGCTCATTGTTGTCATTACTGACCACAGTGATACCCCCTTTCTTTAGGACACATTAAACTGGACTCACCCAAGAGCTATCTAGCATCCAGTTATTTAATTATTTCCTTTTTCACCACTTCTTTCATGATGGGGTTTAACATCCTCTGATGCTCAATAGAATTTTCGTGGCAATCTTCTAACAAGATTTTCTACATCCAAATTGTTGGGTTGATTTCCTTTATATCTGTGATTGACCATCCTAGAGCCCTTTTGAATTTCTTGAGCACAACTAGCAACTGTACTTTTTGCTCATGAATTAAGTTAGCAAACACAACTATCCTTACCTAGATAAGGATGCTTAAACTGTACAGGGAGGGGTTTAAACTCTAAGGTGGGTGGCTCATCTATGGATGGTTTCAGAGGGCTAAAAGTTTGACCACATAAGTCTAGGGTGTCGAACATCTTTCCAGGACTGTTTATAACCATTTTGGACTCCATCAGCTCGTAGTAGTTTCCTAATGGCTCTTCATCATCACTTTTAACTGAATTTGCTGCACCATTTTCCTTATTGTGCTATTCTTTTTCAAATTTTCATCCACCACAGTGTCTAGCAAATTGAAAACTCTAGCAAATTGAGAACCTGACATTCTTCAACATCATCGGCATATTTTAGCACCTTGAAGATATTAAATATGATCTATTGATTGTTCACTCTCATGGTTAATTATCCCTTCTAAACATCGATAATAGTACTACATGTTGCAAGAAAGGTCTACCCAAAATAATAGGCACCTCTTTATCAGCCTCACAGTCTAACACAATGAAATCAATAAGGAAACTGAACTTTTCTATCTTCACCAAGACATCCTCTATTTTACCTTCTGGATGAGCATATGACCGATCTACTAATGCAAGGTCACAGTGGTAGATCATGCTTCACCAATTCCAAACTTTTTGAACACAGACAAAGGCATAAGGTTTGTTCTCACTCCTAAATCAAATAAAGCATTTCAACCATACTGGTTACCAATTGAACAAGGTATTGTGAAGCTCACTGTCTACACTCTTATCACTATTTATACATTTCTATACTTAGTCTTCCACTGTCTACACTCTTATCACTATTAATCCCTTCTTGAATGTCAGAATTCGGATACATACAAGGCTATTCCAATTATTAGCATAAGAATATTGGTCAATACTCCTCTTACGGTTATCTTTTTAATTTATCTTCGATGATGTTAGTGGAATGCATTTAATTTAGGTTTGCTAATCCAACCCAATTTAGAGTAAAAGTTAATCTTACAGCCCCTATTACGAGAATACGAGACCCTAAATATAGTTTAAAAATAGGCATGGACTAATTTGAAACGATTTTGAAAGTTTAGGAAATAATTACAAAATTTTGATTTCAGGGGTCACACACCCGTGTGGCCAGGCTATGTAACTCTTTAACTTGGGTCACATGCCCATGTGTGTTGCCCGTGTGTGACACACGCACATGTGGCCAGGCCATGTGAACCTAAAAGTACCTTAAAACTCAAGTTTACCATTTCTTACTTATATGGGCACTAAGCAACTCAATTACCAATCATTTAACCTATTCAAAACATAGTTAAACATGCCCAAAATACACCAAATTCATCACCTAATATGCCTAACCAATGTACCCTCATTGGTACCACATTTTATATGTTCAAATACATCAATAACACATCAAACATTCAAGACTTTCATTCATATCACATTTACCATATTTGAACAAACTTTAAACTTTTAAAGTTACCAAATATAAAGTTAAGCACATACCAAGCATTATACTAAGCTACCAAACATTAAACTATCACATACCAAAATATAAACTAGGGTAACATACCAACATAGCCTCAACCACGACCATATACACCTTTAACCATCAATTCACTAGCAACTAAGTTAACAACATCTTATAAACAATATCAACAAAAGACTCCCTAAGTACATGCCGTTACAAAATGAAATATCACCACACTTGAGCTCGGGATTTGTGATTTGATGCTGAGTCAGAAATAATTCAAACAGTACCTAGCCTGCGCACGGAAAACAAAACCACACGCTGAGTAAAACTCAGTGGTATTTCTATAATCCGAATAACATAAACTTGATATAAGTATTTAAAATGCAAAATGCAACAAGTAACCTATGTTCATATGTTTCAATTCAATAGTATAATTTTTGCTCATTCCTTATTCACATTGAAACACCCCAAACCCGGCCCACGAGATTTGACCAGATTTGGTATGTTCCTTGATTAAACCGGTTCAAAATTCTTTTGATCCTTAGGAAAAACTTGTGCAATTCTCAAGAAAATGTTGTTTGGGTTGGGCTCGTTTTGAAAACCAATTTATCTTGTGTTGAAATCCATTTATTTAAGGTGACAAAATATTTAAAGTTTATTTTAACGTAAATTTACTAAATTTTTAATAAGTAAAAATGTCGTAACAAAGAAAATAGAACAGAAAACAACATAGTTCAGTGGATGCCTTATTACATCAATTAAAAACCCAAAATAAAATAATGAAATACTTAAATGAAATAAATTGTCCAAATCAGATAAAACTTCAAGCTGAGCATGGCCACCACAAGTTCTGTCGTCCCGGTCCATCATTGCTCATCACCTGAAACATGTTCCCACAATGGGGTGAGTCAACAGACTCAATGTGTAACTAACACAAAAATTTAATAGATCCGGCATACCGTATCATATCACATGCATATTCATATACAGATAAAATAATGATGCAACTTGAACCCAAACCTAGTTGCCATCCGCTACACATCCCCATACCAACCTGCACACCATGGGGACTACTAAGTCAACCTTCCATCCGCTACACACCATCAAAGGCAGTCGTTGCAGTCGACGTGCTCATCGCCCATATAAAATTTTGTGGCATAGCCACCAGATAATTGTGTCATGAGACACCACATTCAGATAATGTAACCGAAGTTACCACATTCAGATAATGTGACCGAAGTCACCACATTCAGATAGTGAGACCGAAGTCACCACATTCACTTCCCCTTTTTCATATAACCCGAATGCCCCATATTATTCATATCATGCATATCATTCACATTCATGTCACTTTTCACATGTTAAATATAACATATTTCGTAATCATAGTAGGAGTAGAAAACGTACCTGAGTACTTTGTACCGTAACACGGTACCTTAGCCATATTCTTATATTTTCAGATTAAAACATATATTAAGTTAAGGCCATGAATCTATCAAGATTGGTGTAGGGTACACACCTGATTTGCTTAACAACTTCACTAAAAATCCCGAAATCTGATCTACTGCCTTAGATCTCAAGTTCCTACATTTGATTAATACTTAGTAATTTAATAAAAAACCATTCGGCTATAAATCCAAATCCTAGTAGGATTAGTACACTAAGACTTACCTTGTTGCCGATTTGAATTAAGAATCAAGTGCCGGAAACTTCGTATTCCTCCCCTTTGAAATCGGCTAAACACTAGATTACTCCACGGGTTAGTTTTCGGCTTTTGAGAAGATAGTAAATAGATCTATATATCAAAATAGGCCTTGGCCGAATTTACTTTGGTACTTACCTTCTAAATCTTGAATCCCGAAAAGTATCCTTGCCTCCCTAGGAATGTCGAAATTCCTATAATCATGTGTTAGATTTAATCTAACATTAAAACATAAAACATGGCCTTTGGCCGAATCTTATAGTTTCTTACCTTAGATCTTTATGAATCCCGAAATATTCCTCTTTTTAGTCGAAAGTTGCTGAACCCCGAAACACTCCTTATAATTTCGGCCACCAAAATAATAATAATATTAGATCCTATGTTTCGGCTTAAAGCAGAGAATAAATCGATAACCACAAGATTCTTACCTTTAGTATTGAATTCGACAGATCTTTCCTGACACCACTTCAGAGATTCGGTTTAGAAACTTGATGAACAATAGGCTGTAAGCCCTCTAGGTATTCGGTTTCAAGGATGAAGGAAGAGAGAAATATTAGGCTTTAGAAAGAATCGGCACTGATGGAATTTGAAAGGAGTTTCGGCTAGAACATAAGGTGTATTTTCGGCTTGGAGAAAGAAAAGAGAAGAGAGGATTTTTGCCAGGAGAATTTCGGCAAAGAGAATAAATGAATGAATGGCCTAATTCTCCTTTTTGTGCCGAAATTACTAGGCCAAGAGTCCTTTGCTTGGCCACTACTCTTCCTTATTTGATAACTTTATCTCCTTAATTTAAAATAATTAAAGAAAAATCCTTATTATCTCTTGAAAATAATCCAAATTAAATCCTTTATTTATCCCCTAATTAGCCGAATTTTAAAGAGAATAAAACTCCTCTTTTGCAAGCCTTGTGCCGTCCACCTCTGTGCTTCTAGAAGCAAAAATAAAACTTCTTTTATTTGCTTCCCATGTGACTCGAACTCAGGCCCAATCCCCTTGCATGTGGCGCCATTTCCAGAGGCCCTAAGTGGCATCTCCAGGCCACTTTTCCAAGCCTATTTGTGTGTCAAATTTCACATACTTTTTCTTTTAAGGCCACCTTGCCTCAGTTTCCTCTTTTAAACTTTAAAACTCGACATTTCCAAGTCATTTCTAAGTTTCCAAAATTTTCGTTTGCCTCTTTAAACTTGACATTTCCTTACATTTCCAAGTTTCCAGAAATGTTCACTTTCCTCTTTTGAATCATTTCCAAATCATTTCTATACATTTTCAGGTTTCCAAAAATGTTCATTTCTAAATCATTTTCATGCATTTTCAAGTTTCCAAAAATGTTCAAAATTTATTCATAACACGTAAGACATGTCATTTCGTACAATTAAATCGAAAATGCGTAGGCCCTTTTCAGGATGTTACAGTTCTACCCCCTTAAAATAATTTCGTCCTCGAAATTTCCTAGCTAAAATAATTTAGGGTATTGCTATCGCATTGCCTCTTCTGGCTCCCACGAAGCTTCCTCTGATCCATGATTGCGCCATAACACTTTGACTAGAGGAACTGACTTCCTTAGTAGCACTTTCACATCACGTTCCAATATCTGAATCGGCTCCTCCTCGTAGGATAAGTCCGGCCTTAGCTCCACTTTTTCAACTGGTACCACATGAGACGGATCCGATTGATAACGACGTAGCATGGATACATGGAATACGTCGTGCATTTGCTGCAACTCTAGTGGCAACTCCAATTGGTATGCCACTGGTCCAACTCGCTTCAGTACTCGATAGGGCCCTATAAACCTTAGGCTTAACTTCCCTTTGCGACCAAACCTCATCACCTTCTTCCAAGGCGAGACCTTCAGAAACACTTGGTCTCCCACTTCAAACTCTATTTCCTTCGCGCTGAGTGCGTATCGTGGTACGACTTCTGCCTATCAGAGGCTTCCTTTAACCGTGCTCGGATTATCTCCACCTTCTCTTCAGTTTTAGCCACTAACTCTGGACCCAAAACTCGATGTTCTCCTAACTCAGTCCAACAAGTAGGAGTTCGACACTTCCGACCATACAATGCTTCATATGGTGCCATCCGAATACTAGCCTGATAGCTGTTGTTGTAGGCAAACTCAACTAAAGGCAAGTAATCTTCCCAACTTCCTCGGAAATCCATCACACAGCCTCTCAACATATCCTCCAACACTTGTATAACCCGTTCAGACTGCCCATCTGATTGTGGATGAAAACCGTAGTGAAGTCCAACTTAGTGCCTATAGCTTGATGAAGTGCCTTCCAAAATCGAGACATAAACCTTGGGTCTCTATCGGAGATGATCGATACCGGTACTCCATGTAACCTTACAATTTTCGCCACATATAACTTGGCTAACTTCAGAAGAGAATAATCAACTCTTACCAGGATGAAGTGCGCGGACTTAGTCAAACGGTCCACTGTTACCCATACCGAGTCCTTCTTAGTAGGCGTAAGGGGAAGTCCACTAACGAAGTCCATGGTAATTCTTTCCCACTTCCACTGCGGAATCTCGATTGGCTGTAGCAATCCCGATGGAACTTGGTGTTCGGCCTTAACTTGCTGACACGTCAGACATTTCCCCACGAACTCAGTAACTTCCCGTTTAAGATCAGACCACCAAAATTGTTCCCTTAGATCTCTGTACAGCTTAATACCTCCGGGATGCATAACATAAGGGCTACTATGCGCCTCCCGAAGAATCTTCTGTCTTAACCCTCGTCCTTCGGCATACAGACTTTTCCTTTGTAGCACAATACTCCTTCATCATTAACGCCATAATCCTCTAACTCTCCGTTCCGTACTTGTTGTAACTTAGCACTTAGGTCCTCATCCAATAATTGACCTTCCTTTACCTCATTCAACCATGTGGGTTTGACTTGTAATTCTGCCAACAGGCTTCCATCATCATACAGACTCAAGTGTGCGAACATAGCTCTTAGATTCGACACAACCTTCCGACTCAGGGCATCAGCCACTACACTTACCTTGCCCGGGTGGTACTCTATCAAGCAATCATAATCCTTCAATAACTCCACCCACCTTCGCTGCCTCAAGTTCAACTCCTTCTGAGTCAACAAATACTTAAGGCTCTTATGGTCTGTGTAGATCACTGACCTTTCTCCATAGAGATAGTGCCTCCACACCTTAAGGGCGAAAACCATTGCTGCCAATTCCAAGTCATGGGTTGGGTAATTAACCTCATGCAGCCTTAACTGCCGAGACGCATAAGCGACTACTTTTCCATCTTGCATTAGGACGCATCCTAATCCCGTATGCGAAGCGTCACAGTACACCACAAAATCCTTCCCTGCCTCCGGCTGAATTAACACCGAAGCTTCCGTCAACACGTTCTTAAGCTTTTCAAAGCTCTCCTGTTGCTTATCCATCCATTCAAAGGGTACTTCCTTCCTTAATAACTTTGTCAAAGGCGTGGCTATTGACGAGAACCCTTCCACGAACCTTCTGTAATAGCCTGCCAAACCTAAGAAACTTCAGATCTCAGCCACGGATCTAGGTGGTTTCCAATCCAACACTGCTTCGATCTTCCTAGGATCCACTCTTATTCCTTCTGCGGATACTACATGTCCTAAGAATGCCACCTCCTTAAGCCAAAATTCACACTTGCTGATTTTGGCATATAGCTTCTTCTCCCTTAATACTTGCAACACTATCCGTAGGTGCTCATCATGCTCCTTCTCCAACTTCGAATACACAAGAATGTCATCGATAAACACGACGACAAACCTATCCAAATAGTGTTGGAAAACCTAGTTCATCATATCCATGAACGCGGCTGGAGCATTCGTCAATCCAAACGGTATTACCACAAACTCATAATGGCCGTATCTTGTCCTAAAGGTGGTCTTATGGATATCTGCCTCCTTTACCTTCAACTGGTGATATCTCGACCGTAGTTCTATTTTTGAGAAAACCGCAGCCCCCTTCAGCTGATCGAACAAGTCATCGATCCTTGGCAAGGGATACTTGTTCTTAATGGTCAGCTTATTCAACTGACGGTAATCTATGCACATACGCATAGTTCCGTCCTTCTTCTTTACAAACAGGACCGGTGCTCCCCATGGAGACACACTGGGTCGAATGAACCCACGATCCAACAACTCTTGAATTTGAGCCTTGAGCTCAACCAACTCCTTTGGCGCCATTCGGTATAAAGCGATTGACACAGGAGCTGTTCCCGGTAGCAAGTCTATTCCAAATTCCACCATCCTATCTGGGGGTATTCCTGGTAATTCCTCCGAAAATACATCTTCAAAGTCCCTTACTGTTCTAACTCCACTAACACCTTCTTCCTTTCCATCCAACGCACTTACAAAGGCTAAGAATGCCTTGCCCCCTTTCCTAACCATTTTCTCAGCCTTTAATGCCGAAACTACATTAGACAGGTAGTTTCTTCTTTCTCCGATCATTACTACTACTTCATCCTCCGGGGTCCTTAGTTCCATTCGTTTAGCCGCACAATTCAACACGGCCCGGTGCTCTACTAGCTACTCCATTCCAAGTATGAGTTCAAACTCCCCAAAGGGTAGTTCCATTAAATCAGCCCGAAAGTTCACTCCCTAAATTTCTAGGGGTACACTCCGAAAGATCTTATCCACCACTACAGTTTGGCCTAATGGGCTTACTACAGTCATCTGCCTATCAGAAAGTTCAGAGTCTAGGCCTAGTGTTCCCACTACACTACATGCAACATAAAAATGGGTCGAGCCCACATCAATCAGAGCAAAATAGGGCTTGCCATAAATAAAGAACGTACCGGTTATGACATCCGGCGCATCTCCATCCTCTCTCCGACGAACTGCATAAACCAAACCCGGTTTCCTCGCATCAGCATTAGCAGTACCTCTGCCCTGCGTTCCTCATCCTCTGCCAGCACCATTACCTCTGTTATTCGAACCACGACCTCATTGAGGCTGTTGTCCTCCTCTACCAGCCTGACTAACATTCTAAGCGGCTGGTCGACTTTCATCTGGTTTCTTAGGACAATCCTTGAGCATATGGTCCTTGGACCCACACCTAAAACATCCTTCCGTCTTTTTCCAGCACTCCCCTAAGTGCTTCTTTCCACAATGATCACAAGGACGATACTGCCATCCTGTACTAGCTTGCTGACCTCGCGGCCCATCAACTCTAGGCCTCTTTTGAACCTTCTCAGACGATCCAAAACCTCTTTTGGGCCTATTCCGATCCATAGTCTGCTTTGTAGCATCCTTAATTCCCTTGGCCACCTTGGCCTTTTCTACTAAAGCAGAAAACTCCCGCTCCTGATGCGGTGCTATCAACAATCTCAGATCATCCCTTAGTCCGTCTTCAAAACAGACACAGCGCTCATGCTCAGTTGCCACTACTCCTCGGGCATACTGGCCAACCTCGAAATTCGACCTCATATACGCCCGCGGACTTGACTTTTCCTTGAACCAGCCCCAAAAATGCCTTTCTTTGCTCATCCGTATACCTGGTTCCAACATACTTCTTTTGATACGCTTCCTTAACGTAGTCCCGTGTCGATCCTCCATTTGTGGCACCATCGAAACGATTAACCACCATTGATACGCTTCATCGGCGCGCGGTGCCACCATTCCTTTTAACTTCTCCTCGGGTCGGTCAAGCTCATCCATGATGCGCGCTTAGTTGCTTCCAACCAAGATTTCACGGTATCTTTGGGTGCCACACCCGATACTCCACGAAACATTTCGACTCCATTAGCTCGAGCCGTTCGAGCATGACTTTCGATTTCCGAATTTCCTCCCGCACGACCACCAACTCCAAAACTCGCAAAGATGACTGCGACACAAAGATCATCCCCGTCGTCGAGCTTCATCGCTCAACACCAACGATTAGGGGTGGTGGTGGCGGTGGTATCTCATTGTCGGACCCTTGACCCGATCTAACGGGTTACGACACGATCATCCTTCCTCTACCTCGTCCCACGGCGACCACGCCCTCTCTAGAGCTCATTTCTAACGTCGTGATCGAATAAGGAATTTTATGAATTAGTCTTTGTTTCACTTGATTACCCGAAAGAGTTTTATGATAAAGAATTTAGGAGTGGTTCTTTCGTATACATCCATGCACACAGTCTTTTCATTCATTCATACATCCATCAATCAATTATGCACTTTCGTTCATTCAGAGAAATGTTGCAGTTTTCATTGCTGTTGTTTTTCCACTACCCAGGGGTATTTTCGTAATTTGTCTTAAGGGGCATTTTCGTAATTTTTCAAAAGAAAGAGTTCCTTGGTGATTTTGTCAAAAAGTATTTTGGAATTTTTAAATTCTCGGGGTATTTTGGAAAATTTTGAAATCCAGGGGTATTTTGGTAATACACCAGGGTAAATTTGTAAAGTTTAATACTTCCGGGGAATTTCCAAATTTGCAAAACTTTGAGGGTTCTTTTTTGAGAATTTGTTTTCTAAAACGGTGATGTTGCAGAAATTTTAGAAATCAGGGACATTATGGTAATTTTGTAAGTTAGGGGCAATTTTGTAATTTTCCAAAAGTCAAGGTATTTTGGTATTTTGCAAACAATGGTTGTTGAATATTTATAAAATAATGAAGTTTTGATTAAAACTATGGGTATTTTGGAAATCTCATATATCAAGGGCATTTTTGTAATTTACCTTAGGGGTATTTTTGTAATTTCATAAATCAGAAATTTTTCAGAAGACTTTGTGAGGATGGTTTTCACATATTTAAAAGAAAGTTTTAAGAGTTTTTTTTTTTAAAACTAGGGTTTTGTTGTTTTTATAAAAACACGGCTAGTTCTCTTTCGGGTTTTAGTTATTGTGTTTAGCCTATGACCGAGTCCTCTTGGTCGGGGTGAACCAAAGCTATGCACCGAGCGAGATTAGAGTGGAGAGGAGGTGAGTCACGCGGACTGCTTAAACACCAAGCTCCCACCGAAACCATTCCTAGACATGCGCACAGAGGTTGCCACACCCACTGAGCCCTCTGGGTTAGGGTGAACCGAAGCTACACACCAGGTAGGATTCCTGCAAAGAGGAGGTAAGTCACTAGGACTGCTTAAATACCAGGCTCTTCCGGATCCAATCCTAGACATACGCACAGGGGTTACCACACCCTAACTCGGTTGACTTAGCCATAGGTTTGTTTAATGGAATTAAGTCTTATGTGTTTGTGTTTGAGTAGACTAGTCCTAGGGTTCAAGTTCCATTCCTTTTCTACCCTTCCATAATTCACATAATCACACAGATGGTTAGGGGTACTTACCTGGTGGACTGCGGGTCGGAGACTTAGGTGCCATGCCAGAAAACTTGCTTATTTTCAGAAATACTTCCATAAAACTCATTTGGCTCGATTGGAAAATGTTTTGGGCCTTAGCCCACAGGCCGAGAGTTTTAAAACTGGGCTCTGATACCAAACTAAAACACCCTAAACCCGGCCCACGAGCTTTGACCAGATTTGGTATGTTCCTTGATTAAACCGGTTCAAAATTCTTTTGATCCTTAGGAAAAACTTGTGCGATTCTCAAGAAAATGTTGTTTGGGTTGGGCTAGTTTTGAAAACCAATTTATCTTGTGTTGAAATCCATTTATTTAAGGTGACAAAATATTTAAAGTTTATTTTAATGTAAATTTACTAAATTTTTAATAAGTAAAAATGTCGTAACAAAGCAAATAGAAAGAGAAAACAACATAGTTCAAGTGCGTGCCTTATTACATCAATTAAAACCCAAAATAAAATAATGAAATACTTAAATGAAATAAATTGTCCAAATCAGATAAAACTTCAAGCTGAGCATGGCCACCACAAGTTCTGCCGTCCCGGTCCATCACTGCTCATCACCTGAAACATGTTCCCACAATGGGGTGAGTCAACAGACTCAATGTGTAACCAACACAAAAATTTAATAGATCAGGCATACCGTATCATATCACATGCATATTCATATACAGATAAAATAATGATGCAACCTAAACCCAAACCTAGTTGCCATCCGCTACACATCCCCGTACCAACCGCACACAGTGGGAATACTAAGTCAACCCTCCATCCGCTTACACACCATTGAAGCGCATTTGCGATCGGCGTGCTCATCGCCCATATAAAATTTTGTGGCATAGCCACCAGATAATTGTGTCATGAGACACCACATTCAGATAATGTAACCGAAGTTACCACATTCAGATAATGTGACCGAAGTCACCACATCCAGATAGTGAGACCGAAGTCACCATATTCACTTCCCCTTTTTCATATAACCCGAATGCCCCATATTATTCATATCATGCATATCATTCACATTCATGTCACTTTTCACATGTTAAATATAACATATTTCGTAATCCTAGTAGGAGTAGGAAACGTACCTGAGTACTTTGTACCGTAACACGGTACCTTAGCCATATTCTTATATTTTCAGATTAAAACATATATTAAGTTAAGGCCATGAATCTATCAAGATTGGTGTAGGGTACACACCTGATTTGCTTAACAACTTCACTGAAAATCCCGAAATCTGATCTACTGCCTTAGATCTCAAGTTCCTACATTTGATTAATCACTTACTAATTTAATAAAAAACAATTCGGCCATAAATCCAAATCCTAGTAGGATTAGTACACTAAGACTTACCTTGTTGCCGATTTGAATTAAGAATCAAGTGCCGGAAACTTCGTATTCCTCCCCTTTGAAATCAGCTAAACACTAGATTACTCCACGGGTTAGTTTTCGACTTTTGAGAAGATAGTAAATAGATCTATATATCAAAATAGGCCTTGGCCGAATTTACTTTGGTACTTACCTTCTAAATCTTGAATCCCGAAAAGTATCCTTGCCTCCCTAGGGATGTCGAAATTCCTATAATCATGTGTTAGATTTAATCTAACATTAAAACTTAAAACATGGCCTTTGGCCGAATCTTATAGTTTCTTACCTTAGATCTTTATGAATCCCGAAATATTCCTCTTTTTAGTCGATGATGCTGAACCCGAAACACTCCTTATAATTTCGGCCACCAAAATAATAATAATAATATTAGATCCTATGTTTCGGCTTAAAGAAGAGAATAAATCGATAACCACAAGATTCTTACCTTTAGTATTGAATTCGACAGATCTCTCCTGACACCACTTCAGAGATTCGGTTTAGAAACTTGATGAACAATCGGCTGTGAGCCCTCTAGGTATTCGGTTTCAAGGATGAAGGAAGAGAGAAATATTAGGCTTTAGAAAGAATCGGCACTGATGGAATTTGAAAGGAGTTTCGGCTAGAACATAAGGTGTATTTTCGGCTTGGAGAAAGAAAAGAGAAGAGAGGATTTTTGCCAGGAGAATTTCGGCAAAGAGAATGAATGAATGAATGGCCTAATTCTCCTTTTTGTGCCGAAATTACTAGGCCAAGAGTCCTTTGCTTGGCCACCACTCTTCCTTATTTGATAACTTTATCTCCTTAATTTAAAATAATTAAAGAAAAATCCTTATTATCTCTTGAAAATAATCCAAATTAAATCCTTTATTTATCCCCTAATTAGCCGAATTTTAAAGAAAATAAAACTCCTCTTTTGCAAGCCTTGTGCCGTCCACCTCTGTGCTTCTAGAAGCAAAAATAAAACTTCTTTTATTTGCTTCCCATATGACTCAAACTCAGGCCCAATCCCCTTGCATATGGCACCATTTCCAGAGGCCCTAAATGGCATCTCCAGGCCACTTTTCCAAGCCTGTTTGTGTGTCAAATTTCACATACTTTTTCTTTTAAGGCCACCTTGCCTCAATTTCCTCTTTTAAACTTTAAAACTCGACATTTCCAAGTCATTTCTAAGTTTCCAAAAATTTTCGTTTGCCTCTTTAAACTTGACATTTCCTTACATTTCCAAGTTTCCAGAAATGTTCACTTTCCTCTTTTGAATCATTTCCAAATCATTTCCATAGATTTTCAGGTTTCCAAAAATGTTCATTTCTAAATCATTTTCATGCATTTTCAAGTTTCCAAAAATGTTCAAAATTTATTCATAACACGTAAGACATGTCATTTCGTACAATTAAACCGAAAATGCATAGGCCCTTTTCAAGATGTTAGACACATCTACTAAGATTTTTACATGTTCAAATATATAAGTATATATCAATG
Source organism: Gossypium bickii (assembly GCA_025503065.1). Taxonomy (NCBI): domain Eukaryota; kingdom Viridiplantae; phylum Streptophyta; class Magnoliopsida; order Malvales; family Malvaceae; genus Gossypium; species Gossypium bickii. The sequence goes on along the minus strand of CP106710.1, from coordinate 62,816,475 downwards.
ACATTTCATTCAACATTTGAATACATCATCTCATGCAATGGCGTGATTCATATAGTTGATCAATACTTGAATTCATTTGAATTCATTAAAGTTTCACATTTTAATTCATCATTTCATATTTCATTCATCATTTCATAATCATTTCTCATATTTTCCATTTCAATACTTTCTCATCTCATATTCATTTATCATCATTGTCATTTTAATATCAATCACATAAATTATTATTTTACTTTCCCCTATTAACACAACACGGACTCGGACGGATACACGGATCCAACCAACACACTAGTTTTGCACCTAGCGCCTCATCGGATAAATCTGAAGTAATAAATGGGCCCAGCGCTATATAAATTAACACCTAGTGTCTCATCGATTTAAACCGAAACAAATTGGCACCCAGTGCCTTATCGACTCGAGGTTGAAGTAACCCCTAAAGTTTTCCTATCCTATAGCATGCCATCTATATCAGACTTAGCCCGATACAGTTAATATGGATTCATATCACTTTTCAATACAACCAATGTCTCAGTTTCATGAATGTATATCATCACATATAAGCATATATTCAATTTGATAATAATCATATTTTCTACATACACATATATTCATAATCAATATATTTCATAATATACAAAATAAATTCAATTCATTTCAATTATGAATTTAATTCTATCCCAAAGTACCAAAGTACTCACCTCAAATGCTTACCATATGCAAACAATTATATATACAATAATCTACTATTTAATTCGGATTATAGAAACACAAACCGTGAATTCTGAGCTATTTGAAGTTGATTTTATCCTTCCCCTTTTTTACTTGAGGATTCTGGTACGACGTTAGCTGCGGAATAAAATAAATAAATCACATTAATATTACACATTTCAACTTCACATTAAATTTCAATTTTCATACTATATTTTTTGTATACTTCCATTTAGTCCCTAAACCGAGACTAATTTTAACCTTCACAATTAACTTCATATGTTTATACTAATTTCACTCTAAACTACATTTAGCTTCCCCTTTTCTAATTCGACCCATTAATTTCAAATTATTCACAATGTAGTCCTTTTGTATTTCTAACTTAAAAATCTATCTATTTAATCCCTAATACTTAAACTATTCAACAATGTCAACATCTAAAATCTTGAACAATACTAAAAATTACAATATCGGTCAGGTCGCCCTAAGTACCGGGATTCCTAAAATGTAAAAATTACAAGTATAGGGACTACATTGCACTAACCAATTTGGATTTGAATACCAAGCCCCCAAGTGTCGTGCATTCTCTTCTTCTTTTTCTTTCTGTCTTTGTTTAATTTGCATGCATCCACTATCATTCCTTTTTTTTTTCTTTTATTATAACTATTATTATTATTAACTTTATATTATAACATATAATATATATACATGCATGTTACTTAGCCCATGGCCGACCACCTATACACAAACAATAATTAAGTGGCACAATTGCTACTTTAGCCCTTTTAGTTTATTTCAATTTATAATTCAACTTTTAACCCATAGACAATTTAATCCCTGTACCTTAATAACTCCTAATTTCACAAAATTCACTATTCTAAAAATGAATTAGCTACTAAGCTAGCCTCGTAAATATTTAATAAAAATATTTATGAGTCTGGTTTACGAAAATGGAGTCCCGAAAATACATTTTTTGACACCATTGACTATCGAGTCAATGCAATTCACTCACACTAATTAAATTTCGTCCCAGAAATTTACCTGAAAAAAGGTGGGGATATTGAGATCTCATCGTCTCTTCAGGTTCCCAAGTCACTTCCTCCACACTATGGCTACGCCATAGAACTTTTACTAACAGAACACGTTTATTACACAATTATTTCACCTCACGAGCTAAAATTTCGACTGGTTCTTCTTAATAAAACAAGTCGAGCTAAATTTCAATTTCTTCTGTTGAAATAACGTGAGACGAATCCGATAAATACCTTCTAAGCATTGACACATGGAAAACGTCATGTATTTTTTGTAATTCCGCAGGCAAAGCTAACCGATATGCAACTGGACCCACTCTATCAGTGATCTCATACGGATCAATAAAACGAGGACTCAGCTTCCCTTTTCTACCAAATCGCAGAACTTTCTTCTAGAGTGACACTTTTAGAAACACCCTTTCACCAACAGCAAACTCAATATCTCTATGTTTCAAGTCTGCATATGATTTCTATCTATCAAAAGTTATTTTCAATCTATATCAGATTATTTTAAGAATGTCTTTCATTTCTTGAATCAATTCCGGCCCAACAACTTTTCATTCACACAATTCCATCCAACAAATAGGTGTTCGACACCTATGACCATATAAGGCTTTGTACGGAGTCATTTGAATACTTGATTGGAAACGGTTGATGTATACAAATTCGGCCAAAGGTAAATAACATTCCCAACTTGATTCAAAATAGATTACACGAGTGTAAAGCATATCTTCCGAAATTTGAATAACTCGTTCAAATTGTCTGTCTGTCTACGGGTGAAAGATTGTGCTAAATTGAGTCTCGTACCAAGAGATTCATGCAATTGTTTCCACAATCTCGAAGTGAATCGTGAATCTAGGTCAGAGATAATCAACATAGGAACACCATGCAATCTCACAATTTCCTGAATATATACTTCAGCAAGTTTTTAAAGCGACCAATTAGTCCTAACTGTAATAAAATGAGTTGATTTTGTAAGTCAATCAACAATCACCCAAATAGCATTTTTCTTGCTCGGAGATAATGGTAATCTCGTTACAAAATCTATCGTGATGTGTTCCCATTTCCACTCAGGAATAGAAATGGGTTGAAGTAATCCTATGGAGACCTGATATTTTTTTCTTAACTCGTTTACAAGTTAAGCATTTAGCTACAAACTCCACTAGACCTCTTTTCATTCCTGGCCACCAATACACTTTTGGCAAGTCATGATACATTTTCATTCCTCCAGGATGTAAAGCAAAAAGACTATTATGAGCTTCGCGAAGTACCAACTCTTTTAATTATGCAACATTTGAAACACATATTTGATTTTGAAATCTCAAACAATCACAATCTAGATAGTGTCTCTAGATCTTTAGAGCAAAAACCACAGTAGCTAACTCTAAGTCGTGCGTCAGATAGTTATGTTCAAGCGTTTTTAGTTGACGAGATGCATACGCGACCACTTTTCCGTCTTGCATCAAGACACAACAGGGGCCACTCAATGAGGCATCACTGTAGATCACAAAATCTTTTCCCAATTCAGGTAGAGTTAAAACAAGCACCTCAGTCAACATCTGTTTTAATTTCTCGAAACTCTCTTGACATTCATTGCTCCAAATGAACTGAACATTTTTATGCAATAGCTTTGTCATCGGCAAAGTTATCTTGGAAAATTCGTTTACAAATCTTCTATAATAACCGGCGAAACCAAGAAAATTTCGAACCTCTGACACATTTCTCGATGCTTTCCACTAAACAATGGCCTCGATATTTTTTGAGTCAACTCTAACTCCATCTACTGAGATAACATGTCCCAAAAACACAACTTCTAATAACCAGAATTCACACTAATATCTCCACATTATATAATATAATAAATACTATCTCAATTTCATCCATCAAATAAATAGATACACATTTAAGTTCAGTTATACGAACTTACCTCGTATACGAAAATGATGGATCGGATCGACTACTCGATATCCTTGCTTTTCTCCTGTTCTAAATCCGAATTCCTTCTTTATGATCTATGTGAATTCAAAATTAACTTATTCAATCACATATTCTTTTAATTTAGTCCATATCACACTTTAAAGAAATTTCACACTTTTGCCCCAAGTATTTCACAACTTTTACAATTTAGTCCTTATTACACAATATCACAAATTGAAGCAAATTCATCCAATCAAATGCTAGCCGAATTACCAATATTCCCCTAGCAACCCATATTTTTCATTTATTTCACATTTCAACCACACATTTTGAACATTTCTCAATTTAATCCCTATTTTACATTTTCACTAAAAATTACTTAACAAACCTTGTGTAATTCATAATAAATATTCATATTTCATCATCCAACATCAAAGAACACATATATACATCAATGAAAACTCTCACAAATGTTAAAAGTTTTGCAAATTAGTCCCTAGGATAGCTAGACCTAGCTGCAACAATCTTAAAAACGTAGAAATCATCAAAAACGAGATAAAAATCGTACCTAAATGCAATAATTGAAGATGGTCGAATATGAGAGCTTAAAAATGGCTTCTCTTGCACCCTAGTTCGATTGAGGAAGATGACAAATGAATAGATAATTGTTTTGTTTTATTTTAATTAAGCTTTTAATTACCAAATTACCTAATTAACCTTATTATTAATTCAATATTTCAATAATGCCAAACCAATATCATCCACTATCAAATTATTGCACTAGTTATCACATAAGGATCTCAACTTTAAGGTTCTATAGCTATTTGACACCTTTAGCTAATAGAACATCACTTTTGAATTTTACGCAATTTAGTCCTTTTTCTCAAATTAACCAACCAATCGTTAAAATTAGCTCACGAAATTTTCGTACATATCAAATAACATGCTGTAAATATCGAAATTAATATTAAAATGATTTTCCAACATCAGATTTGTAGTTCTAAAACCACTATTCTGATTTAGCTAAAACCGGGCTGTTACAACTCTCCCCAGTTAGGGATTTTCGTCCCCGAAAATATTACCAGTGAATAGGTTCGGGTACTATTTTCTCATAGCATTCTCATGTTCCCATGCAGCTTCTTCAACCCCGTGCCGATGCCATAATACTTTCACTAATGCGATTTTTTTATTTCTCAGCTCTTTGATCTCACGAGCTAAAATTCGAATCGGTTCTTCAGCAAATGACATATCAGACTGAATTTCAACCTCGATCAGGGAAATGACATGTGAAGGGTCAGATCGGTTTTTTCGAAGCATCGACACATGAAACATATTATGTATTTTCTCTAACTCGGACGGTAAAGATAGTCGATATGCCACTAGTCCAACTCGCTCAATAATCTCATACGGTCCAATGAATCGCAGACTCAATTTCCCATTTCGACCAAACCGCAATATCTTTTTCCACGGTGATACTATCAAAAACACTTTATCCCCGATCTAGAACTTAATATCTTTTTGTTTCAAGTCTGCGTATGATTTTTGTCAATCCGAAGCTACTTTCAAATTATTGCGAATTACTTTCACTTTTTCTTCAGTCTCTCTGATCAGATCAACCCTGTGAATCTTACTTTCGCTAAGCTTAGTCCAGTACAATAGTGTTCTACATTTACGACCGTATAGAGCTTTGTACGGTGCCATCTTTATACTCGATTGAAAGCTATTATTGTAAGCAAATTCAATCAGTGGTAGATATTTCTCCGAGCTACCTTCAAACTCACGAATGCAACAACACAACATATCCTCAAGTATCTGAATAACTCGTTCGGACTGACCATCCGTTTGCGAGTGAAACATAATGCTAAAATGCTACTTTGAACCCAAAGCTTCTTGCAATTTCTTCCAAAATCGCGAAGTAAATCTTGGATCTCTATCCGAAACAATATATAGGGGAACACCATGTAATCTCACAATTTCAGAAATATACAACTCAGCTAATTTATCAAGCAAGAAATCTGCACGTACCGAAATAAAATAAGCTAATTTCGTCAATTTGTCAACAACAACCCAGATCGCATCTTTCTTTTTCGGAGATAAGGGCAAACCCGATACGAAATCCATTATTACTCTATCCCACTTCCACTCGGGAATCATAATAGGCTGTAATAAACCTGACGGCACATGATGCTCAGCTTTAACTTGCTAACAAATCAAACACTTCAAAACAAATTCTGAGATACCTCATTTCATGTATTGCCACCAATAAAGTTATTTTAAATCGTTATACATTTTTGTGCTTCCTAGATGTACTAATAAACAACAACTGTGTGCTTGTTTAGAATCTTGTGAATAAGCTCAGAATTTCTTGGTACACATATTCTATTACAAAACATCAAACAGTCATCAGGCCCTATTCGAAAATCTGAATCAGAAGTCGACTCACACTGAGCTTGTTTTGCTTATAATTCATTATCAAAATTTTGAGCCTCACAAATGTGCTGTAGAAATAACGATCTCGCTTTCAACTCAGCTACTATCGAACCGTCGTCAAACAAAGCTAATTGTGTGTTCAAAGCACGTAAAGAAAATAACGACTTTCGGCTCAAAGCATCAGCAACTACGTTCACTTTCTAAGTCAATTCTAGCCATCTCCGCTGTCATAAATTCAAATCTTTCTGAGTCAATCAAATATTTCAATCTTTTGTGGTCGGTATAAATATGGCATTTCTCAACAAACAAATAATGACACTAAATTTTCAATGGGAACACTATTGAGGCTAACTCTAGATCGTGCATCAGGTAATTCTTTTTGTGTGGCTTTAACTGTCTCGAGGCATAAGCTACAACTTTGCCTTCCTGCATCAAAACACAACCTAGGCCATTTAATGATACATCATTCAAAACTACAAATTCTTTACCCGACTCAGGCTGAACTAACACTGGTGCCTCTGTCAATAATGCTTTCAACTACTCGAAACTCTGCTGACGCCTTTCTGACCACTCAAATTTAACATCTTTTTGAAGCAATCATGTCATCGGAGTCGCAATCATTGAGAAGCCTTTCACAAATCATCTATAATAGACGGCTAGTCCCAGAAAACTATGGACTTTGGATACATTTCTCAGAGGCTTCCAATCTATAATTATAGAAATTTTGCTCGGGTCAACTTGGATACCTGCGGCTGAAACTATATCTCACAGAAAACCAACTTCTCGTAGCTAAAATTCACATTTGTTGAACTTTGCAAATATTTTTTTATCTCTGAAAGTTTGTAATATGATTTTCAAATGCTTGGCAAGCTCAGATTCATTACAAGAGTAAATCAAAATGTCATCAATAAACACAACTACAAATTGGTTTAAATACGACCTAAAAATCTGGTTTATCAAATCTATAAAAACAACAGGTGCATTTGTTAATCCGAAAGGCATAACAAGAAATTCGCAGTGTCCCTACCTTGTTCTAAATGCAGTCTTTGGCACATCTGAGTCTTTAACTCACAACTAGTAATAACCCGATCTCAAATCAATTTTCGAAAACACTGTTGCCCCTTTTAACTGATCAAACAAATCATCTATTCGTGGCAAAAGGTATCTGTTCTTGATCGTCACTTTGTTGAGCTGTCGATAGTCTATACATATTCTCATCATGCCATCTTTCTTTTTCAAAAATAACACCGGTGCACACCAGGGAGAGAAACTCGGTCTAGTAAAACCTTTATCTGTCAACTCTTGCAACTAAGCTTTCAATTGTTTTAACTCTATCAGAGCCATTTTGTACGAAGCTATTGATATTAGCGCTGTTCCTAATACTAATTCAATACCAAATTCAACCTCTCTGATAGGTGGTAAACCTGGTAACTCTTCGGGAAATACATCTGGATACTCACACACAACTGGTACTAATTCAATCTTTGATTCTGTCACTTTCGTATCAAGTACATAAGTAAAATAAGCTTTACACCCCTTTCTCACAAATCTCTGAGCTAACATAGATGAGATCACAACTGGCAAACTATTCAAATCATCAGATTCAATTCTAATAGTCTCATTATTTTGACATTTCAATTCAATTGTCTTTCGGCTACAACTCACTATAGCATTATGCATCGTTCGCCAATCCATACCCAAAATCACATCAAATTTATCGAATGGCAACATCATCATATTAGCCAGAAAATAGAAATCCTGATACATTAATAGACAATTCTTGCAGACTTTGTCAACCAAAACACATTTGCCTAAGGGGTTCGATACTCTAATCACAAATTCAATAGTCTCTACAGGAAAAGTCTTACTAGATACTAAATTTGTACATATATAAAAATGAGTTGATCCTGGATCTATCAATGCAATCACATTAGTATCATAAAGAGTGAAAGTACCGGTGATAACATCTAGAGATGACACTTCTTCGCGAGCGCGAATAGCGTAGGCTCTAGCAGGTGCTTTGGCCTCGGATCTCACAGCAGTATCTCGTGTCGCTCCTCTACCACCACTCACATTTCCAACATTACGGAATGGTTTTCCTCTCTTAGTCGTGTTAATTTGTCTTGCACTCTGAGATTTATCTTTCTCATCTAACTCAGGACAATTTAGAATGAAGTGTTCGTGCGAACCACATCTAAAACAAGCTTTATCATTCAACCTACACTCTCCAAAATGTCATTTTCCACATCGTCCACATTCAGGTTTGTTCGGTCTAACATTACCCACACTTGCCACTAACATAGGTGGAGTTTTTGAACCCGTAAATTGCTTCCCATGATCTCTATTAGAGTACTCCACTGGCGTATTTGATCGACTATATGAATCTTAGGATTTCTTCGATGAAGAGTGATAGGGTTTATTCATCAATCTCTTTCTCAAATCTCTAGCTTTCGAATCAGCCTTTCTCTTTTCTTTGCCCAGTTCTTCAGCTTTGCAATCACGTTCGACTAACACAACGAATTCTTTTAAATCTAATATCTCGACTAGAAGTTTAATGTCTTCATTCAGCCCATCAACAAATCGCTTGCACATTATCTCTTCAGTCGAAACATACTCTAGGGCATATTTACTTAACCGTACAAATTCTCTCTCGTACTCATTTTCAGCCATACGACCCTATTTCAATTCTGGAAAATCTTTATGCTTTTGGTCGAGGAACCGTTGACTGATGTATTTCTTCCGGAGTTCTTAACGATCCCCGATTCCGAGCTAGCTTTGATTAACTATAAAACATAGAAGGAAATAAACAAAGTAAGCTATAAAGCTTAGTAATTTCGTATGTATATATGAAATAATCAACATCTGTAACAGCCTGATTTAGGGCCTAGTCAGAATAGTGGTTGCGAGACCACAAATCCGAGGTAGAAATATGTGTTTTATGATTTTTATGAGGTTTATGAAGTGTTCGCATGATGGTGTGAAAATTTCATGAGGAAATTTTATTTATTAATGATTAAATTGCCCATTAGGACTAAATTGCAAATATTAGAAAATATGAGCTTCTAGAAGATTTAAGTATGAAATAGAATTATAAAAATTACTAGAGGTCCTTATTTAGCAATTATACCATTATATGTTAAGATGGACAAAAATAGACATGGGAAGGAAAAATCTTAAGAAAGGGGCCTTAAGGGCAATTTGGTCATTTGGTTAATTAATGAATTAAAAGGGAAAATAAGTCAAAACTGGTGTCCATCTTCTCCAAGCTTGGCTGAAAATCACAAGAGCACCATAGCTAGGAAGTTTCTTCAACTTCCAAGCTTGATAGTAAGTTCATCCTAGCCCCGGTTTTAAGCTCGATTTAGCTATTTCTAGCTATATTTTGAGCTAAGGTTTATGTTCAAAAATTTACCCATGTATGACATGCATGTATTTTGATGTTTTATGGAAGAATATGAAAGTTTGATGTATGATAAACATCTTTTTCTAAATGATTTTCATGAAAAATGCATAAAAGGACCAAATTGTAAAATTTATAAAAATTGTCATACTTGAGTGAAATAGTGGAAATTGAGGCTGTTGTAGTTAAGAAAATAATTTGGCTAGGCTTAAAATACAAGAAATTTGAATAAAAAATCATTTTTCGACCTAGGGGCAAAAGAGTAATTATGAGAAAGTTTAGGGGCAAAATTGTATTTTTTCCAAAGTATGATTCATGAGTCAATTTAGTCAATGTGAGTATTAAACAGGTGAAATTGTTATTATAGATCAAGAAACATGAAGCCCGGATCGAAACCAAGGTAAGAACAAAGTCGTGGACTAAATCGAACATCTACACTTATTTTGAGTACCGAGGTAAGTTTGCGTGAAATTAAAGTTTCCTAGTCTTTTTATATTCTAAATTGCTTGATATTACGATAAAGAATATCATATCTATGAAAATCGACTAATGATGCCTTAATGAGAAAATGATGATAATATGTCAAGTTGAAGTCTCGGTCGAAGATTCGAAATAACGAGGATACCTATGTCACAACATGAGATAAGGAAGGTCTCGTATAAGACCATGTCTGGGACATGGCATCGGCACCAAATGTAGGTCCCGTATAAAACCATGTCTGGGATATGGCATCGGCACTGAACGTAGATCCTGTATAAGACCATGTTTGGGGCATGGCATCGGCATCGAATAAGGAAGGTCCCGTATAAGACCATGTTTGAGACATGGCCTCAGCACCAAAAGAAGATCTCGTGTAAGACCATGTCTGGGACATGGCATCGACATCTATGTACAATCTCGTATAAAATCGTATCTAGGATATGCCACCGACATCGAGTTAAGAGATCCCGTGTAAGACCATATTTGGGATATGGCATCGGCATCAAGATGTGATCCCATGTAAGGCCATATCTGGGATATGGCATTGACATCGTGATACATGTATGATGAGATTGAGTATCATCCGATATTTCGAGTAGTTCAACGAGCAAAAGAGTTATGTATGCAAAGATGACAAAGAGCTAAGCTATACAAAGATGACAAAAAGTTACATTTAAGTTAAGAATGATATTGATTTAAGTTTATGTTCAAGATAGCATAAGTGCTAAATCATGTGATGAAGTGATACAGGTACCATGAGTAAATTACGAGTTATGAAACCATAATAAGATATGTGTTGGGTAAGCGTAAGTATGAGTAACTATGTCAAAGTACTTAAGAACTTGTGTTGTTATTGTTCTATGAGATGAATGAATTTTACCATGAGTACTTATGTTGCTATTTTAATTCATGCAAACTTACTAAGCTATATGCTTACCCCTCTCTTTTTCTTTTTTCCTTGTAGTATCGCCAAGCTAGCTCGGGAATCGTAGAACGTTGGAGCTCGGATCACACTATTAGTTATTCTTTTGGTATAGTAAAGTTGCTTTATTTTGGGTATGGCATGTATAGGAACTTGGTCATCTTGTGTTATGTCATATTTGAAAACCAATGTGTTGGCTATTAATGTTATATACTCATTTTGTAAATGGCCATTGGGAATTGGCCAATATTTGTCAAGTTTCATATTTTAATGATGATGAGTTTTATGAAGTGAAAGTTCATGCAAATGATGAAGTAAAATGTGAGTAAAATGTGAAATGTATGAATGATGATTAGTTGTTCTTCATAGTGTATTATTGCTATGTTATGTGTTGCTTGTGTTGGTATATGTGTGTTTATGTTTCAGGGTGGCAATTGGCTTGGAAAATAGCCTTCTAATTGTACTCATGATAGACACATGGGCGTGTGTTTAGGCCGTGTGTGACACACAGTCAGCTCTATGGGTATGTTAATAGGTCGTGTGTCCCCTGTATCAAATTGCGAGAATTTGATTCATCACACATGCTAGCACACGGGCGTGTGCCTAGGTCGTGTGCCTTAAGAGGTTGCTGACGTCATAAACAGAATACCCAGGTTTTTCATACACGGGTGAGGACATGGGCGTGTCTAGGCCGTATGATGGACACGGGCTACTGACACGGGCGTGTGTCCGGCCGTGTGAAAACCTCTGTAGGTTCAAAATGAAAAATAAATTTCGCACAAGCTAGGAACATGGGCGTGTGTGATCACACGGCCTGCCCATACGAGCGTGTTCCATTTCACACGGGCGTGTGGCCCCTGTTTAGGCAAAAATTTTCTAAGTGCGTAAAAGTTTTCGACTTATTCTCAAACCCTTTCGTATGCATGTTTAGGGCCTCGTAGGCCCATAATAAGGATGTTATGAATATGAATGAGAAGTTTTAAGTTGAAATGAAATTTTATAGCCAGATGTTGTATGTTTAAGCAAGTTAAGTCCGGTAATGCCTCGTATCCTGTCCTGGCGTCGAACACGGGTAAGGGGTGTTACAACATCATTTATTAACACTTCCAAATAGATACATAATTTGCAATTAAAACCTCAATCAATCAGATAACACAAAGTTTAACTACAAAGCAACTCATAAGTTCTCATCTTTATATAATTCATCATTCAAATAGATTTCTGTACATACATGTACTGATACATATCTATTCTCACCAATTCATTTATCGAATCACTTCAAATTTATAAATGCTTACGATATAAGTACGTCAACTTTTCGATGCCATAGTCCAACTATGGTCTTACACATATATTGCCAAGGCCCTGCCGTGGTCTTTCATTCACATGCCATAACCCGGCTATGGTCTTATTATTCGATTTTGACATAGCCCAGCTATGGTCTTATTCAGCAACTCGTTTACTTAAACCATGCATTTAATCTAATATCTCCACATTTATCTAATAGAATAAATACTATCTCGATTTCATCCATCAAATAAATAGATACACATTTAAATTCAGTTATACGAACTTACCTCGTATACGGAAATGATAGATCGGGTCGACTACTCGATAACCTTGCTTTTCCCCCGTTCTAAATCCGAATTCTTTCTTTCTTGATCTATATGAATTCAAAATTAACTTATTCAAACACATATTATTTCAATTTAGTCCATATCACTCTTTAAAGCACTTTTACACTTTTGCCCCAAGTATTTCACAACTTTTACAATTTAGTCCTTATTACACAATATCACAAATTGGTGCAATTTCATCCAATCAAATGCTAGCCGAATTACCAATATACCCCTAATAGCTTATATTTTTCATTTATTTCACATTTCAACCACATATTTTCAACATTTTTCAATCTAATCCCTATTTTGCATTTTCACTAAAAATTACTTAACAAAACTTGTGTAATTCATAACAAATATTCATATTTCATCATCAAACATCAAAGAACACATATATAAATCAATGGCAACTCTCGCAAATTTTAATAGTTTTGCAAATTAGTTCCTCGGCTAGCTAGACCTAGCTGCAACGATCTCAAAAACGTAGAAATCATTAAAAACGGGACAAAAATCATACCTAAATGCAAGAATTGAATATGGCCAAATATGAGAGCTTTAAAATGGCTTTTTTTTCACCCTAATTCGGTTGGAAAAGATGACAAATGAATAGATAATTGTTTTGTTTTATTTTAATTAAGCTTTTAATTACCAAATTACCTAATTAACCTTATTATTAATTTAATATTTCAATAATGCCAAACCAATATCATCCACTATCAAATTATTGGACTATTTATCACATAAGGACCTATAGCTATTTGACACCTTTAGCTAATAGAACAGCACTTTTGCATTTTATGCGATTTAGTCTTTTTTCTCAAATTAACCAACCAATCAATAAAATTAGCTCACGAAATTTTCACACATGTCAAATAACGTGCTGTAAATATCGAAAATAATATTTAAATAATTTTCCAACATCAGATTTGTGGCTTCAAAACTGCTGTTCCTATTTAGCTAAAACTGGGCTGTTACATAATCCCTCTATGGGGGATTAGCGAGTGGAGATATAATCTATTAACTATTTTATAGGGTTACTCAATGGATCATCAATGCGGGAGTTAACCTAAAATTGGTATGGCCTATCCGTGAACACCTTTACCTTAAGCCAGTCTGGATTGTGAAGTCAGACAGATAGAAGTCCTATGCTGACTTGAAATGACGAGATGTTGAGTACCAAATGGGTGAGCGTATGTTTCTTAAGGTGTCGCCATGGAAGAAAGTCCTAAGGTTTGCACGAAAAGAAAAGCTAAGTCTGAGATTCATTGGTCCTTACGAGGTGGTAGAGAGAATTGGTCCTGTAGCGTATCGACTCAAGTTGCCCAATGAACTTGATCAAATACATGATGTATTTCATGTACCCATGCTAAAAAAATATCATGGAGATGCTATCGAAGTGCGACCTTATTTGATTTATGAGAAGAAACAAGTGAAGATTTTAGCTCGCGAAGTGAAAGCCTTGCGAAAAAAAAAATTCCTTTAGTCAATGTGTTGTGGCGAAATTATAAGACCAGCGAAGCTACTTGGGAAATAGAATAGTCAATGAAGAAGCAGTACCTTCAACTATTTGAAGGTGAACATTTTGAGAACAAAATATCTTAAGTGGGGGAGACTTGTCACATCCAAAAATTGGGCCCAGAAGTTTTGACCTCGCAAGTGAGGGTTCGCTAGTGTTTCGATAAACTAGAGGCTTGCCAGTACTTCAGCGAACTGGGGAGTTCACCAAAAGAGTATCAGAAAGGTGTTTGCTAATGTTTTCGGTGTTGTTGTATATGCCAAAAATGTGGTAAAGGGTTGGCTAGAATCGTTACCAGTTGGGTTCACCAGTGTGTTTTTCGAGCTGGTGTTCACCAGTTTGATTGGTGAACTGGAGGTAGGCAAGTTGAGTTGCGAACTGGTGTTCGCCAGTCAAAGTAGAGTTAGACTGAAATTAGGAAATAAAGATATGTGTATCTTGGATACTTTTTGTGCAAGTAATAACTTTCCTAAGTCAAGTAGAGTATACTAAGATTTCCAAGACACTTAGGTCTATGAATACAACCCTTATTCCATAAGAATTCTTTCATCGAATATTTTGTCGTCAAGTCTCTGTTCTGAATCAAGTTCGTAGCACCCAAAGTAAGCCTCTGCCTTGTTAGGTTTGATTGTCTAGAAAACTAGGTTCGCTTGCATGTGTGAATTCTATAAGTTTTGCCTAATTAAGTAATCTATGTGTGTGTTTATGGATGTTGCGAACCAGCTAGACCATCTACCATCAAGGATAAAGGCAAAGTCAAGCTTGTTTAGAATTCTCAGTTTTCAGTGACTAGTTAAGAATTGCCATAACTGTGCCTATTATAATGTTTTTTAGTATGAAAGCTAAATGTTCGTAACTTGTGTGTGAATTGTTATGATTTTCAAGATCTTTGTTTTTAAACTAAGCTCCAAGAATAAGTTTTCTACAAAACCTGTTTTCAAGTTTTGAGACTCTATTTTCAGTATATGTTTTTAAGTTATGTTTTAAAAACTAAGTTTTATGTGAGCTCCTAAGAGAACTATGTTTCTAGTATGTTTTTATAGTATGGTTTTATAAATTATGTTTCTACGAGCTTTTGTGTGAGCTCTATATGAACAAGTATTTTCAAGCAAGCTCCCTATACGTGCTCTATGTGATAAGTTTTTGTACATGCTCCTTTGCGAGCCCTTATGTTAGATATATTTGTATATTAAAAGATTATGAGTACTCACCGATAAGTTCTGTGATTTTGGGCATTGAGTCATTGAGTCATGTGGAGAGATAAGGGAATGTCAAGCTATAATCCGTTCACTGGGACATGTTAGTATACAGGAGACTGCCTAGCTTCATGTTGCATTTATGGGACATGTTATAAGGACTCTATGAGTCATTCTAAGGCGTGATATGGAGATTTATATTTCCAACAGACAAGATAAGATAAGTGTGTTAAAACAAGTGCGAGAACTTATTTTATGTTCCTTAGCCATTCTGATAAGACATGTATGTGAACATGTTTCATGCTATATAAGATTCATTTCAAACAAGCACAAGCTAAGTTTTCAAATTCAATTTTCAGCAAGTACATGCGAAACTATTTTTCAAACTTACATGTTTTCTTACAAACAAGATTTGTGGACTGGGTCTCGCATCCTTACCACAAACCCAGCACGTGAAATGATTTTTAGACAAAGTTTTCTTTTTGTTTTAAACTTTGTATTTTAAGCATAAAACGACGATTCCTGACTATTCATTAAGTTCGTAATAAACTCACCCGCTCCTCTCTTACTTCGTAGGTAAGTAGGTCACGAATGGCAATGGCAAGGTAGATAACTTGGCAAGGCTCATCCCTGAATAGATATCGGCGAACCTGTAAATTAGGCAATGAGGTTTATGTTATTTATGTGCATTTAGATTGATCATAATTTGACTCTGTTATTAAAAGAACTTCTTTAAAGTTTAAGTTTGTTTTTGTTATATGAACATTAAACCTTTGTTACAAATTTCTTCTCAGCATGAATAAAGTTGATGTTTATTTATTTCTTTATGCATATGTTCTAGTTTTACTGCATAGTATAAATTCTATGACACTTTATGTTAGCGACCCCAATATGCATGTGAAACCCGATATAGGAATATCTTACAACATAGCGAACTCTATATAGTATGTGAACCCTTGTGTGTGAATAATTTCTCTATTTGCAAAGCCCTTATTATACACGAACCAAGTTTTGCATGATTAGGCACGAACTCAAGAAGCATGTGAACTGTTGTTATCTTACAAACTTATGCTTTTGTGCAAACATATATTATGTATGTTATGCGAATTTATATTGTATCCTACTATGTGAACTTATGCTATTTGATGTATGCAGACCTTGACAATAAGTTTTTTAAGTACCCGTGTTCTTATATTTGATTGTATGTACTCTATGATACGAACTCACCTAAGAAGCCTGTGACGGAAGTCAACCACGACCCAATCGAGCTACCTAATGGGCCAATTACACGTTTCCGTGCTAAACAATTCAAAGATGCCGCGACAATTTTGGTGGCACAAATTTGGAATACCAATAGAAAAGAGCCCAAGAACATGCTGAACTCTTACAACTTATTTGAAGTTGAATATACTGGCTAGTTTGACTGCTAGTTTATTTAACACTTTAAATTACGTATGTTTGATTTATTGTCAGTAGTTGTTGCATTTTCTTAGTTCATATTAGTTTGTTTAGATAATACGAGTTTTTAATAAGTCCTTTGTCAAAGTTGAATGTTAGTATGCTTTACCTAGTGTTTAAATAAATTGATTAAAATTTTTGCTAACTATGGTCAGCCGAATTTTGCTAATAATGTTGGTTTATATGCTTTTGTAGTTGCTCCACGTTTTTTATGCAAGTTGGATGACCACAATTCATGGCATGATAGAGCATTGGACGACAATGGGGAGCATAAATGGGGCATTGAATTAAATAAACGCAAGGTGAAATATAGAGAAGCATGCGTGAACTTGTGTGAGTGCCTTGGAATAATAATCAAGCATGTGTATGGCAACAAGGCATGGTGGAGATTAATGCTATCCAAGCATGGACGATACAACCATGGTGGGAATAAACAATTGTGAAATTAAAAATGTGCAAAATAGGTGGGTGTAGAAGTGCATGGACGGCACCAATTAATTAAGGCATAGTGGGTGCACAAAATTATGCAAGTGAGATTAATGGACAGCAAGCCATTTCTTTTGGATGATGGAGCATGAATGAAGAATATTTTAAGCAAGCCATGAGATGATGAATGCATGGAAGATAATAGTAGACGGCATAGCACATTTTAAATTGTATTAATTTAATCTTGCACTTACAAAGAACAAACGGCAACAAGGCTTGGTGGGCTGAATTTTTAAATTATTTGGCAAATGATAGTGGAAATTCATGGAGAAGGGACATGGAAATAAAAATCAAGCATGTGGTGATAGTGTATGGACGACACCATAAAAGAAAATGAAGCATGAAATGGAGAATTTTAAAATGATTGAAGCCATTAAAAACATGTACTTGCGAAACATTAAAATAGAGCATTTGCTTGGCTAGTGGGTTTGTTGGACGGCAACAATTTGAAGAATGGGTTTTAATTGTTTGAACATTTGGCTACCTAGCTTTAGGCTATAAATAGTTGCTATTTTTATTTGTAAGGGGACTTTTGATTTTTATGAATGAATATTTTCTTTTGGTGAGTTTAATTCACTCTCCTAATTCTTCAAGGTTCGAATTAACTTATCTAGTTTCTAGTGGCGTCATTCTATCCTTGTTTCGAACTTATCATCCTCTCGGGTGTGGCATTCATTTATCTATACCGTAGGTTCCTATCTCGCTAGATAGTGGGTCTCGGTTTTTTTATCCAAAATCATTTCATCAATTTGAAGCTTATAAAATTCGGGTCTTTAATTTCTATTAAAGGTTCTTTCTTGCTTCAAATCCGTATCCACCTCAACTACTTACCTATCTTTATTTTTCAAAGATATTATCATTAAATTACCCCTTTTGTTATCTAAACGAAAAACTACCTAATTTACGATCGGGCAACATTTACGATTCGTTTTTAAACCCGAGACGATTCGTATCAGTTGGTATCAGTGCCAATTAAATTAGGCACATTTTGATCATCTCGAGTTTTTCCAAGTAAGTTTTAAAAAAAATTATTATCATAGTATCGGGAATTTTGAGACTCTTCATAGCTCCCCACCTCTACTATCGAGCCTTATTTTTCGACACCACCTACCTACCTTCTACCCTTTTAAAACCTACCTTTTTCTGAAACAATTTTACCATGTTAACTCTTTTAAAACGACCTACGAGTTGCTAGTAAGTCGAAGACAATCTTCTAGAATCTAGAAGAGTGAATTCGAGCGGTAAAAGACGAGAGAGATTACATTGAAGGAAAAAACCAAAAATTGAGTGAAAACATGAGTGTGAGTGTTGATAATTTCTTTGTGAGTGAACAAGTGAGGATTGTAGTGAGAATTCATTAATTTTGTTTGACATGTTTAGGAGTCCTGAACGTTAAATAGTAAGCGACGAAGCATCAGATGCGGCCGGGGGTGGAAGAGGTTTGCAACCCCGAAGGAATGATCCTGAAGGAAGAGACCCTGATTTGCAAACCGTAATGTGAGAAATCACACGTTTGTTCCAATCAATCAACGAATGATTGGATCGAAGAGATGAACGGAGGCCTCGAGCAAACACCCCTCCAATTCCGAGAAGGGGACAAGAACAACCTTGGTTACATGACAACGACATCTACGAACCGAGTGAAGCCGACAGCAATCCAGCTTTCGAACACAATGAGCAGAGAGGAGGTCCACGAGTCCGTGAGCGAAGAGATTGAGAATGGGCTGATGATGACTTGAAGAATATTAAAATGGCAATCCTTGCTTTCCAAGGGCGGTCCGATCCGGAAGCCTACCTTGAGTGGGAAAAGAAGGTGGAGTTAATCTTCGAATGCCATAATTACTTAGAAAATAAGAAGGTGAAACTTGCTGCCATCGAATTTTCTGATTATGCCATTATTTGGTGAGATCAATTAACAACGAGCCGAAGACGGAATGGTGAACGTCCAATATCTACATGGGCAGAAATGAAGGCACTAGTGCGAAAAAGATTCATCCCAACCTACTATCACCGCGAGTTGCATCAAAAGTTGCAAAGCCTAACTCAGGGTCACCGAAGCATGGAGGATTACTACAAGGAAATGGAAGTGGCCATGATCCGAGCCAATGTAGAAGAAGAGCAAGAAGCCACAATGGCACGCTTTAGCGCTGGCCTTAATCGAGATATCGCAAATGTTGTAGAATTACACCATTACATCGATATCATCGAAATGGTTCACATGGTAATAAAGGTCAAAAAACAGCTAAAACGAAAAGCTACGCCTAGAGCAATCCCCAATCATGCTTCAACATCTAAGTAGGGGCAAGTGGCCAACAAACGAGATATACCGAGCCGAGCCAAAGAAGCAAGTGGCGCACCCAAGTTTAACAAGCCAACCGATGAGATGAGCAAGGGCAAAATGGAAGCTATTCCGAATCGATCTCGAGACATTAAGTGTTTCAAATGTTTGGGTCGGGGCCATATTGCAAGTCAATGTCCAAACTGAAACACTATGTTTATTCAAGATAATGGCGAGATTGAATCTGAAAGTGAAAGGGAAGATGATGCCAGTGAGACGTCCCAAGATGAGGAAGAAATAGAACAAACTGAAAATGGAGAGATCTTAGTGGTAAAAAGGAGTCTTAGCTTACAAGGCGTCGAAAATGAACAACAACGCGAAAATAGATTCCATACGCATTGCCAAGTACAAGGGAAGATTTGTTATGTCATTATTGACGGAGGAAGCTGTACTAATATGGCCAGCACCATATTGGTAGAGAAACTCGGGTTGTCTACCACCAAACATCCCCATCCGTATAAACTACAATGGCTTAACGACGGGGGAGAACTTAAGGTCACAAAACAAGTTTTGGTTTCCTTTGCAATAGGGAAGTATCAAGATGAGGTCTTGTGCGATGTGGTACCGATGCAAGCGGGACATCTCCTGCTTGGGCGACCTTGGCAATGTGACAAGCGAGTGATCCATTATGGTTACACTAATCGGTACACTTTCAAATACTTGGGCCGGAACGTGACACTAGCTCCACTAACACCCAAGCAAGTTTACGAAGATCAATTGAAGATGAAGGCTTCAATCGAAAAATCAAAAGAAAGTGAGCGGAAAAATGAGAAAGAAAAAGAAAAGAATTTAGAAAAAAAAAAAGAGGGGCAAGAAAATAAGTGATAAAAAAAGGGAGTGGGAACAAAAAGAAAAGGAAACTAAAGACGAGAGTGAAAAATAAAGTTTTATGTTAAAGGGAAAGAAATTCGGAAGTCTATGTTGTTAAAACAACCTCTGTTGGTACTTATGTACAAGGAAAGTCTCTTTGGAACTAACGATTTTGATGACAAGTTACTTTTCCCTGTTTTGTCTTTGTTACAGGAATTCCGAGATGTATTTTCGGAAGAGATTCCAAGTGGATTGCCTCCTATTCATGGAATAGAACATCAAATAGACTTTGTACCGGGAGCCGCAATTCCAAATAGACCAGCTTACCGAAGCAATCTGGAAGAGACGAAGGAACTTCAAAAACAAGTGAATGAACTTCTTGAAAAGGGGTATGTACGCGAGAGCTTAAGCCCTTGTGCTGTGCTCGTCTTATTAGTTCCCAAGAAAGATAGAACATAGAGGATGTGCATAGATTGTCGAGCCACAACAAGATCACGATCAAGTACCGACACCCTATTCTGCGATTGGATGACATGCTCGACGAATTGAGTGGAGCGAGCTTATTTTCAAAGATCGACCTTAAAAGCGGATATCATCAAATACGTATGCGCGAGGGTGACGAATGGAAGACTGCTTTTAAGATGAAGCAAGGACTCTATGAATGGCTCGCTATGCCATTTGGGCTAACAAATGCCCCAAGCATGTTCATGCGACTCATGAACCACGCGTTGCGATCATTCATCGGTAGATTTTGTGTCGTATACTTTGACGACATACTTGTCTATAGTAAAACTTTAGATGAGCACGTGAAACATTTAAAGTCTGTCCTGGAAGTTTTGCGAAAAGAGACCTTATATGCAAATTTACAGAAATGTGATTTTTGTACTAACACAATTGTGCTTTTAGGTTTTATTGTCAGTTCGGAAGGCCTTGAAGTTGATCAAGAGAAGGTTAAAGCGATCCAAGAATGGCCCCGTCTGACAAATATTTCCCAAGTTTGAAGCTTTCATGGACTGGCTAGTTTTTATCGATGGTTCGTATCGAACTTCAGCACGTTGGCCGCACCATTGACCGGTGTAATCCGTAAGAATTCTAACTTTGTTTGGGGAGAAGAACAAGAGAAAGCGTTTTTGAAAATTAAAGACTGTTTGACTCAAGCACCATTATTAGCGTTACCAAACTTTGACAAAACCTTTGAGTTAGAATGTGATGCCTCAGGGTTAGGTATTGGCACCGTACTCATGCAAGATGGAAGCCCCATTGTGTACTTCAGCGAAAAGCTCAACGGTGCTGTCTTAAACTACCCGACATATGACAAGGAATTGTATGCTCTAATTCGAGCCTTGGAAACATGGCAAAGACTACCCATCGCCCAAAGAATTTGTGATTCATACTGACTACGAGTCATTGAAGTATTTAAGGGGGCAGCATAAACTCAACAAGCGACACGCTAAGTGGGTAGAATTTCTTGAATCATTTCCTTATGTCATTAAGTACAAAAAAGGTAAGGAAAACGTAGTTGCTGATGCACTACCCCGAAGGTATGCCTTGTTAAATGTGATGGATTCTAAATTGATGGGGTTTGTATTTTTTAAGGACCTATATGCGAGTGATACTGACTTTGGTGAATTTTTCAAGTTATGTGAAAAAGGAGCCTACGAGAAATACTACCGCCATGACGGATATCTGTTTCGAGAAGGGAAACTGTGCATTCCACAAGGATCTGTGCGAGAGGTGCTAGTGGATGAAGCTCATAGTAGAGGATTGATGGGACATTTTGGAGTTGTTAAAACTTTAGCCACGCTCCAAGAGCACTTCTTTTGGCCTAAGATGCGACGAGATGTAGAACGATATTGTGAGAGATGCGTTGCCTGTAAAAGGGCCAAGTCTCGAACTAACCCGCACGGTTTGTATAAGCCTTTACCCATTTCTGAAACTCCTTGTACTGATGTTTCTATGGATTTTGTACTAGGCTTGCCAAGAAGCAAGAATGGCTGAGATTATATATTTGTGGTTGTGGATAGATTCTCTAAAATGGCTCACTTTATTGCTTGCCATAAAACTGATGATGCTGTGAATATTGCTAATCTTTTTTTTAAAGAAGTGGTTAGGTTGCATGGCATGCCTAAGACGATCGTGTCCGACCGGGACGCAAAATTTCTTAGCCATTTTTGGAGGACATTGTGGAGGCGATTAGGAACCAAGTTACTATTCTCTACCACCTGCCACCCGCAAACGGACGGTCAAACCGAAGTGGTAAATTGAATTCTTTCAACATTACTTCGAGCAATCATTCGGAAGAATTTAAAGACATGGAAGATTGCCTGCCACACGTGGAGTTTGCTTACAATCGCTCTATACACTCTGCTACTAAGTTTTCCCCATTTGAAGTTGTGTATGGTTTTAACCCATTAACACCGCTTGATCTAATACCTTTGTCTTCTAATCAACTTGTGCATGTAGATGGAAAACGCAAGGCTGAATATATTAAACAGTTGCACCAAAAGGTTAGGGACAACATAGAGGCAAAAACTAAGGAGTACGAGCAACGAGCCAACAAAGGCCGTAGGCACATTCGCTTTGAACCGGGGGACTGGGTTTGGGTTCATATGCGAAAAGAAAGGTTTCACGCGCAAAGACGATCCAAACTTCTTCCAAGGGGAGATGGACCATTTCAAGTCCTTGAGCGAGTAAATGACAACTCTTATAAATTGGACTTAGCAGGTGAGTATAATGTGAGTGCAAGTTTTAATGTTTCTGATCTTTCTCCTTTCGATGTAGGTGACGATTCGAGGATGAATCAACTTAAAGAGGGAGGGGATGATACGAACTCACCTAAGAAGCCTGTGATGGAAGTCAACCACGACCCAATCGAGCTACCTAATGGGCCAATTACACGTTTCCGTGCTAAACAATTCAAAGATGCCGTGACGATTTTGGTGGCATAAATTTGGAATACCGATAGAAAAGAGCCCAAGAACATGCTGAACTCTTACAACTTATTTGAAGTTGAATATACTAGCTAGTCCTACTGCTAGTTTATTTAACACTTTAAATTACGCATGTTTGATTTATTGTCAGTAGTTGTTGCATTTTCTTAGTTCATATTAGTTTGTTTAGATAGTACGAGTTTTTAATAAGTCCTTTGTCGAAGTTGAATGTTAGTATGCTTTACCTAGTGTTTAAATAAATTGATTAAAATTTGTGCTAACTATGGTCAGCCAAATTTTGCTAATAATGTTGGTTTATATGCTTTTGTAGTTGCTCCACGTTTTTTATGCAAGTTGGATGATCACAATTCATGGCATGATAGAGCATTGGACGGTAATGGGGAGCATAAATGGGGCCTTGAATTAAATAAACACAAGGTGAAATATAGAGAAGCATGCGTGAACTTGTGTGAGTGGCTTGGAATAATAATCAAGCATGTGTATGGCAACAAGGCATGGTGGAGATTAATGCTATCCAAGCATGGACGGCACAACCATGGTGGGAATAAACAATTGTGAAATTAAAAATGTGCAAAATAGGTGGGTGTAGAAGTGCATGGATGGCACCAATTAATTAAGGCATAGTGGGTGCATAAAATTATGCAAGTGAGATTAATGGACAGCAAGCCATTTCGTTTAGATGATGGAGCATGAATGAAGAATATTTTAAGCAAGCCATGAGATGATGAATGCATGGAAGATAGTAGCGGACGGCATAGCACATTTTAAATTGTATTAATTTAATCTTGCACTTACAAAGAATAAACGGCAACAAGGCTTGGTGGGGCTGAATTTTTAAATTATTTAGCAAATGATAGTGGAAATTCATGGAGAAGGGATATGGAAATAAAAATCAAGCATGTGGTGATAGTGTATGGACGGCACCATAAAAGAAAATGAAGCACGAAATGGAGAATTTTAAAATGATTGAAGCCATTAAAAACATGTGCTTGTGAAACATTAAAATAGAGCATTTGCTTGGCTAGTGGGTTTGTTGGACGGCAATAATTTGGAGAGTGGGTTTTAATTGTTTGAACATTTGGCTACCTAGCTTTAGGCTATAAGTAGTTGCTATTTTTATTTGTAAGGGGACTTTTGATTTTTATGAATGAATATTTTCTTTTGGTGAGTTTAATTCACTCTCCTAATTCTTCAAGGTTCGAATTGACTTATCTAGTTTCTAGTGGCGTCATTCTATCCTTGTTTCGAACTTATCATCCTCCCAGGTGTGGCGTTCATTTATCTATACCGTAGGTTCCTATCTCGCTAGATAGTGGGTCTCAGTTTTTTTATCCAAAATCCTTTCATCAATTTGAAGCTTATAAGATTCAGGTCTTTAATTTCTATTAAAGGTTCTTTCTTGCTTCAAATTCGTATCCACCTCAACTACTTACCTATCTTTATTTTTCAAAGATATTATCAATAAATTACCCCTTTTGTTACCTAAACGAAAAACTAGCTAATTTACGAATCGGGCAACATTTACGATTCGTTTTCAAACCCGAGACGATTCATATCATTCTAAGTGCACTATACGCCCATACATATACGCTAGAAGAAGCAAATGGGCGGATTTCACTTCACCAAATAGTTAATTTCACTAACACATGCTTAGTCTTGGATCTGCTAGACTTGGGGTGTAATGACCAAGCTTTGGGAAATAGCTATGAAAGTTGAGATGGATTCTATGGACTCCAACTCAGTGTGGGAACTTGTAGACTTACCGAAAGGGATAAAATCCATAGGGTGTAAGTGTATCTACAAGAGGAAAATAAATGCAGATGGAAATGTAGAAACTTATAAGGCTAGACTTGTAGAAAATGGTTATACTCAAGCTGCCATGTTCAAGTCAATCTGCATATTGCTATCCATTGCAGTGGCTCTCGATTACGAGATCTGACAAATGGATGTTAAGATAACATTTTTAAATGGTTATATTAAAAAAAAAAACATTTATATGATGCAACCCATCAGATATATAGGTAAAGGTAGCAAGTATAAAGTTTGCAAATTGCTTAGATCCATATATGGACTTAAGTAAGCATCCTACTTATGGAATCAAAGATTTGATTAAGCGATCAAGACTTTTTTATTTGAGTAGAATGTAAATTAACCTTGTGTTTATAAACATTTAAGAGATGGAAAGGTGGTCTTTTTCCTTTTATATTTCGATGACATTCTACTCGTTGTTATCTATTAAACTATGGTTAACTTTATAGTTTAGCATGAAGGGCTTGGGAAAAACTAATTTTGTTCTAGGCATTTGAATTCTAAAGGATCAAAAGAGTAAAGTGATAACACTATCTCAGGCATAAAAAATAGATAAAATATTGGAGCATTATGCAATGACCGATTCGAAGAAGGGAAATCAATCATCTGTATTAGGATTTCATCTCTCTTTAAAGGATTGTCCTAAGATAGCGGAAGAAAAAGAGAACATGAGAAAGGTTCTTTGTGCTTTGACAGTAGGAAGTCTCATGCATGCTATGTTATGCACGTGCCTAGATATCTATTTTGCAGTGGGGTTGGTAAGTCGATATCAGACGAATCTAAGACCAAGACACTGGCAAGTAGTTAAGAATGTACTCAAGTATTTACGATTTACGAGGGATTATATACTTGTGTACTCCGAAGGAGATCTTATCTTACTCCTATCTTATATGCTAATTCTAACTTAGAAACATGTCGAGATTTGAGGAAATTGACATCAGGTTGTGCTTTTGTCCTAAATAGCGAGAATAAGTGTCAAACAGAGTTACATTGTTAACTTCACTATGTAGGGCCAAATATGAGGTATGGAAAAGCTATGACACTATAGTACTGTGGATATAGCTAAATCCTAAAGAAACCACATAAAGACAAACCACATTGATAGAAAATATCATAAGGGAAATAGTAATGTTTGACGGAATAATGGATGTAGTCAAAGATTGCATCTGAGGAAAAACCTCGAGGATTTGTTTTATCAAGACTCTACTGGCTAGAAAGTTCTCTATGAAACATATAGAGGGGAACAAGAATGCGAAACATGACTTATCTACTTCATTAAGGTAAGTGGGAGACTGTTGGATCTGGTGTCCTAAGTATAGTATTTACATCAATGTACACTTGTAATTTTTTCAAACAAATTAGCTAATAAAATTATTCATGAATTACATTAATACTTTACATAATTATCCTCATATGATTTTTGCATACGAAGAAAAATAGAAGCAAATGTTGCTCATTGGTTGTCTAATGTTTAAACTAATACTAAGCGGTATTACGTGGTCAAATCGTAATATGAAAAAACAATTTATATTAGTAAATGAACTTAAACAAGTCCTTAGTCTAATCAGAAATGAGAAAATCGATTGAAAGACTAATATGCCATCTATCTAGTCCAATTGAGGTGCTTTGTCTTGGGCATCGGAGCGGATGACTCTTAGACGATAGAGACATAGATGTGACTGACTTGACTGACAGTACACTAGACTGGACTCAAGAAGAATAGATCCTGAATTTGTTTATGGATTTTTTCAGTTGTGACATTCATAGTATGACATACCTAAACCTTAAGTGGATGATAGACTATGTATGCGTGACTTGTACACTTTGATGTAAGTAAAAGCCTGAGTTCGAAAAGATAAGGAATTAAAAGCTGATGCATTGGGTGTATAACTTTTGCAGTATGTAGCGTCATTCACAATAGTGGATTTCATAGCCCGAGACATGGGTAAATGATATCTTCTCATTGACATTACATGGTTGATGAAAAGTAAATGTGGTCATGAGTCGTTCGTCTGTGTGATGAATAACTTAATTACTATTTGATATTGAGTTTTCATGAAGATGTAATGGTTACCATGAGATAAAATAGGATCATATTGGGAGAGCAAATATTATCTCAAAAAGATTAAGGATACCATATGAGGGTAACACACTTATGACAAGGTCATTGATGAGCACTGATTGAGTTGCTTTCATAATGGTATGTCGTTGGGGAGAGCTTAGTCATGATACTATAGTGGAATGACTTCGTGACTAAATGAGTTTATAATTAATAGGTAAAAAGTTAGAACTTAATTATAAATCATTTGAGCCCCAATTGCATATGTCTAATCGGTCCCTTCGCTAGCTCATTGAAACGAAAAATGAATTGCATGTTGAATCAAATGAACATAAATGAATAGAAATGGTAAAAATGGAGAAATGAGAAACATTTGAAAATGATTATGGTTTTCTTCAAAACGAAAATGAAAATAACTCGAAAAATAAATTTATGTTTTACGAATTAAATGAAGTTCGAAAATGAGAATAAATCATTTTGTTATAGTGAACCATTGAATACAGAAATATTAAATATATTTTATTATAGATTCTTTTATAGTAAAGTTGTCATGATTTTAATAGAATTAGAATTGGGTTGAGAAAACTATTTAATTGAATTTTTTTAAAAAAATAAATTATGAAAATTTAAGTACACATGTCACAATTTGATTGAATTTTATAAAAAATATATTTATTTTATTTATGTTTTATTTAAAAATTTTGAGCTTAAAAATAAAAGGGAAAATTTAATGCAAGTCCCTATTTTCATTTTGTTAAACTTTTTTCTTTGGTCGTATTGACATGTGACACTCTTTAATCCCGTTAGTCCTATGCCAATTTCAAAGAAAAGTTAATCCCGTTAGACCACATTGCCAAACCGATAAACAGAAAAAAAATAAAAAAATATAAGTACCACATTGGAAAAATTGAAACACCAGGTACCACATTAAAATTTTTGTTAAAGTAACCCCCAAGTTTACAATGAAAGAAGCATCCTAGATATTCTACTGCATAAAAATAGAAAAATATTAAGGCAAAGCCCAAACACCTGAAATACCCTCCAACTCCTGGCTCGGAAGTCGGAAGTTCGGCTGCCTGCCTGCCTGCCTGCCTATCACAAATCCAAAAAACCCTAACTCTAAAAGACTCCTAAAAGCTAATTCCGGCTTTCAGCCGTTTCCTTTTATCTGTTCTATCTCTTTCTTTTATTTGTTTCTCTAAATACCCACTGTTCGTCTTCTTTTCAATCTTGCGTTCTTTCGTTTTTCTTTTTGTTTGGGTAGAAATGGTTGGAAAATGAGTTTTTTTTTTTTTTTTAACCTCTGTTAGTTTTTGAATTGATTTTCTTTCTTCTATTTGTTTGAAAGTGTTTGAATTGAATTTTTTTCCCTGCTTGTTTGAATTTACAAAAACTGCTACGGTTAGTGTTTGAATTGAATTTCTTTCCCTGTTTGTTTCGATAGAAAATTTCTTTTTGTTTTTCCTGTTTGGCTCGTTTTCACCCAAATCTTGAAAAAGAATATAAAAAAGGAAAATTATGTCTTTAGAAGTGACTAGGAAAGAGAACCAACAGCCAACGCCACCAACAGGTGGTCATAACGGAAACGGCATGGCGGTGTTGCAGAGCATGGCGACGACGCACCGGTTACGGCTGAACCCTAACACGGAGCACAAGCCGGAAAGCTACGAGGGTTTGCATTTGGAGTTCAGTCCGCTTCTGTTCAGCTCCCTGGAACGTTACTTGCCTCCCCCGATGCTCTCCCTCTCTCGTGACTCCAAGCTCCATTACATGCGCGATATTATTCTTCGTTACTCTCCTGAAGGCGAACGTACTCGCGTAAGCTTCCTTTCTCATTTTTACTACCTTTATTTTTGCTTCATATTGGTACATGTTTGTTTCAGGTCCTGATTCTTTTTCCTTTAAAATGTAACGTCGTTGTTTATGTTGTTATGAAATTATATATATGTTTCTACGTTATGGAAGGTGAAGATCTGATGAACTTTTATAATACAATGCATACGGGGAATATATTTATTATTTTAAAATTTTTATCTCTGGAAATCGAAAATGATTTGCCTGGAACGGATTTTAAATTAAGCGATGCTGGCTTTAACAACATTCTTTTATTGAGTGTTAACAGGTTCAAAAGCAGCGAGAATACAGGCAAAAGATTATATCACACTATCAGGTATTGTTTTAAAAATTGATTTATGTCTGGAATATATTGTAGTTTGGTGTTTCATCTTCATAAGCCTTATATATGTATTTATGCCTGTTATCTTTACTCTCATTTTGCAGCCTCTACATAGGGAACTGTATGCCATGCATGCCTCAAACTTCTTTGCGCCCTCGTTTCTCAAAGCAATTAATGAGAATAAAGAGGAAAGTTTTAGAAGTATAATGGCTGAACCTACTCAAGGAGTTTTTACATTTGAAATGCTTCAGCCCCATTTCTGTGAATTGTTGTTATCTGAGGTTATACCATTGCTGCCTTCTCTTTTTTTTAAATTCTACTTTAACTTCCTTGTTTTTTAGTTTTCATATTTTTCTTATCAGGTTCTGATTGCTTAGGTAGAAAACTTCGAAAAATGGGTCCACGAGACAAAATTCAGAATCATGCGACCGAACACAATGAACAAATTTGGTGCTGTTTTAGATGACTTTGGTCTGGAAACCATGCTTGGCAAGTTGATGGAGGACTTTATCCGACCTATATCCAGAGGTATTTAATTTTCCATCATGAGATTGAAAAAGCATGCAACTATATATATATATATGCATATTGAGAGTTAAAGCCTAGAAATATGTTTTCTTTTAATTATTTTTGGAAATGATCTGCAGTTTTCTTTTCTGATGTGGGTGGATCTACTCTGGATTCTCATCATGGTTTTGTTGTTGAATATGGAATTAACAGGGATGTTGAGCTTGGTAGGTTCTAACTTCTTTCTATGTTCAATTTTCAATTAACTACATTCTATTAGGCTCTGAATGATAAAGTTTATATTTTATAATGTAAGCTGTCCTATTTATAACCTTGGGAGATTAAAACATTAGCTACAATAGATGAAAACTGATGATTCTTTCGATTCTATAATATGAGTCTTCAGAAGGTATTGCACATTATAGTTTTCTGAATTTCTCTTTGTAATTCTTGCTTATTACTTTATTCTTTATTAAATTATGGATTGGCTGTTTTGATGCTTCTTCCATTTGTCTACCTGTTTATTATACCATCGTATTATCACATATTTGCTGCTTGAGCTTTTTCAGTTTAAAATCTTCTTCTTAAATTTGTAGCTTCACAAACTTCTGTAGCTCTGTGCTTGTAGGTTTTCATGTAGATGATTCAGAAGTCACCTTAAATGTTTGCTTGGGTAAACAATTTTCCGGTGGGGACTTGTTCTTCCGAGGTGTTCGGTGTGATAAACATGTCAATACAGAAACCCAGTCAGATGTATGCTAATCCTTCTGATTACTTTTTCCTTTTTACTGTTCATTTTAAGACACAAGAATTTTAACTTTTCTTTGGCTTAATTATTCAGCTATAATAGCTGCATGTTCTACAAAGCATTAGGATTAAGTTTAGTTTCAGTTTGATAAAAAATTATCTGTAGTAACAAGTCAACAAGAACCACACCATCTCAGACATGCTGCGACCACTCCCCTCCTTTTATTTAGTTATTTGTACAAGTTTCAAGCGAGAAATCATGGGAATATCAAGATAGCCTATTATGCTTCTTTGGACCTTCCTCTTATAAATGAACACAGGAAATAATGGATAGGTTAAAAAATGATTGTGATGCCCCGTTCATTTTGAAATTTTTCTGGACAACGTGGATATTGGTTCATTGAGGAGAAGATAAAAACCATATACTTTTTCTGCTGTTAAGTTGTCATTGTAGCTAAACGAGCACTTAACATGTTCTCTTTTTTTGTGCATTATAGGAAATTTTGGATTATTCTCATGTTCCAGGACGGGCAGTTCTTCATTGTGGGCGCCATAGGCATGGTGCAAGAGCCACAACATCTGGTCATCGGGTTAACTTACTTTTATGGTGCAGAAGGTGTATTTCTCTTGCACAGTATTTTGAATGCACCAAAGTATAATAACTAGGCCCGTCTATTGGGCATGTCAGGTTGATTTTGGATAGGGTCAATTCATGTTTAAGAATTTTCAAGTTATTTTGCTTCAGGTTAGTTTTGGGTTTGGGAAAATTTTGCATTTGGGTCATTCGGGTTAGAGGTCCGGGTTTTTTGGGCTGGGCCATTACAGGTTTGAATCAATTCAGGTTCCAGTCATTTCAGGATTGTGTTGTTTCTGGTTTAAGTCATTTTGGGTTCGAATCATTTTCAGGTTCAGGTTGGACGGATTTGGGTTGTTGACTTTTATGGTTAAATTGGGTTGGGTTTGGTTGATTGGTTCAGATTTTCGAGTCAGTAACAGAAATGACAGGTTTAATAATGATCTTCTAAAGGCATAACTAATCATGTCAGGCTTTCTTAAAGTTGATATGTAGCAAGTTGGAAAGAAACTTAGTCATTCTTTTGCGTTTAAATATCTTAATTTAGTATTTTATACTGAAATGTGAAGAACAATGTCGAAAAAATTCTTAGGGAATCCAAAGTATTTAGAACATTAATGTATTTGTTGGACTAAATTTAGAATCTAGACTTGTTTTTGGAGTTAAAATACTATAAAAAATAAGTGGATGACTGGAAATTTAATTTAGATGGCACATGCATCCTTGGAGAATGGTGCAGCTTAAATATCTATGTTGTTTTACGTATTTGGTACAAATCTAAGTTGATGGAAACAAAATTGTAGTGTTGGAGCTGTCTAGGACATATTTTCCATATTCCCTTAAATATGCATCAGTGAAGGTTTTGTTCCAAAATAGTTTGGACTGCATTGTCCTTGCATTGTTTGAAATTAGTCAAGGAAGTCTAATGAGATGAAATCGTCTTGTATTTTACTTTGTTAATTGCTTAGTTCCTTTTTTGTTACTATCAACTTTGAACTTTCTGTTGGATGATTACTAGAGCTGTTCAATGTTTTAAAGCATGTGATGCACTAATTTTTCCTAGTTGTGTAACTATTGGGGTTCATGTCGGTCTCATTGCCCTGAAGTGTAGTTTGTGTGTATTGTGGATGTATGAGTTTTAGAATTGGGCCATTTCTTTTTCTGGCCAACCATTTAAACTGCATGCAAAATTTTCTTCCAGTTCGGTCTTCCGTGAGCTGAGGAAATATCAGAAAGATTTCTCAAGCTGGTGTGGAGAGTGCCAACGTGAGAAAAAGGAAAGACAGAGAGTCTCAATTGCCGCTACCAAACAGGTATAAAAAAAATTTCATCAGTTGCTTTTGTATGGAAATAATATGTAATTTTGACTTCAACTTTAATCAGGAATTACTGAAGAGGGAAGGGAAACCTGCGAGTTGAACTAAGTTTTTGGTACCAGTTATTTTGTAAAATAGTTGGGAGTCGTGGCATTGTTATAAAGAACAAGCAATATTCATTGTAATGTTGTTAGTGAGGCCCATTGCCAAGTTGGG
The DNA here is from genome assembly GCA_025503065.1 of Gossypium bickii. Classification (NCBI taxonomy): domain Eukaryota; kingdom Viridiplantae; phylum Streptophyta; class Magnoliopsida; order Malvales; family Malvaceae; genus Gossypium; species Gossypium bickii. Next base: position 62,783,809 of record CP106710.1, on the reverse strand, counting down.
ATATGGTAAAGATGATCATGTGTGTCTGTCTTCATTGTACGTCAATGCTGTACATACGCATCTTGAACTTGAACTATATTAGTGTGTTTCGCCAGTCGATGTCTGCAAATTGAACCTGCAATTTGTTCTGAACATTCCAAATTACCCAATCATTAGGGAAAGAATTGAAAAACTTATGGCTGACATTGTTTCTCACCACTTTGTTCCACGAAGCTTTAGCAGCCTGGCAATCTGTAAGTATTTGCAGAACTGTTTCAGTAGTATTGCAAACCGGACAAGCATCACTATCTGTTAAGTAACAGGGACCCAAAGTAAATGTTGGACTCGTTTTGGACCTTGATGGTGCCAAATTACTATCCATTTAACATCACGAGGATCCCATGCATCCTTGGTGAGTGAAGCATAAGTGTCTAGTATTTTAAGCTCACTCTTACGAATTCAGCGCCAGGTACAAAGATCGACCTATTAAATTATAAGGGGGTCGGTAAAGCGGCAATTCACTTTAGTACCGGAGTTTCAAGGCAATGAACAAACTTAGCCGTATTCCACTTACCAATATCGTTCATCTATTTTCGGGATCTAAATGACCGTCCAAAACCTTGTCTTCTCCCCGTTGTCGATAGATCAACATAGACTCTCTTAATGTAGCCCAAATTTTAATTAAAGAGAGCCCAACAAAAGAGCAAATCGTACTTTAGATATCCGACGAGCATTTCTCTTTGACTGTATGCTTTGTCCTTAGGATTTGTAAAAACATATTATGGTCCTTTGGACTTCCAAACCCAAGATTTTTATGCAAAGTCTAAGTTGAAAATTATGAGTAAGACTTTGTTTCCAAGAACTTCCAAGAAATTTATCTTGAAGACTTGTGCTTGGAAGATCATGATTCAAGATGGACATGATTAATTAATTTGATTATGTATTTTGATACTAAAATAAGAGGATGTCTTAAATCTTTTTTGTTGCCTTAAATATATAATTTAATTAATTAATAATTAATTTTTAGGAAGTATGTATCAAGTATGACTCTAATTCAATACATTCTAAAGGAGATTTACTTTAGATATTTTATTTTGCCAATTTAGGAGTTAATTTATTTATTTAGGAGTTTCTTGTTAATCAAGAAACCTTCGAGAATTTTGTAACAAGTTTGGTTATTATTGTTGGAGTGTAAAGATCAATTATGAGATGATTTTGATAATATACTTATTTACCTTGTTTATTAATAAAGTCATTGATATTATCATTTTCAATTTTTATTCTTATGTATTAATTAAATTAATTAATAATAAAGTCTTGAAAATAATGATTATTCTAAAATTGTCATCAGTTGAGTATTATTGTGGGTTGAGATAACAATAATCATTGAAAGTAATGTGATTGATTGATGATAATATGTCATACAATGGGTACGGTTAACATAACATTGTACTAACTAATCCACCATGAGAATGCTTATTAGATTGTTTTGTAATAGCTTTTTTGGGTAAACTACAACCAAGGCTACTCTAAAATAAGATTTGTCCTATTTTGGTCATTCTAATGTCTTTTTCAATTTAGCCACTCTAAATTAAGATAATAATTTGAACTAGTCACTATCGTTAAAATTTTTGTTAATAAACTAACAGATTGCTGATGTGACACATCAACCAATTGAATAACGACACATAGTATTGTTTTTTTTTTTTTTTTTTACTTTTGACTAAAGCTTGAAGATCTCTTTCTAATTATTCCAAAACACTTTTTTTTTTCTTTCACTTCTCTCTTGTTGCTACCTTAAGTTGCTTGTTTGCTTAAAATAACAAATGCAATGGAAGTGCTAGAATATAATGGCCACTACAACTTGACATTATGAAAAATTGTGCAAGTAAAACAGAAATAACATCAAGGTTTGTTTACGCAGTTTGGTATTTCTACGTCTACTGAGCCTAGCTCGAATTTCACAATCTTTTATAATGAATACAATAAATGATTCGCACTCTATTACTCCTCAAGTATAGAGATCTCACCTTTGTACCTAAAGAGTAGAACACTTAGCTCCAAATTCTCCCCATTAGAACTTGGGAAGTAAACACTCAAGAATGTTTAACATTTAATTTGCACTCTCTCACAAGATAGTTCCACACCGAACAAATTAGAAATCACTCAATAAGTTCTCATAAAAAAACCTATAGAAGCCTCAAAAGCAAATATTTAAATTCGTCTTGCTAACATAAAATTTAAGTGAATACAAAGTAACTCCTTGAAAATAGTTATTACACCAACGACAATGAAAATAAAATCACCCGAAGATATGCTCTCCAAAATCAATAGTACTATCTCGATTACATCTCCACATACCAAGGAGTTAATTGATTCACTCAAATCCAATCCAGTCCAATCTTCAAATGTCAATGATTGGTTTCCATAGATGAACCATCGCATCTTCAAAAACACAACACATTAACAGGTTAAAAGATTCTCTTCATTAAATTAACAAACCAAATAAGGTAAGTTTTTAACCACCTCAATGGCAGTTTGCAGTTGGCACTGTCGAGTGTCACTTAGCAACTCTCAGCTCATTTTGCTTCAACAATCTACCCTATTGACAATTTTATCAACAAAATCAAACAAAATGGTAAGCTTGATCTGTCGTAATTTGAAATGTCAAATTAAGCTCGCCATTACACTTAATAAGCTTATTCTCAAGAAAATTAGGTGTCTTTTCTTTGCTTTTGTTGATTTTTAGTTTTTGTTGTTAATAAATTGTTTTTGTACATTTTTGTGCCCTTTTGAGACACAAATTAGCCAAACAAGTCATGTGGACGTAATGATATAATTGAGTTAGTGTAGGAAGTTGGTAATGGCCCAAACATGAAGAAATCATATCTAAAAGGGGGTATCGTGACACCGAGCCATGGAGCTCATGATACCCCTGATAGTGTGGTAAAAGCATATGAGCAGCCCAAAATAAGCTTTTGGAAGATTTATTCAGAGGTCTTTACACTTAGAAAATAATTAAAAATCAGCACACAACTTTTACCCATGAAATCGTCCACCTCCTTGCTTGATTCATACATGAAATTGAGCATGAATCAAACAACCAACAACCTCCCCTCTATTAGAGTATGCCCAAAGACCAATCATGAGATGATTGTAATAACATACTTGTTTTACCTCGTTTATTAATATAAGGTATTGTCATTATTATTTCAGTTTCTTTTTTATGTATATAAATAAATTGTTTTATAATAATATCTTGAAAATAATATGATTATTCTTAAAAGGTCCTTAGTCATGTATTATTGTGGGCTTGGACAACAATAATGCATTAAGACTAATGTGTAGTTTATTGATGACAAAGTGTTGTCATTGATATGGGATGTCAAAATCAATACATGAGTATGTGTGTTAGAGAACAACATATTGGACTGACTCGCTATGAGTATGTTTCTTGGATTATTATGTAATAGTCACAACATTACTCATAGTGATTACTATGTATACAATCCTCAGACTTGAGATCATCATTATCCCAACATCATGAGTCGTATATTTTGATACAGTCAAACATCCACCGTATCTGGTTGTTCTATAAAGACTGATGTTGGATATACAATCTATGTAGTGGGATATGGTTGATCAGTATAGGATTTTTCCCTCCTACATAATGGGAGCAATATCTTAGGCCACTTGATTGAGTGAGACAAGAAATGCATGACCATGCTCGAATAAGTTGATATGAAATATCATACTTATTTGTTTATCATAGTCTACTCAAGATATCAAGAAACATTAGATGGACTATGCAAGTGTGACTATTCCATGACTTGTGTCCAGTCTAGATATAAAGGATAAAAGGATTTAATATATGAAGGGTTAATCACAGAGTTTATGTCGAATCATGACTTCTTGTAACTTAGGTAGCAATGATGAATTGTTAGATGCCGCTTATTGTTTGTAATATTAGAATCGTTCTAGTATTACTGCTAGCGTTACAAGAACCTATAAGGTCACACCTTATGGTTGAAACGAACAGAATCCAAACATAGTTGGTATTATATTTAGTTGTTACATGAATTAAATTGATTATAGAATTAATTTAATTGGGCAATTAAATATCAAACGAATTATATGTACAAGTATGTTGTACACATAATGAGAACATGGTTGAATTAATATATATGAATTTGATTCTTATAAAATTTAACTAAACATAATTTACCAAAATCCTTGTTATAATTATTGTAATTGTAATTTTTCAGTCAAACATTATTATAATTAAGGTAATTATAATTATAATATTCAATTAATTATTTAAATATAAACTATTCCTAAATTAGGAAATATAGGTTTTTAAGAAAACCTAATATACCTTAAATAAAAAGGAGTGAGCAGCCGTTAGAGAATTAATTATCTCTGAAAAAGTTTTAGAGTGTTCTTGTCGTTCATTGTCACACCGGGTGGACTACGTAGAGGCCGAAACTTTTGTAGCGGTTTGAATTGACATACAATTGTGTAATCAATTTCACAACAATTATCTTTGATTTTTAGATGATTGAATGTAATCGTTCATACCCTTCTCACCCCGATTCGTTCCCCATGCATGGATTCTTGGTTTGGATCGCCGGGATATTTTTTTCCACTGTGCCATGGGGCATCCGTGCGACCCAACACCCTCTCCAAAATTCATGGTCGGCCAACAGTGAGAGAAACCTAAGGGAATTTCAAACTACTTTTGGTAAACCTATTAGCCATCCCTCCACTATAAATAGCACTATTTACTTCCCATTCATTCATCCCTCACCTCTCATCCCTCATCATTCAATAATCTCTCATCCCTCATTCTTTCCTTTCCTTTTCATGCATAAACCATTCACTTTCCCTTTGCCAACAATTCTTTCAGAAAATTCTCTCTTGGCTGGCCATCTTGAGGAACATCTTACAAAAGAGTAATTACGAGGATTAGGAGAAGCCACCGCGATCAATTTTCAGGGGATTGCCAAAATCTCTTCAAAGTTTCTTCTTCCTTAATCTTTATTGTTGTTCAATATGTTTGCAATTTGCTTTGATGTTTTTTCATTAACAATGATAGCTTAATTTTGTTTAGCTAGAATGATTACATTAATTTGATGAAATTTATTTGATTTATGTTCATAATGTTTTGTGCCTCAATTGATCATGCTTTCAATTAAATTCATTAAAATGTGATTGAATGCATTAGAATTAGTTGATCAATCCTAGCCAGATGATGATTAAAAGACATAATAACTGAAAGGTGCATGCTTAATTTAGATCCTAACCCGATTAAATTAAAGGTTTGTAATAACTCGAGAGAGCACTATTACCTTGCATAACTTTTAGATTTGTGTGATTAAATTGTTTCAAACCTAACCCGTCCCTGTTACTTCGCACAAAATCTAAGAAACCCTTAGTTAAATATGATAATGGTAGTATGCATGTTTTTCTTAGTAAAAGATTTCGAAAGGTCTTAATACTGGTTTCAAAAAATTCATGAAAGATCGAGTTGCCATGGAATATTTTTCAGAATATTGTGAGCATGAGAAGAATGAACCAAGTCAAATGATGTAATTATTCTAGCCTATTCAGGTTATGGTTGTTGAAATCTTTGAACTCTGTTTCTAAATCCATCTTATACATTTTAATTATTCATCACACTTAGGTTAGTTTACATTAGGGACCATCTTGCATCTAGTCATTTATTTTTACATCCAACACTCAAAATTATTGTGTTTTCTTACAAATTGTAAACATTAATTTTACAAAATATTGATTAACATATACAGTCCCTATGGAGATGATAACTCTTATACTTTTGATAACGACTGTGTAAACTTACACAAACCCCAGCATTACAGTTGCGGGGCTCAATGGTGAACTATAAAGGACACTTTTGCGATGCACTCTACACTAAATAATTGACGTATTCTATACCACTCTTGAACGTGAACTGTGAAATCTGTGAGTGCAAATGCATCTATGGATTAAATGGTAAGTTATTTTATAAGCCTAAGACTTGATCGAAAATAGAGAAATAAAACGGATAAAGTGAGGTAGTAAATAATGTATTCGAAATAAAGACGTAAGGTTTGCATGTTCGAAGAAAGTATCTGTCACCTGTGCAAGTGTCTCTTCCTAAAACCACGAAGAGGTGAAGGCTAAGAGATTGAGAAATGTAAGTAAGGTAGTGAACTAATGGAGAATAAGGAAAAAGCCTCAATGTAATGTATGGTATCAGGCGAGTATGATGGAATGAAAATTTAGGAAGTATTAGTTATAGACAAACTGAAGGATAAGAGAAACAATATATTCACTAAATCATTTAATGTGGTGTATAAGTATAATTCAGGTAATTGGTATTCATCCCATCAAGTTCTTTCAAACTTAATTTTGTGTGTTGTGTTTCAGGTGAGTTGTTATGAGTCTGCGCCTGGAGGGACGCCGCCAGGATTATGTTGAAGGAGTGGCGTATTAGCTATTATGCATACATAACAAGTGTCGTTGGCATGATTGAGTCTAGTTGAGATTATAAAAATCTTTAATGCTAGATAAATATCTTACACCAGGACCTCAATTTCGTCATAGTTGTAATTAAATTATCTATGTATACTAATTGAAATCCCTCATCGTTTGTATTTATGAAACCTATTACAAAGCTTAAAATTTTATAATTGCAAACAATTGAAATTTGTATAAGTAGGATTAAGTTATTATAACAGCCCGATTTAGGGGCTAGTCGAAATAGTGGTTTCAGAACCACTAATCTGAGGTCAGAGAAATTATTTTTAATATTATTTTATGAGTTATAATATGATTATACGGGTGCATGAAAACTTTGGTGCATTAATTTTAGCGATTTCATGCTCAATTTTGAAAAAGGACTAAATCTCATTAAGTGCAAAAGTTTCATTTTACAAACTAGAGCTGTCAAATAGCTATAGAACCTTAATTGGAGATCCTTAATGTGCAATTAGACCCTTAGAAATAGGGTTGGCCAGCCATGGGGGGCAAGAAATGTCAAATTGGTCAAAGTTGGTGGATTAGGTGGATTAAATTGATGAAATAAAATAAAATAAAGAAAAGTGATATCATCTTTGTTCAGTTTCTTCTACCACCGAAATCTTCAGCAAAATAAGGGATTTGAAAACTCAAAAATTTTTGCCAAGCTTTTTTCGCAAATCAAGAAACACGAAGCCTGGATCGAAACCGAGGCAAGAACAAGGTGGTAGACTAAATTGAACAATTCCACATATATTTTGGTATCGAGGTAAGTTTGTGTGTGATAAAGCTACAAAATATTATTATGTTTTCTTTTAAATTCTTAATAGCATGAGAAATGTACATTATCTTTATGAGATTGGCTAATGATGTCTCGAAGCAAGTATGATGAAATTCTGTTAAGCCGAAGTCTCGGTTGAACCTTAGGTGTAGCAGACCAATTCTGACCCTAATCGGAACGGTGGTTTCGGAACCACAAATCCGAGCCTGAGAGATATTTTAAATATTATGTTTGTGTCTATTATATGTGATTTAGTGAGTGTGAAAATTTCGTGGAAAATCTTAGCCATCTAAGTGTTTAATTTGCAAAAAGGTCTAAATTGCAAGAAAAACCAATGTAGTGGGCATTAATAAAAAGAGGGCTAAGTGAATTGTCCATTAAACATGGGGATTTGCATGTCAAATTCCCCATTTTTGAACAAGGTGGACGGCAAGCATGCAAGAATATTATGCTTCCTATGTATATTATTTTTTTTAGTATTATTATATCATAAGCATGCTAAAATGGGTGAAAAATTGAATTAAACAAAAAGAAAATTTCTTTTCTCTTCCCCCCATTCATCTTCTACCCGAAAACATCATCAAGAAGAGAAGGAAATTCATCCTCTCAAATTCGGCCATTGCATGTGTGAATGAAGGTAAGAGTTGAATTCTAGCTTAATAACCCTGCCTTAGATTGTGTTAATTTCTTTGATCATTAGGGAAAAACAAGTAGAAAATGGTTGATCTTAAACTTGAGGAAATTCGGCCATGGATGAGAAATTATACTTTGTTGTATACATAAATCTAGACAAAATGAGAAGAAGTATCTTGAGCATGTTTAAGAAGATTGTTGGATTTAGGCGTGGGGATGTTCTTGTTTTTGGTCGAATGTGAGACAACCATTCAAGAAACCTTTCTCTTGTTTTGATGCTCGGTTATACACATATATGGTAATTAGCCATGGATGGAGGATTATACTTAGATATAGTTAATGGGTGAACTAAGTATGATGACAAAGTTACTCAAAAAAAAAAAAAATAATGAAAGGGTTTTAGCAAGCTAATATTCGGCTGGAAAAATGAAATTAAGTTGTGAGTAATTAGCTTGTTACTTGGTCTCATGTTTAAGAAGAAGTAGGGGTGCACTAAATTGACATTTTCGGCCATAAGAGAGAATGAATTTGAGCTATTGTATTCGGTTATATATGTATAATTATATAAAGTTAATGTATGGCTATAGTTAAGAAAGTAAGTTATAAGTTAAAGCACATCGATGAGATTACTATCAAAGTGTTCCCAAGTATTTTTGAATGCACTTGAACAAAGTAGTGGATGAATGCCGAATGCAAATGTTTATGTCTTGAAATTATTTATTTTATGATTTTGCTTTCAAATTGAATGGAAGTGTGGTTTAATTGGTTTAATTGAACCAAATTAGATCAAGATCAAAAAGAGAAGAAGTTGGAGCGAGGAAAAGCTAAACTAAGCGAATAGTTGGAGATTTTGAATCTATCTACTTCTAAGGTAAGTCCTTTAGTTAAAATATGTAAATAAGTTAATTACTTAATTCAAATGAATGATAAATTGTAGAAATTTAAAGTATGAATTCATGACATAGCCGAATGTAAATGTATAGTATTGAAGTGAATTTATTTGGCTAATGCAAGGTGCACAAGTAAGTTTTTGAGCAATCTTATGTTTTAAGGTTATTTACAAATTTAATAAATGATAGAAACTGTATGAGTTGGTGTAAAACCATAAGCTGGCCGAATGTGATGATGATGAATTGGGTTGATTTCAAATATACTTAACGTAATGTGAATAAACGCATATGGTTCAATATGTGACAATGAAATGCGAAAAGTATGTAAAACTATTCTTGACATTCGGGCTTTATGCCTAGCGTGCCTTGTGCCGGTGACATAATCGGGCTTCATGCCCAGCGAGCCTCGCGTGCGGTGTTATTTATCGGGCTTTACGCCCAGCGTGCCTCGTGCGGTGTTATTTATCGGGCTTTACGCCAGCGTGCCTTGTGCGGTGTTACTTTTCAGGCTTTTTCGCCAGCGTGCTTGCGATCTGGTGATGTATTTTACCAAAGGAATCGAATTATTGTTCAAGACTAATTACGACTAATTTGTTAAGTATATGGTTCTGTAAACATGTAAGGTATGTTATGTTTATTATTACTTGGATCAAATTAATATCGGGAGAATTGTGTTATATGTGTTCAAGTTAATATTGATAGATGTAATATGATGGAAGAAGTCGAGCTTAGAACGTGTTATTATGGAACAATTGGTTTTCATGTATAAACGTTAAGCAAGTAGATTCCCATGCGATATGCTTATATGAACTACGAAGAAGAAATGTAGGTCTAAGGAATTGATTTCTAATTCACTTAGGTTCTTGAATTACTAGTTTTTGGCTTTGTATAAACTATTTACTTATTTGCCTATGTGAAATGCCATATGTTGATTGTTCTCATTTAAGTAAATAGTTAAATGCTTTATTATCATGAGTTAGGACTTACTAAGCTAGTAAGTTTAATTATGTGAAATGTCTCCTCTGTTTTATAGATTAGAAGCAAGCCACAAGCTCATCGGGATCGTCGGGAAAGTCGCTCACACTATCAATCTACATTTTGGGTACTCTTTCATTTTGGTTTTAAGCGAAGGCATGTATAGGAAAGACTTGGTTTTGCTTGATGGAATCTTAAGGTTTATGTGTAAAATTAGCCATGCGAATATGGCTAAAATTTTTAGTTAATACGTTGGTGTGTTTTTGAAATGTATGTTGGTTCATGGTGGCAATGGTTATGCATTCTTAATCAAGTTAATCGTTTTTATTAAGGAAATGTTTGTATATGAATTGAATCCTTGAATTCAAGATGTAGGTAGGTTCGGTTAGAAGCTAGTTCATTTTTTTACAATGCGACAAAATAGCTTGTAATGGCAGCAGTGTCGTGAGTTAGAAAAATCACCAAAAATAGGGTATATTGAATTTAGAGGTGAATGAGTTATGAAATTGAACCTTAGAGTGTCTATTTTCACATGAAATAAACAGAATAGGGAAAAGATTTATATATTATGAGATAATTAAGTTTTAACGAGACCTGCTCTGAATGAAATCGTGAGTCACTGTTCTGTTTTGGAAAAATTGTCAAAAATTGTACAAAATAATTAGGAGTCATGGTTTATATGTGTAGAACCTTAATGAGTCTATTTTTCATTGGTATAAACAAGAACAGTATATGAAATTTGTGCAATGAGATAACTGCATTTTTGTAGAGACAGGTCAGAATTGTCAAGCTGTGTAATAAGGGTAACTTTGACGAATAAACTGTACTAATTGGCCCCTTGAAAAATTCTGGAAAAATTATGGTGAAGATTTATATGAGTCTAGTTTCAAGGAAAATTTACGGATCTGAATTTCGAGTTTTGTAACTCGAGTTACAGTCATTTTAGTCGGCGTGACACAGTTTGACAGCTTTAAATTTTTGTCTTGAACTTGTAATCAAGTCTAGTAATGCCTCTTACTCAACTTCAGCGACGGTCACGGGTAAGGGGTGTTACATTAGGAATAGCAAGGATACCATTGTCACGACATGAGATTAAGGAGGTCCCATATAAGACCATGTCTGGGACATGGCCTCGGCACCGAATTGATATCCCGTATAAGACCATATCTGGGATATGGCATCAGCATCGAATATGAAAATTGTGTAATACCATATCTGGGATATGGCATTGATATACGATCTTGTATAAGACCATATCTAGGATATGTCATCAACATCGATATGAGATCCCGTATAAGACCATATATGGGATATGGCATCGGCATTGAGATGTGATCCCATGTAAGACCATATCTAGGATATGGCATTGGCATTGTATTTATGTGTATGATGATTATTGTGTATCCTTAAGTATTCCAAGTGGTTCAACGGGATAAGAAGTTAAGTTTATGTTAAAGATGGAATTAGTGCTAAAGTTATATAATGAAGTGATACAGGTACATGTGAGTATCTTATGAGAAATATGATCGAAAGGTGATATGTGATTGGTAAGATTGAGCATGAGTAAGTTATGGCAATATGCTTGAGAATTTGAGTTGTTACTCGATGTAATGTATGAATGTTATAATAAGCCTTTATGTTGCTATTTATTTCATTCAAACTTACTAAGCTTTATGCTTACCCCTCTCATTTCCCTTTTCCATGTAGTATCGCCAAGCTAACTCGGGGATCGTAGGACGTCGGAGTTCAAATCACGGTATAAACTTCTGTTTGGTGTAGCAAAGTTTGATTAATTTTGAGTATGGCATGTATAGGAACTTGGTTATTTTGTGATATGTCATATTTGTTAGCCAATGTATGGCTATTAATGTCATTCAATTCATTTTGTAAATGGCTATTGGAAATTGGCCAATACTTGATAAGTTTTATATATTCAATGATGATGAAGTTCATGAATTGCATCCTTGTGTGATTGGATGAGTAATGAGTAAAGTATACACATGAAGAATGTAGTGTAAACCTATGTGTGGATGACTTGAATTTTGGGTATTAGAGGTGCCTTATTGTCATGTTGTGTATTGCATTGAAATGGTATAGGTGTGGTTGCTTTTCAGGTGACAATTGGCTTAGTAGTTAGCCTTATAATTGTCTACATAGGTAGACACACGGGCGTGTGTCTAGGTCGTGTGTGACACACAGTCAGCTCCATGGGTGTGTTTATAGCCGTGTGTCCCCCTGCATGCTAAGTTGGCAAGTCAGAATGCCCAATAGTAACCATACGGGCTGAGACACGGCTATTTGTCTCAACCGTGTGAGAGACACGACCATAGATCATGGGCGTGTGCCCAGGCCATGTGAAGTCTGCACATGAAATTAGGAATTTTTTTCGTCATATGGTCTAAGGACACGGGCGTGTTCCATTCCACACAGGCATGTGGCCTTGTTTTGTGTAAAAATTTTCTAAGTGTTCAAAAGTTTCCGGTTTAGTCGTAAATCTTCCCATATGTATGTTTAGGGTCTTGTGGACCTATAATAGGGACGTTATGATCTCAAATAGAAAGTATTAAGTTGGAATAAAAATTTATAACCCAATGTTGTATGATGATATATGTTAAGTCTGATAATGCCTTGTACCCAGTTCCAACGTAGAATACTGGTAAGGGGTGTTACATTTAGTGGTATCAGAGTTACAGTTTAGTCGATTCTCGGACTAACGTAGCGTATGCATGAGTCTAGCCATACATGCCATACGTTTGAGTATTTACATAATGATAGTGTGACGACTCCTGATGATTTAAATTATGTTTGCATATAGTAAATGGATCCTGATCGAGCTGCTGCTGCTGATGCCGCTAGTAATGCGTCGCCTCCCATGCAAGGGACCGCGCTAGTAGAAAGTAGACCCGAGACTTTGGGTCAGGGAGAGGAGGCTTGGGAAGCCTTTCTCTATATGATGAGTAATTCGTATAATGAGCTTATTCGAGCAAATCCTAATGCTCAACCCCCTCCACCCCCATTTATTCCTCAGCCTACCCATGTAGCTACCCAAGTTGTAGAGGTAGTTAGGAGGGAAAAACCCCCTGTTGATAGAATTCGGAAACAAGGAGCTAAGGAATTTCGAGCTAATAAAGATGATGATCTGGAAAGAGCAGAATTCTAGCTTGAAAATACCATCAAGGTATTTGATGAGTTGTCTTGTACACCTGAAGAGTGCATGAAGTGTGTCGTGTCTCTCGCAAGAGATTTGGCCTATCAATGGTGGAATACTCTTATGTCGGTTGTACCAAGGGAGAAAGTTAACTGGGAATTCTTCTAAGAAGAGTTCTAGAAGAAGTATATTAGTGAAAGGTTCATCGACCAGAAACAAAAAGAATTCCTAGAGCTAAAGCAAGGTCTAATGACGGTGACCGAATATGAGTGTGAGTTCGTAAGACTTAGTAAATATGCTCGGGAGTGCGTATCTACAAAAGCCATTATGTGTAAAAGGTTCGAGGATGGGTTAAATGAGGATGTCTGTTTATTTGTTAATGTCCTAGAGCTAAATTGTGTTAGTAGATAGAGCCTGTAAGGTTGAGGAACTAGTCAAAGAGAAAAGAAAGGTTGAAATCGAGTCTCGTGACTCGAGGAAGAGGCAGTTGGGAAAGTCATTTCAATCCTCATCCAAGAAATCAAGAGAGTTTACTACTCGATTAGCCATTTCAGCTGGGTTTTCAAACAGAAGTAAGGGTAAACAGTACTTGGGGTCTAAAGCTCAGACCACTTCGGTTGCTAGTGTTGGCAACGCTCGACCAAGTAGACCGAAATGTCCATAGTGTGGCAAACGTCATCTCGGGGAGCGTCGAGCAAATGAGAGAGCTTGTTTCACGTGTGGATCCCTAGATCATTTTATTAGAGATTGCCCGGAAGTGGGTGAGAAAGAGAAATCTCAGAGTGCAAGATCGGGAAGTACTTTTAGAGGAAGGCCACAGAGAAATCCGGGAAATGAAACAAGTAGTACGAATACGTCTAGAGAGCAGACTGCAAGATCTGAGGGTAGAGCACCTGCGAGAACCTATGCCATTCATGCTCGCAAAGAGGCGTCCTCCCCTAACGTGATCACGAGTACATTTTCTCTCTATGATACTCATGTTGTAGCTTTAATTGATCCGGGATCTACCCACTCATATATTTGCATGAAATTAGTATCTAGCATGAACATGCCTGTAGAGTCTACAGAATTCATGATAAAAGTGTCAAATCCCTTAGGAAAATGTGTGTTAGTTGATAGAGTATGCAAAGATTTCCCTTGGATGATCAGAGGTCATTATTTTTCGGCAAATCTCATGTTATTGCCATTTGATGAATTTGACGTAATCCTGGGTATGGATTGGTTAACTACTCATGATGTGATAGTAAATTGTGGAAAGAAATTTATTGAGTTAAAAAGTGAAAATGGGTATATTCTTCGTGTTGCATCAGATGAACACGACAAGTTGCCTGTAGTGATTTCTCATATGTTTGCTCGGAAATATGTAAGAAAGTGGTACGGATCTTATCTTACCTTTGTGATAAATACTAAAGAGACTGAGCTAAGAATTGAATCAGTGCCGATAGTATGTGAGTACCTAGATGTATTTCCACAAGAATTGCCTAGGTTGCCTCCGGTTAGAGAGATTGAATTTGGAATTGAGTTAGCCCCTGGTACTGGGTCTATGTCGATTGCTCAGTACAGAATGGCGCCAATCGAGTTAAAAGAACTGAAGGCACAGCTACAAGAGTTGAAGATAATGGCTTCACAAGACCGAGTTATTCTCTGTGGGGTGCTCCAGTATTTCTTGTGAAAAAGAAAAATGGTTCCATGAGGTTGTGTATAGATTATCGGCAACTTAATAAGGTAACCATAAAGAACAAATACCCTTTGCCAAGGATTGATGATTTGTTTGACTAGTTGAAGAGAGCCACGATGTTTTCCAAGATAGACTTGAGGTTGGATATTATCAGTTGAGAGTCAAAGACTTTGATGTGCTAAACATTTCGGACATTGTAACACCCCAAACCCGACCCATAAGTTTCGACCAGATCTGGTATGCTACGGGTTGTACATTGAAAACTTTTACTAAGTTGGCTTTAGAAAATCATAAGTTAATTAGACAAAATTTGAATAAACAAGTGACTTTTGTAAAGAAAACCTTGTATTATTATTTCATATATTTAAACCTTTGACATGGTTTTATAAGTTGCAAATATTAAAAACTACTAGATGAAGGTAAACTATGGGGCCTTATTACATAAATATTCCCAAAATATTAAAAAAAAACTTAAAGAAAACCGAAAATAATCTATAGAAGTAAAGCTTGATGGCCCCTCGAGTCCGTCTCGACTCCCATGTCCACGATCTACTGCTCATCTGAAAGAGTAGAGGAAAATGAAAGGGTGAGTCACCAAGACTCAATGTGTAAATCCCGAAACACAATAACCTGAGGCCCACAAACACATTATGAGCCCTGGCCCATACATAAAGGCAACAATCATAATAACATGATAAATAATAAATGATGCATAGCCCAACCCAACCTAGAATTCCATCCTCTACACACCAACCCGTACCAACCATCACACCTTGGGGATTTCTACAATCAACCCTCCATCCGCTACACACCATAACGACAGCCGTACTGCCTATTCCTATTATTCAGGAATCATTAAACGTGGCATAGCCACCGATCACTATGTGACCTAACATTTGAATTTGTGGTTTAACCACCGATCACCAAGTGACCTATCATGCACTTCCCCTTCATTGTCATAATCCCACCCCATGCATACACACATGAAAAGTTGAATACATCATACCATCTTTAAGAAAACAGGCTTTCATATATACATATCGATACACATAGAGATTTCTATGATAACGTACCTGGCATCCTTTGCCTAACCCTTTTAGGGTTTTACTCGACTGTCTACACAGCCTCTTCCCGGCTTTTCAGCCCATAATACATATATATTATAGTTAACTAGCATGTTAGAGATCTACACACCTGATTATCGTTAGAACAAGACTTTCTACGTCGACGCTATTCGTAGCCGACACAATCGCTATCTGCCTAAGATGTTGTGCAGAGGCTGGTAACGAAACATTAGGTTAAGGCACAACTAACAAAAAGGAAACGGTTGATCATCTTAAGGAGAATTGAAATCCTTACCTTGAAATCCCAAAAAGTGATATGAGATTCAGGGGCTAGTGTTTCCGGCTTTTAGATCTAAGAGATCTACTTCAATTCCTAAATGTCGCCCAACAAGAGAATACATAAAACCATTAACCCATTAGCTTTTTGACTTTGTCTTCCAAAACCTGAAAGAGAAAGTGAAGAGATAGAAAAATCGGCACTCACCTTTACATAAAGAATTCGACTACCCCTTAGAGATTCCGGCTTTTTGAGAAGATCAGAAGAGAAGAAGAAATCTAAGTAGTTTCGGCTTTTTGGTTGAAGAAATCGGCAAAAGAATAGAGAGTATTCGGCTATGGATAGGAGAAGAGAGTTCAGGGTTTCAGCTTTTGAAAGAAAAGATGTTGAGAAGATTGGAAGGTTTTGACTTCTGAAGAAATCAAAAGAAAAGAACTTGCAGAGGGAGACTGAGAATTTTGGCACAGGGAAAGAAGAAAAGATTAGGGTATCAAATGCCAGAATTGAAGAGATATCCCCCCTATTTATAGAAATTTCGGCACTTGGTACGAATAATTTCATAACTTGGTATTTTGCTAACTAATGCACATAAAAACTTACTAAACCAATTAATCTCTTGAATATATTACCATGTCAATTCAAACAATTAATCAATTTTCATAAGCAAGTATAAGATTAAGTGAAGTAACAACATAGTCCTATATTGAAACAATTTAATCACAAAAATCTTGCAAGTTATGCAAGGGTAATATACTGTTTAATACCTCGCCAATTTAACCTTCAACTACCTTAGAAGATTAAACATGCACCAATTAAATACTGTATCAATTAATTACAACTTCAATAAAATTAATAATTAATTCTTTTGTTACCTTACAATTATAATGCTAGTATAAAAAAGGCATGATTTTATTTAATTGAATAAATTACCAAGGCCTAATAACAACATGAACACGATTATAATAATTTAAGTGGACAGATTGCAATCAATCTGACACGAATTAAATTTAAGTCATTTTAATTAAATCAAGAATAACAACACAACAGATATCCATGTTCATGATCACAACATAAACAAGAAAATTAAAGAGAAGGGAACTAGGAAGCAAATCCAGTTTTTCATTGAAGCTAGACTAGTGCACTCTTCTCCTTCTATGCTTGTTCTGTCGATCCAAGGCCTTCACAAACATTTGAATGCTGCTACTCCAAGGTGGATAAAATCTCTTTTTCAAGAGGGAAATCGACGAGAGAATTAAACAAAGCAAAATAGGAAAACAAGAAGGGAATGGAAGAGAAAATAAGTGAAAGAGATATATGTGTGGGAATGAATGGTGTGTGAAATGAGGAAGGTAAGGGGGGTATTTATAGGTGAGAATGACTGCTAAAAATAGAAAATAAATTCCAGCCATTCAAGCTCCCTTGGCCTGCCATGCATTGAGCATGTTTGAATGTTTCAAACTTCGCTACATTTAGCTTGAGGCAAAAAGTGAAAGGCACAAAAAGTGGAGGGGTTTGAATAGCATTTAGGGGAAGCTCAAGGGCTGATTTGTAAGTATGAAAATCAGCTAAAATCAATTGATTGGATCTTCTATAGGGACGGTTTTGGGCTGTCCAATTGCTTGGTGGCTCAGTCCTCTATACTTAGCATAGTGGACCACTTTCTTCTTCAGACTTTATATTAATTTTTTACCCAATTAATGTTGGATAAAAATTAAATATAAAGTATGTATAATAATCATTATTGGACCGTCCTTGGCCGGAAAAGAATTTAGCCACTCTCTTGATTCACTTGTTGCAAAAATTACCCCAATGGTTCGAGCCTTTTGAGGTGTCTGTTGAGCCAATTATCACCTTTTGTGCAAAACTATCGAAAATCAGCCAAATTTGTGAAAATTTATTATAAAAATAATTAAAATTCAATATATTAATAATTTAAGTCCAAATTAAGTATTCTATAATTAAAATATGAATTTTGACAAAAATTATTACGAAACTGCATGAATTAGAGTTCAAAAGGTGTTGAAAAGGGCTATATATTTTTTTTGTTCCCACACCCCAAACTTAATTCATTGTTCATCCCGAGTAATGCACAATTTACAAAGAGAAAGTGCTTAAAATCACCATTGAAAAATATCTTTAGAATATATTTCCCCCACAATTAT
Organism: Gossypium bickii; assembly: GCA_025503065.1. Lineage (NCBI taxonomy): Eukaryota > Viridiplantae > Streptophyta > Magnoliopsida > Malvales > Malvaceae > Gossypium > Gossypium bickii. Next base: position 62,765,703 of record CP106710.1, on the reverse strand, counting down.
GAGTTTAGTGTAATTCTGCTCAAGAATAAGAATTTTGAAATTATGCAACTCAAGTATACATATTATTCGAATTATTCACAATTGTTATCATGCTAGCAAGAATAGACTAAATGTTTTCTCAATAAATATATGCTAATTCTTACAAATTAATTTGTATTCCTTATTTAAGACTAAACTACAATTACTAAGTTTAACTTATGTCTTCATATGTTAAACTTAGCAATTTCTCTCCACTAATGTAGGTAGCACATAAATCTGAATCGAAAGGTCTTTTACATAGGTTGTAACGTGGCTAGGCTAGGGGTAGGTAAAAGATAGATAAATTTAGGCTAAAAAACCCTAGACTTAGCTTGCATCGGACCTTCGGAATAAGTACCCTCAATACACCAACTCGTTTTGCTTTAGCATGCTTTTTTGTACATCTATTTCTTTCGAGTACACGCTCTTTCTTCTTCTTCTTTTTTTTTTTGAGCATATTACTATATGTACTACAATTTTTGAGCATTTGATACTTCTTTTCAACTCCCCCCAACTTATTTTCAAATAATATTTTGGATAGACTGAGTCTAGTTTTTGGGACAATTTAGGGACAATTATGAGAGAAGTGATGGCTTAATATTGCAATGGTTCAAATAAAATCAGGCCATATGGTCTCAAAGTTGTGTTTCAAGGGATAAATATTCATTAAGGTTGGCTTGAAAGTCTCAAACGGTCAAAACAAAAGTTTGCCTAAGTAATTTTCAAAATTCCATACTTCCAAGGATTCCTGTAACACCCCTTACCCGTGTTCAACGCCGGAACAGGGTACAAGGCGTTACCGGACAATAACACTTGCAACTGAACAAATTCAAGGCATAAATTTTCGTTTAAGATTTAAAACTTTTATCTTATATAATCAAGTCCCTAAAACGGGCCTAAGAGGTCCAAAACATGCTTTGGGAGCGGTTCGGGACTAAATCGAGAAATTTTAAAACTATTGGAACATTTAGAAAATTTCCTTGTTTTGGAGAGTCACACGCCTGTGTGGGCAGGCCGTGTCCTCAACACGGCTGAGACACATGGCTGTGTCTCTGCCTGTGTGGCCAAGAAGTTGGCTATTTTCCAAGCTAATTTCTACTCTATCATGCCCATACTTTAGTATAACTTGAATGATAGATTTCATGACATATTAAAGCTACCAAAACATCCACCACACACACGTAACAAGTCATAGCATTCAATCTACTCAACCATGGAATGCATCATCATGAGTTTATAGCATAACCAATTTATTGGCCACGTTAAATGGCCTTATAAAAAAATAAACTCCGAATATCATGGCTCATTATTCTAGGGCAACTCATAGTAACTTATACACATGACCAAGTTCCCTATGCATGCCATAACCTTAAGTATAAAATCATTGATGCCTAAATTGTAAGCTTAATTGTGTGATAGATTCTCCGGCGACTTCCAACCCGAGCTAACTTGAGTACATTATAAACATGGAAAACAATGGAGTAAGCTATAAATCTTAGTAAGTCCGTATGTAAATAATAAACAATTGATTACCATATAACAATCCTCATTATAAGCTCTCAAGATAATACCATCATTATTGCATAAAATTTCACAATTCATTTATGTTCATCTTGAGCTATTTACTCGAGTTATAGTCACTAAATTATTTTTATCCGGAGTTATGGAACTCCAAATTAAGATCCACTAAATTTCCTGAAACTAGACTCACATATCTTCTTACCATAAAATTTCCAGAATTTTTGGTTCAACCAATCAGTACATTTTATTCTTTAAAATCTCCCCTGTTTTGCTGTCTGATAGTTCTGACCCCTCTTCACTAACAATTAGTTATCTCATTGTACAAAACTCTAATGATGTTTCCATTTATTTCTATTGAAAATATACTCATTAATAAATTAAAGCATATAAATTTTATCCCATGATTATTGTTTTACAATTTTTAATGAATTTCTTAAGTTAGAACAGGAGATTCTGAAATCATTCTAACCCTGTCTCACAAAATCCAAATATCTCACCATATGAAATTATTTTGCTTATTCTATTTATTTTATGTAGAAATAGACTCAGTAAGCTTTAATTTCATATCTCATTCAACCTCTAATTCAATTTCCACCATATTTTTGGTGATTTTTCAAAGTCACACAACTACTGCTGTCCAAACTATTTTATTGCTAATTTTACTCTTTAATGTTTCCTTTATATTAATTTTCATTTACACACATATAACACCAAAGTATATCCATTGTTAGTCACTCCAATAACTAGTCATTATCAAATATTTACAAGCCATTCATTGGCCAATTTAACCTATACATTAACAACGAAGACTTGAACATATTATTTCTCAATTTAATTTGGCCTAAAAGCCTCACACGTGATCATCAATCACATTTACCACATATTCATATATCATAAGCATGGACTTATAATCACAAGGTCATTCTCATAGGTATAACTTACTCGTTTACATTCCTACCAAAATTCGATCACATACTGAGCACATTGCTCATGAGTGTATGTACTTGATCGTCACATTTCACATTCATTTACACTTTAGTCATTTTCCCGTTGAACACATCAGAATATTAACGGATACTCGGAACGCTTGCACATACGTGCCACATATATGTAGCCGAAGCTACCTCTTATCACATTTCACATATATGCTTGTTCTCGAGCTATTCACATTTACATTCTCAGGTCTGCTCACACAAGCTGTCGGTCATACGTAACTACTCAGTGCTGCTCACACAAGCTGTCAGGTATCCGCAATATACCGGAATACCCAGCCACTGGTAGGACGTACTAGACCAGCACCCGAATTCACTTAGTCACAAATTCACATAATTTTCACATTGTCACACTATGCCATGGTTCGTCCATGGTCTTTTCTGTCAAATTATCATTTAGCACTAAACAGAATAGTTCAACCCCGCGTTTTCTTGTTCGATCATTAGTTTCCAATATTCAACAAATAATATGAGAAATTTCATAACTTATTCGTCAATCTAATAAATAAACATTAATGTTTACCATACGAACTTACCTTGACTTAAAATGGCGAAAGGGACCGAGTCATCCAATATTCATCTTTCCCCCGTTCTAAGTCCGAAACTTGTTTTTCTTTATTATTGAGCTTGAAAGCTTGAAAACCCTAGCCATGGTGTCCATAGCAACATTCGACCAACACATGAAGAAGATGAACATGTTTTTGGCCTATTTTCCCTTTTTATTTCTTTTAATTACCAAATGACCAAAATGCCCTTTAATAGTCTAATTACCAAATGACCAAAATGCCCTTTTTATTTTCCCTTTAGTATTTTATCCATCCTTATCCATTTTTGTCCAAACTAAAATATAATGGTCTAATTTCCATTTAAGGACCTTCACTTTAAAAACCCATTTCAAATAATTACCTTAGCTTCTAGAACTCACATTTTTCACATATTGCAATTTAGTCCTAATTATCAAATTGGACACCCAATCGATAAAATTTCTTAACGAAAATTTCACACAAACATTCTATCACGCTATAAACTTTAAAACTTAATCGCAATAAATTTTTGTACTTCGGATTTGTGGTTTTTGAAACCACTTTTCCTTTTAGGCCCTAAATTTGGCTGTTACAATTTCACCTCAAGAAACTACTAAGTTAATTCTAGAGACTTAAACTTTCATGCATGCTTAGCTCTCCTAAAGAATTAAAAATTTTATGGTATGATTTACACACTTTATTAAGAGGAACATTTATGTCATAGTTTAGATAACATAGCAATTATTGAGATAATAGAACTTTATTTATACTAAAGTTTAGCATAATTAACAAAAATTCAAATTTTTGAACAAAGTATAACTTAATCATAATTATAAGAATAATGTATTCTGAAAAAAAAAAACAATTTCAATTTTTGGTCCCCCTACTTAAGATGAACAATGTCCCCATTGTTAAAAACAATAGAGAAAACAAAAATATAGAAGTGAATAGATACTGTACACCAGGTAGGACCCTAGGAAAAGGAGGTGACATGTACATATCTATTGCCACACTTCTTATTTTGCAATTTTTTCTATTTTATTGATGATTTCTGCCTCTTATTTTATTATGCAAGAAATAAAGTCCTAAAAGAACCTAATCCTAAAAACTTTAAATATCCTCAGAAATAAAATAAAATAAAGTAAATATCCCCCTTTTTTAGTTACTTGTAGATCCTCAGAATCTGAATCATCTTTTGCTCCATCATCCTTGTTTTTGCTTGAATCACCCCATTCCCTTTTTAACATTGGAGTCCATGTTTCAAATATAAAATCTAAAAATTTAGGCACAAAAATAAATGGGTCATGGAATATTTTCGTGAAAGCGTTTCTCATTGAGTCATCTGTATTTTTTAATATCTCCAGTAAGCTTGTTGCTGCCACTGCATATGTTGCATTATGTCTATCAACTTTGACAGCTCATCACGAAGATTTAGGCAAGGCGAATGAGTTCTGAATGTTGAGGTCACCATGTCAGGTTCGATCATTGGTTTAGTTGGTTCTGCCTTATCATAGATTCCAATTGATTGCATTGGTTCGACCTCTGTGGGATCTTCTTCTTCTTCTTCTTCTTTTTCTTCTTCTTCTTCTTTTTCTTCTTCGAGATCCTCGCTCAATTCAACTTGTTGTTGGAGAACAGAATCTCCAGCTACTCGGTAGAGGTCCCAACCTATGATTGTGCCTTGGCTATAACTTGCGTTCTTTATGTTTGTAAGAATTTTAGCTTTTAAGTAGAAAATTGTTATCATAAAGGGAGAGTATGTTGGATCAGAACATCTAGTGGCACAATTTCGAATTTTTCTCAGAATGACTTTTCCCACATCAATGATCTTTGTTGTCATAATTGAGTATAACACTACTATTTATTCTACTGAAATTGTAGTCTTATATGAAATAGGAATAAGGCTGAACTGAACAAGATTAAACCCTACCTTCACTAATGGTGCCAAATGTTCTCTGCGACAAGTGTGAGTTTCATGCTTTGACACAGTCCATTTAGATCCTGAAACTATAAGTTCCTTGAGAATTTCTTGTAATTTTTCGGCCTCAATGTTCCCGTACCAACCATCACACCGTGGGGACTAGTAAGTCAACCCTCCATCCGCTACACATCATCAAGAAGCGATCAGCTGCGATCGGCGTGCTCATCGCATCGCCCTTATAAAATTCGTGGCATAGCCAGCAGAAAAAATAATTGTGACATGAGTCACCACATTCAGATAATGTGACCGAAGTCACCACATTCAGATATCGAGGTATAAAACCACCAATTCACTTCCCCTTTCCATATAACCCGTATGCCCCATATCATACAATAATACATGCCTTATGCCTGATTTCACATTCTTATCAATATTCACATATGCCATATTTCAAATATTCATAACACTTACTGACGTACTATTAAAGATTACGTACCTGGATATTCTATACCACTATATGGTACTTTTAGCCACGTTCTCATACTTACATTAATACAGATATTAAAACATAACCGTAAATCTATTGAGGCTTAGTGCGGGGTACACACCTGATATATTTATCGGTTCACTGATTTCCCCAAAAAAAACCCGATCTAACGCTTTAGATCCTCAGTTCCTTGCTGCCGATTGGTTACAAACCAAATCCCAAAATTTTGTAGTGTTTCCTCCCTTGCAATCGGCTAACACTCAATCACTACATAAGTTAGTTTCGGCTTTTAAACATTTAAGCAACAGATCGAAATCCCTAAGTATGGCCTTAGCCGAATGTACCTATGTACTCACCTTGCGATTTCAAATCCCGAAAAGTGCTATTTGGTTGGGTATCTATCGAAATCACTATGGCATGTGTTAGATCCAAAACTAACATTCAAATAAATGGCCTATGGCCGAATATCACACCTTACTTACCTTAGATCTGAAATCCCGAAAGATTACTCTTCAAACGTTGGCTAAAAGAATCCCAAAAGATCTCCTGCATTAGGCTGTACTTTCCCCTACAATCGGCCTTAACACATTATTAAGAATCTTAGGGCCATTCGGCCATGACATAAATCCCGAAAGCAAACAGAAGTTGCCGCAACCTTACCTTAATGATAGATTCCTTCAGCTTAACAAAGAATCAGCCCATACTAAGATTGAGATTCGGCTTCAAGGTAGAGATGGTGTTTCGGCACTTTAATGGTGAAGAGATAAATACACCAAAAATAATGAGAGCTTTAGAGGATTCGGCCACCAAAAGAATATTCGGCTACAAGGGGAATTGGGGTCAAGAGAAAGAAAAAGAATAGAAGAAGAGTAGAAGAATTTCAACAAAGGTGACTAGAGAGAATTAGGCTACAAATGGCAAAGAAGAAAAAGAGAGAATAATAGATGGACACTCCAAAAATTCGACACAAATTCCCTTAGTATGGCTGAATGCCTTACTTACCTCCCCTCCCAAATTCGGCTAGCATTCAAACACTATCCACTCCTTGATTTTCTCCTATTTCCTCTCTTCTTACTCATTCAAAATTATTCAAAATAAAATTATCATTTATCTTTGCTTTAGCCGAAATTTTAAAAGAGTTTAATCCCAACTAAAGCTCATCCTTTCAAAGTCCTATAGCCGTCCATCACTCCCCTCTCTTTGACGTCAACAAGCTAAAATAAAACCCCAAAATTCTGCTTCTCATGCGACTCGAACCTTGGCCCATCTCTACCTGCTTGTGGCGTCATTTCCAGAGGCCTTAAGTGGCACCTCCAAGCCACTTTTCCAAGCCCAATTCTGTGTCATGTTTCACGTACAATTTCTCTTCAGGCCTATCAGGCTTAGCTTCCCTTTTTAAACTTGAAATCTAATAATTTCTAAGGCATTTTTTTTCCTACATCCTAAGGTTCCCGAAATTCATAAAACATATTCACAACACACATACTCATGCTACTTCATTTAATTAAGCAATAATGCATAAGCCTAAAATCTCGGATGTTACAGTTCTTACCCCCTTAAAATAATTTCGTCCTCGAAATTACCTGGCTGAAATAAGTGAGGGTATTGCTGTCGCATTGCTTCCTTCGGCTCCCACGAAGCTTCTTCTGATCCATGATTCTGCCATAACACTTTGACTAAAGGAACGGATTTCCTTCGTAGCACTTTCACATCTCGTTCCAAGATCTGAATCGGCTCTTCCTCGTAGGACAAATCTGGCCTTAGCTCCACCTTCTCAACCGAAACTACATGAGATGGATCCGATCAATAACGACGTAGCATAGAAACATGAAATACGTCGTGCATCTGCTTCAATTCCGAAGGCAACTCCAACTGGTATGCCACTGGTCCAACTCGCTTCAATACCCGATAAGGTCCTATAAACCTTGGACTTAACTTCCTTTTGCGACCAAATCTCATCACCTTCTTCCAAGGTGAAACTTTAAGAAACACATGATCTCCCACATCAAATTCTATTTCCTTCCGTTTAAGATCTGCATACGACTTCTGCCTATCAGAAGCTTCCTTCAGCCGTGCCCGAATTACCTCAACCTTCTGCTCAGATTCTGCCACAATCTCTGGACCCAAAACTCGACGTTCCCCTAATTCCGTCCAACATGTAGGATGCGACACTTCCGTCCATACAGCGCTTCATACGGTGCCATCCGAATACTGGCTTGATAGCTGTTGTTGTATGCAAATTCCACTAACGGTAGATACTCTTCCCAACTTCCTCTGAAGTTTATTACACAACCTCTCAACATATCTTCTAACACTTGGATTACTCGTTCAGATTGACCGTCCGATTGTGGATGAAATGCCGAAGTGAAATCCAATCTGGTGCCTAAAGCTTGATGTAGTGCTTTCCAAAATCGAGACGTAAACCTTGGATCCCTAGTCGAGATGATCGACACCGGCACTCCATACAACCTTACAATCTCTGCCACATATAACTTCGCCAACTTCTGTAAGGGATAGTCAACTTGCATTGGCAAGAAGTGCGCGGACTTTGTCAACCGATCTACTATTACCCATACCGAGTCCTTCTTAGTAGGCGTAAGGGGAAGCCCACTAACGAAGTCCATGGTAATTCTCTCCCACTTCCACTGCGGAATCTTGATTGGTTGAAGTAATCCCGACGGAACTTGATGTTCAGCCTTAACTTGCTGACACGTCATGCACTTGCCGACAAATTCTGTAACTTTCTTCTTCAAACCAGGCCACCAAAACTGTTCTCTTAGGTCTCTGTACAACTTAGTACCTCCAGGATGCATAGCATAAGGGCTACCATGCGATTCTTGAAGAATTCTCCGCCTAAGTTCCTCATTCTTTGGCATCCAGACTTTACCCTTGTAACACAATACTCCATCACTGGACATACTATAATCCTCTAAATCACCATTCTGAACTCGCCGCATCTTAGCACTTAAATCCTCATCTGCCAACTGACTTTCTTTTACCTCATTCACCAATGTCGGCTTGACTTGCAACTCTGCTAACAGACTTCCATCGTCATACAAACTCAGATGTGCGAACATCGCCCCTAGATCTGACACCACTTTCTGACTTAGGGCATCTACAACTACATTCGCTTTGCCCGGATGATACTCTATGGAACAATCATAATCCTTTAATAACTCCACCCACCTTCGCTGTCTCAGGTTCAACTCCTTCTGAGTCAACAGATACTTAAGGTTCTTGTGGTCTGTGTAGATTACTGACTTCTCTTCATAGAGATAATGCCTCCATACCTTAAGAGCAAAGACCACTGCAGCCAATTCCAAATCATGCGTCGGGTAGTTAACCTCGTGTGGCCTTAGTTGTCGAGACGCATAAGCGACTACTTTCCCATCTTGCATCAATACGCATCTCAATCCTATATGGGAAGCGTCATAATACACCATGAATTCCTTTCCTGCCTCAGGCTGAATCAGGACTGGGGCTTCAGTCAAGACCCTCTTAAGCTTCTCAAAGCTCTCTTGTTGCTTATTCGTCCATACAAAAGATACCTCCTTCCTTAACAACTTCGTCAAAGGTGCGGCTATTGACGAGAACCCTTCCACAAACCTTCTGTAGTAGCCTGCCAACCCCAAGAAACTTCGAATCTCAGCCATAGACTTAGGTGGTTTCCAATCTAGCACTGCCTTGATCTTCCTAGGATCCACCCTTATTCCTTCCGCGAATACCACATGCCCTAAGAATGCAACTTCCTTCAGCCAAAATTCACACTTGCGGAATTTGGCGTAGAGCTTCTTCTCCCTTAGCACTTGCAACACAATCCGAAGATGCTCATCATGTTCCTCCTCAGACTTGGAGTACACTAGGATGTCGTCAATGAACACAACGACGAACCTATCCAAGTAGGGTTGAAAGACCCGGTTCATCATATCCATGAACGCGGCTGGGGTGTTCGTCAACCCAAACGGCATCACTAAGAACTCATAGTGCCCGTATCTTGTTTGGAAAGCCGTCTTATGGATATCTGCCTCCTTCACCTTCAACTGATGATATCTCGACATAGATCTATCTTCGAAAATACTGCTGCCCCCTTCAGCTGATCGAACAAGTCATCAATCCTTGGCAAAGGGTACTTGTTCTTGATGGTCAATTTATTCAATTGACGATAGTCTATGCACATCCGTATAGTCTCGTCCTTCTTCTTTACGAACAAGACCGGTGCTCTCCACGGAGACACACTGGGTCGAATAAACCCACGATCAAGCAACTCTTGGATTTGAGCCTTGAGCTCCACCAACTCCTTTGGTGCCATACGATACGAGGCAATTGACACAGGAGCTGTCCCCGGCAGTAAGTCAATTCCAAATTCCACCTCCCTATCCAGGGGTATTCCGGGTAACTCCTCTGAAAACACATCCTCAAAGTCCCTTACAGTTCTAACTCCACTAACTCCTCCTTCTTTTCCCTCCAACGCACTTACGAAGGCTAAAAATGCCTTGTACCCCTTTCGAACCATCTTATCTGCCTTTATAGCTGAAACTACGTTAGACAAGTAGTTCCTTCTTTCTCCTATCATAATTACCACTTCATCTTCCGGGGTCTTTAACTCCATTCGCTTAGCTGCACAATCCAACACAGCCTGATGCTCCACTAGCCAGTCCATGCCCATAATAAGATCGAATTCTCCGAAGGGTAGTTCCATTAAGTTGGCCGGAAAGTTCACTCCCTGAATCTCTAGAGGTACACTCCAAAAGATCTTATTCACGACTACAGTTTGGCCTAATGGGCTTACTACAATCATCTCCCTATCAGAAAGTTCAGAGGCTATGCCTAGAGTTTCCACTATACTACATGCAACATAAGAATGGGTCGAGCCCACATCAATCAGAGCAAAGTAAGGCTTGCCAAAAATAAGGAATGTACCGGTTATGACGTCCGGTGCGTCTCCGTCCTCCCTACGGCAAACCGCATAAACCAGACCTGGCTGTCTAGCCTCAGTATTACCAACACCTCGACCCGGTGTTCCACGTCCTCTTCCAGTATTGTTACCTCTACCATTTGGACCACGACCTCGCTGAGGCTGCTGTCTACCTCTACCAGCCTGATTAGCACCTTGGCCTGTTGGTCGACTTCCATCTATCTTTATTGGACAGTCCTTAATCATATGATCCTTAGACCCACACTTGAAGCATCCTCCTGTTTTCTTCCAACACTCCCCTAAGTGCATCTTCCCACACTGGGTACAAGTACGGTACTGCCCTCCTAAACCAACTTGCTGACCATGTGGCCCTTTAGCTCTAGGCCTCTTTTGCACATTTCCAGACGATCCTGACGACCCAAAACCTCTCTTCTATCGATTCCGATCAGAGTTCTCCCTTACAGAGCCCTTGATTCCTTTGGCCACCTTAGCCTTCTCCACCAACACAGCAAATTCTCGCTCTTGCTGCGGAGCTATCAGTAGTCTCAGATCATCTCTTAGTCCATCCTCAAACCGGACACACCGCTCATGCTCAGTAGCCACTATCCCTCGAGCATACCGGCTCAACCTTAAGAATTCAGCCTCGTACTCTGTTACAGACTTATTCCCATGAACCAACCCTAGAAAAGCCTTCCTCTGTGCATCAATGTAATGGGTACCAACATACTTCCTCTGATATGCCGCTTTAACATATTCCCAAGTGAGTTCCTCAGCCGTAGCACCATCTCGAACTGTGAGCCACCATTGATATGACTCATCGCAGAGAAGCGACACCAACCCTTTCAACTTTTCCTCAGTGGTCAGATCGAGCTCATCCATGATCCGCTCAGTCGCTTCCAACCGCACTCGATCGATTGGTGCCACCGACACGCCACGGAACACCTCAGCTCCATTGGCTCGGAGTCACTCGGGTATAGATTTTCGAGCTCCCATATTTCCACCTGCTCCAGCCACCATATTAAGAACTCGCGAAGACGACTGCGATACAAAGATCATCCACATCCGATCTTTGTTGCTCAACACCAACAGCTAGTGGTGGGGGTACCTCATTCTCAGATCCTTGAACCGATCTAACGGGTTCCGACACAGTCATTCTGCCCCTACCACGTCCTTGCACATTACGCCCACGTCCCCTAGAACTCATTTCTACGATCGTGCTTTAATCTGATTAAGAAATTTTATGCATTAGCCTTTGTTCCACTGATTATCCGCGAAGGAGTTTTACGAAAAGAGAATTAATCAAAATTTCAAGTCTTCTATCCTAGTTTAGAGAAATACATCCATTCAATGTTTATGCACCACACACATTCACTATACAATCATTTCTTGGTCTATTCCTATCCTAGGGGTATTTTTGTAATTTGTCCTACGGGGGTATTTTGGTAATAAATCAGGGTCAATTTGAAAAATCTCTAAAAACCAAAGGTATTTCAAAATTTGCGAAACTTGGGGTTCTTTTTGAGAATTTGGTTTCCAAATTGGTGTTGTTGCAGAAATGTTGGAAATCGGGGGTCATTTCGGTAATTTTGCAAAACAGGGGTAATTTCATAAATTTCCAAATCAAGGTACTTTAATATTTTGTAATGATAAAGTTTTTGGATATTTTTGCAAAATCAGAAAATTTTATTGAAATCGGGGGTAATATGGTAGTTTTGAAACCCAAGAGCATTTTAGTAATTTTACCACTAGGGGTATTTAGGTAATTTTGGAAATCGAAAATATTTTGGAAAATTTTCAACCTACATTTTTGCTACAATCTAGAGGGGTAATTTAGTGATTTTAAAACCGAAGTTTTTTATAAAATTTAGTTACTGAGTTTAGCCTGTGACTGAGTCCTCTTGGTTAGGGTGAACCATAGCTACGCACCAGGTAGGATTCCAGCGAAGAGGAGGTGAGTCACTAGGGATTTGCTTAAGTACCGTGCTCTTAGGATCCAATCCTAGACATCCGCACAATGGTTGCCACACCCTAACTCGGCGACTTAGTTCACAGGTTTGTTTAACTAGGCTTTAAGTCTTATGTAATTGTTGGGGTGAACTAGTCCTAAGGTTCAAGTACTTAGTATACTAATCTACGTTCCATTTCTACCCTTCTACAAGTCATACTATAATTCACACAATGGTTAGAAGTACTTACCTGGTGGACTTCGGGTCGGAAACTTAGGTGCCATGCCAGAAAATCTGCTCAATTTCACAAAATCTTTCACAAAATTCATTTGGGCTTAATTTTGAAAATGTTATGGGCTTTAAACCCAAGGCCGAGAGTTTAAAACTGGGTTCATTATTTGGAAAACTTGGGTGGTTTTGAAGGAAAAATTTATTTTTGAATTGGGCTCGAGTTGTAAACAAGTTTATTCTTGAAAGCTAGGTGTTTATAAAACTTCGTATCGAGTGGTTTCAGAGTTTATCTTATATTGAAAACCATTCCCTTTTTATTTTAGGGTGACCAAATCATTTAGAGTTTATTTTTAAAATGCAATTTACTTAATCTATAATTTGATAAAAATACGTAGCATAATGAAATAATTTAGAAAGCATGCATAAACAGTATCATGTTAGTGGCCTTATTACATCAAATGAAAACCTGAAATAACTCAAAATACTTAAATAAATAAAAGAAAGTCCAAAGTCAAATAAAATTTTGAGTTGAGCATGGCCACCACTAAGCTCCTGCCGACCCGGTCCATCACTGAGTGTCACCTGAAAGAAAATATTCCCCAACGGGGTGAGTCAAACAGAGTCAATGTGTAACCAACACTAGATCTCAACAATTCGGCATGTCATATCATATCATACAAATATATATCAGATAAAAGTTGTGATGCAAACCCGAACCCAAATCTAGATGCCATCCACTACACATCACCCGTACCAACCATCACACCGTGGGGACTAGTAAGTCAACCCTCTATCTGCTACACATCATCGAAGGCAGTCGCTGCAGTCGACGTGCTCATCGCCCTTATAAAATTCGTGGCATAGCCACCAGATAAAATAATTGTGACATGAGTCACCACATTCAGATCATGTGACCGAAGTCACCACATTCAGAATCGGGGTATAAAACCACCAATTCACTTCCTCTTTCCAGATAACCCGTATGCCCCATATCATACAATAATACCCCATATCATACAATAATACATGCCTTATGCCTGATTTCACATTCTTATCAACATTCACATATGCCATATTTCAAATATTCATAACACTTACTGACATACTATTAAAGATTACGTACCTGGATATTCTGTACCACTATATGGTACTTTTAGCCACGTTCTCATACTTACATTAATACAGATATTAAAACATAACCGTAAATCTATTGAGGCTTAGTGCGGGGTACACACCTGATATATTTATCGGTTGACTAATTTCCCCCAAAAAAACCCGATCTAACGCTTTAGATCCTAAGTTCCTTGCTACCGATTGGTTACAAACCAAATCCCAAAATTTTGTAGTGTTTCCTCCCTTGCAATCGGCTAACACTCAATCACTACATAAGTTAGTTTCGGCTTTTAAACATTTAAGCAACAGATCGGAATCCCTAAGTATGGCCTTAGCCAAATGTACCTATGTACTCACCTTACGATTTCAAATCCCAAAAAGTGCTATTTGGTTGGGTATCTGTCGAAATCACTATGGCATGTGTTAGATCCAAAACTAACATTCAAATAAATGGCCTATGGCCGAATATCACACCTTACTTACCTTAGATCTGAAATCCCGAAAGATTACTCTTCAAACGTTGGCTACAAGAATCCCGAAAGATCTCCTGCGTTAGGCTGTACTTTCCCCTACAATCGGCCTTAACACATTATTAAGAATCTTAGGGCCATTCGGCCATGACATAAATCCCGAAAGCAAACAGAAGTTACCGCAACCTTACCTTAATGATAGATTCCTTCGGCTTAACAAAGAATCGGCCCACACTAAGATTGAGATTCGGCTTCAAGGTAGAGATGGTGTTTCGGCACTTTAATGGTGAAGAGATAAATACACCAAAAATAATGAGAGCTTTAGAGGATTTAGCCACCAAAAGAATATTTGGCTACAAGGGGAATTGGGGTCGAGAGAAAGAAAAAGAATAGAAGAAGAGTAGAAGAATTTCGACAAAGGTGACTAGAGAGAATTCGGTTACAAATGGCAAAGAAGAAAAAGAGAGAATAACAGATGGACACTCCAAAAATTCGGCACTAATTCCCTTAGTATGGCCGAATGCCTTACTTACCTCCCCTCCAAAATTCGACTAGCATTCAAACACTAGCCACTCCTTGATTTTCTCCTATTTCCTCTCTTCTTACTCATTCAAAATTATTCAAAATAAAATTATCATTTATCCTTGCTTTAGCCAAAATTTTAAAAGAGTTTAATCCCAACTAAAGCTCATCCTTTCAAAGTCCTATAGCCGTCCATCACTCCCCTCTCTTTGACGTCAACAAGCTAAAATAAAACCTCAAAATTCTGCTTCCCATGCGACTCGAACCTTGGCCCATCTCTACCTGCTTGTGGCGTCATTTCCAGAGGCCTTAAGTGGCGCCTCCAAGCCACTTTTCCAAGCCCAATTCTGTGTCATGTTTCACATACAATTTCTCTTAAGGCCTATCAGGCTTAGCTTCCCTTTTTAAACTTGAAATCTAAAAATTTCTAAGGCATTTTTTCCTACATCCTAAGGTTCCCGAAATTCATAAAACTTATTCACAACACACATACTCATGCTACTTCATTTAATTAAGCAATAATGCATAAGCCCAAAATCCTGGATGTTACAGCAGTTGAAGGTTGCGGCACTAGGGAGTTTTTAAGGATGGAGGATGCTAGGGCCGACTGTGGAGAAGGTGTATGGGTAGGTGAAGTTGCTGGTTTAGTAGATGATGTGAATGCGGGAGGAGGGTGGTGGTATTTAAAGTGACAAAAAGGGAAAAGTTTAACTCAAACTCTTAGAAGAAATAATAATAAAATACTATAACTCCTAATCTTATTTAAAAACAATATCAATTAATATATAATATAAAGTATATTAACATATTACTTGATATTATCTTATTTATTAGAAATAAAAATCTAAAATAAAATATTAAACAATTTTAATCCTATACAAAGTTGGTAACAATTAATATATGTTATATAAAATTATATATTAGTCGTTATCATCCTATTTATTGAAAATTAAAATTAAAATTAAAAACTTCTATTTTAGCTGTTTTAAAAATATTTATAGGAAAAGACAGCTAATTTCATATTTACAAAAAGAATAGTCAATTTTTGCAGATAATTCAATTAAATCCTTAGACTTAAAGATAATTTGAAAATTGACCTGCAAGCTAAAACTTGGATCATGACCCTTTTATTTGAAAAATAAAAATTTTTTTTTGTGACATAGGAAATATTTTCGCGGAAGATTGTGTTCAAATCAGTTCCCAGGAATGATTTGAAGGATCACAAGCTGTCCCGCTTAAGTTCTAATCTCCTAAACAAAATTTATTTCAACATACTAATCCAAAAGATATAGCCTAAGTCTTTTATTAAAAAGAAAAACAAAAATTTAAGTATCTGATAAAATGAATGAGGTTTTATCTCGCTCAATTTTATCTCCCAAGTAATGTTTCAAGTGCTAAGCGTTAACTTTGAAATTACCTCCCTCACCATGAAGTTCAACAACCCCGTATGGGAAGACTTGATGAATAGTGAATAGAATGGACCAACGTGATTTTAACTTACTTGGAAAGAACCTTAATCTGGAATTGAACAACAAAACTTGTTGACATGCTTCAAATTCTCGAACTCGAATGTGCTTATCATGCCATCCTTTTAATCTCTCCTTGAATAACTTGGAATTTTCATATGAGAACATTCAAAACTCTTCTAACTAATTGAGCTAAAGCATCTATTTCTCTTTAGCAAGCTTGAGATCCGAATTGAGCTGAGCCCAGTAAGCTTTATGTTCTAACTCCAAGGGCAAATGACAGGCTTTCCCAAAAACCAACTGATAGGGAGACATCGTTAAAGGTGTTTGTATGCTGTCCTGTAGGCCCATAAAGCATCATCCAGTCTTTTGGAACAATCTTTTTGGTTTGGACAAACTACTTTCTCGAGTATACCTTTTATTTCTTTGTTCGCTAATTCAGCTTTCTCATTTTTCTGCGAATAGTAAGCTGTGGAACCTTGTGCTTCACTCCATGTCTATTAGCAACTATTCCATCGTTCATCAAATATGACTCGGCCTAAACCCACTTAGATACGTAGTCTATTGCTACCAAAATATACTTGTGACCAAAATGAGGGAACGGACCGAGAAAGTCAATACCCCAAACATCGAATAATTCTACCTCAACGATATTTTTTTGGGGCATCTCATTTCTGTTAGTGATGTTTCCAACCCTCTAGCATCGATCACAAATCTTTATGTAGGCATACACATATTTGAATAGAGTTGGGAAAAAGAATGCAGCTTGCACTAATTTGGCTGCAGTACGCGAATCTTCGAAGTGTGCCCCACTAGGAGCTGTGTGACAATGATATAAAATTTCATAGACCTCGTTTTCTTCCACGCATCTCCTGATCATTTAATCTAAATAGTTTTTGAACAAATATTACTCTTCCTAGAAATTGTAACATCCCTTACCCGTATTCAATGCTGGAATAGGGTTACGAGGTATTATCGATCAATTTACACCACATATAGCTTACATTTATGAAACAATAAGAATTCATTCTCATAAATCATCCAACATAATCGCATTGTCCCTTATAAGGGCCTACAAGGCCTTAAACATGCTTTAGAAGTGGTTTGGGACTAAACCAATATCATACAAAAATTCTGAAAACTTAGAAAAACAAGGGTCACGTGCCTGTGTGAACAGGTCGTGTGCCTCACATGGCTAGCAGACACGCCCATGTGAAAACAGGGCATCCAAACTAACTTGGGTCACACGTCAGACCACACGCCCGTGTGTCTAGCCTGTGTGCCCTTCGAAGTGGCCACACACGCTCGTGTGCCAGGCCGTATGCTAGGCCATGCCAAAATTATAGGGTATACTGACTTATAAAACACGGCCAAGTCACGCGCCCTTATGCTAGGCAGTGTGCCAATTAGGGGTATACTGACTTGTACCACAAGGCCAGTCACACACTCGTGTATAAGACCGTGTGGAGCATACTGACATCAATTTAATTTCAGCACCAAGGGAAACACGACTGTGTAACAAGAATGTGTGTCACACAAGGCTGAGACACGCGCCCGTGTCTTTGACCATGTGGACAAAAATAGGTGATTTGCAAGGCCAATTTGCCACCCCATTTTGCACATACCTACATAGTACAAATGGTACCATTTCAAGTCATAAATATGCAGCCAAATCAATCCAAATTCATACACATTTCATGCTATTCAATTAAAACTATTTCATTTACTCAAATACAAACCAAAACAACTGTAACACCCCTTCCAGTATCCCACGCTGGGACAGGGTACGAGGCATTACCTAGCTTAAATTCATGCATACATACAAGCCTGAACCATAAAAATCCGTTCAAATTTAAAACTTCTCAAACTCCCTCTTAATATCCTTAACATAGGCATACGAGGCCCAAAACACATCTTAGAAACATTTTGAGATCAAATTGGGTTCCTTGGAAAACTTTAGAAAATATTATCAAAATAGGGCTACACGCCCGTGTGGTAAGGAACATGCCCGTATGGGCAGACTGTGTTATCACACACGTCCATGTCCCTTGTCCGTACGGATTTATTTCTCAATTTGAACCTACAAGGGTTTTCAAACGGTCTGACACAAGCCCGTGTCCATGGCCCGTGTCCTTCACATGGCCATGACACGCCTATGTCTTCTCTCGTGTGTAAAACCCTTGACATTCTGTTTCTAACGTCATCATCCTAATAAGGTCACACGGCCAAGGCACACGCCTGTGTCCCTAGACCGTGTGGTGAATTAAATTCCTAAATTCAGGTGCAGACTTCACACAGCCTGGGCACATGCCCATGTTCTATGACCGTGTTTTCCACACGGTTGAGACACACAGTCGTTTCTTTGCCCGTGTGATTACTTTCCAGCATTCTGTTTTGCCAACATAGGATGCAGGGGGGACACACGACCAAAGCACATGCCTATGGGGCAGACCGTGTGTCACACATGGCCTAAGCACACGCCCGTGTGTCTACCCGTGTGGACAAACACAACGCTATTTACCAAGCCCCTTTGCTCCCTGAAGCAATACATAGCATGACCATAAATCACTTCTAATATTCAGTACTTCATAATGCATATACACATTTCACACATTACTCATTCAATTGTATAAACTTGCACTTCATGAATTTCATCATCATTGAGCAAATATAGCTTGGCTAGTTTTAACCGAATTCAATGACCATTACAAAATGAATAATTAACCTTAATAGCCAACACTTTGGCTAACCAATATGACATATCACAAAATGACCAAATCCTATGCATGCCATACTCAAAATAATTAAACTTCTCTATACCAAAAGAATAGCTTGATAGAGTGAACCGAGCTCCGACGTTCTACGATCCCTGAGCTAGTTTGGCGATACTACAAGGAAAGGGAAAAAAGAGAGAGTAAGCATAAAGCATAGTAATTTTGCATGAAATAAATAGCAACATAAAGGCTTATGATAACATCCATACGTTTCATTGAGTAACAACACAAGTTCTCAAGCACAATGCTATAACTTACTCATGCTTACTCTTACCAATCACGTATCACATATCAGACACATTTCTCCTAAGATACTCACATTTACCTGTATCACTTCATCACATAACTTTAGCACTTTTACCATCTTGAACATAAATTTTAGCTCTTTACCCTGTTGAACCACTTGGAATAATGAAGGATACCCAAACTCATCATACACATAATAAGATGCTAATGCCACATCCCAGATATAGTCTTACATAGGATCACATGTCGATGCCGATGCCATATCCTAGATATGGTCTTATACGAGATCTCTTATCGATGTCGATGCCATATCCCAGATATGGTCTTATACGAGACCGTATATCGATGCCATGTCCCAGACATGGTCTTACACGAAGCCTATCTTTGATGCCGATGCCATATCCCAGATATGGTCTTACACCTGTTCTCAATTCTGTGCCAAGGCCATGTCCAATACATGGTCTTATACGGGTCCTTATGAATCTCATGTCTTGACAATGGTATCCTTTCTATTCGGAAGGTCAACTAGGGCTTTCACATCATAGATTTTCATCATACTCTCATTAAACATTATTGATCAATTTTCATAGAAATAATATACATTTCATGAATCTAAAGCATATCAATGCATAATAACATGATGTTGACTTATTACATGCAAACTTACCTCGGTACTAAAATATGTATATTTGTTCTATTTTGTCCAACACCTTATTCTTTCCTCGGCTTCGGTCTGGATTTAATGTTTCTTGATCTAAAATGACAGTTTCACTCATTTAATCACCACATAAATAAAGACATTCTAAAAATTTCTACTCTGGCAAAATAACTATTTTGCCCTTAGATTTTCATAAAATTATGATTTTACTCCTAGGCTTGTAAAATGAAATGTGTTCATTTTTCCAACAGCCGAGCCTAGCCGATTCATATTCTTTCTTCTAGCAACTCAAGATTTCAATTATTACATACATTTACCATCTATTTTACAACCTTCACAAAAAGGTCCTTTTTAGGTGTTTTCATGGAAACTCCTTTCACAAAAGTTGTTTATTTAACAACCAAGACTCATTTTCTTCCATAAAATTTCAGCAAACAACACTAATTCTCTCATGGAAAAACCCTGGACTTTCAACCATTTTGCATAATAGTCCCTAATTAGTTAGCTCAAGCTACAATGGTCTCAAAAGTACAAAAATTATTAAGAAAGACCACCAAAATCAATTACTTGCTAGGGTGAGAAGTTGCTGAAAATTTTTGGCTTCCAAAACCCCTTTTTGGCTGATATTTTTAGTGGAGAGAAGAAGAAAAATGGGGAAGATGATAGCTTTTCTTTATTTTATGATTAAAAATCAATTTAGTCACCAAATGCTAGCTAACCATTAACCATGTCTCCCCTTTGTCACCATGGCCGGCCCACCATTTCTATGGGTCTAATTGCACTTTAAAGACTTCCAATTTAAGGTGCTATGGCTATTTGGTACTGTAACACCCCCAAACCTGGCCCACAAGCCCTAACCGGATCGGGTACGTCACTGTGGAAGAACGGTTGAAAATCTTTTGACTTTTAGAATAAAACATGAAATTTGTTAACTTTTGTAAACCATGTTCGTTTAGATTTATAAGTAAAACTTTGTTATAAAAAAAAGTCTAAATTAAAACTTTAGCTTATATATATGTGTTGAATAAGTAGACTATTAAAAATAAAACGTTGGCATATAGTAATTTGATTCATTCATACCATAATTAAAAATAATTCCCAAAAAAAACAAAAATAATAATAATTAGGCCCTTATTACAACCCAATATTTAAACCAAATACTTCATATTAAAAATATAAAACACTCAAAGTAATCTCTTTCTGCATGGTCACCTCGTATCCACTCCAAACCCGGTCCATCACCTGAAATGGTTGAGAAAAATTGGGTGAGTCCACTGACTCAGTGCATAATCATCACACATGCTTTCCACACGTATGGGCTTGGCCCATATCCACACAGATCATACAAATAAACATGCAATTACGAAACCCAACCTAACCTAGGTCCATCCGTACACC
This sequence comes from Gossypium bickii, assembly GCA_025503065.1. Lineage (NCBI taxonomy): Eukaryota > Viridiplantae > Streptophyta > Magnoliopsida > Malvales > Malvaceae > Gossypium > Gossypium bickii. Next base: position 62,744,501 of record CP106710.1, on the reverse strand, counting down.
AACCTTAGCAGACTCCCTGCCCAAGGCCGTGGCTAATCCACCGATCACAACCGAGTGATCCCACATATCTTACCTCGGCAGACCTGCTGCACAAGGCCATGGCTGAGCCACCGATCACATAAGTGATCCCAACATTAAACCGTCTACGGTGATGCACACAGCCATCAACCGCCGATATGGGCACCTAGCCAACTCCTCCCTTGATGTAGCACACAGCTAATCATCAAGCGCTAATGTAGCACGAGGCTAACATTAGTCCATGTACACAAATATGTACACCCATCCTTCCTTGATCAAATCCAATCCCCGTGCATATATGTTAATGAATCATGCCAAATCAGCATATAAAATAAATATAATCACATGCTCATTACTATACGCATGAGCACCATAAATAATGTAATCTCACATATTACTGACCTGTTAACCGATTACCCCAAACATGGGTATCCACCACTTTAGCCTTTATAGTTGGCTATCACACATCATACACCATATATATACACATATATATCAATACACAAAATAGGAGAAACAGTGCGATAATTACGCACCTGTTTGATACAGTCGGCTAAATCCCAAAATCACACGTGGCACCTAAAAGTCTGTCGAAATCCCTAACATAATGCGACATTAATTCGACCTTAGCACACTTAGAGAAAACTTAGGGCCATTCGACCAAGACAAGAATATCAGAATAATTCTTACCACCACTTACCACCCGATTAACAGAGAAAAGAGGCTACACTTGATTGTTTCCAAATCCCGGAGACCCTATAATAAAATGGTTCCAAAACAATCGATTAACACACTTCCAATCAAATGCCGAAATCAACTCTTACCTTTGTAAAAGTCGACGGAGAACAGAGAGGGAAAAGAAATGGCATTCGGCTACCCACACTCACCTTATCCAACGATTTGAAACAGACAACCCAAGGAGACCAACACTACTCTAAAGTTTGGCCAAAGTGACACTAATAGGGGAGGGGGTTTCAGCAACAAGAGTTTGAGAAAAAGAAAATAAAAGATGAACAGGGGGAGGGTGCCTTCGATTTTGCAAGATAAAAAACAAAGGGAGAAGGGAGAGTAAAAGATTCGGCCACCACACCAAATTGAGAATCAAAAATGTCAATGAAAGAAAAAGAGATGTTGAGGAGAAGAAAGTTTCGGCTACTAATGAGATTTTTAGGGAAATAAGTGCAAAATTCAGCAAAGGTAAATATTGCTTGAGATTTTCGGTTTCAAGGAAGAAAAATGAGAGAAATCTCTTTGAAAAAATTCGGTTAAATGCATTAGAATAAAGTGACGAGAAAATGCACCAACAAATACCTAGGAACATTCGGCACTCCCCCCTTGAAGACTCCAAAATTCGGCTACTCCTACAAAAGCTCATGACCACTAATTCAAGCTAATTTGAATTAATCAATTTCCTTAATTTCCTCCCAGCCAACCATTTAAAACCAATTCAAATTAAATAAAATAAATCCCCCCTTTCCATTATCACCTTATCAATTAAAAAAAACAAAATAAATTAATATTAATCCACCCTCCTCGTAGAATTCTAAATCAAAATATTATGCTTATCCTATTGAAGTCCACATCTTTGCCCAACTCTCCCCTGCTTTGTTGACGTCACAAGCAAAAATTAAAAGGCTCAAAATATTGCTTCTCCTGCGTCTTGAACCCCCGACCTGCACCAAGCCCCTCTAAGCTTTAACGCCCCAATGCCATTCTGCCAGAGCGATTTTTGTGATATAAATCCGCCACATATTCTTTTAAGCCCTCCTTCCTCAGTTCCTTCCTCATTAACGCCAAGAACAAAAATAAAATCCCCACTTGCTGCCGCCGTCCTCGAACCCAGGCCCTTGTTGGCGCTATAATCAGCCCCTTAAGTGGTGCATGGGAGCCACTTTACCACCTAGACTTTCATGTCCACTAACCCCGCCATTATATTTTTAAGGCATACCTGGCCCAGTTTCTTTAGCTGACGCAAAAATAAAACCAAAATGCTGCCTTAGCAGCTCGAACCCTTGCTCCCTGAGGCGTCACCTTCCAAGCTCTAAAGTGGCGCTTCCTTGCCACTCTACCAAAGCAATTCTTGAGTCTTAACCTCCTAAATAATTCTCTTAAGACCTCTCAAACCAAGCTCCCTTTTTTTTAACACTAAAAATCAAAAATCCCCCTAAGGCAGCTCTTACCTTCTAGGGTTCTCCAAACCCCTTAAAACTCGTCCAAGCACACAATAAGCCTATCATTACTTGAGTTATGCACCAAAAGCATAACCCCTAAAACCCGGATGTTATAATTCTACCCTCCTTAAAAATAATTTCGTCCTCGAAATTACTTGGCTGCCTAACGGTCGTACATCCTAATTCACCATACTATGCTATAGCTGCGCACTCTGCTCTTAAAGAGCTATCCACATTTCTAGGCACAGTTTCTAAGTCCATACTCAAGGTTCCAAATACTTTACTAACAACAGAAAACAACCTGACTTAACCACAAGCAAGGCAATGAAGGGTATTCTAGGAATAAAGAACGTACCCGTGGTCAAATCTGGCACATCTTCTTCCTCGCCGTCTGGCTGCATAAACCAACCTTGGCTGCCTTGTGTCTGCACCTTTAGCCTCTCTGTTTGGTGCTCCACGTCCTCGACTTGAACCATTTCCTCCATGGTTCGGACCACGACCCCTTGTTGCTTGCTGACCATTCCTACCTGGCTGTGCATAACCTTGGCCTAAAGTCCGAGTCCTGTTCGGATCCTGAGGACAATCCTTAATCAAATGAGTCTTAGACTTACACCTGAAGCATTCTCGATCCCAATTCCAGCACTCACCAACATGGTACCTTCCACACCGAGCACACGGACGATCCGGATTTTCTGTAGCTGGCTTAGCAACACGAACAGAATTTTCAACCCTTGGTCTTTTCTGAAGACCCTCAGACGATTCAGACGATCCAAAATTCCTCCTATCTCGGTTCCTATCCTTATCTCTATTCTGCCTCACAGCGTTCTTAATTCCCTCAGCTACCTTAGCTTTTTCGACTAACACAGCGAACTCCCGTTCCTGGTGAGGAGCTATCAACAATCTCAGGTCGTCCCTCAATCCGTCCTCAAATCGGACACATCGTTCATGTTCTGTAGCAACTACTCCTCAAGCATATCGGCTTAACCTTAGGAATTTCTCCTCGTATTCTGCTACGGACTTGTTCCCTTGAACCAACCCCAGAAATGCCTTCCTCTGAGCATCAATGTAATGAGTTCCAACATACTTCTTCTGGTACGCCGTCTTGACATACTCCCAAGTGAGGTCCTCAGCCGTGACACTATCCCGAACCGTGAGCCACCACTGATATGCCTCGTCGCGAAGCAGCGCCACCATTCCTTTCACTTTCTCCTCAGGAGTTAACTCGAGTTCATCCATAATTCGCTCGATTGCTTCCAACCAATATTCAGCTGTACTGGGTGCCACACCAGACATGCCCCGAAACACCTCAGCTCCGTTAGCTCGGAGTCGCTCGGGTACAGACTTCCTAGCTCTCATGTTTCCACCTGCTCCAGCCACTATCTCCAAAACTCGCAAAGACCGCCGCGCGATATCATCATCCCCGTCGCTCTTTGCTGCTCATTACCAAATGTTGGGGGTGGTGGTGGCATCTCATTATCGACCCTTGACCCGATCTAGCGACTCCGTCGGCCATTACGCCGCTTCGACCACGCCCCACGACGACCACGTCCTCTAGAACTCATTTCTAGCGTCGCGAATTATCTGATTAAAAATTTTATGCATCAGTACTTTTGTTCCACTTATTACCCGCGAATAATTTTATGAAATAAAGATATTTAGAGGTAGTTCTTTCGATCACACAAAGGTTCAGTTCGAGTTCACTACTCTAATTCAGAGAATCACCTTCGTTCCTCAATAGGGCACATTCATTTATCAACAAGAACTCATTTATTCAGTGGTATCTACCACACACATTTACTATTCGGACATTTCTACCCGTTTCTATCCTAGGGGTATTCCCGCCATTTTTTCCTACAAGGGTATTTTGGTAATAAATCGGGGTCGATTAAAAATCTTAGTAAATCAAGATATTTTGAATTTCAAAACTCCAGGGTATTTTTTAGAAATTTTTTCCCAAATCAAAGGTATGACAAATTTTTTTGGAATTAAGTGTTATTTTGGTAATTTTGTTCATCAGGGGTAATTTTTGTAAATTTTTTTTTCAAATCAGGGTATCTTGAATTTTCGTAAAATAGAGTTTTTGAATACTTTTGCAAAGTAGGGAAATTTTATTAAAATTGGGGTTAAACCGGAAATTTTGAAAGTCAGGGGTATTTAGTAATTTTCAACACAGGGGTATTTTCGTAAATTTCCCCAAACCGGAGTATCTTGATATTTTGAAAACTAAAGATTTTGGTATTTTGCAAAGTAAAATCATTTTAACAAAAGTTGAGGGTAATACGGTAATTTTACAATACAGGGGCATTTTTGTAATTTTGTAAATCGGAGATACTTTAGAAAATTTTTTTTTTTACAATAATCTTTTCCAACAGTAAAAAGGGTAATTTAAGGAATTTAAAACTAGGAATTTCATAAAATTGCACGGCTAGTCCCTTTCGGGTTTTAATAATTGGTTTAGCCTATGAACAAGTCCTCTTGGTTAAGGTGAACCGTAGCTACGCACCAGGTAGGATTCGAGTAAAGAGGAGGTGAGTCGCTAGGACTGCTTAAATACCAAGCTCTTACTAAATATCACTCCTAGACATGCGTACCATGGTTGCCACACCTTAACTCGGTGACTTACTTCACAGGTTTATTTAGTAATCCTTAAGTCTTATGCATATGTTTGAGTAGACTAGTCCTAGGGTTCAATAGCCCTAATATTCTAATCTACGAGCCCATAAAAAGCCCATATAGCTCATATACACAATTCACTTCAGAAGTCTGAAATACTTACCTGGTGGACTTCGGGCCGGAGGTACAGATGCCATGCCAGAATAACCTGAAAAATATTTCATAAAAACCCCTATTTTTGAAAATCCCATTTTGAAAATGTTTTTGGGCCCAAAACCCTCAAAGCCGAGTTTTGAACCGGGCTCTGATACCAATCTGTAACACCCCCAAACCCGGCCCACAAGCCCTGACCGGATCAGGTATGTCACTGTGGAAGAACGGTTGAAAATCTTTTGACTTTTAGAATAAAACATGAAATTTGTTAACTTTTGTAAACCATGTTCGTTTAGATTTATAAGTAAAACTTTGTTATAAAAAAATGTCTAAATTAAAACTTTAGCTTATATATATGTGTGGAATAAGTAGACTATTAAAAATAAAATGTTGGCATATAGTAATTTGATTCAATCATACCATAATTAAAAATAATTCCTAAAAAAAACAAAAATAATAATAATTAGGCCCTTATTACAACCCAATATTTAAACCAAATACTTCATATTAAAAATATAAAACACTCAAAGTAATCTCCTTCTGCATGGCCACCTCGTATCCACTCCAAACCCGGTCCAAAGTTTACGCATCACGAAATGGTTGAGAAAAATTGGGTGAGTCTCATGACTCGAGTGCATAATCATCACACATGCTTTCCACACGTATGGGCTTGGCCCATATCCACTGAATCATACAAATAAACATGCAATTACGAAACCCAACCCAACCTAGGTCCATCCGTACACCAACCTTAGCAGACTCCCTGCCCAAGGCCGTGGCTAATCCACCGATCACAACCGAGTGATCCCACATATCTTACCTCGGCGGACTGCTTTGCACAAGGGCCGTGGTGAGCCACCGATCACATAAGTGATCCCAACATTAATCCATCTACGAGTGATGCACACGACCATCAACCGCCGAGATGGGCACCTAGCCAACACCTCCCTTGATGTAGCACACAACTAATCATCAAGCGCTAATGTAGCACGAGGCTAACATTAGTCCACGTACACAAATATGTACACCCATCCTTCCTTGATCAAATCCAATCCCCGTGCATATATGTTAATGAATCATGCCAAATCAGCATATAAAATAAATATAATCACATGCTCATTACTATACCACACAGGCACCATAAATAATGTAATCTCACATATTACTGACCTGTTAACCGATTACCCCAAACATGGGTATCCACCACTTTAGCCTTTATAGTTGGCTATCACACATCATACACCATATATATATACATATATATCAATACACAAAATTGGAGAAACAGTGCGATAATTACGCACCTGTTTGATACAGTCGACTAAATCCCAAAATCACACGTGGCACCTAAAAGTCTGTCGAAATCCCTAACATAATACCACATTAATTCGACCTTAGCACACTTAGAGAAAACTTAGGGCCATTCGACCAAGACAAGAATATCAGAATAATTCTTACCACCACTTACCACCCGATTAACAGAGAAAAGAGGCTACGCTTGATTGTTTCCAAATCCCGGAGACCCTATAATAAAACGGTTCCAAAATAATCGATTAACACACTTCCAATCAAATGCCGAAATCAACTCTTACCTTTGTAAAAGTCGACGGAGAACAGAGAGGGAAAAGAAATGGCATTCGGCTACCCACACTCACCTTCTCCAACGATTTGAAACAGACAACCCAAGGAGACCAACACTACTCTAAAGTTCGGCCAAAGTGACACTAATAGGGGAGGGGGTTTCGGCAACAAGAGTTTGAGAAAAAGAAAATAAAAGATGAACAGGAGGAGGGTGCCTTCGGTTTTGCAAGATAAAAAAGAAAGGGAGAAGGGAGAGTAAAAGATTCGGCCACCACACCAAATTGAGAATAAAAAATGTCAATGAAAGAAAAAGAGATGTTTAGGAGAAGAAAGTTTCGGCTACTAATGAGATTTTTAGGGAAATAAGTGCAAAATTCAGCAAAGGTAAATATTGCTTGAGATTTTCGGTTTCAAGGAAGAAAAATGAGAGAAATCTCTTTGAAAAAAAATTCGGTTAAATGCATTAGAATAAAGCTGACCGAAAATGCACCAACAAATACCTAGGAACATTCGGCACTCCCCCCTTGAAGACTCCAAAATTCGGCTACTCCTACAAAAGCTCGTGACCACTAATTCAAGCTAAATTGAATTAATCAATTTCCTTAATTTCCTCCCAGCCAACCATTTAAAACCAATTCAAATTAAATAAAATAAATCCCCCCTTTCTATTATCACCTTATCAATTAAAAAAAACAAAATAAATTAATATTAATCCACCTTTCCAGCCGAATTCTAAATCAAAATATTATGCTTATCCTATTGAAGTCCACATGCTGCCCAACTCTCCCCCCTGCTGTTGACGTCATAAGCAAAAATTAAAAGGCTCAAAATATTGCTTCTCCTGCGTCTTGAACCCCCGACCTGCACCAAGCCCCTCTAAGCTTTAACGCCCCCATGCCATTCTGCCAGAATGGTTTTTGTGATATAAATCCGCCACATTCTTTTAAGCCCTCCTTCCTCAGTTCTTTCCTCATTAACGCCAAGAACAAAAATAAAATCCCCACTTGCTGCCGCCGTGCCTCGAACCCAGGCCACTTTACCACCTGGACTTTCATGTCTACTAACCCCGCCATTATATTTTTAAGGCATACCTGGCCCAGTTTCTTTAGCTGACGCAAAAATAAAACCAAAATGCTGCCTTAGCAGCTCGAACCCTTGCTCCCTGAGGCGTCACCTTCCAAGTTCTAAAGTGGCACCTCCTTGCCACTCTACCAAAGCAATTCTTGAGTCTTAACCTCCCAAATAATTCTCTTAAGACCTCTCAAACCAACTCCTTTTTTTTTTTAACACTAAAAATCAAAAATCCCCCTAAGGCATCTCTTACCTTCTAGGGTTCTCCAAACCCCTTAAAACTCGTCCAAGCACACAATAAGCCTGTCATTACTTGAGTTATGCACCAAAAGCATAACCCCTAAACCCGAATGTTACAGGTACTTTTAGCTTGTAGAACAAAACTTTGCACTTTATGCGATTTAGTCTTTTTTTGCAATTAAGCATGAAATCGCTAAAATTAATGCATCAAAATTTTCATTCACTCATATAATCATGCTATAACACATAAAAATATATTAAAATAATTTTCTTCAACCTCAGATTAGTGGTCTCGAAACCACTATTCCAACTAGACCTAAAATCGGGCTATTACAATTCTCCCCCTTAGGGATTTTCATCCTCGAATATCTTATCGGTGAAAAGGTTGGGATATTGGTTTCTCATAGCCTCCTCGGGGTCCCATGTAGCTTCTTCTACCCTATGTCTTTGCCATAGTACTTTCACAAGAGCTATACTTTTATTTATTAACTTTTTGATTTCTTGTACCAAAATCTTAACCGGCTTTTTGCCATAAGTCATGTCTGGTTGAATTTTAACCTCTATCAGTACAATCACATGCGAAGGGTCTGATCGATAGTGATGTAACGTAGACATGAGGAACACATCATGAATCATTTCCAACTCAGATGGTAAAGCCAAACAATAAGCTACCAGCCCTATCCTCTCGGTAATCTCATACGGTCCGATAAAACGCGGACTCAATTTGCCTTTCCGGCCAAATCTGAAAACTTTCTTCCATGGTGATACTTTCAGAAATACCTTATCACCTACTTGAAACTCAATCTCTTTCCATTTCAAATCCGCATAGGACTTTTGTCTATCTGAGGCAGCTTTTAGACAATCACGAATCACTTTTACTTTCTCTTTGGTTTCTCTAACCAAATTGACCCCTTGAATCTGATTCTCTCTGAGTTTGGTCCAATACAGGGGCGTTCGGTACTTACGCCCATATAATGACTCATAAGGCACCATTCTCAAACTTGTCTAGAAACTGTTATTATAGGCAAATTCCACTAATGGTAAGTACTTTTTCCAATAGCCTTGAAATTCTAAAACACAACATCGGAGCATGTCTTCAAGTATCTGTATTACCCTCTCCGACTGTCCGTCGGTTTGCGGATGAAAAGCTGTACTAAAATTCACCTTCGTTCCCAAGGCCCCTTGCAAATATTTCCAAAATCGTGATGTAAATCTTGGATCTCTATCTGAAATAATTGACAACGGTACTCTGTGTAATCTCACAATTTTTGACACATATAAATCCGCCAACATATCAAGCGAATAATCAATGTGTATCGGTATAAAATGAGTCGACTTTGTGAGTCTATCAATTACAACCCATACATCATCTTTCTTTTTCGGTGTCAAGGGCAAACCCGTCACAAAATCCATAGCAATACGGTCCCATTTCCATTCAGGAACCATAATAGGTTGAAGTAGACCCGAAGGTACTTGGTGTTCAGCCTTGCTGACAAATTAAGCATCTCAATACTAACTCAGAAATATCTTTCTTCATACTCGGCCACCAATACCATTTCTTCAAGTCATTTTACATCTTTGTGCTGCCTGGATGTACAAATAAACATCCACTATGTGCTTTGAGTAAAATTTTCCGAATAAGTTCATCATCTCTGGGTACACAGACCCTATCTCGAAACATTAGACATCCTTTGGAATTAATCCAAAAGTCTGACTCAACACCTGACTCACACTGAACTCTCTTAGTCTGTAAATCGCTATCCCCTTTCTGAGCTTCACAAATCTCTTGGAGAAACATCGGTCTAGCTTTGAACTCAGCTAGAATAGATCCATCATTTTACAAAACCATCCATGTATTCATGGCTCTCAGTGCAAACAAGGATTTCCTGCTCAAGGTAGCGGCGACCGCGTTCGCCTTTCCCGGATGGTACTCAATCACTAGCTCGTAATCCTTTATAAACTCTAACCATCTTCTCTACCTTAGATTCAATTCCTTTTGAGTCATCAAGTACTTTAGGCTCTTATGATTAGTGAATATCCGACATTTCTCACCATACAAATGGTGTCTCCATATCTTCAATGCAAATACAATGGCAGCTAATTGCAAATCATGTGTCGGGCAATACTTCTCATGCGGCTTTATCTGTCTAGAGGCATATGCTATTACCTTGCCTTCTTGCATAAGTACACAACCCAATCCATTCAAGGATGCATCACTGTAGACCATAAATTCCTTTCTCGGCTCAGGTTTCACTAAAACTAGAGCCTCAATCAACAATGCCTTTAGTTTCTCAAAACTATGTGGCACTTTTCTATCCATTCAAACTTTACATCTTTTTGTAATAGCCTCGCCATTGGAGTAGCTATCAAAGAAAATCCCTTAAAAAACCGCCTGTAATAGCCAGCTAGGCCTAGAAAACTCCTAACCTTGGTTACATTTTCCATTCAACAATCACTGAAATCTTACTCGGGTCAACTCGATACCGTTACCCGAAACAATGTGCCCCAACTATACGAATTCCTTAAGCCAAAATTAACTTTTACTAAACTTGGCATATAACTATTTATCTCTCAAAGTTTGCAAAATCGTTCTTAAATGCTCAGCATGCTCATTCTATTTATGAGAATAAATTAGTATATCATCAATAAAAACAACAACGAACTTATCCAAATATGGCTGAAAGATACGGTTCATTAAATCCATGAAAACTACAGGGGCATTTGTTAAACCAAAAGGCATGACTAAAAATTCATAGTGACCATACCTTGTCTGAAATACGGTTTTCGACACATCTGCATCTTTAACTCTCAATTGATAATATCCAGACCTCAAGTCTATCTTAGAAAACACAGTGGCTCCCTTCAATTGATCAAACAAATCATCGATCCTTGGCAAGGGGCACTTATTCTTTATGGTCACCTTATTAAGCTGCTTATAATCTTTACATAACCTCATGGAACCATCTTTCCTTTTCGCAAATAGAACTGGAGCACCCCACAGAGAATAGCTCAGTCTTGCGAAGCCTTTATTCGTTAACTCTTGTAACTGTGCCTTTAATTCTTTCAACTCGGTTGAACCTTCCTATATGGAGCAATTGAAATAGGCGCAGTACCAGGAGCTAACTCAATCCCAAATTTAATCTATCTAATCAGAGGTAACCGGGCAATTCTTTTGGAAACACATCTGGGTACTCACATACTATCGGCATGATTGAATTCTTAACTTAGTCTCTTTGGCATTCATAACGAAGGCAAGATAAGCTTCATATCCTTTTCTTACATATTTCTGAGCAGACATATGAGAAATCACTAGAGGCAACTTGTCCTGTTCATCTGATTCAACATGAAGGATATCCCCATTTTCACATTTTAATTCAATAATTTTCCTTCCACAATTTACTATCACATCATGAGTAGTCAACCAATCCATACCAAGGATTACATCAAATTCATCGAGTGGTCAATATCATGAGATTAGCCGAAAAGTAATGGCATCTAATCCTCAAAGGGCAATCTTTGTATACTTTATCAACTAATACACACTTGCCTAGGGGATTCGACACTCTTATCACAAATTCTGTAGACTCTATAGGCATGTTCATACTAGATACTAATTTCATGCAAACATATGAGTCAGTAGATCTCGGGTCAACTAAAGCTACAACATGAGTATCATAGAGAGAAAATGTACCCGTGATCACGTCAGGGGAGGATGCCTCTTCGCTAGCGCAAATGGCATAAGTCCTCGCAAGTGCTCTACCCATAGATTTTGCAGCCTGCTCTCTAGATGTATTCTTGCTACTTGATCCATTTCTGGGATTCTTTGTGACCTTCCCTTAGTAGTACTTCCTGATCTTGCACTTTGAGATTTCTCTTTCCTGACCATCTCGGGGCAATCTCTAATAAAATGATCTAGGGATCCACACTTAAAACAAGATCTCTTATTTTCTCGACACTCACCGGGATGACGTCTGCCACCTTGAGGACATTTCGGTCTACTTGGTCAAGCATTGCCAACACTAGCAACTGAAGTGGTCTGAGCTTTAGACCCTGAGTACTGTTTACCCTTACTTCTATTTGAAAATCTAGCTGAAGTGGTTGATCGAGTAGTAAACTCTCTTAGTTTCTTGGATGAGGATTGAAATGACTTGCCTAATTGTCTCTTCCTCAAGTCACGAGACTCGATCTCAGCCTTTCTTTTCTCTTTAACTAACACCTAAGCCTTACAAGCTCTATCCACTAACACAACAAATTCCTTTAGTTCCAGGACACTCACAAAAAAGCGAACATCTTCATTTAACCCGTCCTCGAACCTTTTACACATAATGACTTCAGTGGATAAGCATTCCCGAGCGTATTTACTAAGCCTTACGAACTCACCCTCATATTCAATTACCGTCATTCGACCTTTCTTTAGCTTTAGGAATTCCTTTCTTTTTTGGTCGATGAACCTTTGGCTAATATACTTCTTTCAGAACTCTTCTTGGAAAAATTCTCAATAAACTCTATCCCTTGGTACAACCGACACAAGGGTGTTCCACCACTGGTAAGCAGAATCTCTTAAGAGAGACACCACACATTTCATGCACTCTTCAGGTGTGCAAGACAACTCATTGAATACCCTAATGGTATTTTCTAACCAGAAATCTGCCCTCTTCGGGTCATCATCTTTATTAGCTCAAAATTCCTCAGCTCCTTGCTTCCGAATTCTATCAACAGGGGGCTTTCCCTTCTTACCACTTCTACATATTGGGGAGCTACAGGGGTAGGCCGAGGAACAGGTGGGGTGGAGGGGGTTGAGCATTAGGATTTGCTCGAATAAACTTATTATACCAATTACTTATCATATGGAGAAAGGCTTCCCGAGCCTTCTTTCCCTGACCCAACGTCTCAGGTCTACTTTCTACTGGTGCTATCCCTTATGCGGGAGCCGACACATTACTAGCAGCAGCTCGGTTGAGATCCATTTACTAAATGAAAACATAATTTAAATCATCAGGAGTCGTCACACTAGCATTATGTAAATACTTATACATATGGAAAGTATAGCTAGACTCATGCATACTCTACGTTAGTTCGAGAATAGACTAAAGCCTAGCTCTGATACCACTAAATGTAACACCCCTTACCCGTATTCGATGCCGGAACAGGGTACGAGGCATTACCTAACTTAAACTCATGCATACATACAAGCTCGAATCATAAAAATCTGGACAAATTTAAAACTTCTCAAACTCCCTCTTAATATCCTTAATATAGGCCTACGAGGCCCAAAACACATCTTAGGAACATATCGAGATCAAATCGGGTTCCTTGGAAAACTTTAGAAAATATTATCAAAATAGGGCCACACTCCTGTGTAGTAAGGAACACGCCTGTGTGGGCAGGCCGTGTTATCACACACGCCTATGTCCCTTGTCCGTGCGGATTTATTTCTCAATTCGAACCTATAGGGGTTTTCACATGGTCTGATACACACCCATGTCCATGGTGTAACAGTCCGATTTCGACCCTAATCGAAATAGTGGTTTTGAGACCACAAATCCGAGTCAGAAAAATATTTAAATATTATTTTTTGTGATTATACTTTGTGAATTTATATCTGTGAAAATTTCGTGATTTAATTTTATCGTTTGAGTGTCTAATTTAATAAAAGGACTTAATCGCATAAAAAGTAAAAGTTGCTAACTATTTGTTAAAGTGCTAAATTGACTTGTTCTTTTAGTGGGAGGTGTTTATGTTGCAACTATACCATGATAAAAAGTGATGGACGGTTAAGAGCATATATTATATGGTTTTATAATTAATTTATAAAGGTTAGTTTAGTAACTTATGAATTAAAGTTATTATTATTAAAATAAAAACATGCACTAAGTCATAATGTTCATCTTTTCAACCAAAAACAAGAAAAAGAAATAAGGTTTTAAAGCTTTGAACATTTGGCCTTGGTGTTGCTCAATTAAGATCAAGAACCAAATAAAATAGATTTGGATCGGGGAAATTAAAAAATAATCGAATAGTCGTTTATTCCGTCCATCTATATCCGAGGTAAGTCTATAAGCATATTAATGTTGTTAAATTTGAAAATATATAGATGTTATATGTTGAATTGAAATTTTATGAATATATATGTGTATTGCCGAATGTAATTAAGCTTGGGAGCTATGTTTACGAGTTTGATTTGGTCGAGATACGATGTCTGAAAGCCCCGTACGAACCTTAGGAATAGTTAGGATACATATGTCATGACATAGGATTCCGATATATGTGTTTCCGTGTAAGACCATGTTTGGGACGTTGGCATCGACTTGTGTTTTACGTGTAAGACCATGTCTGGGACATTGGCATCATATTTGTTTCGTGTAAGACCCTGTCTGGGACAGTGGCATCGATATGTGATTACATGTAAGACCACGTCTGGGACGTTGGCATTGTACGAGCGTTCCGACTATCCGAGTATCCTTTTTAATTCCTAATGGTTCAACGGGCAATAATAAGTTAAGATCGAGTATAACATCAAGTTAGAAAAGCTCAGGTATGTATACATACTAAGTTATGAAAATAAGGTAAGTTGAATGTTTGAATTGATGATATAATGCTTTATGTTAATGTGAACTATGTGCAGCTAGATGTGAATGAATATAGATTCGGCCTAAGGTTATAATTGTATTATAGAAAGTAAAGGTTAAACATATTAATGTTCAATTGATTATTCGACTAAAGGAAAGTTATTACAAGTTATATATGTTTTGATATATAAGTTGATAAGTTGGATTGTATATGAAATTATGATGGCTTATTACTACTTGTTTAGCTTAAATAATGTAAATGATTAATTGTTTATTTGCTTATGACTTACTAAGCTTTGATAGCTTACTGTGTGTATTTGCTTTCTGTTTTATAGATTTTGGAAGTTGGTTACGAGCTCAAGGATCGTTAGAGAAGTCTATCACACTATCGACTCTTTTCGGTATTTTGTTAAGTTTGAATTTGAACTTATGGAATGTATAGTCTAGTTATAATGTTTGATTTGGGATATGTAAATATAAGGCATGTGAAAATGGCTTATTTCTTTTGGTTAAGCTTAGTTTCTATGCTTCTGATATAATGGCTTGATTATAACGCTAATGGTTGTGTAAATTTGGTCATGGTTTAATCTTATATGGTAAGTAATCACATGATATATATATGTTGTGGTGTTTGGTCATGTATTTTGGTAATGAGGTAAATCATGGATGCTTGTTGAATTATAGTATGTAATATATTAGTTAAGTATTATGCTTGTCATATATGTGTGGTGTGCTTGGTATATGCATATAGTTTAAAGTAATAATATGTATGGTTTAAGATTGTTCATTATGATAAGCATATTGTATATTCGGCCATGATGCTAAATTAATTAAGTTCGGATTAGTAAGATAAATAATGAATATAGTTGAGGTTGTTTGAATAGAAGTTAATATGGTTGACCGAATATGTGTATGTGACTAATTTAGTGGTTATATATATGTACAATTTGGGCAAATTAATTAGCATGTGATTTGGTGAAAGTCTTGGTTATTAATTATACTTAAAATGATTCAATTGATATGGTTATATGCGCATGTATTTGTGATATAAGAAGGGGTATAATTGGTTCTTGAAATGATGTTTGTTTATGCATAATGTTTACCTATTTATATGCTTTGTACGCTACATGAATAATTTAAAGTGAAAAATGTATTAGTCGAATAGATCATGAGATGAATGACTAAATGTATGTGGGTTGGTTTGGTTAATGACTGTAAAAGTTGAGTATGATATGTAAAAACGCCCATGACACGCCCGTGTCTTCTCCCGTGTGTAAAATCCTTGACATTCTATTTCTGATGTCATCATCCCAAATGTCACACGGCCAAGGCACACGCCCATGCCCCTAGACTGTGTGGCGAATTAAATTCCTAAATTTAGGTGTAGACTTCACACGGCCTGGGCACGTGCCCATGTTCTATGACCGTGTCTTCCACACAGTTGAGACACACGGCTTTGTCTTAGCCCGTGTGGTTACTACTGGCATTCTATTTTGCAAACTTAGGATGCAGGGGGACACATGGCCAAAGCACATGCCGATGGGGCAGACCGTGTGTCACACACAGCCTAGACACATGCCCGTGTGTCTACCTATGTAGACAAAAACAAGGCTATTTACCAAGCCCTTTTGCCCCCTGAAGCAATACATAGCAGGACATAAAGTACTTTTGATATTCACTACTTCATAATACATATACAAATTTCACACATTACTCATTTAATTGTATAAACTTGCACTTCATGAATTTCATCATCATTGAACAAATATAGCTTGGCTAGTTTTGGCCGAATTCAATGACCATTACAAAATGAATAATT
Organism: Gossypium bickii; assembly: GCA_025503065.1. Lineage (NCBI taxonomy): Eukaryota > Viridiplantae > Streptophyta > Magnoliopsida > Malvales > Malvaceae > Gossypium > Gossypium bickii. The sequence continues at coordinate 62,728,266 of CP106710.1, read as the reverse complement.
AACCTTAGTAGCCAACACTTTGGCTAACCAATATGACATATCATAAAATGACAAAATCCTATGCATAGTGTAAACCGAAAGAATAGCTTGATAGTGTGAACCGAGCTCTGACGTTCTACGATCCCTGAGCTAGTTTGGCGATACTATAAGGAAAGGGAAAAGAGAGGGAGTGAGCGTAAAGCTTAGTAAGTTTGCATGAAATAAATAGCAACATAAAGGCTTATGATAACATCCACATGTTTCATTGAGTAACAACACAAGTTCTCAAGCACAATGCTATAACTTACTTATGCTTACTCTTACCAATCACATATCACATATCAGACACATTTCTTGCAAGATACTCACATGTACCTGTATCACTTCATCACATAACTTTAGCACTTTTACCATCTTGAACATAAATCTTAGCTCTTTACCCTGTTGAACCACTTGGAATAACGAAGGATACCCAAACTCGTCATACACAAAATAAGATGCCAATGCCATATCCCAGATATGGTATGACATGGGATCACATGTCGATGCTGATGCCATATCCCAGATATGGTCTTATACAGTATCCCATATTGATGTTGATGCCATATCCCATGTATGGTCTTATACGAGATCTTATATCGATGCATGTCCCAGACATGGCCTTACACGAAGTCTATCTTTGATGCCGATGTCATATCCCAGATATGTTCTTACACGGGATCTCAATTCAGTGCCAAGGCCATGTCCCAGACATGGTCTTATAAGGGACCTTATGAATCTTATGTCTGGACAATGGTATCCTTTCTATTCCGAATGTCAACTGGGGCTTTCACATCATAAATTTTCATCATACTCTCATTAAACATCATTGATCAATTTTCATAGAAATAATATACATTTCATGTAATCTCAAGCATATCAATGCATAATAACTTGATGTTGAATTACTACATGCAAACTTACCTCGGCACCAAAATATGTATATTTGTTCGATTTAGTCCAACACCTTATTCTTTCCTCGGTTTCGTCCGGACTTCGTGTTTCTTAATCTAAAATGACAATTTCACTCAATTAATCACCACATACACCAAGACATTCTAAAAATTCTACTTTGGCAAAATCACTATTTTGCCCTTGGAGTTTCATAAAAAATATGATTTTACCCCTAGGCTCGTAAAACGAAATGTGTTCATTTTTCACACACCCGAGCCTAGCCAATTTATAGCCCTCTTAGAGCAACTCAAGATTTCAATTATTACATACATTTACCATCTATTTTACAACCTTTACAAAATGGTCATTTTTAGGTGTTTTCATGGAAACTCCTTTCACAAAAGTTGTTTCAACCCTAGACTTTCAAAAAGGTCACTTTTAGGTGTTTTCATGAAAACCTTTACAAAATTGTTACAACCTTTACACTAATGATCTCATGGAAAAACCCTAGACTTTCAACCATTTTGCATAATAGTCCCTTCATTAGTTAGCTCAAGTTACAAGGGTCTCAAAAGTACAAAAATTATTAAGAAAGACCACCAAAATCAATTACCTGATAGGGTAAGAAGTTGCTGAAAATTTTTGGCTTCCAAAAGCCGTTTTTGGCTGATATTTTCTGTGGAGAGAAGAAGAAAAATGGGGAAGATGATATCTTTTCTTTATTTTATGATTAAAAATCAATTTAGTCACCAAATGCTACCTAACCATTGACCATGTCTCCCCTTTGTCTCCATGGCTGACCTACCCTTTCTATGGGTCTAATTGCACTTTAAAGACTTCCAATTTAAGGTTCTAAGGCGATTTGGTACTTTTAGCTTGTAGAGCAAAAGTCTACACTTTATGCGATTTAGTCCTTTTTCACAATTAAGCATGAAATTGCTAAAATTAATGCATTAACATTTTCATGTACTCATAAAATCATGCTATAACACATAAACTAATATTAAAATAATTTTCTTCAACCTCAGATTAGCGGTCCCGAAACCACTGTTTCGACTAGCCCCAAAATCAGGCTATTACAACAACATCAACAATATGGTTCATTTACCATAATTCACATATATGATTCAACTTCAACCACACAATATATGTCAATTACAAAACTTAAAACAAAACTATTTGCATATTTATAAACATCATCAACTTTCATTATCATTAGCCAACCCAAATGACTCAAAATACATGTTTATCACATATACTAAAATGACTCAAGCCTATACATGCCATATACCATATAGATACAACTCAAAAGTACCAAGTAGATGGTTGGATAGTGTGACGTAGACTCTGACGATCCCCGAATCCGTGCTAGCTTTGAATTCACTATAAAACACGGGAAAAACAAACAAAGTAAGCTACAAAGCTTAGTAAGTTCGTACTAAATATACTCAACAATTCATAAAATACAAATCATCAATTTGAACAAGTTAATATATAATTCATGATAATATCAAACCTTCCATAAGCTTATTAATATACTTATATGCAAAGTCATAACCTTTTCTATTTGAACTTCATTCTTACAAGGACATACATGTACAAATTCATAAGGAACTCATACCTTCTCTTAACACTGTCAAATACTCGATGTTTCACACACTAAGTGCTATCACATAGCCGAATCTATTATAATCTTGCACACTAAGTGCCTTATATAGCCGGAGCTATTCCAAATCGCACACTAAGTGCTAAACATAGCCGATTTGTCATCAAACATGATCGTAGTATTGTACATACAATTTATGCAATATCAAAACATTAAAAGCATAATTGTAACAATGTTTATTACGTACAAACTTACTTCGAATGCTAAAACGGCGAATCGAGTCGATTAGTTGATAACTTTCATTTTTCCCCGATCCTAATCCGAATTTCATTTTTCTTGATCTAAATATATTCAAAATTAACTAATTCAATCATCTATTCATTCAATTTAATCCAAAACACACATTTAGGCACATTTACATTTTTGCCCTTAAACTTTCACATTTTTCACAATTTAGTCCTTATTGCATAAAATCACAAATTAATAGAATTCAAATTAAACCCATGCTAGTCGAATTACCACTATGCCCCTAGCATCCCATATTTTTCATTTATTCACACTTTTAACCACAACATTTCACATTTTCTCAATTTAATCCCTATTTTGCATTTTCACCAAAAAATCACTTAACAAAACTTCTAAAACTATCATCAAGCTTTCATATTTCAACATTAAACATCAAAGAACACATAGAATAAACAATGAAAACTCTCAAAATCTTTAACAGTTCTGAAAATTAGTCCCTGGGCTAGCTAGACCTAGTTGGAACGATAAAAAAAAACATAGAAATTATTAAAAACGAGATAAAAATGTACCTAATTGAGCATAAATAGCAAGGCCAAATGAAAACCTAAAATTAAAGCTTTTATTCTCTTCAAAATTTGACAATGAAGAAGATGGTAACACACAAATTTTGTTTGCTTTATTTATTATCATATTAATTACCAAATTAAAAAAATAACCTTATTAATTAAACCTTAAAATCATATAATGGTTGTCCATAATTGTCCACTTACCATTATAATGGTCTAATTACAAAATAAGGACCTTTACTTTAAGTTTCTATAGCTATTTAATACCTTTAGCTAATAGAACAACACTTTTGCACTTTACGCGATTTAGTCCTTTTTCTCAAATTGACCATTTAAACGACAAAATTTCTTCACGAAATTTTCACACATACATGCTATCATACTGTAAACATTAAAATAATAATAAAATAAATATTTTGACCTCAGATTTGTGGTTTCAAAACCACTATTTCGATTTGACCAAAAACGGGCTGTTACAACTCTCTCTCCCTTAGGGATTTTCGACCCCGAAAATTTTACCAGTGAATAGGTTTGGGTACTATTTTCGTATAGTTTCCTCGGGTTCCCACATAGCCTTTTCAACCCTGTGTCAATGCCATAATACTTTTACTAATGTGATTCTCTTATTTCTCAGCTCTTTGATCTCACGGGCTAAAATTCGAATCAGTTCTTCAGCATATGACATATCAGACTAAATTTCAACCTTGGTTGGGGAAATGACATGTGGAGGGTCGGATTGGTATCGTCGAAGCATCGACACATGAAACACATGATGTATTTTTCTCTAACTTAAGCGATAAAGATAGTTGATATGCCACTGGCCCAACTCGCTCAATAATTTCATATGGTCCGATGAATCGCGGACTCAATTTCCCTTTCCGACCAAACCAAAATATCTTTTTCCATGGCGACACTTTCAAAAACACCTTATCCCCGATTTGGAATTAAATATCTTTCCATTTCAAGTCTGCATATGATTTCTGTCGATTCGAAGCTGCTTTCAAACTATCGCGAATTACTTTCATTTTTTCTTCAGTCTCTCTGATCAGATCAACCCCATGAATCTTGTTCTTACTAAGCTCAGTCTAGTACAATGGTGTTCGACATTTACGACCATATAGAGCTTCGTACGACGACATTTTAGTACTCGATAAGCAAATTTAATCAGCGTTAGATATTTCTCCCAGCTACCTTCAAACTCACGAAGGCAACAACGCAACATATCCTCAAGTATCTGAATAACTCGCTTGGATTGACCATCCGTTTGTGAATGAAACGCAGTGCTAAAATGCAACTTTGAACCCAAAGCTTCTTGCAATTTCTTCCAAAATCACAAAGTATATCTTTAATCTCTATCTGAAACAATAGATAGGGGAACACCATGTAATCTCACAATTTTGGAAATACACAGCTCGACTGTAACACCCCAAACCTGGCCCATACGTTATGAGCGAATTTGGTATGTCACATGAAGAAAATGTTTTGAGAACTTATGTATGTACTAATGAATGACATTAATATAATATAGTTAAGAAAGCAAGTTTGATTTATAACTACTCGATAAAATACAAATTTCGAGAAGTTGATTGATGTGTCGAAAAAGGAACTTTTGAACTTTAAAAATCATGAGGAAAATGTAAAACATCATGTGATTCTTACTAAAATAAGCGTTACTTGGTTGTGTTTAAGTAAACAAGTTTTTATTTGTAAATATTTGATAAAATACAACTATTTTTGAAAGATCGTTTGATGAGTCGAAAATCGAGATAGTGAAATTTAAAATCGTGACTTTTGAAATATCACAGATAATTTTGAAAGAAAATTTAAGTCAAATCATTTGTAAAAGTTTGCTATAAAATCCATTTATTAATCAATTTTGGAAACCATTATTTAAGTTTTTAGAAAATTCCCTTTTTAAACAATTTAAGGAAAATAATAAAAACATTCCCAACCATAAAGCAAAAATAAAAATAGTCCAAAGGCCTTATTACAACTTAAAACCAAAAATAGTAAAAGTAATAAAGTAACGTAAATAGAAATTCTAAAGTTCAAGAACACTGTTTTTGAAGTATGGCCTCCATCGAGTCATCCATGGCCCAAGTCCACGTCACTAAGCATTACCTACAAGGGTTAAGAAAGATATGGGGGTAAGTTACTAGAATTCAGTGCATAATCCCCTTACCATTGTCTACTGGCCTTGAACCCGTTTAGCAAAAATTTGGGCCTGAGCCCATATAACAATAACTTGGGCCGAAGCCCATTTACAAAACAGAATATATCAAATGAATCAAATGAATGTAATGCAAATCCCAATCCAACCTAATAATCCATCCGCTACACACCACCCGTACTATCCATCACACCTATGGGGATCAAGTCAACCCACCCCGCCAACACACCAATCGCAGGCATTATGCCATTTAATTCGCAGGCATGAAGCCATTTAATTCGCAGGCACAAAGCCATTTATAATATTTGTGGCTGAGCCACCAGAATCAGAATTATGCATGGCATAGCCACTATACAAATTGTGGCAGAGTCACCAGAATATCATATACGGTAATATAATCGGCACACAGCCTTGGGTAAATATGATCGACACAGAGTCGTTGATTCATATGTTAGGCACATAGCCATTATCAAAATTTGTGGCAGAGCCACCAGAATATGTGGCAGAGCAACCAGAATATGTGGTAGAGCCACCAGAATCAGATTGTGGCAGAGCCAGCGGACTACTCTTCTCTTCATCATTTTTCCCATCCCATGCAAATTATGTAAATGCAACATATATAATAAATCATGATATTTACAATATAAACAACAACCATTAATTCAGAGATTCATTGCAAAAATTCGGCTCATTAACACTTTGCAAAAATCGGCCCATTAAGGCAATCTATCAAATCGTCCCATTAGGGCAATCTATCAAATCGGCCCATTAGGGCAATCTATCAAATTGGCCCATTAGGGGCATTTTCGTAATTCGGCCCATAAGGGCATTTTCGTAATTTTGGCCCATAAGGGCATTTTTGTAATTCGGCCCGTAAGGGCATTTTCGTAATTCAAAAATTCTACCCACTAAGGATAATTTGGTAATCTCGCAACCCAGGGGTATTTCGATAATTTACCCTCTAAGGGTATTTTGGTAAATTTCACAAACCAGACTTAACTACTAATTTGGGGCATAAAAATCGAAACTGCCCATCTGCGTCATACTGACCAAATTGACTATAACTCGAGTTAGGAATCTCAAAATCTAAATCCGTAAATTTTTCCTGAAACTAGACTCATATATATTCTTACTTCAATTTTTCCAAAATTTTTTACTTAACCATTTAGTACAGTTAATTCCTTAAAATTTCCCTTGTTCCACTGTCCAATGATTCTAACCTCTCTTAACTTAAATTCAAATATCTCACTGTACGGTTTTCATATATTGTCCCACTTGTTTCTAATGAAAATAGGCTCACTAAGGAATCTATACATATAAATTATACCTCATAATTCACTTTGTACAATTTTATACGATTTTACCAAGACAGATTAGGGAACCACGAAGTCATTCAGAACCAGTCTCACTAAAATTAAGATATTTCAGAATATAAAATTCCTTTTCTTTCTCCATTTCTTCCATATCAAAATAGACACATTAAGATTTAATTTGATATCTTATTCACTTTCTCCTATTTTTCATGATTTTTTGAAATCACATCACTGCTGCTGACCAAAACTGTTTCATTGCAAAAATATGGTTACCACTATGAACCTACGCACGCCCGAATGATCACGGATGCCGGTTTCCAGTTTTCTTTGGTATTACGACCAAATCACAAAACATTTCATGTAAATTTTCAGAGAAGTGTGAGATTACACACCATTTCACACATGTATTCGGAAAGTACAAGATTACACACATGATAATCATTCCCTAAAGAACCACTCTTCGTTGCCCCCCTAAAAATAAAATTGATCAAAAGTTAGCCTCGATTTGTTAAAGGTTTCAAAAGCCCAAAAGTACTCACTCACAAGAGTCACTTACCACAATCACGATCCTTCCCTACTAGATTCTAAAATCCTGTCTTGCACCTTGGCTATTGCAACGAGTTCCAATCAACTTTTGAAACCAAGGCTAAGAGAAAGATAAGTAGCAGTAAAGGATGGCTTGATTCGACCCTTATCAAAAGAGAATAAGAGGAGTTTAAGATAACAACAAGTGGCTAAGTTCAGCTTAGCTAAGGGATGAGAGTTTGGCTTAGCCAAGTCAAAAGAAAAAGAACAAACAACATGAAATAAGAAGAAAGAATCTTTACCTTAATAATAGGGATGAACCGAAATGAAGAACATGGTTTGGCACTCGTAGCAAGACAACAAAGAAAGTTCGGCTACAAGTAACATCGATTTATGAGAAAGGGAGAAAGGTTGAAGAAATAGTGAAACAGAAAAGATGGAGAAAGAGTGCTTGTTACTTTAGGCCAACTAAAGAAGATGAACCAACAATGATTTGAGGGTTAAGGCAAAACAAAGGAGTAAGATAAACAAATGCACTAGGTGTTTAGGCCAAAAACGAAAAGGGAAGAAAAAAATGTTGGCAAAGAAGAGTACCCAAAATGCTAAAAGAACCAAAACCTTATCATGCACAAAGCTTTGCAAAATGACCTAAGAAAATTCGGCTTCCCCCATTCCTTAACCAAAACCTTGTATTCATCTTTACCAAAAAGATGAACATTGACCAACAAAATCTTTCCAAAACATCACCCATGGAAAAGGCCAACATGCTCCCTTATCTTGCCTTTTTCTTTTGATTCCTTTCCTTACCTTCATCCTTTCCTTGTTTCCTTAGCCATCATACCATAATTAAAAAGTCTTACTCACCATATTTAAGCCTTAGCCGACACTTACCATATAGCACAAAAATTTAATCCAAAATATTTGCACTAGGTGGGATTCAAACCTTACACCATTAGTACACTCCACATGCCACTTGCCACTTTACCAATAGACTCCTTGTGCTAGAAAAATGCACACTTATTTCCTTAAGTCTTGATGCTACTTGCCAACTCTCCTTAAATGCTTAAACACAAAATTTTTCCTATAGCCCATCTTTAACCCGGAACATCTTAGAAACCTCGTAACCTTCCAAATTCACTTAACTAATAAGTCCCACTGGAAATAATGCTGTTACCTTGTTCTCAAAATTTTAAAATGCTTCTACGCTCTAGGCCCAGTGGGCCCAATCCTACTAGGCCCAATTTCGGGTCATTACATCAACTAATTTATCAAGTGAGAAATCTGTACTTACTGGAATAAAATGAGTTGATTTCGTCAATCTATCAACAACAACCCAAATCACATCTTTCTTTTTCAGAGATAAGCGCGATACGAAATCCATTGTTACTCTATCCCATTTTCACTCAGGAATCATAATAGGTTGTAATAAACCTGACGGCACTTGATGCTCAGCTTTAACTTGCTGACAAATCAAACATTTCGAAACAAATTTTGAGATATCATGTTTTATGCCATGCCACCAATAAAGCTGTTTCAAATCATTATACATTTTCGTGCTTCCGAGATGTACTGATAAACAACTACTGTGTGTTTCATTTAAAATTTTCTAAATAAGCTCAGGATTTCTCGGTACGCAAATTCTACGTCGGAACATCAAACATTCATCAGGCCTTATTCGAAACTCTGAATTAGAAGTCAACTAACATTGAGTTTGTTTTGCTTGCAATTCATTATCAAATTTTTGAGCCTCAAAAATCTGTTGTAGAAATAGCGGTCTCGCTTTCAACTTGGCTACTATCGAATCGTTGTCAGAAAAAGCTAATTGTGTTTTCAAAGCATGTAAAGAAAATAAGGACTTTAGGCTCAAAGCATCAGCAACTACATTAGCTTTCCTCGGATGATAGTCAATCACTAATTCATAGTCTTTTAGAAATTCTAACCATCTTCGCTGTCGCATATTCAAATCTTTTTGAGAAATCAGATATTTCAAACTTTTGTGGTCGGTATAAACATGGCATTTCTCACCAAACAAATAATGACGCCAGATTTTCAAAGCGAACACTATCGCGACTAACTCTAGATCGTGCGTTGGATAATTCTTTTCGTGCGATTTCAACTGTCTCGAGGAATAAGCTACAACTTTGCCTTCCTGCATCAAAACACAATCCAGGCCATTTAACGGTGCATCATTGAAAACTACAAAGTCTTTACCCGACTCAGGCTGAACTAACACTGGTGCCCCCGTCAATAAATGCTTTCAATTGATCGAAACTTTGTTGACATTTCTCGGACCATTCAAACTTCACATCTTTTCGTTGTAATCTGGTCATCAGCATAGCAACCATTGAGAATCCTTTAATAAGGCATCGATAGTAACCAGCCAATCCTAGAAAACTTCTAACCTCAGATACATTTCTTGGTGATTTCTAGTCAATAACTGTAGAAATCTTGCTCGGATCAACTCGAATACCATCCACAAAGACTATATGTCCCAAAAATCCAACATCTTGGAGCCAGAACTCACATTTGCTGAATTAAGCATACAATTTCTTTTCTCTCAAGGTTTGCAATACAATCCTCAAATGCTCGGCATGCTCAAACTCATCTTGTGAATAGATCAGAATGTCATCAATGAACACAACAACAAATTTGTCTAAATACGATCTAAAAATCCGATTCATCAAATCCATAAAAATGGCAGGAGCATTAGTCAAACCAAATGGCATAACAAGGAATTTATAATGTGCATTCCTCATTCTGAACACAGTTTTCGATACATCTGAATCTTTAATTCGCAATTGATAATAACCCGATCTCAAATCAATCTTTGAAAACACTGTTGCACTTTTCAACTGATCAAGCAAATCATCTATTCTCTGCAACGGATATTTATTCTTTATCGTAACTTTGTTGAGCTGACGATAGTCTATACACATTCTCATTGACCCGTCTTTCTTCTTTACGAACAATACAGGTACACCCCAGGGTGAAAAACTAGGTCATGCAAAACCTCTATCCGTTAACCCTTGTAACTGAGCTTTCAACTCTTTCAACTCTTGTAATAGCCCAAATTTCAGCGATGTCAAAAATAGTGGTTCGAGACCACCAAATCTGAAAAATAAATTCATAGATTATATTATTTAATATTTACGAGCCAAATGTAGCTTTTAAAAGATTTTTGAAATAGTAAATTGTGTTCTATAAAGATTTATTTGGTCAAAAAATTGAGAAAAAGAGGTATCGAGATCTCGGTATTATAAACCGAGCCATAAATATTTTTATGAATATCTATGGAGTGTCACTAAGGTAGTATTAAAATTTCGTTAGAAAATTTTGACGTTCAGGTGCTTAATTAAATAAAAAGGACTAAATTAAAAAGGTGTAAAAGTTGCTAGAAGGATTAAATAGCTCAATTGTCAAATGAGGAAGGACCTAAAGTGCAAATAAGCCCAAAAAAGATATTTTGGGTGGCAATAGCTAAGAAAAATCAGGAAATGGGTGAAATAAGGGCAAAATTGGAAAATTGCCAAAATTAGTTAAATAAAAATGGGACCAAATTGGAATATCTAGAATTCTCATCATTTTTCTACATATTCATCAGCTGAAAAACAGCCATGGAAGAGGGTTCAAGCTGGTTTTCATACTCTAGCTTCATGTAAGTTTAATTCTTGCTTTCTCCTTGAAATTTCTAAGTTTTTGGACTTTTACAATTGGGTCTAACTTACTATGTCATTAGTTTTTGATTCCATGGCTAATTTTTAAAGTTGCTATGGATGAGTGCTGGAAGCATATGATGAATAAATATAGAATTGAAGCTTTAATTTTGATATATGATGATTTTATCAAGTAAAATTAATGGAAATTGACTTTAGGACCTAATAGTGAAAGAGTTTGGAATTAAGGTCTAGTGCTAAAGTTTTGATTTCCAAGGGTTATGAAGTAATTTAAAATGATAGAATAAAGTATTAATTGAGAAAAATTAGCTCAATTTAGGGGTTAATTAAGCAAGGACTGAATCGTATGAACTGTGAAATTTGGGGCAAAATGAAAATCAACATTTTGCACTAAAATAGTTTTGGATAGTAGCAGTAGTCTAACTTTCAAAAATCACCAAAAATTGTAGAAATTGAATTAGAGGATGAATAAAATATGAAATTAAATCTTATTGAGTCTAGTTTCTTATAGAAGAAACAGTGTAAGCAATGAAATTGTGAATCATGAGATATAATAAATTTTGTGAGACAAGGTCAGAATGATTTTGGGTTCCTCTTTTCTGACTTTGGAATATCGTCAAAAATTGCATAAAAATAATTAGTGGCTTAAATTTATTGTTTGCAATCCTTGATGAGTCCATTTTTAGGAGAAATAAACGAGAACATCATCTGAATCCAGTACAAAGAGATAATTATTTTTTAGTGAATATCAGACACAGAATAGTGGTGACTTTAAAGAATACAATGTACTTATTTCCTAAACGAAAAATTCTGAAAATTTTTTGGTAAGAAGATATGTGAGTCTATTTTTAGGAAAAATTAGCGGATCATAATTTTAGCGACTATGACACGGATGGACAGCTTGAATATCCATATAAGTAAATAGTGAAAGTTATAGATAATGTTACTTACAAGTGTGTTATTTATACTAAGGATGTGGATGGAGAGGAGGAGGAGGAAAAATATATGAATGAATTGTGTATAAAGTGATCACATGCCAGATTATAATCGATAAATGTTAAATTAGAAATGATATAATGTTTTATTTCGAATATATACTATGAAATTGTGATTATCATTGTGATATAAAAATTTAATTTGTAAGTTCGTATGTTGATAAATGCTGTTGATTCGTGTGAATTAAGCACCATTATCATATATTTGATTAAATTGTGGAAATTTCAGTTCGAATTGAGTAAAAATGCTGGATCGATCACGATCATTGCATAGTGAAATATGAATTGATGGTAAAAGACTATGGTTAAACCATGGCATTGTGCTAAGTGAAATATGTCCATGGCATTGTACTAAGTGAAATAAGTGATCCAGCTGCTAGTTCGTACATTCTACTAGTGGCTAAGTTATCTGGCATGTGTTACGGATACTCGACAGCTTGTGTGAGTAGCACCGTGTAGCTCATCATGACCGACAGCTTGTGTGAGCAGACATGAGATTTGTGACTATGTGAAACGGGTGCTGGTCTTATAAGTTCTACCAGTGGCTGGGTCCAGCATGTGTTGCAGATACCTGATAGCTTGTTGAGCAGCACTGAGTAGTTACGTATGACCGACAGCTTGTATGAGCAGGCCCGTGAATGTGAATAGCTTGAGAGTGAGCTCCTATGTAATAAGTCATAAGTGGTAGCTTTGGCTACCTGATCAAATGAAAAGTGGTAGCTCCGGCTACCTAATCCGTGAAAAGTGGTAGCTTTGGCTACAAGTGAATAGTGGTAGCTTCGACTACAAAATAAATGGTAGCTTCGGCTACAAGTGATAAGTGATATCTATATAAGTCCATGGCTGGGCTATGGCATTCTAGTGAAAAGTGATGAACTGACGGATAAGTCCATGGTTTCGCCATGGCATAATGATAGTGAAGATGAAGACCATTCTTGAGTTATGGCATTCTAGTGAAAAGACCATAGCTATGCTATAACATCACTGATTATCAGTGAAATTTAGTGCATATCGGTGCAGACCAATTCTGTAATACGTTCACTAATTTGACAAAGTTTGGTAAGTGTTACATGGAATTATGTGATATAAGGAAATACGAGTTGATGAGGCATGAACATAAATCTTGGTTGATGAATGAGTTCATTTGTGATTATATATTTCTACACCTTGAGTGTATTATCTGTATGAATTGGTATTCCAAATGAGTTAATTAGAAAACTTCTAATATGAAATAATCTGAATTCGAAATGAAATATAATGAAAACGTACTTGAAATATATTGGTATATCTTGTATATGTTATTTGAGTTCATAATGTGGAAAGTAAATGTATGTGGAAATTTAAGATGATGATATCTGTACATGGAATCTATTGGTGGATAGGTACATCCAAATTTATATGATAAATTTTAGTGAACATTGAAATTGGACTCAATAAGTGATTTGTCAATTTAAATTGTGATTGGCAGGAAGAGTTAATGAGTTGCATGTTTATGAATTGTTATACGTATTTGTCTGAAATACGAGGAAATGACGGTACTTGATACATGGAAATATGAGATTGTGATATATAAAAACATGGAATATGTTTGATAAATGTGTTTATTCATAATTATAGAATTGTACACCTCAACTGTACTATTTGTGTAAAGATGATGTTCAAATGATTTGATGAGTAGAACTCAAATATGAAGTAGTTAGAAACCAAGACAAATTGTTATGAAAATGTATATGAAATACAGAGGTATGATTATTATATGTGATATGAATACATAATGTGAAAAAGTATAGGTATAAGGGAGTGTAATAAGAATTGAGCCTATATATGTTTCTTGTTATTTATATGAAGTGTACGACTAACAAATGGTAATAAGGCTTGGTTGAATATATTAAATTGGTTCTTAACTATATTAAAATGTTGGTAAAGATAAAGGATCAAGTGAGTGAGAAATATGGCTTGGAAAATAGCCTAATTTTCATCCACACAGGTAGACACGGGCGTGTGTCTAGGCCGTGTGTGACAAGCGGTCTACCCCATGGGCGTATGGTCTACCTGTGTGTCCCCAGTCACACGGGCAAGTGACCCTTATATGCGAGAAAAATTTTAAAAGTCACGAAAAAGTTTCTTGAGGATTCGATGTAGTCTCGACCCGATCTTAACGTATGATTTGGACCTCGAAGGTTCATTAAAGGAATGCTTATAATTAGTCTCGGTATTTGAACGATAATGATTTCAAATTATCTGTAAGTGTTCTGTAGTCCTTGGTAATGCCTCGTAACCCTGTTCTGGCGATGGATACGGGTTGGGGGTGTTACAACTCTATCGGAGCCATTCTGTATAGAGCTATTGATATTGGCGTTGTCCCCGGTACTAATTCAATACCAAACTCAACCTCTCTAATAGGTGGCAATCCGGTAGTTCTGTAGGAAATACATCCGGATATTCACAAACAACTGGCACTAATTCAACCTTCCTTTCAGACACTTTAGTATCTAAAACATAAGCGAGATAAGCTTCACAACCTTTTCTCACATACCTCTAAGCTGTCACCAATGAAATCACTATTGGTAAACCACCCGACTCATCATATTCAATCCAGAGAATTTCATTATTCTGACATTTCAGATCTATAATATTTCATCTACAGTTCACAACAGCATCATGCAAAGTCAATCCATTTCCAGAATTACATCGAACTCATCAAATGGAAAAAGCATCAAGTCAACCAGAAAACAGTAACCCCGAGTCATTACAGGACAGTTCTTGCATACTTTGTCAACTAGAATATACTTGCCTAAGGGGTTCAATACTTTAATAAAAAATTCAGTAGACTCGACAGGGAAACTCTTATTTGACACCAAATTCATACTTATATACGAATGAGTAGATCCAGGATCAATCAATGCAATAACATTAGTGTCGTAAAGAGAAAATGTACCAGTAATGACATCAAGTGATGACGCATCTTCACGGGCGCGAATAGTGTAAGCTCAAGCAGGTACTCTGGCCTCAAATTTTATTGTAGAATCTCTCGTTGTACCATGATTACCACTTGCATTTTCCATATTTCTTGGCAGCCTCCCTCGAGTAGCTGTATTGCTCGATCTTCCATTCTGAGATTTATCTTTTTTATTTAGCTTGGGACAATCTCTGATAAAATGATCTCGTGAACTACCATTATAACAAGCTCTATTATTATTTTTCATCCAACACTTTCTAAAATGCCGTCTTCCACACTATTGACATTCGGGTTTAACATCTTTCAAATTGCCAACACTTGATACCGATGTAGTTTGAGCTTTAGGGTTGGTATACTGCTTTCCACGATCCTGATTAGAATATCCCACTGAAGCTGTCCATCGGTTAAAATAGTCTCTGGATTTCTTCGATGAAAATTGATACGGCTTACTCATCGATCTTTTTCTCGAGTCTCTAGGTTCTGAATCTGCCTTTCTCTTTTCTTTGCTAAGATCCTCGGCTTTACAAGCCCTTTCAACAAGAATGACAAATTCTTTCAACTCTAAAATTCCAACTAGTAGTTTTATATCTTCGTTCAATCCATCTACGAATCGCTTGCACATGATTTCTTCAGTGGAAACATATTCCCGAACATACTTGCTCAACTGTACAAATTCTCTTTCATACTCTGTTACAATCTTTCGGCCTTATTTCAACTTTAGAAATTCTTCATGCTTCTAATTGAGAAATCTTTGACTGATGTATTTCTTTCGAAATTTGGATTGAAAGAACTCCCAAGTAACCCGTTCGTTCAGAACTACAGATATCAATGTGCTCCACCATTGGTATGCGACGTCTCTCAACAAAGATACAACACATTTAATACATTCATTTGGAGTACAAGACAATTCATCGAATACTCAACTTGTATTTTTGAGCCAGAACTCAGCTCTCTCTGCATCATCATCAACAGTAGCCCGGAACTCTTCAGCCCCATGTTTACGTATCTTATCTATTGAAGGCTTGTTCAATCTTAAAAGTTCAACTCATTCATCATTTGGAAGAAGGCTTCTTTAGCCTCTCCTCCCTGGCTATCATTCATAGGTCTAAAATAGGATGGCGCTGTCCCTTGCGCGGGAGCAAGTGCATTACTCTTAACCTCATCTACTATAGCTTGATTGGGATCCATTACTATATGAAAACACAATTTACAATTTCAGGAGTCATCACACTATTACAGTTTATATATGGCATGTATAGCTAGATTCTTACTTACGTTAGTCCTAGAATCAACTAAACTGTAGCTCTGATACCAATAAATGCAACACCCCTTAACCGTATTCAATGACAAAATAGGTTACGAGGTATTACTGATCAATTTAGAATACATATAACATACATTCATGCAACAATGAGCATTCATTCTCATAAATCATCCAATACAATCACATTGTCCCTTATAAGGGCCTATGAGGCCTTAAACATGTTTTAGAAGTGGTTCGGGACTAAATCGATATCATACAAAAATTCTAAAAACTTATAAATTTTTCATGTAAACAAGGGTCACACGCCAGTGTGAATAGGCTGTGCGCCTTACACGGCTAGTAGACACGCCTGTGTCTTAGGCCGTGTGAAAATAGGGCATACCTATTTTCTTGGGTCACAAGGCCGACCACACGCCCGTGTGTCCAGCCCGTGTACCATTTGAAGTGGCCACACATGCCCGTGTGCCAGGCCGTGTGCTAGGCCCTGCCAAAACTATAGGGTATACTGACTTATGCAACATGGCCAAGTCACACGCCCATGTGCTAGGCTGTGTGCCAATTAGAGGGTATACTGACTTGTACCATACGGCCAGTCACACGCCCGTGTGTGAGACCGGTGGAGCATACTGACTTCAATTTAATTTCAACACCAGGGGACACACGGTCGTGAACCATGACCGTGTGTCACACACGGCTGAGACACACGCCTGTGTCTCTGACCTTGTGGACAAAAATAGGCCATTTGCAAGGCCAATTTGCCACCCCATTTTGCACATACCTACATAGTACAAATGGTACCATTTCAAGTCACAATTATGCAGCCAAATCAATCCAAATTCAAACACATTTCATGCTATTCAATTACAACTATTTCACTTACTCAAATATAAACCAAAACAACACCAACAATATGGTTCATTTACCATAATTCACATATATGATTCAACTTCAACCACACAATATAGGTCAATTACCAAACTCAAAATAGAACTATTTGCATATTTATAAACATCATCAACTTTCATTATCATAAGCCAATCCAAATGGTTCAAAATACATGTTCATCAAACATACTAAAATGACTCAAGCCTATACATGCCATATAACATATATACACAACTCAAAAGTACCAAGTAGATGGTTGGATAGTGTGACATAGACTCTGACGATCTCCGAATCTGAGCTAGCTTTGAATTCAGTATAAAACACGGGAAAAACAAACAAAGTAAGCTACAAAGCTTAGTAAGTTCATACTAAATATACTCAACAATTCATAAAATACAAATCATCAATTTGAACATGTTAATGTATAATTCATGATAATATCAAACCTTCCATAAGCTTATTCATATACTTATATGCAAAGTCATAGCCTTTTCTATTTGAACTTCATACTTACACGTAAATACCTGTACAGATTCATAACGAACTCATACATTCCCATAACACTTTCGAATACTCGATGTTTTGCACACTAAGTGCCATCGCATATCCGAAGCTATTATAATCCCACACACTAAGTGCCTTATATAGCCGAAGCTATTCCAAATCACACACTAAGTGCTAAACATAACTGATTTGTTGTCAAACATGACCGTAGTCTCATATATACAATTTATGCAATATCAAAACATTAAAAGCATAATTGTAACAATGTTTATTACATACTAACTTACCTCGAATGCTAAAAGGGCGAATTCAAGTCGATTAGTCGACAACTTTCGTTTTTCCCCAATCCTGATCCGAATTCCTTTTTTCTTGATCTTAATATATTCAAAATTAACTTATTCAATCATCTATTCATCCAATTTAATCCAAAACACCCATTTAGGCACGTTTACACTTTTGCCCCTAAACTTTCACATTTTTCACAATTTAGTCATTATTACATAAAATCACAATTAGGCTCCGTTTGTTTGCCTGTAAAATGTTTTCCGGAAAATGATTTCTAGAAAATGATTCACATTTCTTGTGTTTGGATGAATCTGTGTAAAATATTTTCTGTTGTTTGGCAGATTTCCTGAAAATATTTTCCGAAAAGCCTGTTTTTACATATATTAATAAATTTATATATATTAATAAATTTATATTTTAAATTTGTTTTACATATATTGCAATGATTTATTTATAAATAAATAAATCAAATTAAATATATAATAATACTCAATTATTAAGCTAGAATATTAACCTTCATAAATTGAAAACAACCAAAGTCAAATAAATTATTTGTAATTGTGTTATTAAAAAAACAAGGATTGAATAATTATAATAGCTTCCAAACCACAATTAATACTAGAAATTAATAATATTACCCAAATACATAATTAGTAGTACACCACATAATAACAAAAACATTGTCCAAGTGCATAACTAATATTACACCACATTAAAAGTATCAATATCTTCAACCTTGAGAAAATTTTTGAAGCCAAATTTTTCTATGCTTCTTAATTTTAACTAAAAAAGCTTTGGCCTCGGATTCATGACTCACTAGATAATCAAACACAGAACATAGGAAGTCATCATCAAATCCTTCTTCCTCCATCGACATCACTTCTTCATAAAGATGTGGTGTCTTATCCGTAATAAATTGTTCCAAAGCATTAGCAATTTTGCCAAGTTGTTCACCCACAAATTTAATTTGTTTATGAACGACACTTTCTTGAACATTTTTTCATTTACGTTTGGATGTGCCAGATGAAGATACTTTTGTTCTTACCTCTGCAGTCTCTTCATTGTCGTAGTCTATAGGCACTGAATCTTGGTTACCATCATCCAAATCTATGTCAGCAAATGTTCTGGCAAAACTCCCTGTTGCCATATCTTTGCCAACAACCAAAGCCATTTCATCATAATGATCAATGCTTTTATTCAAAAATGGTTCATACTTCTTGTGTGCCTGTTGGATATTATACACAATTAGAATAACAAGTAAAAAACAATTGAAATATACTTAACATATATATACATATATTACCATCACTTCTGCATCACATGTTGCTCTATCACATGTGATCATTTTCATGTTATAATCCCATTCAAAACCACTTTCACCTCGAATTTTGCATATAATCTGCCACTGTTTTTTACAGTCCTCAAATGATTTTCCACATGCTTTGCATCGCATTGGACTTGAAATATTTCAGAAATAGCTTTGACAACTCGATTAATAGAAACTGCTTTGAAAGTATTAGAAGGTTTATTTCCTTTCTGGGCTTCTTCTGCTGGAATTTCAAGAAAAACATGTTCCATCGGTTTTGTCCACTTGAATTGCTTGGAGGTCCCTTCTTTGTTGCCCTTACCCATTCTACATTAATAATTGTCGTTGTCAATCATTTCAATATCCAACAAGCTTAAAACATAATAAAATCAATATCTAACAAGCTTAAAACATAATTAATATCTAACAAATTCAAGACATAATAATTTTAAAATCCAACAAACTAAAATTTCAATATCATTATCCAACCAACATTAACCAAAAAAAAAAAAACAATTTTAATACTAAAACATACATAACATAGAAACGATAACCCTAAGTGCTAAACCTAACTAATATTTCTAGCCATATAATCAGTCCACATAGTTTGTGCAATTTTGTCTCTCTTAGCAGACCATTCTCTTGCTTCTTCTCTTTCTTCTCGCTCCGTAAGAGTTGGTATTATCAAATCAGACTCAAGCTCCTCATATACTCCTTGATTAAGAAAATCATTAGGATCAACTCCCATTATATGATTATGAATGATACAACAAACCAAAACTATATCTATTTGAGTTTGAAAATTCCAAAATGGTTCACCATCTAATACACAAAACCGTTTCTTCAAAATCCCAAAAGCACGTTCAATAGTGATTCGCAATTATGAATGTCGAAGATTAAAGAGTTCCTTTGCATTTTCAGGCCTTTGAGCACTAAACTCTTTTAAATGATATCGGACACCACGATATGGGGTAATATATCCATTTCAGATGCCATATCCAGCATCAGCAAGATAACATTTACCTATAATTTTACAAAACATAATTAATACTAATAAATTATGAGCGTACTAGAACTATTTGGTATTTAATGATAATTATTACCTTCCGAAATTCTTAATCCTCTTGGGCATGAAAGTGCATCACTTAAAATACGAGAATCATGTGCACTACCTTCCCAACCAGCTAGAACATAGGAAAATTTCAAATCAAATGTAATGGCAGCCAATACATTTTGTGTCATCCCCCCTTTACGGCTACGAAATCTTCCTTGAATGCTAAGTGGAATGGATGCAAGAACATGAGTTCCATCTAATACTTCAATACAATCTTTAAAATAATGTTAAAACCTTAGATTTTTTTCTAATTTCACTAGGAGTTGACTCATCAAGTGATCTAATAACTAGTTTATACAACTTCAAAATAGCTCTCAATACAACCCTAAAGTAACGGTGAATTGTCTCAATGGATCTATAATATCTAGATCCAATTCTAATATCCAAGATTTAGGGGTTGTGCATTTTGCTTAAATATATGTGGAAGCAAGCCTGTGTGTAATTTGAATGTGTTTTATGAATTTTGAGAACTTTAGAGCGTAGGTGAATGTCTTAAAAATTATCAGAGTTTAAGTCTTGAAGTGGAGCTATGCTTGATAGGCCTTAAGAGAATTTGTAGGGGAAATTAGACATAAAAATGGGCTTGTTAAAGTGGCAAGGAGGCGCCACTTAGGGCCTTAGCAAGTGACGCCACAAGCAGGGTAAAAGGGCCTAGGTTTGAGCAGCAAGGGACGCAAATAGGAGTTTTATTTTGCAGCAAGGAGGAACAGAGGTGGACGGCAATGTGACACTAAGGGGATGAGCTTTAGATGTGGTCAATTTCTTTTTAAAATTCGGCTAAGGTAGGGAGATAATTATTGATTTATTCAAATTATTTTTGGAAGGGTAAAGAAGAGGAAATATAGGAGAATAATAAGGGATAGAGAGATGAGGAGTTGGCCGAGTAGGGGGATCTAAGTGTGGTATTTTCGGCCAAAGGGAAGGAGTGAGGCCATTTTCATTCTTTTCTTTTCTCTTGTGCCTCTGCTGAAATTCTTTCTCTGTTGAAAACCGAAAGTGAATCTTCTCTTACCGAAAGTGAATCTTCTCTTCTCCTTTTATTTTGTCAAAGCCGAAAACACAAGTAAGCCGAGCTAATTTCTTCATCTTTTTCTTCTTCAAGTTAATCACTCTTCTATATAGCCGATTTGACCATAGCACTGAAAGCTGAAATATTCCTTGTGCTAGCCGAATCTTCATTTATCACCATTACCGAATTGCTCAAACATTCTCTTCTTCTTTTCACAATTTTCCAAAAGCCGAAAGTAAGTTCTTTCTAGACCATAGCCGATTGTTCATTAAACTCCAAAAGCTGAAATCAATTGATCAACATTTAGCCCATAGCCAAATATCTCTGTAGGTTCAAGCAAAGGTCCAGTCAATTTCAGCAGTAAGGGTAAGGATTCAATTGTCGTCGTTTTACTTCTTTTCCTTTAGCCGAAATCAAGACTCTAATCCTATTAATATTCTTTGGCCGAATACTCGAAGGGGAATTTCAGGATTCCTATTGTAGCCGACTTCAAGAGGAGGTCTTCGGGATTTCTAGATCTAAGGTAAGCAAGGGTGATCTTAGGCCGAAGGCCATTTATGGTGTTCATTAAGTGTTAAAATTGGATCTAACATAGATCATGTAGGTATTTCGACATCTCCATTAACAGATAGCGATTTCGGGTTTTAGATCCGCAAGGTAAAAGGATATGAATATTCAGCCAAGGCCATATTAAGTGTTAAGTGATTAGCCGATTCTAACATTGATTTTTACGAGGGAGTACAAACTGTTTTGGTAGACTTTCGAGATTCAGTAAACACGTTAGTAACCAGGTCTGTAGCCCCACACTAATTCTTGATAGATTTATGGTATTGATTTAA
This sequence comes from Gossypium bickii, assembly GCA_025503065.1. Lineage (NCBI taxonomy): Eukaryota > Viridiplantae > Streptophyta > Magnoliopsida > Malvales > Malvaceae > Gossypium > Gossypium bickii. Next base: position 62,706,094 of record CP106710.1, on the reverse strand, counting down.
TATATGTGTTAATGAAAATATGAGTTAAGACTGTGGCTAAAGGTACCATACAATGGTATAGAGTATTCAGGTACGTAACCTTTAATATTACGTTAATAATTGTTATGAACATTTGGAATATGGCACATATGCAAATTGTTATGAATATGGAATAAGGTATATGGCATGATTCTTGCATGTTTTGTATTATGCATGGGCATATGGGTGATATTGAAAAGGGGAAGTGATCTGGTGGTTTTTACCAATATCTGGTGACTCATGTCACATAATATGAATGTGGTGACTTATGTCACATATTGTTATCTGGTGACTCTATCACATTATCTGGTGGCTATGCCACAGTTTATAAGGGCGATGTGCATGTTGTCCTGCAATGATCGCTTCGATGGTGTGTAGCGGATGGAGGGTCGATTTAGTAATCCCTACGGTGTGATTGGTGGGTATGGGTGATGTGTAGAGGATGGTTATCTAGGTTTGGGTTGGGATTGCATCATTGCTATATTTGTCATATGTATGAATTTGTTATGCCTAAATCGTTTGGGAGTTTGTGTGGTTGTTACACATTGAGTCTGTTGACTCACCCCTTTGTAGGATATCTTTTCAGATGACACTCAGTAAATGGACCGGGTCGGCAGGAACTTATTGGTGGCCATGTTCAGCTCAGAGTTATCTTATTTTTAGTTTTTATATCTAAGATTTGGATTTATTTTGGGTTATGCTTTGATGTAATAAGGCCATTACTATTAACTGTTTTAAGCATGCATTTTATTTGGTTTGTTATGCAATTATTATTAAATAACTTCTTCCTAAGATAAATTTTAAACACAAACGATTTTCAATTTAATGTTAAACTCTAAAAACTCGGCAATACTTTTAACTTATTGATTTCAGGTACAAATAAAAATATTGTCTAAATAAAATCTAGTCTTCAAGAACAACACCGTTTTCAATTTGAACTCAACACAAATCAAATTTTCTTCAAAACCACCCAAATTTTCCAAAGTAATAAACAAGTTTTTAACTGTTTTACTCAGGGAACATACCAGATCCGGTCAAGGCTCGAGTGCCGAGTTTGGGGTGTTTCAATTTGGTATCAGAGCCCAGTTTTAAACTCTTGGCCTTGGGTTTAAAGCCCATAATGTTTTCAAAATTAAGCCCAAATAAGTTTTTGTTAAAAAAAATTTTTAAGCAGGTTTTCTGGCATGGCACCTAAGTCTCCGACCCGAAGACTACTAGGTAAGTACCCCTAACTGTTGTATGATTTATTGTATGATTTGTATGTGGGTATAACGGGAACGTAGATTAGCATATTAAGTTATTGAACACTAGGATTAGCTTACTTCAATACAGAATTACATAAAACTTTAAGGCCTAATTAAAGAAACCTGTGAGTAAGTCGCCGAGTTAGGGTGTGGCAACCATTGTGCGCATGTCTAGGATTGGATTCAGGGAGAGCCTGGTATTTAAGCAGTCCTAGTGACTCACCTCCTCTTCGCTCGAATCCTACCTGGTGCGTAGTGACGGTTCACTCTAACCAAGAGGACTTATTCATAGGCTAAATTCACTAATTAAAACCGAAAGGGACTAGCCATACTTTTTATAAAAATCTTAGTTTTTAAAATCACCAAATCACCCCTTTGATTGTAAACATTATTTTTAGATTTTGAAAAACAAAATTTTTCTGAAATATTCCCGATTTACAAAATTACCCAAATACCCCTGGTCTGAAAAATGACTAAAATACCCTGGGTTTATAAAATGACCATACTACCCTCAACTTTTACTAAGATTTCTTACTTTACAAAAATACCAAAAATCCCTATTTTTCGAAATATCAAGATACCCTGATTTGGAAATTTACCAAAATACCCCTATAGGACAAATTACGAAGATACCTCTGGGAGTGGAACAGACAAAAGTGTACGAGTGGTGAATATGTGTGGTAGGTACTACTGAATGAATGTATTTCTCTAAATTAGGGTAGAAGACTTGAAACGAAAATTCTGAAATGATCGAAAGAGCTGCTACTAAACTTCTTTTCATAAAACTTCTTCGCGGGTAATCAGTGGAACAATGACTAATGCATAAAACTTTTTAAATCAGATTAAATCGTGAATGTGCGAGGGCATGGTAGAGGCAGAATGACAGTATCAGAACCCGTTAGGTCTGGTCAAGGGTCTGAGAATGAGGTACCACTACCCCCCACCACCACCGCCGTGGTGTTGAGCATCGAGGATCGCAACAGGATGATGCGATGATCGCAGCGGTCTGCTGCGGGTTCTTGAGATAGTGGCTGGAACAGGTGGAGGTATGGGAGCTCAAAAATCTGTACCCGAGCAACTTTGAGCCAATGGAGCTGAGGTATTTCGTGGTGTATCCGGTGTGGCACCCAGTACGGCTGAGTATTGGTTGGAGGTGACAGAACGAATCATGGATGAGCTGGATCTAACTGCTGAGGAGAAACTTAAAGGAATGGTGTCGCTTCTTCGCGATGAGTCATATTAATGGTGGCTCACAGTTCAGGATGGTGCTACAGTTGAGGAACTCACTTGGGAGTATTTTAAGGCGGCATATCAAAAGAAGTATGTTGGGACTAGTTATATTGATTCGCAGAGGAAGGCATTTCTGGGGCTGGTTCAAGGGAATAAGTTCGTAGCGGAGTACGAGGCGGAATTCTTAAGGTTGAGCCGGTATGCTCGAGGGATCGTGGCTACGGAGCATGAATGATGTGTCCGATTTGAGGATGGACTGAGGGATGACCTGAGGTTGTTGATAGCTCCACAGCAGGAGTGGGAGTTTGCCGTGTTGGTGGAGAAGGCTAAAGTAGCCAAAGGGATTAAGGACCCTGTGAGACAAAATACAGATCGGAATAGGCAAATGAGAGGTTTTGGATCATCAGGGTCATCTGGGAATGTTCAAAAGAGGCCTAGAGTTGATGGGCCGCGAGGTTAGTATCGTACTTGTGCTCAGTGTGGGAAGATGCACCTAGGAGAGTGTTGGAAGAAGACAGGGGGATGCTTTAAGTGTGGGTCCAAGGAACACATGATTAAGGACTGTCCTATGAAAATCGACTGGAGCCAACCAACAGGTCAGGGTTTTAATCAGGCTGGAAGAGGTGGACAGCAGCCATCGCGGGGTCGTGGTCCGATTGGTAGAGGTAATGGTTCTGGAAGAGGACGGAAAACATCGGGCAGAGGTGTTGGTAATACAGAGACAAGACAGTCGGGTCTGGTGTATGCAATTCATCGGAGGGAGGATAGAGATGCACCGGACGTCATAACCGGTATGTTCCTTATAGCTGACAAGCCTTACTTTGATTTAATTAATGTTGGCTCGACCCATTCTTATGTTGCATGTAGAGTAGTTGAAACACTAGGCATAGCCTCTGAACGGTCTGATAGGTAGATGACTGTAGTAAGCCCATTAGGTCAAACTGTAGTGGTGAATAAGATACTTTGGAGTGTACCTCTAGAGATTCAGGGAGTGGTATTTCTTGCCGACTTGATGGAACTACCTTTCGGAGAATTTGACCTCATTCTTGGCATGGATTGGCTAGTGAAACATCGGGCTAAATTGGATTGCGCAGCTAAGTGAATGGAGTTAAGTACGTCAGAGAATGAGGAGATAATTATGATAGGAGAAAGAATGAACTACTTGTCTAACGTAGTCTCCGCACTAAAGGCTGAAAAGATGGTTCGAAAAGGGTGCAAGGCATTTTTGACCTTCATCAGTGCATTGGATGCAAAAGAAGGGGGAGTTAGTGGAGTTAGAACAGTAAGGGAATTTGTGGATGTTTTTCCGGAGGAGTTACCTGGGATACCCCCGGATAGGGAAGTGGAGTTTGGAATTGACTTACTGCCAGGTACAGCTTCTGTGTCAATCGCCCCGTATAGAATGGCACCAAAAGAATTGGTTAAGCTTAAGGCTTAAATTCAAGAGTTACTTGATCATGGGTTTATTCGACCTAGTGTGTCTCCATGGGAAGCACCGGTCTTGTTCGTGAAGAAGAAGGATGGAACTATGCATATGTGCATATATTATCATCAGTTGAATAAGCTGACCATCAATAACAAGTACCCTTTACCAAGGATAAACAACTTGTTCGATCAGCTTAAGGGGCCACGGTGTTTTCAAAGATAGACTTATGGTCTGGATATCATCAGCTCAAGGTGAAGGAAGTGGATATCCATAAGACAGCTTTTCGGACAAGATACGATCATTATGAGTTCTTAGTAATGCCGTTCGAGTTGACGAACGCCCCAACCACGTTCATGGATATGATGAACCGGGTTTTTCAACCTTACTTGGATAGGTTCGTCGTTGTGTTCATAGACGACATCCTAGTGTATTCTAAGTCTGAGGAAGAACATGATGAGCATCTCCAGATAGTGCTGCAAGTGTTGAGGGAGAAGAAGTTATATGCGAAATTCAGCAAGTGTGAATTTTGGCTTAAGAAAGTTGCGTTCTTAGGGCATGTGGTGTCTACAGAAGGGATAAGGGTGGATCCTAAGAAGATTGAGGCAGTGTTGGATTGGAAACCACTAAGTCTGTAGCTGAGGTTCGTAGTTTCTTGGGATTGGCAGGCTATTACAGAAGGTTCGTAGAAGGGTTCCCATCAATAGCCGTACCTTTGACAAAGTTGTTGAGAAAGGAAGTACCTTTCATATGGACAGATAAGCAACAGGAGAGCTTTGAGAAGCTTAAGAGGATTTTGACTGAAGCTCCAGTTTTGATTCAACCTGAGGTAGGGAAGGATTTTGTGGTGTATTGTGACGCTTCTCATACAGGTTTGGGATGCGTATTGATGTAGGACAGGAAGGTAGTAGCTTATGCGTCTCAGCAATTAAGGCCACATGAGGTTAATTACCCGACGCATGACTTGGAATTGGCGGTAGTGGTCTTTGCTCTTAAGGTATGGAGGCACTATCTATATGGAGAAATGTCAGTGATCTACACAGACCACAAGAGCCTTAAGTATCTGCTGACTCAGAAAGAGCTGAACCTAAGATAGCGAAGGTGGGTGGAGTTATTGAAAGACTACGATTGTTCTATAGAGTATCACCCGGGCAAGGTGAATGTGGTAGCAGATGCCCTAAGTCGGAAAGTAGTGTCAAATTTGAGGGCGATGTTTGCATATCTTAGCTTGTATGATGACGGAAGTTTATTGGCAGAATTGCAATTTAAGCCGACATGGCTGAATGAGGTGAAAGAAGGATAGCTGGCAGATGATGATTTAAGTGCTAAGCTGCAGCCAGTACAGAGTGGGGAGTTGGAAGATTTTGGTATTAATGATGAGGGAGTATTGTGTTTCAAGGGTAAGGTCTGTATGCCGAAGAACGAGGAGTTAAGGCGGAGAATTCTTCAGGAATCGCATAGTAGCCCTTATGCTATGCATCCTGGAGGTAGTAAGTTGTATAGAGATCTAAGGGAACAGTTTTGGTGGCTTGGTCTTAAGCGGGAAGTTATAGAATTCGTAGGGAAGTGCTTGACGTGTCAGCAAGTCAACGCTGAACACCAAGTTCCGTCAGGATTGCTTCAGCCGATAAAGATTCTACAGTGGAAGTGGGAGAGAATCACCATGGACTTCGTTAGTGGGCTTCCCCTTACGCCTACTAAGAAGGACTCAGTATGGGATAGTGGATCGATTGACAAAGTCCATGCATTTCATACCAGTACGGGTTGACTATTCTTTACAGAGGTTGTATGTGGTAGAAATTGTGAGATTGCATGGAGTACCGGTGTCAATTATTTTAGATAGGGATCCAAAGTTTACGTCTCGGTTTTGGAAAGCACTACATCAAGCTTTAGGCACCAGATTGGATTTCACTACGGCATTTCATCCACAGTCAGACGGTCAATCTGAGCGAGTGATCCAAGTGTTGGAAGATATGTTGTGGGGCTGTGTAATAGACTTCAGAGGAAGTTGGGAAGAATACTTGCCTTTAGCAGAATTTGCATATAATAATAGCTATCAAGCCAGTATTCGGATGGCATCGTATGAAGCACTGTATGGACAGAAGTGTCGCACATTTACGTGTTGGACGGAATTAGGGGAACGTCAAGTTTTGGGTCCAGAGATTGTGGCAGAATCCGAGGAGAAGGTTAAGCTAATTCGGACAAGGTTAAAGGAGGCATCCGACAGGCAGAAGTCGTACGCGGACCTTAAGCAGAAGGAAATAGAGTTTGCTATGGGAGATCAGGTGTTCCTTAAAGTTTCGCCTTGGAAGAAGGTGATGAGATTTGGCCGCAAAGGGAAGTTAAGTCCCCAGTTTATAGGACCTTATCGGGTATTGAAGCGAGTTGGACCAGTGGCATACCAGTTAGAGTTGCGTCCGGAGTTGAAGCAGATGCACGATGTATTCCATGTTTCCATGCTACATCGTTACTGATCGGATCCATCTCATGTAGTGCCAGTTGAGGAGGTGGAGTTGATATCAGATTTGTCCTACGAGGAGGAGCCGGTTCAAATTTTGGAACGGGATGTGAAATTGTTACGAAGGAAATCAATTCCTCTAGTCAAAGTGTTATGGCGTAACCATGGATCGGAAGAAGCTTCATGGGAGCCGGAAGAAGCAATACGACAGCAATACCCTCACTTATTTTAACCAGGTAATTTCGAGGTCAAAATTATTTTAAGGGGGGTAGAACTGTAATATCCAGGATTTAGGGGTTGTGCATTTTGCTTAAATATATGTGGAAGCATGCCTGCGTGTAATTTGAATGTGTTTTATGAATTTTGAGAACTTTAGAGTGTAGGTGAATGTCTTAGAAATTATCAGATTTTAAGTCTTGAAGTGGAGCTAAGCTTGATAGGCCTTAAGAGAATTTGTAGGGGAAATTAGACATAAAAATGGGCTTGTTAAAGTGGCAAGGAGGCGCTACTTAGGGCCTTAGTAAGTGACCCACAAGCAGGGTAAAAGGGCCTAGGTTCGAGTAGCAAGGGACGCAAATAGGAGTTTTATTTTGCAGCAAGGAGGAACAGAGGTGGACGGCAATGGGACACTAAGGGGATGAGCTTTAGATGTGGTCAATTTCTTTTTAAAATTCGGCTAAGGTAGGGAGATAATTATTGATTTATTCAAATTATTTTTGGAAGGGTAAAGAAGAGGAAATATAGGAGAATAACAAGGGATAGAGAGATGAGGAGTTGGCCGAGTAGGGGGATCTAGGTGTGGTATTTTTGGCCAAAGGGAAGGAGTGAGGCCATTTTCATTCTTTTCTTTTCTCTTGTGCCTCTGCTGAAATTCTTTCTCTGTTGAAAACCGAAAGTAAATCTTCTCTTCTCCTTTTATTTTGTCAAAGCCAAAAACACAAGTAAGCCTAGCCGATTTCTTCATCTTTTTCTTCTTCAAGTTAATCACTCTTCCATATAGTCGATTTGACCATAGCACTGAAGTCGAAATATTCCTTGTGCTAGCCGAATCTTTATTTATCACCATTGCCGAATTGCTCAAACTTTCTCTTCTTCTTTTCACAATTTTCCAAAAGCCGAAAGTAAGTTCATCCTAGACCATAGCCGATTGTTCATTAAACTCCAAAAGCCGAAATCAACTGATCAACATCTAGCCCATAGCCGAATATCTCTCGTGGGTTCAAGCAAAGTGTGATCAATTTCACAGATAGGGTAAGGATTCAATTGTCGTCGTTTTATTTTTTTTCTTTTAGCCGAAATCAAGACGCTAATCCTATTAATGTTCTTTGGCCAAATACTCGAAGGGGAATTTTGGGATTCCTATTGTAGCCGACTTCAAAAGGAGATCTTCGGGATTTCTAGATCTAAGGTAAGCAAGGGTGATCTTAGGCCGAAGGCCATTTATGGTGTTCATTAAGTGTTAAAATTGGATCTAACATAGATCATGTAGGTATTTCGACATCTCCATTAACAGATAGCGATTTCGGGATTTAGATCCGCAAGGTAAGAGGATATGAATATTCGGCCAAGGCCATATTAAGTGTTAAGTGATTAGCCGATTCTAACATTGATTTTTAGGAGGGAGTACAAACTGTTTCGGTAGACTTTCGGATTCAGTAAACACGTTAGTAACCAGGTGTGTAGCCCCACACTAATTCTTGATAGATTTATGGTATTGATTTAATATATGTGTTAATGAAAATATGAGTTAAGAATGTGGCTAAATGAAACACCCCACACCCGGCCCAAGAGCCTGGAGTGGATCTGGTATGTTTCTTGAAGTAAACTGGTTAAAAATCTTTTTGTTCCTTCGGAAAATAGTGTGTTTTTAAAAGAAATATTATTTTGGGTTGGGCTCGAGTTGAAAACAAATTTAATTTATATTGAAACCCATTTAATTTCAAGTGACAAAACATATAGAATACATTTAAAGTAAATTACTTAATCTTTAACTTAATAAAAATTTCGTAACATAATAAATAAAAACAGAAATAAAATAGTGCACTATGGCCTTATGGCCTTATTACATCAAATAAATCCAAATAATTCGGAGTACTTAAAAATTAATAGTCCATAAAAATAAAAACTTCATGTTGAGCATGGCCACCACAAGTTCCGCCGTCCGGTCCATTCATCGTTTCTTCACTGAAACATGGTCCCACAGCAGGGTGAGTCAACAGACTCAATGTGTACACAACACTAAATCATAATAGAATCAGGCATAACAAATATTACACATTCATATCATAGCATACAAATTATGATACATTCCCAAACCCAAACCTAATAAGCCATCCGCTACACTCTCCCGTACCAACCTGTACACCATGGGGACTACTAAGTCGACCCTCCTTTCGCTACACTCCATATCGCGGTCTTAGGTCACCGCTTTGTGGTCTTAGGTCACCACATTTAGATATCACGGTCTTAGGTCACCGCATTCAGATTACTGTGGTCTTAGGTCACCACATTCAGATACCACGGTCTTAGGTCACCGTGTTCGTGGTCTTAGGTCACCACATTCACTTCCCCTTTCAATAACCCATATGCCCCATTTAATAATATGCATTAATATGCCAAAGTTCACATTCTTATTCTCATGTTACAAATAACATATTTCATATTCCTAGTAGGAGTAGGAAACGTACCTGAGTACTTAGTACCATAACATGGCACCTTAGCCACTTTCTTATTCTTAATATCACATATTTTAATTAGACATAGCCATAAAACTTATTAAGAATTAGTGTGGGGTACACACCTGATTAGCTTAACGAATTCCTTGAAATCCTGAAAAACCGATCTATCGCTTTAGATCCTAAATCCCTACATTTGGCCACATTTAATATTTTAGGAAAAAGCCTATTCGGCTAATTTAATCAAATCCCGAAGGATTATCGTATCCACTTTCTTACCTTGCTGCCGATTTGATAATTAATCAAATCCCGGAAACTTGTATTCTTCCCCTTTGAAATCGGCTAATCACTAGATCCCTTGAATCTGTTAGTTTTCGGCTTAAAACACATAAAAATAGATCTAACTACTAAAATAGGCCTTGGCCGAATATTCATAGTCACTTACCTTAAGGATATTAAATCTCGAAATTATCCCTTGGTTATAGCTTTTGTCCAAATCCCTAAAACCACATGTTAGATCAACTTCTAACCTTTAATCACAATCAATGGCCCTTGGTCGAATGTCAGATATGACTTACCTTGATGGTCAAATCCCGAAGATCTTTTCCTTTATAGTCGACTATGGTAAAATTCCCAAAAGAATCCTTCCAAATTTCGGCAAATAAGAATATTGATGGGATTAGTCCTAGATTTCGACAAATCTAAAAGAAAAGAATAGAAATCAAAACTTGTTCTTACCCTTTCTTGAAGAAATCGACAGCACCTATGCTTGAAGCCCCTCAAAGATTCGGCTTTTGATGGATTGGAGAGAAAAGAAATTAGCTAATGGTGATATCTTGAATTTTCGGCTTTGGCTAACAAAAAGAAGAAGAACAAATGCTCTAGGAAATTCGGCAGAGAGAAGGGTTGAGAGAAAAAATGATGAATGGCCCTCTTTTCCTTATATAGCTGAATTTACTAACTTAGAATCCCTTACTTGGCCATCACTCTTCTATTTTGATAGCTTTATCTCTTTAATTATCTCCTAAAATAAAAGATAATTCAGCAACTATCCTTACTTAGCTGAAATTATTAAACTCAAAGTCCCTTACTTGGCCATCACTTCTCCCTTATTTTCGTAATTAAAGAATAATTCCTTATTTATCTCTTGAAAATAATCTAAAATAAATCCATTATTTATCCCTTATTTATCCACTATTTATCTCTTAAAAATAAAAGAATAAAGGCTCTTAAATTATAGCCTTGTGCCATCCACCTCACTTCTTCTGGAAGCAAAATAAAATTTCTTTTATTTGCTTTCCCTGTGACTCAAACTCAGGCCCAATCCCCTTGCATGTGGCGCCATTTCCAGAGGCCTTAAGTGGCATCTCCAAGCCACTTTTCCAAGCCCGTTTGTGTGTCAAATTTCACATACTTTTTCTCTTAAGGCCACCTTGCCTTAATTTCCTCTTTTAAACCTTAAAACTCGACATTTCTAAGTCATTTCTAAGTTTCCAAACATTTTCGTTTGCCTCTTTAAACTTGGCATTTCCTTACTAACGAACAATCGTATGGTCTAACTCACCCCACTACACTATTACTGCGCACTCTGATCTTAAAGAACTATCTTACCTTCTAGGCACAGTCTCTAAGTTCACATCCAAAGTTTCAAACAGTTCACTTGTAACACAGGAATTAACTATCTCTAAAACAATAAATAGTACTCAAAAAACAAGGAACTTAACCGCTATCATATCCTTGGTTGTCTCACATCTGAACCTTCAGCACCTTTACCGGGTGTTCCATGACCATTTCCTCCATGGTTTAAACCACAAACCTTCATTGCCCGAGGGCAATTCTTAACCAAATGAGCCTTAGACTTACATCTAAAACATTCTTGATCTCGGTTCCAACACTCGCCAACATGATACCTTCCACACTGAGTACACGGACGGTCCGAATTTTTAGTAGTTGGCTTAAAAACACGAGCAGAATTCTCAACCTTCGGTCTTTTCTGAAGACTCTTAGACGATTCTGATGGTCCAAGACTCCTCTTATCCCGTCCATGACAACCACGTCCCCTAGAACTCATTTTCTAACATCGCGATTTAATCTGATTTAAGAGTTTTATACATTAGTACTTTTGTTTCACTGATTAACCGTGAACAGTTTTATGAAAAGTGTAACATCCGGGTTTTAGGGGTTATGCTTTTGGTGCATAACTCAAGTAATGATAGGCTTATTGTGTGCTTAGACGAGTTTTAAGGGGTTTAGAGAACCCTAGAAGGTAAGAGATGCCTTAGGGAAAATTTTGATTTTTAGTGTTAAATAAAAAAAAAGAGAGAGCTTGGGTTGAGAGGTCTTAAGAGAATTATTTGGGAGGTTAAGAGTCAAGAATTGCTTTGGTAGAGTGGCAAGGAGGCGCCACTTTAGAGCTCGGAAGGTGACGCCTCAGGGAGCAAGGGTTCGAGCTGCTAAGGCAGCATTTTGGTTTTATTTTTGCGTCAGCTAAAGAAACTGGGCCAGGTATGCCTTAAAAATATAATGGCGGGGTTAGTGGACATGAAAGTCCAGGTGGTAAAGTGGCTCCCATGCGCCACTTAAGGGGCTGACTATAGCGCCAACAGGGCACTGGGTTCGAGAGCACCATGGCAGCAAGTGGGGATTTTATTTTTGTTCTTGGCGTTAATGAGGAAGGAACTGAGGAAGGAGGGCTTAAAAGAATATGTGGCGGATTTATATCACAAAAACCGCTCTGGCAGAATGGATGGGGGCGTTAAAGCTTAGAGGGCTTGAGTGCAGTCGGGGTTCAAGACGCAGGGAAGCAATATTTTGAGCCTTTTAATTTTTGCTTGTGACGTCAACAAAGAAGGGCGGAGAGTTGGGCAAACATGTGGACTTCAATAGGATAAGCATAATATTTTGATTTAGAATTCACTGGAGGGTGGATTAATATTAATTTATTTTGTTTTTTTAATTGATGAGGTGATAATGGAAAGGGGGATTTATTTTATTTAATTTGAATTGGTTTTAAATGGTTGGCTGGGAGGAAGTTAAGGAAATTGACTAATTCGAATTGGTTTGAATTAGTGGCCATGAGTGATTTTGAGAGGTGGCCGAATCTTAGATTCTTCATGTGGGGGGAGTGCCGAACTTCTTAAGGTGTTATAGTGCATTTTTTTGGTCAGCCTTTTGTCTAGTATACCAAAGCCGAAACTTCACTTGGTGGGTGCCGAATTTCTTTTGTTGATTGCACCTAGCCGAATGCTCTCTTAAGTTCTAAAATTTTCTTTTTGTTTTGCTTCCCTTTTCTACTTTTTATTTTTGGCCGAACCATCTACCCTTCCAATGCTCTTTTTCTTTTTTCATTTGAGTTAAGCCGAAACTAGCTACTTCTTCTTTTCATAACTTTAATTCTTTCTTTCTTAAAACACTTGTGCCGAATATTAAGTGTGGTGTGGAGCATGTTGGGTTTCGTTTTCAATCATTGGAGAAGGTAAGTAGGCAAGGCCGAATGTCTTATGTTCTGTCCTTTGTTCTCTGTCGACTTTTACAAAGGTAAGAGACGATTTTGGATTTATTTGGAAGTATGTTAATCCCTTGTGGTAATCAAATGGTTATAGGGCCTCAGGATTTGGAAACAATCAAGCGTAGCCCTCTTTCTCTGTTAATCGGGTGGTAAGTGGTGGTAAGAATTTATTCGACATTCTTGTCTTGGTCGAATGGCTCTAAGTTTTCTCTAAGTGTGCTAAGGTCGAATTAATGTGGTATTATGTTAAGGATTTTGACAAGCTTTTAGGTGCAACGTGTGGCTTCGAGGTTTAGTTGATTGTATCAAACAGGTGCGTAATCATCGCACTGTTTCTTCAGTTAATTGTTTATTAACGTATATACCTATGTATGATGTGTGGTAGCCGACACTAAAGGCTAAAGTAATGGATACCCATGTTTGGGGTAATCGGTTAACAGGTTAGTCATTTGTGATATTAAATTAATTATGGTGCCTGTTTGATATGGTAATGAGCATGTGATTATCCTCACTTTATATGTGGATTTGACGTGATATATTGACATATGGGCATGGGGAATAGGATTTGAGCAAAGAAGGACGGGGAGTACATATTATGTACGTGGTCTAATGTTAGCCTCGTGCTACATTAGCGCTTGATGGGTAGCTGTGTGCTTCATCAAGGGAGATGTTGGCTAGGTGCCCATCTCGGCGGTTGATAGCTGAGAGCATCATCGTAGACGGATTATTTTTGAGGATCACGATGTGATCGGTGGCTCAGCCACGGTCTCGTGCAGCAGGTCTGCCGAGGTAAGTTATGTGGGATCACTCGGTTGTGATCGGTGGGTTAGCCACGGCCTTGGGCAGGGAGTCTGCTAAGGTTAGTGTATTGGATGGACTTAGGTTGGGTTGGGTCATAATTGCATATCTGTTGACATGGACTGTGTGGGTATGGGTTAGGCCCATACGTGAGGGAACTTGTGTAATGATTATGCACTGAGTTAGTGGACTCACCCTATTTTTCTCAACTATTTCAGGTGATTCGTGATTAATGGACCGGGTTGGAGGGGATACAAAGGTGGCCATGCAGAAGGAGATTATTTTGATTATTTTAGGTTTTTAATATTAAGAATTGGGTTTTAAATATTGGGTTGTAATAAGGGCCTTATTTTTATTATTTTTGGTATTATTTTATTATTATTATTTATGGCTTGTTCAAATTAAATTACTAGGTGAAGATGACTTTATTTGAGCAACTTATTTAATCAATATTATATATATATGTTTAATAAAGTTTTAATATGGGCATTGCTTCAAATTATATAATAACAAAGTTTTATTTATAGTTTTAAATGGACATGGTTTTCAAAAGTTAACAATTTTTATGTTTTATTCAAAAGTCAAAAAGATTTTTAACCGTCTTTCTGCAGTGACATAACCAGATCCGGTCAAGGCTCGTGGGCCGGGTTTGGGGGTGTTACAAATTGGTATTAGAGCCCGGTTCAAAACTCGGCTATGAGGGTTTTGGGCCCAAAAACATTTTCAAAGTGGGCTTTTTCAAGATATGGGTTTTATGAAATATTTTCAGGTTATTCTGGCATGGCACCTGTACCTCCGGCCCGAAGTCCACCAGGTAAGTACCTCTATTCGTTGAAGTGATTTATATGTGAATATTATGGGCTTTTATGGAACGTAGATAGAATACTAAGGCTATTGGACCCTAAGGCTAGTCTACTCAAACATATGCATAAGACTTAAGGTTACTAAACAAACCTGTGAAGTAAGTCGCCGAGTTAAGGTGTGGCAACCACTGTACACATGTCGAGGATTGGTATTCAGTAAGAGCTTGGTATTTAAGCAGTCCTAGCGACTCACCTCCTCTTTACTCGAATCCTACCTGGTGCGTAGCTACGGTTCACCTTAACCAAGAGGACTTGTTCATAGGCTAAACCAATTATTAAAACCCGAAAGGGACTAGCCGTGCAGTTTTATGAAATTCCTAGTTTTAAAATCCTTAAATTACCCTTTTTACTATAGTAAAAGATTCTTGTGAAAATTTTTCTAAAGTATCTCCGATTTACAAAATTACCAAAATGCCCCTAGCGGCAAAATTACAAAAATGCCCCTGTATTGTAAAATTACCATATTACCCTCAACTTTTGTTAAAATGATTTTACTTTGCAAAACACCAAAATCTTTAGTTTTCAAAATATCAAGATACTCCGATTTGGGGAAATTTATGAAAATACCCCTATGTTAAAAATTACTAAAATGCCCCTGACTTTCAAAATTTCCGGTTTAACCCCAATTTTAATAAAATTTCCCTACTTTGCAAAAGTATTCAAAAACTCTATTTCGCGAAAATTCAAGATACCCTGATTTGAAAAAAAAATTTACAAAAATTACCCCTAATGAACAAAATTACCAAAATAACCCTTAATTCCAAAAATTTTTGTCATACCTTTGATTTGGGAAAAAAATTTCTAAAAAATACCCTGGAGTTTTGAAATTCAAAATATCTTGATTTAATAAGATTTTTAATCGACCCCGATTTATTACCAAAATACCCTTGTAGGAAAATGACGGGAATACCCCTGGGATAGAAACGGGTAGAAATGTCCGAATAGTAAATGTGTGTGGTAGATACCACTGAATAAATGAGTTCTTGTTGAGGAATGAATGTGCCCTATTGAGGAACGAAGGTGATTCTCTGAATTAGAGTAGTGAACTCGAATTGAAACTTTGCTTGATCGAAAGAACAACTCCTGAAAACTTCGTTTCATAAAATTTGCTCGTGGATAAATAGTGGAACAAAATTTCTAATGCATAAAATTTCTTAAATCAGACTAAATCGAGGCGCTAGAAATGAGTTCTAGAGGACGTGGTCGTCGTGGACGTGGACGAGGCGAGTAATGGTAGCGATCGGAACCCGTTAGATCGGTCAGAAGTGCGAAAATGAAGTACCCCCTCCACCACCAGCATTTGGAAATGAGCAGCAAGATCAAATAGGGGATGATGCGATATCCCAGGCTGTGCTGCGAGTTTTGGAGATAGTGGCTGGAGCAGGTGGAAATATGAGAGCAAGGAAGTCGGTACCTGAGCGACTCCGAGCTAACGGAGCTGAGGTGTTTCGGGGCGTATCAGGCATGGCACCCAGTGCGGCTGAATATTGGTTGGAAGCGACCGAGCGAATTATGGATGAGCTCGATCTGAGCCCTGAGGAGAAAGTGAAAGGAATGGTTGCGCTGCTTCGCGACGAGGCATATCAATGGTGGCTAACATTTCGGGATAGTGCCACAGCTGAGGACCTCACTTGGGAGTATGTCAAGACGGAGTACCAGAAGAAGTATGTTGGAATTCATTATATTGATGCGCAGAGGAAGGCGTTTCTAGGGCTGGTTCAAGGGAACAAGTCCGTAGCGGAATACGAGGCCGAATTCCTAAGGTTAAGTCGATATGCTCGAGGAGTGGTTGCTCTGAGAACATAAACGATGTGTGTCCGGTTTTTGAGGACGGATTGAGGGACGACACTGAGATCGTTGATAGCTCCTCTCACGAGAACGGAGTTCATTTGTGTTAGTCGAAAAAGCTAAGGTAGTATTGAGGTAATTAAGAACTCGTGTGAAGCGTAAGCAGAGATAAGGATAGGAACCAGGATTGGAGGAATTTTGGATCGTCCGAACCATCCGAGGGTCTTCGTAAAAGACCGAGGTTGAAAATTGCATTCGTGTTGCTAAGCCGCTCTCAGAGAAAATCCGGATCGTCCCGTGTGCTCGGTGTGGAAGGTACCATGTTGGTGAGTCTTTGGAATCTGGATCGAGAATGCTTCAGTGTAAGTCTAAGACTCATTTGATTAAGGATTGTCCTCGGGATCTCGAACAGGACTCGGACTTTAGGCCAAGGTTATGCACGACCCGGTAGGAATGGTCGACCCAAGCAACAAGGGGTCGTGGTCCGAACTATGGAGGAAATGGTTCAGGCCGAGGACGTGGAGCACCAAACAGAGAGGCTGAAGGTGCAGATGCAAGGCAGCCAAGGTTGGTTTACGTAGCCAGACGGCGCGAGGAAGAAAATGTGCCAGATTTGACCACGGGTACGTTCTTTATTCCTAGAATACCCTTCATTGCCTTGCTTGTGGTTAAGTCAGGTTGTTTTCTATTGTTAGTAAAGTATTTGGAACCTTGAGTATGGACTTAGAAACTGTGCCTAGAAATGTGGATAGCTCTTTAAGAGCAGAGCGCGCAGCTATAGCATAGTATGGTGAATTGGGATGTACGACCGTTAGGCAGCCAAGTAATTTCGAGGACGAAATTATTTTTAAGGAGGGTATAATTGTAACATCTGGGTTTTAGGGGTTATGCTTTTGGTGCATAACTCAAGTAATGATAGGCTTATTGTGTGCTTGGACGAGTTTTAAGGGGTTTGGAAAACCCTAGAAGGTAAGAGATGCCTTAGGGAAATTTTTGATTTTTAGTGTTAAATAAAAAAAAAGGGAGCTTGGGTTGAGAGGTCTTAAGAGAATTATTTGGGAGGTTAAGACTCAAGAATTGCTTTGGTAGAGTGGCAAGGAGGCGCCACTTTATAGCTTGGAAGGTGACGCCTCAGGGAGCAAGGGTTCGAGCTGCTAAGGCAGCATTTTGGTTTTATTTTTGCGTCAGCTAAAGAAACTGGGCCAGGTATGCCTTAAAAATATAATGGCGGGGTTAGTGGACATGAAAGTCCAGGTGGTAAAGTGGCTCCCATGCGCGCCACTTAAAATTGATTATAGCGCCAACAAGGGCCTAGGTTCGAGTAGCGGCGGCGAGCAAGTGGGGATTTTATTTTTGTTCTTGGCGTTAATGAGGAAGGAACTGAGGAAGGAGGGCTTAAAAGAATATGTGGCGGATTTATATCACAAAAACCACTCTGGCAGAATGGCATGGGGGCGTTAAAGCTTAGAGGGGCTTGGTGCAGGTCGGGGGTTCAAGACGCAGGAGAAGCAATATTTTGAGCCTTTTAATTTTTGCTTGTGACGTCAACAGCAGGGGGGAGAGTTGGGCAGCATGTGGACTTCAATAGGATAAGCATAATATTTTGATTTAGAATTCGGCTGTAGAGGTGGATTAATATTAATTTATTTTGTTTTTTTAATTGATGAGGTGATAATGGAAAGGGGGATTTATTTTATTTAATTTGAATTGGTTTTAAATGGTTGGCTGGGAGGAAGTTAAGGAAATTGACTAATTCGAATTGGTTTGAATTAGTGGCCATGAGTGATTTTGAGAGGTGGCCGAATCTTGGATTCTTCATGTGGGGGGAGTGCCGAACTTCTTAAGGTGTTATAGTGCATTTTTTCGGTCAGCCTTTTGTCTAGTATACCAAAGCCGAAACTTCACTTGGTGGGTGCCGAATTTCTTTTGTTGATTGCACCTAGCCGAATGCTCTCTTAAGCTCTAAAATTTTCTTTTTGTTTTGCTTCCCTTTTCTCCTTTTTATTTTGGCCGAACCATCTACCCTTCCAATGCTCTTTTTCTTTTTCATTTGAGTTAAGCCGAAACTAGCTACCTTCTTCTTTTCATAAATTCAATTCTTTCTTTCTTAAAACACTTGTGCCGAATATTAAGTGTGGTGTGGAGCACATTGGGTTTCATTTTCAATCATTGGAGAAGGTAAGTAGGCAAGGCCGAATGTCTTATGTTCTGTCCTTTGTTCTCTGTCGACTTTTACAAAGGTAAGAGACGATTTTGGATTTATTTGGAAGTATGTTAATCCCTTGTGGTAATCGAATGGTTATAGGGCCTCCGGGATTTGGAAACAATCAAGCATAGCCTCTTTTCTCTGTTAATCAGGTGGTAAGTGGTGGTAAGTATTTATTCTGACATTCTTGTCTTGGTCGAATGGCTCTAAGTTTTCTCTAAGTGTGCTAAGGTCGAATTAATGTGGTATTATGTTAGGGATTTCGACAAGCTTTTAGGTGCAACGTATGGCTTCGAGGTTTAGTTGATTGTATCAAACAGGTGCGTAATCATCGCACTGTTTCTTCAGTTAATTGTTTATTAACGTATATACCTATGTATGATGTGTGGTAGCCGACACTAAAGGCTAAAGTAATGGATACCCATGTTTAGGGTAATCGGTTAACAGGTTAGTCATTTGTGATATTAAATTAATTATGGTGCCTGTTTGATATGGTAATGAGCATGTGATTATCCTCACTCTATATGTGGATTTGACGTGATATATTGACATATGTGCATGGGGAATTGGATTTGAGCAAAGAAGGACGGGGAGTACATATTATGTACGTGGTCTAATGTTGGCCTCGTGCTAAATTAGCGCTTGATGGGTAGCTGTGTGCTTCATCAAGGGAGATGTTGGCTAGGTGCCCATCTCGGTGGTTGATAGTTGAGTGCATCACCGTAGACGGATTATTTTTGAGGATCACGATGTGATCGGTGGCTCAGCCATGGTCTCGTGCAGCAGGTCTGCCGAGGTAAGTTATGTGGGATCACTTGGTTGTGATCGGTTGGTTAGCCGCGGCCTTGGGCAGGGAGTCTGCTAAGGTTGGTGTATTGGATGGACTTAGGTTGGGTTGGGTCATAATTGCATATCTGTTGACATGGACTGTGTGGGTATGGGTTAGGCCCATACGTGAGGGAACTTGTGTAATGATTATGCACTGAGTCAGTGGACTCACCCTATTTTTCTCAACTATTTCGTGTGATTCGTGATTAATGGACCGGGTTGAGAGGATACAAAGGTGGCCATGCGTGAAGGAGATTATTTTGATTATTTTAGGTTTTTAATATTAAGTATTGGGTTTTAAATATTGGGTTGTAATAAGGGCCTTATTTTTATTATTTTTGGTCTTATTTTATTATTATTATTTATGGCTTGTTCAAATTAAATTACTAGGTGAAGATGACTTTATTTGAGCAACTTATTTAATCAATTACATATATATGTTTAATAAAGTTTTAATATGGGCATTGCTTCAAATTATATAATAACAAAGTTTTATTTATAGTTTTAAATGGACATGGTTTTCAAAAGTTAACAATTTTTATGTTTTATTCAAAAGTCAAAAAGATTTTTAACCGTCTTTCTGCAGTGACATAACCAGATCCGGTCAAGGCTCGTGGGCCGGGTTTGGGGGTGTTACAAAAAGAGATGTTTAAAAGTGGTTCTTTCGATCAAACAAAGTTCTCAGCTCAAGTTCACTATTCAGAAAGTCACGTTCACATTCATCAACCAATTATGAACTTTCGTTCATTCAGAGAAATGTTGTAGTTTTCATTGTTGTTATTTTTTTCCACTACCCAGGGGTATTTTAATAATTTTGTCCTACAGGGGTATTTTCATAATTTTTCAAAAGAAAAAGTTCCTTGATGATTCTTTCATAAAGTGTTTTGGAATTTTTAAATTCTCGGGGTATTTTGGTAAATTTAAAATCCGAGGGTATTTCGGTAATTTTGAATCTCAGGGGTATTTTGGTAATAAACCAAGGTAAATTTGTAAAATTTAACAAATCAGGGATATTTCAAAAGCTGCAAAACTTTGAGGGTTCTTTTTGAGAATTGTTCTTTCCAAAATGGTGATGTTGCAAAAATTTTGGAAGTTAGGGTGATTTTGGTAATTTACAAGTTAGGGGCAATTTCGTAATTTTCCAAAATCAAGGTATTTTGGTATTTTGCAAATTAGGGTTTTTGAACATTTATAAAATAAGGAAATTTTGATTAAACTATGGGTAGTTTGGACATTTTATAAACCAAGGGCATTTTTTGTAATTTCACAATCAGGGGTATTTAGGTAATTTATAAATCGGAAATTTTTCGAAAAAATTTTGTAAAAATAGTTCTCACAAATTGAAAAGGTAATTTTAAGAGTTTTAAAACTAGGGTTTTTATAAAAACACGGCTAGTTCCCTTTCGGGTTTTAGTTATTGTGTTTAGCCTATGACCGAGTCCTCTTGGTTAGGGTGAACCAAAGCTACGCACCAGGTAGGATTCCAGCGAAGAGGAGGTGAATTACTAGGACTGCTTAAGTACCAGGCTCTTCCGAATTCAATCCTAGACATGCGCACAAGGGTTACCACACCCTAACTCGGCGACTTAGTCATAGGTTTGTTTAATTTAGGCACTTAAGTCTTATGTATTTGTTGGGGTAAACTAGTTCTAGGGTTCACATACTTAACAGTCTAATCTACGTTCCATTTCTACCCTTCTATAATTCATACCGGAATTCACACAGAGGATAGGGTACTTACAGGTGGTGTGGGTGGAGACTTGGGTGCCATGCCAGAAACCTGCTTATTTCAAAAATATTTTCATAAAACTCATTTGGGCTCGCTTTGAAAATGTTTTGGGCCTTAAACCCCTAGGCCGAGGGTTTGAAATTGGGCTCGATACTAAATCTGAAACATCCCACACCCACCACCCAGAGCTGCCCGGATCTGGTATGTTCTTCGAAGTAAACCGGTTAAAAATCCTTTTGTTCCTTCGAAAAATAGTGTGTTTTTAAAAGAAATATTGTTTTGGGTTGGGCTCGAGTTGAAAATAAATTTATTTTATATTGAAACCCATTTAATTTCAAGTGACAAAACATATAGAATACATTTAAAGTAAATTACTTAATCTTTAACTTAATAAAAATTTCGTAACATAATAAATAAAAACGGAAATAAAATAGTGCACTATGGCCTTATGGCCTTATTACATCAAATAAATCCAAATAATTCGGAGTACTTAAAAATTAATAGTCCATAAAAATAAAAACTTCATGTTGAGCATGGCCACCACAAGTTACGTCGTCCGGTCCACATTGTTCATCACACGAAACATGGTCCCACAGCAGGGTGAGTCAACAGACTCAATGTGTACACAACACTAAATCATAATAGAATCAGGCATAACAAATATTACACATTCATATCATAGCATACAAATTATGATGTATTCCCAAACCCAAACCTAATAAGCCATCCGCTACACTCCCCCGTACCAACCTGTACACCTTGGGGACTACTAAGTCGACCCTCCTTCCGTTACACTCCATATCGCGGTCTTACGTCACCGCATTTGTGGTCTTAGGTCACCACATTCAGATATCGCGGTCTTAGGTCACCGCATTCAGACATCGTGGTCTTAGGTCACCACATTCGGATACCACGGTCTTAGGTCACCGTGTTCGTGGTCTTAGGTTACCACATTCACTTCCCCTTTCAATAACCCATATGCCCCATTTTGTAATATGCATTAATATGCCAAAGTTCACATTCTTATTCTCATGTTACAAATAACATATTTCATATTCCTAGTAGGAGTAGGAAACGTACCTGAGTACTTAGTACCATAACATGGTACCTTAGCCACTTTCTTATTCTTAATATCACATATTTTAATTAGACATAGCCATAAAACTTATTAAGAATTAGTGTGGGGTACACACTGATTAGCTTAACGAATTCTTTGAATCTCTGAAAAAGCGATCTATCGCTTTAGATCCTAAATCCCTACATTTGGCCACATTTAGTATTTTAGGAAAAAGCCTATTCGGCTAATTTAATCAAATCCTGAAGGATTATCTATCCACTTTCTTATCTTGCTGCCGATTTGATAATTAATCAAATCCCGGAAACTTGTATTCTTCCCCTTTGAAATCGGCTAATCACTAGATCCCTTGAATCGGTTAGTTTTCTACTTAAAACACATAAAAATAGATCTAACTACTAAAATAGGCCTTGGCCGAATATTCATAGTCACTTACCTTAAGGATCTTAAATCTCGAAATTATCCCTTGGTTATAGCTTCTGTCGAAATCCCTAAAACCACATGTTAGATCAACTTCTAACCTTTAATCACAATCAATGGCCCTTGGCCGAATGTCAGATATGACTTACCTTGATGGTCAAATCCCGAAGATCTTTTCCTTTATAGTCGACTACGGCAAAAATCCCGAAAGAATCCTTCCAAATTTCAGCAAATAAGAATATTGAAGGGATTAGTCCTAGATTTCGACAAATCTAAAAGAAAAGAATAGAAATCAAAACTTGTTCTTACCCTTTCTTGAAGAAATCGACAGCACCTATGCTTGAAGCCCCTCAAAGATTCGGCTTTTGATGGATTGGAGAGAAAAGAAATTGGCTAATGGTGATATCTTGAATTTTCGGCTTTGGCTAACAAAAAGAAGAAGAACAAATGCTCTAGGAAATTCGGCAGAGAGAAGGGTTGAGAGAAAGAATGATGAATGGCCCTCTTTTCCTTATATAGCTAAATTTACTAACTTAGAATCCCTTACTTGGCCATCACTCTTCTATTTTGATAGCTTTATCTCTTTAATTATCTCCTAAAATAAAAGATAATTCAGCAACTATCCTTACTTAGCCGAGATTATTAAACTCAAAGTCCCTTACTTGGCCATCACTTCTCCCTTTTTTTCCTAATTAAAGAATAATTCCTCATTTATCTCTTGAAAACAATCTAAAATAAATCCATTATTTATCCCTTATTTATCCACTATTTATCTCTTAAAAATAAAAGAATAAAGGCTCCTAAATTATAGCCTTGTGCCCTCCACCTCACTTCTTCTGGAAGCAAAATAAAATTTCTTTTATTTGCTTTCCCTGTGACTCGAACTCAGGCCCAATCCCCTTGCATGTGGCGCTATTTCCAGAGGCCCTAAGTGGCATCTCCAAGCCACTTTTCCAAGCCCGTTTGTGTGTCAAATTTCACATACTTTTTCTCTTAAGGCCACCTTGCCTTAAACTTTAAAACTCGACATTTCTAAGTCATTTCTAAGTTTCCAAAAATTTTCGTTTGCCTCTTTAAACTAGACATTTCCAAGTTTCCAGAAATGTTCACTTTCCACTTTTGAATCATTTCCAAATCATTTCCTTACATTTCCATGTCATTTCCTTACATTTCCAAGTCATTTCCTTACATTTCCAAGACAAGACATTTCCTTCCATTTCCAAGTCATTTCCTTACATTTCCAAGACAAGACATTTCCTTCCATTTCCAAGTCATTTCCTTACATTTCCAAGACAAGACATTTCTTTACATTTCTAAGTCATTTCCTTACAATTCCAAGTTTCCAAAAATGTTCACCATACATTCATAACACATAAGACATGCCATTTCGTATAATTAAATCAAAAATGCATAGGCCCATTTCTAGGATGTTACACTAAAGGTACCATACAATGGTACAGAGTATTCAGGTATGTAACCTTTAATATTACGTTAATAATTGTTATGAACATTTGGAATATGGCACATATACGAATTGATATGACTATGGAATAAGGTATATGGCATGATTCTTGCATGTTTTGTATTATGCATGGGCATATGGGTGATATTGAAAAAGGGAAGTGATCTGGTGGTTTTTACCACAATATCTGGTGACTCATGTCACATAATCTGAATGTGGTGACTTATGTCACATATTGTTATCTGGTGACTCTGTCACATTATCTGGTGGCTATGCCACAATTTATAAGGGCGATGTGCATGTTGTCTACAGCGACTGCCTTCGATGGTGTG
This sequence comes from Gossypium bickii, assembly GCA_025503065.1. Taxonomy (NCBI): domain Eukaryota; kingdom Viridiplantae; phylum Streptophyta; class Magnoliopsida; order Malvales; family Malvaceae; genus Gossypium; species Gossypium bickii. The sequence continues at coordinate 62,682,037 of CP106710.1, read as the reverse complement.
TAGCGGATGGAGGGTCGATTTAGTAATCCCCACGGTGTGATTGGCTGGTACGGGTGATGTGTAGAGGATGGTTATCTAGGTTTGGGTTTGGGATTGTATCATTGCTATATTTGTCATATGTATGAATTTGTTATGCCTAAATCGTTTGGGAGTTTGTGTGGTTGTTACACATTGAGTCTGTTGACTCACCCCTTTGTGGGATATCTTTTCAGATGACACTCAGTAAATGGACCGGGTCGGCAGGAACTTAGTGGTGGCCATGCTCAGCTCAGAGTTATCTTATTTTTCGTTTTTATATCTAAGATTTGGATTTATTTCGGGTTAAGCTTTGATGTAATAAGGCCATTACTATTAACTGTTTTAAGCATGCATTTTATTTGGTTTATTATGCGATTATTATTAAATTAAGATCAAATAACTTTTTCCTAAGATAAATTTTAAATGTTTTGATGCCTAAACACAAATGATTTTCAATTTAATGTTAAACTCTAAAAACTCGGCAATACTTTTAACTTATTGATTTCAGGTACAAATAAAAATATTGTTTAAATAAAATCTAGTCTTCAAGAACAACACCGTTTTCAATTTGAACTCAACACAAATCAAATTTTATTCAAAACCACCCAAATTTTCCAAAGTAACAAACAAGTTTTTAACTGTTTTACTCAGGGAACATACCAGATCCGGTCAAGGCTCGAGGGCCAGGTTTGGGGTGTTTCACCAATCACTCGAAATCTTACATTATTTGAATGTGATATCAAATAATAATCTAATAATATTTTTAATGTGAGAGATTAAATGTATCCTTAAAATTATAATTATGAAATTCGTGGTGGCTCCAAAATCAATGTGAATGTACTTGTATATACCTGGTTTAAGTAATGCATAAACAAATGACTAGGCTACTAAAGCTTGCATCAACAATTTTTTATTTTATTTTTAAATATGTCCTAAAACAATATGTTGCCTTACTAAAATAATAATTTGGTTAAAGAAAACAATATTTGGTTAAATAAAAATTAATATATTTTTAGATAATTTAAGGAAATAAAATCCCAAAATTGAGTACTAAAGGATAAGAGTGTGGAAGTAATAGGCATGTGATAGGTGATTAAATAGGAGTTGGGGTTGTTGGAGATAAATAATAATTGAAGTGAAATAAGTAGAAATTTCAGATAAACACCTGAGAGACTTTGTCAGTATGCAGACACCAACAGTCCAACCCATAAGTAAAGAAATTCATGCAACCGTCCAACCCAGACTTTATTTGTCAATATGCAAACAAAAGAAATACATCAACAGTGGGACATCATAGATTGTGAGACTACCTTAGAACTAATGTAACCAAACATCACATAAAAAGAAAAAGAGGAGTTCCCAAAGGTTCTGTAAGAAGACCAACTAGCTGTACATTGTTTCTAAGGCTCACGGTAAAAGAGCTTGAACAAATCAATGAAAGTATTCATTTCATTGAAAATCACAATATAAAGCAAACTACATGAACAACCATTTCGTAATAGGATTATGCAAATACAGTAATAACTTAATACCGTCATAACGTACTACATTGCATGGCAAGACAAACAAAATACGCATCAAGGAAGAAACCAAACAATATAAGTTCACTAAATAGACATTAATTGCAACAAGGATTAGTTAAAAACACAAGTATAAAGCTATGAACCGATGCATAGACTTACTATTTCCAGACAGGTGGAAGCTTCTTTGTTTTTGTAGTAACGAGCAAGCCTGTGAATCCTGGTCTCGACAAGAATCAAATGAAACTTTGAATCCTTATCCTTCCTGTTTCTTTCTAAATGCTTGCAGTTCGCAACAACCTTCTTAATAAGGTGGTACAAATCCTTGGCAATTTCTGGGGCAAGACCTTTCAAAAATAATAAAAAATAACAACACATAAAAATAATCCCACAACCTTTATGATTTAGTTTTAGAACTTAAGGTAATCAGTGAACATTTTACAGCTAAAACATGGTTATGATTAGAATTTTGTAAGATTAAAACTTCCACTCCAACCAATAGCCTATTTTTAACAAGAAAAATCCATGCCATCTATGTAATAAGAATTCAATCAACCATTTAAACATGCTCAATATCAAATCCAAGCTAACATTTATGGCCTACATGGAAAACTAAACTAATAAACAAACCAATTGATAGGATATTGATACTGAGGTCTATGTCATAAGAATTTGATGAACTATTTTAAATATGCTAGCCTACGCGGACAGCTAAACTAATAAATGAGATTAATTAGATTGTTTCGAGATCAATTTAGAATCCGAGCGAATATTAGGTGCAATTAACCCTATATATTTTATATTTATATATTACCGTGAGACTTTGAGGATAGGCAATATTTTGCTTCCAGTAAAGCTCTTAACTTGAGCACATAAAAGCTGATGGGAAAAGAGCCACAATCAATAGAAATACCTGCAGAGTTATTGCCAGTACTTGCCTTCCTACTTAGATGAGTTCAAGGAACTTACAGAAGATCTAGCTATTGGCAAACCAGATGGAGGGTTTTGTAAACTTCATCTTTCGTATTCACGTCACACTAATATTAGTATAAAGGTAATTGGATAATACAGTTTACGAGTTGTTTTCTAAATCATTTGCTTTAATGCAATAGTTTAGCTGGGAGACAGAATCCAACTATGGTTGCATTATACGTCAGTTTTGTTTAGTCCCAAAGTTGCATTATGCGGTTGGTCTATTCTTTATAGGTCAATAACGATAGAAGCAGGGATTATAAAATCCCTAATCCTGCCATGGTGAACCCACAACCTTTAGTTTTGGGGCAACAACCAGTTCAAACAATGGGTCATTAATACAATGGGACACAGTATGCTCCGGTTATACAACAACAACAACCTATAATGCCTCCACAACCTTCAGCTAAACCCAAAACAAAACTGTAGCCCCAGAAAACATGAAACAAAAATTAACAGAGACTAAAGGAAGGAAAACATGAGAGGACCTGGAGGAGATCAGAGATGAATTTTTCCAAGAATACCTTAAGCCAAGTCCCAACAAAATGAAGAGGTACAGGAAAATTTCTGAGCAAGAGAGAAAGAGATTTTCCTGAGAAAGAATGAAGGAAGGAAAAGGAATAAAGGAAGGAAAAATGGGAAAGTCTTACCTGGATGAAGGATGAGCCCCGAAAAATGTCTTAAAGAAATGAAAATAGTAAGAAAATTTCCCTAAAATGTAAGAGATGTTACCCGTGTATTGGAAAATATTTTCCAAATGGAAAATATTTTTAGTCAACCAAACACTGGAAAACCAGGAAAACATTTTCCGAAAAATGAATTCCTGCAAACAAACACAGCCTTAAAGGAATTGAAATTAAACCCATGCTAGTCGAATTACCACTATGCCCCTAGCATCTCATTTTTTTCATTTATTCACACTTTTAACCATCACATTTCGCATTTTCTCAATTTAATCCCTACTTTGCATTTTCACAAAAAAATCACTTAACAAAACTTGTAAAACTATCATCAAACTTTCATATTTCAACATTAAACATCAAAGAACAAATAGATTCAACAATTACAATTCTCAAAATCTTTAACATTTCTGCAAATTAGTCCTTGGGCTAGCTAGACCTAGTTGCAACGATCTCAAAAATATAGAGATTATTAAAAACAGGAAAAAAATCGTACCTAATTGAGCATAAATAGCAAGGCCGAATGAAACTCAAAAATGAAAGCTTTTCTTCTCTTCAAAATTCGGCAACGAAGAAGATGATAACACACAAATTTTGTTTTTTATTTATTTATTATCATATTAATTACCAAATTACAAAAATAACCTTATTAATTAAACATTAAAATCATATACTGGTTACCCACAATTGTCCACTTACCATTATAATGGTCTAATTATAACATAAGGACCTTTATTTTAAGGTTCTATAGCTGTTTAATAGCTTTAGCTAATAGAACAACACTTTTGCACTTTACGCGATTTAGTCCTTTTTCTCAAATTGAGCATTTAAATGATAAAATTTCTTCACGAAATTTTCAAACATACATGCTATCATACTGTAAAAATTACAATAATAATAAAATAAATATTTTGACTTCATATTTGTGATTCCAAAATCACTGTTCTGATTTGACGAAAAATGGGCTGTTACAGAAATAGTACTTTACATCGTGAAGAAACCTTTTCTTTTGTTGATACGTCTAATAGCACCAGAAAGAACATAGGTTTCCCCTACTTATTCGTTAAATTGTTCCCATCTAGTTATACTTAGCATACATTTTAGCATTTTCTGTTTAGTAAATTGCATTTTATAACTCAGTGAATCCTAGCCTATTTTATCCTTAATTTTGTTATCTTATTGCATTAATGTCGTTGCATGAGTTAATTCCAGATTGCGCCTAGAATTATCGTCGCATCTGAAAGATGTCCGCAATGTCACTGAATGGGTTAATTCCAGACTGCGTTCAAAATTGTCGCTGCACCTGACAACTATTTGGATAAGAACAAAAATTTCATAAGCTGTCCAGTCTGGTATAACTAACTTGTACGAACAAGGAAAGAATAATTTTAGGGAAAGGACACCTGTACTATGGGGAAGGACATAAAATGTGGACATGAGAAGAAAAAGGGACTCTTTTGGGTATTGGCTCATCATCATCATCATCATCTTCATCCGACCACGGCAGCTGATAAACCGTAATATGAACATATTTTAATTCCACATTTAGCATACGTTTGGATGATTTAAGCCTTGAATTGTGGAATTTGGTGCTCTTAATCCTTTAATTTCATGTTTTATACTTAGGAGAGCACCAGAGGATGAAAAGAACAAGAAACAGGCCTCAAATGGAGTAAATGGGCCAAAATACGAAATCGACACGACCTGGGCCCAAGACCACACGACCGTGCCTCTTTAACAGAACCGAACACAACCGAGCCACGATTCACACTGGCGTGTGCCATGGGCGTGTCCCTATGTGATCTGTTTGAATTTTATTCGGAATAGGGTACTTAGAGACAAAGAAAGCCATTCCAAAAGCCTATATAAACACCCTAGAGGCCAACCTTCAGGGGGCGTCCAGTTGGGCCAAAGAGCCGAGCTAGAGAGGCCAGAATTGTGTGAATTACTCGAAGAAAGCCAGTTGCTTCATCTAAAGAAGTCGAAATTATACTCAAGAGGGATGATCTTCCCTTCAATTCCTTCAGGGGGTTTTAGGGTTTTCTTATGTTTTGTTTTATATTTTCTTCTGAGATGTATACTTTTATGATTATGAAATAAACCCTCAAATACCCGAGGGGAATGAAACCTAAGACGGATCTTGTTATTGTTTTCTGAACTATATGATAAATACTTGATTTGTTCTTCACTATGTGTTCTTAATTCTTGTTTTGATATTTCAGGATATTGATTCAAGTATTGATGTGCTTAGGTAGAGGAGGAATAGACCATGTCTAAGAGTATATCTAGCATAGTTAAGTGGAGTTGATCCCAACCCTAGAGATAGGGTGACAAAAATCTGCCGAATTAGGGTCAAACCTAATATGGGAGTCCATAGGTCGAGTTAATGCAATTCTAGGGGGTTTTAATTAGAAAGAGATTTCAATTAATCAACCTAGGGTTAGACGTTAGTAGCCTCGAAAGAGGTATTAATATAAATTAGGGAATCCTACGGATCAAGTCAAGTGAATAAATCGTCTGGTTTAGAGTTAGATAACAAGTGAAGTCTAGGTGGATTCTTCCTCAGGTATTGTCTTAATCAATTGGATTTTCCCACAAGTATTTTCCCCAATTCATTCTCTTTGTCTTTTCATCTTTAGCTTAGTAGTTAGATAATTTTAGATTAAACAACAATTCACTTTTATTTAGGCTAAATAATAAAAAGATGGTTAGTATTAGTACTTTTAGTTCCTTAGGGTTCGACAACCCGGTCTTGCCACTTAACTATACTACTGTTCGATAGGTGCACTTGCCTCAATCATTGTCATAGTTAGTTTCTAGGCTCGATCATTCTTTTTACAAATTTTTAAGACTCTGGCACACGATCAAGTTTTTGGCACCGTTGCCAGGGAACTAAAATATTAAGAACGCTCAATTTTTATTACTTTAGCCATTTTTTTATTTTATTTTTCTACAATTTAATTTTATTTTTACTTTGCTAATTCTTCTTTATTTTGCTTCTGGCAGGTAATTCTAGTTCATGACTAGGACGAACCCGTTAGGACCCTTGATTTTTGACAGTGAAATAGAACATACCGCTCACAGAAACCGAAGAGATGTCACTGAATAATTATCAGTGGAAGTCATGGGGACAAAGCCTACTAAAGCAGCTGATGTTTTCAACCTTGACGCGGTCACCATGTTATCTAACCAGGTAGAGCTTTTAAATAAAAAATTGATGGTTTGTATGGTTCTACGCAGGTACATCCGGTAATAAAGTACAATACAGATAGAAGAGGGGTGAACAACACAGAATATCTATCCTACAACCCTAGCACAGAGAACGAACAAGTCAACTATATGGGTAACTATTCTAGACCTCAAAATGATCTTTACAGTAACACTTACAATGCAGGTTGGAGGTACCATCCCAATTTCTCGTGGGGTGGTCAAGGTAATTAAAGACCGCAACTTCCTCCAAGCTTTCAACAACCACCTCACCAGCAGGGAAAGAAGCCGAACCTTGAAGAGATGCTAATGAAATTTATCTTGGTGTCAGAAACACGCTTTCGAAACACTGAAACAACGCTTAAAAATTAGCAAGTGTTGATTCAAAGGCTCGAGAATCAACTAGGTCAGCTTGCTAAGCTGATCTCAGAAAGACCACAAGGTATCTTGCCTAGCAACACTGAAACTAACCCAAGAGAGCAACCTCAAGCAATAACTGCTCATGATAGTGAAGGGTTAGATGAACAAAATTTGAAGCAAGAGAATGTGGTAGAGGAAGGTAAGGTTGAGGTAAGCCATGATAAACCAAACCTGGTAATTACAGAGTACCAACCACGTATGCCGTACCCCAATGCGATAAAGAAAGACCACACAAAGGAACAATTCGGTAAATTTCTTAAACTTCCAAAGAAATTACATATTAACTTGCTGTTTCTTGAAGCTCTTCCGCAGATGCCAGATTCAAGGAAATTTTTAAAAGAGTTTTTGATGAACAAACGGAAGTTAGACGATACGTCGTATGTAGAGCTAAACCCAGTTCTTAACACGGCTAGGACATTAAGTATTAAAGGTGCAACCAATCACTTCAAAGTTGGGGACCAGTGACTGTCAGATGCAACCAACCCTCGAATAGCCACTTCAGAGCTTAATACAAACGGTGTAACTCCTTTTTCTGCAGGTAAGGTTTTTCCATACGGAATGCTCAAGGTAACACATTCTAATTTTGGCACTTTTGATGTAAGTATTACCCGACTCAAACCATATGTTGATAGAATTGATAGTAAGAAAAAGGAGTTTCAACTCCTTGAACCACCATGGCCATACCAATAACAAGTAATTCTAGCTCAAGATATTAAACGAGCGCTTCTCGAGAGGCAACCCGAGCACTAACCCCACTAATGTCCATATTTTCGAATTTTAACATCTAACTAAAAACTAACCAAAATTTTTAGGTGTAGGTTTCTCTACCACACGGCCTTACACACGGGGGTGGCCATAGCCGTGTGGACACCACGAATTTGCACACTGGCGTGGCAGAGACCGTGCGAATCAAGGATGAAAATTTCCCAAAACACGGGCTGCGATAAAATGCCACGGCCATGCGATACGACCATGGTCGAAACTGACTAAAGAACACAGGCGTGCGACACGCTCGTGCTTGTAAGCCGTGGACAACACTGATTAAGCAACACGGGTGAGTGAACACTTTATATGGGCATGGGAGAAATGCATGAAGTTTAACACGGCTGTGCGATTCGACCGTGTGACATAACACGCCCAGGGTATGGGCATGGGTCATCCCTCTACTTAAAATCCCCTTCTTCTGTTCACTTTCCCCCAAAGTCTTTGTCTCCTTTCCCCTTTCTTTTTAAATGCATATCCATTTTCCATTTTTACTTTTATTCTTATTTTTATTTTCATTTTACTTTCTTTATTATTTTCTTCTTATTCTTCATGCCATTTAGATTTAGCTTAGGATACAATAGAATCAGGCCAGGTGCTTCGAGGATTCAATTTCAAACGGTTCAAGGCGCTCCTCCATGTTCACCTTTGCCAATCCTATCCGGTTTCTTTTCATTGACTCCATCCAAAATTCAGGAAGTTTCACTTCTCTTCCTATCTTATGATTTTATTAGTATTTAGCTATTATCTATCTTTATGCATTGAGGACAATGTACATCTTAAGTGTAGGGATGGTTAACTATAGTATTATTTGAAAATCCCTGAATTATATCTTGTTCTTAAGTAATTTTCTCATATTACGATTAGAATGAATTTTTTTTTGATTTATGATTTTTATTGATACGTTTTGGATTAAGTCATTGATAATTGTGCAGTGATGATTTAAACTTTAGGGGGCTAGAGAATCAAGCATGATGAGTCTATTTTTCAAAAATTTAAAAAACTCGTTAGGATGTCTACCTGAATCTAATTAAATTTACAAGGTTCATACAAAAAACCCATAATTTTGTGAACTCATAATTTTGTGAGATTTTGAGCCTTTTAGAGCATACATTCTTTCGTGCTCACTTTTTTATTATGAGTGTGTCAACATTGATTTGTTATTCTAGAACTTGCTTCGATTACACATGTCAAGAACACATTATTGATTTGATATACTGAAATGATAAAGGCACTTAGGATTTAACCCACTTGCTCCACTAAAAGCCTACCCTCACAATTAACCCCTAGTAAACCCATTTGATCCTAACAACCCTTTTATTGACTCACCCACTAATATTACCTCAAATCCCATCTTGCATTTGTTACCACTATTTCTTGACTCCCTTTTTGTCAAGATTTGATTTTGAACAGTTTCCTAACTATGTTCTATATTTTAGTTGTTAAAGTTCTTTCTTATTATTGTATTGATTTGTTCCTAAAAAAAAAGTATATTCAATATTAGTTCTATGTAATTGAGCTTATACGTTTAAATTCCACATCTTGAGAAGAAGCTCATGTTATTAGTATTTCATGTTTTCAATTAATGTAATTATTCAGGACTAGTTCATTTTTTTAGTTAGGTAAATTGTCAATTCAATCTCGATTCTAACCCTCTAATTCAACCTTTATCCACATCTTTAACCCGAGCCCCATTACAACCTTTTTAAAGACCTTTTGATTTGTGTATCATCTCATTCTACAGTGGTGGAGATTTGATTTTCATGCAAGCCTATGGGATTAACTTTTCATGTTCGACTTTTGAAGTGCTTAATTTTGAACCTTAAAACACTTTGAGTGATTTGAGTGAATCTTTAGTGAGGATGTCAACTTTTGTCGATTTTGAATTAAAGGTAATTAATTAGGTAACAGAAAACACCTATGTTTCTCTGCTACAAAAACTATGACTTTGATTGTTTGAATCTTTAAGACCCTTTACTTAAATTATCAATGTATGAATTATCTTTGAATTATGATGGAACATTATTGATGAATATTATGAATTTAGGAAGTTCATTTTAATTGTGAGTTGAGAATTTTGCTTGAGGACAAGCAAATGCTTAAGTGTGGGGGTATTTGAGAAACCGTAATATGAACATATTTTAATCCCACATTTAGCATACTTTTAGATGATTTAAGCCTTGAATTGTGGAATTTGGTGCTCTTAATCCTTTAATTTCATGTTTTATATTTAGGAGAGCACCGGAGGATGAAAAGAACAAGAAACAGGCCTAAAACGGAGTAAATGGGCTAAAATACGAAATCGACACGGCCGGGGCCCAAGTACACACAATTGTGCCTCTTTAACAGAACCGAACACGGCCTGGCCACGATTCACACGGGCGTGTGCCGTGGGCATGTTCCTGACGTGATCTGTTTGAATTCTATTCGGAATAGGGTACTTAGAGGCAAAGAAAGCCATTCCAAAAGCCTATATAAACACCCTAGAGGCCAACCTTCAGGGGGCGTCCAGTTAAGCCGAAAAGCCGAGCTAGAGAGGCCAGAATTGTGGGATTTACTCGAAGAAAGCCAATTGATTCATCTCAAGAAGCCGAAACTATACTCAAGACGGAGGTTCTTCCCTTTAATTCCTTCAAGGGGTTTTTAGGTTTTTCTTATGTTTTGTTTTATATTTTCTTCTGAGATGTATTCTTTTATGATTATGAACTATACCCTCAAATACCTGAGGGGCATGAAACCTAAGACAGATCTTGTTATTGTTTTCTAAACTATATGGTAAATACTTGATTTGTTCTTAACTATGTGTTCTTAATTCTTGTTTTGATATTTCAGGATATTGATTCAAGTATTGATGTGCTTAGGCAGAGGAGGAATAGACTCTGTCTAAGAGTAGCTCTACCATAGTTAAGCGGAGTTGATCGCAACCCTAGAGATAGGATGACGAAATTCTTTTGGATTAGGGTCAAACCTAATATGGGAGTCCATAGATCGAGTTAATGCAATTCTAGGGGTTTTAATTAGAAAGAAATTTCAATTAATCAACCTAGAGTTAGACGTTAGTAGCCTCAAGAGAGGTATTAATATAAATTAGGGAATCCTACGGATCAAGTCAAGTGAATAAATCATCTGGTTCAGAGTTAGATAACAAGTGAAGTCTAGGTGGATTCTTCCTCGGGTATTGTCTTAATCAATTGTTTTTTCCCACAAGTATTTTCCCCAATTCATTCTCTTTGTCTTTGCGTCTTTAGCTATTAGTTAGATAATTTTAGATTAAACAAAATTTCACTTTTATTTAGGCTAAATAATAACAAAAAGGTTAGTATTAGTACTTTTAGTTCCTTTGGGTTTGACAATCTGATCTTTCCACTTAACTATACTACTGTTCAATAGGTGCACTTGCCTCAATCGTTGTCATAGTTAGTTTCTAGGATCTATCATTCTTTTTACAAATTTTTAAGACTCTGACATACGATCAGTAGCTTAAACCTCTCACGGGTGAGTCAACGTGAAAACCAGATGCAGACTAGCTCCTGACGAGGAGACTTATGTGTACGATAAGAGGGAATAAAGAGATTCAGTCGAGTTGTCTAGGGATAGTATTCTTCATTTGATTCTTTCTTATTTCTTTCTAAATACTAGTGATTACTCTCTGATTTCTGATTGTATGAAAATACTAATGAAATCTTGGTGAAATTTTATCTTATTTAATCTTGCTGTTATTGTTTAATCTTGGGGTTTGAATGTTTTTTGACACAGAAGTGTTATTGCAGTCACTGAAATTGGAAAGTGCAGTGACATTTTGAGCTAACAAGCATTACAACAGAAGTTGAGTGATGATTAGAGGGATTTAGTCCACTTGTTCTTAATAGTGCCACACTACCATCATAGGAGTAACACTGAGTAAGATACACATTGAATTTTATTGCATTGACAAACAGCTATACTTTTACACCTTGTGAGCACTTAGTATTCTGCTGAAGATTCATGTTGGGGATCCCAGTTTATCATCATCATGTTTTATTTATTGTTCTTAAAGTTGTTTCATTGATAACTATTTTAACTATTTATCTCGTTATTATCCAGTTATTGCATTGACATTAATAGACAAAAGACTACCATCCCTATGGGATTGATATTCAACAAACTCACATCTGTCTACTATACTTGCATCGACAGTGTACGCTTGCACATTATTGCTATTACGTTAAACAACCGATCAAGTTTTGGTGCCGTTTCCAGGGATGGTGTTTGTTTGATGTTTATTTTTGTTTTTGTGCACTTTATTTTCCTTATATAATATTTAGTGTTCACTAATTGTTTCTTTTTTTTTTTTGCTGCTATTTTTTTAACTTCATTTTAGCTATTTTATAACCCGAAGAAATTCAAACTTTCTTGTCGCTTTTGATCTAAAAATTGAAAAGACTGTTCAAAATAGACTTTGAGAATAAAGAAATATGGCTCTACCAGGGAACAATGCTGCCATACCCCATTGCAACAGTACAATGTTAATAACCAATTGTTGCCACAAGATGCTCGCATACAAAATAGGACTATACGAGATTTTGTAGTACCTGTCTTAGATGATTTGCAACCAGGAGTTGTTAGGAAAGTAATCCAAGCTGGGAATTTTGAACTCAAGCCAGTAATGTTTCAAATGTTGAATTCTAATGGACAATAAGTTGGATTGCCACATGAAGATGCGAGAGAACATCTTAAATCCCTTAGTCAACAAGGCATTCCTGATGATGACTTGAAGATGCAATTATTTCCTTATTTCTTACAAGGAAGAGCACATACTTGGTTTTTTAGACTACCTACCGGATCAATTACTTCTTGGGATGCACTAGCAACATAGTTAGTTTTGTGATTTAACCCACCGACAATGAATGATCGTCTTCAAAATGATATTATCGCTTATCATCAACTTATGATGAAAAGCTTCACACCGCATAGGAACTTTATAAAACTTTACTACTACGTTGTCTTATGCACGACATTCAAATAGAAACATAAATTGAGATTTTTTATATTAGGCTAAATTCACATACAAGAAATCTTGTTGACGCATCAGCCAATGGACCCTGCTAGATTGTACTTATACTGATGCTGTGAAAATTCTTGAGAGAATTGCTTAGAATGATTATCAATACCCTGTCTCCAAAGCTACACAAGCAAAAACTACTCTAGGAGTTATTGAACTTGATGTAATAACCGCACTAACTGCTCAAGTTTCTTCTCTTACAAACATGATTAAAAATATGCAAAGGACGAGTGGCGTTGCCCCTATACAAGTAGCTCAGCAAGTTGATGTTCCTACATTTTCTTGTGAGATTGGCAGTGACAACTACAACTATGAAGACTGTCCACAACATGCAAAGGATACATGTTATATATTAGTAACATCTGTAACAATTCTTATGGAAATTCTTACAAAAACTTTGCACGTAACCAACCTTTTTGGGGAACTCAGAATGCTGGACAAAATGCTACGACATTCAGATATGGGAATACATCTACCCAGGGCAATTATAAACCTAGACAAGGAAATTACAATCACTAGCAGCAGAACTACAATCAGCACACTTAGATGCATTCAAAACAAGGCCAGACACATCCACACCAAAATCTAATGCAGCCACAACACTCTTCAATACCAAATCAACAAGTTCAAGGCCATGGACAGCAACTGTACACTTAAGCTTCTACTTATGACCCGTTAGCAACTCTTGAGGCGTTAATGCAGGAGCATATTACTCACACTGAAGCAATCTCTAAGGGAATTCAGCTTCCATTGGAGCATTGGAGGCATAGTTAGGAAAAATAGCTTCAAATCTAAATACTCAACCACCAGGTTTATTACCTAGTGACACGAAAAATCCAAGTCTGAGGGGGAAAGAACATTGTAAGGTTATCACTCTTAGGAGTGGTAAACAAAGTTGTGAACTGTTTATCAACTCTAATTTAGCACCTCAAGATAAGGATGGAGTGATCACTAATGAGAAGGTTGGATCCGAAGAATTTGTCAATGCATCAAACAAAGAAGATCCGCAAATTGTAACACATATACCTACTGTCCGACTTTCAAAACTGTCGATGCAATCAAAGGTGTCGGCGCAAGCAGATATATCCGTACCTTTACCCTTCCCACAAAGATTCAGAAAGAATGAGCATGACAAGCAGTATTAGTTGTTTCTGGACACATTGAAGCAACTGCAGATCGATATTCTTTTAGTAGATGCTCCGGCACAAAGTTCGAGTTATGGGAAAATTATGAAAGACCTCTTGCCGAAGAAGAAAAAGCTAACTGATATTGAAACTATTGCACTCACACAAGGCTATAGTGTTATTTTGAAAAACAAGTTGCCCCCTAAATTGAAAGATCTTGGGAGCTTTACCATTCCATGTTCAATTTGCAATCATTATTTGGGTAAGGCTTTATGTGACTTGGGAGCTAGCATTAACCTAATGCCACTATCTACTTTTAGGAAGTTGGGAATTGGTCACATGAAATCTACTGCAGTGGCATTACAACTCGCCGATTGATCATTGGCTCAACATGAAGGGCAAACAAAAGACTTCTTAGTTCGCATGGATAAATTTCTTTTTTCAGTTGATTTTATTGTAACACCCCTTACCCATATCCATTGCCGGAACAGGGTACAAGGCATTACTAGACTTATACACATACAACCATTCAATACCGAGACCTGACTTTCCCCTCTGAATTAAAACTTTATAAATCACCTCTTAAACAAGCCTTCGAGGCTTAAATCATGCTTTAAGAATAGTTCGGGATCAAATCAAACTCTCTAAGAGATCCCTAAAAGTCTTAGAAAAATTTTCATTAAACAGTCAACACGCCCGTATGGAAGAGGGGACACACCTGTGTGGCATATCACATACCCGTGTTCTATGCCCATGTGGAATTATTTCTCAATTCGAACCTACAGGGGTTTTCACACGGCTGGACACAAGACCGTGTCCCTAGCTTGTGTCCCTCACACGGCCTCGGCACGCCCGTGTCTTAGCGCGTGTGCCAAAAACTTAGCATTCTGTTTCTGACATCATCATCCTATAAATGTCACACGGCCTAGGCACACACCTGTGTCCTTCGACCGTGTTGCGAATTAAATTCCTAATTTCAAGTGTAGACTTCACACGGCCTAGGCACAGGCCCATGTCCATGGCCATGCCTTCCATATGGCTGAGACACACGGCCATGTCTCTGCCCGTGTGTTTACTACTGAGCATACTGACTTGTGAACTTAGCATGCAATAGGACACACGGCCTAACTAGATGCCCATGAGGATGACAATGTGTCACACACGGCCTAGACACACGCCTGTGTGCTTACTTGTGTGGACAAGAACAAGGCAATTTGCCAAGCTCCTTCTATCACCCGAACTCAAACAAGTATAAATCACATTCAACCCTCAACCTATTCATGCATAACTAAACCAAGTGAATCAACATACTACTTGCACAATCATGAATAACCTCATCTTTCATATATTAATAGGAAAAAGCCATCAACTATGGCCTTATACAAAAGTGTTCATCTTTGAATGAGCCAACACATTTGGCCAAAACAATATGACATTCAACTAAGTCTAGTCTCTATACATGCCATACTCAAAATGCTAAGTCTAAATATACCAAGATGTGTTGATAATATGGGTGATCTTCTGATTATCTTTGTATCTCGAGCTGGCTCTTTGACACTATAAAACAAGGGAAAAGAGAGGGAGTAAACTTTAAGCTTAGTAGGTCTACAAGTAAACTATAAGCATCATACCGTATGCGAATCAATTAAAAATTACATACTATGTAAGAACAATTCACATTTAAATAATCATGCTTACTCATCTCAACTCTTACCACATCCCAACCATAGATCATATACATTGCTCACATTTAATTTTACTTATGCCCTGCACTTATCACCACAAAGCCACATGAAATATTTACTTAAACAAGTTTTTCAATGAACCCTTTGGAATGATACAAAGGACCCGGTGGTTTTGCACACAGTCCACCATTAAACAATAATAAGGTGGTATCGGACACAGCCCACCAACAATGATAATTACGGTGGTATCGCACATAGCCCACCAAATTATAGTATAAATGGTGGTATCGTACACAGCCTATCGTGAATAAATAACAAGGTGGTATCGCACACAGCCCACCAATAATTACATAATTACATATATTTGACCGCATCCACATTTCTATTCTGAGGTTAATTCGAGAATTACTCATTTTCTGTCATTTTCAATCAATCTCGCCAATACGTATTTACATCCATACAATCCATCAATAGGTAACAACATATGCATTAAAGATTTATCTTTTACAGATAAATTTACCTCGGTGCAAAATATGTTAATTTACGGCTTAATCCGTAACCTTACCTTTTCCTCGGTCAAGGTTGTTTCCGCATTCTTCTTGATCTAAAATAATAAAATTTACTCATACAATCACTACATAAATCATGACACTTCACAATATCTACTTAGGCAAAACTGACCGTTTTACTCGTATACTTTGGTAAAATTACGAATTTGCCCCTAGGCTCGTAAATCATTTTTCATCACAATTTCTCATTAAACTAGCTTAACTGAACAGTTATGACTCTTATAACCATTCACAATACCAATCATTTCATGCATTTACTACTCAATTTATAACCTTTACAAATAGGCCCCTTTAGGTGTTTTCATGGTAACACCTTTCACAAAAGTTGTTTATCTAACAACCACAATTCATTTTCTTCCCTAAAAACTTAGCAAACATCACAAGCACTCACATGGAAAATCCCTAAACTTTCAACCATTTTGCAAAATAGTCCCCTCATTAGCTAGCTTAAGCTTTAGGGGTTCCAAAAGTACAACAATTATCAAGAAAGACATCTAAGATCACTTACTTGCAAGAGAATAGCTTGGCTAAAAGTTTGAGCTCCAAAAACCTCTATTTTCACTTTAATTTTTGGTGGAAGAAGAAATGGGAATAGTAAAAGATGATATCTTCTTTATTAAGTCGTATTTTATTCATTTAGTCACCTAATATCACCAAATTTTTGACCAATTTAATGCTCTTGTCTCCCTTGGCCGGCCATCACTTTTAGGAAGGTCTAATTTCACTTTAAGGACCACCAATTTATTATTCCATAGCTATTAGACACCTCTAGCTTGTAAAATGGAAGTTTCGCACTTATGTGATTT
This sequence comes from Gossypium bickii, assembly GCA_025503065.1. Lineage (NCBI taxonomy): Eukaryota > Viridiplantae > Streptophyta > Magnoliopsida > Malvales > Malvaceae > Gossypium > Gossypium bickii. The sequence continues at coordinate 62,665,233 of CP106710.1, read as the reverse complement.
AGTCATTTTTCACAATTAAGCATAGAATCGCGAAAATTATAGCACCAAAATTTTCATGCATCCTTATAATCATGCTATAGCACATAAAATAATATTAAAAATAATTTTCTTCAACCTCAGATTAGTGGTCTCGAAACCACTATTTTGACTAGCCCAAAAATTGGGCTGTTACATTTATCATACTTGACTGCGAGGCAGACAAGTTGGGACAACTATTTTTAGCCACCGATAGAATTCTGTTTGATGTGTATAAAGGTGAACTAATCATGCGACTTAATGGTGAGTAAGTCACCTTTTGTGTTTTCGAATATGTTCAAAGCAAGGATAAAGAAGAATGTTATACTGTTGATGTGGTAGATGATCTAATTGACGAAGAATTCAGTGGCCAAACCACAACACTCTTTGAAGAGTTTGCAGTGACATCTGATGCTAAATTCTTAGCCGATTGTGATAGCATGGTTGAAGCACATAATCTTGAACTCAAGCATGGATGGCAGATTGAATCCTTAGACCTATCCAATAGAATAACCCTAATTTTCAAACCATCTATTGAAGAAGCTCCTACTCTGGAATTGAAACCACTACCTCCTCATCTTAAATATGTCTTTCTAGGTGATCACAATACTCTCCCAGTTATTGTCTCTGCAACACTGGACGCAACTCAAGAAGAGAAATTGGTCCATATTCTCAAGCACCATAAAAGAGGTATTCCTTGGAGTATTGCTGACATTCAAGGTATTAGTCCTTCTTTTTGCATGCACAAGATCAAGTTGGAAGATGATTCGATTGAACAACAAAGAAGATTAAACGAGAAGAGGAAGGAAGTTGTCAAAAAGAAAATCATAAAATGGCTTGATGCTGGAATTATTTACTAGATTTTTGATAACAATTGGGTAAGTCCAGTGCAATAGGTGCCTAAAAAGAGTGGCATCACTATGGTTCGCAACGGTAAGGATGAATTAATTCCTACACACATTCCCACGGGATGGTGAGTTTGTATGGATTATCAAAAATTGAATGCGGCCACAAAGAAGGATCACTTCCCACTTTTTTCATTGACCTAATGCTGGATCAGCTTGCAGGAAAAGCCTATTATTGCTTTTTAGACAGTTATTCTGGGTACAATCAAATTGCTATTGCACTGGAGGATCAGGAGGAAACAACATTCACCTACCCTTTTGGTACTTTCGCTTTTTGTCGTATGCCTTTTGCTCTTTGCAATGAACCAGCCACATTTCAAAGGTGCATGATGGAAATATTCTCAAATATGATCGAAGACTCTTTGGAGGTGTTTATGGATGATTTCTCAGTCTATGGGAATGATTTTGATCATTACGCTGAGAATTTGGATAAAGAACTAAAGTGATGTGAGGACACATGTCTTGTTCTGAATTGGGAAAAATCTCATTTCATTGAAATTGAAGGCATTGTGTTAGGACACCGCATCTCTTGTTAAGGCATTCAAGTAGACAAAGCTAAGATGGAAATCATTGAGAAATTACCTCTACCAACAAACGTGAAAGATATTTGCAGTATTTTGGGACATGCATTGTTTTATCGACAGTTTATTATAGATTTTTTGAATATTACAAAGCCGTTATGCTCATTACTAGAACAGAATCGAAAATTCTTCTTTGATGATGCATGTCTGGGTGCCTTTATTCAGTTAAAAATGAAGCTAGTGAATGCACCCATTGTCATTACAGCTGATTGGTCTCAACCTTTGGAAGTTATACATGATGCAAGCAACTTTGCTATGGGTGCAGTGCTAGGACAACAACAGGGAGAAATATTTCACGCCATCTATTATGCTTACAAAAATCTTACAAAGGCTTAACTCAATTATACCACCATAGAGAAAGAATTGCTGGCTGTAGTCTTTGCTATCGATAAGTTCTATTCATATCTTGTCAGCGCAAAGGTTACTGTATTAACTGATCATTTGGCCTTGAGATATCTCTTTGCAAAAAAGGATGCCAAACCAAGACTGATACACTGGATATTACTGTTGCAAGAATTTGACGTCGAGATAAAAGACCATAAAGGTTCAAAAAATCAAGTTGCCAACCATTTATCTCGATTGGAAGTTGGTAGAAAAGACCGAAACATACTTGAAATTGTCGACGCATTCCCAGATGAGAAGTTATTTGCTGTAGATACAACCCCTTGGTATGCAGATTTTGTTAATTATCTAGTGTGTGGAAAACTCCTATTGGGGTGTCACAGGCCATAAAAAAAGAAAGATTTCTTCATGACATAATGAAGTATCATTGGAAAGAGTCGTATTTATTCAAGGTATGCAATGACAACATTACTGGACATTGTGTTCCGGAAGAGGAGATTCTTTCAATCCTGAAGCATTGTCATGATGCTCCTTATGGAGGTTATTTGGATGGCATGAGAACTAGTGCTAAAGTTCTCCAGTTATGAATCTACTGGCCGACATTATTCAAAGACGCCCACAATTTTATGAGTCAATGTGATAGGTGTTAGCGTATCGGTTCTATATCCCGACGCAATAAAATGTTACAGTAGCTAATTATAGAGGTTGAGTTATTAGACGTTTTGGGTATGGATTTTATGGGGCCGTTTTCGAGTTCATTTGGAAATCTATATATATTAGTAACTGTTGACTACGTCTCGAAATGGGTGGAAGCTGTTGCAATCCCAAAGGATGATGTAAAGAAACTGCTAAATTTTTTATAGGTATATACTCACCCGATTTGGCACACCAAAGGCATTGATTAGTGATTAGGGTAAACACTTTCATTGCAACCAAGTGGCAATCGCACTGAAGAGATATAGAGTTAATCATAGAATGACTACTACTTATCATTTGTAAACCAGTGGACAAGCTGAACTATGGAATCAACAAATTATGAACATCCTTGAGAAGGTTGTAAACCCTTCAAGGAAAGATTGGTCTTTCCGATTGGATGACGCTTTATGGGCATTGCGGACAGCATACAAAACTCCTTTAGAGATGTCACTTTATCAATTGGCTTTTGGGAAAGTATGTCACTTGCCATCGAACTGGAACAAAAAGCAATATGGGTAATTAAATAAGTGAACATGGATTATGAAAGCGGCTGGAAAGACAAGATTGTTGGATTTCACTGAACTAGAGAAGATTAGGAGAAATGCTTACGGAAATGCTGCAATTTACAAGGAAAAAGATCAAACGGTGGCATGACAAGATTATTTAGGGCGACAATTTATCGCGGGTCAACATGTTTTATTATTCAATTCTCGACTCAAATTGCACCTAGGTAAATTGTGTTCATGTTGGTCTAGATATTTTGAACTTGTTGCTGTATTTTCTCATGGTGTAGTCACAATACGAGATTTAGATGATGGACACCAGTTCAAAGTAAATTGACAGAGGCTAAAACACTATTTTTGGCAACAATGATCGAAAGCAGGTAGAGACCATTAACTTGGTCGAAAAGTTATAATTTTTACTCCGTAATTTTATTTTATTTTATTTTATTTATGTTTTGCTAAAGTTTATTTTCCTTCTTTTTTACAGAATAATTATGTACCAATGCCGAGGCACTAAAGTTTTACTGTCAGCGCATTCCATACGCCTGAACTACCATTTACAGCTCCTCAGAATTAAGAGAAAGTCAAATTCCACCGTTGGATCAAACTCACACAGTTGTTTAATCCTTCTAAGCAGGCACAATTTCTATTGGACACAACTCTTCCCACCAACCCTATATCTCTCCACAAAACAACACCCCTTCCATCTTCCTCTTTCACTCATTATAAATTCTCCCTCACTGTACCGACTGTAACGCATTCAAGCAACCGTTTTTATTTCTTTTCTCTTCTAAAAATCCTATTTTTTTACCTTTAAACCATTTTCCCTCATCAAAAGATGGAAAAACATGAGGCTTGGTCAAGAAACCCACCAAATCTACTAGGGAACATGCATACTCTGCGACCACAGTCCGTGAATCGGAATCCTCTAGGCCAGTGCAGACAAAGGAGCCAGTGGTCTTTTTGAATAAAGCGGAAAAGGAATGATTTCACAACAACATATTGAAGTGCAACTTTCATCCCAAGTAGCGCATTTCTCTTTCGCCACAACAAGATTTGGGTAAACAAGTCTCCAAAACCATCTCAAAGTTAAAGTGAGGAACTTTTTGCAACCACCCTGGAAGCTATTCACCTTCATTGGTTCGTGAATTCTATGCCAATATTTACGATAATGAGTTAGAGTTTATTTTTGTTCAAGAAATATTAATACCATGGGACGCTGTAAACATCAACGAGCACTTGTGGTTAATACAAATGCGTTTGAAAATTTTTGTTACATTTGATGCTTAATTCTTGAATCATATGAACTACCAATGAATGAGTTGGATAAATTTGACTTAATGTTGTATCTTCAATTCTTTGATGAATGGTTTAGGTTGCATTATTAATGGATGACTAGTAGCATACCTTGAATCTTGAATGAATCTGCCTTTTACAGCTGCTTATATGTATATACAGTTATGAATAAGAGACACTCCAAAGTGGGTGTATTGTGAAATTTTAAAGAGGGAACACTCCAATGCAAGCATTAGAAAAATGAATTTGGCCAGAGGCTGTCACTGCATGAGTGTGTGTCGGCACAATTACGTACTCCCTAGGGGTTTGTTGCACTCCATTATTACTTCTCAGGAATAAGGGTACAGGAAGGCAATGATATCCCTTATTTAAAAAAATAGACATATATTGTATAATAAATGTTGTATTCGTAGATAGAATTTAGGATTTAAAGCATGATGCTTGTTTTGATGAAGTTGCAATCATATTCATTCATACTTATGTATTGTCTATGCTATATTCTGTCATCTGAATGTGACTCATTCATTGGGATTTTAGGTGATTCAAGTTACCAGAATGATCATTTGCCTTAGTGAATTTTTGTGTAGCCTTGCTGGTATCTGTTTTACTTGAGGACAAGGAAAACTCAAGTTTGGGGGTGTGATAATACTAGAAAGAACATATGTTTTCTCCCAACTTATTGGTTAATTTTTACCCATTTAGTTATATTTAGCTCATATTTTAGCATTTTTACTTCAGTAAATTACATTTTATAACTCAGTGGATCTTAGCTATTTATCCTTAATTTTGTCATGTTTCGGTACAATTTTCGTTGCATGAGTATTTTCAGATTGCACCCAGAATTATTGTCGCACCTGACAACTGTATAGATAATAACAAAAAGGTGTGAGCTATCCAGTCTGGTACAACCAACTTGTATGTACAGAGGCAACATGATTCTGATGAAAGGACACCTACGGTATTTGGATAACTATTAATACTGACATGAAAAGGAGAGAGAAAGGGGGTATTATCTTCTTTAACCTATCTTTTGAAGCTTTTCAGGGATAGCAGCTTAAACCTCCTACGGGTGAGTCGACGTGAAAGGGATGCAGCTTGGCTCTTGATGAGGAGCCCTAAGTGCGACACAAGAGGGAGTTGAGAGATCAAGTCATGATTTTCTAGGAATAGTACTCTGTACTTGTTTCTTTTATATTCTTTTCTAAACGATGGTGATTACTTTCTATTTTATGTCTATATAGAAGTATACATGATTTTTGGGTTAAATGTTTTTTATTCAATCTTGTTTTTACTATTTAATCTTTGTGTTTGAATGTTTTTAGCATCAAAGTGTTATTGCAGTCACTGACACTAGAAAGTGCAGCGACAGTTCAAGCTAACAAGCATGACAATGAAAGTTGCTTGAGGATTAGAGGAATTTAATCCACTTGTTCTTAATAGTGTTCCATTTCCATCACCGAAAGGTATGGCTAATGTGTTGGTTTAAGTCGTAGATTAAATATAGAATTTAAGCTTGGTAAGATATTCATTGTAATTTAATGCATCAACAATCACCTATCCTTTTATACCTTGTGAGCACTTAGTATTTTGTTGAATATTCATGTTGGGGATCCTAGTTTATCATTATCATATTTTATCTTATTGTTTTCAAGTTATTGCTTCGACAACTACTCTCACAATTTATCTCCTTTCTATCTATTTATTACACTGACATTGATAGACAAAAGACAACCATCCTCATGGGATCAATAACCAATAGACTCATATCTATCTACTATACTTGCATCGATAGTGTACGCTTGCACATTATTGTTGTGACATTAAACAACTGATCAATCTCCAACGAGCTTCCAACCCGATCGAGCTTCCGATAATCTGTAAACTAAAAGAAGATGACTACATAAGCAATGAATGCTTAGTAAGTTCGTACAAACTTGAAACATAACTTATCAGTTCAACTACCATACATAGATTAAACATGACACAAGACCGATACTTTAACTTAGTATAAACCTATTGAACACCATACAACTCACCATGGAGTATGTTTATAAACATCACATACACCTTTCATTCATAACATAATAAGGTCTTATAAATTGACTTACATAATTAACAAGCTTTCCTTAAAACGATGAATCATTTCATTTACTTAATTACCATTTCATTCACTTAGCATAAACTTAGATAACATCATCAATTGACTAATTATTATATTTGTTTATGAATTAGGTAACTTCATCCATAGCATACATAAGTTTCTCGTGTAAGTACATCATTGAACTCATCAATCCCTTTTTCATCATATTACAATTCAACTATGAACTTACGAATTCATCACCTTTCCTCGCCCGTTTCATATGCACAACATACAAGACATAAACGTAACATTCACCATAATCACAAGCTAGTGCATTTAAGCATAACTCTTTTAAAATCAGCTACACAATAAACCATTTCATGAGAAATTACATACTTTGATTCTTACCACTCTTTCATGCAAATAAGCATCTTTCCATTTTGTCACTTACCATTTCAATGCATATCTTTAAAACTAACATAATACAATCAAACCAATAGCTTAACACAAGCCTAAGCATCATCAACAACACATGTTAGTGCATTAATTCATAATTCACTTGAATTAACATAAGATAAGTTATTAAACATGAATAACATCACTTGAATCATCAATTTCATGAACATACACATACTTTCATTTAGAATTTCCTTTTCATTCCTGTAACAGCCCAGACGTTATGGCCAAATCTGGCGATATCACATTGAAGTGTTTTTCGAAAACATCATTTTTTTAGAAAATCCATGCTTGTTATTAAACCTTGTTTATGTATCTTAACAGAGATTTGGGGTATCTTGTTCATTTAAAACTCAAGTTATTTAGTACAACGATGATCAGATTAGTTTGTTACTATACTTTAAAACCATGCTCGAAACGGAAGCTTTTATTCTAAGTTACAAAAACGTTGAAACAGCCCGATTTTGGGGCTAGTCGAAACAGTGGTTTTGAGACCGCTAATCCGAGGCTGGGGAAAATTATTTTGATATTACTTTATGTGTTATGGCATTAATATATGGTTATATGGAAATTTTGATGCTTTAATTTTAGCAATTGTATGTGAAATTGTGAAAAATGACTAAATTGCATAAACTGCGAAAGTTCCACTAAAGGGGAAGAGGTGTCTAATAGCCAAAGAATATCAAATTGGAGGTCTTTAAAGAGAAATTAGGCCATTGGATGAGTGATGGCTGGCCATATAGAGGCTAGGGAGACAAGACATTAAAATTTGGTCAAATTTGGTGGAAATTAGGTGATAAAAATAAGAAAAATAAGATGAATAAAAGATGTTTTCATTTTTTACTATTCCTTCTTCTACCACCGAAAATTGAGATGAATAAAGGTTCTTGGAGTTCAAAATTTTTAGCAAAACAAATCTCTTGCAAGTAAGTGATTTTGGTGGTTTTATTTGACAATTTGTGTACTTTTGGAGTCTCCAAAGCTTAAGCTAGCTAATGAGGGAACTAATTTGTGATATGGTTTAAAGTTTAGGGACTTTCCATGAGAGTGTTTATGTTGTTAGCTGAGTTTTTATGAAAGAAAATGAATGTTAGGGAGATGAGAAACAACTTTTGTGAAAGGTGTTAACATGAAAACATCTAAATGGGACTTGAATGCAAAGATTAAAAATGTGTAATAAATGCATGAAATAGTTAGATTTGTGAGTAGTTGTAAGAGGAATAAATGTTCAGATAGGCTTGTTTGATGAGAAAATGTGTTGAAAAATGATTTACGAGCCTAGGGGGCAAAATCGTAATTTTGCCATAGTGTAAGGGCAAAATGGTCATTTTTGCCTATGTATAGATTTTGATGCATTATGATCATAAAATGTTTTAAATGAGTGAATTTTGTTGTTATAGACCAAGAAGAGCGTGGAATCAACCTTGACCTAGGAAAAGGCAAGGTTACAGAATAGACCGTTGATTAACGTGTTTTGCACCGAGGTAAGTTTATGTGTAAACGATGCATCTTATATACACATGTTGTTACTTATTGGTGCGTTGTATGAATTGGAACATGTATGATTCAAGTAGATTGAATTTGGTAGATATTGAATAAATTTTCATATGAATGACGAAATAGATATGTAAATGTGAAATAACATCTGTATTAATAAATGATGGGCTATGTGCGATACCACCTTTATAATTCTTGATGGTGGGTTAACTGTGATACCACCTTATTACTTATTCACGATGGGCTATGTCCGATACCATCATTTATATTATTTGGTGGGCTAAGTGCGTTACCACCATAAATATTCTTGTTGGTGGGCTGTGCGCAATACCACCCTTTTAAAGATTGATGGTGGGCTAAGTACGAAACCACCGGGTGCTTGGTAATACTATGAATTGTATCACCCCAGACCCGGCCTAGAAGTTAGGCTCAAATCTGACGTGTCACATCAAAGGCATATTTCGAAACGATTTTGCTAAGTTAAATTTTAGGGCCCAAAAGCCGAAAACCCATGAGTCTTATTAAGTAATAATAAAAGCCCATTTTATAGCTTTAAGTATTTCGAAAACCAAGTTTAAGCATAAGAAATTTACTTAAGTTTAATCATTAAGTAAATAGTTAAAACATCAAAACCCAAAATTTAAAATCAAATCAAAGTACAAGGCCTTATTACATCCAACGAAAGTAAAGCAACTAAAACCATGTCCTTTGAAACATATAAATAAATAAAAATTTAAACATCTTGTAGTGTGGCCATCTCCGAGTCCTCTCCCACGTCGATTCGTTTGCTGAGGATTACCTGAAACATTAAATAAAGGGTGTGAGTTTCGAAACTCAGTGTGTACAACCCTTGGCAATCAAATCAACATACAAATATTCACATTAGGCCTAAGCCCTATCGAAATCGGTGGTCTTGGGCCTTAGCCCACAATGACCTCATATCATGTCATATCATATCATATCATATGCAAGACAAAGTAATGCAAAACCCTCCCAAAAATCCATCTGCTACACACACCATTTCCCTTCCAACCCTACACACCTGTGGGGATTTCTAAATTGACCCATCCATCCTTTACACACCAAAGGTAGCACTCACTGCGGCACCACTCAATGTTGCAGCAAAGCTGCTAATCATATAATGGGATTAAAGCCACCGGTGGATCCACGATCGTCAAATGACTATACGATCCTCAAATCTTCCTCCGTACCATAATTCCCACCCATATGCATCCTAAGCAGAATATCATATGAATGCATCAAACACATAAGTAACATCCATAAACTTATATTCATCACATAGGGGTATTTTTGTCATTTCACAACCCAAGGGTATTTTCGTAAATCTACTCTACAGGGGTATCTAGGTAATTTTGCAAATCAGAGGTACTTTGGAAATTTTGCAAATCAGGGATGTTTTGGTAATTTTTCAAATTAAGGGTATCCTGGTAATTTAACAATTCAGGGCTATCGTAGGGATTTTCCAAACCAGGGGTATTATGGTAATTTCAAATCAGGGGTATTTTAGTAATTTTACAAATCTAGGGTATTGGGTCCCTCTCGAGTTTTAGTTATGAACTTTGGCCCATTAACAAGTCCTTACAGATAAAGTGAACAGACAATATGCACCAGGTAGGATTCCAGAGAAGAGGAGGTGGGCTGCTAGGGCCGCTTAAGTACTAAGCTCTCCCTAGATCCAATCCTAGTCATGCATATGCCCGTTACCACACCCTAACCCAGCGACCTGTCCACGGACATGTTTAATTATTAGAAAGCCTTATGCAGTTTAAGAGTTATTCTGAAATAAGCCTAAAGTCCATAAAACCCTAGCATACTAGTCTACGTCCCTATAAAGCCCATCAAACCCATTTCACGTTCATATAACCCATAATGGCCACGTCACATCTTTATGGCCCACTAGGCCCAAGTCTCAATCATATGGCCCATTAGGCCCAAAATAATTTTAGATCATGTAACATGCTTGCTTAACCCAATTCATATAATTAAATCAAATCAAACCATTTTATCAAACTTAGCCTCAGGGCCCACCAGACGGTGGGCCTATTTAGCCACTTTCGGCTTTTCGGCTTTCTGGCATTGCTAAAATCATGTGTGTGTGTAGTGTTTGTACACACTTGGATACTGCGACGTGCTATTCTATCCTTAGCCTTGATCTTACAACCAACCAACCTTCAATCAACCACTCATACTTAATCAAAATATTTACTCAAAAGCCGAAACCTTACCGTAACCTTACTGTGTGCCACCGGGTTCTAATGGCCCTTCCTTCACTACTAATCACAAGTGTTCCCTAAATCTGCACTTACACATACACCATCAAAATTCGGGTGACTCGTAATCCACGCAAGTTATCCACACATTCGGCCATTCACTTCAACCATAATCGAGTTGAGTATCCTTACCCTGGCTAACATGCTTGCGATCTCCGATCCTTACCCTTGTTAATACAAGATCATCGATAATGAAAAATTAGAATGCCTTTCGGCTTTTAACAAAACATACTAAGGGGAGTTAACAGAATACTTACCGAATCCAACCTTAGATCCTGCGGCCTAGATAACTACCGAATGAGATTCTGCTTTTAACCTTGACTGAGAGTAGCTAACAACTGATTTATGATAGATAAAAACAACAAAGATCTAAAGACTGACCTATTTGCAAAACTCTCCAAATGCCGAAAGCCACAATGAAAATTCGTAATACACCCTAAAAGATCCAAAAACGACACTCATCTACCCTCCTAAGCTGAATTTATGCACTCTCCACTTCCCAAAACGGCGCCAACTCTTCACACTTCTTAGATCCTAAATCTTCTCCCTGATAACACCTTAGCCTTATCTGAATTTCCCTCCATTATCTGTTCCCCTTACCACTCAAACACTCCAACGCGAGAGTTCTTATTGAACACAACTCTGGTCGTCCACCTATGCAAAATAAAACACTCCAAAAATACCACTCCTAATGCTTTAACCTTGGACCTCCTCAATTGGCAACATGCCACTTTATAGCTCCCCAAGTGACGCCACTTGCCACTGGACCACAAGCCCATTTGTGTCCTATTTTCTCTTAATATGATTAAGAGGCCTAATTCTTGAGACTAGGGTCTTCTAAAGCAAGAAAAAAATAAAATTTTCCTTATGGTCTTCCCTATCTCTAAGACTTCAAATAATCCCAATAATACCTCAAAATTAATATTCTAAGTGCTACTCATACATACCAACCTCAACGCACAGAAATTTCACGTTTCGGGATTTTTGGGGCGTTACAACCCAATAGGCCCAAATCTACTAGGCCCAAATTCGGGGCGTTACAATTCTACCCCCGTAAAGAAATTTCGTCCTCAAAATTTCCAATTAACAGGGTGGTCGGGTATAAACTACCCCACCACGCTACCGCTGCGCACTCTGACCCTAATAATTTTAATACATACCCAAAATATCCACCTATCGCAAACATTCTCAAACATACGCAAAATAAGTACCAAATCCCGATTCAAATGTTTACAAAGCCCTAACATTTCCACGGCCTATGTTGCGACCTCTTGCACCTCTTCTAGCGCTCATCATTGCGTGCGCATTTCTGGATTAGAATTTTTATGAAATTAGTTCATAGTTTCACTGTTTAAAGCACATGTCTTATGCATTTAACAATTTTAAAAGTTGTTTCGCCGTTGTAAATCCACTACAGCCTTAAGTTTCCTACGGGCTTTAGTCTCTAAGAACCTATTTTTTAAAGTGGCCTAATATCTAGCTATAGTTCAGTAATTTAAACAAAGGTAAACACAGAAAACTTACTTGGCTCGACGTCAAGGGCTGGGTGAACAACACTTTAAGAATCCTGCAAAAACTTTTTAATCCACTTATTTTCAAAACCCAAAATCTAATGCCCATTTCACAGCCCGAGCTTTGTAACCGGGCTCTGATACCACTAAATATAACACCCCAGACCCGAACAAGAAGTTAGGCCCAAATTCGGCATGTCACATCAAAGGCATATTTCAAAACGATTTTGCTAAGTTAAATTTTAGGGCCCAAAAGCCCAAAACCCATGAGTCTTGTTAAGTAACGGTAAAAGCCCATTTTATAGCTTTAAATATTTCGGAAACCAAGTTTAAGAAATTTACTTAAGTTTAATCATTAAGTAAGTAGTTAAAACATCAAAACCCAAAATTTAAAATCAAATCAAAGTATAAGGCCTTATTACATCTAACGAAAGTAAAGCAACTAAAACCATGTCCTTTGAAACAAATAAATAAAAATAAAAATTTAAACATCTTGTAGTATGGCCATCTCCGAGTCCTCTCTCACGTCGAGTCGTTTACTGAGGATTACCTAAAACATTAAATAAAGGGTGTGAGTTTCGAAACTCAGTGTGTACAACCCTTGGCAATCAAATCAACATACAAATATTCACATTAGGCCTAAGCCCTATCAAAATCGGTGGTCTTGGCCTTAGCCCACAATGACCTCATATCATGTCATATCATATCATATCATATCATATTCAAGACAAAGTAATGCAAAATCCTCCCAAAAATCCATCCACTACAAACACCATTTCCCTTCCAACCCTACACACTTGTGGGGATTTCTAAATCGACCCACCCATCCTCTATACACCCAAGGTAGCACTCACAGCGACACCACTCAACGTTGCAGCAAAGCTGCTAATCATATAATGGGCTTAAAGCCAACGGTGGATCCACGGTCGTCACGCGACTATGTGATCCTCAAATCTTCCTCCGTATCATAATTCCTACCCATATGCATCCTAAGCAGAATATCATATGAATGCATCAAACACATAAGTAACATCCATAAACTTATACTCATCACATAGGGGTAGTTTCGTCATTTCACAACCCAAGGGTATTTCTGTAAATCTACTCTACATGGGTATCTAGGTAATTTTATAAATCAGAGGTACTTTGGAAATTTTGTAAATCAGGGATGTTTTGGTAATTCTACAAATTAAGGGTATCCTGGTAATTTCACAATTCGGGGCTATCTTAGTGATTTTTCAAACCAAGGGTATTTTGGTAATTTCAAATCAGGGGTATTTTAGTAATTTTACAAATCTAGGGTATTTGGTCCCTCTCGGATTTTAGTTATGAACTTTGGCCCATTAACAAGTCCTTGCGGCTAAAGTGAACAGACACTATGCACAAGGTAGGATTCCAGAAAAGAGGAGCTGGGCTGTTAGGGCCGCTTAAGTACTAAGCTCTCCCTAGATCCAATCCTAGTCATGCATATGCCCGTTACCACACCCTAACCTAGCGACTTGTCTACAGACATGTTTAATTATTAGAAAGTCTTATGCGGTTCAAGAGTTATTCAGTACTAAGCCTAAAGTCCATTAAACCCTAGCACACTAGTCTACATCCCCATAAAGCCCATCAAACCCATTTCATGTTCATATAACCCATAATGGCCACGTCACACCTTTATAGCCCACTAGGCCCAAGTCTCAGTCATATGGCCCATTAGGCCCAAAACAATTTCAGATCATGTAACATGCTTGCTTAACCCAATTCATATAATTAAATCAAACCATTTTATCAAACTTAGCCTTACGGCCCACCAGGCCCATTTAGCCACTTTTGGCTTTTCAATTTTTCGACATTGCTGAAATCATGTGTGTGTGTAGTGTTTGTACACACCTGGATACTATGACGTGCTATTCTATCCTTAGCCTTGATCTTATAACAAACCATCCTTCAATCAACCACTCATACTTAATCAAAATATTTACTCAAAAGCTGAAACCTTACCTTAACCTTATCGTGTGCCACTGGGTTCTAATGGCCCTTCCTTCGATACTAATCGCAAGTGTTCCCTAAATCTGCACTCACACATACACCATCAAAATTTGGGTGACTCATAATCCACACAAGTCATCCACACATTTGGCCATTCACTTCAACCATAATCGAGTTGAGTATCCTTACCCTGGCTAATGATCCTACCACGCTTGTGAACTTCGATCCTTACCCTAGTGAATACAAGATCACCGATAATGAAAAATTAAATTGCCCTTCGGCTTTTAAAAAAACATACTAAGGGGAGTTAATAGAATACTTACCGAATCCAACCTTAGATCCTGCGGCCTAGATAACTACCAAGCGGGATTTGGCTTTTAACCTTGATTGAGAGTAGCTACCAACTGATTTATGATAGAGAAAAACAACAAAGATTCTGCACTAATCTGGATTTCAGTAAGGAAGGATGATGGTAATTCTGCAAAGAAGAGAATTTGGATATAGGGGAATTTGGCTTTCATAGAAAGAAGAAGAACATAACTCTAATAGGAATTTCGGCAAAAAGAATGATGGGTTTTCTTTTCGGCAAATGAATGAATTCTGCTGAGGGGGGGAAAAGAAAAGTAATGGAAACCCAAGGAACCTTTCAAAGGAATTCAATAATGAAAAGAAAGACTGACCTATTTGCAAAAGTCTCTAAATGCCGAAAGCTACAATGAAAATTTGTAATGCCCCCTAAAAGACCCAAAAACGACACTCATCTACCCTCCTAAGCTGAATTTATACACTCTCCACTTTCCAAAATGGCACCAGCTCTTCACACTTCTTAGCTCCTAACTTTTCTCCCTAATAACACCTTAGCCTTATCCAAAATTCCCTCCATTATCTGTTCCCCTTACCACTCAAACACTCCAACGCAAGAGTTCATATTCAACACAACTCTGGTCGTCCACCTATGCAAAATAAAACACTCCAAAAATACCACCCCTAATGCTCAAGCCTTGGACCTCCTTATCTGACAACATGCCACCTTATAGCTCCCCAAGTTACGCCACTTGCCACTGGATCACAAGCCCATTTGAGTCCTATTTTCTTTTAATCTGATTAAGAGGCCTAATGCCTGAGAATAGGGTCCGCTAAAGCAAGAAAACATAAAATTTTCCCTATGGTATTCCCTATCTCTAAGACTTCAAATAATCCCGATAATACCTTAAAATGAATATTCTAAGTGCTACTCCTACATACCAACCTCAATGTACAAAAATTTAAAGTTTCGGGAATTTTGGGCGTTACAACCCAATTGGCCCAAATTCGAGGTGTTACATGAATGGTTTATTGGGAAAATTATGATATGTTGTTTCATGTGATCCTGTAGTGATAAGTGCAAGGATGTATGTTAAATAATGTGGGCATTTGGCTTGTGATATGGTTGGAATGTGGTAAAAGATGAAATGAGTAAGCATGATCATGGAATGTGAATTGTTCTTGCTTAGTATGTAATGCTATTTATTGTTTAACACATAGTATGATGTTATATGTTTACATGTAAACTTACTAAGCTTAAAGCTTACTCCCCTTTTGTTTTCCCTTATTTTATAAAGTCAAAGAGCTGGGTCGGGATACAAAGATAATTGGAAGATCATCCACACTATCAGCTCACCTCGGTATACCTAGACTTAGTGTTTTTAGTATGGCATGTATAGGGCTAGACTAGGTAAACTATTTTGTTATTTTAGCCAAGAGTGTGTTGGCTCCTTTAGAGGTGAACTCTTTTGTATATAGCCATAGTTGATGGCTCATTGTTTATGTTTAATGAAAAGATGAAGTTATTCATGGGAGTTTATGTTACAAATCTGGGTTGTTTAGTGATTTGTTGAATGGATTTATGTTGTGTGAGTTAGGGTGGTGAAAAGAGCTTAGCAAATAGCCTTGTTCTTGACCACACGGGTAGGCACACGGGCGTGTGTCTAGGCCGTGTGTGACACAGGTCAGTCCTATGGGTGTGTGACCATGTTGTGTGTCCCCTGCGAGTTTGTTTTACAAGTTAGTAAGCTTAGTAGTAAACACATGGGTAGAGACACGGTCGTCTATCTCAGCCGTGTGGTAGGCACAGCCACGAACATGGGTGTATGCCCAGGTCGTGTGAAGTCTACACCTTAACATTGGAATTTAATTCGACACAAGGTCTATGGACACAGGCGTGTGCCTTGGCCTTGTGACCTTAGTGAGATGATGATGTCATAAACAAAATGCCAAGGTTTTGGCACACGGGCTAAGACACGGGTGTGTCTAAGCTGTGTGAGGGACACGGGCCAAGGACACAGACGTGTGTCTGGCCGTGTGAAAACCCTTGTAGGTTTGAAATGAAAATAAATCTCACACGAGGTAGAGACATGGGCGTGTGTGACCACACGGTCTACTCACACGGGCGTGTCCCATTTGACATGGACGTGTGGCCCCTGTTTAGGTGAAAATTTTTAAATGCACAAAAGTTTTTGGTTGGGTTTCGAAACCTTCTGCATGCATGTTTAAGGCCTCGTAGGTCTTTAATGAGAATAGTTTGATTGTGAAAGAGATATTTTAAGTTGTATGACCAAGTGAGTTAAGTTCGGTAATGCCTCGTGCCCGGTTTCGGCGTATGATATGGGTAAGGGGAGTTACATTTAGCGGTATCAAAGCTATGGTTTAGTTGGTTCTCAAACTACCGTAACGTGTGTTAGAGTCTAGCTATAGATGCCATAAGCGTCTATTAATAGTGTGGTGGCTTCTGACAATTCTAAACTTTGTTTTTATATAGTAAATGGATCCCGATCGAGCGGCTTCTGATGACACAACTAGTACCGCGTCGGCTCCCGCACAAGGGACCACACCTATAAAGAGTGGACCCGAGACTAGGGGTCAAGGAGATGAGGCCCGAGAAGCCTTTCTCCAAATGAAGAGCAACTAGTACACGGAGTATGTGCAAGCAAACCCTAATGCTCAACCTCTTCCACCCCCTCCTATACCTTAGCCAGTTCCTGTGGCTCTGTAACACCCCTATCCTGAGTCCGTCACCGAATTAAAGTTAGGAGCGTTATCGGACAGATCAAAAACATTCACAGACAAAATCATACATTCAACTATCATTCTCAGACATAATGTCCCTTAATCGCGTCCTCGAGACTTTAAGCATGCTTATAAACCGAGTCGGGACTAAACTAAAATACATACGAAATTCCATGAAAATTTGAAACTTTTCTAAAATACAGGGGAGACACGCCCGTGGAAGGAGACTGTGTGCCCACCATGGCTTCTATACACTCCCGTTTAACCATCAGTGTTTATACTGACTATACCAACACGGTCATTAGGTACGCCCGTGTGCCATGGCCATTTTCTTTTAGGTCATATACTGACTTCCCCACCATGGCCACCAAGCACGCCCGTGCCGAGGCCGTGTATTTTTATGTTAGCTATCAACTTGAACACCACGGCCAGATGACACGCCCGTGTCGAGGCCGTGTGATTTTAGGTTGTATCCTACCAAATTACCCACGGTCTAAGGCACGCCCGTGTGCCACAACCATGTGACATTATAGGCCATTTACAAGGCAAAAATGCCACCCACAAAGGGTCATACCTACAAGACATAATCAACAAGATATTTCATGCATATAAAATCATCAAAAGCATACCAAAATAACCATTGAAACCTTACATTCAACCAATCCCAACCATGACAATTTCCAAGGATTAAATCTCATATCATTACAAGCTGAATTCATTCATTTGCTCACTCAAAACTTGACCATTCCACATGCTTTCACCATATCAAGATATGCGTCATATATCAAATTCATATAAACAAAGTATCAACTCAAAATTAGCCAAGTCACATGGCTAAGATCACATAACTATTTATACCAAAATATAGCTTATACATGCCATATCTAACTTTGTACATATTCAAAGTGTACCCAACAAGAGATTAGTAGTGTGATGACAATCCGTGACTGTCCCGAGCCTTCAGTAGCTTTGACGACCTATAAAATAGAAGAAATGTACATAGAGTAAGCTTTTCAAAGCTTAGTAAGTCATAATACAAATAAACTTAGCAAACCATCACATATATATTTGGGTTCATATATTTGGCAATAATGCCACATTCATTGCTTCAAAAATCATATGTATAAATATAGCTTTTCATAACCATTTTAACATCTCATTCACACTCTCACATTCATTCATACCTTTCTTCTAATCAGAGTCATATAAGTACTTACCTTGACTACAAATTTCGTGTATATGCAATATACCTGAGCTAAACATTTATTTACTTAATCTACCGGAACTCGGATTTGATATTCATATCCCAGACTTGCTCGTTAATTCATAAAGAATCCAATCAGATACTCAGAAGCTCAGAATAATCATACAATGTTATCGCCCCAAACGAGGTCTTACAAATAAACAGATATTGATGCCAACGTCCCCGACATGGTCTTACACGCAAACAGATATTAATGCCAACGTCCCCGACGTGGTCTTACATGTAATTAGGTAACGATGCCTACGTCCCAGATGAGGTCTTATATATAAACAGATAATGATGTCTACGTCCCAGATGAGGTCTTATATATAAACAGATAATGATGCCTACGTCCCAGAAGAGGTCTTACTCGATTTGTTCCATGACTTAATCATTTTGTAGTCTAAACTCAGAATTGTAAATCACCGGTATAAAACCTGCTAGGCGTCAGCCTAAATCACACACAGGCACTAAGCCTGCTAGACCCAAGGTCTGAAATTTAAACACCGACATTTAGCCTGCTAGGCAATAAGCCCGATATAATTCACCGCACAAAGCCTGCTAGGCAATAAGCCCGAATATTCATATTACCGAACCAACTCATTCACATTACACATTAACAATATCACAAATATCACATATAATTCACATCCTTACACATAGTGAACTCAATTTAATTCAATTACATATCATTGCTAATTTACTTTCACACATTCGGCTTTGACATATTTCAATCCTAAATTTCATAATTCAGCATGTATACTAGATTATAATCGATACTTATGATATTAACTTGCTTAAAGACTTACCTCGACTTTCGACGGACAACGGAGGCCGGCTATTCGATAACCTTTGCCTTTCCCCGACCCAAATCTGGTTTTCTTTGTTCTTGATCTAAAAACATTAAAATTTAGCTTATTCAAGCACATTTCATCTCAATTTAATCCCAAAACTCATAAATAGGCAAATTACCATTTTACCCCTAATGTTTCACATTTTTACAATTTAGTCCTATTTACACAAAACACAAAATACACAAAATTTCATTACACAATCTAAGGGCCGAATATTCATAAGGACTATACAAGTTCATTTATTTCATTTATTTTGTATTTTGGTCCCCTCAAAAATTCATTTTTGCAATTTAGCCCAAAATACTCAAATTCACCAAAATTTCCAATTCAAAATTTGTTAATCTTTAACATATCTTTAATATAAAATCATCAAACATCAAAAACCACAAGAACATAACAATGGTCGAACATCAAGCATGCTCAAATTCAAAAATTCTAACATGGGTCAACTAATATTCGAAGCAACGATCTCAAAAACGTAAAAATTATCAAGAACCAAAATCAAACTAACCTTGAATTTGTGATTATAGGTGCCGAAAATCAAGTGAGACCAAACCCCTTTCTTTTCTCAACATTCGGCCAAGCAAAAATAAAAGATGATAATGGCCATTTTTTTATGTTTTATTACATATATTATGTTAGTAATAAATTACCAAACTAACCTTATAATATAAAATAAACATAACATATAAATAAGGACATTGTTGGCACATACCATCCACTACCTTGTAAAATGGGCTAATTGCCCTTTTAGTACCTCATATTGAAAAGCCATTATCATTTTAGCACTTTTCACTATAGTATGCAACTTTTACACTTTACGCGATTAAGTCCTTTTGTCAAATTAAACACACAAATGGACAAATTAACTCACGGAAACTTACCACATGCTTAGTCATATATCATAGGCACAGAAAATAATATTAAAAATATTATTCAGACTCAGATTCATGGTTTTGAAACCACTGTTCTGACTAGGGTATAAATCGGACTGTTACAGGCTCCTCAAGTATAGATTTAGTGGGGATAACCAAGCCCTCGGTAAACAAGATTCGGAAGCAAGGGGATGAGGAGTTTAGAGCTAATATAGATGATGACCCTGAGAGGGCATAGTTCTGGCTTGAGAACTCAATGAGATTATTTGATGAACTCTCTTGTACACCTAAGGAGAGCTTAAAATGTGCCGTGTCTTTGCTGAGGGACTCGGCATACCATTGGTGGAAAACGTTGACATCAGTGGTTCCAAAGGAGAGAGTGACGTGGGAATTCTTTTTGGAAGAGTTCTGAAAGAAGTGTATAAGTCAGCGATTTGTTGACCAGAAATGGAAGGAATTCCTTGAGTTAAAGCAAGGAAAAATGTCTGTGGCAGAATATGAGCGCGAGTTTTTAGGCTCAGCAAGTATGCACAAGAGTGCGTGTCTACAAAAGCTATCTTGTGCAAGAGGTTTGAAGATGGGATGAATGAGGATATCAGACTTCTAGTTGGGATCTTGGAGTTAAAAGAGTTTGTAGTGTTGGTGGATAGGGTATGTAAGGCCGAAGAACTGAATAAGGAAAAGAGGAAGGCTGTAAGTGATGCCTGAGATGCAAGAAAAAGGTCAATGAGTAAATCATACCAAGCTCAATCGAAGAGGTCCAAGGAACTAAACCCTCGGATGACTACGTCAGTTGGATATTTATATAGAGACCGAGGTAATACATACTCGGGCTCGAAAGTTCAAACCACTTCAATGGCAAGTGTGGGCAATCCGAAGTCCAAACCAGAGTGTCCAAATTGTGGAAGACAATACACGAGGGAGTATTGGGGGAATAGCAGAAACTACTACAAGTGTGGTTCACCCGGTCATTTCATCTGAAATTGCCCTGAGAGGGATGACAAGGAAAGGAAGCAAGAGATAAGATCAATTAATGTATTTTCAAGGGTAGACCACAAAAGAACCTGGGGGTGGGACTAGTGGTAGAGGTGCGCCGCGAGATTCTGCTATAAGACTGGAGGGTCGAGCACCTGCAAGGACTTATGCCATTTGCGCTCGCGAAGAGGCATCATCTCCAGATGTGATAACAGGTACTTTTTCTCTTCATGACACCTCTGTTATTGCTTTGATTAATCCGGGGTCTACCCATTCTTACATTTGCATGAGGTTGGCATCTAGTATGAGCATGATTGTTGAGTCTACAAAATTTGTAGTAAAGGTGTCAAACCCGTTAAGCAAACATGTGTTAGTTGACAAAGTGTGTAGAAATTGTCCTTTGACAATTAGAGGTTATTGTTTTCTGGCAAACCTTATGTTGTTTCTGTTTGATGAATTTGACTTGATTCTTGGCATGGATTGGTTGACTACTCATAGTGTTTTAGTGAATTGTGGTAGTAAATTTATTAAATTGAAAAGTGAAAATGGAGATGTCATTTGGGTTGAATTAGGTGGGTCAGATAGTTTACCGGTGATAATTTCTTCCATGGTGGCTGAGAAATATTGGAGAAAAGGATACGAGTTCTATCTCACTTTTATGCTAAATAATCAAGAGTCTAAGGTAAAGATTGAATTAGTGTCGGTGGTATGTGAGTATTCGGATGTATTGCCAAAAGAGTTACCCGGATTGCCTCCTGTTAGAGAGATCGAGGTTGGGATTGAGATAGTTCTGGGAACGACACCTATTTCGGTTGCTCCATATAGGATGGCACCATTAGAGTTCAAAGAGCTGAAAGCTCAGTTGCAAGAGTTAATAGACAAGGGTTTTGCCAGACTGAGCTATTCACCATGGGGTGCTACGGTGCTTTTTGTGAAGAAGAAAGATGGGTCGATGAGATTGTGCATAGACTACAAACAGCTCAACAAAGTGACTATGAAGAATAAGTATCCTTTTCTAAGGATAGATAATTTATTTGATTAATTGAAGGGAGTTACGGTGTTCTCTAAGATAGACCTAAGGTCTGGATATTACCAGTTGAGGGTTAAGAAGCAGGATGTGCCGAAAACTGCATTTTGGACGAGTTACGGCCATTATGAGTTTCTTGTCATGCCATTCGGTTTAACGGATGCTCCTGCGATATTTATGGACTTAATGAACTGTGTCTTCCGACTGGATTTGGATAAGTTTGTAGTTGTCTTTATCGATGACATATTGATTTATTCTCGAGATGTGAGTGACCATGCAGAGCACCTGAGAATTGTTTTGTAGACTTTAAGAGACAAACAGTTGTATGCTAAATTTAGCAAGAGTGATTTCTGGCTTCGAGAGGTTGGATTCCTAGGACACATTGTGTCGAGTGATGGTATTAGAGTTGATCCAAGTAAGATCTCGGCTATTATGGAGTGGAAACCACCAAGAAATGTGTCAGAAGCTTTTTGGGTTTAGTGGGGTACTACAGACAGTTCATGAAGGGATTCTCCATGATTGCTACCCCGATGACAAAACTGTTGCATAAAGATGTTAAGTTTGAATGGACTGAGAATTGTCAATAGAGTTTTGAGTAATTGAAAACATTGTTGACTGAGGCGCCAGTTTTAGTACAACCTGAGTCGGGGAAAGAGTTTGTGGTCTACAGTGATCCGTCATTAACTGGTCTCGGTTGTGTGTTGGTGCAAGAGGGTAAAGTAGTAGCTTACGCATTGAGACAGCTAAAATCACATGAGAAGAATTATCCGACTCATGATTTGGAGTTGGCTGCGATTATTTTCACATTGAAGATATTGCATCATTATTTATATGGTGAGAAGTCTCAAATCTTCACCGATCATAAGAGTTTGAAGTACTTAATGGACCAAAAGGATTTGAATTTGTGACAATGGCGGTGGCTCAAATTATTGAAGGACTATGAGCTAGTAATTGATTATCATCCGGGGAAAGCAAATGTAGTTACAGAAGCCTTGAACGGGAAATCTTTGTATGCTTTGAGAGCTATGAGCACGAGCTTAACGTTGTCTGATAATGGTGTTATATTGGCCGAGTTGAGGGCTAGACTGCTATTTATTCAACAAATAAATGAGGCTCAAAAGAATGATAATGAGATGCAAGCTAAGAGAGCTAAGTGTGAATCGGGTAATGATTTTAATTTTTGGGTAAGTTCGGATGGTTGTTTAATGTTTCACAACAGAATTTGTGTACCAAAGGATGATAAGTTGATCCGAAAAATTTTACATGATGCACACAGTGGTCATTTGTCAGTACATCCCGGTAGCACGAAAATATACAATGATTTGAAGAGATTTTATTGGTGGCCGGGTATGGAAAGAGACATCTCTGAGTTTATGACAAGATGTTTGATCTGTCAACAAGTGAAAGCCGAGCACCAAGTACCTTCAGGATTGCTTCAGCCATTGATGGTTCCTGAGTAGAAGTGGGATCGGATCACCATGGATTTTGTGACGGGGTTGCCTATGGCTCCAAAAAAAAGATGTTGTATGGGTTATTGTTGATTGACTAACGAAGTCGACTCTCTTTATACCGGTGTGTGTTGATTATACTCTTGATAAGCTAGTCGAGTTGTATGTTGCTGAAGTGGTGAGATTACATGGAGTGCCTCTATTTATTATCTCGGATAGAGATCCAAGATTTACTTCGAGGTTTTGGAAGAGGTTGCAAGGAGCCTTGGGTACAAGACTGAATTTTAGTACTGCGTTCCATCCTCAAACTGACGGTCAAGCTGAAAGAGTGATTCAAGTTCTTGAAGATATGCTCCAATGTCGTGTGTTAGAGTTTGGAGGTAGTTGAGAAAGATATCTACCTTTGGTTGAGTTTGCCTAGAACAACAGTTATCAGCTGAGTATACGAATGGCGCTGTACGAAGCTTTATACGGTCGTAAGTGTCGGACTCCCTTGTATTGGACTGAGTTGAGTGAGAAGCAAATTCATGGGGTCTATCTAGTTAAAAAGACCGAAGAAAAAGTGAAAGTGATCCGTAATAGTCTGAAAGCTACTTCGGACCGACAAAAGTCGTACCCGGATTTAGAAAGGAAAGAAATTGAGTTTCAAATAGGCGACAAGGTATTTCTAAAAGTATCCCCATGGAAGAAAATATTGAGATTTGGTCGAAAGGGCAAACTAAGTCCACGATTCATAGGGCCGTATGAGGTTACCAAAAGAATTGGGCCAGTGGCATACCGGTTGGCTTTGCTGGTAGAGTTAGAGAACATACACAACGTGTTTCATGTGTTGATGTTGCGATGATATCATTCAATCCTCTGCATGTGATCCCTCCATCGAAAATTGAGATAGGATCAGACATAATGTATGAAGAGGAGCCAATTAAGATTATGGCTTGAGAAGTGAAACAGTTGAGGAATAAGTGTAACACCCCTATCTCGTATCCATCGCCAGATTAGGGTTAGGAGTGTTACCGAACAGATCGGAAAGAATTTACAGAAATCTTACATTCATTCATCAATCTCAAGCATAATGTCCCTTAAATGAGTCATCGAGACCCTAAGCATGCTTATAAACCGGGTTGGGACTAAACTGAAACACTTACAGACATTTTCAAAAAATTTAAAACTTTTCTAAGATACAGGGAATACACGCCGTGGGGGTTGGCCGTGTGCCTCCCACGGCAGCTAGACACACTCGTGTGTCCTCTCCGTAGTCAGAACTGACTTAGTTCCCACGGCCACTAAGCACGCCCGTGTACCCAGGTCGTGGTCAATCCTGTCAAAATTTACATGGCTGCTAGGCAGCTGGCACGACCGTGTGCCAACACCGTGTATTCTTGTGCTAGCTACTGACTTAGCCCACGGTCACTAGGCACGCCCGTGTGCCACAACCGTGTGACATTACAGGCCATCTTCAAGGCCAAAAATCCACCCATTTTGGTTATACCTATAGGCAACATATACCATCCCATTTCATGCATATATGTCAAGCAAGAGCATGCCAATTTAACCAACCAATTCATGCATTCAAAACTAGTTCCAAACATGCCAAATTACAAGACTATAATTCATCTCATCACAAGCATATTTCATTCATTTACTAACTCAAACTTGACCATTACAAGTATCAACTAGCCATACCAAAAACTCATTTCATAAATCCCATTCATTCAAGCAATTTTATAACTCATCACTTGCCAAATCTCATAGCTAAGTTCATATAACAGACTTACATCTAAAACTAGCCTATACATGCCATATTTAACTATATACACTTCCAAAATGCACCAAACTCAAGTTGATAAGTGTGATGACAATCCTCGAAGGTCCCGAGCCTTCAGTAGCTTTGACGACCTATAAAACAAAGAAAACATACACAGAGTAAGCTTTCCAAATTCTTAGTAAGTCAATATACAAACAAACTTATCATGAATTGCACATAACCGAATTAATAAGATGACCAATATGGTTCACATGACAAAAATAATCACCTCATTCTTTCTTGAGGTCATATGCTAAGCCATAACTTACCATATTTCCAAATCACATACCATATATGCATAAAGTTCATCTAGTCAAGACTTTACACATCGTATCATCAATTCTATATACATAACATCATAATATGCTCACATAGATACTTACCTTATCACACAATTAGTATATAAGCAACGTACCTGAAACGGATATTCATTCACTTAATTTATCAAAGCTCAGATTTGCAATTCGAATCACAGACTTGCCCGTTGATCCGTAAGGAATCTAGTAGGATACTTAGAAAGTTCGGAATAGTCGTACAATGCCAATGTCCTAGACAAGGTCTTATATGCACTCCAATAATGAGGCCACTATCCCGGATAGGGTCTTACACGAATCAATACGATGCCGATGTCTCAGACATGGTCTTTCACGTAAAGCTCATATCGATGCCAACATCCTAGACGTGGTCTTACACGAATCTCAAATCAACGCTAACGTCCCAGACGTGGTTTTACATGATAAAACAGAATAGATACCTATGTCATGACATAGCTAATCCTATCTATTCCTAGGTTCGTACGGGACTTCTTGAACATAGTCACTATATCGAACTTATCTTGGAATTCATATGCATAACCTCTCATGAGTATCCATTATCAACATTAGTCATATGAACAAATATAATTTCATACAAGTACGTTTATTTGCATAGTGACTTACCTCAGATTCGATCTATCGGAAAGAAAACGGCTACTCGATTACTTTCGTTTTCCCGCGATCAAAGTCCGTTTTCCTCAGTTCTTGATCTAAACATATCCAGCATTAACCCTTTTATTCACTAATTCATTCAATTCAATCCGAGGACACATTTTTAGGGCTATTTGCAAATTAACCCTCATATTTACACAATATATCAATTTAGTCCATTTATCTCAAAACATCAAATTTACAACACATACACATACTTAGCAGAATGTTTATACATCACATACAAGCCCACATTTTCCATCAAATTTGCAATTTAGTCCTCAAAAATAATATTTTCTTAATTTAGCCCTATTTAACTAAATTCATCAAAATTTCAAGAATAAAGTATGTTCATTTAGCTCAAATCTTTCATTTAACACCATAAATCATCATAAAACTCAACATATCATCAATGGCATTTCACACAAACATCATCAATTCACAAAATTAATACATGGGTTTTGTAGCTCTCAATGCAACGATTGCAAAAACGTAGAAATTATCGAAAATCGACTAAAAACTTACCTTGAATCAAGCTTATGTGCCGAAAGTATGAGAGCTTATAAACTTTTCTTTTTCTTTTGATTTTTCGGTGAAGAATGCATGAATGAATGCTTATTTTCATGCCAATTTTTATTAATTATTCATAATAAACAACTTCCAATTTTAGCCTTATAAAACAAAATTTTTATAACATAAATAACAAGGTCATTTTTTATCATAACCACCCACTAACTAAATAGTGGTTCAATTGCCACTTAAGGCCATAACTTTTAAAAGCCACAACACATAGGTGCTTTAACAAATAGCAAGAAACTTTCATATTCAATGCAATTTCATCCTTTTGTCAAATTAAACACACAGACGAACAAATTAGCTTACGGACACTTACCACATGCTTAATCACATATCAACAGCACAGAAAATAATATTAAAATATTATACAAACTCGGATTTGTGGTCCCAAAACCACTGTTCCGACCAGGGTGTAAACCGAACTGTTACAATTCTCCCCCTTAGGGATTTTCATCCCCGAAAATCTTACCGTTAAACAGAGTCGGATATTGTTGTCTCATTGAATCCTCAGGTTCCCACGTAGCCTCTTTTATTCTGTGTCGATTTTACAATACTTTTACTAACGAAATTTTCTTGTTTCTTAACTCTTTCACTTCATGAGCTAAAATACAGATCGTTTCCTCTTTATATGTCATATCAGATCAGATTTCAATTTCAGATGAGGCAATCACATGTGACGGATCGGATCGATATCTACGGAGCATTGAAACATGAAATACATTATGAATCTTTTCTAACTCAGACGACAACTTTAATCTATATGCAACAGGCCCGACACGTTCAATGATCTCATACGGTCCGATGAATCTCGGACTCAATTTGCCTTTACACCCGAATCGAAGCACTTTCTTCCACAGAGACACTTTCAAAAATACTTTGTCGCCGATTTCAAAATCTATATCTTTCTGTTTCATGTCTGCGTAAGACTTCTGACGATCAGATGCTGCTTTCAAACAATCTCGAATCAGTTTCACTTTCTGTTCTGAATCTTTTACCAAATCAACCCCATGTAGCTTATTTTCACTGAGCTCAGTCCAATACAGAGGTGTACGACATTTACGTCCGTAAAAATCTTCATATGGTGCCATTTTGATGCTGGTCTGAAAACTATTATTATACGCAAATTCAACTAATGGCAGGTACTGTTCCCATGAACCATTAAACTAAAGTATACAGCATCTTAACATGTCTTCAAGAATCTGAATGATCCGTTCAGACTGACCATCGGTTTGCGAATGAAAAGCTGTACTGAAGTGTAATTTCGTGCCCAAAGCTTCTTGCAATTTCTTCCAGAATCTCGATGTAAACCGCGAATCTCTATCTGACACAATGGATAGTGGCACCCCATGCAATCTCACAATCTCAGAATTATAAAGCTCGGCTAATTTGTCAAGTGAATAATCGGACCTTACCGGAATAAAATGGGCAGTTTTCGTTAATCTATCGACCACGACCCATATTGCATCTTTCTTTCTCAGAATTAAAGGCAAACCAGAAAATAATCCATCGTCACTCTATCCCATTTCCACTCGGGAATCAGAATTGGTTGTAGCAAACTGGACGGAACTTGATGTTCTGCTTTCACTTGCTGATAAATTAAACATTTCGAAACAAAGTCAGAAATGTCACGTTTCATACCAGACCACCAACAGTGTCGTTTCAAATCATGATACATTTTAGTACTTTCCAGATGAACAGATAGACTACTATTATGAGCTTCACTCAAAATCAACTGAATCAACTCTGGATTTCTCGGAACACATGTAACATCCCGAAATAAGGCCTAAACGGAATAGTGGTTTTGGGACCACAAATTCGATGTTGATAAATTTATTTTATTTATATTTTTATGGTCTACAATTTCACGGAATGTTTTGTGAAAATCTCATTCAAAAATTTTGACGTTTGGGCACTCAATTTAGTCAAAAGGACTAATTTGTAAAAAGTGCAAAAGTTGAGTTCTACATGTTAGAGGTGTCCAATTGTTATGAAATTTAAAATTGGAGGTCCTTAAATGGTAATTAGACCATTGGTTAAGTTGGTGGACAAAAATGGACATGGATGGGTATGTTTCAGAAGATTTTTTTAAGGGGCATTTTGGTAATTTAATGAATTAAATGAATTAAAAACAAAATTTAAATGCAAAATATGTCCATCTTCTTCATTAGGACAAAATTAAAAGGGTTCTCTATAGCTAGGGTTTGTTTCAAGCTTCCAAGCTTCATAGTAAGTGATTTCAAGCCCTGTTTTTAATGTTCTTTACGGTTTTAAAGTCCCGGTAACTTGATTTAGCTTATTCCAGCAATAATTTAACCTAGGGTTCATATTTGGAAAAATACCCATAGGTGAAATGTTTATTTTGATGTTTTACGATAGGATATGAAGGCTTAAATAATGTTAAAAAACTTTTACTAAGCGATTTTACGTGAAAACGAGTAAAATGACATAATCGGTAAAAATACCTAATGTTCATAAGTATATGTTAGAGTTAGAATTTGATGTTGGAATAGAAGGGAAAAATTTTCAACATGTCATAAAACATAAGAGAAAGGAATAAAGTTTAATTTACGAGCCTAGGGGTGAAAGTGTAATTTTTGAAAAATTTAGGGGTAAAATTGTAATTTTTCCAAGTTTTGAGTTAGGGACTGTTTTGAGTAATACATTAATTAAATAAGTGAAATGTGATGTTTTAGACTCCGAAAAATGAGATTTGGACCTAGAACGGGAGGAAAATCGAAAATCGGGAAAGCTGGTAAATTGCTGTTTCTAGATCCGAGGTAAGTTGGTGTGTTAATAATAATGCAATAATGTCATAATGTATATTTGAAACCTAAATTGTGGTATTAAATTGATTTTGCTGAATTACATGTTTAGTATATTATGTTGGTGAATTGATTTAATAATATGTTTATGATAAAAGGTGACATAGGTATTTAAAGGTGACATATGTTTATGATAAAAGGTGACATAGTTATTATGTGAAATGGAAAGTTGATATTTAAATAATGCATTTATTTTACTTGTTCAATAATTATTTTGCTAGATATTATGGAAATCATTTGGTGATAATTAAAATATGAAAATGTATGGAATGAGAAATTCTCGGTATAACCTTCGGAAAACCGAGAGATACGGACAATATGTAGCTAGGTCACATGAGTGATAAGGGACCTTCACTGTGTGCATAAGAAAGCTACGAGATGGCAAAATTTGATATGTAGCTAGGCCACATGGATGATAAGGGACTTTCACCATGTGTGCAAGAAAGCTACGGGATAATAATTTCATATGTAACTAGGTCACATGTGTAATCTTTGTGTGTATACCATGTGTACAAGAAAGTTCTGGGTTATGAGTAGCTAGGTCACATGAGTGGCTCCTAGTGTTGGACACCATGTAGACAAGAAAGCTACGAGATGGAATGGCTAGGTCACATGGGTGATAAGGGACCTTCACTATGTGTACAAGAAAGCCGAATTATGTGTAGGTGAAGCTATGTGCTGAGACCACCGAGTATCAGGCGTTTTCCGAAGGGGTTCAACGAGATAACTTACTACTGGTGATTGGTATGATCATGTTATGAATAATTGCAAGAGTGAAAGTGACCGATTGAGAAATGTGGCAAATGTACGTGTGAGCAAGGGTGCATGTGACTATGTGTGTATGTGCATAATGTGTTTGATATGTGATACGTGATTGAAATTGTGGTAAGGCTGATATGGTGTAAATGCCATTATGAGTACTCATAAATATTGGTGATGATTATTCATTTATATGGCTAGTTTTGAATATGTTCGGTGTTATGTGTGCATATATGGAAGTAATATAAAGAAAACATGGGAAAGTAAAATTTTCAGTAAAATAGATTGAAACAGCAGCAGTTACGTGACTTTGAAAAATCACCATAAATCGTAGAAATTGAATTATATGTTGAATGAGATATTTCTATAAATATTATTGAGTCTATTTTCATATAAAAGAACCAGAGTAAGCAAAGTATTTTTATATTTTGAGATATTTAAACTTTTGTAAGACTGGTTCAGAATGATTACGTGATCCCCTATTCTGCCTTGGAAAAATCATTAAAAATTGTATAAAAATGGTTATGGTGTGTAATTTATATTCTCAGAATCCTTGGTGAGCCTAATTTTGAGAGAGACAAACAGGAAGGTTATCCAAACTCAATATATTGAGGAATTTTATTTTAGTGAAGAGGTGGTAGAGCTGTCGAACAGCGAAATAGGGGAGTTTTTAATGAATAAACTGTATTTACTAGCTAAACCAAAAATTCTGGAAATTTTATGATACGAATATATGTGAGTATAGTTTCATGGAAAATTAACGGATCTTAATTTTCAGTTTTGTATCTTATGAAATAATTAAATTAGTGACTGTGACTCAGAAAAATAGCCTAAGCTGAACTTAAGAAAAAGGGTAAAAATATGTGAATATTGATTTTATTCCCTTGAGTATATTTATTGAGAAGTGGGTTAATATTGTTAATTAAATTGCTTATTATTATTAGTATGCCAACTTACTAAGCTATAAAGCTTACACCATTTTCCCATTTCTCTTAGTGTTGTCAGGTTGGCTCGAGGTTGGAGATCGTTGGAGGTATCATCACACTATCAATTTGTCAAGTTGGAACCATGACAATTCCTAATTATTTTCAAGTGAATGGCATGTATAGAGATTTGGTTATTGGTTGTATGTATTATTATGAATTATACATGGGATCCAGACATGGGCGTGTGAGAACCTCACGGTCTACTCACACGGCCGTGTCATATGTCACACGGGCGTGTGACCCTGTTTTGGTAAATTTTTTTCTAAATGTCGAAAAGTTCTGGTTTGGTTCCAAACCAACTTTAATGATTGTTTTGGGCCCCGTAAGCGCATGATAGGGACATAGAGTGTGATTATGAATGGTTTTTTTTTAATGTATAATTGAAAAGTATGTATCGGTAAGATTGCTGTAATGCCTCGTACCCTGATCCGACGATGGATAAGGGTAAGGGGTATTACAACACAGATACGACCTCAGAAAATCAAACAATCATCAATAACTCAAAATTCAGATTCAGAATTCAAATCACACTGAGCCCGTTTCGCTAGTAATTCATTATCAGATTTCTGAGCATCGCATATCTGTTGTAAAAACAACAGTTTTGCTTTTAATTCAACTATCGCAGAACTGTCATCAGTCAAATCTAACTATGCCCCAGAATACTAACCTCGCGTAGCCAAAATTCACATTTGCTAAATTTCGCATATAATTGCTTTTCTCTCAAAGTTTGCAACACAATTCTCAGGTGTTCAGCATGCTCATTTTCATCACGTGAATAAATCAATATGTCATCTATGAATACTACAACAAATTTATCTAGGTATGGTCTGAAAATTCTGTTCATCAGATCCATAAAAACAGCAGGAGCATTGGGTAGTCCAAATGGCATAACTAAAAACTCATAATGCCCGTACCTCGTTCTGAAAGCAATTTTCGGAATGTCTGAATCTTTAACTCTCAACTGATAGTATCCCGATCTCAGGTCAATCTTGGAAAACACAGTAGCTCCTTTTAACTGATCAAATAATCATCAATTCTAGGCAATGGGTATTGATTCTTTATTGTTACCTTATTCAACTGACGATAATCAATGCACATTCTCATCGTGCCATCTTTCTTTTTTCACAAACGGAACAGGAGCACCCCAAGGCGAGAAACTCGGTCTAGCGAATCCTCTATCAGTCAATTCTTGCAACTGTGACTTTAACTCTTTCAACTCTGTTGGTGCCATTCTATACGGAGCTATCGAAATAGGTGTAGTACCAGGAAATAACTCAATACCAAATTTTACTTCTCGTATCGAAGGTAAACCCGGGAGTTCTTCAGGGAATACATCAGAAAACTCACAAACAATAGGCACTGATTCCATTTGCTTTTCAGATGCTTTCGAATCAATCATATAAGCAAAATATGCCTCATAACCCTTTTTCACATAACTTTGTGCTTTTAATACAGATATCTCAGCAGGCAATCCATTCAAATCATTAGATTCAATTCGTACTATCTCATCATTCGAACATCTCAAATCAATAGTCTTTCTTTTGCAGTTCACAACAGCATTATGCATAAACAATCAATCCATACCCAAAATAATATCGAATTCATCAAATGGCAAAAGCATCAGATCAGCAGGGAAATAGATATCTCGAAACATTAACGGACAGTTCTTGCATACTTTATCAACCAAAACACTTTTACCTAAGGGGTTCGATACTTTTATAGCAAACTCAGTAGACTCCACAGGCAAAGTCTTAATGGACACTAAATTCGTGCATATATATGAATGCGTAGAACCAGGGTCTCTTAATGCAATCACAGATGTACCATAAAGAGTAAAAGTACCCGTTATAACATCTGGTGATGAAGTTTCCTCTCGAGCTCGGATAGCATACGCTGGCGGTAGCGCTCAAGCCGGACACAGCAATATTGTCTCTCGTATTTCTCTGACTACCACTGACATTCCTTACATTCTTCGATGGTCTACCTCTCACAGGTGAATTATCAGATCTCAGATTCTGAATAGTCTCTGGCTCGACAGACTCATGGCAAATACGAATAAAATGATCAAGTGACCCACATCTGAAGCAAGCTCTGTCATTTAATCTACAGCTTCCCGGATGCCTTTTTCCATAATGTTTACATTCAGGTCTATCAGATTGAGCACTACCAACACTAGCCACTGAAGTTGTTGGAGTTTTGGAACTCATTTGTGATCTAGCTCGATTTCTATTTGAATGGCCCACATTATCTGTGGAATGACTTTGATTATCTCTGAATCTTTTCGGAGCAAACTGAAATGATTTACTCTGAAATCTCTTTCTCATATCTCGACCTTCAGACTCAGCTTTTCTTTTATCTTTCCCGAGTGCCTCAGCTTTACATGCTTGATCAACGAGTACAACGAACTCTTTTATTTCTAAAATCCCGACTAACAAACGAATGTCTTTAATAAGACCATTTTCGAACCTTTTGCATATTATCGCTTCAGATGATACACATTCCCGAGCATACTAACTCAGTCTTACGAACTCTCGTTCATATTCCGAAACAGTCATTCGGCCCTGCTTAAGCTCCAGAAATTCCTTCCGTTTCTAATCGACGAAACTCTCACTGATATATTTCTTCCGAAATTCACTCTGAAAGAAGTCCCAAGTAACTCGCTCTTTCAGAACAACAGAAATCAGAGTTTTCCTCCATTGATAAGATGCATCTCGGAGTAATGATACAACAAACTTTATACATTCTTCCGAAGTCAAAGACATTTCATCGAATACCCAGATAGTATTTTCAATCCAGAACTCTGCCTTTTTAGCATCATCATCACTAGTAGCCCGAAATTCTTCGGCCCCATACTTACGAATCTTGTCAACCGGAGGCTTATTCCACAGATTCAAATTTGCAGTCGGAGGTATATCAGATGTCTGAGAGGGATTAACCGGGGGCGGAGGTTGCGAAACACTCGGGTTATTCTTTACAAACTGAGTGAACCACTCACTCATCATCTGGAAGAAATCTTGTTTAGCTTCTCCTTCTTGACCGCTCGTAGCCGGTCTCAAATCAGAGGGCGCTGTCCCTAGCGCGAGAGCAGGCGCATTACTTTCTATGTCGTCAGCTACGGCTCTTTTGTGATCCATCACTATACGAAAATCACATTTTATATGTCA
Source organism: Gossypium bickii (assembly GCA_025503065.1). Lineage (NCBI taxonomy): Eukaryota > Viridiplantae > Streptophyta > Magnoliopsida > Malvales > Malvaceae > Gossypium > Gossypium bickii. The sequence goes on along the minus strand of CP106710.1, from coordinate 62,630,540 downwards.
GGATTCATCACACTATCACATTTCAGACATATGGCATGTATAGCTAGACTCTAACATGCTACGTTAGTCCGAGAATCGGCTAAACCGTAGCTCTGACAGTAACCAAATGTAACACCCCTATCCTGTGTCCATCGTCGGATTAGGGTTAGGAGCAGTACCAAATAGATCGAAAAGCATTTACAGAAATTCATACATTCATTCATCAATCTCAAGCATAATGTCCCTTAAATGAGTCATCGAGACCCTAAGCATGCTTATAAACCGGGTCGGGACTAAACCAAAACAATTAAAGATATTTTTGAAAAATTTAAAACTTTTCTAAGATACAAGGAATACAAGCCCGTAAGGGTAGGCAGTGTGCCTCCCACGACAGCTATACAAATCCATGTGTCCTCCCCGTGGTCAAAACTGACTTAGTTCCCACGGCCACTAAGCACGCCCGTGTACCCAGGCCGTGGTTGATCCTGACAAAATTCACACGGCTGCTGGGCAGCTAGCACGACTGTGTGCCAAGGCTGTGTACTCTTATGCTAGCTACTGACTTAGCCCCACGGTTACTAGGCACGTCCGTGTGCCACAACCGCGTGACATTATAGCCCATCTTCAAGGCCAAAAATCCACCCATTTGGGACATACCTATATGCAACATATACCATCCCATTTCATACACATATGTCAAGCAAGAGCATACCAATTTAACCAACCAATTCATGCATTCAAAACTAGTTCCAAACATGCCAAATTACAAGACTATAATTAGTCTCATCACAAGCATACTTCATTCATTTACTAACTCAAACTTGACTATTACAAGTATCAACTAGCCATACCAAAAACTCATTTCATAAATCCCATTCATTCAAGCAATTTTGTAACTCATCACTTGCCAAATCTCAAAGCTAAGTTCATATAACAGACTTACATCAAAAACTAGCCTATACATGCCATATTTAACTATATACACTTCCAAAATGTACCAAACTCAAGTTGATAAGTGTGATGACAATCCTCGAAGGTCCCGAGCCTTCAGTAGCTTTGACGACCTATAAAACAGAGAAAACATACACAGAGTAAGCTTTCTAAAAGCTTAGTAAGTCAATATACAAACAAACTTAGCACGAATTACACATAACCGAATTAATAAGATGACCAATATGGTTCTCATGACAAAAATAATCACCTCATTCTTTCTTGAGCTCATATGCTTAGCCATAACTTACCATATTTCCAAATCACATACCATATATGCATAAAGTTCATCTAGTCAAGACTTTACATATCGTATCATCAATTCCATATACATAACATCATAATATGCTCATATAGATACTTACCTTATATACACAATAAGTATAAGCAACGTACCTGAAACGGATATTCATTCACTTAATTTATCAAAGCTTGGATTTGCAATTCGAATCACAGACTTACCCGTTGAACCGTAAGGAATCTAATAGGATACTCAGAAAGTTTGGAATAGTCGTACAATGCCAACATCCCAGACGAGGTCTTATATGCACTCCGATATCGAGGCCACTATCCCGGGTAGGGTTTTACACGTATCAATACGATGCCGATGTCCCAGACATGGTCTTACACGTAAGGATCATATCGATGCCAACGTCCCAGATGTGGTCTTACACATAAAGCTCATATCGATGCCAACGTCCTAGACGTGGTTTTACACGAATCTCAAATCAACGCCAACGTCCCAGACGTGGTCTTACATGATAAAATAGAATAGATACCTATGCCATGACATAGCTAATCCTACCTATTCCTAGGTTTGTACGGGACTTCTCGGACATAGTCACTATATCGAACTTATCTTGGAATTCATATGCATAACCTCTCATGAGTATCCATTATCAACATTAGTCATATGAACAAATAGAATTTCATGCAAGTATGTTTCTTTGAATAGTGACTTACCGCTGATTTGATCTATTGGAAAGAAAACGGCTACTCGATTACCTTCACTTTCCCATGATCTAAGTCCATTTTCCTCGGTTCTTGGTCTAAACATATTCAGAATTAACCCTTTTATTCACTAATTCATTCAATTCAATCTAAGGACACATTTTTAGGGCTATTTGCAAATTAACCCTCATATTTACACAATATATCAATTTAGTCTATTTTTCTCAAAACATCAAATTTACAAAATCAATACTTAGCTGAATGTTTATACATCACATACAAGACCACATTTTCCATCAAATTTGCAATTTAGTCCTCAAAAATAATATTTTCTCAATTTAGCCATATTTTGCTAAATTCATCAAAATTTCAAGGACAAAGTATGTTCATTTAGCTCAAATCTTTCATTTAACACCATAAATCATCATAAAACTCAACATATCATCAATGGCATTTCACACAAACATCATCAATTCACAAAATTAATACATGGGTTTTGTAGCTCTCAATGCAACAATTGCAAAAACGTAGAAATTATCGAAAATCGACTAAAAACTTACCTTGAATCAAGCTTGTATGTACCGAAAGTATGAGAGCTTATAAAATTTTCTTTTTCTTTTGATTTTTCGATGAAGAATGAATGAATGAATGCTTATTTTCATGCCAATTTTTATTAATTATTCATAATAAACAACTTCCAATTTTAGCCTTATAAAACAAAATTTTTATAACATAAATAACAAGGTCATTTTTTACCATAACCACCCACTAACTAAATAGTGGTTCAATTGCCACCTAAGGCCATAACTTTTAAAAGCCACAGCACATAGGTGCTTTAACAAATAGCAAGCAACTTTCATATTCAATGCAATTTCATCCTTTTTGTCAAATTAAAAACACAAACGAACAAATTAGCTTACGGACACTTACCACATGCTTAATCACATATCAACAGAACAAAATATAATATTAAAATATTATACTGACTCAGATTTGTGGTCTCGAAACCACTGTTCTGACTGGCTGTAAACCGGACTGTTACAATAAGAGTACAGCTTTAGTAAAAGTGTTATGGAAAAAACATGGTATGGAAGAGGCTACGTGGGAACCGGAAGAAGCCATGAGAGAACAATATCCAAACCTTTTTTCCGGTATGATTTTCGAGGGTAAAAATCTCTAAAAGGGGGGAGAGTTGTAACAGCCTGATTTTGGGTTAGTCAGAACAGTGGTTTTGAGACCGCTAATCCGAGGTTGAGGAAAATTATTTTGATATTACTTTATCTGTTATGGCATTAATATATGGTTATATGAAAATTTTGGTGCTTTAATTTTAGCAATTGTATGTGAAATTGTGAAAAAGGACTAAATTGTATAAAGTGCAAAAGTTCCATTATAAGGGGAAGAGGTGTATAATAGCCAAAGAATATCAAATTAGAGGTCCTTAAAGAGAAATTAGGCCATTGGATGAGTTATGGTCGGCCATATAGATGCTAGGGAGACGAGACATTAAAATTTGGTTAAATTTGGTGGAAATTAGGTGATAAAAATGAGTAAAATAAGATGAATAAAAGATGTTGTCATCTTTTACTATTCCTTCTTCTACCACCAAAAATTGAGAGGAATAAGGGTTCTTAGAGTTCAAAATTTTTAGCAAAACAAATCTCTTGCAAGAAAGTGATTTTGGTGGTTTTATTTGACAATTTTTGTACTTTTGGAGTCTCCAAATCTTAAGCTAGCTAATGAGGGGACTAATTTGTGATATGGTTAAAATTTTAGGGACTTTCCATGAGAGTGTTTATGTTGTTAGCTGAGTTTTTATGAAAGAAAATGAATGCTAGGGAGATGAGAAACAACTTTTGTGCAAGGTGTTAACATGAAAACACCTAAATAGGACTTGAATGCAAAGATTAAAAATGTGTAATAAATACATGAAATAGTTAGATTTGTGAGTAGTTGTAAGAGGAATAAATGTTTAGCTAGGTTTGTTTGATGAGAAAATGTGTTGAAAAATGATTTATGAACCTACGGGGTAAAATCGTAATTTTACCAAAGTGTAAGGGCAAAATGGTCATTTTTGCCTAGTATAGATTTTGATGCATTATGATCATAAAATGTTTTAAATGAGTGAATTTTTTTTATAGACCAAGAAGAGCGTGGAATCAACCTTGACCGAGGATAAGGCAAGGTTACGGAATAGACTGTTGATTAACGCGTTTTGCACTGAGGTAAGTTTATGTGTAAACAATGCATCTTATATACACATGTTGTTACTTATTGGTGTGTTGTATGATTGGGAACATGTACGATTCAAGGAGATTGAATTTGGTAGATATTGAATAATTTTTGTATGAATGACGAAATAGATATGTGAATGTGAAATAACATCTGTAGTAATAAATGGTGGGCTGTGTGCGATACCACCTTAATAATTCTTGATGGTGGGCTAACTGCGATACCACATTATTACTTATTCACGATTGGCTATGTGCGATACCATCATTTATATTATTTGCTGGGCTAAGTGCGATACCACCCTGTTAAAGATTGATGGTGGGCTAAGTGCGAAACCAACGGGTGATTGGTAATTTTATGAATGGTTTATTGGGAAAATTATGATATGTTGTTTCTTGTGATCATGTGGTGATAAGTGCAGGGATGTATGTTAAATAATGTGGGCATTTGGCTTGTGATATGGTTAGAATGTGGTAAGAGATGAAATGAGTAAGCATGATCATGGAATGTGAATTGTTCTTGCTTAGTATGTAATGCTATTTATTGTTTAGCACATACTATGATGTTATTTGTTTACATGTAAACTTACTAAGCTTAAAGCTTACTCCCTTTTTCTTTTCCCTTGTTTTATAGAGTCAAAGAGCCGGGTCGGGATACGAAGATAATTGGAAGATCATCCACATTATTAGCTCACCTCGGTATATCTAGACTTAATGTTTTGAGTATGGCATGTATAGGGGCTAGACTAGGTGAATTGTTTTGTTATTTTGGCCAAGAGTATGTTGGCTCCTTTAGAGGTGAACTCTTTTGTATATAGCCATAGTTGATGGCTTATTGTTTATGTTTAATGAAAAGATGAAGTTATTCATGGAAGTTTATGTTGCAAATCTGAGTTGTTCAGTGATTTGTTGAATGGATTTATGTTGTGTGAGTTAGGGTGGTGAAAAGAGCTTAGCAAAATAGCCTTGTACTTGTCCACACGGGTAGGCACACGGGCATGTGTCTAGGCCGTGTGTAACACACGGTCAATCCTATGGGTGTGTGACCAGGCCGTGTGCCCCCTACGAGTTAGTTTTAAAAGTCAGTAAGCTTTGTAGTAAACACACAGGCAGAGACACAGTCATGTGTCTCAGCCGTGTGGTAGGCACGGCCACAAACATGGGTGTATGCCCAGGCCGTGTGAAGTTTGCACCTTGATATTGGAATTTAATTCGACACACGGTCTAAGGAAATGGGCGTGTGCCTTGGCCGTGTGACCTTAGTGAGATGACGACGTCATAAACAGAATGCCAAGGTTTTGGCACACGGGCTAAGACACGGGCGTGTCTAGGCCGTGTGAGGGACACAGGCCATGGACACAGGCGTGTTTCCGGCCATGTGAAAACCCCTGTAGGTTCGAAATGAAAATAAATCTCACACAGGGTAGGGACATGGGCGTGTATGACCACACGACCTGCTCGCACGGGCGTGTCCCATTTCACACGGGCGTGTGGCACCTGCTTAGGTGAAAATTTTTAAATGCACAAAAGTTTTCGGTTGGGTTTCGAAACCCTCCGTATGCATGTTTAGGCCTCGTAGGTCCTTAATGAGAAATTTTTGATGGTGAAAGAGATATTTTAAGTTGTATGACCAAGTGAGTTAAGTCCGGTAATGCCTCGTGCCAGGTTCCGGCTATGATACGGGTAAGAGTTGTTACAAATGTGGTGTTTTGCAAACCAACTATGTTTTGAAAAACCGCATTCTACTGCTACTCAGTTGTGCATTAAAATAAGTAAAATCTCCAAATTAAAAGTTAAATTAATTAAAGAGGCCTTGTTACATAACAAAAACCCAAATTAAATTTATAAGAAATAATCTCAAATGTATAAATAGATGTGGTTTGGAGGCCACCTCCGATTTCCTCGCAGCACCGATCCGCCTAAGATTGGGGATTACTTGTACAGATAAACAGAGAGGTGAGTTTACAAAAACTCAGTGTGTAACCCCATGCAAGTAAATAGCAAAACATGCCATAAGTTAGAAATCTTTCTGCGGCCTAAGCCCAAATTAATAATGATTCGATTGATTGGGCCTTAGCCCATTCTGATGATTTGTATCAGTGTGGGCCATAGCCCATAACAGTATCAATAACAGTTTAAGCATGCAATCAGAAATCCTACTCATTCAACCTCTACACTCCACTTTGTCCAGCCCAACACTCCATGTGGGGATAAAATCACCCACCCATCCTTACACTCCAAAAATTAGCCCGGTTGCGGCACCAAACAACATTTGCAGCAAAGCTGCCAGTACAGTACACTTCCTCCAATCATAATGATCCCATCCTATGCAACATATCAAACATGGATGCAACGTACATATATATATCATGGCATGCTCATATACGGTCATACATACATAGGGCATAACAGTTGTTTTACCATAGGGGCATAACAGTTAATTTATCAGTTTGGGGTCTAGGTATACTTACCGACCCATCAGTAGGTCTACAGTCAAACAATGCAAATGGGCCCAAGGCCCATAATGCAGGCCCATGTGGGCCCACACCCTCTGTATCCTACTTAGCCCAAAAATAGGCTCGTCCATGTAATTTACACAGCTTGGCCCTATTTTCCTTATACGTTTGTGCGGTTTACTCGTATAGGGCCCACAAGTAAGTTGGGCCCACACAACCTATTTTGGCCCAACACAGCCCAAGACCACGAAATCGCTCATGGTTTCCTCGGTAGTCTAACGCCCAAGTTTTATGCGTTTAGATTACCACACGAGTGAGCGCACGCTCATGCAGCATCAATCGCCAGACTTTTTCAGCCTTTGCCGGTTTATGATTTGGGCAGTGTTTACACACCTAGTTTTGATTCGTTATGAACAGTCACTCAAGCACTCACCAACCTACATTTAGTCAATCACACACCACCATCAGTCCTACTTTACGGTTAACAAGAAACCCAAAATCAACAATCCATTCAGAGAGTAGCGTACCTTCAATCGAACCACGATGATTCCCCATGAATCTTAGTCTTCAACGATAGATTAGAAGTTTCCAGAGTCTTTCCTTAACTGACATATAATTGTTATCAGTTAACACTTAAGGTAGAAGAAAAAAGGGAAAGATGATTCTTTTATAGAACTTACCGAAGGAGAGTAAGAGAACCGAATAGAGGATGGGGTCGGCACTAGCACAGCCTTTCACCTTCGATTTATAGCTATCAAACACAGTTAAACAAAACCCCCCACTTTAGTAACTCAAAAGCCGAAACTTCCAGTGTCATACACACTTACCGAAAAAAAGGAGTCAATCGGCAGAAGAGAGGACTGGTTTTGGCAGTAATCAGAACTGAAAATCAACAACACAACACTTGAGGGACAAGAGGAGAATCAATTTAGGGGAGAAGAGAGATAAGAAAAGAAGGATGTATTCGGCCCAGGAGAAAGATTGTCAAAAATGTAATAGAAGAAAGTGCAAACACCCTTGCCACATCCGGCTAAAGAGAGAAAATAATGTAAAAATCAAAAATGGGGAAAAGAGATTTCAGCAGAGAGCACAACACTTACCAAGCAAAACCGAAACTGAGAATCCCCCTCTAGCCGAACTCTTAAGTGCTAGAGTCCACTTTCGACACACTTCTACCTCTCCCCTCACTTTCTTGATTTCCTCCGAAAATTCCTCCTCAAATCTCTTCTCTTGATCACACCTCCCCTCAATCATTCAATTCAAATTCACCTCAACCACTTCAGTGTTTCAGTCCAACTCCAACACCTCCACGGCACAGCAGCAAAATAAACACTCCCTTACTTTCAACAAGATTCGAACCTTAGACCACTTGTATAGGTAACACGCCACTTACCCCCAGACCAGGAAGCTCCTTAGTCATGCTTTACCCACAATTATTTAAAAGCCTACTACCAAAGGCAAGGGTTTTATTCCCCATAAACCAAAATTTTGCACAAGCCCAGGCTCGAACCCAAGATTTCTCAGACATTCCCAAACACACCCAAATTACTTAGCCACTAAAGCAGATAGGTATTTATGTTAAAAATGTGTAAAAATAAATACCTAAGTTTTGGGGCGTTACAATTCCTTTTCATGGTTTTCATGATATAAGTCATTTGAATACTTACCGTTCCTTCCCTTTTCATGCCCGTTGAACCACTAAAAATAATATTGAATATGCGGGAAAGCTCACACAAAGTGTGTAAAACATATGGTCGAAACCATTCCTTTTCCTTTTCCTTTTCATATATGCTTATATGAGCCATAAATGGGTCTACTTGCACAAGCTGTCGGGCAGAACGTAGCTACACGGTGCTACTCACACAAGCTGTCGAGTATCTCAACAAATGCCAGAACTTAGCCACTGGTAGGACATTCAGGACCAACACTTGAAACATGGTTACCCTAATGACATTTCATTTGTATCCTATATCTTCCTACGGTTCAAACGGGGCTTGATAGTCGAAACGCCATTGAATTTCCATTATTTCTTTATAGGATAAATTGCATAATAACATATATATTGATTCAATCACAATAGAATCACATATTAAAGTTCAATTTAATCAACATTATACAGAATACAGTTCATACGAACTTACCTGACTAAATTGCAGAAATAACAAAGTACAGGGGCTTTTTGATAATTTTCCATTATCCTCGATTTTCCACTCGATCTTGATCTAAATTAATATTAACATTCCATTTATTAATTTAGATAGTAAAGCAATTTATCTTATACAATTTAGTCATTTTTGAAATTTTTATAAAATTATCCCTAGCATTTTACTTTTATTCAATTTAGTCCCTAAGCCTAAAAATGCAAATTAACCATTTTTATTGCAATTTCCCACTAGCTAAATATTCATAGCCTCCATTTCAGCCCATTTTTGCAACAATTTCACATCAAGTCCTTGAACTATTACTTTTTTAACAATTTAGTTCCTAATCGGCAAATTCATCAAAAATCACTTAACAAAATACTTTTAAATACAAACTAACACTTCAAATTCATCACTTAACATCTAAAATCACAAGTTTCATCAATGGAAAAATTCAAAATCTTTAACAATTTCAAAATCGAAGGTACCGGCTAGCTAGACCTAATTGTAACGATCTCAAAAACATAAAAAAATATTAGAAACGGATGAAAAATGGCTTACCATGCATCATCTAAAGAAGAACCGAAGCTTAAAGCTTACCTATGGTGTATTTCGGTAATGAACAAGTCAAAATGAAGAAGAAACCATTTTAATAATAAAATAACTTATAAAACTTATAAAATTAAAAGAAATTTAAGCATCCATCGTCCCACTATTTTAAGGATGGTTTATTTATCCATTAAGGCCATCCAATTATAATTCTTTAATCAATTAACACATTTACACTAATAGTGATTAACTTTTTCAACTTTTATGATTTAGTCCTTTTTGCTTAATTAACTATTGAAACATTAAAATTTCTTAACGAAACTTTAATACATTATTAATAATATTTCGTAAATATTTATAAAAATATTTACAGCTCGGTTTATAGAAACGAGGTACTGATGCCTCATTTTCTAAAACCACTTGACCTTAGGGTATTACCACTTAAACTTAATTAATCATTCGAATAGAATAAATTACCATATCAAAAACATGTTAAAAACCATAATTGACTCATAAATATTCGTAAATAATATTTACGAACTTACTCATTGGATTTGTGGCCCCAAAGCCACTATTTATGACACCACTAAAAAATGGACTGTTACATCGATAGAATGTTGCGAGTGTACCACCTAGGTACAATATTTGCCATGAAAAAATGCCCAGCAAAATTTAACTTCAAGTTCATCATCTATGGAAGCTTTATTGAAAGAGTATATGGCCAAGAATGATGTTACCATTTAGAGCTAGGCTGCATTTTTAAGAGCTTTGCAAAATCAAGTAGGGCAAATTGCCACTGCATTGAATTCCAGACAGCAAGGAGCATTGTCGAGTGACACTAAAGTTCTCGATCTTAAGGGAAGGAACAATGTAATACACTTCGAAGTGGTACTCAACTACTAGGAATTGTGAATGACACCATTCCTGATGAAGGAATTTCAACTTTTGCAAATGAAAAGAATTCAGAATCAGTAGGGGAGCAAGTTACAAAGGACAAGAGCTACCAGAAAAATACTGAAACAAATGCTACGTGTATTGCTAAAGGTGTTCGTGATTGAAATTTGGGCCCAAACTAAAAATTTAGAGCCTATTTGCTAGGCGGCTCCTCCCGCCTAAAAATGGGCCTAAAATTTTTCCCAAGCTTGGCCCGGATAAAAATGCTAAAACTTGAGCTCAGTCCGGCCCACATGTATTAATTTTTTATATTATTTTTATATAATTTTTAAATATACATAATGCATCAAAAATACTAAAAGCATTAAAATAAATATTTCCCAACAAATTGAAAGTAAAATTTTAAAAATATGTATACTTAAATAACACTAAGATAGATGCAATTAACAAGAAAATGCCTCTAAAATAATAACAAAATTAACAATAAAACAAGTTCTATACAATATCCAAACAATATCAACAAAATAGTAGCAACATAATAGCAAAATGGTAGCGAAATAGGGAGAAAAACAATAATAAAAAAGCAATGAAAAACAAAAAAAGCAGTTTTTTTGTCCTCTAGAGAATTTGAGTCGAGCCCGAGCTAAAAATACCTTACCCGAGGCCTGACCCATTTTTTAAACGGGCCTTATTTTTTTTGTTTAAGCCTATTTTTTTGGCTTAAAATTTTTCCCAAACCCTCCCACATCTTGGGCAGGCCTTCGGGTCAGACTGGGTGGCCCATCCCATGAATAGGGGTGTATATTATTGATAAATATGCTACTGGAAAACAATTTAGACAAACAGAAGGAAGGCCACCGCCACCTTTTCCTCAGCGGTTTCAAAAATCTAAGTAAGATGTTCAATTCAAGAAATTTCTAAAGGTCTTAAAATAATTACATATTAATATACCATTGGTGGAAGCATTGGAGCAAATGCCTAACTGCGTGAAGTTCATGAAAGATATTTTATCAAAATAAAGAATGTTAGGAGAATTTGAAATTGTTGCTCTCACTAAAGGCTACACAGTAATGCTCAAAAACATATTGCCACCAAAATTGAAGGATCCAAGGAGTTTTACTATACCTAGCTTGTAACGCCCCAAATTTTAGGCCTAGAAGAAATGGGCTTCGCGTATCGGAGGAATTGGAATTTAGTTATGCAAGTGAATAACACAAAAGTAAGTCTGCTTTGGTGATTAAGGGCCCTGAGGAGTATTGGAGAAGCCTTGGGTTCAAACCTGGGCTTTAAAAAACTTTTGTGTTTTAAGTGATCAAAACATCTATCTTTGGTTAGTAGGGTTATAAATAAAATGTGGTAGAAGGTGACAAAAGAGGAGCTGGTGGTATGGTGGAAGGTGACGTCACAAGTGTGGCAAGGAGGTCAAAGGTTCGAGACTTGGAGTAAGCTATGGATTATTTATTTTGCAGCTATGCCGCCCAGTGGTTGTGTTGGAATTGAATTCTACTCAAGTGGTTGTGGAATTGGTCTTGGGGGAGAGATTTATGGGATATGGACTTGGAGGAGTTTGAAAGGAGTTTGGATAGGTGGTTGAGTAGAATAAGGTGGAGAGATTTTAGGAGAGGGATACGGGGGAGGAAAAAGGGGAGTTTGTTATAGGGTGAAGTTGTGCTGAATTTGGGTGTTATGCTTAGGAAAATTAGGCCAAGAGGGCTTTTCTCCCATTCGGTTTAGTTTTTGGTCACTTTTTGAATTGGGAAAAATCTCCTTTCTGGGCCGAGTTGTTTTGAGCTCTAAAGTGTCGTATTAGTTCACTTTCTGTTTGTGTTTTTGTTACTGGGGTTGTCAAATTTACTATTTGGGAAAAATTGTTTCATTCTTTCTTTTCGGTTTCTAGCCTAGCCAATTGCTCCTTCTCTATTCCTTCTTCCCTCTTTTCTTTCTTCTACTTGGTAGACCGAGGGTACTCAACCTTCTTCTCTCCCTATCCTAGGCAGAATATTTTTATGCTCCACTGTTGGTATTGTTAATCAGTTCTGCAAGTGTTCCTGATTGAAGGGTAGGTGTTTATACTTTCTCCTTTACACTCAAATTTGATCTCTTTTAGTATTTCTTTGGAAGCCGAATGCTTCTATTCCTTTGGACTCTAATTACGCTCTTGATTCTCTTGGGCGATATGATGCTCGTTGGGGGCTAGTAAAATCCGAGGAGCTAAGAAGTTCTAGAGTGCTAAGGCCGTCGAGGTTTTTCTCTCATCATCCGATTAAGGTAATTTGTTATCTTACTCTTTGGGTATAGACCGATTAGGTCCTATAGGTTTGCAAAGTAAAATCTGGGTTGTAGGTTACATCTATGATCAGTACTACCTAACAGAGATCTATCATAGTGCAGTTTGGTGGCATGGCGTGTGATCTATCGAAGTTAGGGATCTTAGAGGACTGGAGGCACTCACTCAATCAAAGTAAGGGTGGTGAATGTTTTGGGGCTAAGTATTAAGAAGGTGGTATGTTTATGTGACTATTAAGGTTTGTTGTATCCCTATCAACATATGATTAATCGTGTGTTGGGAATCGATGTAGGTCTTGGTGCTCAAGGATTATTCGCTTTCTTTGTAACAAAGGTGTGTAAGAGTACCCTCTATTCGATAGTCGGAGGGAAAGCCGATATAGTATGTAACTGTATGCTATGTTTGATAACCGGCTGAAAAGCCAAAAGTATGTGTTGTTTACACGACTATGACGGTAGATCGGCAAAATACTAAAAAGCCAAAAATATGGCGTATGATGCCACACGAGCTCGTAATCGTGCGTGTAGTGAACCGAGCCCACGAACATGGGCGTTAGTCTGTGGAGGCCACTATAAGTGCTCTCGTGGTCTTGGGTTGTTCTGGGGCTCGTTGGGCAGAAATGGGTCATGTGGGCCAAGTGAGCTTGTGGGCCCACACGTTTGCCAAAATGTTACTGTTTCTTTGCTAATTGGGCAACACGGAAGCGTGTAGGCCCACTTAGGCCCATAATGGGTGTTAGGCCCATTTACACTGTTGGGACTGTTTAGGTTACTTAAGTCGCTCTAGGCGACGGTGAACCTTCTGTTGGGTCGCTGAGAACCCGGTTTGCAAAATTAACGAAATACCCTCGATTTGTGAAATTATCGAATACCCTTGATTTGTAAAATTATCGAAATACCCCCAATTTGTAAAATTATCAAAATAGCCTCGGGTTGTGAAATTACCAAAATACCCCCGATTTGTGAAATTATCGAAATACCCCCGATTTGTGAAATTACTGAAACACCCTCGATTTGTGAAATTATCGAAATACCCCCGTATAATGAAATTACCAAAATACCCTCGATTTGTGAAATTATTGATATACCCCTGGTTTGTAAAATTACCTAAATACCACTATAGGGTAGGATTATCGAAATACCCTTATAGGGTTAAATGACTATTTTGCCCTTGTGGGTAAATGACTGACTTAGACTATGAATTTGATAGACTTGACTGTGGTTGTGTGACTGATATGCTTTTAATATTGGTTTAAATGACTATTACTGAGCATGGCCATTTTGCATACACGTGTAATGATTGAGCATGACATACAGGACATATTGCATGGGGTTGGGACATTTATACGAAGGAAGTTCTAATAGGGTCGCAAGGGTCGCATGAGACGACTATAGACTGACTGACAGCTTAAAGCTGCGTAATCTGATTATGCCTCTGTGCCAACCTAAATATGACTCTGTGCCATCTTGATTATGGCTTTGTGCCACTCGTATTTACCCATGGCTATGTGCCTAACATATATATTGATGACTCTATGTCGATCATAACTACCCGTGGCTGTGTGCCGGTTATACTATCGTCGCTGATGGCTATGTACCAAACTTATTACAGTTACCAATAGCTTTGTGCCATCCTGATTATGGCTCTGTGCCATCCTGATTATGGTTTATAACCATTCTGTTTATGGCTTTTAGTCATTCTGTTAACTGGCAGCGTTGCTGCGATATTTATGGCTTTTAGCCTTTCTATCCACGGCGCCGAGCCATGCTGTTGACTTAGTGCCGCAACAGGTGCTAAGCTTGGTGTGTTGGCTGGGTGGGTCAATTTTATCCCCACGTATGTATAGGGTTGGTACGGGTGGTGTGTTGGCTGGATCGGGGTGGGATGCATCCTATATCGTTGCATATCCGCATTTATGAGATCCGCCATCCTTTGATCTTTGGGCTTAGGGCTTGTTTCATTATTGGTGTGGGCTAGGCTCAATTGATTCTGTTATGGGCTATGACCCAAATGATATTATAGTGGGCTTTGGCCCACGTATGCTCTCGAACCGGATGGGCATCTTATTATTGTTAAAGGGCTTTGGCCTGCCGCATCGCTTGGATTTCGCCAGTTTAATCGATCGTTATTATTACTCTAGTAAGGGGATTACACACTGAGTTTTCGTAAACTCACCCCGTTTTTAACTGTGTAGGTAATCCCCAACATTAGGAGGATCGGTGCTGCGAGGGACTCGAAGGTGACCACACGACTGCGGCTGTTATGCTTTGGACTTTATATATGTTTTAAATTTTATTTTAGGTTTTAATTTCTGTAATAAGGCCTCTCTGGATTTAATTCTGAATTTGGGATTTTGTTACGTTTCATATCTGTTAGACGTAGACGAGTTTTCAACCCAATTACTGTTTTTAAAAACTTACGTTTTAAACTTCTTTACCTTAAATTAGCTTCCACAACTAAAAGAGCTTTTTAACGAAGTTAATAACGTTTTTGAAAGTGATTAACTTTTCAATGAATCACGTTTTGAAATTGAACGAATACAAATTGATACTTTAGTTTTAAAATATTAAGGAGGGTTTTCAATGAAAAAATGGCTTTCGAAAAACACTTCAATGTAACACGCCAGATTCGGGCCTCACTTTTAGGCCAGATTTGGGGTGTTACATTTAGTGATATCAGAGCCAAGTTGGAAAATTCAGCTGTGGATTGGGTTTTTAAAAAAATCAAATTTTTGAAAGAATGGTTCCAAAGGATTTGAAAAGATTAGGAGTATTCAAAATGTTTTCAAATGTTTTCTTGAAAATGTGGTTTATCGAGTCTCCGGCCCCAAATCCATAAGTTCTTTAGATATTAGACTATGCATAAAATTAGATTTTATATGTATTGTGTGCATATTCTTGAACCAGATTTTTAAATTGCGACAGAGTTTGACATGGATTCCGAGGGTGAGCAAGGTTCGCCAACTTCAAGTGCTGATAACCCTAACTTGGGACTAAGGCACTGACTCGGTTAGTAAGGGAGGTGCTTGAAGAGATGTTCGAGGCCAGAGTTAAGGAGATGAGAGAAACGCTTCAGTCAAGGTGCTTGAAGAGATGTTCGAGGCCAGAGTTAAGGAGATGAGAGAAACGCTTCAGTCAAGGTGCTTGGACTATTTGAAGAAGAAAAGTCACAATTCGCTGGGGATAGAGTCTCATTCTGTGAAACGTGTTAAGAAGCGTCCAAACTTTTCGGCTTGCGAGCACTGCAAAAGGATCTGGGTGAATGCTGGAGGAAGCTTGAAGCGTGTCTTAGAGTCTAAGGAGCATCGGGTTCGGGATTACACAGTTCCATTTAAGTCAGGTATGTCTTGTGTGGATGTGATGTTTGGATATGGAAATTTCATGCATGTGTGATAAATATCTATTTATTTCTGTGGTTAGATGTTTGGTGTGTGTAAGAGGTTTCAAGATTAGGTTAAAGGTATATTAATGTTATTAGGATTAGAGTGCGCAGCAGTAGCGTAGTGGGGTAGTTGTTACACGACTACCCTGTTAGTTAGAAATTTTAGGGATGAAATTTTTTTAAGGGGGTAGAGTAGTAACGCCCCAAATTTTAGGCCTAGAAGAAATGGGTTTCACGTATAGGAGGAATAGGAATTTAGTTATGCAAGTGAATAACACAAAAGTACGTCTACTTTGGTCATTAAGGGTCCTGAAGAGTATTGAAAAAGCCTTGGGTTCAAACCTAGGCTTTAAAAAAAAATTTGTTTTAACTGATCAAAACCCCTATCTTTGGTTAGTAAGGTTATAAATAAAATATGGTGGAAAGTGACAACAGAGGAGCTAGTGGTGTGGTGGAAGGTGGCATCACAAGTATGGCAAGGAGGTAAAAGGTTCAAGACTTAGAGTAAGATATGGATTATTTACTTTGTAGCTGTGCCGCCCAGTGGTGGTGTTGGAATTGAATTCTGCTCAAGTGGTTGTGGAATTTTTCTTGGGGGAGAGATTTATGGGATATGGACTTGGAGGAGTTTGAAAGGAGTTTGAATAGTTGGTTAAGTAGAATAAGTTAGAGAGATTTTAGGAGAGGGATAAGGGGGAGGAAAAAGGGGAGTTTGTTATAGGGTGAAGTTGTGCCGAATTTGGGTGTTATGTTTAGGGAAATTCGGCCAAGAGGGCTTTTCTCCCATTTGGTTTAGTTTTTGGTCACTTTTTGAGTTGGGAAAAATCTCCTTTCTATGCCGAGTTGTTTTGAGCTCTAAAGTGTCGTATTAGTTCACTTTCTGTTTGTGTTTTTGTAATGGGGTTGTCAAATTGACTATTTGGGAAAAACTGTGTCATTCTTTCTTTTTGGTTTCTAGCCTAACTAATTGCTCCTCTATTCCTTCTTCCCTCTTTTCTTTCTTCTGCTTAGTACACCGACGGTACTCAACTTCTTCTCTCCCTATCCTTGGCCGAATATTTCTATGCTCCACTGTTGGTATTGTTAATCAGTTCTGCAAGTGTTCCTGATTAAAGGGTAGGTGTTTATACTTTCTCCTTTACACTCAAATTTGATCTCTTTTAGTATTTCTTTGGAAGTCGAGTGCTTCTGTTCCTTTGGACTCTAATTACGCTCTTGATTCTCTTGGGCGATATGATGCTCGTTGGCGGCTAGTCAAATCTGAGGAGCGAAGAAGTTCTAAAATGCTAAGGTCGTCGAGGTTTTTCTCTCATCGTCTGATTAAGGTAATTTGTTATCTTACTCTTTAGGTATAGACCGATTAGGCCCTATGGATTTGCATAGTAAAATTTGGGTTGTAGGTTGTATCTATGATCAGTACTACCTAACAGAGATCTATCCCAGTATAGTTTGGCGGCAAGGCGTGTGATCTATCATAGTTAGCAATCTTAGAGGACTGAAGGCACTCACTCAATCAAGGTAAGGGTGGTGAATGTTTTGGGGCTAAGTATTAAGAAGGTGGTATGTTTATGTGACTATTAAGGCTGGTTGTATCCCTATCAACATGTGATTAATCGTGTGTTGGTAATCGATGTAGGTCTTGGTGCTCAAGGATTATTCGCTTTCTTTGTAACAAAGGTGTGTAACAATACCCTCTATTCGATAGTTGGCCGGAAAGCCGATAGAGAGTGTGTAACTGTATGCTATGTTTGATAACCGGGTGAAAGCCGAAAGTATGTGTTGTTTACACGACAATGACTGTAGATTGGCAAAATGCTGAAAAGCCGAAAATATGGCGTATGATGCCACACGAGCGTGCGATCGTGCGTGTGGTGAACAGAGCCCACGAACATGGGCGTTAGTCTGTAGAGGCCACCACAAGCGCTCTCGTGGTCTTGGGCTGTTCTGGGCCTCGTTGGGCTGAAATAGGTCGTGTGGGCCCAGTGGGCTTGTGGGCCCATACGGGTAAAATGTATGTGATGTGTTAAGTGTTGTTTGGACTGTGATGTTTGCAAAACTGTGGCTGTTTCTAGGCTAATTGGGCCACACGGAAGCGTGTGAGCCCACTTAGGCCGAATAATGGGTCTTAGGCCCGTTTACACCGTTGGGACTGTTTAGGTTACTTAAGTCGCTTAAGGCGACGATGGACCTTCTGTTGGGTCGCTGATACCTCAGTTTACAAAATTACCAAAATACTCTCAATTTATGAAATTATCGAAATGCCCCCGATTTGTGAAATTACAGAAATACCCCCAATTTGTAAAATTATCGAAATACTCTCGATTTGTAAAATTATCAAAATACCTTCGGGTTGTGAAATTACCAAAATACCCTCGATTTGTAAAATTCCTGAGATACCCCTAATTTGTGAAATTATCTAAATACCCTCAATTTGTGAAATTACTGAAATACCCTCGATTTGTAAAATTACCTAAATACCCCTGTAGGGTAGGATTACCAAAATACTCTTATAGGGTAAAATGACTAATTTGCCCTTGTGGGTAAATGACTGACTTAGACTATGAATTTAACTGAGTTGACTGTGGTCGTGTGACTAATATGCATTTAATATAGGTTTAAATGACTGTAATGATATAGCATGACATACTCGACATATTGCATGGGGCTGGGACATTGATACGGAGGAAGTTCTGATAGGGTCGTACGGGTCGCATGAGACGATTGTGGATCCAATATTGATCTGCTAAGGTTACACGGGTCGCATGAGACGACTATGGACCGACGGATGACTTAAAGCCGCGTAATTTGATTATAGCTCTATGCTAACCTAAATATGGCTCTGTGCCATCTTGATTATGGCTTTGTGCCAATCGTATTTACTCGTGGCTATGTGCCTAACATATATATTGATGACTCTGTGTCGATCATAATTACCCATGGCTGTGTGTCGATTATATTACCGTCCCTGATGGCTATGTGCCAAACTTATTATAGTTACCGATAGCTTTGTGCCATCCTGATTATGGCTCTGTGCCATCCTGATTATGGTTTATAACCATTCTGTTTATGGCTTTTAGTCATTCTGTTAACTGGCAGCGTTGCTGCGATATTTATGGCTTTTAGCCTTTCTATCCACGGCGCCGAGCCGTTCTGTTGACTTAGTACCGCAACAGTTGCTAAGCTTGGTATGTTGGCTGGGTTGGTCAATTTTATCCCTACGTATGTGTAGGGTTGGTACGGGTGGTGTGTTGGCTGGATCGGGGTGGGATGCATCCTTATACTGTTGCATATCTGTTTATGAGATCTGTCACTGTACTGGGCTTAGGCCACTTGTTCTGTTATTGGTTTGGGCTAGGCTCAATTGATTTTGTTATGGGCTGTGACCCAAATGATATTGTAGTGGACTTTGGCCCACGTATGCTCTAAACTGGATTGTATTTTACTGTTAAAGGGCTTTGGCCCAGACTATTTCGATTTCTGTTTCTGTATACTGACTGTTACTTTAGTAAGGCGACTACACACTAAGTTTTCATAAACTCACCCCGTTTTTAATTGTGCAGGTAATCCCCAACATTAGGAGGATCGGTGCTGCAAGGGACTCGGAGGTGACCACATGACTGCGGCTGTTATGCTTTGGACTTTATATATGTTTTAAATTCCATTTTGGGTTTTAATTTCTATAATAAGGCCTCTCTGGATTTAATTCTGAATTTGGGATTTTGTTACGTTTCATATCTGTTAGACGTAGATGAGTTTTCAGCCTAATTACTGTTTTTAAAAACTTACGTTTTAAACTTCTTTACCTTAAATTAGCTTCCACAACTAAAAGAGATTTTAAACGAAGTTAATAACATTTTTAAAAGTGATTAAGTTTTTAATGAACCACATTTTGAAATTGAGCGAACATAAACTGATACTTTAGTTTTTAAATATTAAGGAGGGTTTTCAATGAAAACATGGTTTTTGAAAAACACTTCAATGTGACGCGCTAGATTTGGGCCCAACTTCTAGGCCAGGTTTGGGGTGTTACATTGCTCTATTGGTAATCATTATGTAGGTAGAGCACTATGTGATTTGCGTGCAAGTATAAATCTAATGCCCGTGTCTATTTTTAAGACGCTTGGATAGGAAAGGCGATACCCACAATTGTCACACTGCAGTTAGCTGATAGATCCTATGCACATCCGAAAAGTAAAATCGAAAACGTGTTGGTAAGAGTAGATAAATTTATTCTTCTAATAGATTTTATTATTCTCGAATGTGAGGCTGATAAAGAGGTACCAATCATACTTGGGAGACCTTTCTTAACAACAGGTAGAACATTAATTATGTCCAAAAAGGTGAATTAACTATAAGAGTTAATGATCAACAAATAACTTTTAATGACTTTGATGCTATGAAGTGTGCAAATACTGATGAAGAATGCCATGCTATTGAGATTATTGATACAACAGTACAAGAAAAAATTGAAGATTTTTGTTCTAACAATTCAGAAAATGATGTAGATGTTTGTGAGTTAATTGATGCAGACATGATTATAGATCTTGATAAACTGATAGAAGTTTTGAATCATTAAATATGTCTGACCATTCTTTTAAACCTCCTCAACCATCCATAGAAGATACCTATGCTGGAATTGAAGCCTTTGCCAGTACACTAGAAGTACGTGTATCTGGGAGATAACAACACATTGCCAGTAGTTATCTCTGCTTAGTTAACAATAGATCAAGAGGATCAATTGTAGAAAGTTTCAAGGAAATCTAAAAAAGCCTTGGGGTGGTCAATTGTAGATATCAAGGGAACTAGTCCAACAATTTGCATGCACAAGATAATATTGGAGGATTGTCATAGAAAATCTATTGAGTAGCAGAGGAGACTGAAACCCTTTATGAAGGAAGTGGTGAAAATGGAGTGTAACACCCCTTACCCGTATTCAACGCTGGAACAGGATATGAGGCATTACTGGACTTAAACACTAGCATTCATACCAAACCAAGACATGAATTCCCATCCAAATTTAAAACTTTTCATAAACATTTATATTGTCCCTTAATCGAGCCTATGAGGCCCAAAACATATATTGGGAATGGTTCAGGGCTAAACCGAGAACTTTAGAAGCTTTTAGGAAACTTAGAAAATTTTCATCATGAAATAGGTCCGCACGCCTATGTGGCATATCGCACGCCCGTGCTTCAGGCCATGTCCATCTTAAGCTGCATTCTGTTTATGATGTCATCAACCAAATAAGGTTACACAGCCAAGGCACACGCCCTTGTCCTTATGTCGTATGGCGAATTAAATTCCAAAAATCAAGTAACAGGCTTCACATGGCCTGGGCACATGCCCATGTCCTATGGTCATGTCTCTCACACGGCCGAGACACATGACCGTGTCTCGTGCCCCTGTGTTTACTATTGGGCATTCTGTTTCTCAAAACTAAGGTGCAAGGGACACATGGCTGGAACACATGCCCATGGGGCAAACCGTGTGTCACACACAGCCTAGATAGACGCTCGTGTGTCTACCCATGTGGACAAATACAAGGCTAATTTCTAAGCCATTTTGTTACCCTTACTTGCACACATTCACACAACATCACATGGCACAAATCATAGCATATAAATGCCTTTAGAAACAACTACAATCAAGCAAATATAAACCACATCACAAAATATTGACATATGCACATACATACTTATATAGGCTTACAACCATTTAGCCAATATAAGCCAATTTGCATGGCTACACATTACATCCAACTTTTAACCACCACAAGCTAATACATTTAGCCAAATCATAATGACTCATACACCAAATGACTAAGTCCCTATACATGCCATAAACTCAAAGGGGGTTTGCATTCACTTATACCCAACATGATAGCTCGATAGTGTGATAGCATCTCCGGCGATCTCCAACCTGAGCTAGCTTAATAACCTTGTAAGACATGAGAAACAAAGGGGAGTAAGCTACAGAGCCTAGTAAGTTCGTATGAAAATAGTAAGCATCAATAGACATACATTTTTCATACAACTAACATAACATAACGCAACATAAATGTCATTAAATCTTTGCAAGCATAACTTACTCAATCATAATGCTTACCCCCTTCAATTTATAAGCCTAATTTAATATATCTTAACATTTTCCAAACATTCGTAATATCCCCAATATAACATACTATAATAATCATTAACAAATCATTTCAAGCCTCATAGTAACATGCACATTAATTATGCGTATTCATACTTTCAAGCCCAGAGCTTAACATCTTTCAATGATTTAACTCTTAATTTCTCATACTTTCATAACCATTTTAATAGGCAATTATGCAAATCTTTCCTTTTTTACACATAACCGATAAATCACAATTCAAAAGAAAAACATTTACTATCTCACCAATCAATTTGGCCCCAAAGCCTTACACATGTTCGTCAATCAAATCTACCATGAATTTACACATCATAAACATAAACACTTAATCACAAGATTTCATAAATATTTTTAATAAATATTAATACCAATCTTTCCTTCATTTCACATTCATTGAGTCACAATCAAGGAAAAAAAATTTTCATATCTCAATTCCATTTGGCTTAAATCCCTTTTTCATAAGTTTCAATCAATTTTACCATGTATTTATTCATCACACATATAAACCAATAATCACATGGTTAACTTAATGTCACTTTCATAGTGATCATGAATTCATAATATCATGAAGCCAATGCTTATAAACTTTACGTACATACCTGAACCAACTCGTAACATAATCATTTACTTTGTCATCTTTGGCATAATCTTTGAATTTCTCGTTGAACCACTTGGAATACTAAAGGATACTCAGGAATAATCATACCAATGCCATAGCCCAGATATGGTCTTACACGGGACCACATATCGATGCCAATAGCCCAGCTATGGTCTTACACGATTTTCATATCGATGCCATGTCTTAGACATGGTCTTACACGAGATCTCATATCGAGGCCATATCCCAAATATGGTCTTACACGTAAACTCATAACCCTAATGCCATGACATTTGTATCCTATATATTCCTAAGGTTCAATCGGGACTTCTTCGTTATTTTGGCATTATCGAACTTGCTCATAATATCAATCATACAATTCATATAAAATTTTAAAGCAATTTAAAACATAAATATACCATTACATTATTCACATACAAACTTACCTTGATACCAAAAATGATGAAAAGGATCTAACCGTCAAAAATCCGTTTTTCCCTCGTTCTAAGTCCGAACCTCATTTTCCTTGATCTATAATATCAAATTTAGCTCACTTATTAGTCACATTATTCAATGTGACCCAAAAATACATTTTGGAAAAATTACATTTTTACCCCTAAAGTTTCACATATTTATAAATTAGTCCCTAGGCTCGTAAAATGAAATGTGTCCATTTTCTTTGTTACCCAAGACTAGCTGAACCTAACGCATGCTCATAACAGCCCACATTTTCCTTCAAATCAGATTTTTACTACTCATTTTACAACTTTTACAAAAAGGTCATTTTAGGTGTTTTCATCAAAAATCACTTAGTAAAATATGTTTATTAGACATCAAACTTTCATACTCTACCGTGAAACATCAAAACACATGCATGTCACACATGGGTAAATTTTTAAACATGAACCCTAGCTCAAATAAATGGTAGAAATAGCTAGATTGGTTGATAACAACTTCAAAAACGTAAAGAACATTAAAAATGGGGCTAGGATGTACTTACTATCAAGCTTGAAAAGTGAAGAAACCCTAGCTATGGAGAGCTCCAAAGTTTCGGCCCTAGCTTGAAGAAGATGAGCAAATTTTGCTACATTTTTCCCTTTTTAATCTTTTTATTAACCAAATGACCATAATGCCCTTTTTACTAAACTTTAAAATTTTACCTACTCATGCTCATTTTTGTCCATAAAAATAGAAATTGGGAAAATTGATATTTAAGGACCTCTAATTAATAATCCAAAGCTATTTCATTCTTAAAGCTTCTAGAATCTCATATTTTGCAAGTTTTGCAATTTAGTCCAAAAAGTCAAATTGGACACTTATTCACAAAATTTCTGCATGAAACTTTCACACAATCATGAAAACATGTCATGGACCTCAAAACAATCATAAAAAAAATATTTGTACTTTGGATTTGTGGTCTCAAAGCCACTATTTCGACTAGACCCAAAATCGTGCTGTTACATGGAGATTATCAAATGGCTAGATGTTGGAATTATATACCCAATTTCTGATAGTTCTTGGGTGAGCCCTGTTCAACGTGTACCTGAAAAGGGGGTGTCACTGTGGTAAGTAATTATAATAATGAACTTATTCCCATTCGCACTGTCATGGGATGGAGGGTTTGTATGTATTATCGGAAACTCAACAAAGCAATAAGGAAGGACCATTTCCCTCTGCCATTTATCGATCAAATATTGGATAGACTAGCGGGGAAAGCGTTCTACTGCTTTCTGGATGGATACTTAGGGTACAGTTAGATTGCCAAAGCTCCTTCTAACCAAGAGAAAACCATATTCACATGTATGTATGGAAATTTTGTATTCCAAAAAATGCCATTTGGATTATATGCAATGCCGCAACAACTTTTCAGTGTTGCATGATGGCAATATTTTTAGACATGATGGAAAAATTCTTAGAAGTGTTTATGGACAACTTGTCGGTGTTTGGAGATACATTTGGAGACAGTTTGCAAAATCTGGAGTTAGTTTTCTATCAATGTCAAGAAACCAATCTTGTGCAGAATTGGGAAAAATGCCACTTCATGGTCTATGAGGGCAATGTTCTAGGACTTAAGATTTCACAGCAAGGGATTGTCGTTGACAAAGAAAAAATTGAGGTTATTAAGAAATTGCCACCACATACTTCACTAAAAGGTATACGAAGCTTCATCGCTCATGCGAAATTCTATCGTCAATTTATCAAGGATTTTTCTAAAATATCTAAACCTCTTTGTACATTATTGGAACATAATAGATCTTTTAATTTTGATGTGCCATGCTTGCAAGCATTTAAGGAATTGAAGAAGCGATTAATCACAACACTAATAGTCACTGTACTAGACTGGACTTTACCGTTCGAACTGATGTGTGATGCAAGTGACTTTGCCATAGGAGCAGTCCTAGGACAAAGAAAAAGCCAAGGTATTTTATACTATATACTATGCCAACTGTATATTGACAGATTCACAGCTAAATTACACCGCCACTGAGAAGGAGTTATTAGCTGTAATATTTGCCTTTGACAAATTTAGAGCTTATCTCGTGGGCACCAAAGTCACGATGTATATGGTCCATTCTGCTATTAAGTACTTGGTGACTAGGAAAGATGCTAAACCTAGATTAATTCGATAGATATTACTGGTGTAAGGCTGGAGATTAAAGATAAAAAGGGTACAGAAAATCAAGTGGTTGATCATTTATCACGTCTGGAAGCAGGGAATGAAGATGGTAATTTTCAAATGATTCAAAATGAATTCCCTGATGAGCAGTTTCTAGTTGCTGTGGCATTATCATGGTATGCTGATATTGTTAATTTTCTGGTCAGTGGATTACTATCACTCGAGCTTTCTAGTCAAGGAAGAAGGAAATTCTTCCACAATGTTAGCAATACTACTATGATGATCCATTCTTATTCAAGTAGTGTGTAGACCAAATCATTCAAAGATGTATTCCAGATGATCAAATTTAGAGCATCCGGCCCCACTGTCATCCAGCGCCTTATGGAGGCCACTTTGGGGACATGTGAACTATTGCAAAAATTCTCCAGTCTTGTTTTTATTGGCCGGCAATGTTTAAAGACACTCATGAATTCTGTAAGGCATGCGATCACTGTCAAAAAGCTTGAAATCTATCTAGGAGATATGAAATGCCCTTGTAAAATATTTTAGAAGTGGAACTATTTAATGTTTGGGGAATTGACTTTTTGGGGTCATTTCCACGCTCTTGAGGCAATATCTATATACTAGTCACTGTTGATTACATCTCCAAGTGGGTTGAAGCTTCTGCTCTACCAACAAATGATGCCAAATTGGTACTGAAATTTCTTCATAAAAATATTTGTACGCGGTTTGGTACTCTTCATGCTCTAATTAGTGATGAAGGTTCACATTTTAATTGCAAGTTAGTTGCCAATGCTCTTAATAGATATGTAATGTAACATAAAATTTCCATGGCATATCATCCCCAGACGAATGGACAAGCAGAAATCTCTAATAGAGAGATTAAACAAATTTTAGAGAAGGTAGTCAATCCCAACAGAAAGGATTTGTTAGCAAGACTGGATGAAGCTTTGTGGGTATATCGAACAAATTTCAAGACACCATTGGGTATGTCACATTTCAAGCTTATTTATGGTAAACAATGCCACTTGCCTGTTGAACTAGAACATAAGGCATTTTGGGCAATCAAAAAACTACATATGGATTGGAAAACTGTTGGAAATAATCGCTTACTAGAACTAAATCAAATGGACGAATTTTGAACTCAAACCTATGAAATCGCCAAGCTGTATAAAGAAAAGACCAAATAATGGCATGATAACAAAATTTTTCGACGACAATTTGTTCCTGGACAACAAGTCTTGCTTTTCAATTACAGGCTTAAATTGTTTCCTGGAAAATTAAAGTCCCAGTGGTCGAGTCCATGCGAAGTTGTTTAGGTATATCCTTATGGAGCAATAGACGTCAAAGATGAAAAAATGGTTCTACTTTCAAAGTCAATGGCCAGTGGTTAAA
This sequence comes from Gossypium bickii, assembly GCA_025503065.1. NCBI lineage: Eukaryota > Viridiplantae > Streptophyta > Magnoliopsida > Malvales > Malvaceae > Gossypium > Gossypium bickii. Next base: position 62,603,918 of record CP106710.1, on the reverse strand, counting down.
GCATTACTTTGGAGCTCCTATACTTCATGATAAAGCTTCCATCATTTTTTCAAACTGATTAATATTTCTCTCCTGCACTGTTTGTTCAATTATTTTATTTTTAATCTCTTTGTTTTAATTGATTCAACAAATTTAATTAACTTTTTTTTTCTTTTTGTTGTAGGTATGTTGCGACCCAGGTTTGTAGGCCTCAACCCACTCGTTCTATTAGCCACTTTTTTGTTTAATTTACTTAGTATTTCATTTTTTCCCGCTTAAATATTTACTGTTACTTATGTCAAACAATGATTAAGGCCCAATCTTATCACCCACATCACAGGTTCTTTCCCCTCACACATTTTTACCCTAGCTGATTTAGTTTCCCCTTCATCGTTACCTTCACTTTATTTCTCTGTCATTTTTATCTCTATTTTCATCCCAAACATTTAAAGGTTTCACCTTTTTCACTATTACAATTACCATCTTCTTTGTAATAGTTCGTCAAACACTATCTACTTCTATTGCCGTACAACCACGTACATTCTTCAATAAGACATCAGAAACAAAATACCACCAAAACATCTCCAAACACCCTTTGTACATTGAAAAAGGAATCCTTTTTCAATATGCTCCTTTTATGGGCTATACTGAAGCCATTTCCTTAGTCGTAGAGCAACATGGATGACAGGTTTTCTGTCTCCATCGTAAAGGAGTTCTACGCTCACCTTACCTCCCCTGAAAATGCCTTTATATATGTCCGAAACGCTTTAGTACTATTTGATGTCGACTCGATAAATGCACAATACGGGTTGTCTGCTGGTCCCGATGAACACACTGATTTTGTCAAGACAGTGACAGTAAAAAGATTAAACCACATGCTTATTGATGTCTATGTTGAAGGCACAAAATGGACGATCTCAATAAATGATTGCTACACCATTGATAGGGTAACTTTGAAGCCCCATCGCATGGTTTGGTATCAATTCCTAAAATATCGCCTCATTCCCTCCATCCGCAATTCTACAATCTCAAAAAACCGTCTGTTGGTACTCTATTCGATTATGATGGGACAAAATATAAATGTTGGGAACATTATCTTTCGAGAGATCCACCGCTATGCTCAGAAAAACATTGGTACCTTGAACTTTCCATTGCTTATCACTGCGCTCTGTCGAAAGGTCAACATTCCTATTCAAGTAAATGAAGACCGAACCCCTAACAAAGGTGCTATCACTAAGCACATTGCTTTGAAATTTTCTAGCGAGGAACTACCACGACATTCAGATCATTCCTCGACATCTTCTCCACCTAGGCCCAATGATGCTGCTCCATCAACCTCTAAGAATGCATTTGAGCAGAAGGTGGTCAAGACTCTAGAGGTCTTGCAGCAACAATTTCAGAAACTGGAAAAGCAACAACATCTGATGGCCATTGATATGGCAAGGCTCAAGAGGAAATGGCATATTCTAGGGCTATGTTAGAAGAAGGGACAAAGCTATTAAGAAGTCCCTTCAAAATAACTTTACCCGTTCAATAACCGTATTTCCTATTTTTCCAAAGGAATTATTGTTAGAACCAAATGATGAAGAACCTACTATAGCAAAAAAAGAGGGAGGAGAAGATTGAACTAAATCTGTACATATCGAGTCCGAAAAAGAGGAAGATGAACGACAACATACTTCTACACCACCTACTATAAAATCGAAATTATATAGGGTTTTTCTATATGTTTTTACCACCTTTTTACTTAATTATTATGTTTATCTCGAGTAATTATTATTGAAATAAATGAATTTTACTTAATTAGTAATTTTACACATGATTTTGGAAAGTACGTGAAATTATGCTTAATTACATGATTTTCATCCATTTTTTATATTAATTCATGTTGATTTATTAAGGTATGTATTTTTCACTATGTAGGTAGGCTTTTGGAGACATGATTTAAATAAACAAAAGATGGCCATGCACAAATTATCCATGTGGACGGTAAGACAATGCAATTTTGGGCATGGGGATGACTACTTGACCCAGTAAAAAAGGTGATAAAAGATGGACGTGTCTGCTAAGTTATTGGACTGAAAAAAAAAACTGTTTAACAAGGAGCATTAAAAGTCCAAAATGTGTTTTGGGGTATTTAATGGAAGGTCACTACAGTTGGAAAATAATCAAAATTTAGCCAAACAACTTCCCTGTTGAAACTGTCCACTCTATAGCTATTTTTAGCTTGAAATTTTAATTCAAATTGAGAAGATTTGGTCATCCCTTTTCCTTGAAGCATGGAAAGCCACATGAGAGAAAGAAGGAAGGAAATTTAAACCTACTTTTAGTAAACTCAAACCCTTACCTTCACCTATAAATACCTTGCCATTCTTCACTTTTCCCTCATCCATCATCCTTTATCACTCAACATTTCTCTCTCACTCTCAATAGTTTTCTCTCAATTCTTTCCCCTTTTTCCCTTGCATACACATCCATCCCTCCTTCATTCTTTAACCTCAAAAGCTTTGTCAAAAGCATTCTAGTCGACTACCTTCTAAACCCTTAGTAGAAGAAGCTTCAATCAGAAAGAAGGAGCGCTTCAGTTAGAATAGATCCGAAAGGATACTGAGTTGAGCAGAGTTGAGCACATCAATTAGAATAGATCCAAAAGGCTGCTGAATTGAGCAAACTCTTTCCTCTATTCATTTATTTTAATAAAATTTGCTTTGTGTTTTATGTTTTTGACATCAACTGTAAAGTTTTAATTCTTGTCTGCTAGGATGACTATATTAATTTAATGAGATTTATTTAATTCATGTTAACATGTTTTGTGCCTCAGTCAATTATGTTTTCAATTAATATCATGATGCATTTCATTCATATGTGATTGGGTGCACTTAGATTAGCTGAGCGATCCTAACCAGACAACGGCTAGTAGACACATATTTGAAAACTACAATGCTCAGTTTGGGTCATTAAACCTGACTAAGTTGAGGTACATAATATCTTTAGTTAGCTTTATTATCTTGCATGGTTTTTATATTTATGTAATTAAACTGTTGCAAAGGTAAATGTTCCTATGACCTTGCATAAATGCTATGAAACCTTTAGTCTAATATGATCAGTAACATGCATATTTAACTAAGTAAAAGATTTGATAGGACTTAATTTTGTTTCCAAACCCATAAGAGATCAAGTAACTCCAAACATGTCAGTATGATGAAATTAAGTTGATTGATTAATATAATTATCCTAGCCCATTTAGTGTTGATTGTTTTTGTTGCTAAAGCTTTCATTCATACACTTAGGTAAATTGCATAAGGGATCACTCTTGCATTTAATTAGTCTAATCATCACTATCCAAATTTATTGATTTTTTTATCAAATTGTTAATTATAATTTCACAATTAATTTTTTAAGCTTATATAGTCCCAGTGGAGACGACAACTCATTTTTACTTACTTATTACTTGAACGAATACGTACACTTGTGTAGAGACGTTACAATTAGTTACACCTACCACTGCCACCACACCAAGAGAGAAAGCACCTATGATCGCACAAGAACTTGCAATTCATCAACTAATTGATGAACTAACGAAATCAGATTCTAATGATAAAGTAGAGGTTCTTATTAATCAGCTTAAACGGGAGCGTTACAATACAACTGCTAGAAAAGTAGTCCAAGCTGATAGTGATGAAACAGGGAGGCCGCAGCGTTACAAACGTGCATCTAAGAAGTCAACCAAACAAAATTAAGCGTAACAAATATTCTATCCAAGCTTTTATTTCTAATACATTCATTCAATTTTTCTTGTCATTGCATTTCCATATTTGTAAATACGTGTTTTGTTTTCTAACATTTTTCATTTTTTTATGCATTGAGGACAACGCATCCCTTAGGTTTGGGGGTGTGTTGTGCACATAGGTTGCAGTAGTTATGTATGTTAATATTTGTTGTTTTAACATTTATTTTTCCATGACATACAATTGCCAAATAATTGCCAAACTTTGCTAAGTATATTTTTGTCTATGATATTCGATGAGGATAATAACTCTTTGATAAATTTAGAACATTGTTTGAGTAATTAGGTCTATTTAGCCTAGGATTGCTATTTGAAAATTGATCCTTAATAGTAGAATTTCCTATTTATAAGTGCAATTAGTTTATAGTAGGTTCCTTTTAATACACTTAGTATTTCTTGAACCTAAAATCAGTAAGGTGGCAATAACAAATAATGTTTATTATGGTAAAATACATTAAACACTCTAATGTTTGGGATCTGTTGAGTAGGTCAGTAATATTGTAACATCTCTAACCCGTATCCGTTGCCAGAATAGAGTTACGGAATATTACCGTAAAAACATAACTTAAAAACATACATTTCAAACCTCCACATAAACATATGATAAATCATTTATATACATGCATATCATCCCTTAATCAAGCCTTCACAGCCTTACAAACACTTTAGAAAAAATTCGGGACTAAACTGGAATCAATCAGAAAAATCAGGAAAAAGTTAGAAAATTTAAACTGTATGAGTCACACGGCCGTGTGACTCATATGGCTAAGACACACTGTAACACCCCTAACCCATATCTGTCACCGAAATAGGTTTACGGAGCATTACTGTAAAACCATAACATAAAAACATATATTTCCAAACCCTTCAACACCATATTTTGAACCAGAACTGGCTCTATCCAGATCATCTTCAGACGTTACTCTACTCTTAATGTAACGCACGAAAGTTTTTTTTCTGCTTGTAAAATTTGACACAAATATCTATATGTTTCAATGGTTAAGTGCTCTGGGTGTGTGTGAGAGGTTCCAAGTTTAAGCCTTACCTTTAGCAAATTTTATTATTTTTTCTGACTTAAGCCTGATCTCTATTCAATGGGCTTATACTTAGTTGATTGTTAGACTACATCAGAATAGGCCTCCTGGTCTGGTGGTCAGTTGAGTGTTAGTTTGCTGAAGGCCTAGTGTTCGAATCCTTGTGCGAGCATGGATATTAGTTTTGCTCAGATTCTATGTTAGCATATTGATGGAATTAAAATTCTGAGTAGTGGGTGGTTAATATTGTGGAAGTAGTGGGAATTGAGTGAAACTCATCTTTTCCCAAAAACCTCTCCCCTCTAGAAAAAAAACTGATGTCCTTTTTGTTCTCTGTCACTTTTATTTTCATTTTTCTTTTTTTCCTTCTTACCATCGTCTTGTCTATTTCCTTTTTGCTGCCAAAGCTCAGTATTCTGTTATTTCGGTACTCTTTTTGCGTTGCCGGTAAGTTTGGTAGATGCGTATCTTATTTAGGCTTATAAATCAATGGGTAATGGATTCATTTTATGTTTAGGAGAGGTTCAAGGTGCTGGGGTTTTCCAGTCGACGCTGTAATTGTGCAAATTATCATTGCTCGTCCTAAGGCAAGGATTTTTAGGCATTTTAAGAGTTACTTTTCTTGATGTAGTTCGGTTTAATTGCACGCTTTAAGTGACTAATATGATCAATTGTTGTCAAATATAGGTTTTTTTGGTCTAAAGATTGCGTTCGCTACGGAACAGAATTAGGTGTTTACCCGAAACACAGAAAAATATTATTCGATGAAAGTTGAAAAACCCCACTGTCGACACCACATGACCATGTGGTAGGCCGTGTGCGACAACACGACTGTGTGATCAAAGAAGGCCAGACCGTGCGTAAGACACGGCAGTGTGATGGCCGAAGTGTGGCCGTGTGAGTCACACAGGCTAGGTCAAATTAGGTGTGTGGGCCACACGAGCATGTGGACCCACACAAACATGCTACACGGGCCTGTGGTATCTGGACCAGCCCGTGTAATCCACATGGGCATGGCCAATTTGGGTGTGTGCGCCCACACGAGCAAACCACACGGGTGTGTGGGCTCATTGATCTGAATTTTTCCCAATGGTTGCACGGGTCGTCCCAAACGACTATAGGCCTCTGTAGGGTTAGTAAGGGCTAATTAAACCTAAATTGTATGAACTGTCTATGCGATATTTCGATCTGATTAGAATTTTTTTGCATGTCTACTTGCACTATTATCTGCTATCTGTATACATCATAAGCATGTGAGCATGTTAGATTACTTTTCCTGTACTTGACCATTTCTGTATCTGATATTGGGGTTGGGGTGTATACTGGAGGAAGTGTTCTGAAAGGCAAATTATGCCTATTGTTTAGCAGCATGGCTGCATTATATCTGTTTGTGCCGCATTAGTACTTTATAGTGTGTAGGGATGGGTGGGTGTTTTAAACCTCACATGGTGTGTAGGGATGGTCGGAGATGGTGTGTAGAGGATGGGAGTAGGATCCTGATTCTGGTTCTGACTTGTGTATCTGTATCTGTAATGGGCTTGGGCCCGAATCTGTATCTGACTGATTCTGTTTTACTGTATGTGTGTACATGCTCAATTTTTTAGGGTTACACACTTAGTTTACATAAACTCACCCTTTTCTATTTGATCTGTACATGTAGTCCATAGACTTAGGCAAACTGGTGCTGCAGAGCCCCTCGGTGACCACATGTTGGAACTGAGTATAGTTACAATTTAATTTTTACATTCTGGTTTATTCTAGTTTTTATGTAGTTCAGACTTTACTGACTGTTTTCATTTTAATTTGGGCTTGACTACCATTTTAATGATTTTATATCTGCAACACGTGATATAACTCGGTTTTTAACAAAAGCAAGGGTGTTCTACAATCTTAAACGATTTTTAAAACACAAAGATCTTAAAAGCCTCCGCTACAAATAGGTTATATCTCTAAGAAATTAAACGAATGAGAGCTTCGAAATTAATAATAGCGACATGGGCTAATGAACTGGTAAGGTTTTAACTTAACGACAATGATTTTCAAACCCATTTCATGTGACATTTCTAGATTCGGCCATAACATCTAGGCCGAGCTTAGAGTGTTACATTTAGTGGTATCAGAGCCAGGTTGTAAAACTCAGCTGTGAATTTTGGGTTCCAAAATTTCATTTTAAAAGTATTAGATTTTAAATAATTTGAATAAATTGAGAAAGTAAGTGGTACACCGAGTCTCCGGCACCGATCCTATAAGTATTTCTGTATTTAGATAGAACTATTCTAAAACACTATAGTTAATATTCTCTGAAAACTATAGTGAAACGAATAGAGAGTGGAACTTTTGGAAACATTACTGAACTACTGATATTTACTACATAAAACACCTGCTAATAAATATTGAACCGATGCATAAAACTTTTAATGTAGATAAAACTTTGAAATTACAATGAGCGTACGAGGTATCCCTGGACGTGGTACTCGAGGCTGAGATAGAGGCCATAGAGGGGCTCGAACTGAGTCCTCATCTCTGGGCAGTATGCCAAATCTAGACACTAATAAGACGCCTGTGTCACCTACTACTGAGATTAGGTCTCAAAGTCGTTCGGCTGGGGACGACTCACTATCCCAAGTCATGTTGAGGATATTGGAGAGGGTCACTGGGCCTAATTATGGATTTGAAGGCCGAGGGTCGATAACTAAACGAATCCATGCTAATGGAGTTGAGTTATTTAGGGGTGTCACAGAAGTCGCCCTTAATGTGCCTGAGTATTGGTTGGAGGCCACTGAGAGAATTATGGATGATCTGGATTGTACCCCTGAGCAGAAATTAAAGGTGCAGTTTCCTTGCTTCACGACGAAGCATACCAGTGGTGGTTAATGGTTAAAGAGGGCACCCAGCCGGATCGTCTAACTTTGGAATTCTTTAAAACAGTATTCTAGAGCAAGTATGTATGAGCTAGCTACGTAGATGCTCGTCGGTGTGAGTTTCTGAATCTCACATAAGGTGACCAATCTGTGGCCTAGTATGAGGCCAAATTTTTTAGGTTTAGCAGCTACACTTGAGGCATGGTGGCATCTAAGTACGAGAGGTGTATCTGGTTTGAAGACAACTTAAGGGATAATCTAGGAGTTTTGATAGCTCTACAGAGGGAGGGTGAGTTTTCTGTTCTGGTTGAGAAGGTGAAAATCGCCGAAGATTTTAAGCGCGCGGAGCGCCAGAAGAGAGATAGGGAGAGAGGTAAGAATAAGAGGGATTTAGAACCCTCAAGTTCTATGCAGAGGCCTAAGAAAAAGGACAGATCTGAAAGGCCGATTAGAGTGGGGGCTCCTGTTGCTTTAGCTGGGATACAACCATTTTGTGATTGTGGTAGGCGCCATCCAGGCGAGTGTTGGAAGAGGATTGGGGCCTGTTTGAGGTGTGGATCTTTAAAGCACCGTATTAGAGACTGTCCATAATGGACAGATCAGATGCAAGCTTCGGGTTTTGTGCAACCTCAGAGGGCAGTTCAGCAGCCACCTAGGGGCCTTGGTCAGGCTAGGGGTGGTAATGGTATGAGCCGAAGGCAAAGAGCACCGGGCAAAGGTGCTAGTTAGATAGAGGCGAGGCAGTCTGCTTTGGTTTATGCTACACGTACGTTCTTTATATTTGATGTACTTTACCGGGCTTTGATAGACATAGGGTCTACCCACTCATATATAGCTAGTTAAATATCTGAAATTTTAGGGATTTTTGTGGAGAGCACTACTAGTGAGGTTATTGTACTGAGTCCGTTAGGGTAGTCTATTCGGGTTAGTAAACTCTATAGGGATGTTCCGTTAGAGGTGCAAGGGGATGTTTTTCTGGCGAATCTGATGGAGCTTCCGTTTGGGGAGTTCGATCTAATTCTGGGTATGGACTGGTTAGTGGAGCATCGGGTTAGTTTGGACTGCGCAGCTAAGAGGGTCGTTTTGAGGATTGAGGATAATAAGGAGGTGGTGGTGATTGGCGAGCGTCGAGATTCTCTTTCCAATGTGATCTCCGCTCTTGTGGCTGAGAAACTGGTTCGGAAAGGGTGTGAGACGTACTTGGCTTACGTAAGTATTTCTGATTTTGGGGACTCTTCTATTGGGAATATCAGAACAGTGAGGGACTTTTCAGATGTTTTCCCTAAGGAGTTACCGGGTTTACCTCCGAATCAAAAAGTTGAGTTTAGGATTAAGCTTCTTCCTGGTACGGCTCTGATGTCCATCGCTCCCAACCATATGGCACCAAAAGAGCTTACTGAGCTTAAGGCTCAACTGCTAGAGCTTTTGGACCGTGGTTTCATCCGCCTTAGTGTTTCTCTATGGGGACCACAAGTTTTGTTTGTTAAGAAAAAGGATGGGACCATGAGGATGTGTAATGACTACTAGCAGTTGAATAAGCTTACTATGAAGAATAAGTATCCGCTTCCAAGGATCGATGACATGTTTGATTAGTTCCAAGAGGCTTTTGTGTTCTCCAAGACTGATCTACGATTTGGGTATCATCAGTTGAGGGTTAAGGAAGCTGATGTAACATCCTAAATTAGGGGCTCTGTATTACATATGTTCCTATGTGTATGCTATGCTCTGTGTGTTAATTTGGTGTGTTTGGGGGTCTACGAAAGGCTCGGGGTTAAGCTGAAGCTTTTGCCAAAATTTTAATTTTGGGCACTTTAGGGGAGAGCTAGTTGAGGCTTGGATTAAGTGGTCTAGTTTGGGTTTGAAGACACAATAAATGTATTAGTAAAGTGGCAAGGAGACGCCACTTAAGGGTATAGGTAAGTGACGCCACAAGAGAAAGCTGTAGGGGAGCAAGTTCGAGTCACGGCGTCAGCAATATGGTATTTTATTTTTTGTTTATGCGCCTAAGGACCTTGGATGGTGGATTCGGTAAGGACACTTCTTGGATGGGTGTTGAATTGGTCAAAACTTTCAAATGTGTGGCTATGAGAGGAAGAAGGGGTTTGAATTATTCAAACCGATTTGAATGTTGGGAGGAGAGGGGATGTAGGAGAAAAGTAGGGGATTGAAGTGAGAAGGGAGTTGGCCAAATTTTGAGTGATGTTAGGGGGAAATTCGGTCACATAGGGGTCTTTTGGTGGGTGTAGGCATTCGGTTTGGTGGAGAGGTTTAGGTGCCAAAATTTAGGTATGTGTTTAGCAAATTTTGTGTGGAGAGTTTTTCTTTTCACCATTTGGTGTGCTCTTCATTTTCAACCCATTTTCTTTCTTTGTTGTCGAAAACTCCTAAGGCTATTATTTGTTCATCTCCTCCTTGGTTAAGCCGAAACTTTTTGGGCACTCTTTTTCCTTTCTATTCTTTTCTTTCTTCTCTCATTTGCGTCACTTCCCAAGCTCCCATCCCATTGTCGATTTCTCATAAGCTTCTATTCTCCTTTTTGGTCTCTTTACTCATTTACTCAAAGCCATAGCACTCCATTTTTTCTCTTCTCTCTTTCTTGCATCATATTTTCTCCACTTGTTTCTCCATTTCCGAAACCTATCCCTTATCTTTCTTTCACTTCAATCGAACCCAGTGCTCATCATCTAGTCACCATTTTTCACGAGTTCCTTCTTCAAAGCCAAGGTATCTATTTTTTTCATACTCTTTCTCGATTTCTTCTAAAAGCCGAACCCCTTTTTTGTGTGTCAAGAGTTAGCACCCTTTCTATCGACTTTGCTGAAAGCCAATCATAAACTCCCCAATTAGTAAACTCTTGCTTCGTGGCGGGGGGTCGTGTATTCATCATCTTTTCTTTGTGTGGCCTGCTTTCGGGAGGACGTTGGTAAGTGTTGTTTGCCGAATATGCCATAAGAGAGCCTCTATTCGCTTGTTTGGCTGAAAGGCCACTTCTTTAGATTCATTTGTGAGAACCGATTCTTATATGGTGTTGATGTAGGGACTCAACTAATTTCTTAATACAAGTTGTTAGCTTTCGGGATTCTGTCGATCTAGGTAAGGGAATCTTTGCATATTGAATGTATATCATTATTTTCGCTGCTTCAATGCCTTAATCTGGTATGTTGACCAAGATCTCTTTCATGGACTCAAATACCAGCCAAGCAAAGGAAGGGGTTGGACCCGTAGTCCCAGCCCCTAAGATAAAAAAGCGAGAGGTGTCTGCGGTTCGAGATTGGCCACCGGGTTGTGGACCGGCTTCGAAATAGAATAGTAGGTAAATTGCATTCGTTCCTGCTTATGATAGTGTCGACATAAAAAGCATAATATTGCGTGTTATCAGGTGTGTACTACTCACACGCCTTCATTTCTGTTGTTATTATGTTGTTAACAAAAAAGGGCGAAAAGCCGAAATAATTGATATGATAGATTATATACCCTTATGGATAAAGGTTGGAGACACCTGGTATGTTATTTGATACTGATATTACTGTTAATATGTTCGTATGTGTATTTTTATGTTAGTCATGTATGAAATATAATCTATATACGCTGATATATTGTATGACATCCATACATATTGTGCACAATGAAAGAGCATGGGCTCGGGATTGAATGGAGAAGGAGGGAGAATCAGTGACTACAGTCACGAGTGACTTTTGCCACAAGTGGTCTAAGTACCATGGTGGTTAAACCACGGATAAACTGATGAGTGACTATTCTCACGAGTGGTCAAGTACCACGGTGGTTAATACCACGATTGCTTATATTAGTGACTTGTCTCGATGGTCTATGATCACAGTGGGTTGGCCCCACGTATGCTTAATGCTAGAGATCGTCACGGTGGTCTATGACCACCGTGGGTCGGCCCCACGATTATATTACAGTGACTTTGTCGCGAGTGACTACGGTCACGAGTGGTCTAGGACCATGGTGGTTATGAACCTCAGTGGCATGATGCCACGGGTGTTTGGATGGAGAGTTGATCTGGGATGGGTTGCATGGCATGCACATAACATGAACTATATTGAGTGGGCTAAGGCCCAAATTGCGTTACATGGGGAAATGTACACACTGAGTCTCGATGACTCACCCCTTTGCTAATTTTGCAGGTGATAAGTAGATGGCGGGTTTTGGGCCGAGACGGACTCGAGGTGGCCATGCGTTGCGGTTTCTTTAGTAAATTCGAACTTTAGCTTTAATATATTTTTTTTACTTTGGGATTTTTGGATTTGTAATAAGGCCGCTTAACTTTAATTTGGGATTTATTTTTAAGCTATTTTATTCGTGCTTTGAATCATTTTAAATGGGGTTTTTCTTAAAAATGTAACAAGAAGTTTTCCAAATTCACGACAAACGTATATTAAGCAGTTAACAAATAAAACTTGGAATTCTCTTAACATTTCAGATGTTGTTTTCAAAGAAATCAAGCACCTAAAAATTCATTTTAAATTCTCACCTTCCAAATATTCCTCAAAGTTCGATTTTGACAAAACAAGTCTGTTTTAACATCCAATCGGCCTGATTAATTAAAAAGAATATATTTAGTTATAATGGTAAGGTTGATATTAATAAAGCAGTTTTGGCTCTTAACTGAATTTCTCCAAACAAAATTCTCAATTCGCAAAGTTTTCCAAAGTTTTTCAGATCTACTCATTCTGTAGCAATCCAAATTCGGTCGTAACGTTTTGACCGAGTTTGGGGTGTTACAATTTTGGTATCAGAGCCAGTTTTAAAAACTCGACCCTAGGTATGGGGGCTTAAAGTGTTTTAAAGGATAGTTAGAAAGTGATTTAGAGATATATGTGTCTTTGGAAGCATGGCACTCGAGTCTCCAGCACGAAATCCACACGGTAAGTCTTCTAACTTTTGATTTTTGTTCATAAAGTGAGTATGATATGTATTGATTGTTTGTGTTAAGGAATACAAATTTAGAGACTGAAACCTTAGGTGTGCATGAAATGGCGAGAACTGCTTATAATACTATTTCCATAAAACTGCTCTATAATAAACAGTGGAAGAAAACACTAACTCATAAAACTTTTAATTAGATTAAATCGCGTTAGTTATAATGAGTACTAGAGGACGCGGACGCGGTGTGCGAGGCCGTGGAAGAGGCCGACATGTTGAGGCTGAGCCTTTAGAATCTGGGCATGGGCCGGTAGGTGAGGTACCAAAGATCGCGCGATTCGCGATGGCGAAATTTCAAGATCAAACTGGTGGAGACGATGCTGTGTCTCAGGCCATGTTACGTGTTCTGGAGAGAGTGGCTGGAGTGACCACGGGATCAAGGGCTCAAAAATCTGAGTCTGAGTGACTCAGGGCTAATGGGGCGGAAATGTTTAGGGGCGTTTCGGGTGTGGCTCCTAATGTAGCCAAGTATTGGTTAGGAGCAGTGAAATGAATTATGCATAATCTTGACTGCACTGCAGCGGAAAAACTGAAAGGAGTTTTGTCTCTTCTCCGAGACGAGGCTTATCAATGGTGGCTCACGGTTAGAGATGGTACGGCTGCGAATCACATTACCTGGGACTTCTTTAAGTTTGCGTTCCAGGGGAAATATATTGGGTCAAGTTATGTGGACGCTCAATGCAAGGGCGAGTATGAGGCGGAATCCTTGTGTCTAAGCCGGTATGCTCGTGGTATTGTGTCTACGGATCATGAGCATTGTATTCGATTTGAGGATGGCCTGAGGGATGAGTTGCGAGTACTAATAGCTCCGAAACGAGAAAGGGAATTCGCTATTCTGGTTGAGAAGGCTAAGATAGCTGAAGAGGCGAAGCGTTCAGAAAGACAGAATCAGGATAGGGACAAGGGTAGAAACAAAAGAAGTTTTGGACCATCAAGATCTACTGGGAACTTTCAGAAGAGGCCTAGGTTAGATGGGTCGGGTCGAGCTGTGAGGCCCGTTGTTACTGGTAGGCCCCCGTAGTGTGCTACGTGTGGGAAGTTCCATTTTGGGGAGTGTTGGGCAAAAAGTAATGGATGCTTCAGATGTGGGGCAGTGGATCATCGGGTGAAAGACTGTCCGCAAGAGCCAAATAGAGTGCGACCCGCAAGTCAAATTTATGTTCAGCCTGGCAGAGGTGGTCAGCAGCCACAGAGAGGCCGTGGTCTGGCCAGGAGAGGTTATGGTTTTGTTCGTGGACGTGGAGCACTGGGCAGAGGTGCTGGGAATACAAATGTAAGGCAAGCTGGGTTAGTTTATGCTGCTAGATGCCGAGAGGAGGGCGAGGCATCGGACGTCATAACTGATACGCTCTTTATTTATGGACTGCTTTTTACTGCACTGATTGATATTGGATCAACGCATTCTTATATTGCTAATACTGTATCTAAAACTCTGAACATGGATTGTGAGACTGCTTCTAGGGAGATGACTGTACTTAGCCCTTTAGGACAATCTATAGTAGTGAATAAACTCTTTAGGGATATACCTCTAGAAGTACAAGGGATGGTTTTCCCGGCTAATCTGATGGAACTGCCGTTCGGAGAGTTCGATTTAATATTGGGTATAGATTGGCTAGGGAAGTACCAAGCAAACTTGGATTGTGCTGCCAAGCGCATGGTGTTAAGGACTCCTAAGGATGATGAGGTGGTGGTGTTAGGTGAAAAGGGGAACTATTTGTCTAATGTAGTGCCTGCTTTAAAGGCCGAGCGAATGGTAAGAAAAGGATGCGAGGCTTTCTTAACGTATGTTTGTGCTCTGGAGGCCAAGGAGTTGACTGTAGGAGATGTCAGAACGGTGAGGGAATTTCTCGATATTTTTCCAGAAGAGCTTCCAAGGATACCTCTGGATCGAGAAGTGGAATTCAGAATTGATCTTCTTCCCGGAACAGTGCCAGTGTCTATTGCTCCATATAGAATGGCGTCGAAGAAGTTGGTGGAACTGAAAGCCCAAACTCAGGAGCTGTTGGATCGGGGTTTTATTTGACCCAGTGTGTCACCTTAGGGAGCGCGGGTGTTATCTGTTAAGAAGAAGGATGGATCAATGCGGATGTGCATTGACTATAGGCAGTTGAACAAGTTGACGATTAAAACAAGTACCCGCTGCCTAGAATCAATGACCTATTCGATCAGTTGCGAGGCGCTTCAGTCTTTTCAAAGATAGAGTTGAGGTCAGGTTATCACCAACTTAAGGTCAAAGAGGCAGATATTCATAAGACAGCTTTCTGAACTCGTTATGGTCACTACGATTTCTTGGTTATGCCGTTTGGGTTGACCAATGCACTAGCAGCGTTTATGGATATGATGAACCGGGTATTCCAACCGTATTTGGACCAATTTGTCGTGGTATTTATAGATGATATCTTGGTTTATTCAAGATCAGAAAAAGAACATGATTCGCATCTTCGAGTGGTTCTACAAATTTTGAGGGAAAAACAACTGTACACCAAATTCAGTAAGTGTGAATTCTGGCTAAAGAAAGTTACCTTTCTGGGTCATGTTGTGTCTGCTGAGGGGATTAGGGTTGACCCTCGGAAAGTTGAAGTGGTGTTGGATTGGAAACCGCCTAATTCTGTGGCAGAAATTCGGAGCTTTCTTGGTGTGGCTGGGTATTACAGGAGGTTTGTGGAGGGGTTCTCATTAATTGCTGCACCATTAACCAAGCTGCTATGAAAAGGGTACCGTTTATCTGGTCAGATAAGCCACAGAAAAGTTTTGAGAAGCTGAAGAGGATCTTGACTGAACCTCCAGTATTGATTCAGCCTGAGGCTAGGAAGGAGTTTGTTGTCTACTACGATGCATCGCACACAGGATTGGGATGTGTGTTGATGCAGGAAGGGAGGGTGGTGGCATATGCGTCTCGGCAGTTGAAACTGCATGAAGTGAATTATCCCACGCATGATCTGGAATTATCTGCAGTAGTGTTTGCTTTAAAGATCTAGAGACATTATTTGTATGGAGAGAAGTCTGTTATCTATACAGACCATAAGAGCCTGAGGTATCTCCTTACCCAAAAGGAGTTGAATTTAAGGCAGCGACGCTGGGTTGAGTTATTAAAGGACTATGATTGCTCGATTGAATACCACTAGGGTAAAGCTAATGTAGTGGCAGATGCGTTGAGTCGTAAAGTGATATCGGACTTGAGGGCAATGTTCGCCTATCTCAGCTTGTATGATGATAGAAATGTGTTAGCAGAATTGCAAGTGAAGCCTTCTTGGGTCAGTCAGATTAAAGAGAAGCAATGGTCTGACGAATCGCTAAGCTCGAAACTTCAGCTAGTGGCAAATGGTAAGACAGAAGATTTTAGTGTGAACAGTGATGGCATACTGTGTTTTCAAAGGAAAGCTTGTAAGTGGAAGGATTGTGAATTGAGGCGGAAGATTCTGCAGGAAGCACATAGTAGCCCATACGCTATGCATCCTGGAGGAAGCAAGATGTATAGGGATCTGCGAGGAGCGATTTGGTGGCGGTGCAAGCAAGAAGTGCGAGTATGTGGGTAAATGCTTGACGTGCCAGCAAGTGAAGGCGGAACACCAAGTGCCTTCAGGGTTGGTACAGCCAGCGAAGATACCGCTTTGGAAGTGAGAGAGGATAACGATGGATTTTGTTAGTAGGCTATCCCTTACGCCTACGAAGAACGATTCAGTGTGGGTAATTATAGATTGGTTGACGAAATCTGCTCACTTCATTCCGGTTCGGGTTGATTACTCATTACAGAAGTTAGCCAAACTTTATGTGGCAGAGGTTGTGAGGTTGCATGGGGTTTTGTGTCCATCATATCTCATGCAGAGACCCGTGTTTACGTCGAGGTTCTAGAAGGCGTTGCATCAGGCTTTGGGTACAAGATTGGATTTCAGCACAGCGTTTCATCCACAGACTGATGGTCAATCCGAGAGGGTAATTCAAATCTTGGAAGATATTGACTTCAGAGGTAGTTGGGAGGAGTATCTACTATTGGCAGAATTCGCATACAACAACAGCTGCCAGTTTAGTATTCAGATGGCACCCTATGAAGCGTTGTATAGACGAAAGTGTCGTACTCCGACTTGTTGGACAGTGTTAGGTGAGCGTCAAATGTTGGGACCAGAATTGGTTACAGAGATAGAGTAGAAAGTTAAGTTGATCCGAACTCGGTTGAAAGAGGCTTCCGACAGGCAGAAATCTTATGCAGATTTTAAGCGTAAAGATATAGAATTTGCGGTAGGTGATCGGGTTTTCTTAAAGGTTTCACCGTGGAAAAAAGTTCTAAGGTTTGGACGGAAGGGTAAGCTGAGTCCTAGATTTATCGGGCCTTATCGTGTAGTGAAGCGTGTAGGACCGGTAGTGTATCAGCTCGAGCTACCTTCGAAATTGAGACAAATTCATGATGTGTTCCATGTTTCGATGTTAAGGCGCTACCGTTCAGATCCATCTTACATAGTGTCGGTGGAAGAAATCAAGGTAAAATCATATTTATCTTTTGAAGAGGAACCAGTTCGAATCCTAGATCGGGACGTGAAGGTGTTGCGGAGAAAAACAATTCCGTTGGTTAAAGTGTTGTGGAGGAATCACGGATCAGAAAAGCCACGTAGGAGCCACAGGATGTAATGCGACAACAATACCCTCATCTCTTTTCACCAGGTAAATTTCGAGGCCGAAATTTCTTTAAGGAGGTAGAACTGTAACATCTTGAATTAGGGCCTCTGCATTTAATATGTTCCTGTGTGTATGCTATGCCCTGTGTGTTAATTTGGTGTGTTTGGGGGTCCAGGAAAGGCTCGGGGTTAAGCCGAAGCTTTGGCCAAAATTTTAATTTTGGGCACTTTAGGGGAGAGCTAGTTGAGGCTTGGGTTAAGTGGTCTAGTTTGGGTTTGAAGACACAAGAAACGTAGTAGTAAAGTAGCAAGGAGACGCCACTTAAGGGTATAGATAAGTAACGCCACAAGGGGAAGCTGTGGGGGAGCAAGTTCGAGTCGCGGCGTCAGCAATGTGGAATTTTATTTTTTGTTTATGCGCCTAAGGAGCTTGGATGGTGGATCCGGCAAGGACACTTCTTGGATGGGTGTTGAATTGGTCAAAGCTTTCAAATGTGTGGCTATGAGAGGAAGAAAGGGTTTGAATTATTCAAACCGATTTGAATGTTGGGAGGAGAGGGAATGTAGGAGAAAAGTGGGGGATTGAAGTGAGAAGGGAGTTGGCCGAATTTTTGAGTGATGTTAGGGGGAATTTCAGTCACATAGGGGTCTCTTGGTGGGTGTAGGCTTTCGGTTTGGTGGAGAGGTTTAGGTGCCAAAATTTAGGTATGTGTTTAGCCAATTTTGTGTGGAGAGTTTTTCTTTTCGGCATTTGGTGTGCTCTTCATTTTCAACCCATTTTCTTCCTTTGTTGTCGAAAACTCCTAAGGCTATTATTGGTTAAGCCAAAACCTTTTGGCACTCTTTTTCCCTTCTATTCTTTACTTTCTTCTCTCATTAGCGTCACTTCCCAAGATCCCATCCCATTGTCGATTTCTCATAAGCTTCCATTCTCCTTTTTGGTCTCTTTACTCATTTACTCAAAGCCATAGCACTCCATTGTTTCCCTTCTCTCTTCCTTGCATCATATTTTCTCCACTTGTTTCTCCATTGCTGAAACCTATCCCTCATCTTTCTTTCACTTCAACCGAACCCAGTGCTCATCATCTAGTCACCATTTGTCATGAGTTCCTTCTTCAAAGCCGAGGCATCTATTTGTTTCATACTCCCTCTCCATTTCTTCTAAAAGCCGAACCCCTTTTTGTGTGTCAAGAGTTAGCACCCTTTCTGTCGACTTTGCTGAAAGCCGAACATAAACTCCCCAATTGGTATGCTGTTGCTTCGTGGCAGAGGGTCGTGTATTCATTATCTTTTCTTTGTATGGCCCGCTTTTGAGAGGATGTTGGTAAGTGTTGTTGGCCGAATAGGCCATAAGAGGGCCTCTATTCGATTGTTTGGCCAAAAGGCCACTTCTTTGGATTCATTTGTGAGAACCGACTCTTATATGGTGTTAATGTAGGGACTCAGCCGATTTCTTAATACAAGTTGTTAGCTTTCGGGATTCTGTCGATCTAGGTAAGGGAATCTTTGCATATTGAATGTATATCATTATTTTCGCTGCTTTAATGCCTTAATCTGGTCTGTTGACTAAGATCTCTTTCATGGACTCAAATACCAGCCAAGCAAAGGAAGGGGTTAGACCCGTAGTCCCAGCCCCTAAGTTCAAAAAACAAGAGGTGTCTGCGGTTCGAGGTTGGCCACCAGGTTGTGGACCGGCTTCGGAATAGAATAGTAGGCAAATAGCAGTCGTTCTTGCTTACGATAGTGTCGACATAGAAAGCATAATATTGCATGTTATCAGGTGTGTACTACTCACACGCCTTCACTTCTGTTGTTATTATGTTGTTAACAAAAAAGGGCGAAAAGTCGAAATAATTGATATGATAGATTAAATACCCTTACGGGTAAAGGTTAGAGACACCGGGTATGTTATTCGATACTGATATTACTGTTAATATGTTTGTATGTGTATTTTGATGTTAGTCATTTATGAAATATAATATGTATACATTGATATATTGCATGGCATCCATACATATTGTGCACAATGAAAGAGCATGGGCTCGGGATTGAATGTAGAAGGAGGGAGAATTAGTGACTACGATCACGAGAGACTTTTGTCACGAGTGGTCTAAGTACCATGGTGGTTAAACCACGGATAAACTGATGAGTGACTATTGTCACGAGTGGTCAAGTACCACGATGGTTAATACCACGATTGCTTATATTAGTGACTTGTCTCGGTGGTCTATGATCACAGTGGGTTGGCCCCACATATGCTTATTGCTAGAGATCGTCACGGTGGTTTATGACCACGGTGGGTTGGCCCCACGATTATATTACAGTGACTTTGTCGCGAGTGACTACAGTCACGAGTGGTCTAGGACCACGGTGGTTATGAACCACAGTGGCATGATGCCACGGGTGTTTGGATAGAGAGTTGATCTGGGATGGGTTGCATGGCATGCACATAACATGAACTGTATTGAGTGGGCTAAGGCCCAAATTGCGTTACATGGGGAAATGTACACACTGAGTCTCTATGACTCACCCCTTTGCTAATTTTGTAGGTGATAAGTAGATGGCGGGTTTTGTGCCGAAACAGACTCGAGGTGGCCATGCGTTGCGGTTTCTTTAGTAAACTCGAACTTTAGCTTTAATTTATTTTTTTGTACTTTGGGATTTTTGGATTTGTAATAAGGTCGCTTAACTTTAATTTGGGATTTGTTTTTAAGCTGTTTTATTCATGCTTTGAATCATTTTAAATGGGGTTTTTCCTAAAAACGTAACAAGAAGTTTTCCAAATTCACGACAAACGTATATTAAGCAGTTAACAAATAAAACTTGGAATTCTCTTAACATTTCAGATGTTGTTTTCAAAGAAATCAAGCACCTAAAAATTCATTTTAAATTCTAACCTTTCAAATATTCCTTAAAGTTCGGTTTTGACAAAATAAGTCTGTTTTAGTATCCAATCGACTTGATTAATTAAAAAGAATATATTTGGTTATAATCGTAAGGTTGATATTAACAAAGCAGTTTTGGCTATTAACTGAATTTCTCCAAACAAAATTCTCAATTCGCGAAGTTTTCCAAAGTTTTTCAAATCTACTCATCCTGTAGCAATCCAAATTCGGTCGTAACATTTTGACCGGGTTTGGGGTGCATAGCTGATGTCCATAAAACCACATTTAGTACTCCATATGGACATTATGAGTTCCTAGTTATGCCTTTTGGTCTGACGAATGCTCCCGCTGCATTCATGGATCTGATGAATCGAGTGTTCTAGCCTTATCTGGATCAATTCGTCATGGTTTTCATCAATGATATTCTGGTATACTCTAAAATAGAGGAGGAGCATGATGAACATCTTAGGGTTGTGCATTAGATTCTTCGAGAGAAGCAGCTCTACACTAAGTTGAGTAAGTGCGAGTAATGGTTACGAGAGGTAACCTTCTTAGGGCATGTAGTTTCTGCTGAAGGGATTCGTGTAGATCCAAGGAAGATTGAGGCTGTACTGGATTGGAAACAGCCTAAGAATGTGTCTAAAATTCGCAGCTTTCTGGGTTTGGCGAGTTATTATCACCGGTTTGTTGAGAGATTCTCTCTGATTGTAGCTCCTTTGACTAAACTTCTGCGTAAGGGTGTGTCGTTTGTCTGGACAGATGCACAACAATCAAGCTTTGAGAAGCTCAAGTCTGTTCTAACTCAGGCCCCTATTCTGATGCAGCCTGAATTCGATAAAGAGTTTGTGGATTATAGTGATGCATCGCACGTTGGTCTGAGATGCGTTCTGATGCAGGATGGTAAGGTTGTGGCTTATGCGTCCCGTCAGCTTAAGACACATGAAGGGAACTATCCGACGCATGATCTCGAGTTGGTTGCAGTGGTTTTTGCATTGAAAATCTGGAGACACTATTTGTATGGTGAGAGGTGTATCATCTACACCAATCTCAAGAGTCTCAAGTATCTCCTTACTCAAAAGGCGCTAAACCTTAGGCAACATCGTTGGATTGAGCTGCTCAAAGATTATGATTGCACCATTGAGTATCATCCGGGTAAGGCTAATGTGGTAGTCGATGCTCTAAGTTGTAGAGTGATGTCTGATCTGAAGGCGATGTTTGCTCACCTTAGTTTGTTTGATGATGGGAACCTATTGCCCGAATTACAAGTTAAGCCAACTTGGATTGATCATATTTGGGATAAGCAATTAGGGGATGAGTCTCTGAGCTTGTGGTTTCGACTAATTAAGAGTGGTACTACAGCTGATTTTAGGTTAAACAGTGATGGTGTGATGTGTTTTTGAGGACAGATCTATGTGCCGAATGACCCTGATCTGAGGCAGTCTATTTTAAGGAAGGTGCATAATAGCCCTTATGCTATGCATCCCGGAGGTAGTAAGATGTATCGTGATATTCGTGAGTTGTATTGATGGTCGGGGTTGAAGCGTGAGGTTATGGATTTTGTTGCTCATTGTCTAACGTGTCAGCAGGTTAAGGCTGAGCATTAGTTACCTTCGGGTTTGCTATAGCCGGTTAAGATTCCCCTTTGGAAATGGGAGCGAGTGACGATAGACTTCGTTAGTGGGTTACCTTTAACACCCACTAAGAAGGATTCTGTTTGGGTCATCGTGGATCGATTGACCAAGTTTGCCCAGTTTATTCCCGTCTAAACTAATTATTCTCTACAGAAGCTAATGATGCTGTACATTTCTGAGATAGTAAGACTACATGGGATTCCGGTCTCGATTATTTCTGATAGAGATTCTCGCTTTACTTCTCGATTTTGGAAGAAATTGCACGAGGCTCTGGTTTTAAGGTTGGACTTCAGTACTGTGTTCCATCCTCAGACCGATGGTCAATCTGAGTGGGTGATTCAGATATTGGAGGATATGCTTCGGAGTTGCGTGATTGATTTTCGAGGTAGTTGGGAGGATTATCTGGCTCTAGCTCAGTTCACCTACAATAACAGCTTCCAGTCGAGCATTCAGATGGCACCTTATGAGGCTCTGTATGGTCGTAAGTTTCGTACACCTCTATGTTGGACTGAGTTGGATGAACTTCGGGTTTTAGGTCCTGAGTTTGTTTTCGAGACCGAGGATAAGGTTAGATCGATTCAGGATCGTTTGAAAGTAGCTTCGAATAGACAAAAATCATATACAGATCTGAAGAGGCGTGATATTGAGTATGCTGTGGGGGACTTCGTCTTCCTTAAAGTTTCACTGTGAAAGAAGGTTCTGAGATTTGGTCGTAAGGGCAAGTTGAGACCTAGGCTCATTGGGTCGTATCGGATTTTGAAGCGAATAGGGTTGATTGCTTATTAGTTGGGGCTATATTCAGAGTTGGATCGTATCCATGATGTTTTTTACGTCTCGATGTTGAGGCGGTATCGGTTGGACCCATTCATGTTGTCTCGGTTAAGGAGATCGAGGTTAGGCTGGACTTGACCTTTGAGGTGGAGTCAATTCAGATTCTGGATCGTGATGTTAAGATTCTGATAAGGAAGTCCATCCCTTTAGTGAAGGTGCAGTGGTGGAATCATAACATTGAGGAAGCTACGTGGGAACCTGAGGACTCAAGGCGTCAGCAGTATCCTCATCTGTTCTGATCAGGTAAATTTCAAGGTCAAAATTTCTTTTAGGGGGTAGAGTTGTAACGCCCCAAAGTTTTTGTTTCTGCTTCTATAAAATCTGACACAAATATCTGTCTGCTTCAATGGTTAAGTGTTTTGGGTGTGTGTGAGAGGTTCCAAGTTCAAGCCGTA
Source organism: Gossypium bickii (assembly GCA_025503065.1). NCBI lineage: Eukaryota > Viridiplantae > Streptophyta > Magnoliopsida > Malvales > Malvaceae > Gossypium > Gossypium bickii. Next base: position 62,580,958 of record CP106710.1, on the reverse strand, counting down.
CTGTAACACCCCTAACCCCGTATCCGTCGCCGAAATAGAGTTACGGAGCATTACCAAAACTTTTTAGAACATTTTTAGATAAACCATGAAAATCACTATTCCTTAACTGAGATCATTCATAACGTTCCTTAGATGGACCCTCCAGGTCCAATACGAGCATTAGAATCGAGTCGGGACTTAATCAGAAACTCTAAAAAAATTTCGTGACATTTCAAAAATTTTCCAAGGTTTAGGGCTCACACGCCCGTGTGGTCCAAGAGACACACACGTGTGACTCTTAAACACGCCCGTGCATCAGGCCGTGTCCGATTTAGATTGCTCTCTGACTTGCACCACACGGCCATGCCACACACCCGTGTGCTAGGCCGTGTGGTTAATTAATTTAGTTCGAATTAGATGCAGGTTTCACAAGGCCATGACACACACCCGTTTTCAATGCCGTGTTACCCACACGGCTGAGACACACACTCGTTCTCTACCAATGTGCTCAATTCTGAGCATTCTATCTCTAAATCTTAGGATGCAGGGGACACACGGCCAGACCACACGCCCATGTGAGGTCGTGCGTCACATACAGTCAAGACACACACCCGTGTGTCTACCCGTGTGGACAAAATAAAGCTATTTTCCAAGCCTTATTCCTCACCCTTTATTCCTTATACCTACACCAAAACTTAAACACATTCTCATGGCCATATAAACATTCAGCCAATATGCCTTTATGCACCACAATTTATTTCCATATCAATCTTGTACTCATATTTACCTATATACAATGGTCACATTTGTGCATTTTGTATCAATTATACTAATTTAATTCATTCATCCATTTTTCAATGTTATTTCTATCAATTAACCATTTTAAACATATACTATGATAGCTTTCATACATAACCACCAAAGCATGTCCATAACTAACCATTCCAATGGCTAGTCATTGTCAAATATTTACATATCATTCCTTGACCAATTTAACCTATACATGCCATTATAACCCTAACTGTAACAGTACAGTTTATACCCTAGTCGAAACAGTGGTTTCGGGACCACGAATGCGAGTTCAAATAAAATTTTAATATTATTTTCTCTGCCGCTGTTATGTGATTAAGCATGTGTTAAATTTTTGTGAGCTAATTTATCCGTCTGTGTGTTTAATTTGACAAAAGGATGAAATTGCATTAAAGGTGAAAGTTGTATACTATATGTTAAAGTGCTTATGGGTTGTGGCTTTATAAATGTGAGGACTTATGTGGCAATTTAGCCATTTCCATGGTTAGTGGATGGCTAAGGTCATAAATGACCTTATAACTATGTGATACATATATTTATATGAAAGGTTATATTGGTAAATTAGTTTATATCATATTATTAACAAAACTAAAGCTTAAAAATAAGCTTTAATGCATTGTTCATCCACCGAAAAACATAAACAAAGATAGGAAAGAAATACTTTGTTATATTCGGCCATTTGAAAGCTAAATTCAAGGTAAGTTTTTTATTCGTTTTTGATAATTTCTACGTTTTTGTCATCGTTGCTTCGTCTACTATCAAACCCATGTTTCAATTTTGTGTATTGGTGATGTTTGTAAGTTATGTCATTGATGATATGTTGAGCTTTATGATGCTTTAAGGTGTTAAATGATAGATTGGTGGTAGATGAATTTGTTTTGTTCTTGAAGTATTGATGAATTTAGCTAAACAAGGCTAAATTGAGAAAATGGCAAATTGAGGGACTAATTTGTAAATTTGATAGAAATTGTGGGCTTATATGTGATGTATGAATATTCGGCTAAGCATGTGAACGGGTAGATTTTGTGAATTTGATGTTTTTAGAAAAATGGACTAAATTGATTACGTGTGCAAATTTGAAGGTTAATTTATAAATAGCCTAAAATATGTGTGTATGGATTGAATTGAATGAAATAGTGAATAAAAGGATTAATTCTGAATATGTTTAGATTAAGAACCGAAGAAAACGGATTTAGATCGCGGGAAAGCGAAAGTAAACGAGTAGGTGTTTTCATTCTGATAAACTGAATCCGAGGTAAGTCACTATACAAATAAATGAATATGTATGCATTTGTAATTGTTCATATGTTTAATAATGATAAAGAATGCTTATGAGAGGTTTGTAATTGAATTCCGAGATAAGTTCGATATAGTAACTAAGTCTGAGAAGCCCCATACAAACCTAGGAATAGATAGGATTAACTAAGTCACGTCATAGATATCTGTTCTGTTTTTATCATGTAAGACCACTTCTGCGACATTGGCATTGATTTGAGATTCGTGTAAGACCCTGTCTGGGACAGTGGCATCGATACCTGATTATGTGTAAGACTACGTCTGGGACTTTGGCACCAATATGAGCTTTAGGTATAAGACCACATCTGGGACGTTGGCATCATTATGATCTTTACGTTTAAGACCATGTCTGGGACATTGGCATCATTCTGATTCGTGTAAGACCCTGTCCGGGACAGTGGCATCGATATCTGAGTAAATGTAAGACCTCATCTGGGATGATGGCATTGTACTACTATTCCGAGCTTCTAAGTATTTTACTGGATTTCCTTATGGTTCAATGGGCAAGTCTAAAATACGAATGACAAATCCGAGCTTTGATAGATTAAGTAAATGAATGTCTGATTCAGGTACATTGATTATACACCAAAAGTGTATATAAGGTAAGTGACTATGTGTTTTACTATAATGGATTGGAAATATGTTACATGAAAGCATATATGAAAAACTATGTGTTTGTGATTCTTGAATTGATAAATGTGGCAATTTGGCCAAGAATAGGAATCAAAGTATAAATGTGAGAAATTTACCTTGTAGAAGAAATGTGCCAATGTGGTTATATGTTTACATGCTTTACATATCAAGTTTGTTTTTGTATTGACTTACTAAGCTTTTGGGAAAGCTTACTCCGTGTGTGTTTAATCTGTTTTATAGGTCGTCAAAGCTACTAAAGGCTCGGGACCGTCAAGGATCGTCATCACACTACTAATATCATTTTGGTACACCTTCGATATGTATATAGCTAGATATGGCATATATAGGCTAGTTCTTGGTATAATTTGTAAAGTGAACTTAGCCATGTGATTTGGCTAGATATGTTTTGATATATGCTTAAAGAAGTATGATATGTGAAGTTGTTTTGGTATGATTAGTAGATATGGAAATGGTTTTGAAATGTTAAGTTTATAGGTGAATGATGTTTGAACATAATTGGGTTTTGGTCATGCAAATTGTTATGTTTGGAGTTGATTTCAAATGTATTAATGTGTGATTCTCTTTAGTTGTCAAATATGCATGATTTGGGATGATTATTTGGTATGTTTTAATGGTTATATATGAATGAAATAGGATGATATATGTTGCTTATAGGTTTGACCCTTGTGGGTGGCATTTTGGCCTTGTGAATGGCCTATAATGTCATACGGCTGTGGCACACGGGCATGCCTAAGACCCTGGCTAAATTGGCAGAATGTAGCCTAAAAATAACACGGCCTAGACACGGGCGTGTTTGGTGGCCATGGTGGGGAAGTCAGTATAGGACCACGGTCAGGACACACGGCCGTGTCTGGTAGCCATGGGGACCAAGTCAGTATAGACACGAAAGGACACACGGAGGTGTCTAGTAGTCGTGGAGGGCACACGGTCTCCTCCCACTGGCGTGTCTCCCCTGTATTTTAGAAAAGTTTAAAATTTTCATGATATTTCATATGTGTTTCAGTTTAGTCCCGACCCGACTTCTAAGCATGATTATGGTCTCGAGGACCCATTTAAGGGACATTATGTCTGAGAATGATAATTAAGTGTATGTTTTTGTCTTTGAATATTTCCGATCTGTCCGGTAACGCTCCTAACCTTAATTCGGTGACGGACACGGGATAGGGGTGTTACATTTGATTGGTATCAGAGTTACGGTTTAGCCGATTCTCGGACTAACGTAGCGTGTCAGAGTTAAGCTATACATGCCATATATCTGAATTGTGATAGTGTGATGAATACTGACGTATAAAATGTGATTTTCGTATAGTAATGGATCCCGAAAGGGCCGCAGCTGACGACGTAGAAAGTAATGCGCCTCCTCCCGCGTAAAGGCGGCATTTCTCGAATCAAGGGCGGCTCTGAAAGCGATCAAGAGGGAGAAGCTAAACAAGCTTTCTTCCAGATGATGAGTGAGTGGTTCACTCAATTCGTAAGGAATAACTCGACTGTTTAACAACCCCCTCCTCGGATTAATCCCCCTCAGACTACAGTTATGCCACCAGTTATACATCCGAATCTGTTGAATCAGCCTCTTATTGACAAGATCCGTAAGTATGGGGCCGAAGAATTTTGAGCTACTAAAGATGATGATGCTGAAAAGGCCGAGTTCTGGATTGAAAATACTATCCGGGTATTCGATGAAATGTCTCTGACTCCAGAAGAATGTATAAAATGTGTTGTATCATTACTCTGAGATGCAGCATATCAATGGTGGAAAACCCTGATTTCTATTGTTCCAAGAGAACGAGTCACATGGGATTTCTTTCAGATCCAGTTTCGGAAGAAATATATCAGTGAGAGATTCGTTGGTCAGAAACGGAAAGAATTTCTAGAACTTAAACAGGGCCATATGACTGTTTCAGAATACGAACGAGAATTTGTGAGACTGAGTTAGTATGCTTGAGAATGTGTATCATCTGAAGCTATAATGTGCAAAAGGTTCGAAGATGGCCTTAATGAAGACATTCGTCTGTTAGTCGGGATCTTAGAAATAAAAAAGTTCGTTGTACTCGTTGATAGAGCGTGTAAAGCTGAGGCACTCGAGAAAGATAAAAGAAAAGCTGAATCTGAAGCCCATGATATGAGAAAAAGATTTCCAAGCAAATCATTTCAGTCATCTTCGAAGAAATTCAGAGATAATCAAAGTCATTCCAGAGATAATGTGGGTCAATTGAACAGAAATCGAGCTAGACCGCAAATGAGTTCTAAAACTCCAGCAACTTCAGTGGCTAGTGATGATAATGTTCGATCCGAGAGACCTGAATGTAAATATTGTGGAAAAAGACATCTAGGAAGTTGTAGATTAAATGACAGAGCTTGCTTCCAATGTGGATCACTTGATACTTTATCTGTGATTGTCCTGAGTCAGTCAAGCCAGAGACTGTTCAGAATTTGAGATCTGATAATGCACCTATGAGAGATAGGCCATCGAAGAATGTCAAAAATATTAGTTGTAGTCAGAGAACTACGAAAGACAATGTTGTCAGATCTGAAGCTAGAGCGCCAGCCAGAGCATATGCTATCCGAGGTCGAGAGGAAGCTTCATCACCAGATGTGATAACGGGTACTTTTACTCTTTATGATACTTCTATGATTGCTTTGATAGACCCTGGTTCTACTCATTCATATATATGCATGAATTTAGTATTCGGCAAGACTTTGCCTGTAGAGTCTACTGAGTTTGCTATAAAAGTATCGAATCCCTTATTTAAAAGTGTCATGGTTGACAAAGTATGCAAGATATGTCCGTTAATGTTTCGAAATATATGTTTCCCTGCTGATGTGATACTTTTGCCATTTGATGAATTCGATATTATTCTGGGTATGGACTGGTTGTTTATGCATGATACTGTTGTGAACTGCAAAAGAAAGGCTATAGATTTGAGATGTCCGAATGATGAGATTGTACGAGTTGAGTCTAATGATTTGAATGGATTGCCTACTATGATATCTGTTTTGAAAGCTCAGGGTTATTTGAATAAGGGATATGAGGCATATTTCGCTTATGTGATTGATTCGAAAATGTCTAAAAGGAAGATTGAGTCACTGCCTGTTGTCTATGAGTTTTCTGATGTGTTTCCTGAAGAGTTACCGGGTTTACCTCCGATTTGAGAAGTTGAGTTCGGTATTGAATTGTTGCCTGGTACTACACCTATTTCAATAGCTCCGTATAGAATGGTACCAACTGAGTTGAAAGAGTTAAAGTCACAGTTGCAAGAATTGACTGAGAGAGGGTTTGTTAGACCGAGTTTTTCGCCCTGGGGTGCTCCAATTTTGTTTGTGAAAAAGAAAGATGGCACGATGAGGATGTGTATCGATTATCGTCAATTGAGTAAGGTGACAATAAAGAATAAATACCCATTGCCCAGAATTGATGATTTATTTGATCAGCTAAAAGGAGCTACGGTGTTTTCAAAGATTGACCTGAGATCTGGATATTATCAGTTGAGAGTGAAAGATTCAGATATTTCAAAGATCGCCAAAGATGCAGGTATGCGGACATTACGAATTTTTAGTTATGCCATTTGGACTAACCAATGCTCCTCGCTGCTTTTTATGGATCCGATGAGCGAATTCCGCATCGTATCTAGATCGATTTGTTATCGTATTCATTGATGACATTTTGATTTATTCGCGTGATGAGGCTGAACATGCTGAACATTTGAAAGTTGTTTTGCAAACTTTGAGAGAAAAGCAATTGTATGTGAAATTCAGAAAATGTGAATTCTGGTTGCACGAGGTTAGTTTTCTGGGACATATTGTGTCAAAGATTCGGGATTCGAGTTGATCCGAGCAAGATTTCGCTATTTTGAATTGGTAACCTCGAGAAATGTATCCAAGTCCACGATTTTTAGGTTTGGTGGTTGTTACCGCAGATTTGTGAAAGGCTTTTTGACAATAGCTACTGAATTGACTAGATTACTTCAAAAAGATATTAGATTTGAATGGTCGGATAAATGCCAGAAAAGTTTTAATCGGTTGAAAACTCTGTTAACAGAAGCTCCAGTGTTAGTACAGCCGGAATCGGGTAAAGAATTTGTTATATAGAGTGATGCTTCGTTAAATGGTTCAGGATGTATTTTGATGCAGGAAGGCAAAGTTGCAGCTTATGCCTCGAGACAGCTAAAGCCTCATAAAAAGAATTATCCGACGCACGACCTTGAGTTAGCTACGATTGTGTTTGCGCTAAAGATTTGGCGTCATTATCTGTACGGTGAGAAATGTTACGTATTTTCAGATCATAAAAGTCTGAAATACCTGATGACCCAGAAAGATTTGAATCTGCGTCATAGAAGATGGTTAGAGCTGTTAAAAGATTATGAGCTTGTGATAGATTATCATCCTGGTAAAGCAAATGTTGTTGCTGATGCTTTGAGTAGAAAATCGTTGTTTGCATTACGTGCTTTGAGTACTTAGTTGGAATTGTCTGATGATTATTCTGTGATAGCTGAATTAAAAGCAAAACCGATGTTCTTACAACAGATATGCTATGCTCAGAAATTTAATAATGAGTTGCTAGCGAAATGAGCTTAGTGTGAGGTGAATTCTGAATCTAAATTTCAAATTGTTGATGATTGTTTGAAATTCTAGGATCGTATCTGTATTTCGAGAAACCCAGAGTTGATTCAGTTGATTTTGAATGAAGCACATGATGATCGTCTATCTGTTCAACCCTGAAGTACAAAAATGTATCAGGATTTGAAATGACACTACTGGTGGTCTGGTATGAAACGAGACATCTCTGACTTTGTTTCGAAATGTTTAGTCTGTTAGCAAGTAAAAGCCGAACATCAAGTTCTGTCTGGATTGCTTCAGCCGATTTTGATTCCGGAGTGGAAATGGGATAGAGTAACAATGGATTTTGTTTCTGGTTTGCCCCTCACTACGAGAAAGAAAGACACAATTTGGGTCGTAGTTGACCAATTAACTAAATCAGCCCATTTTATTTCGGTAAGATCTGATTACCCACTTGACAAATAGCCGAGCTTTATATCTCTTAGATTGTGAGATTGCACGGGGTGCCACTGTCTATTGTATCCGATAGAGATCCGAGGTATACGTCGGTTCTAGAAGAAATTGCAAGAAGCATTGGGCACGAAATTACATTTCAGTACAGCTTTTCATTCGCAAACTAATGGTCAGTCTGAACGAATTATTCAGATTCTTGAAGACATGTTAAGATGCTGCATACTTGAGTTTAATGGTACGTGGGATCAGTATCTGCCATTGATTGAATTTGCGTATAGCAACAACTTTCAAGCGAGTATTAAAATGGCACCATATGAAGCTTTGTACGGACGTAAATGTCGAACACCTCTGTATTGGACTGAGCTCAGTGAAAATAAGCTACACAGGGTTGATCTGATAAAAGATTCAGAACAGAAAGTGAAATAGATTTGAGATTGTTTGAAAGCAGCATTTGATCATCAGAAGTCTTATGCAGACTTAAAACGTAAATATATAGAATTTGAAATCGACGACAAAGTATTTCTGAAAGTGTCTCCGTGGAAGAAAGTGCTTTGGTTCAGACGTAAAGGCAAATTAAGTCCGAGGTTCATCGAGCCGTATGAGATTATTGAACGTGTCGGGCCGGTTGCATACAGATTAAAGTTACCTTCTAAGCTAGAAAAGATACACAACGTATTTCATGTTTCAATACTCCGTAGGTATCGATCCGATCCATCGCATGTGATTAGGTATCGATCCGATCCATCGCATGTGATTGCTCCATCTAAGATTGAAATTCGATCTAATATGACATACGAAGAGGAATCGATATGTATCTTAGCTCGTGAAGTGAAAGAGTTGAGAAACAAAAGAATTCAGTTAGTGAAAGTATTATGCAATCGGCACGGAATTGGAGAGGCTATGTGGGAGCCTGAGGATTCAATGAGACAACAATATCTGACTCTTTTTAACGGTAAGATTATTGGGGACGAAAATCCCTAAGGGGGGAGAATTGTAACAATCTGGTTTATACCCTAATCAGAACAGTGGTTTCGGGACCACGAATCCGAGTTCGAATAAAATTTTAATATTATTTTCTATGCCGTTGTTATGTGATTAAGCATGTGTTAAATTTTCGTGAGCTAATTTATCCGTCTGTGTGTTTAATTTGACAAAAGGATGAAATTGCATTGAAGGTGAAAGTTGTATACTATATGTTAAAGTGCTTATGTGTTGTGGCTTTATAAATGTGAGGTCTTATGTGGAACTTTAGCCATTTCCATGGTTAGTGGATGGCTAAGGTCATAAATGACCTTGTAACTATGTGATACATATATTTATATGAAAGGTTATATTGGTAAATTAGTTTATATCATATTATTAACAAAACTAAAGCTTAAAAATAAGCTTTAATGCATTGTTCATCCACCGAAAAAAAAAACAAATATAGGAAAGAAATACTTTGTTATATTCGGCCATTTGAAAGCTAAATTTAAGGAAAGTTTTTTATCCGTTTTTGATAATTTCTACATTTTTGTAATCGTTGCTTCGTCTACTATCAGATTCATGTTTCAATTTTGTGTATTGGTGATGTTTGTAAGTTATGCCTTTGATGATATGTTGAGCTTTATGATGCTTTAAGGTGTTAAATGATAGATTGGTGGTAGATGAATATGTTTTATTCTTGAAGTATTGACGAATTTAGCTAAATAGGGCTAAATTGAGAAAATGGCAAATTGAGGGACTAATTTGTGAATTTGATGGAAATTGTGGGCTTATATGTGATGTATGAATATTTGGCTAAGCATGCGTATGGGTAGATTTTGTGAATTTGGTGTTTTTAGAAAAATGGACTAAATTGATTAAGTGTGCAAATTTGAAGGTTAATTTGTAAATAGCCCAAAATATGTGTGTATGGATTGAATTGAATGAAATAGTGAATAAAAGGATTAATTCTGAATATGTTTAGATCAAGAACCGAAGAAAACGGATTTAGATCGCGGGAAAGTGAAAGTAAACGATTAGGCATTTTCATTCTGATAAACCGAATCCGAGGTATGTATGTATGCATTTGTAATTGTTCATATGTTTAATAATGATAATGAATGCTTATGAGAGGTTTGTAATTGAATTTCGAGATAAGTTCGATATAGTAACTAAGTTTGAGAAACCCCGTACGAACCTAGAAATAGATAGAATTGGCTAAGTCACATCATAGATATCTGTTCTATTTTTATCATGTAAGACCACGTCTGGGACGTTGGCATTGATTTGAGATTCATGTAAGACCCTGTCCGGGACAGTGGCATCGCTATCTGATTATCTGTAAGACCACGTCTGGGACTTTCACATCAATATGAGCTTTACGTATAAGACCACGTTTGGGACGTTGGCATCATTATGATCTTTACGTGTAAGACCATGTCTGGGACATTGGTATCGTTCTGATTCGTGTAAGACCCTATCTGGGACAGTGGCATCGATATCTGAGTACATGTAAGACCTCGTCTGGGATGATGGCATTGTACTACTATTCCAAGCTTCTGAGTATTTTACTGGATTTCCTTACGGTTCAACGGGCAAGTCTGAAATACGAATGACAAATCTGAGCTTTGATAGATTAAGTAAATGAATGACCGATTCAGGTACGTTGATTATACAACAAATGTGTATATAAGGTAAGTGACTATGTGTTTTACTATAATGGATTGGAAATATGTTACATGAAAGCATATATGAAAAACAATGTGTTTCTGATTCTTGAATTGATAAATATGTCATACGGCTGTGGCACACGAGCGTGCCTAAGACCGTGTGTAAATTGGTAGAATGTAGCCTAAAAATAACACGGCCTTGACACGGGCGTGTTTGGTGGCCGTGGTGGGGAAGTCAATATAGGACCACGATCAGGACAACGGCCGTGTCTGGTAGCCGTGGGTACCAAGTCAGTATAGACACGAAAGGACACACGGGTGGGTCTTGTAGTCGTGAAAGGCACATGGTCTCCTCCCACGGGTGTGTCTCCCCTGTATTTTATAACAGTTTAAAATTTTCATGACATTTCATTTGTGTTTCAGTTTAGTCCCGACCCGACTTCTAATCAAGATTAAGGTCTCGAGGGCCCATTTAAGGGACATTATGTCTAAGAATGATAATTGAGTGTATGTTTTTGTCTTTGAATGTTTCTGACCTATTCGGTAACGCTCCTAACATTAATTCGGTGACGGACACGGGATAGAGGTGTTACATTTGATTTGTATCAAAGCTACGATTTAGCCGATTCTTGGACTAACGTAGCGTGTCAGAGTTTAGCTATACATGCCATATATCTGAATTGTGATAGTGTGATGAATCCTAACGTATAAAATGTGATTTTCCTATAGTAATGGATCCCGAAAGGGCCGCAGCTGACGACGTAGAAAGTAATGCGCCTGCTCCCGCGCAAGGGACAGCCCCTCTGAATCGAGACTAGCTACGAGCGATCGAGAGGGAGAAGCTAAACAAGCTTTCTTCCAGATGATGAGTAAGTGGTTCACTCAATTCGTAAGGAATAACCCGACTATTTCACAACCCCCTCTCCCGGTTAATCCCCCTCAGGCTACAGTTATGCCACCAGTTATACATCCGAATCTGTTGAATAAGCCTCTTGTTGACAAGATCTATAAGTATGAGGCCGAAGAATTCCGAGCTACTAAATATGATGATGCTGAAAAGGCAGAGTTCTGGATTGAAAATACTATTCGGGTATTCGATGAAATGTCTCTGACTCCAGAAGAATGTATAAAATGTGTTCTATCATTACTCTGAGATGCAGCATATCAATGGTGGAAAACCCTGATTTCTATTGTTCCAAGAGAACGAGTCACGTGGGATTTCTTTCAGATCCAGCTTCAGAAGAAATATACCAGTGAGAGATTTGTTGATCAGAAACGGAAAGAATTTCTAGAGCTTAAACAAGGCCGTATGACTGTTTCAGAATACGAATGAGAATTTGTGAGACTGAGTTAGTATGCTCGAGAATGTGTATAATCTGAAGCTATAATGTGCAAAAGGTTCGAAAATGGCCTTAATAAAGACATTCGTCTATTAGTCGGGATCTTAGAAATAAAAGAGTTCGTTGACTCGTTGATAGAGCGTGTAAAGCTGAGGCACTCAGGAAAGATAAAAGAAAAGCTGAATCTGAAGCCCATGATATGAGAAAAAGATTTCTAAGCAAATCATTTCAGTCATCTTCGAATAAATTCAGAGATAATCAAAGTCATTCCAGAGATAATGTGGGTCAATTGAACAGAAATCGAGCTAGACCGCAAATGAGTTCTAAAACTCCAGCAATTTCAGTGGCTAGTGTTGATAATGTTCGATCCGAGAGACCTGAATGTAAATATTGTGCAAAAAGACATCCAGGAAGTTGTAGATTAAATGACAAAGCTTGCTTCGAATGTGGATCACTTGATCATTTTATCTGTGATTGTCCTGAGTCTGTGAGTTAGAGACTGTTCAGAATTTGAGATCTGATAATACACCTATGAAAGGTAGGCCATCGAAGAATGTCAAAAATATTAGTTGTAGTCAGAGAACTACGAGAGACAACATTGTCAGATCTGAAGCTAGAGCGCCAGCCAGAGCGTATGCTATTCGAGCTCGATAGGAAGCTTCGTCACTAGATGTGATAACGGGTACTTTTACTCTTTATGATACTTCTGTGATTGCTTTGATAGACCCTGGTTCTACTCATTCATATATATGCATGAATTTAGTATTCAGCAAGACTTTGCCTGTAGTGTCTACTGAGTTTGCTATAAAAGTATCGAACCCCTTAGGTAAAAGTGTCATGGTTTACAAAGTATACAAGAACTGTTCGTTAATGTTTCGATATATATATTTCCCTGCTGATGTGATACTTTTGCCGTTTGATGAATTTGATATTATTCTGGGTATGGACTGGTTGTTTATGCATGATGCTGTTGTGAACTGCAAAAGAAAGACTATAGATTTGAGATGTCCGAATGATGAGATTGTACGGGTTGAGTCTAATGATTTGAATGGATTGCCTGCTGTGATATCTGTTTTGAAAGCTCGGGGTTATTTGAATAAGGGATATGAGGCATATTTTGCTTATGTGATTGATTCGAAAATGTCTAAAAGGAAGATTGAGTCACCGTCGTTGTATGTGTGAGTTTTTCGATGTGTTTCAAGAGTTCTGGGTTTACCTTCGATTCGAGAAGTTGAGTTTGGTATTGAATTGTTGCCTGGTACTACACCTATTTCGATAGCTCCGTATAGAATGGCACCAACCGAATTGAAAGAGTTAAAGTCACAGTTGCAAGAATTGACTGAGAGAGGGTTTGTTAGACCGAGTTTCTCGCCCTGGGGTGCTCCGATTTTGTTTGTGAAAAAGAAAGATGGCACGATGAGGATGTGTATCGATTATCGTCAGTTGAATAAGGTGACAATAAAGAATAAATACCTATTGCCCAGAATTGATGATTTATTTGATCAGCTAAAAGGAGCTACAGTGTTCTCAAAGATTGACCTGAGATATGGATATTATCAGTTGAGAGTGAAAGATTCAGATATTCCGAAGACTGCTTTCAAAACGAGGTACGGACATTACGAATTTTTAGTTATGCCATTTGGACTAACCAATGCTCCTGCTATTTTTATGGATCTGATGAACAGAATTTTCAGACTGTATCTAGATCGATTTGTTATCATATTCATTGATGACATTTTGATTTATTCGTGTGATGAGGCTGAACATGCTGAACATTTGAAAGTTGTTTTGCACACTTTGAGAGAAAAGCAATTGTATGCGAAATTCAGCAAATGTGAATTCTGGTTGGGCGAGGTTAGTTTTCTGGGACATATTGTGTTAGCATCTGGGATTCGAGTTGATCCGAGCAAGATTTCAGCTATTTTGAATTGGAAACCTCTGAGAAATGTATCTGAAGTCCGCAGTTTTCTGGGTTTGGCTGCTTATTACCGTAGATTTGTGAAAGGCTTTTCGACAATAGCTACTCCGTTAACTAGATTACTTCAGAAAGATATCATATTTGAATGGTCAGATAAATGTCAGAAAAGTTTTGATCGGTTGAAAACTCTGTTAACAGAAGCTCCAATGTTAGTACAGCAAACATCGGGTAAAGAATTTGTTATATACAGTAATGCTTCGTTAAATGGTTTGGGATGTGTTTTGATGCATGAAGGAAAAGTTGTAGCTTATGCCTCGAGACAGCTAAAGCCTCATAAAAAGAATTATCCGACGCACGACCTTGAGTTAGCTGCGATTGTGTTTGATCTAAAGATTTGGCATCATTATCTGTACGGTGAGAAATGTTACGTATTTTCAGATCATAAAAGTTTGAAATACTTGATGACCCAGAATGATTTGAATCTGCGTCAAAGAAGATGATTAGAGCTATTAAAAGATTATGAGCTTGTGATAGATTAGCATCCTGGTAAAGCAAATGTTGTTGCAGATGCTTTGAGTAGAAAATCATTGTTTGCATTACGTTCTTTGAGTACTCAGTTGGAATTGTTTGATGATTATTCTGTGATAGCTGAATTAAAAGCAAAACCAATGTTCTTACAACAGATATGCGATGCTCAGAAATTTAATAATGAGTTGCTAGCGAAACGAGCTCAGTGTGAAGTGAATTCTGAATCTGAATTTCAAATTGTTGGATTGTTTGAAATTCCGAGATCGTATTTGTGTTCCGAGAAACCCAGAGTTGATTCAGTTGATTTTGAATGAAGCACATGATAGTCGTCTATTTGTTCATCCGAGAAGTACGAAAATGTATCAGGATTTGAAACGACACTATTTGTGGTCTGGTATGAAACGAGACATCTCTAACTTTATTTCGAAATGTTTAGTCTGTTAGCACGTAAAAGCCGAACATCAAGTTTCGTCTAGATTGCTTCAGCCGATTTTGATTTCGAAGGGGAAATGGGATATAGTAACAATGGATTTTGTTTCTAGTTTGCCCCTGACTTCGAGAAAGAAAGACACAATTTGGGTCGTAGTTGACCGATTAACTAAATCAGCCCATTTTATTTCGGTAAGATCTGATTACTCACTTGTAAAATTAGCCGAGCTTTATATCTCTGAGATTGTGAGATTGCACGGGGTGCCACTGCCTATTGTATCCGATAGTGATCCGAGGTTTACGTCGAGATTCTGGAAGAAATTTCAAGAAGCTTTGGGCACGAAATTATATTTCAGTACAGCTTTTCATCTGCAAAATGATGGTTAGCCTGAATGAATTATTCAGATTCTTGAAGACATGTTAAGATGCTGCATACTTGAGTTTAATGGTACGTGGGATCAGTATCTGCCATTGATTGAATTTGCGTATAACAACAGTTTTCAAGCGAGTCTTAAAATGGCACCATATAAAGCTTTGTACGGACGTAAATGTCAAACACCTCTGTATTGGACTGAGCTCAGTGAAAATAAGCTGCACAGGGTTGATCTGATAAAAGATTCAGAACAGAAAGTGAAATAGATCCGAGATTGTTTGAAAGTAGTATCTAATCGTCAGAAGACTTATGCAGACTTGAAACGCAAAGATATAGAATTTGAAATCGGCAACAAAGGATTTCTGAAAGTGTCTCCGTTGAAGAAAGTGCTTCGGTTGGGATGTAAAGGCAAATTAAGTCTGAGGTTCATCGGGCCGTATGAGATTATTGAACATGTCGGGCCGGTTGCATACAGATTAAAGTTACCCTCTGAGCTAGAAAAGATACACAACGTATTTCATGTTTCAATTCTCCATACGTATCGATCCGATCCATCGCATGTGATTGCTCCATCTGAGATTGAAATCCGATCTAATATGACATATTAAAAGGAACCGATATGTATCTTAGCTCTCAAAGTGAAAGAGTTGAGAAAAAAAAGAATTCTGTGACTGAAAGTATTATGCAATCGGCACGGAATTGAAGAGGCTACGTGGGAGCCTGGGGATTCAATGAGACAACAATATCCGACTCTGTTTAACGGTAAGATTTTCAGGGACGAAAATCCCTAAGTGGGGAGAATTGTAACAGTCCAGTTTATACCCTTGTCGGAACAGTGGTTTCGGGACACGAATCTGAGTCCAAATAAAATTTTAATATTATCTTCTATGCCGTTGTTATGTGATTAAGCATGTGTTAAATTTCCGTGAGCTAATTTGTCCGTCTGTGTGTTTAATTTGACAAAAGGATGAAATTGCATTGAAGATGAAAGTTGTATACTATATGTTAAAGTGCTTATGTGTTGTGGCTTTATAAATGTGAGGACTTATGTGGCAATTTAGCCATTTCCATGGTTAGTGGATGGCTAAGGTCATAAATGACCTTGTAACTATGTGATACATATATTTATATGAAAGGTTGTATTGGTAAATTAGTTTATATCATATTATTAATAAAACTAAAGCTTAAAAATAAGCTTTAATGCATTGTTCATCCTTCGAAAAACACAAACAAATATAGGAAAGAAATACTTTATTATATTCGGCCATTTGAAAGCTAAATTCAAGGTAAGTTTTTTATCCTTTTTTGATAATTTCTATGTTTTTGTAATCATTGCTTCGTCTACTATCAAACCCATGTTTCAATTTTTTGTATTAGTGATGTTTGTATGTCATACCATTGATGATATGTTGATCTTTATGATGCTTTAAGGTGTTAAATGATATATTGGTGGTAGATGAATATGTTTTGTTCTTGAAGTTTTGATGAATTTAGCTAAATAGGGCTAAATTAAGAAAATGGCAAATTGAGGGACTAATTTGTGAATTTGATGGAAATTGTGGGCTTATATGTGATGTATGAATATTCGGCTAAGCATGTGTATGGGTAGATTTTGTGAATTTGATGTTTTTAGAAAAATGGACTAAGTTGATTAAGTGTGCAAATTTGAAGGTTAATTTGTAAATAGCCCAAAATATGTTTGTATGGATTGAATTGAATGAAATAGTGAATAAAAGGATTAATTCTAAATATGTTTAGATCAAGAACCGAAGAAAACGGATTTAGGTCGCGGGAAAGCGAAAGTAAACGAGTAGGCGTTTTCATTCCAATAAACCGAATCCGAGGTAAGTCACTATACAAATAAATGAATATTTATGCATTTGTAATTGTTCATATGTTTAATAATGATAATGAATGCCTATGAGAGGTTTGTAATTGAATTTCGAGATAAGTTCGATATAGTAACTAAGTCTGAGAAGCCCCGTACGAACCTAGGAATAGATAGGATTCGCTAAGTCACGTCATAGATTTCTGTTCTGTTTTTATCATGTAAGACCATGTCTGGAACGTTGGCATTGATTTGAGATTCGTGTAAGACCCTGTCTGGGAAAGTGGCATCAATATCTGATTATGTGTAAGACCACATCTGGGACTTTGGCATCAATATGAGCTTTTACATATAAGACCACGTCTGGGACGTTGGCATCATTATGATCTTTACGTGTAAGACCATGTCTGGGACATTGGCATCGTTCTGATTCGTGTAAGACCCTGTCCGGGACAGTGGCATCAATATCTGAGTACATGTAAGACCTCGTCTGGGACGATGGCATTGTACTACTATTCGGAGCTTCTGAGTATTTTACTGGATTTCCTTATGGTTCAACGGGCAATTCTGAAATACGAAAGACAAATCTGAGCTTTGATAGATTAAGTAAATGAATGTCCGATTCAGGTGCGTTGATTATACACCAAATGTGTATATAAGGTAAGTGACTATGTGTTTTACTATAATGGATTGGAAATATGTTACATGAAAGCATATATGAAAAACAATGTGTTTATGATTCTTGAATTGATAAATGTGGCAATTTGGCCAAGAATAGGAATCAAAGTATAAATGTGAGAAATTTACCTTGTAGAAGAAATGTGCCAATGTGGTTATATGTTTACATGCTCTACATATCAAGTTTGTTTGTGTATTGACTTACTAAGCTTTTGGGAAAGCTTACTCCGTGTGTGTTTAATCTGTTTTATAGGTCGTCAAAGCTACTGAAGGCTCGGGACCGTCAAGGATCGTCATCACACTACTAATATCATTTTGGTACACTTGGATATGTATATAGCTAGATATGGCATGTATAGGCTAGTTCCATGTATAATTTGTAAAGTGAATTTAGCCATGTGATTTGGCTAGATATGTTTTGATATATGCTTAAAGAAGTACGATATGTGAAGTTGTTTTGGTATGATTAGTAGATATAGAAATGGTTTTGAAATGGTAAGTTTATAGGTGAATGATGTTTGAGCATAATTGTGTTTTGGTCATGCAAATTGTTATGTTTGGAGTTGATTTCGAATGTATTAATATGTGATTCTCCTTAGTTGTCAAATATGCATGATTTGGGATGACTATTTGGTATGTTTTAATGGTTATATATGAATGAAATGGGATGATATATGTTGCTTATAGGTTTGACCCTTGTGGGTGGCATTTTGGCCTTGTGAATAGCCTATAATGTCACACGGCTGTGGCACACGAGCATGCCTAAGACCCTGGGTAAATTGGCAGAATGTAGCCTAAAAATAACACGGCCTTGACATGGGCGTGTTTGGTGGCCGTGGTGGGGAAGTCAGTATAGGACCACGGTCAGGACACACGGCCGTGTCTGGTAGCCATGGGGACCAAGTCAGTATAGACACGAAAGGACACACGGGGGTGTCTAGTAGTCGTGGAGGGCACACGGTCTCCTCCCACGGACGTGTCTCCCTTTATCTTAGAAAAGTTTAAAATTTTCATGACATTTCTTATGTGTTTCAGTTTAGTCCCGACCCAACTTCTAAGCATGATTAAGGTCTCGAGGACCCGTTTAAGGGACATTATGTCTGTGAATGATAATTGAGTGTATGTTTTTGTCTGTAAATATTTTCGATCTGTCCGGTAACGCTCCTAACCTTAATCTGGAGACGGACATGGGATAGAGATGTTACACTAACTGTTTTACCTTATATATTGAAATGAACTGTTGGATAGTGTGAGTGATATCCGCCAAGCTTCCAATCCAACGAGCATTCTGATATAATATAAGACAGGGAAAAATAAAATGGAGTAAGCATATAATGCTTAGTAAGTCCATATAACTTGGTAATTGACTTTCCAACCATTCACATTTAAGTTAAACATTGCAAGGTATAACCAAACCATTTGGTCACAAGCCCTAACACATATTCTCAATACGCATGTTAAACACATATTTCATATAAACATCAAGAAACACATATATGAGTCCAACAGTATTCAGATTCTCATACACCTATGTTTTTCCACAACATGTATTTACATAACATATATATAAATTATTTCCATGTATCTCAAATTTATTTCATATTAATTCATATCGAGTTCCGGCATATTTCATGTCAAGACTTTACTCAACAATCAATTGTAATATTGATAATCACCCAGATAGTACACCTAAGGTGTACAAATCTATTCTCATAGATGAACATATTCATCAAACCATTTCATGTAACATCATTTCATATTTTTCAAGTAAATACATATAAAAATCCCTTTTCTTTTCGTATCAGTACTTTACCTGTTGAATTATTGAAAACATCAATGGATACACATGTAGTACACTTGAGGTGTACAATTCCATAGTCCGTTAATTCATATCCAGTAGTACCTTTTAGGTACACTCTCGAGCCACATATTATACAGCAGAATTACCAGTCTAGGCTAAATTCTATCTGTAACATATACTCTAAGGGCTTCGTCGAATTCCTAGTCTAGGCTAAATCCTTTATATGACAAAGAATTCTGAAACACCCCACACCCGGCCCACGAGCCTGAACTGGATCTGGTATGTTCCTTAAGTAAAACGGTTTCACAGTTCTTTGTTACTTAGAGAAAATTTGTGTAATTTTATAAAAATATCGTTTTGGGTTGGGCTTAAGTTGGAAACCCATTTCATTTAATTACGGTGACAAAACAATTTTTAGAGTTTATTTTTAAAATAAATTAAATTAAACATTATTCGAAATAATTCGGAACATGATAATTAAAAATAAACAGAAATAAAGAAATCCAACTTGGGCCTTATGGCCTTATTACATCAAACAAAACCCAAATTTAAAATTAAAGTACTTAATAAAAATAAAAGTCCAAATCTTTAACTTTCTCCTTGCTATGCATGGCCACCTTTAGCTTCTACCGACCCGGTCCATTATTGCTCATCACCTCAAAAAATATTCCCACAACAGGGTGAGTCAACAGACTCAATGTGTAACCAACACTAACATTCAATAGCTCAGGCAAACATGTTCATATCAAACACTTATTCATACAACAGATAATAATGATGATGCAACCCGATCCCAAAACCTAGATGCCATCCGCTACACATCCCCGTACCAACCTGCACACCGTGAGGACAACTAAGTCGACCCTCCATCCGCTACACACCTTCAAAGGCAGTCGCTGCAGTCGACGTGCTCATCGCCCATATAAAATTTATGGCATAGCCACCAGATATAATTGTGTCAAAAGACACCAGATTCAGATAATGTAACCGAAGTTACCATATTCAGATAATGTGACTGAAGTCACCACATTCAGATAATGTGACCGAAGTCACCATATTCAGATAGTGAGACCGTAGTCATCACATTCACTTCCCCTTTCTCATATATCCCGAATGACCCATATTATTCATATCATGCATCTCATACTTAAATTCACATTCATATATATATTTTCACATGTTATAAAATAACATATTTCATAATCCTAATGGAAGTAGGAAACGTACCTGAGTACTTTGTACCACATTAGGGTACTTTAGCCACATTCACATTCATATATTAAATATTTGCCATATACATATTAAAAGCTAGTGCAGATTACACACCTGATTCGCTTAATGAAGTCCTTGAAATCCCGAAGAACTGATCTACTGATTTAGATCCTTAACTCCTATATTCGGTCAATCATTTAAACATATTAATAAACCTTTTCAACCACAAATCCAAATCCTAGTAGGATTTATACACTTACCTTGGTGTCGATTTCCTTTTTGTTCAAATCTCGAAAACCTTGCCTTATAAGTCTGTCGAAAATCCTATAAGCACATGTTAGATTTATTTCTAACACTTAATCATCTTTAAATGGCCTGTGGCCGAATATTCATATGACTTACCTTGAGTCTTAGAAATCCCGAAACTTCGTGGTACTTCTCCTTGTAGTCGACAACTACTAGACCCCAAAGAAAACCTTCCAAATTTCGGCCATGGAATTCTAAAGGAGTTAGATTCCTATATTTCGGCTAAAGAGAGATTGAAAATCAAATAATAGCTGATCTTACCTTTTTGAATGAGATCGGCAACACCCTTCTGTTACAACAAAGATTCAGCTTTGGCAGAATTTTGGCTTGGTTGGATTGCGTTTTTGGTTTTGAATAAAAGAGAGAGAGAAGGCTAGGGAATTCGGCTAGACAAAGAAAAGAGAAAAGAAGAGGAGAGAACCCTAAGAATTTCGACAGAGCAGAGAAAAAAGAAAAGTGATGAGTATCCCTCCTTCCTTCCTTTTATAGAGAAATTATTAGCTAAGGAGTCCCTTACTTGGCCACCACTCTTCAATTTGATAGCTTTATCCTTTAATTATCATAAAATAAAAGAGTTTAATCCAGCCTTTATCTCATAGAAATTATGATAAATAAATTCCTTTTTGAAAATACTTAAAAAAATCATTTATTTATCCTTAATAGCCGAATTTTAAAGAGGATAAACCTCCCTTTTTTCTAGAAGCCATGCCGTCCACTCCTTGGCTTATGGAAGCAAAAATAAAACTCCTTTATTTGCTTCCCAAGTGACTCAAACCCAGGCCCATTCCTCTTGCATATGGCGCCATTTCCATAGGCCCTAAGTGGCATCTCCAGGCCACTTTTCCAAGCCTGTTTGTGTGTCAAATTTCACACACTTTTTCTTTTAAGGCCACCTTGCCTTAATTTCCTATTTTAAACTTTAAATCTTGACATTTCTACGTCATTTCTAAGTTTCCTGAAATTTTCGATCGGCTCTGTAAACTTGCCATTTTCTTACATTTCCAAGTTTCCAGAAATGTTTACTTTCCATTTTTGAATCATTTCCTTACATTTCTAGGTTTCCAAAAATGTTCATGTCCATTTTCATTTCCATGCATTTCTAGGTTTCCAAAAATATTCATTTCCATTTTCATTTCCAAAAATATTAGAAATTTATTCATAGTACTTAAGACTTGTCATTTCGTACAATTAAACTGAAAATGCATATGCCCTTTCCAGGATGTTACAAATTCCCTATAGAGTCCATTCTGGATTACCAGTCCAGGATAAATCCAATCAATTAATATTACTAGTCCAGGCTAAATCCTAATTAAAACATATGCTTGAGAGGCTTATTTCAGGATTACCCGTCCGGGCTAAATCCATTCTGCAACACATGCAATTTTATTAGGAAAAACACATTTATCCATTGACTTCCATTTATTCAAATGGGATTTAACATTTATCAGGAAATTGTCGGGTATATGTTCAATCTCATAAATTTATGCATTTATGTAATTCACATTTTCACATTCAACTTGAGCACAAAAATAACATTTTTATCATTTATCACTTATCAGATATTATCATTTATCGGGATTTATTAGATATGCAATCATTTCATTTATATATTTATACAATCACATACACAATTCAATTTAAGCATAAAAACATGCATAGTTAAGTTATACGAACTTACCTTGATAAATGTTCGTATACATAAAGTCTATTAATCTGACATTTTCTCCTATCCTCGTACTAACTCCGTATTCGATTTATCCAGATCTGTACGAATAAATTTAACATCAATTTAATGCAATTCATACTCAAATAAGTCCAATATACATCTTAGGCAAAAATACCATTTTGCCCCTAAACTTTTAATAAATTATGAGTTCGTCCCTAGGCTCGAAAAATGAAATTCATGCAATTTATTCCTTATTCCAAGCCTAACCAAATTTTCAATATAAAATTTACAGCACATGTATTCTATAAAATTCATAATTTTTCCAAGGATTTTACATTTTTACAATTTAATCCCTAAATCAAGTTTTCATCAAAATCCAATTTGTAAAAGTTGTTTATCTATCAACAACCTTTCAGTTTCTACCATAAATTTCATAAATTCAGCATATTCATCTACAGTAAAAATTCTATACTTTGATATCTTTTCAAATTAATCCCCTAAATAGACAAATTAAGCTTTTCTGATCTCAAAAATATAAAAATTACTAAAAACGGGACATGAAAACTTACCAATTTGACCAAGAAAGCTTGCTTTATCTTTCCTAGGGTTTCCATGGAATATTTGGGGAAGAAGATGATATAAAATGATTTTATTTCTATTTAATTATTTATCATCTTTTAATTTTATCACTTTCCAATTTAGTCCTTAGCTTTTTTCTAATTTTCCATGGATGAATTATCCAAAAGTATCTACTAACTTTTCATTAATGGTCTAATTACTATATAATGACCTCAAGTTTTGAATTCCATAGCTATTTGATCCTTCTAGCTACTAGAATCCAACTTTCGCATTTTATGTGATTTAGTCTTTCTCGTAATTAAGCACATAATCGGTAAAATTTTCTTATCAAAATTCGCACATGATATTTATATCATATTATAGACCCTAAAATAAAATAAAAATAAATTTTATTTTCAGCTTGGATTTGTGGTCCCGAAACCATTGTTCTGATTTCACCGAAAAATGGGCTATTACACTTATATTTAGCAAAATTTATTTTTTTTTCTAACTTAAGTCTTATCTGTATTCAGTGGGCTTATATTTAGTTGATTGTTAGACTACATCAGAATGGGTCTACTGGTCTGGTGGTTAAATTTAGTTTGCTGAAGGTTTGGTGTTCGAATCCCTGCGCGAGCATAGATATTATTTTTTTCTCTACTTTTGTGTTAGCATTTCGGTGGAATTAGAATTCTGAGTAGTGGGTGGTTAAGATTGTGGAAGTAGTGGGAATTGAGTGAAACTCATCTTTTCCCAAAAACCTCTCCCCTCTAAAAAAAAACTAACATCCTTTCTGTTCTCTGTCACTTTTATTTTCTTTTTGTTTTTTGTTCTTTCTTACTGCCGTCTTCTCTATTTCCTTTTTGCTGCCAAAGCTCGATATTCTGTTATTTCGGTACTCTTTGTACATTGTCGGTAAGTATAGTAGACGCGTCTTTTATTTTGGCTTATGAATCAATGGGTAATGGATTCGTTTTATGTTTAAGAGAGGTTCAAGGTGCTGGGGTTTTCCAATTGACGCTGTAATTGTGCAAATTACCGTTGCTCGTCCTAAGGTAAGGATTTTTAGGCATTTTAAGAGTTACTTTTCCTGATGTGGTTTGGTTTAATCACATCTTTTAAGCGACAAATATGATCAATTGTTGGAAAATATAGGTTTTGTAGGTCTAAGTATTGCGTTTTCTACGGAACAGAATCAGGTGTGTACATGAAACGCAGAAAAATGAGATTCAGCGAAAGCCAAAAAATCCCACTATCGAAGCCACATGGCTGTATGGTAGGCCGTATGTGATGACATGGCCGTGTGATCGACGAAGGTCAGGCTGTGCGCAAGACACGACAGTGTGATGGTCGGAGTGTGCCCGTGTGAGCCACACGGGCGAGGCCAAATTGGGTGTGAGGGCCTACACGGACAAGCCACACAGGCATGTGGTATCTAGGTCAGGCTGTGTGATCCACATGGGCATGGCCAATCTGAGCGTGTGGGCCTACATGGGCAAACCACACGGGTGTGTGGGTCCATTTATCTAAATTTTTCCCTATGGTTGCACTAGTCGTCCCAAACGACTGTGGGCCTACTGTAGGGTCGGTAAGGGCTAATTAAACCTTAAATTGTATGAACTGTCTGTTTAATATTCTGATCTGATTAGATTTTTGTTGCATGTCTACTTGCACTATTATCTGCTATTTATACACAATCATAAGCATGTGAGCATGTTAGATTACTTTTCCTGTACTTGTACATTTCTGTATCTGATATTGGGTTTGGGATGTATATTAGAGGAAGTGTTCTGAAAGGCAAAATGTGCCTATTATATGGCAGCATGGCTGTCTTATATCTGTTTGTGCCGCATCGGCACTTTAAGGTGTGTAGGGATGGGTGGGTGTTTTAAACCCCACATGGTGTGTAGGGATGGTTGGAAATGGTGTGTAGAGGATGGGGGTAGGATTCTAATTCTGATTTGTGTATCTGTATCTATAATGGGCTTGGGCCTGAATCTGTATCTAACTGATTCTGTTTTACTGTATGTGTATGCATGCTCAAGTCTGTGGGGTTACACACTGAGTTTACGTCAACTCACCCTTTTCTGTTTGATCTGTATAGGTAGTCCACAGACTTAGGCAGACCGGTGCTGCGGAGCCCCTCGATGACCACATGTTCGAACTGAGTATAGTTACAATTTAATTTTTACATTTTGGTTTATTTTAGTTTTTATGTAGTTTGGACTTTACGGGTTGTTTTCATTTTACTTGGGTTTGACTGCCATTTTAATAATTTTATAACTACAATACGTGATATAACTCAGTTTTCACCAAAAACAAGGGTTTTCTAAAATCTCGAACGGTTTTCAAAACACAACAATCTTAAAAGCTTCTGCTACAAATACGTTATATCTCTAAGCGATTAAATGTGTAACACCCCTTACCCGTATTTAAGCCGGAACTAGGCTTGAGGCATTACCTAACTAACTTTACTTAAACACCTCGAATAGGGTTAATATTTCGTTTAAACCCATCACTTGTGCATACTCGGTCTAAGAGGCCCTAAACATACCTCATAGAGGTTTCGAAACTATTCCAAGAAACTTTTACGAACTCGAGAAACTTTTCAACAAAATAGGGGCCACACGCCCGTGTTGGTCTAGGGACACGCCCGTGTGCCCCTAAAACATGCTTGTTTCTTTCACCCGTGGTTGATTCTGACTAAGGTCACACGACCTTGATACGACCATGGCCCTAGCCCATGCGCCAAACCTTGGCATTCTGACCTAACCACACGGTCTATGCACACGACCATGTGCTTCAGCCGTGTGGTGATTTAAATTCCAAGTGCAAGGTGCAGACTTCACACGGCCTGGGCATACGCCCATGTGCAAGCCGTACCTCCGACACGGTCTAGACACACGCCCGTGTGTCTACCCATGTGGAAGATTAGCAGGCTATTTACCAAGCCCTTAGCCACCCTACGTTACACACGTACATACTTCCATTCAAAACAATACAACTCCTATCCCAAGGCTCATCTAAGTACTCATTCTAATATAAAAGATAATCCATAGGTACCTCTAGGATCTCAAAGAATCAAGACGTACGTAAAGGAATATACTTCATGAAATTCATCTTCATTAAGCAATAGAATTGGCCAAGTATTTGCCTAACTTGTAAGGCCATTTACAAAATGACTTTAATAATTTACATAGCCAACACTTTGACTAACAATTACAACTTAACAAAATACTGGAGTCCTATACATGCCATATGCAAAATAAGTCTAAATTGTTATACCCAAGTGATGTCGATAGTGTGATTCCCGAACTCCTACGTCCACGATCCCCAAGTTATCTTGGCAATACTACGAGGAAAAAGGGCAATGAAAGGGGTAAGCATAAAGCTTAGTAAGTTTGCATGGAAATAAATAGCAACAATGAGCTCATAATATAATTCATCCATGGCATTAACTAACCATACACAAGTCATAGGCTTCTTGCCACGTTTACTCACACTTGCCCTTATTTAGCACATACCATGCCACATATCGTAATTACTTCTTCGTGACTCATTCACGAGTACCTGTATTCACTCATTCATATGACTTTAGTACTAATTTCATTTCTACTTTCAAACTCATCTACTTATCCTATTAATCACTAGCGATACTCAAAGACGCATATTCATCGTCATCAATATAGTACGAAGCCAATGCCACATCCCAGAGGTGGTCTTACATGAAGTCACCTCTAAATGCCAATGCCATATCCCGGATATGGTCTCATATGGATTTCCAAATTTAATATCGATGCCATATCCCGGATATGGTCTTATACGATTTTCATATTCATTACCGAAGCCATATCCCGAATATGGTCTTATACGGGATCTGAACCCGGTGCCGAGGCCATGTCCCAGACATGGTCTTATACGGGACCTTATCTATTTCATATCTCGAGGATAGCATTTCCATATTCATTATAGTCCACTAGGACTTCAACATCATATTCAACATCAATCACTCAATTTAGTAGAGTATCATGCATCAATATGATACCAAGCATTCTCAATTATGCTAACATGAATGTTGCATTAATCACATACAAACCTACCTCGATTTTAAAATGAGCTAACTCGTCGGTCTAGTCCAAGACCTTGTTCTTTCCCTGACCGAGGCGGATTCTCAGTTCTTCTTGCTCTATAACAGCAATTTAGCTCATTTTAATCACCACACTAATGAAAGCATTTTAATAATCATACTTAGGTAAAATTACTATTTTGCCCCTAGGCTCGGACATTAATTCTAATCACATTTCTTCCTTCTACAAGCCTAGGTGAACATTTAGTACTCTCATAGCTATGATCAAAACTCAACATTTCACATAATTACTACAAATTTGTAACATTTTCATTAAGGTCCAATTAGGTGTTTTCAAGACAACACCTTACACAAAAGTTGTTCATCTAACAACTAAGACTCAATTTCTTCCATAAAAATGCAGCAAATAACTAAAATAACTCTCATGGCAAAACTTTAAACTTTTTACCATATTGCACAATAGTCCCCTCATTTAAAAGCTTAAGCTTTAGGGGTCCCTAAAGTACAACTATTTTCAAGAAAAGATCACTCGAACACTTACTTATATGGATGAGTGTAACACCTCATACCTGAGTCCAAGGTAGAGACCGGATACGAGACTTTACTATGCTTGAACTTTCTTAAACATGCACTTACAGGCTGTAAAATTTTGTTCCGAATTAAAAACTTCTCTTTCTTAGTCTAATCATACATTTCATGGGCCTACGAGACCTTAAACACATATCTGGAAACTTTCAGCACTTAATCAAAAACTTTACCTTAAAACAGGGGTCACACGCCCATTTGGCTTGGGACACGCCCATGTATCCCTAAGACATGCCCATGTCTTCCAACCTTGGTTGACACTGACTATATTCACACGGCCTTGACATGCCCGTGGACTTAGACCGTGTGCTTTACCTTGATATACTGACTTATTCACACGGCCTGGGGCACACGCCCATGTCCTGACTGTGTGTCACACACGGCCTAAACAAACGACCGTGGGATTAGCCCGTAGTCTATTCTGACTTAAGGTACTAAGGTGCAGGGGACGCACGGCCTAGATACACGCCCATGTGTCTATCCGTGTGGGCACTTGAAGGCTATTTACCAAGCCAATTGCCACCCTAAAATTAAGATCAATCTCATATTCAATTCAACAACTCAAATTACTACATCTGTCAAGAACAATACTACATGCTTCATTGATATCAATAAACATACATACTTAGTCAATCTTGGCCAATCACTTAGCCATATACAAAAGAATAATAAACTTGATAGTCCATACTTTTGCCCTTTTTAAGACATATTCTCAAAAAGAAATGTTCCTGTACATGCCATACTTAATATAAACATCTTGGCTATACCAAAATAGCGATTGATAGTGTGCTCCTAGCTCCGATTATGATGATCCACGAGATTAGCTTGGCGGGACTACATGGAAAGAAAGAATAAAAGACGTAAGCATTTAGCTTAGTAAATTTGCATATAACACATAGCATCATACTTGTTTAACATAAACCATTTGGCATAAACAATGGCATCATAATTTCAGCTATTTAAGCTTACTTACTCTTACTGATTCTTACATATCTCATGATACTTACTAGTCTCATGCTCATAAGGTAAACAAGGTACCTGTATCACTTGATCACATAGATCAGCATGCTCTACTATAATAATCATAATCTCTAATTCATCATTCATAAC
Organism: Gossypium bickii; assembly: GCA_025503065.1. Lineage (NCBI taxonomy): Eukaryota > Viridiplantae > Streptophyta > Magnoliopsida > Malvales > Malvaceae > Gossypium > Gossypium bickii. The sequence continues at coordinate 62,552,157 of CP106710.1, read as the reverse complement.
ATGAATAATACTCATTTCCAACTTGATAATAGCTTTGTTTACTTAATTTTTTTGCTATCTCATTTAAGCTTTAGTCACTTGCCCGATGAATTTCTATGAATAACTGAGGATAATGAATCTCATGCCACATATAACTCGATGCCAAAGCCATATCCTAGATATGGTCTTACATGGGATCTCTCATCTTGGTATGGATGCCATGTCTTGACATGGACTTACTCAAAGTCTTCCTTGTGTGTTCTCTTGGGAACTTACCATTGCCATGTCTTGACATGGTATTATTTAGTATCTTTACTCATAAACTGGTTAATGCCGAGCCTTGGCTAGGACTTACATGAAACCTTTCTTGTTACTCACCAATGCCATGCCTTGGCTTGGACTTACATGGGATCTCTATCTCATGATAGCTTTTCAATGCCAAGGCTTGTCTTGGACTTACAGGACATCTTTGCTTGGAGACTCACCAATTCCATGCCTTGGCTTGGGCTTACATGGGTCTTCATCTCATAATAACTCTTCAATGCCAAGACTTGTCTTTGACTTACATAATAACTTTTCTTGATTGTCGATGCCATGCCTTGGCTTGGTCTTATACGGACTTTCTTATCTCATGTGTTAGATTGAGTATCCTAAGTAATTCAATTTCAATCGGGACTTTCTCATGCTTAATCTCATTGATTTCTTTATTTAACATAGTATTAAGCATTTCTAGGGTAATAATGTGCATTATACTAAGCAATTCAATGATAGTAATCATAAAGCTTAGAAATCATACAAACTTACCTCGATATACAAAATGTGTGTAGATATGCAATTTAGTCCTCGACTTTGTTCTTGCCTCGGTTTTGATCTGGGCTTCGTTTTTCTTGATATATAATAATAGTTTAGATCATTTAATAATCACATTGACTAAATTGACTCTTAACTCATACTTTGACGAAATTACAATTTTGCCCCTAAACTTTCTCATAATTACACTTTTGCCCCTATGCTCGTAAAATAATTTTCATACCACTTTCTTAAACTTCATGCTTAGCTAATTCATTATCTCAACTATAGAAATAACAAATTCTCACTATTTCTACCATGTATGATGAATTTCATAATAATAACAAACTAGTCCTTACTAGCATTTCTCATGAAATTCACTTAGAAAAAGATGTTTATCTAACATCAAACTCTCATAATCTTCCATAAAACATCATTTTACAAACATGTCATACAATGGTAGATTTTTGAACATGCATCTTAGCTCATCTTATAGCTAAAAATAGCTAATTCATGTTACGATGACTCCAAAAACACGAAGAATATTAAAAACGGGGCTAAAATGAACTTACTAGCAAGCTTGAAAAATTGAAGAACCCTAACTATGGCTTCCTTCAAATTTTCGGCACTTGGGGAAGAACATGAAAATGATTTTTGTCATCTTTTTCCCTTATTAATCATTTAATTGATAAATGACCAAAATGCCCTTCTCTTTACAATTTCACCATTTACTAACTCATATCCATTTTTGTCCAAAAATTATAATTTGGGAAAATTGCTATTTAAGGACTTCTAATTAATATTCTAAAGTTATTTCATACAAAAAGCTTCTAGAAATTCATATTTTGCAACTTTTGCAATTTACTCCTAATGGAACATTAATTGGAAATTTCCATAAAATTTCTACATGAAACTTTCATATTATCATACAAACATATCAAATACCTTAAAAATTCATTTTACTAACTCAGATTTGTGGTCTCGCACCACTATTCCAGCTAGGCCCTAAATCGGGCTGTTACAATGAGAGCTTGCTGAAATTTTGAGCTTTCAAAAACCCCTATTTTCTTGCTATTTTCGGTGGAGAAGGATGAGCAAAAAGATGGACATCATCTTTTCTTTATTCTAATATTAAACTAACAATTTAGTCCACCAAACACCACCAACTTTGACCAACTTGGTCAATTCTTGTCTCCTATGCTAGTCTATGGCCGGCCAAGCATATATTAGGGGTCTAATTGCCTTTTAAAGACCTCCAATTGTCAATCTATGGCTCTTTGGTACCTTTAGCTTATATAATGGAACTTTCTATGCAATTTAGTCCTTTTTCGCGATTACACATGGAATCACTAAAATTAAAGTACCAAAATTCTCATGTATATATACCATCATACTCTGACTTATAAAATGACATAAAAATAAATTTCTCTAATCTCGGATCAATGATCCCGAGATCACTGTTCCGACTAACCCCTAAATCAGGCTGTTACAAAATGAATGAGAGCTTTGATTTTAATAATAGCGACATAGGCTAATGAACCGGTAAGGTTTTAACTTAACGACAACAGTTTCAAACCCATTTCATGTGACACTTCCTATTGGGCCATAACGTCTAGGCTGGGTTTGGGGTGTTACACTTTAGCCCTATATTTACAGATTTTATTGACTAGAGGCTTGCTCAACTGTACTGGTTCCAAACCCTGAGGAACTACGAGGACCAATTGGGGAACAGGTGGGGGTGGAGGTCGTTGAGCCATCGGGTTCTTTCGTACGAACTCAGTAAACCATTCATTTATCATCTGGAAGAAGGATTCCTTAGCCTCTCCTCCCTACCCCTCAGATATAGGCCAACTACCACTAGATGTTGCTCCGTGAACGAAGGCTTGCGTATTACTTTTAGCCTCATCAGAATCGGCTTGATTGAATGACATTATCTATATGAAAGCATAGTTCAAATCAGGTCAGGAGTTATCACACTATCACAGGTTATATAATGGCATGTATTTCTAGACTCATACACACTATGTTCAGTCCAAGAACCGACTAAACTATAGCTCTAACACCACTAAATGTAACACCCCTAATAAGTATTCATCGCCAAAATAGGGTAACAAAGCATTACCATAAAATCGTAACATAAAAACATACATTTCCCAACATTGATATAAACATAGCATAATCCATTCATATACATGCATATCGTCCCTTAATTGAGCCCTCGTGGCCATAGAAACACTTTAGAAACGATTCGAAACTAAATCAAAAACATTTCGAACATTGAGGAAAAAGTTAGAAATTTTAAACCAGCCCATGTCCATGCCTTTGTAACTCTTTGAGTTGGGTTACACGGCCAAGTCACATGCCCATGTGCCAAGCTGTGTAACACTCGAAATGACCTCACACGCTCGTGTGTCAGGCTGTGTGCTAGGCCGTGTAACTACCTGACTTGTAACCTTTGAAACCTACAGGGGACACACGACCATATCGCATGGTTGTATGTCATACACGGCTAAGACACACGCCCATATCTTAGGCTGTGGACAAGAAATTGGCCTAAATCAAGCCATTTCCTTCACCCATTTCAAACACTTACCTACAAGCAATATACACATATAATCAAGGCACCAAAACATGCATAATAAGACCAAATCATTAGGTCATTAATTCATCTAACCAGTATGACATATAGGCACCTCAATCATAATCAAGCAAATATACCTAAACTTATGCATAATTGGCAATAACTCATCTATACACATCTAGCTCAATTCTATACCAAAACATACCCAATTTGACCATATTGCGAACATACCATCACTTACCACTTTGGTCATTAAAACATGCATCAACTTAACCATATTAACAACCAACACAAGGTATCAAAAGTACCAAAAGTACCACAAATTCAAAATAACATTTTCATGCCAAAAATATCAACTAGCCATTAAACATAAGTCCACCTAAACATGCCATTATAACCTTGAACAAAACATAAAACCTACCGATATAATTGTTGGATAGTGTGATAGGTCTCCGATAAGCTTCCAAACCGATCGAGCTTCCAATAATCTATAAAACATAGAAAAGAAAACTATGTAAGCATATAATGCTTAGTAAATTCGTATAACATGAAAATAACCTACCATTTCAATGCATAAATTTAAAATTAAACATGATACAATCCAACCAATAGCTTGGCACAAGCCTAAGCATCATCAACAACAATTCTTAGTGCATTAACACATAATTCACTTAAATTATCATATGGTGATAAACCATAAAAGTAACACATTTTAATCCCATGCTTAGCCTGTTTCTGGATGTTTTATTATACAATTTTATAAATTCAATGCTCCTAATCATTTAAATTCATGTTTTTATACTTAGGAGAGCATAGGGAAGTGAGAGGAACGGAAAACGGGCCAAAATCAGATAAAATAGGCCATCTTAAGAATCCACACGGCCAAGCCCGTACACACAGGCTGAGCACATACCCGTGTGAACCACACGGGCTGGACACACGCCCGTGTACCAGCCCGTGTCGATCACAAGCCACCTAAATTTGCACACGGCCTGAGCATTCTCACACGGGTTGATCACACGTCTATGTCACTGTCGCACCCTACTTCATTCTCACACGAAAAAATCCAATTTTTAAGGTTTCTTGTATTCTAAAGTCTATAAATACACACCAGAGGAAGACCTAAGGGAGAGTAGAACGAAGAAATTACTCGAAGGAAGCCGTCAGAATCAATTCGGAAGAAGGATCTCGTTCAAGATTGAAGATCTCCATAAATTTTCCTAAGAAGTTTTTGGGTTCTTTATGTCTTGTTGTTTTCTTTATCCTGAGATGTTTTCCTTTTACGTTATGAACTAAACTCCCAAAATACCTAGGGAGGATGAAACCTAGATGAATCTTATTTTTTAAGTATCTGAATTACATGATAGATATTTGTTCTTGTTCTTAATTATGTGTTCTTAACCCTTGCTTTAATATTTTCAGGATATTAATTCAAGTTTGATGTGCTTATTCAGCGGAGCAAAAGTCCCTATCTAAGAGCAGATCTAGCATAATTAAGCGGAGTTGATTGCAACCTTAGAAATAGGATGACATAAATATGCCGGATTAGGGTCAAATCTAATAAGGAATCCATAGATCGAGTTAATGCGACGATAGGGGTTTTAATTAGAAAAAGATTTCAATTAATCAACCTAGAGTTAGTTGTTCTTAGTCTCGAAAGAGATATTAACATAATTTAGGGATTTCTACGGATCAAGACAAGTGAATAAATCGTTTAATTCAGAGTCAGAATAATAAGTGAAGTCTAGGTGGATTCTTCCTTAGGTATTGTTTTTATTCATTGCTTTATTCGATTACTTTCTTCACTCTCTGTCGCATTCATAGTAAATTAGTTAGTTAAATTTTAGATTAAAACAAATCCCCTTAATTATTAGGTTAAATAATAAAAAGATAGTTATTACTAGTAATTTTAGTCCTTGTAGATACAATATTCTGGATCATCATAGCTATACTACTATTCGATAGGTGCGCTTGCCTTTGTCGAAATATTAGTTAGTTTTGAGACCATCACATGGTCAGGTAAATTCATATCAACATAATTCCATTGAATTCATACTTTCCATAAACATAGATATACATTCATAGATCATTATGATTTCATACATATACATACGTTCATAATATAACCATTGGAACATTTACTGTTCCTTCCCTTTTCATGCTCATTGAACCACTTAGAATAATATCGGATACGCGGGAAAACTCACACAAAGTGTGCTAAACATATGGTCAAAACCATTCATTTTCCTTTTCCTTTTCCTTTACATCGTTGCTCACTCGAGCCATAAAATGGGTCGTCTCACATAAGTTGATGGTCGGAATGTAAACTACATGATGCCCCTCACACAGTTTGACTCACACAGTTTGACAAGTATCCGGAACAAATGTCGGAACTCAGCCATCGGTAGGACATTCAAGACTAGCACCCGAAACATGGTAACCATAATGACATGTCATTTGTATCCTATATATTCCTAAGGTTCAAACGGGGCTCGATAATTGTCAAAACGTCATTGGATTTCTATTATTTCATTACATGATATATAGCACAATTCATAAATATCAAAATAACATTACAACGTTATTTAAACATACGAACTTAGCTCGATTATAAAGATGTCGAGATAAGATCAACTAATCTGAGGCTTTAGCTTTTCCTCAATCTAGATCCGTACGATGTTTATCTTGTTCTAAATAATCAAATTCAATCCATTTAATATTCATACCTATTCAATTTAGTCAAAAATTCATACGTTTAAAAAATTACACATTTGCCCCTAATATTTTAACTTCTTTACAATTTAATCCTTAAGCTCGTAAATGGAAATTTATGCAATTTCATCCACATTTCATGCTAATAGATTCACCTAGGGACTCATATCAACCAATACAAACCATCATTTCACAATTTTACCATGATATTTTGCTACTTTTACAAATAAGTCCCTAAATGATAACTTCATCCAAAATCACTTTACAAAACTTGTTTATTTAACAAGGACTCATAATCCTTCGTTAAACTTCAAAAACCATACAAACATGTTCATGGAAAAACCCTAAACCTTTAACAGTTTTGTAAATTAGTCCTTACGTTAGCTAAACGTGTAACATCCTGATTTTAGGTCTGGTCAAAATAATTGTTTTGAGACCACAAATCCAAAGTAGAAATATTTGTTTTATGATATTTTTAAGGTCCATGACATGTTTTCATGATTATGTGAAAGTTTCATGAAGAAATTTTGTGAATAAGTGTCTAATTTGACTTTTTAGACTAAATTGTAAAAGTTGCAAAATATGAGATTCTAGAAGCTTTAAGTATGAAATAGCTTTGGGTTATTAATTAGAGGTCCTTAAATAGTCGAACACCCTTGTATTAGACCGAACTCAGAGAGAATCAGATTCACGGAGTTGATTTAGTTAGAGAAACCGAAGAAAAGGTAAAGATAATATATGATTGTTTGAAAGCCGCTTCAAATAAACAGAAATCCTACGCAGATTTGAAACAGAAAGAGATCGAGTTTCAGGTTGGTGATAAGGTATTCTTGAAAGTATTTTCGTGGAAGAAAGTTTTGATGTTTGGCCGGAAAGGCAAATTAAGTCCACGCTTTATTGGATCGTATGAGTTTACTAAAAAAATAGGGTCGATAGCATATCGGTTGGCTTTGCCATCTGAGTTGGAAAAGATCCATGATGTGTTCCACGTGTCTATGTTGTGCGATTACCGATTACACCCTTCACATGTGATTTCACCGACAGAGGTTGAGATTCGACTGGATGTGACTTATGGCAAAGAGGCGGTTAAGATTTTGGCTTAGCAAGTTAAACAGTTGAGGAATAAAAGTATATCCCTTGTGAAAGTATTATGGAAAAGACATGGGGTTGAAGATGCTACATGGGAACCCGAGGAAGCCATGACAAAACAGTACCCAAACCTTTTCACTGTTAAGATTTTCGGGGACGAAAATCCTTAAGGGGGGAGAGTTGTAACATCCCGATTTTGGGTCTAGTCAGAATAGTGGTTTTGAGACCATAAATCTGAAGTAGAAATATTTATTTTATGATTTTTGTGAGGTCTATGAAATGTTTGCATGATTGTGTGAAAGTTTCATGAAGAAACTTTGTGAATAAGTGTCCAATTTGACTTTTTGGACTAAATTGAAAAAGTTACAAAATATGATATTCTAGAAACTTTAAGTATGAAATAGCTTTGGATTATTAATTAGAGGTCCTTAAATAGTAATTTGCCCAATTTCTATTTTTATAGACAAAAATGGGCATGAGTAGGTAAAAATTAAAAGTTTAGTAAAAAGGGCATTTTGGTCATTCGGTTAATAAAAGAATAAAAAGGGAAAAAGAAAGCAAAATTTTCGCATCTTCTTCAAGTGTGTGCCGAAAATTAGAAGAGCCATAGCTAGGGTTTTTCTTCAACTTCCAAGCTTGATAGTAAGTGCATCCTAGCCCCGTTTTTAATGTTCTTTACGTTTTTGAAGTTGTTATCAACCGATCTAGTTATTTCTACCATTTATTTGAGCTAGGGTTCATGTTTAAAAATTTACCCATGTATGACATGCATGTGTTTTGATGTTTTATGGTAGATTATAAAAGTTTGGTGTGTAATAAACATATTTTACTAAGTGATTTTTGATGAAAACACCTAAAAAGGACCTTTTTGTAAAAGTTGTAAAATGAGTAGTAAAAATCTAATTTGAAGGAAAATGTGGGTTGTTATGGGCATGTGTTAGGTTTGGCTAGGCTTGGGTAACAAAGAAAATGGACACATTTCATTTTACGAACATAGGGACTAATTTGTAAATATGTGAAAGTTTAGGGGCCAAACTATAATTTTGCCAAAGTATGGTCTTTGGAATGATTTGGACAATGTGATAATTAAATGAGCTAAGTTTGCTATTATAGATCAAGAAAAACGGAGTCCAGACCTAAACCGAGGAAAGAACAAGGTTGTGGACTAAATCGAATAGTTAGCCATATTTTGGTACCGAGGTAAGTTCATGTGTAAATAACGCAACATTACATTTTAAAGTATTTAATGCTTTAATATTACATGAATTGTGTAATTGTCCTTATGGAGTTGATTAATGTTGACTCGATGACGATTTGACGAAGATTTGATACCTCGAAATCTCGATTGAACCTTAGGAATAGTTAGGATACAAATGTCATGACATTAGGGATTGATTTTACATGTAAGACCATATCTGGGATATGGCATCGTTATGAGATTTCGTGTAAGACCATGTCTAGGACATGGAATCGATATAAGAATCGTGTAAGACCATAGCTAGGCTATAGGCATCAATATGTGATCCCATGTAAGACCATATCTGGGATATGGCATTGGTATGATTCTATGTGTATGTGATTCCCGAATATCCTTTAGTATTCCAAGTGGTTCAATGGGTAGTCTAAAGATTATGTCAACGAAATGACAAGGTATGAACATGTTGAAAGGGTACAGGTATGTACGCAAACCTCATACATATTGAGATTATAAATCGATGAGATCTCGGTAAGAAGTGAATGAATAAATCATGATCATGAGTTTTATTGTACATTATGTAAATGAAATGATTTAAAATGTATCTATGATACTTGATGACATTGTGATAGATTATATTATGTTATGTTTACAATAATGCATGGTTAATGTTGTTATTTATTTACATGCAAACTTACTAAGCTTTATGCTTACTCCCCTTTCTTTTCTATTGTCTTATAGTATTGCCAAGCTAGCTCGAGGACAGAAGGACGTGGGGGACTCGATCACACTATCAATTGGAACATTTGGGTATAGTTAGTCTTAACATTTTGAGTATGACATGTATAGGGACTTGATCTTTTTGTTATATGTCATATTGGTCTAGCCAAATGTGTTGGCTTATGATGATATTTGATTCATTTTGTATAAGGCCATGAGATGTGGCTCATAATGATTATTTGGTTGTAAACCTATTCATATATGCATGCATGTGCCAATGCCATTATGATATGGCCTATGGTCATTGATGGTTGAATGATGATGTGTTGTATGTGATTATGGATGTTTGATGATGGTGAAACACTTAGTTATGCCATGTTAAGTGCCTTGAAGTCATATATATATTTGGATTGGTGTAGTTTTGAAGTTGTGTAGGTTGGTGCAAGTGTGAGTGGAAAAAAGGCTTGGTAAATAGCCTTTTTTGTCCACAAAAGTAGACACACGGGTGTGTGTCTAGGCCGTGTGTGACACACGGCTTGCCCCATAGGCGGGTGTTCTGGCCGTGTGTCCCCTGCACTTTAGTTTTGAGAAACAGAATGCCCAGTAGTAAACACATGGGCATGAGACACGGCCATGTGTCTCGGACGTGTGAGAGACACAGCCATAGGACATGGGCATGTACCCAGGCCGTGTGAAGTCTGCACTTGATTTTCGGAATTTAATTCACCACACGGCCTAAGGACACGGGCGTGTGCCTTGGCCGTGTGACCTTATTTGGTTGATAACGTCATAAACAGAATGTCCCCTATTTTGGACACGGCCTGAAGCACGGGCATGTGATATGCCACACGGCCGTGTCTTTTAACCCACACGGGCGTGTGGACCTTTCTGATGAAAATTTTCTAAGTTTTCCCAGAAGATCCTAAAGTTCTCGATTTAGTATCGAACTACTCCTAATGTATGTTTTGGGCCTCATAGGCTCGTTTAAGGGACGATACGAATGTTTATGAAAAGTTCTAAATTTGAGTGGAAATTCATGTCTCAGTTTGAATGTTTATTTATGAATAAGTTCGGTAATTCCTCGTATCCTATCCCGGTGTCAGATATGGGTAAGGGGTGTTACAAAACATTTCTATGTTTTGCTTGAGAAAGTTTGAATGTTTCAAACATTGGTATATTTTGCTTGAGGTAAAAAAGTGAAAGGCACAAAAAGTGGAGGGGTTTGAACAGCATTTAGGGGAAGCTCAAGGGATGCTTTGCAAGTATGACAATTAGCTAAAATTAGCTGATTAGATCAGCTATAGGGACGGTTTTTGGCTTCCCAATTGCTTGGTGGTTCATTCCTCTATACTTATCACACTAGGCCACTTTCTTATTCAGACTTTATATTAATTTTTGACTCAATTAATGTTAGATAAAAATTAAATATAAAGTATGTATAGTAATCATTATTGGTCCATCCTTGGCTAGAAAATAATTTAGCCATGCTCTTAGTTCACTTGATGAAAAATTTACCGTAATGGTTCGAGCCTTTCGAGGTATCTGTCGAACCAATTTTCAGCTTTTGTGCAAAACTGTCGAAAATAAACAAAATTTTTGAAAATTTATTATAAAAATAATTAAAATTCAGTATGTTAATAATTTAAGTACAAATTAAATATTTTATAATTAAATTATGAATTTTGACAAAAATTACTATGAAACTGTATGAATTAGAGCTCAATAGGTGCTGAAAAGGTCTATATATTTTTTTGTTTCCAGTATGCATAGTACGACAAACCTGTCATAGTTTTTTAGGTGCGTTAAACCCTTATTCGTATGGATTTTGTTTAGTTATGTTTAAAGACATTAAGATGAGAATGGTAAGACAAAATGACGATTCATTCATGAAAGGGGTAAGATGTTACATGAAAAATAGAAAGAGAGGTACAAGGAAAAGTAAAAAAGAGTGCTCAATCATTCACTTCAGTAGGTTGATCCACGGGCTCAAAAGGAACTTCATCTATCTAAGGATGACCTTTAAGGTTTTGGTTCACATCTGTTAAGTTCTCTTTATTATCTTCAGCTCCTGGCGTGGTGGTAGAGGAAAAGATGACTGATTGTTTCCACTACTCTTGAAAGGCTTCCCACTCATCACCCTCAGGATGGTAGACGTCAAACTTGAGTGACTCAATAGAGATGTCCTTTAGATTTTCTAAGTCCAACTTGCTAAGATCAAGTGGACCTAGCTAAGACTCAGTAGAGCCTCAACAAGATATTTCTAAGTGTCCTCTTGGTATTTTTTGAGGGCTTCCCCATGGGATTGGCGTAGCCTTTCTAACTCAACCTGATGACTCTGCCTTTGAGCATTGATTTTCTCCTCTAAGATAGATTTATCATCCCTCAAGTGGTTGATTTCATCCTTCAGCTAATTATTTACAGTTTGAACATACCCATGCTTGCTCATCAGAGTTGTAATCTGGGTAGATAACCTTACGATCAAATTTCTTGAGGTGTGATACATCTGGTGAAGCCCAACCAAAGTGTTTTCACCAGATTTCACAATTTTCTCTACTTTTTTGGTTTTTGTAATGCTTACTAGCCTCTCTAAGAGCCCCACTCCAAAGATCATGTTCGAGAGATGTGATCTCTGAGATTTGAGCCATGAGAGATAAAGGATCTTCTAAAGAATAGGAAGCAAGTTCATATGAGAAGGCTTCTCTTAACTATTGAGGCAACAAGCTTAGTTGTTGAAAAATAGAACTAAGGGGTGTATGAGATGGTACTGACTCTATAAAACTAAGTAAAGGAAAGTTGCTACTTGACTCAGTAAGGGTAGCGCTTTGTGTTTGAGAAGGATGGACCTTTTTCTGAATTGGAGGGACTATCTCCGAGGGGTTCTCTGATAAGGAGGGATAGAAAATGTGCCTGGGAAGCCTGTTTGAGGGGTGGAGCCTTCAGGCACTAGAGGGGCATCGGGAAAACCAAGAACCAAGGATGAGTGAGTGATGGTAGCAGCAAACTCCTTGTTTAACTTATGCCTCACTAATGGAGGGCATTCACTACTCCCAGATTCCCAAGCATCCTCGTTTGATCTGGCCCTTTACCTTATAGATATTTTTCTTGGTGGAGCAGTAGTGGTCTTCTCTTTGCCACGAGTCCTTTTAAGAATTGAGGAGATGTCCATGACTTAAGGGTGGGAACTTGACAAAGATTCTGAACCATCAACAGTTGAATTAGCTTGATTTGAAGAAATAATTACCCAATTCCTTGGGCGAATACGATAAAAGTATAAAGGACGCTCTCTGGTGCGCCCCAATAAAATGTGCACCAATTTGCTGTCTGAGCCATATGGCCAGGCTTTGAAGGCAGACAACACAGAAGGATCAATTCTTTGAGTGGTGGAAAAAGTTGGACTATAACCATTTGGACTTAGATTTTTTATCTGTCGTAATTCGGTGTAGCAGATTAAAATAATTTTCGAACTTTAAGAGCTTGAATACAAACATTTTTATTATGTTTTAATTAAGTTTTCTTAGTTTTGTTTACATTCAATAAAAAAGTGTAATTTGAGTCTTTTATTGACCTTAGGAGCCGAATGAGGCTTAAGGGTGAGCTAATATACTTGGTGAGTGTGCAGGAGACCATTAGAAGGAGTACCAACTCAATATTGGTCGATGTGTTGCAATACGGGAGTTTGATGTCACAACATAGGGAGCAAAGAACAAGAATTTTAAGACTACCTTCAATGTCGCGACACAACCAAGGAATGTCGCGACACACCCCTAAAGCTACCCTGAGTATGAGCACACTGCCTTCGATGTCATGACACAGGCACTAGGTGTCACGACACTGGTCGTATATGAGAAATAATTACAAACCAGGGGTGTTTTCATCTGCACAATCAAATATTAAACACGAGAGCGTCAGTTGACCTAGGGTTGAGGACGACAACAACCCTAAATCTATAAATAGGCTTATTTAACAATTGTTATAGACAACTTTTCATACTATATAATTTTTTTATAGTTTCAGTTTTTAGCTTTTTTCTTTTCTTAGGCTTTAGGTTATTTTTAGTTTTGCATTTTTTGGGAGATCTGATTTGTGGAACTTGATAAATTCTTTGTGGATTTTGTACTCAATTAAATATAATTCAGGCTTCTCTTAAACCTTTATCTCTTGATTTTCTATTAATGTTTATTTTTTATATCAAGTTTATTATGTTTTTGAAATCTATGAGGAACTAATCCTTTTGTGGGGGATTAGCAACTGGAAGTATGATTAATTGATTGTTGTGCAGGGTTTTCTTAAGTGGATCAGTTGTTTGGGAAAGGAAGAATTTAAATCTTAGGCTTGACGACCCTAGGAAGTCATCTAGGTGGGAGTTAACTCAAAATTGAAGGCAGTGAATATAAGGTGCTGAGCTATACACGGGGGAGATTCAGAGGCAATATCATGTCTCAAACTACTTTCGTACTTAACTGTTTTGTTGAGCCTGTTTATTAAATTCCAAACCAACCTAAGTCGAAAATGATACAAGCCGACAAGTCTTATATTACTTAGGTAGTACCTTATGTGGATGAAATTGTGCTGAGTTTTGATGTTTTTACCACTTATATTCATTTGAACATACTGTGTATATTTGTATATCTATTTTGATGGAAACCTATACTTAACATTCTTTTATTTATTTGCTTTGTAATTTATTGAACTAACCCATCTAATTTTAAAAATTGTGAGTCAATTGTATGTCATCCTAGAGTTATATGTTTATTACATTGTCTTGTTAATATATTTCTATCCAATTTCTTGTATCAAGCTAGCTCGAGTACATTTTCTTTTCTTAGCATGTTTATTTCTTCTTTTCAGTTTAGTTTGATTTTAGTTTTTATTTTGTTTTCGTTTAGTTTGTTTAAGGACAAGCAAAGACTTAAGAGTGGTATTTGACCTATCTTCAAATATAGTAGTTAATTCAAGTTATTTCCACACTTAAGGAGCTTGTATTCTATCCAATTTAGTAGTTTATATTATATTTTCGGTATTTAGTAGTTAGGATTAAATATTAATAAAATAAGAGCTTTTTAACACATTTTGTAAGTGTTGTGGCCTATTAGGTCGACACGGGCCTTAGGTGGTGCTAATATGTGTAATTGAGTGTGTAGGATGATAGATTATAAGCCCAGCTAACGTAGGAACTTGGGACGAGTGATGCACAAGCTTCCCAAGTTGTCATAGCATGAAACGAACCATACAAGGCATAAATTGACTATCGTGCTGCACCATAGACCTTGTATGGCACAAAATAGGTTAACATGATTCCTAAGTATGCCAAGGCTATTTTTTTCGCACAATCGACTTTATACGAAGACCTAGTGTAACAGCTCGATTTAAGGGCTAGTCGAAACAGTGGTTTCAAAATCACTAATCCAAAATCAGAGAAAATTATTTTATGTTATTTTATGAGTTAGAGCATGATTATATAAGTGCATGAAAATTGTGGTGCTTTAATTTTAACGATTTTATGCTTAATTGAGAAAAAGGACTAAATCGCAAAAAATATGAAAGTTCTATTTTATAAGCTAAAGGTGCCTAATAGCCATAGAATATTAATTGGAGACCTTTAATGTGCAAAAAGACCCTTAGACATAAGGTGGCCGGCCATAGGGGACAAGAAATTCAAAGTTGGTATGGATTTGGTGACTAAATTGATGGTTTTATATTAAAATAAAGAAAAGATTATATCCCTTACTTCACTCACCTTCTTCCACCGAAAAACACAAGCAAAATAGGGGTTTTAAAACTCAAAAATTTCAGCAAACTCTTCTCCCTACAAGTAAGTGATTTTAATGATTTTTCTTGATAATATTTGTACTTTTGGAACCCCTAAAGCTTAAGCTTTCTAATGAAGGGACTATTTTGTGAAATGGTGAAAAGTTTAGAGTTTTTCCATGTGAGCTTTTAAGTTGTTTGCTGCATTTTTATGGAAGAAAATGGGTCTTAGTTGTTAGATGAATAACTTTTTTGAAATGTGTTACCATGAAAACACCTAAAAGGACCTTTTTGTAAAGGTTGTAAAATGTGAGGTAAATGAGTGAATTAATGAGTTTTGATGGTTTCCATACGAGAAATAAATGTTCCTCTAGGCTCGTTAAAGGAAGAAATTTGATTAGAATTGATTTTCGAGCCTAGGGGTAAAATGGTCATTTTGCAAAAGTCTAATGGCAAAATAGTAATTTTGCCAAAGCATGATTATGGAAATGCATTAGTTAATGTGATAATTAAATGAGCTAATTTGCTACTATAGATCAAGAAGAACAAAGAATTAACCTCGATCGGGGAAAGAACAAAGCATTGGACTAGATCGACAATTTAGCCTATTTTGAAATCGAGGTAAGTTTGTGTGTAATAAATTCAACATTATGTTATTAAGTTTCTAAAGGTTGATAGCAGCCATGTTGTATAAAATTTCTATGAATTTTAAGATATGATGTTAAATGAGAAAATAATGAGAATTTTAATGTGAAAGTCACGGTTGGACTTTAATAAATGAGACCATAAGATTATCGTGATATGAAAAAAAAGTAAGGTCCCGTATAAGACCATGTCCGGGACATGGCTTCGGCACCGACTAGCGATTCCGCATAAGACCATTTCTGGGATATGGCATCGGCATCAAATATGAGAATCGTATAAGACCATATCCGGGATATGGCATCAACAAATGATATGAGATCCCGTATAAGACCATATCGAGGATATGGCATCGGCATCTAGAAGTGACCCTACATAAGACCATATCTGGGAAGTGGCATTGGTGTTGTAATTATGTGAATGAGGATGATTATATAACCTTGAAATAGCTTAAGTAATTTCTATGTGGTAAATGGTTAAGATTATGCTAGAGATGAGATTAATGCTAATACCAAGTGATGAGGTGATACAGGTATATGTGAGTATTTCATGAGAATGGTTCACGATATGAGGCATGTTATGTAATTGGTAAGAGTAAGTATGAGTAAGTTATGGAAATAAGCTTAAGACTTCTGTTCTATTCAATGAAATAAATGAATGACATTATGAGTTTTATGTTGCTATTTGTTCATGCAAACTTACTAAGCTTTATGCTTACCCCTGTTATTTCCCTTTTCCATGTACTATTCCCAAGATAATTCAAGGATCGTGGGACGTCGGAGTTCGAAATCACACTATCGACATCTCTTTGGTCTAACAAAGTTAGATTTATTTTAAGTATGGCATGTAGACTGGGGTATTTTGTTATGTCATATTTGTTAGCCAAAGTGTTGGCTATTTATGTTATCAAATTCATTTTGTAAGTGGTCATTGGAATTAGGCCAATACTTGACAAGTTTATATGTATTCAATGATGATGAAATTATGAAGCTTATGCTTGTGTGGATGCTTTGATTTGAGTTCTTAGAAGTGCCTTAGGGTCATGAGTTATGATGAATTGAGTTGGTATAAGTATGGTTGCTATGTAGGGTGGCATTTAGCTTGGAATATAGCCTTTTTAATGTCCACACGGATAGACACACGAGCGTGTGTCTAGGCCGTGTGTGACACACGGTCAGCCCCACAAGGATATTGATCGGCCGTGTGCCCCTTTCATGCTAGGTTTACAAGTGAGTATGCTCAATAGTAAACACACGGGCAGAGACTCGGCCGTGTGTCTCAGCCGTGTGGGAGGCACGACTATGGACATGGGCTTGTGAACAGGCCGTGTGAAGTCTGCACCTAAAATTAGGAATTTAATTCGACACACGGTCTAAGGACACGGGCGTGTGTCTTGGCCGTATCATAGTGAGGTGATGTCATAAACAGAATGTCATGGTTTTAGCACACGGGCTAAGACACGGGCGTGTTGAGGCCGTGTGAGGGACACAGGCTAGGGATATGGGCATGTATGACCACACGGCCTGCCCATACGGGCATGTCGCATTTCACACGGACGTGTGGCCCCCTGTTTAGAAAAAAATTTTAAATGCACAACAGTTTCCAGTTCAATTCTGAAACCGTCTATATGCATGTTTAAGGCCTCGTAGGCCCATAATAAGGATGTTAAGCATATGAATGAGAAGTCTTAAGTTGGAAATGAATTTTTAAAGCCCAAAAGTTGTATGTTCTAGCAAGTTATGTCCGGTAATACCTCGTACCCAGTTTCGGAGTTGAATACGGGTAAGGGGTGTTACAGTTAGTGGTATCAGATCTACTGTTTAGTCGATTCTCAGACTAACATAGTGTATGTATGAGTCTAGTTATACATGTCGTACGTAAGCGAAATTGTGTAATGATAATGTGACGGCTCTTGACGATTTGAATTGTGTTTTTTATATAGTAAGTGGACCCTGATCCCGACCGAGCTGCAGCCGATGATACTGCAAGTGATGTGCCGGCTCTCGCGCAAGGGACCACGCCAGTAGAGAGTAGACCCGAGACTATGGGTCAAGGAGAAGAGGCTCGAGAAGCCTTTCTCATATGATGAGCAATTGGTACACCGATACATTCGAGCAAATCCTAATGCTCAACCCCCTCCACCCCCACCTATTCCTCAACCCGCTTCTGTAGCTCTTCAAGTGGTAGAGGTAGTAAGAAGAGAAAGGCATCCAGTTGATAAGATCCGGAAACATGAAGCAGTGGAATTTTGGGCTAGTAAAGACGATGACCCAGAAAGGGCAGAATTCTGGCTTAAGAATACCATCAGGGTATTCGATGAGTTGTCATGCATGCCTGATGAGTGCATGAAGTGTGTGGTATCTCTCTTGAGAGATTCGGCCTATCAATGGTGGTATACCTTTATGTCGGTGGTACCAAGGGAGAGCATTAACTAGGATTTCTTCCAAGAGGAATTCCGGAAGAAGTATATTAGTCAGAGATTCATCGACCAGAAAAGAAAAAAGTTCTTGGAGTTAAAGTAGGGACGAATAACGGTGACCGAATACGAACGTGAATTCGTAAGGCTTAGTAAGTATGCCCGGGAGTGCGTGTCTACCGAAGCTATCATGTGCAAAAGGTTCGAGGATGGGTTAAATGAAGATATCCATTTATATGTTGGGGTCTTCGAACGAAAAGAGTTTGTATTGTTAGTAGATAGAACCTGTAAGGCTAAGGAGTTGGCCAAAGAGAAAAAAAAGTTGAGATTGAGTCTCGCGACTCGAAGAAGAGACAAATGGGCAAGTCATTCTAATCTTTATCCAAGAAGTCAAGAGATTTTGTTGCCCGGTCAGCCACCTTAGCTGGATTTTCAAGTAGAAGTAAAAGTAACAATTCTTGGAGTCTAAAGCTCAAACCACATCAGTTGCAAGTGTTGGCAACGCTCGACCAAGTAGACCGGAATGCCCGTAGCGTGGCAGACGTCATCTCGATAAGTGCCGAGCAAGCGAGAAGGCTTGTTTCAAGTGTGAGTCTCTAGACCATTTTATCAGAGATTGCTCCGAGATGGGTGAGAAAGAGAAGTCTCGGAATGCAAGACTGGGAAGTATTGCTAGAGGAAGACCACAGAGAAACCCGAGAAATGAAATGAGTAACAAGAATTCATCTAGAGAGCAGACCACGAGAGCCGAGGGTAGAGCACCGGGGAGAACATATGCCATTCGTGCTCGCGAAGGGGTGTCCTCCCCTAACGTAATCACAGGTACATGTTTCCTCTATGATATTCATGTTGTAGCTTTAATTGATCCGGGGTCTACCCACTCATACATTTGCATGAAATTAGTCTCTAGTATGAGCATGCCTATAAAGTCTACTAAATTTGTGATAAAAGTGTCAAATCCCATAGGCAAGTATGTGTTGGTTGATAGATTATGCAAAGGTTGCCCTTTGATGATTAGTTGTCATTGTTTTCTTGGAAATCTCATGTTATTACCATTTGATGAGTTCGACGTCATCCTTGGGATAAATTGGTTAGTTACTCATGATGTAATAGTGAATTGTGGGAGAAAGTGTATTAAGTTAAAATGTGAAAATGGGGATCTTATTCGTGTTGAATCAGATGAGCAAGACAGATTGCCAGTAGTGATATTTTCCTTGTTGACTCAGAAGTATTTAAGAAAGGGGTACGAAGCTTAGCTTTCCTTTGTGATGAATACTAGAGAGACTGAGTTAAGAATTGAATCAGTGCCCATAGTATGCGAGTATCCAGATGTTTTCTTGGAGGAATTGCTAGGGTTACCTCCGATTAGAGAAATTTAATTTGGGACTGAGTTAGCTCCTAGTACTACCCCTATTTCTATTGCTCCATACAGAATGGCTCCAACCGAGCTAAAAGAATTGAAGGCACAGTTGCAAGAACTAACGGATAAAGGCTTCGCAAGACTGGGTTATTCTCCGTGGGGTGCTCCCGTATTATTTGTGAGGAAGAAAGATGGTTCCATGAAGCTATGTATAGATTATTGGCAACTCAACAAAGTAACTGTGAAAAACAAGTACCCGTTGCCAAGAATCGATGATTTATTTGATCAATTGAAGGGACTCATGGTATTTTCCAAAATAGACTTGAGGTCTAGATATTATCAGTTGAGATTCAAGGACTCGGATGTACCAAAAATCGCATTTAGGACTAGGTATGGCCACTATGAATTTTTGGTCATGCCTTTTGGTTTAACAAATGCCCCTGTCATTTTCATGGATTTGATTAGTCGCATTTTCCAGTCGTATTTGGACAAATTTGTGGTGGTCTTTATCGGTGATATATTAATCTACTCTCGAGATGAGAACGAGCATATCGAGCTTTTGAGAACGATTTTATAGATTTTGAGAGATAAACAATTATATGTTAAGTTCAGTAAAAGTGAATTTTGGCTTAAGGAAGTTGGATTTTTGGGCACATCGTCTCGGGAGATGGAATCAGAGTCGACTCGAGTAAGATCTCAGCAATTGTAGATTGGAAGTCACCATGGAATGTGACCGAGGTTAGGAGTTTTCTGGGCCTAGCTGGCTACTATAGACGTTTTGTCAAGGGATTTCCAATGATAGCTACTCCGATGACGAGGTTACTAGAAAAAGATGTGAAGTTTGATTGGACAGAAAAGTGCCAACAGAGTTTTGAGAAATTAAAGGCATTGTTGACTGAAGCTCCTGTTTTGGTGTAACCTGAGCTGGGAAGAGAATTTATGGTTTACAGTGATGCATCCATGAATGGATTAAGTTGTGCATATGCTAGAGGGCAATGTGATTGCATATGCTTCTAGACAATTAAAGCCGCACGAGAAGAATTACCCAACCCATGATTTAAAGTTGGTTGTCATTGTGTTTGCATTAAAAATATGGAGACACCATTTATATGGTGAAAGGTGTCGGATATTCACCGACCATAAAAGCCTAAAATACTTGATGACTCAAAAGGAATTGAATTTGAGGCAACAAAGATGATTAGAGTTGATCAAGGATTATGAGCTAGTGATTGATTATCATCCGGGAAAGGCGAACGTGGTCTCCGATGCTTTGAGCAGAAAATCCTTGTTTGCGCTGAGAGCCATGAATACACGGATGGCTTTGTTAGATAATGGTTCTATTCTAGCTGAGTTGAGGGCAAGACCATTGTTTCTTTAAGAGATTTGTAAAGCTTAGAAAGGTGACAGCGACTTACAAGCTAAAAGAGTTAAATGTGAGTCAAATGTCGAGTCGAAATTTTGGGTAATTCCTGATGGATGCATGATGTTTCGAAATAGGGTCTGTGTACCCAGAAATGATGAGCTTATTCGGAAGATACTGCATGAAGCACATAGTGGATGTTTGTCTGTACATCCAGGCAGCACAAAGATATATAACGACTTGAAGAAGTGGTATTAGTGGCCTAGTATGAAGAATGATATTTCTGAGTTTGTATCAAGATGCCTAATTTGTCAACAAGTAAAGGCTAAACACCAAGTACCTTCGGGTCTACTTCAGCCTATTATGGTTCCCGAGTGGAAATGGGACTGTATTACAATGGACTTCGTGATGGGTTTACCATTGTCACCGAAGAGGAAAGATACTGTGTGGGTCGTAGTTGATAGACTTACGAAGTCAGCCCATTTCATACCAGTACGAGTCAATTATTCTCTTGATAAGTTGGGGGATTTGTATGTGTCAGAGACAGTGAGACTTCATAGAGTACCGTTGTCGATTATTTCGGATAGAGATCCGAGATTCCCGTCACGGTTTTGGAAAAAGTTGCAAGAGGTTTTAGGCAATTGAGTTTTAGTACAACTTTCCATCCGTAAACCGACGGGCAATCGGAGAGAGTGATACAGATACTTGAAGACATGCTTCGATGTTGTGTTTTGGAATTCCAAGGTAATTGGGAAAAATACTTATTTTTGGTGGAATTCGCTTACAACAATAGTTTTCAATCAAGTTTGAAAATGGTGCCTTATGAGGCATTGAATAGGTGTAAGTGTTGAATGCCCTTGTATTGGACAGAACTCAGACAGAATCAGATTCATGGGGTCGATGTGGTCAGGGAAACTGAAGAGAAGGTAAAAGTGATACGTGAATGTCTGAAAGCGGCCTCAGATAGACAAAAGTCCTATTCGGATTTGAAAAGGAAAGAGATTGAGTTACAAGTGATAAAGTGTTTCTAAAAGTATCACCATGGAGAAAAGTCCTCAGATTTGGCCGGAAAGGCAAATTGAGTCTGCGTTTTATCAGACCTTATAAAGTTACCGAGAGGATAGGACCGGTAGCTTATCGTTTGGCCTTGCCACCTGAGCTAGAAAAGATTCACGATGTCTTCCACATGTCTATCTTACGCCAATACCGTTCGAACCCTTCACATGTGATTATACCATTAGAGGTAGAGATTCAACCGAACATGACTTATGGCGAAGAGCCGATTAAAATTTTGGCACAAGAGGTCAAACAGTTGAGAAACAAAAGTATAGCCCTTGTGAAAGTGCTATGGCAAAGACATGGAATAGAAGAGGCTACATGGGAGCCCGATGAGGCTATGAGAAACTAGTATCCTAACCTTTTCATCGGTAAGATTTTCGAGGATGAAAATCCTTAAGGGGGAGAATTATAACAACCCGATTTAGGGGCTAGTCAGGACAGTGGTTTCGAAATCACTAATTCGAGGTCAGAGAAAATTATTTTATGTTATTTTATGAGTTAGAGCATGATTATCTAAGTGCATGAAATTTTGGTGCTTTAATTTTAGTGATTTCATGCTTAATTGCGAAAAAGGACTAAATTGCATAAAGTTCAAAAGTTCTATTTTATAAACTAAAGGTGTCTACTAGCCATAGAATATTAATTGGAGACCTTTAATGTGTAAATAGACCCTTAGACATACGATGGCCGGCCATAGTGGACAAGAAAGTCAAAATTAGTCAAAGTTGGTATGGATTTTGTGACTAAATTGATGGTATTATATTAAAATAAAGAAAAGATGATATCCGTTACTCCACTCATCTTCTACCACCGAAAAACACAAGCAAAATAGGGGTTTTACAACTAAAAAATTTCAGCAAACTCTTCTCCCTACAAGTAAGTGATTTTAATGATTTTTCTTGATGATATTTGTACTTTTAGAACCCCAAAAGCTTAAGCTTTCTAATGAAGGGACTATTTTGTGAAATGGTGAAAAGTTTAGTGTTTTTCCATGTGGGCTTTTAAGTTGTTTGCTGCATTTTTATGGAAGAAAATGGGTCTTAGTTGTTAGATGAACAACTTTTGTGAAAGGTGTTACCATGAAAACACCACAAAGGACTTTTTTGTAAAGGTTGTAAAATATGAGGTAAATGTGTGAAATAATGAGTTTTGATGGTTATCATAAGAGAAATAAATGTTCACCTAGGCTCGTTAAAGGAAGAAATTTGATTAGAATTGATTTTCGAGCCTAGGGGTAAAATGGTCATTTTGGGAAAGTCTAAGGGCAAAATAGTAATTTTGCCAAAGCATGATTATGGAAATGCATTAGTTAATGTGATAATTAAATGAGCTAATTTTATACTGTAGATCAAGAAGAACAAAGAATTAACCTCGATCGGGGAAAAAACAAAGCATCGGACTAGATCGACAATTTAGCCTATTTTGAAATCGAGGTAAGTTTGTGTGTAATAAATTCAACATTATGTTATTAAGTTTCTAAATGTTGATAGTAGCGATGTTGTATAAAATTTCTATGAATTTTAAGTTATGATGTTAAATGAGAAAATGATGAGAATTGTAATGTAAAAGTTCCGGTTGGACTTTAATAAATGAAAGAATAAGATTATCGTGATATGAAAAAAAGTAAGGTCCCGTATAAGACCATGTCCGGGACATGGCTTCGGCACCGACTAGCGATTCCGCATAAGACCCTTTCTGGGATATGGCATCGGCATCAAATATGAGAATCGTATAAGACCATATCCGGGATATGGCATCGACAAATAATATGAGACCCCGTATAAGACCATATCGGGGATATAGCGTCGGCATCTAGAAGTGACCCCACGTAAAACCAAATCTGGGATGTGGCATTGGTGTTGCAATTATGTGAATGAGGATGATTATATAACCTTGAAATACTTTAAGTAATTTCCATGTGGTAAATGGTTAAGATTATGCTAGAGATGAGATTAATGCTAATACCAA
This sequence comes from Gossypium bickii, assembly GCA_025503065.1. Lineage (NCBI taxonomy): Eukaryota > Viridiplantae > Streptophyta > Magnoliopsida > Malvales > Malvaceae > Gossypium > Gossypium bickii. Next base: position 62,528,539 of record CP106710.1, on the reverse strand, counting down.
GTGATGAGGTGATACAGGTATATGTGAGTATTTCATGAGAATGGTTCACGATATGAGGCATGTTATGTAATTGGTAAGAGTAAGTATGAGTAAGTTATGGAAATGAGTTTAAGACATGTGTTCTATTCAATTAAATAAATGAATGACATTATGAGTTTTATGTTGCTATTTATTCATGCAAACTTACTAAGCTTTATGCTTACCCCTCTCATTTCCCTTTTCCTTGTACTATTGCCAAGATAATTTGAGGATCGTGGGACGTCGGAGTTCGAAATCACACTATCGACAACTCTTTGGTATAACAAAGTTAGATTTATTTGAGTGTGACATGTATAGGACATGGGCATTTTGTTATGTCATATTTGTTAGCCAAAGTGTTGGCTATTTATGTTATCAAACTCATTTTGTAAGTGGTCATTGGAATTAGGCCAATACTTGACAAGTTTATATGTATTCAATGATGATGAAATTATGAAGTATATGCTTGTGTGGATGCTTTGATTTGAGTTCTTAGAAATGCCTTAAGGTCATGAGTTACGGTGAATTGAGTTGGTATAAGTATGGCTGCTATGTAGGGTGGCATTTGGCTTGGAATATAGCCTTTTTAATGTCCAAACGGGTAGACACACGAGCGTGTGTCTAGGCCGTGTGTGACACACGGTCAGCCCCACGGGCGTGTTGATCGGTCGTGTATCCCCTTGCATACTAGGTTTACAAGTCAGTATGCTCAGTAGTAAACACACGGGCAGAGACACGGTCGTGTGTCTTAGCAGTGTAGGAGGCACGGCCATGGACATAGGTGTGTGTACAGGCCGTGTGAAGTTTGCACCTAAAATTAGGAATTTTATTCGACACACGGTTTAAGGACATGGGCGTGTGTCTTGGCTGTGTAATCATAGTGAGGTGATGACGTCATAAACAAATGCCATGGTTTTGGCACACGAGTTAAGACACGGGCGTGTTGAGGCCGTGTGAGGGACACCGGCTAGGGACAGAGGCATGTGTGACCACACAGCCTGCCCATACGGGCGTGTCCCATTTCACACGGACGTGTGGCCCCTGTTTAGACAAAAAAATTTAAGTGCGCAACAGTTTCTGGTTCAATTTTGAAACCCTCTATATGTATGTTTGAGGCCTCGTAGGCCCATAATAAGGATGTTAAGCATATGAATGAGAAGTCTTAAGTTGGAAATGAAATTTTAAAGCCCAAAAATTGTATGTTCAAGCAAGTTAAGTCCGGTAATGCCTCGTACTCGGTTCCAAAGTTGAATACCGGTAAAAGGTGTTACACCTAGGACCTAATCCGGGCTGCCAACACTCCTATAAATAATTCCTTAGGGGTTTGATGTAACTACGTTGTCTTGGACGCATTCAAAATCCCTAGTAGTTTAGGAGTAGGATTAGATTAGTTTTCTTTTGGCTTTTATAAACTCTTTGTTATTGAAATATTTCAGTTTACTTCTTCTTTATAAGCGACGTTATTCTTTATTCTGATCAAGAGATTTACTACTCTATTCTTCATTCGACATCAATCCCAGGATTATTCTAATCTCTTTTCTCTTCTGATTTATTTGTGTTCTTTACATGTTTATTTCAATTGAGATTAAGATTATGAATAACATGAGTGCCTAAATCCACTAGGAGAGATTAACGAGTGGATAGGGATGTGATTAACTGAGAATTTAAGGTTTCCTGAGAGGATTAGTTGGTATAAATTACACATTTTTAAACTCTAGGCTTGACAACCTTAAAAAGTAATCATAGGTTAGACAAGATTAAGCGATAAGTCGAACCAAGTAAATCGTAGTTTATCCTGGCTGAGAAAGTGAGTTTGTAAGATAAACGAGTATCAACCAATCGATTAATTAGTTTAAGGCTAGGAGGTAATAATTGGTTAATCTATAGCTAATCCATCCTAAACCTTAATTCGAAGTTAATTACAAACCCTGAAACGAGTTAATCTTCCTAATTGGTTTTATTAATTTAAGTTTTTTGTTTATTTTCTTGTTAACTTATTTAGTTATTTAATTTCTCTTATTAATCCCCTTTTATGATTTGTGGTAATATTTAATTATTATTATTTAGACTTATTATTGTAAAAGGATTTTCATTAGATTTCTTTCATCCTCCATTGGGTATGATTCTCAGAATATTTCCTGTGTTTTGTTGTACAGAATACTATGTTACAATTTGACCCGTATACTTGGCCGTTCTAATTATATATATTTTTGGTGTGCGATTTTTACTATAAACGTAACACATTTATAGGCAGTCACGCACCAACTTTCGATCCCTTATCTATTCGAACTCAAGCATTTACTTACATCAAAGTATATGATTCACGCATGCATTTTTTGTCATCCACTCAGGATTTAGGTATGTCACACTATGAACATCACAAGTGAATAAATCCATAAACAAATTCAAGATTTATTCTTCTCTGGTCATGTCCGATGTACTATCAGTCAGTCAATCACATATACGTCTCTATCTTCTAAGAGTCATCTGCTCTAATGCCCAAGAAAAATCATCTCCCCAATTGGACTTGATAGATGAAATATTAGTTTTTCAATCAGTTTGCTTATTTTCGATTAGGCTAAGGACATGGTTCTACTAATACAACCTATTTTTCTGTATTACGATCCGACCACATAATATCACTTAATATTAGTTTAAACATTAGACAACCAATGAGTAACATTTGCTTCAATTTTGCTTTGCATGCAAAAACCATATAAGGACAATTATACAAAGTATATTAATATAATCAATGAATTTGTTTTAGTAACCAATTTGTTTGAAAAAATTACAAGTTTACAAATGAATATACTACATTCAGGACACCAGATCCAACAAACAACACATTTGTTTTTGTTCTTATGAGTGTTATTTGATGTATCGAACTTTTTAAACCTTCTAGCTTGCTTCTTAAAGCTTCTAACTTGCTTCTTAAAGGAATTTTTGAAGTTTGAAGTAAGTAGAGCAATCTACTCTTGGAGTTCTTTTATAGCAAAAAAGAATTGGGAATTGGCACTTTATCAACAACTTGGAGTGCAATGCTCCTTTCTCCCTTAGACTTAACCTTCTTGCACTTATCCAAGTTCAGCTCGAAAGTTTGTAGGTATCTTATCAGCTCATCAATCTTCAAGTTCTCCAGATCTTTGGCCTCTACAATGACAATCATTTTGATAGATAATCTTTTTGGCAGTGACTTTAATACCTTCCTTACCAAGTCAGAGTTTTAGTACTACTCTCTAAGAGCAAATGCTTGATTTGACAGGTCGCATAACTTAGCATAAAACTCATCAATTATCTTAGAGTTTTGCATTCTCAAAGTCTTGAATTTGGTGGTCAACATTTGTATCTTGGATTGCTTAATAGTATTAGATCCCTTATAAATAGTTTAGAGAATTTTTCAAGCTTCCTTTGTCATAGTACATTTGGAAATTTGTTTGAGCTATTGCATATGAATGTTACAAAATATGACATATAAAGCCTTAGAGTTTGCATTGGAAAACCTCTCTTCTTCTATAGTCCATTAGCCTTATATTTAATAACCTTTCTAACATTAGAATCAACAAAAGGAGCTTCTCATCCAATGAGTATAGAACATTGGGCTATCTCATCAATTGACTTAATATAGGTTTTCATCCTTACCTACCAGTAGGGATAGTTCCATTCTCAAGCATAGGGGGACGAGTAATAAAAAAACCTTCCATGGTCAGCAAAACGCAACACCAGGATTCACCACTAGATACGTTAAGTGTCTATTCAGATACCAATTGTTGCTACCTTAAGTTGCTTTTTTTCTTAAAATAACAAGTGCAATGAAAGTGCTAGATTGTAGTGGCTACTATAGGTTGGCACTGAACAAAACTACGCCAACAAAATGAAAATAACACCAAGGTTTGTACGTCAGCAAGCCTAGCTTAGTGAGTAATTCCACTATCCTTTATCACGAATACAACAAGTGATTCGACTCTATCACTCCCCAAGTATAAAGATCTTAGTTTTGTACCTAAAGGCTAGAACACTCACCTCCCAGTCCTTCTCTGAGAACTTGGGCAATAAACACTCAACAATGTTTACAATTTAGTTTGCACTCTCTTACAAGATAGTTCCATACTAAACAAATTATAATTCACTCAATAAGCTTTCATACACAACATCTACAAGCCTCAAAATAAAATATTTGAATTCGGCTTGCTAACATAGAATCTAAGTGAATACAAAGTAACTCCTTAAAATTAACTATTACATCAATGAAAATCAAAATAGAATCACTGGAAGATATGCTTTCCAAAATCACCACACTATCTCAATCACATCTCCACATTCCAAGGACTTAATTGATTCACTCGAATCCAATCCAATATTTTCAAATGCAAAGGATTAGTTTCCAGAAATGGACCATTTTATCTTTAAAAATACATCACATTAATAGGTTTAAATATTTTATTCATTAAATTGGAAAAACAAATCGGGTAAATTTTTAACCACCTTAGCGGCAGTGTATAGTTGGCACTGCCGAGTGCCACTTAGCAACTCTTGGCTCATTTTGCCTCAACATCTTTGTACCTCAAAAATGAAGAAACAAATAATTAATCTCAGCGCATTTGCAAACAAACTCTCAAATGTTGATTTTACTATCAAAGAAGACAACAATAGGTAAATGGATTTTAAAGACACGATTTTTTTCCCTTATAAATCTATTGATTTCCCCCTTTTCCCCTTGTTTTCTTGGCAACCGAACAGAAAAGAGCCATGTAATCAAAGAATCCAAACTGTAGATGCATTGAAAAAATAAGCTCTTTCAAATCACAAAAACTTAAAATCCACAAAATTGATTCACATGAGATATTTTAAAATTAAAAGTATCAATCAAATAGAAGATACACAGTTCCAGATATAATCTTCAAACTCAATTGATTTTTTTCTTCGACCAATATATATATAATGGTGAGTTCTTGTTTCCATTTTTTGAGGTACATAGAAAAGAGAAAGAAAGAAAAAAGTGTTTTAGAATAATTATAGAGAGGTCCCCAAGCTTTAGTCAAAAGTAAAAAAAAAAATGTTGTATCGTTATTTAATTGGTTAATGTGCCACATAAGCAATTCGTTAGTTGATTAATGAAATTTTTAATGGCAATGATTAGTTCAAAGAATTATCATAATTAGAGTGATTAAATTGAGAAAAAAATTAGAGTAATCTTGAGTGCCCCTATTTTTGTTTTTTAATAATTAGGGGAGAAGAATGATGTTGTTTAGAGTTAAACCCAAACTCTCATATCTATAATATAATGCTCTTACCATTGGAGTAAGAGCTTATTAGCGATTGTTATGTAATAGTTACGATAATTGTCTTAGTGATAATTGTTTATATGATTATTAGAATTGATGTCATCATAATTTTACCATTAAGAACAGTATAGTTTAACACAGTTAAACTTCATCCATAATTGATTATATTATAAAGAATATTGTTCGATACATTATAACCTATGTAATGAGATATGAGTGATTAAGATAAAATTTATCTTTTCTATTGTAATTAGAACGATTTAATTATAATATAATTATTACAACTATTTCGGCACATATGGCTAACATCTGACTTGAATAATTATATTTACCAAAATTTTATAATTAGTAAATTATATTCACTCAGACGCACATAAAAAAGCGAAAGATTTTGTCATTACAACTACGAAAAATGTCAGGAAAAAAAGGGCTTTAAATGGAAGCATTGGTATTGGGAAGTGGATAAAAAATAAAAATAAAAAAATCTGTCGGTTTATTTTTAACCAACTCAACTCCATCTATTAAAAGCAAACTTCATTGATTGGCCAATACAACAATATATTGCCCATTCTTCACTCCCATTCCTCCATTTCACCACAAAACGCAAAGCAGGCAATCCATTTTTCCCGAGTAAAACGCCAAAGAAAAAAAAAATATGAGAGAAATCTTGCACATCCAAGGTGGTCAATGTGGGAACCAGATCGGGGCTAAGTTCTGGGAAGTCATATGCGACGAGCATGGAGTTGACAACACTGGAAATTATAACGGTGACTCCGACCTTCAGTTGGAGCGCATCAATGTCTACTACAATGAAGCCAGTGGTGGAAGGTATGTCCCACGCGCTGTTCTCATGGATCTGGAGCCGGGCACTATGGATTCCGTCAGATCTGGTCCTTTTGGACAAATCTTTCGCCCCGATAACTTCGTCTTCGGACAGTCTGGTGCTGGCAACAACTGGGCCAAGGGTCATTACACGGAGGGAGCTGAGCTCATTGATTCTGTTCTTGATGTTGTCAGGAAAGAGGCTGAGAATTGTGATTGCTTGCAAGGTATAAACCCTACAGCTTTGACCCTTTTTTTTCCTTTTCCCAAAGCACTTTTAACCTATAGGTTTTGTTGAGATCTCTGTTTTTTCTTTCATTTTTTAAAGTTCAATTTTATCCTTTCACCCACGTCGATTTTGGATCTCATAATTTATTTTTGTTCTTGGGTTCAGTGAGCTATTTTGGGTGTTTTCCAGGAGATTTTCTTTCATTTTCCTTTCTCCTCTTTCGGTGGATTTTAGGTCTTTTATTTCATCTTTAGTGCTGATATATTTTCTCCTTAGTCTGGGTTATGTCTTCTTGTCTGTTATACCTATTGAACACTTCTATTTTGAAGTAAAATTGTTATAAACAACATGGAGGTTTTATTAAGCAACGTGGGTTATTTCTTCATTGGCTTGGAGGGCATGAAATTTGTTTGAACTCTATGAAGTGAATTGTGGTTGCGTTTAGCTTCTTCTTTTTTTAACAAGTATTTGTTTGATTTATGTTTTCCTCAAACTTTGGATAGTAGGAGTTTCCATTTTCTTTTTGCAATTCCCATCAAAGCTTTAAGATGCATTGCGTTAAAGTGGTGTTATCACACATTATTTAAAGTTAAACCTTCCCTGTAGCCAATTGTTTTTAGGTTAGATGCTTAATATGCTATCGAAGCTAGGGTTATAATCTGTTGTTCTTGCTTGGTACTCTTGTTATTCTTTGTTAGTTCGTCACATGATGGGCTCTTTTGTCTCGGTTTACTTACGATGGTAGATTAACATATGATTCCAAGATTGTCCTCAATATTCAACCCATTTGTTTCTGTTTTCTGTAATTATTATGACTGGAAATGTATCTTGATTTATTGTGTTTTGGTTCCTTCATAGGCTCTTAACTTTCTGCTGTGAACTACTTGTTGCTTTAGCATCTCATTTCTTATTTGTTGCTTTTTGGTTAGCAATAGATGGTCTAATCCCTGCACTGATAACGGTTCCTAATTTTTCATCTTGGTCACCACCTTTCATTTTGTCTTGCATATCCACCAGAAAATGGCTATACCTCCAAATCTCACTTCATGGGCAATTGTGACAGGATTTCAAGTTTGCCATTCTTTGGGTGGTGGTACTGGATCGGGAATGGGAACCCTTCTTATTTCCAAGATCAGGGAGGAGTATCCAGATCGCATGATGTTGACATTTTCGGTCTTCCCTTCTCCCAAAGTATCTGATACAGTTGTTGAGCCATACAATGCGACCCTTTCTGTTCATCAGCTTGTGGAAAATGCTGATGAATGTATGGTGTTGGACAATGAGGCTCTATATGATATCTGCTTCCGTACTCTCAAGCTTGCCACTCCAACTTGTAAGTTCAAATCTATCGCTCTAATGCCTCGTTTGGTTATATAAGACGAGGGAAAACTAAATTGTTACATAAGGATTAAAATTGTTTATCGTAACATAAAAAGAATAATTAGCATAGTTTTGAACTTGAAACTAGAAATATGACTAAAACTTAGTAAAAAATAAGGCCTTGTTTAGTATTGTTTAAAAAAAATACTTTTGGAAGAAAAGTTGTGCTAAACAAGTGTTTCTGGTTGAAATTTTTGAGTTTTCAAAAGTAAATGTTTAGTTTTTCCTCTACCAAAAACATTTTTTTTACTTAATTACTTTTTTACCCCTCTAACAACATAGTACTCTCCCTTCTCTTTTCTTGATGCTTAATTACAAATGTGTTAAAATCATTAATTAAAAATAAAAAAATATTTTTAAAATAATATAAATGTGTTAATATCTAATTAGTTTATATATTCTAATTAAAATTTATAAATAATTAATATTTATTGCTTAAAATATTTAAAATTTATATTTCATATATTAAAATATTAACAATAAGTTATAATAATTTTTTTTTATATTCTTACTAAAATATAATAATATTAACTAATTTGAACATTATTTAAATATATATTTGTTACTTGATAATATCATGTCTAAAATGGATATTTTATTTATCAAAAACACTTTTTGACATTAATGTTAAAGACTCAAAACTTAAATCAGACTTTTCAAAAATAGTTCTTAAAAGCATTTCTCAAAAGCACTTTTTCACAACATTTTTTAAAAGCATTTTTTCACTGTAAGTAATACTAAACTAGCCCTAAAAGTTCCTTGATTTATTGCTAACTCATGTACTAAAATGTTTTGAAAAATTAATTCTACTAGCATATTAGCTCCTATATGTGTTACTTAGTCTTAGTTGGGTTGCTCATAAGTAACTTTCTTAATCAGAGATAAATCCACCTTTTGTCCCTACAAACATAACGTGTCATGAATGAATGTTAGCATTGGTTTTCTACGACTTAGGGATAATAACTAGTATTTTCATGTCCTGCATCTTCTAAAATTTCGAGTAACTTCTTTTAATGGAATTAATTTCCAGCGTATACATGCTCAGGTCTCTGTGCTTATGGTCTTCTTTTAATTTGACTCAGTTGGTGATCTTAACCACCTCATATCTGCTACCATGAGTGGTGTGACATGCTGTCTGCGGTTCCCTGGACAGCTAAACTCTGATCTCCGCAAGCTGGCCGTTAATCTTATCCCCTTCCCACGGTTACACTTCTTCATGGTTGGATTTGCTCCCTTGACATCCAGAGGATCACAGCAGTACCGAGCACTGACTGTGCCTGAACTGACTCAGCAGATGTGGGATGCTAAAAACATGATGTGTGCTGCTGACCCACGCCATGGCCGTTACCTAACTGCCTGTGCCATGTTCCGTGGTAAGATGAGCACTAAGGAGGTTGATGAGCAAATGATTAATGTCCAGAATAAGAACTCGTCGTACTTTGTGGAGTGGATCCCTAACAATGTCAAGTCTAGTGTGTGTGACATCCCACCTAAGGGTCTGAAAATGGCATCCACTTTCATTGGAAATTCGACCTCAATTCAGGAGATGTTTAGGAGGGTTAGTGAGCAGTTTACAGCAATGTTCAGAAGGAAAGCTTTCTTGCACTGGTACACCGGCGAGGGAATGGATGAGATGGAATTTACTGAAGCTGAAAGTAACATGAATGATTTAGTTGCTGAGTACCAGCAATACCAGGATGCAACTGCAGATGACGAGTACGAGGACGAGCTGGAGGAGGAAGAAGAGGAAGTTGGAGCTTAACGGAGGAGTCTTTATAGTTTTTGTTTTAAATAGTCTGAGATTTGAATTGTCCTTGGATTGAGTGTCGTTGGGTGATATATTTATGTTGTGTTGGGGTCAAATTTAGATTGACAACTATGTATGGATGTCGTGGCTCTTTGTATTTTGGATGGGTTCTTTTCCGACTTCTATTTGCCTTTTAAAGCTTGATGGTGAATGATGGATGTTTGTATTTACTACAATGCTGGGGCAGTATAACATTGTCAAAATCCGATGTGCTCAACGGATTTCAATCGAATGATTTTTCTCCGCTTAAATGATAGGGATGTGCGTTGGTCAATTCAGTTGATGCCATTTTTATACGTTAAAAATTGAGTAAACCCATTAAATAATTAAATTAATTAAACCGAACCTTTTAGAATTAAAATCAAATTAATTAAATTGAAAATTTTGTATTTCATCATTTTAGATTTATTTTATTAGGATTTATTTAAAAAGGGGAGGCTTAAGGATGTAAAAAAATTTTAATTTTTTTCAAAAAAAGTAATTAAGCCATTATTATTATTTTTATTCAATTGGGTCATTAAATAATCAAAATGCATTTGCCTTCTGACTGTTAACTTTAACAGTCTGTTAACTTTAACAGTCTGTTAACTTTAACAGTTGATTGTTAAAGTTAATTATCCCTAATTTTTTTAATTATAGACATAATGAGTCACAACCATGGCGTGACATGTGGCAAAAAATGATAAAAAATTAAAATTAATAAAAGTTATAAATTTATTAAATCTAAATGAAAATTATAAAAAATATATTTAACTTTTATTAAAAATTAAAAAAACTATAAAAATCGTAAAAAATAAAAAAATTGTAAAATTTTATAAAAATCATTAAAAATATAAAATATATAGAAATATAGAAAAAAATTATAAAAAGTATCGTACAAAAATAAGCATTTTATAATTTTTCTATAACTTATTAATTTTTAACTTTTTATCATTTTTGCCACATGTCACGTTGTGTTGCGACACGTGATGGTTTTAACTAAAATAAAATTGGGTGTTGTTAATTTTAACGGTCAACGGTTAAAGTTAATGGTTAGAGTGCCTTTTTGATGCATTTTATAATTTTTTATGATTTTATAATTTTTAATATTTTTATTAAAATTTAATATTTTTTATAACTTTTATTGATTTCTATTTTTTATATATTTTTTTACCACATGTCACATCATGATTATGACACCGGGTGGCTTTAACTGACAAGAATTAGGGGTAGTTAATTTTAATAGTCAACTGTTAAAGTTAAAGGTCAAAGGGCTTTTTTGATGTATTTTGATAGTTCAAATAACCAATTGGGTGCAAAAAGGGGGGGGGGGGGCTTAATTACTTTTTTTGAAAAGTTTGAAGGCCTTTTTGATGCATTTTAAAGTTCAAGTATCCAATTGAGTGCAGAAAAAGAAAAGCACGGACTTAATTAATTTTTTTTTTTGAAAAAGTTTGAGAGTTCTTTATACCCTTAAGCATGGAAAAGTTTAATCTCGTAAAAGTTTAAGAATTGATATATTTTTTTCTCAATTAATTTATCAAAATTAATTGATAATTTTTTTATTATATAATTTATAGTTTTGACTATGAAAACACAAAACCCATATATAAGAGAAAGAAAATTTCAATATGTGATTGAACATTTACTTACTATTGTGGTTGATTACATATACCATGTAACACCCCTTACCCGTATTCCACTTCGGAACCGAGTACGAGGCATTACCGGACTTAACTTGCTTGTACATGCAACTTTGGCATTACCGGACTTAACTTGCTTGTACATACAACTTTGGTATGACATCGAACTCGTCAAAGGGTAATAACATGAGATTAGCAGGAAAACTAAGACCCTAATCATCAAAGGGCAACCTTTACATACTCTATCAACCAATACACATTTGCCTAGGGGATTTGACACTCTTATTACAAATTCAGTAAACTCTAAAAGCATGCTTAGGCTAGAGACTAATTTCATGAAAATATACGAGTGGGTAGATCCTGGATCAAATAAAGCTATAACACGAGTATCATAGAGAGAAAATGTACCCGTGATTACATCAGGGGAGGACGCCTCTTCGCGAGCACGAATGGCATATGTTCTCGTCGGTGCTCTACCCTCAACTCTCGCAGTCTGCTCTCTGGATGAATTCTTGTTACCCATTTCATTTCCCAAGTTTCTCTATGGTCTTCCTCTAGCAGTACTTCCCGGTCTTGCATTCTGAGACTTCTCTTTCTCACCCACCTCGGGGCAATCTCTGATAAAATGGTCTAGAGACCCACACTTGAAACAAGCCTTCTTGCCTGCTCTACACTTACCAGAATGACGTCTACCACACTGCGGGCATTCCGGTCTACTCAGTCGAACGTTGCCAACACTAGCAACTGACGTGGTCTGAGCTTTAGACCCCGAGAACTGTTTGCCATTACTTCAGTTTGAAAACCCGGCTGAAGTGGTTGATCGAGTAGAAAAATCCCTCGATTTCTTAGATGAGGATTGGTATGATTTACTCAGTTGCCTCTTTCTCGAGTCACGGGACTCAATCTCCGCTCTTCTTTTCTCTTTGGCCAATTTTTCAGCCTTACAGGCTCTATCTATCAACACCGCAAATTCTTTTTGTTTGAGAACTTCGACATATAAATGGATATCCTCATTTAACCTATCCTTGAACCTTTTGCACATGGTAGCCTCAGTAGACACGCACTCTCGGCCATACTTACTAAGCTTGACGAATTTACGTTCGTATTCGGTCACCGTCATTCGACCCTGCTTTAACTCCAAGAATTCTTTACTTTTTTGGTCGATGAATCTCTGACTAATATACTTCTTCCGGAATCCCTCTTGAAAGAATTCCCAGTTAATTCTCTCCCTTGGTACCATCGACACAAGGGTATTCCACCACTGATAGGCCGAATCTATAACAGCCCCGACTCGGCCTAGACGTTACGATCAGATCCAGCATGTCCAATAGAAAGGTTATTTAAAAATTGCGTGTTCGTTAAAAACCTCGTATTCTTTTTGAAAATTTTGAACCTTGTTGTTTACGAAATTTAGATTTGTTTAAGTGGTTTTCCTGTGAAAAGGTTGTTATTATTTTCGAAAACCTTGTTCATAGAGAAATCAAAATTCAATGAGTTGCGTAAACATGATATTTTGAAAACGGTTATTTGTCGTTTTAGGAAAACCTAGAGTTTAATCGTTTCTAGTTTAAACATAACGAAAATGAAAGTTTAAAAAAAAAATGATATTCCAAAGGCCTTATTACAAAATTTTAACACAAAATAAATAATCTTAAAATAAAGCTAAACTGAAATTTAGTAAAGTTCATGAGAAGTACTCCGATGTATGGCCACCACAGAGTCCTCCGCTGCTCCAAACCCTCTAACGCTGGGGATCACCTGCAAGGTTAAAGTAGAGGGGTGAGTTACAAGAACTTAGTGTGTAATCCCCTAATCGGTCATTAACTAGGCCTGAGTCCATACAAAAGCAAACTGGGCCGAAGCCCTGTTCAGTAACAATCTGGGCCTTAGCCCTATAAACATGATAATGCAACAGAGTATGCAGCCCAACCCAACATTCCATCCGCTACACACCCCCGTACCAGCCCTACACACTTGTGGGGACCAAGTCAACCCACCTAGCCCTACACACCAATATGGCAGACAAGCTGCTCATCACAGAACTTGTGGCGAAGCCACCAGAATAACAGAATATACGTGGCATAGCCACCAGACAGAGCCACCAGAATAACTTCCTCCGATCATCAATATCTCAATCCCATGCAGAATGTCATGTATGTAAAGCACATATCAAAATGATGTGTGAAATAAATTACCAACATAACCAGTTAAACAGAATACACACAATCATGCTAATCAGCCCTTAAGGGTATGACAGTAATTTTACCTACCGAGGGTATTTCAGTAATTTACCCACCAAGGGTATTTCAGTAATTTACCCCCAAGGGTATTTCGGTAATTTACCATCTAGGGGTATTTCAGTAATTTTATCACTTAACGGCCTTTTCGAAGACCTACTATCACCTCGAGCGACAGGGACCCTTTTTGGGTCTCCACGGAACTATTGGGCCTAAAATCCACTTCAGGCCCAAACGTGCCCACACACTCGGGTGGCCCATTTCACATGGTTTTGGTCTCAGATTCTTAGATTTCGCAACCGCAGTTACCCTTTGACAATTTTCCATCAATTTCGCCCATGTGGGCCGGATAGCCCAATAGGCCCATTCAGCCCGTTTCGGCTCGGTTAGGCCCGTTACAATCTCAGTTTCGCGAGAGTGCTCTTGACACTCTCAATGGATTACCGTCAATATTTGTGTTTCAATTTACCATTACAAGTGCTCGCACGCTCGAGTGGTCACAGTTGCCGATTTTTTGGCTTTTCGGCTTTTGGCCGATTCGCAAAACATCACAAGCAATCTTTCAGAGGGGTGTGAGATTACACACCTGTTTAAGAGTTGTGAATTCCACCGTTTCCAAACTCCTAAAATAACGTTCAAACAATAATTAATCTTTACATCATGAAAGCAACAGGTTGATTTATTCGACAAAATAGGCCACACTTACCACGTGATGCACTCTTTCCTCACACCAAAGTAATCAGCTTTGTTTCGAGATTAGAGATATTGGTTCCCTAACTTTGACCATCAACAACAATCACATTAGAATGCTACCCTAATAATAATCTACTAACCATCCCTTTAGCTTAAAGAACCCAAACGAGAAAGAGAGGAGGACCAGCAAACCTTTATTGGTTGAACAAACTTTTACCAATGATTAGAAAACTCAAGATTGCCTGCCACCGTATTCGGCCTCAAAGATGATAACCAACTAGGAAGGAAAGAAAAACAGAGATTAAATCAGGCTTGTCTAACCAGAAAACAACAGATAGAGTATTAAGAGAGAATAGATTCGGCAGTTGATTCCCCCCTTAAAGGGTTTCGGCACTTACTAAATACTTCCCGAAACTCGAACGTTGAGTGAGCAGAGAAGAGGGTAAACTTGATCTTTACAAACAATCGGCCTAGGCAAAGAGGAATGGAATTAGGAATTCTGATTCTGACACAGCAAGAAGAGGGAAGAAGGAGATGAGAAAAGAAGCCAATACCTTGACCTAGAGAGAAGCTGAATGTAAAGAAAAGATTCGTCACAAGGAGCACAACACAAGGGCCACAATTCAGCTATGATGGTTTAGACCGAGATGAAGATCAATCGCAAGTCGAAATATTGAGTAGGAAGAGGTTCGGTGGGCAGATGTTTAGGCAACACAAATAAAGGAGAAAGATTGAAGAAAAAGAGAAGAAGTGAATAGGGAAATTGAGGTTTCGGCACAAAAAGAGTTGAAGCAAAAAGATTCAAAATGCACTAGCCAAAGAATGAAAAATGGAGAAATTCACTCAAAGAACACTTTGGGAAAAGAAAAAGGGCACACTAACTACACAAGACCGAATATGCTACTAAGTGACCCCTCTACACCGAAATTCTCCTCCCACACACTCCATATTCGGCCAACCACTCCCCACACCATCTCTTCCACGATTTCCTCTCCAATTTCCTCCTACATTTCCTCTCTACCTCCCATTCAAACCATTTGACCAAGTCTCCATCCTCCAAGGCAGAGTTCTAATCCAACTCCACCTCTTCTCCTCCCATTGCATAAAATAAAAACCCACATGTGCTACTTGTGGGATTCGAACCCCATCCCACCTTGCTACCATACTAACGTCACCACTACTCCACCATGTTGCCATTTGTGTTAGTAAGGCACCTACAAATTCCCTTAAGCCTTGCTTCCAACAGTCCTCTTCTATAAAGAGCCAAAAAGTAAAATTTTTCCAGGGCTTGGGCTTGAACCCGAGCCTCCTTAGGACCCCCAAACACACCCAAATAACAAGCTTAGCAAGCAAAACACATGCAACAGTGCAAAAATGCCAGATCCTAAATTTTAGGATGTTACAGTTCTACCCCCTTAAAGAAATTTTGCCCTTGAAATTTACCTGATTGAAAGAGGTGAGGGTATTGTTGTTGCATTGCCTCCGCCAGCTCCCACGTGGCTTCCTCTGAACCATGGTTACTTCACAATACCTTGACTAATGGAACAGATTTCCTCCTCAGCACTTTCACCTTGCGATCCAAAATCTGTACCGGTTCTTTTTTGAATGTCAGATTAGGCCTTACTTCGATTTCCTCTACTGGCACTACATGAGAAGGATCAGAACGGTAGCGCCTCAGCATAGAGACGTGAAATACGTTATGTATCTGGTTTAACTCAGGAGGCAGCTCAAGCTGATATACAACCGGTCCAACACGTTTCAACACCCAAAAGGCCCGATGAACCTAGGGCTTAACTTGCCTTTTCGTCTAAATCTTAAGATCTTTTTCCATGGTGAGACTTTTAAGAAAACATAATCTCCCACCAAGTACTCGATTCCCTTACACTTCAGATCTGTATACGACTTCTGTCTATCGGAAACTTCTTTCAACCGACCCCAAATCAGCTTCACCTTTTCTTCAGTTTTCAAAATCAATTCTGGACCCAACAACCGCCACTCACCCAATTCTATCCAACACGTAGGGGTACGACACCTACAACCATACAACGCCTCGTAGGGTTCCATCTGAATGCTGGATTGGTAACTGTTGTTATACGCAAATTCTGCTAACGGTAAATAATCTTCCCAACTGCCCCTGAAGTCAATCACACAGCCTTTTAACATGTCTTCTAAGATCTGGATTACGCTCTCTGACTAAACATCAGTCTGTGGATGAAACGTTATGCTGAAATCTAGTCTTGTACCCAAAGCTTCATGTAACACCTTCCAGAACTGAGATGTGAACCTAGCATCCCTGTCTGAGATGATAGACACTGGTACCCCATGTAACCTCACAATTTCTACCACATACAATTTGGCCAATTTCTGTAACGAATAATCAGCGCGAACTGGTATGAAGTGAGCAGTCTTAGTCAACCAGTCCACCACTACCCATACTGAATCTTTCTTAGTAGGCGTAAAGGGTAGCCCACTAACAAAATCCATTGTTACCCTCTCCCATTTCCAACGTCGAATCTTTACCGGTTGCAGCAATCCTGAAGGCAGTTGATGCTCAACCTTCACTTGCTGACATGTTAAACACTTGCTTACGAAGTCGGTAACTTCCCGCTTCAGTCCAGGCCACCAGTACAGTTCACGTAAATCTCGATACATCTTACTTCCACCGGGATGCATAGCATATGGGCTACTATGCGCCTCCTGCAGAATCATCTGTCTTAACTCAGAATCCTTCGGCACTCAAATTCTTCCACGGAAACATCACACCCATTCACTGTTCAGCCTAAGTCTACCGTCTCTCCACTTCCCACTTGCTGGAAACGAGCCCCTAATGACTCATCCAACAACTGCTTCTCTTTAATCTGATTAACCCAAGTCAGTTTCATCTTAAGTTCTGCCAACAAACTACCATCCTCATAAAAGTTGAGACGAGCAAGCATTGCTCTCAAATTCAATACCACTCTACGACTTAGTGCATCCGCCACCACGTTGGCTTTACCCGGGTGATACTCAATCGAGCAATCATAGTCTTTTAGCAACTCTATCCATCTCCATTGCCTTAAATTTAGCTCCTTTTGGGTAAGGAGATACTTAAGACTCTTATGGTTAGTGTAGATAATCGACCTTTCCCCATACAAGTAGTGTCTCCATATCTTTAGGGCAAACACTACTGCAGCTAGTTCCAAATCATGAGTGGGGTAGTTCACCTCATGTGGCCTTAGTTGACGAGATGCATACGCCACTACCTTCCCTTCTTGCATCAGCACACAACCCAAACCTATGTGCGATGCATCACAATAGACAACAAATTCTTTCCCTGCCTCAGGCTGAATCAACACTGGTGCTTTAGTCAGAATCTTCTTCAACTTTTTAAAACTTTCCTGCTGTTTATCAGTCCAAACAAATGGTACCCCCTTATGAAGCAATTTAGTTAGAGGTGCAGCAATCAAAAAAACCCCCTCAACGAACCCCTTGTAATACCCAGCCAAACCCAGAAAACTTTTAATTTTTGATACTGACTTCGGTGGCTTCTAATCTAATACAGCTTCGAACTTTCGAGAATCAACCCTAATCCCCTCAGTAGACAAAACATGACCCAAGAATGGCAATTCCTTCAGCCAAAACTCGCACTTACTGAATTTGGCGTAAAATTACTTTTCTCCCAATATCTGTAGAACAACCCGAAGATATGAATCATGATCCTCCTCAATTCTTGAATACACCAAAATGTCATCTATGAATACCACCATGAACCGGTCTAAATAGGGTTAGAAGACCTGGTTCATCATATACATGAAAGCGGCGGGTGCATTCATTAATCCGAACGGCATAACTAAAAACTCGTAATGCCCGTAACGAGTTCGGAATGTAGTCTTGTATATATCAGCCTCCTTAACCCTTACCTGATGGTATCTCGATCTTAAATCTATTTTCGAGAAAACTGAAGCTCCTCGCAGTTGATCGAACAGATCGTCAATTCTTGGTAGCGGGTATTTATTCTTAATAGTTAGCTTGTTCAATTGACAATAGTCAATGCACATACACATTGACCCATCCTTCTTCTTCACGAACAACATCGGCGCTCCCCACGGTGATACACTTGGTCTGATAAATCATCAATCCAACAACTCTTGGATCTGAGCCTTTAGTTTTACCAGCTTCTTCGGTGCCATCCTATAAGGGGCGATGGACACCAGAGCCGTTCTCGGTAACAGCTCAATGCCAAATTTGACCTCATGATTTGGAGGCAACCGCGGAAGCTCTTCGGGAAAAATGTCCAAAAACTCCTTCACGGTTCTGACATCCCCAACAGACAATTCCTTAGCAGCAAATGTGCTGACAAAAGCTAGGAACGCCTCACACCCTTTACGCACCAACTTCTCAGCCTTTAATGCTGAAATCACATGGGACAGATAATCCCTTCTTTCTCCTATCACAATCACTTCCTCGTCCTCTGTGGTCCTTAATATCATATGCTTAGCAACGCAATCCAAATTCGCACAGTGTTTAACTAGCCAGTCCATGCCTAGTATAAGATCAAACTCGCCGAACGACAGTTCCATCAAATCTGCCGGAAATACCACTCCTTGAACTTCTAGATGCATATTTCTAAACAGCTTATTCACTACTACAGATTGTCCTAACGGACTATTATCGACATTTCTCTATCAGCAACCTCAAATTGCATACCGAGAGTCCCAGACATAGTATAGGCAACATACGAGTGTGTAGATCCAATATCAATTAAAGCTGTAAATGGCACATCAAATATGAAAAACGTACTGGTTATGACGTCCGGTGCGTCGCCATCCTTACGACGTCGGCGAGCAAACATACACCCACCCCCACGCCTCAGATCTCAGATACCAACACCTCTTCCTGGTGCTTCACGACCTCGTCCAAACTCATTTTCCCCTCTGGCAGGACCACGATCTCTCGGTGGCTGTTGACCCCCTCTTCTTAGCTGCATAAACCTCTGACCTACTACTTACGTCTGACCCAGCTCCCAAGGATAGTCCTTTATCCGATGATCCCTAGACCCATATCTAAAACACCCACTAGAACTTCTCCAGCACTCCCCCGGATGTATTTTCCCACACTGCACACAAGGTTGCAACTGACCCATAGCAACTGGCATGCCAACTCGAGCTGGCCCATCCAACCTAGGCCTCTTTTGGAAACCCCCAGAAGAACCTGAAGACCCAAAACCTCTCTTATTCTTGCCCCTATCCTTATCTCAATTTTGCCTCTTAGAACGTTTCACCTCTTCGGCAATCTTTGCTTTCGCAACCAAAGTGAAAAAATCTCTTTCTCTCTGCGGAGCTATCAGTACCCGTAGCTCATCCCGCAGGCCATCCTCGAACCATACACAACGCTCATAGTCTGTCGCGACTATACCCTGTGCGTAACGACTCAAGCGCAGAAACTCTGCCTCATATTCTGCTACTGATTTGTTTCCCTGGACCAAATTCAGAAATTCCTTCCTCTGGGCGTCCACATAACTAGCCTCAACATATTTTCCCTGGAAAGCTGTTTTAAAGAAGTCCCAGGTTATACGATCCGCAGGTGTACCTTCCCTCACAGTGAGCCACCACTGGTATGCCTCATCTCGCAGTAGAGACACTGCTCCTTTCAATTTTTGTTCTGTTGTGCAGTCCAGATCATCCATAATTTGTTCCACAACCAGTACTCTGCTACATTTAGGGTTACACCAGAGATGCCCCTAAAAACCTCGGCCCCGTTCGACCGGTGTCGCTCAGAAATAGACCCACGAGCTGTCGACCCAGTACTTGCTCTAGCAACCCATTCCAAAACTCGCAGCATTGCTTGAGACAAAGCATCGTCCCCTCCAGTCCGGTCATGAGACCCTGTTTCAGTCACTGGTGATGCAGGTGCTTCCATTTCAGGCATGTGCCCTGATGCTGCGGATTTAGCCCTAGCACCTCGGCCCCTACCACGGCCACGTCTACCTCTTGTACTCATCTCGTTGTAACGCGTTAATCTATTTAAGAGTGTTATGCATCAGCTTAGTGTTCAAGTAATTTTTAACAGATGTTTTATGAAAGAACAGTAGTATGAGTAGTTTTCGCAGATCGAGTTTCCTACTGTTCAGTCTCTATAGTCTTAGTTCCTATAGCTAACAGTTTCAGTGTACTACCACTAACTCTAGTAGTTTTCTCCCTACAGTCATTTCATCACATAACCATATATAAAGTAAGGGGACTTATGGATTTGGTACCGGAGACTCAGTGTGCCATACTTCTAGAAAAACTATTTATTTCCTAAAACCATGTTTCAAGCAATTTTGAAAATGTTTTCGAACCCATTCCACAGCCGAGTTTTGTAACCAGGCTCTGATACCACAAAATGTAACACCTCTGACCCGGCTTAGACGTTACAACCGAATTCAGCATGTCACATAGAAAGGTTGTTTAAAAACTGCATGTTTGTTAAAAACCTCATAATCTTTTTGAAAATTTTAAACCTTGTTGTTTACAAAATTCAGATTTGTTTAAGTGGTTTTCCTGTAAAAATGTTGTTATCATTTTCGAAAACCTTGTTCATAGAGAAATCAAAATTCAATGAGTTGTGGAAACGTGATATTTTGAAAACGGTTATTTGTCGTTTTAGGAAAACCTAGAGTTTAATCGTTTCTAGTTTAAACATAACGGAAATGAAAGTTTAAAAGAAAAATAAAATTCCAAAGGCCTTATTACAAAATTTTAACACAAAATAAATAATCTTAAAATAAAGTTAAACTGAAATTTAGTAAAGTTCATAAGAAGTACTCCGATATATGGCCACCACAGAGTCATCCACTGCTCCAAACCCTCTAACATTGGGGATCACCTACAAGGTTAAAGTAGAGGGGCGAGTTACGAGAACTGTGTGTAATCCCCTAATCGATCATTAATTGGGCCTAAGCCTATACAGAAGCAAATTAGGCCGAAGCCCTGTTTAGTAACAAATTGGGCCTTAGCCCTATAAGCATGATAATGCAACAGAGTATACAGCCCAACCCAACAGTCCATCTGTTACACACCCCCGTACAAGCCTTACACACTTGTGGGGACCAAGTCAAGCCACCCAGCCCTACACACCAATACGGCAGACAAGCTACTCATCACAGAACTTGTGGCGGAGCCACCAGAATAATAGAATATACGTGGCATAGCCACCAGACAGAATGTGGCAGAGCCACCAGAATAACTTCCTCCGATCATCAATATCCCAATCCCATGCAGAATGTCATGTATGCAAAGCACATATCAAAATGATGTATGAAATAAATTACCAACATAACCAGTTAAACAAAATACACACAATCATACTAATCATCCCTTAAGGGTATGACAGTAATTTTACCCACCGAGGGTATTTCAGTAATTTACCCTCCAAGGGTATTTCGATAATTTACCCTCCAGGGGTATTTCAGTAATTTTATCACTTAACAGCCTTTCTGAAGACCTATTGTCGCCTCGAGCGACATAGGACCTTTTTTGGGTTTCACGGAACTATTGGGCCTAAAATCCACTTCAGGCTTAAACGGGCCCACACGTTTGTGTGGCAAATTTCACATGGTTTCGGTCTCAGATTCTCAGATTTCGCAGCTGCACTTACCCTTTGACAGTTTTCCATGAATTTCGCCTATGTGGGCTGGATAGCCCAACGGGCCCGTTCAGCCATTTCGGCTCGGTTAGGCCCGTTACAGCCTCAGTTTCGCAGGAGTGCTCTTGACACTCTCAATAGCTTATCATCAATATTCGTGTTTCAATTTACCATTACGAGCGCTCGCACGTTTGAGTGGCCACAGTTGCCAGTTTTTCAGCTTTTTGGCTTTTGGCCGATTCGCAAAACATCACAAGCAATCATTCAGAGCGGTGTGAGATTACACACTTGTTTATGAGTTGTTAATTCCGCCGTTTCCAAACTCCTAAAATAACGTTCAAACAATAATTAATCTCTACATCATGAAAGCAATAGGTTGATGTATTCGACAGAATAGGCCACACTTACCGCGTGATGCACTCTTTCCCCATAGCAAAGTAATCGGCTTTGTTCCGGGATTACAGATATTGGTTCCCTAACGTTGACCATCAACAAAAATCACATTAGAACGCTACCCTAATAATAATCTACTAACCAACCCTTCAGCTTAAAGAACCCAAACGAGAAAGAAAGGAGGACCAGCAAACCTTTATTGGTTGAACAAACTCTTACCAATGATTAGAAAACTCAAGATTGCCTGCCACCGTATTCGGCCTCAAAGATGATAACCAACTAGGAAGGAAAGAAAAACAGAGATTAAATCTGACTTGTCCAACCAGAGAATAACAGATTGAGTATTAAGGGAGAATAGATTCGGCAGTTGATTCCCCCTTAAAGGGTTTCAGCACTTACCAAATACTTCTCGAAACCCGAACATTGAGTGAGCAGAGAAGAGGGTAAACTTGATCTTTACAAACAATCGGCCTAGGCAAAGAGGAATGGAATTAGGAATTTTGATTTTGATATAGGAAGAAGAGGGAAGAAGGAGGTGAGAAAAGAAGCCAATACCTTTACCTAGACAGAAGCCGAATATAAAGAAAAGATTCGTCACAAGTAGCACAACACAAGGTCCACAATTCGGCTATGAAGGTTTAGACCGAGATGAAGATCAATCGCAAGCCAAAATATTAAGTAGGAAGAAGTTCGATGGATAGATGTTTAGGCAATACAAATAAAGGAAAAAGATTAAAGAATAAGAGAAGAAATGAATAGGAAATTGAGGTTTCGGCACAAAAAGAGTTGAAGCAAAAAGACTCAAAATGCACTAGCCAAAGAATGAAAAATGGAGAGATTCACTCAAAGAACACTTTGGAAAAAAAAACGGCACACTAACCACTCAAAACTGAATATGCTACTAAGTGACCCCTCTACACCGAAATTCTCCTCCCACACACTCCACATTCGGCCAACCACTCCCCACACCATCTCTTCTATGATTTCCTCCCCAATTTCCTCCTACATTTCCTCTCCACCTCCCATTCAAACCCTTTGACCAAGTTTCCATCCTCCAAGGCAGAGTTCTAATCCAACTCCACCTCTTCTCCTCCCATTGCATAAAATAAAAACCCACATGTGCTGCTTGTGGGATTCGAACCCCATCCCACCTTGCTACCATACTGACGCCACCACCACTCCACCATGTGGCCATTTGTGTTAGCAAGGCACTTACAAATTCCCCTAAGCCTTGCTTCCAACAGTCCTCTTCCCTCAAGAGCCAAAAAGAAAAATTTTCCTAGGGCTTGGGCTCGAACCCGAGCCTCCCTAGGACCCCCAAACACACCCAAATAACAAGCTAAGCAAGCAAAACACATGCAACAGTGAAAAAATGCCAGATCCCAAATTTTAGGATGTTACAGAATCTCTCAAGAGAGATACCATACACTTCATGCACTCATCAGGCGTGCTTTACAACTCATCGAATACCCTGATGGTATTTTCAACCTAGAATTCTGCCCTTTTTGGATCATCGTCTTGACTACCCCAAAATTCTTCTGCTCATTGCTTCCTGTTCTGTCGATCGGAGGCCCTTCTCTTCTTACTACCTCAACCACTTGAGGAGCTACAAGAGCTGGCTGAGGAATAGGTGGGGGTGGAGGGGGTTGAGCGTTAAGGTTCGCTCGAATGTACTCTGTGTACCAATTGCTTATCATATAGAGAAAAGCTTCTCGAGCCTCTTCTCCCTGACCCTTAGTCTCGGGTCTACTCTCAACTGGTGCGGTCCCTTGCGCAGGAGGCGGTGCATAACTAGCAGCATCATCGGCTGCAGCTCGATCGGGATCGAGGTCCATTGACTATATAAAAACACAATTCAATTCATCAGGAGCCGTCACACTATCACTACATAATTACACTTACGTATGGCATGCATATCTAGACTCATACTTACACTATGTTAGTCCAAGAATCAACTAAACCGTAGCTCTGATACTACTAATCTAACACCCTTTACCCGTATTCCACTCCGAAATCGGGTACGAGGCATTACCGAACTTAACTTGCTTATACATACAACTTTGGGCTCTAAAAATCCATCCCCAACTTAAAACTTCCCATTCAAATGCATAACATCCTTATCATGGGCCTATGAGGCCTTAGACATACATTCAGAAGGTCTCGGAATTAAACCAGAAACTTTTACACTCTTAGAAAAATTTTGCCCAAACAGGGGCCACACACCCGTGTGAAATGGAACACTGCCGTATGGTCACACACGCCTATGTCCCTAGCCCGTGTGGAATTTATTTTCTAATTCAAGCATATAGGGGCTTTCACATGGTCGGACACACGCCGTGTCCCTGACCCGTGTCCCTCACACAGCCTCGACACGCCCGTGTGCCAAAACCATGGCATTCTGTTTATAACATCATCACTTCACTATAGTCGCACAGCCAAGGGACACGCTCGTGTCTGTAGGCCGTGTGTCGAATTAAATTCTAAATTTTAAGCGCAGACTTCACACGGCCTGGACAGTTGCATATGTTCATGGCCGTGCCTCCCACATGGCTGAGACACATAGCCGTGTCTTTGCCCATGTATTTACTATTGAGCATTCTGACTATGTAAACCTAACATGCAGGGAACACACAACCGATCAACACGCCCATGAGGTGGACTGTGTGTCTCACGCGGCCTAGACACATGCCCTTGTGTCTACCTGTGTGGACATTAAAAAGGCTATATTCCAAGCCAAATGCCACCCTACATAGCAATCATGCTTATACCAACTCAATTCATCATAACTCATGACCCTAAGACACTTCTAAGTACTCAAGTCAAAGTATCCACATAGGCATAAATTTCATAATTTCATCATCATTGAATATAATAACTTGTCAAGTATTGGCCCAATTCTAATGACCACTTACAAAATGTATTTGATAACATAAATAGCCAAAACTTTGGCTAACAAATATGACGTAACAAAATACCCAAGTCCTATACATGCCAAACTGAAAATAAGTTTAACTTGTTATACCCAAGAGATGTCATACCCAAGAGATGTCGATAGTCTAATTTCCGAACTCTAACGTCCCACGATCCTCAATTTATCTTGGAAATACTACAAGGAAAAGGGAAATGAGAGGGGTAAGCATAAAGCTTAGTAAGTTTGCATGAAAATAAATAACAATAATAAGCTCATAATGACATCAATCCATGGCATTAGATAACCATCTGAAGTTTTAAGCTCTTTGCCATAACTTACTTGTACTTGTTCTTATCTAGCACATATCATGCCACATATCGTAAACATTCCTTGTGAATTACTCACGGGTACCTGTATTCACTCAATCACATGGCTTTAGTACTAAATCTCATTTCTATCTACAAGCTTATCTATTTATCCCACTGAATCATTAGGGATATTCAAAGATGCATATTCATCGTCATTACATAAACACGAAGCCAATGCCACATCCCAGATGTGGTCT
Source organism: Gossypium bickii (assembly GCA_025503065.1). NCBI lineage: Eukaryota > Viridiplantae > Streptophyta > Magnoliopsida > Malvales > Malvaceae > Gossypium > Gossypium bickii. Next base: position 62,502,975 of record CP106710.1, on the reverse strand, counting down.
TATATGGGGTCACTTCTGAGTACCGATGCCATATCCCGGATATGGTCTTATACGCTTCTCATATTCAATACCGAAGCCATATCCCAGATATGGTCTTATACGGGATCTCAATTCAGTGCCGAGGCCATGCCTCGGACATGGTCTTACACGGGACCTTATCCATCTCAAGTCTTGGTGATACTAATTTCACATTTATTACAGTCCCATCGGGACTTCAATATCTCAACTTTTATCATCTTTCTCATTCAACACCAATACTCAATTTCATAGAATATCATGCATCATTATAATGTCAAACATTCTCAAATATGCTAACATAAATGTTGAATTTATCACATACAAACTTACCTCGATTTCAAAATAAGCTAGATCGTCGATCTAGTCCGATACTTTGTTCTTTCCCTGGTCGAGGTAAATTTTTGGTTCTTCTTAATTTATAATAGCAAATTAGCTCATTTAATTGTCACATTAGTAAATGCATTTCAATAATCATGCTTTGGCAAAATTACTATTCTACCCTTAGACTTTTACAAAATGACCATTTTACCCTTAGGCTCGAAAATCAAATTTCTTTCTTTAATGATCCTAGTTGAACATTTATTTCTCTTATGGCTACCATCAAAACTCAACATTTCAGCCATTTACTACATATTTTACAACCTTTACAAAAAGGTCTCTTTTAGGTGCTTTCATGATAACACCTTTCACAAAAGTTGTTCATCTAAAAACTAAGACCCATTTTCTTCCATAAAAATGCAGCAAACAACTTAAAAGCTTTCATGGAAAAACTCCAAACTCTTCACCATTTAACAAAATAGTCCCCTCTTTAGAAAACTTAAGCTATAGGGGTTCCAAAAGTATAATTTTTATCAAGAAATGATCACTAGAACACTTACTTGTAAAGAGACGACTATGCTAAAATTTTTGAAGTTTTCCAACCCCTATTTGCTGCTAATTTTCTTTGGAGGAATGAAGGAGTGAAGATGATATCTTTTCTTTCTTTATTTTAATATAAAATCTCAATTTAGTCCACCTAACAAGCCTACTTGACCAAATTTTGACCTCTATTGTCCCCTATGGTCGGCAAACCTTTATTTAAGGGGCTAATTGCCCTTTAAAGACCTCCAATTAATATTCTATGGCTATTAGGTACCTTTAGCTTGAAATTTTGGACTTTCGCACTTTATGCGATTTAGTCCCTTTTCGCGATTAAGCGATTAAGCATGAAATCACTAAAATTAAAGCCCCAAAATTTTCATGTACTTATATAATCATACTCTAACTCATAAAATATCATGAAAATAATTTTTTCTAACTTAGGATTAGTGGTTTCGAACCACTATTCTGACTAGCCCCTAAATCGAGCTATTACAATTCTTCCCCCTTAAGGATTTTTTTCCTCGAAAATCTTACCGGTAAAAAGGTTGGGATATTGGTTTCTCATGGTCTCTTCGGGCTCTTATGGAGCCTCTTCCGTTCTAGGTCTCTGTCATAGCACTTTAATAAGGGCTATACTTTTGTTTATAAATTGTTTGACCTCTCGTGCCAAAATCTTAACGGGCTCTTCGCCATAAGTCAAGTCCGGTTGAATTTCTACCTCTGTTGGTACTATCAGATGTGAAGGGTCCGAACGGTATCGTCGCAACATGGATACATGGAAAACATCATGAATCTTTTCCAGCTCAGGTGGTAAGGCCAAATGATAAGCTACCGGTCCTATCCTCTCGGTAACTTCATAAGGTCCAATAAAGCGGGGACTCAACTTGCCTTTCCGGCCAAATCTGGGTACTCTCTTCCTTGGTGACACTTTCAGAAACACTTTATCACCGACTTGGAACTCAAACTCTTTCCTTTTTAAATCGGAATAGGATTTTTATCTATCTGAGGCAGCTTTCAGACATTCACGTATCACCTTTACTTTCTCTTCAGTTTCCCTAACCAAATCAACCCCGTGAATCTGATTCTCTCTAAGTTCTGTCCAATACAAGGGCGTTCGACACTTACGCCCGTACAATGCCTTATAAGGTGCCATCTTCAAACTTGACTGAAAACTGTTGATGTAGGTGAATTTTACTAACGGTAAGTATTTTTCCTAATTACCTTGGAATTCCAAAATATAACATCGAAGCATGTCTTCAAGTATCTGTATTATTCTCTTCGACTGCCAGTCGGTTTGCGGATGGAAAGCTGTACTGAAGCTCAATTTTGTGCCTGAAGCTTCTTAAAACTTTTTCCGAAATCGTGACATGAATCTTACTACCTCTGACACATACAAATCTGCCAACTTATCAAGAGAATAATCGACTCGTACAGGTATGAAATGGGCTGACTTCGTAAGTCTATCGACTACAACCCACACAGTATCTTTCCTCCTCGGTGACAACGATAAACCTGTCACGAAGTCCATAGTGATACGGTCCCATTTCCACTCGGGAGCCATAATAGGCGGAAGTAAACCCGAAGGTACTTGGTGTTCAGCCTTCACTTGTCAAAAAATTAGGCATCTCGATAAAAACTCTAAAATGTCTTTCTTTATACTCGGCCAGCAATACCACTTCCTCAAGTCATTGTACATCTTCGTGCTACCTGGGTGCACAGTTAAACATCCGCTATGTGCTTCATACAAAATCTTTCGAATAAGTTCATCATTTTTGGGTACAAAGACCCTATATCAAAACATCAAACATCCGTCAAAACTTACATGAAAGCCTGACTCAACATTTGACTCACATAGAACTCTTTTGGCTTGTAAGTCGCTGTCACCTTTCTGAGCTTCCCAAATCTCTTGGAGAAATAATGGTATAGCCCTCAACTCAGCTAGAATAGAACCATTATTTAACAAAGCCATCCGTGTATTCATGGTTCTCAGTGCAAACAAGGATTTTCTGCTCAAAGCATCAACGACCACGTTCGCCTTTCCCGGATGGTAGTCAATCACTAACTCATAATCCTTGATAAGCTCTAACCATCTTTGTTGACTCAAATTCAATTCCTTTTGAGTCATCAAGTATTTTAGGCTTTTATGATCGGTGAATATCTGACACTTTTCACCATATAAAGGGTGTCTCGATATCTTTAATGTAAACACAATGGCAGCTAACTCCAAATCATGAATCGGTTGATTCTTCTCGTGCAGCTTTAATTGTCTAGAAGTATATGCTATCACCTTGCCCTCTTGCATAAGTACACAACCCAATCCATTCATGGATGCATCACTAAAAACCAAAAATTCTCTTCTCGGTTGGGGTTCACCAAAACAGGAGCCTCAGTCAACAACGCCTTTAGTTTCTCAAAACTCTGCTGGAAAACTTCACATCTTTTTGCAATAATCTCGTCATCGGAGTAGCTATCATGGAAAACCCCTTGACAAAATGCCTATAATAGCTGGCTAGGCCCAGCAAACTCCTTACTTCAGTTATGCCCCTTGGCGGTTTCCATTCAATAATCGCTGAAATCTTACTCGGGTCAACTCTAATAACATCTCCCGAGACAATGTGCCCTAAAAATCTAACTTCCTTAAGCCAAAATTCACTTTTACTAAACTTGGCATATAATTGTTTATCTCTCAAAATTTGTAGAACTTTTCTCAAATGCTCGGCATGTTCATTCTCATCTCGAGAGTATATCAGTATATCATCAATGAAGACTATGACAAATTTATCCAAATATGGCCGAAAAATGCAATTCATCAAATCCATGAAAACGGCTAGAGCATTTGTTAAGCCAAAAGGCATGACCAAAAATTCAGAGTGGCCATACCTCATCTGAAATGCAATTTTTGACACATCCGAGTCCTTGACTCTCAACTAATAGTACCCAGACCTCATGTCTATTTTGGAAAACACCGTGGCTCCCTTCAATTGGTCAAATAGATCATCAATTCTTGGCAACGGGTACTTGTTCTTCACAGTTACCTTGTTGAGTTGTCGATACACATTTCTTCTTCAAAAATAATACGGGAGCTCCCGACGGAGAAAAACTCGATCTTGTGAAGCCTTTATCCATTACCTCTTACAATTGTGCTTTCAATTCTTTTAGATCGGTTAGAGCCATTTTATACGGAGCAATAAAAATGGAGGCAGTACCCGGAGCTAACTCAATCCCAAATTCAATCTCTCTAACCGGAGCTAACCCTAATAATTCTTCCGGGAAAACATCTGGATACTCGCATACTATAGGTACCGACTTAATTCTCAACTCAGTCCCTTTGGCATTCATCACAAAGGTAAGGTAAGCTTCATACCCCTTTCTTAAATAGTTCTAAGTCAACAAGGATGATATCACTACTGGTGATCTATCTTGCTTATCTGATTCAACATGAATAAAATCCCCACTTTTACATTTTTAACTCAATAAGCTTCTTTCCACAATTTACAATCACATCAAGAGTAACTAGCCAATCCATCCCAAGGATGACATCGAACTCATCAAATGGAAACAATATGAGATTAGCAAGAAAACTATGACCCCTAATCATCAAAGGGCAACCTTTGTATACTCTATCAACCAATACACATTTGCTTAGGGGATTTGACACTCTTATTACAAATTTAGTAAATTCTATAGGCATGCTCAGGCTAGAGACTAATTTCATGCAAATATACGAGTGGGTAGATCCTGGATCAATTAAAGTTATAACACGAGTATCATAGAGAGAAAATGTACCCGTGATTACGTCAGGGGAAGACGCCTCTTCGAGAGCACGAATGTCATATGTTCTCGCCAGTGCTCTACCCTCAACTCTCGCAGTCTACTCTCTAGATAAATTCTTCTTACCCATTTCATTTCCCAGGTTTCTCTATGGTCTCCCTCTAGTAGTACTTCCTGGTCTTGCATTTAGAGACTTCTCCTGCTCACCCACCTCGAGGTAATCTTTGATAAAATGGTCTAGAGACCCACACTTGAAACAAGCCTTCTCGCTTGCTCTGCACTCACCGAAATGACATCTGCCACACTCGAGCATTTCAGTCTACTCGGTCGAACGTTTCCAACACTAGCAACTAACGTGGTCTAAACCTTAGACCCCGAGAACTATTTGCCCTTACTTCAATTTGAAAACCCAACTGAAGTGGCTGATCAAGTAGCAAAATCCCTCGATTTCTTAGATGAGGATTGGTATGACTTACTCAGTTGCCTATTTCTTGAGTCGCAGGACTCAATCTTCGCTCTATTTTTCTCTTTGGCCAATTCTTCAGCCTTACAGGCTCTATCTACCAATACCACAAATTCTTTTAGTTCTATAAATCGGACATATAAATGGATATCCTCATTTAACCTGTCCTCGAACCTTTTACACATGATAGCCTCGGTAGACACGCACTATCAGCCATACTTACTAAGCGTGACGAATTTACTTTCGTATTCGATCACCGTCATTCGACCCTGCTTTAACTCTAAGAACTCTTTTATTTTCTGGTCGATGAATCTCTGACTAATATACTTCTTTCGGAATTCCTCTTGGAAGAATTCCCAGTTAATTCTTTGCCTTGGTACCATCGACACAAGGGTATTCCACCACTGATAGGCCGAATCTCTCAAGAGAGATACCACACACTTCATGCACTCATTATGCATGCATGACAACTCATTGAATACCCTGATGGTATTCTCAAGCTAGAATTCTTCCCTTTCTAGCTCATCGCCTTTACTAGCCCGAAATTCTTCTGCTCATTGCTTTCGAATCTTATCGACCGGAGGCCTTTCTCTTCTTACTACCTCAACCACTTGAGAAGCTACAAGAGCGGGTTGAGGAATAGGTGGGAGTGGAGGGGGTTGAGCGTTAGGGCTTGCTCGAGTGTACTCTGCGTACCAATTGTTCATCATATAGAGAAAGGCTTATCGAGCCTCTTCTCCCTAACCCAAAGTCTCGGGCCTACTCTCTACAGGCGCGGTCCCTTACGGGGGAGCCGTCGCATTACTAGCAGCATCATCAGCTGTAGCTCGGTCGGGATAAGGATCTATTGACTATATAAAAATACAATTCATTTCGTCAGGAGCCGTCACACCTCCACTACACAATTACTCTTACGTATGGCATGTATAGCTAGACTCATACTTACGCTATGTTAGTCCAAGGATCGACTAAACTGTAGCTCTGATACAACTAAATGTAACACCCCTTACCCATACTCCACTCCAGAATCGGGTACGAGGCATTATCGAACTTAACTTGCTTGTACATAAACTTTGGGCTTTAAAAATCCATCCCCAACTTAAAATTTCTCATTCAAATGCATAACATCTTTATCATGGGCCTATGAGGCCTTAAACATACACTCGGAAGGTCTCAAAATTAAATCAAAACTTTTACACTCTTAGAAAAATTTTGCCTAAACAGGGGCTACACGCCCTTGTGAAATGGAACATGCCTGTGTGGGCAGGCCGTGTGGTCATACACGCTCATGTCCCTAGCCCTTGTGGAAACTTTTTTCTAATTTGAACCTACAGGGGTTTTCACACGGCCAGGCACACACCCGTGTCCTGAGGCCGTGTGTTGAATTAAATTCCAAATTTTAAGTGCAGACTTCACACAACCTGGGCACACGCCAATGTCCATGGCCCTGCCTCCCACACAGCTGAGACACACGGCCGTGTCTTTGCCTATGTATTTACTATTAAGCATTCTGACTTTGTAAACATAGTATGCAGGGAACACAAGGCCGATCAACACGCCGATGGGGTGGACCGTGTGTCTCACATGACCTAGACACATGCCTGTGTGTCCACCCGTGTGGACATTAAAAAGGCTATATTCCAAGCCAAATGCCACCCTACATAGCAACCATACTTATACCAACTTAATTTATCATAACTCATGACCCAAAGGCACTTTTAAGAACTCAAATCAAGGCATCCACACAAGCATAAACTTCATAATTTCATCATCATTGAATATATAATAACTTGTCCAGTATTGGCCCAATTCCAATGACCACTTACAAAATATATTTGATAACATAAATAGCCAACACTTTGGTTCACAAATATGACGTCACAAAATACCCAAGTCCTATATATGCCATACTCAAAATAAGTTTAACTTATTATACCCAAGAGATGTCGATAGTGTGATTTTCGAACTCCGACGTCCCATGATCCTCGAGTTATCTTGGCAATACTACAAGGAAAAGAGAAATGAGAGGGGTAAGCATAAAGCTTAGTAAGTTTGCATGAAAATAAATAACAACAATAAGCTCATAATGACTTCAATCCATGGCATTAGATAACCATCCAAAGTCTTAAGAACTTTGCCATAACTTACTCGTACTTGTTCTTATCTAGCACATATGTAACAGCCTGATTTAGGGGCTAGTCAGAACAGTGATCTCGAGAACACTAAATTCGAGGTTTGAGAAATTATTTTTCATGATATTTTATGAGTTAGAGTATGATTGTATAAGTACATGAAAATTTTGGTATTTTAATTTTAGCGATTTCTTGCTTAATCGCAAAAAAATGGACTAAATCACAAAAAGTGCAAAAGTTCCATTTTATAAGCTAAAGGTGTTCAATAGCAAAAGAACATTAATTAGAGGTCTTTAAAGCGCAATTAGAACTCCAAGAATAGATTGTCTGGCCATAGGAGACAAACAATGTCAAATTGGTCAAAGTTGTTAATAGTAGGTGGACTAAATTGATGTTTTATATTAAAATAAAGAAAAAGAAGATATCATCTTTTTCTCTTTTCTTCTCCACCAAAAATTGGCATCAAACTAAGGGGTTTGAGAGCTCAAATTTTCAGCAAGCTTCTCTCCTTGCTAGTAAGTATTCTAGTGATCATTTTTGTGATAAAAAATTTTACTTTTGGGACCCCTAAAGCTAAAGCTTTCTAAAGAGGGGACTATCTTGAAATATGGTGAAAAGTTTAAGGTTTTGCCATGAGAGATTTTATGTTGTTTGCTACATTTTTATGGAAAAAAATAAGTCATAGTTGTTAGATGAACAACTTTTGTGAGAGGTGTTACCATGAAAACACCAAAAAGAACCCTTTTGGTTGTAAAATTTGTTGTAAATGTGTGAAATCTTGGGTTTTGATGATGGCCATAAGAGAAATAATTGTTCAACTAGGCTTGTTAAAGGTAGAATTTTGATTAGAATTGATTTCTGAGCCTAGGGGTAAAATGGTCATTTTGCCAAAGTCTAAGGGCAAAACAGTAAATTTGCCAAAGCATGATTATTAAAATGATTTTATTAACGTGATGATTAAAATGAGCTAATTTACCATTATAGAGCAAGAAGAACCAAGAGTCCACCTCGATCGAGGAAAGAATAAAGTCTCGGACTAGATCGACGATCTAGCTTATTTTGAAATCGAGGTAAGTTTGTTTGTGATAATTCAATATTTATGCTAGCATGTTTGAGAATGGTTGATATTATAATGACATTCTATGAAATTGAATGTTAGTGTCATATGAGAAAGGTGATAAAAGTTGAGAAGTTGAAGTCCCGGTGGGACTATAATAAGTGTGAAAATGCTATCATCAAGTTATGAGATGAACAAGGTCTCGTGTAAGACCATGTCCGGGACATGGCCTCGGCATCGAATTGAGATTCCATATAAGATCATATTCAGGATATGGCTTCAGTATTGAGTATAAGAATCGTATAAGACCATATCTGGGATATGGCATCGATGCTTAATGAGAGATTTCATATAAGACTATATCCGGGACATGGCATCAGCATTTAGAAATGACCCCATGTAAGACCACATCTGGGATGTGGCATTGGTTTCGTGTTATGCTAATTCTTATGAACATACCTTCTTGAGTATCCCTAGAGAATTATCGGGATGAATTGATTAGCTTAGAAATAGTGATGAGGATTTTACTAATAGTTATGTGATTGAGTTAACACAGGTACTCATGAGTAATTCACGGAGAATCAATTATGGTATGAGGCATGGTATGTGCTAAATAAGGGCAAGTATGAGTATGTATAAATAGGGCAAGAAGCCTATGACTTGTGTGTGATTAATTTATGCCGTGGATTGATTACATTGTGAGCTTATTATTTCCATTTATTTCCATGCAAACTTACTAAGCTTTATGCTTACTCCTTTCATCTGCCCCTTTTCCTTATAGTATTACAAAGTTAGCTCGAGAATTCACGGACGTCGGAATTGGAGATCACACTATCAACCACACTTTGGTATAGTCAAATTAGATTTATTTTGAATATGAAAAGTATAGGACTTGAGTATTTTGTTATGTCATATTGGTAAGCCAAATGTGTCAGCTACTAAGGTTGTTCCAATTCATTTTGTATATGGTCATTAAAGTTGGGCCAATAATTGGCTAATTCTTATGTTTAATGAAGATGAATTTCATGAAGTGTATGTTTTTGTGGATGTATTGTTTCTTTTGAGTTCATAGAGGTACCATTTGGCCATCTTATATGTTGAAATGTTTTGGTATAAGTGTGATTACTTGATAGGGTGGAAAATGGCTTGGTAGATGGCCATCTAATTGTCCACACGAGTAGACACATATGCGTGTGTCTAGGCCATGTGTGACGCACGGTCAGCCCTATGGGCATGTTAATTGGCCGTGTGTCCCCTTACATGCTTGAAGTGGAAGTCAGTATGCTCAGTAGTAAACATACGGGCGAAGACACGGCCATGTATCTCAACCGTGTGGCAGGCACGGCGTAGGACATGGGCGTGTGCCCAGGCCGTGTGAAGTCTGCACATAAAATTAGGAATTTAATTCGGCACACAGGCTAAAGACACGGGTGTGTGCCTTGTCCGTGTGACCTTAGTGAGATGATGATGTCATAAACAAAATGCCAAGGTTTTGGCACACGGGCTGAGACACGAGTGTGTCGAGGCCGTGTAAGGGACACAGGCTAGGGACACGGACGTGTGTCTGGCCGTGTGAAATAAGTCAGTGTCGACCACGGGTGAGGGACATGGGCATGTGTGACCACACGGCCTTCCCTCACGGGTGTGTCCCATTTCACACGGGCGTATGGCGCCTGTTTAGGCAAAATTTTTCTAATTGCATAAAAGTTCCCGGTTTAATTCTGACACCTCTTAGAAGTATGTTTAGGGCCTCTTAGGCTGAGAATGAGTAGGATATGTTGAAATGAAATTTTATAGCCCGATTTGATATGTTTAAGCAAGTTAAGTTAGGTAATGTCTCATATCCAGTTCCAGCCTCGAACACGGGTAAGGGGTGTTACAACATATCATGCCACATATCGTAAATATTCCTTGTGAATTACTTATGGGTACCTGTATTCACTCAATCACATGGCTTTGGTACTAAATCTCATTTCTATCTCCAACCTTATCTATTTATCACCCTAAATCATTAGGGATATTCAAAGATGCATATTCATCGTCATTACATAAACACGAAGCCAATGCCACATCCTAGATGTGGTCTTACATGGGGTCACTTCTGAGTATCGATGCCATATCCCGGATATGGTCTTATACAAAATTTCACATCAAGTATCGATGCCATATCCCGGATATGGTCTTATACAATTCTCATATTCAATACTGAAGCCATATCCCAGATATGGTCTTATATGGGATCTCAATTCAGTGCCGAGGCCATGTCCCGGACATGGTCTTACATGGGACCTTACCCATCTCATGTCTCGGTGATAGTAATTTCACATTTATTATTGTCCCATTAGGACTTCAACATCTCAACTTTTATCATCTTTCTCATTCAGCATCAATACTCGATTTCATAGAATATCACGCATCATTATAATATCGAACATTCTCAAATATGCTAACATAAATGTTGAATTTATCACATACAAACTTACCTCGATTTCAAAATAAGCTAGATCATTGATCTTGTCCGATACTTTGTTCTTTCCTCGGTCGAGGTAAATTCTTGGTTCTTCTTGATCTATAATAGCAAATTAGCTCATTTAATTATCACATTAGTAAATGCATTTCAATAATCATGCTTTGGCAAAATTACTATTTTGCCCTTAGACTTTTGCAAAATGAGCATTTTACCCTGAGGCTCGAAAATCAATTTTTAATCAAATTTCTTTCTTTAACGAGCCTAGGTGAACATTTATTTCTCTTATGGCTACCATCAAAACTCAACAGTTCACACATTTACTACATATTTTACAACCTTTACAAAAAGGTCCCTTTTAGGTGTTTTCATGATAACACCTTTCACAAAAGTTGTTCATCTAACAACTAAGACCCATTTTCTTCCATAAAAATGTAGCAAACAACTTAAAAGCTTTCATGGTAAAACTTCAAACTCTTCACCATTTAACAAAATAGTCCCCTCTTTAGAAAGCTTAAGCCTTAGGGGTTCCAAAAGTACAATTTTTATCAAGAAATGATCACTAGAACACTTACTTGTAAAGAGAAGAGTGTGCTAAAATTTTTGAAGTTTTCCAACCCCTATTTGCTGTGAATTTTTGGTGGAGGGATGAAGAAGAGAAGATGATATCTTTTCTTTCTTTATTTTAATATAAAATCCCATTTAGTCCACCTAACACACATACTTGACCAAATTTTGACCTCTAATGTCTCCTATGGCCGGCCAACCTTTATTTAAGGGGCTAATTGCCCTTTAAAGATCTCAAATTAATATTCAATGGCTATTAGGTACCTTTAGCTTGAAATTTTGAACTTTCAAACTTTATGCGATTTAGTCCTTTTTTGTGATTAAGCATGAAATCGCTAAAATTAAAGCACCAAAATTTTCTTGTACTTATATAATCATACTCTAACTCATGAAATATCATGAAAATAAATTTTTCTAACCTCGAATTAGTGGGTTTGAACCACTATTTCGACTAGCCTTACAATTCTCCCCCCTTAAGGATTTTCGTCCTCGAAAATCTTACCGGTAAAAAGGTTGGGATATTGGTTTCTCATGGTCTCTTCGGGCTCCCATGTAGCCTCTTCCATTCCATGTCTCTGCCATAGCACTTTAACAAGGGCTATACTTTTGTTTCTCAACTGTTTGACCTTTCTTGCCAAAATCTTAACTGGCTATTTGCCATAAGTCAAGTCCGGTTGAATTTCTTCCCAACTTTAAAAAGTTGCAAAAATGGCCATTAAACTAATAGCATTTGTCTTTTTTATCCAATTCTATTAACTGTCGTTAACTTTGGTGACGTGGCTATAACACCCTACATCCAACTATGCTTAAGTTTATTTTGTAGGATTTCTGATGATCGCTTCTCCGTTGACTAAGCTGTAACTATAACACCCCTAACCCGTATCTATTTTCGGACTAGGGTTATGAGGTATTATCGATCAAGTCAAAACCTTTAACATTCATAGTTCATACAACATTAAATCAGGATCAATCAATGTCACTAAGTCCCTTAATAAGGTCTACGAGACCTTAAACATGCATTAAGAAGAGGTAGGGACTAAACCAAACTCATACAAAATATTTTCGAAACTTAACATTTTTTCAAAGCTAAAAAGTTCACAAACTCATGTGGGTAGGTCGTGTGCCTCACACGGCCTCATACACACCCGTCTGTCCAAGCTGTGTCAAAACAGGGCATACATACTGACTTGTCCACACAGCTGAAGACACACCCGTGGTCGACACTGACTTATTTCACACGACAAATCACACGCTCATATGTCCAGCCCATGTGCGAGTCTGACTTGTTTCAATTTGAAAAATTAAGAGACACGGTCGAGCCATACGCCTGTGTGCTCAACCGTGTGGGCAAGTATAGGCCATTTGCAAGGCCAATTTGCCACCCACACTCTGGGTCACACCTACAAGCATCAAACCATATAATTTCATACCCCAAATGGCATCCAAACATACCAAACATTGCATAGTTAAACTCTTAACATCATCATTCATTTTCCTATACAACTTCAACTTAACTTACCAATCCAAGTATCAACTTCACAACTAAATCATATAATCTATTCATCATTCAATCTTTATCAAATCTAAATATGAAACATAACATTTCCATTTTTACTATTTTATGTCAAAATGATCATTCACATAGAACACACATATACACATAATACAATCCTTTAGACATACCCAAAGCATATATCAACATCATTAAACTATCAAGCCATATCACATGGCAAGATCTATACTTCTCAAAACATACCATAATCACTAGCATATACATGCCATATACCAAATATATACAACTTCCAAAAGTACCAAAACAGATAGCCGATAGTGTGATTGAGTCGCTGGCAATCCACGAATCCGAGCTAGCTTTAATGACACTATAAAATAGAGAAACACTTCACACAGTATGCTTTAGAGCTTAGTAAGTTTGACATATAATGCATTTAACTCAACAAATTGAATTCAATATACAAAATAAACCCTCACATGGTTCAATTCACATTATAATACAATCTCATTCATAGTCATTACTCACATATTCATCCATTTATCCATATACGATATCATCAACCACATAGGTTTCGTACATACCTGTACCAACACTTAATTAACGACCACTTTTGCTACTCAATGCTCTTTACCATGATTCATTCAATCTTCGTTAATAATTCGACTTACTTGCACACTTAGTGCCAATTTCTTAGCTGAAGCTTTAATATCATCGCACACTTAGTGCCTTTACATTAAACTGAATTTGACTCGGTATCACACACACAGTGCCAATTAATGTAGTCGATACTTCCTTTATTTCACACACATAGTGCCATTCACCACTGTATCAATTCCATTTACGCACACTTAGTGCCACAACACTCAAATCCATATATAGCATTACTGATTCATCAACCACATATATTCATTCATTATATAATATATGAACACGATTTAAACAATTTGTACTATACACGAAATTACCTCGGACGTCGAAATTATGAAATAAGTCGATCAATTGAGCACTTTATTCTTACCTCGATCTAAGTTCGAATTTCTCTTTTCTTGATCTAAACGTATTCAAATTTAGCTCATTTATTCACCAAATCATTCAATTCAATCCAAATATACATATTTAAGGCATTTTACAAAATAGCCCTCACATTTTCACATTTTGACATTTTAGTCCCTATTTCATAAAATTACAAAATACACACAATTTCATCATACCATGCTTAGGCCAAATCTTCCTCATGTTCATACAAGCCCACATATTTCATTTATTTCACATTTTAGTACCTCAATTTCTCATTTTCACAATTTAGCCCAAAATAACCAATTTCACCAAAAATCCAAAGACAAAATATGTTAACCCAACATTAAACTTTCGTATTTCACCAAATATCAACACAAAGTTTAAGCATTCATCAATGACACTTCTAAAAATCATCATCTAATTCTAAAATTAAGATATGAGCTTGATAGAACACAAATCAACGATCACAAAAACATAAAAATTATAAAAAATCGAGCTAAAAGCATACCTTAATCAAACCAAGAGTACGCCAAAATGTTAAAGGTTCCAAGCCCTATCTTCCTTTTAGTTTTTCGTGAAGAGATGTAAAAGATGAACATAAAAATCATTTTGGTTTTATTTCACATAATTAATACATATTTTACTATTTTACCCTTAATGAAACCATTTTATATTCACCTAATATATGCCCATTTATGACCATCCCCACTATCAAAGGTCTAATTACAACATAAGCACTTCTTATTCAAGAAGCTTTGACAATTAAGCACTTTTAACATCTAGCGCACAACTTCTGCATTTTATGCGATTAAGTCATTTTTCACAATTCAGCACACAAATGATAAAATTTTCACACATGCTTAATCACATATAGTAAACACCAAAAATAAAATTAAAATAATTTTTTGACCTCAGATTTGTGGTCCCAAAACCACTTTTCTGACTAGGGTCTAAACAGGGCTATTACAGTAACGACCCATTTTTGGGTCAAATCGAAACAATGGTTTTGGGACCACAAATCTGAAGTAGAAATCTTTATTTTATTATTTCTTAAAGGTCTACAGCATGATTGAATGATTGTGTGAAAATTTTATCGATAGAGTGTCCAATTTGACCAATAAGACTAAATTGCAAATGGTGCAAAAGGTATGTTCTAGAAGCTAAGGGTGTTTAATTGATATGAACTTTTAAACTGGAATTCCTTAAATGGTAGTTAGACCATTATACTTTAAGATGGACAAAAATGGACATGGTTAGGTGAAATTTCAAAGTTATGCATTAAGGGCATTTTGGTCATTTGGTAAATAAAGAAAAAATAACTAAAATAAAAGATGTCATCTTCTTCAATTTCATCCTCATAGCCAAAAATTAGAAGAGGAGACATAACTAAGGTTTGCCCAAGCTTTCAAGCTCGATTATCAAGAAAGACGAGGCTTTGACCTAGACCGGGGAAAGAATAAGGTTGTGGACTAAATTGAACTATTAGCCATTTTGTACTGAGGTAAGTTCATATGTTAAAAATAAGCTTTAATATGATTGTATTTTATTTCTTTAATATTGCATGAAATATATGTTTAATTAATGTGGATGAGTTTAATCCTATTAATGAGTCTGAATACGAATCGACAAGCAAGAAATCCTGTTTGAACCTTAGGAATAGGGTAGGATACAAGTGACATGTCACTAGGGTTAGTATGTGTTATGTGATTATGTGATCTGGGTGTTGGTCTTGTACGTCCTATCAGTAGCTGAGTATACTGGCATATGTTGTGGATACTTGATAGCTTGTGTGAGCAGGCCCGTTGATAGCTCGATAGCGAGCAACTATGTGGTATGAGTTTGAGGTAGCATTGGCTACATATGTGGCACTTAGCATGCAAGAATCCTGAGTATCCGACATTATTATTCCAAGTGGTTCACGGGTATGCCAATGATGAGAATGTGTGTAAATTCATTTCGAGATGGTACAGGGATGTACATAAAGCTTATACCTATTAAATGCTTGAAATAATGAATATGAGGTCAGTACTGTGTTGGAATGAGTTATGATCTTGAGACTATGGTAAATTTACATTTGATTATGTTATATTATTGAATGTTATATGTATGATAGAGTTTCTTATTTCTTGCATACAAGCTTACTAAGCTATATAGCTTACTCTGTTTACTTTCCATGTTTTATAGTGTCGCCAAGCTAACTCGGATCGGAGATCGTTGGAGATTCTCCTCACACTATCAAAACTGTTATTTGGGTATTGATGATCTTAGTATTTTAAAAGTATGGCATGTATAGGGACTTGGTCGTTTTGGGTATATGTGTCATTATGATTTGGCCAAAAATATTGGCTTGTAATTGATAAATGTTATATTTTGTATAAGGCCTTGAAAGATGGCCTATCTTGGTTAATTTGGATGTGAGTTATGCATGGGTTAATGTTATTTGTGATATGCCTTTTATTTGCTTTGTAGATGAATGATTGTGGCTAAATAATTTAAGTGTTAAATGGGGAGAATTGGTTTGTTGGTAAGTTAGCGAAATTGGGCTAGACTATACATATTGAAAGTAATCATATTGAATGTTCGTGGATGTGCTTGTGGTATGCTCGAGTTTGGCAAAGTATGATGTTTTCAAGCATGATAGGTGTTGGCTTGTAAATGACATTTTTAGGCCTTATTTATGATGGTATTGGTTGCTGGTTTGTTCTATGAATTATGCCATTGAAGTTGTGTGTAAGTGTGTGCAAATGAGGGTGGAAAATGGCTTGATAAATAGCCTTTATTTTGTCCACACGGGTAGACACACGGGCGTGTGTACCTGTCCCACGGTCATGTGTTTTCGTCGTGTGTCCCCTGCACCTTAATTTTGAGAAATAGAATGCTCAGAATTGAGCACACGGGCAGAGACATGGGCGTGTGTCTCGGCCGTGTGAGGGACATGACCTCAGGCACGGGCGTGTGAAGTTTGCACCTATTTTATGAAAAATCGTGAAAATTAAATTGACTACACGGTCTAGCACATGGGCATGTGACTTAGCCGTATGACTTCAATTTGTTCATGAGTTACAAACAGAGAGTTACACGGGTTAGGGACACGGGCGTGTGTGACCACACGGCTCACCCACACAGGCGTGTGACCCCTGTTTCTAGCAAAAAATTCCTAAGTGCACGGTTTAGTCCCGAACCACTACGAAAACATGTTTTGAGCCTCGTAGGCTCGTATTAGGGACTTTATGATTGAGTATGAATGGTTTTAATTTGGACGTAAATTTATGCCTCAAAATTGTGTGATTGCTTGTGTTGTAAGTCTGGTAATGCCTCATACCCTGTTTCGGCGTTGAATACGGGTAAAGAGTGTTACATTTAGTTGTATCAGAGCTATGGTTTAGTCGATTCGTGGACTAACCTAGCGTGTGTAAAAGTCTGGGTATACATGCCATATATAAATTGTGATAGGGTGAGGACTTCTGACAATTTAAACTGTGTTTTCATATAGTAAATGGATCCCGACCAAGAAGTAGCTGATGATGTTGAAAGTAATGCGCCGACTCCCACCCAAGGGACCGCACCATCTGAAAGTAGACCTGTGACGATTAGTCAGGGAGGAGAGGCTAGGGAAGCCTTCTTCCAAAGGATGAATGAGTGGTTTGCCAAGTTTGTTCGAACAAATCCGACTGAACAACATCATTCACCCCCACCTAAACCCCAACTGGTTCCCATAGCTCCCAAGGTGTGGAACTGTTAAGACTAAATAAGCCTTCAGTTTGATAAGATTCGGAAACTAGGGGCTGAAAAATTAGAGCCAATAGTGATGATGATCCTGAGAGACCAGAATTTTGGCTTGAGAACTCTATCAGGGTATTTGATGAACTTTCTTGCACATCGGAGGAGCGTTTGAAATGTGCTATATCACTTCTGAGAGACTCGGCATATCAGTGGTGGAATACTCTTATATCTGTGGTACCGAGAGAAAGGGTTACTTGGGATTTCTTCCAAGACGAGTTCAGAAAGAAGTACATCAGTCAACGGTTTATTGATCAAAAACGCAAAGAGTTTCTAGAGCTGAAACAAGGCCTATGACAGTGACTGAATATGAGCGAGAGTTTATTAGGCTCAATAAGTATGCTCGGGAATGTGCTTCCACCAAGGCTATCATGTGTAAAAGATTAGAGGATAGGTTGAATGAAAATATTAGACTATTAGTTGGAATTTTAGAACTGAAAGAATTTGTTGTGTTAGTTGAAGGTGCTTGCAAAGCCGATGAGTTGAGCAAAGAAAAGAGAAAAGCTGAGTTTGAGGCTAGAGACTCAAGAAAGAGATTGATGAATAAGTCATTTCAATCTTCATCAAAGAAATTTACGAATTTGTATACTCGTTCAAATGCTTTAGCAGGGTATCCTAACAGAGATCGTGGGAAGCGGTATTCGGGTTCTAAGGCCCAAACTACGTCGATAGCGAGCGTTAGTAATGCTAGGTCTAATAGGCCTGAATGTTAGCACTATGGTAGACGACACCCTGGTGAATGTAGAATGGATAACCGAGGTTGCTTTAAATATGGCTCCCAAGATCTCTTCATTCGAGATTGCCTTGAAATGATCGAGAAAGATAACTTTTAGAATGCAAGGCCGAGTAACACTACCACTAGAGGAGGCCACCGAATAATACTGAAAGTGGGAACAGTAGTAGAGGTATGAAAAAAGAATTAATTGCGAGGTTAGAGGTCAGAACACCTTCCAGAGCCTACGCTATTCGCGCTTGCGAAGATGCGTCATCCCCTGATGTGATCACTGGTACATTTTCTTTCTATGATACTAATGTAGTTCCATTGATTGATCCTGGATCGACTCATTCTTATATTTGCATGAATTTGGTATGTAATAAGAATTTTCCTGTTGAGTTTACTGAGTTTGTGATTAAAGTGTTGAACTCCTTAGGCAAATATGTTTTAGTCGATACAGTTTGCAAGAGTTTTCCTTTAATGATTCGGGGTCACTGTTTTTTGGCTGACTTAATGCTTTTACTGTTTGATGAGTTTGATGTAATTCTTGGAATGGATTGGTTGACTTTACATGATGTCGTAGTGAATTGTAGACAAAAGATTATTGGATTGAAATGTCAAAATAATGAAATTATTCGGATTGAACCGGACGAGTCTAGTGAGTTGCCTATAATGATTTCGTCGATAACGGCTCAGAGGTATGTAAGAAAAGGTTGTAAAGCATTTCTTGCATATGTACTGAATACGAAAGTGTTTGAATTAAAAATTGAATTTGCCGATAATTTGTGAATATCCGGATGTGTTCCCAGAAAAGTTGCCTGGATTACCACCGATCAGAGAGGTGGAGTTTGCTATTGACTTGGTATTGGGGACTGCACCTATATCGAGAACTCCATATAGAATGGCTCTAACTGAGTTGAGAGAATTGAAATCTCAATTGCAAGAGTTGACAAAGAAGGGTTTTGCGAGACCGTGTTTTTCTTCTTGGGGTGCACCAATGTTATTCGTCAAGAAGAAAGACAGATCCATGAGACTTTATATTGATTATCGTCAGCTTAACAAGGTTAGGATAAAGAACAAGTAACCCTTGTCAAGGATCAACAATTTTTTTGGACCAGTTGAAAGGGGCAACAGTGTTCTCGAAGATAGATTTGAGATCCGGCTATTATCAGTTGAGAGTTAAAGACTCGGACATGCCGAAACTACATTCAGAACGAGGTATGGGCATTATGAATTTCTTATTATGCCTTTTGGATTAACTAATGCTCCTACCATTTTTATGGACTTTATGAGTCGGATCTTCAGACCGTATTTGGACAAGATTTTAGTTCTGTTTATTAATAACATCCTGATTTATTCCCGAGATGAAACTGAGCACACTGAACATTTAAGAATTATATTGTAGACCTTGAGGGATAAGAAATTGTTTGCTAAGTTCAGCAAAAGTGAGTTTTGGCTATGAGAAGTCAGATTTTTGGGACATATTGTCTCAGCTGAAGGTATAAGGGTTGATCTGAGTAAGACTTCGGTAATTGTTGATTGGAAACCGTCGAGGAATGTATCCGAGGTTAGAAGCTTTTTGGGATTAGCTGGGTATTATCGACGTTTTTGTCAAAGGATTCTCAATGATTGCTACACGGACAAGATTGTTACAGAAAGATATTAAGTTTGAGTGGCCAGATAAATGCCAAAAGAGTTTTGAACTGTTGAAAGCATTGTTAACTGAGGCACCGGTATTAGTGCAACATGAGTCGGGAAAAGAATTTGTAATTTTAGTGATGCGTCATTGAACGGTCTTGGATGTGTATCAATGCAAGACGGCAAAGTGATAGCTTACGTCTCGAGATAGTTGAAGCCACATGAGAACTATCTGACGCACGATTTGGAATTGGCTGCCATTGTGTTTGCTTTAAAGATTTGGTGACACCATTTATTTGGTGAAAAATGCCACATCTTTATCGACCACAAGAGTCTGAAGAATTTAATAACTCAAAAGGATTTGAATTTACGACAACCAAGATGGATAGATTTATTAAAAGATTATGAGTTGGTAATTGATTATCATCAGGGAATGGCGAATGTAGTCGCTGATGCTTTAAGTGGAAAATCTTTGTTTGGTTTGAGAGTAATGAATACTCGACTAACTTTATCTGATGAGGGCTTGATCATAGCTGAGTTGAAAGCTAGGCCGATATTTCTTCAGCAAATTTACGAAGCTCAGAAATGTGACAAAGAACTTCAAGCTAAAATAGTTCAGTGCGAATCGACTAGTGATTTAGACATCAGATTGGGACTGATGATTGTTTGATGTTCCGAGGTAGGATTTGTGTATCGAGAGATACTGAGCTTATTTAGAAAATTCTTCACGAGGCACACAGTGGTTGTTTGTCTGTTCACCCAGGAAGTACGAAGCTGTACAATGTTTTGAATAAATTTTATTGGTGGTCAGGTATGAAAAGAGATATTTCTGAATTCGTATCAAGATGTTTGATTTGTCAATAAGTAAAGGTCGAACACCAAGTACCTTCGGGTTTGCTTCAGCCTGTGATGATTCTCAAGTGGAAGTGAGACAAAATTACGATGGATTTTGTAACCGGGTTACCTCTAACTTCAAAAAAGAAAGATGCTGTTTGTGTCGTTGTTGATTGATTGACGAAATCGGCTCATTTTATTCTGGTACATACCGACTATTCACTTGACATGCTAGCTGAGTTGTACATTGCCGAGATTGTTAGATTACACGTAATGCCCATTTTTATTATTTCGGATAGAGATCCGAGGATTACATCTTGATTTCGGAAGAAGTTGCAAGAGGCTTTGGGTACAAAGTTGAATCTTAGTACCTCATTTCATCTGCAAAGCAAAAGTCAATCTAAAAGGACGATTCAGGTACTCGAAGATATGCTTCACTATTGTGTTTTAGAGTTCAAAGGTAGTTGGGAAAAATATCTACGTTTAGTTGAATTTGCTTATAACAATAGTTTTCAGTTGAGTATAAAGATGGCACCGTATGAGGCATTGTATGGTCGCATGTGTCAAGCTCTGTTGTACTGGACCGAGCTCAGTGAGAGATAAATTCACGAGGTTGATCTAGTTTGAGAAACCGAAGAAAAAGTGAAAGTAATTTGTGATTATTTGAAAGCAGCTTCGGATAGACAGAATTCATAAGTAGATCTGAAAGGAAAGGAAATTGAATTTTAAGTCCATGATAAGGTATTCTTGAAAGTGTCTCCGTGGAAGAAAATCCTTAGATTCGGCGGAAAGGTAAACTGAGTCCGCGTTTTATTGGTTCGTATGAGGTTATTGAAAGAATAAGGCTGGTGGCATATCGGTTAGCTTTACCAACAGAATTAGAAAGGATCCAAAATGTGTTTCATGTGTCGATGTTGCGCCGTTATCGATCAAATCCTTCATACATAATTTCACCGACAGAGGTTGAGATTCGACCTGATATGACTTATGGTGAGGAATCGATTAAGATTTTAGCTTGAGAAGTTAAACAGTTGAGAAATAAAAGTATAGCCCTAGTGAAAGTTTTGTGGCAAAGACATGGGCTCGAAGAGGCTATGTGGGAACCCGAGGAAGCCATGAGAAAAAAGTACCCAAACCTCTTTTCTTGTAAGATTTTTTAGGACGATAATCCCTAAAGGGGGAGAGTTGTAACAGCCCATTTTTGGGTCAAATCGAAATAGTGGTTTTGGGACCACAAATTTGAAGTAGAAATATTTATTTTATTATTTATTTAAGGTCTAGAGTATGATTGAATGATTGTGTGAAAATTTCGTTAAGAAATTTTATCGATAGAGTGTCCAATTTGACCAATAGGACTAGATTGCAAATGACGCAAAATGTGTGTTCTAGAAGCTAAGGGTGTTTAATTGCTATGAAATTTTAAACTGGAAGTCCTTAAATGGTAATTAGACCATTATACTTTAAGATGGACAAAAATGGACATGGTTAGGTGAAATTTCAAAGTTATGCATTAAGGGCATTTTGGTTATTTGGTAAATAAAGACAAAATAACTAAAATAAGAGATGTCATCTTCTTCAATTTCATCCCCATAACCGAAAATTAGAAGAGGAGACATAACTAGGGTTTGGCTAAGCTTTCAAGCTTGATTATCAAGAAAGATGAGGTTCTGACCTAGACTAGGGAAAGTGTAAGAGTATGCCCAAAGATGAATCATGAGATGGTTGTAATAACATACTTGATTTACCATGTTTATTAATATAAGGCGTTGTCATTATTATTTCAGTTTTTTTTTTTCTGTGTGTACAAATAAACTGTTTTGTAATAATGTCCGGAGAATAATATGATTATTCTTAAAAGATACTTAGTCAAGTATTATTGTTGAATAGGACAACAATAATGCATTAAGACTAACATGTAGTTGATTGATGATAAAGAGTTGTCATTGATATGGAGTGTCAAAATCAATGCATGGATATGTGTGTTAGAGAACAACATATTGGACTGACCCGCTATGAGTATGTTTCGTGGATTATTATGTAATTGTCACAACATTACTCATAGTGATTAATATGTATATGATCCTCAGACTTGAGATCATCATTATCCCAACATCGTGAGTTGTATATTTTGATACAGGCAAATGTACACCATAACTGGTTGTTCTATAAAGGCTGATGTTGGATATACAACAATCTATGTAGAGGGATATGGTTGATCAATATAGGATAAGTCCCTCCTACATAATGGGAGTAATATCTTAGGCCACTTGATTGAGTGAGACTAGAAATGCATGGCCATGATCAAATAAGTTGATATGAGATGTCATACTTATTTGTATATCATAGTTTACTCAAGATATCAAGAAACATGGGATGGACTATGCAAGTGTGACTACTCCATGACTTGTGTCCATTCCAGAGATAAAGGACTTAAGGATTAATGCATGAAAGGTTAATCACAAAAGGTTATGTCGAATCATGACTTCTTGTAACTTAGTTAGCAATGATGCATTGCTAATGCCACTCATTGTTTGTAACATTAGAATCGTTCTAGTCTTACTGCTAACGTTACAAGAACCTACAAGGCCACACCCTATGGTTGAAATGAACGGAATAAAACATAGTTGGTATTGTGTTTGGTTGTCATATGAATTAAATTAATTATATGTACAAGGATGTTGTACACATAATGAGAACATAGTTCTATTAATATATGAATTTGGTTTGTATATAAATTTAAATAAATATATTTTATCAAAATCCTTGTTATAATTAATAAAATTATAATTTTCGGTTAAAACATTATTATATTTATTTATTTTTTAATTATGATTATTATGTTCAGATAAAAATTTTATGAATTATGATTCATTATATATATACCAATTATAAAAGGTGAGAGAGAGAGAGAGAGAGAAAGAGTTTTTTTAGAAAACCCTAAAAAACTGAAACTTTGCTTGTGAGGTCTATCAGCCGTCAAGCAAAGAAACCTCCAAGACAATTTTGGAGATTTCTTCCATTCATTGTCAAACTGGGTGGATTACGTAGAGGTCGAAATGATAAAAGGTTGTGGCTTGATTCGATAGTAGATCAGAATTCTCGTTGCCGAGCGTCGCTGTCTGCTCAGATTAAAGTTTCGGTAATTTTGAAACTATTATTTCACCCCGATTCGTTCCTTGCACATGGATCCATGGTTTGGATCACCGGAATTATTATTATTTTTTTCTGCGCCATAGGGGTAATGGCATTCCAACAGAAAGAACAAGGTTGTGCACTAAATCAAACTATTAGCCATTTTGTACCGAGGTAAGTTCGTATGTTAAAAAATAAGCTTTAATATGATTGTATTTTATTGCTTTAATATTGCATGAACTATATGTTTAATTAATATGGATGAGCTTAATCCTATGAATGAGTCCGAAGACGAATTGACAAGCAAGAAATCCCGTTTGAACCTTAGGAATAGGGTAAGATACAAGTGACATGTCACTAAGGTTTGTATGTGTTATGTGATTATTTGATCCTGCTGCTGGTCTTGTACGTCCTACTGGTGGCTGAGTATACAGGCATATGTTGTGGACACTTGACAGCTTGTGTGAGTAGCACCTACGCCTTGACTGACAGCTTGTGTGAATAGGCCCGTTGATAGCTCGAGAGCGAGCAACTATGTGATATGAGTTTGAGGTAGCATTGGCTACATATGTGGCACTTAGCATGCAAGGATCCCGAGTATCTAACATTATTATTCTGAGTGGTTCACGGGTATGCCAATGATGAGAATGTGTGTAAATTTATTTTGAGATGGTACAGGTATGTACATAAAGCTTATACTTATTAGATGCTTGAAATAATGAATATGAGGTAAGTTTTGTGTTGGAATGAGTTTTGATCATGAGACTATGGTAAGTTTACATTTAATTATATGTTATATTATTGAATGCTATATGTATGATAGAGTTGCTTATTTCTTGCATACGAGCTTACTAAGCTATATTGCTTACTCCATTTATTTTCCATGTTTTATAGTGTCGCCAAGCTAACTTGGATCGGAGATCGTCAGAGATTCGCCTCACACTTCAAAAATGTTATTTGGGTATTGATGATCTCAGTATTTTGAAAGCATGGCATGTATAGGGACTTGGTCATTTTGGGTATATGTGTCATTATGATTTGGCCAAAAGTATTGGCTTGTAATTGATAAATGTTATATTTTGTATAAGGCCTTGAAAGATGGCCTATCTTGGTTAATTTGGATATGAGTTATGCATGGGCTAATGCCATTTGTGATATGCCTTTTATTTTCTTGGTAGATGAATGATTGTGGCTAAATAATTTAGGTGTTAAATGGGGAGAATTGGCTTGTTGGTAAGCTAGAGAAATTAGGCTAGACTATACATATTGAAAGTAATCATATTGAATGTTTGTGGATGTGCTTGTGGTATGCTCGATTTTGGCAAAGTATGATGTTTTCAAGCATGATAGGTGTTGGCT
The DNA here is from genome assembly GCA_025503065.1 of Gossypium bickii. Lineage (NCBI taxonomy): Eukaryota > Viridiplantae > Streptophyta > Magnoliopsida > Malvales > Malvaceae > Gossypium > Gossypium bickii. The sequence continues at coordinate 62,477,651 of CP106710.1, read as the reverse complement.
TGTAAATGACATGTTTAGGCCTTAGTTATGATGGTATTGGTTGCTTGTTTGTGCTATGAATTATGCCATTGAAGTTGTGTACAAGTGTGTGCAAAAGAGGGTGGCAAATGGCTTGATAAATAGCCTTTATTTTGTCCACACGGGTAGACACACGGGCTTGTGTCTAGGTTGTGTCCCTCGGGCATGTGTTTTCGCCGTGTGTCCCCTGCACCTTAATTTTGAGAAACAGAATGCTCAAAATTGGGCACATGAGCAGAGACACGGGCGTGTGTCTCGGTCGTGTGAGGGACACAGCCTCAGGCACGGGCGTGTGTCCCGGGCGTGTGAAGACTACACCTATTTTATGAAAAATCATGAAAATTAAATTGACCACATGGCCTAGCACACGGGTGTGTGAATTTAATTTTTTCATGAGTTACAAAGAGAAAGTTACACGGGTTAGGGACACGGGCTTGTATGACCACACGGCCTGCCCACACGGGCTTATCCCAAAACCACACGGGCGTGTGACCCCTGTTTCTAGCAAAAAAGTTCTAGGTTTTGTAAAAATTTCCTAAGTGCTCGGTTTAGTCCTGAATCACTACTAAAGCATGTTTTGAGCCTCGTAGGCTCGTATTAGGAGCTTTATGGTTGAGTATGAATGGTTTTAATTTGGACACAAATTTATGACTTGGAATTGTATGATTGTTTGTGTTGTGAGTCCGATAATGCCTCGTGCCTTGTTCCAGCGTTGAATACGGGTAAGGGGTGTTACATAAGCTACTTTAGAAAAATGTCAAGTTTGATTGGACAAATAAGTGCTAGCAAAGGTTTGAGAGAATGAAAGAAACTTTGACCGAGACACTTGTTTCGACGCAACCTGAGTCTAGAAAAGATTTTGTGATTTTTAACAATGCTTTACACAATGGACTTGGATGTATGCTGATGTAAAATGGCAAAGTGGTTGTGTATGCTTCACAAAAACTCAAACCTCACAAGAACTACCTCATGCATTATTTGAAAGTTGCAATGGTTGCTTTTTCTTTGAAGTTTAGGGGACACTAACTCTATGGTGAAAAGTGCCACATATTCATCAGTCATAAGAGTTTGAAGTACTTGCTCTTTTAGAAAGAATTGAATTTGAGGTAGCGAAGATGGGAGGAATTCTTTTAATATTGTATCCTTGTCATTGACTGCCATCTGAAGAAAGGCAATATTGTGGTAGAATGTAACACCCCATACTTGACCTGATCGCTGGGTTTGAGCTATAGGATGCTATATTCGATATTAGAGCAACCGTGATCAATTAAAACATAATTTAACAATTTATATATATTGATAAGTGTATTACACAATAAAAATATGTTATAAAATGATTTTTTGAGTCATATACGATCTTACAAAAGCTCTTTTACTAACTCGAGGCCAAATAAGGACCAAGTTGTAAAGTTTTCAAACTATCTGGTTGACATCCTCATTGAATTGATCTCGTCGTGAAATTGAGAATGCTTCGTTGCAACGTAACTCATTGCTTGTTCTCGTCGTGACGTTGAGAGTAAGTCATCGTAACGTGACTAACTATTTCTAGTAGGACCATATGGTACCTGTTGTAACGCCCAGAATTTGGGCCTAGTAGAATTGGGCTTTGGGTCTCAGAAAATTTTAAGTGAGCGAGAAAATGACAATTGGTATGTGGGCTTTGAGGGTTATTTGAGGTCTTAGGGATAGGGAAGACCATATGGAAAAATTAGTTTTTGCCTTAGTGGACCCTAGTCTCAAGTATTAGGCCTCTTAAGCAGATTAAGGGGAAAATAGGACACAGTTGGGCCTGTGGCCCAGTGGCAAGATGGCTTCACTTGGGGAGTTATAAGGTGGCGTTACTAGCAGGTGAAGAGGTCCAATGTTTGAGGCTTAAGAGTGGCGAATTAAGGGGTTTTATTTTTGCACATGGAAGAAAGGTAGTGGCGCTGGAGTGGACTCTGGAAGGGAGAGTTTAGGAGAGAAATTTAAGGTAAAGATAAAGGAGAAAAGATAGGGGATTGAGGTGTGGATGTGTTGGTGCCGAATGGGACTGTGAGGAGAAGGTAGTTCGGCTTTGGCTATAAAATGGGGTGCCGAATTCATTAGAAGGGTTCTTTGAGTTTCCATCTTTCTTTCTTTTCTTCCCCTCATCTTTTTTTCCATTGCCGAATACCATCATCCCTATTTGCCGAAATCCCTGTTTGTGCCGATTCTTTGTTGTCTTTCCTTCATCACAAATCTATTGATCAAGTGATTAAAAGCCGGATCTTGTTCAGTTGCTATCTAGGCCGCAGGATCAAAGGGTAAGTGCTCAGTCAACCTCCTTAGTGTGTTTTGTTAAAAGTCGAAGGGCTATCTAACATCTCCTTGTGGTTAACCTTGTATTAATAAGGGTAGGGTTCAAACATCGCAAGCGTGGTAAGGATCATTAGCAAGTGGTAAGTGTACTAGTCTCAGTTGTGGTTTAGTGAATGGCCAAATGTGAGTATGGATTATAGAGATGGCTTGTGTGGAATATATGTCACTTGATTGTTGATAGTATTTGTGTGGGTGCAGATCTAGGGGATAATCGTGAATAGTAGCTAAGGAAGGGCGACTAGAACTGGTGGCACACGGTAAGGTTATGGTAAGGCTTCGACTTTTGGGTAAATACTGTAGTTAAGTGTGTATTGACTTGGAGATTAGTATTGATTGTAGGCTAAGGCTGAGGATAGTGTAGCACGTCTCAGTAACCAGGTGTGTACATATACTTCACACACGTAAATCGGGAAAAGCCGAAATCCTGAAAAATCGGAATGCCGAAAAGCTGAAAAGCCAAAATGTTGGCGCCGAAAACCACACGAGCGTGCGAAGATTCATGTGGGAACACTGATATGATTACCGGGACCAAGAGAGCGATCTCATGGTCTCGGGCCACTATTTGGCCGACCAGGCCAAAAGGGACTAAATGGGCCTACCGAGCTCGTGGGCCAAATTAGTTGGAATTGACATGTGAAAATTGAATGATGGATTGCTATGGTGATGTGATTTGAATAAGCTTGGGCCTAATAGACCATAATAAACATGATGGGGTTTAAAGGGTTATATGGACATGAATAAGCTTAGTGGGCCTTATGGGATTTTAGTAATGCATGCTAGGGTTTATGGACTTTAGGCCTAGTTCTGATAAATTCTTAAATATCATAAGACTTAATATAATAATCAAGCATGTCTGTGAACGAGTTGTTAGGTTAAAGTGTGCTAATGGACATATGCATGTCTAGGATTGGATCTAGGGAGAGCTTGGTACTTAAGCGGTCCTAGCGACCCACCTCCTCTTCTCTAGGATCCTATCTGGTGCATAGTGTCTATTCATTTTAGCCATAAGGACTTGTTAATGGGCCAAAGTACATAACTAAAACCCGTGATTTTTAAAATTACTAAAATACCCCCGAATTGCAAAAATTACCAAGATACCTCAGATTTGTGAAATTACGAAAATGCCTATGATTTGCAAAATTACCAAAATACCCCAATTTGTGAAATTACCAAAATACCCTTACTTTGCAAAATTACCAAAATACCCTTGTAGGGTAGATTTACAAAAATACCCCTAGGTAGTGAAATGACTAGAATACCCCTAGGTGCTTAATGTGTGAAAATGTGTATGTTGCATTCATGAGATATATGTTGCACTTGGGTGGGTTTGATGATACGGAGGAAGATATATGAGGATCGTATAGTCGTTTGACGATCGTGGATCCACCGGTGGCTTTAAGCCCATTATATGCTTAGTAGCCTTGCTGCAACGTTAGAGTAGTGCCGCTGTTGGTGCTACCTTTGGAGTGTAAGGATGAGTGGGTTGATATTTATATCCCCACATGAGTGTAGGGTTGGAAGGGAAATGGAGTGCAGGGTTGGATTTGGGATGGGAGCATTGCATTCATGTGATATTGATGTCATATGAGGCCATTATGGGCTAAGGCCCAAGACCACCGATTTTGATAGGGCTTAGGCCCAATGTGATAATTGCATGTTGATTGGATTACCAAGGGTCATACACACTGAGTTTCGAAACTCACACCCTTTTATTAAATGTTTCTGGTGACCCTTAGTAGACAGCTCGACTTGGGAGAGGACTCGGAGATGGCCACACTACAAGTTACTTAGAAGTTTTTGTTTATTTGTTTTCAAATGACTTATTGTTAATTATTTCATCGTAATAAGGCCTTATATCTCCAATTTGACTTTACATTTAAGTTTCCTTATGTTTCAACTATTTAATTGTTAAAGTTGAATAAATTTCTAAAGTTTAAACTTGGTTTTCGAAATACTTAAAACATGGGCTTTTATCATTACTTAACAAGTTCCATAGATTTTGGATTTCTAGGCTTTAAACTTAAGTTTTAAATAAGCGAAGTCATTTTGAAATATTCCTTTGATGTGACATCATCGAATTGGGCCATAACGTCTGGGCTGGGCCTGGGGGTGTTACACCTGTAACACCCCTAACCCGTCACCGTCACCGGACTAGGGTTACAAAGCATCACGATACAATTCAGAACATTTAACATCAAAATAAGAACAATTATGCAATTCAAATGTTATCATTTCACAGCTCAAGGTAATTAAAGCAATAATACACTTATGGGACTTAAATCGAGCCTACAAGACCTAAAAAAAACTTTGGAAGCAACTAAGGATCAAATTGAAACAGAACAGATAATATTAGAACAACATGAAAATTTGGAAAACTAGGGTCACACAGCCGTGTGGCTAGGCCATGTGACATAGCCTAGATCATGTGAACATTGAAAGTCTGGACACACGGTCTTTTCCCAGCCCATGTGTCTACTTGTGTGCATATTTGAAATAGGGCGACACGGCCGTGTCGCAGGCTATGTGTCAAACCGTGTGTGCATTCGATGTTTGGTAGCACGACCGTGTCATAGGCCATGTGCCAAACTGTGCTACATACTGACTTTGGATACATGGCTGTGTAGTAGGCCATATGAATCCTGCTGTAACAGCCCAATTTCAGTGAAATTGGAATAGTGGTTTCGGGACCACAAATTAAGCCAAAAGTAAAATTTATTTTATCCGTAATATGATAGAAATGTCATGTGAAAATTATGATAAGAAAATTTTACCGATTATGCACTTAATTACGAGGACCAAATCGCATAAAATGCAAAGTTGAATTCCAGTAGCTATAAGGATCAAATAACTATCGAATTCAAAACTTAAGGTCCTTAATGGTAATTAGACCATAAATGAAAAGTATGTAGATATTTTTGGTGACTCATCTATGGAAAATTAGAAAAAGGCTAAGGACTAAATTGGAAATTAAAATAATTTAATTAATTAAAAGATGATAAAAGAATTTTCATCTTACTTTCTCATCTTCTTCCCCAAAGTATTCTATGGAAACCCTAGGAAAGAGAAAGCAAGCTTTCTTGGCCAAATTGGGTAAGTTTTCTGGTCCCGTTTTTAGTAATTTTGATATTTTTGAAACCGGGATAGCTTAATCTATCTATTTAGCTTAACCTATCTATTTGGGGGATTAATTTGAAGAGTTATCAAAGTATGGAAATTGGGACATGGATGAATATGCTGAAAATTTGAAATTTATGGTAGAAAAGAAAGGTTGTTGATAGATAAACAACTTTTATAAAGTGATTTTTTGAATAAATTGAATAAATTGCATAACTTGGAATAGGGAATAAATTGCATAAATTTCATTTACCGAGCCTAGGGATGAAATTGGAATTTATGGAAAAGTTAGGGGCAAAATGGTAATTTTGCCTATGATGTAAATTGAGTCCACTTGCATATGAAATGTGATAAATTGATGTTAAATTTACTTGTATAGATCTGGATAGACCAAATTCAGAGCTAGAACGAGGAAAAGAGGAAAATGTCGGATTAGTAGATTGTATGTACATGAACATTTGTCGAGGTAAGTTTGTGTAACTAAATTGTGTATATTTATATGCCTGAATTAAATGTTGTGCTCGTGAATTTTATAAACATTATATGTTTATGACATTGGAAATATACCTGACGAAGCCTGATCAATATTAAGGCCCGATAAATGATAAATGATAAATGATAAATGATAAAAATGTTACTTATGTATTTGAAATGAATGTGGAATGTGTCTATTTGAATTATGTGAATATTATAAATGTATGAAATAATCACATGCCTGATAATGCTTGGAAAATGTCAAATTCTGTTTGAATAAATGGAAAATTTGATGGATATATGATTTCCCGAAATGAATGAGGTCCTGCATCTGTTACAGACGAGATTTAGTTGGATGAATAATCCTATTGACCTCATTATAGAAAGGATTTAGCCCGGACGGGTAATCCTGATATAATTCTCTCGAGCATATGTTATGGATTGGATGTAGCCCAGACGGGTAATCCAAATGGAGCTCTTTAGAGCATATGTCATAAAAACGATTTAGCCTAGACTGGTAATCTTGTTGCATATATGTGTGGCTTAAGAGTGTACTCTCTAAAATAGTACCTTATGGGTACCATTGAATATGAATTGACGAATTTACTGATTTGTACACTTTGTGTGTACTACCTGTGTATCCATCGATATTTCGATAAATTCAATGGGTAAAAATCCTAACATGAAAAGATATGAATAAGAAATGAGTTATTACACATATTTGTCTAAAATACATGACAATTGATATATGAAAACATGAGATGATGATATTTGTACATAGAATTCATTTGATGAATATGTTCATCCTTGATTATAGACTTGTATACTTTGAGTGTGCTACTACTCGTGTAACATTGGTATTTTAAGTAATATGAGTAAAGTTCTTATATGAAATAATCTGAACTCGAGATGAACTATTATGAAATTATACTTGTAATATAAAGAGATGATTTATAAATGTTAAATGAATATATGTTGTGGAAAGCATATGTGCCTGGAAACTTATTGTTGTTGAGCCCAAACATGTTTTGATGTTATTATGGAATATATGACTAACAAGGGCAATGAGGTTATGTGTAGGGATTGAGGTCAAATTGAATGAATGTGCCTTACATAGTTACCTCAAAATAGAATGAATGGTAAGTTAAGTACCATGTTATACGAACTTACTAAGCATGTAATGCTTACTTCGTTTTATTTCCCTGTTTTATAGTAAACCGGAAGCTCGTTGGATTGGAAGCTTGGCGGAGATCACTTACACTATTCATCGGCCCATGTCGGTACAATATGGTAAATCAATTATGGTTATAATGGAATGTATAGGTTATATTGGCCATATTGGCATGTAAATGTAATTGATTATTGTAATCTAGCCATTGGAATGGCTAGTGATGATTATGTTTTGCTATATGTATGTATATGTATTAATTTTATTTTATAGAGATAACATAAGTGTTTGTTATTGATTGATTGAGAAAGGTTAAATGTGTATGCTTACTAAAGGGTAAGATTAAAAGCATGAATGCATGTAACTATATATCATGTTAGATGCTATAAATTACTTGAATTCAATGCTTGGATTGGTTGGTATTTAGAAGAAAGTTTGGTGTAGGTCATTAGCAAAATTTTGGGTGAGAAATGAAGCTAGAAGTGGCTTTATTTTGTCCACAAAGGCAGACACACGGGCGTGTGTCTAGATCGTGTGTGACACATGGCCTGGTACATGGGCATGTGGTTAGGCCATATGTCCCCTGCACCTTAAATTTGAGAAACAGAATGCTCAGAATTGAGCACATGGGTAGAGACACGGGTGTGTGTCACAGCTGTGTGTGTTACACGGCCTAGCACACGGGCGTGTGGCCGGCAGTGTGGCACAAATTAGAGAGCTACCTATCTTCAAACACGGCCTGTAGCACGGGCATGTCCCTTGGACCACACGGGCGTGTGAGCCCTGGACCTTGGAAACTTTTTGAAATTTCGTGAAAAATTCTTAGAGTTTCCGATTAGGTCCCGACTCGATTCTAATGCTCATATTGGGCCTCGAGGGTCCATCTAAGAGACGTTATGAATAAATCTTAGGAAATGAATAGTAATTGTTATTAATTATCTAAAAATATTTTGAAATTTTCGGTAATACTGCGTAACTCTGTTCCAATGACGGGCACGGGTTAGGGGTGTTACACCTACACCTAAAATCAATTTGACACATGACAGTGTGGTGTGACCGTGTCTGGCACACGGCTATGTGACAACGCGTGTCTCAGGCCGTGTGTAGCTAAATGACTTCATTTTCAAGCCAGAACAGCCATTCTTACTTAGACACCAATCCACCCCATTTTCAACCAAAATGACGTATTCAAAAATACCTTAAACACACCTAAAACATACCAAATTCATAAAACTAATATACCAGTGCATCCTCATTGATACCAGTCACACAAATACCATAAACACATTACCTAAAAGCTTACCATTACACACATGTTATTCACTTAACAACTATGTTACCATTACTTAATTCCAAACACATACCATAAATAAGTCCAACATGTCCAACACCATACACTACCTATCACAATAGCCATACCACATTTCAACATCATTAAGGATACTAAATCAAAACAATGTCTAACCAAAAGCACAAACATTTACATACCAAAATAATATCATCATAAAATTTGGCTTACCAATTCAAAACCATAATAGCTTAATTACAATTCAACTAACATGTTAACCTTAACCACATCGAACCTTATATACATGCCACAACCAAAATGGCTGAAAAACAAAAGCTACCAAAAAGAGTCTGAATGGCGTGAGCACTGAAGCTGATCCGTTCGAACTGTTCCACAAGACGTTAACTATAGAAAAAAAAAAACAAAACAAGTAAGTTTATGTAACTTAGTAAGTCCATAGTCAAAATTTAATTTAATTTAACTTACCTTAACTTATAACATATCACTAATTAACTTTAACTATTATAATCCTAACAACCATTCCTAAAATCATATCTCATTAGTACCAAAATATTCAAACATATAACTCAATATCCAAAATGGCTCAAGGCAAAGCAATCCATGTTACCATACATATTCATGTATACACAAACAGATCATTATACATACATTCAACTGAAAGAATAATTTTATATTTAAACACAAAGTTTCATGGCCCATTGAACTATAACAAATGGACTCAGATAGTTGGGTTTCCTCCAAAACAAACCAAAGAGCATCATATGCTATCAGAGGCACCAAAGTGTAAACAGAGGTGCCAAAGTGTAATCCCGTTCAAGGGCGCATGCTAACCCTATTGGCATGCCAAAATCATTCAAACTTCACAAGAATTCCATGTAAATTTTAATATTTAATAAAATTAATCCTTTAACTAAAAACTAACTAAAATCACTTTACGAAATAATCTTAAACATTAACTAAGACTACAAATTCATCATTTAACTTCAAAAATACCAAGAATTCATTAATAGTAAATTCCAAAAGCTTTAACAATTTTAAAAATGAATCTGTGGGTTAGCTAGATTAACAACAATTACAAAAACATAATTTTACAAGAAATAGATGAGAAAAATGCTTACATGCATCAAACTAAGTAAGGCCAAATGTTGAATATGGCTATGGTGATTTTTTTTCTTCTAAATTCGGTGGAAACAAAACTAAAGGAGGTGATGAACTTTTGTTTGTTTTTGTTTATTCAATAATTACCTTTTTACAAATTTACCCTTTATAGTATAACCTCAATATCACCAAACAAAATCCTTTTAACCGTCCGTGTCAAATTATGATAGTCTAAATACCACATAAATCCTCTTTCGTTTAGTAATTAACCCATCTAATCATTATAATTCAATAGCGACTAGATTTTACTTTTTTTTTATAATTTAGTCCTTTTTAATTAATTAACTGTCTAAACATTAAAATTTCTGAACTGAACCTTCACATATCAAAATAATAACTTCGTAAATATTTTATAAAATTTTATGGCCTAGTTTACAAAAACGAGGCCTCAGCACCTCATTTCGAAAAATCACTTGACTTATGGAACAAACCACTATACTAAACTATTTGTTCAATAAGTTAAATTTTATCTAATCAAAATTCAATATAAAATTGTAATCGACTCGTATGAATTAAATAATAATTAATACGGACTTACTCATCAGTTGTGGTCCTAAAATCATTGTTTCTAACACCACTAAAAAACGAGCTATTACAGTATCAATTCACAATAACCTAACAAATTGGCCAATTTCCATTTTTGCACTGATTGAACATATAAATACACTGACAATACTTTTTAAAAAACCATAGATATATCATCATTATCAAACTCATCAAGCTAACCAAAATATACAAAACAAATTCTACCTTTGTAACATTGAAACTAGACACTATATATGCAATCTACTTAACACTTCAAAACATAAAATTTAATTAACTTATGCCAATTAAATGTACCAAAAGACCATTTGATACACAACCAACTCAAAACCTAGGTACATGCCATTTATTGAAATAAGAGGAACTATAAAAACGCTGCTGAGTCGAGGGTCCTATCTGGATGTTGGATCAGTTTTCAGAATCTTAGATTCACTTACACCTGCCATGGAATAAACAAACTGTTCATTAAGCGATAAAGCTCAATTGTACCTCCATGATTCAAGTCATAAAATGAATATGATCACAAGAATATTTCAATCAATATATGCTATGATACAACCATTTCAAATTCCATGCTCATCACACAAATATCAATTTCATACACAATCTCATTTGTTAATCAATTGAACTTTCATTACCATACTTTGTATACCCAAGGATACAATTCAATTCCATCTCAATTTCACACACACAGAAACACACATATACATTTAACACTATGATAGTAAACATCCATTATTCAATAAATAACATCTAATCTTTCATTTTTCAATTCAATTTTGTTTTTCTCGAGTCTATTGAATTGTTCAATCAATTTGGTCTCTAGGGCTCGTTTTTAATTGGTCCGCAGGGTCTTTCACATGCTATTGATAGTCACATATCTCATATATGCATTTGTAATACCATTTCGTACTATCAAATCATTTCAAATAATCATTTAACGAATTCACATTTTATATTTCCTATTAACCTAGTACTGATTTGGTGCCCTGATCATAGTATAGTCATTTGTAAACTTGTACTTTTTTCGAATAGATTGGTTCATAAAACAAAATCATTGATTACATTAATTTTCTTTGTATGATTGTCCTCATATGGTTTTTTTACACAAAGCAAAATGGAAGAAAATGTTGCTTATTGGGTGTTTAATGTTTAAAACTAATACTAAACGGTATTACATGGTAGGATCATAATATGGAAAGACATCTTATATTAGTAGACGAACCTAAACATGCCCTTAGTCTAATAAAAAATGAGCAAACCATTTGAAAGACTAATATGTAGTCTATCAAGTCTAATTGGGGAGATGTTTTGTCTTGGACATCGGAACAGGTGACTCCCAAAATATAGAGACATAAATGTGGCTGAGTGGATTGACAGTACATCGAACTAGACCCAAGAAGAATAGATCCTGAATCCATTTATGATGAAACGATGCAGAGTGCTAATTCCAAACTTTGGGAAATAACTATGAAAGTTGAGATGGATTCTATAGACTCCAACTCAGTGTGAGAACTTATAGACTTACCAGAAGGGATAAAACCCATAAGGTGTAAGTGGATCTACAAAAGGAAAAGATATGCGAATGGAAAAGTGGAAACTAATAAGGCTAGACTTGTAGCAAAAGGTTGTACTCAGAGAGAAGGTATCCATTACGAAGAAACATTCTCTCTAGTTGTCATGCTCAAGTCAATACGTATATTATTATCCATTGCGGTGGCTTTCAATTACGATATCTGGCAAATGGATGTTAAGACAATGTTTTTAATCGACTATCTTAAAGAGAGCATATATATGATCCCGTTGAATATACAGCTAAAGGAAACGAGCATGAAGTTGCAAACTACTTAGATCCATTTATGGACTTAAGCAAGCATCCCACTCATATTGGATCTAGTGCCATAAGTATAGTATTTTTGTTTGTCTAAGTGCACTTGTAATTTTTCGAATAGATTGGTTAATAAGATTATTCATTAATTACATTAATACTTTGTATTATTTTCTTCAACGGTTTTTGCATGCAAAGCAAAATGGAAGCAAGTTTTCTTCACTGGTTATCTAATGTTTAACTAATACTAAGCTGTAATACGTGGTTAGATCGTAATACAGAAAAACATCTTGTATTAGTAAACAAACCTATGTATGTCATTAGTCTAATTGGAAATGAGCAAACAAATTGAAAGACCAATATGTTGTCTATCAAGTCCAATTGAAGAGATGCTTTGTCTTGGGCATAAGAGCGGATGACTCCTTGTAACACCCCTTACCCGTATTCTACGCCGGAACCGAGTACGAGGCGTTTCCGTACTTGACTCACAAGGTTATACAACTTTGGGTTATCAAAATCCATTCCAAATTAAAACTTTTCCATTCTCATATCTAACCTCCTTATAATGGGCCTACGAGGCCGTAAACATACTTCCGGAAGGTTTCACAAATAAATCGAAAACTTTTATGCACTTAGAAAAAATTTACCTAAACAGGGGCCACACGCCGGTGTGAAATGGGACACGCCCATGTGGGTAGGCCATCTGGTCACACACGCCCATGTCCCTCACCCATGGTTGAGACTGACTTATTTCACACGACCGAACACACTCTCGTGTCCCTGGCCCACGTCCCTCACACGGCCTCGACACGCGCGTGTCTCAGCCTGTGTGCCAAAACCTTGACATTCTATTTATTACATCATCATCTCATTATGGTCACACGGCCAAGGCACACGCCCGTGTCCTTAGATTGTGTGTCGAATTAAATTCCAATTTCAAGGTGCAAACTTCACACGGCCTTGGCACCTGCCCATGTTTTTGCCCGTGCCTCCCACACGGCTGAGACACACGGTCGTGTCTCTGCACGTGTGTTTACTACAAAGCTTACTGACTTGTAAAACTAACATGCAGGGGATACATGGCCTAGTCACACACCCATGGGACTGACCGTGTCTCACACACGGCCAAGACACACGCCCGTGTGTCTACCCGCATGGACAGGAACAAGGCTATTTGCCAAGCTCTTTCATCACCCTAATTCACTTAAGTTTGATACCTCTTCTACCATCAAACCTTGCATACATATTCATAACCAATCAACCCAATCATATACCCTACACAATCATGAAAAACCTCATCTTTTTATTGATTAATAGTATTGCGCCATTAACTATAGCCATGTACAAAAGAATTCATCTATAAGGAGCCGATACACACTTGGCCAAAATAACAAACATTTCACCTAGTCTAGCCCCTATACATGCCATACTCAGAATGCTAATTAAAAATACTGATAGTGTGGGTGATATTCTGATTATCTTCGTATCCCGACCCGACTCTTTGACTCTATAAAACAAAGGAAAAAGAAAGGGGGTAAGCTTTAAAGCTTAGTAAGTTTACATGCAAACAATAAACATCATAACATGTGCTAAATAATAAATAACATTTCAAAATAAGAAAAAGCCTCCAACAATCCAAGATCATGCTTACTCTGTAGCACCCTAAACCCGGCCCAAACGCTACGACCGGATCTGGTATGCTATGGGGTTTATGTTAAAAACTTCACTTGGATGATCTTTGGAAATTCAGTTTCTTTATACAAGTATTCGTTAAGTAAGTGATATTGGAAGAAAACCTTTGCTCTTTTGCTAAACATAAATTTAGAAAAAATAAATGAAGACATTAACAATTATAATTTAAACCTAAGCTTTGGAGCCTTATTACATAAATAATCCCAAAATTAAAAACTTAAAGGAAAACTGAAAATAGTTTATGAAAATAAAAGAACTTGATGGCCCCTCGAGTCCGCCTCGGCTCCCATGTCCACGATCTACTGCTCATCTGAAAAGTCAGGGAAAATAAAGGGGTGAGTCACCAACACTCATGTGCAAATCTCGAAACACATAAAAGGCTTGAGGCCCACAAACATATTATGGGCCTTGGCCCATACACAATAGCAACAAAATATTTACATGCAACATGGCCCAACCCAACCTAAAAGTCCATCCTCTACACACTAGCCCGTACCAGCCAACACACCTTGGGGATTTCTGCAAATCAACCCACCAACCGCTACACACCATATCGACAGTCATGCTGCCTATTCCTATCAATCAGGAATAAATTTAACGTTGCTTAGCCACCGATCACTATGTGACCTCATAATATAATGTGGCTCAGCCACCGATTACTATTGTGACCTAATTTTACAATTTGTGGTTTAACCACCGATCACCAAGTGACCTATTAACATGCTCTTCCCCTTCATCATATTAACCCCATCCCATGCATACATCTATGCAGAATCAAAACAATATACTACCTAAAAATCACAGTTTATTACATACATTGATACACATAGAGAAGTTTCTATGGTTACGTACCTGGCATCCCTTGCCTACCTTTTTTGGGTAATCCGACTATCTAAATGACCTTTTTCTAGCTTTTAGCCCATAACATATATATATCTGATTAGTTAGTGTGTTAGAGATCTACACACACGACTGATCCAAGACAAGACCTTCTATGTCAACATTATCAGAAGCTGATACGACTGCTAACTGTCTAAGATTTTGTTCTGACGCTGGTTCACAACCCGGTGGCCAATCCCGAACTGCTGACACCGCTCATTTCTTAAACTTAGAGATTGGTTTAACAGATCCAATCCCCTCCTTTACTTGATCGGTATTTGATTCCATCAAAAGACCTTATCAGTTACTACCATCATAACATATGGTTAAGATCACAATTACGATAGCAAATCTAATGAGGATCTAAAGAGAACCCCTTACCTTGAAATCCCGAAAAGAGAGATATGAGGTTCAGAGACTAGCAATTTTCGACTTTTATATCTAAACGATCTACTTCAATTCCCGAATGTCGCCCAACACGTAAACACAAGAAACCATCAATCCATTAGCCTTTCGGCTTTGTCTTCTAAAAATCGAAAGAGAAAAAGAATAGATCAGAAGAAATCGACACCTACTTTTACAGAGAATTCGACAACTCCTAGAAGATTTCGGCTCTTTGCGAAAATCAAAAAGAAAAGATGATCTCAAAAGATCTATAAAGTTTCAGCTTTTGAGAAGATCAAAAAGAAAAGATGATCTCAAGAGATCTATAAAGTTTCGACTTTTGAGAAGATCAAAAAGAAAAGATGATCTCAAGAGATCTATAAAATTTTGACTTTTGAGAAGATCAAAAAGAAAAGACGATCTCAAGAGATCTATGAAGTTTCGGCTTTTGAGAAGATAAAAAAGAAAAGATGATCTCAAGAGATCTATAAAGTTTCGACTTTTGAGAAGGAGATGATTGAGAGAAAAGAGTAATATCAAACGTAAAGAAGTGATAGGAACGGTATAGGAAAAAGAAGAATTTCGGCAAGGCTAGGGCAGATTCGGCTATGGCAGACAAATGTGAAAAGAAAGAATGCTTAAGGGTGTTTTCGTCTCTTATTCAGAAAAGAAGGAAAAGAGAGAAGATGAAAACCCTAAATGCCGAAAATAAAGAAGAGAATAGGAGAATAAAACCCTAATGCAAAAATTTTAATTAAAATAATTGTGCTTCATGCAACTTGAATTTGGGCCTCCTCAATTGACGCCACTTCCCTGCTCTTTAAGTGGCGCCACTTTGCCACTGGCCACAAGCCCATTTGTATCTTAAACCATGCACAACTAATTTTAAATCTATATCCAAATTCTAAAGTCCATTTAAAAATTTCCTTAAAGCCAAAGTTTGATCCCGGGACTTCATAGAAGCCCTCTAACATTCCAAAATCACTTATCCAATTGGTCCAACTTGCACTAAAGCCGATCTCTTGTTCTCCAAAAATTTTAAACGCTACTACGCTCAAGGCCCATTGGGCTCAATCCTACTAGGCCCAAATTCCGAATGTTACATACTCATTCTTTCTTACCACATTCCAACCATGTCACAACCAAATGCTCTTATTATTTAACATACACCCCTGCACTTATCGCCACAAGACCACATGAAACAACACAACACAATTTCACGATAAGTCACTCTTAGAAATATCAAGCACTCGGTGGTTTCGCACTTAGCCCACCATTTGTCTTAAACACGGTGGTAACGCACGTAGCCCACCAACAAGAATATTCACGGTGGTATCGCACATAGCCCAACAATTTATAACATAAACGATAGTATCGTACACAGCCCATCGTAAATAAGTATTAAGGTGGTATCGCACATAGCCCACCAATTGATAGCATAAACGATGGTATCACACACAGCCCATCGTTATTTATTAGAGATAATACTCTCCACTTACATATCTATTTCAGAATTCATATCCTACCAAGTCCAATTCATTTAAATCATGAGTGACCTCAATCACACAATACTCCAATAAACAACAACGTGTGTATTTAAGATGTATCGTTTACACATAAACTTACCTCGGTGAAAAAAGCGTTATTTAACGGTTTAAGCTGAAACCTTGCCTTTTCCTCGGTAAAGGTTAATTTCGTGCTCTTCTTGATTTATAACAACAAAATTTCACTCATTCAATCATTTATGATCATAACGAATCATAATCTCTACTTAGGCAAAAATGACCGTTTTGTCCTTGAACTATGGCAAAATTACGATTTTGCCTCTACACTCGTAAATCATTTTTAATCACATTTCCTCATTAAACAAGCCTAGCTAAACATTTATTACTCTTACAACTACTCATAATTCAATTATTTCTTGCATTTATTACACATTTTCAATCTTTGCATTCAAGTCCTATTTAGGTGTTTTCATGCTAACCAATTTCATAAAAGTTGTTTCTCATCTCACTAATATTCATTTTCTTCCATAAAAACTCAGCTAACAACATAAACTCTCTCATGGAAAGTCCCTAAACTTTCAACCATTTAACAAATTAGTCCCTCATTAGCTAGCTTAAGCTTTGGGGACTCCAAAAGTACAAAAATCATAAAAAATAATCATCAAAAGGACTTACTTGCAAGGATGAGATGTAGCTGAAATTTTCAAGCTTTCAAACCCTTAAGCTTGCTGATATTTTTGATGGGAGAAGAAAAGAAAATGAAAAGATGATAGCCATTGTTTATTTTATCTTATTTTATTCATTTAGTCAACTAATGTCACCAACCCTTGTCAAATTTTAATTCTCTTGTCCCCCTTGGCCGGGCATCACCTTTAGGAAGGCATAATTGCACATTAAGGACCTCTAATATTTTTATTCCATAACTATTTGACACCTCTAGCTTGTAATTTGAAACTTTTGCAGATGACGCTATTTAGTCCTTTTTCACAATTAAGCCTACAATCGCTAAAATTGAAGCACCAAAATTTTCATGCATCAGTATAACCATGTTACAACACATAAAATATTATTAAAATAATTTTCCTCAACCTCGGATTAGTGGTCTCGAGACCGCTGTTCTGACTAGCCCCAAAATTGGGCTGTTACTACTCTCCCCCATTTTAGAGATTTTCGCCCTTGAAAATCTTACTGGTAAAAAGGTTTGGATATTGTTCTCCCATGGCTTCTTCTGGTTCCCACGTGGCCTCTTCTACACCGTGTTTTTGCCATAGCACTTTTACTAAGGCTATTCTTTTATTCCTCAATTGTTTCACCTCTCGAGCCATAATCTTAATTGGCTCCTCTTTATAAGTCATGTCGGGTCGTATCTCAATTTCTGATGGAGGGATTACTTGCGAAGGATCAGAACGATATCGTTGCAATATCGACACATGAAACACATTGTGTATTCTCTCTGATTCTACCGGCAAGGCCAACCGATATACCACTGGTCCAATCCTTTCAGTAATCTCTTACAACCCTATGAATCGTGGACTCAATTTTCCCTTCCTACCAAATCTAAATATTTACTTCCACGGGGATACTTTCAAAAATACTTTGTCACCCACTTGAAACTCAATTTCTTTCCTTTTCAAATCCGCGTACAACTTTTGTCGGTCCGAAGTAGCTTTCAGACTATCACGAATCACTTTCACTTTCTCCTCGGCCTCTTTAACTAGGTCTACCCCATGAATTTGCTTCTCACTAAGCTCGGTCCAATACAAAGGAGTCCGATACTTACGACCTTACAAGGCTTCATACAGTGCCATCTGTATACTCGACTGATAACTGTTGTTGTAGGCAAACTCAACCAAAGGTAGATATTTTTCCCAACTACCTCCGAACTCCAACACACAACATCGTAACATATCCTCAAGAACTTGAATCACTCTTTTAGATTGGCCGTTGATTTAAGGATGGAATGCGGTACTAAAATTCAAACTTGTACCTAAGGCTTCCTGCAACTTCTTCCAAAATCTCGAAGTAAATCTCGAATCTTTATCCGAGATAATAGATACAGGCACTCCATGTAATCTCACCACTTCAGCAATATACAACTCGGCCAAATTATCAAGGGTATAATCAACACGCACCGACATAAACAATAACCCACACAACATCTTCCTTTTTCGGAGTCATAAGCAACCACGTCACAAAATCCATGGTGATCTGATCCCACTTCCACTCGAGAACCATCACCAGTTGAAGCAATCCTGATGGTACTTGATGCTCGGCTTTCACTTGTTAACAGATCAAACATCTCGTCACAAACTCAGAGATGTCTCTTTTCATACCCGACCACCAATAAAACTTCTTCAGATCATTGTACATTTTCGTGCTACTAAGATGTACTGACAAGTGACCACTATGTGCTTCATATAAAATTTCTCGGATCAACTTATCATCTTTAGGTACACAAATCCTATTGTGAAACATCAAACAATCATCTAAACTCACCCGAAAGTCGAAATCATTTCCCAATTCACACTTAGCCCTTTTAGCTTGCATCTCATTATCATTCTTTTGAGCTTCAAAGATTCGTTGAATAAATAGCGGTCTAACCTTCAACTCAGCCAATATAACACCATCCTCAGACAATTCTAAGCTCGTACTCAAGGCCCTCAAAGCATATAGGGAATTTCTACTCAAGGTATGTGCCACTACATTTGCTTTCCCCGGATGATAATCAATTGCTAGCTCATAGTCCTTCAATAATTCGAGCCACCGTTGTTGTTGCAAATTCAAATCCTTTTGATCCAACAAATACTTCAAACTCTTATGATCAGTGAAGATTCGACACTTCTCACCATATAAATAATGGTGCTAGACCATCAAAGTGAAAACGATCGCAACCAACTCCAAGTCATGAGTCGGATAATTCTTCTCATGCGGTTTTAGCTGTCTCGAGGCGTAAGCGACTACCTTACCCTCTTGCATCAACACACAACCAAGATCGTTAAATGAATCATCATTGTAGACCACAAATTCTTTCACCGACTTCGGTTGTACCAAAATCGGCACCTCAGTCAATAGGGTTTTCAATCTCGTGAAGCTCTGTTGGCATTTCTCAGTCCATTCAAACTTGACATCTTTATGCAATAGTTTCGTCATCGAGGTAGCAATCATGGAAAACCCCTTTACAAACCGTCTGTAGTACCTTGCTAAACCAAAAAAGCTTCTAACTTCCGACACATTTTTTGATGGTTTCCACTCTACGATAGTCGAGATCTTACTCGGATCATCTCTAATACCATCACCCGACATAATGTGTCCTAAGAATCCTACCTCTCGGAGCCAAAACTCACTCTTGCTAAATTTAGCATACAACTGCTTGTCTCTTAAAGTCTGCAAAACAATTCTCAGGTGCTCTACATGATCACTCTCATCTCGAGAATAAATTATCATCGATAAAGACAACTACGAACTTGTCCAAATATGGTTGGAAGACAGGGTTCATTAAATCCATAAAAATTGCAGGAGCATTCATTAGGCCAAATGGCATGACAAGAAACTCATAATGGTCATACCTTGTCTGAAATGCATTTTTCGGCACATCCTGCTCCTTAACTCTCAACTGGAAATAGCCAGACCTTAGGTCTATCTTGGAGAACACCGAAGCTCCCTTCAGTTGGTCAAATAGATCATCTATCCTTGGTAAGGGATACTTATTCTTCACTGTAACCTTTTTGAGATGTCTGTAGTCTATGCACAATCTCATCGACCCATCTTTCTTCTTCACAAAAAGTACTGGAGCACCCCACGGTGAATAGCTCAGTCTTGCAAAACCCTTGTCCGTTAACTCTTGCAGCTGAACCTTCAATTCTTTCAACTCCAGTGGTGCCATCCTATATGGAGCAACTAAAATAGGTGCTGTACCCGGAACTAACTCAATTCCAAACTCAACCTTTCTAACCGGAGGTAATCCGGGTAACTCCTCTAGAAACACATCTGAATAATCGCATACCACTGGCACTGGTTCAATCTTGGCTACCATAGTTGAAATTATCACTGGCAGATTATCCGATCTACCTGATTCAACCCGAATGACATCCCCTTTTTCACATTTCAATTCAATAAACTTGCGACCACAGTTCACTAAAACATTATGAGCCGTCAACCAATCCATACCAAGAATCAAATCAAACTCATCAAACGACAACAACATAAGATTTGCTGGAAAACAATGACTTCTAATTGTCAAAGGACAATTCCTACACACCTTGTCAACTAGCACATGTTTGCCTAACGGGTTTGACACCTTTACTACAAATTTCGTAGACTCAACAATCATGCTCATACTAGATGCCAATTTCATGCAAATGTATGAATGGGTAGACCCCGGATTAACCAAAGCAATAACTGAGGTGTCATGAAGAGAAAAAGTACCCATTATCACATCTAGAGATGATGCCTCCTCATGAGCGTGAATGGCATAGGTCCTTGCAGGTGCTCGACCCTGCGATCTCACAGCAGAATCTCGAGGTGCACCTCTACCACTAGTCGCACCTCTCAGGATCTTTTGTGATCTACACCTTGAAGATAAGTTGCTAGATCTTATATCCTGCTTCTTTCCATTGTTATCCCTCTCATGACAATTTCGAATAAAAT
This sequence comes from Gossypium bickii, assembly GCA_025503065.1. Taxonomy (NCBI): domain Eukaryota; kingdom Viridiplantae; phylum Streptophyta; class Magnoliopsida; order Malvales; family Malvaceae; genus Gossypium; species Gossypium bickii. The sequence goes on along the minus strand of CP106710.1, from coordinate 62,456,592 downwards.
AATCAGGGGAACCACACTTATAACTATTCCAGTTGTTTCCCCAACACTCCCCAGTGTGCTGCCTATTACAATTTGGATACTCCGATTTGGACTTTGGATTGCCCACACTTGCCTTCGAAGTGGCTTGAACTCTCGAGCCCCAGTAGGTATTACCTCGACCTTTATGTGAATATCAAACTGACACAGTCGTTCGAGGGTTTACTTCCTTGGACCTCTTTGATTGAGCTTGGAATGATTTACTTATTAGCCTTTTTCTTGCATCCCGAGCCTCACTCACAGCTTTCCTCTTTTCGTTATTCAATTCTCCAGCCTTACATGCCCTATCAACCAGCATTACAAACTCTTTTAATTCTAAAATCCCAATAGAAGTCTGACATCCTCATTCAGTCCATCTTCAAACCTCTTGCACAAAATAGCTTCTGTAGACACGCTCGCGCTCATATTCTTCCACAGTCATTTTTCCTTGCTTAAATTCAAGGAATTCTTTCCGTTTCTGGTCCACAAATCTCTGACTTATATACTTCTTTCGGAACTTTTCCAAAAAGAAGTCCCACGTTACACTCTCTCTTGGAACCACTGAAGTTAACGTTTTCCACCAATGGTATGCCGAGTCCCTCAACAAAGACACGCCGCATTTTAAGCTCTCCTAAGTTGTGCAGGAGAGTTCATCAAATACCCTCATTGAGTTCTCAAGCTAGAACTCCGCCCTATTAAGGTTATCGTCTATATTAGCTCTGACCTCCTCAGCCCCTTGCTTTCGAATCTTGTCTACTAAGGGTTTGGTCATGCTCACTAGATCTATACCTTGAGGAGCCACAGGAACTGGCTGAGGTATAGGAGGGGGTGGAGAAGGATGAGCAGTAGGGTTTGCTCGTACATACTCCATGTACCAGGTACTCATCATTTAGAGAAAGGCTTACTGGGCCTCATCCTCTTGACCCCTAGTCTTGGGTCCACTCTCTATAGGCGTAGCCCCTTGCGCGAGAGCCAGCGTGTTACTAGCTGCGTCATCAGCAGCCGCTCGATCGGGATCCATTTACTATATAAAAATAAAGTTTGGAATTATCAGAAGCCACCACAATATCAATATACGCTTCTAGCATGTATAGCTAGACTCTAACACATGCTACGACGGTAGTTTGAGAATCGACTAAATCATAGCTCTGATACCACTAAATGTAACACTTCTTACCCATGTTCTACGCCAGAACCAGGTACGAGGCGTTACCGTACTTAACTCACAAGGTTATACAACTTGGGTTATCAAAATTCATTCCAAATTAAAACTTTTCCATTCTCATATCTAACCTCCTTATAATGGGCCAACAAGGCCCTAAACATACTTCCGGAAGGTTTCAGAAATAAATCAGAAACTTTTATTCACTTAGAAAATTTTTATCTAAACAGGGGCCACACACCCGTGTGAAATCGGACATGGGCGTGTAACGGTCGACACTGACTTATTTCACATGACCGGACACACGCTCGTGTCCCTGGCCCGTGACTCAACCCGTGCGCCAAAACCTTGGCATTCTGTTTATGACATCATCATCTCATTATGGTCACATGGACAAGGCACACGCCCGTGTCCTTAGATCGTGTGTCGAAATAAATTCCAATTTCAAGATGCAGACTTCACACGTCCTGGGCACCCGCCCATGTCTTTGGCCGTGCCTCCCACACGGCTGAGACACACGGCCGTGTCTCTACCCATGTGTTTACTACAAAGCTTACTGACTTGTAAAACTAACATGCAGGGGACACAAGGCCTGGTCACACACCCATGGACGGACCATGTGTCATACACGGCCAAGAGACACGCTCGTGTGTCTACCTGTGTAGACAGGAACAAGGCTATTTGCCAAGCTCTTTCATCACCTTAATTCACTCAATTTTAATACCTCTTCTACCATCAAACCTTGCATACATATTCATAACCAATCAACCCAATCATACACCCTGCACAATCATGAATAACCTCATCTTTTCACTGATTAATAGTATTGAGCCATTAACTATGGCTATGTACAAAAGAATTCATTTATAAGGAGCCGATACACACTTGGCCAAAATAACAAACAATTCACCTAGTCTAGCCCCTATACATGCCATACTCAAAATGCTAATTCAAAATATACCAATATCTCATCGTGCCATCTTTCTTTTTCACGAACAAGACGGGAACACCCTAAGGTGAGAAACTCGGTCTTGCGAATCCTCTGTTAGTCAACTCTTGCAACTGCGACTTTAATTCTTTCATCTTTGTTGATGCCATTCTATACGGAGCTATCAAAATAGGGGTTGTACCAGGCAACAAGCCAATTCCAAATTCAACTTCACGTATCGGAGGCAATCCCGATAGTTTTTCAGGGAATACGTCATAAAACTCACAAACAACTGGCACTGATTCAACTTTCTTTTCGAATATTTTTCAGTCAATCACATAGGCAAAATAAGCTTCATAATCCTTTTTCACATAAATCTGAGCTTTCAACACAAATATCACAACAGGCAATCCATTCAGATTATTAGACTCAATACAAACTATTTCACCATTCTGACATCTCAAATCAATAGTCTTTCTTTTGTAGTTTACAACAGCATCATGCAACGTCAACCAATCTATACCCAGAATTATGTCAAACTCATCAAATGGTAATAGCATCAGATCAGCAGGAAAACAAATATTTTGAAACATCAACGGACAGTTCTTGCATACTTTGTCAACCTGGACACTTTTACCTAAGGGGTTTGATACTTTTATAGCAAACTCAGTAGACCTACAGGCAAAGTCTTACTGAATACTAAATTCATGTATACTTATGAGTGAGTAGAACCAGGGTCTATCAATGCAATCACAGAAGTATCATAGAGAGTAAATGTACCCATAATAATATAAGGAGATAAAGCCTCCTCACGGGTTCAGATAGCATACGCTCTAGTAGGCGCTCTAGCTTTAGATCTTGCAACAGTGTCTCTCGTAGTTCTCTGACTACCACTAACATTTCTTGTATTACAAGAAGGTCTACCCCTTGTGGGACATTATCAGATCTCGTATTCTGGGCAGTCTCTTGCTCAACAGACTCTAGGCAATCACGGATGAAATGATCTAATAATCCACATCTGAAGCAAGCTCAGTCATTCAATCTACAACTTCCGGGATGCCTTTTACCACAATACTTACATTCAGGTCGATCAGATCAGACATTTCTAACACTTGCCATTGAAGTTGCTGGAGCTTTTAAGTTTGACTGCGATCTAGGTCAATCTTTATTCGATTGTCCCACATCAGCCCTTGAACGACTATGTTCATCTCTGAATTTCTTCGAAGCAGACTGAAATGATTTACTCGAAAATTTCATTCTTACATCTCTAACTTCAGATTCAGCTTTACTTTTATCAATCCCGAGTGCCTCAACTTTGCACGCTCGATCAACAAGCACCACAAACTCTTTTATTTCCATGATACCAACTAGCAATCAGATATCTTCATTTAGGCCATCTTCAAATCTTTTACACATTATTACTTCGGTCGATACACATTCTCGAGCATATTGACTTAGTCTCACGAACTCTCATTCGTATTCAGTGAAAGACATGCGGCCTTGTTTCAAATCTAGAAATTCCTTCTGTTTCTGACCAATAAATCTCTAACTGATGTATTTCTTCCGAAACTCAATCTGAAAGAAATCCCATTCCCCCGCTCTTTTGGAACAATAGAAACTAGGTTTTCTACCATTGATAGGGTGCATCTCGTAGCAATGATATGACACATTTTATGCATTCTTCAGGACTCAGTGACATCTCATCAAATACTCTGATAGTGTTCTCTAGCCAAAACTTAGCTTTTTTAGCATCGTCATCACTGGTGGCCCTGAATTCTTCAGCCCCATACTTATGAATTTTGTCAACTGGAGGTTTATTTAACAGATTTATACCCATTTTCGGAGGCACAATTGAGGTCTGAGGGGGATTAAATGGGGGCGGAGGTTGTGAAATAGCCGGATTATTTCTAACAAATTGAGTGAACCACTCACTCATCATTTGGAAGAATGCTTGCTTAGCTTCTCCCTTTTGACCGCTAGTAGCCGATCTCGAATCAGATGGCGCTGTCCCTTGAGTGGGAGCAGGCATATTGCTTTCTACATCGTCAGCTATGGCTCTTTTTGGATCCATTTACTATATGAAAATCACATTTTACACATCAGGATTCATCACACTATCACAGTTCAGATATATGGCATGTATAGCTAGACTCTTACACGCTAAGTTAGTCCGAGAGTCGGCTAAACTGTAGCTCTGATACCAATCAAATGTAACACCCCTTACCCGTACCCGTTGTCAGATTAGGGTTAAGAGGCGTTACCAGATAAACAGAATCTTTTGTAGACATATCACATTATAATTCATCAAATGCAATCAAAGAGTCCCTTTATTAGAATAGGGCTAGGACTAAACCAAACACATACGAAAATTCTCAGAAATTTAAAACTTTTTCTAAGTTACAGAGGCACACGCCCCTGTGGGCAGGCCGTGTGCCTCCCACGACCTCAGACATACCCGTATGTCTAAGCCGTGTCAAAACAGGGCATATATACTGACTTGTCCACACGACCGTGGACACGCCCGTGTGCCTCACCCGTGGTCAGTACTGACTTCACCACACGGCCAGTCACACACCCGTGTAACCAGCCCATGGTCGATCCTGACTTCACCACACGGCTAGTCATACACCCGTGTAACCAGCCCATGGTCGATCCTGACTTGCACCATACGGCCAGTCACATGCCCGTGTGTCTTGCCCGTGGTCGAACCTGACTTGCCTTGAATTTTAACCACGAGGGACACGGTCAAGCCACACTCCCGTGTGCTCAACCGTGTGGGTAATTATAGGCCATTTTCAAGGCAAACATACCACCCACATTTGGGTCATTCCTACAATCTCAAACAAGCATCATTCCATACACAATTGGCAACCAAAATCATGTCAAACGAACAACATATCATCTCATTCGAACTCATTTCTACTCATGCCAACATGTATACTAATTTGCACAACCAATTCTCATGTATAACCATGCATGGTAAATTCTCATCTTACTATACATATAATCATTTTATTAACCATACATATGTACTTATATAGCATCAATTTCCTTACCATAATCTTATCCATTTCATTTGCTATTTGACCATACCAAATCATGCATCATATACCATAATCATTCATGCATATTATCAACATTTATCTAGCCACATCACATGGCTATTTACACATCACAAACATGTTCCAAAATGACCAGCCTATACATGCCATATTTAGCTATATACACTTTTCGAAAGGTACCAAAGCAAGTTTGAGCAGTGTGATGACGATCCTCGACGATCCTCGAGCCTTCAGTAGCTTTGACGATCTATAAAACAAATTAGACACACACAAAGTAAGCTTTCAAAAGCTTAGTAAGCCATATACAAATAAACTTAACATATAATCATTCATAAGCATAACTATTTGATTTTATTATCATATCTTCATTTCAAGCACATAGATAATCTTTTTGGCTCAATTGGCTTGCCATTGCTTACCAATTCATCAAATCTCAAGCATCTCATTTGCTCATATCTCATTCAAGCTTGTAAGTCACATATTATCTCATCAAATTCATATACACATTCTTTTTTTTTTTTGTAAGTTCATATATGTACTTACCTTTCATACACATTATCCATTCACATCTCAGACTTGTCTGTTGAACCGTTCAGAACTAAATAGGATACTTAGAGTGCTCGAAATAATCGTACAATGCCAACGTTCCAGAAGTGGTCTTACATGTAGTTAGATGTCGATGCCACTGTCCCAGACAGGGTCTTACACGAATCAATATGATGCCAATGTCCCGAACATGGTCTTACACATAAATCTCATATCGATGCCAACGTTCCAGACGTGGTCTTACACGAAATCTCGAATCAACGCCAACGTCCTAGACGTGGTCTTACGTGATATCACATAACGGACACCTATGTCATGACATATGCAATCCTATCTATTCCTAGGCTTATACGGGATTTTTTAGACTTTAACAACTTGTCGACTTATTCGTAAACTCGGATTTCACATATATTCCATCTCAATGGATATTCATAGCAATTGAAATTTCATATATATACACAAATAGTTCAATGCAAATACATTTATTTGTATATCGACTTACCTCAGATTCGATTATTGGAAACGAATACAGCTACTCGATTACTATTCGAATAACGATCTAATGGAAGTTGAGAACTTTATGTTAACTTGAAGAACGATCTAATGGAAGTTGAGAACTTTATGTTATCTTAGTGATTGATGCATTAATGCAATCTATGTTATCTATTTAGAAATGCTAATGAATGATGAGATTATTTCATTTTACATACGAACTTACTAAGCTTTATAGCTTACTTTGTTTATTTTTACATGTTTTATAGTATTTTAAAGCTAGCTCGGATCTGGGAATCGTCAGAGACTTCATCACACTATCGAACATCTATTTTGGTACTTTTGAAGTTATGTATATATGGTATATGGCATGTATAGGCTTGAGTCATTTTGGGTATGTTTGATGAACATGTATTTTGGCCATTTGAGTTGGCTTATGATGATGAAATTAATGATGTTTATAATTGTGCAAATGATTCTATTTTGAGTTTTGTAATTGACCTATATTGTGTGATTAAGGTTGAATTTATAATGTTTAAGGATATTAGGTAATTTGATTGCTAAAAGGGTTGATAATTTGAGAAGTTATGTGCTTGTGAATTGGTGAATGATAATGCATGTTTGGAATGGTTTAGTAAATTGAATTATATATGTGAATTAGTTATGAAGTTAGATGGAAAATTGTGGCATCTTTGTGACTTGTATGGTTGGTAATGAAATGGTATAAATTGAATATTGGTTGATGATATTTGACTGCTTATTTGTGTCTTGAAATGGAACTATTTGATCTTGTATAGGTATGTGGAAAATGGGTGCAAAAATGGCTTGGTAAATAGCCTATTTTTCTCCACACGAGCAGAGACACGAGCGTGTGTCTTAGCCGTGTGTGACACACAGTCATGTTACACGGTCGTGTGTCCCTTGGTGTTGAAATTAAAAACATGTTAGTATGCTCTACATGACTACACACACGGACGTGGGACTTGGCCGTGTGGCATAAGTCAGTATACCCTACAGGTTTGGCACGGCCTAGCAGACGACCTTGGTACACGGGCGTGTATGGCCATTTTTAGGGCACACGGGCGTGTGTGTTGGCCATGTGACCCAATTCAGAGAGTTACACGGGGCCAGACACGACCATGTGCTCCTATTTCAAATGTCCACACGGGTTGTGACACGAGCGTGTCTGGTGGCCTTGTGAGACACACGGCCTGGCCACACAGGCGTGTGTCCCCTATTTTGAGAAAAATTTTCAAAGTTTTGTGAAAGTTTCTTGAGTTATCAGTTTAGTCCCGTAACAATCTCAAAGCATGTTTAGGGCCTCGTAGGCTCGTATAAGGGACAAATTAATTGAGATTGAATGATGAATGTTTGAATTGAGAAAATGTATGCTAAATGGATGTTTAATTGTTTTTTAAGTCTGGTAATACTCCATAACCCTATTCCGATGTTGAATACGGGTGAGGAGTGTTACATTTATTAGTATCAAAGCTAGGTTTAGTCAATTTTAGGACTAACATAGTGTGTGTGAGAGTCTAGCTATACATGCCGTATATAACCTATGATAGTGTGATGATTCCTGACAATTTAAAATGTGCTTTCGTATAGTAAATGGATTCCAATCGTGCTGAATTTAACTCGTGTTGGGTAGTTAGGGAGGAGAGGCTAAACAAGCCTTCTTCCAAATGATGAACAAGTGGTTTACAGAGTTCGTTCGAACGAATCTGGGTGCTCAACAACCTCCACCCCCGCCAATTTCTCAACAAATCCCTGTAGGACCGTAAGTTATTGATCCTATACAATTGAACAAGCCACCAGTTCATAAAATTCGTAAGTATTGGGCTAAAGAGTTCAGGGCAACAGTTGATGATGATCCTGAGAGAGCTGAATTCTGGCTTGAAAATACAATCAGAGTATTTGATGAGTTTTCGTGTACACCCGAAGAATGCATTAAATGTGTTGTATCCTTTTTGAGAGACACTGCGTATCAATGGTGGAATACTTTCACATCAGTGGTACCAAAAGAACGAGTTACGTGGGATTTCTTCCAATCTGGGTTCAGGAAGAAATATATCAGACAGAGGTTCATTGATCAGAAATGCAAATTAAAATAGGACCATATGTTTGTGACAGAATATGAACGAGAATTTGTGAGGCTCAGTAAATATGCCCGAGAATGTGTTTCAATGGAAGCTATTATGTGTTAAAGATTTAAAGACAGATTGAACGAAGATATCAGATTGTCAGTAGAAATTCTAGAGTTGAAAGAGTTCGTGGTACTTGTCGGTCATGCTTTCAAAGCTAATGAACTGGGCAAAGAAAAGAGAAAGGCTGATTCTGAAGCTAGAGATTCGAGAAAGAGATTGACGAATAAACTCTATCACTCTTTATCCAAGAAATCACGATATGTTTATATTCAATCAAATGCATCAGTGGAGTGCTCTAATAGAGATCGTGGGAAGCAATTTACGAGTTCAAAAACTCTATCTATGTCAATGAAAAATGTGGGTAATGCTAGACCGAATAAACCTAAATATGGATGATATGGAAAATGACATTTTAGAGAGTGTAGAATGAATGACAAAACCTATTTTAGATGTCGTTCACATGAACATTTCATTCGAGATTGTCCTGAGTTAGATGAGAAAGATAAATCTCAGGATGTAAGATCAAACAACACGATTGCGAGAGGGAGACCACTCCGTAATGTTGGAAATGTGAGTGGTAGTAGAGGTGCAACACGAGATACTACTGTGAGATCCGAGGCTAGAGCACCTGCCAGAACATATGCTATTCGTGCTCACAAAGAAGCGTCACCTCCAGATGTTATTACCTGTACATTCTCTCTTTATGACACTGATGTAGTAGCATTGATAGACCTTGGATCAGCTCATTCATATATGTGTGTGAATTTAGTGTCTAGTAAGAATTTACTTGTTGATTCTACTGAGTTTGTTATTAAAGTGTCGAACCCCTTAGGCAAATATGTCCTGGTTGACAAAGTTTGCAAGAATTGTCCATTAATGACTCGGGGTGACTGTTTTCTGGCTGATTTGATGTTGTTGCCGTTTGACAAGTTCGATGTAATTATGGGTATGGATTGGTTGACATTACATGATGTTGTAGTAAATTGTGGACGAAAGACAATTGAGTTGAAATGTCAGAATAATGAGACCCTTCAGATCGAATCAAATGATCTGAGTGGTTTATTAGCTGTAATTTCCTCAATGTTAGCTCAAAGATATGTGAAAAAGGGATGTGGCGTATATCTTACATATGTACTTGATACAAAAGTGTCAGAATCAATCATTGAATCAATACCAGTTGTTTGCGAGTATCCAGATGTGTTTATGGAAGAGTTATCGGGTTTGCCACTGATAAGAGAGGTTAAGTTTGCTATTGATTTAGTATTAGGAACTTTACCAATTTCTATAACTCTATATAGAATAGCTCCGACAGAGTTGGATGAGTTGAAAGCTCAGTTGCAAGAGTTAACGGATAGAGGTTTTGTACGAGTGAGTTTCTCACCCTGGGGTGCGCCAGTATTGTTTGTAAAGAAGAAAGACGGGACAATGATAATGTGTATTGACTATCATCAGCTCAACAAGGTTATGATAAAGAATAAATATCCTCTGCCGAGAATTGATGATTTGTTTGATCAATTAAATGGGGCTATAGTGTTTTTTAAGATTGATTTGAGATCTGACTATTATATGTTGCGAGTTAAAGATGTTGATGTACCGAAAACAGTGTTCAAAATGAGGTACGGACATTATGAATTCGTTGTTATGGCTTTTGGACTGACTAATGCTCCTACAGTTTTCATGGATTTGATGAATCAGATTTTCAAACCATATTTAGATAGATTTGTTGTTGTATTTATTGACAATATTCTGATTTATTCTCGAGATAATTTGAGCATGCCGGCCATTTGAAAATAGTGTTAAAAACCTTGAGAGACAATCAATTGTTTGCAAAGTTTAGCAAATGTGAGTTTTGGCTTCGAGAGGTTAGATTTCTGGGGCATATCGTTTCAGCCGAAGGTATTAGAGTTGACTCGAGCAAGATTTCTACAATTATAGATTGGAAACCTCTGAGAAATGTATCTTGAGTCCGGATTTTTCTAGGACTAGCTGGCTATTATCGACGTTTTGGGAAGGGATTCTCTATGATTGCAATACTGCTGACTCGAATACTTCAGGAAGATGTAAAGTTCGAATGGTATGAGAAGTGTCAGCAGAATTTAGAACAGTTGAAAGCATTATTGACGGAGGAACCAGTTTTAGTACAGCCTGAGTTGGGTAAGGAATTCATAATTTTTAGTGATGCATCGTTGAATGGTCTGGGTTGTGTATTGATGCAGGAAGCCAAAGTAATAGCTTATGCTTCTAGACAGTTGAAGCCGTATGAAAATAATTATCCAGTGCGCGATTTAGAGTTGGCTGCGATTGTGTTCGCATTAAAGATTTGGCGACATCACTTATTTGGTGAGAAATGCCACATCTATATAGATCACAAGAGCTTGAAATATTTAATGACTCAGAAAGACTTGAACTTGCAACAATGAAAATGACTTGAATTATTGAAAGACTGTGAGCTAGTAATTGATTATCACCCAGGGAAAGCAAATGTAGTTGCTGACACTCTGAGCAGAAAGTCATTATTTGCTTTACGTGCGATGAGCACATAGTTAGCTTTATCTGATGATGGTTTGATTGTAGCTGAGTTGAAAGTGAGACCATTATTTCTTTAGCAAATTTTTGATGCTGAGAAATGTGATGGTAAATTGCAAGCTAAAAGGGTGCAAAGTGAGTCAACTAGTGATTCAGAGTACCAAATCAGAGCCGATGATTGTTTAATGTTCCGAAACAAAATTTGTGTACCGAGAATTTTTGAGCTTATTCAAAAAATTCTGCACGAAGCACATAACGGTTGTTTATCTGTTCACTCGGGGAGTTCCAAAATGTACAATGATTTGAAACAATTATATTGGTGGTCGGGTATGAAATGAGACATTTCAGAGTTTGTATCGAAATGTTTAGTTTGTCAACAAGTGAAAGCCAAGCATCAACTGGTTCCAGGTTTACTTCAGCCTGTGATGATACCGGAAGGGAAATGGGATAGAGTGACGATGGATTTTGTATCGGGATTACCCCTGTTTTGAAAAAGAAAGATGCAATTTGGGTTGTCGTTGATCGACTGACAAAATCAGCACATTTCATCTCAGTACGTATTGACTTTTCGCTTGATAAATTGGTTGAGTTGTACATTTATGAGATTGTTAGATTGCACGGGGTGTCAATTTCGATTATTTCGGATAGAGATCCGAGGTATATGTCATAATTTTGGAAGAAATTGCAAGAAGCTTTGGGTACGAAGTTAAATTTTAGTACAACTTTTCATCCGTAAACAGATGGTCAATCGGAGAGAGTAATTCAGGTTCTCGAAGATATGCTCAGATGTTTTGTTTTAGAGTTTGAAGGCAATTGGGAGAAATATTTGCTGCTGGTTGAATTTGCGTATAATAACATCTTTCAATCAAGCATAAATATGGCACTGTACGAAGCTTTGTATGGTCATAAATGCTGAACTCCATTGTACTGGATCGAGCTTAGCGAGAAACAGATTCACAGGGTTGATTTGGTTAGAGAAGCTGAAGAGAAAGTGAGAGAATTTGCGGCTGTTTGAAAGCAGCTTCAGATCATCAGAAATCGTACACGGATTTGAAATGAAAAGACATTGAATTTCAGATCAGGGATAGTGTTTCTGAAAGTATCTCCGTGGAAGAAAATCCTTAGATTTGGTCGCAAAGGCAAATTGATTCCGTATTTTATCGGATCGTATGAGATCATTGAAAGAATAGGTCTAGTGGCATATCGACTAGCTTTACCTTCTGGGATAGTGTTTCATGTATCGATGTTGCGCCGATATAGATCTAATCCATCACATGTAATTTCTCTGGTAGAAATTAAAATTCAACCCGATATGACGTACAACAAAGAACCGATCAGAATTCTAGCTCAAGAGATCAAAGGGCTAAAAAATAAACACGTAGCTTTAGTAAAAGTCTTGTGGCAACGTCATGGTGTCAAAGAGGTTACGTGGGAGCCCAAGGAAACTATGAGAAAACAGTACCCTAACCTATTCACTGGTAAGATTTTTGGGGACGAAAATCCCTAAGGAGGAGAGTTGTAACAGCCCGTTCTTGGTCAAATCGGAACAATGGTTTTTGGACAGCAAATTCGAGGTCAAAATATTTATTTTATTATTATTTTAAAGTTTACAGCATGATTGAGTGATTGTGTAAAAGTTTCGTTAAGAAATTTTATCATTTGAATGGTCAGTTTGATAAAAAGGATTAAATCGCGTAAAGTGTAAAAGTGGAGTTTTATTAGCTAAAAGTATCTAATAGATATAGAACCTTAAAGTTAAGGTCCTTAATTAGTAATTAGACCATTATTAAGTTAGTGGACAATTATGACATTGGTATTGTTGTAATTAGTGTTATTAATTAAGGTTATTTTGGTAAATTAGCAATTAAAGATAAAATAAATAACACAAAAAAAATTGCTTTGTATCATCTTCTGTAGCCAAATTTTAGCAAGAAGAAAAGTCATTTTAGGGATTGAATTTCGGCAAGCTTTTCTCCTTCAATTAGGTATGCAATTTTAACTCGTTTTTAATGATTTTTATGTTTTTGAGATCGTTGCAGCTTAGTCTAGCTAGCCTAGGGACTAATTTTCAAAACTGTTAAAGATTTTGAATGTTGTCATTGATGAATATGTATGAGTTTTGATGATTGATGATAGATTTTGAATGTTTGTTAATAGTTAAACAAGTTCTGTTAAGTGATTTTTAAGAAAAATGCAAACTAGGGATTAAATTGAGAAATTTGTAAATTATGTGATAGAAATGTGAAACAAATGAAAAATATGGGCTATTAGGGGCATAATTGTAATTCGACTAGCATGGGTTTATTGTGAATTTCATGAATTTGTGTAATAAGGACTAAATTGTAAAAAGGTAAAAGTTTAGGGGCTAATGTGTAAAATAGGTCAAAAGCATATTTTGGATTGAATTGAATAAATAGAGGAATAAATAAGCTAATTTGATTACTTATAGATGAAGAAAGAGGAATTCAGACTTAGATCGGGGAAAAAGCAAAGTAATTGAATAGTCGGTCCATTTCATCATTTTCGTACACGAGGTAAGTTCGTATAATTGAACTTAAATCTGTATTTATTTAATTGAAGGATGGTAATGTGATTGTAGTTATCTTATTGTTAAATTTGGAAGATTTGGAAATAAATGTACGGTTCAAGTAAGAAGAATTGCTAAATAAGACCATAGCCGGGCTATGGCAAATCAGAAAATAAGACCATAACCGAGTTACGGCATGTGACTGTAAGACCAAGGTAGGGTCATGGCAATGTATATGTAAGACCATAGTTGGACTATGGCATCAGAAAATCAATGTACTCGTACTGTAAGCATTTATAAACTCGGATGATTTTGATAAGTGAATTGGTGAGAAATAGATATGTATCAGTACAACTATGGATGAAAAACTATTCGAATAACGAGCTAATGGAAGTTGAGAACTTTATGTTAACTTAGTGATTGATGCATTAATGCAATCTATGTTATCTATTTAGAAATATTAATGAATGATGAGATTATTTCATTTTACATAGGAACTTACAAAGCTTTATAGCTTACTTTGTTTATTTTTACATGTTTTATAGTATTTGAAGCTAGCTCAAATCTGGGGATCGTTAAAGACTTCATCGCACTATCGAACATCTATTTTGGTACTTTTGAAATTATGTATATATGGTATATGGCATGTATAGGCTTGAGTCATTTTGGTATGTTTGATGAACATGTATTTTGGCCATTTGAGTTGGCTTATGATGATGAATTTAATGATGTTTATAAATGAGCAAATGATTTTATTTTGAGTTTAGTAATTGACCTATATTTTGTGATTGAGGTTGAATTTATAATGTTTAAGGATATTAGGTAATTTAATTGCTAAAAGGGTTCATAATTTGAGAAGTTATGTGCTTGTGAATTGGTGAATGATAATGCATGTTTTGAATGGTTTAGTAAATTGAATTGTATATGTGAATTAGGTATGAAGTTAGATGGCAAATTGTGGCATATTTGTGATTTATATGGTTGGTAATGAAATGGTATAAATTGAATATTGGTTGATGATATTTGGCTGCTTATTTGTGTCTTGAAATGGAACTGTTTGAGCTTGTATGGGTATGTGCAAAATGGGTGGCAAAATGGCTTGGTAAATAGCCTATTTTTGTCCACATGAGCAGAGACACGGTCGTGTGTCTCCACCGTGTCTAATACACGGTCGTGTTACACGGCCGTGTGTCCCCTGGTGTTGAAATTAAAAAAAAGTCAATATGCTCCACACGGCCACACACACGGGCGTGTGACTTGGCCGTGTGGCATAAGTCAGTATACCTTGTAGGATTGGCACGGCCTAGCACATGGCCTAATACACGAGCGTGTATGGCCGTTTTTAGGGCACACAGGCATGTGTGTTGGCCGTGTGACCCAATTTAGAGAGTTACACGGGGTCGGACATGGGCTAGGACATAGCCATGTACTCCCATTTCGATTGTCCACATGGCTTCTCACACGGCCTGGCCACACTGGCATTTGTCCCCTGTTTTGAGAAAAATTTTCAATGTTTTGTGAAAGTTTCTTGAGTTATCGGTTTAGTCCCATACCACTCCCAAAGCATGTTTAGGGCCTCGTAGGCTTGTATAAGGGACAAATTTATTGAGATTGAATGATGAATGCTTGAATTGAGAAAATGTATGCTAAATGGATGTTTAATTGTTTTATAAGTCTGGTAATACTCCGAAACCCTATTCCAGTGTTGAATACGGGTGAGGGGTGTTACAATCCTGGTACTGCATCGGTGTCTATAGCGCCTTATTGCATGGCGCGAAAAGGGCTTAAAAAGTTAAAGATTCAGTTATAAGAGTGTATCTCCATGGGATGCACCAATTTTGTTTGTGAAGAAGAAGGATGGTACGATGAGAATGTGTATTGACTACAGGCAGTTGAGCAAGTTAACTATTAAGAATAAGTATCCTTTTCCTCGAATTGATGACTGTTTTGATCAGTTCAGAGGTGCAACGATGTTTTCGAAGATTGATCTTAGATCTGGGTATTATCAATTGAATGTATAGGAGTTTCTTGTGTTGAAAACTACTTTTAGGACTTGATGTGGGCATTATGAGTTTTTGGTGATGCCGTTTGGTTTAACTAATGCCCTTATTGTATTCATGGATTTGATGAACCAAGTATTCCACTCGTACTTGGATTAATTTGTGGTTGTCTTTATAGTTGATATTTTGGTGTATTCTCGTTTTGAGGAGGATCACGATGTGCACTTAAGGGTTGTTCTGTAGATTCTACGAAATAAACAATTATATGCGAAGTTAAGTAAGTGTGAATTTTGGCTTAAGGAAGTGACATTTTTAGGTCATGTTGTTTCAGCAGAAGGGATTTGAGTGGATCTAAAGAAGATTGAGGCGATTCTAGAGTGGAAGCCATATAGGAGCGTTACCGAAGTTAGGAGTTTCATAGGTTTAGCTAGCTATTATCATAAATTCGTTGAAGGGTTTTCGCTTATTGCTGCACCCTTAACAAAAGTACTTCAAAAAGATGTGGTGTTTGAATGGACTGATGAAAGGCAGAAGAGTTTTGAATAGCTTAAAGCAGTTTTGACTAAGACACTAGTGTTGATTCAACCAGAGCTTGGAAAAGATTTTGTGGTTTATAGTGATGCTTTGCATTCGAGTCATGGTTGTGTATAGATGCAAGAAGGGAAAGTTGTGGCTTATTGTAACACCCCTTAACCATATTCTATGCTGGAACTGGATACGAGACGTTACCGTACTTAACTCACCTGGTCATACAACTTTGGGCTATCAAATTTCATTCCAAATTAAAACTTTTCCATACACACCTCTAACATCCTTATAATGGGACTACGAAGCCCTAAACATGCTTCCAGAAGGTTTAAAAAATAAATCGGAAACTTTTACACACTTAGAAAAATTTACCTAAACAGGGGCCACACTCCCGTTTGAAATGGGACACGCTCGTGTGGGCAGGCCATGTGGTCACACACGCCCATGTCTCTCACACGGGGTCGACACTGACTTATTTCACATGGTCGGACACATGCCCGTGTCCCTGGCTCGTGTCCTTTACACGGCCTCGGCACGCCCGTGCCTCAGCCCGTGTGCCAAAACCTTGGCATTCTGTTTATGATGTCATCACCTCGTTATGGTCACACGCCCAAGGCACACGCCCGTGTCCATAGACCGTGTGTAGAATAAAATTCCTAAATTCAGGTGTAGACTTCACATGGCCAGGGCACACGCCCATGTCCAAGGCCGTGCCTCCCACATGGCTAAGACAAACGGCTGTGTCTCTGCCCGTGTGTTTACTACAAAGCTTACAGACTTATAAGACAAACATGCAGGGGACACACGACCTGGTCACACACCCATAAGACTGACTGTGTGTCACACATGGCCTAGACACATGCCCGTGTGCCTACCCGTGTGATAAGAACAAGGCTATTTGCCAAGCTCTTTCATCACCCTATTCATTCAAGCATAATTCATAACCAAACAACCCAATCATACTCCCTACACAATCATGATTAACCTCATCTTTTCATTGATATATAGTATTGAGCCATTAACTATGGCCATGTACAAAAGAATTCATATATAAGTAGCCAATACACATTTAGCCAAAATAACAAACATTTCACCTAGTCTAGCCCCTATACATTCCATACTCAAAATGCTAATTCAAAATATGCCAAGACGAGTTGATAATGTGGGTGATCTTCCGATTATCTTCGTATCTCGACCCGACTCTTTGACTCTATAAAACAAGGGAAATAGAAAGGGAGTAAGCTTTAAAGCTTAGTAAGTTTACATGTAAACAATAAACATTATAACATGTGCTAATCAATAAATAGCATTCCACAATAAGTAAAAGCATCCAACAATCCAAGATTATGCTTACTCATTCTTTCTTACCACATTCCAACCATATCACAACCAAATGCTCTTATTATTTAACATACATCCCTGCACTTATCACCACAAGACCACATGAAATAACACAACACAATTTCACGGTAAGTCACTCTTAGAAATATCAATCACTCGGTGGTTTCACACTTAGCCCACCATTTGTCTTAAACAAGGTGGTAACGTACATAGCCCACCAACAAGAATATTTACGATGGTATCGCACATAGCCCACCAATTGATAACATAAACGATGGTATTGTACACAGCCCATCGTGAATAGGTATTAAGCTGGTATCGTACATAGGCCATCAACAAGAATAATTAAGGTGGTATCGCACACAGCCCACCATTATTTATTACAGATAATATTATACACTTACATTTCTATTTCAACATTCATATTCTAACAAGTCCAATTCATTTAAATCATAACCAACCTCAATCACAGAATACCCCAATAAACAATAACATGTGTATTTAAGAATCATCGTTTACACATAAACTTAACTCGGTGCAAAATACGTTAATTTGCGGTTTAATCCAAAACTTTGCCTTTTCCCCGGTCAGGGTTAATTACGAGCTCTTCTTGATCTATAATAACAAAATTTCATTCATTCAATCATTTCATGATCATAATACATCATAAACTCTACTTAGGCAAAAATGACCGTTTTGCCCTTGTACTTTGGCAAAATTACAATTTTGCCCCTAGGCTCGTAAATCAGTTTTTATCACATTTTCTCATTAAACAAACCTAACTGAACATTTATTACTTCTACAACTACTTATAATTCTAATTATTTCATGCATTTATTACACATTTTCAACCTTTGTTTTCTAGTCCTACTTAGGTGTTTTCATGCTAACACCCTTCACAGAAGTTGCTTTTTATCTCACTAACATTCATTTTCTTCCATAAAAACTCAGCTAACAACATAAAATCTCCCATGGCAAGTCCCTAAACTTTCAACCATTTAACAAACTAGTACCCTCATTAGCTAGCTTAAGCTTTGGGGACTCCAAAAGTACAAAAATCATCAAAAATAATCATCAAAATGATTTACTTCCAAGGAGATAGCTTAGCTGAAAATTTCAAGCTTCCATACCCCTTTCTTGAGTGTAAAAATCTGTGGAAGAAGAAAAGAGGTAAAAAGATGATAGCTTTTTCTTTACTTATCTTATTTTGTTCATTTTTATTCACCTAATGTCACCAAATTTTGACTAAAATTAATGCTCTTGTCCCCTTGCTTCCTATGGCTGACCTACACACTCTATATGGCATAATTGCACATTAAGGACCTCCAATTAATATTCTATGGCTATTAGACACCTCTACCTTGAATAACGGAACTTTCGTACTTTATGAGATTTAGTCCCTTTTCACAATTAAGCTGCAATCGTTAAAATTAAAACACCAAAATTTTCATATAGCCATATATTAATGCCATAACACATACAATAATATCAAAATAATTTTCCTCAACCTCGGATTAGCGCTCTTGACACCACTGTTTTGACTAGCCCCAAAATCGGGCTGTTACAATTCTCCCCTCCTTTAGAGATTTTCGCCCTCGAAAATCTTACCAGTAAAAAGGTTTGGACATTGTTCTCTCATGGCTTCTTCCGATTCCCGCGTAGCTTCTTCCACACCGTGTTTTTTCCATAACACTTTTACTAAAGCTATGCTCTTATTCCTCAATTGTTTAACCTCCCAAGCGAATATTTTAATCGGCTCCTCTTCATAAGTCTTGTCCGATCGTATCTCAACTTCTGTTGGAGGGATCATATGCGAAGGATCGGATCAATATCGTCACAACATTGACACATGAAACACATTGTGTAGTTTCTCTAACTCTACCGGCAAAGCTAATTGGTATGCCACTGGCCCAATCCTTTCGGTAACCTCATACGGTCCTATGAATCGCGGATTCAATTTACCTTTACGACCAAATCTCAATATTTTCTTCCATAGGGATACATTTAGAAATACCATGTCACCTACTTGAAACTCAATTTCTTTCCTTTAAAAATCCGCGTATGACTTTTGTCTATCCAAAGTAGCTTTCAGACTATCTCGGATCATTTTCACTTTCTCATCAGTCTCTTTAACTAGATCGACCCTATGAATTTGTCTCTCACTAAGCTCGGTCCAATACAAGAGAGTCCGACACTTGTAACCGTATAAGGCTTCGTACGGTGCCATCTGTATACTCGACTGATAACTGTTGTTGTAAGCGAACTCAACCAAAGGTAGATATCTTTTCTAACTACCTCTAAACTCTAACATGCAGCATTAGAGCATATCCTTAAGGACTTCAATCACTCTTTCAGATTGGTCATCAGTTTGCGGATGGAACGCAGTACTAAAATTCAGCCTTGTACCTAAGGCTTCTTGCATCTTCTTCCAAAACCTTGAAGTAAATCTTAGATCTCTATCCAAGATAATACATACAGGCACCCCATGTAATCTCACCACCTCAGCAATATACAACTCAGCCAACTTATCAAGAGCATAATCAACATACCCCGGTATAAAGTGAGTTGACTTTTTTAGTCTATCCACAATAACCCACACAACATCTTTCTTTCTCGGTGTCATAGGCAACCCCGTTACAAAATCCATAGTGATTCGATCCCAATTCCATTCGGGAACCCTTACCGACTGAAGCAATCTTGATGGTACTTGATTCTCGACTTTCACTTGCTGACAGATCAAACATCTCATCACGAACTCAGAGACGTCTCTTTTCATACCCGGCCGCTAATAAAATTTCTTCAAATCATTGTACATTTTCGTGCTACCGGGATGTACTGACAAGTGACCACTATGTGCTTCATATAAAATTCCCCGGATCAACTCATCATCTTTAGGTACACAAATCCTATCGTAAAACATCAAACAACCATCTAAACTTACCCAAAAGTCAGAATCATTTCCCGATTTGTACTTAGCTCTCTTAGCTTGCATCTCATTATCGTTCTTTTGAGCTTCACAGATTCGCTGAATAAATAGCGGTATAACTCTCAACTCAATCAATATAGCACCATCATTAGACAACGCGAAGCTCGTATTCAAGGCACTCAAAGCATACAGGGATTTCCTACTCAAGGCACCCGCTACTACGTTTGTTTTCCCTGGATGATGATCAATTACTAGCTCATAGTCCTTAAATAATTCAAACCACCGCTGTTGTCACAAATTCAAATCCTTTTGATCCATCAGATACTTCAAACTCCTATGATCGGTGAAGAGTCGGCACTTCTCACGATATAAATAATGGCGCCAGATCTTCAAAGAAAAAAGGATCGCAGCCAACTCCAAATTGTGAGTCGAATAATTCTTCTCATGTGGTTTTAGCTGTCTCAAGGCGTAAGATACTACCTTACCCCCTTGCAACAACACACAGCTGAGTCTATTAAATGATGCATCATTATATACTAAAATCTCCTTGCCTAACTCAGGTTGCACTAAAATTGGTGCTTCAGTCAATAAGGTTTTCAATCTCTTAAAGCTTTGTTGACATTTATCTGTCCATTCAAACTTGACATCTTTATATAACAGTTTCGTCATCGGGGTAGCAATCATGGAAAACCCCTTTACGAACCGTTTGTAGTACCCCGCTAAACCTAAAAAGCTTTTTACTTCTGACACATTTCTTCGCGGTTTCCACTTTACGATAGCCGAGATCTTACTCAGGTCAACTCTAATACCATCACCCGACACAATGTGTTATAAGAATCTGACCTCTCGGAGCCAAAACTCACTCTTGATAAATTTAGCATACAACTACTTGCCTCTTAAAGTCTGCAAAACAATTCTCAGGTGCTCCACATGATCACTCTCTTCCCGAGAATAAATCAGTATATCATCGATAAAGACAACTACAAACTTGTCCAAATACGGTCAGAAGACACGGTTCATTAAATCCAAAAAAATCGTAGGAGCATTCGTTAGGCCAAATGGCATGATAAGAAACTCATAATGGCCATACCTCGTCCGAAATGCAGTTTTCGGCACATCCTGCTCCTTAACTCTCAACTGGTAATAGCCAGACCTTAGGTCTATCTTTGAGAACACCGTATCTCCCTTCAGTTGGTCAAATAGATCATCTATCCTTGGTAAGGGATGCTTATTCTTCACTATCACCTTGTTGAGCTGTTTGTAGTCCATGCACAATCTCATTGACCAATCTTTCTTCTTCACAAAAAGTACTGGAGCACCCCACGATGAATATCTCGGTCTTGTAAAACCCTTGTCTGTTAACTCTTGCAGCTGAACCTTCAAATATTTCAACTCCAATGGTGCCATCCTATATAGAGCAATTGAAATAGGTGTTGTACCCGGAACTAACTCAATTCCAAACTTGACCTCTCTAACTGGAGGCAATCCGGGTAACTCCTCTAGAAACACATCTGGATAATTGTAAACCACTGGAACTGATTCAATCTTTACCTCTGACTCTTGAGCATTCAACACAAATGCGAGATAAGACTCGTATCCTTTCCTCAAGTATTTCTCGGCTATCATAGTTGAAATTATCACTGGCAGATTATCTGATTCACCTGATTCAGCTCGAATGACATCTCCATTTTCACATTTCAATTCAATAAATTTGCTACCACAGTTCACTAAAACATTATGGGCAGTCAACCAACCCATGCCAAGAATCAAATCAAATTCATCAAACGGCAACAACATAAGGTTTGCCGAAAAATAATGACCTTTAGTTGTCAAGGGACAATTCCTACACACCTTGTTAACTAGCACATGTTTGACTAACGGGTTTGACACCTTTACTATAAATTTTGTAGACTCAATAATCATACTCATACTAGATGCCAATTTCATGCAAATGTAAGAATGGGTAGACCCCGGATCAGTCAAATCAATAACAAAGGTGTCATGAAGAGAAAATGTACCCGTTATCACATCTAGAGATGATGCCTCCTCGCGAGCACGAATGGAATAACTCCTTGTAACTGCTCGACCCTCCGGTCTCACAGTAGAATCTCAAGGCGCACCTCTACTACTAGTCCCTCCTCCCAGGTTCTTTTGTCATCTATCCCTCGAAGATACATTGCTTGATCTTATCTCTTGTTTCCTTTCTTTTTCATCCCTTTCAGGGCAATTCCGGATGAAATGATCGGGTGAACCACACTTTTAAAAGTTTCGGTTATTCCCCCAACATTCCCCAGTGTGCTGCTTACCACAATTTGGATACTCCGGTTTGGACTTTGGAATGCCCACACTTGCCATCGAGGTGGCTTGAACTGTCAAGCCTGAGTGGGTAGTACCTCGATCTTTATGTGAATATCTAGCTGATGCAGTCGTACGAGGGTTCTCTCCCTTGACTTCTTTGATTGAGCTTGGTATGATTTACTCATTGGCCTTTTTCTTGCATCTCGGGCCTCACTCATGGCCTTCCTCTTTTCCTTATTCAGTTTTTCAGCCTTACATGCCCTATCAACTAACACCACAAACTCTTTTAACTCCAAAATCCCAACTAGAAGTCTGACATCCTCATTCAGTCCATCTTCAAACCTCTTACACAAGATTGCTTTTGTAGACACACACTCTTGTGCATACTTGCTGAGCCTAATGAACTCACGCTCATATTCTGCCAGTCATTTTTCCTTACTTCAATTCAAGGAGTTCTTTCCTTTTCTGGTCCACAAATTGTTGCCTTATATACTTCTTTCGGAACTCTTCCAAAAAGAAATCCCACGTCACTCTCTCCCTTGGAACCAACGATGTCAACGTTTTCAACCAAAGGTATGCCGAGTCCCTCAGCAAGGACACGGCGCATTTTAAGCTCTCTTCAGGTGTGCAGGAGAGTTCATCAAACACTTTAGTCGAGTTCTTAAGCCAAAACTCTGCCCTCTCAGGGTCATCGTCTATATTGGCTCTGAATTCCCGGCCCCATCCTTCCGAATCTTATCTACTTGAGGTTGGTTATTCTCATGAAATCTATACCTTGAGGAGCCACATAAATTGGCTGAGGTATAAGAGGGGGTGGAGGAGGTTGAGCATTAGGGTTTGCTCGCACATACTCCGTGTACCAGTTACTCATCATTTGGAGAAAGACTTCCTTGGCCTTATCCCCTTGACCTCTAGTCTTGGGTCCACTCTCTATAGGCGCGGTCCCTTGCTCGGGAGCCGACGCGTTACTAGCTGCGTCATCAGCAACTGCTCGATCGGATCCATTTACTATATAAAAACAAAGTTTAGAATTGTCAGAAGCCACCACAATATCAATATACGCTTATGGCATGTGTAGCTAGACTATAACACATGCTACGGTAGTCTGAGAACCAACTAAACCATTACTCTGATACCACTAAATGTAACACCCCTTACCCGTATTCTACGCCGAAATCGGATACGAGGTGTTACCGTACTTAACTCACCTCGTCATACAACTTTGAGCTATCAAATTTCATTCCAAATTAAAACTTTTCCATACACACCTCTAACATCCTTATAATGGGCCTACGAAGCCCTAAACATGCTTCCGGAAGGTTTCAAAAATAAATCGGAAACTTTTACACACTTAGAAAAAATTTACCCTAACAGGGGCCACACACCGTGTGAAATGGGACACGCCCGTGTGGGTAGGCCGTCTGGTCATGCACGCCCATGTTCCTCACCCGTGGTCGACACTAAGTTATTTCACACGGCCGGACACAGGCCCGTGTCCCTTACACGGCTTCGGCACGCCCGTGCCACAGCACGTGTGCCAAAACCTTACCATTCTGTTTATGGCATTATCACCTCATTATGGTCACATAGCCAATGCACACACCCGTGTCCTTAGACCGTGTGTCAAACTAAATTCCTAAATTCAGTGCAGACTTCACTCGGCCTGGGCACAGGCCCATATCCAAGGCTTGCCTCCCACATGACTGAGACACACGGCCGTGTCTCTGCCCGTGTGTTTACTACAACGCTTACTAACTTGTAAGAATAGCATGCAGGGGACACACGACCTGGTCACACACCCATGGGACTGACCGTGTGTCACACATGGCCTAGACACACGCCCATGTGCCTACCCGTGTGGATAAGAACAAGACTATTTGCCAAGCTCTTTCATCATCCTATTCATTCAAGCATAATTCATAACCAAACACTCCAATCATACTCCCTACACAATCATGATTAACCTCATCTTTTCATTGATATATAGTATTGAGCCATTAGCTATGGCCATGTACAAAAGAATTCATATATAAGTAGCCAATACACACTTGGCCAAAATAATAAACATTTCACCTAGTTTAGCCCCTATACATGCCATACTTGAAATGCTAATTCAAAATATACCAAGAGGAGCTGATAGTGTGGGTAATCTTCTGATTATCTTCGTATCCCAACCTAACTCTTTGACTCTATAAAACAAGGGAAAAAGAAAGGGAGTAAGCTTTAAAGCTTAGTAAGTTTACATGTAAACAATAAACATCATAACATGTGCTAATCAATAAATAGCATTTCACAATAAGTAAAAGCATCCAACAATCGAAGATTATGCTTACTCATTCTTTCTTACCATATTCCAACCATATCACAACCAAATGCTCTTATTATTTAACATGCATCCCTGCACTTATCACCACAAGACCACATGAAACAACACAACATAATTTCATGATAAGTCACTCTTAGAAATATCAAACACTCGGTGGTTTCACACTTAGCCCACCATTTGTTTTAAACAGAGTGGAAACACATATAGCCCACCAATAAGAATATTTACGGTGGTATCGCACATAGCCCACCAATTAATAACATAAACAATGGTATCGCACATAGCCCATCGTGAATAGGTTTTAAGGTGCTATCACACATAGCCCACCAACAAGAAGAATTAAGGTGGTATCGCACACAGCCCACCATTATTTGTTACGGATAGTATTCTGCACTGACATATCTATTTCAACATTCATATTCTAACAAGTCCAATTCATTTAAATCATAAGTGACCTCAATCACACAATACCCCAATAAACAGTAACATGTATATTTAAGATGCATCATTTACACATAAACTTACCTCGGTGCAAAATGCGTTAACTTACGGTTTAATCCGAAACCCTACCTTTTCCCCAGACAAGGTTAATTCTACACTCTTCTTGATCTATAACAACAAAATTTCATTCAATCAATCATTTCATGATTGTAATACATCATAATCTCTACTTAGGCAAAAAAGAACATTTTGCCCTTGTACTTTGGCAATTTTTTGATTTTCTTCTAGGCTCGTAAATCAATTTTCATCTCATTTTCTCATTAAACAAGCCTAGCTGAACATTTATTACTCTTACAACTACTCATAATTCCAATTATTTCATGCATTTATTACACATTTTCAACCTTTGTATTCAAGTATTACTTAGGTGTTTTCATGCTAACACCATTCACAAAAGTTGCTTCTCATCTCACTAACATTCATTTTCCTGCATAAAAATTCAACTAACAACATAAACTCTCCCATGGCAAGTCCCTAAACTTTCAACCATTTAACAAATTAGTACCCTCATTGGCTAGCTTAAGCTTTGGGAACTCCAAAAGTACAAAAATCATCAAAAATAATCATCAAAATGACTTACTTGCAAGGAGATAGCTTAGCTGAAAATTTTAGGCTTCCATACCCCTTTCTTGAGTTTAAAAATCTGTGGAAGAAGAAAAGAGGTAAAAAGATGATAGCTTTTTCTTTACTTATTTTATTCATTTTTATTCACTTAATGTCACCAAATTTTGACTAAAATTAATGCTCTTGTCCGCTTACTTCCTATGTTCAGCCAACACACTCTATATGACTTAATTGCACATTAAGGACCTTCAATTAATATTCTATGGCTATTAGACGCCTCTACCTTGAATAATGGAACTTTCGCACTTTATGCGATTTACTCTTTTTTCACAATTAAGCATGCAATTGTTAATGTTAAAGCTCCAAAATTTTCATATAGCCATATATTAATGTCACAACAGATAAAATAATATCAAAATAATTTTCCTCAACCTCGGATTAGCGGTCTTGAAACCACTGTTTTGACTAGCCCCAAAATTGGGCTGTTACACTTATGCTTCAAGGAAGTTAAAGACGCATGAGCATAACTACACTACTCATGATTTGGGATTAGCTGTTGTGGTATTCGCGTTTAAGATTTGGTGCCATTACTTGTATGAAAAGTAGTGTGTGATTTATATGTACCATAAGGGCCTTAAGTACCTTGTCACCCAAAATGAGTTAAATTCAAGGTAAAGGCGTTGGATTGAGCTTTTGAAGGATTATGATTGTGAGATAGAGTATTATCTTGGCAAATTTGTAACATCTTTAAACCGGGGTCTCTGCATTTTGCTTGTGTGCATGTGATGTTATGTCTATAATGTTTATTTAACATATCTTGGGGGTCTAGTGATGACCCTGGGTTAGGCCTGAGTTGGGGCTAAGAATTTTGTTTTAGCAATAAAGGAGAGGGAGCTAAGGGAAATAGGGGTTAAGAGAATTTATTGGGGAAGTTTGACACAAGAAATCCATTGGAAAAGTGGCAAGGAGGCGCCACTTAAGCACAAGGGAGGTGACACCACCTGCAGGGAGAGAGTGCTTGTGTTCGAGCAGCAGGAATTGCACTCCTACTTATCCTTTTTCACACCAAAGCTGAGGAAGTGGAGTGCTCAGGTGGGACTCTTTTGAGGAATGAGGATTAAGCTATCAGATTTTAAATGGATGAAAGGGAGGAAAAAGTAGAATTTGACTTGGTCAAAATAATTTGAACTGATGGAGGGGAGAAAATGTAGGAGTTTGAATTATTTCAAACTCATCTGATGTGTGGCCGAATTTTTGACTTCAGGGGAAGGAGGTGTAATCGGTTTTGGGATTTTGGGGAGTGGCCGGATGTGTTGTGTGGGATAGCTAGTGACGGCTAACTTTGAAGGGTAGTCTCTTAGTGTTTAAGGTCAAAACCGAAATCCTCTCTTACCTTTCTCCCCATTTTAGTTCTCTTTATTCGGCATTCTTGGTGCATGGCCGAACTACCTTTGCTTTTCTTTGTAGAAGCTGAAACCCAAATAGCTCTCCTTGTTCTTTTTCTTTTCGGTTCACTTGTTGTTAATCTTCCCTTTGCTGAATCACCTTGGGCACTTCTTCATCTTTTTCTATTTTGTGCAAAACTGAAACCAACAACCCCTCCCTCATTCGACAGTTTTCTTCTCTTTTTCAAATCCTCTTGTGCCGAAATTTCTTCCACTCTCCCTGTGCCGAATCTCTTCTTTTTCATTCTATTTTCCTTTTCTTCATCTTTCCACTTCTTGAAAAGCTGACTACTCTACTCATTAGTTTCTCCTCTCTTGCGTTTTCTCTTCCTTACTGAATCTAGTTCTCTCTGTTGAAGATAGCCAAATCCCTGGTAAGGTTCTTCTTCTCTTCTTGGTCAACTGGGGTAATGCCGAAACCCCACTCCTCTTCTATCTTCTCTTCTATTAAAGATCTGAGTTTTTAATCTCTATTCTTTTTATTTGTTTCATGCTAGTAGCCGAAACTTCTAATATCTTAGGAGGTGTCGATCATTGGTGTTGAGAGGCCAAAACAATCATCAAGGTAAGGGGCAGCTAACTCATGTGGTTTTGGGTTTTAAGTTATGGCCGAAGGGTCTTTGCGTTCTAAGAGTTGTGATGAAACCGATTTCAGGGAAGGCTATAGCCGATTACAGTTGGTCTTCGGGATTTGGCTAAAGCAATTTAGGTACGGATTCTAACGTATTTCGGATCTATTTCTCAATCGTTCAAAAGCCGAAGGCTAATTATTTATGTGCGGCAGTGTGTGGCCGATTGCAAGGGGGCTCATTGTGTGGCTTCGGGATTCGATAGGAGACCAAATCGGCAATTAAGGTGGGTATCACCTGGTGCGACATGTCCTTCGGGATTGTTAGTTTAGCCGAATGGACTTTTTGGGTTACTAATTAATGTTGGCCGATTGTAGGAGGGTGTAACGTTCGGGATCTCTTTAGTTTGTATAGTTTCGGGATTCTTACTTAGATCTACGATTAGCCAGGTATGTAAACGCTTACACACTTTATTAGTTTAATGATGCTTATTATGTTACTGTATAACTTTCGATATTAGTGACTTTACCTAGTGGGCATGAGCTTGGATTCCAGGTAAGTCCCCTGCTATGTGATTTTTGTTGTACATCATCATGATCTGTTAAATGCTATGTTATGCCTTAATTGCATGATACATGATATTATGACACGTATGATATGAGCATGATGATGATGGGATTGACGAGAGGAGGGGGGATGATTTATTTAGACTGTCACCAGTGGTTTTGACCACAAGATGGGTTGGCCCCATCAGTTGATTTGTGACTACGGTCACCAGTGGTTTTGACCATACTATTGATATGATTTGTGACTAAGTCCCAGTGGTTTTGACAACCAGTGGTTTTGACCACACTATTGATATTTGTGACTACGGTCACCAGTGATTTTGACCACATATGGATATTGTGACTCGTCCCAGTGGTTTGGTACCACAGTGGGTTGGCCCCACATGATATATTACGGGATTATCATCAATGGTTTTGATCACACGATGGGTTGGCCCCATCATTTGATTTGTGACTTCGGTCACCAGTGTTTTTGACCACATCGATATATTTGTGACTTCGGTCACCAGTGGTTTTAACCACCAGTGGTTTTGACCACACGGGGTAGTTGAAGGAGAATGGATGGCTAGGTTATGGGTTGCATAATCTGCATGTTTTACTGATGATGTATGTAAGTGCTTGAATGCTCGAGTTGGGGATTTATACACTGAGTCTTGGTGACTCACCCCTTCCCTTATATTTTGCAGATGAGGCATAGATCGCGGATATGGAGCTGGGAGGACTCAAGGTGGCCATGCATCTTCGTTTGGTTTTGGATTTTAAACTACTATTTCAATTCTCTAGATCTTTTTTTAATTTTGTTTTGGGTTTGTAATAAGGCCGCTAGTATTATTTTGGGTTCTTTAATTATTTGCTTTTACTTTGATTATATTATACACATACTGGATTTATAGACTTGATAAATTAACAGGTAACACGCAATGTTTTCAAAACTATAACTCTTTCGGGTTTTTAACCGTTACCATCGGGTAACAAAGTTCATAAAATAATAAAAAGGGTAACTTGATTGTTTTTATAACTTAAATTTTCAACCAACTTCAAAAGCAAACGATTTTAACTCGATTATACTCATGACATTCAGTTTTTATTAAGTATCAGATGTTTTCTAAAATTTGTATTTTTAAGAGGGGTTTCCGAACACGGGTTATTTCCAAGTTTTAAAACAACTATACAACAATTCCAACATTATTTTTACACAAGGATTTCTAACCTTTTAAACGATCAAAGAGTTTTCTTAAAAATTTTCCTGACACACTTGTATTTTCAAAATGTTTTCACTCCGTAACATACCAGATTTGGTCGTCTGTTGACCGAGTTTAGGGTGTTACAATTATGGTATCAGAGCCAGGTTCAACAGCTCGGCTGTGGGCCGAGGCCCAAAAATGTTTTAAAATGGTGTATAAAAGGCTTTTATGGGGAAAGTGTAGTGGTGAAAGCATGGCACTGGGTCTCCAGCACCAATCCGCCCAGGTAAGTACCCCGAACTATTTCTTGTGATGAAATAATTATGTGGATATGATGATGGCATGACTGAGTAATATAGGGACTGCTTTAGAGACACGAACTGTAGGATGATGTGTACTCGCGAAACAAACTCTTATTAAACCCCCTCATAAGACTGTGCTTTAATAGACAGTGGAATAAAAGTATAACGCATAAAACTTTTAGTCAGCTTGAATATATCGGTAGATATGAGTGCACGTAGACGTGAGCGTAACTCTCGTGGAAGAGGTAGGGGTAGGATGACGGTCTCGGAACCAGTAGGGTCCAGACATGGGTCGGAGAACGAGGTACCACCGCCGACAGCTGTGGGGGAGGAATATCAGGATCAGACGGGTGGCAATGATGCAGTGTCGCAGGCTGTGTTGTGAGTATTGGAGAGGGTTGCGAGTGCAAGAGTAGGAACTGGAGCTCGAAAATCTGTGATCGAACGACTCAAGGCTAACGTTGCAGGGGTATTCAGAGGTGTGTCTGGTGAGGCACCTAGTACAGCGGAATATTGGTTGGAGGCGACGGAACGCATCATGGATGACCTGGATTTTTCAGCTGAGGAAAAGCTGAAGGGTATAGTATCTCTGCTGGGAAATGAGTCATATCAGTGGTGGCTCACAGTTAGGGATGGAGCGATGGCAGATGATCTCACTTGGAAATTCTTTAAGACAGCCTATCAGAGAAAATACATAGGGGCTAGTTATGTGGATGCACAGCGCAGAGCTTTCTTGAATTTGGTCTAGGGTAATAAGACTGTAGCAAAATATGAGGCAGAATTTCTCCGGTTGAGTCGGTATGCTCAGGGTATTGTGGGTACGGAGCATGAGCGCTGTGTCAGATTCGAGGATGGACTAAGAGACGAGCTGTGGATGATAATTGCCCCACAGCAAGAATGAGAGTTTGCTGTTCTGGTGGAGAAAGCTAAGGTTGCTGAAAGGGTAAAATAGTCTGTAAGGCGAAACCAGGATAGGGGTTGGAACAAGAGGAGTTACGGATCATCTGGGTTTTCTAGGAATCAGCAAAAAAAGGGCTAGATACAGTGGGCTGAATCAAGCTACTAGGTCTGCTGCTACTAATACTCAATGGCCGCCACGATGTGCTCGGTGTGGAAAGTCTCACACAGAGGAATGCTGGACTGGGAACAGAGGTTGCTTTGAGTGTGGATCGATGGGGCATCGAGTGAGGGATTGTCCACAGAGAACAGCTAGGCTGCGATCTGAGGATCAGAATCGTGCATAGTTTAGGAGGGATAATCAACAGCCACAGAGAGGTCGAGGTTCAGGCAGGGGAGGTAATGGCTCTGGTAGAGGCTGTGGAGCACCATGCAAAGGTGCAGGTAGTACAGAGGCGAGACAGCCTGGGTTGGTCTATGCAGCGAGGCGTTGAGAGGAGGGCAACGCACCGGACGTCATAACCGGTACGTTCTTAATTTTTGGAGTACCTTATAATGCTTTAATTGATATGGGTTCGACACACTCGTATGTTGCTATTAGTATAGTGGAAACTCTGAACTTAGGCTCTGAGACTACTTCTAGGAAGATGACTATGATAAGCCCTCTAGGTCACTCTGTAGAAGTAAGTACACTGTATAGGGATGTACCCCTAGAACTTCAAGGGGTTGTGTGTCTGGCTGACTTGATGGAACTGCCGTTCGATCTGATTCTTGGGATAGATTGGCTAGTAAGATATCAGGCTAGCTTGGATTGTGCAGCTAAGCGCATGGTGTTGAAGACCATGGAAGGTGATGAGGTGGTGACGATAGGTAATAGGAGAGATTACCTATCCAATGTGGTTTCTGCATTGAAGGCTGAGAAAATGGTTAGGAAGGGTTGTGAAGCATTTATAGTGCATGTTTGTGCTTTGGAAGCGAAGGATGCAGTTGTGAAGAATGTTCGAACCGTGGGCGAATTTCCAGAGGATGCTGATGTTTTTCCAGAGGAGCTGCTGGAGATACCTCCTGATCGCGAGGTTGAGTTTGGTATAGACTTGTTACCCGGAACTGCACCAGTATCTATTGCTCCATATAGGATGGCGCCGAAAAAATTAGTGGAGTTAAAGGCTCAGATTTAAGAGTTGTTGGACAGAGGTTTCATCCGACCAAGTGTATCACCTTGGGGAGCCCCAGTGCTTTTTGTTAAGAAGAAGGATGGTACGATGCAGATGTGTATAGACTACCGCCAGCTTAACAAGTTGACAATCAAGAACAAGTATCCATTGCCTAGGATTGACGACTTGTTTGATCAACTCAAGGGTGCATCGGTTTTCTCTAAGATTGACCTTAGGTCGGGGTATCATCAGTTCAAAGTGAAGGAGGCTGATATTCATAAGACGGCATTTCGTACTCGGTACGGACA
Organism: Gossypium bickii; assembly: GCA_025503065.1. Classification (NCBI taxonomy): domain Eukaryota; kingdom Viridiplantae; phylum Streptophyta; class Magnoliopsida; order Malvales; family Malvaceae; genus Gossypium; species Gossypium bickii. Next base: position 62,424,278 of record CP106710.1, on the reverse strand, counting down.
CTACGAGTTTCTGGCAATGCCTTTTGGTTTGACCAACGCTCCAGCAGCATTCATGGACATGATGAATCGTGTGTTTCAGCCGTATCTGGATCGATTCGTCACAGTGTTTATAGACGATATTTTGGTGTACTCGAAATCGGAGGAGGAACATGACGTGCATCTTCGAGTGGTTCTGCAGGTTTTGAGGGAAAAGCAGTTGTACGCCAAGTTTAGTAAGTGTGAGTTCTGGCTTAAGGAGGTGACTTTCTTGGGTCATGTTGTATCAGTTGAGGGAATTAGAGTGGATCCTCGTAAGATTGAGGCGGCGTTGGATTGGAAACCACCTAAGTCGGTTGCAGAGATTCAGAGTTTTCTGGGTTTGGCTGGATACTACAGAATGTTTGTAGAAGAGTTTTCCTTAATTGTAGCACCGTTGACTAAGATGTTGAGAAAAGGGGTTCCGTTTGTGTGGACTGAGAAACAACAGGAGAGTTTTGATAAGTTGAAGAAGATTTTGACTGAAGCTCCGGTGTTAATTTAGCCTGAGCTAGGGAAGGAATTCACGGTTTATTGGATGCATCGCATACTGGTTTAGGGTGTGTGCTAGTGCAAGATGGGAAAGTGGTTGCGTATGCATCTCGGTAGTTGAGGCCTCATAAAGGTAACTATTCGACACATGACTTGGAATTGGCTGCAGTGGTTTTCGCCTTGAAGATTTGGAGGCATTACTTGTATGGGGAAAAGTCGATAGTGTATATGAATCATAAGAGTCTGAAGTATCTTTTGACCCAGAAGGATTTAAATTTGAGGCAACGAAGGTGGATCGAATTGTTGAAAGATTACGACTGTTCGATTGAATACCATCCGGGTAGGGCTAACGTAATAGCTGGTGCGTTGAGATGTAAGGTGGTAGCAGACTTGCGAGCGATGTTTGCTCACCTTAGTCTTTATGATGATGGGAGTCTTTTGGCGGAATTGTAGGTCAAGCCATCTTGGATTAATTAGGTTAAGGAGAGGCAGCTGACAGATGAGGTGTTGAGTGCTCAAAGGCTGCAAGTGCAGAATGGTGAATCAAGGTTCTGATTTTAGCGATGATAGAAATCGTGTGTTTTCAGGGGAAAGTATGTATGCCTAAGGATGTTGAATTGAGACAGCAGATTCTTCAGGAAGCTCATAGTAGCCCATATGCTATGCATCCTGGAGGCAGTAAGATGTATCTTGATTTGAGGGAACAGTTCTAGTGGCCGGGTCTTAAGCGGGAAGTAACTGAGTTTGTGGGCAAGTGTTTGACATGCCAGCAAGTTAAAGCTGAGCATCAGTTGCCGTTAGGGCTGTTGCAATCGGTAAAGATTCCGCAGTGGAAGTGGGAAAGGATTACGATGGATTTTGTCAGTGGGCTTCCCCTTACGCCTAGCAAGAATGATTCAGTATGGGTAATAGTGGATCGTTTGACTAAATCAGCTCATTTCATTCCGGTGAGGGTTGATTATTCGCTTCAAAAGTTAGCCAAGTTGTATGTGGCAGAGATAGTACGGTTGCATGGAGGGCCTGTGTCAATTATTTCGGATAGGGATCCCAGGTTCACGTCGAGATTCTGGAAAGCTTTGCATCAGGCCTTGGGTACAAGGTTGGATTTTAGCACGGCTTTCCATCCAGAGTCTGATGGACAGTCTGAAAGGGTAATTCAGATTCTAGAGGATATGTTAAGAGGCTGTGTTCTGGATTTCAGTGGTAGTTGGAAGGAGTACCTACCTTTGGCAGAGTTCGCTCATAACAATAGTTATCAAGCGAGTATTCAGATGGCACCATATGAGGCACTTTATAGACGAAAATATCGTACTCCTACGTGTTGGACAGAACTAGGTGAACGACGGTTGTTGGGTCCAGAGTTAGTGGCAGAAACAGAGGATAAGGTTAAGGTAATTCGGGCTCGTCTTAAGGAAGCGTCGGACAGGCAGAAGTCCTACGCCAATCTTAAGCGCAGGGATATTGAGTATGCAGTGGGTCATAAGGTCTTTCTGAAGGTATCGCCTTGGAAAAAGGTGTTGAGATTTTGTCGGAAGGGCAAGCTAAGCCCTAGATTCATCGGGCCTCATATTGTGTTGAAGCGAGTGGGACCGGTAGCTTATCAGCTCGAGCTACCAGTAGAGTTAGGTCAGATTCACAACGTCTTTCATGTTTCAATACTTAGGCGCTATCGATCAGATCCGTCACATGTTGTACCTGTTGAAGAGATAGAGGTGAGTCCTGATTTGACTTTCGAGGAGGAACCAGTACGAATTTTGGATCGGGATGTCAAGGTTCTGCGAGGGAAGTCAGTTTCCTTGGTGAAAGTGTTACAGCGAAACCATGGTACGGAGGAAGGTACGTGGGAACCAGAGGATGTGATGCGACAGTAATACCCTCAACTCTTCTGACCAGGTAATTTCGAGGCCGAAATTATTTTTAAGGGGGGTAGAGCTGTAACATCCTTAAATCGGGGTCTCTGCATTTTGCTTGTGTGCATGTGATGTTATGTCTAGAATGTTTATTTAACATATCTTGGGGGTCTAGTGATGACCCTGGGTTAGGCCTGAGTTGGGGCTAAGAATTTTGTTTTAGCAATAAAGGAGAGGGAGCTAAGGGAAATAGGGGTTAAGAGAATTTATTGGGGAAGTTTGACACAAGAAATCCATTGGAAAAGTGGCAAGGAGGCACCACTTAAGCACAAGGGAGGTGACGCCACCTGCAGGGAGAGAGTGCCTGTGTTCGAGCAGCAGGAATTGCACTCCTGCTTATCCTTTTTCATGCCAAAGCTGAGGAAGTGGAGTGCTCAGGTGGGACTCTTTTGAGGAATGAGGATTAAGCTATCAGATTTTAAATGGATGAAGGGGAGGAAAAGGTGGAATTTGAATCGTTCAAATTAATTTGAACTGATGGGGGGGAGAAAATGTAGGAGTTTCAATTATTTTAAACTCATCTGATGTGTGGCCGAATTTTTGACTTCAGGGGAAGGAGGTGTAATCAGTTTTGGGATTTTGGGGAGTGACCGAATGTGTTGTATGGGATAGCTGGTGACGGCTAGCTGTGAAGGGCAGTCTCTCAGTGTTTAAGGTCAAAACCGAAATCCTCTCTTACCTTTCTCCCTATTTTAATTCTCTTTATTCGGTATTCTTGGTGCATGGCCGAACCACCTTTGCTTTTCTTTGTAGAAGCCGAAACCCAAATAGCTCTCCTTGCTCTTTTTCTTTTCGGTTCACTTGTTGTTAGTCTTCCCTTTGCCGAATCACCTTTGACACTTCTTCATCTTTTTCCATTTTGTGCAAAACCGAAACCAACAACCCCTCCCTCATTCGATAGTTTTCTTCTCTTTTTCAAATCCTCTTGTGCCTAAATTTCTTCCACTCTCCCTGTGCCAAATCTCTTCTTTTTCATTCTATTTTCCTTTTCTTCATCTATCCACTTCTTGAAAAGCCGACTACTCTACTCATTAGTTTCTCCTCTCTTGCATTTTCTCTTCCTTGCCGAATCTAGTTCTCTCTGTTGAAGATAGCTGAATCCCCTGGTAAGGTTCTTCTTCTCTTCTTGGTCAACTAGGGTAATGCCGAAACCCCACTCCTCTTCTATCTTCTCTTCTATTAAAGATCTGAGTTTTTAATCTCCATTCTTTTTATTTGTTTCATGCTAGTAGCAGAAACTTCTAATATCTTAGGGGGTGTCGATCATTGGTGTTGAGAGGGCAAATCAATCATCAAGGTAAGGGGCGGCTAACTCATGTGGTTTTGGGTTTTAAGTTATGGCCAAAGGGTCTTTGGGTTCTAAGAGTTGTGATGAAACCGATATCAGGGAAGGCTATAGCCGATTACATTGGGTCTTCGAGATTTGGCTAAAGCGATTTAGGTACGGATTCTAACGTATTTCGGATCTGTTTCTCAATCGTTCAAAAGCCGAAGGCTAATTGTTTATGTGTAGCAGTGTGTGGCCGATTGCAAGGGGGCTCATTGTGTGGCTTCGGGATTCGGTAGGAGACCAAATCGGCAATTAAGGTGAGTATCACCTGGTGCGACATGTCCTTCGGGATTGTTAGTTTAGCCGAATGGACTTTTTGGGTTACTAATAAATGTTGGCCAATTGTAGGAGGGAGTAACGTTTGGGATCTCGTTAGTTTGCGTAGTTTCAGGATTCTTACTTAGATCTGCGATTAGCCAGGTGTGTAAACACTTACACACTTTATTAGTTTAATGATGCTTATTATGTTACTGTATAACCTTCGATCTTAGTGACTTTGCCTTGTGGGCATGAGCTTGGATTCCGGGTAAGTCCCCTGCTATGTGATTTTTGTTGTACATCATCATGATCTGTTAAATGCTATGTTATGCCTTAAATGCATGATACATGATATTATGACACGTATGATATGAGCATGATGATGATGGGATTGACGAGAGGAGGGGGGATGATTTATTTAGACTGTCACCAGTGGTTTTGACCACAAGACGGGTTGGCCACATCAGTTGACTTGTGACTACGGTCACCAGTGGTTTTGACCACACTCTTGATATTTGTGACTACGGTCACCAGTGGTTTTGACCACATATGGATATTGTGACTCGTCCCAGTGGTTTGGTACCACAGTGGGTTGGCCTCACATGATATATTACGGGACTATCATCAGTGGTTTTGACCACACGATGGGTTGGCCCCATCACTTGATTTGTGACTTCGGTCACCAGTGGTTTTGACCACCAGTGGTTTTGACCACACGGGGTATTTGAAAGAGAATGGATGGCTAGGTTATAGGTTGCATAATCTGCATGTTTTACTGATGATCTGTGTAAGTGCTTGAATGCTCGAGTTGGGGATTTATACACTGAGTCTTGGTGACTCACCCCTTCCCTTATATTTTGTAGATGAGGCATAGATCGCGGAAATGGAGCCGGGGATGACTCGAGGTGGCCATGCATCTTCATTTGGTTTTGGATTTTAAACTACTATTTCAATTCTCTAGATCTTTCTTTAATTTGGTTTTGGTTTGTAATAAGGCCGCTGGTATTATTTTGGGTTCTTTAATTATTTGCTTTTACTTTGATTATATTGTACACATACTGGATTTATAGACTTGATAAATTAACCGGTAAAAAGCAATGTTCTCAAAACTATAACTCTTTCGGGTTTTTAACCGTTACCATCGGGTAACAAAGTTCATAAAATAATAAGAAGGGTAACTTGAATGTTTTTGTAACTTAAATTTTCAACCAACTTCAAAAGCAAACGGTTTTAACTCGATTATACTCGTGACATTCAGTTTTTATTAAGTATCAGATGCTTTCTAAAATTTGTATTTTTAAGAGGGGTTTCCGACCACGGGTTATTTCCAAGTTTTAAAACAAATATACAGCAATTCCAACATCATTTTTAAACAAGGATTTCTAACCTTTTAAACGATCAAAGAGTTTTCTTAAAAATTTTCCCCGACACACTTGTATTTTCAAAATGTTTTCACTCCGCAACATACCAGATTCGGTCGTGGTATGTTGACCGGGTTTGGGGTGTTACAAAATCAAATGTTGTTGTTGACGCTTTGAGTAGAAAGTCAATGATGGAATTGAGAGCTATGTTTGCAAGCTTGAGTTTAGTTAGTAATGGTGGGTCGTTAGTTGAACTTCAAGTGAGGCTGACTTTGTTGCAACAAATTAAGGAGAAGCAGCCTTTAGATGGAGAATTATTAAAAAAGATTCGACAGGTTGAGTAAGGTCTTAAGGGGGATTTTGATGTTGATATTTATTGTATGTTGAATTTTTTAGGTACGTTATGTGTGCCGCATGATGTAGATTTGTGGCAAGAGATTCTTACCAAGGCGCATGCCGTAGTGGCAAGATGTATCATGATCTTAGAGAGATTTATTGGTTGCCTGGGTTGAAGTGTGATGTTACAGATTTTGTGACTCAGTATTTGGTTTGTGGAAAGTTAAGGCAGAGCATCAGTTCCATTCAAGTTTGTTACAACCAATTACGATTCCTGAATGGAAGTGGAAAAGGATCACTATGGATTTTGTTTCGAGTTTGCCTTTAAATCTGATGAAGAAGAATTCGATGTGGGTTATAGTTGATCAGGTTTCGAAGAGTGCGCATTTCTTTTCTTTACAGAAGTTGGAAAAGTTGTATATCATTGAAATGTTATGTCTTCATTGAGTTCTAGTTTATATTATTTCAGATAGAGATCAATGTTTTACTTCGAGGTTTTGGAAGAGTTTGCAAGAAGCTTTAGTGTTGAAGCTTAATTTCAGAATGGCTTATCATCTTCAAACTGATGGCTAGTCTGAAAGGGTAATTCAAGTGCTAGAAGATATGTTGCGTAGCTGTGTGATTGAGTTCAGTGATAGTTAGGAGTGATAATTTTCATTGGCAGAGTTCGCTTAAAACAATAGTTATCAAGCGAGTATTCGTATGGCACTGTTTGAGGCATTGTATGGTAGGAAATGTAGAACTCCTTTGTGTTGGACAGAATTAGATGAGAGGCGAGTTGCTGGACAGGATTTGGTTCGCGAGACTGAAGAGAAAGTGAAGTTGATTTGCAATCTTTTGAAAGCAATGTTTGATAGGCAGAAATCTTATTCGAATTTGAAATGTCGAGATATCGAGCTTCAAGTTGGTGATAAGGTATTCGTAAAAATTTTTCCTTGAAAGAAAGTTTTGAGGTTTGGAATGAGGGGTAAATTGATTTTTCACCAATAACCGAATACTTTTGTCTGTAACTACTACATATTTGATTCCATCCATAAATCTATTTTCTTCCCTATGAGTTCGAGTCTCAATAAGAATGCTAGTTCTTACTGTTCATATGTTATGATATGAATATGAGTCCAAAGTATATTGGACCTTATGAAGTTGTCGAGAGGATTGGTTCGATAGCTTATCGTCTTAAGTTGTCATCAGAACTTGAGCAAATTTATGATGTTTTCCATGTGTTTATGTTGCGGAAGTATCATTCAGATCCATCGCATATAATGCCAATTAAGGAAATTGAAGTTCGAGATGATGTTACTTATGAGGAAGAACTAGTTGAAACTGTAGCTCGTGAAGAGAAGGTTTTGCATAATAAGAGAGTTCTGTTGGTTAAGGTTTAATGGTGCAACCACAAGACTGAAGAGGCTACTTGGGAAGTTGAATAGGCAATGAGACTGATAAGTGATAAAAGTAACATTTTTTAATCCCGTGTGAGCCACACTGGTTGGACACACGGCCATGTGCCTGACTGTGTTGATTTCGCAACTCGCATCCCAAACACACATAAAAAATGCAATTTTTAGGCTTTTTGAGCATTCTAAAGTCCATAAATACCAAATAGAAGAAGAGATATGGGGGCTATAAGAGAATATTGAAGAAAACAACTCGAAGAACACAATTGGAGCCAACTCTGAAGTAGATTTCCATCAAGATCGAAGTCTTCCATTTAATTTCTATTGAAGTTTTTATGAGTTTCTTTACTTCTTGTGGTTATTTTGACTTTGAGATGTTTTTATTCAGAATTATGAACTAATTCCCTAGATACCTAAAGAAGATGAACCCTATGATGAATTCTATTATTTGATTTCTATTTTACATGATAAATACTTGATTCTTATTCTCAGTTATGTGTTCTTATCTCATGTTTTAATATTTTCGGGATATTAATTCGTATTTAATGTACTTAAATCAGAGGAGGAAAAGTTCATGTTTAAGAGTAGGTCCAGCATAATTGAGTCGAGTTGCATGCAATCCTAGAAATAGGACGACATAAATATACTGGATAAGAGTCAAATCTACAGGGGAATCCATAGATCGTGTTAATGCGACGATAGGGGTTTTAATTATAAATATATTTCAATTAATCAACCTAGAGTCAGTTGCTCTTTCTCACGAAAGAGATATTAGCATAATGTAAGGATTTCTACAGATCAAGATACTAAGTGAATAAATCATTTAATTCAGATTTATAATAATAGATAAAGTCTAGGTGGATTCTTTCCTCGGTATTGTCTCTCTTATTGGTTATTATTCAATTATTTTCCTGATTTATTCTATGTTGAGTTCTTAGTTAGATTAATTTAGTAATTTTAGTTTAAAATTAATCACTCCAATTTGTCGGCTATATAATAAGAAAACGATAATTACTAGTACTGTTAGTCCTTGTGGATAGGATATGATATCTCTACTCACCATAGCTATACTATTTATCGATAGGTGCACTTGTCTTTGTCGTATTTTTAGTTAGTCACGTGAAAATGCATCAGAGACAACAATATACTTATTTTTTTAGTTCAGGTAATTTCGAGGACAAAATTATTTTTAGAAGGGGAGAATTGTAACACCCCAAAATAGGGCCTAGGAGTTTTAAGGGTATTTTTGAAATTTTAGCCTTAGAGTATTTGGAATTTTGTGATATAGTGTGTCGGTAATGTTTTCAACTATGGTCTTTTGAAAATCAAATCAATTTTTGAAAATGAGTTTTGAAGGCCTTTAATTTTAGAAAAATGACTTATTTGTAATAGGGTCAAAATTGTGAGCATTTATGTTGTAGTTTTACCAATTTTTAAAAACCAACTTAAAAACTCCATTCCCAGATTTTTTTTTTCACGATAGGTTTTTCCCGAACACAAAGCTTTGTTGTCCCTTGCTCTCCCTTATGCTTCCAACTGATTTTTGATTCCCAAACTATATTACTTTGATTTCTATCATTCTCCAAGTATTAAACATCCATAAATCTTCAAGAAAACATCCTAAAATACCATTAATTTCATCTTTTTAACTTGTGGTTCTTTTAGATTTGCATCAAAAACTCATTTATTCTTCCATCAAAGGTCACCATTCACTTTCTTATTAGTTTTTAATGTTATTAGGCCTTTGAAACAGAATTTTTAGCAATTAAAGCTCACGTTTTGATTAGAAGTCAAAAATAGAGTCGTTACTGGTGAATTTTAGATTTTCGAGTAAAAATGTGATTTCAAAGTGTTAATCAATGCATTTTAACTTGAGTAAGAGGTTTCTAAACTTTTTTTGAATTTTCGTTAAAGAATCATTGAATTTCAATGAATTTTCAGAATCCATAAAATATGTCGAAAAAGTTGAAAACATGAATTGAGTTGTTCTGTGTAGTTTAGAGCTTGGGAACTAGTCGTAGGAAAATTATAAGATGAATGGATTTGGTTTTCGGAAAAAATAATGACTATAGACCGAGATATCCAAATTTAAATTTTGTTATGTTTAAAGGTTTCGGTTATATGGGAGCATAGCTTAGGCTTACATTTTTTATTGCTTGTGGTGAGTTCTTAGTTGATTTTTGAGTATATTGTTGTGTGAATTGTTGTGTTGAAGTTCCAGATTTTCTAGGACCATCTACAAGTAAGGAAAGGCTAGTTTGAGCTTCCGGCATTTCGACGAAAGCATATTGGTGAGTGTTTAGATTAACTACTTGTGGACACAATTTAATGCATAATTTGGGAATTTAGTTGTAGCCTAAACCCCTACTTTAAAAACCGAGTGTAAGCTTTCTTGTACCTATGTTTATCTTGTGAGATATGTGCTTTTGTTACTATGAAATTGTGAACTGAAATGAGATGTTATATATGTGTTATTTGTTCATGATTACTGTTGTGAAAGGGTATATGTGTAAGCATGTCATACATGCTAAGTGACAGTGATAATATTGTGCAAATGATACAAATGTGCATAAAGTAATCAGAAATTAGTCAGTAACATGTGTGTTTAAATACAAACATTTTGGCCTTGTGATACTTGAGACCATTGGATATAGTTGGCATGCCATAGGATTCTGAGTACTCACGTATATATTATATGTGATTTAGGCGTTGAGGCCCTGGGACATGTTTGGAGAGATAAGGGAATGTGAGCTAAGATCCATTCAACTGGACATGTTTGGTGTGTTTGAGAGTGTTAGCTTAATGCTTAACTTTCAGGACATGTTTGACTCTATGAGTCTATGTTGTGTGCTGGAGATCCAAGTATCCGATGAGTGGTGATAGTGCCCACTTTTACATTTCATAACTCAAGTGCCAAATTATTTCTAGTTATCTTCAAATATGAATATGTGTGTATTGTGATATGAGTTTATATGATATGTGACTATTTTGGAAATTGTCTATTAATGTGATTGTGTTTATTGTGACGTTTACATGAATATGTATGTATTGACTTTGTAAATAAACTATCAAATATGCATGTGAAGTAAAATACGTCAACTAAGTTAAGGCTGCTATATTATGCCACATATATGTTTCACCAATGCTTGATGAACTGTTTGCATGGTAGTTATCGGGTATAGGGTGTTACATTATGTATGTTATCGCTAAAGATATTGTAGGTCCAATTTGTTCACGCTCTGTTTTGAGTACGTTTTAGTAATGAGATCTTCTTAGGAACCAATTGTATTGAATGGTCAAATAATATATGGACAAGACTCTCATTTATAGTTCTCTCGAAAGTTTTAGGCCATTTATTAGGAAAAATTCTAGATACAATTGACACTTGTCAAGTTCCACTAAGGGAAAATTGGATGTATATATATTTTGAGAAGGATTCGTCTGGATGACTTTTATTCTTTTAACACTACTCTTTGATTCTTTTTCTTAGAGCTTATATGTTTTCTTCTCCTTTATTTAGTTGGAAGTTAATGTTCTAAATAAATGAATGGATATTCTATCTCCTGGTAAGTTTGATAGCTCTGTATGTTAAGTTTTTAGAAGAATAAGAATATTAAGAAGTTTATGAATAATGAGTTGTGAATAAGAAACACTGCATGGGGGTAATCTGTAATGGAAATTTTAGTCATCTCTCTATAAATGGGTTTTAATGGTGGTTTGATGTTCTTTGAGCAGTTGTTGCTGTTGGTTTAAGAGGGATGTGAAAGTTTAGAACTCCAGTCTGCAATAGGGGTGAGTATTAGGTGAGTCTTTATTTTGACTCCTGTATGTGAATTGTTCAAATATATATATAAAGATAAAACTTTAGGTAATGGGTATGTTCGTGAATCTCAATAAGATGTTGCATGTGCAATTATAATATGTATAAAATACTATATGAATAGGAAATTGAGTGATAAGTGTGCAAGTAAAGTCTGACATGGAAGAATACGATTCAATCAGGTGTATAGATAAATCTGGGTATGTAAATTCTGAGATAAATGTCCCATTGTAATGTCTCTGGTAAGGTTGTTATATTGCTAACTAATTTGACATGTTAAAATATGAATGTAAGTGTAAGACCATGTGGATGAGACCCATGGAAATGTGTCATATGAAAACACTATTGGTGATGTCTCCAAATAGATGAAGATTGGACTGGCAGATCATGACATGAAAATATGTAAATCCATGCAATTGAGACCCTGGCATAATATGATGATATGAACATTCATGCATGACACCTTCTGTTAAAGTCTGCTGGGATAGTAAACACGTGATTCTGTTTGTCGCCTATGTGGCGTGATCTTCTAAGCCTTTGTGGCAAGTTATGTACCATCTCATTGGAGTTTTTGTTGTTGTTTGTGTAGTAATAAATGGTTATTCGCCTTTGTGGTAAGTTCTGTATACGTTATGAGGGTTCTTTATTAGATAATTCCATGATAAGATATGGCATGTTTGAAGCTAATTGGGTTTGATTAGTTCTGTGATGTAATCCAATGAGTTTAATGGTAAGTTTCCTGAGTGAAAGTATGTATTCATATATTAAAAAGGGTATTCGCCATGGTAGTCTACCAGTTTAAAATAATAGGCGTGTTCGCAATTATTAAAGAGATAAGTGTATATTGATTTGAATTTGTATGCACTATGTAAGCTTGAAGTCTGAGTTATCTAGTATATGTCATATCTCATGATTTATTCTAGAATTGAAGTTGTATGTCATCTTGGGTATTCTTGTGTTTCGTAACAAATGAGTGTGAGAATTCTTCTGAATGATCTAAGAAGTTCATTATCAGTATGAGCATGTGTTGGGTTTTGAGTTAGAACATGAATTGATTGGTAGACAGATGGTATCAACTCAATATGGAAATCTGCCAAATGTCAGTTCAATTAGTAAGTATCTGCTAGTAAGTAATGTCTGTGAAGCACATTCTGTTACAAAGTTAAATGTTGTGTGAGGAGGAAATTTGTAGGAAATGGGCTCTGTGGAGATATTACTCTGAGAATTATCTTTGCTGTTCTAAGAGGGAAAATATAATAGAATATTGTCTATTAATATCTAAAGTCAGCCAAGTAATAAAGAGAAAGTTGGTATGTTAAGGAAAGTAGTTGGCGTATAAATGCACGTCAGATATTATGAAAGTGTCTGTCCAAAACAAAAAAATGATATGTTAAATATGGAAACTGTCATACAGGCATACATCCAACATTTGAAAATACCTACCAAGGTATTCTGTATTAAAACTCACTAAGTACTTTTGAACTTACAAATGCTTATATTTGTTTTAGGTAGTGATGTATGGTTTAGTTCGCTGAGAGGGACAAACTAGGAGTGCGCAATGGGAACAGCTTGTAACAGCCCATTTTTAGTGAAATCAGAACAGTGGTTTCGGGAACACAAATACGAAGTTAAAAAATTAATTTTATTACTTTTTTGTGGTCTACAGCATGATAGTATTACCGTATAAAAATTTCGATAAGAAATTTTACCGTTTACATGTTCAATATGATAAAAAGTACTAAATTGCGTAAATCGCAAAAGTTGAGTTCTAATAGCTAAAGGTATTAAATAGCTATGGAACTTTAAAGTGGAGGTCCATATAAGTAATTAGACCATTAGTATGTTAGTGGATGATAATGGCTAGGCAATTTTGAAATTTGGCTTAGTTATTAAGGTTAATTTTGGAAATTAGTAAATAAATATTAAATAAATAAAATAATTAAAACCTTCATCTTTTAGTTTCTTCTTCAATCAAATATCAAGCAAAAAGAAGCTAGTTTTTCACTTCACATTCGACTAAGCTTATAAGCTTAATTAGGTATGCATTTTTTGTCCCTTTTTTTATAATCTCTATGTTTCCGAAATCATTGTAGCTTAATCTAGCCAACCCGGAGACTAATTTACAAAAACTGTTAAACTATTAGGGTTTTTCCATTGATGAGTATGCTTGAGTTTGGATGTTTAATGATAGAAAATTAATGATTGTTGATTGTTGTTAGATAAACAACTTTTGTAGATGAAGTTATCAATTAGGGGTTAAATTCAAAATTGGAAAATATTGTGTGGTAAAATTGTGAATTAGTGTGTATAGAAATCGGTTAGGCTTGGGCAAGGAAAAAATGAATTTCATTTTCTGAGCCTAGGGACTAAATTGAAAAGAAACTAAAATATAGAGGCAAAATGGTAATTTTGGCAAAAATATGTTTTGGATTAAATTAAATGAATTATATGTTGAAATGAGTTAAATTTATACGTATAAATCTAGTTAGACCTCGTACGAAGTTAGATCGGGGTAAAGAGAAAGTCTCAAAATAATCGCCTTCGTATCTACGTATATTCGTTGATGCTAAGTTTGTGTGAGGAGGAAATTTGTAGGAAATGGGCTCTGTGGAGATATTACTCTGAGAATTATCTTTGCCGTTCTAAGAGGGAAAATATAATAGAATATTGTCTATTAATATCTAAAGTCAGCCAAGTAATAAAGAGAAAGTTGGTATGTTAAGGAAAGTAGTTGGCGTATAAATGCATGTCAGATATTATGAAAGTGTCTGCCCAAAACAAAAAAAAAATGATATGTTAAATATGGAAACTGTCATACAGGCATACATCCAACATTTGAAAATACCTACCAAGGTATTCTGTATTAAAACTCACTAAGTACTTTTGAACTTACAAATGCTTATATTTGTTTTAGGTAGTGATGTATGGTTTAGTTCGCTGAGAGGGACAAGCTAGGAGTGCGCAATGGGAACAGCGTGTAACAGCCCATTTTTAGTGAAATCAGAACAGTGGTTTCGGGAACACAAATACGAAGTTAAAAAATTAATTTTATTACTTTTTTATGGTCTACAGCATGATAGTATTACCGTATAAAAATTTCGATAAGAAATTTTACCGTTTACATGTTCAATATGATAAAAAGTCAAAAGTTGAGTTCTAATAGCTAAAGGTATTAAATAGCTATGGAACTTTAAAGTGGAGGTCCATATAAGTAATTAGACCATTAGTATGTTAGTGGATGATAATGGCTAGGCAATCTTGAAATTTGGCTTAGTTATTAAGGTTAATTTTGGAAATTAGTAAATAAATATTAAATAAATAAAACAATTAAAACCTTCATCTTTTAGTTTCTTCTTCAATCAAATATCAAGCAAAAAGAAGCTAGTTTTTCACTTCACATTCGACTAAGCTTATAAGCTTAATTAGGTATGCATTTTTTGTCCCTTTTTTTATAATTTCTATGTTTTCGAAATCGTTGTAGCTTAATCTAGCCAACCCGGAGACTAATTTACAAAAACTGTTAAACTATTAGGGTTTTTCCATTGATGAGTATGCTTGAGTTTGGATGTTTAATGATAGAAAATTAATGATTGTTGATTGTTGTTAGATAAACAACTTTTGTAGATGAAGTTATCAATTAGGGGTTAAATTCAAAATTGGAAAATATTGTGTGGTAAAATTGTGAATTAGTGTGTATAGAAATCAGTTAGGCTTGGGTAAGGGAAAAATGAATTTCATTTTCTGAGCCTAGGGACTAAATTGAAAAGAAACTAAAATATAGAGGCAAAATGGTAATTTTGGCAAAAATATGTTTTGGATTAAATTAAATGAATTATATGTTGAAATGAGTTAACTTTATACGTATAAATCTAGTTAGATCTCGTACGAAGTTAGATCGGGGCAAAGAGAAAGTCTCAAAATAATCGCCTTCGTATCTACGTATATTCGTTGAGGTAGGTTCGTGTAATTAAATTGTATATTTATATGCTTTAATTGAATTATATGTATGTGAATTGTATAATTGGCATGTATTAATACCGATCGCATATCTGACGACGTACGACAATTACCGAGTCCCGTTTGAACGTTAGGAATTCGTAGAATATGAATGACATGTCATTAGGATTATCAATTTCAGCTTGAGAGAGCTTACCATTATTCAGCTTGCATGAGCTTACCATTACTTAGATTGTATGAGCTTATTGATTACAGCTCATAAGAAAATACCGATTCTTACCTCGTATGAGCATACATGTACAAGAATTGACAGATTACAGTTCAGCACACCATGTGTGAGCTACCCGAGTATCCAACAATATTCTAAATGGTTTAACGGGCACAGGTTTGTTACGAGATTATATGAGTTCGATACGAACTATTACAAGTATATGCAAGAAATATATGGAAAGGTTATTACATGATATATAGTTGAATGTAATGCATGATACATGAATATGGAAATTTGATTATTTATTGAGCTCATCCATGAATTGGTATATATATGTGATTTTTCATGGCTAACATGTTAGTGAATATGTGTTTAGGCACTTGGCCAAGTTGTGTTGGGATATATATTGTTTACGCACCTTATATGTGAGTAAATGGTAAGTTAATTCTATGTTATACGAACTTACTAAGCTTAAATGCTTACTTTGTGTATTTTTTGTGTTTTATAGTGAACCAAAAGCTCGTTCGGGTTGGAAGCTTATCAGAGCTATTTCACACTATCCATCGACTCCTTTGGTACATTTAGTTGTTTAATTTTGGTTTTAATGGCATGTATAGGTTATTTTGGCTAATGTTGGCCTATATATTTTGTTGTGATTATAGCCATTTGAGTTGGCTTGTGTTTTGGTATATTTTGGTATGCGCAGAATATGCCTTATAAGGTTGATGTGTAAATTGACTTGTGGCTGAATGATGTAAGGTAAAATAGTAGTTGATTATGCATATGAGGTATGTATTATAACTTGGTGTGATTTGGTGTTATGCTATGGTAAGCATATATGTATTTGATACTGTTGATTATATGTACAATTGGTACCAAATGGTAAGTTTTGGTAAATGAATTACATGTTGTGTATTGATGCAATTAAACACATAAGTTGGTTGATTACTTGGTTACATGGACCACATGGTTGTACATAATTATACTTGTCATTTGAGGTATCTAAGGGGACATTGGTTGTACGTGAATATACCACGTGATTAAAGCTTGCTCGTTCTTGTTTTGGATGCTTGATTATAGCTAGTGTATGTGTGCATTTTTGGGTGTAGGTTGAGGCAAAATTGGGTGAAAAATGTGGCTTGTAAAATAGCCTATTTTTGTCCACACGAGTAGAGACACGGGCGTGTGTCCCTTGTATCTTTCAAAAGGTTGTAAGTCAGGCTGTTACAGTTTTAGTCAAATCAGAACAATGGTTTCAGGACCACAAATCCAAAGTCAAAATATTTATTTTATTATTAAATTAAGGTCTCCAGCATGATAATATGTTTTTGTGAAATTTTCGTTAAGAATTTTATTGTTTAAGTGTTCAATTCGATAAAAAGTACTAAATCGCGTAAAGTGCAAAAGTATTGTTCTATTAGTTAAAAATACTAAATGATTATTAAATTAAATAGCAGAGGTCCTTATGCTGTAATTAGACCATTTGAAATACAAGTGGACAATTATGGACATGCATTAAGTGATTTTTATGTTATATAACTAATGTTATATTAGTAAAATGGTTAATAAATGATAAATTAATTAAAATAAAGCCAACTATCATCTTTCTTTCTGCATTCTTCAACCGAAATAGACTTAAGAAAGCCATTAAAAAAGCTTGAAACATTTAGCCATGGAGTTTTGATTGCATGGTATGATTTTTGACCGGGTTTTTAATGATTTCTATGTTTTTGAGATCGTTGCAACTTAGTCTAGCTAGCCCAGGGACTATTTTGTAAAACTGTTAAAGATTTAGGATGTTGCCATTGATGAATAAGCATGTATTTTGATGATTGATGATAGATTATGAATGTTTAATGATAGTTATACAAGTTTTGTTAAGTGATTTTTAGTGAAAATGCAAATTAGGGATTAAATTATGAAATGTTGAAATTTTGTGGTTAAAATGTGAAAGAAATGAAAAATATGGGCTGATGTGTGCAGTAGGGAAATTCGGCTAGCATGGGTTGGTATCAAATTGCATTAATTTGTGTTTTTATGAAATAAGGACTAAATTGTAAAAGTTGTGAAATACTTGGGGCAAAAGTGTAAATGTGCTTTAATAAGTGGTTTGGATTAAATTGAATAGAAAGATTATTAAATAAGATAAATTTGCTTACATATAGATAAAGAAAAGCGAAATTCGGATCTAGATCGGGGGAAAAATAAAGTACTCAACTAATCAACCTATTTCATCGTTTTTGTGAACCGAGGTAAGTTTGTATGATTAATAAGCTTAATGATATATGTGTTTATATGTTTAAATATTATAATTGTGATATTACGACATTGCAGAATCTATCCACAAAGCATTGAGACAGTGAGAATCCCGGTTGAACCTTAGGAATAGATAGGATACTAGTGATATGTCGTTAAGGGTTAATGTGATTATGTGATCCGGATGCTGGTCCTATAGGTCCTATCTGTGGCTGAGTATACCGGCATGTGTTGTGGTTACTTGACAACTTGTGTGAGCAGCACCATGTAGCTACGTCTTGACTGACAACTTGTGTGAGCAGGCCCGTTGATAGCTCGAGAGTGAGCGTATATGTGATATGATATTGAGATAGCATTGGCTATGTATGTAGAACTTTGGTGCGAGATTCCTGAGTATCTGATATTATTCTAAATGGTTCAATGGGAAAATATAATGGTACGAGGATGTAAGCATTGATACGGATCATTTCAGGTATTCGTGAAAAGTTTGGCAAGTAAGTGATACTTGATAAGTTCATATGAAAAGTAAGTGAAAGTTGATGAATTTATACATGATACATAGAATTTATACATGATTCGTGAAAATGTTCTTTTAATTGTAAATGGATTGGTAAATTATACTTATTAATCATATGAACTTACTAAGCTATAAAGCTTACTTTGTTTATTTTACAGTGTTTTATAGTGATTTCAAAGCTAGCTTGGATTCGGGGATCGTCGGAGACTTTATCACACTATCAAGCTATCATTTTGGTACTTTTGAATTTTTGTTTTTTGAATATATGGCATGTATAGGAACTTTGGTCATTTTGATATATAAGTTGATGATGAATTTAGCCATTTGAATTGGCTTGTAAATGTCTATGGTTTGGTTTGTATATATAGCCATGAAAGTTGGCTTAATTTAGTTAGTTTAGTTGTGAATATTTATATGTGTACATAAGGCCTATGTTATGTGATTGAGGTTGGCTTTGTGATACTTATTGATAGTAGATATTATGAATATCAAATGGTTGATACTAGAGGAGATATTTGATTGTGAATTTGAGCATAATGATTTGAAAATGTTTAATTAGTTGAATTGTATATGTGAATTTGGTATAATGTAATGTTCTATTTTATGACTTGTGTATAATGTGAATAATGGAATTTAGTTGGCATGATTTAGTTGGTTTGAATGCCTATATATGCTATGTTTTGGTGCCATTTGGTTTGGTATATCTGCATACAGATTTGCGTGGCAAAATGGCTTGGTAAATAGCCTATTTGTAACGCCCCAAATTTGGGCCTAGAAGAATTGGGCCTATTGGGCTTTGGGTCTCATAAAATTTTTAAGTGAGCAAGAATATGACAAATGACATGACGGCTTTAAAGGTTTAATGAATTTGGAGTGTTTAGGTGTGTTGGAGAAGCTCTGGGTTCGAGTTTTGTGGTGGAGGATTCTTAATTTAATTAAGTAAAGAATCAGGGTTGTGAGTAGTGGGCTTTTAAATAAATAAGTGAAAAATGGCACAAAGAAGCCTGTGGTGAAGTGGCTAAGTGACACTACTAAGGTGTAGAGAGGTGGCGACGTATGCATGCAAGGAGGTCTGAGGTTCGAGTGCTAGCTTAGTTTTATATTGGAGTTTAATTTTAGGCTTCTAGAAGGATAGAACTGGTGTGTAGAGGGACTCTCAGGAGAAGTGATCAGTAGCGAGAATTTAGGAGAAGGATAAGGGAAATATGATGGAGAAAATTTAGGAGATGAGCAGTGGATGAAGTGGTGCCGAATTGGACTTTAGGGGTGGCTAAGTTTCGGCTATAGGCTATATAAATGTGTGTGTGCCAAATCTGGGGTCCTGGGTAATGCCGAATTTTCCATTCTTTTTCTTTTCTTTGCCAAAACCTTATTTTTCCACAACCGAAAATACCTTACCTTGTTTCTGAAATCTCCTATAGCCGAATCCTTTTTTGCTGAATTCTCTCATAGGCAAACTCTTTTATTGCCGAAGTATCATCATCTTCTCTTGCCGAAATCCCTATTAGTGCCGAATATTTGTTATTTTCCTCCATCACAAATCGATTGTTATCTACTATCAGTCAAGGTTAAAAGTCGAATCTCGTTCAGTAGCTATCTAGGCCGTAGGATCAAAAGAGGATTCGATAAGTATTCAGTTAACCCCTTAGTGTGTTTTGTTAAAAGACGAAGGGCTATCTAACTTCTCATTGTGGTTAACCTTGTATTAACAAGGGTAAGGTTCAGAGATCGCAAGCATGGTAAGGATCGTTAGCAAAGTGTAAGTGTACTCAACTCGATTATGGTTTAAGTAAATGGCCGAACGTGAGTATGATCTATAGGGGTAACTTGTGTGGATTATGAGTCACTCAAAGTTTGATGGTGTATGTGTGAGTGCAGATCTAGGGGATACTCATGATTAGTAGCTAAGGAAGGGCTATTAGAACCTGGTGGCACACGGTAAGGTTACGGTAAGGCTTCGGCTTTTGGTAAATGTTTTGATTAAGTATGGGTGATTGATTGAAGGTTGGTTGCTTGTAAGTTCAAGAAAAAGGATAGTATAGCACATCGCAGTAACCAGGTGTGTACAAACACTATACACACATGATATCGACAATAACGGAAAGCCGAAAAGCCGAAAAGCCAAAAGTGGCTAAATGGCCCGATGGGCCCTGATGCTAAGTTTGATGAAATTGAATGATTTGGTTATATGAATTGAGTTAGTCATGCATGTTACATGATTTGGAATTGTTTTGGGCCTAATAGGCCATATGAATGAGATCTGGGCCTAATGGGCCATAAGGATGTGATTTGGGCATAAGGGTCTATATGAACGTGAAATGGGCTTGATGGGCTTTATGGGGACGTAGACAAGTATGCTAGGGTTTAATGGACTTTAGACCTAGTTCTAAACAACTCTTAAACCACAAAAGACTTAATCTAATAATTAAACATGTCCATGGACAAGTCGCTGGGTTAGAGTGTGGCAACGGACATATGCATGTCTACGATTGGATCTAGGGAGAGCTTGGTACTTAAGCGGTCCTAGTGGCCCACCTCCTCTTATCTAGAATCCTACCTGGTGCATAGTGTTTGTTTACTTTAGCCGCAAGGACTTTTTAAAGGGTCAAAGTTCATAACTAAAACCCGAGAGGGACCAAATACCCCTAATTTGAAAAATTACCAAAATACCCTTAGTTTGAAATTTCCAAAATATCCTTAGATTTGCAAAAATACCCTGATTTGAAAATTACCAAAATGTCCTTAGATTTGAAAAATTACTAAAATACCCCTGATTTACAAAATTATCTAAATACCCCTGTAGAGTAGATTTACGGAAATACCCTTGGGTAGTGAAATGACTAAAATACCCCTAAGTGTCGAATGTGTGAAAATGTGTATGTTGCATTCATGAAATATATGTTGCACTTGGGTGGGTTCTGGTGATACGGAGGAAGATTTGAGGATCGCATAGTCACTTGACGATCGTGAATCCATCGGTGGCTTTAAGCACATTATAACAGCTTTGTTGCAACGTTTGAGTAGTGTCGTTGCTGGTGCTACCTTTGGAGTGTAGGGATGGGTGGGTTGATATTTATATCCCCACAGGAGTGTAGGGTTGGCAGAGAAATGGAGTGCATGGTTGGATTTGGGATGGGTGCATTGCATTCATGTGATACTGATATGATATGAGGTCATTGTGGGCTAAGGCCCAAGACCACCGTTTTTGATAGGGCTTAGGCCCAATGTGATAATTGTATGTTGATTGGATTACCAAGGGTCGTACACACTGAGTTTCGAAACCTACCCCTCATTTTTATTAAATGTTTCAGGTGATCCTCAGTAAACGGCTCGACGTGGGAGAGGACTCAGAGATGGCCACACTACAAGATACTTAGAAGTTTTATTTATTTGTCTCAAAAGACATGATTTTAATTACTTGTTTTCATTGGATGTAATAAGGCCTTGTACTCCGATTTGACTTTAGATTTTGAGTTTTGTTGTTTCAACTGTTTACTTAATTATTAAACTTGAGTAAATTTCTTATGTTTAAATATGGTTTTCAGATTATTTAAAATAATTAAATGGTCTTTTATCATTAGTTAACAAGACTCAAGGATTTTGGGCCTTAAATTTTAACTTAGCAAAATCGTTTTGAATTATGCCTCTGATGTGACATCACCTAATTCTGCCATAATGTTTGGGCCGGGTCTAGTGGTGTTACACTATTTTTGTCCACACGGGCAGAGACACGGGCGTGTGTCATAGTCGTGTGTGATACACGATCAGGTTACATGGTCGTGTCCCCCTAATGATGAAATTAAAACCAAGTCAGTATGCCCCACACGACCTCACACACGAGCGTGTGACCTGGCCGTGTGGCATAAAATAGTATACCCTACAGGTTTTACATGGCCTAGCACATGGACTGGCACACAGGCATGTGTGGCCATTTTTAGGGCACACAGGATAGCCAAACGGGCATGTATGTTGGCCGTGTGACCCAAGTCAGAGAGATACATGGGGTCGGACATGGGCTGGGATATGGCCATGTGCTCCCATTTCGAATGTCCACACGGCCTGTGACACGGGCGTGTCATTGGCCATGTGAGACACATGGCCGAGCCACACGGGCTTGTGTCTCCTGTTTTTGGAAAATTTTTCTAAGTGTTCGAGTAGTTTCTAAAGTTATTGGTTTGGTCCCGAACCAACCCAAATGCATGTTTTAGGCCTCGTAGGCTCGTTTTATGGATGATATGAATGTCGTTGATTGATGATTATACTAAACTTGTAAATGTATGTGAAATGTATGTGAAATTGTATGATATGTCTGGTAACGCTCCATAACCCTATTCCGGCATTGAATATAGGAGTGTTACATTTATTGGTATCAGAGCTACGATTTAGCCGATTCTTGGACTAACGTAGTGTGTGTGAGAGTTTAGCTATACATGCCATATATAACCTTTGATAGTGTTATGACTCCTGACAACTTAAATTGTGTTTTCATATAGTAAATGGATCTCAATCAAGCTTTAGTGGATGATGTTGAAAGTAATATGCCTGCCTTCATTCACGGGGTAGTGCAATCCGACTCTAGACTCGTATCAAGTAGCCAGGGTGGAGAGGCTAAAGAAGCCTTCTTCCAGATGATGAATGAGTGGTTTATGGAGTATGTTCAAACAAATCTGACTGCTCAACGACCTCCACCCCACCTAATCCCCAACCGGTTCCCGTAGCTCCTCAAGGTGTGGAACTTATAAGATTGAATAAGCTGCCAATAGATAAAATCTGAAAATACGGGGCTAAAGAGTTGAGACGTACCGTTGATGACGACCCTGAGAGAGCTAAATTTTGGCTTGAAAATACTATTCGGGTATTTGATGAACTTTCCTGTACACCAGCAAAGTGTTTAAAATGTGTCGTTTCACTATTGAGGGACACTGCGTATCAGTGGTGGAATACCCTAGTATTAGTGGTATCGAGAGAAAGAGTTACCTTAGAAATCTTTCAAGCTGAATTCAGAAAGAAATATATCAGTCAACGGTTCATTGATCAAAAAACGCAAAGATTTTTTAGAATTGAAATAGGGTCGTATGTCCCTGACAGAATATAAGCGAGAGTTTATGAGACTCAGTAAATATGCTCGAGAATGTGTTTCAAATGAGGCCATAATGTGCAAAAGGTTTGAAGATGGATTAAACGAAGACATCAGACTATTGATCGAGATTCTTGAATTAAAAGAATTTGTTGTGTTAGTTGACAGAGCCTGTAAAGCCGAAGAACTTGGCAAAGAAAAGAGAAAGGCGAATTTTGAAGCTAGTGATTCGTGGAAAAGATTGATTAATAAACCATATCAATCATCATAAAAGAAATCACGAGATATGTTTAGTCGCTCAAATGCTTCAGTGGTATATTCAAACAGAGATCGTGTAAAACAATACTCAAACAGAGACACAGATATGTGTCTCAGCCGTGTGTGATACATGGTCAGGTTACACGGCCGTGTGTCAACTGGTGATGAAATTAAAACCAAGTCAGTATGCCCCACACGGCCTCACACATGGGCATGCGACCTGGCCGTGTGGCATAAGACAATATACCCTATAGGTTTGGCATGCCCTAGCACACGGCCTGGCACACGGGCCTGTGTGTTGGCCGTGTAACCCAGGTCAGAGAGTTACACAGGGTTAGACACAGGCTAGGACATGACTATGAGTGTAACATCCCTAACCCGTATCCGTCACCGGATTGAGGTTGAGAGGCATTACTACATTAGACTCAATTACGAAATAAACCTCAATTGGATTCATGCACAAACAATACAATCATTACCATAATATAAAAAAAAATTAATTAACAAATTGTATAACAAGTTTTATTACCCATAATTAATACACACTATTTCCTGAATCACATAACTTAAACATTCATGACATACATATATTTATATATATATGTATATCTATATTTAAAATCATACTTCAACTTATGGCAATTTACAGCATATATTGAGTATCAACTAAAATTCATATAATATAAGCTAAGTTTCATTTATAATATTATAATACATATGCATATTAAAATCAATCGAACCAATTTACCATTCACTAATCAATTTCTAAACAACATATATGATTTTACACCTTGGCCGAATATACTACTGCACCATTCATTTGGATTCGTAACTAAGCAACCAAGAAACATATTCATTTCTTATCACTAATAATGAAGTTCGAATATCTATTAACTATTAATCACCTATTTCATAAATATATATATATTTATTTATTTACTAAACCAGACATAACATTTCAATAAAATATAATACTCAATATCATATATTGCATTAAAAATGGTTATTATAAACAAATGACTTGTTATAAATAATAAGAAATAAACATGCCTCTTTTCCATTTACAAGACCATGCACATGAGACCATATTACTAAAACCCATTTAAACAAAATGTATACTTATTTTATTTCAAAAATACATATTAGAACCAAGCATGCAATATTTATTGGTCGGTACAATTGAAATTTCAAACCCAAACATAACATCCAATTTCATTTACTACTTACTACCATGTATTGCCGAATACATACTATTGAGATTTATATTATTATTATTATTATTATTATAATTTCTATATTACACATTCAAGCAAAACATGCATACACTACAACAATCAAAATTTAACTATATCTATAATATACATCTATACTATGGCCGTATATATATATTCTAGCTAATATTCATTCATGCACATCATTTGACTATTCAATGTAAGCTGAATATTTCTACTTCAACTAACGTCAAATATAAACCACATTCGCATGGCTAATATATACATAGACAAAAGTTATCATCTTAACAAAACCACAGTCTTTTCTATACATGCCTTTAACCGAAAACCCCAAAATAAAGAGTACCCAAAAGTAGATTGATAGTGTGGGCGACTTTCTTGTCGATCCTTCTTGAGCTCGTAGTGTAATCAAAATCTATAAAACAGAGGAGAACATTTTACACAAATAAGCTTACTAGCTTAGTAAGTCCTAAGCTCATGATGATATAACATTTAAATATTTAAGAAATTAAAACATTCAACTTATAACATTTCACATAAATATTTAAGTATATTTATTTATACAAGGCCGAATACTATTAGTTCATTAAAACTCGAATTCAATCATATAATACTCATACACATCAATATTAGCCTCAAACATATATAACACAATTCTCATAGTATTAACTCGACTCAAGTAATATTAGACATAACATACCTTACATGCTTACGAGTAGTTAGCTAGATACATTAATTATGGTTTGCCTTGAATAATATTTGGTTTCTCCTTTATAAAACACATCACCGGCATCAAGCCTGCTAGGCGATAAAGCCCGATAAGTAACACCGGCACGAGGCTTGCTAGGCTCAGAGCCCGAAATTAGTCATTGGCACTAGGCCTCGCTAGGCTTGTAAGCCCGAATTAAATCAGGCAGACTCTACTGCTAGGCTTAAAGCCTGAATTAAATCACCGGCACTAGGCTTGCTAGGCTTAAAGCCCAAAACACACCAATGTGATAAATCATTCCACACACATTTCATAACTATATTACATGTCCAATTAAACTAAACTTATTCACATTAAACAACTAAACTCATTACGTCATCGTAGAATCCCATAATTCGCATCGAGACATTTATTCGTATTACGTTATCAAACAATATAATTCATTTAATACACTTACATACATTCGGCTATTACAAAATTATATACTAAAATTTATCAAACATTATCATATAATATGTTCATAAATAATTATTTTATATAATTCAACTTAAGGACTTACCTCGGTTGTCGATAGACCGTGTAAATCGGCTATTCGAGAACCTTTGTCTTTCCCCGATCCAATTCCGTTTTTCTTTGTTCTTGATCTAAACACATTAAAATTTAGCTCATTCAAGCACATTTCATCTCAATTTAGTCCAAAAACACTTAAATAACAATTTACCATTTTACCCCTAATATTTCCCATTTTACAATTTTGTCCTATTTACACAAAACACAAAACATGCAAAATCTCCCAACACCATAGCTAGGCCGAATCTTCCTCACACCATATGAGTTCATGCATTTCATTTATTTTGCATTTTAACCTCTCATAAATTTATTATCTTAGTTTAGTCCTATTTACTCCAAATCACTAAAAATTTCAATACAAAACTTATAAATCTTTAACATATATTTAATCTAAAACCATCAAATATCAAAACCATTCAAGCATGTTAATGGTCGAATCCTATGTACATAATATTTCCAAAAATTTAGGCATGGGTGGGTAATATATCTGGCAACGTTCTCAAAAACGTAAAAATTATCAAAAACTAAAAACCGACCATACCTTAATCAAGCTCCCTAACTTGCTGAAACTCAAAGCTTTCCTTACCCCTTTCTTTAGCTAACAATCGGCCATGAGAGAATGAAGAAGATAGTGGCCTTATTTTATGTTTTTATTTAACATATATTAACCTTATTATAATATACTAACATAACCTTATAATAAAAATTTAAACTAACATATATTTTGTAGTTGGCGTGGCCCATTGCCGTTCCTTATTATAGTTTATGGGCTAATTGCCCTTTTAGGACATCCACTTAAAAAGCCACACTCAAATTAGTACTTTTCACTTTAGCATGCAACTTTTACATTTTTTTCAATTAAATCCTTTTTATCAAATTAAGCAATTAAACTATAAAATTTTTCTACGATATTATCACACACATTAATTCACATATAATAAACATAAAATATAATATCAAAATATTTCTCGGGCTCGGATTCGTGGTCCCAAAACCACTGTTCCGATTAGGGTCAAAATTAGTCTATTACAATGAGCTCCCATTTCGAATGTCCACACGTCCGGGCCACATGGGTGTATGTCCCTTATTTTTTGAAAAATTTTCTATGTGTTCGAGAAGATTCTAAAGTTATTGGTTTAGTCCCGAACCACCCCGGATGCATGTTTTGGGCATCATAGGCTCGTTTTGGGGATGATATGAATGTTGTTGATTGATAGTTATACTAAATTTGTAAAAGTATGTGAAATGCATGTGTAATTGTATGATATGTCTGGTAACGCTCCGTAACCCTATTCCGACGTTGAATACGGGTGAGGAGTGTTACATACACGGCCTGGCACACGGGTGTGTGGCTTGACCGTGTGACCCAAGTCAGTGAGTTACACGGGTAAGGACACAAGTTGGGACACGGTCGTGTGTCCCTATTTCGAATGTCCACACGGCCTAAGACACGTGTGTGTCTTTTGGTCGTGTGAGTCACATGGCTTGGCCACACGACCGTGTGACCTCTATGGCTTTGAAAATTTGCAATGTTTTCTGAAAAATTCTTTGAGTTTCCCATTTAGTCCCGACTTGTTTCTATCGCGTATTTAGGGCATCGAGGGCTCTTATAGGTGGAAGTATGCATGATTTTGATTGGTTTTATTATGAATATTGATAAGTTATGAAATGATCGAAATTCTATTTGTTTGTATTGTAAACTCCAGTAATACTCTGTAACCCTATTCCAGCGGTAGATATGGGTTAGGGGTGTTACACGGCGAGCTGGGATACTATGCATATAGAAAATAAGATCAACTTAGGAATTCGGCAGATAGTAGGATTACATTTTAAAGAGGTTGTTTTTAATGAACTTTTGTGTTGTAAAAAAGTTGTAACAAGTCTAATGTGTTTTTAAATATTTTTCATTGTTCCTTTACTATTGAGACTTTAATTAATAATAAGAAATACGTTTTAAGAAATTAATACACATCAATTATGTAACACCTCTCACCCGTATCCATCGCCGGATTAGGGTTACGAGGCATTACTTTATACATTACAACTCAACACAATCAAAAAGATCTTTTATCCAATTTAAATTACTTAACTAAAAGAAGTTGAATCCATACTTACGATATTAACGACTAGCACATAGATAAACATGCTCACATACCAAACGTACACTAGCAATCTATTTACACCACTTAACCGCCCATCTCACATGCATCAAAAATTTTCTTTTAAACAACCGAACATTAAAAGCACGGTTTATAAATACCTAGTTATTAAATATCCCTTCTTCTATCCTTAATCCAAGTATATAAAATTCATTTGATCATTTAAAACATATTCATGGAATATGCACATATATACATCTACTATACAAAACAAGATAACGATCATGGCATTCAAACATTTATATATATGGTCTTATATCATATTGATCTAACAATTTCAAGTAAACCCAATATACTTCACCAAAACAATGCATATCAAAATTTATTTAAGGCAACGTAGTCTAACCATAACACCCCTTTAGTTACTCATAAACAAATATAGTCCATTACCGAATATAGTATTTAAGTACATTTTTCTATTTATTTCCCCATATTGCCGAATACATTGTCCTTGAAGTTAGTTCATATTTCCAAAATACACATCAAAGGTATTGAACATCAAATCTCATTCAAACTTGTTAAACTAATATATATATTTATGTATATATTTACTTACCAAGAGTTAACAAAATTCATACCTAATGACCTCACATTAATCATTCATACACAAATATACCTACTTAGCATGAAATATTTATATCACATCTTCATTCATCTTCCAAGCAAAACATACATGCATTTTATATCAAAGATTGAATGAACCATCGAACATTAACATTTAAAACAAGCCAATTTCGCATGGCTTTTATACATTAACAAAATATCATTCGAATATTTAACTAGCTTATGCATGCCTCAAGATCAAAAGTCTAAACATTATAGATACCAAAGTGAGCCGATAGTGTAAATGACTCCAATGACGATCCCCTGAGCTCGTAGCTTGATCAAAAACTATAAAATAAAACAATGAACACACACAAAGTAAGCTTACTAGCTTAGTAAGTCTTAAGCAATTATAACATGGCATTCAAACATTCAAGCACTGTAAAACAATTTGTTTATAACATTAAATACAAATAATTTAACTCGAAAGTTCATTATGGCCGAATGTCATTACCATACTTACCATAACAATTATCATTTTCTTACTATAAGCATGTAAACTTATCGAAACACCTAAATACAATATGTATTCACACATTCCAAATCAAATAAATATAACATACATATCAACCACATGTAATCATTTATACACATATGCAAACATATCCAACCTCTTTCACATTTAGCATTTTCACATATGACCGATTCTCCAAAAGCGAATCCAAGCTTAAATTCCACTATATATATATATCATACTCATCAATGGTAGAATCAATTGCACATATTAAAATCTTACCAAAGCTTCAACTATATCACATCTTACTTAATTCGAATGGTAATATACTAACTTACCTTATTCCTTGCAAATAAGAAAAACTTATACTTACCTGAGCATTTAGCTTATTGCAGTAAATACGTTCCACCTTATAAATGATTCATAAATTCTCTATTTATAACACATCATCGGCATTAAGCCTGCTAGGCATCAAATCCTGAAATACATACCGGCATTAAGCCTGCTAGACCCGAGGTCTGAAATTTGATCA
The DNA here is from genome assembly GCA_025503065.1 of Gossypium bickii. NCBI lineage: Eukaryota > Viridiplantae > Streptophyta > Magnoliopsida > Malvales > Malvaceae > Gossypium > Gossypium bickii. The sequence continues at coordinate 62,394,827 of CP106710.1, read as the reverse complement.
CCGGCATTTAGCCTGCTAGGCAATAAGCCCAATACACTTCACCGGCACAAGGCCTGCTAGGCTCGAAGCCCTATAGACGATATTATCACCATCTCATTCACATTACATGCTGACCAAAATTCTATAAACCATACATAATTCATATCACTTGTACTTATCAATTCAATTAAAAATCAATAACATTTCATGATAAATTGTCTATCCACATTCGGCTTTCACTATATTCATAACTAGGATTCCATAATTCAACATGTATACAAGGTTATAACTGACATTAACGATATTTAATTGCTTATAGACTTACCTCGGAAATCGTTGGACAGCAAAAACCAACTATTCAATAACTTTTGCCTTCCCCCGATCCAAGTCTGTTTTTCTTTGTTCTTGATCTAAACACATTCAATTTGAGCTCATTCAAACACATTTTATTTCAATTTAATCCAAAAACACTTAAATAGGTAAATTACCATTTTACCCCTGACATTTACAACTTTTACAATTTAATCCCTATTACACAAAACACAAAATACACATAATTTGGAACTACTCATTTAGGGCCGAATCTTCCCCATGCTCCTACAAGTCCCCACATTTCACTTATTTTGCATTTTAACCCCTCAAAAATTTATTTTTGCAATTTAGCCTGAAATACTCAAATTCATCAAAAATCCAAAAACAAAACATATTAATTTAACACATATATTTCATAATTCATCCTTAAACAACATAAACAACTAATTATCAACAACAGCTCAACTCAAAATATTCATCAAACTTAAAAATTAAAGCATGGGTCTTGAAGATTTCTAAGCAACGATCTCAAAAACGTAAAAATTAACAAAACCCAACAAGAACTAACCTTGAAATCAAGCTCAAAATGGCTGAATGTTGTAAGGTTTTCTTCCTATTTCTTTTGCTAACTTTCGGCTATGCTAAACAAAAGATGAACATGCTTGTTTTTGTTTTAATTTCTTTTACATATTTTAAGTTATATTTAAGTTACCTTTTTAACCTTATAATATAAATAAACATAACATATAATTAAAGGTCACTATTGGCATATACCGCCCACTAGACTTGAAAATGGGCTATTTGCCCTTTTAGTACCTCATATTAAAAAGCCACTATCACATTAGCACCTTTCACTATAGTTTGTAACTTTTGCACTTTCGCGATTAAGTCCTTTTGTTAAATTAAACACACAAACAATCAAATTTTCATACGAAACTTTCACACATATTAATTTACATTTAATAAACACCGAAAATAATATTTAAAAATTTTTCAGACTCAAATTCATGGTCCCGAAACCACCGTTCCGATTAGGGTCAAATTCGAACTGTTACAAAATTATTTTGAAACTTTTTTTACTAAGTATAATGTAAGGCATTAATTAATAATAAGAAATACATTTTAAGAAATGTGTACACACCGAGGTTTGGTGTAACACCCTATACCTAGTCCAATCATCGAGCCTGAGAACAGGATGCTACACCATCGTCTCACATCGCATACAACATAAGTCGACACATTATTACTTACATACATCTTTTTGTTTTCGTTATTATTATGGCATTCATACGAATTCTAGTCATACTTACGCTAGGGTGTATCAAATGTCATAACATACATTGTACCATCATAAAATAAGCACCAAACAAGCGTTAGGATCACATAGCAAAATATCCCAAAACTGTTACATAGGTATCAATACTGGTAGAGTGGTATCAATAATTCTCTCAAGTCGTATCGATACCGCTAGGAAAATAGATACCAAATTAGTTTACTGTTTCTCGTCTTAAAAACTCAACTTTAGGTAAATATCGGTACCACTGAAAAAGTATCAATAATTTTATCCTGAGAATCGATACTCGTGGCAAAATATCGATACCAACCAGTGACACTGAATTCCTGCACTTCGAAAATTGCAGAGTATCGTTTTTAAAACCCGAATATCAATACCTCTATTCCAGACCTTAGAAACACAACATAAATCATCACATAGGTCATTCTGAGCTAGATCAAAACATCATGCATTATATACCACATAAATTTAGCACCAAAATGTCCTAAATATAAATCCCAACATCATATTTCAAGTCCACAATTTCTAAGTCTAATAGGCATGCAAACAACCAAAATCTTAGCAAAACTAACATAATATCTACCACATTGCGTTTTATTCCCAAAACAAAAATAATCAAATAGCACCTATTCATAGCAGCAAAAGTACTTGGCTTGGATCACCCCTTAAGACAACACCGCTCACACCGACACTACTTATCTGCAATGGTAAAAAGGAGTGGGTGAGCTTAACAAGCCCAGTGAGTGCTTAAAACAACCATTATGCAAACAAGTCATTATGCATCGACTATGCAGGCATGTCAAATATTCATAACATATTTAACTCTAATATCATATTTCTTACGTCTAATCATCTTAAATTTATACCATTACACATTTATCACACTAATCAGATGATTATTTAAGCAAATATCACAGCACATATAAATCACATTTAATCACATTCAGTCACATTATATGATAGTTTGACTCTTGAGGTTATGAAACATAATGTGGACTCTATCACCACACATCAGATACATGGATCTTTAACACACCAAAATGACTCATAGAGTTGAACATGTCTAATAAAGGAGGCATATAGCTAACACTCTCCAACACACTGAACACACATATCCCGATGAATAAAGCTTAGCTCACATTCCCTATCTCTTCGAAAACTGTCCCTGGTCCTCAACGCCCCAAAATCACATCACAAATGTGAGTATTCACAATCCTTTGGCATGCCAACTATATCCAACGGTCTCATAAAATCACAAGGCCAAAATATCCACATTATTATCTGATGTGGTCTTAAACTAACTATGATCACAATAAAGGCAAATGCACCTATCGGTCAATAGTATAGTTATGGTAAGAGCGGTAATATCGTATCCATAAGGACCAAGAGTACTAGTAATTACTATCTTTATATTATCTAGCCTAAGAATTGAAATGATTTTGTTTTAAACTAAACTAATTAATTAAAACGTGAGAAAGAAAGAATTAGAAAAATACTTTTTAGACAACTTATATGATAAAGGTAATACCTAAGGAAGAATCCACCTAGATTTCACTTATTACTTTTGATTCATATGATTTATTCACTTGACTTAATCCGTAGAAATCCTTGATTTATGTTAATATCTCTTTCAAGACTAAAAACAACTAACTCTAGGTTGATTAATTGAAATCTCTTTCTAATTAAAACCCCTATTGTCGCATTAACTCGATCTATGGATTCCCTTATTAGATTTGACTCTAATCCGGCAGATTTTCGTCACCCTCTTTCTAGGGTTGCAATCAACTCCGCTTAGTTGTGTTCATCTTCTTTTAAACAGGGACTTTTGCTCTACTGAATAAACACATTCAACTCGAATCAATAACCTGAATTATCAAAACAAGAATAAGAATTCACAATTAAGAATAAGAACAAGTATTTATCTTATAAATCAAATAATAATAAGATCTGTCTTAGGTTTCACCCCTTAGGTATTTAAGGGATTTAGTTCATACTGATAGAGGGAAACATTTTAAAATAGGGAAAACAACAAAACATAAGAAAACCGAAAAACTTCTAAAGAACTTGATGGGAGATCTTCAGTCTAGATGGAGATCCTTCTCCTAAACTATTCCCGATGGCTGTCTTGTAGTATTTTCTGCCTTCTACCTGGCGTCTACTCGACGTCCCTTTTAGGTTGCCCCTTAGGGTGTTTATATAGGCTTTTGGAACGCCTTTCTTGGCCCAAAAGTAACCTTTTTCGAATAGAACTAAACTCAGGTTCGGCAGGGACACGCCTGTGTGACACACCCGTGGTCGATAGTCCAGGCTGTGTTTGGTTCTGCTTAGCACACACGGCCCTATGGATTTTTCCGTGTGCGGTGGTCCAGGCCGTGTAGGCCCATTTTGTCCCTTTTTGGCCCGTTTCTTGTTCTTTTTGACTTCCTAAGCTCTCCTGAGTGTAAAACATGAAATTAAAGGATTAGGAGCATCATTAATCAAATCAAATAAAAATTCATCCAAAAGTAAGCCAGGCATGGGGTTAAAATATGTGTAAATTATGGTTTATCAAATATCTCCACACTTAATCTTATGCTTGTCCTCAAGCAAAATCCTCAACTCACAATTAAAATTAACTCCCTCAATTCATAATCCTAATTAATAATGTTTCATCATAATTCATAGATACTTTATACATTGATAATTTAACTAAAAGAGTCCTAAAGATTCAAACAATCTAAGTCATAAATTTTTATAGCACGAAAATATAGGTGTTTCCCTTAATTACCTTTGATCTAAAATTGACAAGAATTGACATCCTCACTAACGATTCACTCAAATCACTCAAAGTGTTTTAAGGTTCAAATTAAGCACTCAAAAGTCAACCATGAAAATCAAATCTCCACCACTATAAAATGAGATGATACACAAATCAAAGCTCTTAAAAAGGGTTGCAACGGGGCTTGGGTTTAAAGGTGTGGATAAAGGCTGGATTAGAGGGTTAGAATCGAGATTGAATTGACAATTTAGCTAACTAGAAAAATTAAACTAATACTGACTACATTGATTGAAAACTTATCACTAATAATACGAACTTCTTCTAAGATGTGAAATTAAGAGTTTATGCTCATAATACTAATAATGAATAAATTTCCAACTTTATTTTTAAGAATAAAAACATACAATAATAAGATAGAATTTAACAACTGAAATAAAGAAAATAGTTAGGCAATTGATCAAATCAAATCTCGACATAAGGGGAGTCAATAAAGAGGGAGAAGTAAGAAATTGGTTTTGGTTTAGTATTAAAGGGTGAGTCAAGAAATGGTTTATTAGGCTCAAAAGGGTTCACTAAGGGTTAATTATGAAGGTAGGCATTTTGATGGGATAAGTGGGTTAAAACCTAGGTGCCTATATCATCTCAGTATATCAAGTCAAAAGATGTAGTCTTCACATGCATAATCGAAGCAAGTTCTAGAATAACAGATCAATGTTGACACACTCATAAAAAAAGTGAGCAAGAAAAATATATGCTCTAAAAGGCTCAAAACCTAACAAAAATTATGGTTTTTGATGTCAACCTTTCAAATTTCAAACTTCAAAGTAATATTTAAGTTTAGGGAAACAACCTTAAAAAAAAAAACTTATCATGCTTGATTCTCTAATGTCTTAAAGTTTAATCCATCAGTGCACAATTATCTATGACTTAATCCAAGACATATCAACAAAAATTTCATAAATTAATAGAAGTTTCATTATAATAGTAATATGAGAAAGTTACTTAAGAATAATATATGATTTAGGGATTTTAAAATAGTACTATAGTTAACCTCCCCACACTTAAGATGTACATTGTCCTCAATGTACAAAGATAAATAATATAGTAGAAAATCATAAGAGAGGGAGAGTGAAACTTCCTGAATCATGGATGACATCCTTGAAAATGAAACTTGTAGCAATGGTGTCAATGAAAAGCATGATGTGTAACATCCTAGATTAGGGGTTATGCGTTAGTGCCTAATTCATGAGCTAAGTAGGCCTTGAGTGTGTTTGGATAAGTTTTAAGGGTTTTGAGAACTCTGAAAAATAAGGGAAGGCTTTGGAAAAAAAAATATTGGGTTTAAGTTAAAAAGAAAAGCTAGGCTGAAGAGGCATTAAGAAAAGGTTAGGGGGTTTAGGACACAAGAAATTGAAGTGGTAAATTGGCTAGGAGGCGCCACTTAGTGCTTAGTGGAGTGACGTCTCAAGAAGCTAGGTGGACAGGGTTTAAGCAGCGTGAGAAGCAATGGGCTTTTCTTTTTGCGTTTGGAAGGGGAGCAAGGCCAGGGAGGCCTTAAGGGAAAAATCTTAGGCGTGTTTGGCGTAAAACAGGTCTTGGTAAAGTGGCTGCAAGGCACCGATTATGGCTCGAAGTGTGACTTTGGCGCAGTCTTGGGTTCGAGAAGCGTGGAAAGCAAATGGGTATTTTTATTCTGCTTTTGGCGTTAAGACAAGGGAGGCTAGGAAGGAAGTCTTAAAAGAAATTGTGGCGAGTTTATGACACAAAAAAGACGCCATGGCAGAGTTGCTTGGGGCGTTATTAGTAGCCCTGTGTCTAAAGGGCTCCAGCAGTCGGGAGTTCGACTCGCGTGGGAAGCAGTATTTTGGTGTTTTATTTTGCATCCGACGCCAAGGCAAAGGGAGAAGAAAGTGGGCGGCACTTGGGACTTCCAATTGGAGGAGGATTCTAATTCTCCTATTAAATTCGGCTAAAAGTAGGATAATTGTTAATTTATTTATTTTTAGTTTAGATTAGTAGATAGAAGATAATTATTGTTTTATTTTTATTTATTTTAGTTTAATAGGTGATAAGAGAAATATGAGGGATAAAAGATTTGTTTAATTCAATTATTTTTGAATGAGTTTTGAAGAGATAAAATAGGAGATTAATTTGGGATTTAATTGGTGAAGATATGGTGGCCAAATATAGGACTCTAGTGTGTGTGTGTGCCGAATTTTGATAAATAGGAGAGTGATCATCTTTTGTATTCTTTTTCTCCTTTAATTTTCTTGTGCCAAAAATTGAGTCCCTCCATTCCATCCTCTCTTTGAGCGGGAAAAAAAACCATAGAATCTCACCTTATTTTCTTCTTTTACAAACCTTCTCCCATTCCTTTATTCTTCTTTGCTTCAACACCACACTTGTACTGTTACTAGCCGAATATTCCAACACTCTTTTAAGGGCCATAGTCGAACCACATAGCCTCATTCTCTACTCTTTTTAAAAGTGCCGAAACACTATCTTTACCTTCGTTTCGAAAGCCGATTCTCTAAGGAAAGGGGTTGTCGACTACACTCTTTTCCCCTCTTGATCTTTCCAACGTGAGTAGTGGTAAGTATGTTCTCCTTTAGCAGTTGATTTGGATTCTTTTTATTTGGGGATGCCGAAATCAAATGGTTAAGGCCTTGGTTTTTGGTTTGGCCGAATCTAATAGTTGATTAGCAGGGATTTCGACAGGAATAAGTGGTGATTCGAGAAATAGGTAAGCTTGGTAAGTGACTTGTGATATTCGGCCATAGGCCATAAGGGTTGTTAATGGTTGATGGATTTTTGACTATGGGTGTTTAGGGCAAGTCGACAGTGTTTGTAAGGAGCTTTCGAGATTTCAGGACCCTTTCGGTAAGTATGTTAAGTTGTGGATATTTGGTTAAGATTTCGTATATTGGTGATTAACAGGATTTTCTGATTAAGATTACACTGATGGATGCATATACCAGTCACGAGGGGAAAGGGAAGAACCCTATCCCAAAGTTTAAGAAAAGATCCGTTTCTGCAGTTCGAGATTGGCCACCGGGGTGTGGGCTAGCAGCAGGAGAAAGCTATAGGCAGATAGCCGTAGTTTCGCTTAGCGATAGCGTCGGGATCGAGAGTTTAGAGCTTCAGGTTATCAGGTGTGTAGTTAGCCTACTATTTTCTGGGTATATGATATATATGTGAAATGTGTATCTGTTATGAATGTGCTAACTAGTACAGTGGAAATTGTGATATGGATACCCTCAAGGGGTATGTCGATAATCCGGTAAATACCAAACCTGATGATATGTGATTATTAATATGAAATGTATTATGACTATGCTTGATGAACATGCTCATGCATCATTACATTATATCATTATTTTATATGGCGTGTGCATGGGTGGGATATGATATGAAAGAAGGACAGGGTGTACTTCGAGTACGTGGTTTGATGTTAGCCTTGAGCTACATCGTGGATTGACGTTGACTGAGGTCACGTTGTGGAATAATTGCGATTTAGTTCGCGTGGCTTGATGAGTAGCTATGTGCCTCATCGTTGTTGATATCGGCTATGTGGCATATCGTGGTTGATGAGTGACTATGTGTCCCATCGTGGTTTTGGTGATAGCTACGGCTACATCGTGGATTGGCGTTGACTGAGGTTGCGTTGTGGATTTTTGTGCTTAATTGCACGTGGACGGCATTAATTGCCTTTTGGAGTGAAAAGGAGAGGGTGATTTATTAATCCACCGGTGTGTGGTAGGCTGGATACGAGGGTGTGTAGAGGATGGACCCTAGGCTGGGTTGGGCTTCATAATTGCATAATTTTGTATGTGAACATATGTGAAAATGGGCCAAGCCCAGTAAGATATGTGGATCAATGTGGAAATGGGCCAAGCCGAGTATGTGGAAACATGTGGTTAATTACGCTATTATAAGAATGTGACATGGTTATAGGCCAGGCCCCAATATGTGAACTTTATGTGATGTGGATATGGGCCAAGCCCAATAAGTGAATACATGTGAATAAGTTGCATTACTATTTGTTATATGGGTTATTTTATGGTTTCACATGTGGGTGGAATTCAGTGGACTAATTGCACACTGAGTCTGTTAGACTCACCCAAAATTTTATCAACATCGCAGGTGATGCTCGGACCGGGTTGGAGTGGATACAAAGGTGGCCACGCAGAAGCAGATTTCCATGCAGAAAGATATTTTAATTAATTAAGTATCTATATTTTCGGTATTTCTGATTAAGTGTTTATTGTAATACGGCCCATTAAAGTATTTAAGTATTTTTATTAAGTAACTTTATTATTATGTTTTGTTATGGCTTGACAATAGAGATGCTATTTGCAAATGGTTATATTTTTCTTAAATTTATGTATAATAAAGCTTTAATCCAGATATTTTCATAACAACTTAATTTTTACTTAGGATGTTTTACGAAAATGTTTTATCAAAGGCAACAAATTTTTAACGGTTTTTACTCTTAAGAAAGAATATTTTCAAACATTTTTCTGCAATGACATACCAGATCCGGTCAGGGCTCATGGGCCGGGTTCGGGGGTGTTACAGTTTGGTATCAGAGCCCGGTTCAAAACTCGGCTTGAGGTTTTGGGCCCGAAAACAGTTTTCAGAAATGGGTTTTTCAAAAATATGGACTTTTATTTGAGGTTATTCTGGCATGGCACCTATATCTCCGGCCCGAAGTCCACCAGGTAAGTACTTCTAATTACTGAAGTGAATTGTGTATATGTGAAATTGTATGGGCTTTTATGGAACGTAGATGGAGGATTAGGGCTATTGAATCCTAGGACTAGTCTACTCAAACACAAGTACATAAGACTTAAGGACCACTAAACAAACCTGTGACTAAGTCGCCGAGTTAAGGTGTGGTAACTGTTGTGTGCATGTCTAGGAGTGGATTCAGTAAGAGCTTGGTATTTAAGCAGTCCTAGCGACTCACCTCCTCTTTACTCGAATCCTACCTGGTGCGTAGTGACCGTTCACCCTAACCAAGAAGACTTATTCACGGGTTAAACCGATAATTAAAACCCGAAAGGGACTAGCCAGGCAGTTTTATAAAATTCCTAGTTTTAAAATCCCTAAATTACCCTTTTAATTGTAGTAAAAGATTATTGTGAAAATTTCTCAAAATATTTTCGATTTACAAAATTACTTAAAATACCCTATGTTGTAAATTACCAAAATGCCCCCTGGTTTCTAAAATTTTCATATTACCCTCGACTTTTATTTAAAATATTCTTACTTTACAAAAATATCAGAAAATTATATTTTTGCAAAATGTAAAGATACCCTGATTTGGAAAATTACTGAATTACCCCTGACTTACAAAATTACCAAGATAACCCTGATTTTCGAAATTTTTGCAATACCTTGATTTAGAAAATTTCCGAAGTACCCACGAGTTTTGAAAATTTTGAAAATGCCTTTGATTTATAAATATTTTTAAATTGATTACGATTTATTACCAAAATACCCTTGTAGAAAAAAGCAATGAAAATATACCCCAGGATAGAAAGCGGATGAGAAATGTTCGAATAGTGAATGTGGTAGTGGATACCACTGAATGAATTTGTCTATGTTGCTGAATGAATGTGCCTCTATTGAGGAATGAATGTGATTCTCTGAATTAGAGTAGTGAACTTGAACTGAAACTTTGTGTGATCGAAAGAATTACTTCTAAATACTTCATTTCATAAAACTGTTCACGGTTAATCAGTGGAACAAAAGTACTGATGCATAAAATTTTTAATAAGATTAAATCGCGACATTAGAAATGAGTTCTAGGGGACGTGGTCATCGTGGACGCGGTAGAGGTAGAATGGCGATGCTCGGAACCGTAGAGGTCCGCCATGGGTCAGAAAACGATGTGCCGCCGCCAGCAGTGGGCGCGGAGGATCAAGATCAGACAGGAGGCAATGACATAATATCGCGGGCTATGTTACGAGTGCTCGAGCGAGTGGCAGGAGCTAGTGTAGGAAATAGAGCTCGAAAGTCATGGTCGGAACGGCTTAGGTCGAACGGAGCCGAGATTTTTAGAGGAGTATCGGGAGTAGGTCCGAATGTAGCGGAGTATTGGTTGGAAGCAGTCGAAAGAATCATGGATGATTTGGACTGTACTGATGAGGAAAAGCTGAAAGGTGTTGTTTCGTTGCTCCGAGATGAAGCTTATCGATGGTGGCTCACTGTCAGGCAAGGTACCCCGGCAGATCGAGTGGATTGGGGATATTTTAAGGTTAAGTTCGAAGGGAAGTATGTTGGAGCTAGTTATTTAGACTCGCAAAGGAAGGCGTTTCTAAACTTGATACAAGGAAGTAAGTCGGTAGCGGAGTATGAAACTGAATTTGTGCGGTTAAGTCAGTATGCCAAGGGGATCGTAGCCACTGATTACGAAAGGAGTGTCCGATTCGAAGATGGGTTGCGTTATGAGCTACGAGAGTTGATTGCTCCGTACAGAGAAAGGGACTTCGCCATTCTAGTGGAGAAAGCTCGGATCGCTGAAGAAGTTAAGAAGAGGCGTAAGAGAAAAGCGAGATAAGGAAAGGAACGGGAATAAGAGAAGTTTTTGACCGTCAAAGATCGTTTGAAGATGTTCGGGAAAAGACCAAGGATCGAGAGTGCATGACGTGCACTGTGCAGTTTCGAGAATCGAGAATCGTTCCTGTGCTCGGTGTGGGAGAACTCACGCAGGAGAATGTTGGGGTAATAGTAAGGAATGTTTCCGGTGTGGATCTAAGGCTCATTTGGTTAAGAAATATCCTCAAGTGATGGATAGAGCTCGAGGCCAAGGTCATGGAACACCCGACAGAGGAGCTGAAAGTTCGGATGCGGGACAACCAAGGATGTGATAGCGGGTAAGTTTCTTATGTTTGAAATACTATTTATTGCTTTAGAGATAGTTCATTCTTGTGTTGCTAGTGAAGTGCTTGAAACCTTGGATGTGAACTTAAAAATTGTGCCTAGGAAGTATGATGGTTCTATTAAGATCAGAGTGCGCAGCATAAGCGTAGTGTGATGAGTAGGATTGTTCAGCCGTTAGTTAGTAAGTAATTTCGAGGACGAAATTATTTTTAAGGAGGGTAGAACTGTAACATCCTAGATTAGGGGTTATGCGTGAGTGCATAATTCATGAGCTAAGTAGGCATTGAGTGTGTTTGGATAAGTTTTAAGGGTTTTGAGAACTTTGAAAAATAAGGGAAGGCTTTGGAAAAAAAAAATTGGGTTTAAGTTAAAAAGAGGAGCTAGGCTGAAGAGGCCTTAAGAAAAGTTTTGGGGTTTAGGGCACAAGAAATCGAAGTGGTAAATTGGCTAGAAGGCGCCACTTAGTGCTTAGGGGAGTGACACCTCAAAGAGCTAGGTAGACAGGGTTCGAGCAGCGTGAGAAGCAATGGGCTTTTCTTTTTGCGTTTGGAAGGGGAGCAAGGCCAGGGAGGCTTTAAGGGAAAAATCTTAGGCGTGTTTGGCATAAAACAGGCCTTGGTAAAGTGGCTACAAGGCGCCACTTAAGGGCCTGGATGTGACGCCTGGCGCAGGTCTTGGGTTCGAGTAGCGTGGAAAGCAAATGGGTATTTTACTGTGCTTTTGGCGTTAAGACAAGGGAGGAGCTAGGGAAGGAAGTCTTAAAAGAAATTGTGGCGAGTTTATGACACAAAAAGACACCATGGCATAGTGGCTTGGGGCGTTATTAGCAGCCTGTGTCTAAGGGCTCCAGCAGGTTGGGAGTTCGACTCACGTGGGAAGCAGTATTTTGGTGTTTTATTTTGCATCTGACGCCAAGGCAAGGGAGAGGAAAGTGGACGGCACTTGGGACTTCCAATTGGAGGAGGATTCTAATTCTCCTATTAAATTCGGCTAAAAGTAGGATAATTGTTAATTTATTTATTTTTAGTTTAGATTAGTAGATAGAAGATAATTATTGTTTTATTTTTATTTATTTTAGTTTAATAGGTGATAAGAGAAATGTGAGGGATAAAAGATTTGTTTAATTCAATTATTTTGGAATGAGTTTTGAAGAGATAAAATAGGAGATTAATTTGGGATTTAATTGGTGAAGATATGGTGGTAAAATATAGGACTCTAGTGTGTGTGTGTGTGCCGAATTTTGATAAATAGGAGAGTGATCATCTTTTGTATTCTTTTTCTCCTTTAATTTCCTTGTGCCGAAAATTGAGTCCCTCCATTCCATCCTCTCTTTGAGCCGAAAAAAAAACCATAGAAGCTCACCTTGTTTTCTTCTTTTACAAACCCTCTCCCATTCCTTTATTCTTCTTTGCTTCAACACCACACTTGTACTATTAATAGCCGAATATTCCAACCCTCTTTTAAGGGCCATAGTCGAACCACATAGCCTCATTCTCTACTCTTTTTAAAAGTGCCGCAACACTATCTTTACCTTGGTTTCCAAAGCCGATTCTCTAAGGAAAAGGGGTTGTCGACTACACTCTTTTCCCCTCTTAATCTTTCCAACGTGAGTAGTGGTAAGTATGTTCTCCCTTAGCAGTTGATTTGGATTCTTTTTATTTGGGGATGCCGAAATCAAGTGGTTAAGGCCTTGGTTTTTGGTTTGGCCAAATCTAATAGTTTATTAGCAGGGATTTCGACAGGAATAAGTGGTGATTCGGGAAATAGGTAAGCTTGGTAAGTGACTTGTGATATTCGGCCATAGGCCATAAGGGTTGTTAATGGTTGACCGATTTTTGACTATGGGTGTTTAGGGCAAGTCGACAGTGTTTGTAAGGAGCTTTCGAGATTCCAGGACCCTTTCGGTAAGTATGTTAAGTTGTGGATATTTGGTTAAGATTTCATGTATTGGTGATTAACAGGATTTTTTGATTAAGATTACACTGATGGATGCAAATACCAGTCACGAGGGAAAAGGGAAGAACCTTATACCAAATTTTAAGAAAAGATCCGTTTTCGCAGTTTGGGATTGGCCACCGGGGTGTGGGCCAGCAGCAGGAGAAAGCTATAGGCAGATAGCCGTGGTTTCGCCTAGCGATAGCATCGGGATCGAGAGTTTAGAGCTTCAAGTTATCAGGTGTGTAGTTAGCCTACTGTTTTTCGGGTATATGATATGTATGTGAAATGTGTATGTGTTATGAATGTGCTAACTAGTGCAGTGGAAATTGTGATATGGATACCCTCAAGGGGTATGTCGATAATCCGGTAAGTACCAAACCTGATGATATGTGATTATTAATATGAATATGTGTTATGACTATGCTTGATGAACATGCTCATGCATCATTACATTATATCATTATTTTATGTGGCGTGTGCATGGGTGGGATGTGATATGAAAGAAGGACAGGGTATACTTCGAGTACGTGGTTTGATGTTAACGTTGAGCTACATCGTGGATTGACGTTGACTGAGGTCACGTTGTGGATTAATTGCGATTTAGTTCGCGTGGCTTGATGAGTAGCTATGTGCCTCATCGTGGTTGATATCAACTATGTGCCATATCGTGGTTGATGAGTGACTATGTGTCCCATCGTGGTTTTGGTGTTAGCTACGGCTACATCGTGGATTGGCGCTGACTGAGGTCGCGTTGTGGATTTTTGTGCTTAATTGGACGTGGACGGCATTGATTGCCTTTTGGAGTGAAAACGAGAGGGTGATTTATTAATCCCCTGGTGTGTGGTAGGCTGGATACGGGGGTGTGTAGAGGATGGACCCTAGGCTGGGTTGGGCTTCATAATTGCATAATTTTGTATGTGAACATATGTGAAAATGGGCCAAGCCCAGTAAGATATGTGGATCAATGTGGAAATGGGCCAAGCCCAGTATGTGGAAACATGTGGTTAATTACACTATTATAAGAATGTGACATGGTTATGGGCCAAGCCCCAATATGTGAACTCTATGTGATGTGGATATGGGCCAAGCCCAATAAGTGAATACATGTGAATAAGTTGCATTACTATTTGTTATATGGGTTATTATATGGTTTGACGTGTGGGTGGAATTCAGTGGACTAATTGCACACTGAGTCTGTTAGACTCATCCAAAATTTTATCAACATCGCAGGTGATGCTCGGACCGGGTTGGAGTGGATACAAAGGTGGCCATGCAGAAGCAGATTTCCATGCAGAAAGATATTTTAATTAATTAAGTATTTATATTTTCGGTATTTTTGATTAAGTGTTTATTATAATAAGGCCCATTAATGTATTTAAGTATTTTTATTAAGTAACTTTATTATTATGTTTTATTATGGATTGACAATTGAGATGCTATTTGCAAATGGTTATATTTTTCTTAAATTTATGTATAATAAAGCTTTAACCCGGATATTTTCATAACAACTTAATTTTTACTTAGGATGTTTTAAATTACAAAAATGTTTTATCAAAGGCAACAAATTTTTAACAGTTTTTACTCTTAAGAAAGAATATTTTCAAACGTTTTTTCGCAAAGACATACCAAATCCGGTCAGGGCTCGTGGGCCGGGTTTGGGGTGTTACATGATGAACTAGGCAGAGGTGAAGGTGGGGAAGAACATTCCAGTTCCTTAGTAGCACCTTGAACCTTTTGAAACTGCAGAGTCATCAGTAAAGTTTTAGGGGGTTTTATTTAATGGATTTCAGTATGATTACTTGATAAATAACAGCCAAAGATAAAAAGAAATCAACATAATTAAAATATTGAGCCAAGCGTGTTGAGGAGCCCAAAATATCGAGCCAGGCGTGTGATGTATCGGCCCACGGAGATGACTCCTCCCCTATGCCGCTCTGTCTGATGCTGAATGGCGAGGGCGATGAAGTAAGCTAAGTCAAAGATGTGCCCATTCGCCATGCACCATAAAAAGTAGGCGTCTTGAGTATTGACGACGCTAGTGCTCTCTCGCCTACCCGTTAAAGTATGAGCTAGGATAGCGTGTAAGTATCTCCATGATGGGGCGAGAGCTGACGCTTTGGAGCGGCTGGGGTCATAAGTAGCCGTGAAATTTGGTTTTTTGGGGGGGGAATTTTGGGTTAGATGAGTCGTGGGATGCTTTAAAAAGGAAGTAGGGAACACGATCAAGGGCCACGCCCGTTAACTATTTATTTAGCCCGTGTGTCTCGAGAATTTTGAAATAGGGCGCGTCTGAGTCATAACCACACTCGTGTTCTCTGGGTGTGTTATGTCACACGGCCAAATCGCATGGCCGTGTGATGCTTCATTCGTTTCTCCCACGTCCGTGGTCATTAGTCAGTATCGACCTCGACCTAAAGGCACGGGCATGTTCCACGCCCGTGTGATTCTTTCAGTTTCAACCACAGCTTCTGGGCACGGGTGTGTCACACGCCCGTGTCATTTACTCAGTATCAACCACGGCTGAATTGCACGGCCGTGGCACTTTTATCGCAGCCTGTGTTGTCGAGTCAATTTAGACAACGGTCGCATCATACGGCCGTGGTGTTTTATCGTAGCCCATGTGGGGGGAAAGTTTTCCATCCTTGGCTTGCACGGTCTCCGCCACTCCGATGTCTCTTCTTGTGGTGTCCACGCGGCCATGGCCACGCCGGTGTACTAAGCCGTGTGGGTAGGAAATCGTGCGCCTATTAAATTGGTTAGTTCTTAGTTAGATGCTAAAAAATAAAAATAAAAAATATGAATGCTGGTGAGATTATTGTTCGGGTTGCCTCCTGAGAAGCGCTCGTTTAAAGTCTTAAGCTAGACTTACCCTATTTTCATTTCTATGTAAAGGTTCACGGAGTTGAAGCTCCTCTCTCATATCCTTAATATCTTCACCATTATATATTTTAAGTCGCTGACCGTTTACCTCGATTGTGCCATAGGCAAAAATAGTTTTTATTACGAATGGGCCTAATGATAAACTGTAATATATACATATTTTAATCCCACATTTAACATACTTTTGGATGATTTGTCCCTTGAATTGTGCAATTTGGTGCTCTTAATCCTTTAATTTCATGTTTTATACTTAGAGAAGCACCGGAGGATGAAAAGAACGAGAACCAAGCCTAAAACAGAGAAAATAGGCCAAAGCACGAAATCGAAAAGGCCTAGGCCCAAGACTACACGGCCGTGCCTCCTTAACAGACCCAACCACGGCCTAGACCTCGATTTACACGGGCTTGTGCCACGGGTGTGTCCCTGCCATGATAAAAAGGAATTTCACTCGGAATAGGGTACTTAGAGGCAAAGAAAGACGTTCCAAAAGCATATATACACCCTAGAGGCCAACTTTCGGGGAGTGGTCTAGCTAGGACAAGGAGCCAAGCCAGAGAGGTTAGAATTGTGGGATTTACTAGAAGAAAATCCAATTGATTCATCTCAAGAAGTCAGAGTTATACTCAATATGGAGGATCTTCCCTTCAATTTCATTCAGTGGGTTTTAGGGCTTTTCTTATGCTTTTTTTTATATTTTCTTCTAAGATGTATTCTTTAATAATTATGAACTAAACCCCTCAAATACCTGAGGGGGATGAAACCTAAGACAGATCTTGTTATTGTTTTCTGAACTACATGATAAATACTTGATTTGTTCTTAATTATGTGTTCTTAATTCTTGTTTTGATATTTCAGGATATTGATTCAAGTATTGATGTGCTTAGGTAGAGGAGGAATAGACTCTGTCTAAGAGTAGATCTAGCATAATTAAGCGGAGTTGATCGCAACCCTAGAGATAGGATGATGAAAATCTGCCGGATTAGGGTTAAACCTAATATGGGAGTCCATATATCGAGTTAATGCAATTCTATGGGTTTTAATTAGAAAGAGATTTCAATTAATCAACCTAGGGTTAGACGTTAGTTGCCTCGAGAGAGGTATTAATATAAATTAGGGAATCCTACGGATCAAGTTAAGTGAATAAATTGTCTGGTTCAGAGTTAAATAATAAGTGAAGTCAAGGTGGATTCTTCCTCGGTTATTGTCCTAATCAATTGGTTTTTCCTACAAGTATTTCCCCAATTCTTTCTCTTTGTCTTAGCATCTTTAGCTTAGTAGTTAGTTAATTTTAGATTAATTAATAATTCCCTTAATTCTTAGGCTAAATAATAAAAAGAAAGTTAGTATTAGTACTTTTAGTTCCTTTGGGTTCGACAATCCGGTCTTTCCACTAAGCTATACTACTGTTCGATAGGTGCACTTGTCTCAATCATTGTCACAGTTAGTTTCTAGGCTCGATCATTCTTTAAATAAATTTTTAAGACTCTGACACACGATCAAGTTCTTGGCGCCATTGCCGGGGATCTAAAATATTAAGAACGCTAAATTTTTATTACTTTAGCCATTTTTATTTTTGCAATTTACTTTTGTTTTTATTTTTTTTTTAACTTTGCTAATTTTCCTTCTTTTATTTGTTCTTAGCAAGTACCTCTAGTTTATGACTAGAAGGAACCCGACAGGACCCCTAATTTACGACATTGATATTGAAGGTACTGTTCGCAGAAATCGTAGAGAAAAAAGTTGAAGCTTAAATTACATAGAAGAAAAGCAAGAAAATGAAACCAATACTACTGAAGAGATGGCTGACAACAATCCGCTACCTCCTGTAGTTGCCGCAAATCCGATGGATCAAAATCCTGCTCCTCGTACTATGTATGATTATGCTAAGCCTAGTTTAATTGGTACCGAATCAAGTATTGTTAGACCTATTATTGTTGCAAATAATTTCAAACTGAAACCTAACACTATACAGATGATACAATAGTTTTTTCAGTTTGATGGTTTACAGGATGAGGATCCTAACACACACTTAGCGAATGGAGTTTCTGATGATGCCATCTGTCTTCGGTTATTTCCCTTTTCTCTGAGGAATAAAGCCAAACAGTGGTTGAATTCTCTCCCATGAGGGTCAATCACTACATGGGTTCAAATGACCGAAAAATTTCTGTTATAATATTTTTCGCCGGCGAAAACGGCCAAGTTAAGGAATGATATCTCTTCTTTTGTGCAGATAGATCTAGAAACACTATATGATGCATGGGAGAGATAAAAGGATTTGTTGAGAGGGTGCCCTCACCATGGGTTACCTTTGTCACTTCAGGTTCAAACCTTTTACAACGGGGTAAACCCTTCAACGAGGCAATTGATCGATTCGGCCGTCGGAGGAACCCTGAATAACAAAACTCCTGAAGCAGCCTACAAGTTTATAGAGGAGATGTCACTGAATAGCTATCAGTGGCAAGTAACAAGGACAAAGCCAACAAAAGCAGCCAGACTTTTCAACCTCGATGCAGTAACCATGCTATCAAATCGGGTAGAGATGTTAAATAAAAAGATTGATGGTTTGTGTTCTTCGCAGGTACATCCAGTAATGCAGTGCAAAACAAGTGGAGGTGTGGCGAATTCTGAGTACCCACCCTATGAACATGGCATGGAAAGCGAACAAATGAACTATATGGGTAACAATTTTAGATCTCAAAATAACCCTTATCGTAATACTTATAATCCAGGTTGGAGGAACCACCCCAATTTTTCATGCGGTGGTCAAGGAAATCAGAGACAACAACCGCCTCCAAACTTTCAACAACAGCCCTACTCACAGGAAAAGAAGCAAAACCTTGAAGTGATACTGACAAAATTCATCGCGGTGTCAGAAACTCATATCCAAAACACCGAGACAACACTTAAAAATCAACAAGCATCGATTCAAGGGATCGAGAACCAATTAGGGCAACTTGCCAAGATCATCTCGGAATGACCACAAGGCAGCTTGCCAAGCTACACTGAAACTAACCCAAAGGAGCAACTTCAAGCCATAACAGCTCAAGATAGTGTAGGGTTAGATGAGCCCAAATTAAGCCAAGAGAATTTGGTAGAAAAAGGTAAGGTCGAGGTAAGTCATGAGAAGCCAAAACTGGTAATCAAAGAGTACCAACCTCGTATACCATACCCCAAGCGATGAAGAAAGACAACACAGACGAACAATTCAGTAAATTCCTTAAACTTTTAAAGAAATTACATATTAACTTATCTTTTCTTGAAGCTCTTTCGTAGATGCCAGATTCAAGGAAATTTTTAAAAGAGCTGTTAACAAACAAGCGGAAGTTAAACGAGGAATCACACGTGGAATTAAACGTAGTGTGCCCAGCAAAGCTGCAAAATAAACTACCACGAAAATTAAAAGATCCAGGGAGTTTTACAATTCCATGCTTATTTGGTAGTTTATCTATTGATAATGCTTTAGTTGATTTAGGGGCAAGCATAAATGTTATGCCTTATAAAATGTTTAAACAACTAGGTCTAGGGAAACTCAAACAAACTAGGATGAGCATTCAATTAGCAGATAAAACTATTAGAATTTTTAGGGGTATAATTGAAGATGTTCTCGTAAAAATTGATAAATTCATATTCCGAGTAGACTTTGTCATTTTAGACATGGATGAGGACAATTATATTCCTTTAATTTTAGGAAGGCCCTTTTTAGCAACTGCTAGGACTAAAATTGATGTCAGGGCAGGAGAACTCGTACTTTGTGTAGGTGACTAAACAATCACTTTTCAAGCTCTTGATTCGGCTAGGACATTGAGTAATCAAGCCGAGAGCATAAATTTTATTAATGACCATTCGGTTAAACCTTCTTTTCAGGAAGCACCACGAAACTACACAATTGAACTTGATCCTATACCTCATGACAACAAAGAAATAACTCACGAGGAACGACGGCTTCAAATCGATGAACTAGACGAGTGGAAGACACATTTCAAGGAGAAATTAGGAATACACGAAGCAGAACGAATGCCACTACATGGGATAGACAAATTTAAGATCGGAGATCAGGTATGGTTAGATAAGACAAACCCTCGAATATCTCCTCCTGCCCTTAATACTAACGAAGAAATCCCTTTTAGGGTAATCAATGTTTTCTCATACTGAACAGTCGAGGTAAGTAATCCTACATTCGGTACTTTTAAAGTAAATGCTACTCGACTCGAACCATATACCCATAATAGAACTAATAGCATGAGAAAGGATTTTCAACTCCTCAAACCACCATGATTATGCAAATGAGAGGTAAGTCTAGCTTTAGACTTTAAACGAGCGCTTCTCGGGAGGCAACCCGAGCACTAACTCCATCAATTTTACATTTTTATTTTTTTAATTTTTCTTTTCTTTAGCACCTAACTATAAACTAACCAAAGTGCAGATTTCCATACCACACGGCCTTGCACACGGCCGTGGCTGTGGCCATGTGGATACCACGAATTTTTGTACTGACATAGCAGAGATAGTACAAAATAAAATGAAAAATATCTTCAAGCCACGACCCTCTACTGAATGCCACGGCAGTGCGACACAGCCGTGGTCGACACTGTTTTAACAACACGGGCGTGGCGACCTGCACATGGGCGTGGGAGAAACGAACATAGCACAACACGACCGTGCGATACGGCCATGTGACTCAACATGCCCATAGTACACGGGCGTGGGGATGTACCATATTTGAAATCTCTATTTAAAACAACCCTCTCCCCTTCTTACCTACTCCCTATTCCCCTTCTTCTTCCATATCCTTTACACCCCCTCTCAATTTTCATTTTCATTTGTTCTTCATCCCCCTAACTCTAGATTTAACCATATCCATGTTGAAGAAACGGAAGGATCCTAGCATCGTCTCCCTTTGTGAGACTGATCTACATAAGTTCATGCCGATCGCTTCATTAACTCGATAGGAAAAGGACCTTTGAGTCTATTTAACTTTTATTTTTATTTTCCCTTCGCCTTTATTTTCCTTTTCTTTATTTTTCTTTTACTTAGTATAATCTATTTTATTTCGTTTTCTTTGATTTAGGTTTAAAGGCTACTTGGGAATCACCGACCACGGCCTTAGAAATCACACCCACCTCGCTAACCATCTAACAATAAGGACTTTACAGTCCATTAATCTTTTCTTTTAATTTTATTTTACTTTCTATTTTCTTTCTTTTTATCTTTCTTTTCTTTAAATATATATTTAGTATATTTTGAATTATTCTTATTATTTCCTGGCTAATTCTTCACGAGCTTCCCAATTTCTTCATCTAGCGTAGAGATTGTCGTCGGCCACCACATCACGACACTCCCAACTCAAGGAAGCCATCCAAATTCAGGAAGTTTCACTTCTCCCTATCTTTTGATTTTCTCACTATATTGTTATTATATATCTTTGTACATTGAGGGCAATGTATATCTTCAGTGTGGGGGGTGAATATTTATTACGAGAAAGTTCCTAACTTTCTGCATTATTCTCAAATCCCTGAATGATATCTTGTTCTTAAGTAATTTTCTCACGTTACTATTAAAATGAAATTTCCTGTGATCCATGATTTTCTTTGATATGTTTCAGATTAAGTCATTAATAATTGTGCAGTGATGATTTAAACTTTAGGGGACTAGAGAATCAAGCATGATGAGTTTATTTTCAAAAATTAAAATTTAGTTAGGTTGTCTACCTAAATCTAATTATTACCTTGAAGTTTGAAATTTACAAGGTTGATATCAAAAACCCATGATTTTTGTAAGACTTTGAGCCTTTTAGAGCATACATTCTTTCATGCCCACTTTTAGATTATGAGTGTGTCAACATTGGTTTGTTATTCTAGAACTTGCATCGATTATACATGTCAAGACCACATTATTGATTTGATATACTAAAATGATAAAGGCTCTTAGGGTTTAACCTATTCACTCCACTAAAAAGATTACCCTTACAATGAACCCCTAGTGAACCCCTTTGATCCTAACAACCCCTTTATTGACTCACCTACTAATATTAACCCAAAACCCATTTTGTATTTGTTATCACCATTCCTTGACTCCCTTTTTGTCGAGATTTGATTTTGAACAATTGCCTAACTATGTTTTATATTTCAGTTATTAAAGTTCATTCTTATTATTGATCTATTCTTAAAAAAAAGAATCGAAGTATATTCATTACTTGAGCTTACATGTTTAAATTCCACATCTTGAAGAAGAAGCTCATGTTATGAAATTTTAGTTGATGTAATTATTCAGGATTAGTTTATTTTTTTCTAGATAGGTAAATTGTCAACTTAATCTCGATTCTAACCTTCTAATTCAGCCTTTATCCGCACCTTTAACCCGAGCCCCATTACAACCTTTTTTTAAAGACTTTTTGATTTGTGTATCATTTCATTTTATAATGGTGGAGATTTGATTTTCAAGCAAGCCTATGGGATTAACTTTTCATGTTCGACTTATTGAGTGCTTGATTTTGAACCTTAAACACTTTGAGTTATTTGAGTGTGAGGATGTCAACTCTTGTCGATTTCGAATCAGAGGTAATTATTCAGGTAAGGGGAAACACCTATGTTTTCATACTAAAAATGTATGACTTGTATTGTTTGAATCTTTAGGACTCTTTGAATTGAATTATCCATGTATAAATTATCCATGTATAAAATTTTGAGGGTGCAAAACGATGGACTTATCCCTTTAATGTCAGAAATCTTCCAAGCTATGGCTCTTTTATGCTCCTTTAGTACCTGTAACAATTCGTCTTTCTCTTTGGGTTCCAGTTCTAAAGAGATGATTACTGGTAGTGTAGAATTATCCCCGAGGAATACATATTCTAAGTGATCTGGAAACTGTTTCAATTCTAATTTGGGCGGTTCTTCAATAGGGGGTTTTTGTTTTAGTTTGCCGTTTATTTCAATACCCTCATCTTTCTTTTGTCTTGGGGAAGAAGTATTAGAATTTAACTCACTTTTTATCTTCCCCAACTCATTGTTATCATCATCTCCCCCCTCACCTTGGGTAAGACACAGTTCCAACGTGTTATCATGTATGATTTCCTGAAAAGAATCTTGAATAAAATGATCAACGGCATCAATAAGATAACAGGAATCATCTTGCTCTCTAGAATATTGCATAAGATCATAAATTTTAAAAATAATTTCCTCGTCGCCTACCGTTAGCACAAGTTTACCATCACCCACATCAATAACAGCCCTAGCAGTAGCTAAAAATGGGCATCCTAAAATTAAAGGCACCTCAACATCCTCATCCATGTCAAGCACAACAAAATCAACAGGAAATATGAATTTATCAACTTTTACCAAAATATCTTCAATAATTTCCCTAGGGTATTTAATAGATCTGTCAGCTAATTGAATACTCATCCTAGTGGGTTTTGGTTCCCCAAGACCAAGCTGCTTGAACATTTTATAAGGCATTAAATTAATACTGACACCTAAATCAGCTAGTGCTTTCTCAATATTTAAACTACCAATTAAACAGGGAATAGTGAAACTTCCTGGATCTTTCAATTTGGTTGGTAGCTTATTTTGGAGGATAGCTGAACATTCCTGATTATGTTCCACGGTCGATAGCTGTTCAAACTTCCTTTTATTTGTTAGAAGCTCTTTTAGGAATTTTGTGTATGTCGGCATCTGTGAAATAGCTTCAACAAAAGGTAAGTTAATATGTAATTGTTTAAGAAGTTCAAGAAATTTACCATATTGTGCGTCTGTGTGGTCTTTCTTCAACTTTGCCAGATATGGGATCAGTGGTTTATATTCTTTAATTATCGGTGTTACATTCTTATTTAATTCCTCACCGTTTTCCTTATCAGTTTCTTGTGGCATCTTCTTTTCAGCTTCAACTAATACCTTCCCATTCTTAGTGTAACTGCCTTCACATGCTCTTTTGGTTTAGGTTTGGTATTATTAGGTAAACTACCTAGTTTCCTTTCGGAAACTAACTTGGTCGGCTGTCCTATTTGATTTTTAAGCCCTTGAATTAATGTTTGCTAATTTTTCAATGCCGTTTCGGTATTCTAAAAATGAATTTCTGATGCCGAAATAAACTTTACTAGCATATATTCAAGGTTCGATTTCTTCTCTTGTGGGTAGGGTTGCTGTTGAAAGCCTGGGAGGGGTTGTTGTCTTTGATTTCCTTGGCCATACCATGAGAAGTTGGGGTGGTTCCTCCAACCTAGATTGTAAGTGTTACTACAAGGGTTATTTTGAGGTCTAGAATTATTACCCATATAGTTCATCTATTCGCTTTCTATGCCAGAGTTGTAGGATGGATATTCTGTATTATTCATTCCTCCTCCATTCGTATCACACTGCATCATTGGATATACCTGTGAAGAACCACATAAACCATCAATTTTCTTGCTTAAAAGTTCTACCTGATTTGATAGCATGGTTACTGCGTCGAGGTTGAAAACACTGGTGGCTTTTGTTGGCTTTGTCTTCGTAACTTGCCACTAATAGTTATTCAGTGACATCTCCTCTATAAACTCATAAGCTGCTTTAGGGGTCTTGCTATTTAAAGTTCCACCGGCGGCTAAATCAATCAACTGCCTAGTTGAGGGGTTCACACCATTGTAAAAGGTTTGAACCTGTAACCATAGAGGCAATCCATGGTGTGGGCACCTTCTCAGCAGATCCTTATATCCCTCCCATGCATAGTAAAGTGTCTCTAAATCCATTTGCACAAAAGAAGAGATATCATTCCTCAACTTAGCCGTTTTAGCCGGCAGAAAATGTTTTAACAAAAATTTTTCGGTCATTTGTTCCCATTAGTGATTGATCCCCGTGGTAACGAGTTCAACCACTGTTTAGCTTTGTTCCTCAACAAAAAGGGAAACAACCGAAGGCGAATGGCATCATAAAAAATGCCATTATTCTTGAAAGTGTCGCAAAACTTAAGAAAATTTGCCAAGTGATTGTTTGAATCCTCATCCTGCAAACCATCAAACTGAACAAATTGCTGAATCATCTGAATAGTGTTAGGTTTCAGTTCAAAATTATTTGCAGCAATAGCAGGTCTAACAATACTTGATTCAGTTCCTATTAAATTAGGTTTAGCATAATCATACATAGTACGAGGAGCAGGATTTTGATTCACCGGGTTGCGGCAACCACAAAAGGTAGCGGGTTATTATCATCCATCTCTTCGGTAGTATTGATTCCATCTTCTTGCTCTTCTTCTATGTAATGTAGGCTTCGCCTTCTTTCTCTTCATTTTCTACAAGCTGTACTTTCAATCTCACTGTCAAAAATCCGAGGTCCTGACAGGTTTCTTCTAGTCATAAACTAAAATTACCTGCCAGAAGCAAATAAAAGAAAAATTAGCAAAAATAAAATAAAAATAAATAAAAATGGCTAAAGTAATAAAAATTTAGTGTTCCTAATATCTTAGTCCCTGGCAACAGCGCCAAAAACTTGATATGGTCTAAAACTAAATATGATCATAATAAAGGCAAGCGCACCTATCGTTCAATAGTATAGTTATGGTAAGACCGGTAATATCGTATCCACAAGGACCAAGAGTACTAGTAATTATTATCTTTCTATTATCTAGCCTAAGAATTGGAATGATTTTGTTTTAAACTAAAACTAATTAATTAAAACGTGACAAAGAAAGAATTAGGAAAATACTTTTTAGACAACTTATATGATAAAGGCAATACCTAAGGAAGATCCACCTAGACTTCATTTATTACTTTTGATTCATATGATCTATTCACTTGACTTAATCCGTAGAAATCCCTGATTTATGTTGATATCTATTTCAAAACTAAAAACAACTGACTCTAGGTTGATTAATTGAAATCTTTTTCTAATGAAAACCCCTATTGTCGCATTAACTCGATCTATGGATTCCCTTTGTAACACCCCTAACCCGTATCCGACGTCGGATTAGGGTGACAAGGCATTACCAGACATAGCATTGATCATGACAGATATTTACTAAAACTCAATCATGATATACTACTTAAAGTATATAAACAAGTTATGCTTTTAAAATTTAAACATATCAATAATAATAAAATTTCGTATTTGATCACAAATAGGCAAATAATATTGCAACCAACTCACATGCCTATCAAAATGAACCATTTACTAAGGCCCAATTTACTATCACATTTTAATCACATTATGAAATCAATCATTCAACATTTAAATAACAAACCGCCATTAAACATGTCATAGGTATTTCTATTTGTTTTACTCATAACTAGTCAAATATAATTACATATCATGCACCATTTTCAAACCTATCCATAAATCAAATTATACATTATAATTGACTCTATAATAAACCATAATCGAATCATGTTCATTACATATATCTTCATACTAAAATATATCATACTTATATAAATACATACTAGTATTTCCCGAATGAACTTAAACCATATTCAATTTCATTGACTAATCGGACATATCAATTTGTTCCATTTATATGCTATAACCGTACCTATATATATATACATATATATGTATATATCAAAACATTTACTACAATATTAACTAAACATAGCAACCCTACTTCACATACAAGTGAACCATAGCAAAATTTCTAAAACCAACACATATATGACGTACATATTACTTAATTCATATACTAAAATTATAAATGTCATTTCATTCATAATATACTTAGCATTTTACCCATTTATTCAATCCACATATGAAACACCCCGCACCCGGCCCACAAGCCTTGACTGGATCTGGTATGTTCCTCGATGAAAACCGGTTCAAATTCTTTTGTTACTTAGGAAAAACTTGTGTGTTTTGAAAGAAAGATTGTGTTGGGTCGGGCTTGAGTTGAAAACAAGTTTATTTCATTATTAAAATCCTTTACTTTAGGTGACAAAACGTTTAGGCTTTGTTTTAAAATAAATCTACTTAAACTTCATTTGATAAAAATTCGTACATAGTAATTAAAAGAAAAATTAAAGTAATTCAACTATGGCCTTATTACATCAAATAAATCCCAAAATTAAAACCAAAGTACTTAAAATAAAGTAGTCCAAATAAAATGAATTTCTTGCTGGGCATGGCCACCACTAAGCTCCTGCCGACCTCGGTCCATCACTGTTCATCACCTGAAAAATGTTCCCACAACGGGGTGAGTCAACAGACTCAATGTGTACTACAACACTAAGTCTTAACAAATTCAGGCATTTCATAACATACATTTTCATATATCATTAAATAAAAAAAATGATGCAACCCGAACCCAAAACCTAGTTAGCCATCCGCTACACATCACCCGTACCAACCTACACACCGTCGGGACTACTAAGTCAACCCTCCTTCCGCTACACACCATCGAAGGTAGTCGCTGCAGTCGACGTGCTCATCGCCCTTATAAATATTTGTGGCATAGCCACCAGATTAAATAATTGTGACCGAAGTCACCAAATTCAGATATCGTGGTCTTAGGTCACCACATTCAGATATCGTGGTCTTAGGTCACCTCAGTCAGATATCGTGGTCTTAGGTCACCACATTCAGATATCGTGGTCTTAGGTCACCACATTCAGATATCGTGGTCTTAGTTCACCACATTCACTTCCCCTTTTCAATAACCCATATGCCCCATATCATATATTATGCATTATCATGCCAAATTTCACATTCTTATCACTTATCACATGTTAAATATAACATATTTCATAATCTAGTAGGAGTAGGAAACGTACTTGAGTACTTTGTACCATAACATGGTACCTTAGCCACATTCTTACACTTTCATATTAATACATATATCAAGTTTAAGCCATAAATCTATTAAGATTAGTGTAGGGTACACACCTAACATACTTAGCAATTCACTTCAAATCCCGAAAATTCGATCTCACTGCTTTAGATCTTTAATGCCTATATTCGGCCAACACTAGGAATATTTAATAAAAAGCCATTCGGCCATAAATCCAAATCCTATTAGGATTGTTGTAACTCAAAACTTACCTCGGTGCCGATTGATGTCTAATCAAATGCTGGAAACTTTGTATCCTTCTTTCTTGAAATCGGTAATCACTAGATTACTTGAATAGATTCGTATCGGCTTTTGAATGATTAATGAACACATATATTTACTAAACATGGCCTTGGCTGAATGCTATAGACACTTACCTTGTGGATTTTAAATCCCGAAACTCACCGAATAACTAGGGAACACGCGGCCTATGGTGTACCTTCGGGAAAAGAACTTCTCCTTCCTTGTAGTCGACACTTAGTAAATCACGAAAGATCTCTTCAAAGTTTCGACAACAAGATATTAATGGGGTTAGTCCTAGATTTCGGCAAATCTTAAAAGAAAAAGGATGAAACCGAATGAGATCTTACCCTTACTTTAGAAATCGGCAATCCTTGCTTGAACCTTTAACAATATTCGGCTATGTAGGCTAGAAGGATCTTGATTTCGGCTTTTTGATTGGTATAAAGAAAGAAAAGAGAAAGAAGAATAAAGATGGAGGATTCGGCTAGAGCACAAGGTATTTTCGGCTTGGCAAGAAAAATAAAAGAGAAGAGAGAATATTGCTTAGGAAATTCGACAGAGAGAAAAAGGAAAGGGAAGAATGATGAATGGCCTTAGTTTTCCTTCTTTTGCCGAAATTACTAGGCCTAGTGTCCCTTACTTGGCCATCACTCTTCTATTTTGATAGCTTTATCTCTTTAGTTATCACCTTGTTTTAAATTAATAGAATTAATCCATCATTATCCCTTATCCTTATTATCACACCTTTTATCTCTAAATAATAATAAAAATAAAAGGATTTTAAACTCCTAAAATATAGCCTATGTGCCGCCCAGTCCTCTGTCTATCCTTGCAAAAGCAAAATAAAACTTTTTTTTTGCTTCCCCTACAGCTCAAACCTTGGCCCAATCTCCCCTGCATGTGGCGTCACTTACAGAGGCCTTAAGTGGCACCTCCAAGCCACTTTTCCATGCCCATTTGTGTGTCAAATTTTCCCTACATTTTCTCTTAAGACCACCTTACTTCGTTTCCCTCTTTTAATACTTTAAACTTAACATTTCTAAAGCATTTCCTCACATTTCCAAGACATTTCCTTCCATTTCCAAGTCATTTCCTTACATTTCCAAGACAAGACATTTCCTTACATTTCCAAGACATTTCCCTACATTTCCAAGACAAGACATTTCCTTACATTTCCAAGTCATTTCCTTACATTTCCAAGATTCTAAAAATGCACACATCACATCCATAACATATAAGACATACTAATGCATAGGCTATAATCCAGGATGTTACAACATATCTTAAGACTTTATTACCTAGTATAAACCAAGTTTACCACATACACGTAACTTAAATATCTCATCCTAATGCAAGCTCAAATCATGATCCAATATACTCAAATTTGAGCATAAAAATTAAACACATCAAGCACCCATTCCAAACACATAAAATCCTACTTAAGCAAGAAAACCATGAATAAACCAATTTTAAACCAAACCGAACACAAGCATGGAAATTAAGCCATTTTCGCATGGCTATTTTTATATACATGACCAAAAATCAACCTAAAGATTCCATCTATGCTATACATGCCATAAGCCCAAATTTAACTTAGTAAAATACCAAAAAAACTATCGATAGTGTGATAGGCTTCGTTGACGATCCCCGAGCTCGTAATGTAAATCTAAAATCTATAAAACAGAGGTAAACAAAACACGCAGAGTAAGCTATTTAAGCTTAGTAAGTCATAAGCAATTTAACATTTAATTATATACAAAATTTATCTATTCAAACTAAATAAGCTATTATCAATCAAATATCCTTTTAATAAAATTCCATATAACAAAACATATAAATTATGCATAATTTCTACTTTGATTGAATACACTCTTAATCATTAGTATAATATACCATTTCTTTCCACAATACATACAAATCAATAGGACGAATGCTTCACATAATCAAAAATACCATCACGTAAATCATATTACATGTAACTTTACAATATCATTTTTAGTGCACTACTTACCTTAATTTCATATCTTAGTATGAATACATACCTGAGCATTTATATCTTGATTTACATTCGATCTTAACTTATCACTGCCGGTTGAATCTCTCAGACATCATCAAAAGCACATTATTTCAAATCAATATCAATAAGTTTTACTATTCAATTCTTACTCATAAATCACTATTTTTTTTTTACCACTTTTCAAACTCATACACAAAAGTCAACAACCACATAGGTTTCGTACGTACCTGTACCTTATCATACCTATCTATTACATTTCCCTTGTCACCTTATTGATTGATACGTATTATATCATACGATAATCTTTTATATTCAATGGATTCGCACACTTAGTGCCAAATGGATAACCGAAGCTATATATAGATATTGCACACACAGTGCCATATGAATAGCCGAAGCTATATATATAGATATCGCACACACAGTGCCAAAACCTTGTAACGTATCGCACACTTAGTGCAGTCACATTAACATCTCGCACACTTAGTGCCAAAACCTTGTAACCTATCGCACACTTAGTACCGTCACATTAACATCTCGCACACTTAGAGCCAAATCCTTGTAACGTATCGCACACTTAGGGCCATCACATTTAACTTTCTGCTCACTTAATGCTATATTTCATACTATCATTTCCGTACATTTATTTCACATATTACAAATCAGCATATAAATCTCATGTTTATATATAATTAACAACACATATATGCTTATAAACTTACCTCAGACATCGACGGACAATAAAATCGACTAATCGACTACTTTTGTTTTTCCCCGGTCCAAATTCGATTTCCTTGGTTCTTGATCTAAACATATTCAAATTAAACTTATTTAAACACCATTCCATTCAATTTAGTATAAAAACACATAAATGGGCAAATTACCATTTTTCCCTAACTTTTTACAATTTAGTCCCTATTGCACAAAACACAAAATACACAAAATTTCACATTACCCATGCTTGGCCGAATATTACCTATGTTCATACAAGTCCATACATTTCATTTATTTCACATTTTAGTCCCTCAAAAATTTATTTTTGCAATTTAGTCCAAATTATTCAAATTCATCAAAAATTCAAAGACAAAACATGTTAATCTAAAACATATCTTCCATATTCTATCATTAAACAACAAAAATCACAAACTACCATCAATGACATAACACAAAATCATCCTCAATTTCAAAAATTCAAGCATGGGTTTTGTACATCTCGTAGCAACGATCTCAAAAACGTAAAAATTATAAAAAATTGAACAATAACTAACCTTGAATCAAGCTTCTTCAATGGCCGAACATAACTTTCTTTTTCTTTTTTCTTGTTTCAGTCAAAGGTTAAAAAGATGGTATAAAAAATGGCTTTCACTTTATGTTTTCTTTATTATATTATAACATTAATTTATATTATTATTAATTTTACTTTATAAAAATAACATATAAAAACATATACTAATATCATGTTGCTGTCCACTATGTATTAAAATGGCCTAATTGCAATATAAATCCTCCATATTAAAAAGACAACAACAATTAGGCACTTTCACAACTAACCATCAAATTTTCATTTTACGCGATTAAGCCTGATAAACCGTAAAAGTAACATATTTTAAGCCCACATTTAATATGCTTTTGGATGATTTATCCCTTGATTTATGTAAAAAGGTGCTCTTAATCCTTTTTTTTCATGTCTTATACCCAGGAAAGCACCCGAGGATGAAAAGAACATAAAACGGGCCCAAAACGGAGTAAATGGGCCAATTCACGAAATTGACACGGCCTGGACTTCAAGCCACACGGTCGTGCCACGCCAAACATCTAGAACACGGCCTCTGTCCCGATTCACACGGCTGTGCTTCAAGTTAGAAATCCAAACACGGCCTGGAGTAGATCCACACGGGCGTGCTACATGGCCGTGCCTCTGTCGTCAGAATGAGCAATTTTAGTCGAAAAAGGATACCTAGGGAGAAAGAATCGCATTCCAAGAGCCTATATATATCCCCTAAGTACCACCTTTGAAGAGGAGTCAAAGCTAGGCCAAGGAGCCAAGCCGAGAAGGTCAGAGTTAGGGAATAACGCGAAGATAGCCAGTTGATCCATCCCAAGAAGCCGGAATTATACTCAAGAGGGCGGAATTTTCCTTCAATTCCTTCAGGGGGTTTTAGGATTTTCTTATATTTTGTTTTATCTTTTCTATTGCGATGCTCTTTTTATCATTATGAACTAAACCCTTCAGATACCTAAAA
Source organism: Gossypium bickii (assembly GCA_025503065.1). NCBI lineage: Eukaryota > Viridiplantae > Streptophyta > Magnoliopsida > Malvales > Malvaceae > Gossypium > Gossypium bickii. The sequence continues at coordinate 62,362,497 of CP106710.1, read as the reverse complement.
GGGATAAAACCTAGATGAATCTTTTTATTTGATTTTTAAGTTATATGATAATTACTTAGTTTGTTCTTAATTAGGTTGCTTAATCCAAATCTAATGTGCTTAGGTGGAGGAGGAATAGACCCTGCATAAGAGTAGATCTAACATAATTAAGTGGAGTTGATCGAACGTGTAACATCCCTAAATAGGGGCTCTTGCATTTTAATTGTTTGCATATGAATGGTTTGAATGTGATGCTAGTTAGATGTCTTAGGGTTTGGGTATGAGCCAAGGGTAGGCCTAAGCCATAGCAAAAATTTTATTTTTTAGGCACTGGTTAAGGGGAGTTGAAGGGGTTAAGTGTTAAGAGTATTGTGTGGCAAATGTTGACACAAGAAACCAAGTGGAATAGTGGAAAGGAAGGCACCAATGAGAGCTTGGAGAGATGACGCCACAAGGAGCTAGGGGAGCTTGTGTTCGAGCTGCGAAGATCCCTTTCTACTATTTATTTTTGACGCCAGATCAAGAAGGAGTTGTGCTCAGGTGGAACTCTGGTGGATAGATGTTGAACAAGTCAGCAGATTCAAAATGGGTGGATAAGAGGAATTTGTGGAGTTTGAAGAATTCAAACTTGTTTGAATGGTTGGCCAGGAGAAAAACAAGGAGAGAAAAGAGGGATTGAAGTGGGGGTAGGCTTAGCAGAATTGTGGTAGTGGCTATGAGAGCTTGGAGCATTCGGTTTTTGTGTGTGATTGGTGTGCCGAAATTTAAAAGGGGAAGCTAGCTATAGGTACATTTTTGGCTTAGTGAGAGGGTATCAAAAGTTCTTTAGGTTTTCTTCCTTTTTGTTAAATCGAATAGTCCTTAAGCCTTCTTTTCTTTTCTTCTCTGTTCAACTTATGGTGCTTGTCCGAAACTTCATTCCCATTCAACTCAACCTTTTGTTGATTTCTCTTGACTTCATTATCAAAACTGAAACCCCTTTCTTGTCGTCATCTTTTTCTGTTCCTGTATTGTGCTAGCCGAATCCACTCTACCAACTTTACTTTATTTTTCCTTTCCATCTTTTCCAAAGCCGAATCATCACCCATCTCATTTCTTTTTCTCCATCTTGTTATTGATCTCAAAGCACTGTGTTAGCCGAAACTCCTTGAGTCTCATTACTTCGATTTAAGTCCTCTTTCAATCATTAAAAGCCTGAGATCATACTTCCTTTGCTCATTGCTGAATCTCAACTCTTGGTAAGTTTTCGATTCATCCTCTCTTTTTCCCTTCTACTTCTTTCGTCATAAGGCCGAATCTCTTTCTATCTTTGCTCTTTTCTTTTTGTCGTTTCTTAAGGGAAGTAAAACCCGGCAGTAGACAGGTGGATGGATGGTGATTTAGTCGACTACCCTTAGTCTTATAATCATTCTTCGGGTTTTGTAAAAGCAGATCGTGGTCATCTATTCCTTTCCAATCGGTTGCGTTAAGGACTGTGGTAAGGGTTCTATTTATTCAACTCTTTTATTATTTGAAAAGCCAAAGGCTATTCGTTTATGTGGTTTAGATCTTTGCCGATTGTAAGGGGAGGCTTGTCATCACGCTGCTTCCGGTTTTGCTTGGTGATTGAAGGGTAGCAAGGTAAAGGGGGGAATATCTTACTGCATTATATCCTTCGAAATTTCTTGATTAAAGCCGAAGGGCTAGTTACTTAATGGTCTTGTGTTGGCCGAATATAGGAAGGGGTAGTCAAGCGTTTGGGTTTCCGGGTTTCACTGATTCGTGGGTTAGATCTTGAGTGTTGGGATTCGTTAGTCTCGCGAGTAACTAGGTGTGTATCTCTTACACACTTCATAATCAATGTATGACTATGTTATTAACTTAAACACTGTTAAGAGCCGGAATAAGTGTGGATACCGATATGCTACCCTTATGGGTAGGAGCGTGGACTCTGGGTAAGTCCATTTTGTTAGTTACTGATATTTAATTTCTGATGAATAGGTATATGATATGTGGTGATATGTTGTTAATTGATAAAGCATGTTAGTAATGTATGTACAAGCATGTGCATTGAAATAGGTGTTATGAGAGGAGGGGGAAGATATGATATTTGTGACTTTGGGTCACCAGTGGTTTGGCACCACTAGTGGTTTGGTACCACATATGATATTTGTGACTTTGGGTCACCAGTGGTTTGGCACCACATTGGATCTTAGTGACTCGTCCCAGTGGCTTAGTACCATAGTGGGATGGCCTCACATATTACACTGAAAAGGGATTGTCACCAGTGGTTTGGTACCACAAAGTGGGTTGGCCCCACATATGAATATTTGTGACTTTGGGTCACTAGTGGTTTGGAACCACCAGTGGTTTGGTACCACATTTGTATATACTTGAATTGTGACTTTGGGTCACCAGTGATTTGGCACCACCAGTGGTTTGGTACCACACGGGGTAGAATATGGAGATTTGGATCGCTAGGTTTGGGTTGCATGACATACTTACTTGCTTATGAAACTGTGTAAGAGTGTTGATATAATCGGGAGGGGGATTATACACTGAGTCTCGGTGACTCACTTCTTCCCTTACACATTTCAGATGACTCGTAGATTGCGGTTGTGGAGCCAGGCGGACTCGAGGTGGCCATGCATATTGCTTTCGGTTTTAGTTTGTTTACTCTTTTGGGTACTTTACTTTTAATTTGGTTTTATTTGGGTTTGTAATAAGGCCACTAATTAATATATTTGTGTTATTTTATCTTGTTAAAGTTTATCATATTTTGCTTAAGTAAACAACGTGGCATGCTCAAGTAACCTATAAATCAATGTTTTTTTTCTAAGTTACACATCTGGCCGGGTTTCTAAACTTTACCATCGGGTAGGAATAAATAGGTGATAACAACAACTCGGCTCAAACTTCTTTTGAACTAAGATAACAACAACTCGGCTCAAACTTCCTTTGAACTAAGTTTTACTTCAAATCAAAATGTTTTAAAAACAATTTTCAACTTTACACTTAAATAAAGTCGGAATTTTCCTAAAATCACATGGTTTTCTTAAAATAAATGATGACATATGGTTTTTATCAAATAGGTTCTTCTTTCGTTCAAGATTTTTAAACACCCAACATATTTTCAAATATCGCTTCTTTCAAATTGAACCTGTAACTTGTTTTGATCAAAATATTTTACCTTGTGACATGCCGGATTCGGTCGTAGTGTGTTGACCGGGTTGGGATGTTACAATTTTTGGTATCAGAGCCAAGTTCAAAAGCTCAGCTGTGGGCCTGAGGCCCAAAATGTATTAAAAGTGGGGTTTAAAAAGGTTTGGTTGGAAAATACATGATCTGGTAAGCATGGCACCGAGTCTCCGACACCAATCCGCCCAGGTAAGTACCCCTAACAGCTGTGTTTATATATATGGTTGTGAGGATTGATAGTACTAGTGGATTACCCTAGAAACTGAAAATCATAGGATTCTATAAACTCGCGAAAACAAAACTCCATAATAAAACTATTCATAAAACTGTGTTGTAATAACAGTGGAATAAATCTAACGCATAAAACTTTTAAATTAGATAAATCGAGAACGTTAGTCATGAGCACCTGAGGACATGGTCGTAACATGCATGGATGTGGTCGAGGTAGGATGATTGTGTCTGAACCAGTGGGGTTTGGTCAGGGGTCAGAAAATGATGTACCATCGCCACTGCCACCAGTGCGGCGTGTGAGTTTCGAGGATCGGACGGTGATGAATGAAGTGTCGCAGCGACGCCGCGGGTTCTGAGAGGTAGAGGGGAGTGGGTGGTAGAGATACGGGAGCTCAGAAATCTATGTCTGAGCGACTTCAAACCAATGGGGAAGAGGTATTCTGGGGTGTTTCTAGCGTGGCTCCTAATACGGCTGAGTATTGGTTGGAGGCGACAAAGCGTATCATGGACGATTTAGACCTTACGGCTGAGGAGGAGTTGAAGGGTATAGTGTCTCTTCTCCGGGATGAGTCATATTAGTGGCTCACAGTTCGGGGTGGTGCGGCAGCCGATGATCTCACTTGGGACTATTTTAAGGTAGCTTATCAGAGGAAATACATTGGGTCCAGTTACATTGATGCACAGAGGCGTTACGCTCGGGGTATCGTGGCTACGGAACATGAGCGCTGTATCAGGTTTGAAGATGAATTGAGAGATGAAATGAGGTTGTTGATCGCTCCACAGCAAAAGAGGGAGTTTGCTGTACTGGTAGAGAAGGCTAAGATAGCCAAAGGGGTGAAGGAGTCTACAAAACAGAATCTGGACAGGAATAGACACAAGAGGAGTTTTGGGTCATCAGGGTTGGCCAGAAATTCTCAGAAACGGGCTAGGTATGGTGGGTCAAACCAAGCTATGAGGCCTGCTGCTGCTACTCAGGGACCAGCGCAGTGTACTCGATGTGGGAAATCCCATTGGGGAGAATGTTGGACTGGTGGCAGAGGATGCTTTGAGTGTGGGTTGTTGGATCATCGTGTAAGGGATTGTCCACGTAAGCTAGCTCGGATGCAATCTGAGAGTTAGGGGCATGCTCAGTTCAGAAAGGTGGACAGCAATCACAGAGGGGTCGTGGTTCTGTCAGGGGAGGTAATGGCTCTGGTCGAGGCCGCGGAGCACTGGGCAGAGGTGCAGGTAATACTGATGCAAGGCAGCCTGGGTTGGTTTATGCTGCGAGGCGTCGAGAGAAGGGCGACGCACCTGACGTCATAACCGGTACGTTCTTAATTTTTGGACTACCTTATACTGCTTTGATAGATGTTGGTTCGACACACTCGTATGTTACCAGTAGCATAGTGAAAACCATGAACTTAGACTTTGAGATTACTTCTAGGGAGATGACAGTAATTAGCCCTCTAGGTCACTCGTAGAAGTAAATAAACTATACAGGGATGTACCTCTAGAACTTCAAGGGGTAGTGTTTGTGGCTGATCTGATGGAACTGCCATTCAGGGAGTTCGATCTGATCCTTGGGATGGACTGGCTGGTGAAGTATCAAGCGAGTTTGGACTGCGCGGCTAAGCGCATGGCATTGAGAACAGGTGAAGGTGAAGAAGTGGTGATGATAGGTAATAGAAGAGATTATCTATCTAGTGTTGTATCGGCTTTGAAGGCTGAGAAAATGGTCAGGAAGGGATGTGAGGCATTCATAGTCCATGTGTATGCTTTGGAGGCCAAGGAATCAGCTGTAGGGAATGTCTGAACGGTGAAGGAATTTACCGGCTTATTCCCAAAAGAACTTCTAGGTCTACCTCCAGATCTTGAAGTTGAATTTGGCATAGATCTGTTACCTGGAACCGCGCCAGTGTCTATTGCCCCGTATAGGATGGCACCAAAGGAATTGGTGGAACTGAAAGCACAGATCCAGGAATTGTTCGACCGGGTTTTATCCGACCATGTGTTTCGCCTTGGGGAGCGCCTGTGCTCTTTGTTAAGAAGAAAGATGGTACAATGCGGATGTGTATAGACTACCGCCAGCTGAATAAGCTGATGAACAAGAACAAGTATCCGTTGCCGAGAATAGACGATTTGTTTGATCAGCTTAAGGGGGCATCAGTCTTCTCTAAGATCGATTTGAGATCGGGGTATCATCAGCTTAAGGTAAAGGAGGCTGATATCCATAAGACGGCGTTTCGCACTCGGTATGGGCACTACGAGTTTTTGGTAATGCCGTTTGGGTTGACTAACGCGCCAGCAGCATTTATGGACATGATGAACCGGGTGTTCCAACCGTACTTGGACCAGTTCATCGTGGTGTTTATAGACGGCATATTGGTGTACTCAAGACAGGAGGAGGATCATGATGCGCATCTGCGGGTGGTTTTGCAGATTCTGAGCGAAAAGCAATTATTTGCCAAGTTTAGTATGTGCGAGTTTTGGCTTAAGGAGGCAACTTTCTTGGGTCACGTGGTGTCGGCGGAGGGGATTAGAGTGGACACTCGGAAGATTGAGGCAGTGTTGGACTCGAAATTGCCTAAGTCGGTAGCAGAAGTTCAGAGTTTTCTAGGTCTGGCAGGATATTACAGAAGATTTGTGGAAGGGTTTTCTTTGATCGCAGCACTGTTGCCCAAGTTGTTGAGAAAAGGGGTCCCATTTGTGTGGTCTGGTAAGCAACAGGAAAGTTTCGACAAGTTAAAGAGGATTTTGACAGAGGCTCCGGTCTTGATTAAATCTGAAGCAGGAAAAGAGTTTACGGTATATTATGATGCATCGCATACTGGTTTGGGTTGTGTGCTAATGCAAGAAGGGAAAGGAGTGGCATATGTATCTCGACAGCTAAGACCGCACAAAGTTAACTATCCGGTGCATGATCTGGAGTTGGCTGCAGTGGTTTTCACCCTGAAGATATGGAGGCATTATTTGTACAGGGAGAAGTCAATAGTTTACACGGATCACAAGAGTCTGAAGTACCTCTTGACTCAGAAAGACTTGAATTTGAGGCAGCGGAGGTGGATCGAGTTGTTGAAGGACTACGACTGTTTAATTGAGTATCATCCGGGCAAGGCCAACGTGGTGGCAGACGCATTGAGCTGTAAGGTAGTGTCAGACTTGAGAGTGATGTTTGCTCATCTTAGTTTGCATGACGACGGGAGTCTATTAGCAGAATTGCAGGTAAAGCCGACTTGGGTAGATCAGGTTAAAGAGAAACAGCTAGTGGATGAGGGTCTGAGTGCTCAGTGGTTGCAAGTGTAGAGTGGTGGATTGGAAGGTTACAGCTTGACCAGTGATAGAGTGTTGTGTTTCCAATGAAGGGTTTGTATGCCGAAGGACGTCAAGTTAAGGCAGAAGATTCTTTAGGAGGCACATAGAAGTCCCTACGCTATGCACCCTGGAGGTAGCAAGATGTACCGGGATTTACGGGAACAGTATTGGTGTCCGGGTCTGAAGCGGGAAGTAACCGAATTTGTAAGTAAATGTCTGACGTGTCAGCAAGTCAAGGTCGAACATCAGTTACCGTCAGATTTATTGCAGCCAGTAAAGATTCCGCAGTGGAAGTTGGAAAGGATTACGATGGATTTTGTCAGTGGGCTACCCCTTACGCCTAGCAAGAAGGACTCGGTCTGGGTAATTGTCGATCGTTTGACAAAGTCAGCTCATTTCATACCTATTCGGGTTGATTACTCGCTCCAGAAGTTAGCCAAGTTGTATGTGGCAGAAATAGTGAGGTTGCATGGAGTGCCAGTATCGATTATCTCTGATAGGGATCCCAGATTCACGCCAAGGTTTTGGAAAGCGTTGCATCAGGCATTAGGTACGAGATTGGATTTCGGTACAGCATTTCATCCGCAGTCAGATGGGCAGTCAGAAAGGGTAATACAAATTCTAGAGGATATGTTGAGAGGTTGTGTCTTGGATTTTAGAGGCAGCTGGGAAGAATTTCTATCGCTGGCAGAATTCGCGTACAACAATAGTTACCAGGAAAGCATTAAGATGGCACCATATGAGGCATTATATGGTCGGAAGTGTCGTACACCTACGTGCTGGACAGAGTTGGGTGAGCGTCAGATGTTGGGTCCGAAGTTGGTTGCTGAAACGGAGTAAAAGGTTAAGCTGATTCGAGCTCGTCTGAAGGAAGCTTCAGACAGGCAGAAGTCTTATGCTAAGCTTAAGCGAAGGGATATAGAGTTTGCAGTAGGTGACAAGGTTTTCCTGAAGGTCTCACCGTGGAAGAAAGTGCTGAGATTTGGTCAGAAAGGCAAGCTGAGCCCTAGGTTTATCGGGCCGTATAAGGTGTTGAAACGTGTGGGACTGGTAGCTTATTAGATCGAGTTGCCAGCATAATTGAGTCAGATTCACGATGTGTTTCATGTCTCCATGCTTAGGCGCTACCGTTCAGATTAATCGCATGTTATGTCAGTGGAGGAAATTGAGGTGAGCCCAGATTTGACCATGGAAGAGGAACCAGTGCAGATTCTGGATCGGGATGTTAAGGTTTTGCGTAAGAAGTCAGTTCCATTGGTAAAGGTATTATGGCAGAACCACGGTACGGAAGAGGCCACGTGGGAATCAGAGGATGTGTTGCGGCAGCAATACCCTCAACTCTTTTGACCAAGTAATTTTGAAGCCGAAATTATTTTTAAGGGGGGTAGAACTGTAACATCCCTAAATAGGGGCTCTTGCATTTTAATTGTTTGCATGTGAATAGTTTGAATGTGATGCTAGTTAGGGTGTCTTAGGGTCTGGGTATGAGCCAAGGGTAGGCCTGAGCCATAACAAAAATTTTATTTTTTAGGCACTGGTTAAGGGGAGTTGAAGGGGTTAAGTGTTAAGAGTATTGTGTGGCAAATGTTGGCACAAGAAACCAAGTGGAAAAGTGGAAAGGAAGGCGCCACTGAGAGCTTAGAGAGATGACGCCACAAGGAGCTAGAGGAGCTTGTGTTCGAGCTGCGAAGATCCCTTTCTATTATTTATTTTTGACGCCAGATCAAGGAGGAGTTGTGCTCAGGTGGAACTCTGGTGGATAGATGTTGAACAAGTCAACAGATTCAAAACGGTTGGATAACAGGAATTTGTGGAGTTTGAAGAATTCAAACTTGTTTGAATGGTTGGCCAGGAGAAAAACAAGGAGAGAAAAGAGGGATTGAAGTGGGGGAAGGCTTAGCCGAATTGTGGTAGTGGCTATGAGAGCTTGGAGCATTCGGTTTTTGTGTGTGATTGGTGTGCCGAAATTCAAAAGGGGAAGCTAGCTATAGGTGCATTTTCGGCTTAGTGAGAGGGTATCAAAAGTTCTTTGGGTTTTCTTCCTTTTTGTTAAACCAAATAGTCCCTAAGCCTTCTTTTCTTTTCTTCTCTTTTCAACTTATGGTGCTTGGCCAAAACTTCATTCCCATTCAACTCAACCTTTTGTTGATTTCTCTTGACTTCATTATCAAAACTGAAACCCCTTTCTTGTCGTCATCTTTTTCTGTTCTAGTGTTGTGCTAGCCGAATCCACTCCACCCACTTTACTTTATTTTTCCTTTCCATCTTTCCCAAAGCCTAATCATCACCCATCTCATTTCTTTTTCTCCATCTTGTTATTGATCTCAAAACACTGTGTTAGCCGAAACTCCTTGAGTCTCACTACTTTAATTTATGTCCTCGTTCAATCATTAAAAGTCGGAGATCATACTTCCTTTGCTCATTGCCGAATCTCAACTCTTGGTAAGTTCTCGATTTATCCTCTCTTTTTCCCTTCAACTTCTTTTGTCATATGGCCGAATCTCTTTCTATCTTTGCTTTCTTCTTTTTGTTATTTCTTATGGGAAGTAAAAGCCAGGAGTAGACAGGTGGATGGATGGTGATTTAGTCGACTACCCTTAGTCTTATAATCATTCTTCAGGTTTTGTAACAGTGGATCATGGTCGTCTATTCCTTTCCAATCGGTTGCGTTAAGGACTGTGGTAAGGGTTCTGTTGATTCAACTCCTTTATTATTTGAAAAGCCGAAGGCTATTCATTTATATGGTTTAGATCTTGGCCGATTGTAGGGGGAGGCTTATCACCACGCTGCTTCGGGTTTTGCTTGGTGATTGAAGGGTAGCAAGGTAAAGGGGGGAATATCTTACTGCGTTATATCCTTCAGGATTTCTTGATTAAAGCCGAATGGCTAGTTACTTAATGGTATTGTGTTGGCCGAATATAGGAAGGGGGTAGTCAAGCGTTTGGATTCCCGGGGTTCACTCGATTCGTGGGTTAGATCTTGAGTGTTGGGATTCTTTAGTCTCGCGAGTAACCAGGTGTGTATCTCTTACACACTTCATAATCAATGTATGACTATGTTATTAACTTAAACACTGTTAAAAGCCGGAATAAGTGTGGATACCGATATGCTACCCTTATGGGTAGGAGCGAGGACTCCGGGTAAGTCCGTTCTGTTAGTTACTGATATTTAATTTCTGATGAATAGGTATATGCTATGTGGCAGTATGTTGTTAATTGATAAAGCATGTTAGTAATGTATGTACAAGCAGGTGCATTGAAATGGGTGTTATGAGAGGAGGGGGAAGATGTGATATTTGTGACTTTGGGGCACCAGTGGTTTGGCACCAGCAGTGGTTTGGTACCACATATGATATTTGTGACTTTGGGTCACCAATGGTTTGGCACCACATTGGATCTTAGTGACTCGTCCCAGTGGCTTAGTACCACAGTGGGTTGGCCCCATATATTACACTGAAAAGGGATTGTCACAAGTGGTTTGGTACCACAAAGTGGGTTGGCCCCACATTTGAATATTTGTGACATTGGGTCACCAGTGGTTTGGCACCACCGGTGGTTTTGTACCACATTTGTATATACTTGAATTGTGACTTTCGGTCACCAGTGGTTTGGCACCACCAGTGGTTTGGTACCACACGGGGTAGAATATGGAGATTTTGATGGCTAGGTTTGGGTTCCATGACATACTTACTTGCTTATGAAACTGTGTAAGAGTGTTGATATAATCGGGAGGGGGATTATACACTGAGTCTCGGTGACTCACCTCTTCACTTACATTTTGCAGATGACTCGTAGATCGCGGATGTGGAGCCGGGCGGATTCGAGGTGGCCATGCATATTGCTTTCGATTTTAGTTTTTTACTCTTTTGGGTACTTTACTTTTAATTTGGTTTTATTTGGGTTTGTAATAAGGCCACTAATTAATATTTTTGGGTTATTTTATCTTGTTAAAGTTTATCATATTTTGCTTAAGTAAACAACGTGGCATGTTCAAGTAACCTGTAAATCAATGTTTTTTTTTTCTAAGTTACACATCTCGCCGGGTTTCTAAACTTTACCATCGGGTAGGAATAAATATGTGATAACAACAACTTGGCTCAAACTTCCTTTGAACTAAGTTTACTTCAAGTCAAAATGTTTTAAAAACAGTTTTCAACTTTACATTTAAATAAAGTCAGGATTTTCGTAAAATCACATGGTTTTCTTAAAATAAACGATGACATATGGTTTTTATCAAAGAGGTTCAACTTTCATTCACGATTTTTAAACACCCAACATATTTTCAAATATCGCTTCTTTCAAATTGAACCTATAACTTGTTTTGATCAAAATATTTTACCTTGTGACATGCCGGATTCGGTCGTAGTGTGTTGACCGGGTTGGGGTGTTGCAGAACGCCTACAGATAGGGTTACGATATTTTTCTGGATTAGGGTGAAACCTGATATGGGAGTCCATTGATCGATTTACTGCTATCCTAGGGGGTTATTATAAGCGAACGAGAGTTCCACTAATTAACCTAAGGTTAGACGTTATTCGCCTCGAAAGAGGGTTTAATATAGCTTAGGGAGTCTTACGGATCAAGCTAAGCAAAAGAAATCATATAATTTACGGTTAGATAACAAGTGAAGTCTAGGTGGATTCTTCCTAAGGGTATCGTCGTAATCAACTGAGTTTTCCTTCAAAGTTATTTTCCTATTCGTCCTTTTTGTCTTTGTGTCCTTAGTTTAGTCTTCGTCAAAAGCAACTTCTCTCTATTTTTAAGGCTAAATAATAAAAAGAAAGTTAGTATTAGTACTTTTAGTTCCTTTGGGTTCGATATCCGGTCTTGCCTAAGCTATACTACTGTTCGATAGGTACACTTGCCTTTAACCGTTGTCAGAGTTAGTTTCCAGTTTTGATCATTCTTTTATAAATTTTAAAGCTCTGATTTACAGCGATCAAGTTTTTGACGCCGTTGCCGGGGAACTAAAATATTAAGGAAACTCTATTTTTATTACTTTAGCCATTATCTTATTAATTTATTTTTAGTTTAATTTTTAAATTTTGCTAATTTTTTTTTCTTTCTTTTCTTTCCAGGTACCTCTAGTTTATGACTAGAAGGAACCCGAGAGGACCTTTAGTACACGATAGTGATATTTAAGCTACCGCACGAAGGAATCGTCGGGAAACCAGGCGAGCCCTAAATTACACAGAAAGAGAGGAAGAAGACAAATCTAATCCTACTGAAAGGATGGACAAGAATAACCCACCACCACACGATGTGGGGAAACGCAACACTCCACATACAATGTTTAATTATGCGAAACCGCACTTAACAGGAGCAGAATCGAGTATTGTTAGGCCTACTATAGCAGCTAAAAATTTTGAATTAAAACCTAACACAATACAAATGATTCAACAATTTGTTCAATTTGATGGTTTGCAGGACGAAGATCCAAACATGCATATAGCTAAATTTTTAGAGTCCTGTGAAACCTTCAAAATAAACGGCATTTCTAATGATGCCATCCGTCTTCGGTTATTTCCTTTTTCATTGAGAAATAAAGCTAAATAGTGGTTAAACTCGTTACAACGAGGGTCAATCACTACATAGATCAGATGACCGAAAAGTTTTTAATGAAATATTTTCCACCGGCCAAAACGGCCAAATTGAGAAATGATATCTCTTCTTTTGTGCAGATGGATTTAGAAACACTATACGATGCATGGGCGAGATTCAAAGATCTCTTGAGGAGGTGCCCACACCATGACTTACCCTTATGGCTACAAGTCCAAACATTCTACACCAGCGTAAACCCCTCAACGAGGCAACTGATTGATTCAGCCGCCGGTGGAACTCTGGACAACAAAACTCTAGAAGCAGCCTACGAGTTCATTGAGGAGATGTCATTAAACAATTATCAGTGGAAAGCTTCAAGGACCAAACCAACGAAGTTGGCAGGAGTCTTCAACGTCGATGCCATGACCATGCTATCAACGCAGCTTGAGATGATGAATAAAAAGCTTGACAGTTTGTGTTCTTCACAGGCACATCCAGTCATGAAGTGCGACGCAAATGAAACAGTGGCGAATCCTGAGTACCCACCCTACCAATTGGAAGCAGAGAGCGAACAGATGAACTATATAGGTAATAATTTTCGAGCCAATAATAATCCTTATAGTAACACTTACAATCCAGGTTGGAGGAACCACCCAAAAGTTTCTTGTGGAGGTCAAGGCAATCAAGGGAATCAAAGGCAACAACTTCCTCAAAACTTCCAAAATCGACCCTATCTACAAGAAAAGAGACTAACCTACGAGGAGGAACTAAATAAATCGGCAAACACAGAAGAACGCCTACAAGATATTGATAGAACAACTAAAAGCAACGAGAGCCGAATGAGTGAAATTGCTAAATCAGTCAAAGAAGTAACTAATGCAGTCGAACAACTCACATGGCTCATGTCAGAACGACCGCAAGGATATCTACCAAGTAACACCGAGATTAATCCAAAGAAGCAAATCCAAGCCATCACAGCTCAGGAGAGCGAGGAGTTAGATGAACCAAAACCAATTCCAGAAAGTAAGGTAGACGAAGGTATAACAGAGGTAGCACAAGAAAAGTCAAAACCGGTAATCAAGGAATACAAACCTCGTATACCTTATCCTGAAGCATTAAAAAGAGACGATTTAGAGGAACAGTTCGGTAAGTTTATTAAACTTTTAAAGAAATTAGACATTAACTTACTTCTTCTTGAAGCCCTTTTTCAGATGCCAGACTCGAGGAAATTTTTAAGACAGCTCTTGACAAACAAACACAAACTAGATGAAGAGCCACACATTAAACTCAACACAAAGTGCTCAGCACAAAATAAACTACCACAGAAATTAAAAGATCCAGGGAGTTTTACAATTCCATGTTTAATTGGTAGTTTAACAATTAATAATGCTTTAGCTGACTTAGGGGCAAGCATAATTGTCATGCCTTATGCACTGTTTAAACGACTAGGTCTAGGGAAGCCCAAACAAACTAGGATGAGTATTCAATTAGGTGATAAAACTGTTAGAATTCCTAGGGGCATTATTGAAGATGTTCTCATAAAGATCGATAAATTTGTTTTCCCAGTAGATTTTGTTGTTTTCGACATGGATGAGGATAATTCAATTCCCTTAATTCTAGGAAGACCTTTTCTAGCAACTGCCAAGACTAAAATTGATGTTGCCACAGGAGAACTCATACTCCGTGTAGGTGATGAATCAATCAGTCTTCAAGCTCTTGACTCGGCCAGGGCAACAATCGATGAAGGTAAGAAAGTCAATACAGATAATAACCAATTTGTTCAACCTTCATCACAGGAAAAATCAAAAGGACAAAAACCTGGGCTGAAACACGAACCCCAAGCTAAAGAAGCACACGAGGAACAAAGCCTTTGGGTTGATATATTAGATGAGCGGGAGACACAGGTCAAGGAAGAACCCGAACCACATGAAGTGAAATCAGAGGAACAACCAAAAAGGGGCACGATTGAACTTGATCTTCAGTTCAGTACCAACAAATAAACAACTCACGAGGAGTAAAGGATTCAAATTAATGACTTGGACGAGTGGAAAACACACTTTAAGGAGAAATTAGGGAAACAGGAAAAAAAATCAAAACCACTCTACACGATAGACAAGTCAAAAGTCAGAGATCAGTTATTGTCAGCCAAAGTAGACCCACGACTATTCCCTCCGGACCCTGACACAAACAAAAAAAATCCTTTTTAAGGTAATCAATGTTCTTCCACACGGAACATTCAAGGTAAGCAATCCTATTTTTGGAAATTTTAAAATAAATGCTATTCGACCTAAAGAATATAATGAAAATAAAACTGTAAGCATGAGGGAAGATATTCAAACCTTTAAACCTCCCTAAAATTTTTGAAAATATGAGGAAAAGTCTAGCTTAAGACTATAAACAAGCGCTTCTCGGGAGGCAACCCAAGTACTAACCCTATTTCTTTTTGCATTTTGTTTACATTTTATTTTCTTTTTCTTTTTCTTCTCCTTTTTAACTAACCAAAAGTGCAGAATTCCAGTCCACACGGCCTTACACACGCCGATATGGACCACCTGAACCAGCTTCGTTTCAACACCAAGCCAAGGAACTTTGAGACCAATTAGTTTTTATTTTCCATTTCTCTTTCCCTTCATTCTCCTTTTCTTTAATAATCTTATGTTTAATTTAGTTTAACTTAATTTAGTTTTGTTGCGTCAGGTTCGCCAGGCTGTAAGGAATCACACCGACCACCACGATAACACTGCCAGTACCTCCCCAGCCTTAGAAGTCGCACCCACCTTGCGAACCATCCTTCAAAAAGGACTTCACAGTCCATTAATATTCTCTTTTCATTTTAGTTTTCTTCGTAGTCTCCTTCCCTTTAGTTTGTTTTTCTTTAATTTTATATTTAGTTTATTTTTAGTAGGTCTTAATCAAGCCTGGCTACTTCTCAAAGCGCTACCCAATTTCTTCATCTAGTGCAGGTTCGTTATCCCGACTGACCATCACCGCCACCAAAGACACTCATCTGGGAAAACATCCACAATTTAGGGAGTAACTCTTTCCCCTTCTCTTTTGAGCTATCCATTACATGTTATTATCTATGTTTGTACATTGAGGGCAATGTACATCTTAAGTGTGGGGGGTGAATAGTTATTTTGAGAAAATGCCTTACTTTTTGCATGATTCTCAAATCCCTGAATTTAAGCTTGTTTTAAAGTAATTTTCTCATATTACTAATTAAGGTGAAATTTCTGATGATTTGATACTTTTATTGACATATTTTTGAATAAGTCATAGTTAATTGTGCAGTGATGATTAAATTTGAAGAAGACTAAAGAATCAAGCATGATAAGTCTAATTTTCTAAAAATTAAAATTTCAAGTTGTCAACCGGAATTTGAATGTTATCTTGAAATTTGAAATTTACAAGGTTGATGTCAATAACACCCATAATTTTTGTGAGATTTTGAGCCTTATAGAGCATACATTCTTTTTCAAGCTCACTTCTTGATTATGAGTGTGTCAACTATGAACTGTTCTTCTAGAACTTGCCTTGATTATACATGTTAAGACCACAGTATGATTTGATATACCGAGATGATAAAGGCACCTAGGTTTTAACCCATTAATTCCACTAAATAGCCTACCCATACAATTGACCCCTAGTGAACCCCGTTGATCCTAACAAACCCTTTTTATTGACTCGCCTACTAATATTAACCAAAAAACCCCTTTTTATTTGTTATCACCCTTTCCTTTGACTACCTACTTATCGAGATTTGATTTGCTCAATTACATTAGTATATTATTCTGATAGTTGAAATTATCTTGTATTCTTGCTTAGTTTGTTTTTTTTAAAAAAAAACCAAAAGTATATTCAGTAATTAGTGATACGAGCACGCCTGGGGCGCCAATGAATTCCATGTCAATGAAGCTCGACTTCAATGCCCCAAGTACCGTGAAGCAGATATGCACTCTAGTGCGCTTCCAAATTGAGCCGGATTAGTTCATTTCAGCTCAATTTAAGCTCACCTGAGCTCATTCTAGCTCATTGAGCTCGTTATTAGCTCACTCTTAGCTCATTTTAATTAGTTAATTGTCGGAATAAAAATTACTTAACTTAGTTTGAGTTAATTAAATTACTGGAATGAAATTTAATTAATTTAGTTTAAGTTAATTAAATAATTTAATATGTGCTAGTGATTGCATGTTTTAATATGTTTGTGTTAGCCATAGCCAAATTTAATATGTCTTGTTTAAGAATTTATTAAATTTGTTTTAGCTTAGTTTATTTGTTAATTATGGTGTCTAATTTTTATTAATATTTGTTTCGGCTGAACATACATTTGAATTAAATTGGTTCTAGCATTTTCTTTGTAGGTACATTGACCATGGGACGACACACATCAATTGAATGAGAAGGAATATGCAGCCAAAAAAAAAATTCAAATTCATTTAAATGGAAGCATAAATGAGGACACATGGTGGGCTGAATTTTAAATCAATTAGCAAACATTATGGAGACAAGCTTTGTTGGTACAGCAACAATGGAAGCATGGAGTTAATTTTAAAATCATTTAAGGAGCATGGTGGACATGAAACATGAGAATATAGGGTTGAATTTTAAAGCTTAAATGGAGGCATGTTGTGGAATGGCCAGGCACAATTGGAATCAAACATGAACAGCATGATAAAGAAAATTGAAGTGGAATTTAAAATTGAAGCATGCTAAGCACCTTGACGTGGGCATAATTGTTTATTCAATATTGGAGACATGCCATTGAATCATGCTTACATCTCTCCAATGTACGGACGGCTATTTATGGAGACCTTTGTGGAGTAAATAATTGAGTTTTGTTTATTGTGGGTGAGCATGGATTAAAAGACATATGCTAAATTGAAGGTGCATGGATGGCAAGCATAAACAAGGGTGGGAATATGGACGGCAATAAAAAGATGAATAAAATAATCAAGCCTTATGACCACATTATGGAATTAATGTTGAATAAAATAAAATAATAAGATGTAAATGCATGAGATTTGAGTAGTGATGGACAGCCATGTAATATTATGGAGAATTTTAAATAGGCAAACATGATAAGGTGGATGGATGGTATGGATTAAAACAGTGGTGGTCACAGTAATGCTTTTTTCCATGTGTGAGAATTTTTTTTTTGTTTCTATAAATAGTCTATTTCTTTTCAGTAGAGGACAGAATTTTTTTGAATGAAATTTTATGCACTTTGTTCATTTGAGTAAGTTTATCTCTTCTCAAGTTTCGTACAAGTTTCGTTAGACTTATCAAGCTTGCTTGTGGCGTCTTCAACTTGTTTGAACTTATCACCAATTTCGTTTGGTGTGGCGTTCATCAACCTATCTCCATCTATCCACCTTAACGATATAAGAAACGGGGTGACACTGTTATATAGTGTTGAATCTTTCTTAAGTTAAGTTCGTAATTCCATTTCCATCAACCTGTCTTCATATTTCTACCTTAAACATTATAGAATCCAGGGTGACACTTTTTAGTGTTGAATCATTTCTTGTTTAAGTTCGTTTATCCATCTCTATCAAATTATCCTTTATCTATTTTTATTTTTTTATTTTATTTTTGTTCCATCGAACCGAACCATCTCCTACTCTGTTCAATTAAAGCTTCCGCAAATACATCCATATTTTCCAATTATTTTTCGAAGGCTTGATTCCTCCTCATAGACGATTGGGCAACCCGCATACATTTCGACTCACCCCGAGCCGGTTCATATCATCTGGTATCAGAGCTATAAAATGAGGAAATTTGACGACGTACGAGAAGCCGGAATTAGGTTCGTAAGTTAAAAAAAAGGTACAAAAAAAAGAGAAATTCAAAAAAATTCAAAAAAAATACGAGTTAAAAATAAAAGTGTGTGGAAATTTTTGAAAGTTTGCAAGTTTTGTTTCATTACTTCTTTCCTGATCTTCAAGCCACCCTTCCTCACCCCAACGCCACTATACCAAAATTATTTTTTTCTTTTAGCCTACTCGAGGCCTTAAAAAAAATTTCTTTTGTTTAGCCTACCTATACCTGTAAATCATTTAACCCTTGTACCAATTTTGAAGCTGACCCTCAAGCCGCAAGTCTTTCAAAACGAATTTGTGAGATGAGATTGAGTGGTAAAAGGCACGAGTGATTCATTAAAAAAAACCTTATACGAGTGAAAACACGAGTAAAGAGTGATTTTTTTTGAGTGACTTGTGAGTTTTCGTGGTAAGGTATTTTTAACTTTTTATGTTTATTTTATTTTATATTATTTTATTTTTTTCTTGATAACATATTTCTTTCAGCAACGATAGCATGTCTTTATATTTTGAAAGCAGATGGCGATTGGTTCGATCCATCATACAACCAAAGTGAAAGGCGATGCAATCAAAGAAATCGAAGCTTTAGAGATCAAGGATGTTTTAATGACGTCAAGAAGAATAACAAGTCAAAAATTCCACCGTTTCAAGGTAGAGCCGATCCGGATGCATACCTTGAATGGGAAATGCGGGTAGAAATGGTTTTTCGGTACCACGATTATTTGGAAAGCACGAAAGTAAGGCTGGCGGAAAATAGTTTCACCGATTATGCCATGGTTAGGTTGGATCAATTCACCACGAGTTGAAGACGAAACGGAGAGTACCCAATATTAACGTGGTTTGACATGAAGGATGTGATGCACAAGCGATACCTCCCAACTTCATATCATCGAGGGCGAATTTCTTGAAGACAAAGGACGGAGTCAGGGTCCTCTCGAAGATCCGCTTTCGAAGATTATTCAAGAAGAGATTTCGATCGAGATTCTTATTCATCAAGAAACTCGAGGCAAAGAAAGGTTGACTATGATTCTTACGTCCTCCAAGAAAACACGTGAGTTGATCGATATATTCATTCAGAAACTCCCAAGAAAACATCTTTGGAGTATTCTTCCCGAAGAAATGTTTGTGAATCCACCATAAATAAATTTTCTTCTTTTGGAAATTCTTATTATTATGATTCTTTTGTAATAGAAACAAAGAAAATGAAAATGAAAATGAAATAAAAAGAAAAGAGGCAAGAAAGAGAGAAAATGAGCAAGTTTTGAGAAAGCTTGAAAAGGCCATTGAAAAGAACAAAAAGACTTTGAAAAAGAAAAAGAGAAAGAAAAAGAGGAGAAAATTGAAAGGGAAAGAAAAGAGCTTGCGAGAGAAAAAGAAACAACAGAACAAGAAGAGCAAGAAAAGATGAGTGTTGATTTAAATCCCCTTGAAGTTTGTTCTTGTTCTACTTCTTCTTTTCAAGGTTCCGAGAAACTGAGCGACGATAATTTTCAACTACAATACCTTCTGGAAGAACGACATTTCCATCTAATCGGCCAAGGTGAAATTGAGAATGAACCATACGAGCTTGAAGGTAAGCGAGGTAAGAAAATTTTAATAACCAAGTCACATAAATTCGATTTGACATTTGTCAATGAAATCTTTGGTAACTTAATTTTTAAAAGCTTTCCTTATTTTCATCCGGTTAATTTTCGCTCGTTACATATGGTTGATATTTTGTGTTCTTCTCGACAAAACCTAAAGATTTTGCAAAATGACAAGTTTTCACGAAAAGCAAATAAATTGTTCAAATACGGTGATTTAGTGAATCAATTTTTGTCTCTTGAAAAATCGTTGAATTTGTGCAATTTTGTTTTGACGAGTACAAAGAGTTTTGTTCATATGATTTCATGTATGCAAATTTCTTTTTGGTTTAACATGTTTGATTTAACGAATCCATTGATACATTTTGAATTTGATAATCAAACACATGTTTTTAAACCGGGAATATGTTTTGTGTCATCCGGTATATTTTGTGGAAAAATCAAGTCTCAACAATTGTGTGAGAGAAATTCTTGTTGATTTGATACTTGGTTCTTGAATAAGGTAACGAATGTTGTCAACTTTGTTTTCCATTTTTATTCGTTCCTTAAACAATTTTTATGGTTGTACTTGAAATCCCGGTTCCATTTGAAAAATGCTGAATCAAACGCGAAGCTTCGACTAGACTACATTTCTGAGGAGCGAAGGTTTGTGTTGATCAATCAAGGTAAAAATGATCTTTGTTTTCTTGGTCATAAGGGTGACACAATTGAAAGTTTTGGAACGTTTTTGTTCTCCTCGGATGGTGTTAAAAATCTTGTTGATACTTTGATTTTTGAAAGATATTTAGATCATGAAGTGGTTAACTGTTTTGTTTTGTTTGAACAGGATCTATCTATTTTGGCTATAGATAGAAAGATCCTTGTTTTTGATCCCGACATCAATTCATTTGCTCAATTTGTGAGTAATGTTTCAGCATGTTCTTTCAAGTACATCATCCATGGTGTCACTAACCTTTTTCATTTTTGTGAAGGTGACATTTGGAAAGGGATTCCTCCTAAAGAGGGAGGGCAAATGTCTAATCTGTTTAATGATGATCTATCTATTTTGATGTTTGACAAAAAGATGCTCGAATTTGATAATTGGAATGATGATAAGCCTAGCATTAACGAATCGACTTTTGTGAACCATTCAGATCATGATACGCTTAAAGGTTCTATTTTGCCTATTGATGTTCTATTTGTTTTAATGGTCAACAAAAGGATTCTTATGTCCGATACTTGTTATCATTCATATATGAGAGAGTCCACATATCGAACAACGCAAGGTTTGGTTGTTCAATTATGTGTGCTGTTGGAATTTTGTCATCTATTTGCTTGTGATGCTTATGTATATAATTTAATTTACTATTCGCAAGATAAGCATGATTTGTGGATCCCAAGTAGAGCATATGCATGCCTTGAGGTCTTTTCAATTTGTTGCAAGTGTTTGACAAGGCATTACTTCTTTTGTACGACAATTTGGTGCTGCTCGACCACATGCGATTTACTTGTTTGTTGGTGTCCATATTTGGGTTGCAAGATTGTTTGAAGCCAATCTTGCTAATTCTTGGTTATCTTTTTTAGGTAATGCATTTATCATCCATCCCGTTTGATCGAGGAAAGACGAGCAAGGAGTTTTGTTCGGACAACCAACGGGTCGATTCGAGGACGAATCGTCTTGAAGAGGGAGGGAATGATACGAGCACGCCTGGGACGCCAACGAATTCCATGTCAATGAAGCTCGACTTCAATGCCCCAAGTGTCGTGAAGCGGATATGCACTCTGGTGCACTTCTAAATTGAGCCGGATTAGTTCATTTGAGCTCAATTTAAGCTCACCCGAGCTCATTCCAGCTCATTGAGCTCTTTATTAGCTCACTCTCAGCTCATTTTAATTAGTTAATTATCGGAATAAAAATTAGTTAACTTAGTTTGAGTTAATTAAATTGCTGGAATGAAATTTAATTAAATTAGTTGAAGTTAATTAAATAATTTAATATGTGCTAGTGATGGCGTGTTTTAATATGTTTGTGTTAGCCATAGCCAAATTTATATGTCTTGTTTAAGACTTTATTAAATTTGTTTTAGCTTAGTTTATTTGTTAATTAAGGTGTCTAATTTTTATTAATATTTTATTAATATTTTTTTCGGCTAAACATACATTTGAATTAAATTGGTTCTAGCATTTTCTTTGTAGGTACATTGGCCATGGGACGACACACATCAATTGAATGAGAAGGAATATGCAGCCAAAAAAAATTTCATATTCATTTAAATGGAAGCATAAATGAGGACACTTGGTGGGCTGAATTTTAAATCAATTAGCAAACATTATGGAGACAAGCTTTGTTGGTACAGCAACAATGGAAGCATGGAGTTAATTTTAAAATCATTTAAGGAGCATGGTGGACATGAAACATGAGAATATGGGGTTGAATTTTAAAGCTTAAATGGAGGCATGTTGTGGAATGGCCAAGCACAATTGGAATCAAACATGGACGGCATGACAAAGAAAATTGAAGTGGAATTTAAAATTGAAGCATGCTAAGCACCTTGACGTGGGCATAATTGTTTATTCAATATTGGAGACATGCCATGGAATCATGCTTACATCTCTCTAATGTATGGACGGTTATTTATGGAGACCTTGGTGGAGTAAATAATTGATTTTTGTTTATTGTGGGTGAGCATGGATTAAAAGACATATGCTAAATTGAAGGTGCATGGATGGCAAGCATAAACAAGAGTGGGAATATGGACGGCAATAAAAAGGTGAATAAAATAATCAAGCCTTATGACCACATTATGGAATTAATGTTGAATAAAATAAAATAATAAGATGTAAATGCATGAGATTTGAGTAGTGATGGACGGCCATGGAATATTATGGAGAATTTTAAATAGGCAAACATGATAAGGTGGATGGATAGTATGGATTAAAACAGTGGTGGTCACAATAATGCTTTTTTCCATGTGTGAGAATTTTTTTTTAGTTTCTATAAATAGTCTATTTCTTTTCAGTTGTAGAGGACAGAATTTTTATGAATGAAATTTTATGAACTTTGTCATTTGATTGAGTTTCTCACTTCTTCGGTTTCGTACAAGTTTCGTTAGACTTATCAAGCTTGCTTGTGGCGTCTTCGACTTGTTTGAACTTATCACCAATTTCGTTTGGTGTGGCGTTCATCAACCTATCTCCATCTATCCACCTTAACGATATAAGAAACGGGGTGACACTATTATATAGTGTTGAATCTTTCTTAAGTTAAGTTCGTAATTCCATTTTCATTGACCTGTCTTCATATTTCTACCTTAAACATTATAGAATCTGGGGTGACACTTTTTAGTGTTGAATCATTTCTTGTTTAAGTTCGTTTATCCATCTCCATCAAATTATCCTTTTATCTATTTTTATTTTTTTATTTTATTTTTGTTCCATAGAACCGAACCATCTCCTACTATATTCAATTAAAGCTTCTGCAAATACATCCATATTTTCCAATTATTTTTCAAAGGCTTGGTTCCTCCTCGTAGACGATTGGGCAACCCGCATACGTATCGACTCACTCCGAGCCGGTTCGTATCAATTAGTTTTATGAAAAGTGAGCTTACACAATCAAAGACTATTTTCGAAAGAAAAGCTCGTATTAGTAGGATTATTATTTTCAATTTATGTAACTGTTATCTTAGAAATTTTTAAGGTAGGTAACTTATCAATTCAATCTTGATTCTAACCTTCTAATTTTAGCCTTTATCCACACCTTTAACCCTAGTCCCATTGCAACCCTAACAAAGACCTTTTGATCTGTTTATCATTTTATTTTACAGTGGTGGAGATTTGATTTTTATGCAAGCCTATGGGATGAACTGTTCAGGTTCGACTTATGAGTGCTTAATTTTGATCCTTAAACATTTTTCGAGTGATTTGAGTGAATATTTTGTGAGGATGTCAGTCCTTGTAGATTTTGAATTAAAGGTAATTATTTAGATAAAGGGGAACACCTATGTTTTCGTGCTACAAAAATATGGCTTATCTTGTTTGAATCTTCAGGACTCTTTGAGTTAAATTATCCATGTATAAATTATCTATGAATTAGGATAAGGCATTGTTGATAGGAATTTTGAATCATGGAAAGTTCGTTTTAATTGTAAGTTGAGAATTTTGCTTGAGGGCAAGCAAAAGCTTAAGTGTGGGGGTATTTGATAAACCGTAAAAGTAACATATTTTAAGCCCACATTTAATATGCTTTTGGATGATTTATCCTTTGATTTATGTAAAAAGGTGCTCTTAATCCTTTCTTTTCATGTCTTATACTCGGGAAAGCACCCGAGGATGAAAAGAACATAAAACGGGCCCAAAACAGAGTAAATGGGCCAATTCATGAAACTGACACGGCCTGGACTTCAAGCGACACGGCCATGCCACGCCAAACATCTAGAACACGGCCTCTCTCCCAATTCACACGGTCATGCCTCAAGTTAGAAATTTGAAGACGGCCTGGAGTCGATCCACACGGGCGTGCTACATGGCCGTGCCTCTGTCATCAAAATGAGCAATTTCAGTCGGAAAAGGATACTTAGGGAGAAAGAATCACATTCCAAGAGCCTATATATATCCACTAAGTACCACCTTTGAAGAGGCGTCAAAGCTAGGCCAAGGAGCCAAGCCGAGAAGGTCAGAGTTAGGGAATAACGCTAAGATAGCCAGTTGATCCATCCCAAGAAGCCAGAATTATACTCAAGACGGTGGAATTCTCCTTCAATTCCTTCAGGGGGTTTTAGGATTTTCTTATGTTTTGTTTTATCTTTTCTCTTGCGATGTTCTTTTTATTCATTATGAACTAAACCCTTCAGATACCTGAAGGGGATGAAACCTAGATGAATCTTTTTATTTTATTTTTAAGTTATATGATAATTACTTAGTTTGTTCTTAGTTATGTTGCTGAATCCAAATCTAATGTGCTTAGGTGGAGGAGGAATAGACCCTGCCTAATAGTAGATCTAACATAATTAAGCGGAGTTGATCGAACGCCTAGAGATAGGGTTACGATATTTTGTCAGATTAGGGTGAAACCTAATATGGGAGTCCATTGATCGATTTACTGCTATCCTAAGGGGTTGTTATAAGTGAACGAGAGTTCCAGTAATTAACCTAGGGTTAGACGTTATTCGCCTCGAGAGAGGGTTTAATATAGGTTAGGGAGTCTTACGGATCAAGCTAAGTAAAATAAATCATATAATTTACGATTAGATAACAAGTGAAATCTAGGTGGATTCTTCCTAGGGGTATCGGCGTAATCAACTGAGTTTTCCTTCAAAGTTATTTTCCTATTCGTCCTTTTTGTCTTTGTGTCCTTAGTTTAGTCTTCGTCAAAAGCAACTTCACTTTATTTTTAAGGCTAAATAATAAAAAGAAAGTTAGTATTAGTACTTTTAGTTCCTTTGGGTTCGATATCCAGTCTTGCCTAAGCTATACTATTGTTCGATAGGTACACTTGCCTTTAATCGTTGTCAGAGTTAGTTTCCAGGTTTGATCATTCTTTAATAAATTTTAAAGCTCTGATTTACAGTGATCAAAGCCCTTTTATTAAATTAGACACTCAAATGACAAAATTAAAATACGGAAATTTCACACAAGCAAATTCGCACATAATAAACACAGAAAATAATTTTAAAATATTTTTTGGACTCAGATTTGTGGTCTCAAAACCACTATTTCAATTAGTGTCAAAATCGGGCTATTACAACTCTCTCCCCCTTAGGGATTTTTGTCCCCGAAAATCTTACCGGTGAATAGGTTAGGATAACGCTCTTTAATTGTATCCTCTGACTCCCAAGTTGCTTTTTCAACTTCGTGCTTATGCCACAGTATTAACTAACGAAATTTTCTTATTTCGCAATTATTTAATCTCGCTAGCCAGAATACGAATTGGCTCTTCTTCATATGTCATATCGGACTTAATCTCAACTTCTGTCGGACTAATCACATGCGAGGATTGGATCGGTATCTACGGAGCATCGAAACATGGAATACATTGTGAATCTTTTCTAGTTCAGGTGGGAAAGACAATCAATAAGCAACTGGCCCGATACGTTCTGTAATCTCATACGGTCCAATGAATCTTGGACTCAATTTGTATTTACGACCAAAATCTTAGTATTTTCGTCCACGATGAAACTTCCAAAAAACACTTTATTTTCATTTTGTAACACTATATCTTTTCGTTTCAAGTCTGCATACGATTTCTGACAATTCAATACTGTTTTCAAACTATCGTGAATAATTTTCACATCATATATTTCAAATTCACACATAGCTTTGAATTTCAAATCTCTTTAATCTCACAACTAAAATTCTGATCAGACTTTCACTATACATCATCCCTAGATGAAACTGCTTATAACTGTATTAAATTGTTTCCATTTTCTACTCACATTCTCTGACGATTTTAATCATGTGAATCATTTTCTCACAAAACTAGATCCTGAAGTAACGAAATTCGATAACTGCTTATAATAGCAACAGTCTTTCTTAGTTACTTTGCAATTTTAAAACATAGTGACAAATAAATATTTCGAGAATTTGGTTTGCGTTTCCCGATTTTAATACAATTTCATACTCACAGATTACTGTAATCTCTCTTAGAATTACCATATAAATTTCAGATCTCAATCCAAAACAATAATAACTGACACCATAGACAGATTTACCAACACAAAAAACGAATAACTTAACTGTTTTATCAAAAGAGAAAATCTATACTTACAGAGAGATTTCTTTAGACAGTTAACCATATTTCATATAACTCCATCTTTTTCAATGATTAAGATAATCCCGATACAAAATTCATCAACCCTCCATTTCTAAAATCAACAAAGTCAGAAATATCACATTTCACACTCATCATCTATATCATATCTCGGATTATTGTGCATCTTGTTAATCCCATGTGAACACCATTGAGAGTTTCTTGTAGTAGTTGTTGTATATTCGCAGAACTTTTTCAGTATGCACACTCTATCTCAAAATAACAAATAATCAGCAATACCACATCTAAGGTTCTAAATCAGAAATCAATTTCTGCTGAACTCCTTTTTAACTAATAATTCACTGACACATTTCTGAATTTCACAACTTCACTCTGTAAACATTTATTTAGCCTCTAGTTCAACTAACAACTGTTTATTACCTAATATGATCAATCACGTATTCATCACCCAATCAAAACATTTGAAACTATAATCATTTTCCTAGGATAAGAATCACTTACAGACTTAAAAGTTTTTCTATGATTGGAGCTAACCTTGCTGTGTCAAATTCAGATCTTTCTCTAACATTAAACATTTTAAACTCTTATAATCATCAAATATATTGCATAACTCTTTTTATGCAACTTTAACTGTATAAAATCATAAGATATCTGAAACACCCCACCCCCGGCCCACGAGCCTGAACCGGATCTGGTATGTTCCTTAAGTAAAACGGTTTCACAGTTCTTTGTTACTTAGAGAAAATTTGTGTAATTTTATAAAAATATCGTTTTGGGTTGGGCTTAAGTTGGAAACACATTTCATTTAATTACGGTGACAAAACAATTTTTAGAGTTTATTTTTAAAATAAATTAAATTAAACTTTATTCGAAATAATTCGGAACATGATAATTAAAAATAAACAGAAATAAAGAAATCCAACTTGGGCCTTATGGCCTTATTACATCAAACAAAACCCAAATTTAAAATTAAAGTACTTAATAAAAATAAAAGTCCAAATCTTTAAATTTCTCCTTGCTATGCATGGCCACCTTTGGCTTCTGCTGACCCGGTCCATTATTGCTTATCACCTGAAAAATATTCCCACAACGGGGTGAGTCAATAGACTCAATGTGTAACCAACACTAACATTCAATAGCTCAGGCAAACATGTTCATATCAAACACTTATTCATACAACAGATAATAATGATGATGCAACCCGATCCCAAAACCTAGATGCCATCCGCTACACATCCCCGTACCAACCTGCACACCGTGGGGACTACTAAGTCGACCCTCCATCCGCTACACACCTTCGAAGGCAGTCGCTGCAGTCGACGTGCTCATCGCCCATATAAAATTTGTGGCATAGCCACCAGATATAATTGTGTCAAAAGACACCAGATTCAGATAATGTAACCGAAGTTACCATATTCAGATAATGTGACTGAAGTCACCACATTCAGATAATGTGACCGAAGTCACCATATTCAGATAGTGAGACCGTAGTCATCACATTCACTTCCCCTTTCTCATATATCCCGAATGACCCATATTATTCATATCATGCATCTCATACTTAAATTCACATTCATATATATATTTTCACATGTTATAAAATAACATATTTCATAATCCTAATGGAAGTAGGAAACATACCTGAGTACTTTGTACCACATTAGGGTACTTTAGTCACATTCACATTCATATATTAAATATTTGCCACATACATATTAAAAGCTAGTGCGGATTACACACCTGATTCGCTTAATGAAGTCCTTGAAATCTCAAGAATCGATCCATTGATTTAGATCCTTAACTCCTATATTCAGTCAATCATTTAAACATATTAATAAACCTTTTCAACCACAAATCCAAATCCTAGAGGATTTATACACTTACCTTGGTGTCGATTTCCTTTTTGTTCAAATCCCGAAAACCTTGCCTTATAAGTCTGTCGAAAATCCTATAAGCACATGTTAGATTGATTTCTAACACTTAATCATCTTTAAATGGCCGGTGGCCGAATATTCATATGACTTACCTTGAGTCTTAGAAATCCCAAAACTTCGTGGTACTTCTCTTTGTAGTCGACAACTACTAGACCCCGAAGAAAACCTTCCAAATTTCGGCCATGGAATTCTCAATGAGTTATATTCCTATATTTCGGCTAAAGAGAAATTGAAAATCAAATAATAGCTGATCTTACCTTTTTGAATGAAATCGGCAACACCCTTCTGTCACAACAAAGATTTGGCATTGGCAGAATTTTGGCTTGGTTGGATTGCGTTTTTTGGATTTGAATAAAAGAGAGAGAGAAGGCTAGGGAATTCGGCTAGACAAAGAAAAGAGAAAAGAAGAGGAGAGAACCCTAAGAATTTCGGCAGAGCAGAGAAAAAAGAAAACTGATGAGTATCCCTCCTTCCTTCCTTTTATAGACGAAATTATTAGCTAAGGAGTCCCTTACTTGGCCACCACTCTTCAATTTGATAGCTTTATCCTTTAATTATCATAAAATAAAAGAGTTTAATCTAGCCTTTATCTCATGGAAATTATGATAAATAAATTCCTTTTTGAAAATACTTTAAAAAAATCATTTATTTATCCTTAATAGCCGAATTTTAAAGAGGATAAACCTCCCTTTTTTCTAGAAGCCTTGCCGTCCACTCCTTGGCTTATGGAAGCAAAAATAAAACTCCTTTATTTGCTTCCCAAGTGACTCGAACCCGGGCCCATTCCTCTTGCATATGGCGCTATTTCCATAGGCCCTAAGTGGCATCTCCAGGCCACTTTTCCAAGCCTGTTTGTGTGTCAAATTTCACAAACTTTTTCTTTTAAGGCCACCTTGCCTTAATTTCCTATTTTAAACTTTAAATCTTGACATTTCTACGTCATTTCTAAGTTTCCTAAAATTTTCGATCGGCTCTGTAAACTTGCCATTTTCTTACATTTCCAAGTTTCCAGAAATGTTTACTTTCCATTTTTGAATCATTTCCTTACATTTCTAGGTTTCCAAAAATGTTCATGTCCATTTTCATTTCCATGCATTTCTAGGTTTCCAAAAATATTCATTTCCATTTTCATTTCCAAAAATATTAGAAATTTATTCATAGTACTTAAGACTTGTCATTTTGTACAATTAAACGGAAAATGCATAGGCCCTTTCCAGGATGTTACAGTTCTACCCCCTTAAAACAATTTCGTCCTCGAAATTTCCTAACTAAAATAATAGAGGGTATTGCTGTCGCATTGTCTCTTCTGGCTCCCACGAAGCTTCTTCCGATCCATGATTACGCCATAACACTTTGACTAGAGGAACTGACTTCCTTCTTAGTAATTTCACATCACGTTCCAAGATCCAAATCGGCTCTTCCTCGTAGGATTAGTCTGGCCTTAGCTCCACCTCTTCAATAGGTACCACATGAGACGGATCCGATCGGTAGCGACGTAGCATGGATACATGGAATACGTCGTGCATCTGCTGCAACTCTGGTGGCAACTCCAATTGGTATGCCACTGGCCCAACTCGCTTCAGTACTCGATAGGGCCCTATAAACCTTGGGCTTAACTTCCCTTTGCGACTGAACCTCATAACCTTCTTTCAAGGTGAGACCTTCAGAAACACTTGGTCTCCCACTTCAAACTCTATCTCCTTTCGCCTAAGGTCCGCGTACGACTTCTGCCTATCAGAGGCTTCCTTTAACCGTGCTCGAATTATCTCAACCTTCTCTTCAATTTCTGCCACTAACTCCGGTCCCAAAACTCGACGTTCTCCTAGCTCGGTCCAACAAGTAGGAGTTCGACACTTCTGACCATATAATGCTTCATATAGTGCCATCCGAATGCTAGCCTGATAGCTGTTGTTATAGGCGAACTTAGCTAAAGGCAAATAATCCTCCCAACTTCCTCAGAAATCCATCACACAGCCTCTCAACATATCTGCCAATACTTGTATAACCCGCTCGGACTGCCCGTCGGATTGTGGATGAAAAGCTGTAGTGAAGTCTAACTTAGTGCCTAAAGCTTGATGAAGTGCCTTCCAAAACTGAGACGTAAACCTTGGGTCTCTATCGGAGATGATCGATACTGGTACTCTATGTAACCTTACGATCTCTGTCACATACAATTTGGCTAACCTCTGAAGAGAATAGTCAACTCTTACTGGAATGAAGTGCGCGGACTTGGTCAAATGATCCACTATCACCCATACCGAGTCCTTCTTAATAGGCGTAAGGGGAAGCCCACTAACGAAGTCCATGGTAATCTCTCCCACTTCTATTGTGGAATTTCGATCGGTTGAAGTAATCCCGATGGGACTTGGTGTTCAGTCTTAACTTGCTGACACGTCAAACATTTCCCCACAAATTCAGTCACCTCTCTTTTAAGATTAGACCACCAAAATTGTTCCCTTAGATCTCTATACAGCTTAATGCCTCCGGGATGCATAGCATAAGGGCTACCATGCGCTTCCCGAAGAATCCTTTGTCTCAACTCCTTGTCCCTCGGCATACAGACCTTTCCCTTGTAGCACAATACTCTTTCACCATTGATGCCATAATCCTTTAATTCTCCGTTCTGTACTTGCTGTAACTTAGCACTTAGGTCCTTATTAGCCAACTGTCCCTCTTTTATTTCCTTCAGCCATATGTGCTTGACTTGCAACTCTGCCAACAGGCTTCCATCATCATACAGACTTAAGTGAGCGAATAAAGCCCTTAGATCCGTCACAACCTTCCTACTTAGGGCATCAGCTACCACATTCGCCTTGCTCGGATGATATTCTATCGAACAATCGTAGTCTTTCAACAATTCCACCCACTTTCGTTGCCTCAAGTTCAACTCCTTCTGAGTCAACAAGTACTTAAGACTTTTGTGGTCTGTGTAGATAACTGACCTTTATCCATAAAGGTAGTGTCTCCAAACCTTAAGAGCGAAAACCACTGCTGCCAATTCCAAGTCATGGGTTGGATAATTAACCTCATGCGGCCTTAGCTGCCGAGACGCATAAGTGACTACCTTTCCTTCTTGCATTAGCACATAGCCTAACCCCGTATGCGAAGCATCACAGTACACCACAAAATCTTTTCCTGCCTCTGGTTGAATTAACACTGGAGCTTCCATCAACACCTTCTTAAGCTTTTCAAAGCTCTCCTGTTGCTTACTCGTCCATTCAAAGGGTACTTCCTTCCTTAACAACTTTGTCAAAGGCGCGGCTATTGACGAGAACCCTTCCACAAACCTTCTGTAATAGCCTGCCAAGCCTAAGAAACTTCGGATTTCAGCCACAGACCTAGGTCGTTTCCAATCCAACACCGCTTCGATCTTCTTAGGGTCCACTCTTATTCCCTCTCCGGATACCACATGTCCTAAAAATGCCACCTCCTTAAGCCAAAATTCACACTTGCTGAATTTGGCATAAAGCTTCTTCTCTCTTAACACTTGTAACACAACTCGAAGATGCTCATCATGCTCCTCCTCCGACTTCGAGTACACCAAAATATCGTCGATGAACACAACGACGAACCTATCCAAATAGGGTTGGAAAACCCGATTCATCATATCCATGAACACGGCTGGAGCATTCGTCAACCCAAACGGCATCACCATAAACTCAAAATGGCCGTATCTTGTCCTAAAAGCAGTCTTGTGGATATCAGCCTCCTTCACCTTTAACTGATGATATCCCGACCTTAAGTTGATCTTTGAAAACACTGCGGCCCCCTTCAGCTGATCGAACAAGTCATTGATCCTTGGCAAAGGATACTTGTTCTTGATAGTCAGCTTGTTCAACTAACGGTAATCTATGCACATACGCATAGTTCTGTCCTTCTTCTTCACAAATAGGACCGGTACTCCCCATGGAGACACACTGGGTCGGATGAACCAACGATCCAACAATTCTTGGATTTGAGCCTTGAGCTCAACTAACTCCTTTGGCGCCATCCGGTATGGGGCGATTGACACAGGAGCTGTTCCTGGCAGTAAATCTATTCCGAATTCCACCTCCCTATCTGGGGGTATTCCTGGTAGTTCCTCCGAAAATACATCCTCAAAGTCCTTGACCGTTCTAACTCCGCTAACACCTTCTTCCTTTCCACCCAACGCACTTACGAAGGCTAGGAATGCCTTGCACCCTTTCTTAACCATTTTCTCAGCCTTCAGCGTCAAAACTATGTTAGACAGGTAGTCTCTTCTTTCTCCGATCATTATTACTACTTCATCTTCTGGAGTCCTTAACTCCATACGTTTAGCCGCACAATCCAACACGGCTTGGTGCTCTACTAACCAATCCATTCCAAAGATAAGTTCAAACTCTCCGAAGGATAACTCCATTAAGTCAGCCTAAAAGTTCACTCCCTAAATCTCTAGGGGTACATTCCGAAAGATCTTATCTACCACTACAGTTTGGCCTAATGGGCTTACTACAGTCATCTACCTATCAGAAAGTTCAGAGTCTAGGTCTAGTGTTTCCACTACACTACATGCAACATATGAATGGGTCGAGCCCACATCAATTAGAGCAAAATAGGGCTTGTCAAAGATAAGAAACGTACCGGTTATAACATCCAGCGCGTCACCATCCTTCCTCCGGTGAACCACATAAACCAAACCCGGTTACCTTGCCTCAGCATTAGCAGTACCTCGGCCCTGTGTTCCACGGCCTCTGCCAGTACCATTACCTCTGTTGCCCGAACCACGACCCCGTTGAGGCTGCTGTCCGCCTCTACCAGCCTGAGTAACAGTCTGAGCTGCCGGTCGACTCTCATCTGGTTTCTTGGGGCAATCCTTGAGCATATGGTCCTTTGACCCACACCGAAAACATCCTCCAGTCTTTTTCTAGCACTCCCCTAAGTGCCTCCTTCCACAATGCTCACAAGGACAGTACTTCCATCCTGTACCAGCTTGCTGATTCCGCGGCCCGTCAATTCTAGGCCTCTTATGAACCTTTCCAGATGGTCCAAAACCTCTTTTGGGCTTATTCCTATCCACAGCATGCTTGGTAGAATCCTTAATTCCCTCGACCACCTTGGTCTTTTCTACCAAAGCAGAGAACTCCCGCTCCTGATGCGGTGCTATCAACAGTCTCAGATCGTCCCTCAGTCCGTCCTCAAAACGGACACAGCGCTCATGCTCAGTTGCCACTACTCTTTGAGCATAGCGGCTCAACCTCAGGAATTCAGCTTTGTATTCCGCAACAGACTTGCTCCCTTGCACCAGCACCAGAAAAGCCTTCCTTTGCTCATCTGTATACCTGGTTCCCACATATTTCTTCTGAAATGCCTCCTTAACATATTCCCAGGTCAGATCCTTAGCCGTGGCACCATCCCGAACAGTTAACCACCACTGATACGCTTCATCACGTAATAGTGCCACCATCCCTTTCAACTTTTCCTCAGGGGTCAGATCAATCTCATCCATGATGCGCTCCGTTGCTTCCAACCAGTACTCAGCTGTACTGGGTGCTACTCCAGACACTCCACGAAACATCTCGGCTCTATTAGCTCAGAGCCATTCAGGCACAGATTTCTGAGTTCCCGAATTTCCACCTGCACCAGCCACCAATTCCAAAACTCGCAAAGACGACGCGACAAGATCTTCCCCGTCGAGCTTGTTCCTCAACACCAACAGCTGGGGGTGGTGGTGGCGGTGGTATCTCATTGTCAGAACCTTGACTCGATCTAGCGGGTTCTGACACAGCCATCCTTCCTCTACCTCGTCCACGACAACCACGTCCTCTAGAGCTCATTTCTAACGTCGAGATCTGATTAAGAAGTTTTATGCATTAGTACTTTTGTTTCACTTGATTACTCGCGAAGAAGTTTTATGAAAAAGAATTTAGGAGTGGTTCTTTCGTATTCATACAAACACACAGTCTTTCCATTCATTCATCCATCCATCAAACAAGTATGAACTTTTGTTCATTCAGAGAAACGTTGTAGTTTTCATCGTTGTTGCTTTTCCACTACCTAGGGGTATTTTCGTAATTTTGTCCTACAGGGGTATTCTCGTAATTTTTCAAAAGAAAAAGTTTCTTGGTGATTTGCCGACAAGTATTTTGGAAATTTTAAGTTCCCGGGGTGTTTTGGAAAAATTTTGAAATCTGGGGGTATTTCGGTAACTTTAGACCTCGGGGGTATTTCGGTAATTTTTCACAAATCGGGGTAAATTTGTAAAATTTACTAAATCAGAGATATTTCAAAAGTTGCAAAACTTTGAGGGTTCTTTTTGAGAATTGTACTTTTCAAAACTATGATGTTGCAAAAATTTTGGAAATCAGGGTCATTTTGGTAATTTTGCAAGTTAGGGGCAATTCTGTAATTTTCCAAAATCAAGGTATTTTTGATAGTTTGCAAATTGGGGTTTTTGAACACTTATAAAATAATGAAATTTTGGTAAGATTGTTGGGTAGTTGGACATTTTATAAGCCGAGGGCATTTTGGGTAATTTTACCACTAGGGGCATTTTTGTAATTTTCATAAAGCAAAAATTTTTCGGAAAATTTTGTAGAGATGGTTTCCACAAATTAAAAGAGTGATTTTAAAGGTTTTAAAACTAGGGTTTTGTTGTTTTTTTTTAAAAAAAAACATGGCTAGTTCCCTTTCGGGTTTTAGTTATTGTGTTCAGCCTATGACCGAGCCCTCTTGGTCAGGGTGAACCAAAGCTACGCACCAGGCAGGATTCAAGTGGAGAGGAGGTGAGTCACGCAGACTGCTTAAATACCAAGCTCCCACCGAAACCATTCCTAGACATGCGCACAGAGGTTGCCACACCACTGAGCCCTTTGAGTTAGGGTGAACCGAAGCTACGCACTGCAGGATTCTGCGAAGAGGAGGTGAGTCACTAGGACTGCTTAAATACCAAGCTCTTCCGGATCCAATCCTAGACATGCGTACAGGGGTTACCACACCCTAGCTCAGTGACCTAGCCATAGGTTTGTTTAGTACATTAAGTCTTATGTGGTTGTGTTGAGTGGACTAGTCCTAGGGTTCAATATTCCTATCATTCTATTCTACGTTCCATGCCTTTTCTACCCTTATACAATTCATAAATCACATAATCACACATAGAGTTAGGGGTACTTACCTGGTGGACTTCGGGTCGGAGACTTAGGTGCCATGCCAGAAAACCT
Source organism: Gossypium bickii (assembly GCA_025503065.1). Taxonomy (NCBI): domain Eukaryota; kingdom Viridiplantae; phylum Streptophyta; class Magnoliopsida; order Malvales; family Malvaceae; genus Gossypium; species Gossypium bickii. The sequence goes on along the minus strand of CP106710.1, from coordinate 62,327,014 downwards.
GTTTATTTCATAAAATCCTTTCAAAAAGCTTACTTGGCTCGATTTGAAAAAGTTTTGGGCCTTAACCAACAAAGCCGAGTTTTAAGCGGGCGGGCTCGATACCAAACAGAAACACCCCACACCCGGCCCATGAGCCTGAACTGGATCTGGAATGTTCCTTAAGTAAAACGGTTTCACAGTTCTTTGTTACTTAGAGAAAATTTGTGTAATTTTATAAAAATATCGTTTTGGGTTGGGCTTAAGTTGGAAACTCATTTCATTTAATTACGGTGACAAAACAATTTTTAGAGTTTATTTTTAAAATAAATTAAATTAAACTTTATTCGAAATAATTCAGAACATGATAATTAAAAATAAACAGAAATAAAGAAATCCAACTTGGGCCTTATGGCCTTATTACATCAAACAAAACCCAAATTTAAAATTAAAGTACTTAATAAAAATAAAAGTCCAAACCTTTAAATTTCTCCTTGCTATGCATGGCCACCTTTAGCTACTGCCGACCCGGTCCATTATTGCTCATCACCTGAAAAATATTCCCACAACGGGGTGAATCAACAGACTCAATGTGTAACCAACACTAACATTCAATAGCTCAGGCAAACATGTTCATATCAAACATGTACAACAGATAATAATGATGATGCAACCCAATCCCAAAACCTAGATGCCATCCGCTACACATCCCCGTACCAACCTGCACGTCGTGGGGACTACTAAGTCGACCTTCCATCCGCTACACACCTTTGAAGGCAGTCGCTGCAGTCGACGTGCTCATCGCCCATATAAAATTTGTGGCATAACCACCAGATATAATTGTGTCAAAAGACACCAGATTCAGATAATGTAACCGAAGTTACCATATTCGAGATAATGTGATCAAGTCACCACATTCGAATAATGTGACCAAGTCACCATATGCGAGATAGTGAGACCGTAGTCATCACATTCACTTCCCCTTTCTCATATATCCCGAATGACCCATATTATTCATATCATGCTTCTCACACTTAAATTCACATTCATATATATATATTCACATGTTATAAAATAACATATTTCATAATCCTAATGGAAGTAGGAAACGCATGCACGAGTACTTTGTACCACATTAGGGTACTTTAGCCACATTCACATTCATATATTAAATATTTGCCACATACATATTAAAAGCTAGTGCGGATTACACACCTGATTCGCTTGATGAAGTCCTTGAAATCCCGAAGAACTGATCTACTGATTTAGATCCTTAACTCCTATATTCGGTCAATCATTTAAACATATTAATAAAGCTTTTCAACCACAAATCCAAATCCTAGTAGGATTTATACACTTACCAGTGTCGATTTCCTTTTGTTCAAATCCCAAAACCTTGCCTTATAAGTCTGTCGAAAATCCTATAAGCACATGTTAGATTGATTTCTAACACTTAATCATCTTTAAATGGCCTGTGGCCAAATATTCATATGACTTACCTTGAGTCTTAGAAATCCCGAAACTTCGTGGTACTTCTCCTTGTAGTCGACAACTACTAGACCCCGAAGAAAACCTTCCAAATTTCAGCCATGGAATTCTAAAGGAGTTAGATTCCTATATTTCGGCTAAAGAGAGATTGAAAATCAAATAATAGCTGATCTTACCTTTTTGAATGAAATTGGCAACACCCTTCTGTCACAATAAAGATTCGGCTTTGGCAGAATTTCGGCTTGGTTGGATTGCGTTTTTGGTTTTGAATAAAAGTGAGAGAGAAGGCTAGGGAATTCGGCTAGACAAAGAAAAGAGAAAAGAAGAGGAGAGAACCCTAAGAATTTTGGCAGAGTAGAGGAAAAAGAAAACTAATGAGTATCCCTCCTTCCTTCCTTTTATAGACGAAATTATTAGCTAAGGAGTCCCTTACTTGGCCACCACTCTTCAATTTGATAGCTTTATCCTTTAATTATCATAAAATAAAAGAGTTTAATCCAGCCTTTATCTCATGGAAATTATGATAAATAAATTCCTTTTTGAAAATACTTTAAAAAAATCATTTATTTATCCTTAATAGCCGAATTTTAAAGAGGATAAACCTCCCTTTTTTCTAGAAGCCTTGCCGTCCACTCCTTGGCTTATGGAAGCAAAAATAAAACTCCTTTATTTGCTTCCCAAGTGACTCGAACCCAGGCCCATTCCTCTTGCATATGGCGCCATTTCCATAGGCCCTAAGTGGCATCTCCAGGCCACTTTTCCAAGCCTGTTTGTGTGTCAAATTTCACAAACTTTTTCTTTTAAGGCCACCTTGCCTTAATTTCCTATTTTAAACTTTAAATCTTGCATTTTACGTCATTTCTAAGTTTCTTAAAATTTTCGATCGGCTCTGTAAACTTGCCATTTTCTTACATTTCCAAGTTTCCAGAAATGTTTACTTTCCATTTTTGAATCATTTCCTTACATTTCTAGGTTTCCAAAAATGTTCATGTCTATTTTCATTTCCATGCATTTCTAGGTTTCCAAAAATATTCATTTCCGTTTTCATTTCCAAAAATATTAGAAATTTATTCATAGTACTTAAGACTTGTCATTTCGTACAATTAAACCGAAAATGCATAGGCCCTTTCCAAGATGTTACAATATCTATGCACATTCTTGTATTAGAACACATTTCAAACTATTCATTAACATAAGGATGGAAATCGTAATCTCTTTATTGAACTCAAATTGATCCAGAACTGATATTTCGATCGAAATTATCTTCGTGCAAAAGAAAACATCAACAATCGAACTAATTTTAATTTATCACAACATTTCCCATATAGAATCATTCCGCTAGATATAATTCAATATCAAGTCTTCAAGAATACGAGTTTTTCTTCCAGACTATCCCTCAATTCACACATATACATTCAAAGTTTATTTCCAATCAGGTGGATAAATTCAAACACATATAACCTAACTATCTTTTCAATCAAATAATTCAAATCAGACTAAACACTGAATCAGTCTTTTCGAAGAAATCTTTTTTTCTCATTAAAAAAACATAACCCAGACATATCGTTTCACAGGTTGATCTTAATCTTCAATCATTTTTACTTTTATCAATGTTGAACTTTCACGAGAACTAGAAAAGAGTTTATAATAAAGTTGTCTCATCTATTAATCATTGAAGTTCTGAATTATACTGTAGTCACCTTATCAGATAGAAATCATTGGGCCTTAATAAGAACGATATCTAAACCCTATAAATAGATACTATCCCGACTATTAATGAAGCATTTGAACACAGAGAAGAATCAAATGTGATTTTAATAGTAACCTCTGTAGAAACACAACTTCTATAACTCTGAGAACGATACTACTGTACTCTCACATTTCAGACCAGAAATTATAATTATAAATGATATAGCCATTTCTGTCAAATAGATATCTCTTACAGATAATCACATAGATTCACAAGAAAACCAGAATAGCCAAATTTCAAACATAGGATATCTGAAAATTACAACCCAGATAGAATGATATCAATTTTGATGATATCCTAGAAAATGTCCAGAAAGAGCAATGTCACTCATAAATATTGAAATCCACAATAACAAAAGCAATACAATCTTCACATAGAGAGTATTAGTATCGTTCATATTTTACCGTAGATTTTCATATCCACACAAAGGAATAAATACCAGAGAAAGACATAGCAATATCAAACATAACCCAAATAGATCAACCATGCTTTCGTCTATCAGTACATTTAACTAGCATTCTTATACGATAAAAATCTTCTTTCTGAAAGTAAACAGTCACATATGCTTCTGAGGATAAATGTACTCATAGAATACCCAGAAGGAATCATAAAAATTGCTCGACTATAACTACTGCACTCAGTCATCAATACAATTCACTCATTATTCAACTATCTAATTCTGTCATTAGAAATTTTCACATTATCCCATCGCTAACAAGAGTAAAATCAGAAAAGCTTCCAGTTAATACTTTCTTTAAATAACATACCTGGATAGGTCATTTTATCGGAGTTATCTTCTTCTTTAATAGTGACGTTGCATAATCTGAATAGTCCTTAGAACTATCCAATATCTCTTTTAATACTGTCTTCATTTGCTGATTCATTCTCTTTTCTGATCAAATTAATAATCTTTCAAACACTAATCTTTGTATTTCCACTCTCATGAAATTATTCATTCCAAACTCTTACGGATTTCATTTTAACATTTCACTGATAAGGGGGTGAGGGTAGTAAAGCCTCAAGTTTAACTTACACATAAATGCACATAACACTTACTATCACAAATAGCCAGTTCATTACTAATTTCAAATTCTCAAAACATTTAATAAACTTTTGCTTTTAATCATTTTTATTCTTAACACATTATTCATATGTCAATTTAAAATCACTAATTCACAACCAGAGCATTTCATTTAGCAATCATAACTTAAATATCATATCTCATATGCTCATATAATTTTAACATTTATCAATAACAACATATCATACAATTTTAATCCTTACCTTTATGAGTCTCAACTCATCATCAACACATTTCCTCTCAAATATATGAGTATTTACTTCTGTACTATCAGAATTAGCTCGGTTGGAAAACATATCTATCTCATCAAAACAATTTTTGTCAGAGTCAGAGATATCACACTATCGCAGATTAATTATGGCATGTATAGCTAGACTCACAACACTATGGTAGTCCTAGAATCGACTAAACCATAGCTCTGATACCAATCAAATGTAACACCCTTAACCAGTATCCGTCGTCGGATTAGGATTACAAGGCATTACCGGACATAGTATTGATCATGACAGATATTTACTAAAACTCAATCATGCTATACTACTTAAAGTATATAAACAAGTTATGCTTTTAAAATTTAAACATATCAATAATAAATTTTTGTATTTGATCACAAATAGGCAAATAATATTGGAACCAACTCACATGCCTATCAAAATGAACCATTCACTAAGGCCCAATTTACCATCACATTTTAATCACATTATGAAATCAATCATTCAACATTTAAATAACAAACCGCCATTAAACATGTCATAGGTATATCTATTTGTTTTACTCATCACTAGTCAAATATAATTACATATCATACACCACTTTCAAACCTATCCATAAATCAAATTATACATTATAATTGAATCCATAATAAACCATAATCAAATCATGTTCATTACATATATCTTCATACTAAAATACATCATACTTATATAAATACATACTAGTATTTCCCGAATGAACTTATACCATATTCAATTTCATTGACTAATCGAACATATCAATTTGTTCCATTTATATGCTATAACCGTACCTATATATATACATATATATATATCAAAACATTTACTACAATATTAACTAAACATAGCAACCCTACTTCACATACAAGTGAACCATAGCAAAATTTCTAAAACCAACACATATATGACATACATTGTAACATCCTGGATTATAGCCTATGTACTAGTATGTCTTATGTGTTATGGAAGTGATGTGTGCATTTTTAGAATCTTGGAAATGCAAGGAAATGTCTTGGAAATGTAAGGAAATGTCTTGTCCTGGAAATGTAAGGAAATGTCTTGGAAATGTAAGGAAATGTCTTGGAAATGTAAGGAAATATCTTGTCTTGGAAATGTAAGGAAATGACTTGGAAATGTAAGGAAATGACTTGGAAATGTAAGGAAATGTCTTGTCTTGGAAATGTAAGGAAATGTCTTGGAAATGTAAGGAAACATCTTGTCTTGGAAATGTAAGGAAATGACTTGGAAATGTAAGGAAATGACTTGGAAATGTAAGGAAATGTCTTAGAAATGTAAGGAAATGCTTTAGAAATGTCAAGTTTAAAGTTTAAAAGGGGGACATGAAGCAAGATGGTCTTAAGAGGAATTGTATGCAAATCATGACACACAAATGAGCTTGGAAAAGTGGCTTGGAGGCACCACTTAGAGCTCTGGAAATGATGCCACATGCTAGGGGGAAGGACTTGTGTTCGAGTCGTGTGGAGAGCAAAATTTTAAAGCCTTTATTTTGCTAAGTGGCGTCAATAAGAGGGAATAGGGGGAACGGCACATGGCTAAATTTTAGGAGTTTTATCCCTTTTATTTTATTTAAGGATAAAAGATGATAAATGAGGAATTATTCTTTAATTAGGAAAATAAGGGAGAAGTGATGGCCAAGTAAGGGACTTTGAGTTTAATAACTTCGGCTAAGTAAGGATAGTTGCTGAATTAACTTTTATTTTAGGTGATAAGTAAAGAGATAAAGCTATCAAAATAGAAGAGTGATGGCCAAGTAAGGGATTCTAAGTTAGTAATTTCGGCTACTAAAGGAAAAGAGGGCCATTCATTCTTTCTTTCAACTCTCTCTCTCTGCTGAATTCTCTCTAGCAAATAACTCCTCTCTTCTCTTTTATTTTTGCCAAGCCAAAATACCTTGTGCTCTAGCCGAATCCTCCATCTTTATTCTTCTTTCTCTTTTCTTTCTTTATACCAATCAAAAAGCCAAAATCAAGATCCTTCTAGCCTACATAGCCGAATATTGTTAAAGGTACAAGCAAGGATTGCCGATTCCTAAAGTAAGGGTAAGATCTCAGTCAGTTTCATCCTTTTTCTTTTAAGATTTACGAAATCTAGGACTAACCCCATTAATATCTTGTTGCGAAACTTTGAAGAGATCTTTCGGGATTTACTAAGTGTCGACTACAAGGAAGGAAAAGTTCTTTTCCGAAGGTACACCATAAGGCCGCGTGTTTCCTAGTTATTCGGTGAGTTTCGGGATTTAAAATCCACAAGGTAAGTGTCTATAGCATAGCATTCGCCCAGGGCCATCTATATGATTTAATGTTAGAATCGAATCTAACATATGTGTATAGGTATTTCACGGATAATTAAGACAAGGGATACTTTCGGGATTTGAAATTGCAAGGTGAGTGCATAAGTACAATCGGCCAAGGTCTATTTTGGTAATTAGATCTATTCTTTATTTGTTTAAAAAGCCGAAACTAATCAAGTTAAATGATCTAGCATTGGCCGATTGAAGGGAGGAGTAGCACAAAGTTTTAGGGATTTGATTTATAGTGAAATCGGCACCAAGGTAAGTTTTGGGTTACAACAATCCTAATGGGATTTGGTTTTATGGCTGAATGGTTTTTAGTAAATTACTATATGTTGGCCGAACATAGGAACAAAAGATCTAGGACGCTAGATCGAGATCTTCGGAATTTGGAGTGAATTCGCTAAGCTAATCAGGTGTGTACCCCACACTAATCTTAATAGATTTATGGCTTAAACTTGATATATGTGTTAATATGAAAGTGTAAGAATGTGGCTAAGGTACCATGATATGGTAAAAAGTACTCAGGTACGTTTCCTACTCCTACTAGGATTACGAAATATGTTATATTTAACATGTGATAAGTGATAAGAATGTGAAATTTGGCACGTTAATGTATAATATGTATGATATGGGGCATATGATATATTGAAAAGGGGAAGTGAATGTGGTGACCTAAGACCACAATATTTGAATGTGGTGACCTAAGACCACGAGATTTGAATGTGGTGACCTAAGACCACGATATCTGAATGTAGTGACCTAAGACCACGATATCTGAGTGTGGTGACCTAAGACCACGAATACTCATAAGGGCGATGAGCACGTCGACTGCAGTGACTGCCTTCGATGGTGTGTAGCGGATGGAGGGTTGACTTAGTAGTCCCCACGGTGTGCAGGATGGTACGGGTGATGTGTAGCGGATGGCATATAGGTTTGGGTTCGGGTTGCATCATTATTTTTATCTGTTATAAGTATTGATATGTGACATGATAATGTATGCCTGAATTGTTAAATCTTAGTGTTGGTTACACATTGAGTCTGTTGACTCACCCCGTTGTGGGAACATTTTTTGTGTGATGAGCAGTGATGGACCTGGAGGTGTGAGGCTTAGGGATGGCCATGCTCAGCAAGAAATTCATTTTATTTGGACTATTTTATTTTAAGTACTTTGGTTTTTTAATTTTGGGGATTTATTTGATGTAATAAGGCCATAGTTGAATTACTTTAATTTTTCTTTTAATTTCTATGTACGAATTTTTATCAAGTGAAGTTTAAGTAAATTTTATTTCAAAACAAAGCCTAAACGTTTTGTCACCTAAAGTAAAGGATTTTAATAATGAAATAAACTTGTTTTCAACTCAAGCCCGACCCAACACAATCTTTCTTTCAAAACACACATGTTTTTCCTAAGTAACAAAAGAATTTGAACCGGTTTTCATCGAGGAACATACCAGATCTGGTCTAGGCTCGTGGGCCGGGTGTGGGGTGTTTCATACATATTACTTAATTCATATATTAAAATTATAAATGCCATTTCATTCATAATATACTTAGCATTTCACCCATTTATTCAATCCACATATCTTAAGACTTTATTACCTAGTATAAACCAAGTTTACCACATACACGTAACTTAAATATCTCATTCTAATGCAAGCTCAAATCATGATCCAATATATTCAAATTCGAGCATAAAAATTAAACACATCAAGCACCCATTCCAAACACATAAAATCCTACTTAAGCAAGATAATCATGAATAAACCAATTTTAAACCTAACCGAACACAAGCATGGAAATTAAGCCATTTTCGCATGGCTATTTTTATATATATGACCAAAAATCAACGTAAAGATTCCATCTATGCTATACATGCCATAAGCCCAAATTTAACTTAGTAAAATACCGAAAAACTGTCGTTTAACATCCTGAAATTAGGGGCTTGGTGTTATTGTATTGCGGTGTGTTGTTGTGTTTCGAGTGTTGTTGTGATGTGTTTTGGGGTCTCGAGAAGGCTCGGGATTAAGCCTGAGCCTTGGTGAAAATTTTATTTTTAGACACTTTAGGGGAAGAGCTAGCTGAGGCAAGCCTTAGGGATATTTAACGGTGTTTTGTTAGCACAAGCAAGGAGGTGGTAAAGTGGCAAGGAGGCACCACTTAGAGTGCTTGAGGTGGCGTCTTAAGGGAGAAGTTGTAGGGGGAAGGGGTTCGAGTTACGTCGTTAGCAATGAGGAACTTTATTTTTTGCGCCTAAGGAGCCTGAATGGTGGATTCGGCAAGGGCACTGCTTGGATAGGTGTTGAATAGGCCAAATGATTCGAATGGGAGGCCATGAGGAAAAGGGGGAGTTTGAGTTATTCAAACTCATTTGAATGGGTGAACAAGAGTGAATTAAAGAGGAAAATATGGGATTGGATGTTGGTGGGAAGTGTTGGCCGAAGTTTGGATGTTGGAAGGAGGGGGAGAAGTTGGTTTTGACTTGTAGGGTGTGTGTGCCGAATTCTTTAGGCTAGTGGCTTGGTTTTCCATTTTATGGTGTGGCTCAATCAGGGTTAGGAGTATTTTTGGTGCCGTTTTCTTCTAAGGGTCAAAATAGATTCTAGAAAACACTTCCCTCCCCATTTTCATTTTTGATCTTTTCTCCATTTTCTCTTCTGGCTTACCGAAACCAAGTAGCTAGTGTGATTTCTTCATTTTTCTTCTCTTTTGTGCTTTAGCCGAACCTTTGAAGTTGTTCACTTGTGCACTCTTCTCCTTCATCTTTCTTTCTCTCCACTTGAGTGCTAGCCGAAACTCAATTCACTTCTTTTCATACTCTTTGTTTGCATCTTCTTCTACACCATTAACACTTGAGTGCTTAGTTTTGTTTCTCTCAAGACTTTTCTTCTATTTATGTTGACCCTTTCTCTTTTGGCCGAATGCATGGTGTAGGGTGGTGAATATTCCCTTCCCTTAATTATGCCGTTGGTGACTTCTAATGGTTTAAACACTGCTTTGTTTCTTTTTAGTGAAGGGCCGAATCTAAGCACCCCTGCTATCGATAATCCTCCTTGCGGCGTTGATCTTTAAAAGTTCTTTGGTAAGTGGTTATGGCCGAATGAGGGGAAGGCTCTCCTTTAGGTTCTGTTTAGGCCATTTTGCAGTTTCTTTTTCATTTTTAAAACACTATTCTCTAACTTGTGGGATGTTTAGGGGTTTATCTAAAGTTGCAAATCAAATCAGTTGGTACTATTCGTTAGTAATCAAGGTAAGGAATCCTTCAACATTCTATCTGACAGGAATCTATTCATGTTACTCTTTTTAAATCAAATCTTTCGGTTTAGTAATCAGCGTTCTTTTTCTTGAGTAACTGATCAAGTCTCTTCATGGATCTAACTGCTAGTCAATCCAAGGAAGGCAGCGAACCCCTAGTTTCGGCTCCTAAGTTCAAGAAGCGAGCAGTGTCTGCGGTTCGAAATTGGCCACCGGGTTGTGGAACGGCTTCAGAACAGAATGGTAGGCAAATAGCTGTCGTTTTGGTTAACGAGAGTGTCGACATATAAGGCATAGTGTTGCATTTGACCAGGTGTGTACTACTCACACGCTTTCATTTTTGTTGTATTATGTTATTAACTGAAAGAAGGAGAAGAGCCGAAATATCTGATAAGATAGATTAACTACCCTTACGGGTAAAGGTTGGAGACGCCAGGTAAGTTTTTCGATACCGATATTGTTGTTAATATGCATGTATGTATGTATGCATGTATGTATGTTTTGATGTTATGCCTGTATGGAATATGATCTGTATACACTGATATATATAGCATTGCATACATATATGTTGTGCACAATGAAAAGAGCATAGGCTCGGGATTGGTTGATGGAGGAGGGAGAATCAATGACTACGGCCACGAGTGACTTTTGTCACGAGTGGTCCAGTACCACGGTGGTTAATACCACGATTGCTTATATTAGTGACTTGTCTCGGTGGTCTATGATCACGGTGGGCTGGCCCCACGTATGCTATATTGCTAAAGATTATCACGGTGGTCTATGGCCACGGTGGATTGGCCCCACGATTATATTATAGTGACTTTGTCACGAGTGACTACGGTCACGAGTGGTCTAGGACCACGGTGGTTATGAACCACAGTGGCATAATGCCACGGGAGTTTTGGATGGAGAGCTAATCTGGGATGGGTTGCATTGCATGCACATAACATGAATTGTAGTGAGTGGGCTAAGGCCCAAATTGCAATACATGGGGAAATGTACACAATGAGTCTCAATGACTCACCCCTTTGCTAATTTTGCAGGTGATCAGTAGATGGCGGGTTTTGGGCCGAGACGGACTCGAGGCAGCCATGCATTGCGGTTTCTTTAGTAAACTCAAACTTTAACTTTAAATTATTTTATTTTTGGATTTTGGATTTGTAATAAGGCCGCTTAAACTTTAATTTGGGATTTGTTTATATGTTGATTTTATTCGTACTATGAATCATTGAAAATGAGGTTTTTTCTAAGAGCATAATAAAAAGTTTTCCAAATTTACGATAAATGGACATTAAGCAGTTAACAAATAAAACTTGGGATTTTTCTTAACAATTCAGATGTTATTTACAAAAGAAATCAAGCACCTTTAAAATTCATTTAAAATTTTCACCTTCCAAAATTCCTCTAAGTTTGGTCTTGACAAAATAAGCCTGTTTTTAGCACTCAATTGATTTGGTTAATTAAAAAGAATATTTTTGGTTATAATGGCAAGGTTGGTAATAACAAAACAGATTTGATAAACAAATAAGCTCTTAAACGGATTTCTCTAAACGGATTTCACCAATTCGCGAGGTTTTCCAAAGTTTTCAAATCTACTCCTTCTATAGCAATCCAAATTTGGTCGTAACGTTTTGACCGGGTTTGGGGTGTTACATGTCGATAATGTGATAGGCTTCATTGACGATCCCTGAGCTTGTAACGTAAATCCAAAATCTATAAAACAGAGGTAAACAAAAGACACACAGAGTAAGCTATTTAAGCTTGGTAAGTCATAAGCAATTTAACATTTAATTATATACAAAATTTATATATTCAAACTAAATAAGCTATTATCAATCAAATATCCCTTTAATAAAATTCCATATAACAAAACATATAAATTATGCATAATATCTACTTTGATCGAATACACTCTTAATCATTAGTATAATATACCATTTCTTTCCACAATACATACAAATCAATAGGCCGAATACTTCACATAATCAAATATACCATCATGTAAATCATATTACATGTAACTTTATAATATCATTTTAAGTACACTACTTACCTTAATTTCATATCTTAGTATGAATACATACCTGAGCATTTATATCTTAATTTACATTCGATCTTAACTTATCATTGCCCGTTGAATCTCTTAAACATCATCAAAAGCACATTATTTCAAATCAATATCAATAAGTTTTACTATTCAATTCTTACTCATAAATCACTATTTTTTTACCACTTTTCAAACTCATTCACAAAAGTCAACAACCACATAGGTTTCGTACGTACCTGTACCTCATCATACCTATCTATTACATTTCCCACGTCACCTTATTAATTAATACATATTATATCATACGATAATCTTTTGTGTTCAATGGATTCGCACACTTAGTGCCAAATGGATAACCGAAGCTATATATAGATATTGCACACACAGTGCCATATGAATAGCCGAAGCTATATATATATATATCGTACACATAGTGCCAAAACCTTGTAACGTATCGCACACTTAGTGTCGTCACATTAACATCTCGCACACTTAATGCCAAATCCTTGTAACGTATCACACACTTAGTGCCGTCACATTAACATCTCGCACAATTAGAGCCGAATCCTTGTAACGTATCGCACACTTAGTGCCGTCACATTTAACTTTTCGCTCATTTAGTGCTATATTTCATACTATCATTTCCATACATTTATTTCACATATTACAAATCAGCATATAAATCTCATGTTTATATATAATTAACAACACATATATGCTTATAAACGTACCTTGGATGTCGACGGACAGTAAAATCGACTAATCGACTACTTTCGTTTTTCCCCGGTCCAAATCCGATTTCTTTGGTTCTTGACCTAAACATATTCAAATTAAACCTATTTAAACACCATTCCATTCAATTTAGTCTAAAAACACATAAATGGACAAATTACCATTTTTCCCCTAACATTTCACACTTTTTACAATTTAGTCCCTATTACACAAAACACAAAATACACAAAATTTCATATTACCCATGCTTGGCCGAATATTACCTATGTTCATACAAGTCCATACATTTCATTTATTTCACATTTTAGTCCCTCAAAAATTTATTTTTTCCAATTTAGTCCAAATTATTCAAATTCATCAAAAATTCAAAGACAAAACATGTTAATCTAAAACATATCTTCCATATTCTATCATTAAACAACAAAACTCACAAACTACCATCAACGACATAACACAAAATCATCATCAGTTTCAAAAATTCAAGCATGGGTTTTGTACATCTCATATCAACGATCTCAAAAACGTAAAAATTATCAAAAACCGAACAATAACTAACCTTGAATCAAGCTTCTTCAATGGTCGAATATAACTTTCTTTTTCTTTTTTTTTTGTTTCGGTCAAAGGTTAAAAAGATGGTATAAAAATGGCTTTCACTTTATGTTTTCTTTATTATATTGTAACATTAATTTATATTATTATTAATTTTACTTTATAAAATTAACATATAAAAACATATACTAATATCATGTTGCAGTCCACTATGTACTAAAATGGCCTAATTCCAATATAAATTCTCCATATTAAAAAGACAACAACAATTCGGCACTTTCACAACTAACCATCAAATTTTCATTTTACGCGATTAAGCCCTTTTATTAAATTAGACACTCAAATGACAAAATTAAAACACGGAAATTTCACACAAGCAAATTCGCACATAATAAACACTGAAAATAATTTTAAAATATTTTTCGGACTCGAATTTGTGGTCCCAAAACTACTATTTCGATTAGGGTCAAAATCGGGCTGTTACACCCTTATTAGGTTTGACCCTAATCCGACAGATTTTCGTCGCCCTATTTCTATGGTTGCTGTAACACCCCAAACTCGGCCTACGAGTCTTGACCGGATCTGGTATGTCACTGCGAAAACCGTTCGAAAAATATTTTAACTTAAGGTAAAAACATAAAAATTTACTGTCTTTAGAACAACATTTTATATTTAAAATGCTAAGGAAAAAAAAATTTGATTAGTACAAAATATCCGGGTTTAAAACTTTAATAAATAATTTAAAAATAAAAATTACTGAAAATAAAAACACTTCCAAATAATAATTTAATCGTCATCTAGCTTAACATAATAAAATGCTCAAATACTTTAACTGTGCCTCATTACAATAAATAATTAAACAAAAGTACTTAATAATAAAATTTCATAACATAATTAAAACATCTTCTGCATGGGCCACCTCGTATCCACTCCAACCCGTCCAAGCTTTATGCATCACCTGCGATGTTAAAATTTTGGGTGAGTCATACAGACTCAGTGCATAGTTATTTCACATGTCTCCACACATATGGGCTTGGCCCATATCTGTAACATCCTAAAAAGGGCCTATGCATTTTCGGTTTAATTGTACGAAATGACATGTCTTATGTGTTATGAATATATTTTGAACATTTTTGGAAACCTGGAAATGTATGGAAGTGTTAGGTTTAAAAGAGGAAAGTGAACATTTTTGGAAACCTGGAAATGTATGGAAATGTTAGGTTTAAAAGAGGAAAGTGAACATTTTTGGAAACTTGGAAATGTAAGGAAGTGGTTTAGAAATGATTCAAAAAGAGGACAGTGAACATTTCTGGAAACTTGGAAATGTAAGGAAATGTCAAGTTTAAAGAGGCAAACGAAAATTTTTGGAAACTTAGAAATGACTTAGAAATGTCGAGTTTTAAAGTTTAAAAGAGGAAATTAAGGCAAGGTGGCTTTAAGAGAAAAAGTATGTGAAATTTGACACGCAAACAGGCTTGGAAAAGTGGCCTAGAGATGCCACTTAGGGCCTCTGGAAATGGCGCCACATGCAAGGGGATTGGGCCTGAGTTCGAGTCACAGGGAAAGCAAATAAAAGAAATTTTATTTTGCTTCCAGAAGAAGTGAGGTGGATGGCACAAGGTGTTTAAAACAGGAGTTTTATTCTCTTTAAATTTCGGATAATAAAAGGATAAATAATAGATTTATTTTAGATTATTTTTCAAGGAGATAATAAGGGATTGTTCTTTAAATTTTAAACTAAGGGATAATGATAAGGAAGAGTGGTGGCCAAGCAAAGGATTCTTGGCCTAGTAATTTCGGCACAAGGAGAAGAAATAGGCCATTCATTCATTCTCCTTCTCTATTCTCTCTGCCGAAATTCTCCTAGCAAAATCCCCTTTTCTCTTTTCTTTCTCCTAGCCGAAAATACATCCTGTGTTCTAGCCAAAACTTCTCCATTAAGTGCCGATTCTTTTTGAGCCTAATATCCTACTCTTTTTATCTTGAAGCCGAATACATAAGCGACCATCTAGTCTCCAAGTAATCATAGCCGAATCTTTGAAGGGCTTCAAATAAAAGTCTTTGTCGATTTCTTGAAGAAAGGTAAGATTAAGTTTGGTTTTTATTCTTTCCTTTAAGGACTTGTCGAAATTTCAAAGACTAATCCTTATTATTGATTTTGGCCGAAATATGGAAGGATCTTTCGGGGTGTTTCAGTTAAGGATTTAGTGTTGTGTACACATTGAGTCTGTTGACTCACCCCGTTGAGGGACCATGTTTCAGATGATGAACAGTAATGGACCGGGACGGCAGAACTTGTGGTGGCCATGCTCAACATGAAGTTTTTATTTTTTATGGACTATTAATTTTTAAGTACTCAGAATTATTTGGATTTACTTGTTGTAATAAGGCCATAAGGCCATAGTGCACTATTTTATTTCTGTTTTTATTTATTATGTTACGAAATTTTTATTAAGTTAAAGATTAAGTAATTTACTTTAAATGTATTCTATATGTTTTATCACCTAAAATTTAAAAGGGTTTTCATTATAAAACGATTTCGTTTTCTACTCGAGCCCACCCCAAAATAATATTTCTTTCAAAACACACTATTTTTCCCAAAGTAACACAAGAACTTTGAACCGGTTTACTTGAGGAACATACCAAATCTGGTCAAAGCTCATGGGTCGGGTTTGGGGTGTTTCAATATCCAGACAGTCCACATAATCAGTCAGGCAAAACTGCATCCCAACCCCACCTAGAGTCCATCCGTTACACCTACTTTAGCAGACCTGCTGCTCAAGGCCGTGGCTAATCCACCGATCAACTAAGTGATCCCACATGTCTTACCTCGACAGACCTGCTGCTCAAGGCCGTGGCTAAGCCACCGATCAACTAAGTGATCCCACATATCTGTATCCACAAGGTGACTCGAAGTCATCCTCAGTCCACGGTGATGCACACAGCTATCATCCGCCGAGATGTGGCACCTAGCCAACACCTCCTTTGATGAAGCACATAGCTAACATCAAGTGCCAATGTAGCACAAGGCTAACATCAGACCACGTACATAAATATGTACACCCTTTCCTTCAATATTCAAATCCCAATCCCCATGCATATAATAATAACATGGCAAGATAACATTATTAACATATCGAACATACAACACATGCTTGCATCAATATCACATCTATCATTGGAATATTAACACCATAACCACTAACCTAGTTAACAGATTACCCGCCTTGGGTAGCCACCTTCCCAGTCGTATTTTCGGCCATCACACATATCTCATACACATATATATATTAAACACATTCAAACAACAATCAAGAGAACAGTGCGATAACTACGCACCTGTTTGGTACAGTCTACTCAATCCCGAAACCCACGTCTAAACGATTTATACTCCTACGATTTTTGAACTCCTTCCTACACAACCTAAGTCAGAATCGGCTAATAATAATAATACCAAATATGGCCTATGGCCGAATAGCACAAACCCACTTACCTATTTCTTCCAAATCCTGAAATCACACACTTGCACTTTGAATAGTCGAAATCCCTACTAATCACTTGTTAGAATCGGCTTAATACATAATCTAGGAAAATGGCCCTTGGCCGAATATTATAGTTGCTTACCTTGAATGCTTTAAATCCCGAGAGTCTCCTTACTGCTCCTAACATTGGCACCACGCGTTTGAAGAGACTAGAAGAGAGTGGTCGATAGCGCCCTTCTTGGAGATTCGGCTTTTGACCAAAACAAAGGTGTTTCGACACTTTTATTGGTAAAGAGAAAAATACACAATAGAAGAGATAGCTTAAGAAGATTCGGCCAAGAAGAGAAATAGATTAAAGTGCTTCAAAGTTTCGGCTAAAATCCTAATTAACAAAGGCACATTCGGCCATTCAAGAAAAAGGTGATGAATTGGATTGAAAGAAAGAAAAAGAAGAAAAAATAAAAGAATTTCGCCAATGGTAACAAAGAAGGTTCGGCTTCAATTAGAAAAAGAATAAAAAGAGAACTCTCTTGACTTTCAATTTCAGCAAAGGAGATTAAAAGATGAACAAGAAAATTCAGCACTTGATCCCCCCTAAATGACCGAAAATTACCAACCCAAGGAGCCCCTCATTCGGCCACCACTATGTTCCTTATCCTATTCCACTTTCTTCTCCTAATTTATCTCTTTATCACCCATTTGAAATAAATAAAATAATTCAGCATTTATCTTCTATCTTATCTCTTAATCACCTCTTCAAATAAATAAAATAAAATAATAATTATTCTTCTCTTCCAGCCAAATTTAAAAACAAAACATCAAGCTTATCCTCATCCATTTAAGAGTCCATGTGCAGACCACTAGCTCTTCACCTTGACGCAAAAATAAAAGTAAAAACCACCCATTTTGCTGCCCCCAGGTTTCGAACATGAGACCTGCTAGAAACACCCCACGCTACCAGCCACTTTGCTGCTAGTTCCTTTGTGGCATAAACTCCCTACAATTCCTTTTAAGAGCTCCTTCCTTAGCTCCCCCTTGTCTTAACGCCAAAAGCAAAATAAAAACACCCTTCCCTGCTACCCACATTGCTCGAACCTCCCTGCTCAAGGCGTCATTTCGAGGCCCTTAAGTGGCGCCTTACAGCCACTTTACCAAGGCACTCTTTGTGTCCAAAAACCACTTCATATTTCCTTAAAGCCGTCTTCAGTCCAACTTCACTTCTTGACGCAAAATACAAAAATAAAACACTCCCATGCTGCCCTCAAGACTCGACCCTCTTCCCTCCTGAAGCCCCCTTTGACGCCAACTTCCCCCCTTGCACCTTAGCGCCCTAAGCCACTTTGCCAATTGATTTCTTGTGTCCTAAACTCCACAAAATTTCCTTTAAGGCCTCCTTGCCTAGTTGCCACTTTTCACTTAAAATTCCAATATTTTCCAAAGTTTTTCCCCTTTACCTAAAGTTCTCAAAAACTCCTAAAATATATCCAACCACACTCAAAGCCTACTATCACTTGAATTATGCATTAAATACATAACCCTTAATTTAGGATATTACAGTTGCAATCAACTCCGCTTAATTGTGTTGATCTTCTCTTAAACAGGGACTTTTTCTCCACTGAATAAGCACATTCGACTTGAATCAATAAGTTGAATTATCAAAATAAGAATTCAAAATTAAGAATAAGAACAAGTATTTATCTTATAAATCAACTAATAATAAGATCCGTCTTAGGTTTCATCCCCTTAGGTATTTAAGGGATTTAGTTCATACTGATAGAGGGAAACATCTTAAAATAGGGAAAACAACAAAACATAAGAAAACCCAAAAACTTCTAATGAGCTTGATGGGAGATCTTCCGTCTTGATGGAGATCTTTCTCCTAAGCTGTTCCTGACGGCTGTCTTGGATTATTTTCTTCCTTCTACTCAATGTCTACTCGACGTCCCTTTTAGGTTGCCCCCTAGAGTGTTTATATAGGCTTTTGGAATGCCTTTCTTGGCCCACAAGTAACCTTTTCCGAATAGAATTAAACTCGGGTTCGGCAGGGACACGCCTGTGTGACAAGCCCGTGGTCGATAGTCCAGGCCATGTTCGGTTCTACTTAGCACACACGGCCATGTGGATTTGCCTGTGTGCGGTGGTCCAGGCCTGTAGGCACATTTTGTCCCTTTTTGGTCCATTTCTCGTTCTTTTCGACTCCCTAAGCTCTCTTGAGTGTAAAACATGAAATTAAAGGATTAGGAGCATCGAATTCATCAAATCTAATAAAAATTCATCCAAAAGTAAGCCAAGCATGGGGTTAAAATGTGTGTAAATTATGGTTTATCATTATCACATATTTACTTACTGACTTTTCGTAAATATTCACTGCATATTCACATCATTGGCACATTATAATCATTATCACATGGTATGGAAACATACCCACATATTTACTATCACATGGCATGAATAACATACCCACATATTCTCTGTCACAACAATCATCAAAACCTTATGGCATATGTCATAGCATCTCATATATGTTCATACTTTCACAATTGCCAAATTGCACAAACACATATATATCATATTTAATCATAGGTGTAAGAACACTTACACTTGAAATTTAGAGTAGGAGTTTAGGCTACTTTTAAACTCCCAATTACACAATGAATCATCTACAAGCAGCGATTCCAAAACACTCACTAGAAATATGCTTTTGCCAAAAAACTAAAAGCTCATACAAGCTTTTCTTTACCTTTGTCTTTACTTGTTGAAGGTCCTATAGACTCCAACACTTCATCAAGAAAAACCACACAAACATACAACCAACAATTAGTCATTAACTGACATTATATAGTAAAAAATAATAGCCTAAGCTACGTTCTCCTTTAACAGAATCCATTGACATAGAAAACTTTAAATTTGTATATCTCGATCTACACTTAATCTTTTTGCACTAAACAAATTCTATTCATCTAGATATTAATCTATGATTAATTCCCAACCATTGAATTACACAAAACTAGTCAATTCATGGTATCAACATTTTTTGACATACAATGGCCATTATGACAAAAATTCATTAAAACTTGAGAAATCCTTAACAAAAATTCAATTTAGATTTAGAAACATTCTAATCATGTTAAAACAAGTTGAAACACACTTTGAAACCACATTTTAATCCACAATCCTGAAATCCACCATTAATAACCAACTTTTTGGCTTTTATTTAAAACATGCGTTTTAATGGTTAAAAATTCAGTTCAAGAGACGAATGGTTACCTTCGATGGAAGAAAAACAAACTTTGATAAAAATTTGGAAAAACCCACTCTTGAAGAAGATGATGAGATTAGTGAGGTTTTAGGGTGTTTTTCTTGGTTTTAGTAGAGATTTTTGGTTAAAAGAATGTTGCAAATCAAGAAGGATTAGTATTTGGAAGAAAAAAAAACAATTGGAGAGTTGGGAGACTGGAACGGACGACAATAACAACTATGGGGAGTAAATTATCATGAAATCAATTTGGAGAATGAGGGGTTTTAGGTTGATTTTAAAATTGTGGGTAAATTTCTTCATAAAAACTCTCAATTTTGACTCTTTTACAAATCAGTCCTATTTTCAAAATTAAAGGTTTTTAGAAGTTTTCAAAAATTGACTTAATTTCCTAATAGCCATAGCTGAAAACATTATAGATTATCAACCTTACGAAATTTTGAGCACATATAAGCTAAAATTCCTAAAATACCCTCAAAACTTCTAAGCCAAATTTTGGGTTGTTATAATTCTCTCCATATAAAAACAGTTTTGTCCTTGAAATTAACTAAACTAAATAGATAAGGATATTGACTTCTCAACGCTTCCTCAGTTTCCCACGTAGCCTCTTCAATTTTGTGCTTGAGGCACAAAACCTTAACCAACGTAACTTCCTGGTTTCACAAAACATTCTCTTCACTAGCTAAAATCTCTATCGATTCTTCTTCATAAGTGAGATCATGTGGAACCTCGATCCCCTCTACTGGCACAATATGCGATAGATTTGAGCAATACTTCCGAAGTATAGACACATGGAAAACATCATGAATTCGTTCATGTTCCAGCAGCAACTTAAGTCGATAAGCTACCGATCCAATCCTCTCAACCACTTCATATAGTCCAACATACCTAGGACTCAACTTACCCTTCCTTCTGAAAATCTTCAAGAACACCTTATCACCAACTTGAAACTCAATGTCTTGAAATTTCAAATTTGCATAAGATTTTTTCCTATATGTTGCTGCTTTCAACCTCTCACATATCAACTTCACTTTCTCTTCAGTCTCTCAAACTAATTTGGGTCCAATGACCCTCTTTTCATCTAACTCCATCGAACACAAAGGAGTCCTACACTTCTTACCATACAACGCCTCAAATGGTCCCATGCGAATACTCGCTTGGAAACTATTATTGTAAGCAAACTCTACAAAAGGTAAATATCACTCCCAACTACCACTAAACTCGATCACACAGCTTCGCAACATATCTTCTAACACTTGAATTACCCTCTCAGATTGATCATCAATTTAAGGGTGATAAGCCATACTGAAAGTAAGCTTCAACCCAAAGCATCTTGCAAACTCTTCTAGAACCTTAAAGTAAAACGAGGATCCTTATCGGAGAGGATAGAAATCGAAACTCCATGAAGACATATAATTTACGCAATGTACAACTCTGCCAACTTCTACAAAGAATAATTGGTATGCACTGCCAAGAAATGTGCACTTTTCAAAAATCAATAAACTATAAACCATACTGAATCTTTCTTCAATGGAGTCAAAGGAAAATCAGAGTCAAAGTCCATTGTGATTCTTTCCCCCTTCTATTCAGGAATCGTAAAAGGTTGCAAAAAACCCGAAGGAAATTCATGTTCAGCTTTCACCTTTTGACACACTAAAGATCGAGCCACAAAACTGGTAACATCATGCTTCAACCCAGACCACCAATAAATCTCATAGAGATCATGATACATTTTACCACTATTGGGATGCATAGTATAAGGGCTACTATGCACCTAAATAAGGATCACTTATCTTAAATCCACATCTTGTGACACACACAACCTAATCTTTACTTCTACATTGTCCCATGCACGACATTCAACTAGAAACACAAATTGAGATTTTTTTATAATGGGCTGAATTCACATACAAGGAATCTTGTCGACGCATCAGCCAATGGACCTCTGCTGGATTGTACTTATAACGATGTTGTGAGAATTCTTGAGAGAATTACTCAGACTGATTATCAATACCCTATCTCTAGAGCTGCATAAGCAAAAACTACTCCAGGAGTTATTGAATTGGATGCAATAACCGCACTAAGTGCTCAAGTTTCTTCTCGTACGAATCTGGGCTTAGTAGAATTGAGCCTATTGGGCTTTGGGTCTCAGAAAAATTTTAAATGAGTGAGAAATTGACAATTGGCATGTGGGCTTTGAAGGTTATTTGAAGTCCTAGGGATAAGGAAGACTATAGGGAAAAATTTAATTTTTGCCTTAGTGGACCCTAGTCTCAGGTATTAGGCCTCTTAAGCAGATTAAGGGAAAATAGGACACAAATGGGCTTGTGGTCCAGTGGCAAGGTGGCGTCACTTAGGAGCTATAAGGTGGCGTGATTGTCAGCTGAGAATGTCCAAGGTTCGAGGCTTAGGAGTGGTATTTTGTGGAGTGTTTATTTTACAGAGTGGACGGCCAGAGTTGTGTTGGTTTTGAACTCTTACCTTGGAGAGTTTGAAGTGATCTGGTGTGATGGATGTGGAGGTAATTTTGGATAGGATTAAGGTGTTATGTAACATCCTAAATTAGGGGTTATGCGTTTGGAGCATAACTCAAGTGTTAGTAGGCTTTAAGTGTGGTTGAGTATGTTCTAAGGGTTTTGAGAATTCAAGGATGAAGGAGGAAGTCTTGGAAAAGTATTGGAATTTTATTTTTAAAGGAGAAGTTAGGTGAGGGAGGCCTTAAAGGAAAATTTTGGGAGTTCGTGGACATAGAAATCACCTTGGTAAAGTGGCTAGAATGCACCACTTAGGGCCTTGGAGAATGACGCCAGGAGCAGTGGGGAAGGGCCTTGGTTCGAATCACCTTGGCAGCAAGGTGCTACTTAAGGCTTGGGCAAGTGACGCCTCAAGCAATGTGTAGAGGGCCCAGGTTTGAGTTGCGAAGGAGGCAGGAAGGAGCTTTTATTTTTTTACGTTAAGAAGGCACCTGGTGAAAGAGGGTTGAAAAGAAATTCTGGGGAGTTTATATCACAAACAGCGCCTTGGCAAAGTGGCTGGGGACGTTACCTGCAGCTTGTGTCAAGGGCTCTAACAGGTCTCGGGTTCGAGGCTTGTGAGCAGCAAGGGGAATGTTTATTTTGCTTTTACATGAAGGTAGAGTTGGAAGAAATTGAATGGCACATGGAATTTCAATTGGATAAGGATTTGGCTTAATTCTCCTATTAATATTCGACTAAGAGTAGGATAATTGTAGTTTTATTTATTTATTTTATTATAGGATAATTATGGTTTTATTTAGATTAAATGAGATTTTATTATATTTTATTTTATTTTAGATAGGTAGATAAGAGATAATGTATGGGATTAATTTATTTTATTTGTTAAAGGGATAAAGAGTTAAAATAGGAGTTTGATAGGGGATAATGTGAAGGATTATTTTAGTTAGTTATTAAAGTGATTAAAAAGATTAAATGGGAGAAAACTTTGGAATTTGATAAGGGGGAAGCTAGTAGCCGAATTCTTTATAAGGGGGAGTGTTCATCTTTGACATCTCTTTTGCTTCTTTAATTTTTCTTTGTGCCGAAAAACCATGGGAACTCAACTTGTTTTCTCTTTTTGACAAATGCCGAAACCCCTCTACTATTAATTATCATTGCCGAATTCTCCTAGGCCTCTCCCATTCATCTATTCTTCTATTTCTTCTCTTCTTTGTTTGGCACCTTAAAGAAACACCATAGCCGAATACATCTTTTCCTATTGTGGCCGACTTTTCCATCATTATTTTATAAGGCTTAGCCGAATCTTCAAGTGTTATTATTCTCCTTATTCTGACGCTAGTTGGAGAAATCGAAAGTATCGTGGGTGGTAAGTATTTAAGTATTCGGTTTGTTTCTTTTTATTTGTGTGACGAAATCAAGTGAGTGAGGCCTTGGTTTTAGTCATGGCCGAATGATCATAGTGTCCTTATAGGTGTCTCTTTGTGTAGCCAACATTAAGGAAGCATCAAAGGAGTTTCGTGGATTCAATTCGTTAAGGTAAGCAAATATTTCGGGACTTGGAAAAGCTAGGTAAGGTGATAGTAGTATTCGGCCATAGGCCATTTGGGCCATTAATATTAGCCGATCTTGACTATGATGTTTAGGGCCAAATCGACAGGGATTACAAGGAGCTTTCGGGATTTCAAGACCCTTTCGGTAAGTATGTTAAGTTGTGGATATTTCGTTAAGATTTCGTATATTGATGATTAAATCAATTGTTCTGATTAAGTGTTATGATGGAAGCAAATATCAGTCAAGAAGGGAAAGGGAAGGTCCCTATCCCGAAGTTTAAGAAAAGATCTGTTTCTGCAGTACGGGATTGGCCGCCGGGGTGTGGACCAGCGTCAGAGCAAGAAAGTAGGCAAATAGCCGTAGTGTCGCTTAGCGATAGCATCGGGATCGAAAGCGTAGTTCTTCATGTTATAAGGTGTGTAGCTAGCCTACTGTTTTCCGGGTTTATGATTGTATGTGATATCTATATGTGTCTTATGAAGGTGCTAACTAATGCAGCGGAAATTGTGATATGGATACCCTTAAGGGGTATGTCGATAATTAGGTTAGTATCAATCTGAATGTGATGTGGTTATTAATATGTATATTGATGAACATGCTCATGCATCATTATATTATGTTACTATTTTATGTTGCATGTGCAGGGGTGGGATATGATATGAAAGAAGGTACGGGTGTACTTCGAGTACGTGGTTTGATGTTAGCCTTGAGCTACATTGTGGATTGACGTTGACTGAGGTCACGTTGTGGATTAATTGCGATTAAGTTCGCGTGGCTTGATGAGTGGCTATGTGCCTCATCGTGGTTGATATCGGCTATGTGCCATATCGTGGTTGGTGAGTGACTATGTGTCCCATCGTGGTTTTGGTGTTAGCTACGGCTACATCGTGGATTGGTGCTGACTGAGGTCGCATTGTGGATTATTGTGCTTAATTGCACATGGACGACATTGATTGCCTTTTGGAGTGAAAAGGAGAGGGTGATTTATTAATCCCATGGTGTGTGATAGGCTGGATACGGGGGTGTGTAGAGGATGGGCCCTAGGTTGGGTTGGGTGCACTTTGCATAATTTTCAATTGATATGTGGATTTGAATAAGAAATGGGCTAAGCCCAGTTGATATGTGGATTATTAAGAAAAGGGCCAAGCCGAGTATATGAATGTGGATCAGTGTGGAAATGGGCTAAGCCCAGTATGTGGAAATTATGTGGTTAACTACCCTATTAGATGAATGTGATATGAATATGGGCCAAGCCCAGAATGTGTTATTATGTGAATATGTTATCTTGTTATCTGATATATGGGTTAATATGTGGTTAACATGTGGGTGGAATTCGGTGGATTAATTACACATCGAGTTCAGTATGACTCACCCAACCTTTTACCAACATCGCAGGTGATGTATGATGATCGGACCGGGTTGGAGTGGATACAAAGGTGGCCATGCAGAAGTTGTTTTCCTTATTTAATAGAATTTATCATTTTTAGTATTTGAATAAGTATTTGTTGTAATAAGGCCCAATTAAATTATTTGAGTATTTTTATTATGTTAACGCAAATTGACGATTGAATTATTATTTTGAAATCAGTTTATTTTCGGCAATCTTTATCTTAAAATATATATTAAGGTTTTAATCCGGATATTTTTATAAACACCACACTTTACTTAAGATTTTAAATGGTCCCCGTTTTACAAGCTCAATAAGTTGTCATGATTTTATCTTTAAGTCGAATCTTCTCAAACATTTTTCCGCAGTGACATACCAGATCCGATCAAGGCTTGTGGGTCGGGTTTGGGGTGTTACATGTTATCAGGGAGAAAAGTTAGGAGACGAGGAGCGGGATGAATTGGTGCCGAATGGGACTTTGGGGAAAGGTTAATTCGGCTTGTGGCTATAAAAGGAGAGGGCCGAATGCTTTGAAAGGTTCTTTGAGATTTCATTAGTCTTTTTCTTTTCTCCCCTCATTCGGTTTCCCCTATTGCCGAATCACTATCTTCCCCTTTTGCTGATTTCTCTCATAGCCAAATCCTCCTGTTGTCAAATTACCATCATCCTTCCTTGCCGAAATTCCTATTTGTGTTGAACCCTTTTCGTTTTCCTCCATCACAAATCGATTGTTATCTACTCTCAGTCAAGGTTAAAATTTGAATCTCGTTCAGTAGCTATCTAGGCCGAAGGATCTAAGGTTGTATTCGGTAAGTATTCTGTTAACCCTGTAACGCCCCGAATTTGGACCTAGTAGAATTGGGCCTATTGGGCTTTGGCCTTTGGGTCACATAAAATTTTTAAATGAGCAAGAAAATGATAAATGACATGATGGCTTTAAGGGTTTAATGAATTTGGTGCGTCTAGGTATGTTAGAGAAGCTCTGGGCTTGAGTTTTATGGTGGAGGATTCTTAATTTAATTAATTAAGGAATCAGAGTTGTGAGTAGTGGGCTTTTAAATAAAAATAAGTGAAAAATGTCACAAAGAAGCCTGTGGTGAAGTGGCTAAGTGACGCCACTAGGGTGTAGAGAGGTGGCGACATATGCATGTAGGGAGGTCTAATGTTCGAGTGCTAGCTTAGTTTTATTTTGGTGTTTAACTTTAGGTTTCTGGAAAGCTGGAAGTGGCGTGTAGAGGGACTCTAAGGAGAAGTGATCAGTAGAGAGAATTTAGAAGAAGGTTAAAGGAGTTATCAGGGAGAAAAGCTAAAAGATGAAGAGTGTGGATGAGGTGGTGCCGAATGGGACTCTAGGGGAAGGCATTTTTGGCTTGTGGCTATAAAAAGAGAGTGCCGAATCCTTTGAAGGGTTCTTTGAGTTGCCATTATTCTTTTTCTTTCTTTTCTTCCCCTCAATCGGTTCCTCCCATAGCCAGATTCTCCCATTACCGAAATCTCCTAAAGCCGAATCCCTTTGTGCCAAATTTTTTTGAAGGGCTCTTTCAATTTTCAATACTTTTCTCTTTTCTCCCATAGCCGAATTCTCTCATTACCGAATTACCATCATCTTTTTCCTTGCCGAAATTCTTATTAGTGCCGAATCTTTGTGGTTGTTCCTCCATCACAAATTGATTGTTACCTACTCTCTGTCAAGTGTTAAATGTCGGATCTAGTTTAGTAGCTATCTAGGCCGCAGGACCAAAAGAGGATTTGGTAAGTATTCAGTTAACCCCTTAGTGTGTTTTGTTAAAAGCCGAAGGGCTATCTAACTTCTCATTGTCATTAATCTTGTATTAACAAGGGTAAGGTTCAGAGATCGCAAGCGTGGTAAGATTCGTTAGCAAAGTGTAAGTGTACTCAACTTGATTATGGTTTAAGTTAATGGCCGAATGTGAGTATGATCTATAGGGGTGACTTGTGTGGATTATGAGTCACTCGAATTTTGATAATGTATGTGTGAGTGGAAATCTAGAGGACACTCATGATTAGTAGCTAAGGAAGGGCCATTAGAACTCGGTGGCACACAGTAAGGTTACGGTAAGGCTTCGGCTTTTTGGTGAATATCTTGATTAAGTATGGGTGATTGATTGGAGGTTGGTTGGTTGTAGGTTCAAGGCTAAGGATAGTATATCACATCGCAGTCACAAATTGTGTACAAACACTACACACACATGATATCGGCAATGCCAGAAAGCCAAAAAGCTGGAAAGCCGAAAGTGGCTAAATGGGCCCGGTGGGCCCTGAGGCTAAGTTTGGTGAAATTGATTGATTTGGTTATATGAATTGAGTTAGTCATGCATGTTACATGATCTGAAATTGTTTTGGGCCTAATAGGCCATATGAATGAGATCTGGGCCTAATAGGCCATAAGGATGTGATTTGGGCTATATGAACGTGAAATAGGCTTGATGGGCCTTATGGATCGTAGAAAAGTATGCTAGGGTTTTAATATACTTTAGGCCTAGTTTTGAACAACTCTTAAACCACATAAGACTTAATCTAATAATTAAACATGTCCGTGAACAAGTCGCTGGGTTAGAGTGTGGCAATGGACATATGCATGTCTAGGGTTGGATCTAGGGAGAGCTTGGTACTTAAGCGGTCTTAGCGACCCACCTCCTCTTCTCCGAAATCCTACCTGGTGCATAGCGTCTATTCACTTTAGTCGCAAGGACTTGTAAATGGGCCAAAGTTCATAACTAAAACCCTGATTTACAAAATTACTAGAATACCCTTAGTTTGGAAAATTACCAAAATACCCTTGATTTGTAAAATTACTAAAATACCTTTGATTTATAAAATTATAAAATACCCCTAATTTGTAAAATTACAAGAATACTCTTGATTTGCAGAGTTACCAAAATATCCCTGATTTACAAAATTTCCAAAATTCCCCTGTTTTTGCAAAGTTACCTAAATACCCCTGTAGAGTAGATTTACGAAAATACCCTTGGGTAGTGAAATGACTAAAATACCCTTTAGTGCTTAATGTGTGAAATTGTGTATGTTGCATTCATGAAATATATGTTGCATATGGGTGGTTTTGATGATACGTAGGAAGATTTCAGGACCGCATAGTCGCTTGACGACCGTGGATCCATCGTGGCTTTAAGCCCATTATAGTAGCTTTGCTATAACGTTTGAGTAGTGCCGCTGTTGGTGCTACCTTTTGAGTGTAGGGAAGGGTAGGTTGATATTTATATCCCTACAGGAGTGTAGGGTTGGAAGGGAAATGGAGTGCAGGGTTGGATTTGGGATGGGTGCATTGCATTCATGTGATACTGATGTGAAATGAGGTCATTGTGGGCTCAGGCCCAAGACCACTATTTTTTATAGGGCTTAGGCCCAATGTAATAATTGTATGTTGATTGGATTACCAAGGATCGTACACACTGAGTTTCAAAACTCACCCCCTTTTTATTAAATGTTTCAGGTGATCCTCAGTAAACGGCTCGACGTGGGAGAGGACTCGGAGATGGCCACACTACAAGATACTTAGAAGTTTTATTTATTTGTCTTAAAAGAAATGATTTTAATTACGTTATTTCTGTTGAATGTAATAAGGCCTTGTACTCTAATCTGACTTTAGATTTTGACTTTTGTTGTTTCAACTGTTTACTTGATTATTAAACTTGATTAAATTTCTAAAGTTTAAACATGGTTTACGAAATACCTATAACATGGGCTTTTATCATTACTTAACAAGTTGCTTATATTTTTGGGTTTCTAAGCCTTAAACTTACGTTTTAACTAAGCAAAGTCGTTTTGAAATATCCCTTTGATGTGACATCACCGGATTCGGCCATAACGTCTGGGCCAGGTCTGGGGGTGTTACAAACCCCCTTAGTGCATTTTGTTAAAAGCTGAAGGGCTATCTAACTTCTCATTATTGTTAATCTTGTATTAACAAGGGTAAGGTTCAGGGATCGCAAGCGTGGTGCGGATCATAGCAAAGTGTAAGTGTACTCAACTCGATTATCGTTTAAGTAAATGGTCGAATGTTGGTATGATCTATAGGGGTGACTTGTGTGGATTATGAGTCACTCGAATTTTGATGGTGTATGTGTGGGTGCAGATCTAGGGATATTCGTAAATAGTAGCTAAGGAAGGGCTACTAGATCGTGTGGCACAGGTAAGGTTACGGTGAGGCTTCGATTTTTGATTAAGTGTGTATTAAGCCAAGATTAATCGTTAAGTGATGAATATCGTAGGTTCGTGATTAAGGGGTTGCAGCACGCGTTGTTACCAGGTGTGTACAAACACTACACACACATGATATCGGCAATGCCAGAAAGTTGAAAAGCCAAAAGTGGCTAAATAGGGCCGGTGGGCCCTGAGGTTAAGTTTTGTGAAATTGTTGGTTTGGTTATATGAATTGAGTTGGTCATGCATGTTACATGCTCTGGAATTGATTTGGGCCTAATAGGCCATATGGATATGATTTGGGCCTAATGGGCTGTATGAATGAGATTTGGGCCTAATGGGCCACATAGATGTGATTTGGGCCTAATGGGCCATATGAATGGGATTGGGCTTAATGGGCCGTTTGCATGTATGTAGGCTTATTTGGGCTTTGTATATGGGTTTGATCTTAGTATCTGAAAACTGCTAAAACATACATAAAACTTAAACACAAAATTGAAACCGTGGACAAGTCATAAGGTTGAGATGCAGTAATGGGTATATGAATGTCTAGGATTGGATCTAGAGAGAGCTTGGTACTTAAGCGGTCTCAATGACTCACCTCCTCTTCTCTAGAATCCTACCTGGTGCATAGTGCCTGTTCACTTTGACCGATGGGGACTTGTTAACGGGCCTAGGTAGGTATTGAATCCATAAAACTTAAGAATGATCAAAATGCCCCTAAGGGAAAAAATGACTAAAATACCCCTAGCTTGGAAAATTACCAAAGTACCCCTCATTTGCAGAATTACCAAAAAACCCCCGATTTGGAAATTTACGAAAAAACCCCTGTAGGGTAGAATTACGAAAATACCCTTAGGTAGTGAAATGACTAAAATAGCCCTAAGTGCTTAATGTGTGAAAATGTGTGTTGCATTCATGAAATGTATGTTGCAATTCGGTGGGTTTTGATGATTTGGAGGAAGATATGTGAGGATCGCATAGTCGCTCGATGACCGTGGACCCACCGGTGGCTTTAAGCCCATTATAGCAGCTTGCTGCAACGTTTGAGTAGTGCCGCTACTGGTGCTACCTTTGGAGTGTAGGGATGGGTGGGTTGATATTTATATCCCCACAGGAGTGTAGGGTTGGAAGGGAAATGGAGTGCAGGGTTGGATTTAGGGTGCATTGCATTCATGTGGTATTGCTTTGATATGAGGTCATTGTAGGCTAAGGCCCAAGGCCATTGAATTTGATAGGGTTTCGGCCCAATGTGATATTTGCATGATTGGCTTGGATTACCAAGGGTCGTACACACTGAGTTTCGAAACTCACACCCTTTTATTTAATGTTTCAGTAGATGGCTCGACATGGAAGAGGACTCGAAGGTGGCCACAGTGCAAGCAGTTTTATTTAGTTTTGAAAGACTTAGTTTTAATTACTTTGTTGTAATAAGGCCTTGTATCTCTGATTTGACTTTCGATTTTGAGGTTTGTTATTATGGTTTCAACTATTTACCTATTAAACTTAAATAAAATTTTTAAAAAATGTTTAACATGGTTTCAATAAATAGTAACAGATGGATGGTTTTAAAAACATGGGCTTTTATCCAAAATAAATTGCAAGGATTTTGAGTTTCTAAGTCTTAAATCTAGATTTTTAACTTAGTAAAATCGTTTTGAATTATTCCTTTGATGTGACATTCTCAGATTTGGCTATAACGTATGGGCCGGGTCTGGGGGTGTTACACCACTATCGAAGAGGAAACCGAAGTTGTTCATGCAAAAACAAAGATGATGGAGCAAAAGATTAGTCAGATTATGAGGGATCTGCAAATAAATAAAAAAGGGGGGATCTTAACTTTATTTTATTTTTGTTCTTAGGTTATTTAATGTTTTAGGATCAGGTTCTATTAGGATTTTTTTCTTGTAATAAAACAATAGGTGGAAATCATAAATAAAAAATGAACAAGTTGCAAAGTATAAAGGGTGGCAGTAGATATATACATGTCTAGGATTAGATCTAGAGAGAGCTTGGTACTTATGCAGTCAAATTGGCTCACCTCCTCTTATCTAGAATCCAACATGGTGTATAATATCTATTGACTTTAACAATGAGGAAAGTGGTCATCTTCATAGAGGGGACCAAAAAATTGAAATTATTTCCTCTCAGAATAAAATTTTCTTTTAATTATGATTAGGTTCTATCTTGTTCAAAAAATTGAAATTTTGTTAAGTATGCTAAACTTCAGTTTGAATAAAATTCTATTACTTCAATAATTGTTACGTTGGATGAATTATGACATAAATGTATTCTTAATAAAGCACACAAATCATATCATAAAATTTTTAGTTTCTTAAGAAAGTTAGGCATGCATGAAAGTTTAAGTCTCTAGAATTGACTTAGTAGTTTCTTGATGCGAAATCCTAACTTTAAATTGTCCCAAACACTAGACTCAGTACTATTTTGAATCTTTGAAAACAAGTTTCGAGAAGTTGAAAAGAAGTATCAAATGCTTAAAAAATTGTAGTACATATAGCAAAATGCTTGTGAAAAAAAAGAAGAGCTTATATACTTGAAAGAAAATAGAAGTACAAAAGAGCATGTGAAAGCAAAATAAGTTGGTGTATTAAAGGTAAATGTTTCGTAGGTCTGATTGAAGCTGAGTCTAGGGTTTTAAGCCTAAATTTATCTAACTTTTACCTACCCCTAGCCTAGCTACGTTACAACCTATTTAAAAGACCTATTGATTCAAGTTTCTATGCTACCTACATTAGTGTAGAGAAATTGCTATGCTCAACATATGAAGGCATAAATTAAACTTGATGATTGCAGCTGTCTTCAATAAGGGAATAAAATCATATTGGTAGTGATTTAACATGTCTTTATTGAGAAAGCATTTAGCCTATTTTTGCTATCATAATAATAATTGAGATTAATTTGAATGATATATATACTTAAGTAGCATAAATATCAAATTTTTTGCTCTTGAGCATAAGTATACTAAATTCATAATTTCGGGAAGACTGTTTTTCTGAAGGAATTTTTAAAAGGTATTTTTGAGAAATTCTTTTCAATTTGTGCATTACTCGGGACGATCAATGAATTAAGTTTGCCGGTGTGGAAACATGAAAATATACACACTTTTTCATGCCATTTTTAACTGAAATGCATGTAAATTTGTAGTATTTCTTGTCAAAAAAATATAATAATTATAAAATAATTAAATTGTACATAAATTATTAACATGTTGAATTTTAATTAATTTTATAATAAGTTTTGATTAATTTTGATCATTTTTGACAGATTCGCACAAAAGGCGAAAATTGGCTCGGCAAACACTACTAGAAGCGTAAAATCGAGAAGCGATTTTTGAAGCATCAAGGTGAATTAAATTTTCAGCAGAAGACAGTTCAGATTATGAATATTAATTCATAATATAATTAATTTTAATTTTAATTCAAAATATTTTGAGTTAAATAAATTATTATTAATTAATTATGAAAAGAGGCCTAGTTGAGCTGAACCGAGAAATTCGATCCTACCGAGTAGTGGGCAGCCCAAAATCATCCCACATGCTGACCCAATCAGCTTGTTTGGCTGATTATTTGGCTTGAAAAATAGCCCTTGAAGATTCCTTGAATTTTCATTCAAACCCCTCCACTATTCATGCCTTTCTAGTTTTGCCCCTGCCTTAAAATAGCAAGTTTGAAACCTTCAAACTTGCCACATGTGTGGCCGGCCATGGGGGACTCTATGGCTGATGGTTTTCTCTATTTTTAGCAGCCTACTCAACCTATACAATCCCCCCTTGGCTATTCATTTGAAACACATATCAAAACCTCTCATCCTTTCACTTCTCTCTCACTTTTGTCACTTCAATCCCATTTCGTTGTTCTTCATTTTCTTCCCCATTCCCTTACCGATTTCACCTCTTGGAATAGAGTCCTTCAACCACCATTTGGAGCAACATTCAAGTGTTCATGGAAGTCTCAGTTCAACAACAACAAGCGAAGAAGGAGGAGCGAAGCAACTTAGTCAAGCCTCGGAGAAACACCAGATTTGATTATTGTTCCTTTTCCATTTAATTTTATTGTTGTTGTTGTTATGAACATGTCTATGAATAATTGTGATGTTGATATGATTAATTTAATTAATATGGTTTAAATTTAATTCGTGTTAGGTTGATTGCATTTTGTCCATTTAATTTATTAAAATTGTGTTTTTGTTGTTATAGGCCTTGGTAAGATGTTTGATTAAGTAAAACCATGACTAAGTTATTCTTGCATTACAATTGTAAGGTAACTAATGAATTAATTAATTAAATGGAATGAAATTGTAATTAATTGACACGATACTTAATCAGTGCATGTTTAATCATCTAAGGTAGTTGAGGGTTAAATTAGCAATAGTATCGAACGATACATTAGCCTTGCATAACTTGTAAGATTATTGTGATTAAACTATTTCAAGGTAGGAATACATTGTTACCTCACAAAATCTTTTATGTGTTTATGAGATTGAATTAATTGTTTGAATTGGCATAGAGATATGTACAAGAGATTATTTTTAATTTCATAAGTATGTATGTGCATTAATGCATTTGCTTATTAAAATCTGTTTAATCAGATGAATTGACATAGAGATATAGTCAAGAGATAAATGGATTTTGGTAGCTG
Source organism: Gossypium bickii (assembly GCA_025503065.1). Classification (NCBI taxonomy): domain Eukaryota; kingdom Viridiplantae; phylum Streptophyta; class Magnoliopsida; order Malvales; family Malvaceae; genus Gossypium; species Gossypium bickii. The sequence continues at coordinate 62,292,599 of CP106710.1, read as the reverse complement.
ATTATGTTCATAAGTTAGCAAATTACCAAGTTCCTGTGAATTTATTCGTAGCAACATGAACATGAGTTTAGTAATTCTAAGTTAAGAAATATAATTAATCTAACACAATATGTCATCTTGATTAAAATTATTTTTTGAAATCATGCATCGTAACTTTTATTTTTCTCTCTATTTATTTTACTTGGTTAAAAATCTTAGTTTTTAATCACCTATTCAAATCAAAATATTTTTCTTCACCAAAGTGTTTTTAATCGAATTCATAAATAATTCTTTTCACAGTACCTGTGGGTACGATAACTTGACATTTACTTGTCACTTTATTACTTGTTGCGATTGTGTACATTTGCACATTTTCGTCGTTCCAGTCAGGTAATTCTTTTCATGGGGCTTCAACTGTCTAGAAGCATAAGCTATCACTTTGCCTTCCTGCATCAAAACATGGCCTAGACCATTCAAAGACACATCATAGAAAATCACGAACTCCTTACCCAAATTAGGTTGAAATAACACCGGTGCCTTGGTTAACAATGCTTTCAACTAATTGAAACTTTGCCAACATTTCTCAGACCACTCAAATTTCACATTGTAACGCCCCGAATATTTGGGCCTAGTAGAATTGGGATTATTGGGCCTTGGGCATGGGAGCGTTTAAAATGTTTGAGAACAAGAGAACGGCACTAATGCAAGTTGGACCTATTGGGTGAGTGATTTTGGAAGGTTGGGGGCTTCCATGAAGTCCCGGGTTCAAACCTGGGAGTAAGTAAGTAGGCTTTAAGAATAAAATGTAGAAAAAAATGACATAAGGAAGTGAGTGGTCTAGAGGCAAGGCGTCATTAAGGGTGTAAGGGAGAGCTTGGGTTCAAGCCTTGGTGCTTGCAATTCATTTTGATTTCCTTTTAAATGAACTTAGACTTTGGCCCATAGGCTTATATTTAGTTGCGCATGTTTTAAGTTACAAAATGAGCTTATGTTGTGCTGGCATGTAGCGTCTGGAGCATAGGAGAGGGCAAGGATTTGAATCCCATTGCAGGCAAAAAGGGATATTTATTTTGCTAAGTAGGCACGACAGGTGGTTGTGTTCGAATTAAACTCTGCTGAAGGTGAAATCCCACGTCGGGAAGCTAGCATGAGGGTAGGCGAGAAGCTGGCTTTAAATAGAGCGATCTATGAGGAGAATAAGCATACCTTGGTTGGCGTTTGGGCATAGGAGTGTTCGGAGCACGGATTAACTTCAGATTTCTATCAGGTGTGTATTTCGCCCTACTCTAGCTGTAGAGCAGCAAATGCTGAAATGCTGGTCACATGGTGGTGGTAGCCACACGAGCATGCGAGGGCACGTGTGGGAGCTTCAACGCGATAGTTGAGGCCATCATAAGTGTTTTTGTGGGTTTAGGCTATTCGGGCCACGATGGCCCGAAAGGGGCCATGTGGGGCCAATGGGCCCGTTGGCCCAATCGGATAAGTTGTATGATTGTGTAGTAAATATTCGACTGGACTATGTGAATCTCATATCTGTGGCTAGATTTGGGCTAAATGGACCACACGAGCATGTGGACCCATTTTGGCCGAGAATGGGCCTTAGGCCCATTTGCATCATTATCTCTGTTTAGAATACTTGAGTCGCTCGAGGCGACTGTAGACCTTCTGAGGGGTTGACAAAATTAATGAAATACCCTTGGTTTGTAAAATTACTGAAATACCCCCAATTTGCAAAATTACCGAAATACACCTGATTTGTGAAATTATCGAAATACCTCTAATTTGTGAAATTATCGAAATACCCTCGGATTGCAACATTACTGAAATAACCTTGATTTTTGAAATTACCGAAATACCCTCAAATTGTAAAATTACCAAAATACCCAAATGATATTGTCGTGGGTTTTGGCCCACGTATGTTCTAAATCGGATCTGCATCTTGTTATTGTTAAAGGGCTTTGGCCTGCATCGTATTTTGATTGCTTTACGATACTAACTGACACTCTAATAAGGGGATTACACACTGAGTTTTCGTAAACTCACCTCATTTTTAACTGTGTAGGTAATCCTCAGCCTTAGACGGATCGGAGTTGTGAGGGACTCGGAGAAGACCACACACTGCTTATGCTTGCAGTTTTGAGTATTTACTTTTAAATATTTTGATTTGGGTTGTAATAAGGCCTCTCTATCCTAACTTATTATTTCTGATATTTATTTATGATGTTTTCTAACTGCTAAAAGTGGAATACGATTTCCAAAACAATAACTGTTTTCGAAACACTACGTTTCCGCAACGTTTTCAAAATGCTTCTGCAACTCAATTTTTAAACATCACATTTTTGTAAATTGTTTATTTTAAATATGCTTCCGCAACATATAAGGTTTTAAAAGTAATTACGTTTTCAAGTGGATAACAATTGTGTAAGTGTTTTGAGTTTTAACAAAGTGGCTTTAACTCTCAAACAAGTTTTAACAACAAGAAGTATGGTCTTGAAAAACACTTCCATGTGACACGCCAGATTTGGGCCTAACTTCTAAGCCGGGTTTGGGGTGTTACACACATCTTTTTGCAATAATCTTGTCATCAGCATAGCAATCGTAAACAATCCCTTAACAAACCTTTTGTAATACCCAACTAATCCCAGAAAACTTCTAACCTTAGATACATTTCTCAGAGGTTTCCAGTCAAAAATTACTGAAATCTTGCTTGGATCAACTCTGATGCCCTCGATTGATACAACACGTCCTAGAAATATGACTTCCCAAAGCCAAAATTCACATTTGCTAAACTTGGCGAATAATTACTATTCAGGTAGAGTTTGCAAAACAATTATCATATGCTCGGCTTGCTAAGTCTCATCTCGTGAGTAAATCAAGATATCATCAATAAAAATCACAACAAATCGATCTAAATACGGTCTAAAAGTTATGTTCATCAAATCCGTAAATACTACAGGTGCATTAGTTAAACCAAACAGCATCACAAGAAATTCATAATGTCCGTACCTGGTCTTAAACGTGGTTTTTGGCACATCTGAATCTTTAACTCGTAGCTGATAATAACCAGATCGAAGATCAATCTTTGAAAATACTGTTGAACCTTTCAACTGATCAAACATATCATCAATGCGCAGTAATGGGTATTTATTCTTGATCGTAACTTTATTGAGCTGATAGTAATCAATACATGATTTCATAGATCCGTCCTTTTTCTTTACGAAAAGAATAGGTGCATCCCAACTTGAAAAATTGGGTCGAGAAAAACCGTATCTGTCAACTCTTACAACTACGCTTTCAACTCTTTAAACTCTGTAGGTGCCATTCTGTAAGGAGCTATCAATATCGGTGATGTTCCCGATACTAATTCAATGGAAAATTCAACCACTCTGATCGGTGGTAACCCGGGTAAGTCTTCTAGAAACACATCTAGATACTCACAAACCACTAGAACCGATTCTAACTTCAACTCAGAAACTCTAGAATCAAATACATATGCAAGGTGTGGATCACAGCCATTTCTCACATATTTTTGTGCTCACATAGCCGAAATAACATTAGGCATACCACTCAAACTATCTGATTCAATCTGAAGCTTTTCACCATTCTGACACTTTAACATAATAAGCTTTCATCTACAGTTCACAATAGCATCATTTGGAGTCAGCTATTCCATGCCCAAAATAACATCAAATTCATCGAATGGCAATAGCATCAAATCGGCCAGAAAATTACAACCCCGAATCATCAACAGACAGTTTGTGCAAACTTTATCAACTAGCACATACTGACTGTAACACCCCAAACCCGGCCTAGACGTTATGGTCGTATCTGGCAATGTCACACGATAGTGTTTTCGAAACCTCATTGTTACGATGAAAACATTCCATGTTATCATCTTTAGTAAACCTCTGTTAGAACTTAGGAAGTCGTCTTTATTCATTTAAAAAATTTGTTTCGAAATATCCCTCGTTCCGAAAGCTTTAAAAAAACAGTCTAGGTGATCATGCATTTAGAAATTACTTTAACTTTTTGAAGACGGAATTTCCTACGACCAACAGGTATAAATCCATAAAATAAAATAAATAAATAAAAACCCAAATTTTAAACCAAATTCCTAGAGGGTCCTTAAATTACAACCCAAATAATCAATAATAATCAAATCATAAATCGTAAATTGAAAACCATGAACTCCAAAAATGATTGTTGTAACACCTCTAACCTGTATCCGTTGCCGGATTAGGGTTAAAGGTGTTACCGGACAGATCAAAAACTTTTACAGACATTTCATATAACCATTCATTAATTGCAATCAAAGTGTCCCTCATATAGGTCAACGAGACCTTAATTATGCTTTAATGTAGGCCTAGGACTAAACCGAACATATATTGAAATTCTCGAAAATTTAAAACTTTTTCAAAACTGTCAAGGTCACATGCCCATGTGACTAGGCCGTGTGCCTCCCACGGCTACTGGACACACCCATGTGTCCTGGCTGTGCCAAATCAGGGCAGGTATACTAACTTATCCACACGGTCACCAGACAGCCCGTGTGCTATGACCGTGTACTCTTAAGCTAAATATTGTCTTATTCACATGGCTACTAGGCACGTCCGTGTGCCATGGCCGTGCACACTTGGGCTAGCTACTGGCTTAATCACACGGCTACTAGGCACGCTCGTGTAGGCAAAACAGGTCACTTGCAAGGCCAAAATGCCACCCACACAAGGTTCAATCCCTACAAGAATTTTACCAATTCAATTCATGTACATTGGCAACCAAAAGCATATCAAATTAATCATCAAATCTCCTCATACAATTACAATTCCAAACATGCCCATTTGTACAGGTAAAACACATATGCATTCAAGCATGATTCATCCACATTACCTTTCATATAACCCCTTCTTTGATCAATCTTGCATACTCACATTTCATCCATATACTTATCATAAACTTGACCATTTCATAGTTACCAAGCCATACCAAATCATACACCATATTTCATATTTACTCATACATATTATCAACACTTATGTAGCCACAGGTCATGGCTAACTATACACTTTTCAACCATAATCCAAAACAACTAGCCTATACATGCCATATTTAGCTATATACACATTTCAAAAGTACCAAAATGAGTTTGGGTAGTGTGATGACGATTCTCGACGGTCCTCGAGCCTTCAGTAGCTTTGAGGATCTATAAAATAGAGCAAACACACACACAAAGTAAACTTTCAAAGCTTAGTAAGCCATATACAAATAAACCTAATATATAGGAAATCCATACATATAATCAATATGAGTTCACTAATAACTTAATTCATAATCCTCATTCTCTTTGGCACATTTACTTAGCCATTCATCTTTCAATCTTACATATCACCACCTACTTTATTAGCTCATAGTTTTTCCATTCATATAATTCACTTACATTCTTATATTCAAATGCATAATTCGACTAGGTAAGTTTAAGAAAATACTTACCTTCATATACATACAATGTGTACTTATCAAACGTACCTGAACAGATGTACAAATTGCATATTCATTTTCGAAACCACAGAAAAATTACCTCCTCCTAGTTCAGTTAAGGCTATTAGAAGCTTTTTAGGACATGTTGGATTTTATAGAAGATTTACTAAAGATTTTTCTAAAATAGCTAAGCCTTTGACGAAATTACTAGAAAAACATGTGCCTTTCAATTTTGATCAGGAATGTTTAGATGCATTTAATATCCTCAAAGATAAATTAATAAATGCTCCAATTATAATTGCACCTGATTGGAATTTACCCTTTGAGCTAATGTGTGATGCGAGTGATTTTGTAGTAGGTGCAGTTTTGGGACAGCGAAGAGACTTTAACACTCCTATCCCGTGTCCGTCGTCAGATTAAGGTTAGGAGCATTACCAGACAGATCGGAAACATTCATAGACAAAATCATACCTTCAATCATCATTCTTAGACATAATGTCCCTTAAACGGGACCTCGAGACCTTAATCATGCTTAGAAGTCGAGTCGGGACCTAACTGAAACACATATGAAATTTCATGAAAATTTTAAACTTTTCCAAAATACAGGGGAGACACACCTATGGGAGGAGATCGTGTGCCCTCCACAGCTTCTAGACACCCCCGTGTGTCCATATGTGTCTATATACTGACTATATCAACACGGTCACTAGGCAAGCCTGTGTGCCATGGCCGTGTGCTACTAGGCCATATACTGACTTCCTCACCATGGCCATTAAGTACGCCCGTGTCCTATGGCCGTGTGCTCTTAGCTAGCTACTGACTTGCACACCACGGCCAACTGACACGTCCGTGTCGAGGCCGTGTACTACTAAGCTACATCCTGTCAATTCATCAAAGGTGTCAGGCACGCTCGTGTGCCACAACCGTGTGACATTATAGGCCATTTTCAAGGCAAAATGCCACCCATAAGGGTCAAACCTGCAAGCAACATATATCATCCCATTTCATTCAGATATAATCACCAAAATATACCAAATAGCCATCCCAAAACATGCATATTTGACAACTAAGGAATGCACACAATAATACATTCAATATCCATTCCATCTACACATTCAAAACCAATTCCAACATATCAATTAGCATGACCAAATCACAATTATGCCCAAACACCATTCATCTATATACTTACCACATTATAACCATTTCATATATCAACTAATCTTGCCAAAACAACTTCACATATCACATTTCTTTAAGCATATTACCAAAACATAACTAGCCAAATCACATGGCTAAGTTCACATAACAATTCATATCAAGGACTAGCTTATACATGACATATCTAGCCATATACATTTTCAAAGTGTACCAAAATAAGTTTAGTAGTGTGATGACGTTTTGTGATGGTCCCGAGCCTTCAGTAGCTTTGACGACCTATAAAATAGAGAAAACATACACAGAGTAAGCTTTCCAAAAGCTTAGTAAGTCATATACAAATAAACTTAGTATGGAAGGCATATATGCAAATAAATACATTGGCACATATCAATCACTTAGCAACCTCTCACTTATTTGCTTTGGTTCATACAATTTTAACCACATTAGCCATTTTCACCATTCAGGAATCATATGAACACATAATTCATCTAGCCAACAAAATTCTTATCATATCATAAATTCCATATATATATCATCATAGTAAGATCACTTAGATGCTTACCTTATATACACAAATAGTGCATAATCAACGTACCTGAATCGGATTTAATATCACATAGTTGTTCATAGTTCGGACTTATAATTCGAATCATAGACTTGCCCGTTGAACCATTATGAATCTAATAGGATACTCAGAAAGCTCGGAATAGTCGTACAATGCCAACGTCCCAGACGAGGTCTTATATGCACTCAGTTATCGATGTCACTGTCCCAGACAGGGTCTTACACAAATTAATACGATGCCGATGTCGCAGACATGGTCTTACACGTAAAGATCAAATCGATGCCAACGTCCCAGACGTGGTCTTACACAAATTTCAAATCAACGCCAATGTCCTAGATGTGGTCTTACATGATAAAACAGAACAGATACCTATGTCATGACAAAGTTAATCCTATCTATTCCTAGGTTCGAACGGGATTTCTCGGATATTGTCGCTATATCTCATAATTCATATGCTCAACATCTCATAAACATTCATTATCATTATTAGTCATATGAACTTTTACGAATTCATACAAATACGTTTAATTGCATAATGACTTACCCCGGATTTCGGTTTATCGGAATCAAAACGGCTACTCGTTTACTTTCGTTTTCCCGCGATCTAAGTCCGTTTTCCTCGATTCTTGATCTAAACATATTCAGAACTAACCCTTTTATTCACTAATTCATTCAATTCAATCCAAGGACATACATTTAGGGAAATTTGCAAATTAGCCCTCACATTTGCACATTTTATCAATTTAGTCCAATTTTCTCAAAACATCAAATTCACAAAATTCACACATACACATACTTAGCCGAATGCATATACATCACATACAAGTCCATATTTTTCATCAATTTTACAAATTAGCCTCTCAATTTACCATATTCTCAATTTAGCCCTATTTAGCTAAATTCATCAAAACTTCAAGAACAAAACTTGTTCATCAAGCTTAAATCTTTCATTTGACAACTAAAATCATCAGAAAGCTTAACATATCATCAATGGCATCTCACACAAACATTATCAATTCATCAAATTGAGACATGGGTTTGATAGCTCTCAAAGCAACAATTACAAAAACGTAAAAATTATCAAAAACCAATCAAAGTATTACCTTGAATTTTGGCTTGAAATCAACCGAAAATACAAAGCTTCAAGCTTTCCCTTTTTTTTTTGTGTTTTTCGGTGGAAAAAATGTATGAATTAAAATCCATTTTCATGTTTTAATCATAGTATAATACATTAGTAACCAATTTCCTATTTTAGCCTTATAATATAAAATATTTATAACATATAAAACAAGGTTATTTTTTACCATAACCACCCACTAGCATAATAATGGCTTATTTGCATATAAGGCCATAACTTTAAAAAGCCACAACATATAAACGCTTTAACAAATAGCATATAACTTTCACATTTAATGCAAATAAATCCTTTGCTCAAATTAAACTCAGAGATAGGTAAATTAACTCACGAAAATTTACCACATGCTTAGTCACATATTAACGACACAGATAATAATATTAAAATATTATTTGGACTCGGATTCGTGGTCCTGAAACCACTGTTCTGACTAGGGTATAAACCGGACCGTTACAATTCTCCCCCTTAGGGATTTTCATCCCCGAAAATCTTACCGTTAAACAGGTTCGGATATTGTTGTCTCACTGATTCTTCAGGCTCCCATGTAGCCTCTTTTATCCCATGTCGATTCCACAGTACTTTCACTAATGGAATTTTCTTACTTCTCAACTCTTTCACTTCACGAGCCAAGATACGAATCAGTGCCCCTTCGTATCTCATATCAGATCAGATTTCAATTTCAGATGGGAAAATCACATGTGAGGATCTGATCGGTATCTATGGAGCATCGGAACATGAAATACATTATGTATCTTTTCTAGCTCAGACGATAACTTTAATCTATATGCAACAGGTCTGACACATTCAATGATCTCATATGGTCCAATGAATCTCGGACTCAATTTGCCTTTACGTCCGAATCGAAGCACTTTCTTCCATGGAGACACTTTCGATAATACTTTATTACCGATTTCAAATTCTATATCTTTTCGTTTCAAGTCTGCATAAGACTTTTGATGATCAGATGCTGCTTTCAAACAATCTCGGATCAGTTTCACTTTCTGTTCTGAGTCTTTTATCAAATCAATCCCATGTAGCTTATTTTCACTGAGCTCAGTCCAATACAGAGGTGTACGACATTTATGTCCATAAAAAGCTTCATATGGTACCATTTTGATGCTTGATTGAAAACTGTTGTTATACGCAAATTCAATCAACGGCAGGTACTATTCCCACGAACCATTAAACTCAAGTATACAGCATCTTAACATGTCTTTAAGAATTTGAATAATTCGTTCAGACTGACCATCTGTTTGCGGATGAAAAGCTGTACTGAAATGTAAGTTCGTGCCTAAGGCTTCTTGCAGTTTCTTCCAGAATCGCGATGTGAATCTCAGATCTCTATCAGACACAATGGATAATGGCACCCCGTGCAATTTCACAATCTCAGAAATATAATGCTTAGCTAATCTGTCAAGTCAGTAGTCAGATCTTACTGGAATGAAATGAGCTGATTTAGTTAATCGATCAAACTTTTATGATCTGAAAATACGTGGCATTTTTCACCATATAGGTAATGACGCCAAATCTTAAGTGCAAACACAATCGCAGCTAACTCAAGGTTGTGCGTCGGATAATTCTTCTCATGAGGCTTCAATTGTCTTGAAGCATAGGCTACAACTTTGCCTTCCTGCATCAAAACACATCCCAAACCATTTAACGAAGCATCACTATATACAACAAATTCTTTACCTGATTTTGGTTGTATTAACAATGGAGCTTCCGTTAACAGAGTTTTCAACTGATCAAAACTACCCTGGCATTTATCAGACCATTCAAATTTAACATCTTTCTGAAGTAATCTAGTCAATGGAGTAGCTATAGTTGAAAAGCCTTTTACAAATCTGCGGTAATAACCAGCTAAACCCAGAAAACTGTGAACTTCAAACACATTTCTCGGAGGTTTCCAATTCAGAATAACAGAACTCTTGCTCTGATCAACTCAAATTCCAGATGCTGACACAATATGCCCCAGAAAACTAACCTCGTGCAACCAAAATTCACATTTGCTTAATTTCGCATACAATTGCTTTTCTCTCAAAGTTTGCAAAACAATTCTCAAAAGTTCAGCATGTTTAGCCTCATCACGGGAATAAATCAAAATGTCATCAATGAATACGACAACAAATCGATCTAGATACGGTCTGAAAATTCTGTTTATCAGATCCATAAAAATAGTAGGAGCATTGGTTAGTCCAAATGGCATAACTAAAAATTCGTAATGCCCGTACCTCGTTCTGAAAGTAGTCTTTAGAATATCTGAATCTTTAACCCTCAACTGATAGTATCCCGATCTCAGGTCAATCTTTAAAAACACAGTAGCTCTTTTTAGCTGATCAAATAAATCGTCTATTTGGGGCAACAGATATTTATTCTTTATTGTCACATTATTCAACTGACGATAGTCGATACACATCCTCATCGTGCCATCTTTCTTTTTCACAAACAAAACGAAAGCACCCCAAGGTGAGAAACTCGGTCTAGCAAACCCTCTCTCAGTCAATTCTTGCAGCTGTGACTCTAACTCTTTCAACTCTGTTGGTGCCATTCTATACGGAGCTATCGAAATAGGTGTAGTACCAGGTAACAACTCAATGCCAAACTCAACTTAACGAATCGGAGGTAAACCCGGTAACTCTTCAGGAAACACATCAGAAAACTCATAGACAACAAGCACTGACTCCATCTACCTCTCAGATATTTTTGAATCAATTGCATAAGCAAAATATGCCTCGTAACCCTTATTTAAATAACTCTGAGCTTTCAAAACAGATATCACAGCAGGCAATCCATTCAAATCATTAGACTCAACCTGAACAATCTCATCATTCGGACATCTCAAATCTATAGTCTTTCTTTTGCAGTTCACAACAGCATCATGCATAAACAACCAATCCATACCCAGAATAATATCAAATTCATCAAATGGAAAAAGCATCAGATCAGCCGGAAAATAGATATCTCGAAAAATTAACGGACAGTTCTTGCATACTTTGTCAATAAGGACACATTTACCTAATGGGTTCGATACTTTTATAGCAAACTCAGTAGACTCTACAGGCAAAGTCTTGTTGAATACTAAATTCATGCAAATATATGAATGTCTAGAACCAAGGGCTATCAAAGCAATCACAGAAGTATCATAAAGAGTAAAAGTACAAGTTATAACATCTGGCGATGAAGCTTCTTCTCGATCTCGGATAGCATACGCTCTGGTTGGCGCTCTAGCTTCTAATCTAACAACATTGTTTCTCGTAGTTCTCTGACTACCACTGACGTTTCTTACATTCTTCGAAGGTCTACCTCTCACAGGTGTATTATCAGATCTCAGATTTTGAACAGTCTCTGGCTCGATAGACTCAGGGCAATCACGGATAAAATGATCAAGCGATTTACATCTGAAGCAAGCTCTGTCATTTAATCTACAGCTTCCCGGATGTCTTTTTCCATAATATTTACATTCAAACCTCTCGGATTGAACATTTCCCACACTAGCCATTGAAGTTGCTGGAGTTTCAAAACTTATTTGCGGTCTAGATTGATTTCTTTTCTAATGTCCCACATTATCTCTGGAACGACTCTGATTATCTCTGAATTTCTTCGAAGATGACTGAAATGATTTGCTTGGAAATCTTTTTCTCATATCACGACCTTCAGATTCAGCTTTTCTTTTATCTTTCCCGAGTGCCTCAACTTTGCATGCTCGGTCAACTAGTACAACAAACTCTTTTATTTCTAAAAGTCCGACTAGTTAACGAACTTCAAATCTTTTGCACATTATGGCTTCAGAAGATACACATTCCCGGGCATACTGACTTAGCCTCACGAATTCTCGTTCATTTTGAGAAACAGTCATTCGGCCCTGTTTAAGTTCTAGAAAATCCTTCCATTTTTGATCAACGAATCTTTCACTGATATATTTCTTCCAGAACTCAATCTGAAAGAAATCCCCTGCAATTCGTTCTCTCGGAAGAACAGATATCAGAGTTTTCCACCATTGATAAGCTGCATTTCGGAGTAATGATACAACACATTTTATGCATTCTTTGAGAGTCAGAGACATTTCATCGAATACCCGAATAGTGTTTTCAATCTAGAACTCTGCATTTTCAACAGCATCATCTTTAGTAGCTCGGATGTCCCCTATCCCGTGTCTGTCGCCTAATTAAGGTTAGGAGCGTTACCAGACAGATCGAAAACATTCACAGACAAAACCATACCTTTAATCATCATTCTCAGACATAATGTCCCTTAAACGGGACCTCGAGACCTTAATCATGCTTAGAAGTCGAGTCAGGACCTAATTGAAACACATATGAAATTTCATGAAAATTTTAAAACTTTTCTAAAATACAGGGGAGACACGCCCGTGGGAGGAAACCGTGCGCCCTCCACAGCTTCTAGACACCCCTGTGTGTCCATCTGTGTCTATATACTGACTATATCAACAAGGTCACTAGGCACGCCCATGTGCCATGGTCGTGTGCTACTAGGCCATATACTAACTTCCCCACCACGGCCGTTAAGCACGCCTGTGTGCTATGGCCATGTGCTCTTAGCTAGCTACTGACTTGCACACCACGACCAGCTGACATGCCCATGTCGAGGCCGTTTACTTCTAAGCTACATCCTATCAATTCACCCACGATCTCAGGCACGCCCATGTGCCACAACCGCGTGACATTATAGGCCATTTTCAAGGCCAAAATGCCACCCATAAGGGTCAAACCTGCAAGCAACATATATCATCCCATTTCATTCAGATATAATCACCAAAATATACCAAATAGCCATCCCAAAACATGCATATTTGACAACTAAGGAATGCACACAATAATACTTTCAATATCCATTCCATCTACACATTCAAAACCAATTCCAACATATCAATTAGCATGACCAAATCACAATTATGCCCAAACGTCATTCATCTATATACTTACCACATTATAACCATTTCATATATCAACTAATCTTACCAAAATAACTTCACACATCACATTCCTTTAAGCATATTACCAAAACATAACTAGCCAAATCACATTGTAACACCCCAAACACGGTTAAAATGTTACGACTGAATTTGGATTGCTACAGAATGAGTAGATTTGAAAAACTTTGGAAAACTTCGCGAATTGAGAATTTTGTTTGGAGAAATTCAGTTAAGAGCCAAAACTACTTTGTTAATATCAACCTTTTATAATTCTTTTTAATTAATCAAGCCGATTGGATGCTAAAACAGTCTTATCTTGTCAAAACCAAACTTTAAGGAATATTTGGAAGGTGAGAATTTAAAATGAATATTTAGGTGCTTGATTTCTTTGAAAACAACGTCTGAAATGTTAAGAGAATTCCAATGTTTTATTTGTTAACTTCTTAATATACGTTTGTCGTGAATTTGGAAAACTTCTTGTTATGTTTTTAGGAAAAACCCCATTTAAAATGATTCAAAGCACGAATAAAACAGCTTAAAAACAAATCCCAAATTAAAGTTAAGCAGCCTTATTACAAATCCAAAAGTCCCAAAGTAAAAACAAAATAAATTAAAGCTAAAGTTCAGCTGAGTCCCTACATCAACACCATATAAGAATCGATTCTCACAAATGAATCCAAAGAAGTGGCCTTTCGACCAAACAAGCGAATAGAGGCCCTCTTATGGCCTATTCAGCCAACAACACTTACCAACGTCCTCTCGAAAGCAGGCCACATAAAGAAACGATGATGAATACATGACCCTCCGCCACGAAGCAAGAGTATATCGATTGGGGAGTTTATGTTTGGCTTTCAGCAAAGTCGACAGAAAGGGTGCTAACTCTTGACACACAAAAAGGGGTTCGACTTTTAGAAGAAATAGAGAAGGAGTATGAAACAAATAGATGCCTCGGCTTTGAAGAAGGAACTCGTGACAAATGGTGACTAGATGATGAGCACAGGGTTCGATTGAAGTGAAAGAAAGATGAGGGATAGGTTTCGGTAATGGAGAAACAAGTGGAGAAAATATGATGCAGGAAAGAGAGAAGAGAAACAATGGAGTGCTATGGCTTTGAGTAAATGAGTAAAGAGACCAAAAAAGAGAATGGAAGCTTATGAGAAATCGACAAAGGGATGGGAGCTTGGGAACTGACGCAAATGAGAGAAGAAAGAAAAGAATAGAAGGGAAAAAGAATGCCCAAAAGGTTTCGGCTTAACCAATGAGGAGATGAGCAAATAATAGCCTTAGGAGTTTTCGGCAACAAAGGAAGAAAATGGGTTGAAAATGAAGAGCACACCAAATGCCGAAAAGAAAAACTCTCTACACAAAATTTGCTAAACACATACCTAAATTTCGGCACCTAAACCTCTCCACCAAACCGAATGCCTACACCCGCCAAAAGACCACTATGTGACTGAATTTCCCCCTAATATCACTCAAAAATTCAGCCAACTCCCTTCTCACTTCAATCCCTCTCTTTTCTCCTACATTCCCTCTCCTCCCAACATTCAAATCGGTTTGAATAATTCAAACCCCTTCTTCTTGTCATAGCAACACATATGAAAGTTTTGACCAATTCAACAGCCATCCAAGAAGTTTCCTTGCAGAATCCACCATCCAAGCTCCTTAGGCGCATAAACAAAAAATAAAATTCCATATTGCTGACGCCGCGACTCGAACTTGCTCCCCCATGGCTTCCCCTTGTGGCGTCACTTACCTATACCCTTAAGTGGCATCTCTTTGCCATTTTACTACTACATTTCTTGTGTCTTCAAACCCAAACTAGACCACTTAACCCAATCCTCAACTAGCTCTCCCCTAAAGTGCCCAAAATTAAAATTTTGGCCAAAGCTTCGGCTTAACCCCGAGCCTTTCCTGGACCCCCCAAACACACCAAATTAACACACAAAGCATAGCATACACACAAGAACATATTAAATGCAGAGCCCCTAATTCAGGATGTTACAGTTCTACCCCTTTAAAGAAATTTCGGCCTCGAAATTTACCTGGTGAAAAGAGATGAGGGTATTGTTGTCGCATTACATCCTCTAGCTCCCACATGGCTTCCTCTGATCTGTGATTTCGCCACAACACTTTAACCAATGGAACCGTTTTTCTTCGCAACCCCTTCACTTCCCGATCTAGGATTCGAACTGGTTCCTCTTCAAAAGATAAATCTGATTTTACCTCGATTTCTTCCACCGGCACTATGTGAGATGGATCAGAACGGTAGCGCCTTAACATCGAAACATGGAACACATCATGAATTTGTCTCAATTCCAAAGGTAGGTCGAGCTGATACGCTACCGGTCCTACACGCTTCACTGCACGGTAAGGCCCGATGAATCTAGGACTCAGCTTACCCTTCCGTCCAAACCTTAGAACTTTCTTCCACGGTGAAACCTTTAAGAAAACCCAATCACCTATCGAAAATTCTATGTCTTTACGCTTAAGATCCGCATAAGATTTCTGCTTGTCGGAAGCCTCTTTCAATAGAGTTCGGATCAACTTAACTTTCTTCTCTGTCTCTGTAACCAATTCTGGTCCCAACATCTGATGCTCACCTAACTCCGTCCAACAAGTCGGAGTACGACACTTTCCTCCATACAACATTTCATAGGGCACCATCTGAATACTAGACTGGTAGATGTTGTTGTATGCGAATTCTACCAACGGTAGAAACTCCTCCAACTACCTCTGAAGTCAATGACACAGCCCCTCAACTTATCTTCCAAGAATTGAATTACCCTCTCGGATTGACCATCAGTCTGTGGATGAAACGCTGTGCTGAAATCCAATCTTGTACCCAAAGCCTAATGCAACACCTTCTAGAACCTCGACGTAAACCTGGGGTCTCTGTGTGATGTGCTAGACACAGGTACCCCATGCAACCTCACAACCTCTACCACATAAAGTTTAGCTAGCTTCTGTAATGAGTAATCAACCTGAACCGAAATAAAGTGAGTAGATTTCGTCAACCGATCTACTATTACCGACACTGAATCTTTCCTCGTAGGCGTAAAGGGTAGCCTACTAACAAAATCCATCGTTATCCTCTCCCACTTCCAAAACGGTATCCTTGCTGGCTGTAGCAATCCTGAAGGCACTTGGTGTTCTGCCTTAACTTGCTGGCATGTCAAGCATTTACCCACATACTCAGTCACTTCTTCCTTCAGACCCGGCTACCAAAACTGTACCCGCAGATCCCTATACATCTTGCTTCCTCCAGGATGCATAGCGTATGGGCTACTATGTGCTTCCTACAGAATCTTCCGCTCAATTCAAAATCCTTCGGCATACAAGCTTTCCCTCGAAAACACAGTATCCCATTACTGTTCACACTAAAATCTTCTGTCTCACCATTTGCCACTAGCTGAAGTTTCGAGCTTAGCGATTCGTCAGACAATTGCTTCTCTTTAATCTGGCTGACCCAAGAAGGCTTCACTTGCAATTCCGCTAACACACTTCCATCATTGTACAAGCTGAGATGGGCGAACATTGCCCTCAACTCGGATATCACTTTACGACTCAACCCGTCTGCCACTACATTAGCTTTACCCGGGTGGTATTCAATCAAGCAATCATAGTCCTTTAATAACTCAACCCAGCGTCGCTGCCTTAAATTCAACTCCTTTTGGGTAAGGGGATACACCAAGCTCTTATGGTCCGTATAGATAACAGACTTCTCCCCATACAAATAATGTCTCCAGATCTTGCCGAATCCAAGAAGTTTTGACCCCTTCTTCCTCTCCTAGCCACACATTTGAAAGTTTTGACCAATTCAACACCCATCCAAGAAGCGTCCTTCCCGAATCCACCATCCAAGCTCCTTAGGCGCATAAACAAAAAATAAAATTCCACATTGCTGATGCCGCGACTTGAACTTGCTCCCCACAGCTTCCCCTTGTGGCATCACTTAACTATACTCTTAAGTGGCATCTCCTTGCCACTTTACTACTACGTTTCTTGTGTCTTCAAACCCAAACTAGACCACTTAACCCAAGCCTCAACTAGTTCTCCTCTAAAGTGCCCAAAATTAAAATTTTGGGCAAAGCTTCGGCTTAACCCCAAGCTTTTCCAGGACCCCCAAACACACCAATTTTACACACAGAGCATAGCATACACACAGGAACATATTAAATGCAGAGCCCCTAATTCAGGATGTTACACACATGGCTAAGTTCACATAACGATACATGTCAAGGACTAGCTTATACATGCCATGTAACACCCCAAACCCGGCCCAATTATTACGGCCGGATCTGGCATGTCACTAAGAAAAATTTATAAAACAGCGTGCAATCTTAAAGGAAAACTTTTGTTGGGATTTTGAGTTTAGTAGTTATCTAGAAAACTTAGTAAATTTTATGCTATCCGAGCTTAATTTGCCCAAATTTCAAAAAAAATTCGAGTGACTATTAGAAACCCATGTTATCCATTTAGGTTATGAAAGTTTTGTTGCAAAAGATAATAGTTTACTTAACAATTTAGTCTTTTGAAAACCTCGTTGCCTTTATGGTTTCTTTTCAAAACATATCACAATTTCAATTTGAACGTTAACTCGAGTATCTAAAACTTAAAATCCAAAGTTTAAAACCGATTAACAGTGGCCGTATTACAACGTAAAAACCAAACCAGTTATTGAGACAGTTAAGTTCTTTACTGAAATGAAATAAAATCATGCTTGGCCACCCTGTGCTCTTCTCCAGCCCGGTCCATTGCATTATGTGCTACCTGAAAAGATGTTAACAACGGGGTGAGTCATAAGACTCAGTGTGCAACACTCATGGACCATCAAATTGGGCCTTAGCCCTATAGAACAGAATAGCGGAATATCGCATACACAGTGAATGATGCAAAACCCATCCCAACCTAGATTTCCATCCGCTAACTCCTCCCGTACCAGCCAATCACCATTGGGGATTTCTACAATCAACCCTCACCGCTACACACCATTGATGGCAGTCATGCTGCTCATCGTCAGAATCGTGATAGAGCCACCAGAACAGATCGTGGTAGAGCCACTACAACAGATGGTGGCAGAGCCACTACAACAGATCATGGCAGAGCAACCACAACAGATCATGGCAAAGCCACTACAACACTTCCCCTTTCATTTAATAACATCAGCCTGCCCCATGCAACATACAAATTTCTAATGCACAGATACTACAAGTTTCGGCAAGCATATACAGAATATCCATAATAAATATAATGTTATCTCATCATAATCACGTATTTAGTATAACAGAACAGAACTCACTAACCTGATGCCTCGCCTTTACACTCCAAGGGTATCTCAAAAGCCATACCGAGTTTTCGGCATTTAACAGAATATACCAATGCATATAACACAGCATTACAGATGGGGTGAGGAGTTACACACCTGATTACGTACAATACTAAGCTATCTGCGACGCTGCTATCACTAGCTGGAACCATGGCTATCTGCCTACTACTCTATTCAAAGGCTGGCCCACAACTCGGTGGCCGATCACGAACAGCCGACACCACTCGTTTCTTATACTTAGGGATCGATCCCGAGGGTTTGCTTCCCTCACCCAACTGCATATTTCTCGCATCCATCGGTCAAAACTCACTGCGAGTGATATGATTTGAATATCCGTCCAACAAGGTTAAGACATGAGATAGACAATAAATCGATTAGTAGAACCACTAGAAGGAATCTTCTTACCTAAATCGATTAAATCCCGGAGTTTAGCAGACCTTGATTAACACACTAATCGCACCTATACACATACCCGATGAGATTCGACTAAAAGAGAGTGGGTTAAAGAAAACGGCCTTTTGGCCAAACAGGGGACATGAGCCCCCTCTCACTATTCAGCCAAACACAATAACATCATCATCTACTTACCTAGATTCTCTTCAGGGTTCGGCACCAGCAACCATAACAGTGAAGATTCAGCTTGAAGATGACACTCTAAAAGAATAGACAACCGAAATGATCAGGGGTTCGGCTTCTAAGAGGAGAAAAATGAAGCAACTTAACAGGGTTTTAAGAGAAGATTCGGCCAAAAGGGGAAAAGAAAAAGAAATAGGAACAATAAAGAACTTACCAGAATATGGAATGGGAATTCGGCTATGGTGAATACTTCAGAAAGAGAAAACAAAAGGGGTGATGCTGACACTTAGAGATTTCGGCTAAGAGGAAAAATGAAGGTGTAGTTTCGGCTGTTCTTGAATAGAAAAAGAACAAAAACAAGACAATGAAGATCAAGAAGATTCGGCTAAAAAGAAGTTTCAAAAGAAAAGAAAAAGAAAATGATAAAAGAAGGAGAAGTGGTGATTTCGGCTCTTGAGAGTGAGAAGAAAAGAAAAGATGAAAAAGATGTGCAACTTTGGTCTTCTAGTTTCGACTATAGGTCAAAAGAAGAAAAGAGTGGAAAATGTTTAGATGATTTTCGGCAAAAAGAGAGTCTGAGAGAAAAACTAAAACGAAATGTGAAGCACACCTTAATACCGAAAAATAAACCACTACACACTAGCAACCTGATCACCAAATTTCGTCACCCACACCCAAATCGAATGTTCCCTTTCCCTCAAACTTCCCAAAAATTTCGGCTAACACTCTCCTAGCCAACAAACACTATGCCGTCCCCGCAATCCCTCCTTGCTTTCCTCTCTTCCAAATATTCAAACAAATTTGAATATTTCAAACTCCTAAAATTTCTCTCCTCCACTCATTTGAAATACTTGACCAAGTCTTACTTCTCTCTACCAAAGTTTGATTGTCATCCAACCTCCTCCCTTGCCTAAGCCAAAAATAATACTCCCTTGCTATTTAAGTGATTTGAACCTGTACTCTCCCCACTCCTTGTGACGCCATTACCTTACATGCCAAGTGGCGTCCCCCTTGCCACTCTTCCACTGTACTTCTCTGTGCTACCAAACGCGAACTAAAATCCCTTAAGTCCTATCCCTACTTAGCTATCCCCACTTAGGTGCCCAACCGGAGGCCCCCAATCACAACCAACGACCACCGCAACACAATGACGCATAGAAAACATAAAAGATTCATAGCCTCTAAATCCCGGATGTTACAGTTCTACCCCCTTAAAATAATTTCGGCCTCGAAATTACCTGATCAAAAGAGTTGAGGGTATTGCTGCCGTATCACATCCTCCGGTTCCCATGTCGCTTCCTCTGAACCATGATTTCACCACAAAACCTTCACCAAAGGAATCGATTTCCTACGCAACACTTTGACGTCTCGTTTCAAGATCTGCACTGGCTCCTCCTCAAAAGATAAGTATGGGCTTATCTCAACTTCTTCTATTGGAACAACATGAGACAGATCTGAATGATAGCGTCTAAGCATAGAAACGTGAAATACGTCATGGATCTGACTCAACTCAGAGGGTAACTCGAGTTGATAGGCTACTGGTCCCACACGCTTCAACACCCGATAAGGCCCGATAAACCTGGGACTCAACTTACCCTTCCGACCAAATCTTAGCACTTTCTTCCACGGCGATACCTTCAAGAAAACTTTGTCACCCACTGCAAATTCTATATCTTTCCGCTTTAGATCAGCATAGGACTTTTGCCTATCTGTAGCTTCCTTCAATCGAGCTCGGATCAACCCAACCTTGTCTTTGGTTTCAGCAACCAACTCTGGACCCAACAACTGACGGTCACTCAACTCTGTCCAACATGTAGGTGTGCGACACTTCCGACCATATAACACTTCATACGGCGCCATCTGAATACTCAACTAGTAGCTATTGTTATACGCGAATTCTGCCAACGGTAGAAATTCTTCCCAACTACCCCTGAAGTCTAAGACACACCCCCTCAACATATCCTCCAAGATCTGAATTACCCTCTCTGACTGTCCATCAGACTGTGGATGAAACGCTGTACTGAAATCCAACTTCGTACCCAAGGCTTGATGCAACGCCTTCCAAAACCTTGACGTGAACCTAGGGTCCCTGTCTGAGATGATAGACACCAGTACCTCATGCAACCTTATGATCTCGGCTATATACAACTTAGCCAACCTTTGTAGAGAGTAATCGACCTGTACCGGTATAAAATGAGCAGACTTCATCAAATAGTCGACTATCACCCAACCCAAATCCTTTTTTGTAGGCGTAAGAGGTAGCCCACTAACAAAATCCATCGTGATCCTTTCCCATTTCCACTATGGAATCTTCACCGGATGCAACAATCCCGAAGGCAACTGATGTTCTGCCTTTACTTGTTGACACGTCAACAACTTACCCACAAATTCGGTTACCTCTCGCTTTAAACCTGGCCACCAAAACTGTTCTTGCAAATCCCGGTACACTACCTCCAGGGTGCATAGTGTACGGACTGCCATGTGCCTCCTAAAGAATCCTCTGCCTTAAATCCACATCGCTTGGCATGCAAACCCTTCCACGGAAACATAAAGCTCTATCACTGTTCAGGCTGTAACCCTCTATTCTACCATCTTGTAGTTGTAGCAGTCGAGCATTCAAATCATTGTCTAGCAGCTGTTTCTCTTTAATCTGACTTGTCTACACAGGTTTCACTTGGAGTTCCGCTAGCAAACTTTCGTCATCATACAAACTAAGGTGAGCAAACATTGCTCTTAGGTCTGATATTACCTTACGGCTCAACGCGTCTGCCACCATGTTAGCCTTACCCGGATGGTACTCAATCGAGCAATCATAATCCTTCAACAGCTCGATCCACCTTCTCTGTCTTAGATTCAACTCCTTCCGGGTAAGAAGGTATTTTAGACTCTTGTGATCCGTGTAAACAATAGACCTCTCCCCATACAGGCAATGTCTCTAGATTTTCAGGGCGAAAACCACTGCAGCTAGCTCCAGATCATGTGTTGGATAATTCACTCCGTGAGGTCTCAACTGTCGAGAAGCATATGCTACTACCTTCCCCTCTTGCATCAGCACACATCCTAACCCTGTATGCGACACATCACAATAGACAGTAAACTTTTTCCTCGCTTCAGGCTGAATCAACACCGGAGCTTCCATCAAAATCCTCTTCAACTTCTCAAAACTTTCGTGTTGTTTGTCAGACCAAACAAACGGATTCCCTTTCCTTAACAACTTGGCTAACGGTGCTACAATCAGAGAAAACCATTCCGCAAACCTTCTGTAATACCCAGCTAGACTAGGGAAACTCTGAATCTCGGCCATAGATTTAGGTGGTTTCAACTCCAAAACAGCTTCAACCTTCCGAGGGTCTACCCTAATCCCATCAGCTGACTCCACATGACCCAAAAAGGTAACCTCTCTTAGCCAAAACTCGCACTTACTAAACTTTGCAAACAACTGCTTCTCCCTTAGCATTTGTAAAACCACTCGAAGATGCGAATCATGCTCCTCCTCGGACTTTGAGTATACCAGAATATCGTATATAAACATTACGACAAATTGATCCAGATATGGTTGAAAAACCCGATTCATCATACCCATAAACGCTGGTGGCGCGTTGGTCAATCCAAATGTCATCACTAAGAATTCGTAGTGACCATAGCGAGTACGAATCGCCGTCTTATGAATATTCGCCTCCTTAACCTTAAGCTGGTGATACCCTGACCTCAAATCTATATTAGAGAAGACTGATGCTCACTTAAGTTGATTGAACAGATCGTCTACCTTGGCAACGGATACTTATTCTTAATCGTCAACTTATTCAGCTGATGATAATCAATGCACATCCGCATTGATCCGTCCTTCTTCTTAATAAAAAGCACGGGTGCTCCCCAAGGTGATACACTCGGCGGAATAAAACCCCGGTCTAACAACTCCTGGATCTGCGCTTTTAGCTCTACTAACTCCTTCGGCGCCATTCTATAAGGGGCAATAGACACTGGCGTGGTTCCCGGTAGAAGGTCAATACCAAACTCCACCTCGCGATCTGGAGGCAATCCTTGAAGCTCTTCTGGAAACACATCAGAAAATTCTTTCATCGTTCGAACATCCCCTACAACTGACTCCTTGGCCTCTAAAGCACAAACATGAACCATGAATGCCTTACATCCCTTTCTCACCATCCTCTCGACCTTCAAAACGGATACCACATTGGATAGGTAATTCCTTCTCTCGCCTATTACCACCACCTCTACACCCTCTATAGTTCTTAACACCATACGCTTGGCTGCACAGTCCAGAATTACTTGATACTTCACTAAGCAATCCATCCCTAAAATCAAATTAAACTCCCCAAAGGGCAGTTCCATCAGATTAACCCGAAAAGCTACCCCTTGAACTTCTAGAGGTATATCCCTATACAATTTGTTCACTACTACAGTTTGTCCTAGAGGGCTAACTACAGTCATCTCCCTAGAAGAAGTCTTATAGACTAAGTCCAAAGTTCCCGCTATAGCACTAGCAACATACGAGTGCGTCGAACCAATATCAATCAAGGCAGTATAAGACAAACCATAGATTAAGAACGTACCAGTTATGACGTCCGGTGCGTCACCCTCTTCTCGACGCCTAGCTGCATAAATGAACCCGAGCTATCTTGCATCTGTATTTTCGGCACCTTTGCCCGATGTTCCACGGCCTCGATCGAACCTACTTTCTACTCTGACTGGGCCACGACTCCTCGGCAATGGCTGACCACCTCTCCTAAACTAATCAGAACCTCTTCCAGTTGGCTGTACCTGATCCTGATCCACCTACGGACAGTCTTTAATCATATGATCTATAGATCCACACCTGAAACATCCTCCGGTTCTCCTCTTGCACTCCCCAAAGTGCACCTTCCCGCACAAAGCACATGGTCGATACTGACCCCTTGCAGCATATGTCTGAACACGAGTTGGCCCATCAAACCTAGGCCTTTTTTGAAAACCTCCAGACGACCCCAACGACCCCAAACTTCTCTTATTCTTACTCTGATCCTTATCCTTGTTCTGATTCTCGATCCGTTTTACCTCTTCAGCTATTTTAACTTTCTCAACCAGAACGGAAAAGTCTCTTTCTCGTTGCAGTGCTACCAATACTATTAACTCGTCCCGCAGTCCATCTTCAAACCGTACGCAACGCTCATAGTCAGTCGCCACAACACCTCTAGCGTAATAGCTCAAACGCAGAAATTCTGCCTCATATTCAGACACAGATTTGCTCCCCTGAACCAAATTCAAAAATGCCTTCCTCTGGGCATCCACGTAGCTGGCCCCAACGTACTTTCCCTGAAATGACACCTTAAAGAAATTCCAGTCAATCCGGTCTGTTGGAGTACCCTCTTTCACCATAAGCCACCACTGATAGGCCTCGTCCCGAAGAAGAGAAACCACCCCTTTCAACTTCTCCTCTACCGTGAAGTCAAGATCATCCATTATACGCTCACTTGCCTTTAACCAATACTCAGTTGTATTAGGGGCTACACCAGAAATGCCCCTAAACATCTCCACTCCATTGGCTCGAAGTCATTCAGACAGAGATTTTTGAGCCCCCGTACCCATGCCTGCTCCAGCAACTTTCTCCAAAACCCGTAGCATCGCATGAGACACCACCTCATCTCCACCCGTTTGATCCTAAAACTCTTCATCCACAGCTGGCGATGGCGGTACCTCATTTTTTGACCCATGGCCAGACCCTACTGGTTTCGATACCGTAGTCTTACCCCTACCACGACCACGCACATTACGCCCACCTCCTCGAGTGATCATGACTAACGTTCACGATTTAATCTGATTTAGAAATTTTATGTATTAGCATTTTTTTCACTGTTTATTAAAGAAAAATTTTATGAAGTATAATTACGAGTAGTTTCCACGATCCACACACAACCTAAAAGTTTCCATTTCTAGGGTATAGTTCCTAAGTGCTAACATCCATGGCAATATTGTAACATCCCCAAACCCGGCCCATTCACTACGATCGAATCTGGTTATGTTATTGCGGAAAGACGGTTGAAAAACCTCGTTAACTTAGCATAAAGCATGAAAGAATTCAATTTTGAAAACTATATCAGATATGTGAGTAAAACGAATTCCTCTTTCTTAAAACTCATGTAATTTCTTTTGTTGTGTGAAAACATTTTTGAGTTAATAAGAATTTAAAATAACAAAACCATAATCAAGTAATACCAAATAATAAAATGGCCTTTATTACAACCCAATAATTCAAATAAAGTACTTATATCAAAACCAAACATAAAATATTAAATCATCATCTTGGCATAGGCCACCTTGTCCTCTCCGATCCGGTCGATTTTTATGCAATACTGAAAATGGTTAAAGGAAAAAGGTGAGTCACCAAGACTCGGTGTGCCACCCTTTTTCCCGGATTAGCAAAATATCATATGCAACATAAACGTAACCATCATGCATCCAATCAATATGCACCCAATCCTAACCATCCATACACCTTTTCTACCCGTGTGGTACCAAACCACTGGTGGTGCCAAACCACTGTGACATATAGTCACAATGTGTTACCAAAACACTGGTGTCCCAAAGACACGATATCCGTCAATGTGGTGCCAAACCTTTGGTGTCCCAAAGACACGTTTGTGATACCAAATCACCGTGACCGAAGTCACAAATCCGATGATGGGGCCAACCCATCGTGTGATACCAAATCACTAGCGACAATCCCGTATCTCTCAAGTGGGGCCAACCCACGGTGGTGTCCAACCACGTGGACGAGTCGCAATGAGGTGCCAAACCTCGGTGTCCCAAAGACACAAATCGGTACCAAACCATGGTGACCGAAGCCACAATAATCGGGTGATGGGGCCAACCCATCGTGTGATACCAAATCACCGGCGTCAATCCTCAATACCGCTTGTGGGGCCAACCCATCGTGGTGCGAAACCACGGGGACGACGACGCCGAGGTGCCAAGCCTCTGGAGGTGCCAAACCTCGGTGACCCAAAGTCACAAAGTTGTGTTACCAAAACATGGTGCTCACAAGACAAAATATCACGCCTCTCCTCTCATATCACCCATCATTATACCAACTCATGTATAGTATTCAAATCATGCAAACATGTTTAACGTTGCATCTCATAGCACATACATCATAAATCATGACATCATGTATCAATAACAGTACTCATAATGAAACGGACTTACCTGAATCCGTGCACATACCCCATAGGGTATCATATCACTCAACCATACTGTTTCGATTTTACCAATCAATCAGTTTATCAAACATATACAAAGCAAGAAGTGTGTTAGTTTACACACCTGGTTACTAATGCGACTATCAAATCCCGTAGATCAAGATCTAACGCACTAGATCCCGCTTCCTTAACACTTTTCGAGCACTAGCCACAACCCGAGATATGCGAGATCAAGCCTTCCCCTACAATCGGCCAAAACTAAACAACATAATCATGCTAATCAACCTCTAAGGGTATAATCGTAATTTTACCTACTAAGGGTATTTTCGTAAATTCACACCTGCAATGGCCTTTCTGAAAGCCTAATGTCGCCACTACCGACTCGATTACCATTTAGGTTGTACTGCAGACGATTGGGCCTAAACCCGATTTCGCCCATCCGGCCCACATGCTCGTCTGGCCCACCTAGCACAAATCTAGCCACGTATATAAGTTCCACCTAGTCTAGTTCAACATACACTAACCAATCATGCAATTTACTCATATAGGCCCACGGGCCCATGGGGCCCACTTCGGCCCATCGAGGCCCAAGCAGCCCCAACCCACGAGAATACTACTGATGGCCTCAACTATCGCGATCGAAGCCCCACACATGCGCCGCGCGCTCGTGTGGCTACTAATGCCGTGTGTGGAGGCATTTCGGCATTTTGCCGCTCTACAACTAGAGTAGAGAGAGTTACACACCTGATAGGACTCTGGGGCTAATCCGCGCTCCGACCACTCTTGTGCCCAAACGCCCTCCAAGATGTGTTTACTCTCCTCCTAGGATGCTCCTTATATAGCTAGCTCTTCACCTTCATTCTTTGTGTCTTTCCGATGTGGGATCCTTCGTCGATGAGAGTTTAAATTCAACTGAAACTCTTGCCGTCCAATCCGCAAAATAAATACTCCCTTGCTTCTCATGAGATTCGAACCCAGGCTCCCTTGTAGCATAATCCACGCTGCTAGCCACTTTACCACAAGCTCCACTTGTGTCTTAGACCATGCGCAACTAAATATAAACTATGGGCCAAATTCTAAGGTCCAAGCAAAAAGAAACCAAAATGCAAAAGCCAAGACTTGAACCTTGGACCTCCTTCCTTCTTTGTGGCGTCACTCCCTTGTCTCTTATGTGGCGTCACTTTGCCACTACACCACACACTCCACTTGTGTCATTTTTCTCCATATTTTATTCTTAAGGCCTATCTGCCAACTTCCAGGGTTTTTTTTTCACCTAAAACCAAAATTTCCCCAAAGCCAATATTTGATCCCGGGACTTCATAGAAGCCCTCTAATCTTCCAAAATCACTTATCTAATAAGTCTAACTTGCATTTAAGTCGATCTCTTATTCTCTGAAAATTTAAACGCTACTACGCCTAAGGCCCATTGGGCTCAATTCTCCTAGGCCCAATTTTGGGATGTTACAAATCTACCCTCCTTAAAGAAATTTCGTCCTCGAAATTTCCAACTAACTCTGATCGCACATCCTAACCTACCACACTACGCTCTTGCTGCGACTCTGATCTTAATAAAGTTGTCATTCCACCTTGACCACGTCGTCGCGACAACCACGTCCCCTAGAACTCATATCTAGCGTCGCAATTTAATCGATTAAAAGTTTTATGCATTAGAAATTTTGTTCCACTATTTTATCCACGAGCAAATTTTATAAATGAAGTTTACGGAAGTCGTTCTTTCGAGCAATCAAAGTTTCATCTCAAGTTCTCTGTTCTAATTCAAACATTCACATACTTCTCTAAAGACACATTCATTCATCCATGTCACTTTCTTGAGCATTCCCAACCTGGGGTAATTTCGACATTTTCCTATAAGGGTATTTGGTAATAACTTTCGGGTCAATTTGAAAATAGTTTTCAAATTAAAGATATTTCAAAGTTTACAAAATCTCATGGGTCATCTTGAAAAATTTGTTTTTCAAACCAGATGTGTTGCAAAAATTTCAGAAATCGGGGTTATTTCAGTAATTTTGGAAGTTAAAGGTATTTTCGTAGGTTTCCCAAATCAGGATATCTCGATATTTGTAAAACAAAAGTTTTTGATATTTTCATAATCTAAGAACATTTTAGTAAAAATCGAGGGAATTATGAAAATTTAGAAACCAAGGGCATTTTGGTAATTTTGTAAATTTTCAAATCAGGGTATCTTGAAAATAGCATTTTTGTATACTTTTGCAAAGTAGGGAAATTTTATTAAAATTGGAGTTAAACCGAAAATCTTGAAAGTCAGGGGCATTTTAGTAATTTTTAACACAGGGGTATTTTTGTAATTTCCCCATACCAGGGTATCTTAACATTTTGAAATTTCGAGATTTTGGTATTTTGCAAAGTAAAATCATTTTAACAGAAGTTGAGGGTAGTACCGTAATTTTACAATACAAGGGCATTTTTGTAATTTTGCCACTAGGGGCATTTTGGAAATTTTGGTAAATCGAGAAAACGTCTTTCAAAATCAGATTTAGGGTTTACAACCCAAAGGGGTAAGTTTGAAAATTTTAAAACTAGGGGTTTTAAAACAGTAAGGCTAATCCCTTTCGGGTTTTAATACTTGGTTTAGCTTTATGAACAAGTCTTCTTGGTTAAGGTGAACCGTAGCTACACACCGTGTAGGGATTAGCGTAAAGAGGAGGTGAGTCGCTAGGATTGCTTAAATACCAAGCTCTTCATTGAATACCAATCCTCGACATGCGACAAAGTGGTTACCACACCTTAACTCGGTGACTTACTTCACAGTGTTTGTTTAGTAGCCTTAAGTCTTATGCATGTGTTTAAGTAGACTAGTCCTAGGGTTCAATGGATCCTAGTTCACTAATCTACGTTCCCATAAAAGCCCATAATATTCACATATAAATCAATTCATACAAACAAATCACTTCAAGAAAGTCCAAGCACTTACCGTGGACTTGGCCTGAGGTACAAAGCCATGCGAATAACTCAAAAGTTTCTTAAAAGCCCATATTTTGAAAAGCCCCCTTTTTTTAAAGTGTTTTTGGGCCCAAAACCCTCAAAGCCGAGTTTTGAACCGGCTCGATATTAAATCAGAACATCCCCAAACCGGCCCATTCACTACGAATCAACGGTTATGTTATTGCGGAAAGACGGTTGAAAAACCTCGTTAACTTAGCATAAAGCATGAAAGAATTCAATTTTGAAAACTATATCGGATATGTGAGTAAAAGCGAATTCCTCTTACTTAAAACTCATGTAATTTCTTTTGTTGTGTGAAAACATTTTTGAGTTAATAAGAATTTAAAATAACAAAACCATAATCAAGTAATACCAAATAATAAAATGGCCTTTATTACAACCCAATAATTCAAATAAAGTACTTATATCAAAAGCAAACATAAAATATTAAATCATCATCTTCTTGGCATAGGCCACCTTGTCCTCTCCGATCCGGTCGACCTTATGCAATACGAAAATGGTTAAAGGAAAAGGTGAGTCACCAAGACTCAGTGTGCCACCCTTTTTCCCGGATTAGCAAAATATCATATGCAACATAAACATAACCATCATGCATCCAATCAATATGCACCCAATCCTAACCATCCATACACCTTTTCTACCCCGTGTGGTACCAAACCACTGGTGGTGCCAAACCACTGGTGACATATAGTCACAATGTGTTACCAAAACACTGGTGTCCCAAAGACACGATATCCGTCAATGTGGTGCCAAACCACTGGTGTCCCAAAGACACGTTTGTGATACCAAATCACTGGTGACCGAAGTCACAAATCCGATGATGGGGCCAACCCATTGTGTGATACCAAATCACTAGCGACGATCCCGTATCTCTCAAGTGGGGCCAACCCACGGTGGTGTCCAACCACAGGGACGAGTCGCAATGAGGTGCCAAACCTCTGGTGTCCCCAAGACACAAATTTGGTACCAAACCACTGGTGACCGAAGCCACAATAATCGGGTGATGGGGCCAACCCATCGTGTGATACCAAATCACTGGCGTCAATCCTCAATACCGCGCTTGTGGGGCCAACCCCCGCGTGGTGCGAAACCACGGGGACGAGACGGCGAGGTGCCAAACCTCTGGAGGTGCCAAACCTCGGTGACCCAAAGTCACAAAGTTGTGTTACCAAAACACTGGTGCTCACAAAGACAAAATATCACCGCCCCCTCCTCTCATATCACCCATCATTATACCAACTCATGTATAGTATTCAAATCATGCAAACATGTTTAACGTTGCATCTCATAGCACATACATCATAAATCATGACATCATGTATCAATAATGAAGACTCATAATGAAACGGACTTACGAATCCGTGCACATACCCCATGGGGTATCATATCACTCAACCATCTTGCTTTGATTTTACCAATCAATCGGTTTATCAAACATATACAAAGCAAGAAGTGTGTTAGTTTACCCACCGGTTACTAATGCGACTATCAAATCCCGTAGATCAAGATCTAACGCACTAGATCCCGCTTCCTTAACACTTTTCGAGCACTAGCCACAACCCGAGATATGCGAGATCAAGCCTTCCCTACAATCGGCCAAAACTAAACAACATAATCATGCTAATCAACCTCTCTAAGGGTATAATCGTAATTTTACCTACTAAGGGTATTTTCGTAAATTCACACTGCAATGGCCTTTCGAAAGCCTAATGTCGCCACTACCGACTCGGCTACCATTTAGGTTGTGCCAGGACGACGATTGGGCCTAAAACCCGATTTCGGCCCACCATCCGCCCACATGCTCGTCTCCGCCCACCTAGCACAAATCTAGCCACGTATATAAGTTCCACCTAGTCTAGTTCAACATACACTAACCAATCATGCAATTTACTCATATAGGCCCACGGGCCCATGGGGCCCACTTCCGGCCCATCGAGGCCCAAGCACCCAACCCACGAGAATACTCACGATGGCCTCAACTATCGCGTCGAAGCCCCACACATGCGCCGCACGCTCGTGTGGCTACTAATGCCGTGTAAGGCATTTCGGCATTTTGCCGCTCTACAACTAGAGTAGAGAGAGTTACACACTGATAGGACTGGGCTAATCCGCGCTCGACCACTCTTGTGCCCAAACCCCCTCCAAGATGTGTTTACTCTCCTCCTAGGATGCTCCTTATATAGCTAGCTCTTCACCTTCATTCTTTGTGTCTTTCCGATGTGGGATCCTTCGTCAAGTAGAGTTTAAATTCAATCAAACTCTGCAGTCAATCCGCAAAATAAATACTCCCTTGCTTCTCATGAGATTCGAACCCAGGCTCCCTTGTAGCATAATCCACGCTGCTAGCCACTTTACCACAAGCTCCACTTGTGTCTTAGACCATGCGCAACTAAATATAAACTATGGGCCAAATTCTAAGGTCCAAGCAAAAAGAAACCAAAATGCAAAAGCCAA
Organism: Gossypium bickii; assembly: GCA_025503065.1. Classification (NCBI taxonomy): domain Eukaryota; kingdom Viridiplantae; phylum Streptophyta; class Magnoliopsida; order Malvales; family Malvaceae; genus Gossypium; species Gossypium bickii. The sequence continues at coordinate 62,260,814 of CP106710.1, read as the reverse complement.
GACTTGAACCTTGGACCTCCTTCCTTCTTTGTGGCGTCACTCCCTTGTCTCTTATGTGGCGTCACTTTGCCACTACACCACACACTCCACTTGTGTCATTTTTCTCCATATTTTATTCTTAAGGCCTATCTGCCAACTTCCAGGGTTTTTTTTTTCACCTAAAACCAAAATTTCCCCAAAGCCAATATTTAATCCCGGGACTTCATAGAAGCCCTCTAATCTTCCAAAATCACTTATCTAATAAGTCTAACTTGCATTTAAGTCGATCTCTTATTCTCTGAAAATTTAAACGCTACTACGCCTAAGGCCCATTGGGCTCAATTCTCCTAGGCCCAATTTTGGGATGTTACAAATATATTCACATGGCACAAGCAATTTATACTAATCAGAAACATACCTGGTGGACTTGGGCCGGATACGCAGGAGCCATGCTAAAAACACGTGTTTCATTTTACTATGTTTTAAAACCATTCTTAGAAAATGTTTTGAACCCAAAAACCCAAAGCCGAGCTTTTGAACCTGGCTCTGATACCAAATTGTAACACCCCGAACCCGGCCCAAACATTACAGCCGAATCTGGCATGTCACTAAGAAAAAATTATAAAACACCGTGCAATCTTAAGGGAAAACTTTTGTTGGGATTTCGAGTTTAGTTGTTATCTAGAAAACTTAGTAAATTTTATGCTATCCGAGTTTAATTTGCCCAAATTTCAAAAAAAAATTGAGTGACTATTAGAAACCCATGTTATCCATTTAGGTTATGAAAGTTTTGTTGCAAAAGATAGTAGTTTACTTAACAAGTTAGTCGTTTGAAAACCTCGTTGCCTTTGTGGTTTCTTTTCAAAACATATCACAATTTCAATTTGAACGTTAATTCAGTATCTAAAACTTAAAATCCAAAGTTTAAAACTGATTAACAGTGGCCGTATTACAACGTAAAAACCAAACTAGTTATTGAGACAGTTAAGTTCTTTACTGAAATGAAATAAAATCATGCTTGGCCACCTTGTGCTCTTCTCCAGCCCGGTCCATTGCATTATGTGCTACCTGAAAAGATGTTAACAACGGGGTGAGTCATAAGACTCAGTGTGCAACACTCATGCACCATCAAATTGGGCCTTAGCCCTACAGAACAGAATAGCGGAATATCGCATATACAGTGAATGATGCAAAACCCATCCTAACCTAGATTTCCATCCGCTACATTCCTCCTGTACCAGCCAATCACCATTGGGGATTTCTACAATCAACCCTCACCGTTACACACCATTGACGGCAGTCATGCTGCTCATCGTCAGAATCGTGACAGAGCCACCAGAACAGATCGTGGTAGAGCCACTACAACAGATCATGGCAGAGCCACTACAACACTTCCCCTTTCATGTAATAACATCAGCCCGCCCCATGCAACATATAAATTTCTAATGCACAGATTCTTCAAGTTTCGGCATGCATATACAAAATATCCATAACAAATATCATGTTATCTTATCATAATCACGTATTTAGTATAACAAAACAGAACTCACTAACCTGATGCCTCGCCTTTACCCTCCAAGGGTATCTCAAAAGCCATACCGAGTTTTCGGTATTTAACAGAATATACCAATACATATAACATAGCATTACAGATGGGGTGAGGAGTTACACATCTGATTACATACAATACTAAGCTATCTACGACGCTGCTATCACTAGCTGGAACCACGGCTATCTGCCTACTACTCTGTTCGGAGGCTAGCCCACAACCCGGTGGCCAATGATGAACAGCCGACACCGCTCGTTTCTTATACTTAGGGATCGATCCTGAGGGTTTGCTTCCCTCACCCAACTACGTATGTCTCGCATCCATCAAAAGCCTCGGTCAAAACTCACTACGAGTGATATGATTTGAATATCCATCCAACAAGGTTAAGACAATAGATAGATAATAAATCGATTAATAGAACCACTAGAAGGAATCTTCTTACCTAAATCGATTAAATCCCGGAGTTTAGCAGACCTTGATTAACACGCTGATTGCACCTATACAAATACCCGATGAGATTCGACTAAAAGAGAGTGGGTTAAATGAAGTGACCTTTCGGCCAAACAAGGGACATGAGCCCTACTCTCACCATTCGGCCAAACACAATAACATCATCTATTTACCTAGATTCTCTTCAGGGTTTGACACCAGCAGTCAGAGCAATGAAGATTCAGCTTGAAGATGACACTCTAAAAGAATAGACAACTGAAATGATCAGAGGTTCGGCTTCTAAGAGGAGAAAAATAAAGCAACTTAACAGGGTTTTAAGAGAAGATTCGGCTAAGAGGGGAAAAGAAAAAGAAATAGGAACAATAAAAAACTTACCAGAATATGGAATGGGAATTCAACTATGGTAAATACTTTGGAAAGAGAAAACAAATGGGATGATGCTGAGACTTAGAGATTTCAGGTAACAGGAAAAATGAAGGTGTAGTTTCGACTTTTCGTGAATAGAAAAAGAACAAAAACAAGACAATGAAGATCAAGAAGATTCGGCTAAAAAGAAGTTTCAAAAGAAAATAAAAAGAAAATGATAAAGAAGGGAGAAGTGGTGATTTCGGCTATTGAGAGTGAGAAGAAAAGAAAAGATGAAAAAGATGTGCAACTTTGGTCTTCTAGTTTCGGCTATAGGTCAAAAGAAGAAAAGAGTGGAAAATGTTTAGAGGATTTTTGGCAAAAAGGGAGACTGAGAGAAAAACTAAAACGAAATGTGAAGCACACCTTAATGCCGAAAAATAAACAACTACACACTAGCAACCTGATCACCAAATTTCGGCACCCACACCCAAAGCCAAAACCAAATGTTCCATTTCCCTCAAAATCCTCAAAAATTTCGGTAACACTCCCCTAGCTAACAAACACTATGTCGTCCCTACAATCCCTCCTTGCTTTCCTCTCTTCCAAATATTCAAACAAATTTGAATATTTCAAACTCCTAAAATTTCTCTCCTCCACTCATTTGAAATACTTGACCAAGTCTTACCTCTCTCCACCAGAGTTTGATTGTCATCCAACCTCCTCCCTTGCGTGAGCCAAAAATAATACTCCCTTGCTGCTTAAGTGATTCGAACCTATACTCTCCCCACTCCTTGTGACGCCATCACCTTATATGCTGAGTGGCGTCCCCTTGCCACTCTTCCACTGCACTTCTTTGTGCTACCAAACGCGAACTAAAATCCCTTAAGTCCTATCCCTACTTGGCTATCCCCGCTTATGTGCCCAACCTAAAATTATACCAAGGCTTTGACTTAACCCCGAGCCTTTTCGAGGCCCCCAATCACAACCAACGACCACTGCAACACAATGACATGTAGAAAACATAAAAGATGCATAGCCCCTAAATCTCAGATGTTACATGCCATATCTAGCCATATACATTTTCAAAGTGTACCAAAATAAGTTTAGTAGTGTGATGACGTTCCGTGACGGTCCCGAGCCTTTAGTAGCTTTGACGACCTATAAAACAGAGAAAACATACACAGAGTAAGCTTTCCAAAAGCTTAGTAAGTCATATACAAATAAACTTAGTATGGAAGGCATATATGCAAATAAATACATTGGCACATATCAATTACTTAGCAATCTCTCACTTATTTGCTTTGGTTCTTACAAATTTAACCATATTAGCCATTTTCACCATTCAAGAATCATATGAACACATAATTCATCTAGCCAACAAAATTCTTATCATATCATTAATTTCTTATATATATCATCATAGTAAGATCACTTAGATGCTTACCTTATATACACAAATAGTGTTTAATCAACATACCTGAATCGGATTTAATATCACATAGTTGTTCATAACTCGGATTTATAATACGTACCACAGACATGCCCGTTGAACCATTAGGAATCTAGTAGGATACTCAGAAAGCTCGGAATAGTCGTACAATGCCAACGTCCCAGACGAGGTCTTATATGCACTCAGATATCGGTGCCACTATCCTAGAAAGGGTCTTACACAAATTAATATGATACCGATGTCCCAGACATGGTCTTACACGTAAAACTCATATCGATGCCTACGTCCCAGACGAGGTCTTACAAGTAAAGATCAAATCGATTCCAACATCCTAGACATGGTCTTACACGAAATTTCAAATCAACGCCAACGTCCCAGATGTGGTCTTACATGATAAAACAGAACAATACCTATGTCATGACAAAGTTAATCCTATCTATTCCTAGGTTTGAACGGGACTTCTCGAATATTGTCGCTATATCGACCTTATCTTGTAATTCATATGCTCAACATCACATAAACATTCATTATCATTATTAGTCATATGAACATTTACGAATTCATACAAATACGTTTAATTGCATAATGACGTACTTCGAATTTCGGTTTATCGGAATGAAAACGGCTACTCGTTTACTTTCGTTTTCCTGCGATCTAAGTCTATTTTCCTCGGTTCTTGATCTAAACATTTTCAGAATTAAACCTTTTATTCACTAATTCATTCAATTCAATCCAAGGGCATACATTTAGGGCAATTTGCAAATTAGCCCTCACATTTGCATATTTTATCAATTTAGTCTATTTTTCTCAAAACATCAAATTCACAAAATCCACACACACATACTTAGCCGAATGCATATACATCACATACAAGTCCATATTTTTCATCAATTTCACAAATTAGTCCTTCAATTTACCATTTTCTCAATTTAGCCCTATTTAGCTAAATTCATCAAAACTTCAAGAACAAAACTTGTTCATCAAGCTTAAGTCTTTCATTTGACAACTAAAATCATCAAAAAGCTTAACATATCATCAATGGCATCTCACACAAACATTATCAATTCATCAAATTGAGACATGGGTTTGATAGCTCTCAAAGCAACGATTACAAAAACGTAAAAATTATCAAAAACCGATCAAAGTATTACCTTGAATTTTGGCTTGAAATCAACCGAAAATACAACGCTTCAAGCTTTCCCTTTTTTTTGTGTTTTTCGGTGGAAAAAAATTGATGAATTAAAATCCATTTTCATGTTTTAATCATAGTATAATGCATTAGTAACCAATTTCCTATTTTAGCCTTATAATATAAAATATTTATAACATATAAAATAAGGTTATTTTTTACCATAACCACCCACTAGCATAATAATGGCTTATTTGCCATATAAGGCCATAACTTTAAAAAGCCAGAACATATAAACGCTTTAACAAATAGTATATAACTTTCACATTTAATGCAAATAAATCCTTTGTTCAAATTAAACTCAGAGACGTATAAATTAACTCATGAAAATTTACCACATGCTTAGTCACATATTAACGACAAAGAGACTAATATTAAAATATTAGTTGGACTCAGATTGGTGGTCCTGAAACCACTGTTCCAACTAGGGTATAAATCAGACTGTTACAAAGACATTAACGGCTGCACAAGAAGATTACACCACCATAGAAAAAGAATTGCTAGCTGTGGTCTTTGCATTTGATAAATTTAGACAGTATTTGATATTATCCAAAGTTGTCGTTTACACTGACCATTCAGCTCTTCATTATATTTTAACTAAATCCGATGCAAAATCTTGACTCATAAGATGGATTTTACTCTTACAAGAATTTAACTTAGAAATTTAGGATAAGAAAGGAGCTGAAAATCTTGCAGTAGATCATCTTTCTAGGCTTGAAAATCCATATATTGAAAAACTAGATGAGAATGAGATAAATGACTCAATTCCTGAAGAAAAACTGTTTGCTATATCTAACTCTGAGGTACCTTGGTTCGCAGACATTGCAAATTACTTAGCTGCTAACATCCTACCAAAAAGGTTAACACATCATCAAAAGAAGCGATTCTTTGTTGATGCGAAAAACTATTTTTGGGAGGATCCATTTCTTTTCCGTATATGTGCAGATCAAGTAATTTGGAGATGTGTTACAAAGGCAGAAGCAAGAAAAATTCTAGAACTTTGCCACTCAGGACCTTCAGGAGGACATTACAGCGGGATTAAGACAGCACATAAAACGCTTGAATCAGGTTTTTATTGGCCAACTCTGTTTAAAAATGCCAATAGGTATGTTGCTTCATGTGATAAATGCCAAAGAATAGGTAATATCTTTAAACGTGATGAAATGCCTCAAACATATATGATATCATGTGAAATATTCGATGTATGGGGTATTGAATTTATGGGTCCATTTCCTAGTTCATTTGGAAATAAATACATCTTAGTAGCAGTAGATTACAAGTCAAAATGGGTGGAAGCTCAAGCTTTACCTACTAATGATGCTAGAGTAGTAGTAAGGTTTCTTAAGAAACTTTTCTCTCGATTTGGAACACCCAGAGCATTATTAGTGATAGGGGTACTCACGTTTGTAATACTCAATTCGATAAGGTCTTAAAAAAATATGGAGTACACCACAGGACAGCTACCCCTTATCCCCCTCAAACCAGTGGGCAAGTAGAAGTAGCAAATCGAGAACTTAAGCGTATTCTAGAGAAAACAGTTGAATCAAATAGGAAAGACTAGGCATTAAAAGTAGACAATGCTTTATGTGCTTATAGAACAGCGTTTAAAACTCCCATAGGAACTACCCCATACAAACTTGTCTATGGAAAAAGTTGTCATCTACCATTTGAGTTAGAGCACAAAGCTCCTGGGCTATAAAATTCTTAAATTATGATCTTAAAACCGCAGGTGAGAAGAGGATGATGCAATTGAACGAGCTAGATGAATGGCGAGCTAATGCCTATAAAATTCATGATTATATAAAGAGGCAACAAAGCGACGCCATGATGCTCATTTAAAGCAATCAAAGCAATTCGAAGTAGGTGACTTAGTCCTGTTGTACAATTCAAGGCTTAAATTGTTTCCTGGAAAGCTGAAATCAAGATGGTCAGGTCCATTCGTGATCAAAACTATTTTTCCCTATGGCACAATCGAGGTACTCATGGCACATTAAAGGTAAATGGTCACTGACTGAAAATTTATAATGGTGAAGATTTTAGGGATATGAGAGAGGAGCGTTGGCTCCATGAACCTTCATTTAGAGATGAAAACAGGGTAAGTCTAGCTTAAGACTTTAAACGAGTGCTTCTCGGGAGGCAACCCGACTACTAACTACACTAATGACATATTTTAGATTTCTAGCACCTAACTACAAACTAACCAATTCAGTAAAACACAGGTTTCTCTACCACACGGCCTTGCACACGGGCGTGGCTGTGGCCGTGCGAACACCACGAACAGGTACATAGGTGTGGCAAAGATGGTGTAAAAATAGGACAAAAACTTTCTCCAAGCCATGGGATTCAATTAAACGACACGGCCATGCAACTCGGCCGTGGTCGAAATTGACTAAGGAACACGGGCTGTGACAAATATACACGCCCGTGCGATGCGACCGTGGTCGAAACTGATTAATCAACACGGGCGTCTGACACGCCCGTGCATCCAACCCGTGGTCAATTCTGAGTAAACAACACGAGCATAAAACACGCCCGTGCTCCAAGGACATGGTCAAAACTCACCTACGAACATGGGCGTAGGACCATTGGCACGGGTGTGGGAGAAACGAACAACGCCAGGTACGCCCGTGTGATACGGGCGTGGAACACAACATAAACGCGCCTAAAACTAAAATTTTCAAAAAACACCGGTTAAATAATAGGAACACGGGCATGGCCCCTGACGGTGTCTCCCACCCCCATTTAAAGCAACCAACCCACAAAAACCCTAGCCGTTTCTCTCCAAAATCACTACCCCATTCCGGCCACCAGCAAAATCCTCTTCCCCGTTGACTCTCCCTATCCCTTATCTTTGCCTCTCTTTCACATACACATAGAACACTAGTCCAAGCCAGCGCTAACGAAATACACGCCCGTCCAAAAACGCAACACAGCCGTGTTCCCCTATCTATTTACAGCACATGCCCGTGCACCACCACTCAATGCCCGTGCTCTGACTACCACCTTAGCCGCGCCGCTCCTCGCTAAAACTCCATCGATCACCTCTCCTTTTTACATTTTCCTCCATTAAATTATTTTATCACTAGACTTTTATTTAATCTCTAGTTAGTTTATTCTTGTTGTTTAATATTAGTTATATTCACTATTAGATTGATTTATTCGTTTAGTCCTTGTTTAAATAAATAACGATTAGTATTCATGCAAAATATTAGTTTATTCGTTTCGTGATTTTTGTCCTTGTTATATTTTTGATATTATTGAGTTCTTAAATGATGTGCAATATCTCTTGCCTGGAAATGTTACTTGAATCGTTGAATATCTGTTATTTCCAGGACCATAATGTCATCATCCCGAGGCAAGAAAACAGTAGTCCCTAGTTCCAAAAAACGAAAGGGACTCGGTTCGTCATCAGCCAGCGCATCGGCTGAAGTAAGACACCCATTCTTATGGTATCACCCTGGAGATCAAGAGGAACTTTATCAAATCCTACGAGTGCAACCTCTCAGTCAAGGCAGATGTATTGATTGGGACGTTCTAGAACAAGTGCAACTTGCCGATGATGTCTGGGCCATACTAACCATAGACCCTTGGGAACAATTTTTCGGTATTGCCGAGCCCACCTACCTCGAACTAACACTTAAGCTTTGCTTCACTTTTCATTTGCAGGTGGTAATAATGAATCATGATGACCCAGGCACCATCTAATTCCGCCTAGGTGGTTTGGTTTGCGAGATAAGTGCTCCCGAATTTGGCATTGTTCTGGGCTTATACACGGATGACTTCAGAAGAGAACATGGTCTTGCGGAGCTCCATCGCCACATCCATAATTCCCCTGCAAGATGTTGGTACAATATAGCCCCCAACACAGCCACTTATGACCCTAGTCGATCCAAAGCGATAGCTCTCACCCTGTCCTTGCTGTACCTACATGCCATCTTAGCTCACACATTGATAGGAAGGCGAGAAAGCACCAAGGTCATGAACACACATGACGCCTACTTCCTCTAGTGTATGGCAAATGGCCACATCTTCGACCTTGCCTATTTCATAGCTCTGGCCATTCAGCATCAGATGGAACGACATTGCAATGGGATCATTTCCAAGGGGCCTTATGTAACACGGCTCACGAGATACTTTGGACTCCTCAACACAGCATCACAATCCGCCTCCCTCACCTTAATAGGCCAAATGTCTCCACAGGGCATCTCAACGATGATAAACATGCGGATGATCAAGCGTCTCAGTGGAACAGATCCTCCCCAATATGGGCTAGCCCATACCACCAAGGAGGAAGACCATCAGGACATTACTGATGATGTCCCACACCCACATGAGGAGACACAACCGACCCATCGCCCAGTTCATGCGGCTGCTTCACTATCAAACATCTCTGAACGCCTCACTCAGTTCGAGCAGTACTGTACTGATAAACAATAATATAAACATATTTTAATCCCACAATTACCATTCTTTTGGATGATTTATTCCTTGACTTATGGAATTTGGAGCTTTTAATCCTTTAATTTCATGTTTTATACTTAGAAAAGCACTGGAGGATGAAAAGAATGAAAAACGAGCCTAAAATGGAGTAAATGGGCCAAATCACGAAATTGACACGGCCTGGGCCCAAGACCATACGGCCGTGCCTCATTAATAGACATGAACATGGCATGGCCACGATTCACACGGGCGTGTGCCATGGGCGTGTCCCTGTCGTGACAAAGAAGAGTTCTATTCGAATTAGGGTACTTAGAGGCAAAGGAAGCCATTCCAAAAGCTTATATAAACACCTTAGATGCCAACCTTCAAAGGGGTCCAGTTAGGCGTCCAGTTAGACCAAAGAGCCAAGCGGAGAGGCTAGAATTGTGGGATTTACACGAAGACAGAGGATCTTCTCTTCAATTTCCTTTAGGGGGTTTTAGGGTTTTTCTTATGTTTTATTTTATATTTTCTTCTGAGATTATTCTTTTATTATTATGAACTAAACCCTCAAATACCTGAGGGGGATGAAACCTGTAACAGACCAATTTTGACCCAAATCGGAACGGCGGTTTCGGGACCATGAATCTGAGCCTGAGAGATATTTTAATATTATATTTTGTGTTTGTTACATGTGATTTAGTGAGTGTGAAAATTTCGTAGAAAAAATTAGTCGTTTAAGTGCTCAATTTGATAAAAAGGATTTAATCGAGAAAAGCGCAAAAGTTGCATGCTAAAGTGAAGGGTACTAAATTGATTGTGGCTTTTTAAGTGGGTGTACCAAAAGGGCAATTAGCCCATTCACCATAGTAAGGGACGGCAATGGGCTTTTATAAGTCCAAATTATATGTTAAATTAGCCTATTATATGTTATGTTGATATATTAGTAAATAAGGTATATTAAATGTGTTATTATAACATAAAATAATAAAGTTAAGTGGGAAGAAAGAGAACATCACATTGTTCATCTTCTTGGTCGAATGTTTGAGGAGAAAAACTCCATTTTTGGAGCTTGAAGTTTCGGCAACTTAAGGCTTGATTTGGGGTAGGTATTTTACTTAGTTTTTGATAAATTTTACGTTTTTGAGATCGTTGTTTTGTGTATTACCCGACCCATGTCTAAATTTTTGAAAATACTATGTATATAGGATTCGAGCCATTAACATGTTTGGATAGTTTTGATGTTTGATGATTTTAAATTAAATGTATGTTAAAGATTTACAAGTTTTGTATTGGAATTTTTGGTAATTTTGAGTATATAGGGCTAAATTGAAAAGAATAAATTTGTGAAGGATTAAAATGTCAAATAAATGAAATGCATGGACACCTATGACTATAATGAAGATTCGGCCAAGCTAGGATGTTGGAAAATTTTGCATATTTTGTGTTATGTGCAAATGGGACTAAATTGTAAAAATGGGAAACATTAGGGGCAAAATGGTAAATTGCCCATTTGGTTGTTTTGGGACTAAATTGAGATGAAATGAGATTAAACGAGCTAAATTCTAATGTGTTTTAGATCAAGAGCAAAGAAAGACCGAATTAGACCGGGGAAAGACGAAGGTTCTCGAATAGCCGATTCGCACGGACTATCGACAACCGAGGTAAGTCCTTTAGTTAAATCATGTCAAAGAATTAATTATGGTTATCTTGACTATTAAAAATTTATGAATGTTAATATCCAATTACATCATGGCCGAATGTATATTGACATATAGGTTGATGATTTATGTTGAGTATGTGATGGAAATTATTTTGGCTAATGCAAGGTGAATAAGTAAGTTCTTGAGCTACTTTATATTTAAAGATCATTTACATATCTAGTGAATGATAAAATTTGTATAAGCTTGGTGTAAAACCATGAGTTGGCCAATTGTGATAATGATGGATTGGATTGATTTCAAATTTATTTAATGCAATGGGAATAAATGTATATGATTCGATATGTATAGTGAAATGTGAAAAGCATGTAAAAATATTCGACATTCGGGCTCGAGCCTAGCAGGTGCCTCGTGCGATGACATAATCGGGCTTTATGCCTAGCAGTGCCTTGTCTTAGGTGTTATTTATCGGGCTTTTATGCCTAGCAGGCCTTGTGCCGGTGTTATTATTCGGGCTTCTACGCCTAGCGGGCTTGATGCCGGTGATGTGCTTTACAAAATAGAAACCGAAATTTATGTTCAAGGCGAATTAAAGCAAATATATCGAGTTAACGGCTCAGGTGATTATGTAAAGTAGGAATGAGTTTCTTACTTAATTAAGATAAGGTAAACTAGTGATTCAATGATTATTACCAATGGTATGTATTTCTCGGTTCTATTGATAAATGATGTGGTATCGTGACTTTGGCCGTTTAATATGTAAATATATAAGACTAGGTGTATTCGGCCACAAGGGTGGTTGTATAATTAATAACATGTTATAATAATTGATATCCAAGTATATGAATAATGGTACCTATGGTTATATGATGACACATTGGGTTTTAAAGATCGGATTCTTTAACGAATATTTTGATCATAAATATGTGGGTAAGGAGAAACTTTCCTATCAATTTCATACTTAGTTACATGGATATGAAATTGAAAGCTTGATAATGAAAATGAGCATAAGTATAAGTTGAGTTGTAGAAATTGAATTGTTAGTGTTTGAATGTTATATTTTTATGAAATTAGGACTTACTAAGCTAGCGAGCTTATCGTGTGAAATGTTTCCTCTGTTTTATAGATTAGGCAAGCTACAAGCTCGCCGGGATCGTTCGGAAGGTCGCCCACACTATCAATCTACATTTTGGTACTCTTTCATTTTGGTTTTAAACGAAGGCATGTATAGGGAAGACTTAGTCTTTGTTGATGAACTCTTAAGGATTATGTATGTAATAGCCATGCGAATATGGCTAAATTTTTAGTAAGTATGATGTTGGGTTTCGATATGTAGGTTGGTTCATGATGACAAGGTTTATGCTTTCTTAATCAAAGTTTAATCATTTTGTTAAGGAAATGTTTATATACGAAATGAATCCTTGAATTAGGAATGTAGGTAGGTTCGGTTAGAAGCTAGTCTTTCATAAAATGCAACAAAACAGCTTGTAGTAACAGCAGTGATGTGAGTTAGAAAAATCACCAAAAATAGGGTATATTGAATTAAAAGGTGAATGAGATATGTAATTAAACCTTATTGTGTCTATTTTTACATGAAAGAAACAGAGTAGGCAAAAGATTTATATATTATGAGATAATTCAGTTTTAGTGAGACCTGCTCTGAATGAATTCGTGAGTCACTGTTCTGTTTTGGAAAAATTGCCATAAATTTTAAAAAAATAATTAAGAAGCATGGTTTATATGTGTAGAACCCTTAATGAATCTATTTTTCATTGGTATAAACAAGAACATCATAGGAAATTTGTGCGATGAGATAACTGCATTTTTGTAGGGACAGGTCAGAATTGTCAAGCAGCGTAATAAGGGTAACTTTGATGAATAAACTGTACTAATTGGCTACATGAAAAATTCTGGAAAAATTATGGTGAATAGTTATATGAGTCTAGTTTCAAGGAAAATTTACGGATCTAAATTTCGAGTTTTGTAACTCGAGTTATGGTCGATTTAGTCAGCGTGATGCAGTTGGACAGCTTTAAAAATTTTTACTTCCCGAGTTAATGGTCAAGTCTAGTAATGCCACGTACCCGACTCCGGCAAGGGTTTCGGGTAAGGGGTGTTACAAAACCTAAGACGGATCTTGTTATTGTTTTCTGAACTATATGATAAATATTTGATTTGTTTTTAATTATGTGTTCTTAATTCTTGATTTAATATTTCAGGATATTGATTCAAGTATTGATGTGCTTAGGCAGAGGAGGACTATACCCTTTCTAAGAGTAGATCAAGCATAATTAAGTTGAGTTGATTGCAACCCTAGAGATAGGATGACGAAAATCTACCAGATTAGGGTGAAACTAATATGGGAGTCCATAGATCGAGTTAATGCAATTCTAGGGATTTTAATTAGAAAGAGATTTCAATTAATCAACCTAGGGTTAGACGTTAGTAGCCTCGAGAGAGGTATTAATATACATTAGGGAATCCTACGGATCAAGTCAAGTGAATAAATCGTCTAGTTCAGAGTAAATAACAAGTGAAGTCTAGGTGGATTCTTCCTCGGGTATTGTCTCAATCAATTGGTTTTTCCCACAAGTATTTTTCCGAATTCATTCTCTTTATCTTAGCATCTTTAGCTTAATAGTTTATTGATTTTAGATTAATTAATAATTTCCTTTATTCTTAGGCTAAATAATAGAAAGAAAGTTAGTATTGGTACTTTTAGTTCCTTTGGGTTCGACAATCCGGTCTTGCCACTAAACTATACTACTGTTTGATGGGCGTGTTTACCTCAACCGTTGTCATAGTTAGTTTCTAGGCTCGATCATTCTTTTTTATAAATTTTTAAGACTCTGACATAACGATCAAGTTTTTGGCGTCGTTGTTGGGGAACTAAAATATTAAGAACGCTGAATTTTTATTACTTTAGCCATTTTTATTTTTGCAATTTATTTTTATTTTTATTTTGCTTTTAACTTTGCTAATTTTTTTTCTTTTATTTGTTATTAGCAGGTACCTCTGGTTTATGACTAGAAGGAACCTAACAAGACCCCTGATTTACGACAGTGATATTGAAGGTACTGTTCGCAGAAATCATAGAGAGATAAGGCGAAGCTTAAATTACATAGAAGAAGAGCAAAAAGTCGAAATTAATACCACTGAAAAGATGGCTGAGAATAATCCGCTACCTCCAGATGCGGCCGAACATCATGCTCCTCGAACTATGTATGATTATGCTAAACCTAATTTAACAAGAACTGATCAAGTATTGTTAGACCTGCTATTGCTACAAATAATTTTGAACTGAAACCTAACACTATTCAGATGATACAATAATTTCTTTAGTTTGATGGTTTGCAGGATGAAGATCTAAACAATCACTTGGCGAATTTCCTAGAATTTTGCAATACTTTCAAAATAAATGGCGTTTCTGATGATGCCATCTGTCTTCAGTTATTTCTCTTTCTTTGAGGAATAAAGCCAAACAGTGGTTGCATTCTCTTTCACGAGGATCAATCACTACATGGGAACAAATGACCGAAAAATTTTTATTAAAATATTTTTTGCCGGCTAAAACGACCAAGTTAAGGAATGATATCTCTTCTTTTGTGCAGATGGATTTAGAAACACTCTACGATGCATTAAGAGAGATATAAAGATCTATTGAGAAGGTGCCCACACCATGGATTACCCTTGTGGCTATAGGTCCAAACTTTTTACAATAGTGTGAACCCTTTAACTAGGCAATTGATTGAATTAGCCTCCAGGGGAACCTTAAATAATAAAACACCTGAGGCTGCCTACGAATTCATTGAAGAGATGTCACTGAATAACTATCAGTGGTAAGTCACAAGGACCAAGCCAACAAAAGCAGCCAGTGTTTTCAACCTCGACGCAGTAACCATGCTATCAAATTAGGTAGAACTGATAAACAAAAAGATTGATGGTTTATGTGATTCTTTGCAGGTACATCCAGTTATGCAGTGCAATACGAATGGAGGTTAGAGGAACAACACAGAATATCCACCTTACAACCCGAGCGCTGAGAACGAGCAAGTTCACTATATGGGTAACAATTTTAAATCTCAAAATAACCCTTATAATAATACTTCTAATCCAGGTTGGAGGAACCACCCCAATTTTTAATGGGGTGGTCAAGGAAATTAGAGACAACAAGCCCCTCCAAACTTCCAACAACAGCCCTACCCGAAGGAAAAAAAGTTGAACCTTGAAGAGATGCTGACAAAATTCATAGCAGTGTCAGAAACACGTTTCCAAAACACTGAGACAACACTTAGAAATCAACAAGCATCGATTCAAGGGATCGATTCAAAATGACCACAAGGTAGCTTGCCAAGCAATAGTGAGACTAACCCAAAGGAGCAACATCAAGCCATAACAACTCAGGATAGTGTAGGGTTAGATGAGCCTAAGTTAAGCCAAGAAAATATGTTAGAGGAAGGTAAGAACGAGATAAGTCATGATAAGCCAAAACTGGTAATTTTTTAGAGGAAGGTAAGAACGAGATAACCTTATCCTGATGCGATGAAGAAGGACAACACAGATGAACAATTCGGTAAATTTCTTAAACTTTTAAAGAAATTACATATTAACTTACCGTTTCTTGAAGCTCTTTCGCAGATGCCAGATTCAAGGAAATTTTTAAAAGATCTTTTAACAAACAAACGGAAGTTAGATGAAGAATCGTATGTTGAACTAAACGCAGTGTGCTCAGCAATGTTACAAAACAAAATACCACAAAAATTAAAATATCCAGGGAGTTTTACAATTCCATGTTTAATTGGTAGTTTATCTGTTGATAATGCTTTAGCTGCTTCAAGGGCAAGCATCAATGTTATGCTTATAAATTGTTTAAACAACTAGGTCTAGGGAAACCCAAACAAACTAGGATGAGCATTCAATTAGCTGATAAAACTATTAGAATTTCTAGGGGTATAATTGAAGATGTTCTTGTGAAAATTGATAAATTCGTATTCCCAGTAGACTTTGCCGTTTTAGACATGGATGAGGGCAATAGTATCCCTTAATTTTAGGAAGGCCCTTTTTAGCAACTGCTAGGACTAAAATTGATGTCAGTGCAGGTGAACTCATACTTTGCGTAGGTGACGAATCATTCAGTCTCCAGGCTCTTAACTCGGCTAGGACATCGAGTAGTCAAGGTGAGAACAAAAATTCTATTAACAACCACTCGGTTAAACGTTCTTTTCAGGAAGCACAACGGAACTACACAACTGAGCCAGACCCTAGACCTCATAACAACAAGGAAATAACTCATGAGGAATGAAGGCTTCGGATAGATAAACTAGACGAGTGGAAAACACACTTCAAGGAGAACTTAGGAATACACAAAGTAGAACCAACACCATTCTGTGGGAAAAATGAATTAAGATCAGAGATTAGGTATTTTTAGATAAGGCAGACCCTTGAATACCTCCTCCTCACCCTAATACAAATGAAGAAATCACTTTTAGGGTACTCAATGTTTTCCCATACGGAACAGTCGAGGTAAGTAATCTTATATTTGGCACTTTTAAAGTAAACACTATTCAACTTGAACTGTATACTGATAATAGGACTGATAGCATGAGGAAGGACTTTCAACTCCTCAAACCACCAGGAATGTGCGAATGAGAGGTAAGTCTAGCTTAAGACTATAAACAAGCGCTTCTCGGGAGGCAACCCGAGCACTAACCCCATTAATTATCACATTTTTATTTTTACTGGTACTTTTTCTTTTTAGCACCTAACGATAAACTAACCAAAGTGCAAATTTCCGCACCACATGGCCTTGCACACGGTCATGGCTGTGGTCGTGTGGAGGCTACAGATGTATGTACTAACATGGCAGAGATAGTAGGACACAGGACGAAAAATATCTTCAAGCCACGGGCCCCAACTTAACACCATGGCCGTGTGATGTGGCCATGGCCGACACTGTTTTAGTAACACGGGCGTGGCGACCTACACATGGGCGTGGGAAAAACGAACGAAGCATAACACGGTCATGCAACTCGGTCGAAAGACTCGACACACCCACGGTACATGGGCGTGGGGATGTACCAGATTTAAAATTTCTATTTAACACATACACTTCTCCCCTTCTTACCTACTCCCCACTTCTCTTTTTCTTCAAACACTCTATTAACTCTTCATTCTCAACTTTCTTCATTCCCTCTAACTCTAGATCTAATCACATCCATGTCGAAGAAACAGAAGGATCCTAGACAGTCTCCCTTTGTGAGACCGATCTACATAAGTTCATGCCGACCGCTTCATTAACTCCACATGAAAAGGACCTTTGAGTCCATTTAACTTTTCTTTTCATTTTTCACTTCTCATTTATTTTCCTTTTCTTTATTTTTCTTCTACTTAGTCTAATCTATTTTATTTCATTTTCTTTGATTTAGGTTCTAAAGGCTGCTTGGGAATGACCACACCATGACCATAGCCACGACACTATAGCCTTAGAAATCACACTCACCCCACTAACCATCTAACGATAAGAACTCTCCAGTCCATTAGTCTTTTCTTTTAATTTTATTTTACTTTCTATTTTCTTTCTCTTTATCTTTCTTGTCTTTAAATATATATTTAGTATATTTTGAATTATGATTATTTCCTGGCTAATTCTTCACGAGCTTCCCGATTTCTTCATCTAGCGCAAAGATTGTCGGCGGCCACCACACCACGACACTCCCAACTCAAGGAAACCATCCAAATTCAGGAAGTTTCACCTCTCCCTTTCTCTTAAATTTCATTTATCTCTTTGTACATTGAGGGCAATGTACATCTTAAGTGTGGGGGGTGAATATTTATTTCGAGAAAGTGCCTAACTTTCTGCATTATTCTCAAATCCCTAAATTATGCCTTAAATTGTGCCTTGTTCTTAAGTAATTTTCTCATATTATGATTAGAATGAATTTCTTTTGATTTATGATTTTTATTGATATGTTTTGAATTAAGTCATTGATAATTGTGTAGTGATGATTTGAACTTTAGGAGACTAGAGAATCAAGCATGATAAGTCTATTTTCAAAAATTAAAATTTTGTTAGGTTGTCCACCTGAATCTAATTATAACCTTGAAGTTTGAAATTTACAAAGTTGATATCAAAAACCAATAATTTTTGTGAGATTTTGAGCCTTTTAGAGCATACATTCTAGAACTTGCTTCGATTATACATGTTGAGACCAAATCATTGATTTGATATACAGAGCTGATAAAGGCACTTAGGATTTAACCCACTTACTCCATTAAAAAGCTTACCCTCACAATTAACCCCTAGTGAACCCCTTTGATCCTAATTGACTCACCCACTAATATTAACACAAAAACCCAGTCTGTATTTGTTATCACCATTCCTCTTGACCACCCTTATATCAAGATTTGATTTGATCAGTTGCCTAACTATAATCTTTAATTTAGTAGTTAAATTCATCTTTTATTATGACATGATTTGTTCTTAAAAAAAAACCCGAAGTATATTCAATATTAGCTCTATGTAATTGAGCTTATACGTTTAAATTCCACATCTTGAGAATAAGCTCATGTTATTAGTATTTCATGTTTTCAATTGATGTAATCTTTTAGGATTCGTTCATTTTTCTAGTTAGGTAAGTTTTCAATTCAATCTCAATTCTAACCTTCTAATTCAGCATTTATCCACACCTTTAACCCAAGCCCCAATTACACCCCTTTTTAAAGACCTTTTGATCTGTGTATCATTTCATTTTACAGTGGTGGAGATTTGATTTTTAGGCAAGCTTATGGGATTAACTTTTCATGTTCGACTCTTGAGTGCTTAATTTTGAACCTTAAACACTTTGAGTGATTTGACTGAATCTTTATTGAGGATGTCAACTCTTGTTGATTTTGAACTAAAGGTGATTATTTAGGTAAGGGAAAACAGCTATATTTTCCGTGCTACAAAAGCTATGACTTTGATTGTTTGAATCTTTAAGATATTTCTATTTAAATTATCAATGTATGAATTATCTTTGAATTATGATGTAACATTATTGATGAATATTAGGAGTCAAGGAAGTTCATTTTAATTGTGAGTTGAGAATTTTTCTTGAGGACAAGCAAAAGCTTAAGTGTGGGGGTATTTGATAAACCATAATATAAACATATTTCAATCCCACATTTAGCATACTTTTGGATGATTTATTCCTTGAATTGTGGAATTTGGTGCTTTTAATCCTTTAATTTCATGTTTTATACTTAGGAAAGCATCGGAGGATGAAAAGAACAAAAAATGGGCCTAAAAAGGAGTAAATGGGCCAAATCACGAAATCGACACGGCCTGGGCCCAAGACCACACAGCCGTGCCTCATTAGCAAACTCGAACACGGCCTGGCCATGATTCACACGGGCAAAGAAAGCCATTCCAAAAGCTTATATAAACACCCTAGAGGCCAACCTTCAAGAGGGTCCAGTTAGGCGTCCAGTTATGCCGAAGAGCCAAGCGAAGAGGCCAGAATTATGGTATTTACTCGAAAAAAGCCAGTTGATTCATCTCAGGAAGCTGAAGTTATACTCAAGACAGATGATCTTCTCTTCAATTTCCTTCTAGGGTTTTAGGGTTTTTCTTATGTTTTGTTTCATATTTTCTTCTGAAATGTATTATTTTATTATTATGAACTAAACCCTCAAATATCTGAGGGGGATGAAACCTAAGACGGATCTTGTTATTATTTTCTGAACTATATGATAAATACATGATTTGTTCTTAATTATGTGTTCTTAATTCTTGATTTAATATTTCAGGATATTGATTCAAGTATTGACGTGCTTAGGCAGAGGAGAAATAGACCCTGTCTAAGAGTAGATCTAGCATAATTGAGCGGAGTTGATCGCAATCCTAGAGATAGGATGATGAAAATCTACCGGATTAGGGTCAAACCTAACATGGGAGTCCATATATCGAGTTAATGCAATTATATGGGTTTTAATTAGAAAGAGATTTCAATTAATCAACCTAGGGTTAGACGTTAATAGCCTCGAGAGAGGTATTAATATACATTAGGGAATTCTACGGATCAAGTCAAGTGAATAAATCGTCTAGTTTAGAGTTAAATAACAAGTGAAGTCTAGGTGGATTCTTCCTCGGGTATTGTCTCAATCAATTGGTTTTTCCCACAAGTATTTTTCCGAATTCATTCTCTTTGTCTTAGCATCTTTAGCTTAACAGTTTGTTAATTTTAGATTAATTAATAATTTCCTTTATTCTTAGGCTAAATAATATAAAGAAAGTTAGTATTAGACTTTTAGTTCTTTTGGGTTCGACAATCCGGACTTACCACTAAACTATACTACTATTCGATAGGTGCGCTTGCCTCAATCGTTGTCATAGTTAGTTTCTAGGCTCGATCATTCTTTTTATAAATTTTTAAGACTCTGACATAACGATTATGTACCCAACAATTCAATAACACCGTTCGACGATTCGACGGCATTGAGGTGACTCTTCAACAGATTTGTCATCACTTTCACATACCTCCGCCTCCTCCACCTCGTGACCCATCCGATGACGAGAACCTTTGAGTCCTTTGATTTTCTTTATTTTTCATTTTTAATATTTATTTTTCATTTTTTGTTCATGTTTAGCTTATTTTCATTTTTAATTAAAACTTTTTATGTAACACCCCTTACTCTTGTCCAACTCCGGAACAGGGTTCGAGGCGTTACCGTACTTCAACATTCACAATCATACAAAACTGGGTTACCACATTTCGTTCAAAATTAAAACTTTTCAAACACATGCATTTGACCTTGTTATCTATTTAATCACTTATACCACATAACAAGACATTAACACATACGATGGACAAATAGGCTTATAAGCCAAAATCATTATAAGCCATATCTCACTATTCTGACTAGGCCCTAAATCGGGCTGTTACAGTCCCTAATATGAGTCTACGAGGCCCAAAACGTACATTGGAAGTGGTTTGGGACTAAATCGAGAGCTCAAGAAAATATTACAAAACTAAGAAAATTTTTGCTAACTATAGGGCTCACACGCCCGTGCGGTCCAAAGGACACGCCCGTGTGACCCTGGGACACGCCCGTGCTTCATACCGAGTTCAAATTAGGGTGCCCTATGACTTGTGTCACACGGCCGTGCCACACGCCTGTGTGCTAGGCCGTGTGGTTAATTAATTTAATTCGAATTAAGTGTAGGTTTCACATGGCCAAGACACACGCCGGTGTTCTAGGCCATGTAGCACACACGGCTAAGACACAAGCCTGTGTCTCTGCCCGTGTGCTATATTCTGGACATTTTGTTTTTCAAAATTAAGGTGCAGGAGACACACGACCAATACAAATGCCCGTGCGGCAAACCGTGTGTCGCAAACAGCCTAGACACATGCCCGTGTGTCTACCTGCATAACACCCCTTACCCGTCTCTGACTTCGAGACTGGATACGAGGCATTACCATGCTTAACCTTGCTTGAACATGAAATTTCAGGCTATAAAATTTCTTTCTGACTTAAAACTTTTCTTTCTTAATCATAACTTATGTATCATGGGCCTACGAGGCCTTAAACATACATCCAGAAGGTTTCGATGTTCAATCAGATACTTTTACACTCTTTGAAAATTTTGCCCTAAACAGGGGTCACACGCCCCTGTGACTTGGGACACGTCCGTGTGGACGAACTGTGTGGTCTCACATGCCCATGTCCCTAGCCCGTATAGAATTTATTTTTATTTCGAACCTACAGGGGTTTTCACATGGACGGACACACGCCCGTGTCCTCACCCGTGTGTGAAAACTAGGGGTATTCTATTTATGACATCAATAACCCCTTAAGAAGCACACAGCCTAAGCACACGCCCGTGTTCTGGGCCGTGTGACGAATCAAATTCTCGTAACTAAATGTAGGGGACACATGACCTATCAACACACTCATGGGTTTGACCGTGGGTCACACACAGCCTAGGCACACGCCCGTGTGTCTACCCGTGTGGACACTTAAAGGCTATTTTCTAAGCCAATTGCCACCCTGAAACATAAACACACTTATACCAACTCAAATAATACATAACATGTCCTTTGTACGCTATGAATAACCCTTGAAACACCACTTGTAGAACTCATAAGAACTCATCATCATTAATATATAGAACTTAACAAATATTGGCCTTTCACTTTCGCCATATATAAAAAGAATGGTAACCTTAATAGCCAACTCCTTAGTTCACTATATGATATAACTCAAAATGGTATATCCCTATACATGCCATACTTAAAATAAAACAACTTGGCTATACCAAAATAATGATTGATAGTATGATCCGAGCTCCGATGTCTATGATCCCCAAACTAGCTTGGCAAAACTACGAGGAAGAAAGAAAAGAGAGAAGTAAGCATATAGCTTAGTAAGTTTGCATGAAATTCATATAGCAACATAATAGTTTGTAAATAAACTCATCCATCATGAAATTAAGGCA
Source organism: Gossypium bickii (assembly GCA_025503065.1). Classification (NCBI taxonomy): domain Eukaryota; kingdom Viridiplantae; phylum Streptophyta; class Magnoliopsida; order Malvales; family Malvaceae; genus Gossypium; species Gossypium bickii. The sequence goes on along the minus strand of CP106710.1, from coordinate 62,238,290 downwards.
ACATAAATCTCAATTGCTTGAATTTACTTACTCTTACTTACTCTTTCTCATCACATATCGCATTATAATTTCATACTTGTAATTAAATTAGGGTACCTGTATCACTTAACCATGTAGATTAACACTTTTGCTAATATAACATGAACATCAAATTCCTATCTTCCTTAACTTAGTTAGAACACTTTATCATTCTTGGATAGCTTAACTTGATAATATTTTGCTTACTTAGCTTTCTTGTTACTTCTTTTATGCTTGACTCTTTTGCCCGTTGAATTCCCTAGAATATCAGAGGATACTCAATCTCATCAAACATGTATCTCGATGCCGATGCCATATCCCAGATATGGTCTTACATGGGATAGCCTCATGATACCGATGCTATATCCCAGATATGGTCTTACACGGGATCCCTTAACTTGATGTCAATGGCATCTCCCAGACATGGTCTTACACGAGATCTTCTTTGTATGGCATCGATGCCATGTCCCAGACATGGTCTTATACGAAACCTTCCTTAAATGGTGTCGATGCCATGTTCCAGACATGGTCTTACACGAGACCTTTCTTATTCGATGCTGATGCCATGTTCCAAACATGGTCTTATACAGGATCTATGTTCGAAACCGATGCCATGTTCCAAACATGGTCTTATACGAGACCTACATTCCTTGAGTGCCAATGCTATGTTCCAAACATGGTCTTACACGAGCTTTCCTTATTTCATGTAATGACATAGGTATCCTCTTTATTCAGAACCTTAAACCGGGACTTCCACTTACTTATTCTCATTGAATTTCTTACTAGGCATTGTTAATCAACTTCATGTAAGTAATATACATGATACAACATAGCAAGTAATTTAATCATAAAAGTATATGTAGTTTTAAATTCATACAAACTTACCTCGATACTCCAAAATATGTGTAGAAGTGCAATTTAGTCCACAACTTTGTTTTTGCCTCGGATTCAATCTGGGCTTCATGTTTCTTGATCTATAATAGCAAATTCACTTGTTTAATACTCACATTGACTAAATCGGCTCATGAATCATACTTTGGAAAAATTATGATTTTGCCCTTAAAATTTCTCTTAATTACACTTTTGCCCCTAGGCTCGTAAAATGATTTTCATTTAACTTTCTTGCATTTCAAGCCTAGTCAAATCATATTCTCAACTATAACAACATTCAATATCCACTATTTCACTCATGTATGACCATTTCTACAACTTTTACAATTTGATCCTTTTATGTATTTTTCATGAAATTCACTTAGAAAAAAGATGTTTACCATACATCAAACTTTCTAAAACATCAAAATACATGCATGTCATACATGGGTAAATTTTTTAATATGAACCCTAGCTCAAAATATAGCTAGAAATAGCTAAATCAAGTTACAAGGATTTCAAAAATACGAAGAATATTATAAATGGGGCTAGGAGATACAATCAAGCTTGAAAGTTGAAGAAAACCTAGCTATGGAGGGCTTGTAAAATTCGGGTATGGAAAGAAGAAAATGGACACAATTTTGACTTCTTTTTCCCTTTTAATTCATTTATTAACCAAATGACTAAAATGCCCTTAGTGATCCTTTCTTGAGATTTTTCCTTCCCATGTCTATTTTTGTCCATCTTAATATATAATAGTCTAATTGCTAAATAAGGACCCCTAATAATTTTTATGGTTCTATTTCATACTTAAATCTTCTAGAAACTCATATTTTCTAATATTTACAAATTACTCCTAGTGGACAATTTATTCACCAATTAATGAAATTTCTTCATGAAATTTTCACACAATTATACAACCACCTCATAAACCTCATAAAAATCATAAAACACGTATTTTAACTTCAGATTTGTGGTCTCGCACCACTATTCCAACTAAGCCATAAATCGGGCTGTTACAACCCGTGTGGACAAAATAAGGCTATTTACCAAGCCTCTTGCCACCTTTCCTTGTTCATACCTACACAACATCATATATTACCAACTCAAGCATACATAGGCAACCAAAACACCCACAACCAAAGTATTAAGATCACATCCACATGATAACATCTCACATGCTTTAACATTATAATTTATCAACACAAATCTTGCAAGTTTCCACATTCATGAACGGTATCAACATATAAATATAATTCCACCAACATAAGCCATCATTCATGGCCATATACAAAATGAAATCATTAACCATTATAGGCCAATACCTTTGGTGTAACACCCCTTACTCGTATTCAACACCGGAACCGGGTACGAGGCATTACCGGACTTAACTTACTTAAACATACAACATTAGGCCACAAAATTTCTTTTCAACTTAAAACTTTGTATTCAAAATCATAACGTCCCTTTTATAGGTCAACGAGACCCTAAACTTACTTACGGAGTGATTCAGGACTGAACTGGAAACTTTTGAACACTAAGAAAATTTTTGCTTAAAACAGAGCCACACGCCCGTGTGGTGAGGAACACTCCCGTGTGGGCAGGCCATGTAGTCACACACGCCCGTGTTCCTAGTCCGTGTGATTTTATTTTTCATTTCGAACATATAGGGGTTTTCATACGACCTCACACACGCCGGTGTCCTTAGCCCGTGTCCCTCACACGGCCATGACACGCCCGTGTCTTCACCCGTGTGTGAAAACCTTCACATTCTATTTCTGACGTCATCATCCCCATAGGATCACACGGTCGAGGCACATGCACGTGTCCTTAGACAGTGTGGCAAACCAAATTCCTAAATTCAAGTGCAGACTTCACATGGCCTGGGCACACGCCCATGTCCTATGGCCGTGTCTTCCACATGATTGAGACACACGGCCGTGTTTCAGCCCGTGTGTTTACTACTGGGTATTCTGACTTGCCAACCTAGCTTGCAAGGGGACACACGGCCTATCAACATGCCCGTGTCTCTACCCGTGTGGACAATTGTAAGGCTATCTACCAAGCCAATTGCCACCCTACAAAGCAACCACACTTATACCATTTAAATGCAACATACATCAAGACCAAAAGGCACTTCTAATACCCAAAACCAAGGCAGCCACACATAGGTTTACACTACATTCGTCATGTGTGTACTTTACTCATTACTTATCCCATCACACAAGCATGCAATTCATGAACTTCATCATCATTGAATATATAAACTTGTCAAGTATTGGCCAATTTCCAATGACCATTTACAAAATGAATTTAATGACACTAATAGCCACCATTGGCTAAAAAATATGACATAACACAAAATAAACAAGTTCCTATACATGCTATACTCAAAATAAATCGAACTTTACTATACAAAGAGAAGATAATAGTGTGACCCGAACTCCCACGTCCTACGATCCCCGAGCTAGCTTGGCGATACTACAAGGAAATGGGAAATGAGAGGGGTAAGCATAAAGCTTAGTAAGTTTGCATGAAATAAATAGCAACATGAAGACTTATGATAGCATCCATTCATCTCATTGAATAATAGCAACACAAGTTCTCAAGCACTTGACACAACTTACTCATGCTTACTCTTACCAATCACATATCACATTTCGGATTCATATCTCGTGTTTTACTCATAGGTACCTGTATCACTTCATCACTTAATTTAGCACTTATGCTATCTTGAACATAACTTAACTCATTGTTTTCTTTAACATATACTTAGCTCTTTACTCGTTGAACTACTTGGAATATCGAAGGATACTCAATCTCATCATACATGTAATATGATACCAATACTATATCCCAGATATGGTCTTACACGGGATCTCATATCTTGATGTCGATAGCATATCCCAAATATGGTCTTATATAAGATCGTATATCAATCTCGATACCATGTCCTAGACATGATCTTACACGAGATCTCCTTTCGATGCCGAGGCCATGTCCCAGACATGGTCTTATACGGGACCTACATTCTCTCCTGTCGTGATAATAGTATCCTTGATATTCTGAATGTTCAGCCGGGACTACAACTTAACATAATCTCATTATACTTTCATCGAGGCATCATTAATCATTTTCATAAAAATAGTAAGCATTTCTCATGATATCAAGCAATTAAAAACATAACAGCATTATGTAGCTTAATTTCACACAAACTTACCTCGGTACCAAAATATATGTGGAATTGTTCAATTTACTCCACGACTTTGTCCTTGCCTCAGTTTCGGTCCGAGCTTCGTGTTTATTGATCTATAATAACAATTTCACTTGGTTAGTAACCACATTGACTAAAATAACCCATGAATCATACTTTGGCAAAAAATACGATTTTACCCCTAATCTTTTACAAATTTATGATTTTGCCCCTAGACTCGTAAATTGATTCTAATCAAATTTTCTCCTTTAACAAGCCCGAAAAACATTTATTACTCTTATAGAAACTCACAATATCAATTATTTCACACATTTACCACCTATTTACAACCTTTACAAAAAGGTCCTTTTAGGTGTTTTCATGGAGACCCGTTTCACAAAAGTTGTTTATTTAACAACTAAGTTTCATTTTCTTCCATAAAATTTCAGAAATCAACATGAATACTCACATGGCAGAACCCTAGACTCTTAATAATTTTACAAAATAGTCCCCTCATTAGCTAGATCATGCTATAGGGGTCTCAAAAGTACAAAAAATATCAAGAAAGACCACCAAAATCACTTACTTTCAAGGGTGAGAAGTTTCTGAAAATTTTAGGCTCCCAAAACCCCTCATTGGCTAAAACTTTCGGTGGAAGAAGATGAATGAACAGAGTGATATCATCTTTTTCTTTATTTTATTTTATTTCATCAATTTAATTCAGCTAATCTAATAACTTTGACCAATTTTGACATTACTTGTCCCCTATGGCCGACCAACCCTTTCCTAAGGGTCTAATTGCACATGAAGGACCTCCAATTTAACTATAGCTATTTGGCACATTTAGCTTATAGTGCAAAACATTGCACTTTATGCGATTTAGTCCTTTTTCGCAATTAAGCATGAAATCACTAAAATTAATGCACCAAAATTTTCATACACTCATATCATCATGCTAAAACACATAAATAATATTAAAACTAATTTTTCCAACCTCAGATTAGTGGTTCCGAAACCACTGTCACGACTAGCCCTAATATCGGGCTGTTACAATTCTTCCCGTTAGGAATTTTCGTCCCCAAAAATCTTACCGGTAAAAAGGTTGGGATATTGGTTTCTCATAGCCTCCTCAGGCTCCCATGTAGCCTCTTCTACCCCATGTCTTTGCCATAGTATTTTCACAAGGGCTATAAGTCATGTCCTCTTCTACTCCTCGTGCCAAAATTTTAACCGGCTCTTCACCATAAGTTATGTCCGGTTGAATTTCAACCTCTGTTCTCACAATTGCATACGAAGGGTCTGATTGGTAGCGTCGCGACATAGACACGTAAAACACATCATGGACCTTTTCCAACTCAAACGGCAAAGCCAATCGATAGGCTACCGGCCCTATCCTCTCAGTAATCCCATACGGTTCGATAAAGCCGGACTCAATTTGCCTTTCTAGCCAAATCTGAGAACTTTCTTCCATGGTGATACTTTAGAAACGCTTTATCACCCTCTTGAAACTCAATCTCTTTCCATTTCAAGTCCACATAGGACTTTTTTCTATTCGAAGTAGCTTTTAAACTATCACGTATCTCTTTTACTTTATATTCGGTTTCTCTGACCAAATCGACCCTGTAAATCTGATTCTGTCTGAGTTCGGTCCAATACAGAGGCATTCGGCACTTTCGCCCATACAATGCCTCATAAGGCGCCATTTTCAAACTTAATTGAAAGCTATTATTGTAGGCAAATTCCATTAACAGTAAGTATTTTTCCCAATTACCTTGGAATTCCAAAACACAGCATCGAAGCATTCTTCAAGTATCTGTATTACTCTTTCTGACTGCCTATCGATTTGCGGATGGAAAGCTGTACTAGAACTCAACTTCGTGCCTGAGGCTTCATGCAACTTTTTCCAAAACTGTGATGTAAATCTCGAATCTCTATCCAAAATAATCAACAACGATACTCCGTGAAGTCTTACAATTTCTGACACATATAAATCCGCCAACTTGTCAAGTGAATAGTAAATGTGCCCCGGTATTAAATGGGTTGACTTCGTGAGTCTATCAACCACGACCCATACACCATCCTTCTTTTTCGGTGTCAACGGTGAACCCGTCACAAAGTTCATAGCAATACGGTCCCATTTCCACTCGGGAACCATAATAGGCTGAAGTAGACCCGAAGGTACTTGGTGTTCAGCCTTCACGTGCTGGCAAATTAGGCATCTTGATATAAACTCAGATATATCTTTCTTCATACTAGGCCACCAATACCATTTCTTCAAGTCATTATACATTTTCGTGCTGCCTGGATGTACATACAAACATCCGCTATGTACCTCATATAAAATTTTCCGAATAAGCTTATCATCCCTTGCTGCACAAACCCTATCTTGAAACATCAGACATCCTTCAGAATTAATCAAAAAAACTGACTCAGCACCCGACTCGCATTGAACTCTCTTGGCCTGAAAATTACTGTCGCCTTTTTGAGCTTCACAAATCTCTTGGAGAAACATTGGACTAGCTCTCAACTCAGCTAGAATAGAATCTTCACCAGACAAAACCATCTGTGTATTCATGGCTCTTAATGCAAACAAGGATTTCTTACTCAAGGTATCGACGACCACATTCGCCTTTCCCCGGTGGTAGCCAATCACTAACTCGCAGTCCTTTATCAGCTCTAACCATCTTCGTTGCCTTAGGTTCAACTCCTTTTGGGTCATCAAGTACTTTAGGCTCTTATGATCAGTAAATATCTGACATTTTCACCATACAAATGGTGTCTCCATATCTTTAGTGCAAATATAATAGCGGCTAACTCCAAATCATGTGTTAGGTAATTCTTCTCATGCGGCTTTAACTGTCTACAGGCATATGCTATCACCTTGCCCTCTTGCATGAGTACATAATCCAATCCATTTAAGGATGTATTACTATAGACCACAAATTCTTTCCTGGTTCGGGTTGTACTAGAACTAGAGCCTCGGTCAACAATGCCTTGAATTTCTCAAAACTCTCTTGGCACTTTTCTGTCTACTCAAACTTCACATCTTTTTGTAGTAGTCTCGTCATCTGAGTAGTTATCATGGAAAATCCTTTGACAAACCATCGGTAATAGCCATCTAGGCCCAAAAAACTCCTAACCTCGGTAACATTACTTAGCGGTTTCCATTCAACAATCGCTGAAACCTTACTCGGGTCAACTCGAATACCGTCACCAGAAACAATGTGCCCCAAAAATTCGACTTCCTTACGACAAAATTCACTTTTACTAAACTTGGTCTTTAATTGTTTATCTATCAAAGTTTGCAAAACCGTTCTCAAGTGCTCTGTATGCTTATTCTCATCACGAGAGTAAATCAGTATATCATCAATAAAAACTACAACAAATTTATCTAAATATGGCTAAAAGATGTGGTTCATCAAATCCATAAACACGATAGGGGCATTTGTTAAAGTGAAATGCATGACTAAAAATTCACAGTGTCCATACCTTGTCCAAAATGCAGGTTTCGGCACATCTGTGTCTTTCACTCTCAACTGGTAAAATCCAAATCTCAAATCTATGTTGGAAAACACAGTAGCTCCCTTCAGTTGGTCAAACAAATCGTCGATCCTAGGTAACGGGTACTTATTCTTTATGGTTACCTTATTTACCTGCCTATAATCTATACACAGCCTCATGGGACCATATTTCTTTTCCACAAATAATACTGGAGCACCCCACGGAGAATTGCTTGGTCTTGCGAAGCCTTTATCTATCAACTCTTGTAACTGTACCTTTAACTATTTCAACTTGGTTGGAGCCATCCTATACGGAGCAATTGAAATGTGGGCAATACCAGGAGCTAACTCAATCCCAAATTCAATCTCTCTAACCGGAGTTAACCTGGGCAAATCTTCTGGAAAAACATCTAGGTACTCGCATACTATCGGAACTGATTCAATTCTTAACCCAGATTCTTTAGCATTCATCACAAGGGTGAGATAAGCTTAGTACCCCTTTCTTACATCTTTCCAAGCAGACATATGAGAAATCACTACAGGTAACCTGTCCTGTTCAACTGATTCAACATGAAGAACATCCCCATTTTCACATTTTAATTCAATAAATTTCCTTCCACAATTTACTATCAAGTCATGAGTAGTTAACCATTCCATACCAAGGATTACATCAAATTCATCGAATGGCAAGAACATGAGATTAGCTGGAAAGTAGTGACCTCTAATTCACAAAGGGCATTCTTTGCATACTTTAACAACTAACACACATTTGCCTAAGGGATTCGACACTCTTATTGTAAATTTTGTAGACTCTACAGGCATGTTCATACTAGATACTAATTTCATGCAAACATATGAGTGGGTAGATCCCAGATCAATTAAAGCTACAACATGAGTATCATAGAGAGAAAATGTACCCATAATTACATCAGGGGAGGTTGCCTCTTCGCGTGCGTGAATGGCATAAGTTCTCGTAGGCACTTTACCCTCAGATCTTGCAGTATGCTCTCTAGGCGTATTCTTACTACTCGTTCCACTTCCTGAATATCTCTGTGGCCTCCCTTTAGTAGTATTTCCCGATCTTGCACTCTGAGATTTCTCTTTCTCACCCATCTCTGGGTAATCTCTAATAAAATGATCTAGGGATCCACACTTGAAACAAGCTCTCTCGCTTGCTCGACACTCCCCAGGGTGATGTCTGCCATATTGTGGACATTCCAATTTACTTGGTCGAGCGTTGCCAACACTAGCAACCGAAGTGGTCTGAGCTTTAGACCCCGAGTACTATCTACCCTTACTTCAGTTTGAAAACCCAGCTGAACTAGGTGATCGAGTAGTAAACTCTCTTGATTTCTTATATGAAGATTAAAATGACTTGCCCAACTATCTTTTCTACGAGTCACGAGACTCGATTTCCACTTTTCTTTTCTCTTTGGCCAACTCCTTGGCCTTGCAAGCTCTACCTACTAGCATGAAAAATTCCTTTAATTCTAGGACACCAACATACAATCGAATATCCTCATTTAATCTGTCTTTAAACCTTTTGAACATGATAGCATCTGTGGACACGCACTCCCGGGCATATTTACTAAGCCTTACGAACTCACGTTCATATTCTGTTATTGTCATTCAACCTTGCTTTAACTCGAGGAATTATTTTCTCTTCTGATCAATAAATCTTTGGCTAATGTACTTCTTTCGGAACTCCTTTTGGAATAATTCCCAATTAACCTTCTCCCTTGGTACCATCGACACAAGGGTGTTCCACCACTGGTAAGCGGAATCTCTTAAGAGAGACACCACACATTTCATACACTCCTCAGGCGTGCAAGATAACTCATCGGATACCCTGATGGTATTCTTAAGCTAGAATTCTGCCCTCTCTGGATCATCATCTTTATTAGCTCGAAATTCCCCATCATCTTGTTTCCTGATTCTATCGACCGGAGGCCTTTCTCTTCTTACCACTTCTACAACTTGGGGAGCTATAGGGGTAGGCTGAGGGATAGGTGGGGGTGGAAGGGGTTGTGCATTCGGTTTCGTACTAACGAACTCCGTATACCATGTGTTCATTATGTGGAGAAAGGCTACCCTAGCCTCTTCTCATCCTCTTTGACTTACAGTCGTTGGTCTATTTTCATTTTCATTTTCAGTTGGCACCGTCCCTTGGGTGGGGGCCAGGGCGTTACTTTCTATATCGTCTGCCACAACTCTTTCGGGATCCATTTATTATATGAAAACAAAAGTTAAATCGTCAGGAGTCGTCACACTATCATTATGTAAATACTCATACGTATGGCATGTATAGCTAAACTCATACTTACGCTACATCAGTTTGAGAATCGACTAAACTGTAGCTCTAATACCATTAAATGTAACACCCCTTACCTGTATTCAACATCGAAACCGGGTACGAGGCATTACCAGACTTAACTTACTGAAACATACAACATCGGGTCACAAAATTTCTTTTCAACTTAAAACTTTGCATTCAAAATCATAACGTCCCTTTTATATGTCTACGAGACCCTAAACTTAATTGCGGAGGGATTTGAGACTAATCAGAAACTTTCGAACACTAAGAAAGTTTTTGCTTAAAATAGTGCCACAAGCCTGTGTGGTAAGGAACACGCCAGTGTGGGCAGGCCGTGTAGTCACACACGCTTATGTTCCTAGTTTGTATGGATTTTATTTTTTATTTCGAACCTATAGGGGTTTCATACAGCTTGAGACACGCCCGTGTCTTCACCCGTGTGTGAAAGCCTTTTCATTCTGTTTCTGACATCATCATCCCCATAGGGTCACATGGCCGAGGCGCACGCTCGTGTCCTTAGACCGTGTGGCGAATCAAATTCCTAAATTCAGTTGTAGATTTCACATGGCCTGGGCACACGCCCATGTCCCATGGCCGTGTCTTCCACACGGTTGAGACACACAGCCGTGTCTCAGCCCGTGTGTTTACTACTGGGTGTTCTAACTTGCCAACCTTGCATGCAAGGGGACACACGGCCTATCAACATGCCCATGGGGCTGACCGTGTGTCACATACGGCCTAGACACACCCCCGTTTGTCTACCCGTGTTGACAATTGTAAGGCGATCTACCAAGCCAATTGCCACCTTACAAAGCAACCACACTTATACCATTTCAATGCAACATACATCAAGACCATAAGGCACTTCTAATACCCAAAATCAAGACATCCACACATAGGTTTACACTACATTCGTCATGTGTATACTTTACTCATTACTTATCCCATTACACAAGCATGCACTTCATGAACTTCATCATCATTGAATATATAAACTTGTCAAGAATTGGCAAATTTTCAATTACGATTTACACAATGAATTTAATGATATTAATATCCATACATTTTAGGATATCACTTGTCACATTGGGCATATTGAGCGTGCAAATCGAATAATATCATGCAGGGCATGGTTAGCATGCAAATTGAACAATATTATGTAGGGCATGTTTAACATGCAAACAAGTCTCAATTTCAATATCAGTGGCCTGATTTATATATTATGCCTATTATATAATATTATCATATCACATGTCATTTAATGATCAATTCGAGGTACTTACTTGAGTATTACCCTTTTTATGGGTTTAACATCCCTTTTCGAATACATAGTGTATTCTCAACTTCTCATGTTATAGAGAGTTTTAACAAGATTTTGATTATAAATAATTATATTTTATTTGTCTACTATACTATACATATTTATAGTAATTTAACCTAGACTTGTTTGTAGATCCAAAGCAAAAAACCACTCTATGAACAACCACACTTGGATCTACTTGATTAGTTACCTACTTATCAACAAAAGCGATCTTTCAACTAGGGGACCGTTTTAGATTTTTTATGGCATAAGTCCATTTAATAACACTCTAATCAGTACTCACCCTTACAGAAATCAATCGTACTATGATCTCATTTCGAATGTTAGTAACTTTTCGGGTTGGCACCGATTGGTCCTTCAACAAAAAGGTACAATACAATAGTAAACAAAGGAAAGTTATAATGTATGTCTTAAAGACATTCGGCCAAGAGGAAATGTAGGGAATAAAATAGTGATTTTCATCCCACTCAACTTACTTTGATTCAATTTAATTAAAGGATTTGATGGATCACCAATATTTTTCTGTTGGAAGAGGAATTGAATCTATAAAAGTTATTATTAACAACGATGAGTTAAAAGTGTGAAAATAATATTTAAATAATCTAATGACCTTTGAAAATGAAATAAAATAAGAGAACCAAATTTCATTTACGAATATGAGTGGTGGAAATTGAAGAATAATGAATAAAGGAAGAAAAATCGTTAATAGCCAGTGGAGGTGCGAGGACAGTTTGGGAAAGCCCGACGGAGGAGAAAAAAAGAAGAGGGTTGCGGCACAAAAGGAAAAACATGGAGGAAGAAAAAGGGAAAAAGGACTAGAAGAGAAATATAAGAGAGAAAAGAGGGTGGCTCTCAACAGTGGTGAGCAAATGTGGTGCTAGGATGCTGGTGGAGCAAAAAGGAGAAGAAGAGTGGTGACAAGGAGGTGATTCGGTGATGATAGTGGTGTTTCGAGGCAAAAGTTGTGTAGGAGGGGATGAAATTTTAGAACGCTAGTGGTTGATGGCTAAATCAAGAAGTAGAAAAAAATGAAAAGAGTGGGAGAAACTAGAGAGTGAGGGACGGCAATAGGGGAAAAGTGCTGTAATAGCCCATTTTCGGTGAAATTGAAATAGTGGTTTCGTGACCACAAATTCGAGCCCAAAAATAAAATTTTATTTTATTTTATTTTATTTTATGGCTGGAATTATGATAGGAAGGTCACACGAAAATTTTGATACAAAAATTTTATCGATTGTGTGGTTAATTAGGTAAAGGACTAAATTGCATAAAATGGAAAAGTTGGATTCTAGTAGCTATAGGTATTAAATAGCTATGGTATTCAAAACTTAAGGTCCTTATATGGTAATTAGACCATTGAAGGAGAGTTAGTAGAGATTTTTATGACTCATCCATGGAAAAATTAGAAATGACTAGGGACTAAATTGGAAATCAACAAAATTAAAAGATGATAGAAAAATAAAAAGAAATTATCATCTTTTCTATTCATCTTCTTCCCCAATTTTTCTATGGAAACCCTAGGAGAGAGGAAGATAACATTTCGAGCGTAAAAAAGTATGAAATCAAGTCCCGTTTTTAATAATTTTTATATTTTTAGAATCGGGATAGCCTAATCTTTTTATTTATGGGATTTATTTGAAAAGATAACAAAGTGTAGAAACTTTTCCATGGATGTCAATGCTGGAAATTTGAAATTTATGGTAGAAAATGAAAGATAGTTGATAGATAAACAACTTTTATAGGGCAATTTTTCATGGAAACTTGATTTAGGGACTGAAATGAAAAAGTGGTAAAACCCATGGAGAATTCTAAAATTTGTGAAATATGTGTGCTGTAAAAATTGTTATTAAATATTGGTTAGGCTTGGAAATAGGACTAGATTGCATGAATTTCATTTTTCGAGCCTAGGGATGAAATTGGAATTTTTGAAAAGAGTAGGGAAAAATAGTAATTTTGCCTATGATGTAGTAGAATGCAAATGTATGTAAAATGTGATGAGTTAATAATTAAATTTGCTTATATAGACTCAGAAAGACCAACTATAGAATTAGATCGAGGGAAACAAAAGGTTTCGGATTAGTTGGAAATAAAACCCCAATAATTATCAAGGTAAGTTCGTGTAACTTAAATATGTGTATTAAATGCTTGAATTGGATGGTATGATTTTATTGATATGTATGAGATGATATCCATAATGAAATAATCATAAGTGTGAAATGTGGACAAATTGTCATATTCTGAGTGAATGTTGAGGATTCGATGGAATAAGGTGATATTCTCAGACGGGAATAATATTACACATGTTGTATAAAGGATTTAGCCTGGATGGGTAATCTTAATGTAAGCTCTCTTGAACATACACTATAAATTGGATTTAGCCCGGATGGGTAATCCAAATTAAGCTCCCTAGAGCATGTGTTACGGATAAGAATCAGCCTAGACTGGCAATCCGATTGTGAAAAGTTATGGCTCAAGGGTGTGCCTCTTATTACGTGCCCTAATGGGTTCTATTGCACTTGAAAATTCTACTCGAACATCAATCAAAATCTCATTAGTTCAACGGAAAAGACTCTTGAAATATGGAATGGTAGAATTAATGGAAGTTTGTATGTAATGAGCTCATCTATGTTTTACTTGAAATTCATATGAGATTATGTGACTAACTTGTTTGAATAAGTGATTGTGTGTTTAGGTAACTTACCCAAAATTGATGAATTTGTGTTTTATGTATGCTTGTATTAATAAATATAACCGGTAAGTTTATTTCTCATTATACGAACTTACTAAGCATGAAAATGCCTACCCCGTTTAATTTTCCCTTGTTTTATAGTGCTCATAAGCTCGTGAAGGTTGGAGGACCGGTCGGAGCATAATCACACTATCCACTATCTCTATTTTGGTATATTTAGAAATCTCATTTTGGTATAATGGCATGTATAGGCTTAGTTGGTCAAATGATGACTTGTAAGTGATGTTTTGTTATCAAGCCATTGGAATGGCTAGATTTATTTGGGATATTTGTAAGTTATCTTATGTTTAATGTTTATCTGTTAAATGTGGATGAATAGAGTATGTTTATCTTAAATATGCACTAAAAGTATGATTATAAACATAAATGGCATGAGATATTATGCCATGAAAGATGTTAGTTGAGGCTTGGTTTTAATGCTTGATCTGGCTGCCATATTCATACAAGTATTGGCGTAGGTTGTTGGCAAAATTGGGTGAGAAAATGAATCTCCTTATTAACATCACATGTCTCTATAATTGTTATTTGAAGCTATTATATGTGGAATTATTGAACTTTTTGAATCATTTCTTGGTTTGATTCAACAATCAATATGGCTTTTTATATCTAATCTTTATTTGATCGAGTGTAGAGTGTTACAAACTATATGAAAAATGCAAAATTTGATCATCTTTTTAGGAAAGTTCAAATCCAATGGAATGTCGTGGGAGAGACAACCATTTCTCTAAAATGATTTGAAATGTATTTTAAGTGGAAGAAGGGAATATTATCCAAGTACATAATAATCATAGGGAGTCAGTAGGTTATGTCCATGTTCAAAATCTGCATGAAGGAACTTATATGTGGTTAAATATTGTATCTGTTAAGAAAAATAAACATAGGACAAAAGGTGGGAGGTGCTGGCATCAAGTAGACTGTACAGGAAATCACTTTGTGGTTTATGCTCTTTGTAACATCCTAGAATTAGGGGTTCTGTATTTTGTGCTATTCTATGTATTTAGCTTGTTTAGCTTGTTATTTTGGTGTGTTTGGGGGTCCTGGGGAAGCTCGGGTTTGAGCTAGTGTTTTAGGAAAATTTCGCTTTTTAGGGCACTTTAGGGGGAGAGCTAGCGGATGCAGGCCTTAAGCATGTTTGGTTGTAATTTGATGTCACAAGTGGACTATGTGGCTTAGTGGTTGGCGTCACAAGAGAGTATGGAAAGGGGAGTGGGTTCGAATCCCACATGTGGCTTTTTGGGGAGTACTTTTTGTACCAAGAAGGAAAGGTGGTGGAGTTGGCGTTGGACTATTCTAGGAAGAGTTTGAATTGGTCAAATGAATTCAAATGGTGGATGGAGAGGACTTGGTGGAGTGATTTGCGGAGAAAATCAAGGGATGTTGTGGAGTGATGAAGTTGGCCGTAAGTGGGAGACTTGTGAAGGGGGGAAAATTCAGTCAAAGTGTAAGGGAGTATAGGGGATTTTGAGTAGCATTTTTCGATAGGGAGAGAGTAGTGTGCCGTTTAAGTCAAGAGTGGCTAGGTGAGTTTTGTTTCCTTAGCATTTTCGGTTATAGCATTTTGGGGATAACATTGCTCTCTTTTTGCTTTACCAAAACCTGGAGTGACTATTCTCTTTGTGTTCATTTCTTTTCTTTTCTGTTTCAAGCTTTGTAGCCGAAACTCCAACCTTCCCATCCTCCTGTTCTTTTTATTTCCTTCCTACTTTTTCTTCTTCACCACAAGCCGAATTCTCATGAAGCCACCCTTTTCTGAACCATCCTCTTACCATTCCTTCTCGTAGTCTCCGCCCCCAAGTTCAAACGACGTGCGGTGTCAGTGATTCAAGACTTTCTGCCGAGTTGTGGTAGAGAGCCGACGTCTGTTTGGGATAGACAGATCGTGGTCGTTTACAATATTGAGAGTGTCAGCGATCAGGAGTGTTTAGTCCTTCGCGTAACCAGGTGTGTAATTCCCACACCTTCATTTGTTTGACTAGTAATAATTATATGTATTGCTTAAAAGCTAAAATATTGGTAACGGCTGTTGAGTTACCCTTAGGGGGTGAGATTGGAGATACTAGGTTAGTTACCTATCTGAATAAGTCATTTCAATACCTTAGCATGAGTATATGTATGCTTCGATGATTTGATGTACATTGATATATGTTGCATTCATTACATTATGATTAAATGTTGCATGGGATTGGGATATGATAATGATGAAAAGGGGCAGTGTATATCAGTGACTCTGTCACATTATTGCAGTGGCTAGGCCACATATTTCAGTGACTCAGTCACAATTTTGGCTTTGAGCAGCATGACTGCCAATGAGATGTGTAGCGGATGGAGGGTTGATTGTAGAAATCCCACAAGTGTGTTAGGTTAGATACGGAGTGCTGTGTAGCGGATGGAATACTAGACTAGGCTGGGTTACATTACATTCACTATCTGATATGACATGTTGTTAGGGCTACGGCCCAATTCGATCCGTTTGGGCTTCGGCCAAATTCGTTATCGTGAGGACTAAGGCCCAATTTGCTTCTGTCGACTTAGGCCCAGATTTCGTTTGTAAGGGGAATTGCACACTGAGTTCTCGTAGCTCACACCTCTGCTTAATTTTGCAAGTAACCCCTAGTTCGAGGATTTGGAACCGAGGAGGAGTTTGTGGTGGCCATGCGTTACTTCTTTCGTAAACTTCATTTTCTTTACTGTAAGCTATTTTGAATTTGGGAATTTGTTATGTAATAAGGCCTCCAGGATTTTAATTTGGTTTTTTATTTAAGACGGTTATCATTTACTATGCAATGTTAAATACGAAATTTTTCTAAAAATCTAAACAAACATTTTCCAAAATATTAACAAACGGACAGCAAGCGAATAAGTAATTACACGGGATTTTCTTAGAATACAAAAACTATTTTTTTAAAAATGTCAAGTTTCTGAAATCCATTAGTTTCAGTTTTTCGTAAAATAAAGCAAGTTTTCGGTGGTTAATAATATCAACTACATTTTGCAAGAAAACCATTAAATCAATTCTATTTTTTTCAAAGGGAACCAAAACCCGAAAATTTCAAACATCGCAAAGTACTTTAACAACCAATTCATGTGACATGCTAGATCTGGTCGTAGCGTCTAGGCCAGGTTTGGGGTGTTACAATTTTGGTATTAGAGCCTAGTTGTAAAACTCGACTGTGGAATGGGTTACACAACGTTTTCTAAAAATAGGTTTGAAATTTTGTTTAAGAAAAATATATGTTCTTCTAGAAGTATGGAACCCGAGTATCCGGCACCAAATCCGTACTCTAAGTCTTCTGACTATTGGTTGATTTGTATGAAATGATTTTTATTATGTTGTGGTTGCTAGTTATAAGAGATAAAACTTTAGAGATCGACACTTTTAGAAATACGATTTGCGAAAACAGCTTCTAAAGTTGTATTCATAAGATATCCGTTAATAAATAGTGGAATAATTTGCTAATTCATAAAATTTGTAATCAGATTAAGCCGATTCAGTAAACATGAGCACTAGAGGATGTGGACGGGGTACACGCGGCCGTGGTAGAGGCTGAGGTACTGGGGTTGGATTTGAGGCATCTGGATACATGCCTAAAATGGAAGCACCTGCATCACCGATGACCGAGGCGGGGTGCCATGATCGAGCTGGGGGGACGATGCTTTGTCCCAGGCTATGTTGCGAGTATTGGAACGGGTGGCTAGAGCAAGTACTGGAACGGTAGCTCAAAAATCTATTCCGGAGCGACTTCAGGCAAATGGGGCTGAGATGTTTAGGGGCATTTCTGGTGTAGCCCGAATATTGGCTGGAAGTAGTTGAACGAATCATGGATGACCTAGACTACACAGCAGAGGAGAAGTTGAGAGGAGTAGTGTCCCTTCTGCGGGATGAAGCATACTAGTGGTGGCTTACAGTGAGGGAAGGTACTCCAGCAGACCGTATTACCTGGGACTTCTTTAAGACAACGTTCCAGGGAAAATATGTTGGGCAAGCTATGTGGATGCCTAGAGAAAAGCATTTCTGAATCTAGTTCAATGGGGTAAATCTGTGGCTGAATACGAGGCAAAATTTCTGCGCTTGAGCCGTTATGCTCGAGGGATCATCGCAACTAATTATGAAAGTTGTGTTCGGTTTGAGGATGGTCTGCAAGATGAGCTGAAGTACTGATATCTCCGCAGCGGGAGAGAGATTTTGCCATTCTGGTTGAGAAAGCAAAAATAGCTAAAGAAGTGAAGCAGTATGAGAGGCAGAATCGAAATAAGGATAGGGTAAGAATAATAGGAGTTTTGGGTCATTATGGTCTGTTGGGGGCTTCCAAAAGAGGCCTAGGTATGATGGGCCAGGCCGAGTTGTGATGCTTGTTACTATTGGTCAGTCTTGATCGTGTGCTCGGTGTGGGAAAATGCATTCGGGTGAGTGTTGGAAAAGAACTGGAGGATGCTCCAAGTGTGGATCTATGGACCATCTGATAAGGGACTGTCCACAAGAGTTGGCTAGGGCACGGTCGATAAGTCAGGGTTAGGTACAGCCAGGAAAGGGTGGGCAGCAGCCACCGATGGGTCGTGGTTCGGTCAGAGGGGGAAACGGAGTTGTTGAGGGCATGGAGCACCGGGCAAAGATGCTGGTAATATAGATGCAAGACAGCCTAGATTGGGTTATGCGGCTAGACAACGAGAGGATGATGACACACCGGACGTCATAATCGATACGTTCCTTATATTTGGTGTACCCTTTACAGCTTTGATAGATATTGGGTCTACGCACTCATAATTTGCTAGTACTGTGTCTGGGACTTTGGATATAGAATCTGAGATTATTTCTAGGGAAATGACTGTGATTAGCCCTTTAGGACAACCTGTAGTGGTGAACAAACTATTTAGGGGTGTGCCTTTAGAAGTGCAAGGGATTGTTTTCCCGGCAGACTTGATGGAATTGCTGTTCGGTGAGCTCGATTTGATTTTAGGCACGGAATGGTTAGTTAAGCATTGAGTGAATATGGATTGCGTTGTTAAACATAAGGTGTTAAGAACTCTAGAGGATAAGGAAGTAATTGTGATAGGAGAAAGAAAGAACTATTTGTCCAATGTGGTGTCTGCACTAAAGGCTGAAAGGATGGTGCAGAAAAGGTGTGAGGCATTCTTAGCTTTCATCAGTGCTTTAGAGGCCAAGAATTGACTGTAAGGGATGTTAGAACGGTGAAAGAGTTCTCGGACGTCTTTCCAGAAGAGCTTCCAGGGTTACCTCCGGATCACGAGGTGGAATTCGGCATTGATCTACTTCCGGGAATGGCTTCGATATCCATCGCCCCATATAGGATGGCACCGAAGGAGCTGGAAGAACTTAAAGCTTAGATCCAGGAGCTATTGGATCGTGGTTTTATCTGACCAAGTGTGTCTCTATGAGGAGCGCCGGTGTTGTTCGTTAAGAAAAAGGACGGGTCGATGTGAATGTGCATTGACTATAGGCAATTGAACAAGTTGACAATTAAGAACAAATACCAGTTACCAAGGATTAACGGCCTGTTTGATCAGCTAAGAGGAGCTTTGTTGTTCTCGAAGATAGATTTAAGGTCGGGGTATCATCAGTTGAAGGTCAAGGAGACGAAATTCATAAGACTGTATTCCAAATGCGTTATGGGCAATATGAGTTTCTAGTGATGCTGTTCGGGTTAACAAATGCACCAGGCACTTTTATGGACATGATGAACTGGGTCTTCCAACCTTATCTAGACTGGTTCATGGTGGTATTCGTAGATGACATCCTAGTGTACTCAAGAACGGGAGAGGATCATGATTCGTATCTTCGAGTTGTTCTACAGATATTGAGAGAGAAGCAACTGTATGCCAAATTCAGTAAGTGTGAATTTTGGCTGAAGGAAGTTACCTTTTTGGGGCATGTTGTTTCTGCCGAGGGGACTAGGGTTGATCCCCGGAAGATCGAAACTGTTCTGGACTGGAAACTGCCGAATTCTATAGTAGAAATTTAAAGTTTTCTTGGGTTGGCTGGGTACTACAGAAGGTTCATTGAGGGATTCTCGTTGATTGCTGCAGCATTAACCAAGTTGTTACAGAAAGGGGTATCATTTGTTTGGGCTGATAAGCAGCAGGAAAGCTTTGAGAAACTAAAGAGGATTTTGACTGAGACACCAGTGTTGATTCAGCCTGAGGCTGCGAAAGAATTTTTCGTTTATTGTGATGCATCACACACAGGGTCAGGATGTGTGCTAATGCATGAAGGGAATGTAGTTGCGTATGCGGCTCGGCAGTTAAGACCTCATAAAGTAAATTATCCCACTCATGATTTAGAGTTAGCTGCCATGGTGTTCGCCCTAAAAATATGGAAGCATTATCTGTATGGGGAAAAGTCAATCATCTACACCGACCACAAGAGTCTGAAATATCTCCTTACCCGAAGGAGTTGAATTTAAAGCAACGGAGGTGGATAGAACTGCTGAAAGACTGTGATTGCTCAATCGAATATAACCCGGGTAAAGCTAACGTAGTGGCGGATGCGTTAAGTCGTAAGGTGATATCGAATTTGAGAGCAATGTTTGCTCATCTCAATCTTTATGATGATGGTAGCTTGTTAGCAGAGCTTCAGATAAAGCCAACATGGGTAGATCAGATTAAGGAGAAGTAATTGTTGGATGAATTGTTGAGTTCTCGACTTCAGTAAGTGGAAGGTGGTGAGACAGGGGATTTTGGTTTGAACAGTGAAGGGGTTTTATGTTTTCGTGGAAAGGTTTGTATGCCGAAGGACTCTAAGTTGAGGCAGATGATTCTGTGGGAGGCGCATAATAGTCCTTACGCTATACATCCGAGTGGAAGTAAGATGTACCGAGATCTGCGGGAATAGTATTGGTGGCCTGGTCTAAAACGAGAGGTTACCGACTTTGTGGGTAAGTGTTTGACATGTCAGCAAGTGAAGGCGGAACACCAGTTGCCTTCGAGGATGCTACAACCGGTGAAGATTCCACTTTGGAAGTGGGAGAGGATAACAATGGACTTTGTTAGTGGGCTGCCCCTAATGTTTCCTAAGAAAGATTTAGTGTGGGTGATCGTTGATCAGTTAACGAAGTCCACTCACTTCCTACTGGTTCGTATGGATTACTCGCTTCAAAAGTTGGCCAAGTTGTATGTGGTAGAAATCGTGAGGTTGCATGGGGTACCCATGTCTATCATATCAAACAGAAATCCTTGGTTTACATCACGGATCTGGAAGGCGTTGCACGAAGCTTTGGGTACGAGACTAGATTTCAGCACAGCGTTTTACCCACAGACTGATGGTCAGGCGGAAAGGGTAATTCAGATTCTGGAGGACATGTTAAGGGGCTGTGTGATTAACTTCAGAGGTAGTTGGGAGGACTTCCTACCATTGGCAGAATTTGCTTACAATAATAGCTATCAATCCAGCATTCAAATGGCACCCTACGAGATGTTGTATGGTCATAGGTGTTGTACCCCTACCTGTTGGACTGAGCTAGGGGACCGACAGTTGTTGGGTCCAGAATTAATCTCGGAGACTGATGAGAAGGTGTTGATTCGGGCTTGGTTGAAAGAAGCTTCCGATAGGCAGAAATCGTAAGCTGATCGAAGCGTAGAGAAATAAAATTTTCAGTGGGGGATTATGTCTTCTTGAAAGTTTCACCCTGGAAGAAGGTTCTAAGATTTGGACGGAAGGGCAAATTGAGCCTCAGATTCATCGAGCCTTACTGGGTGTTGAAACGTGTGGGACCAATGGCTTATCAGCTTGAGTTACCACTGGAGCTGAGTCAGATACATAATGTATTCCATGTTTTGATGTTAAGGCGTTATCGTTTGGATCCATCTCACATAGTACCAGTGGAAGAAATTAAAGTAGGACCTGACCTATCTTTTGAAGAGAAGCCAGTGCAGATCTTAGACCGGGATATTAAGGTATTGAGAAGACAGTCGGTCCCATTGGTCAAAGTATTATGGCGTAATCACGGTTCAGAAGAAGCTATGTGGGAGCCAGAGGATGTGATGTAACAGCAATACCCTAACCTCTTTTTATCAGGTAAATTTCGAGGCTGAAATTTCCTTAAGGGGGGTAGAACTGTAACATCCTAGAATTAGGGGTTCTGCATTTTGTGCTATTCTATGTGTTTGGCTCATTTGGCTTGTTATTTTGGTATGTTTAGGGGTCCTGGGAAGGCTTGGGTTTGAGCCAGTGCTTTGGGAAAATTTCACTTTTTAGAGCACTTTAGGGGGAGAGCTAGCGGATGTAGGCCTTAAGCATGTTTGGTTGTAATTTGCTGTCACAAGTGGAGTGTGGCTTAGTGGTTGGCTTCACAAGGGAGTATGGAAGGGGGAGTGGGTTCGAATCCCACATGTGGCTTTTTGGGGAGTTCTTTTGTGCGAGGAAGGAAAGGTGGTGGAGTTGGCATTGGACTTCTAGGAAGATTTTGAATTGGTCAAATGAATTCAAATGATGGATGGAGAGGACTTGGTGGAGTGATTTGTGGAGAAAGTCAAGGGATGTGGTGAAGGGATGAAGTTGGCCATAAGTGGGAGACTTGTGAAGGGGGGAATTCGGTCAAAGTGTAAGGGAGTATAGGGGATATTGAGTAGCATTTTTCGGTAGGGAGAGAGTAGTGTGCTGTTTAAGTCAAGATTGCCTAGGTGAGTTTTGTTTCCTTAGCATTTTCGGTTATAGCATTTTGGGGAAACCATTGCTCTCTTTCCTTTAGTGAAACCTGGAGTGACTCTTCTCTTTGTGTTCATTTCTTTCCCTTTCTCTTTCAAGCTTTGTAGCCGAAACTCCAACCTTCCCATCCCCCTCTTATTTTTCTTTCCTTCCCACTTTTTCTTCTTCACCACAAGCTGAATTCTCTTGAAGCCACCCTTTGCCGAACCATCCTCTTACCATTCTCTTTTGATTTTCACCACAGCCGAACCTTCATTCTTCTCCTTTACATCTCTACTTGTTTCATTAAAACCGAAACCCCCCCGTTTTTGTTCTTGTTTAGTTTTCTCCATAGCCAAATCTTGTTCTTCTTCCTTACTTTTTCATTCTTATCTATTCATTTCTTTTTTCAAGCCGAATCTCTCCTTGTGACAACTACTCATTTCTTTCATCCTGTGCAATTTGGCTGAACCTTAGAAACAAAATGCTAGTTGTCTGTCGAAGGTCCCTCTTCAATCAGATTTTGTTTGTGCAAGCCAAATCTCTTCACCTGACTTTAGTGTTCCCTTTTAGTCCATAGCCAAATCTGGTGTTGTGCGACTTCTTGATAACCAAGGTAAGGATTTTCTCTCGAGTTCTTTGCGATTAGACTCTATCCGTTTTATTATGCCATAACCAAAACCTCTGGGTTTGACAATCAAATGTTTCTCTTTAAAAGTATTGTACTGATCAGGACTCTCTTCGTGGATGAGAGTGCTAGCCGATCCAAGGAGGGTGCGTTAAACGAGCCTGACGAGAGTGGACTCGTAGTCTCCGCTCCCAAGTTCAAACTACGTGCGGTGTCAGCGGTTCGAGACTTTCCACCGGGTTGTGGTAGAGAACCGACATCTGTTTGGGATAGACAGATTGTGGTCGTTCGCGATATCGAGAGTGTCGGCGATCAGGAGTGTTTAGTCCTTCGCATAATTAGGTGTGTAAGTCCCACACCTTCATTTGTTTGACTATTAATAATTATATGTATTGCTTAAAAGCTGAAATATCGGTAACGTCGGTTGAGTTACCCTTAGGGGGTGAGATTGGAGATACCAGGTTAGTTACCTATCTGAATAAGTTATTTCAATGCCTTAGCATGAGTATATGTATGCTTCGATGATTCAATGTACATTGATATATGTTGCATTCATTACATTATGATTAAATGTTGCATGGGATTGGGATATGATATTGATGAAAAAGGGCAATGTATATCTTTGACTCTGTCACATTATTGCAGTGGCTAGGCCACGTATATCGATGACTCTGTCACATTATTTCGGTGGCTAGGCCACATATTTCGATGACTCAGTCACAATTTCAGCTTTGAGTAGCATGACTGCCAATGAGGTATGTAGCGGATGGAAGGTTGATTGTAGAAATCCCCACAGGTGTGTTAGGTTGGATGCGGAGTGGTGTGTAGAGGATGGAATACTATGATGGGCTGGGTTGCATTGCATTCACTATCTGATATGCCATGTTGTTAGGGCTACGGCCCAATTCGATTCGTATGGGCTTCGGCCAAATTCGTTATCGTAAGGGCTAAGGCCCAATTTGCTTCTGTGGGCTTAGGCCCAAATTTCGTTCGTAAGGGAATTGCACATTGAGTTCTCGTAACTCACCCCTCTGCTTAATTTTGCAGGTAACCCCTCGTTCGAGGATTTGGAGCTGAGGAGGACTCTATGGTGGCCATGCATTACTTCTTTCATAAACTCCGGTTTTCTTTACTTTAAGCTATTTTAAATTCAGGAATTTCTTATGTAATAAGGCCTCCAGGATTTTAATTTGGTTTTTTATTTAAAACGGTTATCATTTACTATGCAATGTTAAATACAGAATTTTTCTAAAAATCTAAACAAACATTTTCCAAAATATTAACAAACGGACAACAAGCGAATAAGTAATTAAACACGGGATTTTCTTAGAATACAAAAACTATTTTTTAAAAAAATGTCAAGTTTCTGAAATCCATTAGTTTCGGTTTTTCGTATCACAAAGCAAGTTTTCAGTGGTTAATAATATCAACTACATTTTGAAAGAAAACTGTTAAATCAATCCTATTTTTTTAAAAGAGAACAAAAACCAGAAAATTTCAAACATCGCAAAGTACTTTAACAACCATTTAATGTGACATGCCAGATCCGGTCGTAGCGTCTAGGCCGGGTTTGGGGTGTTACACTCTTAGTAGGGAATGGCAACTACTTATCACCGACAACTGATAATAAGTGAAATACTGCTGAAATTATGCAACTTCAGATTGTTAATTGTTTGTGGCATGATTAGAAGGGACACTAGATGGAATTGTTACCTGATAAGAGGTTAGTGTTGGAAAAAATATGGACATCGCATATATAATAAGGGTAATTACATGTTATTATTTACTATGATAATAAGTTAGCCTTAATTAAAAGTGATCTAATTTGGTTAAGGCTTATTGGGCTTTAGTTATGAAATAAAGTATGGGTCAAATATGTGTAGATACTCCAGTAACTAATTTCTAAATAATGATGGGCTGATTAGGAATTAGGTTAATGTGCAAAAGTTATATATTAGGGTTATGGTCCCCAAATTACACACAATATAACTTTTCTAATATTCCATCCTTAGAAAAGAGAGAGCAAATATTCTCTGAATTTCTTGTGTGCTAATTTGGAAGATCAAAATCGCAAGATCCGTAGATTTTAAGAAATCAATAAATTCAGGTACGCTTCAGCATCTAGTTTTTTTTTTTTGGTTTATTCTTGATGATTTGACATGACAGATCTTGTTTTATAGTTTGTTAAGTTTTATATAAGATATTATTCTACGGTTCTAACAAGTGGAATCCGAGCCTCGTCATGTTGAGTAATTGAGAATGAATTGATTCTTTATAATTTTTGGATTGATTATTTTTTGAAAATTTATGGATTTGATATTTTGATTTTCGATTATATATATTGATGTTTGAGATTCATACTGATTTTTTTTTTAATTTTTGATTATTATATTAAAATTTTGGGGTTTATGAATATCGATTGAAATCTTTGAATGTTACTGGTTTGGTATGAATTGCTTTAGTGCAATCTACATGAATTATTTTGGCTAAATTGAAGTTTATCTACTGGAATCATTGTGTGATTGAAAACCATTAATTCTTAGGCTTAAATCAATATATACTATGGATATATTAATTGATTTGGTGATTAAAATTGTCCCCCCCATACAATACTCTAGTATAGTTGAGTAAAATAATTTAGTGCAAGGAAAATTATTGATTAAGTTATGGGTTTTTAATATTTATTATGCTTTTATATTTGGTTTTGAACTCAGAAGCAGAATACTATTAGCATTTCTGATTTTCTCTTCGGTAATACTGTAACACCTTAACTCGTTTTCATTGCCGGATTAGAGTTACGAAACATTACTGTACAAAATAGAACTTTTAATTTCAAAACAGAATAATAATTCAACTTATAAATTACTTACTAATTACTCAATTTAATCATGGAAATAATACACATTTGAGCCTTAAATCGAGCTTTTGGGGCCCTAAAATCAATTTGGGGACAATCAAGGATCAATTTAAAACAAAACATAAAATTTTGGAAAATATGAAAAATTGAAAAGCAGGGTCACACGGCCATGTGGCCAGGCCGTGTGACATGGCTCAAACCGTGTAGACATTCGAAGTTGGGTCACATAGCCGTGTCCCAGCCTGTGTGTCCTCTCGTGTTTGTATTCAAATAGGGTCACACGGCCGTGTCGCAGGCCGTGTGCCAGACCATGTAACTCACTGACTTGGTACAAACGACTGTGTGCTAGATAGTGTGAAACTTGCAGCTGAAAGAAAAGGTGGCACACGACCGTGTGCTCCAAGATTAGCCACTAAAACAAGCCATTACAAAACCAAACCTTGTCCAACAAGCTACTCGATATGTACACACAATCAATGGACTTAAACAGACCCCAATCATTCATAAACATACCAATTAAATCAACCTAAATCTTCTAACCAATATGCCATTCAAAAGCACCTCATTTCATACCAAAACAAAATCATTTAAGAACAAAGCTATAATGACACCTCTCAATCATTTAAGAACAAAGCTATAAATCTAGATTGTCAACCATTATCATCCCATATTACCACTCAAAATAAGCATACCAAAATGACTATTTACACATATAGCTTTTAACATGTACAAGCCAACTATACCATATATGCATATAATTGTTTTAAAAAGTAACCAAAATACAAAAAATGTATAAATGACATTAAACCTTATACATGCCATTTATAACCAAAGCAAAAATATTCAAAAACTACCAAGGTGACTTCTGGATAGTGTGATAAGACTTCAACAAGGTACCAACCCTAAACCTTGGTAGTTTTTGAATATTTTGGCTTTGGTTATAAATGAAATTAAACCTTATATATTAAGCCTTATACATTCCATTCATAACCAAAGCCAAAATATTCAAAAACTACCAAGATGGCTTCCGGATAGTGTGATAAGACTCCGACAAGGTTCCAATCGATCGAGCTCCGATAGACTACAAAATAGAAGAAGCAGAACTAAATAAGCATTAGTTGCTTAGTAATCTTGCATAAGATTAACTTCAACTTACTGAACATCAATTGCTAAACCATTCAACCAAGTTTATTTCAAAATTTAAACATTATACCTTCATATCCACCATAATCCACATGGTTAATAACCAACATATAAAAATAACATCTATATGACATATCATATACTAGGAAATGAATTTCCATAATTCATCTTTTCCATCACATGAAAAAAAACTCATCATTAACATTTCATAAAGTCATGAACAACAATCAATTGTAAACAAGCCTTTCTTCAACTTATACTTACCAGTTGAGCTTAATAAAATCATAACGGTTATGATTCACTACATTGGCATTAAGCCTGCTAGGCTCAAGGCTTAATTTCATACACCGGTACAGAGCCTACTAGGCTCAAAGCTTGAATCATTACACCGGCACGAAGCCTGCTGGGCTCAAGGCCTGGATCGTTACACAGGCACAAAGCCTGCTAGGTTCAAAACCCGATACATGTCTCTAATATAACTCAATTTCCATCAACAAAAAAATTGTAATTACACTCACATTGACTAATTAAAAAGAACAATTAGCAAATAATTTAATATAACAATTTGTATAATACAAGCTTACCATGGTTGCAATAGTAGAGTCGAATGCTAGTCCAAAGCTTTAGCTTTTCCCTGATTTAAGTTCGGTTATTGCATATCTTAATCTAAATAATATTTTCATTCTATTAAGTATTTCAAATAACTTCAAACATTCAATTCAAACCTATAATCCAAATTAATCAGAAATTATAAAATTACCCCTAATATTTTAACCTTTATACAATTTAGTCCCATGGTTTATAACTTGCACATTTACCATTTTTTTTATTGAAACACATATTAATTGTAACACCCCTCACCCGTATTCATTGCCGAAAAAGGGTTACGGAGCATTACCGGACTTACAACACTTATAAATTATACAGTTTATCATATCAAATACAGTTCAATCACAACCAATGATAGTGTCCCTTAATCGAGCGTACGCGACCTTAAATATGCATTAGAAATTGTTCGGGACTAAATCGATAGCTCGAGAAATTTTTCTGAAACTTCAAAATTTTTTGCTTCGAATAGAGGACACCGCCCGTGTGGCCTGGCCGTGTGTCTCACACATCCACCAGACACGCTCAAGTTACAGGCCGTGTGAAAATAGGGGTTACATACTGACTTGGGTCACACGGCCAACCACACGCCCATATGTCTAGCCTGTATGCCCTTCGAAGTGGCCACACACACCCGTATGCCAAACCATGTATTAGGCCATGCCAAACCTATAGGGTATACTGACTTATACAACACGGCTAAGTTGCACGCCCATGTGTTAGGCCGTGTGCCAATTAGGGGGTATACTGACTTGTGCCACACGACTGGCCACACGCCCGTGTAACATGACCGTGTGTCACACACGGCTGAAACACACGTTCGTGCCTCTGCCCGTGTGGACAAAAATAGGCTATTTACCAAGCCATTTTGCCACCCATTTTGCACATATCTATACAAGCTCAATTGGTACCAATTTAAGGCACAAATATGTAGCCAAATGTTATCAACCAATACACAATGATACCATCTCCATTTCAACCATTTCAATACTCAATTCAATCCCATTTACCTATTTAAATACCTATCAACTCAACTTTTTTTACTAGACATAATTCACATATATGATTCATTTAATAAAACCATTCCAAATATGCATTATCAATTCAACCTCATTCATTCATTATAGGTCAATTGCTTAACTCAAAACAAAGCCATTTACACATCTTTATAGATTAACAAAATCATCAACACAAGCCAACATAAATGGCCCAAAATACACATTCATCAAACATACAAAAATAAATCAAGCCTATACATGCTATATACCATATATACACAACTCAAAAGTACAAAAATAAATGTCCGATAGTGCGATGAAGTCTCTGACAATCCCCGGTTTCGAGCTAGCTTTAATATACTATAAAGCGTAGAAGAAAATAAACAAAGTAAGCTATAAAGCTTAGTAAGTTCGTATGTATGTATGAAATAATCAACATCATTCATTAACAATTCCAAATAGATACATAATTTGCAATTAAAACCTCAAGTAATGAGATAACATAAAGTTTAACTACAAAGCAACTCATAAGTTCTCATCTTCTATCAATTCATCATTCGAACAGTTTTCTGTACATACCTGTATTGATACATATCTATTTTCACCAAAACACTTATCGAAACACTTTGAGTTTATAAATGCTTACGATATAAGTACGTTAATTTTTTCGATGCCATAGTCCAACTATTGTCTTACTCATTGATAAACCGTAATAGTAACATATTTTAATCTCACATTTAGCACGCTTTTGGATGATTTAAGCCATGAATTGTGTAATTTGGTGCTCTTAATCCTTGGTTTTCATGTTTTATACTCAGAAGAGCACGGGATGATGAAAAGAACAAGAAACGGGCCCAAAATGGAGTAAATGGGCCATATCATGAAAACAACACGGCTTAGGCCTAAGACAACACGGTTGTGCTTCATTCAATAGTCTCGAACATGGCCTGGCCACGACTCACACGGGTGTGTTCCATGGACGTGTCCCTGCCGTGACAAAGAGAATTTTCACTCAGATTAGGATACTTAGAGGCGAAGAAACACATTCAGAAGCCTATATAAACACCCTAAGTATAACCTAAAAAAGGGGAACCCAGGGCTTTAGTCAGGGGGCGTCCAGCTAGGCCAAAGAGGGTAGATTTGTGGGGATTTACTCAAAGATAGCCAGTTGATTCATCTCAAGAAGTCGGAATCATACTCAAGACGGAGGATCTCTCCTTCAATTCCTTCATGAGGCTTTAGGGATTTCTTATGTTTTGTTTTATCTTTTCTTCTGAGATTTTTTCTTTTATTATTATGAACTAAACCCTCAGATACTTGGGGGGATGAAACCTAAGATGAATCTTGTTATCGTTTGCTGAACAATATGATAAATATTTGACTTGTTCTTAATTATGTGTTCTTAATTCTTGTGTTGCTATTTTCGGGATATTAATTCAAGTATGATGTGCTTAGGTGGAGGAGCAAAAGTCCCTGCCTAATAGTAGATCTAGCATAGTTAAGCGGAGTTGTTCGCACGCTTAAAGATAGGGTGACGAAAATCTATCGGATTAGGGTGAAACCTAATATGGAAGTCCATAGATCAAGTTAATTCAATTTTAGGGGTTTTAATTAGAAAGAGATTTCAATTAATCAACCTAGGGTTAGACGTTAGTCGCCTCGAGAGAGGGATTAATATACGTTAGAGAATCCTATGGATCAAGTCAAGTGAATAAATCGTCTGGTTAAGAGTTAGATAACAAGTGAAGTCTAGGTGGATTCTTCCTCGGGTATTGTCTTAGTTAATTGGTTTTCTCTGACAAGTATTTTCCCCAATTTCATTCTTCTTTGCCTTAGAGTTTTTAGCTTAGTTAATTTAGATTAAACAACAAATTCCCTCTGTTTTAGGCTAGATAATAAAAGGAAAGTTAGTATTAGTACTTTTAGTTCCTTTGGGTTCGACAATCTGGTCTTGCCTTAACTATACTACTATTCGATAGGTGCGCTTGCCTCACATCATTGTCATAGTTAGTTTCCAGGTTCGATCAATCTTTATATAAATTTTAAGACTTTGACATCGCATAAAACAACGATCACTCATTCATTGCCAAGGCCTTGCCATGGTCTTTGTAACATCTGGGATTTAGGGGTCTTGCATTTTAGTTCATATTTATGTGTTAGTATGCTCTGTATGCTGTGTGAGTGTGTTTGGGGGCTTCAGGAAACCTTGGGATTAAGTTTAAGCTTTAGTGAAATTTTTGGTTAAAGTTGACAAGGGGAGAGCTAGGCCTTAAGGGATTTAAGGTGGTGTTCAAGGACACAACAAGTGGAGTGGTGGAGTGGCAAGGTGACACCTAGGAGCAAGGGGAGTTGGCGTTCAAGGAGGGAGTTACAAGGGAGAGGAGGTTCGAGTAGCATGGACAACATTTTAGGGATTTTTTTTTGGCGTTTGGAGGGGAGGTGTTGGAGATCGGCTAGGACACTTCAAAAGTGAGGTGTGGAATGAGTCAACAGCTCAAATGTGTGGCTATGAAGGGAGATAGAAGTTTTAATCATTCAAACTTGTTTGAATGAGTGGAGGGGAGGAAAACTAGGAGAAATTTAAGGGATTTGTGAGGGGATAGAGTTGTTGGCCGAATGTAGTATGGGGGAAGGGGGAGTTTCTGTTTTGATTGTAGAGGGGTGTGTGCCGAAAATCCTTAGAGTATAAGTCCTCTTTTCAGTTCTTTTGGGTGCATCGTTTCGATTTTCTCTTTTCTCTAAGTTCCCTGCCGAATGTGTCAACAAATAGCCAATTGTTTTTTTTGTTCCTTTTGGTGCCTTGCCGAAATCTTTTAGCTTTCTTTTGTTTGAGTCGAATCTCCTACCAAGCTTCTCTCAATTTCTTTTTCCATTTCCCCTTATTTGCTTTACAAGCTGTCTTTCCCTATTTTTTTCTCTTGGTGGCCGAATAACCCATCCTCCTTTGGGATCATAGCCGAACCATATCACCCTCTCATTCTCTTTTCTTTTCATTTTGTTAATCTTAAGGCTTTCACTTCAAAAAGCTAAATTTTTCTCTTTATCATTCCTCAGAACCGAAACCTCTTAAATCTCAACCCTCTCTTCTTCTTTTTATCTTTATTCGTTCTTCTACTATTTTTCTTAAGCCTCATCTCTTGACCGAAGCATTCGAGCTGGATATCATATCTCAGTGGCGGTAAGGGGTCACTCATTCTTGAATTTATCTAAGTTTCTCTTTGGTTTGCCGAAATCATGAAGGCTAACTCTACTTTTGTGTGTGGCCGAACCTATGCAGGGCTTGTTGTGTACCTTTTGTTTGAAGCCTACGTTAGGGGTATTAGTGATCTTTTGGAAATCGACCAAGCAAGGTAAGAAGGTAATGTTCAGCCGAGGGCCACTTCTTTTGTCAATAAATGTTAGGCCGAATCTAATGCAGGTAGCACATGATACGTTGGACCGGGCTGGAGTGGATTCGAGGTGGCCATGCAGAAGCTGTTTATATTTGTATTCACATTTTAAACTTTGCATTTCTTTTTGGGACTTTTTTATTATAATAAGGCCGCTTTAAATGTTTCAGGATTTTTATTATGGTTTAAAGTTAAAATTATTAGCGGATTATTAAATACAGACGACTTTGAAACATTTGCGACTTAAAAATCAAATTGAAGTTTTCAAATT
Organism: Gossypium bickii; assembly: GCA_025503065.1. Lineage (NCBI taxonomy): Eukaryota > Viridiplantae > Streptophyta > Magnoliopsida > Malvales > Malvaceae > Gossypium > Gossypium bickii. The sequence continues at coordinate 62,205,795 of CP106710.1, read as the reverse complement.
TGGATTATTCACAAACAACTCATTTTTTCGTAATTTCAATCGAATAAAGGCTTGAACTTTACCCAAATTTGGAAGTTTTATTCCCCGGTAAACTACTATTTTTAAACGACAAACCCTTTTTAAATGGAGTATACCGAACTCTTTTCAAACATTTTTCCCAGTAACATTCCGAATTTGGCCGTGGTGTTTGGGCCAGGTTTGGGGTGTTACAATTTGGTATCAAAGCCCAGATCTTAAACTCGGCCTTTGGGTTTTGAGGCCCACAACATTTCCAAAATTTGGTTTTCAAAATTAGTTGAAAGAAATTTTTCGTGAAATGGACTTGTGGAGGCATGACACGCGAATCTTCCGACCCAGGTCTGCCAGGTAAGTCTTCTGACTATTAAATGAATTGAGTGGAAGTGGGTATATGATGCATTGTTGTGTATGTTAGAATTTAGGATATTCTCTTTAGAGACTGAAACCTTTAGGAATGTGTGCTCTTTACGAAAGAATAACTTGAAATTCTATATCATAAAACTACTCCTTTAATCAACAAGTGGAAAGAAAGCTAATGCATAAAATTTCTTAAAAAGATTAAAACGTGATGATAGACATGAGTTCTAGGGGACGTGGTCGTAATACACGTGGGCGTGGTAGAGGTAGCCGAATGATCAGATGTCGAACCAGTGGGTCCGGTCATGGATCGAGGAATGAGCGCGCCACGCCATTGCGGAAGTCGAGTTTCAAGATCAGACGGGTGGAGACGACGCAGTATCTTAGGCTATGCTATGAGTTTTAGAGAGAGTTGCGAAGGCAAATATGGATACTGGGGCCCGGAAATCAGTTTTTGAGTGACTCTGAGCAAATGGAGCTGAGATATTTAGGCGCGTCTCGGGGGTAGCTCTGAATGTGGCGGAGTATTGGTTAGAGGCAGTCGAGAGGATCATGGTTGACTTGTACTGCATAGCTCTGGAGAAGCTGAAGGGCGCTGTTTCTTTACATCAGGATGAGGCCTACCAATGGTGGCTCACTGTCAGAGAGGGTACTCCGGTGGATCGAGTAGATTGAGGTTTCTTTAAGGTGAAGTTTGAAGGAAAGTACGTCGGGGCTAGTTATGTGGACGCACAAAGGAAGGCATTCTTGAACTTGGTGCAAGGGGGTAAGTCAGTAGCTGAGTATGAAGCAGAATTTTTACGGCTGAGCCGGTATGCTCGGGAAATTATTGCTACTGACTACGAGTACTGTGTGAGATTTGAGGATGGGCTGCAGGATGAGCTGCGGGTGTTGATAGCTCCTCAAAAGGATAGGGATTTTCCCACTTTGGTAGAAAAAGCTCAGATAGCCGAGGGGGTTAAGTGAACTGGAAGAGAGAACAAAGATAGGGACAGAGGCAGGAATAAAAGGAGTTTTGGACCGTCAGCTTCATCGGGGGGTTTTTAAAAAAAGCCTAAGGTTGAGGGTCCTGTTCGCGTTTCTATGCCACGTGTCGGAAGTTAGTTTCGTCCGTGTGCTCAGTGTGGGAGGTCTCATGTAGGAGAGTGCTGGGGAAGGAATAAAGAGTGTTACAGGTGTGGGTCGAGGGATCATTTGGTTAAGAACTGTCCTCAAGACATGGATAGGACTCGAATAGTAGGTCAGGGGTATGTGCAGCCAGGAAGGGGTGGTCAACAGATGTCAAGGGGCCGTGGTCCAAACTGAGGAGGGAATTGTTCTGGCCGAGGTCGTGGAGCACCGGGCAGAGGTGCTGGGAGCTCAGATGCAAGACAGCCTGGATTGGTTTATGCAGCCAAATGTCGTGAGGAGGGGGATACATCAGATGTGATCACGGGTACGTTTCTCATTTTTGGGTTACCCTTTACTGCTTTAATTGATATAGGGTCGACTCGCTCTTACATTGCTAGTATGGTGTCTGGAACCTTGAATGTGAACCCTGAAATTGCCTCTAGGAAGATGACTGTACTTAGTCCTTTAGGCCTGTCAGTAGTGGTAGATAAACTCTTTAGAGATGTACCTTTAGAGGTTCAGAGGGCAGTGTTTCCGGCTGACTTGATGGAGCTGTTTTTGGAGAATTTGACTTGATCATAGGCATGGACTGGCTAGTAAAGGTATCGTGCGAATTTGGACTGTGCTGCTAAGCGCATTTTGTTGCAGACTCCCGAGGATAACAAAGTGTTGGTGATAGGTGAGAGGAGAGACTACCTGTCTAATGTGGTGTCTGCTCTTAAGGCGGAAAAGATGGTGAAGAAGGGGTGTATGGTATTCTTAATGTTTGTTAGTGCTTTGGATGCAAAGGAAGCTGCTGTGGGGGAGGTGAGAACAGTGAAGGAGTTTGTGGATGTTTTTTCGGAAGAACTTCTAGGGTTGCCTCCGGATCGTGAGGTGGAGTTTGGAATCGACCTGCTACCGGGTACAGCACCGGTGTCCATCGCTCCTTATAGGATGGCACCGAAGGAGTTGGTGCTAGATCGCGATTTCATTTGACCCAGTGTGTCTCCATGGGGAGCACCGGTGTTATTCGTAAAAAAAGAAGGATGGATCTATGCGTATGTGCATAGATTGCCACCAGTTGAATAAACTAACGATCAAGAACAAGTACCTGTTGCCGAGGATAAACGACTTGTTTGATCAGCTCAAAGGGGCTGCGATGTTTTCGAAGATAGTTTTGAGGTTGGGGTATCACCAGCTCAAGGTGAAGGAGGTGGATATTCAAAAGACAGCTTTCTAGACTAGATACGGGCATTATTAATTCCTAGTAATGCCGTTCGGGTTGACAAATGCACCAGATGCGTTTATGGATATAATGAACCGGGTTTTCCAACCCTATTTGGATCAGTTTGTCGTGGTGTTCATAAACGACATTATGGTATATTCCAAGTCAGAGGAAGAGCATGATGCGCATCTTCGAGTAGTGTTGCAGATTTTAAGGGAAAAGAAGTTATATGCCAAATTTAGCAAGTGCGAATTTTGGTTAAGGGAAGTTGCTTTTTTGGGTCATTGGGTGTCTGCAGAAGGGATAAAAGTGGATGCTCGGAAGATTGAGGCAGTATTGGATTGGAAACCACCTAAGTCGGTGGCAGAGGTTCGCAGTTCTTTGGGTTAGCTAGTTACTACAGAAGATTTGTCAAAGGTTTTTCCTCTACTGCAACACCTTTGACTAAGTTGTTGAGGAAGGAAGTACCTTTTGTGTGGGCGGACAAGCAGCAGGAGAGTTTCGAGAAGCTAAAGAGGGTTTGACAAAGGCTCCAGTATTAATTTAGCCTGAAGCAGGGAAAGATTTTGTGGTGTATTGTGATGCTTCTCATACGGGGTTAGGTTGTGTACTGATGCAGGAAGGGAAGGTTGTTGCTTATGCATCTCGACAGTTAAGACCTCATGAAGTTTACTATCCAACGCATGATCTGGAGTTGGCTGCAGTGGTTTTCGCTTTGAAAGTGTAGAGGCATTATTTGTATGGAGAGAAGTCAGTGATCTACACTGACCACAAGAGTTTAAAGTATCTGCTGACTCAGAAGGAGCTGAACTTGAGGCAGCGAAGATGGGTTGAGCTGCTGAAAGATTACGATTGTTCGATTAAGTATCACTCAGGTAAAGCGAATGTGGTGGCAGATGCACTAAGCCGGAAAGTAGTATCCGATCTAAGGGCGATGTTCGCTCATCTTAGTCTTTATGATGACAGGAGTTTTTTAGCGGAGCTGCAGGTGAAGCCGACATGGTTAAGTCAGGTAAAAGGGAAACAATTGGTGGATGAGGTTCTGAGTGCTAAACTTTTGCAAGTTCAGAGTGGGGGATTAGAGGACCACAGTGTGAGCAGCGACAGAGTTTTGTGTTTCCGTGGTAGGGTTTGTATGCCGAAAGATATGGAGTTGAGGCAGAGGATTCTTCGGGAAGCGCATAGTAGCCCTTATGCTATGCATCCTGGAGGGAGTAAGTTGTATAGGGATCTACGAGATCAGTTTTGGTGGCCTAGATTGAAGTGGGAAGTTACAGAATTTGTGGGAAAGTGCTTGACGTGTCATCAGGTCAAAGCTGAACATCAAGTGCCTTCGGGATTGCTACAACTGGTGAAGATTCCACAATGGAAGTGGGAGAGAATCACGATGGATTTCGTTAGTGGGCTTCCTCTTACGCCTACTAAGAAAGACTCGGTATGGGTGATTATGGACCGATTGACAAAATCTGTTGATTTCGTACCTATTCGTGTCGATTATTCTCTGCAGAGGTTAGCGAAGCTGTATGTGGCGGAAATTGTGAGGGTTCACGGGGTGCCAGTATCGATCATATCAGATAGGGACCCTAGATTTACATCGCGGTTTTGGAGGGCGTTGCATCAGGCATTGCACACCAGGTTGGACTTTAGCACAGCATTTCATCCACAGACGAATGGCCAGTCTGAAAGGATAATTCAGGTGTTGGAAGATATGCTGAGAGGATCGTTATCGACTTCAGAGGTAGTTGGGAGAAATTCTTGCCTTTAACAGAGTTCGCGTACAATAACAATTATCAAGCTAGTATTCGGATGGCACCGTATGAAGTGTTGTATGGACGGAAGTGTCGGACTCCTACTTGTTGGACGGAGTTAGGTGTAATATCCCGGGTTAGGGGTTATTTTGTTATTGCATTCGTTTGCATGTGTTTGGGTTGCATTGTGATGTTTTTGATTGTTTTGGGGCTTAGTTAGGAGCTTGGGGTAAGCCTGAGTGGTTGAGAAAATTTTAGTTTCAAGTGTTATGTGAGGAGTCATTTGAGGAGTGGGGTTTATAAATTAATTTTGGTGAATGTTAGCACAAGAGATGAGCTGGTGGAGTGGCAAAGCATGCGCCACTTGGAGCTTGTGTGTGACGTCAATTGCATGGGGAGGAGGTCCTATGTTCATGCTGAGTTCGCCTACAACAATAGTTACCAAGCAAGCATCAAGATGGCACCATACGAGGCGTTGTATGGTAGGAAATGTCGCTCACCTACGTGTTGGACGGAGTTGGGTGAACATCAGTTGTTGGGACCCGAGTTGGTTACAGAGACCGAAGACAAAGTTAAGTTGATTCAGGCTCGGCTGAAAGAAGCTTCGGATAGGCAGAAGTCATATGCCGATCTCAAGCGGAGAGATATAGAGTTCGCTGTGGGGGATCAAGTTTTTCTGAAGGTCTCGCCATGGAAGAAAGTGTTGAGGTTCAGGAGAAACGACAAGTTGAGTCTGAGGTTTATTGGACCGTATTAGGTACTGAGACGAATGGGACGAGTAGCATATCAGCTTGAGTTGCCAGCAGAGTTGAGTCAGATTCACGACGTATTTCACGTTTCGATGCTTAAGCGTTATCGGTCAGATCCACCGCATGTCGTGGCGGTGGAAGAGATCGAGGTAAATCCAGATTTGACCATCGAGGAAGAACCTGTGCAGATTCTAGATCGGGATGTGAAGGTTCTGCGTAGGAAGTCAGTGCCTTTGGTAAAGGTACTTTGGCGGAATCACGGTGTGGAAGAAGCTACGTGGGAACCAGAGGATGTGATGGGACAGCAATACCCTCAACTCTTTTGACCAGGTAATTTCGAGGCCGAAATTATTTTTAAGGGGGGTAGAACTGTAATATCCCGGGTTAGGGGTTATTTTGTTATTGCATTCGTTTGCATGTGTTTGGGTTGCATTGTGATGTTTTTGATTTTTTTGGGGCTTAGTTAGGAGCTTGGGGTAAGCCTGAGTGGTTGAGAAAATTTTAGTTTCAAGTGTTATGTGAGGGGAGCTGAAGGAGCTGGGGTTTATAAATTAATTTTGGCAAATGTTAGCACAAGAGATGAGCTGGTGGAGTGGCAAAGCATGCGCCACTTGGAGCTTGTGTGTGACGTCAATTGCATGGGGAGGAGGTCCTGTGTTCAACCTGCAAAGACCTCACATTTTGCTTCTATTTTGACGGCATGGAGGGGAAAAGTTGTTGGCAGTTCAAACTCTGCCATGGACCAAGTCAAATATGTGCACATGATGGGTGGAGAGCAAATTGTGGAGGTTGACTAGTTCAAACTAGTTTGAATGGGTGGTTGTGAGTGATTGGAGGTAGTGGCCGAATATTGGGCTGTGTGTGGAGTGAGTGGCCGGTTTTGGTAAGTGGGATAGGGGTGTGCCAAAAATTCAATTGGCATTTTTGGTGATTTTCGGTCACTCTTTGTCAAAACAAAATTCTCTCATTTTCTTTTGAAACCGAAAGTTCAAGAACATACTGCCGAAATTTGCTTGTTTCCTCCTAATTTTCTTTGGTAGCCGAATATTCCTTCCCATTTCTTCTCCTTTCTTTTCAATTGTGTAAACCGAAACCACTCCCCTCTCTTCTCACACTTTTTCTTTGCTTGAAAACCTTGAGTAAGCCGAAACTAGCATTCTCTCCCTCCCATATTTTCTTTCTTTCTTAAAAACATTGTAACCGAAACTCCATTCTCCAAACACCTTCTCCATTTCTTTTCTTCTCAAAACTGAAAGCACCTACCCCTTGTGCATTTTCTCTCTTCTTCTCAGAACCTTAGCCGATTCTCTTCTTCTTCTTGAACATATATTTCTTTTGCTTCACTTTAAAAATACTAGCCGAATCCCTCCCTTGTGTTGCCGAAATTTCCTTCTAGCATTTGTTCTCATTTTGGCCGAATATCAACCCCTCCCTTTTCATCTTTCTCTTGCATTTCGTTTCTTGGATAAGTGCTTGGCCGAATGGCCATTTCTTTCTTCTCTCGTTCTTGTTGATTTTGGATTGGTTAAGAGCCGATTATGGCAACTGTTGATGGGTGTTGATCTGTTGTGGTGGAACCGATTTCATTATAGGGCATCCGAGATTTTGGAAGCAAACAAGAGAGCCGCCGTCATCTTACGTTAATTGATTTGTAAGTGTGGTAAGGGTTGGTTCTCTTAGTCCATTCGTTAATTTTCGTTAAGATAAGGCTTCAGAGGACTAACTATTTGCTTGTTAGGGGTTGGCCGATTGTCAGAGGAACCACTGTTTGGTTCGGGATTTGGTAGGAAACCAAATCAAGTGTAAGGTGAGGGTTCAAACATTAACCTATTCGGTTTAATAGTTATGGCTGAATGGTCTAGGTTACTAACCCTATGTTTGGCCGGTTATAGGAGCAAGGTAATCAAGGGCTTAGATCAGTTCGTTGGGTTTAAGGCTTTCGTTTAACAGGTGTGTAACTAACACACCCTTTACTTGGTAATATGTTTAATAATCCTGATTGCTTAATAAGATTGAAACGGTATGGTTGGTTGACATGATACCCTGTAGGGTATGAGCACGGATACGGGTAAGTCCGTTTCATTACGAGCTATGTTGTTGATATATATTGATATCATGATTATGATATATGTGCTATAAGATGCAGTATTAAACATGTTAGTATGATTGCATGAGTTGCATGATTTTGCATCAGTATGGGATGTTATTGGGTGATATGAGAGGAGGGGGAATATGATATACGTGTCTTTGGGACACCAGAGGTTTGGCACCTCTAGTGGTTTGGTACCACAGATTGATTTATTGTGACTTCGGGTCACCAGAGGTTTGGCACCTCAGCGTCTTGTCCTAGTGGCTTAGCACCACAGTGGGTTGGCCCCACGGTTGATATTACGGGATCGACGCCAGTGATTTGGTATCACGCGATGGGTTGGCCCCATCATTGGATTTATGAGTTCAGTCACCAGTGATTTGGTATCACACTCGTGTCTTTGGGACACCAGAGGTTTGGCACCTCATAGCGTTTCGTCCCAGTGGCTTCGTACCACAGTGGGTTGGCCCCACAGATGATTATACGGGATTGACGCCAGTGATTTGGTATCACACGATGGGTTGGCCCCATCCTTGGATTATTCGTGACTTTGGGTCACCAGTGGTTTGGCACCACACTTATGGATATCGTGACTTTGGGTCATCAGTGGTTTGGCACCACCAGTGGTTTGGTGCCACACGGGGTAGATAAGGAGTATGGTTGGTTAGGATCGGGTGCATTATTTGTATTGCTCTGTTATGGTGTGTGTTAGCATGTTGCCTTAAGCGGGGAGGATTTATACATCTGAGTCTGTGGCTCACCTTCTCCTTATCATTTCGGGTGACACATAGCTAGCGGATGTGGGCGGGTGGACTCGAGACATGCCAGAATAAATTTGGAGTTACCTTTATTTTAAACTTGGTATTTTATTTCGTTTATTTCTCATTTGGTTTATTTTGGGGTTGTAAAAGCCTTTTAAAATTATGCTTTGGATATTTATATGCTTGGATGTTATTTTGAAGATGCTTTAACAAATTACTGTTTTAATAATCCGATAAAACGTGGGAATAAAAAGGGGTTTTCAAAACTACAACGCGATACGTTTTAAACTCTACCATCGGGTAGAACACGGTAATTTAAAATGAATGAACTCAAATGTTTTCCAAACTCAAGATTTTTGCTCACTAAGGTCATAATGTTCTAAGCAACTCAATGAAATTACTTGGATTTTTAATTGGTATGAAACCGTTTTACTTATGGATACAACTAAGTTTTCTAAAGTTCTGGGTTTTAAAATGCACCATCAGTTTTGAACAATCATACTCAGGATTTTAATTACAACAAGGAGTTTTCTCAAATCGATTTTTAATTGGTAACCTTTTTTAAGTGGCTTGTTTTTTTTTCCTGTGACATTCCGAATTCGGTCGTGGTGTGATTGACCGAGTTGGGGTGTTACATTAGGTGAACGTCATGTTTTGGGTCCAGAGATAGTGGCAGAATCAGAAGAGAAGGTTAAGGTAATTCGAGCTCGATTGAAGGAGGCTTCTGACAGACAGAAATCATATGCGGTTCTTAAGCGAAAAGAGATAGAGTTTGCAGTAGGTGACCATGTGTTTCTAAAACTTTCGCCATGGAAGAAAGTGATGAGATTTGGTCATAAGGGTAAGCTGAGTCCTAGGTTTATAGGGCCTTATGGGGTTTTGAAGCGAGTTGGACCAGTGGCGTATCAGTTAGACTTGCCTTCAGAATTGAAGCAGATGCACGACGTATTTCACGTCTCGATGCTAAGACGTTATCGGTCGGATCCATCTCACGTGGTACCGGTTGAGGAAGTTGAATTGAGGCCAGACTTGTCTTATGAAGAAGAGTCAATTCAGATCTTGGAGCGGGATGTGAAGGTGTTACGGAAGAAATCAGTTCCTTTAGTCAAGGTGTTGTGGCGGAACCATGGTTCAGAGGAAGCTTCGTGGTAGCCAGAGGAGGCAATGCGACAGCAATACCCTCATCTATTTTGACCAGGTAATTTTGAGGTCAAATTTTCTTTAAGCGGCTAGAACTGTAACATCCGGGATTTAGGGGTCTTGTATTTTGGTTCATATTTATGTGTTAGTATGCTCTGTATGCTGTGTGGGTGTGTTTGAGGGCTTCGGGAAAATTTAGGGTTAAGTTTAAGCTTTAGTGAAATTTTTGGTTAAAGTTGACAAGGTGAGAGCTAGAGGAGCTAGGCCTTAAGGGATTTAAGGTGGTGTTCAAGGACACACCAAGTGGAGTGGTGGAGTGGCAAGGTGACGCCTAGGAGCAACGGGAGTTGGCGTTCAAGGAGGGAGTTACAAGGGAGAGGAGGTTTGAGCAGCATGGACAACATTTTGGGGATTTGTTTTTGGCGTTTGGAGGGGAGGTGTTGGAGATCGGCTAGGACACTTCAAAGGTGAGGTGTGGAATGAGTCAATAGCTCAAATGTATGGATATGAAGGGAGATAGAAGTTTGAATCATTCAAACTTGTTTGAATGAGTGGAGGGGAGGAAAACTCGGAGAAATTTAAGGGATTTGTGATGGGATAGAGTTGTTGGCCAAATGAAGTATGGGGGAAGGGAGGAGTTTCAGTTTTGTGTGTAGAGGGGTGTGTGCCGAAAATCCTTAGAGTATAGGTCCTCTTTTCGATTCTTTTGGGTGCATCTTTTCGATTTTCTCTTTTCTCCAAGTTCCCTGCCGAAAGTGTCAGCAAATAGCCAATTGTACTTTTTGTTTCTTTTGGTGCCTTGCCGAAATCTTTTAGCTTTCTTTTGTTTTTCCCTCAACCTCAAGAGCCGAATCTCCTACCAAGCTTCTCTCATTTTCTTTTTCCATTTTCCCTTATTTGCTTTACAAGCCGTCTTTCCCAATTTTTTTCTCTTGGTGGCCGAATAACCCATCTTCCTTTTGGATCATAGCCAAACCATATCACCCTCTCATTCTCTTTTCTTTTCATTTTGTTAATCTTAAGGCTTTCACTTCAAAAAGCCGAATCTTTCTCTTCATCATTCCTCAGAACCAAAACCTCTCAAATCTCAACCCTCTCTTCTTCTTTTCATCTTTATTCGTTCTTCTACTATTTTTCTTGGGCCTCATCTCTTGACCGAAGCATTCGAGCTGGATATCCTATCTCAGAGGTGGTAAGGGGTTACTCTTTCTTGAATTTATCTATGTTTCTCTTTGGTTTGCCGAAATCATGAAGACTAATTCTACTATTGTGTGTGGCCAAACCTATGGAGGGCTTGTTGTGTGCCTTTTGTTTGAAGCCTGCGTTAGGGGTATTACTGATCTTTCGGGATTCGACCAAGCAAGGTAAGAAGGTAACGTTCGGCCGAGGGCCACTTTTTTTGTCAATAAATGTTAGGCCGAATCTAACATGGCTCATGTAGGGATTTCGACAACCTTCAAGTTCAAGTGAGAGCCTTCGGGATTTAGGTCGACTTTGGTAAGTGTGTTCTTTCGATCTTAGCATTCATTTGGTATCATTTAGATCTGATTTAACATATTAACCTGGGTCTTCTGACCAAAGACTTTGTTTGATGGATTCGAATATCAGCCAAGGAGAGAAAGGGGCTGGACACGTAGTCCCTACCTCTAAATTCAAGAAGCGGTCAATTTCAGCGGTTCGGGATTGGCCACCTGGGTGTGGGCCAGCGTCAGAGCAGGATCGTAGGCAAATAGCGGTAGTGTCGATTTGCGATAGTTTCGACATAGAAGGTGTGGTATTACGAGTTATCAGGTGTGTAGTTAATACACTATTTCCTTGTTAAATTAATTAAATGCATATGATATGTGTGGTAGCCGAAATAGTGGCTGTGGTGGTATTGTTACCCATATTGGGTAATTCGGTAATCAGGTTAGTACATTTCCTTTATCAAAATGTGGACGGATATATGTGGATCTTTGTAAGCGTGTTATATATGGACATCTGTTATGTTCATATGATTACGTCGTCATTCCATCATAGTATGCTGCATGTGCATGGGGTTCGGGATATATATTGAATAAGGGGAAGTGCGTACATTTATGTACGTGGATTAGTGATGGCCTCGAGCCTCACTGTGGATTGATGTTGGCCTTGAGCCACATCATGGATTGATGAAGACCTTGAGTCTCATTGTGGATATTTGTGATTTTAATCACGTGGATCAGTGGCTAGACCACTAAGTGGACTTTGAGCAGTGTGTCTATCGGCATAAACTGCCAAAGAGGTGTGTAGCGGATGGAGGGTCGATTTAGTAATCCCCCGGTGTGTGGTGGTTGGATGTAGGGGTGGTGTGTAGCAGATGGATACTAGGCTGGGTTGGGTTAGCATAATGCATCATAACATGTGGTATTTCGGTTTGATGTGGTTTTGGGGCTAATCCCATTTGTGGACACATGTGGAATAATTGCACACTGAGTCAAAACGACTCACCCTGTTTTTCAAACAATGCAGGTAGCACATGATACTTTGGACCGGGCCGGAGTGGATTCGAGGTGGCCATGCAGGAGCTGTTTATATTTCTATTCACATTTTAAACTTTGCATTTCTTTTTGGGACATTTTTATTATAATAAGGTCGCTTTAAATGTTTCGGGATTTTTATTATGGTTTAGAGTTAGAATTATTAGCGGATTATTAAATACAGACGACTTTGAAACATTTGCGACTTAAAACTCAATTTGAAGTTTTCAAATTTGGATTATTCACAAACAACTCGTTTTTCCATAATTTCAATCGAATAAAGACTTGAACTTTACCCAAATTTGGAAGTTTTATTCCCCGGCAAACTACTATTTTCAAACGACAAACCCCTTTTAAACGGAGTATACCGAACTCTTTTCAAACATTTTTCCTAGTAACATTCCGAATTCGGCCGTGGTGTTTTGGGTCGGGTTAAGGGTGTTACAATCTTACATTCACATGCCATAACTCGATTATGGTCTTATTATCCGATTGCCATAGCCCAGCTATGGTCTTATTCAGTATCTCGTCGACTTAAACCATATATTTAAATCAAATTCATCAAATTTAGCCGTATAATAAATAAAATCTCAATACCATCCATCAATTGAATAATTACACATTCAAGTTCGATTATACGAACTTACCTCGTGTACGAAAATAACAGAACAGACCGACTATTCAATTATTTTACTTTTTCCTCGATCTAAGTCCGAATTCCTCTTTTCTTGATCTATAAGTAATCAAAATCAGCTTATTTAATCAACTGTTTATTCAATTTAGTCCAAAATACACATTAGCACTATTTTACACATTTGCCCCTAAACTTTCACATTTTAATAATTTAGTCCTTATTACATAAAATTGCACATTTCTTCCAATTTAGTACAAACCCATGCTTAACCGAATTTAATACATGTTACTAGAAGCCCATATTTTCAATTTATTCACACTTTTAACCACCACATTTCACATTTTCTCAATTTAATCCCTTTTTGACATTTTTGTCAAAAATCACTCTACAGACACTATTAATCTAACATTAAACTTTCTAAATCTATCATAAATCATCAAATTACTCAAGCATTCAACAATGGCAACATGATAAATCTTTAACAGTTTCAAAATTTAAGGTACGAGATAGCTAGAATACGAAGCAACGATATCAAAAACGTAGAAATCATTAAAAATCGAGCAAAAATTGACTTACAATTGAGTTAAGCAATGGACGAACCTAAACAACTTCCTTGGCTTTTTCTTCCTTTTATTTTTGGTGGTAGATGAAAGATGAACACCATTTTATTATTTGGTTTCTATTTATCTTATGTGAATAAACAATTTACAACTATACCCTTAATTATAAACCATTTAAAACACCTAAAATGTGTCCATATATGTCCACTAATATTTCAAATGGTTTAATTACCATTTAATGCCATCATATTTAAAAACCAAAGCTATTTGACACCTTCAACTAATAAAATAACACTTTTGCATTTTACGCGATTTAGTCCTTTTTACCTAATTGAGCATTCAAATGCTAAAATTTCTTAACGGAAATTTCACACCATCATATATTCATGCTGTAAATAGCAATAGTAAAATAATAATAAAATAAATATTTTGACTTTGGATTTATGGTCACGAAACCACTATTCTAATTCGACCAAAAACGAGTTGTTTCAACTCTCCCCCATTAGGGATTTTCGTCCCCGAAAATCTTACCAGTGAATAGGTTAGGGTACTATTTTCTCATGGCTTCCCCGGGCTCCCACGTAAGCTCTTCAACTCTGTGACATTGCCACAATAATTTCACTAAAGCTATACGTTTATTTCTCAATTCTTTGATTTCTCGAGCCAAAATTCTTATCGGTTCTTCATTGTACGTCATATCAGGTTGAATTTCAATCTCTGATGGAGAAATCGCATTCGATGGATCAGATCTATACCGACGTAACATCAATACATGAAACACATTGTGGATCTTTCCTAACTCTAATGGTGGAGATAGCTGATATGCTGCTGGACCTATTCTTTCTATGATTTCATACGGCCCGATGAATATCGGGCTCAATTTGCCTTTATGACCAAATCGAAATATTTTCTTCCATGGGGACACTTTCAGAAACACTTTATCACCGATAAGAAATTCAATATCTTTCCGTTTTAAATCCACATATGATTTTTGACGATCTGAAGGTGCTTTCAAATAGTCACGAATTATTTTCCCCTTCTCTTCAGTTTCTCTAGCCAAATCAACTCCATGAATCTGTTTCTCGCTAAGCTTAGTCCAGAACAATGGAGTTAGGCATTTGTGACCACACAAAGCTTCGTACGGTGCCATCTTTATACTCGATTGGAAGATGTTATTTTACGCAAATTCAACTAGTGGGAAATATTTCTTCCAATTGCCTTCGAATTCCAAAACACTACATCGGAGCATATCTTCGAGAATCTGAATTACTCATTCAAACTGCCCATCAGTTTGTGGATGAAAAGCTATACTAAAATTCAACTTTGTACCCAGAGCTTCTTGCAATCTTTTCCAAAATCGCGACATAAACCTCGAATCTCTATCCGAAATAATAGAAACAGGCACCCCGTGCAATTTCAAAATCTTATAGATATACAACTTATCTAGTCGATCAAGTGAAAGGTCTGTACATACCGGTATGAAATGAGTAGGTTTCGTTAGACGACCAATGATAACCCAGATAGCATCTTTCTTTTTTGAAGTTAGGGGCAATCCCGACACAAAATCCATTGTAATTCTATCCCATTTCCACTTGAAATCATCACATGCAGTAAACCCGATGGTACTTGATGTTCAGCTTTGACTTGGTGACAAATCAAACATTTAGAAATAAATTTTGAGATATCTCGTTTCATGCCAGACCATCAATATAACTGTTTCAAATCGTTATACATTTTAGCACTTCCCGGATGTACGGATAAACAACCACTATGTGCTTCGTTTAAATTCATCTAAATAAGCTCGGAATTTCGCGGTACACAAGTTCTTCATTGGAACATCAAACAATCATCAGGTCCGATTTGAAATTCTGAATCAAAAGTTGACTCACATTGAACTCGTTTATCTTGCAATTCTTTATCACATTTCTATGCTTCACCGATTTGCTGAAGGAATAACGGTCTCGCTTTCAACTCAACTACAATCAAATCGTCATCCAAAAAAGCTAACTGTATATTAATTGCACTCAAAGAAAATAACGATTTTGTACTCAAAGCATCAGCAACCACGTTTACTATTCCGGGATGATAATCAATTACTAGCTCATAATCTTTCAATAATTCAAGCCATCTTTGTTGTCGCAAATTCAAGTCCTTCTGAGTCATTAAATACTTTAAACTCTTGTGATCTGTATAAATGTGGCATTTCTCACCAAATAAGTGATGTCACCAAATCGTTAATGCAAACACAATAGCGGCCAATTCTAAATCGTGCGTCAGGTAATTATTTTTATGCGGTTTTAACTATCTAGAAGCATAAGCTATTACTTTGTATTCCTGCATCAATACACAACCCAGACCGTTCAACGATGCATCACTGAAGATTACGAATTCTTTACCCGACTCAGGTTGTACTAACGCTGGTACCTCTGTCAATAATGCTTTCAACTGTTTGAAACTTTGTTGACACTTCTCAGACCATTCAAACTTTACATCTTTCTAAAGTAATCGAGTCATCGATATTGCAATCATAGAAAACCCTTTCACAAAACGTTTGTAATAACCGGCTAGTCATAGAAAACTTCAGACTTCAGTTACATTTCTCAGAGGTTTCCAATCTATAATTTCATAAACCTTGCTCGGGTCAACTCTAATACCTTCGGCTGAAACGATATGCCCTAGAATTCTGACCTTCCGGAGCTAAAACTCCCATTTACTTAATTTTGTAAACAATTGCTTATCACGTAGAGTTTGTAACACAATTCTCAAGTACTCGGTATGTGTAGATTCATCTCGTGAATAGATCAGAATGTCGTAAATGAATACAACAACGAATCTGTCTAAATACGGTCTAAATATCCGATTCATTAAGTCCATAAAAACTGTAGAAGCATTAGTTAATCTGAAAGGCATAACAAGAAACTCATAATGTCTGTACCACATTCTAAACGTTATTTCTGGCACATATGAGTCCTTAACTCGTAACTGATAATAACCCGATCTCAAATCAATCTTTGAAAATACAGTTGCACCTTTCAACTGACCAAATAAATCATCAATCCGCAGTAGAGGGTATTTTTTCTTTATAGTAACTTTATTCAGCTTTCTGTAATCGATACACATTCTCATCATGCCATCTTTCTTCTTTACAAACAATGCCGGTGCACCCTAGGACAAATAACTCGGTCGTGCAAAACCTTTGTTTGTCAATTCTTGCAACTGAGCTTTCAACTCTTTTAATTCTGTTGGAGCCATTCTATACAAAGCTATCGATATCGGTGTTGTTCCTGGTGCTAATTCAATACCAAATTCAACCTCTCTGATCGGTGGCAATCCCGGTAACTTTTCTCGAAAGACAGTTGGATATTCGTAAACAACTGGTACTGATTCAATCTTTGTTTTGACACTTTTGTATCAAGTATACATGCAAGCTAGGCATTGCATCCCTTTTCACATATTTTTTAGCTAACATCGACGAAATTACAGCTGGTAAACCCTTCAAATCATTGGATCTAATTTTGAGAGTTTCATTATTCTGGCATTTCAGCTTAATTGTCTTTCCTCTAAATTTACTACTGCATCATGCAACGTCAGCCAATCCATACCCAGAATAATATCAAACTCATCAAATGGCAACAACATCAAATCAGCCATAAAATAATAACCCTAAGACATTAACGGACAATTCTTGCAAACTTTGTCAACCAGGACGTATTTGCTTAAGGGGTTCGACACTTTTATAAAAAAAACTCTGTAGAATCAATAAGTAAATTCTTACTAGACACTAAGTCCACATAGATATATGAATGAGTTGATCTAAAATCTATCAATGCAACTACATCAGTGTCATAAAGTGTAACGCCCAAAATATAGGGTCTTTGATTTTTCATGTCCTGACAAATTGCTTGTCTGCTTCAATGGCTAAGTGTTTTGGGTGTGTATGGGGGTATTTAGGGAGCCTGGGTTCAAATATGGCCTTTGGAAAAATTTTGATTTTTGCTCTTTTGGGGAACCTAGATGTTAGCTTAAAGGGCATATATTAAGTTGTGTTTGTTTTATGACACAAGAGATCTTGTGTTGTGGTGGCAAGTGGCGTGTTGGACATGCAAGAGGGAGGGGGTTCAATCCCATGGCATGCAAGTAGAAGGTTTTATTTTATGACTCTGTGGCGTGAGAGGTAGAGTTTGATTCAAACTCTGCAGAGGTGGTTGGAAACTTGGTCATCAAATTTTAATGGATTTGAATGGGAGGTTTGGAGTAAATCAAGGAGAAATCAGTGGAGAGTTTTGAGGGGTTGAGGTGTGAGGGGGAGTCATAGCCGAATTAGGAAGATAGAGGAGGGGAATTTCGGCTATGGGAGCTCATTTAGTGCATTTTTGGCATTTGATGAGAGGGTAGAAGCCGAATATTGTCTCTGCCATTTTGAGTTTTATTTCTTTTCATTTTGGGTTTTCCTCTCTTTTGGTTTTCGTACGTTTTTGAGTTTTGACCATTCGGGTCCTTTTCTCGTTTGATGTTATTTTTCCCAAGTTATTTTTGTTCACTTTGTTGGAATCCAACACATCAAGTGCTGAATTTTGATTACCACTCTTGCTTTTCTGTTCCTTTTTTGGCACTTGAACAAAAGGGGAAATGGAAAGGGAAAGTTGAGAGAAAGTGAAAGAGGAGAAGAGAAAATGAGAGTGTGAGGGATGAGTTGAATGATCAGCAAGGGATGGATTTTATAGCTGATTGTGGCTGCTAAAAATAGCAAATTCCACCAGCCAAAGAGACCCCCATTGGCCAGCCACACACATGGAAAAATAGAGAGATTCAACTTTGCTAAAAATAGCCTGTGGCAAATCCATAAAGCCACATTTTTTGAAAGGGTTTGAATGCATGGTTGAAAGTTCTTCAAGGGCTTCTTTGCAAGCTTATTTAGTCAGCTAAAATGCTGATTTGGGTCAGGATATGGACAGTTCTGGGCAGCCCAATTGGTGGCTGGTTAGGTTCACTAAATTCGGTTTAACCAGTGCGGTTCAACTAGACCCTTTTTTCCATAATTAATTAATAATAATTTATTTAGCCCAAATTAAATTGGGAATAAATTAAAATTAATTATATTATGAATTAAAACAAATTTTTGGACCATCATAGGCTAGAAATAAGTTTTCCTCGATACTTCAAATTGCTTCTCGATTTTATTCTTCGAGCAGTGTCTGCCGAGCCAATTTTCGCCCTTTGTGCGAATCTGTCGAAAATCGTCAAAATTAGTCAAAATTAACTATAAAATTAATTAAAATTCATCATGTTAATGTTTTTAACACAATTTAATTATTTTATAATATTTTATTATTTTTTGACAAGAATTTAACTGAAATAGCATGATTTTAAGTTAAAAAGGGCATGTAAAAACACGCAAATTTTCTTATTTCCAACCTCTACCACCACTCACATTTCCAACATTACAGGATGGTCTTCCTCTCATAGTCGGGTTGCCTGATCTTACGTTAGGAGATTTACCTGTCTCATCTATCTCATGACAATCTTGAAAGAAATGTTCGAATGAGCCACATCTAAAACAGGCTTTATCATTCAGTCTACACTCTTTAAAATGTCGTTTTCCACATCGTCCACATTCAGGTTTGTTCGGTCTAACATTACCCATACTTTCCACTGACATAGCTGGAGTTATTGAACCCGTAAATTGCTTCCCACGATCTCTATTAGAGTACTCCACTGGTGCATTTGATCGACTATACGAGTCTCGGGATTTCTTTGATGAAGAGTGATAGGGTTTATTCATCAATCTCTTTCTCGAATCTCTAGCTTCAGAATCATCCTTTCTTTTTTCTTTGCCTAGTTCTTCATCTTTTCAAGCACGTTCAACTAACACAATGAATTCTTTTAAATCCAATATTCCGACCAGAAGTTTAATATCTTCATTCAACCCGTCAACAAACCGCTTGCACATTATCTCTTCAGTCGAAACATAATCTTGAGCATATTTACTAAATCGTACAAATATTTTCTCGTACTCGGTTACAGTCATGCGGCCTTGTTATAGTTCTAAAAACTCTTTATGCTTTTGATCTAGAAATTGTTGACTTATGTACTTTTTCTGAAACCAAGTCTAAAACAACTCCCATGTAACTCTCTCTCTAGGAACCACAGATATTAATGTATTCCACCACTGGTATGTAGTGTCTCTCAAAAGGGATATAGCACACTTTAAACATTCAGCTAGTGTGCAGCAAAGTTCATCAAACACTTGAATCGTACCTTCAAGCCAAAACTCGGCTTTCTCAGGATCATCTTCAACATTAGCCCTGAACTCTTCAGCCCCATGCTTACGAAATTTATCAACTGGCAGCTTGTTTAATCGTATTGGATCAATAACTTGAGGAGCTATAGGGATTGGTTGAGGATTTGGTTGGGGTAGAGGTTGTTGAGCAGCCAGATTTGTCTAGACATATTGAGTGAACCACTCGTTCATCATCTGGAAAAAGGCTTCTTTAGCCTCACCTCCGTGACTACTCGACACGGATCCAGAGGCGTTATCCCTTGAGTGGGAGCTGGTGCATTACTCTCAACATCATCTGCTACAGCTCGTTCGGGATCCATTACTATATGAAAACATAGTTTACAATGTCAGGATTCATTAGACTATCACAAGTTCTACATGGCATGTATAGCTAGACTCTCACACACGCTATGTTAATCCTATAATCGACTGAACCATAGCTCTGATACCAAAAAATGTAACACCCCTCACCCGTATTCAATTCCGAAATAGGGTTACAGAGCATTACAAGACTTACAACCCTTATAAATATACATTTCTGATCGCTGAAATCAGAGTTTTAAAATTTATAAAAGAATGATCAAACCCTAAAAACTAACTCTGACAACGATTAAAGGCAAGTGTACCTATCAAACAGTAATATAGCTTCGGCAAGACCAGATATTGAACCCAAAGGAACTAAGAGTACTACTACAAACTTTCTTTTTATAATTTAGCCTTAAAAATAGAGTGAAGTTGCTTTAAACTATATTGATGAAGACTAAACTAAGGACACAAAGACAAAAAGGGCGAATAGGAAAATAACTTTGAAGGAAAACTCACTTGATTACGACGATACCCTTAGGAAGAATCCACCTAGACTTCACTTGTTATCTGACCCTAAATTATATGATTTCTTTACTTAGCTTGATCCGTTAGACTCCCTAACCTATATTAAACCCTCTCTCGAGGCGAATAACGTCTAACCCTAGGTCAATTAGTGGAACTCTCGTTCGCTTATAATAACCCCCTAGGATAGCAGTAAATCGATCAATAGACTCTCATATTAGGTTTCACCCTAATCCGGTAAAATCTCGTAACCCTATCTCTAGGCGTTCGATCAACTCCGCTTAATTATGTTAGATCTACTCTTAGGCAGGGTATATTTCTCCTCCACCTAAGCACATTAGATTTGGATTAAGCAACATAATTAAGAACAAACTAAGCAATTATCATATAACTTAGAAATCAAATAACAAAATTTATCTAGGTTTCATGCCCTTCAGGTATCTGAAGGGTTTAGTTCATAATGAATAAAAAGAACATCACAAGAGAAAAGATAAAACAAAACATAAGAAAACCCTAAAACCCCCTGAAGGAATTGAAGCAGAATTCCGCCGTATTGAGTATAATTACGGCTTCTTGGGATGGATCAACTGGCTATCCTCACGTTATTCCCCAACTCTGACCTTCTCGGCTTGGCTCCTTGGCCTGGCTTTGCCGCCCGGTTCTGGCTTCTGCCGAACTCCCCTTTCATGTTGTCCCCTTAGGTGTTTATATAGACTTTGTGATGACTTACTTGGCCCTCTAAGTATCCTAATTTAAGTAGAATTCCTACTAGGGTGTTTATATATGCTTTGGAATGTGTTTCTTTGCCTCCAAGTATCCTTTCCCAAATGAAATTGCCCTTTCCAACGACAGGGGCATGGCTATGGCACAAGCCCGTGAGAATCGTGGCCAGGCCGTGTTTTGGACTTTTACTGAGGCACGGCTGTGTTTATCAGGGTCCAGGTCGTGTTCTAGTAATTTAATGAGGCACGGTCGTGTGGCTTGAAGTCTAGGCCGTGTCGATTTTGTGAATTGGCCCATTTTAAGCTTGTTTTACGTTCTTTTCATCCTTGGGTGCTTTCTTGAGTATAAGACATGAAAAGAAAGGATTAAGCACCTCTTTACATAAATCGAAGCTTAAGTTATCTAAAAGCATGCTAAATGTGGGCCTAAAATATGTTGCTTTTACAGTTTATCAATTTCATATATAGTTTATCATATCAAATACAATTCAATCACAACCAATGATAGTGTCCCTTAATCGAGCTTACGAGGCCTTAAACATGCATTAGAAATGGTTCGGGACTAAACCGATAGCTCGAGAAATTTTTTAAAACTTTAAAAATTGTTGCTTTTAACAGAGGACACAAGCCCGTGTGGCCAGGCCATGTGTCTCACACAGCCACCAGACACGTTCATGTCACAGGTAGTGTAAAAATAGGGGGTGCATACTAACTTGGGTCACACGGCCAACCACACGTTCGTGTGTGTAGCCCGTGTGCCCTTCGAAGTGGCCACACACGCCTGTGTGCCAAACCGTGTATTAGGCCATGCCAAACCTGTAAGGTATACTGACTTATATAACACGGCCAAGTTGCAAGCCCATGTGTTAGGCTGTATGCCAATTTAGAGGGTATACTGAGTTGTGCCACAGGGCCGATCACATGCCCGTGTGTGAGACCGTGTGGAGCATACTAACTTCATTTTAAATTCAACACCATGGGGCACACGGCCGTGTAACATGACCGTGTGTCATACACGGCTGAGACACGCACCAGTGTCTCTGCCCGTGTGGACAAAAATAGGCTATTTACCAATCCATTTTGCCACCCATTTTGCACATACCTATATAAGCTCAACTAGTACCAATTTAAGACACAAATATGCAGCAAAAAGTCATCAACCAATACACAATGATACCATATCTATTTCAACCATTTCAATACTCAATTCAATACCATTTACCTATTCAAATACCTATCAACTCAACTTGTTCTACTAGACATAATTAACATATATGTTTCATTTAATAAAACCATTCCAAATATGCATTATCAATTCAACCTCATTCATTCATTATAGGTCAATTGCCTAACTCAAAACAAATCCATTTATACATCTTTATAGATTAACGAAATCATCAACACAAGCCAACTTAAATGGCCCAAAATACATATTCATCAAACATATCAAAATAACTCAAGCCTATACATGCCATATACCATATATGCACAACTCAAAAAGTACCAAAATAGATTTTTGATAGTGTGATGAAGTCTCTGACAATCCCCGGTTTTGAGCTAGCTTCAATATACTATGAAGCATAGAAGAAAATAAAAAAAGTAAGCTATAAAGCTTTGTTAGTTCGTATGTATATATGAAATAATCAACATCATTCATTAACAATTCCAAATAGACACATAATTTGCAATTAAAACCTCAATTAATGAGATAACATAAAGTTTAACTACAAAGTAACTCATAAGTTCTCATCTTCTTTCAATTCATCATTTGAACAGTTTTCTGTACATACCTATACTGATACATATCTATTCTCACCAATTCGCTTATCGAATCACTTCGAGTTTATAAATTCTTACGATATAAGTATGTCGATTTTTCTGAAGCCATAGTCCAACTATGGTCTTACTCATAAATTGTCAAGGCCTTGCCGTGTTGCTTACATTCACATGCCATAACCTGATTATGGTCTTATTATCTGATTGCCATAGCCTAGCTATGGTCTTATTCAGTATCTTGTCGACTTAAACCGTATATTTATATTAAATTCATCTCATTTAGCCATAGAATAAATAAAATCTCAATACCATCCATCAATTGAATAATCACACATTAAAGTTCAATTATACGAACTTACCTCGTGTACGGAAATAACGGAACGGTCCAACTATTCTATTACTTTGCTTTTTCCGTGATCTAACTCTGAATTCCTCATTTCTTGATCTATAAGTAATCAAAATCAGCTTATTTAATTAACTATTTATTCAATTTAGTCCAAAACACACATTTGGGCTATTTTACACATTTGCCCCTAAACTTTCACATTTTTACAGTTTAGTCCTTATTACATAAAATTGCAAATTCATGCAATTTAGTACAAACCCATGCTCAACCAAATTTAATACATGTTACTAGCAGCCCATGTTTTCAATTTGTTCACACTTTTAACCGCCATATTTCATATTTTCTCAATTTAATCACTTTTTGACATTTTTGTCAAAAATCACTTTACAAAAGCTATTAATCTAACATTAAACTTTCCAAATGTATCATAAATCATTAAATTACTCAAGCATTCAACAATTGAAACATTATATGAGCTTTATGGTACGACCGTGTGATTTGGGAACTAGGGTTTCTGACCAGTTTTGGGTGCCACACGGCTGTGTGGCCAATTTTGGGGATTTTGTCGATTTTCACACGACCGTGTCATTTGGGTACATGGGCATGTGGATTTGGGAATTAGGGATTCGAAGTATTAGAGTCACACGGCCTGGCCACATGGTCGTGTGGCTAATTTGGGGATTTAAGGATCCCACACGGGCGTGCATTTCAAAACCCACGATCATGTTTGATGGTACACGGGCGTGTGAGACACTCATACGGCAGTGTTTGCCATGCACTTAATTTTATTGAGATTGGACAGTGTGTGTTACACGGCCATGCCCCTACTTCACACGAGCGTGTGCCTCTGTCACACGGCCCTGTGCTACCCATCACACAGGCATTTGGACCCCCACACGGCCTGGATTGCCCCACACGACCAGAGCACAAAGGCATGTGGCCCTATCTCGCCAAATATGATTTAGGCCAAATTTAATTGTAATCGCGTCTCTATGTGTGTCCAACCCTCGACTAAGCTTTACTGAGGGTAATTATGGCTTTGATCTAGGTTGATATGTGAGTGATTTGTGATTGGTTGTGTGATAAGCATGATGCTGAATCTGAGTGTACGAGTGTACACACTTCTGAACTGACTGACTGATTGTGAATGACTGTCTGAAATCACATTTTGAATTGGTACATCTACATACATACATCTGTATATAAAGTTTTTTAGGGGTATTTTGAAGAGAAGGAAAACTGATCTGAGACAATGCTGATTGATCGCTAAAATCAGAGCTTTAAAATTTATAAAAAAGAATGATCAAACCTGGAAACTAACTCTAACAACGATTAAAGGTGAGTTTACATATCGAACAGTAGTATAGCTTAGGCAAGACCGGACTATCGAACCTAAAGGAACTAAAAGTATTAATACTAACTTTCTTTTTATTATTTAGCCTAAAATAAAGTGAAGTTGTTTTAATCTAAATTAACGGCGACGAAGCTAAGGGCACAAAGACAAAAAGAACGAATTGGGAAATAACTTGAAGAAAATCTTAATTGATCATGACGATACCCTCAGAAAGAATCCACCTAGACTTCACTTGTTATCTAACCCTGAGTCATATGATTTATTTACTTAGCTTGATATGTGAGACTCCCTAACGTATATTAAACACTTTCTCGAGGCGAATAACGTCTAACCCTAGGTTAATTAGTGGAACTCTCGTTCTCTTATAATAACCCCCTAGAATAGCAGTAAATCAATCTATGGACTCCCATATTAGGTTTCACCCTAATCCGGCAAAATATCGTCACCCTATCTCTAGGCGTGCGATCAACTCCACTTAATTATGCTAGATCTACTCGTAAGCAGGGTTTATTCCTCCTCCACCTAAGCACATCAGATTTGGATTAAGCACGCATAATTAAGAACAAACTAAGTATTTATCATATAACTCAGAAATCAAATAATAAGATTCATCGAGGTTTCATCCCCTTTAGGTATCTGAGGGGTTTAGTTCATAAAAAAATAAGAAAATATCTCAAGAGAAAAGATAAAACAAAACATAAGAAATCCCTAAAACTCCCTGAAGGAATTGAAGGAGAAATCCACTGTCTTGAGTATAACTCCGGCTTCTTGGGATGGATCAACTGGCTAACTTTAAGTGATTCCCACAATTCTGACCTTTTCGGCTTGGCTCCTTCGCCTTGCTCGACGCCCCCTTCAAAGGTGGTACTTAAGGGGTATATATAGGCTCTTGAAATACGTTTCTTTCTCCCTAAGTATCCAAATTCGAGTGAAATTACACTTTCCAGCGATAGGGACACGGCCATGACACACGCCAGTGTGGGTCGTGGTCAGGTCGTGCTCGGACTTCTTTAATGAGGCATGGCCGTGTGGTCTCTAGGCCAGGTCGTGTCGATTTCATGATATGGCCCATTCACTGTGTTTTGGGCCCGTTTTATGTTCTTTTCATCCTCGGGTGCTTTCCTGGGTATAAGACATGAAAAAAAAGGATTAATAGCACTTTTTTACATAAATCGAGGGATAAATCATCCAGAAGCATACTAAATGTGGGCTTAAAATATGTTATAATTACGGTTTATCAAACACCCCCACACTTAAGCTTTTGCTTGTCCTCAAGTAAAATTCTCAACTTACAATTAAAACGAACTTTCCATAATTCATAACTCCTATGAACAATGCCTTATCCTAATTCATAGATAATTTATACATGGATAATTCAATTGAAAGAGTCCGAAAGATTCAAACAAGATAAGTCATACATTTGTAGCACGAAAACATAGGCGTTTCCCTTCATCTAAGTAATTGCCTTTAAAATCTTCAAGGATTGACATCCTCACAAAAGATTCACTCAAATCCCTCAAAGTGTTTAAGGGTCAAAATCAAGCACTCATAAGTTGAACCTGAAAAGTTAATCCCATAGGCTTGCCTGAAAATCAAATCTCCACCACTATAAAATGAGATGATAAACAGATCAAAATGTCTTTGTCAAGGTTGTAACGGGGCTAGGGCTAAAGGTGTGGATAAAGGCTGAATTAGAAGGTTAGAATCGAGATCGAATTGACAAGTTACCTATCTAGAAACATAATCTGATCTAAGATAATTTACAATAATTGTTATAATACTAATAATACGAGCTTTTTCTTTTGATAATTAGACTTTAACTGTATAAGCTCACTCTTCCTAACACTAATACTGAATATACTTTGAATTTGATTTTTTTTAAGAACAAACTGTAACAACTGAAATATAAAACATAGGTAGGTAACTGCTCAAAATCAAATCTCGAAAAAAAAGGGTAATTAGAAGGATGGTAATAACAAATACAAGGGGTTTTAGGGGCTTTCCTGAGTATAAGACATGAAAAGAAAGGATTAACAGCACCTTTTTACATAAATCGAGGGATAAATCATCCAAAAGCATACTAACCTTTTTACATAAATCGAGGGATAAATCATCCAAAAGCATACTAAATGTGGGATTAAAATATGTTACTTTTACGGTTTATCAAATACCCCCACACTTAAGCTTTTGCTTGTCCTCAAGTAAAATTCTCAACTTACAATTAAAAAGAACTTTCCATGATCCATAATTTCTATCAACAATGTCTTATCATAATTCATAGATAATTTATACATGGATAATTCAACTCAAAGAGTCTTAAAGATTCAAACAAGATAAGTCATGCATTTGTGTTGTGAACATGTAGGTGTCCCCCTTTATTTAAATAATTACCTTTAATTCAAAATCGACACGGATCAAAATTCTGACTAAAGGTTCACTCAAATCACTCTACGTGTTTAAGGTTTAGGAAAAGAGCACTCAAAAGTCAAACCTAAAAAGTTAATCCCATAGGCTTCCCTTAAAATCAAATCTCCACCACTGTAAAATGAGATGATAAACAGATCAAAAGGTCTTTAACAGGGTTGTAACGGGGCTAGGGTTAAAGGTGTGGATAAAGGCTGAATTAGAGGGTTAGAATCGAGATTGAATTGACAAGTTACCTATCTGGGAAAATAAACTAATCTAAAATAATTACATCAATTGAAAATTTATAATACTAATAATACGAGCTTTTTCTTTTGATAACTGTACTTAACTGTATAAGCTCACTCTTCATATCACTAATACTGAATATACTTTGATGTTTTTTTTTAAGAACAAACTAAGAAATAGAGGATAAATTCAACTACTGAAATAATATAATTATGTAACTAATCAAATCTCGATATAAGGGTAGTAAAAAAGGAATAGTGATAACAAATACAAAGGGTTTTGGGTTAATATTAGTGGGTGAGTTAATAAAAAGGGTTGCTAGGATTAACGGGGCTCACTAAGGGTTAATTATGAATGTAGGCTTTTTAGTTAAGTAAGTGGGTTAAAACCTAGGTGCCTTTATCATCTCGGTATATCAAAGCATAACTATGGTCTTGACATGTATAATCAAGGCAATTTCTAGAATAACAGTTCATAGTTGACACACTCATAATCAAAAAAAAAAAAGCATGGAAAAGAATGTATGCTCTATAAGACTCAAAATCTCGCAAAAATTATGGGTGTGTTTGACATCAACCTCGTAAATTTCAAATTCAGGTTAACAACCTAGCAAAGATTTTAATTTTTGAAAAATAGACTTATCACGCTTAATTCTCTAGTATTCTTCAAATTTAACCATCAATGTACAATTATCAATGACTTACTCTAAAACACATTAATAAAAACCATAAATCATCAGAAATCTCATCCTAATTAGTAATATGAGGAAATTACTTAAGAGCAAGATTAAATTCAGGGATTTGAGAATAATGAAAAGAAAGTTAGGCATTTTCTCAAAATAACTATTCACCCCCCACACAAAAGATGTACATTGCCCTCAATGTACAAAGATATATATGAACATGTAAGGGATAAATCAAAAGAGAAGGGGAAAGAATACTCGCTGAATTTTGGATGGATTCCTTGAGTCTGAAGTCTCGAGGTGTGGATGCTGCTACCAAGCTCTGTGTTTAGATGAAGAAGTTGGGAGCTCGTAGAGAATTAGCCAGGAATTGTTAAGACATATTTAAAATAAACTAAATATTTATGAAAAGAAAAGCAAGATAAAGTGAAGAAGAAACAGAAATAAAACTAGAATTAAAACCAAAGATAAATGGATCGTAGGGTCCTTATTGTTGGGTGTCATTTCTAAGGCTAAGGTAATCGTGGTGGTCGTGTTATTGGCGGTGGTGGAAGCGGTGGTGGTGGCGGCCGTTTCGCACGACTGTGTGTCTAAGCGTGTTGATTCTCCATGCCTATTTTTGTGCCAACAATGCCCATGTCTGAGAAGTTAGTATGTTGGCACGATTTAATAGCATGGGTGTGTTCTGCTCATGGTTAACAAGTTAGTAGCTTCACACGGTCTTGGGGCACGACCGTGCCACTTTGTCGGTGCCCGTGGGAGAGTGGTTGAGTCCGTGATTTTGAAAATTGGTTGGGAGTGATTTGCACGGCCTTTGCTATGTCAGTACGGGGATCCTTGTGGTCCACACGGCCATGGCCACGGCCGTATGCAAGGCCTTGTGACCTGGAAATCTGTACTTTTGGTTAGTTAAAATAAGAAGAGAAATAAAATGAAAACAAATGTAAAAAGAAGTGGGGTTAGTGCTCGGGTTGCCTCCCGAGAAGCGCTCGTTTATAGTTTTATGCTAGACTTTCTTCGTGTTTGAAAATTTCAGGGAGGTTAAAAGATTTGAATATCTTCCCTCATGCTAGTAGTTTTATTTTCTTGATAAAGTTTAAGTCGATAAGTGTTTACCTTAGATTGTCGAATGTTGGATTGCTTACGTCTACTGTTCTATGTGGGAAGATATTGTGTACCTAAAGAGGAATTTTTCCCTTTGCTTTCAGGTTTGTTGTGATGAAGTGAGGATCTACTTTTTCTAACAGTACCAGATTTCCTATTTTGAAGTGATTTGATGTTCCTACGAGCTCTTCTGATGGTACCTCTGGTTTTACTTCGTGTGGTCCCGGTTCTTCTTTGATGTGTATCTTCTGCTCTTTTAATTTGTCGACCCTAAGGCTTTTTTCCTTGTGTAATTCCTTTTTGTTGAGTTGGGGTCTATGATTTGGCTCAGGTTTGTATTCTTGTGGCGTTCCCTGTGGTGAAGGTTGAACGAATTGATTATCATATGTATCGATTTTCTTACCTTCATCGATTGTTGTCCTGGCCGAATCAAGAGCTTGAAGACTGATTGATTCGTCACCTACACAAAGTATGAGTTCGCATGTGGCAACATCAATTTTAGTCTTGGCAGTTGCTAAAAAAGGTCTTCCTAAAATTAAGGGTATTGAATTATCCTTATCCATGTCTAAAATAAAAAAATCTACTGGGAGAACGAATTTATCAATTTTTACAAGAACATCTTGGATAATGACCCTAGGATTTCTAACAGTTTTATTAGCTAATTGAATACTCATCCTAGTTTGTTTGGGCTTCCCTAGACCTAGTCGTTTAAACAATGTATAAGGCATGACATTTATGCTTGCCCCTAAATCAGCTAATACATTATCAACAGTTAAACTACCAATTAAACATGGAATTGTAAAACTCCCTGGATCTTTTTTCTTCCGTGGTAGTCTATTTTGTAGAATTGCTGAGCACTTTGCGTTGAGTTCCACATGGTGTTCTTCGTCTAGTTTGCGTTTGTTTGTTAAGAGCTGTCTTAAAAATTTCCTCGAGTCTGGCATCTAAAAAAGAGCTTCAAGAAGCAGTAAGTTAATATGTAATTTCTTTAGAAGTTTAAGAAACTTACTAAACTGTTCCTCTGAATCATCTCTTTTTAATGCTTCGGGATAAGGAATGCGAGGTCGGTATTTTTTGATTACCTGTTTTGGCTTTTTTTGTGTTACCTCAACTTTTCCTTCTTCGACTTTGTTTTCTTGTATTGGATTGGGTTCGTCTAACTCTGCTTTTTCCTGAGTTGTTATGGCTTGGATTTGCTCCTTTGGATTAATCTCAGTGTTGCTTGGTAGACGTCCTTGTGGTCGTTCAGACATTAACCTTGCAAGTTGTTCGACTGCCTTAGTGACTTCCCTTACTGACTTAGTAACTTCCCCGACTCGGTTCTTGGTCTCTTCAATCGATGCTTGTTGATCTTTAAGTGTTTTCTCAGTATCTTGGATACGATTTTCTGTAGCTGCTATGAATCTTGTCAGCATCTCTTTAAGGTTTGGCTTCTTCTCTTGCGGATATGGCAATTTTGGAAGTTTTGAGGAGGTTGTTGTCTTTGATTTCATTGATTTTCTTCTCCTCCCCACGAAACATTTGGGTGGGTCCTCCAACCTGGACTGTAAGTATTACTGTAAGGATTTTTATTGGATCTGAAATTATTACTTATATAGTTCATCTGTTTGCTTTCTGCTCCTAGTTGGTAGGGTGCGTACTTAAGATTCGCCACAGTTCCACTTGCATCGCACTGCATTACTGGGTGTACCTACGAAGAACACAAACTATCAAGCTTTTTATTCATTATCTCCATCTGTGTTGATAGCATGGTTACTGTGTCTATGATGAAAGCTCCGGCTGATTTTGTTGGTTTTGTCCTTGTAACTTGCCACTGATAGTTATTTAGCGACATCTCTTCGATAAACTCGTAGGCTACTTCAGGAGTCTTGTTGTTCAGAGTTCCATTGACGGCTGAAGCAATTAATTGTCTTGTTGAGGGGTTTACACCGTTATAGAAGGTTTGGACTTGTAGCCACAAGGGTAAACCATGGTGTGGACATCTTCTTAAGAGATCCTTGTATCTCTCCCACGCGTCGTATAATGTCTCTAAATCTATTTGCATAAAAGAAGAGATATCATTCCATAATTTGGCCATTTTGGCCGGTGGGAAATATTTTAATAGAAAATTTTCGGTCATTTGGTCCCATGTAGTGATTGACCCTCGTGGTAACGAGTTTAACCACTGTTTGGCTTTATTTCTTAATGAGAAGGGAAATAACCGAAGACGTATGGCATTGTCAGAAGCGCCATTTATTTTGAAGGTATCATAAAACTTTAAAAAGTTAGCTATATGTGTATTTGGGTCTTCGTCCTACAAACCATCAAATTGAACAAATTGTTGAATCATTTGTATAGTGTTCGGCTTTAATTCAAAATTATTAGCAGCTATAGCAGGCCTAACAATACTTGATTCTGCTCCTGTTAAATGAGGTTTAGCATAATCATACATAGTGCGTGGAGCATTGTTTTCCGCCACATCATGTGGTGGTGGATTATTCTCGTCCATCCCTTCAGTAGGATTGGATCTGCCTTCTTCATTTTCCTCTGTGTAATTTATGGCTCGCCTAATTTCTCTGTGATTCCTTCGAGTAGTAGCTTCAATAACACTGTCGTATACTAAAGGTCCTCTCGGGTTCTTTCTAGTCATAAACTAGAGGTGTCTGTTAAGAAAAGAAAGAAAGAAAATTTTAGCAGAAATAAAAAAATTTAACCTAAAATAAGAATAAAAGTAAATTGTGAAAAATAATGGCTGAAGTAATAAAAATAGAGCTTTCTTAATATTTTAGTTTCCTGGCAACGGCGCCAAAAACTTGATCACTGTAAATCAGAGCTTTAAAATATATATAGAGAATGATCGAACCTGGAAACTAACTCTGACAACGATTAAAGGCAAGTGTTCCTATCGAATAGTAGTATAGCTTCGGCAAGACCGGATTATCGAACCCAAAGGAACTAAAACTACTAATACTAACTTTCTTTTTATTATCTAGCCTAAATATTAAGTGTTTGGTTGTTTAATCTAAAAGTATCTAACTACCAAGCTACGACGCAAAGACAAAAAGACTAAATTGGGGAGATAACTTTTAGAAAAGCTCAGTTGATTTAGATGGTACCTTTTACTAGAAATCTTTGCTTTATCTATCTCAATCCCTTTACTAGAAATCTTATGTCCTAACACAATTCCTTCTCTAACCATAAAGTGGCATTTTTCCCAATTCAAAACAAGGTTTGTTTCCTCACATCTCATTGGAACTCGTTTTAAATTTTTAAGGCAAAGATGGAAAAAAATACTGAATACTGAGAAATCATCCATAAATGCCTCTATAATGTCTTCCACAAGTTCGTCAAAGATTGCCAACATGCAACGCTGAAAAGTAGCAGGAACATTACATAATCCAAAAGCCATTCTACGATATGCAAACGTACCGTATGGGCATGTAAATGTTGTCTCCTCTTGATCTTTAGGAGCTATTGGGATTTGGAAATAGCCGGATAGTCCGTCTAGGAAGCAGTAGTACATATGCCCGGACAGTCTTTCTAGCATCTGATCTATAAAGGGTAGAGGGAAGTGATCTTTTCTGGTGGCATCGTTCAGCTTTCTATAGTCTATACAGACTCTCAAACCTATAACTGTTCTTGTAGGAATCAACTCATTCCTTTCATTGGGTACCACAGTCATACCTCCTTTCTTCGCAACTCCCTGCACAAGACTTACCCAAGTACTGTCAGAAATAGGATAAATTATTCCTGCATCTAGAAGTTTAATTATCTCGGCTTTAGCCAATTCTTTCATATTGGGGTTTAACCGTCTCTGAGGTTGCACACACGGCTTGTATTCCTCTTGTAACACCCCTATCCCGTGTCTATCGCCGGATTAAGGTTAGGAGCATTACCAGACATATCGGAAACATTCATAGACAAAATCATACATTCAATCATCATTCTCAGACATAATGTCCCTTAAATGGGTCCTCGAGACCTTAATCATGCTTAGAAGTTGAGTAGGGACCAAACTGAAACACACAGAATCTCATGGAAAAATTTAAACTTTTCTAAAATACAGGGGAGACACGCCCGTGGGAGAAGACTGTGTGCCCTCCACGGCTTCTAGACACCCCCGTGTGTCCGTCCATCTCTATATACTGACTATATCAACACGGTCACTAGGCACGCCCGTGTGTCATGGCCGTGTGCTACTAGGCCATATACTGACTTCCCCACCACAGGTACCCAGCACGCCCGTGTGCCACGGCCTTGTGCTCTTAGCTAGCTACTGACTTGCACACCACGGCCAGATGGCACACCCATGTCGCGGCTGTGTACTACTAAGCTACATCCTGTTATACACCCACGGTCATTAGGCACGCCTGTGCGACTCTACCGTCTGACATTATAGGCCATTTACAAGGCCAAAATGCCACCCATAAGGGTCAAACCTACAAGCAACATATATCATCCCATCTCATGAACATATAGCAACCAAAAACATACTAATTTGCCCATTCAAACCATGCATTCAATTCCAATTCCAACCATGACAATTTCAAAGACTAAAACTCATATCATCACAAGCATAATTCATTCATTTGCTTACTCACAACTTGGTCATTTCAAATGCTTCCACCATACTAAGATATGCATCATATATCACATTCATTTAAGCAAAGTCTCAACTCATAAATAGCCAAATCACATGGCTAAGTTCACATAACAATTCATATCATGGACTAGCCTATACATGCTATATCTAGCCATATACATTTTCAAAGTGTACCAAAATAAGTTCAATAGTGTGATGACGACCCGTGACGGTCCCGAGCCTTCAGTAGCTTTGACGACCTATAGAACAGAGAAAACATACACAGAGTAAGCTTTCCAAAAGCTTAGTAAGTCAATATACAAACAAACTTGATATGTAAAGGATGTAAACATATAACCACATTGGCACATTTCTTCTACAAGGAAAATTTCTCACATTTATACTTTGATTCATATTCTTGGCCAAATTGCCACATTTATCAATTCAAGAATCATATACACATAGTTTTTCATATTTGCTTTCATGTATCATATTTCCAATTCATCATAGAAAAACACATAGTCACTTACCTTATATACACATTTGGTGTATAATCAATGTACCTGAATCGGAAATTCATTTACTTATTCTATCAAGGTTTGGATTTGTCATTCGTATTTCAGACTTGCCCGTTGAACCATAAGGGATCCAGTAGGATACTGAGAAGCTCGGAATAGTAGTACAATGCCATCGTCCCAGACAAGGTCTTACATGTATCAGAACGATGCCAATGTCCCAAACATGGTCTTACACGTAAGGATCATAATGATGCCAACGTCCCAGACGTGGTCTTATACGTAAAGCTCATATTGATGCCAACGTCCTGGACGTGGTCTTACACATAATCAGATATCGATGCCACAGTCTCGAACAGGGTCTTACACGAATCTCAAATCAATGCCTACGTCCCAGACGTGGTCTTACATGTTAAAACAGAATAGATATCTATGACGTGACTTAGCCAATCCTATCTATTCATAGGTTTGTACGGGGCTTCTCGGACTTAGTATATCGAACTTATCCCGAATTTCAAACGCATGACCTCTCATAAGTAGTCATTATCATCATTAATCATATCAACAATTACAATTGCATACATATACATTTCTTTGCATAGTGACTTACCTCGGATTCGGTTTATTGGAATAAAAACGGCTACTCGTTTACTTTCGCTTTCCCGCGATCTAAATCCGTTTTCCTCGGTTCTTGATCTAAACATATTCAAAATTTACCCTTTTATTCACTTCAATCCAAGGACACAAATTTAGGGCTATTTGCAATTTAGCCCTCACAGTTGCACATTTTATCAATTTAGTCCATTTTTCTCAAGACATCAAATTCACAAAATCCACTTACACACATGCTTAGCCGAATATATATACATCACATACAAGCCCATATTTTCCATCAAATTTGCAAATTAGTCCCTCAATTTGCCATGTTCTCAATTTAGCCCTATTTAGCTAAATTCATCAAAAATTCAAGAACAAAACATGTCCATCAAGCTTAAATCTCTCATTTAACAACATAAAACATCACAAAACTAAAGATATCAACAATGGCATCTCACACAAACATTAGCAATTCATTATATTAGGACATGGGTTTGATAGCACTCAAAGAAACGATTGCAAAAATGTAGAAATTATCGAAAATGGATCGGAAACTAACCTTGAATTCAAGCTTGAACAATGGCTGAATATTTGAAAGCTTATAACCTTTCTTTTTCTTTTGATTTTTCAGTGAAAGAACACTAATCAAAAGACCATCATTTTGTTTATAATAAACTTTAATAACATTAATAACCATTTTCCTATTTTATCTTTTAAGAATAAAAATATATAACTTATTACACAAGGTCATTATTGACCATTATCATTCCACTATCTTAAAAGTGGTTCAATTGCCACTTAAGGCCATAACTTTTATAAGCCACAACACATTGGTATTTAACAAATAGCATACAAATTTCACATTTAATGCAATTCGATCCTTTGCTCAAATCAAACACACAGACAAACAAATTAACTTACGAGAATTTAGCACATGCTTAATCACATATCAACGACACAGAAAATAATATTAAAATATTATTCAGACTCGGATTTGTGGTCCCAAACCTCTATTCCAACTAGGGTATAAATCGGACTGTTACAATTCTGCCCTCATAGGGATTTTCGTCCCTGAAAATCTTACCGTTAAACAGACTTGCATATTGTTGTCTCATTGAATCTTCCAGTTCCCACGTTGCCTCTTCTATCCCATGTCGATTCCACAGTACTTTTACTAACGAAATTTCTTATTTCTCAACTCTTTCACTTCACGAGCTAAGATACTGATCGGTTCCTCTTCATATGTCATATCAGATCGGAATTCAATTTCAGACAGAGCAATCACATGTGACGAATCAGATCAATATCTACGAAGCATTGAAACATGAAATACGTTATGTATCTTTTCTAGTTCAGAAGGCAATTTCAATTTATATGCAACAGGCCCAACACGTTCAATGAACTCATACGATCCGATGAACCTCAGACTTAATTTGCCTTTACATCTGAATCGAAGCACTTTCTTCCACGGAGACACTTTCAGAAATACTTTTTCGTCGATTTCAAATTCTATATCTTTTCGATTCAAGTCTGCATAAGACTTCTGACGATCAGATGCTGCTTTCAAACAATCTCAGATTAGTTTCACTTTCTGCTCTGATTCTTTTATCAAATCAACCCCATGCAGTTTATTTTCACTGCGCTCAATCCAATACAGAGGTGTACGACATTTACGTCTGTACAAAGCTTCATAAGGTGACATTTTGATGCTCAACTGAAAATTGTTATTATACGCAAATTTAATCAGTGACAGATGCTGTTCCCACGAACTATTAAACTCAAGTATACAACATCTTAACATGTCTTCAAGAATCTGAATAATCCCTTCGGACTGACCATCTGTTTGCGGATGAAAAGCTGTACTGAAGTGTAATTTCGTGCCCAAAGCTTCTAGCAGTTTCTTCCAGATTCGCGATGTGAACCTCGGATCCCTATCTGGCACCCCCGTGCAATCTCACAATCTCAGATGTATAAAGCTCGGCTAATTTGTCAAGTGAGAAATCAGATCTTACCAGAATAAAATGGGCAGATTTCGTCAATCGATCAACTATGACCCAAATCGCATCTATCTTTCTCGTAGTCTGAGGTAAACCAGAAACAAAATCCATTGTTACTCTATCCCATTTCCAGTCAGGAATCAAAATCGGTTGTAACAACCCAGACGGAACTTGATGTTCAGCTTTCACTTGCTGAAAAACTAAACATTTTGAAACAAAGTCAGAAATATCCCTTTTCATGCCAGACCACAAGTAATGTCGTTTCAAATCATGATACATTTTAGTGCTTCCAGGGTGAACAGATAGACGGCTATTATGTGCTTCATTCAGAATCAACTGAATCAACTCTGGATTTCTCGGAACACAGATACGATCTCAGAATCTCAAATAATCATCAACAACTCGGAATTCAGATTCAGAATTCACTTCATATTGAGCTCGTTTCGCTAGCAAATCTTTATCAGATTTCTGAGCATCACATATCTATTGTAAGAACAACGATTTGGCTTTTAATTCAGCTAACACGAAATTATCATCGGACAAATCTAATTGAGTACACAAAGCTCGTAATGTAAACAATGATTTTCTACTTAGAGCATCTGCAACAACATTTGCTTTACCAAGATGATAATCTATCACAAGCTCATAATCTTTTAGCAGCTCTAACCATCTTCTTTGACGCAGGTTCAAATCTTTCTGGGTCACCAGGTATTTCAGACTTTTATGATCTGAAAACATGTGACATTTCTCGCCGTACAAATAATGACACCAAATCTTAAGTGCAAACACAATCGCAGCTAACTTAAGGTCCTGCGTCGGATAATTCTTCTCATGAGGTTTCAATTGTCTTGAGGCATAAGCTACAACTTTTCCTTCTTGCATCAGAACACATCCCAGACCATTTAACGAAGCATCACTGTATACAACAAATTCTTTACCCGATTTCAGCTATATTAACACTGGAGCTTCTGTTAACAGAGTTCTCAACTGATCAAAACTTCTCTAACATTCATTCGACCATTCAAATCTGACATCTTTCTGAAGTAATCTAGTCAACGGAGTAGCTATTGTCGAAAAGCCTTTTACAAATCTGCGGTAATTACCAGCTAAACCCAAAAAACTGCGAACTTCAGATACATTCTTCGGAGGTTTCCAATTCAGAATAGCAGAAATCTTGCTCGGATCAACTCGAATTCCAGAAGCTGACACAATATGTCCCAAAAAACTAACCTCGTGTAACCAGAATTCACATTTGCTGAATTTCATATACAATTGCTTTTCTCTCAAAGTTTGCAACACAATTCTCAAATGCTCAGCATGTTCAGCCTCATCACGCGAATAAATCAAAATGTCATTAATGAATACGACAACAAATCGATCTAGGAACGGTCTGAAAATTCTGTTCATCAGATCCATAAAAATAGCAGAAGCATTGGTTAGTCCAAATGGCATAACTAGAAACTCATAATGCCCGTACCTCGTTCTGAAAACAGTCTTCGGAATGTCTGAATCTTTTACTCTCAACTGATAGTATCCCGATCTCAGGTCAATCTTGGAAAACACAGTAGCTCCTTTTAGTTGATCAAATAAATCATGAATTCTGGGAAACGGGTATTTATCCTTTATTGTCACCTTATTCAACTGACGATAATCGATACACATCCTCATCGTACCATCTTTCTTTTTCACAAACAGGACACGAGCTCCCCAAGGTGAAAAACTTGGTCTAGCGAACCCTCTGCCAGTCAATTCTTGCAACTGTGATTTCAACTCTTTCAATTCTGTTGGTGCCATTCTATACGGAGATATCGAAATAGGTGTAGTACCAGGTAGCAACTCAATACCAAACTCAACTTCACGAATCGGAGGTAAACCCGGTAACTCTTCAAGAAACACCTCAGAAAACTCATAGACAAGAGGCACTAATTCAATCTTCCTTTCAGACATTTTTGAATCAATTACATAAGCAAAATATGCCTCGTAACCCTTATTCAAATAACTCTAAGCTTTCAAAACAGATATCACAGTAGGCAATCCATTCAAATCATTAGACTCAACTCGTACAATTTCATCATTCGGACATCTCAAATCTATATTATTTCTTTTGCAGTTCACAACAGCATCATGCATAAACAACCAATCCATACCCAGAATAATATCAAATTCATCAAGTAGCAAAAGCATCAGATCATCAGGGAAACGGATATTTCGAAACATTAACAGACAATTCTTGCATACTTTGTCAACAAGGACATTTTTACCTAAGGGGTTCGATACTTTTATAGCAAACTCAGTAGACTCTACAGGCAAAGTCTTGCTAAATACTAAATTCATGCAAATGTATGAATGCGTAGAACCAGGGTCTATCAAAGTAATCACAGAAGTATCATAAAGAGTAAAAGTACCAGCTATAACATCTGGCGATGAAGCTTCTTCTCGAGCTCGGATAGCATACGCTCTGGCTGGTGCTCTAGCTTCATAGCTGACAACATTGTCTCTCGTAGTTCTATGACTACCACTAACATTTCTTACATTCTTTGATGATCTACCTCTCACAGGTGTATTATCACATTTCAAATTCTATACAGTCTCTGGTTCGACAGACGCAAGGCAATCACGGATAAAATGATCAAGCGATCCGCTTCTGAAGCAAGCTCTATCGTTTAATCTATAGCTTTCCGGATGTCTTTTTACACAATGTTTACATTCAAATCTCTCGGATCGAACATTTCTCACACTAGCCACTGAAGTTGCTGGAGTTTCGGAACTCATTTGTGATCTTCCTCGATTTCTATTCAAATTGTCCCACATTATCCCTAGAACGGCTTTGATCTTCTCTGAATCTATTTAGAGCAGATTGAAATTTGATTCTCGGACTAAAATGCTCCTGCTCCCGAGCAAGGGACAGCACCCTTTGAATCGAGACCGGCTACGAGCGGTCAAGAGGGAGAAGCTAAGCAAGCTACGTTACTCTGAAATCTCTTACGGGATCCCTCTTATGGGATCCTTTACTATACGAAAAT
Organism: Gossypium bickii; assembly: GCA_025503065.1. Classification (NCBI taxonomy): domain Eukaryota; kingdom Viridiplantae; phylum Streptophyta; class Magnoliopsida; order Malvales; family Malvaceae; genus Gossypium; species Gossypium bickii. The sequence continues at coordinate 62,166,487 of CP106710.1, read as the reverse complement.
CAAATTTTATACGTCAGGATTCATCACACTATCACAACTCAGATATATGGCATGTATAGCTAGACTCTGACACGCTACGTTAGTCCGAGAATCGACTAAGCCGTAGCTCTGATACCAATAAAATGTAACACCCCTATCCTGTGTCCGTCGCCGGATCAAGGTTAGGAGCGTTACTAGACATATCGGAAACATTCATAGACAAAATCATACTTCAATCATTATTCTCAGACATAATGTCCCTTAAACGGGTCCTCGAGACCTTAATCATGCTTAGAAGTCGAGTAGGGACCAAGCTGAAACACATACAGAATCTCATGGAAAAATTTAAAATTTTCTAAAATACAGGGGAGACATGCCCGTGTGAGGAGACCGTGTGCCCTCCACGGTTTCTAGACACCCCCGTGTGTCCATCTGTGTCTATATACTGACTATATCAACACAGTCACTAGGCACGCCCGTGTGTCATGGTCGTGTGCTACTAGGCCATATACTAACTTCCCCACCACGGCCACCCAGCATACCCATTTGTCATGGTCGTGTGCTCTTAGCTAGCTACTGACCTGCACAACACAGCCAGATGGCACACCCATGTCGCGGCCGTGTACTATAAAGCTACATCCTGTTATACACCCACGGTCATTAGGCACGCCTGTGCGACTCGACCGTGTGACATTATAGGCCATTTACAAGGCCAAAATGCCACCCATAAGGGTCAAACCTACAAGCAACATATATCATCCCATCTCATGAACATATGGCAACCAAAAATATACTAATTTGCCCATTCAAACCATGCATTCAATTCCAATTCCAACCATGACAATTTCAAAGACTAAAACTCATATCATCACAAGTATAATTCATTCATTTGCTTACTCACAGCTTGGTCATTTCAAATGCTTCCACCATACCAAGATATGCATCATATATCATATTCATTTAAGCAAAGTCTCAACTCATAAATAGCCAAATCACATGGCTAAGTTCACATAACAATTCATATCAAGGACTAGCCTATACATGCCATATCTAGCCATATACATTTTCAAAGTGTACCAAAATAAGTTCAATAGTGTGATGACGACCCGTGACGATCCCGAGCCTTCAGTAGCTTTGACGACCTATAGAACAGAGAAAACATACACAAAGTAATCTTTCCAAAAGCTTAGTAAGTCAATATACAAACAAACTTGATATGTAAAGCATGTAAACATATAACCACATTGGCACATTTCTTCTACAAGGCAAATTTCTCACATTTATACTTTGATTCATATTCTTGGCCAAATTCCCACATTCATCAATTCAAGAATCATATACACATAGTTTTTCATATATGCTTTCATGTAACATATTTCCAATCCCTCATAGTAAAACACATAGTCACTTACCTTATATACACATTTGGTGTATAATCAACGTACCTGAATCGAAAATTCATTTACTTAATCTATCAAGGTTCGGATTTTTCATTCGTATTTCAGACTTGCCCATTGAACCATAAGGGATCCAGTAGAATACTCAGAAGCTCGGAATAGTAGTACAATGCCATCGTCCAGACAAGGTCTTACATGTACTCAGATATTGATGCCACTGTCCTAGACAGGGTCTTACACGAATCAGAATGATGCCAATGTCCCAGACATGGTCTTACATGTAAGGATCATAATGATGCCAACGTCCTAGACGTGGTCGTAAAGCTCATATTGATGCCAACGTCCTTGACGTGGTCTTACACATAATCAGATATCGATGCCATTGTCCCGGATAGGGTCTTACATGAATCTCAAATCAATGCCTACGTCCCAGACGTGGTCTTACATGTTAAAACAGAATAGATATCTATGACGTGACTTAGCCAATCCTATCTATTCATAGGTTTGTACGGGGCTTCTCGAACTTAGTATATCCAACTTATCCCGAATTTCAAACGCATGACCTCTCATAAGTAGTCATTATCATCATTAATCATATCAACAATTACAATTGCATACATATACATTTCTTTGCATAGTGACTTACCTCGGATTCGGTTTATTGGAATGAAAACGGCTACTCGTTTACTTTCGCTTTCCCACGATCTAAATCCGTTTTCCTCGGTTCTTGATCTAAACATATTCAGAATTAACCCTTTTATTCACTTCAATCCAAGGACACACATTTAGGGCTATTTGCAATTTAGCCCTCACAGTTGCACATTTTATCAATTTAGTCTATTTTTCTCAAAACATCAAATTCACAAAATCCACTTATACACATGCTTAGCCGAATATATATACATCACATAGAAGCCCATATTTTCCATCAAATTTGTAAATTAGTCCCTCAATTTGCCATTTTCTCAATTTAGCCCTATTTAGCTAAATTCATCAAAAATTCAAGAACAAAACATGTTTATCAAGCTTAAATCTCTCATTTAACAACATAAAACATCACAAAACTCAGGATATCAACAATGGCATCTCACACAAACATTATCAATTCATTAAATTAAGACATGGGTTTGATAGCAGTCAAAGCAACGATTGCAAAAACGTAGAAATTATCGAAAACGGATCAGAAACTAACCTTGAATTCAAGCTTGAACAATGGCTGAATATTTGAAAGCTTATAACCTTTCTTTTTCTTTTGATTTTTTGGTGAAAGAACACTAATCAAAAGACCACCATTTTGTTTATAAGAAACTTAATAACATTAATAACCATTTTCCTATTTTATGCTTTAAGAATAAAAATATATAACTTATTACACAAGGTCATTATTGACCATTATCACTCCACTATCTTAAAAGTGGTTCAATTGCCACTTAAGGCCATAACTTTTATAAGCCACAACACATTGGTATTTAACAAATAGCATACAACTTTCACATTTAATGCAATTCAATCCTTTGCTCAATTCAAACACACAGACGAACAAATTAACTTACGAGAATTTAGCACATGCTTAATCACATATCAACGACACAAAAAATAATATTAAAATATTATTTAGACTCAGATTTGTGGTCCCGAAACCTCTATTTCAACTAGGGTATAAACCGGACTATTACAATTCTGCCCCCCTTAGGGATTTTCGTCCCCGAAAATCTTACCGTTAAACAGAGTTGGATATTGTTGTCTCACTGAATCTTCCAGTTCCCACGTTGCCTCTTCTATCCCATGTCAATTCCACAGTACTTTTACTAACGAAATTTCTTATTTCTAAACTCTTTCACTTCACGAGCTAAGATACTAATCGGTTCCTCTTCATATGTCATATCGGATCGAATTTCAATTTCAGACAGAGCAATCACATGTGACGAATCAGATCGATATCTACGAAGCATTGAAACATGAAATATGTTGTGTATCTTTTCTAGTTCAGAAGGCAATTTCAATTTATATACAACAGGCCCAACACGTTCAATGATCTCATATGATCCGATGAACCTCGGACTTAATTTGCCTTTACGTCTGAACAAAGCTTCATATGGTGCCATTTCGATGCTCAACTGAAAATTGTTATTATACGCAAATTCAATCAGTGGCAGATACTGTTCCCACGAACTATTAAACTCAAGTATACAGCATCTTAACATGTCTTCAAGAATCTGAATAGTCCGTTCGGACTGACCATCTATTTGCGAATGAAAAGCTGTACTGAAGTGTAATTTCGTGCCCAAAGCTTCTTACATGTACTCAAATATCGATGCCACTGTCTTGGACAAGGTCTTACACGAATCAAAACGATGCCAATGTCCCAGACATGGTCTTACACGTAAGGATCATAATGATGCCAACGTCCCAGACGTGGTCTTATACGTAAAGCTCATATTGATGCCAACGTCTCAGACATGGTCTTACACATAATCAGATATCGATGCCACTGTCCTGGACAGGGTCTTACACGAATCTCAAATCAATGCCAACGTCCCAGACGTGGTCTTACATGATAAAAACAGAACAGATATCTATGACTTGACTTAGCCAATCCTATCTACTCCTAGGTTCGTACGGGGCTTCTCGGACTTACTTACTATATCAAACTTATCTCGGATTTCAAACGCATGACCTCTCATAAGTATTCATTATCATCATTAATCATATGAACAATTACAATTGCATACATATACATTTCTTTGCATAGTGACTTACCTCGGATTCGGTTTATCGGAATGAAAATGGCTACTCATTTATTTTCGCTTTCCCACGATCTAAATCCGTTTTCCCCGATTCTTGATCTAAACATATTCAGAATTAACCGTTTTATTCACTAATTTCTTCAATACAATCCAAGGACACACATTTAGGGCTATTTGCGATTTAGCCCTACAATTGCACATTTTATCAATTTAGTCCATTTTTCTCAAAACATCAAATTCACAAAATCCACTTATACACATGCTTAGCCGAATATATATACATCACATAGAAGCCCATATTTTCCATCAAATTTGTAAATTAGTCCCTCAATTTGCCATTTTCTCAATTTATCCCTATTTAGCTAAATTCCTCAAAAATTCAAGAACAAAACATGTTCATCAAGCTTAAATCTCTCATTTAACAACATAAAACATCACAAAACTCAACATATCAACAATGGCATCTCACACAAACATTATCAATTTTTTAAATTAAGACATGGGTTTGACAGCTCTCAAATCAACGATTGAAAAAAACGTAGAAATTATCGAAAATGGATCGAAAACTAACCTTGAATTCAAGCTTGAACAATGGCCGAATATTTGAAAGCTTATAACCTTTCTTTTTCTTTTGATTTTTTGGTGAAAGAACACTAACCAAAAGACCACCATTTTGTTTATAATAAAATTTAATAACATTAATAAACATTTTCCTATTTTATCCTTTAAGAATAAAAATATATAACTTATTACATAAGGTCATTATTGACCATTATCATTCTACTATCTTAAAAGTGGTTCAATTGCCACTTAAGGCCATAACTTTTATAAGCCACAACATAATTGTATTTAACAAATAGCATACATCTTTCACATTTAATGCAATTCGATCCTTTGCTCAAATCAAACTTACAGACGGACAAATTAACTTACGAAAATTTAGCACATGCTTAATCACATATCAACGGCACAGAAACTAATATTAAAATATTATTCAAACTCAGATTTATGGCCCCGAAATCACTGTTCCGAGTAGGGTACAAACCAGACTGTTACACCTCTTCCATTAAAATTTTGTGAGTGCAGAACGATGGGCTTATTCCCTTAATGTTAGAGATTTTCCAAGCTATGGCTCTTTTATGTTCTTTTAGTACCTGTATCAACTCCTCTTTTTCCTTGGGTTCTAATTCTGAAGAGATAATTAACGATAGCGTAAAATTGTCTCAGACGAATGCATATTCTAAGTGTTTTGGCAACTGCTTCAATTCCAATTTAGGAGGCTCATCAATGTAGGGTTTTTGTTTTAGTTCGTCATTGACTTTAATGCTTTCTTCTTTTGTTTGTCTAGATGTAGATTTCAAATTCAGCTTGTCGACTTCATCCTCTTCCCCCTCTTCTTGAGTCAGGCACTGTTCGATCGTGTCATCATGTATAAGTTCCTGTAATGAGTTTTGTAACATCCCGAAATAAGGCCTAAACAGAACAGTGGTTTCGGGACCACAAATTCAATGTTGAGAAATTTATTTTGTTTATATTTTTATGGTCTACAATTTCACGGAATGATTTCGTGAAAATCTCATTCGAAAATTTTGATGTTTGGGCACTCAATTTAGTCAAAAGGACTAAATTGTAAAAAGTGCAAAAGTTGAGTTCTACATGTTAGAGGTGTCCAATTGTTATGAAAGTTTAAATTGGAGGTCCTTAAATTGTATTAGACCATTGGTTAAGTTAGTGGACAAAAATAGACATGAATGGGTATGTTTCAAAAGATTTTTTTAAGGGGTATTTTGGTAATTTAGTGAATTTAATGAATTAAAAAAAAATTTAAATGCCAAATATGTCCATCTTCTTCATTAGGACGAAATTACAAGGGTTCTCCATAGCTAGGGTTTGTTTCAAGCTTCCAAGCTCTATAACCCCGAAAAACGAGATTTAGACCTAGAACGGGAGGAAAATTGAAAATCGAGAAAGTTGGTAAATAAGTTCATATGTTTAATAAGCATTTAATTATGCATATTTGAATGACAAATTGATATTTTGGCCATAAATACTATAGTATTGAGTTTCAGATATAATGATTAATGTTCGATAATAATTCGATATTGGAAAGAGAACTTGTATAATTGATATGTTAGACCATATTTTGAATTATGGCTTTGTATGATAACAAGAAAGTATTGACTAGCATAGTTTGATGAGAATAAATTAAGTTCATGATATGATGAGATTTAGAATGTAAGTATGTAAGTTGAGTAGCATTTTATTATTGTGCAATTATTGTTATTAGTAATGTTATTATTGAGTTATGCGACTAACCTTGAGAATTTGAGCAAGTATGTTTCTACTATGACTTGACAAGGCATTGATATCTCAAAGTCCATGGCTATACCATGGCAATTAAGGAAGAATTGACGGAAAACTCCATGTTCATAGCATGGCATTTAAGGAGGAATTGACGGTTAAGTATACCATATAAGACCATGTCAAGACATGGCATTGGTAAGCCAAGGATCCCGTGTAAGACCATGTCAAGACATGGCATCGGCATTGATTAAGGACTCCATGTAAGACCACATCAAGATGCGGCATTGGCACTAAGACAAGGATACCATGTAAGACCATGTTTGGAACATGGCATTTGGTAAGATAAGGATACCATGTAAGACCATGCCAAGGCACGGTATTGATAAGTTCTATAAGGCAAGGAAATCATGTAAGACCATCTCAAGACATGGCATTGGTGAATTTATAAGGCAAAGGTCCCATGTAAGACCATGCAAGGGCATGGCATTGGTGAGTTCATAAGGCAAGGATACCACGTAAGACCATGTCAAGACATGGCAATGGTAAGTTCAAAAAGAAAAAGGTTCCCAAGTAGTACAAAGAGTAAATTAAAGAAATGAAAAGGTTAGAACATGAAGAAAGAGTACAGGTATGCATTTAAGGCTTATTTAATATTGAGATCGTAAGTAATTGAGATTATCAAGTATTAAGTAAGTGATGAGTTTTCAGTTATGCTTGTGACACTTTATGACATGATTGGCAATATGCCTATATTATGAAAGAGTACTCATGTGTTAAATGAGAATGTTGCAGGTATGTAAGCAAGCTATTAAGTAAGGTGCCCTTTGTATTCTGAGCCTTTCGTCAGATTACCGATGAGTTCACTAGGAAAATCGATTAAGTGAAATTATGTGTGGCTTGTAGTGATAAGTGTAGGTATATGCATGTGTAACATATGAGCAATATGCTCGATATGTAATCGAAAATTGGAAAGATTGTTATAGGTAAGTAATGAATACAACTAAAGTGAGTGAGAGCAAAAATTTACAATAAAACTGTTTTGGACAGCTGCAGTGACATGAATTTGAAAAATCACCAAAAATACTAGAAATTGAATTATAAGTTGTATGAGATATTGAATTAAAGCTTATTGAGTCTATTGTTATATGAAAGAAACAGAGAAAGTAAATAAATTTTGTACTTTGATATATTTAGATTTTTGTGTGACTGGGTTAGAGTGATTTTGAGATCCCCTATTCTGACTTGGAAAAATCATTAAAAAATGTACAAAAATAATTTTGGGACATAATTTATAAGGTTATATTCCTTGATGAGTATAGTTTCCAATGAAACAAACTATAACATCATTTGAATTCTACACAAGGAGAAAATTGATTCGTAGTAAAAAGTGGTCAGAATAGTGGAACAGTGAAACAGAAGAAATTTTAATGAGTAAATTGTACTAATTGGCTAAGCCAAACATTCTGGAAATTTTATGATATGAAGATATGTGAGTCTAGTTTTAGTAAAAATTAGCAGTTTGAAATTTAGAGCTTTGTAGCTCAAGAAAAAAATAATTTAGTGACAGTGATTCAAGTAGACAAATTAATGTGAACATGAGTAATAAGGTATAAGCATGTGATTTAATGATTGTATCAATTTGAGAACTTGTTGCGAGGGTTTTCCATGTTGAGGCTTTGATAACGCTACAAATGAGTAAGTTATGACAGCTTAGTAGTAAGAACTTAGCATTATTTATGCAATCTTATGACAGCTTAGTAGTAAGCTAAATTCATTGCTAATGCTTATTATTTTTACATGTGAACTTACTAAGCTTTATAAGCTTGCCCCCTTTTCTTTCCCATATTACAGAGTCTGTAACACCCCAAACTAGGCCCAAACACCATGACCAGATCTGGCATGTCACTAAGGAGGTTTTAAAAGATGTCGCAATTTCAGAAAAGAATTTTCTTGATTTTAACATTTTATTCCGGAAACTAAATGGTCGAATAATTTGTAAAAGATATACATTTTATATTAATGCCTTAGTGAATTAAGAACTGAAATTTGATACATGCGTTAACTTAATTAAAATGTAAAATGTAAATGTCTAGTAATAATAAAAGCCCAAAACAAACGAAAATATAAAGCTAGTGGCCCATGGCCTTATTACAATGAAATTTAAAACACACTAACTGAAAATATTAAAAATTAATAAACTAGTAAAGTCTTTTGCTGAATCAAAATAATCTCTCGCATGGCCACCTTGCGCTCCTCTCCAGCCCGGTCCGATGCACTAGGTGCTACCTGAAAGATGTTAAATAATGAGGTGAGTCACGAGACTCAGTGTGCAACCCTCGTGTACCATCAGATTCGGCCTTAGCCCCACAGAACAGATAACAGAGTATAATATATCAGAAAATATGAAAAGCCCAACCCAATCCTAGGTTTCCATCCGCTACACACCACCCTTATCTGCCAATCACACAATTGGGGATTTCTACAATCAACCCACACCACTACACAACATCGATGGCAGTCATGCTGCAGATAGCTGCTCATCATCAGATCATGGCAATAACCACTACAACAGATCATGGCATTAGTCACTACAACGGATCATGGCAATAGCCACTACAACAGATCATGGCAAAAGCCACTACAACAGATCATGGCAAAAGCCACTACAAAAGAACACTTCCCCTTTCATCAATCACCCTACCCCGTGCAATCACAGAAATCGACATACGTGTTTATCATATCAAATCAATAGAAACATTCACTTTAGAATGACAGAGATCACTAACCTGGTGATTCGCATTTACCCTCTTCGGGTTTTCAACAGCCATGCCGGAATTTCGGCATTTAACAGAATATAATAGATTTATAAGCATATACTAATAGGCAATCCAGAAGGTGTGAGAATGTTACACACCTGATTAATGCGTAGGACTACCCTCTATGTCGATACCCTCACTAATCGGATCTACTACCTTTTGTCTACAACTTTGCTCAAAAGCTAGAAGAACGCGAAGATAAGGCCTCTCCTATATTCGGCCAAGGGTTAGTGTTTACCCAAATTTATACGTTTAAATTACCATGAAATCCCGAAAGTAATACGATTCGAGTGCTACTGAACTCTGGCTTAGAAATCTAAGCGATTGAATCCCCTTCAAACCCTAGAATGCCGCAAATGAGAGAAAACACCCGATTAGTTAACCATATAGTCATTCGGCTAAGATCTCTAAAAGTCAAAAAAAGATTGAAATCTCGGGAATCGACACTTACCTTTAGTTTTCTTCAATGTTCGGCACAAGCAGACACCACAGAAGGAATTCAGCAATCACAGGAGATGAGGTCTAGGGATTTCAGCTTTTGAGAAAATCTCGGAGAAGATGAACGATAGAAATACTGATGCGTTTTCAACTTTTGGAAGAACTTGGAATTGAAAAGATGGGCAAGAAAGTAGATAGAGAGATTCAGCCAAAGAGTTTGAAAGAGAAGAGAAGGTAAATTGGCAGGGTTTCGGCAACTGGTGAGACCTCAAGGGTTTCGATTTCTGACAGAAAAGAAAAAAGAAGAAGAGATGATTCTTGTTTGCTGAAAGAGAGAATAACTAAAGGCTATTCTTAGAGAAAACAAATGAAAAATTCGGCACATCCCCTTGCCTATACTAAACCGATTCTCTCCCCCTCTGTGGTCGATTTTCAACTCTGCAACCAAATGATAGCTCTTATCCTTTCCCCTTATCTTAATCTACTAACTCATCCACAAATCTACCTCCTTTGGCCTAGCTAGACAGCCCTTGATTAAAGCCGTGGGTTCCCCCCTTTCTGGTCATACTTAGGGTGTTTATATAGGCTTCAAAATATGTTTCTTTGCCTCTAAGTATCCAAATCTGAGTGAAACTCTTCTTTGCTGTGATAGGGACACGCCCATGGCACACGCCCTTGTAAGTTGTGGCTAGGCCATGTTCGAGCCTATTGAATGAGTTACGGCCGTGTGATCTTTGGGTCAGGCCGTGTCAATTTCGTGATATGGCCCATTTACTCCGTTTTGGGCCCGTTTTCTTTTCTTTTCGTCATTGGGTTCCCTCCTGGGTATAAAGAGCACCAAATTACATGATTCCAGGCTTAAATCATCCAAAAGCATGCTAAATGTGGGCTTAAAATATGTTACTTTTACGGTTTATCAAATACCCCCACACTTAAGCTTTTGTTTATCCTCAAGCAAAATTCTCGACTTACAATTAAAACAAACTTCCTTGAGTCCCAATATTTATCAATAATGATTCATCATAATTCAAAGATAATTCATACATGGATAATTCAACTCAAAGGGTCCTAAAGATTCAAACAATCAAAGTCATTCAATTATAGCACAAAAACATAGGTCTTTCCCCTCATCTAAATAATTACCTCTAATTCAAAATCGATAAGAATTGACATCCTCGCTAGAGATTCACTCAAATCACTCGAAGTGTTTAAGGTTCGAAATTAAGCACTCAAAAGTCAAACATGAAGAGTTAAGCCCATAAGCTTTCAAGAAAATCAAATCTCCACCACTATAATATGAAGTGATACACAAATCAAAAGGTCTTTACAGGGTTGTAACGGGGCTTAGGTTAAGGGTATGGATATAGGCTGAATTAGAAGGTTAGTATCGATATTGACCTGATAATTTACCAAACTATAAACTAATCTTAAACAATTACATGAATTGAAAACCAATAATACAAGCTTTTTCTCTTCAAGATTTGGAATTTACAAATATAAGCTCAGCTAACATAGAACTAATAATGAATATACTTCGATTTTTTTTAGAACAAGTCAAATACATAATAAAAGATAGATTGAAATAGATAAAATAGTCAGGCAACTGATCAAATCAAATCTCGACATAAGGGTAGTCAAAAAGGATGGTGATAACAAATACACAGGGTTTTGGGTTAATATTAGTAGGTGAGTCAATAAAAAGGGTTGTTAGGATCAACGGGGTTCATTAGGGGTTAATTATGAAGGTAGGTTTTTAGTGGAGTGAGTGGGTTAAAACCTAGGTGCCTTTATCATCTCTGTATATCAAACCAAAGGTGTGGTCTCGACATGTATAATCAATGCAAGTTCTAGAATAACAGATCAATGTTGACACACTCATAAAATGAGCACGAAAAAGAATATATGCTCTACAAGGCTCAAAATCTCACAAAAATTTTGGGTGTTTGTTATCAATCTCGTAAATTTCAAATTTCAAGATATCATTCAGATTTAGGTAGAAAACCTAGAAAATTTTTAATTCTAAAAAATAGACTTATCATGCTTCATTCTCTAGTATTCTTCAAATTTAATCATCAATGCACAATTATCAATGGCTTACTCTAAAACATATCAATAAAATCATAAATCAAAGTAAATTTCTTTCTAATCATAACATGACAAACTTACATCAAGAAAAGGCATAACTCAGGGATTTGAGAATAATGAAGAAAGTTAGGCACTTTCTCAAAATAACTATTCACCCCCCACACTTAAGATGTACATTACCCTTAATGTACAAACATGTATATGCAATTTAAGAGAAAGAGGGAGGTGAGACTTCCTAAATTTGGATGGTTTCCTGGAGTTGGAAGTCGATAGGGGTGGTGGTTGCTACCGAGCTCTGCGCTAGATGAAGAAATTGGAGAGCTCATAGCGAATTAGCCAGGAATTATTAAGACACATTTAAAATAAACTAAATATAAAATTAAAGACAAGAAAGATAAAGAGAAAGGAAATAAAAATGTAAATAAAATTAAAGTGAAAGATGAATGGACCAAAGAGTCCTTATTGTTGGATGGATCACGAGGTGGGTGTGACCTCTAAGGCTGCAGAGGTGCTGGCGATGGCGGAAGTGGCGTGATTCCCAACCACTTTTTGAACCTGACACTAGGAAACTAAAATATAATAAACTAAATTAAGCATAAGATAATCAAAGAGAAGGAAAATAAAGGAGAAGATAAAAGTAAAACAAAAGATAAATGGTCTCAAAGACCCTTGGTTTGTTGAGTGAATGAAGCGGCCAGCATGAACTTATGTAGATCGGTCTCCCTAAGGAGGACTATGCTTAAATCCTTCCGTTTCTTCGACATGGCCAAAAGATTGAGAGGAATGCTATGGTAACAAAGAATGCTAAGAATGGAGGGTGTAGAAGGGTGTAAGGGAGGAAGAAGGGTGATAATTAGGTGAGAAGAGGGAAGGGTGGGTGGTTTAAATAGAATTCTCAAGTCAGGTACATTCACACGCCCGTGTCTCATGGGCGTGGCATCTCACACGACCATATCGCATGGCCGTGGTGGGCTTTGTTCGTTTTTCCCACGCCCATGCTCAAGTCACAATGCCCATGTGTAATCTAATAGTGTCGACCATGGCCGCATCGCATTGCTGTGGGGTTTTATCGGTGCCCATAGTGTGGTGTTTAGAGTCCGTGACTCTAAAACTTAATTTTCTCTGACTCGTACCATCTCTACCATGTCAGTACAGAGATTCGTTGTACCCACACAGCCACGGTTTGTACTTTTGGTTAGTTTATAGTTAGGTGCTATAAGGAAAGAATAAATAAAATAAAAATGGAAAATATAGAAGTTAATGGGGTTAGTACTCGGGTTGCCTCCCGAGAAGCACTCGTTTATAGCCTTAAGTTAGACTCTCCTCTCATTCGTATGGTCATGGTGGTTTGAGGAGGTGAAAGTCCTTCCTCGTAGTGGCAGCTCCATTATCATGATAAAGTTTAAGATGAGTAGCATTTATTTTCAAAGTACCGAACATAGGGTTACTTACCTCGACTGTTCCATATGGAAAAACATTGATTACCTTGAAAGGGATTTCTTTGCTGGTGTTAGGGTCAGGAGGGGACACTCGTGGGTCTGCTTTATCAAGTAATAACTGATCTCCAATTCTAAACTTGGGTGTCTCGTAAGGTTGCTTTGGTTCTGCTTCGGGTATCCCTAGTTCTCTTTTAAGGTGTGTCTTCCCCTCTTCTAGTTCATCGATCTGAATCCTTTGTTCCACATGAGTTATTTCTTTGTTGGCACAGGGTTTAGGGTCGGGATCATTTTGTGGTGTTACCTGAAAAGAAGGGTTGACTGAATGGTTATCAATAGAATTGACTTTCTCACCTTGGTTATTCGATGTTCTAGCGGAATCGAGGGCTTGAAGAGTGACTGTCTCGTCACCTCTACAAAGTATAAGTTCGCCTGCATCAACGTCGATTTTAGTTCTGGCAGTTGCTAAGAATGGTCTTCCTAAAATTAGGGGGATCATGTTGTCCTCATCCATGTCTAAAACGACGAAGTCTGCTGGGAATACAAATTTATCAATCTTCACAAGTACATCTTCAATTATACCCCTAGGAACTCTAATAGTTTTATCAGCTAATTGAATGCTCATCCTAGTTTGTTTGGGTTTCCCTAGACCTAGTTGTTTAAACAATTTATAAGGCATGACATTTATAAATCCCCCAAAATCAGCTAACGCATTATCAATAGATAAACTACCAATTAAGCATGGAATTTTAAAACTCCCTGGATCTTTTAATTTCTGTGGTGGTTTATTTTGCAACATTGCTGAGCACACTGCATTCAGTTTCACATGTGATTCCTCGTCTATCTTCCGCTTATTTGTCAATAGTTTCTTTAAAATTTTCCTGGAATCTGGCATCTGCGAAAGAGCTTCAAAAAATTGTAAGTTGATATGTAATTTCTTTAAAAGTTTAAGAAACTTACCGAACTGTTCTACTGTGTCGTCTTTCGTTATTGCTTCAGGATATGGTATGCGAGGTTTGTACTCTTTAAATATTCGTTTTGACTTTTTATTGGCCTCAACCATATCTTCTTCTACCACATTCTTTTGCTTCAAATTAGGCTTGTCTAACCCTTCACTATCTTGAGCTGTTATAGCTTGAAATTTCTCCCTTGGGTTAGTCTCGGTGTTGCTCGGTAGTCTTCCCTTTGGTCTCTCAGAAATTTGCTTAGCAAGTTGCCCGAATTGAACTTTGAACTCCTGTGACAATGCCTCAAGTTTTGTTTCTACCTTTAGGAAATGTGTTTCTGAGGCTGCTATGAAGCTTGTCAGCACTTCTTTGAGGTTCGACTTCTTTTCCTGTGGGTAGGGCTGTTGTTGGAAGTTTTGGGATGGTTGTTGCCTTTGATTTCTTTGACCACCTAATCAGAAATTGGGGTGGTTCTTCCAACCTGGATTATAAGTATTACTATAAGGTTATTGTTAGATCGGAAATTGTTACCCATATAGTTCATTTGCTCGCTACCCATGCCCTGTCCGTAGGGTGGGTACTCAGGATTCACCACTCCTTCACTTGCGTCGCATTGCATAACTAGATGTGCCTGCAAAGAACCATAGAAACTATCAAATTTTTTATGTAGCAATTCTACCTGATTTGATAGCGCGGTCACTGCATCATTGTTGAAAATTCCAGTTGCTTTTCACCATTTTGCAAAATAGTCCCCTCATTAGAAAGCCTAAGCTTTAGGGGTTCCAAATGCATAATTTTTTATCAAGAAAGGATTACTAGAACACTTACTTAGATGAGGATAAGTTGCTGAAATTTTCAAAGCTTTCAAAACCCCCCTCTAAGCTGGTATTTTCGGTGGTGAAAGTGGCGAAGAAAAGATGATATCACTATTTTCTTTATTTTATGCTTAAAAAGTAATTTAGTAACCAATTTCTACCTAACCAATTGACCCATTTAATAATCTTGTCCCTATGGCCGGTCATCCATTCTTCAATGGCTTATTTTCACATTAGGGACCTTTAATTTAATATCTCTTAGCCATTAAACACCCCTAGCTTGCAAAGTAGAACTTTTGCACTTTATGCGATTTAGTCCTTTTTCGCGATTAAGCATTCAATCCTTAAAATTAAAGTACCAAAATTCTCGTGCATCCTTATAAACATGCTATAACATATAAAATAATATCAAAATAATTTTCTTCAACCTTAGATTAGCGGTCCCGAAACCACTATTTCGATTAGCCCCTAAATCGGGCTATTACACTTGCGGATACCACTTTATCACATCTTTTGTGTAGGATTTCTACTCTAGACGTTGGTAGCAGTAAAAAATACATGTGTTCTGTGAGAGATGGATCCTTGTCGTTCGTAGCTTTCAACCAGATGGCCTTTTCTATTATTCTCATTGCATAAATTGCTTTGACTGTAGGCTTGAACAGCTATGAATCAAACATAGAATCAGAAATAATTTTCTTACTTTCAGTAGGAAAATAAATCTCTTTCTACAAAAACCAAATTGTTATTCTCTAAAAATATAATTTATACTTAGAAATAAATTCTCACTATTTTTTAGAAAAAAAACAATATTGAAAACTTTTGTGTGAATAGCACTACTAGTTTCATCTATTTATAGGCAGAGATTGAAGAATCTTAGTTGAATTTATAGAATAAAAATAATACATATTTGATAGAAAAACAAGGTTTTGGTGGGTACAAGGTTTGGCATATAATCTTAAAGTAGTATGATTGGTGGAGTAGTATTCGCCAAGTAGATCTTTTGGCGTATAGAGTGGGCGTATACAGTTGTGTGTTTAAGTTAACAAAGGTTCCATGTTGGATTTATATGTTAGTTGGAATAAGATAATGGCCAAGTAAAACTTATAGAGGGTATGAGTTCACATCAGGAGTATAGTGCACCTTTTTACTATAACATTAAATCAAGTTAAGTTGCAAGGTAAGCTGATTAGGAACCAACTGAATGTGAACTAGGATAATTAAAAGATAAAGGGATAGTGAATTTGGTTTCTTGGAAGTTGTAGATCTTTGGATAAGATAATTCAGTAAGGATGTGACATTTGTCAAGTCCCAATAAATACTTAGATTACATTAATGGATAATCAAGTTAAAGAAAGAGGGAGTTTTCTATCTCTTTTTTCTTCTTCAAGAAGCACTGCTATCAATATTAAGAAAAACCTAAAGTATTTCCTTATTTCTATGTTAGAGTTGCAAATCATGATCTTTGTTTGTGACTACTCAATGTCAAGGTAAGTTTTGTGACTCTGTATGTTAAATCTATGAAAGATTAAGGCAGAATAAGTGCATGAATAGTAAGATGAAGAAGTAAGGTTTTATATAAGGGTTCTCTGGGTTTTTGATGATGGTAAATGATAAATAATGATATGGCATGCATGCGGAATAGGATTGTAACTTGTCTATGTAGTGGATTTAATCTAGATCTCTATACGAGCATAAACTGAAACAAAAACAATGAAAACAAATTAGTTGTCACAAAGGAGAGTCAAATGGAATTGAAACTCAACAAGCCTAGGTGAACATTTTGCCCCTATTTTGCCCCTAAGCTCGGAAATAAATTCTAATCACATTTCTACCTTCAACAAGCCTAGGTAAACATTTAATACTCTTATTGCTATCATCAAAACTCAACATTGCACATAATTACTACAAATTTGTAACCTTTTCATCAAGGTCCAATTAGGTGTTTTCAAGACAAGACCTTTCACAAAAGTTCATCTAACAAATAAGATTCAATTTCTTCCATAAAAATGCAGCAAATGACAATGATAGCTCTCATGGTAAAACTCTAAACTTTTCACCATGTTGCACCCCTCATTTGAAAGCCTAAGCTTTAAGGGTCTCAAAAGTACAAATATTTTCAAGAAAAGATCACTAGAACACTTACTTGTGAAGAGATGAGTGTGCTAAAATTTTTGAAGCTTTCTACCCTCTATTTGCTGCAAATTTTTGGTGGAAGAGTGAAGGAGAAAAGATGATATATTTTCTTTACTTATTTTATTAATACTAGTCAAATTGGTCACCAACTATCAACTACTTTGACTAATATTGTCCATATTTGTCTCCTATGATAGCCTATGGCCGGCCAAGCATTTAAAAAGAGCTAAATTCCCTTTTAAAGACCTCAAATTATCAATCTATGGCTATTTGGTACCTTTAGCCTATATAATGGAACTTTCACACTTTATGCGATTTAGTCCTTTTTCGCGATTAAGCAAGAAATCGCTAAAATTAAAGCATCAAAATTTTCATGCACTATTGTAATCATGCTTTGACTCAAAATATGACATGAAAATAAATTTCTCAAATCTCGGATTAGTGATCCCGAGATCACTGTTCCGACTAGCTCCTAAATCGGGCTGTTACAACATGTCACTAGCATCCTAAACTATTCCTAAGGTTCAACCAGGATTTCAATTGTCAAATCTTCATTGCATCATTTTTGATCTTGTCCATAACCGTATAATCACAATTCATGCTATATCAAAGCATATAAAGTACATTTGAAATGAAATTATAACATACGAACTTACCTCGGATGTTAAAACGGTGAATCGAGTCAACTATTCATTAAATTTTTTCTTTCCCCAATCTAAGTCCGTATGTCTCCTTTCTTCATCTAAATGTATTCAAAATTGACTTATTTAATCATCTATTTATTCAATTCAATCCAAAATATACAATTGAGCTAATTTACATATTAGACCCTAAATTTTCAAATTTTTACAATTTAGTCCTTATTACACAAAATCACAAATTAATGCAATTATCAAAATACCCATTCTTAGCCGAATTACCATTATACCCATAACAGCCCATATTTTTCATTTATTTCACATTTTAACCACTAACTTTACACATTTCTCAATTTAATCTCTATTTTGCACTTTCACTAAAAATCACTTAACAAAACTTGTATATCTATTAACAAGCATTCATAATCTATCAAGAAACTTCAAAATACACATGTATTCATCAATGGCATCATTCAAAATCTGTAACAGTTTTGCAAAATAGTCCTTGGGCTAGCTAGACCTAGTTGCAACGATCTCAAAAACATAGAAATCATTAAAAACGAGACAAAAATCATACCTAATTGAGCATAAATAGCAAGGTCGAACCCTAAAATGAAAGCTTTTCTTCTCTTCAAAATTTGGCAATGAAGAAGATGATAACACCGAAATTTTGTTTGTTTTATTTATTATCATATTAATTACCAAATTACAAAAATAACCTTATTAATTAACTATATAAAACACTTAATATAAGTCCATCTTTGTCCACTTACTAAAATAATGGTCCAATTACAAAATAAGGACCTTAGCATTTAATATTCAAAGTCGTTTATTGCATTTAACAAATAGAATTTGACTTTTACGCTTTACTCGATTTAGTCCTTTTTCTCAAATTAACCAATCAAATAATAAAATTTCCTAACGAAATTTTCACACTAAAATAATAATAATAAAATAATTATTTTGACCTCGAATTTTTGGTCCAAAAACCAATGTTCCAATTTGACCAAAAACAGGTTGTTAAAACTCTCCCCTTTTAGGGATTTTTGTCTCTGAAAATCTTACCAGTGAATAGGTTAGGGTACTGTTTTCTCATAGCTTCCTCAGGCTCTCACGTAGCCTCTTCCACACCGTGTCGTTTCCAAATTACTTTCATGAGAGTTATACTTTTATTTCTCAATTGTTTGATCTCTCAAGCCAAAATTCTGATTGGTTCTTCGTTGTATGTCATATCAGGCTGAATCTCAATCTCTGACGGAGATATCACATGTGAGGGATCTGATCGATATCGACGCAACATCAACACGTGAAACACATTATGGATCTTTTCTAACTCTGATGGTAAAGCTAGTCGATATGCCACTAGCCCTATTCTTTTGATGATCTCGTACGGCCCGATGAAACGCGGACTCAAGTTGTATTTCCGACCAAATCTAAGGATTTTCTTTCACGGAGATAATTTTAAAAACACTTTTTCACTGATTTGAAATTCAATATTTTTTCGTTCAAAATCCACGTACGATTTCTAACGATCTGAAGCTGCTTTCAAACAGTCGCGACTTACTTTCACTTTCTTTTTGGTTTCTCTAACCAAATCAACCCTGTCAATCTATTTCTCGCTAAGTTCAACCAGTACAATAGAGTTCGGCATTTATGAGCATACAATGCTTCATACAATGCCATCTTTATGCTCGATTGAAAGCTGTTATTATACGCAAATTCAACCAATGGAAAATATTTCTCCCAGTTGACTTCGAAATTTAAAACACAACATCGGAGCATATCTTCAAGAACCTAAATTACTCTCTCAAACTGACCATCAGTTTGCGGATGGGAAGTAGTTCTGAAATTCAATTTTGTACCCAGAGCCTCTTGCATTTTCTTCCAAAATCGCGACGTAAACCTCGGATCTCTATCCGAAATAATCAAAATTGGCACCCCGTGCAATCTAACAATCTCAACAATGTACAATTCTGCTAATCTATCTAGTGAATAGTCAGTACATACCGGAATGAAATGTGCTGATTTTGTTAATAGATCAACGATAACCCAAACAGTAGTTTTCTTTTTCGGAGACAAAGGCAATCCTGGTACGAAATCCATCGTAACTCTGTCCCATTTCTACTCTGGTATCAGTACAGGTTGAAGTAAACCCGAAGGTACTTGATGTTCAGCTTTAACTTGCTAACACACTAAACATTTCGCTACAAATTCAGAAATGTATCGTTTCATACTCGACCACTAATACAATTGTTTCAAATAATTTTACATTTTAGTACTTCTAGGATGAACAGATAAACAACCACTATGAGCCTCATGCAGAATTTTACGAGGCTTCAATGGTTAGAACCTTGAAACAAAGCATGGGACAGATCTATATCAATTCCAAGTGCTTTTAATAGAAGAGGCTTTTGAGAAATGTAGCTTTTACGAGGTCCCTCCTTTACTTAGTCCCGGACCAGTTGGTGCTTTTTCAAAAGGAATGGCTGAATCTAACCATCAAAATCTATCTACTGAGGTGATTATCATACTTCACAGTTGCTTATCTCTTATGTTAACCGAATTCAGGTGTGAGTTTCAAATATTTTATGTGCAAAAAAGTATGAGAGTGCCTTATGTTTGTATGTTAGTTAAGCTGCCCAAGTTTGCCTGCAGTAGGATCAACTAATTAGTTGATCAAAAACTACACCTACTTTTGTAATCGTCTACTTGCATATTTACATATACTTAATAATCATCTTGTGTCAACTAATTATTGTATTTTTTATTTAATTGTTTTGTTTTCAACATTTTATTTTTATTTGAGTTGAAATAAGAAAAACACAAATTGGAATTTTGACTTAGAAAAGAGAATATTCATTAGCAGCTTGATCAATTTAAATAATCAATGTTGATATTTCACGTGGGAATGTATATTCAAATCTTATATTTTACATGGTTATGATTTAAGTACTTATTTCATTTAACTTCATTATATTATCTTATTTTATTGATATCTTTATATTTAGTCCAATTTTTATAATTTATTTTAGTTTTGATTCTAAATTTTTATTTTTTATTTTAATATTTAAGATAACTTAAGTTCTAACTTTTGGATTTTAACTGGGTTATTAATGTATTTTCAATTTTCAATTTAAATTCATTAATTTTTTTATTTAGTTTTAAAGTTAAAATTTTCATAGAAAATTTAATTTAAATAATATTTTTTATTTGTCCTTAAAAGAATATAATTTAAAGTTCAAATTTCAAAAATAAAACATAACATAATATTTACCATAGAAATAAATATTATTTAATTAAAATAATTATTTTAAAGGTCATGTTCTTCTAGCGGCGTTTGTGGGAAAAGCGCCGCCAAAGGTCATGTTCTTTAGCGGCGTTTGTGGGAGAAGCACAGCTAAAGGTAATGTTCTTTAGCGGCATTTGTGGGGAAAACGCCGCTAAAGGTCATGTTCTTTAGCGGCGTTATCTATAGCAGCATTTTTTGCGGCGCTTGTAAAAATGTCGTAAATTGTTTTAGCGGCACTTATAGACCAAAACAATGCCGCTAAAAACTTGTTTTGCTGTAGTGTTAGTTCTAGTCTATATCATTTCTACTAAACGAATTTTGGTTGATAAGGCAAAAATTGATGTTATTAACTCACTTCCATACCCCACAAATGTAAGGGAGATCCGTTCTTTTCTTGGTCATGTAGGTTTTTATAGGCGATTCATTAAGTATTTTCCAAAGATTGCACAATCGCTCTGTAACCTTTATAGAAAGACAAATAATTTAATTTTGATCAATCATGTAGGGATGCATTTGATACACTCAAACACAAACTTATTTCAACACCCATAGTACAGCCACCAAATTGGAACTATCATTTCGAAATCATGTATCACACAAGTGACCACAGTGTAGGACCAGTCCTTGGGCAAAGAATCGAGAAGGAACTGCACATTATCTCTTACGCATCTAAGACCTTGGATGCCACTCAAAGAAAATATTCAACCACTAAAAAAGAATTTTTAGCTATAGTATTTGCTTTGGAAAAGTTTCGATCATATTTATTAGGAACTAAATTTGTTGTTTTCTCTAACCATGCAGCTCTTAATTTTTGATCAAAAAAAAAGAAAAGAAGTGAAGCCAAGACTTATTACATTGATTTTGCTTCTGCAAGAATTTGATCCCGAGATTAAGGATAAGAAAGGACACGGGAATTTGGTAGCTAACCATTTGATTTGAATACTCTTATCAAAATATAAAGATTATTTCCCAGATGAAAGTTTACTTTCTGCACAAATAAATTTTCCTTAGTATGCAGACATGGTAAACTATCTTGCTACATATATCATTTCTTCTAATTTATCACGATCCGAAAAGGATAAGATTAAACGAGAATCGCGATACTATGTTTGGGATGACCCCTACCTTTGGAAATACTGTTTCGATTAGGTAATTCGATGATTCATTGCAGAAAACAAGGTAAAATCAGTTCTATCATTTTTTCATTCTTACGCATGTGGTGGGCGTTTTGGCCCTAGACAAACTGCACATAAAATACTTGAGTGTGGATTGTATTGGCCACATATTTTTCATAATGTATATTTATTCTGTAAAACTTGAAAAAGATGTCAAAAGGTAGGAAATTTGAGCCAAAATAATGAAATGCCTCTAACACCTATACATGTATTTGAAAATTTTTATGTATTGAGCATCAATTTTATTGGGCCTTTTGTGTCATTATTCGGTAACATTTATATTTTGTTTACTATTAACTATGTGTCAAAATGGGTGGAATCTAGAGCCATCAGTTGTAATGGTGCTAAAATTGTAGTAGGATTTTTAAAAAAATTCTATTTTTTCTAGATTTGGCACACCAAAAGCGTTGATCAACGATAGGGAATGCATTTCTGCAATAAGGTAATTGACGCAGATTTGAAAAAATATGGGGTAGTACAACCAGTTGCTATGGCTTATCACCCTCAATCAAACGGTCAAGAGAAAATGTCAAATCGAGAAATAAAATTGATTTTGGAAAAAATCATTAAGCCTATCCAATATTGGAGTTTGCGATTCAATGATGCATTGTGGGCGTACCGCATAACTTATAAGGGACCCATAGGTATGTCTCCTTACCGACTTATGTTTGGTAAATCATGTCATCTTCCTGTAGAATTAGAACACAAGGCGTTTTGGGCTGCTAAACAATACAACATGGAGTTCAGCATTGCAAGTAAGTGTTAAAAATTACATATTGAGGAACTTGAGGAAATTTGACGAGAAGAATACGAAAATGCCCAAATTTATAAAGATAAAACCAAGGGATTCCATGACCAAAAGACAACTCATAAGTAATTTTTGATTGGGAAGAAAGTACTACTTTATGACCCTACACTAAGACTTTTTGCAGGTAATCTCTGAACTAAGTGGTTACGGCCTTTTGTTATTACTCACATATTTGTGCATAGTGCAATCGAAATCAAAAGTGAAGAATTCGGGAAAATCTTCAAAGTAAATGGACAACGTTTGAAGCCTTTCTACAAAAATTTCAAGTACATATGGTCAAGGAGTTAATGCTTGAAGTGCCGGTAAAATAAACTTTGAAGTTGTCAAGCTAACGACGTTAAACAAAAGCGCTTTTTGGAGGCAACCCATATTTCTTTTAATTTATTTAATTTTGAATTACAATTTAATTTAGGTTGAAAATAGAATAAACAATAACAAGATTATTATTTAATCGATCTTAATGTGTTATTTTCCAGGAATGTTGGTGGAGGCTGACTTTTTTCTAAAAATTATGTTTCGATCGTGGCATGGGCACGCCACACTCAATGCTACAATTTTTCTTCACATAACCACACCCAACCCAAATCCACTTAACGTACAAATAAACCCAATACCCTATACCGAATACCAACCCAAATGAAAAAAAACTCCACACAAAAAACACAAAACCAACCCGATTCCCTAAACCCAAAAAACCCAAACCCAATAAGGAAAAATAATGAAAAAAAAGAGAGAGAGAGAAATAGCCCAACAGGTCGAATCCAGCCTAAAAGAAAGAAAGAAAAAAAGGGCCAAACAACCTAAAAAAAGACGCAAAACAGACCCATCACCCAACTATCCTTTCTTTTCCTTTTTCCCTTTTTCTCTAACTATTCTTCCCTAACTCATTTAAGACCTGCACACCGCTATCATAGCCAAACACTAACACCACACCAATCGGTTGCCAATTTGTCTTCTTTCTTACTTTCCCACACATAGCTAATAATAAATGATGCTTATTCGTGAGCACCATCACATGTTCTTTTATCTCAAATGTCGTTCACCTCTCCTTCCCTCCACCATCGACTACCGTTCAAATACCTTTGCATACGCACAACAACCCCGTAAACCACTACACTTACCTAACACCAAAATGCCATCACTGTCCTTCAAAATCCATAACATCACCAACCTTCAAAACACCAAACCATAAAACCTACACCACTACCCTTTGAACACCACCACGACAACCGCTGATACTGCCCGAAACACTAATCACCGCTGCCACAAACCACCTTCATGACCAGTATAAGACCGAGACACATGTTCGTTCCTCCAAAGAAAATATCGACCATGGTTCGTACTTGGAACCAAACGACCGATAGGTTCTCAGTCTCTCCTAATTACGGTCGAAGTTAGTTTTTGACACACCGAGTCATTGATTTAGACAATGAAAACTCAAAACCATCTTTCCCCTTCAAGGTGAACATCCGCACCTATCAAGAGTCATCGTCGATAAAGCCCAACTCCAATCGAGATAGAACGCTCTCACAGCAATCCTGCTACTCTCGAAAGGTTGATTCCTAACTTACAACATCTTTTACCTTTACTAATGTACTATGCAGGTTGCTCGAACAAGGCCGGGAGTTCTAACGACCATTGTGAAGGTCTTTCGAATAGAAACAAGCACATTCCTCAACATCGAACACAGTCGTCCACCACTCAAACAAATTGACGTACTGAAGCTGCTGAAAATTTGAGCCCACCACCCGGTTCGCCTGAAGAAAATGTTCGACCGCACCGAGATGATCAACATAATAGGCAAGGCCATACCTACAATATACTGACAAAAGCACGACTTTGAGGGTCCCTAAATGTTTAGCTTCAATATTAATGCATTGTGAACTGTTGAAAATCGAGATGTTGTCTGTTTTCAATTATTTGGTAATGATTTTAGGATGTTGAATTTAGGTTTTAACATCGCCCTAGGTTTTGCTAACATTAATGATGTCCAAATTGCTAACATCGCCCTTTGTTTTATCTTTTCTTCTAAGATGTTTTCTTTTATAGTTATGAACTAAACCCTTCAGATACCTGAAGGGGATGAAACCTAGATGAATCTTATTATTGTTTTCTGAACTATATGATAAATACTTGATTTGTTCTTAATTATGTGTGCTTAATTCTTGTTTCGATATTTCACAGATATTGATTCAAGTATGATGTGTTTAGGTGGTGGAGTAAAAGTCCCTGCCTATTCATAGGTCTAGCATAATTACAGCGGAGTTGTTTGCGCGCCTAGAAATAGGGTGACGAAACTTTGCCGGATTAGGGTGAAACCTAATATGGGAATCTATAGATCGAGTTAATGCAATTCTAGGGGTTTTAATTAGAAAGAGATTTCAATTAATCAACATAGGGTTAGTCATTATTCGCTTCGAGAGAGGGTCTAATGTACATTAGGGAATCCTACGGATAAAGTCAAGTGAATAAATCGTCTGGTTCAATGTTAGATAACAAGTGAAGTCTAGGTGGATTCTTCCTAAGGGTATCATTTTAATCAACTGAGTTTCCTCAAGTTATTTTCCCCAATTCGTTCTTTTTGTCTTTGCATCTTAGCTTAGTAGTTAGATAAATTTAGATTAAATAACAACTTCACTTATTTTAGGCTAGATAATAAAAAGAAAGTTAGTATTAGTACTTTTAGTTCCTTTGGGTTCGACATTCCGGTCTTGCCTAAGCTATACTACTGTTTGATAGGTGCACTGGCCTTAAGTAGTTGTCAGAGTTAGTTTCTAGGTTCGATCATTCTCTTTTTATAAATTTTAAGACTCTGATTTCGATGATCACCAAGTCTCCATGATTCTTTTTGCCATCTTGCAAAGTAGTCACTCCCAATATCGATAACCACGATAGATATTGATAAACCATAAAAGTAACATATTTTAAGCCCACATTTAGTATGCTTTTGGATAGATTAAGCCTCGATTTACATAAAAAAGGTGCTTTTAATCCTTTCTTTTCATATTTTATACCCAGGAAAGCACCCGAGGATGAAAAGAACATAAAACAGGCCCAAAACAGAGTAAATAGGCCATATCACGAAATCGACACGGCCTAAGCCGAAGACTACATGGCCGTGCCTCACCGAGCTACTAGAACACAGCCTGACCCCAAATTTACACGGTCGTGCCCCATTTAAGAAGTCTGAGTACGGCCTGGCCACGATCCATACGAGCATGTGACATGGCCGTGTCTCTGTCGCTGGAAAGAGCTATTTCACTCGGATTCGGATACTTAGGGAGAAACAAACGTATTTTGAAAACCTATATAAATGACCTAAGTGTCAACTGAAAGGGGGGCGGTTAGCTAGGGCAAGGAGACTGTAATATCCCGGGTTATGGGTTATTTTGTTATTGCATTCGTTTGCATGTGTTTGGGTTGCATTGTGATGTTTTTGATTGTTTTGGGGCTTAGTTAGGAGCTTGGGGTAAGCCTGAGTGGTTGAGAAAATTTTAGTTTCAAGTGTTATGTGAGGGGAGCTGAAGGAGCTGGGGTTTATAAATTAATTTTGGTGAATGTTAACACAAGAGATGAGCTGGTGGAGTGGCAAAGCATGCGCCACTTGGAGCTTGTGTGTGACGTCAATTGCATGGGGAGGAGGTCCTGTGTTCAAGCTGCAAAGACCTCACATTTTGCTTCTATTTTGATGGCATGGAGGGGAGAAGTTGTTGGCAGTTCAAACTCTGCCATGGACGAAGTCAAATTGTGCAAATGGTGGGTGGAGAGCAAATTGTGGAGGTTGACTAGTTCAAACTAGTTTGAATGGGTGGTTGTGAGTGATTGGAGGTAGTGGCGAATATTGGGGTGTGTGTGGAGTGAGTGGCGGTTTTGGTAAGTGGGAGAGGGTGTCTTAGAAAATTCAATTGGCATTTTTGGTGATTTTTGGTCACTCTTTGTCAAAACAAAATTCTCTCATTTTCTTTTGAAACCGAAAGTTCAAGAACATACTGCCGAAATTTGCTTGTTTCCTCCTAATTTTCTTTGGTAGCCGAATATTCCTTCCCATTTCTTCTCCTTTCTTTTCAATTGTGTAAACCGAAACCACTACCCTCTTTTCTCACACTTTTTTCTTTGCTTGAAAACCTTGAGTAAGCCGAAGCTAGCATTCTCTCCCTCCCATATTTTCTTTCTTTCTTAAAAACATTGTAGCCGAAACTCCATTCTCCAAACACCTTCTCCATTTCTTTTCTTCTCAAAACCGAAAGCACTTCCCCCTTGTGCATTTTCTCTCTTCTTCTCAGAACCTTAGCCGATTCTCTTCTTCTTCTTGAACATATATTTCTTTTGCTTCACTTTTAAAATACTAGCCGAATCCCTCCCTTGTATTGCCGAAATTTCCTTCTAGCATTTGTTCTCATTTTGGCCGAATATCAACCCCTCCCTTTTCATCTTTCTCTTGCATTTCTTTTCTTGGGTAAGTGCTTGGCCGAGTGGCCATTTCTTTCTTCTCTCGTTCTTGTTGATTTTGGATTGGTTAAGAGCCGATTATGGCAACTGTTGATGGGTGTTGATCTGTTGTGGTGGAACCGATTTCATTATAGGGCATCCAGGATTTTGGAAGCAAACAAGAGGAGCCGTCATCTTATGTTAATTGATTGGTAAGTGTGGTAAGGGTTGGTTCTCTTAGTCCATTCGTTAGTTTTCGTTAAGATAAGGCTTGAGAGGACTAGCTGTTTGTTTGCTTGTTAGGGATTGGCCGATTGTCGGAGGAACCTTTGTTTGGTTCGGGGTTTGGTAGGAAACCAAATCAAGTGTAAGGTGAGGTTCAAACATTAACCTATTCGGTTTAATAGTTATGGCGAATGGTTCAGGTTACTAACCCCATGTTTGGCCGATTAAAGGAGCAGGTAATCAAGGGGCTTAGATCGGTTCGTTGGGTTTAAGGCTTTTACGTTTAATGGTGTGTAACTAACACACCCTTTACTTGGTAATATGTTTAATAATCACGATTGCTTAATAAGATTGAAAGCAGTATGGTTGGTTGATGTGATACCTGTAGGTATGAGCACGGATACGGTAAGTCCGTTTCATTATGAGCTATGTTGTTGATATATATTGATATCATGATTATGATATATGTGCTATGAGATGCAGCATTAAACATGTTAGTATGATTGCATGAGTTGCATGATTTTGCATCAGTATGAGATGTTATTGGGTGATATGAGAGGAGGGGGAATATGATATCCGTGTCTTTGGGACACTAGAGGTTTGGCACCTCCAGTGGTTTGGTACCGCAGATTGATTTATTGTGACTTTGGGTCACCAGAGGTTTGGCACCTCAGCGTCTTGTCCCAGTGGCTTAGCACCACAGTGGGTTGGCCTCACGGTTGATATTACGGGATCGACGCCAGTGATTTGGTATCACGCGATGGGTTGGCCCATTCATTGGATTCGTGACTTCAGTCACCAGTGATTTGGTATCACACTCGTGTCTTTGGGACACCAGCGGTTTGGCACCTTATAGCGTCTCGTCCCAGTGGCTTCGTACCACAGTGGATTGGCCCCACAGATGATTATACGGGATTGACGCCAGTGATTTGGTATCACACGATGGGTTGGCCCCATCATTGGATTATTCGTGACTTTGGGTCACCAGTGGTTTGGCACCACACTTATGGATATCGTGACTTTGGGTTACCAGTGGTTTGGCACCACCAGTGGTTTGGTACCACACGGGGTAGATAAGGAGTATGGTTGGTTAGGATCGGGTGCATTATTTGTATTGCTCTGTTATGGTGTGTGTTAGCATGTTGCCTTAACCGGGGGGAAGGATTTATACACTGAGTCCTGTGGCTCACCTTCTCCCTTATCATTTCAGGTGACACATAGCTAGCGGATGTGGAGCCGGGTGGACTCGAGACATGCCAGGAATAAATTTGGAGTTGCACTGTTTTAAACTTGGTATTTTATTTCGTTTATTTCTCATTTGGTTTATTTTGGATTGTAAAAGCCTTTTAAAATTATGCTTTGGATATTTATATGCTTGGATGTTATTTTGAAGATGCCTTAACAAATTACTGTTTTAATAATCCGATAAAACTTGGGAATTAAAAGGGGTTTTCAAAACTACAACGAGATACGTTTCAAACTCTACCATCGGGTAGAACACGGTAATTTAAAATGAATGAACTCAAATGTTTTCCAAACACAAGATTTTTGCTCACTAAGGTCATAATGTTCTAAGCAACTAAATGAAATTACTTGGATTTTTAATTGGTATGAAACCGTTTTACTTATGGATACACCTAAGTTTTCTAAAGTTTCGGGTTTTAAAATGCACCATCAGTTTTGAACAATCATACTCAGGATTTTAACTACAACAAGGGGTTTTCTCAAATGAATTTTAATTGGTAACCTGTTTAAGTGACTCGTTTTTCCCTGTGACATTCCGGATCCGATCGTGGTGTGATTGACCGGGTTGGGGTGTTACAGAGCCAAGCCGAAAAGGTCAGAATTGTAGGAATCACTCAAAGATAGCCAGCTGATCCACCTCAAGAAGCTGGAATTCTACTCAAGACGGCGGATCTCGCCTTAAATTCCTTCAGGGAGTTTTAGGGATTTCTTATGTTTTGTTTTATCTTTTCTCTTGAGATGTTTTCTTTATTTGTTATGAACTAAACCCTTCAGATACCTGAAGGCGATGAAACCTATGATAGATTTTGTTATTATTTTCTGAAATTATATGATAATTACTTAGTTTGTTCTTAATTATGTAAGCTTAATCTAAATTTGATGTGCTTAGGTGGAGGAGGAATAGACCCTGCCTAAGAGTAGATCTAGCATAATTAAGCGAAGTTGATCGCACGCCTAGAGATAGGGTGACGAGATTTTGTCGGATTAGGGTGAAACCTAATATGGGATGCATAAATCGATTTACTGCTATTCTAGGGCGTTATTATAAGAGAACGAGAGTTCCACTAATTAACCTAGGGTTAGACGCTATTCGCCTCGAGAGAGGGATTAATATACGTTAGGGAGTCTTACGGATCAAACTAAGTGAATAAATCATATGGTTTAGGGTTTAATAACAAGTGAAGTCTAGGTGGATTCTTCCTGAGGGTATCGTCCTAATCAACTGAGTTTTTCCTAAAGTTATTTTCCCAATTTATTCTTTTTTTCTTTGTGTCTTTAGTTTAGTAGTTTGTTAATTTTAAGATTGAAAACAACTTCACTTATTTTAGGCTAAATAATAAAAAGAAAGCTAGTATTAGTACTTTTAGTTCCGGTGGGTTCGACAATCTGGTCTTGCCTAAGCTATACTACTGTTCGATAGGTACACTTGCCTTTAATTGTTGTCAGAGTTAGTTTCCAGGTTCGATCATTCTCTTTTTATAAATTTTAAGACTCTGATTCCAGCGATCAAGTTTTTGGCGCCGTTGCCGGGGAACTAAAACATTAAGAAAGCTCTATTTTTATTACTTTAGCCATTATTTTTTTATTTACTTCTATTTTTATTTTTAGGTTAAATTTTGATTTTGCTAAATTTGCTTTCCTTCTTTTCTTAACAGGTACCTCTAGTTTATGACTAGAAGGAACCCGAGAGGACCTTTAGTATACAACAACAATATTGAAGCGACCGCTCACAGGAATCACCGAGAAATCAGGCGAGCCCTAAACTACACAGAAAGAGAGGAAGAAGGCAGATCCAATCCTACTGAAGGGATGGACGGGAATAATCCACATCCACATGATGTGGGGGAAAATAATGCTCCACATACTATGTTTGATTAAGCTAAACCACATTTAACAGGAGCAGAATCAAGTATTGTTAGGCCTGCTATAGCTGCTAATAATTTTGAATTAAAGCCTAACATTATACAAATGATTCAACAATTTGTTCAATTTTATGGTTTGCAGGACAAAGATCCAAATACACATATAGGTAATTTTTTAGAGTTCTGTGACACCTTCAAAATAAATGGTGTTTCTGATGATGCCATATGTCTCCAGTTATTTCCCTTGTCACTAAGGAATAAAGCAAAACAGTGGTTAAACTCGTTACCACGAGGGTCAATCACTACATGGGAACAAATGACCGAAAAATATTTATTAAAATATTTCCTACCAGCCAAAACGACCAAATTACGGAATGATATATCTTCTTTTGTGCAGATGGATTTAGAGACATTATACTATGGATGGGAGAGATACAAGGATCTCTTGAGAAGGTGTCCACACCATGGTTTACCTTTGTGGCTTCAAGTCCAAACTTTTTACAACGGTGTAAACCCCTCAACAAGGCAACTAATCGATTCAGCCGCCGGTGGAACCCTGAATAATAAAACTCCTGAAGTAGCGTACGAGTTCATTGAAGAGATGTCGTTGAATAACTATCAGTAGCAAGTTACAAGGACGAAACTGACAAAATCAGCCAGAGTTTTCAACTTAGATACAGTAACCTTGCTATCACCACAAATGGAATTGATGAATAAAAAGCTTGATAGTTTGTGTTCTTCGTAGGTACATCTAGTCATACAGTGCGACGCAAGTGGAACTGTGGCGAATCCTGAGTACCCACCCTAGCAACCGGACACAGAGAGCGAACAAATGAACTATATAGGTAATAATTTCAGATCTAATAATAACCCTTATAGTAATTCTTATAATCCAGGTTGGAGGAACCACCCAAATTTTTCATGGGGAGGTTAAGGAAAATAAAGACAACAACCTCCTCAAAACTTCCAAAATCAGCAATATCCGCAAGAGAAGAAGCCAAACCTCGAAGAGATGCTAACAAAATTTATGGAAAACACAAAAAACTGTTTCCAAGAAATTGAGAAAACACTTAAAGATCAACAAGCGTCGGTTGAAAAATTTACTAAGTCAGTTGGGGAACTCACCAAGTCGATTAGACTACTCACTGAGATGATCTGTGAAATACGGGCAGAGACTTTTTCTAAAGTAACAGAACAGGTAAAGGCAGTTACACTAAGAAGTGGAAAGGAATTAGTCGAACCAAAGAAAACAATACTACACGAAGATAACAAAGCCAGAGATGAGGGAGTTGAGGATGTAAAACCAGTACGCAAAGAAAGTAAACCACCAATCTCATATCCAGCAAAGTTAAAGAAAGAATGATTAGATGCCCAATACGGTAAGTTTCTTGAACTTTTTAAACAAATACATATTAACTTACCTTTTGTTGAAGCTATTTCACAGATGCCGACGTACGCAAAATTCTTAAAGGAACTCCTGACGAATAAAAGGAAGCTCAAAGAAGTATCAATGGTAGAACTTAATGAAGAATGTTCAGCGATCCTCCAAAACAAGTTACCAACCAAATTAAAAGACCCAGAAAGTTTTACTATTCCTTGTTTAATTGGTAGCTTAAATATTAAGAAAGCATTAGCTGACCTTGGTGCCAGTATTAACTTAATGCCTTATAAAATTTTTAAACAATTAGACCCTTGGGAACCAAAACCCATTAGGATGAGTATTCAGTTCGCCAATAGATCTATTAAATATCCTAGAGGATTTATCGAAGATGTCTTGGTGAAAATTGATAAATTTATTTTCCCTGTTGATTTTGTTCTGTTAGACATGGATGAGGACATTGATGTTCCCTTAATTTTAGGGCATCCTTTTTTACATACGGCTAGGGCTGTTATTGATGTAGGTGATGATAAACTCGCATTAAGGATAGGCGATGAGGAAATTATTTTTCAAATTTATGATGCCATGCAATATTCTAGAGAACAAGATGATTCTTGTTATTTTGTTGATACTACTGATCATATCATTCAAAATTCATTACAGGAAATCATACATGATGACACGATGGAACTGTGCCTGACTCAAGAAGATGGAGAAGAAGATGAAGAAGATGAGATGAACTTGATTGCATCTCCATTTAGACAAATGAAAGAAGAGAGCATTGAAAACAATGATGAATTAAAACAGAAATCCTCCATTAATGAGCCGCCCAATCTGGAATTGAAACAGTTACCAAAACACTTAAAATATTCATTCCTCGGGGACAATTCTACGCTACCAGTAATTATCTCTTCAGAACTAGAACCCAAGGAAAAAGAAGAGTTGATATAGGTACTAAGAGAACATAAAAGAGCCATAGCTTGGAAAATTTCTAACATCAATGGTATAAGCCCATCATTCTGCACCCACAAAATTTTAATGGAAGAAGAATACAAGCCGTGTGTGCAACCCCAAAGAAGGCTAAATCCCAACATGAAAGAAGTTGTCAAAGCCGGGGTAATTAACCTTCTAGATGCAGGAATAATTTATCCTATTTCTGACAGTACTTAGGTAAGTCCTGTGCAAGTAGTTCCAAAGAAAGGAGGTATGACTGTGGTACCCAACGAAAGGAATGAGTTGATCCCCACAAGAACAGTTACAGGTTGGAGAGTCTATATAGACTTTAGAAAATTGAATGACGTCACCAGAAAAGATCACTTCCCTCTGCCCTTCATAGATCAAATGTTAGAAAGGCTATCCGGGCATATGTACTACTGCTTCTTGGACGGACTTTCCAGCTACTTCCAAATCCCAATAGCTCCAGAAGATCAAGATAAGACAACATTTACATGCCCGTACGGTACGTTTGCTTATCGTAGAATGTCTTTTGGATTATGTAATGCTCCTGCTACTTTTCAGCGTTGCATGTTGGCAATCTTTGACGAACTTGTGGAAGACATTATGGAGGTATTTATGGATGATTTCTCAGTATTCGGTAATTCTTTCCATCATTGCCTTAAAAATCTAAAACGTGTTCTAATGAGATGTGAGGAAACAAACTTTGTTTTGAATTGGAAAAAATGTCACTTCATGGTTAGAGAAGGGATTGTGTTAGGACATAAGATTTCTAGTAAAGGGATTGAGGTAGATAAAGCAAAGGTTGATACCATAGAAAAATTACCTCCCCCTAGTTTAGTTAAGGCCATTAGAAGCTTTTTAGGACATGCAGGGTTCTATAGAAGATTTATTAAAGATTTTTCTGAAATAGCTAAGCCTTTAACAAAATTACTAGAAAATGATGTTCCTTTCAATTTCAATCAGGAATGTTTAGATGCATTTAATGTTCTTAAGGATAAACTAATAAATGCTCCGATTATAATTGCACCTGATTGGAATTTACCCTTTGAACTAATGTGTGATGCAAGTGATTTTGCAGTAGGTGCAGTTTTGGGACAACGAAGAGACAAGCATTTTTAGCCAATTTATTATGCTAGCAGAACATTAACACCCGCACAAGAAAACTACACCACCACAGAGAAAGAATTACTAGCTGTAGTTTTTTCTTTTGACAAGTTTAGGCAATATCTAATATTGTCAAAAGTTGTTGTTTACACTGACCATTCAGCTCTTTGTTATCTTTTAACCATACCTGATGCAAAACCTCAGCTCATACGATGGATTTTACTCTTACAGGAATTTGATTTGGAAATACAAGATAAGAAGGGAGCTGAGAATCTTGCGAGAGACCACCTCTCCAGACTCGAGAATCCACATATCAGAGAGCTCGATGAAAACGAGATAAATGACTCATTCCCGAAGAACAACTCTTCTCTATAACACATTCTAAGGTACCATGGTTTGCAAATATTACAAATTATTTAGCTGCTAACATCTTACCAAAAAGACTAACACATCATCAAAAGAAGCAATTGTTTTATGATGTAAAGAACTATTATTGGGAAGATCCTTTTCTTTTCCGCATATGTGCAGATCAGGTAATTCGAAGATGCATTACAAAGGCAGAAGCAAGCAAAATCCTGGAATATTGGCATTCAGGACCTTCAGGAGGACATTACAGTGGCATTAAGATAGCACATAAAATACTCGAATCAGGTTTTTATTGGCCCACTCTATTCAAAGATGCCAACAGGTATGTTACTTCATGTGATAAATGCCAAAGAACAGGTAATATTTCTAAACGTGATGAAATGCCTCAAACATATATGTTATCATGTGAAATATTTGATGTATGGGGTATTGATTTTATGGGACCATTTCCTAGTTCATTCGGAAATAAATACATCTTAGTGGCAGTTGATTACATGTCAAAATGGGTAGAAGCGGAAGCTTTACCTACCAATGATGCTAGGGTAGTAGTTAAGTTTCTCAAGAAACTATTCTCTCGATTTGGAACACCGAGAGCTATCATTAGTGATAGGGGTACTCATTTCTGTAATACTCAATTTTAAAAAGTTCTAAAGAAATATGGAGTATACCACAGGACAACTACCCCATATCACCCTCAAACTAGTGGGCAAGTTGAAGTAGCAAACCGAAAACTTAAGCACATCCTAGAAAAGACGGTTGAATCAAATAGAAACGATTGGACATTAAAAGCAGATGATGCCTTCTGGGCACATAGAACAACATTTAAAACACCTTTAGGGACATCCCTATACAAACTTGTATACGGGAAAGCTGTCATCTACCATTCTAGTTAGAACACAAAGCTTTTTGGGCAATAAAGTTTTTGCATTTCGATCTTAAAACTGCAGGAAAGAAAAGAATGATATAGATGAACGAGTTAGACAAATGGAGAGCTGAGGCCTACGAAAACTCGAAACTATATAATGAGGCAACAAAGCGATGCTATGATGCTCGTCTAAAGAAGTCGAAACAATTCGAAGTAGGGGACCTGGTCCTGCTCAAGACTTAAACTATTCCCTAGGAAGCTGAAATCAAGATAGGTAGGCCCATTCATGATCAAAACAATTTTTCCATATGGCACAATCGAGGTAACTCACTCCACTAAGGGCACATTCAAGGTAAATGGTCACCGACTCAAAATTTATAATGGTACAGATTTTGGAGATATGAGAAAGGAGCTTCTGCTCTATGAACCTTCTTTTAAAACTGAAAACAGGGACAGTCTAGCTTAAGACTATAAATAAGCACTTCTCGAGAGGCAACCCGAGCACTAAGTTCCCTAAAATTATATTTTTAGCATCTAACTTCCTACTAATTAATCTAATAAAGTGCAGGTTTTAAACCACGCGGCCTTACACACGGGCATGCCCGTGGCTGTATGGAAGCCAATAGACAAACCACGGGCGGGCCAATAGCCGTGCACGATAAAGAAGAATTTGTTTTCCCAACACGGCCTGTGATGAAAGACCACACCCGTGCTGACCAACCGTGTGAGGTTACTGACTTGTTGAGCACGGGCTAGACAAGACCGTCCCCTTCCAGCCGTGTGAGGTTACTGACTTGTCGAGCACGGGATAAGTGCGCCCGTTCCAATCGACCGTGTGAAAAAGAACACAGGCGTGTCATCTGTAATAGGGCTGTGGCGATCCCATCTGAACACGCCTAAAATTGAAAATCATGAAAAACACGGGCACATAAAAATAAGCACGGACGTGGCCCCGGCCTGTGGTTACACCCCTATTTAAGCAACTTTAACCGTCACCCTCCACAAAATCAACCCTAACAAAAACTTTACAGCCTCCTTTCCGCCATTCCGGCCATACCCACGTTCCCAATCCCTTTAAAAACCTTTCAACTTAATTGTTTTTCCAAAAACCTCACAAAACTGCACCCCACGCCCTCGCCACCGCCTGTTCAACCCATGTTCACCAGAAATCCACCACCATCACCCCTGGTTCCTTCCATTATTTCAATTTCATAACTGAATATTTTCTAAATTTCATATTATTCTGTTTATCTTTTTGTTTAGTTTCAATACTAAGTATAATTTTCTCTCTTTTAGGACTCATGTTTAATTCAATATTTTTATATTACTTTGCAAACTCATTCAATTATTATAGTGGTACTTTTTGACTATTAATTATCTGATTATTATTTATCACTCCATCTTTTGAATTGGTTGCTCATTAAATATCTAGGATTTGGATAAAAATTTGGTACAAACTCTTTCTTTTTCAGGTACCATGTCATCATCACGACCCAAACGATCCACAGCTGCCCCAACCAAGAACGAAAGGGGCTCGGATCATCTTCAGCAAGTGCCTCTTCCGAGATACGACACCAATTCCTTCAATTTTCTCAGAAAGCTCAGAAATAGTGTTACAAAGCATTCCGGTAAAGAACCCTTGGCACCGGTAGGTGCATTGATTGGGACACTGTGGAACAAGTCGGGCTAGTAGCCGACATTCGGGCCCTCATCTTGACTGAGTCGTGGGAGAAATTTTTCTCTATCATCGAGCCAACATATTTGGAACTCACCCTTGAGTTCTGCACCACTTTTACCTTACAAACAGTGATGGCCCAATATGACGACTCAGGCACAGTCCAATTTCAGTTAGGAGGCACGGTATGTCAACTAAGCATACCACAATTCAGCACAGCACTCAGACTCTACACAAGGGAATTATGATAAACCGTAAAAGTAACATATTTTTAACCCACATTTAGTACGCTTTTGGATGATTTATCTTTAGATTTATGTAAAAAGGTGCTCTTAATCCTTTCTATTCATGTCTTATACCCAGGAAAGCACCCAAGGATAAAAAAGAACGTAAAATGGGCCCAAAACAGAGTAAATGGGCCATATCACGAAATCGACACAGCCTAGGCCCAAGACCACAAGGCCGTGCCGCGCCAGTCATCAAGAACACGGCCTGATCTCGACTCACACAGCCGTGCCTCATTAAAGAAGTTCGAGCACGGCCTGGCCAGGATTCATATGGGCGTGTGCCATGGCCGTGTCCCTATCGCTTGAAAGAGCAATTTCATTTGGAAAAGGAAACTTGGAGGCAAAGAAACACATTCCAAAGCCTATTCAAACACCCTAGTAGGAATTCTACTTAAATTAGTATACTTAGGGACCAAGTAAGGCATCTCAAAGCCTATATAAACACCCAAGAGGGCAACTTGAAAGGGGAGTTCGACAGAAGCTGAAACCGGCGTCGAGCTAGGCCAATGAGCCAAGCCGGAAAGGTCAGAATTGTGGGAATCACTTGAAGTTAGCCAGTTGATCCATCCCAAAAAGCCAGAATTATACTCAAGACGGCGAAATTCTCCTTCAATTCCTTCTGGGAGTTTTAGGGATTTCTTATGTTTTGTTTTATCTTTTCTCTTGAGATGATTTCTTTATTCATTATGAACTAAACCCCTAAGATACCCGACGGGGATGAAACCTAGACGAATCTTATTATTTGATTTTTGAATTATATGATAAATACTTAGTTTGTTCTTAATTATGCATGCTTAATCCAAATTTGATGTGCCTAGGTGGAGGAGGAATAGACCCTGCTTAAGAGTAGATCTAGCATACTTAAGCAGAGTTGATCGAACGCCTAGAGATAGGGTTACGAGATTTTGTCAGATTAGGTTGAAACCTAATATGGGAATCCGTAGATCGATTTACTGCTATTCTAGGGGGTATTATAAGAGAGCGAGAGTTCCACTAGTTAGCCTAGGGTTAGACGTTATTCGCCTCGAGAGAGGGTTTAATATATGTTAGAGAGTCTCACGGATCAAGCTAAGTAAATAAATCATATGATTTAGGGTTAGATAACAAGTGAAGTCTAGGTGGATTATTCCTGAGGGTATCGTCGTGATCAATTAAGTTTTTCTTCAAAGTTATTTCGCAATTTGTTTCTTTATGTCTTTGTCCTTAGCTTAGTCGTCGTTAATTTAGATTAAAACAACTTCACTTTATTTTTAAGGCTAAGTAATAAAAAGAAAGTTAGTATTAATACTTTTATTTCTTTTGGGTTCGATAATCCGGTCTTGCCTAAGCTATACTACTGGTCGATAGGTACACTTGCCTTTAATCGTTGTCAGAGTTAGTTTCTAGGTTCGATCATTCTTTTATAAATTTTAAAGCTCTGATTTCAGCGATCAAATTCATAGTAAAAAATCCACTCTCCGAGTTAAACCGGCAACTCCACTGCACCCCCCTTAATTGCTTGCGAAGCTTAGCACCCACCACAAATGTCTACGACCCCAGTCGCTTGAACGCGACAGCCCTTGGCCCACCCCTATGGTATATTCACACCATTCTCGCACACACCATCACATGTCGACGTGAAAGCACTGGTATGGTAAACAAGCATGATGTCTACTACCTATCGTGCATGTCAGAAAGGCACGTATTCTACCTAGCATACTTCATCGCCTGTGTAATTCAACATCAGACAGAGCCGCATAGAAAGGGGATTTCATCAATGGGGTCATACATCACACGATTAGCTTGACATTTTGGTCTTCTTGACACAGACGACCAAATCTCTTCACTCACATTAATGAGGCAGATGGCACCTAAGGGCATTCAGATGATGTTGCACATGAGGATGATTAAATATTGTCATGGGATTGACCCTCCTCAGTATCGATTAGCCCCCACCCCTGACGAGGAGGAACCCGAGGACATTACTGATGATGTCCCACCACCATCATAGGAGGCACAAATTTTGAGCTAACGGCCATCCCATGCAGCAACCTCATTGGCGGATATCTCTGTACGCCTCAACCAGTTTGAGCAATATTTCGCTGACAACGCTCGACGTTTTGATGGGATAGAGGCCACCCTCCAACAGATATGCCATCACCTCCATATCTCATCACCAACACCACCACAGGACCTGAACGATGATGAGGACCTCTGAGTCCTTTTATTTATCTAATTTTTCTTTTCTTCATGATTAGTTTTTATTTTATCTTTATTTTTAATCTTTTCTATTTTAATTTTTACTTGCTTTGATTTGAACTTTTCTTTATACATTGCAAACTTTTATTATTATCATTGGCTATCTAACCTTCGAGTATACCTAACACATACTAACGCCTCCATGATATCCAACTGATGACTTCGTAGTTTCAAATACAAACTCCCT
This sequence comes from Gossypium bickii, assembly GCA_025503065.1. NCBI lineage: Eukaryota > Viridiplantae > Streptophyta > Magnoliopsida > Malvales > Malvaceae > Gossypium > Gossypium bickii. The sequence continues at coordinate 62,126,663 of CP106710.1, read as the reverse complement.
ATAAACAAACAAATCACTAGGAGTAATTCACTGCTACATAAGTCATCCTTTACCACAACATCCATCCAAAATTCAGGGAGTATTTTTTCCCCTTCTCTTTTGATTTATCCCTTAAATGTTATTATCTGTCCTTGTACATTGAGGGCAATGTACATCTTAAGTGTGAGGGGTGAACAGTTATTTCAAGAAAATGCCTACCTTTCTGCATTATTCTCAATCCTTAAGGATAAAAGTGCCTAACTTTTTTCATTATTCTCAAATCCCTGAATTTAGTCTTGTTCTTAAGTAACTTCCTCATATTACTAATTAGGATGAAAATTCCTCTAATTTATGATTTTCATTAACATGTATTAGAGTAAGTCATTGATAATTGTGCATTGATGATTAAATTTGAAGAATACTAGAGAATCAAGCATGATAAGTTTATTTTTCAAAATTAAAATTTTTAGGTTGTTAACCTGAATTTGAATATTACTTTGAAATTTGAAATTTGCAAGGTTGATGTCAAAAACACCTATAATTTTTGTGAGATGTTGAGCCTTATAGAGCATTTGTTCTTTTTCATGCTCACTTTATTGATTATGAGTGTGTCAACATTGAACTGTTATTCTAGAACTTGCCTGGATTATACATGTTGAGACCACAGTTATGATTTGATATACAGAGATGATAAAGGCACCTAGGTTTTAACCTACTTACTCCACTAAAAAGCCTAACTTCATAAATTAACCCCTAGTGAACCCCGTTGATCCTAACAACCCCTTTTTATTGACTCACCCACTAATATAACCCAAAACCCTTTGTATTTGTTATTACCATCCTTCTAATTACCCTTTTTGTCGAGATTTGATTTTGAGCAGTTACCTAACTATGTTCTATATTTCAGTGGTTAAAGTCATTATTATTTTAGTTTGTTCTTAAAAAAAGTCGACGAAGTATAGTTTGTGATTAGGTGAGCTTACAAGTTAAAATTTAAAATTCTTAAAGAAAAAGCTCGTATTATCCGTATTATTATTTTTCAATTGATGTAATTATTTAAGATTAGTTCATTTTTTTCTAGTTAGGAAATTTATCAGGTCAATCTAGATTTTAACCCTCTAATTCAGCCTTTATCCACACCTTTAACCCTAGCCCCGTTACAACTCTGATAAAGACCTTTTGATATGTTTATCATCTCATTTTATAGTGGTGGAGATTTGATTTTCAGGCAAGCCTATGGGATTAACTTTTCAGGTTCGACTTAGGAGTGCTTAACTCTGAACCTTAAACACTTTTTGAGTGATTTGAGTGAATCTTTTGTGAGGATGTCAATCCTTGTCGATTTTGAATTAAAGGTAATTATTTAGATAAAGGGAAACACCTATGTTTTCATAATCACAAATGCATGACTTATCTTGTTTGAATCTTTAGGACTCTTTGAATTGAATTATCCATGTATAAGTTATCTATGAATTATGATAAGACATTGTTGATAGGAATTATGGATCATGGAAAGTTCATTTTAATTGTAAGTTGAGAATTTTGCTTGAGGACAAGCAAAAGCTTAAGTGCAGGGGTATTTGATAAACCGTCAAAGTAACATATTTTAAGCCCACAATTAGTATGCTTTTGGATAAATTAAGCCTCGATTTATGTAAAAAAGGTGCTTTTAATCCTTTCTTTTCATACTTTATACTCAGGAAAGCACCTGAGGATGAAAAGAACATAAACAGGGCCCAAAACAGAGTAAATGGACCATATCACGAAATCGACACGGCCTGAGCCCAAGACCACACGGCCGTGCCTCACTGAGCTACTAGAACACGGCCTGACCCCCGATTTACATGGTCGTGCCCCATTTAAGAAGTTCAAGCACGACCTGGCCACGATCCACGCGGGCGTGTGACATAGCCCTGTCTCTATCGCTGGAAAGAGCAATTTCACTCAGATTTAGATACTTAAGGAGAAAGAAACATATTTTAAAAGCCTATATAAACCCCCTAAGTGTCAGCTGATAGGGGGCGGTTAGCTAGGCTAAGGAGCCAAACCGAAAAGGTCAAAATTGTGGAAATTACTCGAAGATAGCCAGTTGATCCACCTCAAGAAGCCGGAATTCTACTCAAGATGGCAGATCTAGCCTTAAATTTCTTCAAGGAGTTTTAGGGATTTCTTATGTTTTGTTTTATCTTTTCTCTTGAGATGTTTTCTTTATTTTTTAGGAACTAAACCCTTCAGATACCTGAAGGGGATGAAACCTATGATGGATTTTGTTATTATTTTCTGAAATTATATGATAATTACTTAGTTTGTTCTTAATTATGTGAGCTTAATCTAAATTTGATGTGCTTAGGTGGAGGAGGAATAGACCCTGCCTAAGAGTAGATCTAGCATAATTAAGCGGAGTTGATCGCACGTCTAGAGATAGGGTGACGAGATTTTTCTCGATTAGGGTGAAACCTAATATGGGAGTCTATAGATTGATTTATTGCTATTCTAGGGTGTTATTATAAGAGAATGAGAGTTCCACTAATTAACCTAGGGTTAGACGTTATTCGCCTCGAGAGAGGTATTAATATACGTTAGGGAGTCTTACGGATCAAACTAAGTGAATAAATCATATGGTTCAGGGTTTAATAACAAGTGAAGTCTAGGTGGATTCTTCCTGATGGTATCGTTTTAATCAACTGAGTTTGTCCTAAAGTTATTTTCCCAATTCGTTCTTTTTGTCTTTGTGTCTTCAGTTTAGTAGTTCATTAATTTTAAGATTAAAAACAACATTACTTATTTTAGGCTAAATAATAAAAAGAAAGTTAGTATTAGTACTTTTAGTTCCTGTGGGTTCGATAATCTGGTCTTGCCTAAGCTATACTACTGTTTGATAGGTACACTTGCCTTTAATCATTGTCAGAGTTAGTTTCCAGGTTCGATCATTCTCTTTCTATAAATTTTAAGACTCTGATTCCAGCAATCAGATATACACGGGGTGTAATACCCAGAAATTGGGCTTGTGCATTCTGCTTAATTATATGAAATAGCATGCCTTTGTGTGTTATAGTGTGCTTTAGGAATTTTGTGAACCTTAGAGTGTAGTGAATGCCTTATAAATTATTCGATTTTAAGTTTTAAAGAGGAAGCTAGGCAGAGGTGGCCTTAAAGAAATTTATAGGGGAGTTATGACACACAAGTGGGCTTGGTAAAGTGGCTTGAAGGCCCCACTTAAGGCCTCTGGAAATGACGCCACAAGCAGGTGCAGATGGGCCAAGGTTTGAGTCGCATGGGAAGCCAAATAAAAGTTTTATTTTTGCGGCAACAAGGAAGGGTAATGGACGGCATGGGGAGTCTATGGGAGGAGTTTAAGATGAGGTATTATTCTTTTAAAATTTTTGGCTAAGGCAAGGATAAATGATGACTTTATTTTGAATAATTCTTGAATGAGTAAGAAGAGAGGAAATAGGAGAAAATCAAGGAGTACTAGTGTTTGAATGCTAGCCGACTTTAGTAGGGGAGGTAAGTAAGGCATTCGGCCATAATAAGGGGATTTGTGCCGAATAATCATTCTCTTTTCATCTTTTCTTTTATTCCTTTTTCTACTCACTTCCATAAGCCGAAATCAAGTGATCAGCATTTAGGCCATAGCCAAATAGCCCTGTGGATTCAAGTAAAGGTGCTGCTGATTTCCATAGAAAGGGGTAAGGATCTATAGTCATCAACTTATTTCTTTTCTTTAAGCCGAAATTAAGATTCTAATGCCATCTATGTCTTTGGCCGAAACTATAAAGGATTCTTTCGGGATTTCTAGTATAGTCGACTATAAGGAGGATCATTCGGGATTTAAGGTAAGTCATGTGATATTCAGCCAAAGGCCATGTATTGTGATTAAATGTTAGTTTGGATCTAACAGAAGCTTGTAGGTATTTCGGAAGAGACCAAGGACAATTGATATTCCAAGATTTAGATCCACAAGGTAAGGGGACATGATATTTGGCCAAGGCTATAGTTAATATTTTAGATCTATTTCTTATTTATTCAAAAGCTGAAAACTAATCACTTAGGTGATCTAGTGTTTGCCGATTGCTAGGGGGAAAGATCACGGAATTTCAAGATTTGGTTAATGACCAATCGACAGCAAGGAGTTAAAGATCTAAAGCGCTAGATCGGGTTTTCGGGATTTTATTGAATTCGTTAAGGAAACTAGGTGTGTACCCCACACTAAATCTTAATAGATTACGACTTTAATTTAATGTATGTGTTATAATAGCGTGAATGTGGCCGAAAGGTACCATGCAATGGTACAAAGTACTCAGGTACGTAGCTTTAACACTATGTTAATAAATTATATGCAATTTAAAATATGGCACATAGGTGACTATTGATAAGAATGTGAAATAAGCTATAAGGCTTGATTTTGTATGTTTTGTATTGTGCATGGGCATAAGGGTGATATGAAAAGGGGAAGTGAATGTGGTGACTTATGTCACGAAATCTGAATGCAGTGACTTCGGTCACAGTATGTGAATGTGGTGACTCTTGTCACATAATAATTATCTGGTGGCTATGCCACGAATTTTATAAGGGCGATGAGCATGTCGATTGCAGCGACTGCCTTCAATGATGTGCAGCGGATGGAGGGTTGACTTATTAGTCCCCACGGTGTGCAGATTGGTACGGGTGATGTGTAGTGGATGGCATCTAGGTTTGGGTTTGGGTTTGCATCATTAATTCTATCTGTTATTTATGTACATGTGTGATATGATATGATATGCCTAAATCATTTGGGACTTAGTGATGGTTATACACACTGAGTCTGTATGACTCACCCTATTGTGGGAATATTTTTCAGGTGACGCTCAGTGATGGACCGGGTCGGCAGGAGCTTAGTGGTGGCCATGCTCAGCTTGGAGTTTATTTAATTTTGGACTTTTACATTTTAAGTATTTGGAATTATTTTGGTATTGTTTTCGTTTGTAATAAGGCCATTGATATGAAACTGTTGATGCATGTCTTTTAAATTATTTTATTTTGATGCGATTTCTATTAAATTAAACTTTAAATGAATTTTCTTAAAAATAAAAACGTTAAATGTTTTGACAACTAAAAACAAATGATTTCCAATTTAAAGGTGAAACCTAAAACATATTCAGCATGTCTTTTAATCTAAAACAAGTTTTTTTTTAAAGCCCTAATTTCAAGAACAACCGTGTTTTCAATTAAAACCAACACGAATCAAACTTCCTCCAAAACTACCCAAGTTTTACAAAAAGACAAACGAATTTGAAATTGTTTTACTCTAGGAACATACCCGATTCGGCCGAGACTCGTGGGCCGGGTCTGGGGTGTTTCAATTTGGTATCAGAGCCCAGTTTTAAACTCTCGGCCTTGGGTTTAAAGCCCGCAATATTTTAAAATTTAGGCCCAAATGAATTTTTGTGAAAGCTTTGTGAAATTGAGCAGGTTTTTCTGGCATGGCACCCAAGTCTCCGACTCGAAGTCCACCAGGTAAGTACCCCTAATCAATTGTGTGATTTATATTATGAATTGTATAAGGGTATAAATGGAACGTAGATTAGTATAGTAGTACTTGAACCCTAGGACTAGTTTACCCCAACAATTACATAAAACATTAAAGCCTAACTAAACAAACTCGTGACTAAGTCGCGAAAGTTAGGGTGTGGCAACCATTGTGCGCATGTTCAGGATTGGATCAGGAAGAGCACGGTACTTAAGCGATCCTAGTGACTCACCTCCTCTTATTTGGAATCCTACCAGTGCGTAGCTTCAGGTTCACCCAACCAATAGGACTCATTCACTGCTAAACACAATAACTAAAACCCGAAAGGGATTAGCTGTATTTTCATAAAAACTTCAGTTTTAAAATCACCAAAATACCCCTTTAAAGTGTAGCAAAACTTAGTTTGAAAATTTTCCAAAATATTTTCGATTTACAAAATTACCTAAATACCCCTAGTGGTAAATTACTAAAATGCCCTTGGTTTCCAAAATTACTATACTATCCCGATTTCAATAATATTTTCTGATTTTGCAAAAATATCCAAAAACTTTATTGTTACAAAATACTAAGGTACCTTGATTTGGAAATTTACGAAATTACCCCTATTTTACAAAATTACCAAAATGACCCCCGATTTCTAAAATTTCTGCAACAACACCGATTTAGAAAACAAATTCTCAAAAAGAACCCCAAGTTTTGCAAATTTTGAAATACCTTTGATGTCCAGAGATTTTTCAAATTGACCCCGACTTATTACCAAAATACCCCTGTAGGACAAATGACGAAAATACCCCTGGGGTAGGAACAGGCAAAAATGTTGGAATAGTGAATGTGTGTGGTACATGCCATTGAATGGATGTGTTTCTCTGAACTAGGATAGAAGACTTGAAACCTTGATTGATCGAAAGAACCCCTATTAATTTTCTTTCTATAAAACTTCTTCGCAGATAATCAGTGGAACAAAATACTAACGCATAAAATTTCTTAATAGATTAAAGCGTGATCGTAGAAATAAGCTCTAGGGGACGTGGTCGTAACGTACGAGGACGCGGTCGAGGTAGAATGACCATGTCAGAACCCGTTAGGTCGGGTTAAGGGTCTGAGAATGAGGTACCACCACCCCCACTACATTTGTTGGTGTTGGTGCGAGCAAGAAGATCGACGGGTAATGATGTCAGATCGCAGTCGCATCTGCGAGTACTTGAGATGGTGGTTGGAGCAGGTGGGAATATGGGAGCTCGGAAATCTGTACCAGAGCGACTCTGAGCCAACGGAGCTGAGGTGTTCCGTGGCGTATCTGGTGTGGCACCCAGTACCGCTGAGTATTGGTTGGAGGCGACTGAGCAGATTATGAATGAGTTGGATCTGACCCCTGAGGAAAAGTTGAAAGGGCTGGTGTCGCTTCTCTGTGATGAGTCATATTAATGGTGGCTCACGGTTCAGGATAGTGCTACGGCTGAGGAACTCACCTGGGAATATGTTAAGGCGGCATATCAGAAGAAGTATGTGGGTACTAATTACATTGATGCACAGAGAAAGGCTTTTCTAGGGCTGGTTCAAGGAAATAAGTCTGCAGCGGAGTATGAGGCTAAATTCTTAAGGTTGAGCCGGTACACTAGAGGAATAGTGGCTACGAAGCATGAGCGATGTGTCCGGTTCGAGGACGGACTAAGGGATGACCTGAGGTTGTTGATAGCCCCGCAATAGGAGCGGGAGTTTGCTGTGTTGGTGGAGAAGGCTAAGGTAGCCGAGGGAATTAAGGACTCTGTAAGGCAGAGCACTGATCGGAAAAGGCAGAAAAGAGGATTTGGATTGTCAGGATCATCGGGGAATGTACAAAAGAGGCCTAGAGCTGATGGGCCGCGAGGTCAGCAAGTTGGTTCAGGAGGGCAGTATCGTACTTGTAATCAATGTGGAAAAATGCACTTAGGGGAGTGTTAGAAAAAGATGGGAGGATGCTTTAAGTGCAGGTCGAAGGATCATATGATTAAGGACTGTCCCATAAAGATAGATGGAAGTCCAACAGGCCAAGGTGCTAATCAAGCTGGTAGAGGTGGACAACAGCCTCAGCGAGGTCGTGGTCCAAATGGTAGAGGTAACGGTGCGGGAAGAGGACGTGGAACACCTGGCAGAGGTGTTGGGAATACAGAGGCAAGACAGCCGGGTCTGGTTTATGCAGTTTGTCGAAGGGAGGATGGAGACGCGCCGGACGTCATAACTGGTACGTTCCTTATTTTTGGCAAGCCTTATTTTGCTCTGATTGATGTGGGCTCGACCCATTCCTATGTTGTATGTAGTGTAGTGGAAGCACTCGGCATAGCCTCTGAACTTTCTGATAGGGAGATGACTGTAGTAAGCCCATTAGGTCAAACTGTAGTGGTGGATAAGATCTTTCGGAGTGTACCCCTAGAAATTCAAAGAGTAGTGGTTTCTACCGACTTAATGGAACTACCCTTCGGAGAATTCGATCTCATACTTGGCATGGACTGGCTAGTAGAACATCGAGCTGTGTTGGATTATACAGCTAAATGAATAGAGTTAAGGACCCCGGAGGATGGAGTGATAGTTATGATTGGAGAAAGAAGAAACAACATGTCTAACGTAGTTTTAGCATTAAAGGCTGATAAGATGGTTCATAAAGGTTGCAACGCTTTTTTGGCCTTCGTAAGTGCGTTGGATAAAAAAGAAGGGGGGTTGGTGGAGTTAGAACTGTAAGGGATTTTGAAGATGTGTTTCCAGAGGAATTACCCGGAATATCCCCAGATAGAGAGGTGGAATTTAGAATTAACTTGCTACCAGGTACAGCTCCTGTGTCAATTGCCCCATACAGAATGGCACCAAAGGAGTTGGTAGAGCTCAAGGCTCAAATTCTAGAGTTGCTTGATCGTGGGTTTATTCGACCCAGTGTGTCTCCATAAGGAGCACCGGTCTTGTTTGTGAAGAAGAAGGATGGAACTATGCGTATGTGCATAGATTATCGTCAGTTGAATAAGTTGACCATCAAGAACAAGTACCCGTTGCCAAGGATAGACGACTTGTTCGATCAGCTTAAGGGGGCAGCAGTATTCTCCAAGATAGATCTGAGGTTTGGATATCATCAGCTTAAGGTGAAGGAAGCAGATATCTATAAGACAGCTTTTCGAACAAGATACGGGCACTATGAGTTCTTAGTGATGCCGTTTGGATTGACAAAAGCCCCAGCTGCATTTATGGATATGATAAACCGGGTCTTTCAACCTTACTTGAATAGGTTCGTCGTTGTGTTCATCGACGACATCCTAGTGTACTCCAAGTCTGAAGAAGAGCATGATAAGCATCTTCGGGTAGTGTTACAAGTGTTAAGGGAGAAGAAGCTTTATGCCAAATTTCACAAGTGTGAATTTTGGCTTAAGGAGGTTACATTCTTAGGGCATGTGGTATCCACAGAAGGAATAAGGGTGGACCCTCGAAAGATTGAAGCAGTGTTGGATTGGAAACCACCTAAGTTTGTGGTGGAGGTTCACAGTTTCTTGGGATTGGCAGGCTACTACAGAAGGTTTGTGGAAGGGTTTTCATCAATAGCCACACCTTTGACGAAGTTGTTGTGGAAGGAGGTACCTTTCGTATGGACGGATAAGCAACAAGAGGGCTTTGAGAAGCTTAGGAGGGTTTTGACTGAAGCTCCAGTTCCAATTCAGCCTAAGGCAGGAAAGGATTTCGTGGTGTATTGTGACGCTTCTCATATAGGATTGGGATGCGTATTGATGCAGGATGGGAAAGTAGTTGCTTACGCATCTCGGCAATTAAGGCCGCACGAGGCTAACTACCCGACGCATGATTTGGAGTTGGCGGCAGTGGTCTTTGCTCTTAAAGTATAGAGACACTATTTGTGTGGAGAAAAATCAGTAACCTACACAGACCACAAGAGTCTTAAGTATCTGCTGACTCAGAAGGAGTTGAACCTGAGATAGCGAAGGTGGGTGGAGTTGTTAAAGGATTACGATTGTTCTATAGAGTACCACCCGGGCAAAGCGAATGTAGTGGCAGATGCCCTAAGCCGAAAAGTGGTGTCAGATCTGAGGGTGATGTTTGCACATCTGAGTTTGTATGACGATGGAAGTTTGTTGGCAGAGTTGCAAGTCAAGCCGACGTGGTTGAATGAGGTAAAAGGTAGTCAGTTTGTGGATGAGGATTGAAGTGCTAAGATGTGGCAAGTTCAGAATGGTGGTTTAGAGGATTACAGTATATCCAGTGATGGAGTATTGTGTTTTAAGGGAAAGGTCTGTATGCCGAAGAATGAGGAGCTAAGGCGGAGAATTCTTCAGGAATCGCATATTAGCCCTTATGCTATGCATCCTGGAGGTACTAAGTTGTACAGAGACCTAAGGGAACATTTTTGATGGCCTGGTCTTAAGAGGGAAGTTACCGAATTTGTCGGCAAGTGCTTAACATGTCAGCAAGTTAAGGCTGAACACCGTGTTCCGTCTGTGGTTACTTGACCAATCAAGATTCCATGATGGAAGTGGGAGAGAATCACCATGGACTTCGTTAGTGGGCTTCCCCTTACGCCTACTAAGAAGGACTCGGTATGGGTGATAGTGGATCAGTTGACAAAGTCCGAGCATTTCTTGCCAGTGCAAGTTGACTATTCTTTACAGAAGTTGGCAAAGTTGTATGTGGCGGAGATTGTAAGGTTGCATGGAGTACCGGTGTCGATTATCTCAGATTGGGATCCGAGGTTTACGTCTCGGTTTTGGAAAGCTCTACATCAGGCTTTAGGCACCAGATTGGATTTCACTACGGCTTTTCATCCACAAATGACGGCGATCGACGAGTGATCCAAGTGTTAGAGGATATCTTTGAGGATGTGTGATAGACTTGAGAGGAAGTTGGGAAGAATATTTGCCTCTAGCGGAATTTGCATACAACAATAGCTATCAAGCTAGTATTCGGATGGCACCGTATGAAGTGCTGTATGGACGGAAGTGTCGCACTCCTACGTGTTGGACGGAATTAGGGGAACGTCGAGTTTTGGGTCCAGAGATTGTGGCAGAATCCGAGGAGAAGGTCGAGGTAATACGGGCACGGTTGAAGGAAGCATCTGATAGGCAGAAGTCGTATGCAGATCTCAAACGGAAGGAAATAGAATTTGATGTGGGAGACTAAGTGTTTCTTAAAGTATTACCATGAAAGAAGGTGATGAGATTTGGACGCAAAGGAAAGCTATGTCCAAGATTTATAGGACCTTATTGAGTATTGAAGCGAGTTAGACCAGTGGCATACCAGTTAGAGTTGCCTTCGGAATTGAAGCAGATGCACGACGTATTTCATATTTCTATGCTACGTCGTTATCGATCGGATCCATCTCATGTGGTTCCAGTTGAAGAGGTAGAGCTAAGGCCATATTTGTAATATCCAGAATTTGGGCTTGTGCATTCTGCTTAATTATATGAAATAGCATGCCTTTGTGTGTTATAGTGTGTTTTAGGAATTTTGTGAACCTTAGAGTGTAGTGAATGCCTTAGAAATTATTTGATTTTAAGTTTTAAAGAGGTAGCTAGGCAGAGGTGGCCTTAAGGAAATTTATAGGGGAGTTATGACACACAAGTGGGCTTGGTAAAGTGGCTTGAAGGCGCCACTTAAAGCCTTTGGAAATGACTCCACAAGCAGGTGTAGATGGGCCAAGGTTTGAGTCGCATGGGAAGCCAAATAAAAGTTTTATTTTTGTGGCAACAAGGAAGGGTAATGGACGGCATGGGGAGTCTATGGGAGGAGCTTAAGATGAGGTATTATTCTTTTAAAATTTTTGGCTAAAGCAAGGATAAATGATGACTTTATTTTGAATAATATTTGAATGAGTAAGAAGAGATAAAATAGGAGAAAATCAAGGAGTAGCTAGTGTTTGAATGCTAGCTGACTTTAAGAGGGGAGGTAAGTAAGGCATTCGCCCATACTAAGGGGATTTGTGCCGAAAAATCATTCTCTTCTCATCTTTTCTTTTGTGCCGAAATTCTCAAAGAAATCAGCTCGTATCCCTTTTCTTTTCTTCCTTTTTCTGCTCACTTCCATAAGCCGAAATCAAGTGATCAGCATTTAGGCCATAGCCGAATAGCCCTGTGGATTCAAGTAAAGGTGCTGCCGATTTCCATATAAAGGGCTAAGGATCTATAGTCATCATCTTATTTCTTTTCTTTAAGCCGAAATTAAGATTCTAATGCCATCTATGTCTTTGGCCGAAACTATAAAGGATTCTTTCGGGATTTCTAGTATAGTCGACTAGAAGGAGGATCATTCACGATTTAAGGTAAGTCATGTGATATTCAGCCAAAGGCCATGTATTGTGATTAAATGTTAGTTTGGATCTAACAGAAGCTTGTAGGTATTTCGGCAGAGACCAAGGACAATTGATATTCTGGGATTTAGATCTACAAGGTAAGGGGACATGATATTCGGCCAAGGCTATAGTTAATATTTTAGATCTATTTCTTATTTATTCAAAAGCCGAAAACTAATCACTTAGGTGATCTAGTGCTGGCCGATTGCTAGGGGGAAAGATCACGGAATTTCGGGATTTGGTTAGTGACCAATCGGCAGCAAGGAGTTAAAGATCTAAAGCGCTAGATCCGGTTTTCGGGATTTCAGTGAATTCGTTAAGGAAACCAGGTGTGTACCCCACACTAAATCCTAATAGATTACGACTTTAATTTAATGTATGTGTTATAATAGCATGAATGTGGCCGAAAGGTACCATGCAATGGTACAAAGTACTCAGGTACATAGCTTTAACACTATGTTAATAAATTATATGCAATTTGAAATATGGCACATAGGTGACTATTGATAAGAATGTGAAATAAGCTATAAGGCTTGATTTTGTATGTTTTGTATTGTGCATGGGCATAAGGGTGATATGAAAAGGGGAAGTGAATGTGGTGACTTATGTCACGAAATCTGAATGTGGTGACTTCGGTCACAGTATGTGAATGTGGTGACTCTTGTCACATAATAATTATCTCTTGGCTATGCCACGAATTTTATAAGGGCGATGAGCACGTCGACTACAGCGACTGCCTTCGATGATGTGTAGCGGATGGAGGGTTGACTTAGTAGTCCCCACGGTGTGCAGGTTGGTACGGGTGATGTGTAGCGGATGGCATCTAGGTTTAGGTTCGGGTTTGCATCATTAATTCTATCTGTCATTTATGTACATGTGTGATATGATATGACATGCCTAAATCATTTGGGACTTAGTGTTGGTTATACACACTGAGTTTGTATGACTCACCCCGTTGTGGGAATAATTTTCAGGTGACGCTCAGTGATGGACTGGGTCGGCAGGAGCTTAGTGGTGGCCATGCTCAGCTTGGAGTTTATTTAATTTTGGACTTTTACATTTTAAGTATTTGGAATTATTTTGGTATTGTTTTCATTTGTAATAAGGCCACTGATATGAAACTGTTGATGCATGTCTTTTAAATTATTTTATTTTGATACGATTTCTATTAAATTAAACTTTAAATGAATTTTCTTAAAAATGAAAACGTTAAATGTTTTGACAACTAAAAACAGATGATTTCAAATTTAAAGGTGAAACCTAAAACATATTTAGCATGTCTTTTAATCTAAAATAAGTTTTTTTTTTTTTTAAAGCCCTAATTTCAAGAATAGCCGTGTTTTCAATTAAAACCAACACGAATCAAACTTCCTCCAAAACTATCCAAGTTTTACAAAAAGACAAATGAATTTGAAATTGTTTTACTCTAGGAACATACCAGATTCGGTCGAGACTCGTGGGCCGGGTCTGGGGTGTTTCACGGGGAGTATACTTGACCTTTCGCTCTACTTAGTTTAATTCTTATACAATATGCTTGAGAACAAGCATAGGTTAAGTAGGGGTGTTGGTTTAGTAAGTTTGCATGATTTATTCTCTTTAGCTGTATAATTGTTTCTCTTTCGTATGCGCTAATTCTTATGATAGGATTATTCATTAATTTGTTTGGCATTAAGCCTTTAATTCCAATACTTTGTCAACTTAGATAGTTGGGTGGTTCTTGAATTAAAGAGTTCATTTTCTAGTTAATCGACGTGTGCGTTAAAGATTGAAATATTGTAAAAAGATTGTTTTATGAAAATTAGTTGTTTATAAGTTTGCTTGGTAAGTATATCATTCTTAGTTGTTTAATTTTAAATGTATTTTTATCCCTTTTAAATAATAATAATAAAATAAAAAAATAATAAAAAGATATCTACTCAGCTAATGGCTTAAGTTATGAGTGGAGATTTCAAGAATGTGACCGAATTTAGTAATCCAGATGAGGTGCTTGGGTTGTCATCTCATTTTGTATAAAAAGGTTTGAGTGACAAACTGAAAACTTGCAAACACTCCGCTAACCGAGCTGCCATGAGTAGGTAAAAATGGTCTGTTTTGAGACGTGTCAAATTTAGTAACCAGAGTAAGGTACTTAGGCTGTCATCTCACCTTGCATAAAAGGTTTGGCTATGTCCCATTTTTTACTGTATAATTAATTGAGAATAAATACCTTGCAAATTTTGGTTCAATTTCAATATAGTGAAATGATTGAATTTACATGTTTGAATTTTATGGCACTTGTTGGTTAAACTGAGTATTTGAACACTTATTCATTTTCACCTGAATTATTTGCATTGATCATGGTTGCAGAAGAGAGGCTTGATTTTCTATAAATTATTGGATAGTTTCTAATGTAGGAACATACAATATGCTTGAGGATAAGCATAGGCTAAGTAGGGGGATTTGATAGCATGTTTATTTTGCATATTTTACGTGTTCAAATCAATTAATTCTTGACATAATTCTTGCTAAATTAGTGATTTTATGTTTAAATTTTGTTAGAAACAAAATTCAGAAGCTTTTTTTGAAAACAAGTAGAAAAGAATTAAATTGGAGTGCGAGCAATAAAAGAGGGGTCGAAACAGAAATTTAGAGCCATATTTAGATTTTTTTGTCTTTGTAAAAGCCATATTTAAAAAAATTTATGATTACAAGTAATTAGTTGTTAGATGGGTTAGGCTAATTTTAGTATATGATATGTGTATAAATAGGGTATGTGGTGGCCTTTGGGAAAGACACTTGAATAGATTAGAAATTGAATAAATTTATTTTTATTCCTTTCAATTTCATACGTCTAAAAATTCTTTTCCTTTGAATAAGCACACTGTCATTTTCGTTTCAAATTTTTTTCCTTTTACAAATTTGTTTAATTGCTTTCGATGCCCCTTTCGTTTCGATCTTCACCCATCTCCATTAAATTCACTTCCATAAATCGACTAAGTATGACTGATTTCATGCTTAGCTAAACTTCTAACTTAGCTTTAGGATAGTGTTTTTCCCAGTCAATAATCGTGAGAAATGAATCCACACTAGAAATCTTTCATAACGATATTCACCATCACTTTGGAATATGGGATAACACAAATTCGTCCCTTAAAGTCAATTCAGTTTCTATTTAAAAGGCGTATGATGGGTTGGAGTAGTTTTGGCGTACAGTTGGGAAGTCAAGTCGGCTTTGCTGAATTTGAATTCCCACAACCAAATTGGCATATCCTGGCGGGGTCATGCTAGTGGCATTTTCGTCAAGGGAGATAGTGATCAGATTTAAACATTCTGCGTTGTTGAAGCTGTTGATCTGAGTTGGGTTCTTCAAAATGCAAGGCTATCGGCGACTTGAATTATGAGCACGTATATTGCGGCTAGACAAATGGTAAGGGTTGATTAGTAGGTCGCACTGAAATCAGCTACGAAACGAAGAATTGGCAGTTAGGATGTTCTTGATTACTATAACCAACTTATGGTTTGGAACAGAAAATCTATTTCTAGGATCAATTCAGAAACAAGAATTCACAGAGTATAAAGCTAAGGCTTTATATTTCTATTTTAAAAGAATTCAAATCCACTTTTTTTTTTTAATAATATAATTGTTTATTTTTTCTATATCACTTATTTAATTTATAAACATTTCAACTCCCCTAATTTATTTAATTTATTTATTTATTAGCTAGGTCATTTTAAGTCATGGACAAGAATCATATTCACAAGAAAAAAAAAACAAAAATAGATAACAAAAACCAATCCCTGTGGATTCGACCCTACAACTCTTTATATAGTTTAGAGTTATTTTATCGTAGGAATTTTTGTTTGGTGATTTCGATGCCTATAAATTTTTATACTTGGTTGGTGTGGTTGGTAGTTGTCTATAGTGTATTTTTGTGTTTGAATTGTGGTGTCAATGAGAGCATATGGTTAGGCATATAGGTTTAATAAGTTTGGCATGTTTTAAGTATGTTGGAATGTATTTTAAGCATGTGAAAGTGTTTGGAAAAGGTTTGGTTTGGTGTGCGAGAAATGGTTGATGAATTGGCTTGAATTAGGGGTCATTTTATATTCACACGACCTAGGAAACGGGTTCTTCAGATGTCCATGTGCCACACAGGGCCTCTTTACACGGTTGTCTGCCACACAAGGCATCCTTACACGGCCATGTGTTTTATTAATTTTAGGTGCAACATTTTTCACACGCTCACAGTTAGTTACACGGTCTGAGCACACGGACATTTGGGGTAGCCACGCGGTCATGTTCTGAGGCACACGGTCTGGGCTCTATCACACGGCCGTGTGACCCTATTTCCAAAAAAAAAAATAAAAATTTTCATGTTTTTCTGTTTTGATTCAAATTAGTCATTAATTGTTTCCAAACTATTTTTAGGACCCTATAAGCTCGATTTTAGACCCGTAAATGTATGTATACTATGAATAATGTTTTTAAATATTGATATCTATATTAATATATGAATGGTTTATTGATGTTAAATGTTTCAATATGTGTCATAATACTCTATAACCCTAATTTAGTGCTACAGAGATGGGTTTGAGCTGTTACATTTCGTGGTATCAGACCTACGATTTTATCCGTTCTAGGACTGAACGTATCATGTATTGAGTCTAGATATACATGTCATTTTATAACATATGATAGTGTGATGACTCTTAATCAAATTGAATTTTTTTATATATAAAATATGTCATCTGGATCCAATTGAGCAAATTCCAATAAAGTAGAAAGTTTATTCTTGCCACCAATAAGGAATGTAACATCTCAAACCCGGCCCAAACACCACGACCAGATCTGGCATGTCACTAAGAAGATTTAGTAAAACATGTCGCATTTTTGGAAAATAATTTTCTTGATTTTAACATTATATTCGAGAAAATGAATGGTTGAATAATTCGTAACAGATATAAATTTTCATTTAAATGCCTTTATGAATTAAAAACCGAAATTTAATACATGCCTTAACTTAATTAAATCGAAAAAAATCTAAGTGTCTAGTAATAATAAAAGCCCAAAACAAACGAAAATATAAAGCAAGTGGCCCGTGGCCTTATTGCAATGAAATTTAAAACCCACTATGATACGGGCCGGCTCGGGGTGAGTCGAAACGTATGCGGGTTGCCCAATCGTCTACGAGGAGGAATCAAGCCTTTGGAAGATAATTCGGAAAATATAAATGAGTTTGTGGAAACTTAAATAAATAAAATAGGATTTGGTTCGGTTTTGATAAAAATATAAAATAGATAAAAGGATAATTTGATGGAGATGGATAAACAAACTTAAACGAGAAGCGATTCAACACTAAAGAGTGTCACCCCGGGTTCTATATTGTTTAAGGTGGATGAATGGAATCGATGATGGAAATGGAAATATGAACTTAACTTCAAGAAAGATTCAACACTATATAACAGTGTCACCCTATTTCTTGTATCGTTAAGGTGGAAAGATGGAATTCGAAGATGGACCAAGACCCGTTATCTAAAAAGATAAGAACCGTTGGTATAAATAAATGGATGAGAAACGACTGACGCCACAAGCAAAACTTGATAAGTCGGAATCAAAACTCATACGAAAGATAGAGAGGAGATAAACTCACTCAAATGAACAATGTTCATAAAAATTTCATTAATCAAAGTTGTGTCCCTGCAAATGAAAAATAACAAGCTATTTATAAGCTTAAGGTAGCTTGTCGTGGCTATTGTTTTTGATTGAGACATCAAAATAAAATCAAATCCTAGCACAAATGCTCCTTAATTCTGCCGTGGAAGCTTGGTTGTCAACTACAAAAGAAATGATTCCTACGTGGCTACAATATGGCATATTTAATTCTTTCAATTCCAATTTGACCTTGCCGTTCACTTATATGTTCAATCCCACTTATATGTTCAATTGTTTATTCCATCATTATCATGTAGTCCAAAGCAATGGTTCAACACTCATGCACATGGTTTGTGCTCTCCATCTTCTCTCACTCAATTCACTATTTTTATTATTTAATTCTATTTCCATTTGCCGTCCAAGTCTCATGCCTCAATCCATTTATCCATTTCATGCTCCAATTCTTTGAATATTCTTCATGCCGTCCAACAATTTCCACAACACACTTGCACATTTTTTTTAAAATCTCATGCATCCACATGCTTTATTATTTAATGTTTCACACATCATACTCATCCAACTTGATTATTTTAAGGCTCCACCATGCCATCCACACCCATGCCATAATATTTTATTCACCCATGGCCGTCCATCCCCTTAATCATGGTCATGATTATTCCATTTTCTCACTTGTTTACTATGTTTGCCACTTGATGCTCCACTCAAAAACTCAAGCTCTTGTTTATTTAATTTCACATGGGTTTTGCCGTCCCATCATTCCATGCCTTTAAAATTTTCACCCATAATCTCCATGTTGTTTAATTCAAATAGCACATGTCTTTAATTGTTGATGACTCATTCCACTATAGCCATCCATGCTTAAGCTCCACCAAGCCTTATTGCCGCATGCACATTTTGTTTATTCAAGCTAGTGCCGTCCAAGTCCATACCATTTAATGGGAATTAAAAAAAAATTGAGCCACCCTTGTTTCATTGCCATGTTCATGCATTTAATTGAAAAACAACTATTAAACCATGTTTCATGACAAACGAATGAAGGCTTTAACATTCATTAAATTCGGCAACCACATATTCAAGTGCATTCATGTACTAAAACAAATTAATTGCTTGCATTAATTTGGCTAACCAAGACAAATTAAAATACTAAGACTAATTAAATACTTGACAAATTAAAATTATGTAATAGCTTAAAATACATTTATTTAATTAATTAATTTGGGCAGAATTTAATTAACTAATTAAATAAATTTATTCAACTAATTTAAAATGCATGAAATAAAATAAATGCAAATCAAACTAAATGAGCTGAACACAAGCTCATTTTGGGACGTGCACCAAAGGCACACTAGGTCCATGGCTTGATCCGGGCTGTTAAGTTGTAAAACGTTAATGCCCCGGGCGTGCTCGTATCACACTAACTGAAAATATTAAAAATTGATAAACTTGTAATGTCTTTTGCTGAATCAAAATAATCTCTCGAATGGCCACCTTGCGCTTCTCTCCAGCCCGGTCCAATGCACTAGGTGCTACCTGAAAAATGTTAAATAATGGGGTGAGTCGCGAGACTCAGTGTGCAACCCTCGTGCATCATCAGATTGGGCCTTAGCCCACAGAACAGATAACAGAGTATAATATATTACAAAATATGCAAAGCCCAACCCAATCCTAGGTTTCCATCCGCTACACACCACCCGTACCTGCCAATCACACCATTGGGGATTTCTACAATCAACCCACACCGCTACACACCATCGATGGCAGTCATGCTGCAGATAGCAGCTCATCGTCAGATCATGGCAATAGCCACTACAACAGATCATGGCATTAGCCACTACAACAGGTCATGGCAAAAGCCACTACAACAGATCATGGCAATAGCCACTACAACAGATCATGGCAATAGCCACTACAACAGATCATGGCATTAGCCACTACAACAGAACACTTCCCCATTCATCAATCACCCAACCCCATGCACACATATAAAACATATCATCTCAACAGAAACATTCACTTTGGAATGACAGAGATCACTAACCTGGTGATTTGCTTTTACCCCTTTTCGGGTTTTCAACAGCCATGCCGGTATTTCGGCATTTAACAGAATATATAGAATATAACAGGTTTATATGCATACTAATCAAGCAATCTAAATGGTGTGCGAGTGTTACACACCTGATATTACATAGTTTTACACCCTTAGTCAATATCCTTACTATCTGGATCTACAACCCTTAGTCTAAAACCTTTCTCAAAAGCCGGAAGAACACGAAGAATTGGGCTCCCCGACATTCGGCCAAGGGTTAATAAATACCCTAATTTACACGTTTAAAGTTAATAAATCTCCTTACTTTGAAATCCCGAAAGTAACACAATTCGTGTGTTACTGAACTCTGACTTAGGGATTTATGCGATTGACTCCTCATCAAATCCCAGAATGCCAAAAATAAGAGAAAAATACAAGGTCAGTTTCCTTATAGCCAGTCGGCTAGAGTCTCTAAAAAGCTGAAAAGGATTGAAGCCTTATGAAATGATACTTACCTTCAGTTTCCTTCGAGATTCAGCATAAGCAGATACCATAGAAGGATTTCGGCAATCATAAGAGATGAGATCTAGGAATTTTAGCTTTTAAGAAATCCCGAAAAAGAATGAACAATAGAAGGCTGATACGTTTTCGACTTTTAAGAGAACAGAGTGAAGAGTTTCGATGGAGAGGCTTAGAGATTTTCGGCTAAAGGAGCAAATGGGAGTGTGTTTTTGGCTTTTAGTGAATGGAAGAAGAATAACAATGGAGATCAGGAGATTCGGCTAAAAGGGAATTTCAAAAGAAAGAAGAAAGGGTGAGGGAGGTGGTGATTTTCGGCTTTTGAAAGAAATCAAAAGAAAGAAATTGCAGAGGGAGACTGAGGATTTTGGTGCAGAGAATGAAGAAAAGAGTAGGGTTTAAATGTCGAAATTGATGAGATATCCCCTATTTATAGAAGTTTTGGCACCTACCTATCAAAACCCAAAAGTGCCCTTTCTGATAATTAAAAATTAAGCAAATAAAAAGGGAAAAATTGGGCTAACACTAATCTTCTAGAGATAGCTCCTATCTTTCCTCTCTATCTCAATCTACTAACTCATCCAAAAGAGACTTAATTAGCTCCAACTCCTCCCATCTGTATCAGCATAATATCCACGTAATTTAAAACATAAAACTCCTAAATAATAGCCTTGTTGTCGTCCCCTCCTAGCTCCCTTTAGTGCCGAAATTGGCCCAACTTAATAGGCTCTAAACGGCCACAGATCGTCCCTCTCCCCTTGCCTATTGACACCAACTATAACTCCCCTTTACCACGCCCCTTGTTGCTGGGCCACAAGCCCAGTATGTCAATTAACCTACCAATACATTATTTTAAGCCCTAAAGTGTCTAAGCAGAATATTTAATCAAGGCCTCAGCCCAAACCTGAGCCCAATTTGCACCTCTAAACCTCAAATTAACATTTTAAGCATACAACACCAAAATGCATAGGCCCATTAATTCATGATGTTCTGACTTTATTTCTTAAAGAAATTTCGTCCTCGAAATTTCCAACTAACTATTAATCGTACTACCCAAGTCTCACCACTATGCTTTCACTGCGCACTCTAATTTAATAATATATAAACACTGCACGCATATAGTTTCTATACCCAAAGATATAGCATCCACACAAAACATACCCGACTTAATGGTGATTGAACAATTCCGAGCCTTATGCTCCTCAAACCTGCATCTTAAACACGTTCCTGACTTCCTCCAACATTCACTCGGATGACGCCTTCTGCAATATTCGCAAACCCGAAAGTTTGGACGTACCTTTACATGCTTCACAGAACGAGACTGCAACCCTAAAAAACTACAATCTCTTTTTTTCTTACAGTTCACGCACCCAACTCGAAGTGTTTCACCGATTTCTTTAACCTCCTTAACTAGCTGAGTCAGCACATCAGTCCTAACACTTCCATGGCCTCGGTTGCGGCCTCTTCTTCCTCTTCTAGCACTCATCATTGATTCTCATATTATCTGAATTAGAAATTTTATGAATTATTAATTTCTTTCACTGATTAACCACGAACAGTCTTATGAATAGAAATTTTAAAGGTAGTTCTTTTGAATTCGAACCTATCTAAAGTTTTAGTCTCAAGTTTACCTCCTAATTCCAGGAAGCACACACAATTCAATCATCAAACATTAGCATACAAGTACATCCACTAACCTACATTCTTCGTGTAAGGGTATTTTCGTCATTCCACTACCCAGGGGTATGTTTGTAATTTATCCTACAGAGGTATTTTCGTAATATTTCAAAAAAAAAATAGTGTTCCGTGGTGATTTCGTGAAATAGGGTTATTTTTGGTAATTTTGCAATCTGGGGTATTTCGATAATTTTGTAAGTCGGGGGTGTTTTAGTCATTTTACAAATCAGGGCAATTTGGTAACTTTACAAACCAGAGGTACTTTGGTCACTTTTCAAATTAGGGGTATTTTGGAAAATGTTTACAAATCAAGGGTATTTTCAAAAATTTTACAAAAGTAAGGGGGTATTTTTTTTAAAAAAAGGGGTATCTTAGAGACTTTGATTTCAAAAGAATAATAGTGGCGTTCAAGTGTTTGTGGTTTTTGATTGATGTTGTGTGTTATATGTTTTTTCTTTTAAAAATCGTTGACTTTGTAAATCAGGGTATTTCTGTAAATCTGGGGGTGTATATGCAATTCATAGGTATCTTGGTAATTTTCAAAATAAGGATATTTTATCAATTTTGTGAAAATAGGGTGGCTGGTCTCTTTCGGGTTTTAGTTATGGATTTTGGCCCGTCAACAAATCCTCGCGGCTAGGGTGAACAGTCACTACGCACTAGGTAGGATTCCAGCGAAGAGGAGGTGAGTCACTAGGACTGCTTAAGTACCAGGCTCTTCCGGATCTAATCCTAGACAGCGCATGCCTATTGCCACACCCTAGTCTTGCGACTTGTTCACGGGTTTGTTTAGTGACATTAAGTCTTATGAGATTTAGAAAGTTGTTTGAGCTAGGCCTAAAGTCCATCAAGTTCTAACCTAGATAGTCTACGTCCCATAAAGCCCATCAAGCCTGCATACTTATAATCACAAAGTGAGTCCAGAATACTTACCTGGCGGACTTGGGCCGGAGACGCAGGTGCCATGCTGAGAAAACCCTCCTGTATGATTTAGAAATATGCATGTTTCAAAAACCTATTTTTAGAAAACGTTTTGAGCCCAAAACCCCCAAAGTCGAGTTTTGAACCGGGCTCTGATAGCAATTTGTAACACCCCAAACCCAGCCAAAACACCATGACCGGATCTGGCATGTCACTAAGAAGATTTAGTAAAACATGTCGCATATTTGGAAAATATTTTTCTTGATTTTAACATTATATTCGGGAAAATGAGTGGTTGAAAAATTCGTAAAAGATATAAATTTTCATTTAAATGCCTTTATGAATTAAAAACCAAAATTTAATACATGCCTTAACTTAATTAAATCGAAAAAAATCTAAGTGTCTAGTAATAATAAAAGCCCAAAACAACGAAAATATAAAGCAAGTGTCCCGTGGCCTTATTACAATGAAATTTAAGACCCACTAACTTAAAATATTAAAAATTAATAAACTTGTAATGTCTTTTTACTGAATCAAAATAATCTCTCGCATAGCCACCTTGCGCTCCTCTCCAGCCCGGTCCGATGCACTAGGTGCTACCTGAAAGATGTTAAATAATGGGGTGAGTCGTGAGACTCAGTGTGCATCCCTCGTGCACCATTAGATTGGGCCTTAGCCCCACAGAACAGATAACAGAGTATAATATATTAGAAAATATGCAAAGCCCAACCCAATCCTCGGTTTCCATCTGCTACACACCACCTGTACCTACCAATCACACCATTGGGGATTTCTACAATCAACCTACACCGCTACACACCATCGATGGCAGTCATGCTCCAGATAGCTGCTCGTCGTTAGATCATGGCAATAGCCACTACAGCAGATCATGGCATTAGCCACTACAACAGATCATGGCAAAAGCCACTACAATAGATTATGGCAAAAGCCACTACAACAGATCATGGCATTAGCCACTACAACAGAACACTTCCCCTTTCATCAATCACCCAACCCCATGCACACATATAAAACATATCATCTCAACAGAAGCATTCACTTTAGAATGACAGAGATCACTAACCTGGTGATTCACCTTTACCCCTTTTCGGGTTTTCAACAGCCATGTCGGTATTTCGGCATTTAATAGAATATACAGAATATAACAGGTTTATATGCATACTAATCAAGCAATCTAAATGGTGTGAGAGTGTTACACACCTGATATCGCGTAGTTTTACACCCTTAGTCAATATCCTTACTATCTGGATCTACAATCCTTAGTCTAAAACCTTGCTCAAAAGCCGGAAGAACACGAAGAGTTGGGCTCTCCTACATTCGGCCAAGGGTTAATAAATACCCGAATTTACACGTTTAAAATTAATAGATCTCATTACCTTGAAATCTCGAAAGTAACACGATTCGTGTGTTACTGAACTTTGACTTAGAGATCTATGCGATTGACTCCTCTTCAAATCCCGGAATGCCGAAAATAAGAGAAAAATTCAAGGTCAGTTTCCTTATAGCCATTCGGCTAGAGTCTCTAAAAAGCCAGAAAGGATTGAAGCCTTATGAATCGATACTTACCTTCAGTTTCCTTCGAGATTTAGCACAAGCAGATACCACAGGAGGATTTCTGCAATCACAGGAGATGAGATCTAGGAATTTCAGCTTTTAAGAAAATCCCGAAAAAGAAGAATAAGAGAAGGCTGATGCGTTTTCGGCTTTTAGGAGAACTAAGTGAAGAGTTTCAATGGAGAGGCTTAGAGATTTTCGGCTAAAGAAGTAAATGGGAGTGTGGTTTCAGCTTTTAGTGAATGGAAGAAAAATAACAATGGAGATCAGGAGATTCGGCTAAAAGGAAATTTCCAAATAAAGAAGAAAGGGTGAGGGAGGTGGTGATTTTCGGCTTTTGAAACAAATCAAAGGAAAGAAATTGCAGAGGGAAACTGAGGATTTCGGTATAGAGAATGAAGAAAAGAGTAGGGTTTAAATGTCGGAATTGATGAGATATCCCCTCTATTTATAGCAATTTTGGCACCTACCTTTCAAAACCCGAAAGTGCCCTTTCTGATAACTAAAAATTAAGCAAATAAAAAGGGAAAAATTTGGCTAACACTAATCTTCTAGAGATAGCTCCTATCTTTCCTCTCTATCTCAATCTATTAACTCATCCAAAAGAGACTAATTCCCTTCTTTATCAGCATAATATCCATATAATTTAAAGCATAAAAATCCTAAATAATAGCCTTGTTGTCGTCCCCTCCTAGCTCCCTTTAGTGCCGAAATTGGCCCAACTTAATGGGCTCCAAACGGCCATAGATTGGGCCTCTCCCCTTGCCTATTGACGCCAACTATAACTCCCCTTTACCACGCCCCTTGTTGCTGGGCCACAAGCTCAGTATGTCAATTAAACTACCAAAAATTTATTTTAAGCCCTAGAGTGTCTAAGCATAATATTTAATCAAGGCCTCAGCCCAAACCTGAGCCCAATTTGCACCTCTAAACCTCAAATTAACATTTTAAGCATACAACACCAAAATGCACAGGCCCATTAATTCAGGATGTTAAAGGAGGCTACTGAGAATGAGCCCGAAGTACAAAGGCTCGGAGATATGGCACCTAATGATTTTCTGTGAATGATGAATGAAATGTATGATGCATATTTAAAAGTTAATTCGGTAGCTGAACAACCTCACCGCCTTCATCCTCAAAGCTCGACTTAGCAATATATTAAGAGAGTTACCATTGATAAAGTTAGAAAATGTGGGGCAGTAGAATTTTGGGGTAATGTGATTGATACCCAACAAAAGTCGAGTATTGGTTAAAACGTACTCAGAGGTTGCTTGAAGAAATGTTGTGCTCTCTCGAAGACTTTTTGAGATGCATTATGTCAATGTTAAAATAAGAAGCATTCCAATGGTGGTCCACATTAACTGCAGTGGTACAAAAAGAAAGAATTAGCTGGGATTTCTTTAAACCTGAGTTTTGAAAAAAGTATATCAGTAAATAGTATTTGGAGAGAAAGAAGAAAGAATTTTTTTAATTGAAGTAGGGAAATAGAACAGTGGCTGAGTATGAGAGGCAGTTTGTGCAGCTCAGCAAGTATGCCAGTAAAATTATACCTACAGAAGAAGACATGTGCGTGCAATTTGAAGAGGCACTTAGAGACGAGATTAAGATGTTAGTAGGGGCAATGGAAATTCGTGAGTTTATGATACTGTCAGATTGAGTTCAAAAGAGTGAAGAAATATGTGCCAGTAAGAAACAAAATGAAATAAAAACACATGACTTCTGCAAATGTAATGGGCCTAAAACTTTCTCTGGTTCCCCTCAGAAGAAGTTGAAAGAATCGAATAGTAGATTCTCAGCGCCATCAAAGTTTTCGAGTAAGGATCGTTTTAAATAGAGTAGTAAGACATCACCAACTCCTTTAGTAGCTAGTGTGGCCAGTGTTCAAAATACCAACGGGACTAAATGCAAACAATTTGGGCGATATTATGTTGGAGTAAGCAGATTGAATGATGAATCATGTTTTATTTTTGGATCCCCTGACCATTTTATGAAGGATTGCCCAGATCGAATTGAGCCTAATAAAGATCGGGCTACAAACCTTATTGCGACTCCTACTCGAGGTAGACGTCTTGGGAATAGTAGTTCGGCTGGAGCTAACATAAGCAAAACTATAAACATGACAATTAAATCTAAAGCTAGAGTTCCTGCAAGGACTTATGCCATCCGTGCTCAAGAAGAGGCCTTAACTCCTGACGTTATTGCTAGTACCTTTTTTATCTTTGATGTTAGTGTGTATGCATTAATTGACACTAGGTCGATGAATTATTATGTATGCACTACGTTAGAAACAGAAAAGAATTTACCAGTTGAGCCAATTGATTATGTTGTTAAAGTAATAAACCCTTTAAGTTAGTGCGTTATAGTAGATCTGGTATGCAAATAGTGTCCACTGAAAATTCTGGGCTATGAATTTTCTATTGATTTGATGTTACTGCCATTTAACGAGTTTGATGTTATTTTTGGAATGGATTGATTGACTGTTCATGATATTGTTCTGAATTACCGATTAAAGCTGATTTATCTGAAATGTCAGAACTGTGAGTTGATTTCAATTATATCCATAAAGTCCTATTGTGCTTCAAATATAATTTTAGCAACTTCAGCACAGAAATTGATTCAAAAAGGCTGTGACGTGTTTTTAGCGTATATTTTGGATTCCAAAGTCTCAAAAAAGAAAGTGGATGAGGTGCTGACAATATCTGAGTTTACAGATGCTTTTCTTGAGGAATTACTGAGTTTACCACCAGAGCGAGAAGTTGAATTTATTATTGAGTTAATGCCAGGAATCGATCCAATTTCAATTACTTCGTATAGAATGGCTCAGATCGAATTAAAAGAGTTAAAAGCTCAAATATATAAATTAATTGACAAAGGTTTTATTCAACCTAGCACATCACCGCGGGGTGCACCTGTATTATTTGTGAAGAAGAAAGATGGGTAGATGAGGTTCTGTATAGATTATCAACAATTGAATAAAGTTACAAAAAAGAATAAATATTTGTTACCTCATATTGATGGTTTATTTGATCAGCCGAAAGGAGCCACAGTGTTTTCAAAGATCGATCTTAGATGTGGTTATTATAAGTTGCGAGT
This sequence comes from Gossypium bickii, assembly GCA_025503065.1. Lineage (NCBI taxonomy): Eukaryota > Viridiplantae > Streptophyta > Magnoliopsida > Malvales > Malvaceae > Gossypium > Gossypium bickii. The sequence goes on along the minus strand of CP106710.1, from coordinate 62,099,398 downwards.
AAAAGATGTCGACATGTCAAAAATAGCATTCAGAACTCGTTATGGACACTACGAGTTTTTAGTTATGCCATTTGGACTGATGAATGCCCCGTTAGCATTTATGGATCTAATGAAATGGGTTTTTTAGCCGCATCTTGTCAGGTTAGTTATTGTTTTTATTGACGGTATTCTAATTTATTCTAAAAATAAAGCTAAGCATGTTCATCGTTTGAATATAATATTATAGACCTTGCATGAAATGAAATTGTACACAAGGTTTAGTAAATGCGATTTTTGGCTCAAAGAAGTTGGAATTCTAGGTCATGTGATTTCAGTGGAAGGAATACGAGTTTATCCAAGTAAGATTTCTACTATTCTGAACTGGAAACCCCTGTGAAATGTTTTTGAGGTACGTTATTTCTTGGCATTAGCCAAATATTGTCGACGATTTGTTAAGAATTTTTTGATACTAGCTTTACCTATGATGAAACTATTACAGAAAGATGTTAGCTTTGTGTGGTCTAAAAATGTCAGCAGAGATTTGATCAGTTCAAGAGTATGTTGACAGAGGTATCGTAATAGCCCGTTTTTAGTCAAATTGGAACAATGGTTTTGGGACCAGAAATCTGGAGTCAAAATATTTATTTTATTATTATTGTAATGTCTACATTATGATTGAGTGATTGTTTGAAAGTTTTGTTTAGAAATTTTATCGTTTGAGTAGTCAAGTTAATAAAAAGGACTAAATCGCGTAAAGTGAAAAATTGGAGTTCTATAAGCTAAAAGGGTTTATTAGCAATGAAATTCAATAGTGGAGGTCCTTATGTTGTAAATAGACCTTTTGAAATATAAATGGACAAGTATGGACAAGTATTAAGTTATTTTTATGTTATATAACCAAGGTTAATTTTGGTATTTAAAAATTAAGTTAAAATAAATAAAACAAAATAAATATTCACCTAATGTTATCATATTCAATCGATTTTAAAGAGAAGAAAGTCATCATTTTAGGTTTTTCATTCGGTCATGGTTTAATTGCTCATTAAGGTATGGTTTTTTTTCCCGTTTTTAACGATTTCTATGTTTTTGAGATCGTTGCAACTAGGTTTAGCTAGCCCAAGGACTATTTTGCAAAACTGTAAAGATTTAGAAAGTTTTCATTGATGAATAAGCATCTATTTTGATGTTTGATGATAGATTTTGAATGTTTGATAATAGTTATACAAGTTCTGTTAAGTGATTTTTAGTGAAAATACAAATTAGGGATTTATTTTTGAAAAGTGTAAAATTCATGGTTAAAGTGTGAAATAAATGAAAAATACGGGCTGCTATGGTAATAAGAGAAATTCGGCTAGCATGGGTAGGGACCTAATTGCACTAATTTGTGATTTTATGAAATAAGGACTAAATTGTAAAAGATGTGAAAATTAGGGGCAATTCTGTAAAAATGCCTTAGAGTGAATTTTGGATTAAATTGAATAGAGAGATGATTAAATAAGTTAATTTTGATTACATATAGATCAAGAAAAGTGAAACTCAGATCTAAATTGAGGGAAAAATAAAGTTCTCGACTAATTGACCAGTTTAGCCTTTTTTACATCTGAGGTAAGTTTATATGTAATAAGTATTGTTATAATTATGTTTTTAATGCTTTGGTATTGCAAAAACTGTGAATACAAGACTACGGACATGTTCGAAAAGGATTCTACGATGATTTGGCAAGTGTGAAATCCTGGTTGAACCTTAGGAATAGTTTTGGATACTAGTGACATGTCATTAAGGGTTATTGTGATTACGTGATCCGGGTGCTGGTCCTATACGTCCTACTGATGGCTGAGTATACCGACATGTGTTGTGGTTACTTGACAGCTTCTGTGAGCAGCACCGTATAGCTACGTCTTGACTGACAGCTTGTGTGAGCAGGCCCATTGATAGCTCGTGAGTGAGCATATACGTGGTATGAGATTGAGTGAGCATGTATGTGGCACTTCGGTGCAAGTTTCCCGAGTATCCGATAGTATGTCAAATGGTTCAACGGGTAAATGAAAGACGTGGTTGCGTATGATATTGATACGAGATGGTACAGGTATGTACATGAACCGTATAAGCTTTAAATTAAAGAAATTGTGAAGTGCACATATAAGCATATGATTAAATATGTGAAAGGTTTGTTAGTTAACATGAATTACATGTTGATATGTTCAAATTGATGATTTGTGTATTTATGATTAGTTTGAGTTTATTTCATACAAGCTTACTAAGCTATAAAGCTTACTTTGTTTATTTTTCCATGTTTTATAGTGATTTTAAAGCTAGCTCGGATTCGAGGATTGTCGGAGACTACGTCACACTATCCTACTATCACTTGGTACTTTTGAACTTTGGTATTTTGGTATATGGCATGTATAGGGACTTTGGTCATTTTGGTTCATAAGTTGATGATGATTATAGCCATAAGAATTGGCTTGTAAATGTCTAAGGTTTAGTTTTGTGCATAGTTATGTAAGTTGGCTATTTTGGTTGTGTATGTATTTTTTTCAAATGGTACTTGTTATATGCTTGATTATGGAAATGTGATATTAGTTGGTATTTGGTATTCAGGGGTACTAAATGGTTATGATTTGATTTTGGTTTGTATGTGAAAGTTGGCTAAATAATGCGTGTTTAGAAAATGACCATAATGATGATTAGATATAGTAAAATATGGCATGAAATTGAATGGTACATTGTGATAATTGTGTTTTGTATTGGTTGGTAATGAAATGGTATGGATTATGCTTGATTGGAGTTGATTTAAATTCTCATATATGTTATGTTTAAGTGCCATTGGGTTTGGTGTAGGTGTACCAAAGTTCGGATGACAAATTGGCTTGGTAAATAGCTTATTTTTGTCCACACGGGCATGTGTCTCAGACGTGTGTGACACACGATTATGTACACAGGTGTGTGTCCACTAGTGTTGAAATTAAAACCAAGTCAGTATGCTCCATACGGCTTTACACACGAGCATGTGACTTGGCCGTGTGGCATAAGTCAGTATACCCTACAAGTTTGGCACGGCCTAGCACACGGCCTAGTACAGAGGCGTGTATGGCCATTTTTAGGGCACACGGGCATGTGTGTTGGCCGTGTGACCCAAATCAAAGAGTTACACAGGGTCAGACACGGGCTGGGACACGACCATGTGCTTCCATTTTGAATGTCCACACGGCCTGTGACAAGGGCGTGCTTGTGGCCGTGTGAGACACATGGCAAGGTGACATGGGCATGTGTCCCCTGTATTGGTTTAGTCCCGAACCACTCCTAATGCATGTTTAGGGCCTCGTAGGCTCGTATTAGAGACAAATGATTGGTTGTGAATAAATTTATTTGAAATGATATATTTGTGTGAGAAATGTATGTTTCAATGTGTGAGAAATTTGGGTAATACTCCGTAACCCTATTCCTGCGTTGAATATGGGTGAGGGGTCTTACAAGTACCAGTGCTAACACAGCCTAAATCTAGGAAAGAATTTTTTGTTTACAATGATGCTTCTTTAAATGGTTTGGGATATGTTTTGATGCAGGAAGGGAAAGTTGTTGCATAAGCTTCTCAAGAGCTTAAAACTCATAAAAAGAATTACTTGACGCATGATATTAAGTTGGCTGTAATTGTTTTTGCATTGAAAATTTGGTGTCATTATCTGCTCGATGAAAATGTCACGTGTATACTTGTAACATCCCAAAATACGGTCTATGAGTTTAGGGGGTATTTTAGGAATTTTGGCCTAAATGAGTTCAAAATTTCATAAGATTGGTATTCGATAGTGTTTTCGTCTAGGGTATCTTAACCGTCAAATCAATTTTTGAAAAAGTGTTCTAGAAACCCTTAATTTTGGAAAATGACTAATTTGTAACAAAGCCAAAATAAAGAGTTTTGTGTTGTAGTTTTACCATTTTGTAAAATTGAACCTAATTCATCCCCAACCACAAGCTTATCATGTATGTTTCTATCTTCTTCGTTGAGCTTGTCGCCCCTTGCCATTCCCTTGTTATTTCTTTCGATTTTTTATTCCCAAAACACAATACCTTGATTTCCTATCATTCTTAAGCCATTTATTACCATAAACCTTCAAGAAAAATACCCAAAAAATCCATAGATTTCACCATCTTTTTCAAACGTGAGGTTTCTAAATTTTTATCAAAACTCGCTCATTCTTTCACCAAAGGTAATCATTCATGTATTCTTAAGTTTTTAATGCTATTTAGACTATAAACCTGAATTATTAGCCCTCGAATCGCATGTTTCAAAAAAAAAAGCTGAAAATCGAGCCATCAATGGTGGATTTCGGGATTTTGCATAAAACTTGGTTTCAAACAGTTTTTCAACATGTTTTAGTATGATTAGAATGTTTTCAAACTTATCCTAAAGTTTTGTTAATGATTTCTCATGTTTTAATGAATTTTACGAAAATTACCTAAAAGATGTCGAAAAATGTCGATACCATGAATTGAGTAGATAAAAGATGTTGAAAAATGTTGATACCATGAATTGAGTAGATTTTTCTAGTTTGAAGGTTGTGAATTAGACATAGATGAATAATTAGATGAAAGGAACTGATTTTATGCAAAAAGGTTTAGTATAGATCGAGATATCAGTTTATAAAGTTGTCATGTTAATAGTTTAAGTTACATGGGGACTTTGCTTAAAGCTTGTGTTTTAGTTAGTTTGAATGAATATTTGGTTGATATTTAACTGTTGTTATTGTGTGAATATATGTGTTAAGCTTCGAATTTGGTAGAGCTTGCTACGAGCTAGAGAAATGTTAGTTGAGCTTTCGATTTTTGACAAAAGCACAAAGTGGTGAGTGTATGGAATTGCTACTCGTAAGCATGAGTCATGTGATATTTAGGAATTTAGATGTAGCCTAAACCCCTACTCTAAATTCCGAGTGTAAGTTTTCTTGAACTATACTTGTCTTGTGATTATGTGGTTGAATAATATGCATGATATGTGATATGTGGATATGGTGCTTATTGCGTAAATGGTAATTATATAAATGTAATAAATGTACAATATATATGTTATACAAATATGCTAGTGTTTTGCAAAAGATGCTATAATACAGTGATAGTGCACGGGTAAGTGCACGGGTAATCGGTAAGTAATATGTGTTGTTTTGTTGGATATTTTGGCCTTGAGATCTTGGAACCATTGGATATAGTTGGCATGTCATAGGATTGTGAGTACTCACTTATATGTATAAAGGTTTTGGGCGTTAAGGCCCTGGGACATGTTTGGAGGGATAAGGAAATGTGTTATCAATACGGAAAGTGTTATCAATACGTTTCACTTTTGGGACATGTTTGACTCTAGGAGTCTATATTGTGTAAGGAGATCCGTGTATCTAATGTGTGATGATAGAGCTCACTATATGTTTCATAATCCAAGTGCCATCTTATCTTATGTTATATAATTGTGTGGAATATGTTTTAGGCTTGAATAATGTTGTATATGTGCTACGAAAAGACTCCTAGAGTATTCATGTTTTAATATTAGATGATGCTAAACTTAAGAACATGCTATTTGTGAATGAATGATTGGTTGTGTTGCATGATGACATGTTTATGTTTTGGTTATTATATTCATTGACTAAGCTTGCAAATGCTCATTCCCCTAATTTCAACGTTGCATATTAGTTTAGTCACAGTAGAGGGCAGTGTGGTTTCCAAGGGAGTGATCCAACGAAGTTCGAACATTCTTCGTAGGTGCTTATTTATTCCTATTTGTTTTGGGGAAAATTGGCAATGTGGTAGAACCTATTTAAGTTGTTGATTTTTGGGCATTTGAGCTTGCTTATGTGAACTTCATTTCATTACAATGTTAGAATACTTAGTCATTGATGTTAGCTTGATGATAGTTGTTCAGACTGTTTTGGTATATTATGCTATCAAATAAACCATATGAATGATTATTGAACTTAGTACCTGATGCATGTTGACTAGGAACTATTTGAGATGAGTTAATTGCATTCCTACACTGTAAATTTAGCTCCAGTAGCAGAGGAATCAATATTAGGCCTTAAAAACTGATACCTCAGTGAAAAAACGTACAAGAAACAGAATAAAGATTTGGTATCAATACCTTTTCTCGAGTATACCGATAATTTTCAATGGATGGGTTTTTGAATGAAAAACAAAATGCTCAATTGGTATCATTTTTCCTAGTGGTATCGATACTACTGTAGGAAACTATCGATACCTAATTATCAATATCGATACCTATGAACATTTTCATGAAATTTTGCTATTGGCCCTTATGCATGATTCTGGCTATTTGTGTGATCGATTAGCGAAATATTTGCATGTAATAATTATGATTAATCACCTGGACGATTAAAACTCGTTCGACTAAACAAAAGATGATCGATTTACTTGAATATAATTTCCTATTTAATGTAAATGAGATGAGATGATAGTGTCGCATCCCGTATTCGGGCCTGGCGACTAGGCTGGGTATAGGGTGTTACATTTGGTGGTAACAGAGCTTAGGTTCATTAACTCTCAGACCTAAAAGGTTATTGTGTGTTTAGAGTTTTGAAACTCACGAGTCTGAATACCTTTTGTTGTTCTTGATATTGGTTGTAACACCCCTTACCCGTAGTCAATGCCAGAACAGGGCTCGAGGCATTATCGGACATATAACACAAGCAGTCACACAATTTTGAGGTATAAATTTGCGTTCAAATTAAAACCATTCATATTCAATCATAAAGCCACTTATATGGGCCTATGAGGCCCAAAACATGCTTTGGAAGTGGTTCGGGACTAAACCGAGAACTTAAGAAAATTTTACAGAACTTAGAAAAATTTTCATGTTACAGGGGTCATACTGCCGTGTGACCCTGACACACGTCCGTGCAACAGGCTGTGTTCAATTTAGGGTGCTCTCTGACTTGTACCACACGGTCATGCCACACGCCCGTGTGCTAAGCCGTGTGGTCAATTAAATTTTCATAATTTTTCATAAAATAGGTGCAGGCTTCACATGACCAGGGCACATGCCAATGTTCAAGGCTGTGTAGAACACACGGCCGAGACACACGCTCGTGTCTCTGACCATTTGCTCAAGTCTGGACATTCTATTTCTCAAAATTATGGTGTAGGGGACACATGGCCGGAACACATGCCCGTGGGGCGGTCCATGTGTCACCCACGGCCTAGACACATGCCAGTGTTTCTACCCGTGTGGACAAAAATAAGGCTATTTACCAAGCCATTTGCCACCCTCATTTACACCTATTCTTAATCCAATTCAATGGCACAATTCATGGCATACATAGACAACCAAAACATCCACAACCAAGGTATTAACACCACATCAACATGTTAACATCTAACATGCATAAACATCATGATCTATCAATACAAGTCATGTAAGTTTCCACATTCATGAATGATACAACATATAAATATACTTCTACCAACATAATCCATCATTCATGGCCATATACAAAATGAAATCATTAACCATTATAAGCCAATACATTTGGCCACATTGCGAATGACACATATAACAAAATGACCAAGTCCTTATACATGCCATACATTCAAAATGTCAAGATCTTCAAATACCCAAAATAAGAGTTCGATAGTGTGATCCGAATCTTCGATGATCTTCGATTTCGTGTTAGCTTGGCGACACTATAAAAACATAGGAAATAAATGGAATAAGTTATATAGCTTAGTAAGCCCATATGCAAGAAATAAGCAACTTTACCATGCACATAACATTCAAATAACATAACATAATTAAATGTGAACCCACCATAGTTTCACAATCACAATCTATCCCATCACAAAAATTACCTTATATTCATCATTTCACACATTTAATAAGCATAAGCTTTACATACATACCCGAGCCATCTCAAAATGAATGTACACATACTTTCATCTTTGACATACCCGTAAACCACTCGGAATAAAAATGTCGGATACTCGAGGAACTTTGCACACTAAGTGCCACATATGTAGCCAAAGCTACCTAAGTCTCATATCACATAATCGCTCGCTCTCGAGCTATCGACGGGCCTGCTCACACAAGCTGTCAAGTATCTGTAACATATGCCGGTATACTCAGCCACCGGTAGGACGTACGAGACCAGCACCTGGATCACATAATGACCCAAGTGACATGTCACTTGTGTACTAACCTATTCCTAAGGTTCAAACGGGATTTCTTGCTTATGAATTCGTCTTCGGACTCATTCATAGAACTATACTCATTCACAAAATCAACATACAATTCATGCAATATTAAAGCATCTAAATACAATTGTTCTAAAGCTTATTTTTCACATACGAACTTACCTCGGTACAAAATGGATTATTGTTCGATTTAGTCCATAATCTTGTTCTTTCCTCGATCTAGGTTAGAACTTCATCTTTCTTGACCTATAATATCAAATTTAACTTATTTAATTATCACATTATTCAATTTAATCCGAAAAGCACCTTATGGAAAAAATTACATTTTTGCCCCTACCTTTTTCATCTTTTTTACATTTTAGTCCCTAGGCTCGTAAAATGATTTTTTCATTCAATTTTCATCACACCCAATCCTAGCCGAACCTATTTCTTGCTCATAACAGCCCACATTTTTCATTTATTCACATTTTTACACACATTTTACATATTTTACAAATGGGTCCTTTTTATGTATTTTCATCAAAAATCACATGGTAAATGTTGTTTATCTAACACCAAACATGCATTTTCTACCATTAAACATCAAAACACACAAATATCTAACATGGTTGAAATTTTAGACTTTAATATCTCTTCAAATTAGTCCTTGAAATAGCAAGATTAGGTTGAAACAACATTAAAAACATAAAAATCATGAAAAATGGGGCGAGAATTGACTTACAATCGAGCTTAGAAGATGAAAAAACCCTAGCTATGGACTCCTCTTGTGAATTTCAGCCATGGGGACTAATTTGAAAAAGATGACATCTTTTATTTTAGTTATTTTGGCTTTATTTACCAAATAACCAAAATGCCCTTAATGCCTAACTTCAAAATTTCACCTAACCATGTCCATTTTTATCCATACTAAAGTATAATTGTCTAATTACCATCAAAAGACCTCTAATTTAAAATTTCATAGCAATTGGACACCTTTAATATATAGAATTCAAGTTTAGTACTTTTTGCAATTTAGTCCCTTCAACTAAATTGAGTGCCCAAACGTCAAAATTTTTGAATAATATTTTCACGAAATCATTCCATAAAAATATAGACCACAAAAATATAATAAAAATAAATTTTACTACATCAGATTTGTGGTCCTGAAACCACTGTTCTGACTAGACCCAAAATCGGGTTGTTACATTGGTGATGTAGCCCTGATTGAATTGAATTAGATATTTTTAGTTGTGATTTATGTGGGGTAGGAACGGGAACACATTGCCTTTAACCCTAAAGTTTGCTTGCAGGAACAAGACTTGGATCATTCCCGCCACTCACACCGTTTACTTGTCTGTTGTTTGCTAGATTAACTAGATATGCCTCCTAGACGTGTTAATGTGAGAGCTACTACTCAAGAGGATGGTACATCCTCCGCACCTCTTGTGTCGCCACGTAGAGTGAACATCCCTGATGAGGGTGTAGGCCCTTTGATGGAAGCTATGATAGGAGCATTTCAGCGGATTGTTGGTGCTAACCCTGCACCTGCCCTTGCCAATCCGGCACTAGTTAATTGAAGTTTACTGCTTGAACGTCTTCGGGCGTTGGGTGGTAAAGATTTTCTAGAGTGAAAGGCACTAATCCAACCATAGCTGAATGCTTGTTGGAGGGAGTTGAAAGGATCCTTGAGCAGATGGCCTGTTCTGATGAGGAGAAGCTGGGTTTTGTTCTGTCCTTACTCGACAATGAGGCTCATCGTTGGTGGAATACGGTTATGAGAGGCACTGTTACTTATAGATTGACTTGGAACTACTTTCTCGAGGCTTTTAAGAGGATGTATATGGGTTAATAGTATGTGAAGGCTCGTAAGCATGAGTTTTTGAATTTAGTGCAGGGTGAATTATGGCTGATTATGAGGTTGAATTCGTGCGACTTAGTCAGTACGCTCCTAAGATGGTTCCTTTCAAAAGGGACCATTGTAAGAGGTTTCGTTTTTGGTAACTGTGAGATTCGGCTTTATTTGGTACCTTAGCCCATAGAGATGATTGATGAGTTGGTTGAGAAAGCTAAAGTTGTGGAAGAAACCTTAGCTGAGCCACCTCATTTAGTGGTTACTGATTCTGGCAAGAGAGCTTCTGATGGTGCATCGGGTCAACCATCGATTAGAGGGCATGAAAAATAGCCATGTCTCTGGTAGAGGTGCAAGACATGAGACTCGATCGAGCCAGTCCAGGCAACAGAGTGGTGCCGTTGTTAATGCTAGTGGTTCAGTGGATAGTTCTGGATGGCCACTTTGTGCGTACTGTGAGCGTAGGCACTCTAGAGAGTGTTGTAAGTGTACTAGTGGATGTTGTAAATATGGTTCAAAGGAATATTTTCTAAGGGATTGTCCTCTTAGAGTTGAGGTTTTGCATACTCAAAGTTCAGCACTTGTTACTGCGCCAGTTAGAGGCCATGGTCGTGGTAGAGGTATTGGGAGATCGAGTGGGCAATGGATTGTTACTCATACTATTGCTACTCATACTATTACTCATACCATTGTTACTCATACTGTAAAGGAGTTGGAGGATCAAGATTAGACTGATGTTATCGCAAGTACTTTTACTTTGTAGTCTACTCTATTATTTTCTTTAGTTGATTCTGGATCGACGCATTCCTATATCTTGAGTGAATTGGCACATAAATTAAGGATTCCTGTTGGGACTATTGGTTTAGGTATGATTATTATTAGTTCTTTTGGTTATAGTGTAGTGGTAGATAAATTTTATCGTAGGTGTCGTTTTATGATTCAAGGACATGTTTCCTCTGTTGATCTGATGGAATTTTCGTTTTATGGATTTGATGTGATAGTTGGAATGGATTGATTAATTGGACATAAGGCTAGAGTAGATTTTGAGACTAAGAAAATTACCTTAAGGGATAGTGAAGGTTTGGATATAGTTGTAGTGGTAGTGGTTTCGACTGTGAAGGTTGAGAAGTTGGTGAGTAAAGGTTATGAGGCTTATTTGGCTTATATGATGAATTTTATCAGTAAGAAGTTAAGAGTTCAATATATTTGCACTGCTGGGGATTTTTCTAACGTGTTTCCCGAAGAGTTCCAGGTTTGCCACCAGATCAGGAAGTAAAGCCTGGAATTGAGCTTTATCCTAGTACTGCACTGATGTCCACTGCGCCTTATCGCATGGCACCAAAAGAGTTTAAGGAGTTAAAGATTTAGTTGTAGGAGTTGTTGGATAGAGGGTTTATTCGACCAAGTGTATCTCAATGGGGTGCACCGATTTTGTTTGAAAAAAAGAAGGATGGTACAATGAGGATGTGTATTGATTATAGGTAGTTGTACAAGTTAACTGTTAAGAATAAGTATCCTTTGCCTTGAATCGATGATTTGTTTGATTAGTTTAAAGGTGCAACAATATTCTCGAAGGGTATTATCAATTAAAGGTGAAAGAGTTAGATGTATTGAAAACTGCTTTTAGGACTCGGTATGGGCATTATAAGTTTTTGATGATGCCATTTGGGTTGACTGATGCTCCCACCATGTTCATGGATTTGATGAACACTTGGAAGGTTGATATTAGATCTGGGTATTATCAATTAAAGGTGAAAGAGTTAGATGTATTGAAAACTGCTTTTAGGACTCGGTATGGGCATTATGAGTTTTTCATGATGCCATTTGGGTTGACTGATGCTCCCACCATGTTCATGGATTTGATGAACACTGTGTTTCATTCATATTTGGATCAATTCGTGGTTGTTTTCATCGATGACATCTTAGTATATTCTGATTTTGAGGAAGATCATTACGAGCACTTAAGGGTTGTTTTGCAGATTCTTCGAGATAAGCAGCTGTATGTGAAGCTATTTAAGTGTGAATTTTGGCTTAGGTAAGTGGCGTTCTTAGGTCATATCATATCGGCAAAAGGGAAACGTGTGGATCCCAAGAAGATGGAAGTGATTTTGGAATGGAAGTCGCCTAGGAGTGTTACTGAAGTTAGGAGTTTTTTGGATTTAGCTTGTTACTACCGTAGGTTCGTTGAAGGGTTTTCTCTCATTGCCACATGTAATATTCTGAAATAGGGGTTATCTGTGGTTGAATTGTTTTGCATGTGTTTGGACTATTGTGATTTTGTTTGAGGTGTTTTAAGATTTAGTTATAAGTCTAGAACAGGCTTGAGTAGGAGGAAATTTTGTTTTTAAGCTTTAAGTAAAGGGAGCTGAAGGAGCTAGGGTTTATATGTAATTCGAGGGGAATTTTAGCACAAGATTGGGCTTGGTAAAGTGGCAAGGAGGCACCACTTAGGGCCTTGTGATTGACGCCATCAGCAGAGGAAGAAGATCCCAGGTTCGAGCAGCAGAAATCCCGCTATTTGTTATTATTTTGACGCCAATGGGAGGGAGGAGTTGTGCTCAGCACAAACTCTGGCGGATAAAGCTTGGACTCAGTCAAATTAATTCAAATGGGTGGCAAGGAGAAAATTTAGGAACTTGTGGAATTCAACTTCATTTGAATTTGTGGCCAGGAGAGGCTGGTAGTAGTTCCCGAATTTTGAACTCCTCCTTGGAAGAGTGTTCGGTTTTGGGTAGCTAAGGGGAGGAGACTGCCGAATTTTCTTAGGCACCTAGTTATGCATATTCAGCTAGCTGTTGTTTTGAGTCAAAGCCGAAAGCAAACCTTTTTGGTGTGTGCCGGTTTCTCTAGTGTACCATAGTGAACCAAAAGTCGAAACTCCATAGGTATTTGCTGATTTCTCCTTAGGCATTCGGCCGAAACTCTTTGGGAGTCTCCCTCTCATCTTTTATTTTCTTTGAAGCCGAAAGTAATCCTCTTTCCTTTCTTTTTTCTTTTCCATTCTCACGTGTTGGCCGAACCTTTCTTTCCCCCATCTATCTTTCCCTTCCTTTTCATAATTGTTCAAAAACCATATTTTCTTCTTTACCTTCTTTTTGCCGAAACCTCTCAATCCCTTTCTTTAAGCCTAGGCCGAATATCAAGCATCTTTCTCCCACTCTCTCTTTTCATTCTTTAGCCGAACCTCCCTTCATCACTTAACACTATTACCGAAATTTCCCCTATTCTCTTCTTGATTTGTTTTGGCCGAATCTCAATCAAGCCTTGATCTCTTTTTGTTTCTTCTCCAGTCAGTTTTAAGAGGAAGGGATCGATTTCTTTTAGGATCTTCGGGATTTTGAAGTAGTCAATCGAAGCCCTTTCATTCTCTATCAATCGAATTTGGGGGAAGATCTGTCTCATATCTCTTGTGTTGTGGTGAGCATTCGTAAGGCAAAAGGGCAAGGAGATTAAGAGCAGTAGATCGGGTTTCAAGATTCGGTGGTAGCGTTAGTAACAGGTGTGTAACTTACACACTTTATAACTTAGTAATATATTAATAACCTGAATGTATTAAAGCCGAAAACAGTGTAGATCTTGACATGATACCCTATGGGTATGAGCAAGGATTCGGGTAAGTCCGTTTCGATACGATTTGTTATATGATGCATGAAAATATGATCTATGCTACATTTACTATATGTTCATATTAAAACATGATGGCATGATTTGCATGAGTATTACATTGATATGGGTAACATGAGTGGAGGGGGAAGATGATATCCGTGACTATGGGTCACCAGAGGTTTGGCACCTCCAGTGGTTTGGTACCACAGATTATTTTGTGACTTTGGGTCACCAAAGGTTTGGCACCTCATAGCGACTAGTCCCAGTGGCTTCGTAGCACTGTGGGTTGGCCCCACAATTGATATTTTTGGGATCGTCCCCAGTGATTTGGTATCACACGTGGGTTGGCCCCACACTTGGTATATTGATATTTTTTGACTTTGGGTCACCAGAGGTTTGGCACCTCATAGCGACTCGTACCAGTGGCTTAGCACCACAGTGGGTTGGCCCCACATATGATTTTACGGGATTGTCGCCAGTGATTTGGTATCACAATGTGGGTTGGCCCAACAGATGGATTATTCCTGACTTTGGGTCACCGGTGGTTTGGCACCACATTATTATTGGATATCATGACTTTGGGTCACCAGTGGTTTGGTACCACACGGGGTTGAAAAGGAGTTACGGATGGCTAGGTTTGGGTGCATTATTTATATTGCTTGGTTATGACTCGTGTAAGTATGCTGCATTAACCGGGAGGAGGATTTATGCACTGAGTCTTAGTGACTCACCTTCTCCCTTATTTTTTCAGGTGACTCGTAGATTGCGGATGAGGAGCCGGATGGACTCGAGGCGGCCATGCATTAAAAACATTTGGTATTACTTGGATTTTGAATTGGATTTTTAATTTAATTCCAGTTTTTATTTGGGTTTGTAATAAGGCCGTTTGATTATACTTTTGGATTATTTATATGCGTTGAAATTTTTTTTAAACATGGCTAAGTAAATTACTTGATTAACTTAATAATTTGAACACAAGCTTTCTAAACTACCAACGCAAAGGATTTCAAAACTTTACCATCGGGTAATACTAATCACTTACTGATAAAGAGGACTAAAATGATTTCCATACCTAAGTTTTCCATACTTAATTCAAACGATTTCAAATTAACTAAACAAGAATCAATCGGGTTTTTATAACATAAACGTTTTTCTACTTATGGATCGAAAACTAAGTTTTAAAGAGTGATTTTCGGGACTTCAGCTGTAAACTATCGATTTCAACTAGTCATGCACCTGATTCCAACAAACATAAGACAACAAAGAGTTTTTCACTAAAATTTTAACCGGTAACCTATTTTCTTCAAAATGATTTCCCTTGTGACATGTCAGATTCGATCGTAGTGTGTTGGCCAGGTTTGGGGTGTTACAATTATGGTATCAGAGCTAAGTTCAAAGGCTCGGCTGTGGGCTCGAGGCCCAAAATGTTTTAAATATGGGTTTCAAAATGTTTTGGTTGAAGTATATATGGTTTAAAAGGCATGGCACCGAGTCTCCAGCACCAATCCGTCCAGGTAAATATCCCTAACCAATGGTTGTGTATATGATTATGACTATGTTAAGCTTTGAAAGACTAGTGATAGTGCACTACCCTAGAGACTGAAACTTGTTAGGACTCTATGGACTCGCGAAAACAAAACTCCTTAATAAGAATTATTCATAAGACTGTGCTTTAATAATAGTGGAATAATGACTAATGCATAAAACTTTTAAATCAGATAAGTCAAGACTCTAGACATGAGTACTCGAGGTGGTCGCGGTCGCAATACGCATGGACGTGGTCGGGGTAGGATGATGAGATCTCGAACCGGTGGGAGTGCAGTCGGGTCGGAGAATGAGATACCAGCACCACCACCAGCTGTAGGTGGTGAGTTTTAGGATCAGACTGGGGATGACACAGTGTCACAGATGATGCTACGAGTTCTTGAGAGGGTAGCTGGAGTAGGTGGAGGCGCAGGAGCTCAGAAATCTGTATCTGAGCGATTCCGAGCCAATGGAGCCGAAGTATTTCGAGGTGTTTCTGTGGTGGCTCCCAGTACGGCTGAGTATTGGTTAGAGGCGGCGGAGCAAATTATGGACGATTTGGATCTGACTGCTGAGGAAAAACTGAAAGGGATAGTGTCGTTTCTCTGGGATGAGTCATACCAGTGGTGGCTCACGATTCGAGACAGTGCTGCAGCAGATGATCTCACTTGAGACTAGGTGCTTATCAGAAGAAGTATGTTGGGTCTAGCTACATTGATGCACAGCGGAAGGCATTTCTGAGGTTGGTTCAGGGGAGTAAGTCTGTATCAGAGTATGAGGCAGAGTTCTTAAGGTTGAGCTGGTATGCTAGGGGTATCATGGCTACAGAACATGAGCGATGTGTCCAATTTGAGGACGGACTGAGAGATGAGCCGAGGTTGTTGATTGCTCCACAGCAGGAGCGTGAGTTTGCTGTCCTGGTAGAAAAGGCTAAAGTAGCCGAAGGGGTTAAGGAGTCACTGAGGCAGAATATGGATAGAAATAGACATAAGAGAGGTTTTGGATCATCTGAGTCGGCCTGTAATTCTCAAAAAAGGGCTAGACAGAGTGGGCCTAATCAGTCGGAGAGGTCTGTTGCTGCTAATCAGGGACCAGCGTAGTGTAACCGATGTGGGAAATCTCATTGGGGAGGATGTTGGATCGGTGGGAAAGGATGTTTTGAGTGTGGCTCGCTGGATCATCGTGTGAGGGATTGTCCATGTAAGTTAGCTAGGATTCAGTCTGAGGGTCAGGGCCGTGCTCAGTTCAGAAATGAGGGACCGCCACCTTAGAGGGGTCGTGGTAATGGTAAAGGAGGTAATGGTTCTGGTCGAGGCCGCAGAGCACCGGGCAGGGGTGCAGGCAGCACTGGGGCAAGACAGCCTGGATTGGTGTATGCAGCGAGACGTCGAGAGGAGGGCCAAGCACCGGACATCATAACGGGTACGTTCTTAATCTTTGGATTTCCATATACTGCTTTGATAGATGTGGGTTCGACGCATTCATATGTTGCTAGTAGCATAGTAGATACCATGAACTTAGACTCTGAGACTACTTCTAGGGAGATGATAGTAATTAGCCCTCTAGGTCACTCTGTAGAAGTGAATAAGCGGTATAGGGATGTACCCCTAGAACCTTAAGGGGTAGTGTTTGTAGCTGATCTGACGGAACTGCCGTTTGGGGAGTTCAATCTGATTCTTGGGATGGACTAGCTGGTTAAGTACCAGGCAAGTTTGGATTGCGCGGCTAAGGCTGAGGGTGAAGAGGTGGCGATGATAGGTAATAGAAGAGATTATCTATCCAACGTGGTATCTGCGTTGAAAGCTGAGAAGATGGTCAGGAAGGGCTGTGAAGCATTTATGGTTCATGTATGTGTTTTGAAGGCTAAGGAGCCTGCTGTAGAGAGTGTCCGAACAGTGAAAGAATTTGCTGACGCATTTCCAGAGGAGTTTTTGGGACTGCCTCCGGATTGTGAGGTTGAATTTGGCATAGATCTGTTACCCGAAACTGCGCCAGTGTCTATTGCCCCTTATAGGATGGCACCTAAGGAGTTAGTGGAATTAAAGGCTCAGATTCAGGAGTTGTTGGACCGAGGTTTTATCCGGCCAAGTGTTTCACCTTGGGGAGCGTCGGTACTCTTTGTCAAGAAGAAAGATGGTACCATGCGGATGTGTATAGACTACCGCCAGCTGAATAAGCTGACGATCAAAAACAAGTATCCATTGCCCAGAATAGATGACTTATTTGATCAGCTTAAGGGTGCATCGGTATTTTCAAAGATTGATTTAAGGTCTGGGTATCATCAGCTAAAGGTGAAAGAGGTGGATATCCATAAGACGGCGTTTCGTACTCGATATGGGCACTATGAGTTTCTGGTAATGCCATTTGGGTTAACTAACGCGCTGGCAGCATTCATGGACATGATGAATAGGGTATTCCAACAGTATTTGAATCAGTTTGTCGTAGTATTCATAGACGACATCTTGGTATACTCAAGGTCAAAGGAGGAGCATGATGCGTATTTGCGGGTAGTGTTGCAGATTCTGAGGGAAAAGCAGTTATATGCCAAATTTAGTAAGTGTGAGTTCTGGCTTAGAGAGGTGACTTTCTTGGGACATGTAGTATCAGCTGAGGGGATTAGAGTGGATCCTCGAAAGATTGAGGCAGTGTTGGATTGGAAGCCGCCTAAGTCAGTGGCTGAGATTCGGAGTTTTCTAGGTTTGGCAGGGTATTACCGAAGATTTGTAGAGGGATTTTCTTTGATTGCAGCGCCAGTGACCAAGTTGTTAAGGAAAGGAGTTTCATTTGTGTGGACTGAGAAGCAACAAGAGAGTTTCGACAAGCTAAAGAAGATTTTGACTGAAGCCCCGGTTTTGATTCAGCCTGAGGCAGGAAAGGAATTTACGGTATATTGCGATGCATCACATACGGGCTTGGGATGTGTGCTGATGCAGGAAGGGAAGGTAGTGGCTTATGCATCTCGACAGCTGAGACCGCATAAAGTTAACTATCCGACGCATGACTTGGAATTAGCTGCAGTGGTTTTTGCTTTGAAAATATGGAGAAACTACTTGTACGGAGAGAAGTCGATAGTCTACACGGATCACAAGAGTCTGAAGTATCTTTTGACTCAAAAGGATTTGAACTTGAGACAGCGCAGATGGATTGAGTTGTTGAAGGACTACGACTGTTCGATTGAGTATCATCCGGGCAAGGCTAACGTAGTGGCAGATGCGTTGAGCCGTAAGGTTGTATCAGACTTAAGAGCGATGTTTACCCATCTTAGCTTGTATGACGATGGGAATCTCTTGGCGGAATTGCAGGTTAAGCCGACTTGGGTTGAGCAGATCAAGGAGAAACAGTTAGAGGATGGGGATTTGAATGCGTAGAGGTTGCAAGTTCGGAATGGTGGTTTGGAGGATTACAGTTTGTCCAGTGATGGAGTGTTGTGTTTCCAAGGGAGAGCTTGTATGCCGAAGGATGTCGAGTTAAGGCAGAGGATTCTTCAGGACGCACATAGCAGCCCATACGCTATGCATCCTGGAGGTAGCAAGATGTATCGGGATTTAAGAGAGTAGTTTTGGTGGCCAGGTCTGAAGTGGGAAGTAACGGAGTTTGTGGGTAAGTGTCTGACGTGTCAGCAGGTCAAGGCTGAACATTAGTTGCCGTTAGGTTTACTTCAACCGGTGAAGATTCCACAATGGAAGTGGGAAAGTATCACTATGGATTTTGTCAGTGGATTACCCCTTACGCCTAGTAAGAAGGACTCAGTCTGGGTAATTGTGGATCGTCTGACTAAGTCAGCTCACTTCATACCGTAAGGGTTGATTACTCGCTTCAGAAGTTAGCTAAGCTGTATGTGTCTGAGATAGTGAGGTTGCATGGTGTGCCAGTATCGATTATCTCGGATAGGGATCCCAGATTTACGTCGAGGTTTTGGAGAGCATTGCATCAGGCTTTGGGAACACGCTTGGATTTTAGTACGGCATTTCATCCACGTTTGTGAGGCAATGGAAAGGGTTATCTGATTTTAGAGGATATGCTGAGAGGTTGTGTTTTGGACTTCAGAGGTAGCTGGGAAGAGTTTTTACCATTAGCTGAGTTCGCATACAACAATACTTACCAAGCAAGCATCAAGATGGCACCATATGAGGCGTTGTATGGTAGGAAGTGTCGCACACCTACATGTTGGACGAAGTTGGGTGAACGTCAGATGTTAGGACCAGAGTTGGTTGCAGAGACTGAGGACAAGGCTAAGTTGATTCATGCTCGATTGAAGGAAGCTTCAGACAGGCAGAAGTCATATGCCGATCTCAAGCGGAGGGACATCGAGTTTGCCGTAGGTGACAAGGTCTTTCTGAAGGTCTCCTCATGGAAAAAGGTATTGAGGTTTGGAAGGAAAGACAAGTTAAGCCCAAGGTTTATTGGGCCGTACAAGGTATTGAAACGAGTGGGACCAGTAGCCTATTAGCTCGAGTTGCCAGAAGAGCTGAGCCAGATTCACGATGGTTCCATGTTTCCATACTTAGGCGATATCGTTCAGATCCATCGCAAGTTGTAGCAGTGGAAGAAATAGAGGTGAGTCCATGTATGACCATGGAAGAGGAACCAGTGCAGATTCTGGACAGAGATATGAAAGTCTTACGTAAGAAGTCCATTCCACTAGTGAAAGTATTATGGCAAAATCATGGTGTGGAAGAAGCTACGTGGGAACCAGAGGACGTGATGAGACAGCAATACCCTCAACTCTTTTGACCAGGTAATTTCGAGGCCGAAATTATTTTTAAGGGGGGTAGAATTGTAATATCCTGAAATAGGGGTTATCTGTGGTTGAATTGTTTTGCATGTCTTTGGACTGTTGTGATGTTGTTTAAGGTGTTTTAAGATTTAGTTATAAGTCTAGAGCAGGCCTAAGTAGGAGGAAATTTTGTTTTTAAGCTTTAAGTAAAGGGAGCTGAAGGAGCTAGGGGTTATATGTAATTCGAGGGGAATGTTAGCACTAGATTGGGCTTGGTAAAGTGGCAAGGAGGCGCCACTTAGGGCCTTGTGATTGACGCCATCAGTATAGGAAGGAGATCCCAGGTTCGAGCAGCAGAAATCCCACTATTTGTTATTATTTTGATGCCAAGAGGAGGAAGGAGTTGTGCTCAGCACAAACTCTGGCGGATAAAGTTTGGACTCAGTCAAATTAATTCAAATGGGTGGCAAGGAGAAAATTTAGGAACTTGTGGAATTCAAATTGGTTTGAATTTGTGGCCAGGAGAGGCTGCTAGTAGTTGCCGAATTTTGAACTCCTCCTTGGAGGAGTGTTCGGTTTTGGGTAGCTAAGGGGAGGAGAGTGCCGAATTTTCTTAGGCACCTAGTTGTGCATATTCAGCTAGCTGTTGTTTTGAGTCAAAGCCGAAAGCAAAACTTTTTGGTGTGTGCCGATTTCCCTAGTGCACTATAGTGAACCAAAAGCCAAAACTCCATAGGTATTTGCCGATTTCTCCTTAGGCATTTGGCCGAATCTCTTTGGAAGCCTCCCTCTCATCTTTTATTTTCTTTGAAGCCGAAAGTAATCCTCTTTCCCTTCTTTTTTCTTTTCCATTCTCAAGTGTTGGCTGAACCTCTCTTTCCCCCATCTCTCTTTCCCTTTCTTTTCATAATTGTTCAAAAACCATATTTTCTCCTTTACCTTCTTTTTGCCGAAACTTCTCAATCCCTTTTTCTTTAAGCCTAGGTCGAATATCAAGCATCTTCCTCCCACTCTCTCTTTTCATTCTTTGGCCGAACCTCCCTTCATCACTTAACACTATTGCCGAAATTTCCCCTATTCTCTTCTTGATTTGTGTTGGCCGAATCTCAATCAAGCCTTCATCCCTTTTAGTTTCTTCTCCAATCAGTTTTAAAAGGAAGGGATCGATTTCTTTTAGGATCTCCGAGATTTTGAAGCAGTCAATCGAAGCCCTTTCATTCTCTATCAATAGGATTTGGGGGAAGATCTGTCTCTTATCTCTTGTGTTGTGGTGAGCATTTGTAAGGCAAAAGGGCAAGGAGATTTAGAGCAGTAGATCGGGTTTCGGGATTCGGTGGTAGCGTTAGTAACAGGTGTGTAACTTACACACTTTATAACTTAGTAATATATTAATAACCTGAATGTATTAAAGCTGAAAACAGTGTAGATCTTGACATGATACCCTATGAGTATGAGCAAGGATTCGGGTAAGTCCGTTTTGATACGATTTGTTATATGATGCATGAAAATATGATCTATGCTACATTTACTATATGTTCATATTAAAACATGATGGCATGATTTGCATGAGTATTACATTGATATGGGTAACATGTGTGAAGGGGGAAGATGATATCCGTGACTTTGGGTCACCAGAGGTTTGGCACCTCATAGCGACTTGTCCCAGTGGCTTTGTACCACAATGGGTTGGCCCCACAGTTGATATTTTTGGGATCATCGCCAGTGATTTGGTGTCACACGTGGGTTGGCCCCACACTTGGTATATTGATATTTTGTGACTTTGGGTCACCAGAGGTTTGGCACCTCATAGCGACTCGTCCTAGTGGCTTAGCACCACAGTGGGTTGGCCCCACATATGATTTTACGGGATTGTCGCCAGTGATTTGGTATCACAATGTGGGTTGGCCCCACAGACGACTTATTCGTGAATTTGGGTCACCAGTGTTTTGGCACCACATTATTATTGGATATCGTGACTTTGGGTCACCAGTGGTTTGGCACCACCAGTGGTTTGGTACCACACAGGGTAGAAAAGGAGTTACGGATGGCTAGGTTTGGGTGCATTTTTTATATTGCTTGGTTATGATTTGTGTAAGTATGTCGCATTAATCGGGAGGAGGATTTATGCACTGAGTTTTGGTGACTCACCTTCTCCCTTATCTTTTCAGGTGACTCGTAGATTGCGGATGAGGAGCCGGATGGACTCGAAGCGGCCATGCATTAAAAACATTTGGTATTACTTGGATTTTGAATTGGATTTTTAATTTCATTTCAGTTTTTATTTGGGTTTGTAATAAGGCCGTTTGATTATACTTTTGGATTATTTATATGCGTTGAATTTTTTTTTAAACATGGCTAAGTAAATTACTTGATTAACTTAATAATTTGAACACAAGTTTTCTAAACTACGAACGCAAAGGTTTTCAAAACTTTACCATCGGGTAATACTAATCACTTATTAATAAAGAGGACTCAAATGATCTCCAAACCTAAGTTTTCCATACTTAATTCCAATGATTTCAAATTAACTAAACAAGAATCAATCGGGTTTTTATAACATAAACATTTTTCTACTTATGGATCGACAACTAAGTTTTAAAGAGTGATTTCCGGGACTTCAACAGTAAACTATCGATTTCAACTAGTCATGCACCTGATTCCAACAAACATAAGACAACAAAGAGTTTTTCACTAAAATTTTAACCGGTAACCTATTTTCTTCAAAATGATTTCCCCTGTGACATGTCAGATTCGGTCGTGGTGTGTTGACCTGGTTTGGGGTGTTACACCACACCTTTAACGAAACTACTTTAGAAGAGCGTGGTGTTTGAATGGACTGATGAAAGGTAGAAGAGTTTTGATTGGCTTACAGCAGTTTTGACTAAGACACCAGTGTTGGTTCAACCAAAACCTGGGAAAGATTTTGTCGTTTATAGTGATGCTTCGTATTCGGGACTTGGTTGCATTTTGATGCAAGAGGATAAAGTTGTGGTTTATGCTTCAAGGTAGTTAAAGACGTATGCAAGGAATTATCCTACTCATGATTTGGATTTAGTTGTTGTGGTGTTTGCGTTTAAGATTTGGCAACATTATCTTTATAGAGAGAAGTCTATGATCTACACTGATCATAACAGCCTCAAGTACCTCTTCACTCAAAAGAAGTTGAATTTAAGGCAAAGATGTTGGATTGAGCTGTTAAAGGATTATGATTATGTAGTAGAGTATCACCTTGGCAAGGTGAATGTAGATGCTAATGCTTTAAGTAGGAAGTCGATGACAGAATTGAGAGCTATGTATGCGCACTTGAGTTTAACTAGTGATGGTGGTTTATGTGCGGACTTCAAGTAAGACCGACTTTGTCACAACAACTCAAATAGGAACAACTGTTAGATAGAGAATTACTAAAAAGGATTCGACAAGTTGAGCAAGGTATTGAAGAATATTTTGATGTTGGTGATGATGGTATCTTGAATTTTCGAGGAAGATTGTGTGTGCTGCAAGATGTGGGTTTAAGACAAATAATCCATACCGAGGTGCATAGTAGCCCTTACGCTATGCATCTCACAAGTGGGAAGATGTATCATAGTCTTAATGAAGTTTATTGGTGGCCTGGTTTAAAGTGTGATGTTACGTATTTTGTGACTCGATGTTTGCTTTGTCAAAAGGTAAAGGCTGAACATTAATTTCCATCGAGTTTACTACAACCTATTATGATTCCTTAAAGGAAGTGTAAGAGGATTACTATGGATTTTGTTTCGGGTTTGCCATTGACCCTTTAAGGAAAACTTTTGGATGGGTTACAGTTAATCGGTTTTTGAAGAGTGCACATTTAGTAGCTATGTGAACCAATTACTCATTGCAAAAGTTGGTATAGCTATATATTGCTAAAATTGTTCATCTTTAAAGGATTCCAGTTTCGATTATTTCGGATAGGGATCCAAGGTTTACTTCAAGGTTTTGGAAAAGTCTGCAAAAAGCTTTGGGATCGAAGCTTATTTTCATTACGGCTTATCATCCCCAAACTGATGGCCAGTCTAAAAGGGTGATTCATGTTCTAGAAGATATGTTCCGAAGCTGTTTGATCGAGTAGTTGGGAGTGATATCTGCCCTTAGTAGAGTTTGCTTACAACAATAGTTACCAAGCAAGTATTGTAACAGTCCAGTTCAGGCCCTAGTCAGAATAGTGGTTTTGAGACCACAAATTCGAGTCAAAAAATATTTTAATATTATTTTCCGTGCTTATAGTATGTGAATTAATATGTGTGAAAGTTCCATATGAAAATTTGATCAATTGTGTGCTTAATTTGAGAAAAGGATTAAATCGCATAAATTGTAAAAGTGGCATTCCATTTGTTAATGTGCTAAGTTGCTTTGACTTAATTTATTATAAACCCTTAAAAGGTTATTATGCCACTATTAAGTAAGTGGACATTTATGTCCATGTATTATAAGATGATAGAATTGTTTCATTAAAGGTATTATGGTAATTTGTAAATTATATGTTAATTATTATAACAAAAACATGGAAATAAGCCATGTTCATCTTTTA
This sequence comes from Gossypium bickii, assembly GCA_025503065.1. Classification (NCBI taxonomy): domain Eukaryota; kingdom Viridiplantae; phylum Streptophyta; class Magnoliopsida; order Malvales; family Malvaceae; genus Gossypium; species Gossypium bickii. The sequence goes on along the minus strand of CP106710.1, from coordinate 62,075,005 downwards.
ATGCCGAAAATATCAAAAAAAAATGAAAGGAGAAAAGCTTTAAGGGTTCGGCTAGTTATAAGTGAGAATTAAGGTATGTTTTGTTTTCAGTTTTTGATAATTCTACGTTTTTGTATTCGTTGCTTTGTGTTCTTCAAAACGTATGCTTCACTTTTGTGAATTGATGAAGATTTTGAAAAGTTCAATTGATGAATTCATGAGTTTTGTGATGTTTGAAGATGATTTATGAAAGATATGTGTTAGATTAACATAGTTTGTCTTTGAGTTTTTGGTGATTTTGAGTAATTTGGATTAAATTGAGCAAATAATATTTTCAGGGACTAAATTATGAAATAAATGAAATATATGGTCTTAAATGAGCATGAGTAAAATTCAGATAGGCATGGGTAACATGAGATTTTGTGTATTTTGTGATTTTGTGAAATAAGGACTTAAATGTCAAAATGTGGAAATGTGAGGGCTAATTTGTAAATTGCCCTAAATATGTGTTTTTGGATCGAATTGAATGATTTGGTTAATAAATGGATTAAATTTGAATATGTATAGATTAAGAACCGAAGAAAACAAATTTAGATCGCGGAAAGTCGAAAGTGATCGAATAGTCGAGTCCGTACATTTATCTGAATCTGAGGTAAGTTTATATACAAATAAACTTTTTTACATTGATATATGTATGTTTATATGAAGATACATAATGATGAATGTGTACGAGATGAGGAGTACATGAAATCCGAGATAGTATCGACTTAGTGTCAACATCTTAAAAAGTTCCGTACGAACCAAGGAATAGATAGGATTACATATGTCATGACATAGGTTTCCGATATGTGATGTCATGTAAGACCACGTCTGGGACGTTGGCATTGATTCAAGATTTCGTGTAAGACCACGTTTAGGACGTTGGCATCGATATGAGATTTACATGTAAGACCATGTCTGGGACATTGGCATCATATTGGTTCGTGTAAGACCCTGTCTAGGACAGTGGCATCGATATTTGGTTACATGTAAGACCACATCTGGGACGTTCGCATTGTATGACTATTCCGAGCATTCTGAGTATCCTATTTGATTCCGAATGGTTCAATGGAAATTATGAGAAAACGAAAGGATATGTGAAATGTATAAATGAGTCAGGTACTTTTGAAAGGTACACTATGTATGTGTATGAAAGGTAAGTGTATATATGAACTCACTAAAGTGAATATATGTATGGATTTGATAAGATAATATGTGATATATTTTTAAATGTGCTATAAGCATAAGTGATGCTTTGAGATGTGATATGTTGGCAATTTATGGCTAAACAAATGAGCCAAAGATCTTGTTGTGAAATTGCAAATGAGAAATATTAATGACATTGTATCAATGTGATTATGTGCCTTTTATGTTAAGTTTATTTGTATATGGCTTACTAAGCTTTTGAAAGATTACTTTGTGTGTGTTTGCTTTGTTTTATAGATCGTCAAAGCTACTGAGGACTAGGGAATCATCGAGGATCATCACCACACTATCAATCTCTATTTTGGTACTTTTGAATGTGTATATAGCTAAATATGGCATGTATAGGCTAGTTCTTTTGGGATATATTTGATATATGTACATGGCCATGTGATATGGCTAGATATATGGTTGTGTTATGAATGACTAGTTATGTCCTATGATGCTAGTTTTGGTATAGCTTGATAGCAAATGAAATGGTCATATGAATGGTAAGCTTATTGATGTATAACTAGCATATTATTGATGGTAAATTTGTAATGGATTATACTTTGAAGTGCTTGTGGTTATATTGAGTTAAATGACTATTATGTTGGTATGGTTGTTAAGCTCATAATTGAGTAGAAATGATGCAAAATTTGATGTGTTTCGATTGCCAATTGTGTATGGGATGATGCTTGTATGTGCTTGTAGGGATGACCCAAGTGTGGGTGGCATTTTGTGCTTGAAAATTGCCTATAATTGCCCACACAGTTGAGCACACGGGCGTGTGGCTCAACCATGTCCGTCGGGGTTGCAATTTAAAACAAGTCAGAATTGACCATGGGCAAGACACACGGGAGTGTGACTGTCCGTGTGGATCAAATCAACAGCAACCACGAGTTGGACACATGGGCGTGTGATTGGCCGTATGGTGCAAGTCAGTGTCGACCACGGGTGAGGCACACGGGCGTCTCACAGGCAATGTGGACAAGTCAGTATGTATGCCGTGTTTTGACATGGCTTAGACACACGGGCATGTCTGAAACCGTGGGAGGCACATGGCCTGCCCACAGGGGCGTGTGACCTCGGTAACTTAGAAAAAATTTTAAATTTTTGAGAATTTCTGTATGTGTTCGGTTTAGTCCCAGCCCTAGTCTTAAACAGGCTTGAGGTCTCGTAGACCTTTTTAAGGGACACTTTGATGTGATTTGTCAGATAATGTTTGAAATGTCTGTAAAAGTTTCTGAATGTCTGATAATGCCTCTTAACCCTAAACTGGCTATGGTTACGGGTTAGGGTGTTACAAGTATTCGTACGACCCCTTTTGAAGTGTTGTATGGCAGGAAGTGTAGAACTCCTTTATGTTGGACAGAGTTGGATGAGAGGTGAGTTGTTGGGCCAGATTTAGTTCATGAGACTGAAGAAAATGTTAAGCTAATTTGTGGTCGTTTAAAAGTAGCATCTGATAGGCAAAACTCTTATGCAGATCTGAAACGTCGAGATATCAAGTTTCAAGTTGGGGATAAGGTATTTTTGAAAGTTTCATCATGGAAGAAAGTTTTAAGATTTGGTAGGAAGGGTAAGTTAAGTCCTAGATACATTAGACCCTATGAAGTTGTTGAGAGGATAGGTTCGGTAGCTTATCGTCTCAAGTTGTTGCTGAAACTTGGGCAAATACATGATGTTTTCCATGTGTCCATACTAAGGAAGTATTGTTCTAATCCGTCACATATTGTGCCGATTGAGGAAATTGAAATTTGTGATGACCTTTCTTATGAGGAAGAACCAGTTGAAATTCTAGACCATGAAGTGTTACGAAATAAGAGAGTTATGTTGGTAAAGGTTTTGTGGCGCAATCATAAAGTGGAAGAGGCTACTTGGGAAACTAAGGAAGCAATGAGAAGTATATGTCCTTATTTGTTTAGCTCAAGTAATTTAGAGGACCAAATTCTTTTTAGAGGGGAAGAATTGTAACACCCCAAAATAAGGCCTAGGAGTTTAAGGGGGTATTTTGGGAATTTTGGTCTATATGAGTTCAGAATTTTGTAAGATTGGTACTCAATACTGTTTTCGACTAGGGCATCTTAAACGTCAAATCAATTTTGAAAAAGTTTTCTAGAAACCCTTAATTTTGGAAAAGGAATAATTTGTAACAAAGTAAAAATAGAGAGTCTTTATGTTACAGTTTTACCATTTTTGTAAAATGGAACCTATTTCATCCCCAACCACAAGCTTTTCACGTATGTTTCTATCTTCTTCATTGTGCTTGCCGCCCCTTGCCATTCCCTTGTTAATTCTTTTGATTTTTTATTCCCAAAACACAATAACTTGACTTCCTATCATTCCTAAGTCATTTATTACCATAAACCTTCAAGAAAAACACCCGAAAACACCATAGATTTCACCATCTTCTTCAAATGTGGGGTTTTCAGATTTTCATCAAAACTCACTCATTCTTTCTCCAAAGGTAATCATTCATGTATTTATAAGTTTTTAATGCTATTTAGACTCTAAATCTGAATTATTAGCCTTCTAATCGCATGTTTCAAATAAAAGTCAAAAATCGAGCCATTAAAAGTGGATTTTGTGATTTGGCATAAAAACTTGGTTTCAAATTGTTTTTCAACTCGTTTTAGCATGATTAGAAGGTTTTCAAACTTATCATAAACTTTCGTTAATGATTCATCATGTTTTAAAGAATTTTACGAAAATGCCTAAATGATGTCAAAAAATGTCGATACCATGAATTGAGTAGATTTCTCTAGTTTGAAGGTTGCGAATTAGGAGTTGATGAATAATTATATGTGAAGAACTAATTTTAAGCAAAAAGGTTTTGTATAGATCGAGATATCAGTTTATAAGGTTGTCGTGTTAATATTTTAAGTTACATGGGGACTTAGCCTAAAGCTTGTGTTTTAGTTAGCTTGAATGAATATTTGGTTGATATTTTATTTTTTTTTTTGTTATGTGAATATATGTGTTAAGCTTCAGATTTGTTAGAGCTTGCTACGAGCTACTGAAACATTAGTTGACCTTTTAGTTTTGACAAAAGCGTAAAGTAGTGAGTGTATGGAATTGCTACTCGTAAGCACGAGTCATGTGATAATTGGGAATTTAAACGTAGCCTAGACCTTTACTCTAAATTTCAAGTGTAAGTTTCTTGAGCTATACTTGTCTTGCGATTATGTGGTTGAATAATATGCATGATATGTGATATGTGGATATGGTGCTTATTGTGTAAAGGGTAATAATATACATGTAATAAATGTACAATATATATGTTACATGAATATGCTAGTGTTCTGCAAAAGATGCTATAATGCAGTGATAATGCACCGATAATCGATAAGTAATATATGTTATTTCTCGGATATTTTGGCCTTGTGATCTTGGAACCATTGGATGTAGTTGCCATGCCATAGGATTGTGAGTACTCACTTATATGTATAGAGGTTTTGGGCGCTGAGGCCTTGGGACATGTTTGGAGGGATAAGGGAATGTGAGCTAAAGCTCCATTCTATGGGACATATGAGTGGAAATAAGAAATGAATCTGCGACAACAGGGGTGACTAAAGTTACTAAAAGACTATGATCTTATGATAAATTATCATCCAGGTAAAGCAAATGTAGTTGTCGATGCTTTGAGTCACAAATCTATTTTTGCTCTTCGATCGATGAATGCTCAACTTTTGTTGATGTTTGATGGTTCTATTTTATCTGATTTGAGGGATAAACCTTTGGTTTTGCAGAATATTCGGGAGTTGCTATTAGATGATCTGAATTCGTTAGCTAAACAGGAAATGGTTGAAAATGGTTAGGTAGCTGATTATAGCATTGGTGAGGATAATAATTTATATTTTCGTAACAGATTTTGTGTACCTAATGATTTGCATTTGAAACAAAATATCTTAAATAAAGCTCATAATAGTGTTTGTTCAATACACCCGGGAAGCAGGAAATGTATTGTTATTTGAAACAAATGTACTGGTGGCTGGGAATGAAATGTGAAATTTTTGAGTTTGTATCTAAATGCCTTGTGTGTCAATAGGTAAAAGTCAAGCATAAAGTTCCATCTGGGTTGTCGCAGCCTGTTATGATTCCCGAGTGGAAATGGGAATGTGTTACTATGGATTTTGTATTAGGATTATCGTTAATGCCGAGAAAGAAAAATGCGATTTAGGTTATAATTGATCGGTTGATGAAGTCCAAACATTTTATACCTGCACATATAGATTATTTACTTGACCAATTGGCAGAGTTGTATGTTTTGGAAATAGTCAGATTGTACGATGTTTCATCATCAATAATATTCGATCGTGATATGAGGTTCACTTTTAGGTTTTGGGGTAAATTACATGATGGTCAAGGTAATAAATTAAACTTTAGTACAGCTTTTCATCCGCAAAAGGATGGTCAGTCAGAACGGGTAATTCATGTACTTGAAGATATATTCTAATGTTGTATGCTCGAGTTTGAAGGTAGTTGGGAAAAGTTTATTTCGTTGGTTAAATTTGATTATAATAACAGTTTCCAGTGGAGCATTTAAAATGGCACCGTACGACGCTTTGTATGGTCGAAAATGTAGAACTCCATTATATTGGATTGAGTTAAGTGATAGGAAGATTTTAGGCAAAGATTTGATCTTTGGAACTGATGATAAAGTCAGGATTATTCGAGATTGTTTGAAGGCAACTTCATATCGTCAGAAGTCATATGCTGACTTAAAAAGAAAAGACATCGAGTTTCAGGTTGGCGAGAAAGTATTCTTGAAACTTTCACCTTGGAAGAAGGTTCTTCGGAAAATTAAATTTGAGGTTTACCAGGTCGTATGAGATAATTGAAAGAATCAGTTCTGTAGTTTACAGATTAGCTCTACCTCCTAAACTTGAAAAGATTCACAACGTTTTCCATGTTTCTATGTTGGTGTGGTATACATCTGATCCTTCACATGTGATCCCTTCCTGTGAAATTGAATTACAGCCTGATTTTTCATATTCTAAAGAGTCGATAAAGATTTTAGCTCACGAGGTAAAAGAACTTCGGAATAAACGAGTACCTCTAGTAAAAATTTTGTGGCATAGACACGGTGTTGAGGAAGCCACTTAGGAAATCAAAGAATCGATGAAATTGCAATATTTGAACTTATTCTCAGGAAGCAATTTTGTGGATGAAATTTCTTAATGGGGAGAGTTATAATAGGCCATTTTTCAGTGGTGTTGGAAACTGTGGGTTCAGGACCACAATTCGAACATGTCAGTTCATAAAAATTAATTATTTAATATTGACAGGGTCATTAATGTTATATTAAAATTTGGTTAGGAAATTTTATTATTTGTTTGGTTAAAAGGACTAAATTGTAAAAGTTATAAAACTTAATTGCTATTAACATATAAGTGTTAAATGAGTATAAAAGCATGATTGGGTGGCTTTATATGGCAATTAGCTATATTTTTGTAATGGGTGGATAGTTCGTGCATGTTTTTAGTGAAAGTCTTATTAAATTACAAGAATAAAATGATAATTAAATAAAAAATCATAAACAAATAGAAAAACAAGTGATCATCTTCTCCATTTAGCATTTTCATCAATCGAGACCCCGTCATTATAGCTTGAAGATTTGGTCACTTGTCTCTCTTGCATGAATTTTATTTTTTTTTTGAGATCATTTTAGCTTAACCTAGCTAAATTGGGGGTTAATTTATGAAATTATTAAATGTTTAGAATTTTACCACGAATGAATTTGTGATGCTCATGAATTTTTATGATAGTTTATTAAGCTTAGTTGTTAAATAAAATTATACTGTAAAGTGATTTTAAGTAATTTTAAAGTTTAGAGATTATATTGTGTAAATTGTAAAATATCATGTAATTCTTATGATAAAATGATAAAAGTGGATTGTTTATGGACCGTATTGAATTCGACACAGGAGTCATTGGTCTAATTTGTGATAATTGTGAGAATTTCGGTTTTAATGATTAAATTGAATAAAAGGTAAAAGTTTAGGATAAATGTGATTTAATTATTTAAGATGTTTGAATTAGTTAATCGAATTATTTATTATATTTAGATTAAAAAACAGGTCCATCGGTCGTTAATCAAGGAAAACATAAGGTTTTCGAGTAGGTGTCGTTGCATATTGGTAGCTATCGAATCTCAGTAAGTTCGTATTATGTAATTTATGGTATAATTAGTTGCTTATTACCTATTAATTGAAGTAATTTTCGTTATTATGATAATTATTGCATGCTTGGTTTGATGAAAGATGAGTTTTGGGATTTAAATGTATTGGAAATGTACGAGGGGCCCGAGTGAACTTGGTAAACAATCGGAATACAAATGACAAGCCATTAGGAAGAAGCAGGCATTGAGTCAGTGTATTTTTACCAGGACTTGGGCATAACAGGCTTTGAGCAAGTGAATAATTATATCGAGTATTCCGTAACAATAGCTTGAGGTCAAGCATGTGTTGCAAACTCTCTTAAGCTTGACGTGTCGATTAAAGTCATATAGTTGACATGTTTTGATATTTCTCTTCCACGTACCTGAAATGATTTACCATTTTTCTCTGACCCAAATGATTGTTTATATATCATATCATGATTAAGTAACATGGTGAATTGGTGGTGTGATGATTACAGGTTGAATTGTCTTCATTGATTGAGATAGGTGAATATGACCATTGATGTTATGTTATGTTCTTTTATTAATGTAATTAAATTGTCGTGTAAGATATGTTTAATTTTATGAACTTACTAAGCTTTGCATGAGCTTACAGCTTTGCATGAGCTTACATCATTTTGATTTTATTCTTGTAGATTTATCAGGATTGTGACATCCATTGGAGCAGCTCAGGAGATCACACATTATCTACTATCTTTTAGGTAGTCTTTTTGTCATTTTGGACTGGCTAAAAGTGGCATGTAATTAGGGTATCCATGTGTATATATTTTAAACTCGTAGTTGTTAAGTAACTATGGTGGAATGATGGCTTGTGATTACCATTTTGATACTTGGTTGGTGTGGTTGGTAATATGTTAATTAATGGTAGTTAGCTTTTGGTATTTTGGTGAAATTGGAATGTTTATTATGTGTGATTGAGTAAGAATGTTGTGCTTGGTAAAATGGATATTAGTGAGTTCGTACGTTTAAGCTATTATGAAATATGTGAATATGGTAGTTGCCTATGGTTTCCTTTATTTTTTGAATTGTGGTGCCAACGAGGGCATATTGGTTAGGCACATAGGTTTAATAATTTTGGCATGTTTTAAGTAAGTTTGAATGTGTTTTAACCATGTGGAAGTGTTTGGAAAAGGTCTGGTTTGCTGTACAAGAAATGGTTGATGAATTGGCTTGAACTAGGGGTCATTTTGGATACAAATGACCTAGGACATGGGATGTCACACGGTCGTGTGCCATGCATAGCCATATGTCTTATTAAGTTTAGGTGCAAGCTTTTTTACACAGTCTGAGCACACGAGTGTGAGGGGTAACCACACAGCCATGTTCTGAGCCATACGGTCTGGGCTCTATCACACGGCCTTGTGACCCATATTTCTAAAATTTTTCAAATTTTTCATCTTTTTCTATTTTGATTGTAATTAGTCACTAATTTTTTTCCAAATTATTTTTAGGGCCCCGTAAGCTCGATTTTAGGCCCGTAAATTTATGTTTGTAACTCTCTAAGTTTGAAACTCTCTCCTTATATTCTAGTATTGATTCAATACTCCTTTATTTATGTTTAAAACTTAATTTGTTTACTCCTCTATATCCTTGATAATTGCAACTGGATTTGGCTTGATTCCCTCATAAATTACTTTATTTCTATGTGTCTAAAATTTCCATATTGTAATAGTAATCCCAATTGATGGTCACTAAACTAACTATAAATATGACAAAGGCAAGCACACCTATCGAACAATAGTATAGCTATGGTGAGTAGAGAATATCGTATCCACGATGACTAAAAGTATTAGTAATAATCATTTTTATATTATTTAGCCGATACTCTGCAGTGATGTGTTTTAATCTAATTTTACTAAACTTAATTTAACTAAAAAAATAACAGAGAATGAATCAAGGAAATAATCGAATATTAACCAATAAGATAGACTATACCTAGGAAAGAATCCACCTAGACGTGGGAAGAGCGTCGGGGAGAAGGGCGTGCTTGGGTGGGAGTGTAAGAGCGTGACTAGGCCAAATCAGTTAGAGATGGGGGTTGATTACGATGGTCGCGAGGGCTGGTAGTTCGGGCGAGGGCAGTTTCTGGTTTGGTTAGGGTTGTTGGGAAGGAAAGGGAAGTCGAGAAGGTGGCCGGATTGGTGAAGGGAAGAAAATTAGTTGCGGGGGATGGTGAGTGGCTGCTAAGGTTTCTTTTTGGGGTGGGGAGAGGAAAAAAGCTAAATGAAAGGGAAATTAGGGTTTAAATTGGTGTCACACATCCATGTGTGATATTTTTAGCCCGTGTGCATTTTAAAAAAAAATGAGCCCAGTCTTTACATGACCTTGGACACTTCTGTGTGGCACACGTGGTCGGGTTCCAGGCCATGTGTGATTTCCTTCGCTTCTCCCACGCCCGTGTTAGACCCACAGGCCACCCATATGCTCATGTGGCTCTGCCGTGTCTGAGGCATGACCGTGTTCCTTGCCCATTTAACTCTCAAACTTGAAACAAAATTAAAAAAATTAACTCCAGGACTCACACAGCCTAGGACACGCCTGTGTGTTTAGGACTTGTAGGTCACACGAACATGTTGCTAAGCCGTGTAACTCACTGTCGAATCTCTTATTGTGGACACGACTTGGGACACATTCGTGTGTCCAAGCCTTATGGGTCAAAAAAGTTTTATTTTAAAATTTAATTTAATTAATTTGAAAATATCATGAAATAAAGTTAAAAGAATTAGCAGAATGTTAGACACTCGAGTTGCCTCCTGAGAAGCGCTTATTTAGAGTCTAAGCTCGACTTAACTCGTATGCGCACAATTACTTTGGTTCGCATAGTCGAAGCTCCTCTTTCTCGATATTAATCACTCTACTAAGATAAGGCTTAAGTCGAGTATTTTTTACCTTAAATGTGTCAAATTCAGAATGAGTTACCTCGACTGTACAATAAAGGAAGACATTCAGTACTGTAAATGGGTTTGATACGTTTGCATCATGTAACACCCTTAACCCGTAACCGTCATCGGTCTAGGGTTAAGAGGCATTACCGAACAATCAGAAACTTTTACAAACATTTCAAATCATAATTCAACAAATCACATCAAAGTGCCCCTTAAATCTTTGAGACCTTAAATATGCTTTAGAATAAGGTCGGGACTAAACCGAACACATACGAAAATTCTCGAAAATTTAAAAATTTTTAAAAGATAGAGAGGTCACACGCCCATGTGGGCAGGCCGTGTGCCTCACACCGCCTCAGACACGCCCGTGTGTCTAAGCCGTGTCAAAAATAGGTAATACATACTAACTTGTCCACACGGCCGTGGACACGCCCGTGTGCCTTACCCATGGTCGCTACTGACTTGAACCACATGGCCAGTCACACGCTCATGTGTCCAGCCTGTGGTCGCTACTGACTTGATCCACATGGCCAGTCACACGCCCATGTGTCTTCCCGCGGTCGAGTCTGATTTGTTTTGAATTACAACCACGAGGGACGCGGTCGAGCCACACACCCGTGTGCTCAACCGTGTGGGCAATTATATGCCATTATCAAGGCCAAAATGCCACCCACACATTGGGTTATCCCTACAAGCACACACAAGCATATTTCTAAACACAATTGGCAATCAAAAACACACCAAATGGTCATCATATCATCCCATTCAATCCCATTTCTAAGCATACCAACTTATATACTAAATAACTCAACCAATTCACAAATAAACCAAACTTGATTCATCCCCAACTTACCACTTCAACATAACCATCATTCATCAAACACATATACTCACTTTGCATCAATAACCTTACCGTTATCTTGACCATTTCAAAACCATGGAATCATACCACAACCAAACATCATATAGCATGACTCTTCATTCATTACACAACCATTTAACTAGCCATACAACATGGCTATCCACATATTTCAAACATAACTCAAGGTAACTAGCCTATACATGCCATACTTTAGTATATACATTTTCAAAAAGGTACCAAAATAAGATTGAGTAGTGTGATGATGATCCTCGACGGTTCCCTAGCCTTCAGTAGCTTTGACGATCTATAAAACAGAGAAAGCACACACAAAGTAAGCTTTCAAAAGCTTAGTAAGCCATATACAAATAAACTTAACACAAAATGCACATAGCCACATTGATGCAATAACATTAATGTTTCTCATTTGCAAATTTATCACATATCCTTTGGCTCATTTTTTAGCCATTACTTACCCACATTCCATAGCTCAAAGTATCACTTTACTTTACTCATAGCTCATACAACCTTGTATCACATATTATCTCATCAAATCTATACACATATTCTCTTTAGTAAGCTCATTTGGACACTTACCTTTCCTACGTACCTGAATCATTTATACATTTCACATAGACATTCATTTCTCGGACTTGCCCGTTGAACCGTTCGAAACTAAATATGATACTCAGAATGCTCGAAATAGTTGTACAATGCCAGCGTCCCAAACGTGGTCTTACATGTAACCAAATATAAATGCCACTATCCCAGACAGGGTCTTACACGAATCAATACAATGCCAATGTCCCAGATATGGTCTTACATGTAAATGTCATATCGATGCCAACGTCCCAGACGTGGTCTTACACGAAAGCTCGAATCAATGCCAATGCCCCAGATATGGTCTTACATGATATCCCATAACGAAAACCTATGTCATGACATATGTAATCCTTTCTATTCCTAGGTTATTACGGGACTTCTCGGGCATAGATACACTGTCGATACTATCTCGAATTCTATGTACATAACATCTCGAGCATAACCAACACAAGCTAAATTTCATATATTCATAATTAACTCAATTCAAATGCATTTATTTGTATATCAACTTACCGCAGATTCAGATAAATAGAAACAAACTCGGCTACTCAATTACTTTTGATTTTCCACGATCTAAGTCTATTTTCTTCGGTTCTTGATCTAAACATATTCAAGTTTAATCCATTTATTCACCAAATCATTCAATTCAACCCAAAAACACATATTTAGGTCAATTTACAAATTAGCCCTCATATTTTCACATTTTGACATATTAGTCTTATTTCACAAAATCACAAAATACACAAAATCTCAATACACCCATGCTTAGCCGAATTCTCATGTAGTCCATACAAGTCCATACATTTCAGTTTTTTCACAGTTTAGTCCCTCAAAATATTATTTTCACAATTAAGTCCAAATTACTCAAAATCATCCAAACATCAAAGACAAAACATGTTAATCTAATACATATATTTCATATTTGACCATTAAACATCACAAAACTCATGTGTTCATCAATGGCACATTTCAAAATATTCATCAATTCACAAAATTGGAGCATGGGTTTCAAAGTACACGAAGCAACGATTACGAAAACGTAGAAATTATCAAAAACCAAACAAAAACTGACCTTGAATCAAGCTTAAATGATAGTCGAACCCTATTTGATTCTCTTCCTTCCTTTTTTCTTTCAATATTCTGCCAAAGGTGATGAATATGGCCATTTTCTCATGTTTTGTTTTATTAATATTTACTTATTAAACTAATTACCAATTTAGCCTTTTTAAAATCATTTATAATCCACTAACATATGGCATTTTTGTCCAACTAAAGTTTCCTTGGTTTAAAAACCAAATAAGGACTCTATATAATAAAAGCCATAACAAATAGATACCTTTACATAAAGCATGCAAATTTTACACTTGATGCAATTTAGTCCTTTTCGCTGATTAAACACACAAATGATAAAATTAATTCACAGAAATTTCATACATGCTTAATCATATACTGCAGACACAAAAAATAATATTAAAATATTTTTCTAACTCGGATTTGTGGTCCCGAAACCACTATTCTGACTAGGGCCAAAACCGGACTGTTACAATTCTCCCCCTTAGGGATTTTCATCCCCTAAAATCTTACCGTTAAACAGATTAGGACATTGTTGTCTTATTGAATCTTCAGGCTCCCACGTAGCTTCTTCCACTCCGTGTCGATGCCACAGTACTTTTACTAATAAAATTTTCTTATTTCATATTGCTTTCACTTCACGAGCTAAGATACGGATTAGTTCTTCCTCATAAGTCATATCGGATCAGATTTCAATCTCAGACGGAATTATCACATGTGATGGATCAGATCTGTACCGACGAAGCATTGACACATGAAATACATTATGAACCTTTTTTAATTCAGGTGGCAACAACAATTTATATGCTACAGGTCCAACACGCTCGATGATCTCATACGGTCTGATGAACCTCGGACTTAACTTGCCTTTATGTCCGAATCTGAGTACTTTCTTTCACAGAGATACTTTTAAGAAAACTTTATCACCGATTTCAAATTCAATGTCCTTTCTTTTTAAGTCTGCATAGGACTTCTGACGATCAAACGCTGCTTTCAGACTATCACGGATTACTTTCACTTTCTATTTAGTGTCTTTTATCAAATCGACCCCGGTGTATCTTACTTTCACTGAGCTCAGTCCAATACAGAGGTGTTCGACATTTACGTCCGTATAAATTCTCATAAGGTACCATTTTGATGCTCGACTGAAAACTATTATTATATGCAAATTCAATCAATAGAAAATATTGTTCCCACGTGCCATTAAACACAAGGATGCAACACCTCAACATATCCTCAAGAATCTGAATAATCCGTTCGGATTGACCGTCCGTCTGCGGATGAAAAGCCGTATTGAAATGCAATTTTGTACCTAAAGCTTCTTGCAATTTCTTCCAGAATCATGATGTAAATCTTGGATCTCTATCTGACACAATAGACAGTGGCACCACGTGCAATCTCACAATATTAGAAATATACAGCTCAGCTAACTTATCAAGTGAGTAATTAGATCGTACTGGAATAAAATGGACTGATTTCGTCAATCGATCAACTACGACCCAAATTGCATCTTTCTTTCTCGGAGTCAATGGCAATATAGAAACAAAGTTTATTATCACTGTAACACCCCTAACCCGAAACCATCTTTCGAATAGGGTTAAGAGGCATTACTGAACAATCAGAACATTTCACAAATCTCACATCCATTTCTCAACACATAGTTAATCATCAATCGAACATATTCAATTATAATCATATAGTCCCTTATTGAGGTCTACAAGACCTTAAACACGTGTTAGAAAGATGTCGGGACTAAACCGAACACTTACAAAAATTCTCAGATCTTTAAAGATTTTTCAACACTACAGAGGTCACATGCCTGTATCATTAGGTCGTGTGCCTCACACGGCTACCAGACACGCCCATGTGTCCAGGCCTTGCCAAAACAGGGCATACATACTGACTTGTCCACAGGGCCACCAGACACGCCCGTGTGCCATGGGCGTGTCAAATTAAGCTAGCTACTGACTTGGTCACACGGCCACCAGGCACGCCCGTGTATCGTGCCACGGCCGTGTAACCTACCCAGGCACACTTCGAAGTGGCCCTTGAGCCACACGACAGAGACACAAGCCCATGTCCCTTGGCCGTGTATACAAAATAGGCCATTTGCATGGCTAAGATGCCACCCACACTTGGGTCATACCTACAACCACATATAAGCCTATTTTCTCACACAATTTGGCAAAAAAATACATGTCAAATGATTAACATATCATCCCATCCAATCTTATTTCTAATCATGTCAACTTATATACCAAATTGCACAACTGAAACACATGTATAACCAAGCATGATTCATCCACAATATCACAAAATCACAATGGTATCAATCCATCACTAAGCTTACCATTCATAAGACACTTTCATTGCCATCAAGCCATACCAAAACATACTTCATAAACCATAACCATTCATGCATATTACCAACATTTATCTAGCCACATCACATGGCTATTTACACATCTCAAACATGTTTCAAAACAACTAGCCTATACATACCATAATCAAATATACACATCTTCAAAAGTACCAAAATATATTGTCGTTAGTGTGATAGAGATGCTGACGATCCCAGGATCCGAGCCAGCTTTACTGACACTGTAAAATAGAGAAACAAATCACACAGTAAGCTTTCAAAAGCTTAGTAAGTTCGTAATATCGTACAATTAACTCATTAATATAATTACATTATACGATTACAATCCATAACATAGATTATTTCACCATCACACATACCACACCATCCAAAGCTAATATGCTCAATTATATTCCATAAACTCATTTATAATCTCATCAACCACATAGGTTTCAAACGTACCTTAGCCAACACTAAGTTATTGATCACACATGCTGCTTATTACTCAATATTTCATATCGTACAAATTTCGTCATTCTTTCAATTCAATCATGCACTTAGTGCCCAATCATAGCCGAAGCTTAAGTAACATCACACACTTAGTGCCTCTATATCAAACTGAACTTAACTCGGTATCGCACACACAGTGCCAACTCATTAAGTCGAAGCTTCTATTATTTTGCACACACAGTGCTAATCTTCTCTGTCTCGTTTCTAAATTCGCACACTTAGTGCCTCAATACTCGAACTCATATATATATTTCACACATTTCCATTTCATTAATATACATTCATTCATTTCTCATACATAGATAAAAGTTTAATGGTAAGTATTATATATGAACTTACCTCGGACGTCGAAATAATGAAATGGTCGATTAATCGAGTGCTTTCTCTTTACCTCGGTCTCGATCCGAACATCTCCTTTCTTGGTCTATACATATACAAAATTAACTCATTCAATCACCAATTCATTCAATTTAGTCCCAACACACATATTTTGGGCATTTTACAAAATAGCCCTCAATTTTCACCTTTCGACACTTTAGTCCTTATTTCATCAAATCACCAAAATACACACAATTTCAAATCACATATGCTTAGCCAAATTCTTCCCATGCTAATACAAGCCCACACATTTCATTTATTTCACATTTTAGTCCTTCAATTTACACTTTTCTCAATTTACACTTTTCTCAATTTAACCCAAGTTACTCAATTTCACTAAAAATTCAAAGACAAAATATGTACATCCTTCACATAACTTTCATATTTCATCATCAACTATCACAAAGCTCAAGCACTCATCAATGGCATTTCTCAAAATCACCATTAAAATCTAAAATTAAAGCATGGGCTAGCTAGAACACTAAGCAACGATCACGAAAATGTAGAAATTATCAAAAACGATAAAAAATCATACCTTAATAAAGAACACAATTTGGCCGAACCCTAAAGCATTTTTCCTTTCTTTTTCTTTAGCAAATTTCGGCAATGGTGATGAAAAGATGAACAAATTGGTGTTTTCTTTTATTTTTATTATCATTAATACACCAATTACCATTTTGCCCTTAATGAAATTTAATAATAACAACAAAACCATGTTATCATCTTCCACTAACTTATAAAATGAGCTATTTGCATCATAAAACCTCCAAATTATAAAGACAACAACAATTAGGCACTTTAACAATCAGCACACAGCTTTTGCATTCTACGTGATTAAGTCCTTTTTTGCTAATTAAGCACTCAAATAACAAAATTTTCACACAGAAATTTCACACAGACTTAATCACATATTATAAACACAGAAAATAATATTAAAATATTTTTTTGACCTCAGATTTGTGGTCTTGAAACCACTGTTCTGACTAGGGTCTAAACTGGGCTGTTACAGCTCCCCCCTTAGGGATTTTCGTCCCCGAAAATCTTACCATTAAATAGATGTGGATATTGCTCTCTCATAACATACTTAGGCTTCCATGTAACCTGTTCAACTCCGTGTTTGTGCTACAACACCTTCACTAAGGAAATGCTTTTGTTTCTCAACTCTTTGGTCTCTCGTGCCAAAATTCAAATTGGTTCTTCATTATACGGCAAGTTTGACTGTATTTCAACCTCAATAGAAGCAATAACATGAGGTGGATTCGATCTGTATCGTCAAAGCATCGACACATGAAACACATTATGAATCTTTTCTAACTCAGGTGGCAACATCAATCTATAAGTAACCGGCCCTATTCGCTTAATGATCTCATACGGCCCGATGAACCTCGGACTCAACTTGCCTTTTCAGCCAAATCGAAGTATCTTTTTCTATGGAGACACTTTCAAAAACACTTTCTGCTCAGTCTCTTTCATAAGATCAACCCTGTGAATCTTATTCTCACTCAGCTCAGTCAAATATAATAGAGTTCGACATTTTTGACCGTAAAGAGCCTCATACGGTGCCATTTTAATGCTTGACTAAAAACTATTATTATACGTGAATTCAATCAACTGCAGATGTTTTTCCCATGTATTTTCGAACTCACGAATACAACACCTCAACATATCTTCAAGAACCTGTATGATCCGCTCAAATTATCCGTCCGTTTGTGGATGAAATGTAGTACTAACATGTTACTTCGCGCCTAAATCCTGTTGCAATTTCTTTCAAAATTGCGAGGTAAATCTCAGATCTCTATTAGATACAATAGATAGTGGCACCCCATGTAGTCTCACAATCTCAGCAATATACAATTCACCCAATCTATCGAGTGAATAATCTGTTCTCACTGGAACGAAATGAGTTGATTTCGTCAATCTATCAACTATCACCCAGATTGCATCTTTCTTTCCCGAAGACAAAGGCAATCCCGACACAAAGTCCATTGTGATTCTCTCCCATTTCCACTTAGGAGTCATAATCAGATGT
Source organism: Gossypium bickii (assembly GCA_025503065.1). Lineage (NCBI taxonomy): Eukaryota > Viridiplantae > Streptophyta > Magnoliopsida > Malvales > Malvaceae > Gossypium > Gossypium bickii. The sequence continues at coordinate 62,056,927 of CP106710.1, read as the reverse complement.
AACAATCCAGACAAAACATGATGGTCATCTTTAACTTGCTGAAAAATTAAACATTTCGACACAAAGTGAGAAATGTCTCTTTTCATACCATGCCACCAATAAAACTGTTTCAGATTGTTACTCATTTTCGTACCCCTCAGATGAACAGTTAAACGACTATGATGAGCTTCATTCAAAATTAACTTAATTAACTTTGAATTCTTTGGAACACAAATCTGATCTCGAAATCTCAAACAATCATCACCATTAACTCGATACTCTGAATCGGAATTCAAATCACATTGAGCTCGTTTAGCCATCATTTCAACGTCACTTTTCTGAGCATCACAAATCTGACGTACAAACATCCGCCTCACTTTCAACTCAGCCAAAACTGAATCATCATCCCATAGATCTATTTGGGTAGTCATAGCTCGTAAAGCACATAAAGACTTTCGACTCAAGGCATTAGCAACAACAATAACTTTACCTGGATAATAATCAATCACAAGTTCGTAATCTTTCAAAAATTCTAGTCATCTTCTCTGTCTCAAATTCTATTCTTTCTGAGTCATCAAGTACTTCAAACTCTTGTGGTCGATATAAATATGACATTTCTCACCAATAGGTAGTGACGCCAAATCTTCAATACAAACACAATCGCGACTAATTCAAGGTCGTGCGTTGGATAATTCTTTTCATGCGGCTTTAACTACCTCGAAGCATAAGCAATGACTTTTCCTTCTTACATTAGCACACAGCCCAAACCGTTCAACGATGCATCACTGTAATCTATGAATTCTTTGCTTGATTCAGGCTGAACTAACACTGGCGCTTTCGTCAACAACGCTTTCAACTGCTCAAAACTCTGATGGCACTTTTCTGACCACTCGAATTTAACATCTTTCTGTAACAACTTCTTTAATGGAGTTGCAATCATTAAGAAGCCTTTCACAAACCGTCTATAATATCACGCTAGTCCCAGAAAACTATGGACTTTAGACACATTTCTCGGAGGCTTCCATTCTAAAATTGCTGAGATCTTACTCGGATCAACTCGTATTCCCGAAGCTGATATAATATGCCCCAGAAAACCAACCTCACGCAATCAAAACTCACATTTGCTAAACTTTGCATACAATTACTTCTCATGTAGGGTCTGTAACACAATTCTCAAATGCTCGGCATGTTGCGTCTCATCATAGGAAAAAATCAGAATATCATTAATGAACACCAGAACAAAACGATCCAAATTACGGTCTGAATTTCTGAATCATCAATCCATAAACACCGCAGGAGCGTTCGTTAGTCCGAAAGGCATAACTAAGAATTCATAATGTCCCACCTCGTTCTGAAAGCAGTCTTTGGCATATCTGATTCTTTAACCCTCAACTGATAATAACCCAATCTCAAATTTGTTTTTGAAAACATTGTAGCTCCTTTTAGCTGATCGAACAAATCATCAATACGAGGCAATGGATATTTGTTCTTAATCATCACTTTATTCAACTGCATGTAATCAATACACATCCTCATAGTGCCGTCTTTCTTTTTCACAAATAACACAGGAACAGCCCAGGGCGAGAAACTCGGTCGTACAAATCCTCTATCAGTCAACTCTTGCAACTGAGACTTTAACTCTTTCAATTCCTTTGGTGCCATTCTATACGAAGCTATTGAGGTAAGAGTAGTCTCCAGCACAAATTCAATTCCAAATTCAACTTCTCGTATCGGAGATAATCTTGGTAACTCTTCAGGAAACACATTTGGAAACTCACAAACCACAGGTACTGATTCAACTTTCTTTTTTGACACCTTTGTATCAATCACATATGCCAGATAAGCTTCACAACCCTTTCTCACATAGTTTAAAGCTTTCATCAAAGATACAACAGCTGGTAATCCATTCAAATCACTGGATTCAAATCGAACTACCTCACCATTCTGGCTTCTCAATTCAATACTCTTTCATTTACAATTCACAATGGCATTATGCAACGTGAGCCAATCCATACCCAGAATTATATCAAATTTATCGAATGGTAGCAACATCAAATTAGTCAGAAAGCATATATCCCAAAACATCAACGGGCAATTCTTGCACGTTTTATCCACCAAACACACTTGTCTAAGGGGTTCGATACTCTAATCACAAATTTAGTAGACTCAACAAGTAGAGTCTTACTTAATACTAGATTCGCACACACATACGAATGAGTAGATCCTGGGTCTATCAATGCTATCACATCAGTATCAAATAGAGTAAAAGTACCAGTAATGACGCCTGGAGATGACGCTTCTTCTCGTGTGCGTATAGCATAGGCTCGAGCAAGTTCTCTTGCCTCGAATCTCACAATTGTATCTGTCATCCTTCTCTGACTTCCACTCACATTTTCGGTATTTCTGGGTGGTCTACCCCTAGCCGTCACATTACTCAGTCTCACACTCTAAACATTTTCTTCCTCAGCCATCTTTGGGCAGTGTCGAATGAAGTGATCTTGTGATCCACATTTATAACAAACTTTATTGTTATACTTGCCCCAGTATTCTCCCACATATCGTCTTCCACACTGTCTACACTCAGGTATGCTGCTTTTAACGCTGCCAATACTTGATTCAGTCAGGAATTGAGTTTTTGGACCAACACTTTGTCTCAGATGACCTCTACTCGGATGTCCAAATGAAGTATTTTAATGATTGCTTGCATCTCTAGATCTCTTCGTCGAAGATTGAGAAAACTTACTCATCGATCTTTTTCTTTCATCTCGAGCTTCAGAATCAGCTTTCTTCTTTTCTTTACTAAGCTCCTCAGCTTTGCAGGCTCTTTCAACTAACACAACAAATTCATTTATATCAAGTATCCTAACCAACAATTTAATGTCTTCATTCAACCCTTCAATGAAGTGTTTATACATAGTAGCTTCGGTCGAAACACATTCCCTCGCGTATTGGCCCAGTCTCAGAAACTCCTATTCATACTTCGTAACTGACATACGGCCCTATTTCAACTGTAAAAACACTTTACATTTTTTATCTATGAACCGTTGACTGATATACTTCTTTCGAAATTCAGTTTGAAAGAAATCCCAAGTGATTCTCTCTCTCGGAACCACGGATGTCAACGTTTTCCACCAATTATAAGATGTATCTCTCAACAAAGAAAGCATACATTTAATACATTCATTAGGGTTAATGACATCTCATCAAACACTCGAATTGTATTCTCGAGCCAAAACTCAGCTCACTCGGCATCATGATCAGCTATGGCCCCAAACTCTTTGGCCCCGTACTTATGAATCTTATCCACAAAAGGTTTATTCAATCGAATCGGATCTGTCACTTGTGGCATAACAGGCACTTGTGGGGGTGGAGGTTGTGGAGCAGCCGGATTCGTTCGAACGAACTTCGAAAACCACTCACTCATTATTCGGAAGAATGCTTGTTTAGCCTCTCCCTCTTGGCTACCATCATTCAGCCTAGATGTGGTCGACGCTGCCTCTTGAGCGGAAGCAGGCTCGTTACTCTCTACATCATTAGCAACTGCTCGATCGGGATCCATTACTATATGAAAACACATTTTTAAGCTATCACGATTCGTCACACTATCGCAATTATATATATGGCATGTATAGCTAGACTTACACGTGCTACATCAATCTAAGAATCGACTAAATCGTAGCTCTGATACCAACAAAATGTAACACCCCTAACCCGAAACTATCACCGAAATAGGGTTAAGAGGCCTTACCGAACAATCAGAACATTTCATAAATCTTACATTCATTTCTCAACACATAGTTAATCATCAATCAAACATTTTCAATTATAATCATAGAGTCCCTTATTGAGGTCTACGAAACCTTAAACATGTGTTAGAAAGAGGTCGGGACTAAATCGAACAGTTACAAATTTTTTTGAAAATTTAAAGATTTTTCAACACTGCAGAGGTCACATGCCCGTGCGGTCAGGCCGTGTTCCTCACACAGCTGCCAGACACGCCTATGTGTCTAGGCCTTGCCAAAACAGGGCATACATACTGACTTGTCCACACGGACACCAGACACGCCCGTGTGCCAAGGCCGTGTGAAATTAAGCTAGCTACTGACTAGGTCACAATGGTTCAATCCATCATTAAGCTTACCATTCATAAGGCATTTTCATTGCCATCAAGCCATACCAAAACATACTTCAAAAACCATAATCATTCGTGCATATTACCAACATTTATCTAGCCACATCACATGGCTATTTACTCATCTCAAAGATGTTTCAAAACAACTAGCCTATACATGCCATATTCAAATATGCACATTTTCAAAAGTACCAAAAAGATTGTTGATAGTCTGATAGAGATGCTGACGATCCCAGGATCTGAGCCAGCTTTACTGACACTATAAAACAGAGAAACAAATTGCACAGTAATGTTCGTAATATAATACATTTAACTCATTAATATAATTACATTATATTATTAAAATCCATCACATAGATTAATTCACCATCACACATACCACACCATCCAAAGCTAATATGCTCAATTATATTCCATAAACTCATTTATAATCTCATCAACCACATAGGTCTCAAATGTACCTTAGCCAACACTAAGTTATCGATCACACATGCTACTTATTACTCAATATTTCATATCGTACAACTTTCGTCATTCTTTCAATTCAATCGCACACTTAGTGCCCAATCATAACTGAAGCTTAAGTAACATCGCACACTTAGTGCCTCTATATCAAACCGAACTTAAATCGGTATCACACACAGTACCAACTCATTAAGCCGAAGCTTCTATTATTTCGCACACATAGTGCTAATCTTCTCTGTCTCGTTTCTAAATTCCCACACTTAGTGCCTCAATACTCGAACTCATATATATATTTCACACATTTCCATTTCATTAATATACATTCATTCATTTCTCATTACATAGATACAAGTTTAATGGCAAGTATTATATCCGGACTTACCTTGGACGTCGAAATAACAAAATGGTCGATTAATCGAGCGCTTTGTCTTTACCTCGATCTCGATGCGAACCTCTCATTTCTTGGTCTATACATATACAAAATTAACTCATTCAATCACCAATTCATTCAATTTAGTCCCAACACACATATTTTGGGCATTTTACAAAATAGCCCTTAATTTTCACCTTTCGACACTTTAGTCCCTATTTCAGCAAATCACAAAAATACACTCAATTTCAAATCATATATGATTAGCCAAATTCTTCCCATGCTAATACAAGCCAACACATTTAATTTATTTCACATTTTAGTCCTTCAATTTACACTTTTCTCAATTTAACCTAAATTACTCAATTTCAATAGAAATTCGAAGACAAAATATGTACATCCTTTACATAACTATCATATTTCATCTTCCACTATCACAAAGCTCAAGCACTCATCAATGGCATATCTCAAAATCACCATGAAACTCTATAATTAAAGCATGGGCTAGTAGAATACTAAGCAACGATAACAAAAATGTAGAAATTATCAAAAACTGATCAAATGTCACACCTTAATCAAGAACTCAATTTGGACAAACCCTAAAGCTCTTTTCCTTTCTTTTTCTTTAGCAAATTTCGGCAATGGTGATGAAAAGATGAACAAATTGGTTTTTTGTTTTATTCTTATTATCATTAATACACCAATTACCATTTTGCCTTTAATAAAATTTAATAATAACATCAAAACCATGCTATCATCTTCCACTAACTTATAAAATGGGCTATTTGCATCATAAAACCTCCAAATTATAAAGACAACAACAATTAGGCACTTTAACAATCAGCACACAACTTTTGCATTCTACGCGATTAAGTCATTTTTGCTAATTAAGCACTCAAACCACAAAATTTTCACACAGAAATTTCACACAAACTTAATCACATATTATAAACACAGAAAATAATATTAAAATATTTTTCTGACCTAGGATTTGTGGTCTCAAAACCACTGTTCCAACTAGGGTCTAAACTGGGCTGTTGTAACATCCATACCTGAGTCCGATGCCGGGTCCGGATACGAGGCATTACCATACTTAATATCGCACTTTCGGCACATAAAATTTCGTTCAAACTTAAACCCTTTCCTTTGTAATCATAAGTACATATAATGGGCCTACGAGGGCCTAAACATATGCTCAAAGGAATCCAGAATTTATTCAATAACGCTCTTAGGAACGTTTTACCTAAATTGGGGCCACATGCCCGTGTTGTCCAAGGGACAGGCCCGTGTACCCCTAAGACATGACCGTGTTTGACACCCATGGTCGACACTGACTTACTTCACACGATTGAGCAGACGCCCATGTCTATAACCAGTGTCCTCCACACGGCCTTGACATGCCCGTGTCCTCTACCCGTGGAGCTCTCTATTTATGATGTCATCATACTCTTAATAGCACACGGCCAACACACGGACCGTGTGACGAATTAAATTCTCGTAAAATAGTGCAGGGGTCACACAGCCTATCAACACACCCATATGGGTTGATCGTGTGTCACAGACGGCCTAGACACATGTCCGTCTTGGACGAGGACTAAAATGACTTACTCCACTGTCTCTTTCTTGAGTCACGAGACTCCATTTCAGCTTTTCTTTTCTCTTTAACTAGTTCTTCAGCTTTACAAGCCCAATCCACCAACACAACATTTTTTTTCAATTCTAGGACAATAACAAATAGTTTAATATCTTCGTTTAATTTGTCCTCAAACCTCTTACACATGATGGTTTCAGTGGACACACACTCTCGAGCATATTTGTTGAACCTCACAAACTCACACTCATACTCAGTCACTGACATCTTACCTTGCTTCAACTCTAGAAATTCTTTCCTTTTTTGATTGATAAACCTTTGGCTAATGTATTTCTTTCTGAATTCTTCCAAAAAAAATCCCATGTGACCCTTTCTCTTGGTACCACCGGCACAAGGGTATTCCACCATTGATAAGCAGAATCTCTCAGAAGAGAAACCACGCACTTCATGCACTCTTCAGGTGTGCATGATAACTCATCAAATACCCTTATGGTGTTTTCAAGCCAAAACTTTGCCTTTTCAGGACCGTCATCTTTACGAGCCCGAAATTCCTCTGCTCTTTGTTTTCGGATCCTATCAACCAGAGGCTTTTCTCTTCTTATTAATTCTACCACTTGAGGGGCTATAGAGGTAGGCTGAGGAATAGGCGGGGTAGAGGAGGTGGCGCATTAGGGTTCGCACGAACGAATTCCGTGTACCAAGCATTCATCATGTGCAAAAAGGCTTCCTTAGCCTCTTGTCCTCTTCTTTGGCTTACTATTGTGGGTCTATTCTTATTTTCATTCGGCACCGTCCCTTCGACGGGAGCCAGTGCGTTACTTTCTACATCATCAGCCATAGCTCTTTCAGGATCCATTTACTATATAGAAAAAACACAATTTAAGTCGTCAGAAGTCGTCACACTATCATTGTATAAATACTCATAGATATGACATGTATAGCTATACTCGTACTTCAGCTACGTTAGTCCTATAACTGACTAAACCGTAGCTCTGATACCACTAAATGTAACACCCCTCACCCGAGTCTGATGCCGGGTCCAGATACGAGGCATTACCGTACTTAATCTTACTTAATCTCGCATTTTTGGGCCATAAATTTTTGTTCAAATTTAAACCCTTTTTTTTAATCATAAGGTACATATAATGGGCCTACGAGGCCCTAAACATATGCTCGGAGGAATCCAGAATTTCTTCAAGAACTTTAACGCTCTTAGGAACTTTTTACCTAAACAAGGGCCACACGTCCGTGTTGTCCAAAGGACACACCTGTGAACCCCTAAGACATGCTCGTGTTTGACACCTGTGGTCGACACTGACTTACTTCACACGGCTGAGCACACGCCCGTGTCTATAACCCGTGTCCTTCACACGGCCTTGACACGCCCGTGACCTTTACCCGTGGAGCTATTTGTTTATGACGTCATCATACTCTTAATAGCACACGGCCAGGGCACACGCACGTGTGCTGGCTCGTGTGACGAATTAAATTCTTGTAAAATAGTGCAAGGGTCACACGGCCTATCAACACACCCATATGGGTTGATCGTTGATAAACCGTAAAAGTAACATATTTTAATCCCATATTTAGTATGCTTTTGGATGATTTATCCCTCAATTTAAGGAAAAAGGTGCTCTTAATCCTTTCTTTTCCTTTCTTATACTCAGGAAAGCACCCGAGGATAAAAAGAATGAGAAATGGGCCCAAAATGAAGCAAATTGGGCCAAGGAAGAAATCGACACGGCCTGGACTTTAGCCCACATGGCTGTACCTCATCAAGCAACTAGAACACGGCCTTACCCCGATTCACACGGCCGTGCCTCATTAAAGAAGTCCGAGCACGGCCTGACCACGATCCACACGGGCGTGTGCCATGGCCGTGTTCCTGTTGCTGGAAAGAGAAATTTCAGTCGGAAAAGGATACTTAGGGAGGAAAAAACCTATTTCGAGAGCCTATATAAACTTCCTAAGTGTCAGCTGAAAGGGAGCGGTTAGCTAGGCCAAGGAGCCAAGCCGAAAAGGTCAGATTTGTGGGAATCACTCGAAGATAGCCAGTTGATCCATCTCAAGAAGCCAAAATTTTACTCAAGACGGCGGATCTCTCCTTCAATTCCTTCAGGGGGTTTTAGGGATTTCTTATGTTTTGTTTTATCTTTTCTCTTGAGATGTTTTCTTTATTAGTTATGAACTAAACCCTTCAGATACCTAAAGCGGATGAAACCAATGATGGATCTTGTTATTGTTTTCTAAATTATATGATAAATACTTAGTTTGTTCTTAATTATGTGAGCCTAATCCAAATTTGATGTGCTTAGGTGGAGGAGGAATAGACCCTGTCAAAGAATAGATCTAGCATAATTAAGTGGAGTTGATCGCACGCCTAGAGATAGGGTGACGAGATTTTGCCGGATTAGGGTAAAACATAATATAGGATTCTATAGATCGATTTACTGCTATTCTAGGGGGTTATTGAGAGAGAAAGAGATATCCATTAATTAACCAAGTGTTAGACGTTATTCGCCTCGAGAGAGGGTTTAATATACGTTAGGGAGTCTTACGGATCAAACTAAGTGAATAGATCATATGGTTCAGGGTTAAATAACAAGTGAAGTCTAGGTGGATTCTTCCTGAGGGTATCGTGTTAATCAACTGAGTTTTTCCTAAAGTTATTTCCCAATTCATCCTTTTTGTCTTTGTGTCTTTAGCTTAGTAGTTAATTTAGATTAGATTAAATCAACTTCACTTTATTTTAGGCTAATAAATAAAAAGAAAGTTAGTATTAGTACTTTTAGTTCCTTTGGGTTCGATAATCTGGTCTTGCCAAAGCTATACTACTGTTTGATAGGTACACTTGCCTTTAATCGTTGTCAAAGTTAGTTTCGAGGTTCGATCATTCTTTTTATAAATTTTAAGACTCTGATTCGTAGCAATCACATTTTTGGCGCCGTTACCGGGGAACTAAAATATTAAGAAAGCTCTACTTTTATTACTTTAGCCATTATTTTCTTTATTTTTTGCAATTTAATTTTATTCTTATTCTAGGTTAAATTTTAATTTTGCTAAATTTTCTTTACTTTAGCCATTATTTTCGTTATTTTTTGCAATTTAATTTTATTCTTATTCTAGGTTAAATTTTAATTTTGCTAAATTTTCTTTCTTTCTTTTCTTAACAGGTACCTCTAGTTTATGACTAGAAGGAACCTGAGAGGACCTTTAGTATACGACAGTGATATTGAAGCTACCGCTTGAAGGAATTGCAGAGAAATTAGGCAAGCCCTAAATTACACAAAGGAAAATCAAGAAGACAGATCTAATCCTACTGAGGGGATGGACGACCACATGATGTGGGGGAAAACAATGCTCCACGTACTATGTTTGATTATGCTAAATCGCATTTAACAGGAGCAGAATCGAGTATTGTTAGGCCTGCTATAGCTGCTAATAATTTTGAATTAAAGCCTAACACATTACAAATGATTCAACAACTTGTTCAATTTGATGATTTGCAGGACGATGATCCAAATACTCATATACCTAACTTCTTAGAGTTCAGTGATACCTTCAAAATAAATGGTGTTTCTGATGATGCCATACGTATTCAGTTATTTCCCTTTTCATTAAGGAATAAAGCCAAACAGTGGTTAAACGCATTACCACAAGGGTCAATCACTACATGGGACCAAATGATCAACAAATTTTTATTAAAATATTTCCCACCGGCCAAGACGGCCAAATTACTGAATGATATCTCTTCTTTTGTGCAGATGAATTTAGAGACATTATACGACGAATGGGAGAGATACAAGGACCTACTGAGAAGATCCCACACCATGGATTACCTTTGTGGCTTCAAGTCCAAACTTTTTACAATGGTGTGAACCCGTCAACGAGACAAATAATTGATTTAGCCATCGGTGGAACTCTGAATAATAAAACTCCTGAAGCAGCTTACGAGTTCATTGAAGAGATGTCACTGAATAACTAACAATGGCAGGTTACAAGGACGAAACCGACAAAATCAGCCGGAGTTTTCAACCTCGATACAGTAACCATGCTATCAACATAGATGGAATTGATGAATAAAAAGATTGATAGTTTGTGTTCTTTGCAGGTACATCCAGTAATACAGTGCGACGCAAGTGGAACTGTGGCAAATTCTGAGTACCCACCCGACCAACCAGGAGCAGAAAGCGAACAGATGAACTATATAGGTAATAATTTCAGATCCAATAATAACCCTTATAGTAATAATTATAATCCAAGTTGGAGGAACCACCCAAAATTTTCGTGGGGTGGTCAATAAAATTAAGGGAATCAAAGGCAACGACCTCCTCAAACTTCCAAAATCAGCCCCATCCGCAAGAAAAGAAGCCAAACCTCGAAGAGATGCTGACAAAATTCATGGCAGCTACAGAAAATCGCTTCCTAGATACTGAGAAAACACTTAAAAGCACTGAGAACTGAGTCGGGGAACTTACTAAGTCAGTAAAGGAAGTCACTAATGTAGTCAAACAACTCGCAAAATTAATGTCAGAACGACCGCAAGGATGTCTACCAAGTAACACTGAGATTAACCCAAAGGAGCAAATTCAAGCCATCACAACTCATGACAGTAAAAGGTTAGATGAACCCAATCCAATGCAAGAAAACAAGAAAGACGAAGGTAAAGTATAGGTAACACAAGAAAAGCCAAAATCAGTAATCAAGGAGTACCAACCTCGCATACCTTATCCCGAAGTGATAAAAAGAGATGATTCGGAGGAACAGTTCAGTAAGTTTCTTCAACTTCGAAAGAAATTACATATTAACTTACCCCTTCTTGAAGCTCTTTTTCAGGTGCTAGACTAGAGGAAATTTTCAAGACAGCTCTTGACAAAGAAACGCAAATTAGACAAAGAGCACCATGTGGAATTGAACGCAGCGTGCTCAGCAATTCTACAAAATAGACTACCACGAAAGCAAAAAGATCCAGGGAGTTTTACAATTCCATGTTTAATTGGTAGTTTCACTGTTGATAATGCGTTAGCTGATTTAGGGGCATGATCGCTGAAATCAGAGCTTTAAAATTTAAAAAAGAGAATGATCAAACCTGGAAACTAACTCTGACAACGATTAAACGTAAGCGTACCTATCGAATAGTAGTATAGCTTAGGTAAGACCAGACTGTCAAACCCAAAGGAACTAAAAGTATTAATACTAACTTTCTTTTTATTATTTAGCCTTAAAAATAAAGTGAAGTTGTTTTAAACTATATTGACGAAGACTAAACTAAGGACACAAAGACAAAAAGGACGAATAGGAAAATAACTTTGAAGGAAAACTCAGTTGATTACGACAATACCCTCAGGAAGAATCCACCTAGACTTCACTTGTTATCTAACCCTAAATTATATGATTTCTTTTACATAGCTTGATCCGTAAGACTCCCTAACCTATATTAAACCCTCCCTCGAAGCGAATAGCGTCTAACCCTAGGTTAATTAGTGGAACTCTTATTCGCTTATAATAACCCCCTAGGATAGCAGTAAATCGATCAATGGACTCCCATATTAGGTTTCACCCTAATCCGGCAAAATCTTGTAACCCTATCTCTAGGCGTTCAATCAACTCCGCTTAATTATGTTAGATCTACTCTTAGGTAGGGTCTATTCCTCCTCCACCTAAGCACATTAGATTTGGATTAAGCAACATAATTAAGAACAAACTAAGAAATTATAATATAACTTAAAAATCTATAACATCCTGATTTAATGGGCCTGTGCATTTTGTGTGTTGATGGTTTAAAATATTAAATTGAGGGTTAGGGGTCCAACTTGGGCTCAGGAATGGGCTGAGACTTTGGTTAAATATTCTGTTTAGTCATCATAGGGTTTGAAGGTAGGTATCTGTGTTTAAAAATATCAAGTTGGGCTTGTGGCCCAAAGTAAGGTGGCGCCATAAAGGAGCAAAGGGTGACATCACTAGTGGATGGAGAGGGCCCAAGTTTTGGTTGCTTAGAGCCCAAGTTATTGGGCCAAATTCGGCACTTAAAAGGAAGAATAGGGGACGGCAACAAGGCTAAAATTTAGGGATTTTTAATGTTTAAAATATGTGGATATTAGGCTGATAAAGAAGGGAGGAATTGGAGCTAATTAAGTCTCTTTTGGATGAGTTAGTAGATTAAAATAAGGGGAAATTATAAGAGCTATCATTTGGTTGCAGAGTTGGCCGAAAATCAACCACAGGGGGGGGAGAGAATTGGTTTAGTATAGGCAAGGGGATGTGCCAATTTTTTTCATTTCTTTTCTCTGAGAATAGCCTTTAGTTATCCCCTCTTTCGGCAAACAAGAATCATTTCTTCTTCTTTTTTTCTTTTCTGTCAGAAACTGAAACCCTTGAGGTCTCACCAATTGATGAAACCCTGCCAATTTACCTTCTATTCTCTTTCAAACTCTTTGGCTGAATCTTTCTATCTACTTTCTTGCCCATCTTTTCAATTCTTAGTTTTTCAAAAAGCCGAAAAAGTGTCAGTATTTCTCCCGTTCATCTTTTTTGAGATTTTCTCAAAAGCTGAAATCCCTAGATCTCATCTCCTGTGATTGCCAAATTCCTTCTGTGGTGTTTGCTTGTGTCGAATCTTGAAGAAAACTAAAGGTAATTGTCGATCCGTGAGATTTCAATCTTTTTTCGGCTTTTAGAGATCTTAGTTGAATAACTATATGGTTAACTAATCGGGTGTTTTCTCTCATTTGTGACATTCCGGGATTTGAAGGGGATTCAATCGCTTAGATTTCTAAGCCAGAGTTTAGTAGCACTCGAATCGTATGACTTTCGGGATTTCAAGGTAAGGAGATCTGTTAATTTAAACGTATAAATTCGGGTAAACACTAACCCTTGGCCGAATATAGGAGAGGCCTTATCTTCGCGTTCTTCCGGCTTTTGACCAAAGTTGAAGATAGAAGTCAGTAGATTCGATTAGCGAGGGTATTGACTTAAAGGGTAGTCCTACGCATTAATCAGGTGTGTAACATTCTCACACCATTTGGATTTCCTGTTGTTATATACTTATAAATCTGTTATATTCTGTTAAATGCCAAAATACCAGCATGGCTGTTGAAAACCCGAGGAGGGTAAAGGTGAATCACCAGGTTAGTGATCTCTGTTATTCTAAAGTGAATGTTCCATCGATTAGATATGATAAACATGTATGCTGATTTATGTGATTGCACGGGGTTGGGTGATTGATGAAAGGGGAAGTGTTCTGTTGTAGTGGCTTTTGCCATGATCTGTTGTAGTGGCTAATGCCATGATCTGTTGTAGTGGCTAATGCCATGATCTGTTGTAGTGGCTATTGCCATGATCTGACGATGAGTAGCTATCTACAGCATGACTGCCATCGATGGTGTGTAGCAGTATGGGTTGATTGTAGAAATCCCCAATGGTGTGATAGGCAGGTAAGGGTGGTGTGTAGCGGATGGAAACCTAGGATTGGGTTGGGCTTTGCATATTTTCTGATATATTATACTCTGCTATCTGTTTTGTGGGGCTAAGGCCCAATCTGATGGTGCACGAGGTTGCACACTGAGTCTCGTGACTCACCCCATTAATTAACATATTTCATTGTAATAAGACCATAGCCCATTAGCTTTATATTTTCGTTTGTTTTGGGCTTTTATTATTACTAGACATTTATATTTTACGTTTTAATTAAGTTAAGGCATGTATCAAATTTTGGGTTCTTAATTCACTAAGGCATTAATATAAAATGTATATCTTTTACAAATTATTCAACCATTTAGATTCCCGAATAAAATGTTAAAATCAAGAAAAATATTTTTTGAAATTCGACATCTTTTAAAATCTTCTCAGTGACATGCTAGATCCAGTCGTGGTGCTTGGGCCAGGTTTGGGGTGTTACAAATTGGTATCAGAGCCCAGTTCAAAACTCGACTTTAAGGTTTTGGGCTAAAAATGTTTTCTAAAGATCGGTTTTGGAAACATGCATGTTTATAAATAACACAGGAGGGTTGTCTCGGCATGGCACCTATGGCTCCGGTCCAAGTCTGCTAGGTAAGTATTCTTAACTCACTGTGTGTTATATATGTATGTGGGCTTGATGGGCTTTAAGGGACGTAGATTATTTTAATTAGAATATGATGGACTCTAGGCTTAGCTTGAACAACTCCTTAAACCTCATAAGACTTAAGTCAACTAAACAAACTCGTGAACAAGTCGCTGGGTTGGGGTGTGGCAACAGGCATGCGCATGTCTGAGATTGGATCCGGAAGAGCCTGGTACTTAAGCAGTCCTAGTGACTCACCTCCTCTTCGCTGGAATCCTACCTGGTGCGTTGTGATTGTTCACCCTAGCCACGAGGATTTGTTGACGGGCCAAAATCTATAATTAAAACCCGAAAGGGACCAGCCATTCTATTTTGCAAAATTACTAAATTACCCTTGATTTATAAAATGACCAAAATATCCCTGATTTGTAAAATTCCCAAATTACCCCTGATTTGTAAAATGACCAAAGTACCCCTAATTTGTAGAAATTACCAAAATACCCCCTGGATTTCAAAATTACCGAAATACCCCTGAATTTTAAAATTATCGAAATACCCTCTAGATTTCAAAATTACTGAAATACCCCCAGATTTCAAAATTACCGAAATACCCCCGGATTGCAAAATTACCAAAATACTTTTATTTCACAAAATCACCCAGGGAACCCTATTTTGGGAAATTACGAAAATACCCAAGTAGGATAAATTACGAAAATACACCTCGGTAGTGAAATGACGAAGATACCTTTACATGCTGAATGTAAGTTCGTGGATGCTGCTTGTATGTTAATACTTGATGACTGAATGTATGTGCTCCCTAGAACTAGGAGATGTGAACTTGAGACTGAATGGTAGATATAATTGCGAATTCGACAGAACTACTCTTAAACTACTGTTCATAAGACTGTTCGTGGTTAATCAGTGGAAAGAACTAATAATTCATAAAATTTCTAATCAGATAAACGCGAATCGGTAGAATGAATACAAGGGGTCATGGACATCCGCCGCGAGGTCGTGGTAGGGGTAGGATGACCGTGTCAGAGCCAGCAGGGTCTGGCCACGGGTCAGGGAACGAGATGCCGGATATGCCGGCTGTGGAGGGAGAATTTTGAGACCAGGCGGCCGGAGATGATGCGGTATCTTAGGCGATGTTGCAGGTCCTTGAGACAGTAGCTCGGGCAGGCACGAGTGTAGGAGCTCGAAAATCTATGTCTGAACGACTCCAAGCCAACAGAGCAGAGATTTTTGGGGGTGTTTCTGGCGTAGCCCCTAATACAGCTGAGTATTGGTTAGAGGCAAGTGAGCGTATAATGGATGACCTTGATTTCACTATAGAGGAGAAGTTGAAGGGGGTCGTGTCTCTTTTTCGAGACGAGACTTATCGGTGGTGGCTCACGGTAAAGGACAGTACTGCCGCAGACCAGATTGACTAGGATTTCTTTAAGGAGTCATTTCAGGGAAAGTACGTTAGGGCCAGCTACGTGGATGCACAGAGGAAGGCATTTCTGAACTTGGTGCAAGGAAGTAAGTCTGTATCTGAATACGAGACGGAGTTTCTGTAGTTGAGCCGTTACGCTCGAGAGATTGTGGCGACTAACTATGAACGTTGTGTACGGTTCGAGGATAGACTAAGGGATAAGCTAAGGGTATTAGTAGCACTGCAGCGGGAGAGGGACTTTGCAGTTTTGGTTGAGAAAGCTAAGATATCTGAGGATGTTAAGCAGACTGAGAAACAGAATAGGGATAAGGATAGGAATAAGGGGAATTTTGGGCTGTCGGGATCATCTGGAAATTTTCAAAAAAATTCTAGGTCTAATGGGCCAACCCGTGCTCCGACGGGTCAGAATCGATCATGTCCTTCATGTGGGAAGGTCCATCATGGGGAGTGTAGAAGGAGAACCGGTAGATGCTTTAGGTGTGGATCCACGGAGCATATGATTAAGGACTGTCCACAGGTGGATCAGGTACAGTCGACGGGACAAGGTTCTGATCGGTTTAAGAGTGGTGGTCAGCCTGTACCAAGGGGTCGTGACGTAGCCATTGGAGGAAATGGGTTCGATCGGGGTCGTGGAGCACCTAGTAGGGGTGCTGGTAATGTAGAAGCAAGGTAGCCGGGCCTAGTCTATACAGCACGTCGACAGGAGGATGGTGACGCACCGGACGTCATAACCGGTACGTTTCTTATTGCTAATAGCCCATACTTTGCTTTGATTGATATTGGGTCAACTCACTCCATTGTTGCTTGTTCGGTATCTGAGACCCTAAGTTTAGACTCTGAAACAACTATTAGGAAGATGACTGTGGCTAGTCCTCTAGGACAATCTAGGGTAGTGGACAAATTATTTAAAGACGTACCCTTAGAGACTCAAAGAGTAGTGTTCCCGACAGACTTAATGGAATTACCGTTTGGAGAATTTGACCTTATGTTAGGAATGGATTGGTTAACTAAACACCGTGCTAAGTTGGATTGTGAGACTAAGCGCATGGTGTTGAGTACCCCAGAAGGCGGGGAGGTGGTTGTGTTAGGAGAAAGAAGGAATTACTTGTCCAACGTAGTGTCTGCATTAAAAGTTGTTAAGATGATTTGGAAGGGATGTAATGCGTTTCTAGCCTTTATCAGTGCTTTGGATGTTAAGGAGGTGACTGTCGATGAGGTTTGAACAGTCAAGGATTTCACAGATGTCTTTTTTGAAGAATTTCTCGGATTACCCCCGGATCGCGAAGTGGAGTTTGGAATAGAGCTACTTTCGGGTATAGCGCTGGTGTCCATTGCTCCTTATAGAATGGCGCCGAAGGAGTGGGTGGAACTCAAAGCTCAGATCCAGGAACTGTTGGATCGAGGTTTTATCCGACCGAGTGTGTCTCCGTGGGGAGCTTCGGTCCTATTTGTGAAGAAGAAAGACAGATCTATGCGTATGTGCGTGGGCTACCGACAGCTGAACAAGTTAACGATTAAGAACAAGTACCCACTGCCAAGAATCGACGACCTGGTCGATCAGCTTAAAGGAGCTTCGGTCTTTTCTAAGATTGACTTAAGGTCGAGATATCAGCAGTTAAGGGTAATGGAAGGAGAGACATTTATAAGACGGTGTTTCGAACTCGCTACGGTCATTATGAGTTCTTGGTGATGCTGTTCGGGTTAACGAATGCGCCAGTAGCATTTATGGATATGATAAATCGGGTGTTCTAACCATACCTTGATCAGTTTTTTGTGGTATTCATTGACGATATCCTGGTTTATTCCAAGTCCGAGGAGGAGCATGATGCACATCTTCGTGTTGTGTTGCAAGTGTTGAGGGAGAAGCAGCTATTCACAAAGTTCAGTAAGTGTGAGTTCTGGCTGAAGGAAGTGACTTTCTTAGGGCATGTAGTTTCCGCAGAGGGAATTAGGGTGGACCCTTGAAAGGTAGAAGCTGTATTGGATTGGAAACTGCCAAAGTCGATAGTAGAGATTCGAAGTTTCTTGGGATTGGTAGGGTATTATAGGAGGTTTGTTGAGGGGTTCTTATTAATTACGGCACCTCTAACTAAGTTTTTGAGGAAGGAAGTACCGTTTGTGTGGATCGACAAATAGCAGGAGAGCTTTGAGAAGCTGGAGAGAATCTTAACAGAAGCGCCAGTGTTAATTCAGCCAAAGGCGGGAAAAGAATTTACCGTCTACTGTGGTGCGTCGCACACGGGTTTAGGATGTATGTTGATGCAAGATGGAAAAGTTGTTGCATATGCATCTCGACAGTTGAGACCGCATGAATTGAACTACCCTAGCACGATTTAAAATTAGCGGCAGTAGTATTCGCTTTGAAGATTTAGAGGCACTATCTGTATGGGGAAAAGTCAGTTATTTACACGGACTATAAGAGCCTGAAGTATCTCCTTACCCAGAAAGAGTTGAATCTAACGCAACGTAGGTGGATTGAGCTCTTGAAGGATTATGATTGCTCAATCAAATATCATCCGGGTAAGGCTAACGTGGTGGCAGATGCGCTGAGTAGGAAGGCGATAGCGGATTTAAGGGCAATGTTCACTCATCTTAGTCTGTATGAGGATGGAAGTTTGGTAGTTGAACTCCAAGTAAGACCTATGTGGACAGGTCAGATCAAAGAGAAGCAACTTCTAAATGATGTCTTGAGTACTCGAATCCGACAAGTGCAAGGTGGTGAAGGAGAGGACTATAGTGTAAATGGTGATAGGGTTTTGTGATTCCGTAAGAGAATTTGTATGCCAAAAGATGTTGAGTTAAGGCAGATGATTCTGCAGGACGCGCATAGTAGCCCATACGCTATGCATCCTAGAGGAGTTGAGAAGTATCGGTATTTGCGAGAGAAATTTTAGTGGCCAAGTCTGAAGAGGGAAGTAACAGAATTCGTGAGTAAGTGTCTGACGTGTCAGCAGGTGAAAGCGGAGCATCAGTTGCCTGTGGGATTGTTGTAACCGGTGAAGATTCCATAGTGGAAATGGGAAACAATCACGATGGATTTTGTTAGTGGGTTACCTCTTACGCCCACTAAGAAAGATTCAATTTGGGTGATTGTTGATTGGTTGACAAAGTCTACTAACTTCATGCCAGTTCGTGTTGATTATTCTCTGCAAAGGTTGGCTAAGTTGTATGTGGCTGAGGTGGTGAGACTGCATGGTGTACCTGTGTCGATCATATCGGATAGAGACCCGAGGTTCACGTCAAGATTTTGGAAGGCTCTTCATCAGGCAATGGGAACAAGGTTAGACTTCAGCACCGCTTTTCATCCGCAGACTGATGGTCAGTCTGAGAGGATATTCCAGATCTTAGAGGATATGTTAAGGGGTTGCATCATTGATTTCAGGGGTAGTTGGGAGGAGTATTTACCTCTGGCAGAATTCGCGTACAATAACAGCTATCAATCTAGTGTTTAGATGGCGCCCTATGAGGCGTTATACGGATGGAGGTGTCGTACTCCTACTTGTTGGACAAAGTTGGGTGAGCGTCAGGTGTTGGGTCCAGAACTAGTTTCAAAAATGGAGGAGAAAGTTAAGTTGATTCGGGCTTGGTTAAAGGAAGCGTCTGATCGGCAGAAATCTTATGCGGATCTAAAGCGTAAGGAGTTGGAATTTGCAGTGGGTGATCATGTTTTTCTGAAAGTCTCACCATGGAAAAGGTGATGAGGTTTGGACGTAAGGGCAAGCTAAGTCCCCGATTTATTGGACCTTATCGGGTACTGGAACGTGTGGGCCCAGTGGCGTGTCGATTGGAGTTGCCTTCAGAGTTGGAGCAGATACATGACGTGTTTCATGTCTCGATGCTAAGACGTTATCGTTCCAATCCATCGCACATTGTGCCAGTGGAAGAGATCGAAGTAAGGCCAAATTTGTCTTTTGAGGAGGAGCTAGTGCAAATCTTGGAGCGAGACGTAAAAGTGTTGAGAAGGAAGTCCGTCCATTTGGTCAAGGTTTTGTGGTGAAACCATGGTGCAGAGGAAGTGACTTGGGAGCCAGAGGATGTTATGCGATAGCAATATCCCCATCTCTTCTGATCAAGTAAATTTCGAGGCCGAAATTTATCTTAAAGGGGTAGAACTGTAACATCCTGATTTAATGGGCCTGTGCATTTTCTATGTTGATGGTTTAAATATTAAATTGAGGGTTAGGGGTCCAACTTCGGCTCAGGAATGGGCTGAGACTTTGGTTAAATATACTGTTTAGTCTCCATAGGATTTGAAGGTAGGTATCTGTGTTTAAAAATATCAAGTTGGGCTTGTGGCCCAAAGTAAGGTGGCGCCATAAAGGAGCAAAGGGTGGCGTCACTAGTGGATGGAGAGGGCCCAAGTTTTGGTTGCTTAGAGCCCAAGTTATTGGGCCAAATTTGACACTTAAAAGGAAACGATAAGGGACGGCAACAAGGCTAAAATTTAGGGATTTTTAATGTTTAAAATATGTGGATATTAGGCTGATAAAGGAGGGAGGAATTGGAGCTAATTAAGTCTCTTTTAGATGAGTTAGTAGATTAAGATAAGGGGAAAGGATAAGAGCTGTCATTTGGTTGCAGAGTTGGCTGAAAATCAACCACAGGGGGGGAGAGAATCGGTTCAGTAGAGGCAAGGGGATGTGCCAATTTTTTTCATTTGTTTTATCTGAGAATAGCCTTTAGTTATCCTCTCTTTCGGTAAACAAGAATAATCTCTTCTTTTTTTTTTCTTTTCTGTCTGAAACTGAAACCCCTGAGGTCTCACCAATTGTCGAAACCCTGTCAGTTTACCTTCTCTTCTCTTTCAAACTCTTTGGCCGAGTCTTTCTATCTACTTCCTTGCCCATTTTTTTAATTCCTAGTTCTTCCAAAAGCCAAAAACGCATCACTATTTCTCTCGTTCATCTTTTTTGAGATTTTCTCAAAAGCTGAAATCCCTGGATCTTATCTCCTGTGATTGCCAAATTCCTTCTGTGGAGTCTGCTTGTGCCGAATCTTGAAGAAAACTAAAGGTAAGTGTCGATTCATGAGATTTCAATCTTTTTTCGGCTTTTAGAGATCTTAGTCGAATGACTATATGGTTAACTAATCGGGTGTTTTGTCTCATTTGCGGCATTTTGGGATTTAAAGGGGATTCAATCGCTTAGATTTCTAAGCCAGAGTTTAGTAGCACTCGAATTGTATGACTTTTGGGATTTCAAGGTAAGGAGATCTGTTAATGTAAACGTATAAATTCGGGTAAACACTAACCCTTGGCCGAATATAGGAGAGGCCTTATCTTCACGTTCTTCCGGCTTTCGAGCAAAGTTGTAGACAAAAGGCAGTAGATCCGATTAGCGAGGGTATTGACTTAGAGGGTAGTCCTACACATTAATCAGGTGTGTAACATTCTCACACCATTTGGATTGCCTGTTAGTATATGCTTATAAATCTGTTATATTTTGTTAAATGCCGAAATACCGGCATGGCTGTTGAAAACCCGATGAGGGTAAAGGCGAATCACCAGGTTAGTGATCTCTGTCATTCTAAAGTGAATGTTCCATCGATTTGATATGATAAACATGTATGTCGATTTCTTTGATTGCACGGGGTAGGGTGATTGATGAAAGGGGAAGTGTTCTATTGTAGTGGCTTTTGCCATGATCTGTTGTAGTGGCTAATGCCATGATCTGTTGTAGTGGCTAATGCCGTGATCTGTTGTAGTGGCTATTACCATGATCTAACGATGGGCAGCTATCTGTAGCATGACTGCCATCAATGGTGTGTAGTAGTGTGGGTTGATTGTAGAAATCCCCAATGGTGCGATAGGCAAGTGAGGGTGGTGTGTAGCTGATGGAAACCTAGGATTGGTTTGGGCTTTACATATTTTCTGATATATTATACTCTGTTATCTGTTTTGTGGGGCTAAGGCCCAATCTGATGGTGCACAAGGGTTGCACACTGAGTCTCGTGACTCACCCCATTATTTAACATCTTTCAGGTAGCACCTAGTGCATCGGACCGGGTAGAGAGGAACGCAAGGTGGCCATGCGAGAGATTATTTTGATTCAGCAAAAGAATTTACTAGTTTATTAATTTTTAATATTTTCAGTTAGTGGGTTTTAAATTTCATTGTAATAAGACCATGGGCCACTAGCTTTATATTTTCGTTTGTTTTGGGCTTTTATTATTACTAGACATTTACACTTTACATTTTAATTAAGTTAAGGCATGTATCAAATTTTGGGTTCTTAATTCACTAAGGCATTAATATAAAATGTATATCTTTTACAAATTATTCAACCATTTAGTTTCCAGAATAAAATGTTAAAATCAAGAAAAATACTTTCCGAAATTGCGACATCTTTTAAAATCTTCTTAGTGACATGCCAGATCCGGTCGTGGTGTTTGGGCCGGGTTTGGGGTATTACAAAATCAAATGAAAAGATTCAACCGGTGTTTGTTGACTTTTAAAAGTTTTCTTAGTGTCTTGGAGAGGGGTATCGGTGGTTGCCATGAATTTTGTCAGCATCTCTTCAATGTTCAACACCTCTTCTTGTTGGTGAGGTGGTTGTTGAAAATCTGAATAAAGTTCCTGTCTTTGGCTACTTTGATCATTCCACGAGAAATTGATATGGTACCTCCAACCTGCATTATAAGTGTCATTATAAAAATTATTTTGAGATCTAGAGTAGTTACCCATATAGCGGACTTGTTCGTTCTCCATGCCATATCCGTAGGGTGGGTACTCAGGATTCGCCACGCCTCCTAGATTCGAGTCATATTGCATTACTGGGTGTACCTGCGAGCGACTACACAAACCATCGATCTTTTTATTCATCATCTCTAGCTGGGTAGATAACCTGGTGAACACGTCGTGGTCGAAGGCACTGGCTGCTTTATTAGGAATTGTCCTCATGACTTGCCACTGATAATTATTCAGTGCCACCTTTTCTATAGACTAAAATTATCTGCCAAAAGCAAAATAGAGGAAAAATTACCAAAGTAAAAATAAAAATAAAAAATAATAATGAAAATAAATTGTAGTAAAAAAATTGCTAAAGTAATAAAAATAGAGCGTTCTTAATATTTTAGTCCCCGGCAACGTCGCCAAAAACTTGATCGCTATAAATCAAAGTTTTAAAATTTATAAAAGAATGATCACACCTGGAAACTAACTCTGACAACGATTAAAGGCAAGTGTACCTATCGAACAGTAGTATAGCTTAGGAACAACCGGATATCGAACCCAAAGGAACTAAAAGTACTAATACTAACTTTCTTTTTATTATTTAGCCTTAAAATTAGAGTGAAGTTACTTTTGACGAAGACTAAACTAAGAACACAAAGACAAAAAGATGAATAGGAAAATAACTTTGAGGAAAAACTTAGTTGATTCCGACGATACCCTCAGAAAGAATCCACCTAGACTTCACTTATTAATTAACCCTAAATTATATGATTTCTTTTACTTAGCTTGATCCCTAAGACTCCCTAACCTATATTAAACCCTCTCTTGAGGTGAATAAATTCTAACCCTAGGTTAATTAGTGGAACTCTCATTCGCTTATAATAACACCCTAGGATAGCAGTAAATCGATCAATGACTCCCATGTTCGGTTTCACACTAATCCGGCAAGATCTCGTAACCCTATCTCTATGCGTTCGATCAATTCCGCTTAATTATGTTAGATCTACTCTTAGGCAGGGTCTATTCCTCCTCCACCTAAGCACATTAGATTTGGATTAAGCAACATAATTAAGAACAAACTAAGTAATTATCATATAAATTAAAAATCAAATAAAAAGATTCATCTAGGTTTCTTCCCCTTCAGGTATCTGAAGGGTTTAGTTCATAATGAATGAACAAAATATCGCAAGAGAAAAGATAAAACAAAACATAAGAAAATCCTAAAACTCCCTGAAGGAATTGAAGGAGAATTCCGCCGTCTTGAGTATACTTCCGGCTTCTTGGGATGGATCAACTGGCTATCTTCGCGTTATTCCCTACTTCTGACTTTCTCAGCTTGGCTCCTTCGCATAGCTTTGACTCCGGCTTCGACTTCTGCCGAACTCCCCATTCAAGTTGCCCCCTTGGGTGTTAATATAGACTTTGTGATGCTTTACTTGGCCCATAAGTTTCCTAATTTAAGTAGAATTCCTGCTAGGGTGTTTGAATATGCTTTGGAATGTGTTTCTTTGCCTCCAAGTATCCTTTCCCGAATGAAATTTCTCTTTCCAACGACAAGGACACGGCCATGGCACACGCCCGTGTGAATCGTGGCTAGGCCGTGTTTGGACTTTTAATGAGGCACGGCCGTGTCAATTTCTTAAATTGGCCCATTTGGCCCGTTTTAAGCCTGTTTTATGTTCTTTTCATCCTCGAGTGCTTTCCTGAGTATAAGACATGAAAAGAAAGGATTAAGAGTACCTTTTTACATAAATCCAGGCTTAAATTATCCAAAAGCATGCTAAATGTGGACCTAAAATATGTTACTTTTACGGTTTGTCAAATACCCCCACACTTAAGCTTTTGCTTGTCCTCAAGCAAAATTCTCAACTTACAATTAAAACGAACTTTCCATGGTTCACAATTTCTATCAACAATGCCTTATCCTAATTTATAGATAATTTATACATGGATAATTCAACTCAAAGATTCCTAAAGATTCAAACAAGATAAGGCCTACATTTGTAGCACGAAAACATAGGTGTTTCCCTTCATCTAAATAATTACCTTTAATTCAAAACCTACAAGGATTGACATCCTCACAAAAAGATTCACTCAAATCACTCAAAGTGTTTAAGGGTCAAAATTTAAGCACTCATTAAGTCGAACATGAAAAGTTAATCCCATAGGCTTGCCTGAAAATCAAATCTCTACCACTATAAATGAGATGATACACAAATCAAGAGGTCTTTAACAGGGTTGTAATGGGGCTAGGGTTAAAGGTGTGGATAAAGGCTGAATTAGAGGGTTAGAATCAAGATTGTCTTGACAGGTTATCTATCTAGAAAAGTAACTAATCTTAAATAATTACATCAATTGAGAAATAATAATACTAATAATACGAGCTTTTTCTTCAAGAATTTTGAATTTTGATGTGTAAGCTCACCTAATCACAAATTAATAATGAATATACTTCGGGATTTTTTTTTAGAACAAACTACTTGTTACAATAATAAGAAGGAACTTTAACAACTAAAATATAGAACATAGTTAGGCAACTGCTCAAAATCAATTCTCGACAAGAAGGGTAGTTTAAAAGAAATGGTGATAACAAATACAAAGGGTTTTTTTGGTTAAAATTAGTAGGTGAGTCAATAAAAAGGGTTGTTAGGCTTCAATAGGTTCACTAAGGGTTAATTATGAAGGTAGGCTTTTTAGTGGAGTGAGGGGTTAAATCCTAGGTGCCTTTATCATCTCTATATATCAAATCATAACTGTGGTCTTGACATGTATAATCAAGGCAAGTTCTAGAATAACAGTTCAATGTTGACATACTCATAATCAAGAAGTGAGCATGAAAAAGAATGTATGCTCTATAAGGCTCAAAATCTCACAAAAATTATGGGTGTTTTTGACATCAACCTTGTAAATTTCAAATTTCAAGATAACATTTAAATTCCGGTTGACAATCTACAATTTTAATTTTTAGAAAATTAGACCTCTCATGCTTGATTCCCTAGTATTCTTCAAATTTAATCATCAATGCACAATTAACTATGACTTAATCCAAAAAAAATCAATAAAAATCATAAATCAAAGGAAATTTCATTCTAATCATAATATGAGAAACTTACTTTTCGAACAAGGCATAACTCAGGGATTTTCAAATAATACTATAGTAAACCCCCCACACTTATGATGTACATTGCCCTCAATGTACAAAGATAGATAATATAAAAATAATCATAAAAACATAACATAGGGAGAGAAGTGAAACTTCCTGATTTTTGGATGAAGTCAATGAAAGAATCCGAACAGGATTGGAGGTGAACGTGGGGAAGTGACTCGAACTGTTTGAATTTGAATCCTCGAAGTAGCCGGTCTGATTTTATTGTATCCTAAGCTAAATCTAAATATTATAAAGAAGAAGAAGAAGAAAATAAAATAAAATAAAGCAAAGAAAGATAATGAAATGAAAATAAAATAAAAATAATTAATGGAAAATGAAAGACAACTAGAAAAAGTGAGAATGAGGTTTAAATAGAGATGTAGCCTGCGTTTTGGGATTTTGAATGTTTGGCGCGTTCAGGGTGTTCGGGCACGGCCGTGGGTGTAGTGGAACGCCCGTGTCTTTCTTCACACAGTCATTTACTACAGGCGTGCTCCTCCCGTGTTGGATAAGTCAGAGTGTTGGCATGGTTGGAAGGTCCGGCCGTGTTTAGCCCGTGCTTAACAAGTCAGTAACCTTGCACGGATAGTCAGCACGGGTGTGGATTATTATCGCCACCCGTGTTTAGGAAAAGAAATTTTTCTATGTCGTGCACGGCTACTGGCACGCCCATGGTGCATCCCCTGGCTTCCACGAGGCCACGGGCACGCCTGTGTGTAGGGCCGTGTGGCCTAGAAATCTGCTCTTTGGTTAGTTTATGGTTATGTGCTAAAAGGAAAAATAAAAGAAAAATAAAAAATGTAAAAATGGTGTTAGTGCTCGGGTTACCTCCCGAGAAGCGCTCGTTTATAGTCTTAAACTAGACCTTACCTCTCGTTCGTATGGTCATCGTGGTTTGAGGAGGTGAAAATCCTTTCTCATGTTATCACTTCGGTTATGGATATATAGTTTAAGTCGAGTAATGTTTACCTCAAAAACGTCGAATTTATGATTGCTTCGACTGTGTCGTATAGGAAGACATTAAGTACCTCAAAAGTGATTTCTTCATTTACCTTGAGGTCTGAATTGGTGATTCTAGGGTCTTCCTTATTCAACTATACCTGATCCTCTATTTTGATGTGAGTTGTTGTTCCTATCAGCTCGTTTGGGGTCTCCTTTGGTTTCACTTCATGCGGTTCCTGTTCCTCTTTGATTTGTGTTTCCTCCTCTTTTAGTTTGTCAACCCTAAGGCTTTGTCGGCACTAGGTCTAAGATCTAGCTCAGCTAAGGGATTTCGTGATGCTTCCTATATAAAGAAGGTTGAACCAAATGATTATCAATAGAATTAACGTTCGTACCTTTATTACTCGATGTCCTAGCTGAGTCAAGAGCTTGAAAAGTGATTGTTTCGTCGTCTACACGAAGTGTGAGTTCACCGAATTCTTCCTCTGTATGGTCTTTCTTTATTGCATCGGGATATGGCACACGAGCTTGGTACTCTGTATCACTTGATGTTCTGGCCGAGTCAAGAGCTTGAAGAGTGATTATCTCGTCGCCTATGCGAAATATTAGTTCACCTGCATAGATATCAATTTTAGCTTTGGCAGTTGATAAAAAGGGTCTTCCTAAAATTAAAGGAATATTATTGTCCTCATCCATGTCTAAAACGACAAAGTCTACTAGGAATATGAATTTATCAATTTTGATTAGAACATTTTCTATTATACCCCTAGGAATTCTGATAGTTTTATCAGTTAATTGAACGCTCATCCTAGTTTGTTTGGGTTTCCCTAGACCTAGTTGTTTAAACAGTTTATAAGGCATAACATTTATGTTTGCCCCTAAATCGGTTAACACATTTTCTATAGATAAACTACCAATTATGCATGGAATTGTAAAACTCCCTAAATCTTTTAATTTTTGTGGTAGTCTATTTTGTAGGATTGTCGAGCACTTTGCGTTGAGTTCCATATGTGATTCCTCGTCTATCCTTTGCTTTTTCGTTAACAGCTCCCCTAAAAATTTTCTAGAGTCTGGCATATGCGAAAAAGCTTCAAGAAGAGGTAAGTTGATATGTAATTTCTTTAAAAGTTTAAGAAACTTACCGAACTGTTCCTCTGTATCATCTCTCTTTAATGCTTCGTGGTAAGGAATGCGAGGTTGGTATTCTTTGATTACCAGTTTTGGCTTTTCTTATGTCACCTCTACCTTACCTTTGTCTACCTTGTCTTCTTGTTTTGAGATGGGTTTATTTATCTCTGCATTTTGCTGAGCTGCTGTGGCTTGAATTTGCTCCTTTGGATTAATCTCAGTGTTACTTGGTAGACGTCCTTGCGGTCGTTCGGACAATAACTTTGCAAGTTGTTCGACTGCCTTAGTGATTTCCTTACTGACTTAGTAACTTCCTCTAATCAATTCTTGTTCTCTTCAACCAGTGTTTGTTGACTTTTAAATGTTTTCTCAGTGTCTTAGAGAGGGGTATCGGTGGTTGCCATGAATTTTGTCAGCATCTCTTCAATGTCTGACTCCTCTTCTTGTTGGTGAGGTGGTTGTTGAAAATCTGGATAAAGTTCCTGTCTTTGGCTGCTTTGATCATTCCACGAGAAATTGGGATGGTACCTCCAACCTACATTATAAGTGTCATTATAAAAGTTATTTTGAGGTCTAGAGTAGTTACCCATATAGTGGACTTGTTCGTTCTCCATGCCATATCCGTAGGGTGGGTACTCAGGATTCGCCACGCCTCCTAGATTCGAGTCATATTGCATTACTGGGTGTATCTGCGAGCGACTACACAAACCATTGATCATTTTATTCATCATCTCTAGTTGGGTAGATAACCCGTGAACACGTCGTGATCGAAGGCGATCGTCGCAAAGTGAGGAATTGTCCTCATGACTTGTACTAATAATTATTTAGTGCCACCTTCTCTATAGACTAAAATTATCTGCCAAAAGCAAAATAGAGGAAAAATTAGCAATGTAAAAATAAAAATAAAAAATAATAATGAAAATAAATTGTAATAAAAAATTGCTAAAGTAATAAAAATAGAGCTTTCTTAATATTTTAGTCCCCAAAGAATTGGCGCTAAAAACTTGATCATTTGTAAATCAGAGTTTTAAAATTTATAAAAAAATGATCAAACCTGGAAACTAACTCTGACAACGATTAAAGGCAAGTGTACCTATCGAACAGTAGTATAGTTAGGTAAGACCGGATATCGAACCCAAAGGAACTAAAAGTACTAATACTAACTTTCTTTTTATTACTTAGCCTTAAAATTAGAGTGAAGTTGCTTTTGACGAAGACTAAACTAAGAACACAAAGACAAAAAGACAAATAAGAAAACAACTTTGAAGAAAAACTCAGTTGATTGCGACGATACCCTCAGGAAGAATCCACCTAGACTTCACTTATTAATTAACCCTAAATTATATGAGTTCTTTTACTTAGCTTGATCCGTAGGACTCCCTAACCTATATTAAACCCTCTCTCGAGGTGAATAACGTCTAACCCTAGGTTAATTAGTGGAACCCTCATTCCCTTATAATAACCCCCTAGGATAGCAGTAAATCGATCAATGGGCTCCCATATTAGGTTTCACCCTAATCCGGCAAAATCTCGTAACCCTAACTCTAGGCGTTCGGTCAACTCCGCTTAATTATGTTAGATCTACTCTTAGGCAGGGTCTATTCCTCCTCCACCTAAGCACATTAGATTTGGATTAAGCAACATAATTAAGAACAGACTAACTAATTATCATATAACTTAAAAATCAAATAAAAAGATTCATCTAGGTTTCATCCCCTTCAGGTATCTGAAGGGTTTAGTTCATAATGAATAAACAAAACATCGCAAGAGAAAAGATAAAACAAAACATAAAAAAATCCTAAAACTCCTTGAAGGAATTGAAGGAGAATTCCACCGTCTTGAGTATAATTCCGGCTTCTTGGTATGGATCAACTGGCTATCTTCGTGTTATTCCCTAGTTCTGACCTTCTCGGCTTGGCTCCTTGCCTAGCTTTGACTCCGTCTTTGGCTGCTTTGATCATTCCACGAGAAATTGGGATGGTACCTCCAACCTACATTATAAGTGTCATTATAAAAATTATTTTGAGGTCTAGAGTAGTTACCCATATAGTGGACTTTCGTTCTCCATGCCATATCCGTAGGGTGGGTACTCGGGATTCGCCACGCCTCCTAGATTCGAGTCATATTGCATTATCGGGTGTACTGCGAGTGACTACACAAACCATTGATCATTTTATTCATCATCTCTAATCGGGTAGATAACCCGTGAACACGTCGTGATCGAAGGCGATGGTCGCTTTAGTAGGAATTGTCCTCATGACTTGTACTAATAATTATTTAGTGCCACCTTCTCTATAGACCAAAATTATCTGCCAAAAGCAAAATAGAGGAAAAATTAGCAAAGTAAAAATAAAAATAAAAAATAATAATGAAAATAAATTGTAAAAAAAAAATTGCTAAAGTAATAAAAATAGAGCTTTCTTAATATTTTAGTCCCTAAAATCATGGCGTCAAAAACTTGATCATTGTAAATCAAAGTTTTAAAATTTAAAAAATGATCAAACCTGGAAACTAACTCTGACAACGATTAAAGGCAAGTGTACCTATCGAACAATGAGTATAGTTAGGTAAGACAGGATATCGAACCCAAAGGAACTAAAAGTACTAATACTAACTTTCTTTTTGTTACTTAGCCTTAAAATTAGAGTGAAGTTGCTTTTGACGAAGACTAAACTAAGAACACAAAGACAAAAAGACAAATAGGAAAATAACTTTGAAGAAAAACTCGGTTGATTTGCACGATACCCTCGGAAGAATCCACCTAGACTTCACTTATTAATTAACCCTAAATTATATGAGTTCTTTTACTTAGCTTGATCCGTAAGACTCCCTAACCTATATTATTAACCCTCTCTCGAGGTGAATAACGTCTAACCCTAGGTTAATTAGTGGAACTCGTTCCCTTATAATAACCCCCAGGATAGCGAGAATCGATCAATGGGCTCCCATATTAGGTTTCACCCTAATCCGGCAAAATCTCGTAACCCTAACTCTAGGCGTTCGGTCAACTCCGCTTAATTATGTTAGATCTACTCTTAGGCAGGGTCTATTCCTCCTCCACCTAAGCACATTAGATTTGGATTAAGCAACATAATTAAGAACAGACTAACTAATTATCATATAACTTAAAAATCAAATAAAAAGATTCATCTAGGTTTCATCCCCTTCAGGTATCTGAAGGGTTTAGTTCATAATGAATAAACAAAACATCGCAAGAGAAAAGATAAAACAAAACATAAAAAAATCCTAAAACTCCTTGAAGGAATTGAAGGAGAATTCCACCGTCTTGAGTATAATTCCGGCTTCTTGGTATGGATCAACTGGCTATCTTCGTGTTATTCCCTAGTTCTGACCTTCTCGGCTTGGCTCCTTGGCCTAGCTTTGACTCCGTCTTTGGCTGCTTTGATCATTCCACGAGAAATTGGGATGGTACCTCCAACCTACATTATAAGTGTCATTATAAAAATTATTTTGAGGTCTAGAGTAGTTACCCATATAGTGGACTTGTTCGTTCTCCATGCCATATCCGTAGGGTGGGTACTCAGGATTCGCCACGCCTCCTAGATTCGAGTCATATTGCATTACTGGGTGTACCTGCGAGTGACTACACAAACCATTGATCATTTTATTCATCATCTCTAACTGGGTAGATAACCTGGTGAACACGTCGTGATCGAAGGCAGTGGCTGCTTTAGTAGGAATTGTCCTCATGACTTGTACTAATAATTATTTAGTGCCACCTTCTCTATATACTAAAATTATCTGCCAAAAGCAAAATAGAGGAAAAATTAGCAAAGTAAAAATAAAAATAAAAAATAATAATGAAAATAAATTGTAAAAAAAAAATTGCTAAAGTAATAAAAATAGAGCTTTCTTAATATTTTAGTCCCCGGCAACGGCGCCAAAAACTTGATCAGCTGTAAATCAAAGTTTTAAAATTTATAAAAAAATGATCAAACCTGGAAACTAACTCTGACAACGATTAAAGGCAAGTGTACCTATCGAACAGTAGTATAGTTAGGTAAGACCGGATATCGAACCCAAAGGAACTAAAAGTACTAATACTAACTTTCTTTTTGTTACTTAGCCTTAAAATTAGAGTGAAGTTGCTTTTGACAAAGACTAAACTAAGAACACAAAGACAAAAAGACAAATAGGAAAATAACTTTGAAGAAAAACTCAGTTGATTGCGACGATACCCTCAGGAAGAATCCACCTAGACTTCACTTATTAATTAACCCTATATTATATGAGTTCTTTTACTTAGCTTGATCCGTAAGACTCCCTAACCTATATTAAACCCTCTCTCGAGGTGAATAACATCTAACCCTAGGTTAATTAGTGGAACTCTCGTTCCCTTATAATAACCCCCTAGGATAGCAGTAAATCGATCAATGGGCTCCCATATTAGGTTTCACCCTAATCCAGCAAAATCTCGTAACCCTAACTCTAGGCGTTCGGTCAACTCCGCTTAATTATGTTAGATCTACTCTTAGGCAGGGTCTATTCCTCCTCCACCTAAGCACATTAGATTTGGATTAAGCAACATAATTAAGAACAGACTAACTAATTATCATATAACTTAAAAATCAAATAAAAAGATTCATCTAGGTTTCATCCCCTTCAGGTATATGAAGGGTTTAGTTCATA
Organism: Gossypium bickii; assembly: GCA_025503065.1. Classification (NCBI taxonomy): domain Eukaryota; kingdom Viridiplantae; phylum Streptophyta; class Magnoliopsida; order Malvales; family Malvaceae; genus Gossypium; species Gossypium bickii. Next base: position 62,024,373 of record CP106710.1, on the reverse strand, counting down.
ATGAATAAACAAAACATCGCAAGAGAAAAGATAAAACAAAACATAAAAAAATCCTAAAACTCCTTGAAGGAATTGAAGGAGAATTCCACCGTCTTGAGTATAATTCCGGCTTCTTGGTATGGATCAACTGGCTATCTTCGTGTTATTCCCTAGTTCTGACCTTCTCGGCTTGGCTCCTTGGCCTAGCTTTGACTCCGATCTTTGGTCGCTTTGATCATTCCACGAGAAATTGGGATGGTACCTCCAACCTACATTATAAGTGTCATTATAAAAATTATTTTGAGGTCTAGAGTAGTTACCCATATAGTGGACTTGTTCGTTCTCCATGCCATATCCGTAGGGTGGGTACTCAGGATTCGCCACGCCTCCTAGATTCGAGTCATATTGCATTATCTTTGGGTGTACTGCGAGTGACTACACAAACCATTGATCATTTTATTCATCATCTCTAACTGGGTAGATAACCTGGTGAACACGTCGTGATCAAAGGCAGTGGCTACTTTAGTAGGAATTGTCCTCATGACTTGTACTAATAATTATTTAGTGCCACGTTCTCTATATACTAAAATTATCTGCCAAAAGCAAAATAGAGGAAAAATTAGCAAAGTAAAAATAAAAATAAAAATAATAATGAAAATAAATTGTAAAAAAAAAAATTGCTAAAGTAATAAAAATAGAGCTTTCTTAATATTTTAGTCCCCGGCAACGGCGCCAAAAACTTGATCGCTGTAAATCAAAGTTTTAAAATTTATAAAAAAATGATCAAACCTGGAAACTAACTCTGACAACGATTAAAGGCAAGTGTACCTATCGAACAAAGTATAGTTAGTTAGGTAAGACCAGGATATCGAACCCAAAGGAACTAAAAGTACTAATACTAACTTTCTTTTTGTTACTTAGCCTTAAAATTAGAGTGAAGTTGCTTTTGACGAAGACTAAACTAAGAACACAAAGACAAAAAGACAAATAGGAAAATAACTTTGAAGAAAAACTCAGTTGATTGCGACGATACCCTCAGGAAGAATCCACCTAGACTTCACTTATTAATTAACCCTAAATTATATGAGTTCTTTTACTTAGCTTGATCCGTAAGACTCCCTAACCTATATTAAACCCTCTCTCGAGGTGAATAACGTCTAACCCTAGGTTAATTAGTGGAACTCTCGTTCCCTTATAATAACCCCCTAGGATAGCAGTAAATCGATCAATGGGCTCCCATATTAGGTTTCACCCTAATCCGGCAAAATCTCGTAACCCTAACTCTAGGCGTTCGGTCAACTCCGCTTAATTATGTTAGATCTACTCTTGGCGTGGTCTATTCCTCCTCCACCTAAGCACATTAGATTTGGATTAAGCAACATAATTAAGAAATGGACTAACTAATTATCATATAACTTAAAAATCAAATAAAAAGATTCATCTAGGTTTCATCCCCTTCAGGTATCTGAAGGGTTTAGTTCATAATGAATAAACAAAACATCGCAAGAGAAAAGATAAAACAAAACATAAAAAAATCCTAAAACTCCTTGAAGGAATTGAAGGAGAATTCCAAATCTTGAGTATAATTCCGGCTTCTTGGTATGGATCAACTGGCTATCTTCGTGTTATTCCCTAGTTCTGACCTTCTCGGCTTGGCTCCTTGGCCTAGCTTTGACTCCGGCTTCGGCTTCTGCCGAACTCCCCTTTCAAATTGCCCCCTTGGGTGTTTATATAGACTTTCTGATGCTTTACTTGGCCCCTAAGTTTCCTAATTTAAGTAGAATTCTTGCTAGGGTGTATGAATAGGCTTTGGAATGTGTTCCTTTGCCTCCAAGTATCCTTTCCCGAATGAAATTTCTCTTTCCAGCGATAGGGATACGACCATGGCACACGCCCGTGTGAATCGTGGCCAGGACGTGTTTGGACTTTTAACGAGGCACGACCGTGTTGATTGAAGTCCAGGCCGTGTCGATTTCGTGAATTGGGCCATTTGGCCCGTTTTAAGCCCGTTTTATGTTCTTTTCATCCTCGGGTGCTTTCCTGAGTATAAGACATGAAAAGAAAAGATTAAAAGTACCGTTTTACATAAATCAAGGCTTAAATTATCCAAAAGCATGCTAAATGTGGGCCTAAAATATGTTACTTTTACGGTTTATCACAAAACATCGCAAGAGAAAAGATAAACCAAAACTTAAGAAAATCCTAAAACCCCTTGAAGGAATTGAAGGAGAATTTCACCGTCTTGAGTGAAATTCTGGCTTCTTGGGATGGATCAACTGGCTACCCTCGTCTTCTTCCCTACCTCTGTCCTTCTCGGTGTGGCTCCTTGGCCTAGCTTTCAATGCCGGTTTCGGCTTCTGCCAAACTCCCCTCTCAAGTTGCCCCCTTGGGTGTTTATATAGACTTTGCGATGCCTTAATTGGCCCCTAAGTATCCTAATTTAAGTAGAATTCCTAATAGGGTGTTTGAATAGGCTTTGGAATGTGTTTCTTTTCTTCCAAGTATCCTTTCCCGAATGAAATTACTCTTTCCAGCGACAGAGACACGGCCATGGCACATGCCTGTGTGAATCGTGGCCAGGCCGTGTTTGGACTTTTAATGAGGCACGATCGTGTTTATCGGGGTCCAGGCCGTGTTCTAGTAATTTAATGAGGCACGGCCGTGTGGCTTGAAGACCAAGCCATGTCGATTTCGTGAATTGGCCCATTTGGCCCCATTTTAAGCCCGGTTTACGTTTTTTTCATCTGTGGGTGCTTTCCTAAGTATAAGACATGAAAAGAAAGGATTAAGAGCACCTTTTTACATAAATCGAGGCTTAAATTATCCAAAAGCATGCTAAATGTGGGCCTAAAATATGTTACTTTTATGGTTTATCAGGGCAAGTATAAATGTCATGCCTTATACAAATTTTAAACGACTAGGTCTAGGAAAACCCAGACAAAGTAGGATGAGTATTCAATTAGCTGATAAAACTGTTAGAATTCCTAGGGGCATTATTGAAGATTTTCTTGTCAAAATCGATAAATTTGTTTTTCCAGTAGATTTTGTTATTTTAGTAATGGATGAGGACAACTCAATTCCCTTATTTTTAGGAAGGCCATTCTTAGTAACTGCCAGAACTAAAATTGATGTTGATGCAGGCAAACTTATACTTTGTGTAGGCGAGGAGACGGTCACTGTTCAAGCCCTCGACTCGGCTAGAACATCAAGCAACAAAGGTGAGAATGTGAATTCTTTTGATAACCATCCGGTTAACCCTTCTTTTCAGGAAGCACCACAAAAGGACAAAATTGAACCTGATCTTAAAATTTGTAAAGAAATAAATCCTGAGGATCGAAGGATTTAGACCAATGAACTAAACGAATGGAAAACACAAATCAAAGAGGAACCGGAACCACACGAAGTAAAACCAAAAAAGCCTCTAGAAAAGCTCGTAGGAACATCAAACCCCTTCAAAATAGGAGATCAGGTACTGATAGATAAAGCAGATCCTCACATCAATACACCGAACCTGAACAAGAATGAAGCAATTCCTCTCGAGGTACAAAATATCTTCCAACACGGAGTAGTCAAGGTAAGCACTCCAACATTCGACAATTTTAAGGTAAACGACTCTCGACTTAAACTTTATCAAGAAAAAAGAACTGTAAGCATGAGGGAAGATATTCAAACCTTTAAACCCCCTGAAAATTTTTATAAATACAAGGACAAGTCTTGCTTAAGACTATAAACGAGCGCTTCTCGGGAGGCAACCCGAGTACTAACATCATTAACTGATAAACCCCAAAAGTAACATATTTTAGGCCCACATTTAGCATGCTTTTGGATAATTTAAGCCTCGATTTATGTAAAAAGGTGCACTTAATCCTTTCTTTTCATGACTTATACTCAGGAAAGCACCCACGAATGAAAAGAACGTAAAACGGGCTTAAAACGGGCCAAATGGCCCAATTCACGAAATCGACACAACCTGGACCCTGATAAACATGGCTGTGCCTCATTAAAAGTCCAAACATGGCCTAGCCACAATTTACACGGGCATGTGCCATGGCCGTGTCCCTGTCGCTGGAAAGAGTAATTTCATTCGGGAAAGGATACTTGGAGGCAAAGAAACACATTCCAAAGCCTATTCAAGCACCCTATTAGAAATTCTACTTACATTAGGATACTTAGGGGCCAAGTAAGGCATCTCAAAGTCTATATAAACACCCAAAGGGGCAACTTGAAAGGGGAGTTCGACAGAAGCCGAAACCTGAGGCGAGCTAGGCCAAGGAGCCAAGACGAAAAGGTCAAAATTGTGGAAAAAGCTTGAAGTTAGCCAGTTGATCCATCCCAAGAAGCCGGAATTATACTCAAGACGAAAAAATTCTCCTTCAATTCCTTCAGGGAGTTTTAGGAATTTCTTATGTTTTGTTTTATCTTTTCTCTTAAGATGTTTTCTTTCTTAATTATGAACTAAACCCCTCAGATACCTGAAGGGGATGAAACCTAGACAAATTTTGTTATTTAATTTCTAAATTATATGATAATTACTTAGTTTGTTCTTAATTATGTTTTTAATCCAAATCTAATGTGCTTAGGTGGCGGAGGAATAGACCCTGCCTAAGAGTATATCTAACATAATTAAGCGGAGTTGATCGAACACCTAGAGATAGGGTTACGTGATTTTGCCAGATTAGGGTGAAACCTAATATGGGAGTCCATTGATCGATTTACTCCTAACCTAGGGGGTTATTATAAGCGAACGAGAGTTCCACTAATTAACCTAGGGTTAGACGTTATTCGCCTCGAGAGAGGGTTTAATATAAGTTAGGGAGTCTTACGGATCAAGCTAAGTAAAAGAAATCATATAATTTAGGGTTAGATAACAAGTGAAGTCTAGGTGGATTCTTCCTAAGGGTATCGTCGTAATCAACTGAGCTTTCCTTCAAAGTTATTTTCCTATTCGTCCTTTTTGTCTTTGTGTCCTTAGTTTAGTCTTCGTCAATATAGTTTAAAGCAACTTCACTCTATTTTTTAAGGCTAAATAATAAAAAGAAAGTTAGTATTAGTACTCTTAGTTCCTTTAGGTTCGATATCCAGTCTTGCCTAAGCTATACTACTGTTCGATAGGTACACTTGCCTTTATTCGTTGTCAGAGTTAGTTTTCAGGTTTTGATCACTCTTTTATAAATTTCAGAACTCTGATTACAGCGATCATTAATTTTGTGTTTTTCATTTTCTTTTACTCTTTCTTTTATCTAACTTTAAAAATAACCAGGGTGCAGATTTTCAGGACACAAGGCCTTGCACACGGTCGTGGCTGAAACCGTGTGTACCTCAAGAATCTCGGTACTAACATGGTAGGACGGTACAAGTCAGATTCAATCGAATTTTGAAGTCACGGACTGAACCACTCCCCCACGGGCACCGACAAAGTAGCACGGTCATGCCCCACGACCGTCTGAAGCTACTGACTTGCCAACCACGAGCAGAACATGCCCGTGTAGTCCAACCGTGCCAACATACTGACTTATCACCAACGACCATGGCAAACTGCAAACGGGCATGGGTGAGCCAACACGACCGGACACACGGCCGTGCGAGGTGGCCGTCTGAATCAACACGCCCTCAGACCACGAGCGTATGAGTGTACCAGAATTGGAACTATATTTAAACCCAACCTCCCTCCCCCATCTGCCCCCTTTACTTTTCACTCCTTCTCTTCCTCCCTCTTCTCAGATTTCTCTCTAACAAAGTCTCAATCACTCTTGAGCCACACCAAAGCCATGACGAAGAAGCGAAAGAAGCCTAGCATAGACTCCCTGAGGGAGACCCCAACAAATAAGTTCATGCCGGCCGCTTCATCCAAACAACAAGCTAAGGGTCTTTGAGACCATTTAGTTTCTATTTCTCGTTTCTCTTTTGCTTAAATTTTCTTCCCTTTGACAATTTTATGCTTACTTTAGTTTAACTTAGCTTGGTTTTCTAGTGTCAGGTTCGAAAGGCTACTAGGGAATCACGCCACTTCTGCCACCACCAGTACCTTCCCAGCCTTAGAGCTCACACACACCTCGCGAACCATCCAACAATAAGGACTCTTCGATCCATTTATCTTTAATTTTCATTTTGTTTACATTTTTGTTTCCTCTCTCCTTATCTTTCGTATCTTTAATTATATATTTAGTTTATTTTAATTAGGTCTTAATAATTCCTGGATACTTCTAAGTGCGCTACCCAATTTCTTCATCTAGCGTAGGGTCGTCATCCAGACCGACCTCCCCATCCTCCTTTCACTTCCGCCTCAAGGAATCCATCCAAAATTCAGGGAGTATTTTTTCCCCTTCTCTTTTGATTTATCCCTTTAATGTTATTATCTATCTTTGTACATTGAGGGCAATGTACATCTTAAGTGTGGTTGGTGAATAGTTATTTCGAGAAAATGCCTAACTTTCTGCATTATTCTCAAACCCTAAGGATAAAAATGCCTAACGTTTTTCATTATTCTCAAATCCCTGAATTTAGTCTTGTTCTTAAGTAACTTCCTCATATTACTAATTAGGATGAAATTTCTGATGCTTTATGATTTTTATTGACATGTTTTAGAGCAAGTCATTGATAATTGTGCATTGATGATTAAGTTTGAAGAATACTAGAGAATCAAGCATGATAAGTCTATTTTTCAAAATTAAAATTTTTTTTGGTTGTCTACCTGAATCTGAATATTATCTTGAGGTTTGAAATTTACAAGGTTGATATCAAAAAGCCCATAATTTTTGTGAGATTTTGAGCCTTATAGAGCATATATTTTTTTTCATGCTCACTTTATTGATTATGAGTGTGTCAACTATGAACTGTTATTCTAGAACTTTCCTTGACTATACATGTCAAGACCACAGTTATGATTTGATATACCGAGATGATAAAGTCACCTAGGTTTTAACCTACTTATTCCACTAAAAGCCTACCTTCATAATTAACCCTTAGTGAACCCCGTTTAATCCTAACAACCCTTTTTATTGACTCACCCACTAATATTAACCCAAAACCCTTTGTATTTGTTATCACCATTCTATTTGACTACCCTTATGTCGAGATTTGATTTGATCAGTTTCCTAGTTATGATCTTTATTTTAATAGATTCATTCATTATTATGTAATACTTAGTTTGTTCTTAAAAAAATTCAAAGTATATTCAGTATTAGTGTTATGAAGAGTGAGCTTATACAGTTAAAGTCCAATTATCAAAAGAAAAAGCTCGTATTATTAGTATTATAAATTTTTAGTTGATGTAATTATTATTGTCTTAGTATTTCTAGATAGGTAACTTGTCAATTCAATCTCGATTCTAACCCTCTAACTCAGCCTATATCCATACTCTCAACCTAGCCCCGTTACAACCCTGTGAAAGACCTTTTGATCTGTTTGTCATCTTCTTTTACAGTGGTGGAGATTTGATTTTTAGGCAAGCTTATGGGATTAACTTTTCATGTTCGACTTATTAAGTGCTTAATTTTGAACCTTAAACACTTTTGAGTGATTTAAGTGAATCTTTTGTGAGGATGTCAATCCTTGTCGATTTTGAATTAAAGGTAATTATTTAGATGAAGGGAAATGCCCATGTTTTCATGTTACAAATGTATGACTTATAATGTTTGAATCTTTAGGACTATTTGAGTTGAATTATCCATGTATAAATTATCTATGAAATATGATATGACATTGTTGATAGGAATTATGAATCATGGAAAGTTTGTTTTAAATGTAAGTTGAGAATTTTGCTTGAGGACAAGTAAAAGCTTAAGTGTGGGGGTATTTGATAAACTGTAAAAGTAACATATTTTAATCCCACATTTAGTATGCTTTTGGATGATTTATCCCTCGATTTAAGTCGAAAGGTGCTCTTAATCCTTTCTTTTCCTGTCTTATACTCAGGAAAGCACCCAAGGATAAAAGAATGAGAAATGGGCCCAAAATGAAGCAAATTGGGCCAAGGAAGAAATCAACACGGCTTGGACTTTAGCCCACACGGCTGTGCCTCTTCAAGCAACTAGAACACGGCCTTACCCCGATTCACACGGCCGTGCCTCATTAAAGAAGTCCGAGCACGGCCTGACCACGATCCACACGGGCGTGTGCCATGGCCGTGTTCCTGTCGCTGGAAAGAGCAATTTCAGTCGGAAAAGGATACTTAGGGAGGAAAAAACCTATTTCGAGAGCCTATATAAACTCCCTAAGTGTCAGCTGAAAGGGAGCGGTTAGCTAGGCCAAGGAGCCAAGCTGAAAAGGTCAGATTTGTGGGAATCACTCGAAGATAGCCAGTTGATCCATCTCAAGAAGCTAGAATTCTCCTCAAGACGGCGGATCTCTCCTTCAATTCCTTCAGGGGTTTTAGAGATTTCTTATGTTTTGTTTTATCTTTTCTCTTGAGATGTTTTCTTTATTAGATATGAACTAAACCCTTCAGATACCTGAAGGGGATGAAACCAATTATGGATCTTGTTATTGTTTTCTGAATAATATGATAAATACTTAGTTTGTTATTAATTATGTGAGCTTAATCCAAATTTGATGTGCTTAGGTGGAGGAGGAACAGACCCTGCCTAAGAGTAGATCTAGCATAATTAAGCGGAGTTGATCGTACGCCTAGAGATAGGGTGACGAGATTTCGCCAGATTAGGGTTAAACCTAATATGGGAGTCTATAGATCGATTTACTGCTATTCTAGGGGGTTATTAAGAGAGAAAGAGATTTCCATTAATTAACCTAGGGTTAGACGTTATTCGCCTCGAGAGAGGGTTTAATATACGTTAGGAAGTCTTACGGATCAAACTAAGCGAATAAATCGTATGGTTCAGGGTTAAATAACAAGTGAAGTCTAAGTGGATTCTTTCTGAGGGTATCGTCTTAATCAACTGAGTTTTTCCTAAAGTTATTTCCCAATTCATCCTTTTTGTCTTTGCGTCTTTAGCTTAGCAGTTAATTTAGATTAGATTAAATCAACTTCACTTTATTTTAGGCTAAATAATAAAAAGAAAGTTAGTATTAGTACTTTTAGTTCCTTTAGGTTCGTTAATCTGGTCTTGCCTAAGCTATACTACTGTTCGATAGGTACACTTGCCTTTAATCGTTGTCAGAGTTAGTTTCTAGGTTTGATCATTCTCTTTATAAATTTTAAGACTCTAATTCATAGTGATCAACCGTGTGTCACATATGGCCTAGAAACACGCCTGTGAGGACAATTTAGGGGTTATTTTTCAAGCCTCTTTACCACCCTGAAACTCAAATTCGCTCATTCATCATAAGAAGCATAATATGAAAATATCAAACTAGGAAAACCCTTAGATTACCACTCATTTCATCCATATTTTACTCAATTTCTTGCATGAACATTCATTCCATTATACTCATTGATCTTATAACATGAACTTGACAACATTGACCAATTCACCATGACCATTTACAAAATGAGTATAAAAACATTAATAGCCAACCCTATGGCCTTCCAATATAACATGACACAAAATGATCAAGTTCCTCTACATGCCATATTCAAAATGAATTAACTTTACTATCCGAAGGAACGATTGATAGTGTGATTCGAGCTCCGACTTACTATGATCCCCGAGCTAACTTGACGAAACTACAAGGAGGAAGGGAAAAGAAAGGGGTAAGCATATAGCTTTGTAAGTTTGCATGAAACCTATTTAACATTATAAATATTCATATCAACTTATCTTTCTCATAACCAATGAACAACATTAAAATCAAGTATTAGAACATACTTACTCATCTTTACTCTTACCCATCTCATCTAACAATATGATTTCATACTTTGCATTTTACATATGGTACCTGTATTACTTGATCATATAGTTTATCACCTTTGCTAAAGAAATCATAAATTCTATTCTTTAACTTCCTTAATTTAATTTAAGCTCTTTATCTTCCTTGAATAACTTAACTCATTACTGTCTTGACTAACTTGCCTCTTTTATTACTTCTTTCACATTTGGCTCTTTTGCCTGTTAAATTTTCTGGAATAACAGATGATACTCAATTTCGTCAACATGTACCTCGATGCCAATGCCACATCCAAGGTATGGTCTTACATGGAATAGCCTTATGATACCGATGCCATATCGCAAATATGGTCTTACACGGGATTCCTTAACTTGATGTCGATGCCATATCCCTGACATGATCTTACACGAAATCTTCCTTTAGTACCGAAGCCATGTCCCAGACATGGTCTTCCACGGGACCTTCCTCATATGGTGTCGATGCCATGTCCCAGACATGGTCTTGTACGCGACCTTCCTTATTCGATGCTGATGCCATGTCCCAGACATGGTCTTACACAGGATCTAAGTTCAGTGCCAATGCTATGTCCCAGACATGGTCTTACACAGGACCTATATTCCTTATGCTGAGGCCATGTACCAGAAATGGTCTTACACAGGCTTTCCTTGTCTCATGCTATGACATAGGTATCCTCGTTATTCCAAGACATCACTCCGGACTTTCATTTACTTGTACTCGTTAAGTTCTTATTAAGGTATTATTATTTTTCTTCAAGAAAATGATGTATATTAATTAACATAATAAGTAGTTTAACAAAAATACAAGTAAAACCCTGAATTCATACAAACTTACCTCAGTACTCAAAATGTGTATTGTTGTGCAATTTACTCCTCAACCTTGTTTTTGCCTCGGTTTCGATCCGAGCTTCACGTTTCTTGATCTATAATGACAACTTAACTTGTTTAAAATTCATACTGACTAGATTGACTCATAACTCATACTTTGGCAAAATTACAATTTTGCCCCTAAACTGTCTCATAATTACATTTTTGCCCCTAGGCTCGTATAATGATTTTCATTCAACTTCCTTATTTTTCAAGCCTAGCCGAATCATTTTCCTAACTATAGCAACTTTCAATTTCTATTATTTCCCTCATATATGACCATTCTCATAACTTTTACAATTTGGTCCTTACAAGTATTTTTCATGAAAATCACTTAGAATAAGATGTTTATCCTACATCACACTTTCATAATCTTTCATAAAACATTAAAATACATTCATGCCATACATGGGTAAGTTTTTTAACATGAACCCTAGCTCAAAATATAGCTAGAAATAGCTAAATCGAGCTACGAGTATTTCAAAAATACGAAGAACATTAAAAACGAGGCTAGGATGCACTTACTTTGAGGTTGAACAAAACCCTAGCTATGGAGTCCTTACAAAATTTGAAACTTAGAGGAAGAAAATGGACAAGATTTTGACTTATTTTCCCCTTTTCAATTCATTAATTAATCAAATGACCAAAATGCCCTTAATGCTCTTTCTTGAGATTTTTCCTTCCCATGTCCGTTTTTGTCCATCTTATTATATAATGGTCTAATTGCTAAATAAGGACTTCTAATAATTTTTATGATGCTATTCCATACTTAAGACTTCTAGAAAGTCATATTTTCTAATCTTTGCAATTTAGTCCTAATGGACAATTTAATCACTAATTAATAAATTTTTTTCATGAGATTTTCACAAAATCATAAAATCACCTCATAACCTTATATACATCATAAAGCTCATATTTTCTACTTCGGATTTGTGGTCTCGCACCACTATTCCGACTAGGCCCTAAATCGGGCTGTTACAATTCTCCCCCCTTAGGAATTTTCGTCCCCAAAAATCTTACCAGTAAAAAGGTTTGGGTATTGATTCCTCATAGCCTCCTCGGGCTCCCATGTAGCCTCTCCTACCCCATGTCTCTGCCATAAGACTTTCACGAGAGCTATACTTTTGTTCTTTAACTATTTGACTTCCCGAGCTAGAATCTTAAATGGTTCCTCACCATAAGTCATATCAAGTGGTATCTCAACCTCTGTAGTTGCAATTACATTCGAGGGGTCTGATCGGTAGCGTCGCAACATAGACATAAGAAATACCTCATGAATCTTTTCTAACTCAGGTGGCAAAGCCAATCGATAGAAAACCAGCCCTATCCTTTTGGTAATCTCATATGGGCCGATAAAACATGGACTCAATTTGCCCTTTTTGCCAAATCTAAGGACTTTTCTCCACAGTGACACCTTCAAGAATAATCTATCATCAACTTGATACTCAATTTCTTTTTGTTTCAAATCCAAATAAGATTTTTTTTCTGTCAGAAGCATCTTTTAAACAGTCTCGAATCACTTTTACCTTGTCTTCAGTTTCTTTAACCAAATCAACTCCATGAATCTGGTTTTCCTTAAGTTCAGTCCAATATAAAGGTGTTCGGCACTTACGTCCATATAGACCCTCATAAGGTGTCATTTTCAAGCTTGACTAAAAACTCTTATTGTAGGCAAATTCTATCAACGATAGGTATTTTTCCCAGCTGCCCTGAAACTCAAAAACACAACATCTGAGCATGTCTTCAAGAACTTGAATCAACCTTTTTAAAAATAACAGGAATCATCTTGCTCTTTAGAATATCACATAGTGTCATAAATTTTAAAAATAATTTCCTCGTCGCCTACCCTTAGCGCAAGTTTACCATCACCTACATCAATAACAAAATTTCTAGCAGAGCTAGCTAAAGGGGCCCAAAATTAAAGGTACCTCAACGTCCTCATCCATGTCAAACACAACAAAATCAACAGGGAATATAAATTTATCAACTTTTACTAGAATATCTTCAATAATTCCCTTAGGATATTTAATAGATCTATCATCTAATTGAATACTCATCCTAGTGGTTTTTGGTTCCCCAAGACCAAGCTACTTGAACATTTTTTAGGGCATTAAATTAATATTGGCACCTAAATCAGCTAGTACTTTCTCAATGTTTAAACTACCAATTAAATAGGGAATAGTGAAACTTCCTAGATCTTTCAATTTGGCTGGTAGCTTATTTTGGAGAATAGCTTAACATTCTTCATTAAGTTCTACGGTTGATATCTCTTCAAACTTCCTTTTATTTGTTAAAAGCTCTTTTAGGAATTTTCTGTATGTCGGCATTTGCGAAATAGCTTCAACAAAAGGTAAGTTAATATGTAACTGTTTAAAAAGTTCAAGAAGTTTACCGTATTGTGCGTCTAAGTGATCTTTCTTCAGCTTTGCCGGATATAGGATTGGTGGTTTATATTATTCACGTACTGGTGTTACATTCTCGACTTCCTCACCTTTTTCCTTATTAGTTTCTTGTGGCATCTTCTTTTCCGCTTCAACCAATACCTTCCCATTCCTTAATGTTACTACCTTCACTTGTTCTTTTGGTTTAGGTTCAGTATTATTAGGTAAACTACCTGGTTGCCTTTCGGAAACTAACTTGGTCAGCTGTCCTAATTGATTTTTAAGCCCTTGAATCAATATTTGCTGATTTTTAAACGCCATTTCAGTATTCTGAAAATGAGTTTCTAACGCTGAAATAAACTTGGCTAGCATATCTTCAAGGTTCTATTTTTTGTCATGTGGGTAGGGTTACTGTTGGAAGCCTAGAGAGGGTTGTTGTCTTTGATTTCCTTGGCCACCCTATGAGAAGTTGGGATGGTTCCTCCAACCTGGATTATAAATGTTACTATAAGGGTTATTCTGAGGTCTAGAATTATTACCCATATAGTTCATCTGTTCGCTTTCTATGCTAGGGTTCTAGGGCGGATATTCTGTGTTGCTCATCCTTCCTCCATTTGTATCGCACTGCATCACTGGATGTACCTGCGAAGAACCACACAAACCATCAATTTTCTTACTTAAAAGTTCTACCTTATTTGATAGCATGGTTACTGTGTCGAGGTTCAAAACATTGGTGGCTTTTGTTGGCTTTGTCCTCGTAACTTGCCACTGATAGTTATTCAGTGACATCTCCTCTATAAACTCATAAGCTGCTTCAGGAGTTTTGTTATTTAGGGTTCCATCGGCGGCTGAATCAATCAACTACCTAGTCGAGGGGTTCACACAGTTGTAAAAGGTTTGAACCTGTAGCCACAAGGGTAACCCATGGTGAGGGCACCTTCTTAGTAAATCCTTGTATCTCTCCCATGCATCGTAAAGTGTTTCTATATCCATCTGCACAAAAGAAAAGATATCATTCCTCAACTTAGTCGTTTTAGCCGGCGAAAAATATTTTAACAAAAAATTTTCGGTCTTTTGTTCCCATGTAGTGATTCATCCTCGTGGTAATGAGTTCAACCACTGTTTAGCTTTATTCCTCAACGAGAAGGGAAACAACCGAAGGTGAATTGCATCATTAGAAATGCCATTGATTTTGAAGGTATCGCATAATTCTAGGAAATTTGCTAAGTGATTGTTTGGATCCTCATCCTGCAAACCATCAAACTGAACAAATTGTTTAATCATCTGTATAGTGTTAGGTTTTAGTTCAAAATTATTTGAAGCAATAGCAGGTCTGGCAATACTTGATTCTGTTCCTGTTAAATTAGGTTTAGCATAATCATACATAGTACGGGGAGTAGGATTCTGATTCACCGGGTTTACGGCAACCACAGGAGGTAGCAAATTATAATCAGCCACCTCTTCGGTAGTAGTTGGTTCGTCTTCTTGCTCTTTTTCTATGTATTGTACGCTTCGCCTTATTTCTTTTCGATTTCTGCAAATGGTACCTTCTATATCACTGTCAAAAATCAAGGGTCCTGATAGGTTTCTTCTAATCATAAACTAAAAGTTCCTGATAGAAGCAAATAAAAGAAAACAATTAGCAAAGTTAAAATTAAAATAAATATAAATTGCAATTAAATAAAATGACTAAAGTAATAGAAATTTAGTTTTCCTTATATCTTAGTCTAGGGCAACGGCGCCCTTGATGGAGCTCAAAACTAACTATTATTTCGACAAAGGCAAGCGCACCTATCAAACAGTAGTATAGCTGTGGTGAATCCGGAATATCGTATCCTCAAGGACCAAGAGTACTAGAATTAACTATCTTTTTATTATCTAGCCTAATAATTAGGGGTATTTATTTTTAATCTAAAACTTACTAATTTAACTAACTATGAATGCGGTAAAGAGTAAATTGGGAAAATACTTTTGGTCAACTTATATGAGATAGGCAATACCTAAGGAAGAATCCACCTAGACTTCACTTATTACTTTTGTTTCATGCGATTTATTCACTTAGCTTAATCCGTAAAAATCTCTAAATTATATTAATACCTCTTTCGGGGCTACTAACAACTGACTCTAGGTTGATTAATTGAAATCTCTTTCTAATTAAAACCCCTATTGTAACATTAACTCGATATATGGATTCCCTTATTAGGTTTGACCCTTATCCGGCAGATTTTCGTCACCCTATTTCTAAGGTTGCAATCAACTCTGCTTAATTGTGTGTATCTACTCTTAGACAGGGACTTTTGCTCCACTGAATAAGCACATTCGACTTGAATCAATAACCTAAAATATCAAACAAGAATAAGAACTCACAATTAAGAATAAGAACAAGTATTTATCTCATAAATCAAATAATAATAAGATCTGTCTTAGGTTTCATCCCCTCAGGTATTTGAGGGATTTAGTTCATACTAAAAGAGGGAAACATCATAAAAGAGGAAAAACAACAACATAAGAAAACCCAAAAAACTCCGAAAAAACTTGATGGGAGATCTTCAGTCTTGATCGCTGTGAATCAAAGCTTTAAAATTTATAAAGAGAATGATCGAACTTGGAAACTAACTCTGAAAACGATTAAATGCAAGTGTACCTATCGAACAGTAGTATAGCTTAGGCAAGACCGGATTATCGAACCCAAAGGAACTAAAAGTACTAATACTAACTTTCTTTTTATTATCTAGCCTAAATATTAAGTGTTTGGTTGTTTAATATAAAATTATCTAACTACCAAGCTAAGACGGAAAGACAAAAAGACTAAATTGGGGAGATAACTTTTAGAAAAGCTCAGTTGATTTAGATGATACCCTTAGGAAGAATCCACCTAGACTTCACTTGTTATTTCACCATGAACCATAGGATTTATTCACTTAGTTTGATCCGTAAGACTCCCTAACATATATTAAACCCTCTCACGAGGAAAATAACGTCTAACCCTAGGTTAATTAATAGAAATCTCTTTCTCTGTTAATAACCCCCTAGAATAGCAGCAAATTGATCTGTGGACTCACATATTAGGTTTCACACTAATCCAACAAAATCTCGTAACAAAGGGTATCATCCCCTTCAGGTATCTGAAGGATTTAGTTCATAACGAAATAAGAAAACATCTCAAGAGAAAAGATAAAACAAAACATAAGAAATCCTTAAAACTCCCTGAAGGGATTGAAGGAGAGATCCTCCATCTTGAGTAGAATTCTGGCTTCTTGAGATGGATCAACTGGCTACCTTCGAGTGATTCCCACAAATCTGACCTTTTCGGCTTGGCTCCTTGGCCTAGCTAACCGCCCCCTCTCAGCTGATACTTAAGGGGCTTATATAGGTTTTTGAAATAGGATTCTTTGCCCCAAAGTATCCAAATCTGAATGAAATTGCTCTGTGCCACGACAGGGACACAGACACGGCACACGCCCGTATGGTCGGTCTTCAAGCCGTGTTCGAATTTCTTTCATAAGACACGGCCGTGTGAATCGGTAGAAGACCGTGTTCTAGATAATTAGTGAGGCATGGCCATGTTGGCTTAAGTCTAGAACGTGTCGATTTCTCTCTTAGCCTAATTTGCTTTGTTTTAGGCCCATTTCTCGTTCTTTTCATCCTCGTGTGCTTTCCTGAGTATAAGACATGAAAAGAAAGGATTAAGAGCACCTTTTTACATAAATCAAGGGATAAATCATCCAAAAGCATGCTAAATGTGGGATTAAAATATGTTACTTTTACGGTTTATCAAGTCTTGATGGAGATCCTTCTCCTAAGCTGTTCATGACGGTTGTCTTGGAGTATTTTCTCCTTCTACTAGGCATCTATTCGACGTCCTGTCAAACTCTCCTTTTAGGTTGCCTCCTAGGGTGTTTATATAGGCTTCGAGATGCCTTTTCTTGGCCCACAAGTATCGTATTCCGAATAGAATTCATCCTAGTTTCGGCAGGGACACGCCCGTGGTCGATAGCCCAGGCCGTGTTCGATCTGGCTTGCCACACACAGCCGTGCGGTCCGCCCGTGTATAGTAGTCCAGGCCGTGGCGGCCTAATTTTGTCCCTTTTTAGCCTGTTTCTCGTTCTTTTCAACTCCCTAAGCTCTCTTGAGTATAAAACATGAAATTAAGAGATTAGGAATATCGAGTTCATCAAATTCAATGGAAAATCATCCAAAATTAAGCCAAACATGGGTTTAAAATATGTGTAAATTATGGTTTATCAATGCATCACTTTAGATCACGAACTCTTTTCCCGACTCAGGTCGTACTAGAACTGGGGCCTCTGTCAACATTGTCTTTAATTTCTCAAAACTTTGTTGGCACTTTTCCGTCCATTCAAACTTCACATTTTTCTATAATAGTTTCGTCATTGGAGTTGCTATCATAAAAAGCCCTTTGACGAATCGTCCGTAATAGCCAGCTAGGCCTAGAAAACTTCAAACCTCAGACACATTTTTCGACAGTTTCTAATCAACAATAGCTGAAATCTTGCTTGGTTCAACTCGGACTCCATCTCCTGAGTGGTTAACCATTCCATACCAAGAATAATATCGAATTCATCAAATCATAATAGCATGAGGTTGGCCTTAAAGTAATGACCTCTAATCATCAATGGACAGTTTTTGCATACTTTATCAACTAATACGCTTCTGCCTAGTGGATTAGACACCTTTATCACAAACTCTGTGGACTATATGGGTATACTCATACTAGATACTAATTTTATGCAAATATATGAGTGGGTAGATCCGGGATCTATTAAAATAATAACTTTAGTATCATGAAGAGAGAATGTACTCGTAATCACATCGAGAGAAGATGCTTCTTCATGTGTGCGAATAGCATAAGTCCTCACAGGCACTCTACCCTCGAGTCTCACAGCCTGATCACTAGGGTTACCTTTACTTCTCGCTCCACTTCCTGGGTTCTTCTGAGGTCTTCCTCTAACAATGCTCCCAGATCTCGTACTATGAGTTTTCTCTTCTTTCGTCATCTCAGGACATTTTCTTATAATGTGGTCTTGGGAACCACACTTGAAACAAGCATTCTGATGTGCTCACTTGGATGACGTCCACCACACCGTGGTCATTCTGGTCTATTAGATCGAATGTTCCCAACACTAGCAACTGAGGTAGTCTGAGCCTTAGTCCCCAAATATTGTTTACCCTTGCTTCTGCTTGAAAACCCGGCAGAAGTAGTTGATCGAGTGGAGAAATCTCTTGACCTCTTGGACGGGGACTGAAATGACTTACTCCACTGTCTCTTTCTTGAGTCAAGAGACTCCATTTTAGCTTTTCTTTTCTCTTTAACTAGTTCTTCGGCTTTACAAGCCCGATCCATCAGCACAACAAATTCTTTCAATTCTAGGACAGCAACAAATAGTTTAATATCTTCGTTTAATCCATCCTCAAACCTCTTACACATGATGGCTTTAGTGGACACACACTCTCGAACATATTTACTGAGCTTCACAAACTCGCGCTCATACTCAGCCACTGACATCTTACTTTGCTTCAACGCTAGAAATTCTTTCCTTTTTTGATCGATAAACCTTTGGCTACTGTATTTCTTTTTGAATTCTTCCTGAAAAAACTCCCATGTGACCCTTTCCCTTGGTACCACCAACACAAAGGTATTCCACTATTGATAAGCGAAATCTCTCAGAAGAGAAACCACGTACTTCATGCACTCTTCAGGTGTACACGATAACTCATCAAATACCCTGATGGTATTTTCAAGCCAAAACTCTGCCTTTTCAGGATCGTCATCTTTACTAGCCCGAAATTCCTCTACTCCTTGTTTTCGGATCCTATCAACCGGAGGTTTTTCTCTTCTTACTACTTCTACCACTTGAGGGGCTACAGAGGTAGGCTGAGGAATAGGCGGGGGTGGAGGAGGTGGTACATTAGGGTTCGCACGAATGAATTCTGCGTACCAAGCATTTATCATGAGTAGAAAGTCTTCCCTAGCCTCTTCTCCTCCACTTTGGCTTACTATTGTGGGTCTATTCTCATTTTCATTCGGCACCGTCCCTTCAACGGGAGCCGGCGCATTACTTTCTACATCATCAGCCATAGCTCTTTCGGGATCCATTTACTATATAGAAAAAAAAACATAATTTAAGTCGTCAGGAGTCGTCACACTATCATTGTATATATACTCATAGGTATGGCATGTATAGCTAGACTCGTACTTACGCTACGTTAGTCTTAGAACTGACTACATTATAGCTCTGATACTACTAAATGTAACACCCTTTACCTGAGTTTGATGCCGAGTCTGGATACGAGGCATTACCGTACTTAATTTTACTTAATCTCACATTTTCGAGCCAAAAAATTTCGTTCAAACTTAAACCCTTTCCTTTTTAATCATAAGGTATATATAATGGGCCTACGAGGCCTTAAACATATGCTTGGAGGAATCCAAAATTTATTCAATAACTTTAACGCTCTTAGGAACTTTTTACCTAAACAGGGGCCACACGCCCGTGTTGTCCAAGGGACACACCTGTGTACCCCTAAGACATGCCCGTGTTCGACACCCGTGGTCGACACTGGCTTACTTCACACGGCTAAGCACACGCCCAAATAACCCGTGTCCTTCATATAACCTTGACACGCCCGTGTCATCTACCTGTGGAGCTCTCTGTTTATGACGTCATCATACTCTTAATAGCACACGGCCAGGTCACACGCCCTGCACACACGGCCTACCAACACACCCATATGGGTTGACCGTGTGTCACACACGTCTATGAGGACAATTAGGGGCTATTTTCCAAGCCTCTTTGCCACCCTGAAACTCAAATTCGCTCATTCATCTCAAGAAGCACATTATATGACAATATCAAACTAGCAAAACCCTTAAATTACCACTCATTTCATCCACATTTTACTCAATATCTTGCATGAACATTCATTCCATTATACTTATCAATCTTATAACATGAACTTGACAACATTGACCAATTCACCATGACCATTTACAAAACGAGTATAAAAACATTAATAGCCAACCTTATGGCCTTCCAATATAACATGACACAAAATGATCAAGTTCATATACATGCCATACTCAAAATGAATTAACTTTACTATACCGAAGGAACGGTTGATAGTGTGATTCGAGCTCCGACTTCCTACTATCCCCCATCTAACTTGACAAAACTACAAGGAGGAAGGGAAAAGAGGGGGTAAGAAGCATATAGCTTAGTAAGTTTGCATGAAATCTATTTAACATTATAAATATTCATATCAACTTATCTTTCTCATAACCTATGAACAATATTAAAATCAAGTATTAAAACATACTTACTTATCTGTACTCTTACCCATCTCATCTCACAATATGATTTCATACTTTGCATTTTACTTATGGTACTTGTATTACTTGATCACATAGTTTAGCACCTTTGCTAAAGAAATCATAAATTCAAATCTTTAACTTCCTTAATTTAATTAAAGCACTTTATCTTCCTTGAATAACTTAACTCATTACTGTCTTGACTAACTTGCCTCTTTTATTACTTCTTTCACATTTGGCTCTTTTGTCCTTTAAATTTCCCAGAATAATAGAGGATACTCAATTTCGTCAACATGTACCTCGATGCCAATGTCATATCCCAGGTATGGTCTTACATGGAATAGCCTTATGATACCGATGCCATATCCCAAATAAGGTCTTACATGGGATTCCTTAACTTACTGTCGGTGCCATGTCCCTGACATGGCCTTACACGAAATCTTCCTTTAGTGCCAAAGCCATGTCCCAGACATGGTCTTACATGGGACCTTCCTCATATGGTGTCGATGCCATGTCCCAGACATGGTCTTGCACGAGACCTTCCTTATTTGATGCTGATGCCATGTCCCAGACATGGTCTTACATAAGATCTACATTCGGTGCCAATGCCATGTCCCGGACATGGTCTTACACGGGACCTACATTTCTTATGTCGAGGCCATGTCCCAGACATGGTTTTACACGGGCTTTTCTTGTCTCATGCTATGACATAGGTATCCTCGTTATTCCATGACATCACTCGGGACTTCTATCTACTTGTACTCGTAGATTTCTTATTAAGGTATTATTCTTCTTCTTCAAGAAAGCGATGTATATTAATTAACATAACAAGTAGTTTAATGAAAATACATGTAAAACCCTGAATTCATACAAACTTACCTCAGTACTCAAAATGTGTATTGTTGTGCAATTTAGTCCTCAACCTTGTTTTTGCCTCGGTTTCGATCCGGCTTCGCGTTTCTTGATCTATAATGACAATTTAACTTGTTTAAAATTCACATTGACTAAATTGACTCATAACTCATATTTTGGCAGAATTACAATTTCGCCCCTAAACTGTCTCATAATTACATTTTTGCCCTTAGGCTCGTATAATGATTTTAATTCAACTTCCTTATCTTTCAAGCCTAGCCATATCATTTTCCAAACTATAGCAACTTTCAATTTCTATTATTTCACTCATATATGACCATTCTCATAACTTTTACAATTTGGTCCTTACATTTATTTTTCATGAAAATCACTTAGAAAAAAATGTTTATCCTACATCAAACTTTCATAATCTTTCATAAAACATTAAAATACATGCATGTCATACATGGGTAAATTTTTTAACATGAACCCTAGCCAAAATATAGCTAGAAATAGCTAAACCGAGCTACGAGGATTTCAAAAATGCGAAGAACATTAAAAATGGGGCTCGGATGCACTTACTTTGAGCTTGAAAATGAACAAAACCCTAGCTATGGAGTCCTTGTGAAATTTAGCACTTAAAGGAAGAAGATGGACAAGATTTTGACTTATTTTTCCCTTTTTAATTCATTAATTAACCAAATGACCAAAATGCCCTTAATGTTATTTCTTGAGATTTTTCCTTCCCATTTCCATTTTATTCCATCTTATTATATAATGGTCTAATTGCTAAATAAGGACTTCTAATAATTTTTATGCTATTTCATACTTAAGACTTCTAGAAACTCATATTTTCTAATCATTGCAATTTAGTCCTAATGGACAATTTAATCGCTAATTAATAAAATTTCTTCATAAGATTTTCACAAAATCATAAAATCACCTGATAACCTTAGAGAAATCATAAAGCTCATATTTTCTACTTCGGATTTGTGGTCTCGCACCACTATTCCGACTAGGCCCTAAGGCTGTTACAGATGTTACAGTCACTCTATCCCATTTCCACTTGGGAATCATTAACGGTTGTAACAAACCAGATGGAACTTGATGTTCAGCTTTAACTTGCTGACAGACTAAACATATCGAGATAACATCATTAATATCTCTTTTCATACCAGACCACCAATAGTGTTGCTTCAAATCATGATACATCTTTTTACTTCCCAGATAAATAGATAAGCGACTATTATGAGCTCCATTCATAATTAAATGCAATAACTCTGGATTTCACAGAACACAAATTCGTTCTCGAAATCTCAAACAATCATCCTTATCAACTCTAAATTCAAAATCGAAATTCAAATCACATTGAGCTCGTTTCGCTAACATTTCGTTATCAATCTTCTGAGCATCACATATTTGTTGTAAGAACAACGATTTCACTTACAATTCTGCCAAAACTGAACCATCATCAGACATGTCCAAATGAGCATTCATAGCACACAACGGAAACAATTATTTCTGGCTTAGTTCATCAGCACCAACATATTTTAAGCCACCATTTAGCATACTTTTGGATGATTTAAGCCTTGAATTATGTAATTTGGTGCTCTTAATCTTTTGTTTTCATGTTTTATATTTAGAATAGCACCGGATGATGAAAAGAACAAAAAATGGGCCCAAAATAGAGTAAATGGGCCATATCACGAAATCAACACGGCCTAGGCCCTAGACCATACGGCCGTGCCTCATTCAACAGACTCGACCATGGCTTGGCCACGATTCACACGGGCGTGTGCCATGGGTATGTCCCTGCCGCGGCCAAGAGGAATTTTACTCGGAATAGGATACTTGAAGGCAAAGAAACACATTCCAAAGCCTATTCAAACACCCTAGTAGGAATTCTACTTGAATTAGGATATTTAGGGGCCAAGTAAGGCATCTCAAAGTCTATATAAACACCCAAGGGGGCAACTTGAAAGGGGAGTTCGACAGACACCCTCTGTCGGGGGAACCCAGGGCTTTAGTCAAGGAGCGTCTTGCTAGGTCGAAGAGGGTAGATTTGTGGAAAATTACTCGAGGATAGCTAGTTGATCCATCTCAAGAAGCCGGAATCATACTCAAGACGGAGGATCTCTCCTTCAATTCCTTTAGGGGGTTTTAGGGATTTCTTATATTTTGTTTTATCTTTTCTTTTGATATGTATTCTTTTATTATTATGAACTACACCCTCAGATACCTGAGGGGGATGAAACCTAAGATGAATCTTGTTATCGTTTGCTGAACTATATGATAAATATTTGACTTGTTCTTAATTATGTGTTCTTAATTCTTGTGTTGATATTTTTGGTATATTAATTCAAGTATGATGTGCTTAAGCAGAGGAGCAAAAGTCCCAGCCTAAGAGTAGAACTAGCATAATTAACCAGAGTTGATCGCACGCCTAGAGATAGGGTGACAAGAGTTTGCCGGATTAGGGTAAAACCTAATATGGGAGTCCATAGACCGAGTTAATGCGATTCTAGGGGTTTTAATTCGAAAGAGATTTCAATTAATCAACCTAGGGTTAGACATTAGTCACCTCGAGAGAGGGATTAATATACATTAGGGAATCTTACGAATCAAGTCAAGTGAATACATCGTCTGGTTCAGAGTTAGATACCAAGTGAAGTCTAGGTGGATTCTTCCTTGGGTGTCGTCTTAATTAATTGGTTTTTCCTAAAGTTATTTTCTCAATTTCATTCTTCTTTGTCTTAGAGTCTTTAGTTTAGTTGTTAGTTTAATTTTAGATTAGATAAACAAATCACTTAATTCTTAGGCTAAATAATAAAAAGAGAGTTAGTAGTAGTACTTTTGGTTCTATAACACCCCTATCCCGTGTCCGTCGCAGGATTAGGGTTAAGAGCGTTACCGGACAAATCAGAAAGCATTTACAGAAATTCATACATTCATTCATCATGCTCAAACATAATGTCTCTTAAATGAGTCCTCGAGACCCTAACCATGCTTATAAATCGGGTCGGGACTAAACCGAAACTGTAACAGTCCGATTTATACCCTAGTCTGAACAGTGGTTTTGGGACCAAAAATCCAAGTTCGTATACAATTTTAATATTATTTTCTATGTCTCTGATAAGTGTTTAAGCATGTGATAAATTTCTTTGAATTAATTCGTCTGTTTGTGTGTTTAATTCGGCGAAAGGATTGATTTACAGTAAATGTAAAATTTGCTTGTTATTTGTTAATGTATTAATGTGATGTGGCTTTTAAGTGTTAAGGACTTAAGTAGCAAATTAGCCACTAATTTGGTTAGTGGATGGCAATGGTCATTAATGACCTTATATATATATGTTTTGTTTTATGTTATAAAAGGGTAATTGTATCATTTTTGTATTAAAATGTTTTATGATAAAAACAAAGTATGAAAAAGGACATATTTTCATTCACCTTTGACCGAATATTAGAGAAAGAAGAAAAGCTTTAGTTCTTTTGATTTTTGGCACTTCTAAGCTTGAATTCAAGGTATATTTTTCATCGATTTTTGATAATTTCTACGTTTTTGTAGTCATTACTTCGAGAGTTATCAAACCCATGTCTCAATTTCATGAAATGATGATGTTTGTGTAAAATGCTATTGATGCTATGTTGAGTTTGTGATGTTTTATGGAGTTAAATGATAGATATGTAATTGATGAACATACTTTGTTCTTGAATTTTTGATGAATTTAGCTAAATAGGGCTAAATTGAGAAAATGGCAAATTGAGGGACTAAATTGTAAATTTGATGAAAAATATGGGCTGGTATGTGATGTGTATATATTCGGCCAAGCTTGTGTATAAGTAGATTTTGTGAATTTGATGTTTTGAGAAAAATGGACTAAATTGCTAGATTGTGCAAATATGAGGGTTATTTTGCAAATATCCCTAAATGAGTGTCCTTGGATTTAATTGAATGAATTAGTGAATAAAAGGATTAATTCTGAATATATTTAGATCAAGAACTGAGGAAAACGGATTTAGATCGTAGGAAGGCAAAAGTAAACGAGTAGCCGTTTCTATTCCGATAAACCGAAATCTGAGGTAAGTCACTATGCAAATAAATGCATTTATATGAAATTGTAAATGTTCTCATGATTATTGTGGATAATGAATATCTATGTGATGTTATGCATATGAATTCCGAGGTAAGGTCAATATAGTGACAATGTCTGAGAAGTCTCGTACGAACCTAGGAATAGATAGGTTTAGCTACGTTATGACATAGATATCTGCTCTGTTTCGTCATGTAAGACCACGTCTGAGACGTTGGCATTGATTTGAGATTCGTGTAAGACCCTGTCCAGGACAGTGGCATCAATATCTGATTATGTGTAAGACTACATCTGGGACGTTGGCATCAATATAAGCTTTACGTATAAGACCACGTCTGGGACGTTGGCATCATTATGATCTTTAGGTGTAAGACCATGTCTGGGACATTGCCATCGTTCTGATTCATGTAAGACCCTGTTCGGGACAGTGGCATCGATATCTGAGTACATGTAAGACCTCGTCTGGGATGATGGCACTATACTACTATTCCAAGCTTCTGAGTATCCTACTGGATTCCTTATGTTTAACGGGCAAGTCTGAAATACGAATGACAAATCCGAGCTTTGATAGATTAAATAGATGAACGTCCGATTCAAGTACGTTGATTATACACCAAATATGTATATAAGGTAAGTGACTATGTGTTTTACTATGATGGATTGGAAAAATGTTACATGAAAGCATATGTGAAAAACTATGTGTTTATGATTCTTGAATTGATAAATGTGGCAATTTGGCCAAGAATATGAATCAAAGTATAAATGTGAGAAATTTACCTTGTAGAAGAAATGTGCCAATGTGGTTATATGTTTACATGCTTTACATATCAAGTTTGTTTGTGTATTGACTTACTAAGCTTTTGGAAAGCTTACTCTGTGTGTGTTTAATCTGTTTTATAGGTCGTCAAAGCTACTGAAGGCTCGGGACCGTCAAGGATCATCATCACACTACTAAAATCATTTTGGTACACCTTGGTTATGTAAATAGCTAAATATGGCATGTATAGGCTAGTTCTTGTTATGCTTTGTAAAGTGAACTTAGCCATGTTGACTTGGCTAGTTATGTTTTGGTATCATGCTTAGATGAATGTGAATTGAGAAGTTGTTTTGGCATGATTAGCTGATATATGACATGGTTGATATGGTAAGTTTATAGATGAATGATGTTTGGGCATAATTGTGATTTGGTCAGGCAAATTGTTATGTTTGGAGTTTGTTTGAATGAATTAGTGTATGATTCTCCTTAATTGTCAAATATGCATGGTTGGGATGATTATTTGGTATGTTTTGATGGTTATATGTGAATGAAATGGGATGATATATGTTGCTTATAGGTTTGACCCTTTCTGGGTGGCATTTTGGCCTTGTAAATGGCCTATAATGTCACAAGGTTGTGGCACACGGGTGTGCCTAAAACCATAGGAAAATTGGCAGAATGTGGCTTAAAAACAATACAGCCTTAACACGGGCATGTTTTGTGGCCGTAGTGGGGAAGTCAGTATAGGACCATGGTTAGGACACACGGCCGTGTCTGGTGACCGTGGGGATCAAGTCAGTATATAGACACGAAGGGACACACGGTAGTGTCTAGGAGTCGTGGAGGGCACACAGTCTCCTCCTATGGGCGTGTCTCCTCTGTATTTTTAGAAAAGTTTAAAATTTCCAAGAAATTCTGTATGTTTTTCAATTTAGTCCCAACTCAGTTTATAAGCATGCTTTAGGTCTCGAGGACCCGTTTAAGGGACATTATGTCTGAGAACGATAATTGAGTGTATGTTTTTTTCTATCTGTGAATATTTTCGATCTGTCCACTAACGCTCCTAACCTTAATCTGGCGATGGACACAGGATAGGGGTGTTACAGAAACACATACAAAATTTCATGGAAAATTTAAAACTTTCCTAAGTTTTAGGGGACAGACGCCCGTGTGGGTAGGCCGTGTGCCTCCCACGACTATTAGACACGCCCGTGTGTCCTCTCCGTGGACTATACTAACTTAACTCCCACGGCCACTCAGCACGCCCGTGCGCTGAGGCCGTGCACTCTTAGGCCACATACTGACTTCTCCACCACGGCCACCAAGCACGCCCGTGTGCCAAGACCGTGCGACATTATAGGCCATTTTCAAGACCAAAATGCCACCCATTTGGGGTCTCACCTACAAGCAACATATACCATCCCATTTTATGCACATATAACCATCAAAACATATCAAATAACCATTCAAACCAAGCATATTTGATAACTAAATTAACCATACAAACAATTCATCCAAAATCCATTTCAACCATGCTATCTTCCAAGACCAAAACATATAACAAAAACATAGTACATTCATGTACTTAATACAAAAGCATGACCATTTCATGAATCAACTAACCATGCCAAAATATGTTTCACATATCATATTCATAATGCATAATCTCAACTCATCTCTAGCCAACTCTCATGGCCAAATTCACATTACAACTTATACCATAATACTAGCCTATACATGCCATATCTAGCTTTATACATTTCCAAAGTGTACCAAAATGTGTTTATTAGTGTGATGACGATCTGTGACGGTCCCGAGCTTTTAGTAGCTTTGACGACCTATAAAACAGAGAAAACACACACAGAGTAAGCTTTCCAACAGCTTAGTAAGTCATAATACAAATAAACCTAGCATAAAGGCATATATGCATAAAGTACATTAACACATAATATTTACTTAGCAAACTATCACATAATGCTTTGGATCATATACTTGGACTCAATTGCCACATACATCCATACAAGAATCATATATATACATATATACAACTCTTTCTTAAACATTCTTGCATCTCATTTTCGTTCTCATATTCAATCATACTTCTCTTCAAAACAAAGTTATATAGGTAATTACCTTTTATACACACTTACTGTACATACCAAACATATCTAAAATGAATATACATTCTCGTAATTATTCTTAGCTCAGATTTACTCATTGAACAGTTCGGAATCTGATAAAATACTTGGAAACTCAAAATAATTGTACAATGCCAACATCCCAGACGTGGTCTTACATGTATTCGGATGTCGCGCCATCGTCTCGCATGTGGTCTTACACGAAATCGATATCGATGCCATCGTCCCGCATGCGGTCTTACACGAAATCGATATCGATGCCACCGCCCTAGAGTGGTCTTATACGTAATCGATATTGATGCCATCGTCCCGCATGTGGTCTTACACGTAATCGAGATATCAATGCCACCGCCCCAGACGGTCTTACACGATCGATATCGATGCCATCGTCCCGCATGTGGTCTTACACGTAATCGATATCGATGCCAATCGTCCCGCATGGTCTTACACGTAATCGATATCGATGCCATCGTCGCCGCATGCGGTCTTACACGTAATCGATATCAATGCCTTTGTCCCGCATGTGGTCTTACACATAATCAAATATTGATGCCACTGTCCCAGACAGGGTCTTACACGAGTCTCAAATGAACGCCAACGTCCCAGATGTGGTCTTACATGATAAAACAAAACGGATACCTATGTCATGACATAGCTAATCTTATCTATTCATAGGTTTGTACGGGACTTCTTGGACTTTGTCAATATATCAAACTTATCTCGGAATTCACATGCATAATTCTCTTATAAGCATTTATTATCAATATTAGTCATATAAACAATTACAATTTTATACAAATACATTTATTTGCATAGTGACTTACCTCGAATTCGATCTATCAGAATGAAAATGGCTACTCGTTTACTTTTGCTTTCCCGCAATCTAAGTCCGTTTTCTTTGGTTCTTGATCTAAACATATTCAAAATTAACCATTTTATTCACTAATTCATTCAATTCAATCCAAGGACACACATTTAGGGCTATTTGCAATTTAGCCCTCACATTTGCACATTTTATCAATTTAATCTGTTTTTCTCAAAACATCAAATTCACAAAATCTACCCATGCTCATGCTTAGCCGAATATTTATACATCACATACAAGCTGATATTTTCCATCGAATTAGCAATTTAGTCCTTCAAATTACTATTTTTACAATTTAGCCCTAATTAGCTAAATTCAACAAAACTTCAAGAACAAAACATGTTCATCTAGCTCAAATCTTTCATTTAACACCATAAAACATCACAAAACTCAACATATCATCAATGGAATAACTCACAAACATCATCAATTTACAAAATTGAAACATGGGCTTGATAGTAGAAGAAGCAACGATTGCAAAAACGTAGAAATTATCAAAAATCAATCAAAAACATACCTTGAATTAAGCCTTGCAATAACCGAATGTAACAAAGCTCAACCTTATTCTTTTTCTTTCATTATTCGGTGAGAAAAGATGAATATGGTGGCTTTTTAGCCTTTTTGTTTTGTTATAAATTAACAAATTAACATATTACTATAATACCTTTCAATTAATAAATAAAACAAACATGTAATAAGGGCATGTTTGTCTTTCATTCATCCACTAACTATAAGTTGGCATAATAACAACATAAGGACTCCACCTTAACAAAGCCACAACACATTGGTACTTTAACAAATAGCAAGCAACTTTCACATTCATTGCAATTTCATCCTTTTGTCAAATTAAACACACAGACGGACAAATTAGCTCACAGAAATTTACCACATGCTTAATCACATATCAACGGCACAGAAAATAATATTAAAATATTATTTAGACTCAGATTTGTGGTCCCAAAACCACTGTTCCGACTAGGGTATAAACCGGACTATTACAGGTTCCTTTGGGTTCAACACTCCTATCTTGCCTAAACTATACTACTGTTCGATAGGTCCGCTTGCCTCAAATCGTTGTCATAGTTAGTTTCCAGGTTTGATCAATCTTTTTATAAATTTTAAGACTTTGACATCGTAAAAACAACGATCAAGTTTTTGGCGCCGTTGCCGGGGAACTAAAATATTAAGAAAGCTTAATTTTTATTACTTTAGCCTTTTTTTGCAATTTATTATTTTTATTTTTATTTTTTTACTTTTCTAAATTTTCCTCTATTTGCTTTTGGCAGATAATTTTAGTTTATAGAGAAGATGGCACTGAAAATTAACAGTGGCAAGTCATGAGGACAATTCCTACTAAAGCAGCCAGTGTCTTCAACCTCGACGTGGTCACCAGGTTATCTAACCAGCTAGAGATGATGAATAAAAAGTTTGATGGTTTGTATAGTCTCTCGAAGGTACACCTAGTAATGCAATATGACTCGAGTCTAGGAGGTGTGGCGAATCCTGAGTACCCACCCTACGGATATGGCATGAGGAACGAACAAGTCCATTATATGGGTAACTATTCTATACATCAAAATGATTTTTATGATAACACTTATAATGCAGGTTGGAGGTACCATCCCAATTTCTCGTGGGATGATCAAAGTAGCCAAAGACCGGAACTTCCTCCAGACTTTCAACAACCACCTCACCAATAGGAAGAGGAGTCGGACCTCGAGGAGATGCTGACAAAATTTATAGCAGCCTTAGAAACACGTTTCCAAAGGATAGAAACGAAACTTGAGGCATCAACACAGGTGATCAAGGGTCAGTTTGGTCAGCTTACTAAGCTGATCTCAGAACAACTACAAGAAAGCTTCCCAAGCAACACTGAAACTAACCCAAAATAGCAAATTCAAGTCGTAACAGCTCATCACAGTGAAAGGTTAGTGGACTCTGACCCAAGGCAAGAGCCTGTGGTAAGTGAAGGTAAGGTTGAGGTAAGCCATGATTTACCAAACCCAGTAATTACAGAATGCCAACCCCGTGTGCCATACTACAGTGCGACAAAGAAAGACCACACAGAGGAACAACTCGGTAAGTCTCTTAAACTTTCAAAGAAATTTCATATTAACTTGCCATTTCTTGAAGCTCTTTCGTAGATGCCAGATCCTAGACCTCGTGTCAATAAAGAAGAAATTCATGGGGAACGAAAGCTTTGGATCGATGAACAAGACGAATGGAAGGCACACTTCAAGGAGAGACTAAAAACACACGAACCAAAAACGAGGCAACTCCACGATGAATTTAATAATAGGACAACCCAACTTAAGATAGGAGATCAAGTACTCAAAATCCTCCCAGATGGAACAGTCGAGGTAACTAGTCCTAAAATCAGCACCTTTAAGGTAAACACTACGTCCTAAAATTAGCACCTTTAAGGTAAACACTACTCGACTTAAACTTTATATCAATAACCGAATTGATCGCATGAGAAAGGATTTCCACCTCCTCAAACCACCATGACCATACAAGTGAGGGGTAAAGTCTAGCTAAAGACTATAAACGAGCGCTTCTCGGGAGGCAACCCGAGCACTAACCCCATTAATTTTTACATTTTTATATTTTTTTATTTTTTTACTTTTATTTTTCCTTTTTAGCACTTAACTATAAACTAACCAAAGTGCTGATTTCCACACCACATGGCCTTGCACACGGCCGTGGCCGTGGCCGTGTGGCCACCATAGGTAGGTAAAAGGGCGTGGCCATAGATGTGTGGCAACAGGACAAAATATTTCCCAAAACACGGGCTGCATCTCTATTTAAACACCCTTCTTCCTTTCTTTTTTTTTTCTAGTTGTCTTTCTTTTTTTTCATTTTCCATCATTTACTTTTATTTTTATTATTTTTATTTTCTTTATTATTTTCTTCTTATTCTTCATGCCATTTAGATTTAGCTTAGTATACAATAAAATCAGGACGGCTGCTTCGAGGATTCAATTTCAAACGGTTCGAGGCGCTTCCCTACGTTCACCTCCAATCATATCCGGTTTCTTTTCATTGACTTCATCCAAAATTCAGGAAGTTTTACTTCTCCCTCTCTCTTTTGATTTTCTTACTATATGCTATTGTCTATCCTTGTACATTGAGGGCAATGTACATCTTAAGTGTGTGGGGTTAACTATAATATTATTTGAACATCCCTGAATTATATCTTGTTTCTTTAACAAAGTTTCTCATATTATGATTAGAATGAAATTTCCTTTGATTTATGATGTTTGTTGATGTGTTTTGGATTAAGTTATAGTTAATTGTGCATTGATGATTAAACTTTAAAGATACTAGAGAATCAAGCATGATAAGTCTATTTTTCAGAAATTAAAAATTTTTCTAGGTTGTCTACCTGAATTTGAATATTACTTTGAAGTTTGAAATTTACGAGGTTGACATCAAAATACCCATAATTTTTGTGAGTGTCTTGAGCCTTATAGAGCATACATTCTTTTTCGTGCTCACTTTCTGATTATGAGTGTGTCAACATTGATTTGTTATTCTAGAACTTGCTTCGATTATACATGTCGAGACCACACCTTTGGTTTGATATACAGAGATGATAAAGGCACCTAGGTTTTTACCCACTCACTCCACTAAAAGCCTACCTCCATAATTAACCCTGTTTAATCCTAACAACCCTGTTTATTGACTCACCCACTAATATTAACCCAAACCCTTTGTATTTTTTATCACTATTCTTTTGACTACCCTTTTTTATCGAGATTTGATTTTGAGCAGTTGCCTAACTATGTTCTATATTTCAGTTGTAAAAGTTCTTTCCTATTATTATTTGACTTGTTATTAATTATTAAAAAAAACCAAGTATATTCATTAAATGAGCTTATATGTTTAAATTCCAATTGTTGAAAAAGAAGCTCGTATAAGAGTATTATTATTAGTATTACAAGTTTTCAATTGAAATAATTATTCACTATTAGTTCGTTGTTTCTAGTTAGGTAATTTATCAATTAGATCTCGATTCTAACCCTCTAATTCAGCCTTTATCCACACCTTTAACCTAAGCCTCGTTACAACCCTGTTAAAGACCTTTTGATTTGTGTATCATCTCATATTATAGTGGTGGAGATTTGATTTTTATGTAGGCCTATGGGATTAACTCTTCATGTTCGACTTTTGAGTGCTTAATTTTGAACCTTAAACACTTTGAGTGATTTGAGTGAATCTCTAGTGAGGATATCAAGTCTTGTCAATTTTGAATCAGAGGTAATTATTCAGATGATGGGAAGCACCTATATTTTCGTACTACAATAGTATGACTTTGATTGTTTGAATCTTTAGGACTCTTTGAGTTGAATTATCCATGCATGAATTATCTTTGAAATATGATAAAAAGTTATTGATGAATATTACGGATCGAGGAAATTCGTTTTAATTGTGAGTTGAGAATTTTGCTTGAGGACAAGCAAACCCTTAAGTGTAGGGGTGTTTGATAAACCGTAAAAGTAACATATTTTGAACCCACATTTAACATGCTTTTGGATGATTTAAGACTTGAATTATATAATTTGGTGCTCTTAATCCTTTGTTTTCATGTTTTATACTCACTAGAGCACCGAATGATGAAAAGAATGGAAAACAGGCCCAAAATGGAGTAAATAGGCAATATCATGAAATCAACACAGCCTGGGCCCTAGACCACATGGTCGTGCCTCATTCAACAAACTCGAACACAGCCTGGCCACGATTCACACGGGCGTGTGCCATGGGCGTGTCCCTGCCGCGGCCAAGAGGAGTTTTACTCAGAATAGGATACTGGGAGGCAAAGAAACACATTCCAAAGCTTATTCAAACACCCTAGTAGGAATTCTACTTGAATTAGGATACTTAGGGGCCAAGTAAGGCATCTCAAAGTCAATATAAACACCCAAGGGGGCAACTTGAAAGGGGAGTTCGACAGAAACCCTCTGTCGGGGGAACCCAGGGCTTTAGTTAGGGGGCATCTTGCTAGGCCGAAGAGGGTAGATTTGTGGAGAATTACTCGAGGATAGCTAGTTGATCCATCTCAAGAAGCCAGAATCATACACAAGACGGAGGATCTCTCCTTCAATTCCTTCAGGGGGTTTTAGGGATTTCTTATGTTTTGTTTTATCTTTCCTTTTGAGATGTATTCTTTTATTATTAT
Source organism: Gossypium bickii (assembly GCA_025503065.1). Lineage (NCBI taxonomy): Eukaryota > Viridiplantae > Streptophyta > Magnoliopsida > Malvales > Malvaceae > Gossypium > Gossypium bickii. Next base: position 61,990,134 of record CP106710.1, on the reverse strand, counting down.
GAACTAAACCCTCAGACACCTGAGGGGGATGAAACCTAAGATGAATCTTGTTATCGTTTGATGAACTATATGATAAATATTTGACTTGTTCTTAATTATGTGTTCTTAATTCTTGTGTTGATATTTTCGGGATATTAATTCAAGTATGATGTGCTTAGGTGGAAGAGCAAAAGTCTCTGCCTAAGAGTAGATCTAGCATAATTAAGCGGAGTTGATCGTACGCTTAGAGATAGTGTGACGAGATTTTGCCGGATTAGGGTGAAACCTAATATGGGAGTCTATAGATTGAGTTAATACGATTCTAGGGGTTTTAATTAGAAAGAGATTTCAGTTAATCAACCTAGGGTTAGACGTTAGCCGCCTCGAGAGAGGGATTAATAAACGTTATGGAATTTTACGGATCAAGTTAAGTGAATACATCATCTGGTTCAGAGTTAGATAACAAGTGAAGTCTAGGTGGATTCTTCCTTGGGTGTCGTCTTAATTAATTGGTTTTTCCTAAAGTTATTTTCTCAATTTCATTCTTCTTTGTCTTAGAGTCTTTAGTTTAGTTGTTAGTTTAATTTTAGATTAGATAAACAAATCACTTAATTCTTAGGCTAAATAATAAAAAGAGAGTTAGTATTAGTACTTTTGGTTCATTTGGGTTCGACATTCCGGTCTTGCCTAAACTATACTACTGTTCGATAGGTGCACTTGCCTCAAATCTTTGTCATAGTTAGTTTCTAGGTTTGATCATTCTTTTTATAAATTTTAAGACTGACATCGCAAAAACAACGATCACTTACTCGGATGATAATCTATCACAAGCTCGTAATCTTTCAATAGCTCTAACCATCTTCTCTATCGCAGATTCAAGTCTTTCTGAGTCATCAGGTACTTCAAACTTTTATGATCTGAAAACACGTTGCATTTCTCACCGAAAAGATAATGACGCCAAATCTTTAACGCAAACACAATCGCAGCTAGTTCAAGATTGTGTGTCAAATAGTTCTTTTCATGCGGCTTCAATCTCGAGGCATAAGCTATAACTTTGTCTTCCTGCATCAGAACACATCCCAGACCATAATGAAGCATCACTATAGATCACGAATTCTTTACCCGATTTTGGTTGTACCAAAACTGGAGCTTCAGTCAATAGAGTTTTCAACTGATCAAAGCTTTTCTAACATTTATCAGACCATTCAAATCTCACATCTTTTTGAAGCAATCTAGTCAACACATCATCGAGAATCCTTTTACAAACCGACGATAATAACCAGCAAGTCCCAGAAAGCTACGAACTTCAGACACATTCTTCGGAGGTTTCCATTCCAAAATAGTAGAAATCTTACTCGGATCAACTCATATTCCAGATGCTGATACAATATGTCCCAGAAAACTAACTTCTCGCAACCAGAATTCACTTTTACTGAACTATGCATACAATTGTTTATCCCGCAGAGTTTGCAACACAATTCTCAGATGCTCGGTATCAGTTTCATCACGCGAATAAATCAAGATGTTGTCAATGAATACAACAACAAATCGATCAGGGTACGGTCTGAAAAATCTGTTCATCAAATCCATAAAAACAACAGGAGCATTTGTTAGTCCGAAAGGCATAATTAAAAACTCATAATGCTCGTACCTCGTTCTAAAAGTAGTTTTTAGAGTATCTGAATCTTTTACTCGCAACTGATAATACCCCGATCTTAGATCTATCTTTGAAAAACACAGTGGCTCTTTTTAACTGATCAAACAAATCATTGATTCTAGGCAGAGGATATTTATTCTTTATAGTTACCTTGTTCAACTGATGATAATCAATGCACATTCTCGTCGTACCATCTTTCTTTTCACAAACAGAATAAGAGCACCCCAAGGTGAGAAACTCAGTCTTGCAAACCCTCTGTCAGTCAACTCTTGCAACTGTGACTTTAAATCTTTCAACTCTGTTAGTGTCATTCTATACGAAGCTATCGAAATAGGAGTTGTTCCCGGTAATAGATCAATACCAAATTCAACTTCACGTATCGGAGATAATCCCGGCAATTCTTCAGGAAACACATCAGGGAATTCATAGACAACTGGCACTGATTCAAATTATCTTTTAGTTACTTTCGAGTCAATCACATAAGCAAAATAAGCTTCATAACCTTTTCTCAGATAATTCTGAGCTTTCAATGCAGATATCACAGCAGGTAACCCAGTCAAATCATTAGACTCAACCCGAACTATTTCATAATTCTGACATCCCAAATCAATAATCTTTCTTTTACAATTTACAACAGCATCATGTAGTGTCAAATAGTCCATACCCAAAATTATGTCAAACTCATCAAAGGGTAGTAGCATCAGATCAGCCGGAAAACAAACATCTCGAAACATTAATGGATAGTTCTTGCATAATTTATTAACTAGGACACTTTTACCTAAGGGGTTCGGTACTTTTATAACAAACTCAGTAGACTCTACAGAAAAAGTCTTACTGGATACTAAGTTCATGCATATATACGAATATGTAGAACCTGGGTCTATCAATGCAATCACAGAAGTATCATAAAGAGTAAATGTACCCGTTATAACATCCGGAGATAAAGCTTCCTCACGAGCTCGGATGGCATATGCTCTGGCAGGCGCTCTAACTTCAGATCTCGCAACTAAGTCTTTTGTAGCTCTTTGACTTCCACTAACATTCCTTGTATTTCAGGAAGGTCCACCTCTAGCTGAAACATTATCAGATCTCGAATTCTGAACACTCTCTTAATCAACAGATTCTGGGCAGTCTCAGAAGAAATGGTCTAACGATCCACATCTGAAACAGGCTCGGGCATTCAACCTACAACTTCCCGGATGTCTTTTACCACAGTGTTTACATCCAGGTCGCTCAAGTCGAACACTTCCAACACTGGCCATCGAAATTGCAGGAGCTTTGAAATTTAACTGTGATCTAGTTCGACCTCTGCTCGAATGTCCCACACTAACCTTTGATCGAATTTGTTCATCTTTGAATTTCTTTGAAGCAGACTGAAATGTTTTACTCGGAAATCTCTTTCTGACATCTCTAGTTTCAAAGTCAGCTTTTCTTTTCTCTTTCGCAAGTGCCTCAGCTTTGCAAGCTCATTCAACCAGTACTACGAACTCTTTTATCTCAAGTATGCCTACTAACAGTTTAATATTCTCATTCAAACCATCTTCAAATCTTTTGCACATTATTGCCTTGATTGATACACATTCTCAGGCATATTGCCTTAATCTCACAAATTCTCTTTCATATTCGGTGCTAGACATGCGGCCCTATTTCAATTCCAGAAATTCTTTTCATTTCTAATCAATAAATCTCTGACTAATGTATTTCTTTCGAAACTCAGTCTGAAAGAAACCCCATGTGACCCACTCTTTCGAAATAACAGAAATCAAAGTCTTCCACCTTTGATAGGCTGCATCTCGTTACAAGGAAACAACACACTTTATACATTCTTCAGGACTCAATGACATCTCATTGAATACTCGAATAGTGTTCTCTAACCAAAATTCAGTTTTCTCAGTATCATCATCACTATTGGCCCTGAACTTTTCAGCCCCGTATTTATGAATTTTATCAACGGGAGGTTTATTCAACAGATTCATACTCATAAACGGTGGCACAATTGAAGTCTGAGGGGAATTAGGCAGGGGCGGAGGTTGTGAAACAGCCAGATTATTTCTTACAAACTGAGTGAACCACTCACTCATCATTTAGAAGAAGGCTTGCTTAGCCTTTCCCTCTTGACTGCTAGTAGATGATCTCAAATCAGATGGCGCTGTCCCTTGAGCGGGAGCAGGTGCATTGCTTTAAACATCGTCAGCTACGGCTCTTTCGAGATCCATTACTATATGATAAACACATTTTATACGTTAGGATTCATTACACTGTCACATTTCATATATATGGCATGTATAGATAGACTCTCACACGCTACGTTAGTCCGAGAATCGACTAAACTGTAGCTCTGATACCAATCAAATGTAACACCCCTAACCCGTAACTATTATCGGTCTAGGGTTAAGAGGCATTACCGGACAATCGAAAACTTTTACAGACATTTCAAATCATAATTCAACAAATCACATCAAAGTGTCCCTTAAATAGGTCTTTGAGACCTTAAACATGCTTTAGAATAGGGTCGAGACTAAACTGAACACATATGAAAATTCTCAAAAATTTAAAATTTTTCAAAGTTAAAGAGATCACACGCCCATGTGGGCAGGCCGTGTCAGACACGCCCGTGTGTCTAGACCAAGTCAAAATAGGGCATACATACTGACTTGTCTACATGGCCATGGACACACCCGTGTGCCTCACCCATGGTCGCTACTGACTTGCACCATACGACCAATCACACGCCCGTGTGTCCAGCTCGTGGTCGTTACTGACTTGATCCACACAGCCAATCACATGCCCGTGTGTCTTGCCCATGGTCGAGTTTGATTTGTTTTGAATTATAACCACGAGGGACACGGTCGAGCCACACGCCTGTATGCTCAATCGTATGGGCAATTATAGGCCATTTTAAATGCCACACATTGGGTTATCCCTACAAGCATATTTCTAAACACAATTGGCAACCAAAAACACACCAAATGGTCATCATATCATCCCATTCAATCTCATTTCTAAGCATACCAACTTATATACTAAATAGCTCAACCAATTCACAAATAAACCAAACTTGATTCATTTCCAAGTTACCACTTCAACATAACCATCATTCATCAAACACATATACTCACTTTGCATCAATAAGCTTACCATTATCTTGACCATTTCAAAACCATGGAATCATACCAAAACCAAACATCATATAGCATGACTCTTCATTCATTACACAACCATTTAACTAGCCATACTTTAGTATATACATTTTCAAAAGGGTACCAAAATAAGATTGAGTAGTATGAGGACGATCCTCATTAGTTCCCGAGCCTTCAGTAGCTTTGACGATCTATAAAACAGAGAAAGCACACACAAAGTAAGCTTTCAAAAGCGTAGTAAGCCACATACAATTAAACTTAACACAAAATGCACATAGCCACATTGATACAATAACATTAATGTTTCTCATTTGCAAATTTATCACATATCCTTTGGTTCATTTTTTTAGCCATTACTTACCCACATTCCATAGCTCAAAGTATCACTTTACTTTACTCATAGCTCATACAACCTTGAATCACATATTATCTCATCAAATCTATACACACATTCTCTTTAGTAAGCTCATTTGGACACTTACCTTTCCAACGTACCTGAATCATTTATACATTTCACATAGACATTCATTTCTCAGACTTGCCCGTTGAATCGTTCGGAACTAAATAGGATACTCAATGCTTGGAATAGTCGTACAATGCCAACATCCCAGACGTGGTCTTACATGTAACCAAATATCAATGCCACTATCCCAGATAGGGTCTTACACAAATCAATACGATGCCAATGTCCCAGACATGGTCTTACACGTAAATCTCATATCGATGCCAACGTCCCAGACGTGGTCTTACACAAAAGCTCGAATCAATGCCAACATCCCAGATGTGGTCTTACATGATATCCCATATCAGAAACCTATGTCATGACATATGTAATCCTAACTATTCCTAGGTTCTTACGGGACTTCTCGGACATAGATACACTATTGATACTATCTCGAATTCTATGTACATAGCATCTCGAGCATAATCAACACAAGCTAAATTTCATATATGCATAATTAACTCAATTCAAATGCATTTATTTGTATATCGACTTACTTCGGATTCGGATAAACAAAAACGAACTCGGCTACTCAATTACTTTTGATTCCCCATGATCTAAGTCTGTTTTCTTTGGTTCTTAATCTAAACATATTCAATTTTAATCCATTTATTCACCAAATCATTCAATTCAATCCAAAAACACATATTTAGGGCAATTTACAAATTAGCCCTCACATTTTCACATTTTCACATTTTAGTCCTTATTTCACAAAATCACAAAATATACAAAATCTCAATACACCCATGCTTAGCCGAATTCTCATGTAGCCCATACAAGTCCATACATTTCATTTTTTCACAATTTAGTCCCTCAAAATATTATTTTCACAATTAAGTCCAAATTACTCAAAATCATCCAAACTTCAAAGACGAAACATGTTAATCTAATACATATATTTCATATTTCACCAATAAACATCACAAAACTCATGTGCTCATCAATGGCACATTTCAAAATATTCATCAATTCACAAAATTGAAGCATGGGTTTCAAAGTACACAAAGCAACGATTATGAAAACGTATAAATTATCAAAAATCGAACAAAAACTAACCTTAAATCAAGCTTAAATGATAGTCGAACCCTATTTGCTTCTTTTCCTTTCTTTTTTCTTTCAATATTCGACCAAAGGTGATGAATATGGCCATTTTCTCATGTTTTGTTTTATTAATATTAACTTATTAAACTAATTACCAATTTAGCTTTTATAAAGTCATTTATAATCCACTAATATATGGCATTTTTGTCCAACTAAAGTTTCCTTAGTTTAATAACCACATAAGGACTCCATATAATAAAAGCCATAACAAAAAGATACCTTTACATAAAGCATGCAAATTTTGCATTTGATGCAATTTAGTCCTTTTCGCAGATTAAACACACAAATGATAAAATTAATTCACAGAAATTTCTCACATGCTTAATCATATACTGCAGACACAGAAAATAATTTTAAAATATTTTTCTAACTCAGATTTGTGGTCCCGAAACCACTATTCTGACTAGGGCCAAAACCGGACTGTTACACATCAAGCTTCGAAGGGGCAATTCATGGATTCGTTTTATCTAGTAGTACCTTGTCCCCAACTTAAATCGGTTCATTCCATCCACATGCTCAACATGGCGTAACTTTGGCTCTTCATCATGTTTTCTTGCTTTTTCATTGACATGTGTTTGTCATTTATCTAGTTTATCGATTTGTACCATCCGTTCTTCATAAGTCATTCTTTTTTTGTCGGATTGACTAAAACGTGGCTCCATTACGTTTTTTCGAGGGGTTTCCTGCAAAGAAGATTGAGCCACATGGTTACTCACATTAACAGAAGACTTAAAACCATCTCGATCACTAGATGTTCTCACGGAATCACGTCCTTGGAGAGTAATCATTTTGTCACCTACACGAAGTACAAGTTCACCCGTAGCAGCATCAATTATAGTTCTAGCAATTGCTAAAAGGGGTCACCCTAAAATTAAAGGTACCTCACTACCCTCATCCATGTCCAACACAACAATGTCAATAGGGAATATGAATTTGTCAATTTTTACAAGCACATCCTCAATAACACCCCTAAGATATCTAATGGTTCTATTCGTTAATTGAATACTTATCCTAATTTGTTTGGGTTTCCCAAGACCTAGTTGTTTAAACATTTTATAGGGCATGACATTGATACTAACCCCTAAATCAGCCAAAGCATTATCTATATTCAAACTACCAATTAAATAAGGAATAGTAAAACTCTCAAGATCTTTCAGTTTATAGGGTATTTTATTTTATAACATGGCAGAGCAAATTGCATTGAGCTCCACAGTTGACGAATCATTTAACTTCCGTTTGTTTGTCAACAGCTCCTTTAAAAATTTGACATAATTGGGCATCTGCGAAAGAGCTTCAACAAATGCTAAGTTAATATGTAATTTTTTTTTAAGAGTTTGAGAAATTTACCAATTTTTTCTATTGTGTGGTCTATCTTCGTCGCATTAGGATATGGCACTCGAGGTGTATATTCCTTCACAGCTGGCTTTTGCTATTTCTGTCTTACCCTAACCTTATCGTTATTCACCAAAATTTCTTGCCTCGGTTCTTGTTCAGATTCAACTAACCCTTCTTCATCTCAAACAATAATTGCATGAAACTCCTCCATTGAGTTAGTTTCGGTATTACTAGGCAAACTACCTTGTGGTTGCTCTAAAATTAACTTAGCAAGCTGACCTATTAGGTTCTCAAGCCCTTGAATCAATGCTTGTTGATTTTTAAGTGCTACTTTAGTGTTTTGAAAGTGGGTTTCTGACACCGAGATAAACTTCATCAACATTTCCTCGAGGTTTGGCTTTTTTCTCTTACTGGTAAGGTTGTCGTTGTAAGCCTGGAGGGGCTTGTACTCTCTAATTTCCTTGACCACCCTAAGAAAAATTAGGATGGTTCCTCCAACCTACATTATAGTTGTTACTATAAGGGTTGTTTTGTGGCCTAGAATTATTACCCATATAATTGATTTGTTCATTCTCTGTGCTAGGTAAATATTTTGGGTTATTTATTCCACCTCCATTTGCATCGCATTACATCACCAGATGTACCTGCATAGAAACATATAAACCATCAATTTTCCTATTTAAAATTTCTACATGATTCAATAACATGGTGACTGCATCTAAATTAAAGACACTGAATGCTTTTATCGGCTTTGTCCTCATAACTTGCCACTAATAATTATTCAGTGTCATCTCCTCAATAAATTCATAAGCTGCTTTGGGTGTTTTATTATTAAGTGTACCACCGGCCGCTGCATTAATTAACTGCCTCGTTGAGGGATTGAAATTGTTGGAGAAGGTTTAAATGTGTAACCATAAAGGTAACCCATGGTGAGATCACCTTTTCACTAAATCCTTGTATCTCTCCCATGCATCACAAAATGTTTCTAAATCAATCTGCACAAAGGAAGAGATGTTGTTCCTCAACTTGGCTATCATAGTCGGTGGGAAGTACTTTAGTAGAAATTTCTTGATCATTTAAGCCCATGTAGTGATGGAACCTTGTGGTAAAGTGTTTAACCACTGCTTAGCTTTGTTCTTCAAGGAGAAAGGGAATAACCGTAAACGAATGGCGTCGTTATTGGCGTCATTAATCTTGAAAGTATCACAGATTTCTAGGAAATTTGCCCAATGAGTATTTGGACCTTCGTCTTGTAAACCATCGAACTGAACAAACTATTGTACCATCTGAATAATGTTAGGCTTCAGTTCAAATTTATTTGCAGCAATGGTGGGTCTCGCAATACTCAATTCAGCCCCAGTTAAAGTGGGCTTGGCATAATCGTACATAGTACGAGGAATAGGATCTAGATCTGCAGCAACTGTAGGAGGTAGTTGATTATTCTGGTTATCACCCATCTCCTCAGTAATAACAATGTCCTCTTGTTCGTCTACTATATTCTGTCGATTCTGTCTTGCTTCTCTATAGTTTCTGCGAGTAGTACTTTCAATTCCATTGTCAAAAATCAATTATCCTGATAGGTTTCTTCTAGTCATCAACTAAAGAAACCTGCCAGAAAGAAACAAAAGAAAAATTAGAATGTAAAATTAAACTAAAAAAAGTATTAAAATAAAATAAAACTGGCAAATTATTACAAATAAAGTGTTCCTAATATTTTATTCCCTAGCAACGAAGCCAAAAACTTGATGGTTACTGAACTAACTATAAATATGACAAAGGCAAGTGCACCTATCGAACAATAGTATAGCTATGGTGAGTAGAGAATATCGTATCCACAAGGACTAAAAGTATTAGTAATTACATTTTTTCTATTATTTAGCCTGATAATTTGGAGTGATGTGTTTTAATATAATTTTATTAAACTTAATTTAACTAAAAATGCAGCAGAGAATGAATCAAGGAAATAATCGAATATTAACCAATGAGATAGACAATACCAAGGAAAGAATCCACCTAGACCTCACCTATTATTATGAATTTAATTAAACAATTTATTCACTTGTGTCTTGATCTGTAGAAATCCCTAAATTATGTTAATATTGTAACACCCCTAACACAAAACCGTCGCTGGAATAGGGTTAAGAGGCATTACCAATCATTTCAGAATATTTAATTTCATTTCACAACACAAAGTCAAACATCAATCAAACATATCCAAATATAAACATATAGTCCCTTAATGAGGTCTACGAGACCTTGAACACATGTGAGAAAGGGGTTAGGACTAAATCGAACTCATACGAAAATTTTTGAAATTATAACATTTTTCTAAGTTACAAAGGTCACACGCCCGTGTGGGTTGGCCGTGTGCCTCACACGGCCTCGGACACACCCGTGCGTCCAAGCCGTGGCAAAACAGGGTATACATACTGACTTGTCCACACGGCTTGAGACAAGCCCGTGTGCCTCACCCATGGTCGACACTGACTTGCCCCACACAGCAAGTCACACGCCCGTGTGTCGAGCCCGTGGTCAATTCTGACTTATTTTGAAATACAATCTTGAAGCACACGATCGAGCCACATGCTCGTGTGCTCAACCATGTGGGCAATTATAGGCCATTTTCAAGGCCAACATGCCATCCACACATTGAAATCACCTATAATCCATGCCTCAAATGCAATTAAAACATACCAATGCAAATGCCAACTAATCAACTACTACCTCATTTATTTCCATACTCAATTCCTACTCAAATAAATCCATCCATAATATCATCTTCGCAACTCAAATCATATAAACTAAACATCACCTAGTCATACCACAAATTCACACTTAAAATACCAATCTCATTAACCAATTCAAGCATGAATTATACCATTTCCAACCTCACTATTTCATACGACATTCATCATTTAGATAGCTCACACATAATAACCAAAATCATCTAACTTCCAAGCCATGTCACATGGCAAGGTCCAACATCTTAAAATACACCATATTTACTAGCCTATACATGTCATATACCAAATCTGTACATCTTTCAAAAGTACCGAAATAGATAGCCGATAGTGTGATTGAGTCGCTGATGATTCCCGGATCTAAGCTAGCTTTACTGACACTACAAAACAGAAAAGCAATCCATACAGTAAGCTTTAAAGCTTAGTAAGTTCGTAATATAATACATTCAACTTAATAAATTAAATACAATATACCAAGTTAAAACATCACATAGATCAACTCTCAATTATTAACACCATTTCATCCAAAGCTAATATACTCACTCAACCATTCATAATTCTATACAACATTTCATCAACTACAAAGGTTCAATACATACCTTAGCCAATACATAGTTATTCACCATCCATGCTACTCAATGCTCGATATTACATTTTGATCAACCTTTGTCATTCGTTTGATTCAATCGCAAACTTAGTGTCAATTTTCGTAGTCGAAGCATAAATGTCATCGCACACTTAGTGCCTGCACTTTAAACCGAACTTATCTTGGTATCATACACACAGTGCCAAATCGATAAGCCAAAGCTTCTATTATTTCGCACTCACAGTGCTAATCATATTTGTCTCATTTCTAATATCGCACACTTAGTGCCTCATTATTCAATTTCATGTATAACATTGTTATTTCATTAACTATACAATCATTCATTTCTCATCACATAAATATAAATTTAACAACTTGTATTATATCCGAACTTACCTCGGACGTCAAAATACTAAAACTAGCTGATCAATCGAGTACTTTGTCTTTGCCTCAATCTCTTTAACAGCCCGATTTTGGGGCTGGTCGGAACAGTGGTTTCGAAACCACTAAGCCAAGGATAAGAAAAATTATTTGATATTATTTTATGTGTTATAGCATTAAAATATGGTTATGTAGAAATTTTGGTGCGTTAATTGTAGCAATAGCATGCTTAATTGTGAAAAAAGACTAAATCGCATAAGATGCGAAAGTTCTATTTTATAAGGTAGAGGTACCTAATAGCTATGGAATGAAATTTAGAGGTATCTAAAGTACAATTAGGCCATTTAACAAGTGATGGCCACCCATGTAGGGGCTAGGGGGAAAAGATTTTTAATTTTGGTCAAAATTGGGTGAAATTAGGTGGGAAAGATGAATAAAATATGGTAAAAAGAAAAACTATCATCTTTCACTATTCACTCATCTCTTTCCATTGAAAATTAAAGAGAAAATAGAGCTCTTGAGGGTTCAAACTTTCAGCCACACAACTCTCACTACAAGTAAGTGATTTTGGTGGTGTTATTTGATAATTTTTGTACTTTTGAAGTCCTCAAAGCTTAAGCTAACTAATGAAGGGACTAGTTTGTGATATGGTTGAAAGTCTAGGGACTTTTCATGAGAGTGTTCATGTTGTCAGCTGAGTTTTTATGGAAGAAAATGAATGTTAGGGAGATGAAAAATAACTTTTGTGAAAAGTGTTAGCATGAAAACACCTAATTAGGACTTGAATGCAAAGCTTTGAATTGTGTCATAAATGCATGAAATAGTTGGAATTTTGAGTAGTTGTAAGATAGATAAATGTTCAACTAGGCTTATTCATTGAGGAAATGTGTTGAAAAATAATTTACGAGCCTAGGGGCAAAATCATAATTTTGCTATAATATAATGGCAAAATGGTCATTTTTGCCCAAGTGTAAATTTTGATGTATTGTGATCATAGGATGATCTAAATGAATGAATTTTATCATTCTAGATCAAGAAGAACGTGGAATCAACCTTGACCGGGGGAAAGGCAAGGTTTCGGATTAAACTGCTATATATTTTGTATCGAGGTAAGTGTAACAGCCTGATTTTTACCCTAATCGGAACGGTGGTTTTGGGACCACGAACCCGAGTCAAAAAATATTTTAATATTATTTTCTATGCTTATTATGTGTGATTTGATGTGAGTGAAAATTTCTTATTACAATTTAATCGTTTTGGTGCTTTGTGAAAAGGGGGCTCAATCGCATAAAAAGAAAATTTGGTGGTTAAATGTGTAGGTGCCGTATAGTTGATGTCTTCATAATTGGAGGTTCAAATAGCAATTTGACCATGAAAATATGGATAGTGTCCGGCCATCATTATGCATGTAATAGTGTTGCCATTTTATATTATATTTTATCTTATTTTATGTTAAAATAAATTAGTTAACATATTTTAATAAAACAAAATGGAGAAAAGCATTGCATGTTCTTCTTTTCATCCATTTTGATCGAAACTAGAAGGAAAAAAAGGGGAGAAAAAGCTTCAAAGGGTTTGGCTTTATTTAGGCTTAATTAAGGTATGATTTAGCTTGGTTTTTAATAATTCTTGTATTTTTGAGATAGTTGTTTTGAGTTTTAATTAGCCCTTGTTCAAATTTTTTATTTGGTTGTGATTTTTGTGAGATGCCATGGATGAAGTTTGATGTTCTTGTTGCTTAGTGATGAAATGTAAATAGTATGTGATAGATTGACAAATATTATTCTTGAATTTTTGATGAGGTTAGGTGATTTGGATTAATTTGTAAAAAGAAAAATTTTAGAGGTTAAAATGTCAAAGAAATGAATTGTATAGGCTTGTAATGGGAAGAGAAAAATTCAGCCCTTAAGGAATATGTTCAAATTTTGTGTAATTTTGTGTTTTGTGCAATAGGGACTAAATTGTAAAAATTATAAATGTTAGGGGTAAAATGGTAATTTGCACAATTATGTATTTCTGGATTAAATTGAATGAAATTAGAATTGAATGAGTTTAATTTGGAATTATTTAGATCAAGAACAAAAAGAAACGGGTTTGGATCGGGGAAAAGCTAAGTGGAACGAATAGCCGAGAAGCCTAAACTGTCAATTTCTGAGGTAAGTTTTTAAGCAGTTGGATGAAATAAATTTGATTATATACTAATGTATCATGAAATGAAATGAAATGTGTATATATTTACAATAGCCGAATGTGGGTTTGAAATTATGAATATATATATGTATAATTATTGAAGGTATAAAGTGGTTAAATATATGTACTATGGTTAAGTGATAGATATGTACATATATGTATGGAAATGGAAAGTGAGTGGTGATGATAATTGAAATTTGCTGATGTGTGTGTATGTATATATTTGAGTTTGCCGAATGTAAAGGTAAGTGAAAAAGGCAAATTGAATTGTTGCTAAATATTTATATGCTATAGATAGATAAAAATAAATTGAGTATGTATGAATGGGAATGAAATTATAAATGTTTTGGAAGAGCATAGGAAAAGTCTGAAAAAGGGCACTATGTGTACGAACTAAAATTACCGAGCACTGTGTGTGCAAAATCGGTTAAATAGCACTGTGTGTGCAAATTTGGTTAAATAGCACTATGTGTGCGAACTAAAATTACCGAGAACTGTGTGTGCGAAATCGGTTTAATGGCACTATGTGTGCAGAATAATAAGTAATGGCACTAAGTGTGCGATACATTACAGTTAAATGGCACTACGTGTGCTCTTTCTAAAGTAACAGCACTAAGTGTGCGATACGTTACAAAATTTGCACTATGTGTGCGGGATTATAGAGACTTCGGATACATGAATTGATGAAGGGAGATAAACAGGAAACGATACATGAGTAAGTAGTGCATGGTAGCTTAATAACCAGGTATCAGTGAGATAAGTTGTTTTTGTTACGAAATTATAGAAATGAGATGTGATTATTAATCTTTGAGCTTGTTTAAAAAGGTTATATAGTACTTGAGTATTCGGTGTTAAGACATATTAGATATGGTGTTTTTTAGATGGTATCTAGTTATGTATACTGTACTTATGAATTCGTTAATGACCGTATTGGATTGATTAAATTATATATATTGATTGGTTGCATGTTTTTACCATTTCTTGAAAACTTACTAAGCTACGTAAGCTTACTCTATGTGTTATTTTACTATTTTATAGATCTTAAAGTCAAGGCTCGAGCTCGGGGTTTCCTCGTCAAAGTCAAGCACACTATCAACTATTTTGGGTATCTTTTTTGTGAAAACTTAAATTCTATGGCATGTTTAGGCTAAACTATTCCTTTGAGCTTATAACTTGAAATTTATGTATATAATGCCAAGCGAGAATGGCTTCACTTTTATCCTTGGTATGAGCGAGATTGTTTGAGTTGATATATGTATATATTTTTTTTGTGAAGATTCGGTTTTGAATTGTAACATCCTGAATTTTTGGGCCTATGAGTTTAATGGGTGGATATGTTTAATGTGTTAATTTAAGTGTTAGGGGTCCAAATTGGGCTCAGGCTTAGGTGGAGGCCTTGATTAAAATTATCCGTTTGGGCATTATAGGGTTTAAAAGGTGGTATCTATGTTTAAAATACCAAAGTGGGCTTGTGGCCCAATCTTAGGAGGTGACGCCACACAAGGGAGTAAGGGGCCAAAATTTAAGTTTCATGGAGCCCAATTCTTTTAATTTAAGTTAGCTAAATTTTGGGCATTAGGATTAGGTTGAGTGGATGGCAACAAGGCTGAAATTTAGGGGTTTTAATGTTTAAAATATGTGGATAATAAGCAGATAAAGGCTATTATTTAGGAATTTATTTTATGTGGATAATAAGCAGATAAAGGCTAAAATTTAGGGATTTTAATGATTAAAATATGTGGATAATATGCTGATAAATGAGGGAGGAGTTAGAGATAATTAATTCTCTTTTAGATGAACTAGTAGATTAAGATAAAGGAGAAAATATAGGATTTATCTGCAAGGTTAGGTAAGTGTGCAGAAATTTCTATAAATAGGGGAATATCTCTTCAATTTCGGCATTTGGGTTTTTCTCTCATTCTTTTTCTTCTTCTCCGAGTAAAAGCAGAAAACTCCTAAAGTTCCATCTTCTTCTTCATTCTCTAAAAGCCAAATCTCTAAGCCTAATCCCTCATCTTCACTTTGATTCAAAAAGTCGAAACTCTTTCCATTCTTTTTCTTTCTAGCCAGAAATCTTCAAGTCTCTTCCTTGTTTTCTTTTCTTCTTCTCTTTTCCTGTCAGAAATCGAAACTCTTCACTCGAGTATTTTAAAAGCTAAAGACACATCAGCCTTCTCTTATTCATACTTTTTTCGGGATTTCAAGGTAAGAGGATTTGTTTATTTATATATATAAAATCGGGTAGAATACTAACCATGGCCGAATATAGGAGAGGCCTATTTTCGTAATTTTTTCGGCTTTTGAGCAAGGCTATAGATTGAGGATAATAGATCCGGATAGCAAGGACATCGACTAAGAATATTGGATTTCGCGATATCAGGTGTGTAATACTTCCCCACCATCTAGATCTAATCATAATGATCATAAGATTTATATGTTTTGATAATTGCCGACATCTCGATTTATTGATGAAAGCCAAAGGAGGGTAAAAGCGGTTCACCAGGTTAGTAAATAATCTGTTTATATGTTATAAGTAAAATGCTTGTATGTGATTGTATGGGTTGGGTTGATGAAAGGAGGAAGTTATACGTTATATGTGTAGCGGTTTTACCATGATCTGATATAGCGGCTAATGCCGTGAATTGTTATACGGGCTTCGGCCATCAAATGTGGATAAGCAACATGACTGCCATCATGGTGTGTAGCGGTGTGGGTCGATTGTAGAAATCCCCAATGGTGTGTACGGTTGGTACGGGGGCGTGTAGCGGATGGAAACCTAGGCAAACGGGTTGGGCCTTGCATATTATTTGTTATAAATTTTTATTATGAGTATTAAACTGATTACTTTGTTTAACGGGCTTGAGGCCCAAAATCTAGTGGTGCATGAGGGTTGCATACTGAGTCTCGCGACTCACCCTTTTAATTAACATTTCAGGTGATACCTAGTGCTTCGGACCGGGCCGGAGAGGAACGCAAGGTGGCCATGCAGAAGAATATGTGGATTTAGCAAAAAGACTCAAGTCATTATTTTATATTTTTATGTGGTGGATTTTAAAATTTCGTTGTAATAAGGCCATGGGCCACTAGTTTATATTTTGTTTTATTTTTGGGCTTTAATTACTTTTAGTTATTTAATATTTTTTTATTTTAATTAAACTAAGGCGTGAATTAAGTTTGGATTTATTTTACAAAGGCATATTCTATATGAAATATATTTGGGCTTTTCGGAAAAATACGACATGTTTGACAAAAATTTTCTTAGTGACATACCAGATCCGGTCGTAGCGATTGGGCCGGGTTTGGGGTGTTACATGAATATAACTTGATTGAGTAGGTAATTTTCATGAGATTATGAATGGCATAATACAATGTGATGGGTTGGTTTAAAATTATCAAGCTTGTACATGATATTTAGGTATGTACGATTTTTGCAATAGGTATTTTGGGAATTTTATACCTTGTTAATATATACATGTATATATATATGGCATGTAAGAATGCATGTTTATGAATTTGAGTAATGCATATAGTATATTAAGGTAAGTGGATGAACATATTTACAACTATATGTATGTACTGTATGACAAGATAATGAAAATGAAATATTTGGCCATGATTTGAATTAGTTTGGTGTTTAAACTTTCTATTGAGTGCTATGGTAAATACAGTCATAGGAAATGAATGGTTAAGGTAATGATGTTTTATTCAGCTAAGGTATACTTATGATGATATATAATTAAAAATGTAATGTCCATTGCCGAATGTGAGATAAGTAGATAGGCAAATGTTATAATCATATGTGATACTGAAATGGGGAGTATGCATGATCAAAACTGTAACATATGTTAAATAATGATATATTCTTGAATGTTTTGTTAATAATAGAAATGTAACAAATGATTAAGTGTCATATACCTATTTGGCCATTGCTTTTAAATGACCATGTGAATAGTGATTTGCTAGTTGATTGTAATTAGTTACTATTTGATGTTAATGATATTATTCATGACAAGCAAGTTGATGTATTGAGATTAGATGGGATATACATGTTTATTCGTAATAGTATGAAATGGTATGCATTTATCAAAGTAATAGTTCTGATAGAGTACATTGACTTGTGTTTGGTTTAGTAATGCCTGTAACCCTAATCTGGCGACAGATACGGGTTAGGGGTGTTATAGTAAGTTTATGTGTAAACAATGCATTTTCTTTATACACATTATGTTGCTAATTGGTGTATGGCATGATTAAGAACATGTGTGGTTCAAATGGATCGAATATGGTAGTCATTGAATAATTATTGTATGAATGATGAAATAGTCTTATGGACATGTCATGACAGCATTTGATGGTGGGCTAAGTGCGATACCATCTTGTTGCTTAATTAAGATGGGCTATGTGCGATACCATCATTTATTTATCATTTGGTGGGCTATGTGCGATACCACCGTAACTAACCCTTTTGGCGGGCTATGTGCGATTCCACCCTAATAAAGACCGATGGTGGGCTAAGTGCAGAACCACCGAGTAATTTGACTCCGAGTAATTGATTAAGAAGTTTTAATGTGTCATTTATGTGATAATGTAATGCTAAGTGCAGGGGAACATGCTAATGAATGTATACATTAAGCTTGTGATATGGTGGGAATATAGAAAAGGAGGAAATGAGTAAGCATGATTATGAATGTAGATTGTTTCTTGCTTAGTATGTAATGATATGTAAATGGTTAGTACATGCTATATTGTTATATTGTTTACATGTAAACTTATTAAGCTTAAAGCTTACTTCCCTTCTCTCTTTTTCCCTTGTTTATAGAGTTTAAGAGCGAAGCTGGGATATGAGGGTAACCAGAAGATCGCCAATACTATTTACTCACCTCGGTATATATTTAGACCTAGTGATTTTGTGTATGGCATGTATAGGGGCTAAACTAGTTAGATTATTTTGTTGATTTGGCCAAAAGTGTATTGGGCTGTTGTTACGATAACTATTTTGTATATTGCCATGGTCGATGGCTCATCCTATCATTTATGAAAATATAAAGTTATCCATGGAAGTTTATATTGCAATTATAAGTTGTTTATTGATATACTGAAAGGGGTTCATGGGATATGAGCTAAAAGGGTGCAAAAAGCTTGGCAAATAGCCTTGTTCTTGTCCACATGGGTAGGCACACGGGCGTGTGTATAGGCCGTGTGTAACATACGGCTAGTTCATGGGCGTGTGCCCAGGCCGTGTGAGGTCTGCATCTTGAAATTGGACTTTGAATTGTCACACAGTTGAAGCACACGGGCATGCCCAGGCCGTGTGGATTAATCAGAGGCGACCATGGGCCAGTCCTATGGGCGTGTGGCCAGGTCATGTGATTCAAGTCAGTGTCGACCACGGGTGTTGAACATGGGCGTGTGAGATGATACACGGGCGTGTCATCTCCCCCACGGGCGTGTAGCCCCTACTCAGGAAAAATTTCCTTAAGTGCACGAAAGTTTTCAAATTATCCCGAAACTTTATAGAAGTATGACTAGGGCCTCATAGGTTCATTATAAGAATGATAGACACATGGATGGAAGAGTTTTAATTTGTAATGAGTTTATAGCCGGGAGTTGTATAATTGTGAGAGTTAAGCATGGTAATGCCCCGTGCCCAGCTCCAGTATATAATATGGGTAAGGGGTGTTACAATCTCGATCCGAATCTCTCCTTTCTTGGTCTATACATATTCAAATTTAGCTTATTCAATCACCAATTCATTCAATTTAGTCCAAAAATACATATTTAGGGCATTTTACAAAATAGCCCTCACATTTTCACATTTCAACACTTTAGTCCCTATTTCATAAAATCATCAAATACACAAAATTTCATTCCACTCATGTCTAGCTGAAATTTCCCTATATCCATAAAAGTCCATACATTTCATTTATTTCACATTTTAGTCCCTCAAAATATTATTTTCACAATTTAGTCCAAATTACTCAATTTTACCAAAAATTCAAAAGACAAAACATGTTAATCTTTCACATATCTTTCATATTTCATCATCAACTATCACAAAGCTCAAACATTCATCAATGGCATATCTCAAAATCACCATCAAATTCTAAAATTAAAGCATGGGCTAGCTAGAGCACAAAGCAACAATCACAACAACGTAAAAATTATAAAAAAATCGATCAAAAATCTTACCTCAATTGGCCAAGCTTAGTGCTGAACCCTTAAACTCTTTTCCTTTTCTTTTTCCTTAGTAATTTCGGCAATGGTGATGAAAAAGATGAACAATTTATGTTTTGTTTTATTTTTATTATCATTATTAACATATTTACTTAAATATCCTTAATGAAATAATGTTAAAGCTTAAGAATAATTGCCCATAACCGTCCATACTATCCTTCAATGGCCTAATTTCATTTTAAGACCTCCTCATTAAAAGAACATGGCAAT
The DNA here is from genome assembly GCA_025503065.1 of Gossypium bickii. Taxonomy (NCBI): domain Eukaryota; kingdom Viridiplantae; phylum Streptophyta; class Magnoliopsida; order Malvales; family Malvaceae; genus Gossypium; species Gossypium bickii. The sequence goes on along the minus strand of CP106710.1, from coordinate 61,970,081 downwards.
AAAGCACTTTAACAATCAACACACAGCTTTTGCATTTTATGCGATTAAGTCCTTTTTGCTAATTAAGCACACAATCGATAAAATTTTCACACGAAATTTTCAGACAACTCAATCACATATTATAAACATCAAAAATAATATTAAAATATTTTTTTCTGACCTCGGATTTGTGGTCCTTAAACCACTATACCGACTAGGGTCTAAACCGGGCTGTTACAAATATCTCTTTCGAGAGTAAGAACAACTAACTCTAGATTTGACTTTAATTAAAACCCCTATCTTTGCATTAACTCAATCTATGTATTTCCCTATTAGATTTGACTTTAATCAGGTAGATTTATGTTGTCTTATTTCTAGGATTACAACAACCTCACTCAATTATGCTAGATCTACTCTTAAACAGGGACTTTTGCTCCACTGAATTAAGCACATTAAACATGAATTAATATCCCGAAAATATTAAAACAAGAAATAAGCATACATAATTGAAAACAAGAATCAAGTATTTATCGCAAAAAAACCTACATTAAAGCCTCCATGGGCGTGTGTCCTGCTTGTGTGGCACACAAGGGCATGTGTCCTACTCGTGTGGAAATGCCCAGGTCATGTGGCTCCTGAAAATAGCTCTATTTGTCCGATTTTGGCTCATTTTTCGCTCCTTTCGCACCCAAATGCTCTCCTAAGTATAGAAACATGAATTTAAAAGATTAGGAGCATCAAATTCATGAATTTGCATAATTAGTCATCCAAAAGCACATTAAGAATGAGATTAAAATATGTTAGTTTTATAGCTTATCACCAATCAAATCCTTATTCAAGTAAACATCTACTTTTTAGAACATCACCATGATTTGTATTAGCCAATTTTTCATGGAAATTATTCTATGATTACCTATAAGAAGTCCATATTTTGAGCCAAACCAAACAACTCTAGTAAAGGAACATTCCCGTAACAAGTGCTTCATGCTTTCTTCCTCTGCTTGGTAGGCAAACATTTTGTATTCAATGATATCCTCTTTTAGATAACAATTTTGCATGGGAGCATTTAGAATCTTTTAAAGAAACATGATTACCTTTTACGGTAATTTAAGTCTCCAAAGATATTGTCATGCCTTTTTCGGGACAAGAAAGATGAACGAGTTTATATTTCTTGCCTGAACGTTAGCGAGTTCTTGAAAATAAGCAAATTTGAAAAAAAAAATATAAAAAAGCTCACCATCATGAATGTGTTTTCATCTTATCTTCATAGGTCCTTCAAAAAATGCTTTTGTATCCCACCATCTTTGCATATTCATAATGAGAATCTCATTCCTAATTTCTTATTGACAAGATGACTCTGACTTCTCCAAGTTTCTTCATTTGTTGACATTTTTCCATGTAACATTATTACTAATAATTTCTTTCCCTCTCAATATGCTTTTCCACATCTAAGAATCTCTCAGTCTTTTTTGTCTCTGAAGAAAGCTTTCAACTATGCAGTAGTTCTTGACCAGGGTTTTATCTAGAAACCAACTCTGATTATTTGTAATTCTCCAAGCTATTTTGGCTAACAACGCTTTGTTGAAATTTCGATACTAAGGCCTCCTCAGTTTTTGCTCAGACATAAATGATGTCAGTTTAGGAAATGTAATTTCCTCTTGTTCTCTTCTTCTCCCCACCAAAATTTTCTTATTAACTGATCCATCTTATTACAAATGGATTTAGGAGCTTGGAAATAAGAGAATTGGTAAATCGAAAAACTTTCCAGTTCAGATTTTATTGGAGTCAACTTACCTCTATGACCGAGAAATTTGGATTTCCATAAGGAAAGTTTGACTCCATTCTATTAAGGATTGCTTGAAAAAATCTACTCTTTTTTTTATTATTAAGCATGTCCAACCCGGTTCTCATATATTTGCCACTTTCTATCACGAACTTCACCTACAAAATGCCTCTGAACATTCTTTTGAATTTAGAGTGACATTTATTACTGATCCTGAGCTTTGATTTATTATAATTTATACTCAATCATGAAAACATGCAATATTGGTCTAGGATGTTCTTGACTTAAATGGAATTCATCCTTGTTAACTTTGAAGAATAGAAAACTATCATTTGAAAAAAAAAAAAAAAGATAAGAAATTGGAATACTTCATCTACCCACTTTTACTCCTTATATTATTTTTTTCATGTTCTGATTTACAGATCATTAAGGAAAGAACGTTTTGACATAAAACAAAAAGATAAGTGAAAAAGGGTCACCTTGGTTATGCCCCTTGTAAGACTAATTTGACTCACGGGAGCCTCATTAATGACAATATGATAAGAAACTATCAATATGCGATGCATAATTAAATTTATCCTTTTCCAATCAAAGCCCGTGGTAGACAAAACTACTCGAACAAAATTTCAATACAATCTATCATTCGTCTCATTCATATCAAGTTTTAGAGCTTTTATACACCCTCTTCACTTTTTCTTCTTTTTGATAAGATTTAAAAACTTTGTTGTCGGAACATCATTATCATTAATTTACTTATCTCTATGAATGTATTTTGAAATTAAGTGATCATCGCCCTCAAAATGAACTTGAGTCTTTGAACCAAAATCATAAAAATAATCTTATATATCATATTATACAAATTTATTAAATTAATGTCAAGTTAATTACTAATTAATTCAATTAAATACTTAAATAATAATATAGATAAATGATATAAAAAATTTATTTATATTCTATACACTGTATTAGGAAGACAGAGAAATAGGTTGATTAGATAGATGGCGAATTTGACTTATATTATAGTACTGGTTGTTAGAATTAATTAAAAGCAAAAAAAAAAAAAAAAAAAAGCCACCTTTGTTCTTCTGAAGTTACAGGCTTTTTTTTTTATATATATCAGTGACATTCACTCTCGGTAACCGAGAGAAAACCCTCCATTTCCATTTAAAATCATATTCTATGGATATGCCATCAATTTCCCTCCCAATTCCCAAGCCTAGGTTGGGTACTGGCCCACAAATCAACTACCAAAACTTTTATTTTTAAATCCTTAAATAAATGCACCTAAATTTACTCTCCACTAGAGAAGTAGATAGAATAGATCATATAACTTTATGAAAGTCTTCCAAGCAACAGAATCATAAGATAAGTTTAGATCATGCATTTCCTTTGAATATTCTAACACCACCACCCACGACAACCACCTACTTTTGTTTTCTAATTTTGTACAAAGTTATATTTTTCAAGAGGGCACCAATGAATGTTTGAGTGCAAGAAGCCAACTTTGTCTTTCTTCTTTCTCCCAAACAAAAGAAAGAAAAAGCCAATCATCATCATCAAACCAGATCGTAATGGGAACTGAGTTTAGATTCAGTTCTTTTTCTTTTTAGGCTTCACCTGCCTTCTGGGTGCAACGGGAATAGCTCTAGAGTTCTGGTTTCCTCCTCTTTAAATGACGACGATGATCCGCTTTCTTCTTCAATGTACTCAAATGACCAGCTCCTGCATTTTCTCTTATATGGACCATCCTCCTGTATTAAAAAATGGGCTTCATATTTATAGAAAAAAGAATGAGAAACTAACATACAAGGGGTTTGGGAGGTACCCTAGTATTCAAAGTTATGGTGGTAATGGGAGGTGAGTTAAGGACAATGCTGTTGCGCTTCTGCTTTTGTCGCTCGCGAGCTTTGTGGTTTTGGAACCAGTAGAAAACGTTTTTGCCTTCGATCTTGCCGTACTTGCCTAGCTGCACAGTGATTTGTTCGATTTGTTGTGCGTTTGGGGTTCGCATCCCTCCTCTGTACATCATCTCCAAAATCCCGATCTGCTCTTGCGTTGGACTCCATCGCGTACCTCCTGCTCCTGCTTGCATATCCACCTGCATAACATAATTCCTTTCTTTTTCAGACTTATTCCTACATTCTTTACATGATCATTAACATCTTAATTAATTAAGTTCAAAATTTCATCCTTCTCCGCAGATCACCATTGCGAACAAAAGGGTTACTCGGATACTGAAAAGTAGTTAGCTTTGAAAAAAAAAAAAAAAAAAAAAAGGAAGGTAAGAGGTGGTCAGGCTGAGTTATATATGTTCAGCCAACTTGACGCAGTAATGAAAGAAAAAGTGAAGGGTACATGTAATTAATGTAGTGTACCTGAGGAGAATGCGGCTGCTGGTCAGAGGAGGCAAGCTTTGTAGGGGTAGGTTTGGGTGTAATGAAGGTCTTAAGGTGGAAAGAAGAAAGGGTATTACTATTATGAGTGCGTAGGGGGTTGCAGGCAAGGGAGAGGGATGGTTCGTGCTCCCACAATCCACGTGACAACTCATGCACCTTCATGTTTCCCATAGTGAAGGAGTGAATAACGGAGAGAGGTGAATTATATAGAAGATGAGAGATGGCATAGAAATAACGAAAGTGCGATATGAGGTGGTGCTTTGAACAGACAAGACCAAATGATGAGGTGAGGTTGACTTGTGATTTCTCATATTTTAAAAAAGCCAAAAGAAGAATAAAGAAACAGAGAAAAAAAGGGAAAGGGGGTTGAAACAGTAGAAGAGAGCACAATTTAGTGACCATGTCTTTAAAGCCTATTCTTATTACTTTTATATACTAAAATAATATATTAAAATAAGAGAAAAGATGTATTTATATAGATGTAAAATTAAAATATTTTATAATTTTTTATATAATTAATATTTTAATAATTCAAATATTATATATAATGCTCGGGTCATGTAGGTCATTTATATAAAGTATTTTGGAATAAATTTAAAAAATTAACTATTTATTTTACGTAAAAGACTTCCAATCATTAAATATATATTAGTATAAACAATATTTTAATCATGAGATATGATGTAGACTTGTTCGAGGGTCGGGTAGCCCTCCTAGCTCGATAGTCAAGCCAGGCTTGAACTAGAATTTTTGCACCTCGGGTTGGCCCCACTTGAATTTAATTTAAATAATAAAATTAATTTAAAATTAATTATAAATTTATATAAAATATCAGTAAAAATATTATTTTATTATTTTTTTGAATAGTGAAATGAACTTTTTGGGTTGGTTGGGCCAAAAACAAGTTTGGGCTCGAAATTCTTTTTAGAACTAGGCCTTCACTCAGTCTGCCCCATAGACACCTCTAGTGTGGTGTAATGGTTGCTTACCTCATCTCTTAACTATATAGTTAAAAGTTCAATTGTCACTCATGAGAATAAAGTATATTTTATGGCCGATTGTTTATGTCTTTAACTAACACATACAGTGAGAGGGTTAGTTATTGCTATCCTGATTATAACTAAAAAATATAGAAAATATTTTAGATCAATATAATAAACATATTGGATTAATTTAAAATTTTACATGCATGACATGTACAAATATATTGACCAATTTAAATTAATTTTATCAAAAGTTATAAAAAATAAAATGATTTTAATTTACAAGTGAATCCCTCACCTAAAATTTAATACCAATTATTTGTATCATAAATTTTAATATATACATATAAGTTATTAATTTTCGGTTTGTAGCGCCTTAAAATAAAATAAAAGATGGGGTTGAGGAGTACAATCGGATGGGGGGTTCATTTTTCTAATAATCGGGGGATTTATTGCTTTTTGGTGGCCTACTTTTATTGCTTCTTTCTTTCTTTAGTCTCTCTTAAATCCTATTCAAATTTACTTTTACTTATAATTTAATTTAATGTGTTATGAGTGCATATATTAAATTATATGGATAATAAATCATATTGTGTCACAAATTTAAAAAGTTGTTATATATATTTTAATTTAAAACAAAATAATTTTACTCCTTTCGAAAAGAAAAAAGTATTTTTTTCTATTAACATGATATTATAATCTGAATCATTATTAATATAAAGGGTAAGTTACATTCAAAGCCAATAATAAATTTATATTTTGGTTACTTAATTTCAGAAAGTTATAAAATGATAACTGAACTATTTAAAAGTTTTCATCTAAGTCATCGGATTGCTAAAATCGTTGTTTTGTAACCTTTTTGTTTGTAACACATGTACCAATCAAAAGTTGTCTTTCCCTTTTTCTTCTACAATTTAATTTTTTTTTTTTTTTATAAAACAACTTTGAATGTCACAAATTTGCGAATCAAAAACTGATCTCAGTTCGGCTTGGATCTAATGTACGTTCTTCTGCTTGTCGATGGGTACTAACCCACTATACTGATCATCGAATCGTCAGTTAGAGCTCGCTAGCTGGACTTCAAAAAAAAAAAACTTAGCAACCAATGACTTAACTAACAACTTTCAAATATTTCAAGACTTAAATTAAAACTTTCGAATAAATTAATGATCATTTTGTAAATTCTTAAAATTAAATAACTAAAATATAAATTTATTAATAATTTAATCACCATAGGTATAATTTACTTAATATAAACTTATACCAAATAAAATATTTTTAATTTTCGTAAAAGAGGATTGTGAGAGGGGGAATGATGAAGATTCATCAAAACCAAAACTTAAGAGAGAGAAGATAGTAAAAAGTGATAAGTGATCTATCTATATCTTTAATAGATAAAAGATATTTAAAAAAAAAAACCAAGAAGAACTCATAAGCAACAGAAAAAAAAAATTCTAATATGATGAACAAGACAAGATAAATGCCCCAAACCAAAAAAAAAATAAAAAATAAATAAATAAATAGAAAATAACCTTTCAAAACTGTTGCTCTCAATTTCTCAAATTCTATCTTCTAATCTTCAAGATCCAACAAAACTCACATTCAGTGCGGCTATTTTTGGCAATAAAATCTCTTGGAGCCATGCAATCATACATGCAATAGTATGTATATATTTTATACGAATAATTATTAAGTGTGGTAAATAATAATTGCATGTTCCACATTGATGATGAGGTTGGAGAAAGAACTGGACTTTGTGACCCACGAATATAATCAATAATTACTACTTACTTTTGTGTTAAAAGAAAAAAAAAATCATTGCATGATTTGAAACGAATTGGTTGGGTTTTAGCACGTGTGGCTATGCTCATCTCATTCAAACCAGGGCATGTGATTTAATTATACAATCACTTCTCTTTCACTAATTAAAAAGTAGTTATACATAAGCATAATTACTTATTTTTGCAGACAACATACCACAAAGGAGACGTCGCTGAAATGGGGTAGGAGGAAATTTAGAAATCCAAGAAATATGGGAATTGTGAAAGGCCATCGAAGACTTATAGAAAAGAGTATAGTAATTAAGATGTAAAAAAACCTAATTAAAAATATAAATTAGTAAATTAGTACATGTTAACAAGTAGAATTGTATTTTTAAATATCAATTATAATTTTATATCTTAGATAAAAAAACAAATAAAGTAAATAAAAGGAGGTTCTGTAAAAGCAATAATTAAAACGAAGAAAGTAATAATTAAAAATTTTTAAAAATTAAATGAGAAAAAACTCTAGTTAAACGTAAAATTTCTCTTTGATTCATAGATCCAATCATATCTTTAATAAATTAATTCTAGTTGCTAACTTAAAGCTGCACAATCAATCTCTCCATACTTATTCGGTAACTAAAAGACAACTCGTTTCAAATTACTTTACTAACCAATAAATAACCACATAACTCATCGTCCAAGGTTTAACTTACCGACAATATTAAGAACTAGAGGGACCTAATTTTAACCAACAAACTCACCTCAACAATGTTAATTTAAGCTACACCATATATCCACACCATATAATCGTGAACTACGACATAAAAAAGTTATGTAGTTCGACTAGTATTATAAATTATTCTAATTGATAATGCAATCATTTTAAGTTATTAAATACCGACAAAATATTTAATAAACCTAAGTGATTGTAATTATAATAGAAGATGCATGAATAGAAAAAAAAGCAAAGAAGAATTAAAGAGCAAATTAAGTCTCACGATATTATTAAATCAAACTTTGATTAACCTTTGACTAGAAAAGAAAGTTTAGAAACTCATAAAGAAAATAAAATGAAAAATTAAAATAAAACTAAGGTGGTTATGTGTGAGTCCGTAGTAATCTTAACATAATAATTTTTATTAATAAGGAAAGTATGCATAAAATAGAATTTTTCAATATTTCTTGGCAATTTTCACATACAACTTTCAAGCCATTTTTGGGCCTAATTCATAATAACTTTAGTTATATCTTTCAATTCCTTTTGAATCGGTATATTTTGGACCTAAAACGGAGATCTATAACTCAAATTATGGCCAAAATACTAAAGTTGCATTGTGTTGAAAGTCCAAATTGCAAACACTTGCCAAAAATAAACTTTAAGCTCATTTTTCTCCAATTATTCCCTAAACTGATAATAAATTAAATATAAGTATAGATAATATAATTAAGAACATAAATAACATAATTCAAGAGGAGAAATATAAAAATAATTGAGAAATTATGAACTTATCATAAATGTTTTGCTTAAGTGAGGAAACATTACAAATCAATAAAATGGAATGTCATAGAGAGATTGTGGAGAAGAAGGTCGAAGTAGATTTTGAAAAACTAGTGAGGTGACAAATCGTGGTGATGGAAGCAATAAATGCTTGAGAAAGATGAGAGCGATGGTTGTTGTGATTGTAGAAAGAAAGTTATAGAGAGATTTTTTAAAGTACTCAAGTTTGCCAAACAATCAAAAAATCTCTAAACAAAACTTTTAAGCCTCTATTTATAGGCCTTGTAAAGAAATTATAAAAAAAAAAATATACAATAAGAAAGTGAGAATGAATGTGCTAAAATAATGGATAGTGATAATGGAAGAAGTTACTTGAACGTAGATAGTAAAAGGTAAGCTATAAGAATAATGGGTATAAGGACAGTTACATGAAGTTACACCCACTTAAAATATTTAGTAAGAAGGTTCTTAAGTGCAAATGCACTGTTTGTTTAATGAATAAATAAGGAGGAAGCAATTGTATTCCAAAAAAAGGTTAAAAAGTGAGCTTCTTAATAGTATTCGTATCTAAGCCTCCAAGCCATGCTCTTTAGGACATCCCCAAAGTGGAACAACCAAAGAATCTTGCCAACCTTCCAAGGTTATTCCAAAAGGTAGTTGTTCCCAACATGATGTTTTCCAAGGTAGTTGTTCCCAAGGGTGTTCTTGCAAAGAACAATATTTTCTGAAACTACTATTGATAAACACTTACTAACCAAAAATAAGCATCTACAGGGTTTAAAGTTAAACTAAACTAATTGTTCTAGAAACCAATGAATTGAAAATGCTTTTAGTAAAAGATAGAGTCTAAAGAATGTCATTAGCATCAAAGTTCTAGACTTAAGTGAATGTAGCAGGGTGATACAAACACCAAATTCTTTTATGCAACAACCATCAATCACAAGAGGAATAATAGAATTGATAAGATTAAAGGTTATAAGGGAGATTGGATTAAAGAAGAAGAGATTTAGAACTTTGGTTCATCTCACATTCAATCTTCTTTTTCGAATTAGTACGACATAAATGAAGAGGAAGTCTTGGAATGTATTAACAATGTGATCGTCAAGTAGATGAATCGAGAGTTATGCAAGGAGATCATAGAGGAGGAGATTAAGTAGGCGAGGTTCGACCAAGTGGTAATGAAAATGCCAAGTTTGAATGGTTTTTTTTTAGTATTTTTATCATGCCTTTTGGAAAGAAATTAAAAAGGAGGTCATGGATATGGCTTGAGAGTTCTTCTGAATGGTACACTCCCAAAAAGATGCCCAACTTGCTAATTAATTTAGAAAAATTATCTAATGTAATTTTTCTTACAAAATAATAGCAAGAGTGGTGACAATAAAGATGGGACAACTGTTAAGGAAAAAGCGTTCCCAAGCACAAATAGCTTTTATTTCTAAAAGGTTGATACAACAACATATTCTTGACACTTGGGAGCATTATCCAATACCAATAAGAGAAAATTGTAACGCCCCGAATTTGGGCCTAGAAGAATTGGGCCTATTGGGCTTTGGGTCCCATAAAATTTTTAAGTGAGCAAGAAAATGACAAATGACATGACGACTTTAAAGGTTTAATGAATTTGGAGTGTCTAGGTGTGTTGGAGAAGCTCTGGGTTCAAGTTTTGTGGTGGAGGATTCTTAATTTAATTAATTAGGGAATCAGGATTGTGAGTAGTGGGTTTTTAAATAAATAAGTGAAAAATGGCACAACGAAGCCTGTGGTGAAGTGGCTAAGTGACGCCACTAGGGTGTAGAGAGGTGGCGACATATGCATACAGGGAGGTCTGAGGTTCGAGTGCTAGCTTAGTTTTATTTTGGAGTTTAATTTTAGGCTTCTAGAAGACTGGAAGTGGCATGTAAAGGGACTCTAAGGAGAAGTGATCAGTAGAGAGAATTTAGGAGAAGGATAAGGGAGATATCATGGAGAAAAATTAGTAGATGAGCAATGGATGAAATGGTACCGAAATGGACTTTAGGGGTGGCTAAGTTTCTGCTATAGGCTATATAATTGTGTGTGTGTCGATTCTGGGGTCCTAGGTAATGCCGAATTTTCCAGTCTTTTTCTTTTCCTTGCCAAAACCTTATTTTTCCACAATCGAAAATACCTTGCCTTGTTGCCGAAATCTCCTATAGCCGAATCCTTTTTTGCCGAATTCTCTCATAGCCAAACTCTTTTATTGCCGAAGTATCACCATTTTCTCATGCCGAAATCCCTATTAGTGCCGAATCTTTGTTGTTGTCCGTCCATCACAAATCGATTGTTATCTACTATCAGTCAAGGTTAAAAGTTGAATCTCATTCAGTAGCTATCTAGGCCGCAGGATCAAAAGTGGATTCGGTAAGTATTCAGTTAACCCCTTAGTGTGTTTTGTTAAAAGCCGAATGGCTATCTAACTTCTCATTGTCGTTAATCTTGTATTAACAAGGGTAAGGTTCAAAGATCGCAAGTGTGGTAAGGATCGTTAGCAAAGTGTAAATGTACTCAACTCGATTATGGTTTAAGTAAATGGCCTGTAACACCCCACACCCGGTCTATGCATTAAGACCAGATTTGACATGTCACACAAATTGAACATACATCTAATCTTTTAAAGATTTAAAGAAAACAGATCCTTAAAAATATTTTAGAATGGAGTTTATAAAAAAAATGAGGTTGATTTAAAATCTATGATTTAAGATGTAAAAGATTATAAATTGAAACTTAGAAAAAAATAACTAACTTGATATTTTGAGAAATTTAAAAGAGTTTAAAAGAAATTTTGAAAACAAGATTTTTAAAAGAATTTCTTTCTTTTGAAGAAAATTTCCGAGTTAATAATATTTAAGAATAAAACCCTTATTGCACCTAAATTTGAGGAAAACATTTAATAAAATAATCCCGCTTAAGTTTCTAAATCATGATATAAAATCCATCCACAAGTAAAACATCCATAAAATTTAACCAGAGGCCTTATTACATCACAACTTAAATAGTAATTAAATAAAAGTACTTAAAAGAAATTCAAAGTTTAAATAAACCATTATTCGTAGTTTGGCCTCCACTGAGTCATCCCCGGCCCAAGTCTCCACATCTTGATCATTACACGAGAAGGGTAAAGGAAACAGGGTGAGTTACTTTAGAACTCGGTGTGTAATTCACTTACCATAGTCCTTTGGGCCAAAACCATCTAAGCATTTAGTTGGGCTGAGCCCATTTCAAGTATAATGATTTATCATGTATAGAATGCAAGTGGTATGCAATTCCCAAACCAAACCTAAATTTCCATCTGCTACACATCACCGTACCACTAACCAAACACACTGTGGGAGCTTTAGTCACCCACCCCGCTAACACACCAAATCGGGCATTAAGCCATATATCAAACTGGGCATTAAGCCATATATCAAACTGGGCATTAAGCCATATATTAAACTGGGCATTAAGCCATATATCAAACTGGGCATTAAGCCATATATCAAATTGTGGACAAGCCACCAAAATTTTGTAGCAAAGCTACCAGAACTTCTCTTCGTCAAATATCCCAACCCATGAAATCATGTATACAACATGCATAATAATTCATTAATATAATTATTCCAACATAAGGCCCATTATAAAAAATTTTGCAATCTAGCCTATATCACATTTTGGCCTATTTCACAATTTGGCCCATTTCATCTCATATCACACTTGGCCAATTTATCAAATAACACATATGGCCCATTTATCATATATGGCCCAAAATATCACATATGGCCCAAAATATCACATTTTATCGTTTTAGCCCCTTTAAGGACAATTTTGTAATTTACTACATTCTTAATACCGATTCATGATCTTAACACTAAAGTGTTAATTATACCATATTTTTCGATTTCACCAAATTTACGATTTTTAATCCAATATTTGCTACGGTATAGTCATCTAACCCATGAGATACAGTATGAGATTACACACCTGATTACAGTAAGAACTACACTTTCCTGATCATCGATACCTAAATACATTATAACGCTCGATTAGAACACTAACACTTAAAATAAATCTATGCTAAAGTAAGCGGTCTAGATTTTTACCCTAGGAAACTCGAACAACTACTATTTATCGATTCTCCCTGGTTGACGGTTCACAACCAGGTGGAAAATCCCGGATCGTCGGTGCCTCTCGACTACGAACAACCTCGAATTACTGATTTTCACCGGATGAGGGTCCACAACCCGGTGGAAAATCTCAGATTGCCGAAATAGCCCTTCGCTTGAAACTAGAGGGAATAGCGAATCCGCCCCTCTTCCAAACACTATTTACCACCCTTTTTGACCTTATCTTGTTTGCCTTCATTAACAAAAGAATATTAGTCCAACTAATTTTTCGGAAATTAAAACGATTGGTTTTAAGGGTGAAATCGGCTTACCACGAAATCCTTACGTTCAAAGGATGAAAATCAAGCAATAGCGTCCCTTACACTTTGGACCGAATCCTAGTGATTCACGATGATTACGAACACTCCAAGTGTTGGCCTTTCTCTATTTCACTATAAAAACGAAAAAGATTTGTCTAAGAGAGAGATAAATGATGATATTTTCGGTCAAAAGACCCTCCCAAACCAATATGTAGATTTGACATAAGAAAAGGAAGAAAATAAAGAATTGAAGAGGGTTCCTACCGATTGATCAAGACGAGAGTAGAAAGAATGATTGATAAGAAAAATATATATGAAGAGGAAGATTCGGCTATGAAGAAAAATTGAAGGAGATGGTGTTAGCAACTTTCGGCCATGGAGGAAAAGAAAAGGGAGAAAATGTTGGATGAGTTTTGTAAGAAGAAAGGGATGAAGTAAAGGTATAGGACAATTAGGTGTTTCGATTTTGGTTCATTTCAAGAATGAAAGATGAACAAAGAGAGAGGTTTGAGGCTAGAGAGCATTCGGCTATGGAGAAAGAAAAGAAAAAGAAAATGGCTTTCCAAGTTTTGGTGTTTTCGGCACTAGAAAAATGGTTTTAGGAAAAAAAGGTAAAATTAAGACCAAATGGTCAAAATGGAATGACCAAAAGGAGAAAAACAAAAGATGCTCACCAATGCTCAATGTGCATTCAGATAGAGAGAGAAAGATGAAGAGAAAAGCTTTTGGAGAGAAACACAAAATGACCAAATGAAAATGACCAACTAGCTACCACATCCTTACCAAAGCCTTCAAAATTTCGACCACCCCCCTAGCCCCTAAAACCGTCCAAATACATGGACACCAAGGTCAAAGTTTGGCCATTCCAAACTTTCCAAAACATCCTCCTTGTAAAGTGCCTTGTGTTCCCCCTACATGCCTTATCCCATTGATTCCTTTCCCTATGTTCAATTCTTGCCTTAATCCATTAGCCACCTTGCCATAAAAATAAAGTCTAAGCTACCATAAATGCTTGCTTGACCGACACTATAAATATGGAAAGAAAAAAATAAAATTCCACATGCATAACAAGAGATTCGAACCTCTTCCCTCAATCAGACACTCATGGCGCCAACTCCACTTTACTACTTGCTCATCTTATGCTAACTTTTGCCAATTAATTACCTTAAACATCAAGGTTACTTGATCCACTTTAATAAAGTACTATTTACCAAAATTTATTCCAAAATCCAAATAAATCTCGAGCCTTCTTGAGACTATTAAAACACACACATTGAATCATTTCATTAGCTAAGCACCAAAATTATGCAACATATTGACTCTAAATTTTTAGGATGTTACATGGCCGAATGTGAATATGATATATAGGGGTGACTTATGTGGATTATGAGTCACTTGAAGTTTGATGGTGTATGTGTGAGTGCAGATCTAGGGGATACTCGTGATTAGTAGCTAAGGAAGGGCTATTAGAACCCGGTGGCACACGGTAAGGTTACGGTAAAGCTTTGGCTTATGGTAAATATTTTGATTAAGTATGGGTGATTGATTGAAGGTTGGTTGGTTGTAGGTTCAAGACCAAAGATAGTATAGCACGTCACAGTAACCAGATGTGTACAAACACTACAAACACATGATATCGGCAATGCCGAAAAGCCGAAAGTGGCTAAATGGGCTCGGTGGGCCCTGAGGTTAAGTTTGATGAAATTGATTGATTTGGTTATATGAATTGAGTTAGTCATGCATGTTACATGATCTGGAATTGTTTTGGGCCTAATAGGCCATATGAATGAGATCCGGGCCTAATGAGCCAAAAGGATGTGATTTGGGCTTAATGGGCTATATGAACGTGAAATGGGCTTGATGGGCTTTATGGGGATGTAGATAAGTATGCTAAGGTTTAATGGACTTTAGGCCTAGTTCTGAACAACTCTTAAACCACATAAGACTTAATCTAATAATTAAGCATGTCCGTGGACAAGTCGCTGGGTTAGATTGTGGCAACGGACATATGCATGTCTAGGATTGGATCTAGGGAGAGCTTGGTACTTAAGCGATCCTAGTGGCCCACCTCCTCTTCTCTGGAATCCTACCTGGTGCATAGTGTCTGTTCATTTTAGCCACAAAGACTTGTTAATGGGCCAAAGTTCATAACTAAAACCTGAGAGGGACCAAATACCCCTGATTTGAAAATTACCAAAATATCCCTAGATTTGCAAAATTATTAAAATACCCCTAATTTGTAAAATTACCAGAATACCCTTAGTTTGAAAATTACCAAAAAACCCTTAGTTTGAAAATTTCCAAAATATCTTTAGATTTGCAAAATTACTAAAATACCCCTAATTTGTAAAATTACCAGAATACCCTTGATTTGCAGAATTACCAAAATATCCCTAATTTACAAATTTTCCAAAATACCCCTATTTTGCAAAATTACCTAAAAACCCCTGTAGAGTAAATTTACGAAAATACCCCTAGGTAGTGAAATGACTAAAATACCCTTAGGTGTGAAATGTGTATGTTGCATTCATGAAATATATGTTGCACTTGGGTGGATTTTGATGATACAGAGGAAGATTTGAGGATCGCATAGTTGCTTGACGACCGTGGACCCACCGGTGGCTTTAAGCCCATTATAGCAGCTTTGCTGCAACGTTTGCGTAGTGCCGCTGTTGGTGCTACCTTTGGAGTGTAGGGATAGGTGGGTTGATATTTATATCCCCACAAGAGTGTAGGGTTGGAAGGGAAATGGAGTGCAAGGTTGGATTTGGGATGGGTGCATTGCATTCATGTGATACTGATGTGATATGAGGTCCTTGTGGGTTAAGGCCCAAGACCACCATTTTTGATAGGGCTTAGGCCCAATGTGATATTTGCATGCTGATTGGTTACCAAGGGTCATACACACTGAGTTTCGAAACTCACACCCTTTTTATTAAATGTTTCAGGTGATCCTCAATAGACGGCTCGATGTGGGAGAGGACTCGGAGATAACCACACTATAAGATATTTAGAAGTTTTATTTATTTGTTTCAAAAGACATGGTTTTAATTGCTTTATTTTCATTGGATGTAACAAGGCCGTGTACTCCCTTTTGACTTTGGATTTTGAGTTTTGTTGTTTCAACTGTTTACTTAATTGTTAAACTTGAGTAATTTCTTATGTTTAAACATGGTTTTCGGAATACTTAAAATAATTAAATGGGCTTTTATCACTACTTAACAAGATTTGAGGATTTTGGGCTTTTAGGCCTTAAATTTCAACTTAGCAAAATTGTTTTGAATTATCCCTTCAATGTGACATTGCCTATAACATCCTGAATTTTTGGGCCTATGCATTTAATGGGTGAATATGTTTAATATGTTAATTTGGGCTCAGAATTAGGCAAAGGCCTTGATTAAAATTATCTGTTTGGGCATTATAGGGTTTAAAAGGTAGTATCTATGTTTAAAATACCAAAGTGTGCTTGTGGCCCAATCTTAGGAGGTGACGCCACACAAGGGAGTAAGGGGCCCAAATTTAAGTTTCATGGAGCCCAATTCTTTTAATTTAAGTTAGCTAAATTTTGGGCATTAGGATTAGGTGGAGTGGATAGCAACAAGGCTAAAATTTAGGGGTTTTAATGTTTAAAATATATGGATAATAAGCAGATAAAGGCCATTATTTAGGAATTTATTTTATGTGGATAATAAGCAGATAAAGGCTAAAATTTAGGAATTTTAATGATTAATATATGTGGATAATATGTTGATAAATGAGGGAGGAGTTAGATATAATTAAGTCTCTTTTAGATGAGCTAGTAGATTAAGATAAAGGAGAAAAGATAGGATTTATCTGCAAGGTTAGGTAAGTGCCGAAATTTCTATAAATAGGGGGAATATCTCTTCAATTTCGGCATTTGGGTTTTTCTCTCATTCTTTTCTCTTTTTCTCTGAGTAAAAGCCGAAAACTCCTAAAGTTCCAACTTCTTCTTCATTCTCTGCAAAAGCCAAAATCTCTACGCCTAATCCCCCATCTTCACTTTGATTCAAAAGCCGAAACGCTTTCCATTCTTTTTCTTCCTAGCCGAAATCTTCAAGTCTCTTCCTTGTTTTCTTTTCTTCTTCTCTTTTCCTGTCAGAAACCGAAACTCTTCACTCAAGTATTTTAAAAGCCAAAGACACATCATCCTTCTCTTGTTCATACTTTTTTCGGGATTTTCCTAAAAGTCGAAATCCCTAGATCTCATCTCCTGTGTTTGCCAAATTCTCTCCGAGGTGTCTGCTTGTGTCGAAATCTGAAGGAAATTTTAGAGGAGTCAATCCCGTGGATCACTAAGTCATAAGTTCAATAATACTAGAATCATGTTACTTTCAGGATTTCAAGGTAAGGAGATCTATTGATTTTAGCAGGTAAATTTGGGATTTACTAACCCTTGGTCGAATAGAGGAGAGGCCATATTTTCACATCTTTCCGGCTTTTTGAGCAAAGTTGTAGATCGGTCTAGCAAGGGTATCGACATTAATCAGGTGTGTAACTTCCACACCATCTAGATCTATTTGTTAAATATATGATTATAAGTCTTATATGTTCTGTTAAATGTCAAAATCCCGGCACAACGTTTGAAACCCAAAGAGGGTAAAGTAAATCACCAGGTTAGTGATCCCTGTCGTTCTAAATGAATGTTCTGATTAAATGATATGAGTATGCCGGTTTTCTATAATCGCATGGGTTGGGTTTGATGAAAGGAGAAAATTATACGTTGTAGCTGTTTTTACCGTGATCTATTGTAGAGGTTCCTTACCGTGATCTGTTGTAGCGGCTTTCGCCATGATCTGTTGTAGTGGCTACGGCCATGATCTGATGATGAGCAGCACGGCTGCGATCAAGGCGTGTAGCGGTGTGGGTTGATTGTAGAAATCCCCAATGGTGTGTATGGCTGGTACGGGTGGCGTGTAGCGGATGGATACCTAGGAAATGGGTTGGGCTTTGCATATCATTTGTTATATACATGAATTTATTATTCTGTTCTGTGGGGTTAAGGCCCAAATTTAATGGTGCATGAGTGTTGCACACTGAGTCTCGCGACTCACCCTTTTAATTTAACAAGTTTAGGTGACACCTAGTGCATCAGACCGGGCTGAAGAGGAACGCGAAGTGGCCATGCAAAAGAACATTTGGATTCAGCAAAAAGGCTTTAGTCTGTTATTTCATATTTTGCAGATTTTAAGTATGGTTGTAATAAGGCCATGGCCTACTAGACTATTATTTTTGATTGGGTTATGTTGTTTTTTTTTAAGTTTATGTTTTTAATTAAGTTAAGACATGTATGAAATTTCAGTTTTTATTTAAAAATCCATCAAGATAATTTATAACCTAATATTTTATACTTTAATGAATTATTAAGCTTTCGGAATAAAGGTTTAAACCTAGTAATTGAGTTCCAAAATGCGACATGTTTTGTAAAATCCCCTAAGTGACAAACCAGATTCGGTCGTAACGTTTGGACCGGGTTTGGGGTGTTACATCACCAGATTCGGCCATGATGTCCGGGTCGGGTCTGGGGGTGTTAAAAAAAAAAAAAAAAGGAATGGTGGCGATTAAGTTGGATCTTGAGAAAGCTTAAAATAATATTAGTTGGTTGTTCCTTGATAGGCTGCTTAGGAAGTTGAGTTTTAGCTCTATGTCATTAGACAAGATCAAGAAAGGTATATTCACTATGGAGCTTCTTTCTTCTTTTTATTTTGAATGGCTAACAGAGGTTGGAGTTTAAACTTCTAAAGCTCAAGGCAAGGTGACCCCTTATCTCCTTTTTAATTTTCCATAGTAGAAAATGTTTTCTCAAGACTCTTTGCAAAAGCGAAAAGCTTAAGATATTTATGTTTATTATGTATCAACAACATTGCCCTACTTGTACTCAATTACTTTGTGATACCCTATACTCGACCTGGTTGCCAAATCTGAGTTCGAGATATCACATTTGTTGCTTGAGCAACTCAAACTAATTGTATAACCATTGAAGTGCATTAAGAAATAAAAAAAATAGCATTTGTAATAAAAAAAATATTCACATGCATATGTAATATTGTAATAGCTTAATTTTCAGTGGTGTTGAAAATGAAAACTTCAGAACCTTATTTTCATAAACCGAGTTAGTCTATATTAATATGTAATAATTATAAGGCTAG
Source organism: Gossypium bickii (assembly GCA_025503065.1). NCBI lineage: Eukaryota > Viridiplantae > Streptophyta > Magnoliopsida > Malvales > Malvaceae > Gossypium > Gossypium bickii. The sequence goes on along the minus strand of CP106710.1, from coordinate 61,951,089 downwards.
TATAGAAATATATATTAAAGTTCGGTCTAGTAATTTTTTTGAATTGATAGTTAATTAAGGTACAAGACTAAATTATAAAAGTGTCATCACTATAGATTTTCAAATTGAAAAGGGATCAAAATAGTAATTAAACCAGTTTTCATTTTTGGAAAGTGGAATTGGATGTTGTCAACCACTAATGTTAATTAATTGAGGTTAAGTTTAAACAACTATGATTTATTAATTTAAATTTGATTAATTAAGGTTAATTGATTTTAATTAACTATAAGAGATAAAATAGAAAAAAAGGTGATACCTTCTTCATCTTCCTTATTTGTCCAAAATGTTGAAGGGAGAAAACCCTTGAAGCTTTTGATTTTCAGTCATTAAATAGGTAAACTCGATCAAGTCATTTTCTTTTAATTTTTATGTTTTTGAGGTTGTGGGAGCTTGATTTAACTAGCCCATGTACCAATTTGCAAAAAATGCTAAAGTTTCTAAAAGTTGTCATTTATGAATGCTTGAAGAAATTGCTACTAAGTTGTTAGATTTTAAGCTAAGAAGTGAAAATGGACTAGTTTGTAAAGTGAAAATTGTTAGTTTTGAACATAGGGACTAAAGTGTATAGATTTCAAGATTGATATGAAATTTCTAAAGTTATAGATATTAGAGGGTACTAAAAGGATGTAATTGAGATCGGCTTTGAAATTGAAGCTCAAATTTGAAAGATAATGCAAATTCGAGTTTAAGGACTAAATTGAATAAAATGTGAAACTTTAAGGGACATTCAAAAAATAAAATTGAATTGATCCATGCATAAAATATTGATAAATTGAACTGAGTTATGGTTTAGATCAAGAATTGAACCAAACTGGGGATAATCATGAAAAAAGTAAAAAATTATGATTAATCATTGAAGATTCGGTTGTTTTCTATTTTGACCAAGTAAGTTCATATGGTATGATTATATTTAAATTGTTATATATTTTAATTATGAAATTGTGTAAGTTTGATAGTAATTTGAATTGTTTGCAATTTTGTACAAAAGGTGATATACGGACTAAATCGTAAAGAAATGATAAATTGACTGATAAATTGAGTATGATGAATTGAAGTTTGAGATATTTTATGAATTGATAGTTGATTACCCTATTAACTATTTGGGAAAATTCAAATATAGTTGGCATGCCATAGGATAGATTGAGTACATGTTACTTCGACTATGTGTCAATGAGTGCTGGGCAGGAATTTTACTTCAGTTATGCCGTTGAGCGTTGGGTGCAATCTTGTCACTTCAGACTTTCTGATGAGGCACTGGGTGCCAAATTTGGTGTGTTGGTTGGATTCGTGTATCCGTTCGAGTCCAAGTCAGGTTAATAGGGATATAAAATGTAAAGCTAATAAAGTTATCTATTGAATTCATATTGTGAAATAATGCTTGAAAATAGAGTTATAATATATGAATTTCGATAGTGTATGAAATATTATGCAAACTGGATATACAAGTCTAGAGGATTGATATGAGAACGTGACGGATCAATTGATTCAGAAAATGATATGAATTTGATATTGAATTGATTAAATGTTAATTAATTATGTGAATGACATTAAAATGTTGGTTATAAGTGAATTGGAATGTTATATGCTTGAATTACTATATGATACGGTTATATGTTGAACTCACTTTGTTGATATGTGGTTTCCATGTTTAGACAAACTTTTCAAGTTAGTAGCTTATCATATTAAATTATAAATTGAGGTAAGTTGTTGTTTAATTCCTATGAACTTATTATGCATTTGATATGCTGACCTCGTTATTTTACCTTTCCCTGTAGATTGCCAATTTGCAAAATGTGTCAAGCGGATCGTTGAGAAGCTCACACTATCCTGTTATTGATTCAGAAGTCTTTCAATCATTTTAAGCTCAGTTTTGTGGCATGTATATAGGTGTTTTTTATTTGGTTAACCTTGAATGATATCATAGCTTAAAATCTATTTTATGCATGACTTTGCCTAATGGTAATGCTTGTTGAGATGGTATGCTTTTTGTAAATGGTTTGAGTTATGGCATTTAAAATGGTATTATTGGATGTGAATTGATAATGATAAAGATGGTAAATGGTTAATATGTATACTTTGATAAAGGAATGATATGTTTAAAGGCCATGTAGATGTTATAAATTGAATTGATTATGAATATGATAATTTGTGTAACACCCCTAACCCGTATCCATCACCGGACTAGGGTTAAGAGTTATTACCGTTCAAATCATAACATTTAACCAACCATTGCTCACACATCAGCATATCATAGTTAATCAATAACACACAGTCCCTTTAGAAGGTCTACGATACCTTAAACATGCTTTAGAAGTGGTTTGGGATTGAACCGTTCACATTTAAAAATTTTACGAAACTTTAAAATTTTTTCTTCAAAACAGGGCACACGCCCGTGTGGCTAGGCCTTGTGCCCTACACGGCCATGCCTTAGACCATGTCTTACCCCGTGTGCAACACTGACTTGGGTCACACGGCCTGTCACACGCCCGAGTGTCTGGCCCATGTGAAAGACAGACTTGAATCACACGGCCTGTCACACACCCGTGTGTCTGGCTGTGTGCAAATCTGTCTTGCTTCGAATTGGGACATTGAAGGAAACGGTCGAGACACACGCCCATGTGCTCAACCATGTGGGCAATTATAGGCCATTTACAAGGCCAAATTGCCACCCATTTTGGGTCATTCCTACAAGCATCAGTCCATACTCAATTCATGCCCAATTAATAGTCAAAACCATACAAAACTACACAATTCATGCTACAATATCCTCATTCATTTCCATATGCAATTCCAACTCAAAACATGTCCATTTCATGAACCAATTCCATACCAAAAGCATATGATTCACGTCTCATTTCAAACCATTTCAAACATGCAATATATTCACCATCTCAACTACCAAATCAAGTATGAAACATACTATTTCTATTTCACTAAAGCATACCATAATGGCCATTCACACAAGACCATATAGACACATCACATACACCATTTCCACATATAAAAACATATACCAACATCAATCCAAAGTCTCATCCATTATCAAGCCATATCACATGGCAATATTTATACATCTCAAAACATTCCACAACCTCACTAGCCTATACATGGCATATACCATAAATTCAACTTTCAAAAGGTACCAAAATAAATGTCCGATAGTGTAATTGAGTCGCTGGCGATCCCCGGATCTGAGCTAGGTTTAAATACCACTGTAAAATAAAGAAAGACTTCACACAGTAAGCTTTAAAGCTTAGTATGTTCGTAATATAACACTGTCGAAACCGTTTTTTTGAAAAAGGCGGGAATCGGACTTGGGTTTTGAAAATAAAAACGGGAGTCGCCACCGATCTTTTAGGTGTGATCGGATCACCTTTGTTTCAAATAAACATTTTGATTTACTAAAACAATGCTTTTGGTCTACGAAAATTTGAGAAAATGGGTTCGGGAGTCGGTTACGTGCGAGGAAGGGTTAGCACCCTCGTCACGCCCAAAATTGGTACCAAATCGATCCATTAATGTCCTTATGTCAAAAGTTAAAAATTGGAAAATAGATTTTAAAAATATAAAAATCCTCGGATCTAAGATGAATATTACCTCGTTTGGAAAATCTTATCTCGAAATAACGAGATGCCCTGGCCCGATAAGTTAGGACACAACATATCGAATTTCTAAAATAAGCTTTTATTTTTATTTGAAACTTTTTATTTTAAAAGATATTTCGCTATTTAGGTTAAACGAGAAAAATCGAAACCTAGTAAGTTAAGGCACGATTTTCTCGAATTTCTAAATACAAAATGTTGCCTTTACAAAAGAAATCAATTTTGTATTGGATAAAATGGAGCACGAATTTGTAAAAAATGCGATGATACGAATGAAAATAAGAGTATACGTGAAATGATATAAACACAAATGTATGAGCGAAAGTTAAATAAATAATAATATGTACGTATATATGTAATGTAACAAAGTAACAAACATAATAATAATAATAATAAATATTAATAATAATGTACATAATGTACATAATATATACAATATATTAATATAAATGTAATAGTTATGAAAATATAATAATAATAGTGTAATAATAAAAATAGTAATAATAATAATAAAGTTAGTATATACAAGCAATAGTAATATATGAAGAATAATAACATAATAGTATAATAATAAAATAATAGTATGGTAATAATAAATAATAATAATAATAATAATGATAATAATGATAATAATAACAATAACAATAAGTATATGTATATATATATATAAATGATAGTATAATAATAATAATAGAAGTATTAACACACGAAGATAAAGTAAACAAATAATAAGAATAATAAAGGTAGTAATAATAATAATATACGATATATAATATATTAATAAAGATATGGTAATAATAATAAAAATAATAAAGCATTACAAGAATAAATAAAGAGGATTTAATTGCATCTAAAATGAAAGTGTGAGATTAATTTTTGAAATAAAACAAAGAGGGGAGGGCCAATTCAAAAAAAAATGAAATGAAGGACCAGATTGAAGCGCGCGAAGGAGGGGAGGGACCTCGCGCGCAATAAACCCTTCTGGCCAAAACGCATAACAGCAAAGGGGGATTAAATTACAAATCAAGCTAAATATTCGGGCCAAATTTTAAGACAATCAAAACCGGATTAAAAAACTATAAAAATGGGGAAGGACCAAATGCGCAAATAGACCCTTGCATGAAAACACGCGGATCCCTTCTGCATCTGGGTGTCGTCATCGGTCGCCAAACTTTGAAAGCAGCGCGTTTCAATGCAGGATTTAACCCAAAACGGCGTCGTTTCCTGGGGCCTATTTAAGCCCAAAAATTTCTGAAATTTTTCATTTGCTTCCTCTTCAAAAAAATGATTTTTGCTCTCTTTTTCTCTCCGCAGTGCGAATGGGGGAGGGTTCTCCGGTTGGGTGACAAATTGTGCCGCCGGCCATCGCACGTGGTGGCGGAAATCGCCCCGAGATGAGTTTTTATTATTATTATTATTATTATTATTATTATATTTTTTTATACTATTATATGTATGTATATATGCGCACGAAAGAAAAAAAAATGGAAAAATAAGATACCTTTGAAAACTCTATGCTACTGCGATGGGTGTTTTTGAATCTGCCTTTTTATTTCTTGATTGATTATGAAGAGCCAAAAAAAGGGTCTTTTGTACAGTTCCATCATTGGCCTTTTATAGCCAAGAAACGAAAATATAAAAATCTTTGCTGTTGTGGTTTTCCTTGCTGTTGCTTTGTCTGTTTTCGCAGGTATGGGCGCAATAATGGAGACGGCGTGATGGGGCGACGATGGTGCGTTGCGATAGTGGAGGTCAGAGGCGTGGTGCGCTGGGGCGCACATGGGTGTGGTAGCTGAGGGGGTTGCGGCGCCTAGAGTTCCTGGAACCCTAGGTTTTCCTGATGTTTTTAATTTTTGGGCCGTATTGGGCCACTCGTAATTGGGCTGCATACATTTTTTAATTTGATTGGGCTGTTTGTACTGGACTTTTCAGGACTGTTTTTATTAGGTTTTTTTATTTGATTTTTGGTTTAATATTTGATGGGCTCGGCTCAATAGGCCCGGACAAAATTTGGGTTCTACAAACACAATTAACAATTCAAATTCAATATTAAAAATTAACTAACACTTAGTTCAATTCACATCACCACTCAATCTCATCCATCGCTATTACTCACTTTCATACCATATCTATAGATTCATATACAGGCATTTATAATGCTACTCAATTCAAGTCTTTTCATCATTCATTCACATAATCTTTCATCTATCTCATACACAATATCATCAACCACATAGGTTCTGTACATACCTGTACCAACACGTATTTATCTATCACATTTACCACTTCAATGCTCGATACCATAATTCATTCAATCCTCTTTAAACGTTCGATGAACTCGAACACTTAGTGCCAATTAATTAGCCGAAGCTATAATAATATTGCACACTTAGTGCCATCACATTAAACCAAATTTGTCTTGGTATCGCACACGTAGTGCCAAATAATACAGCCGATGCTTTCTTTATCTCGCACACTTAGTGCCATTCATCACTGTAACGATTCTATTCACACACACTTAGTGCCACATATCTTTGAACTCACATTTCACATTACCAAACTCCACAATCACATTTCAATTCATTTCATCACATATGAACATTGTTTAAATAATACATATTATACACAAACTTACCTCGGACGTAGAAACAACAATACTAGTCGATCAATCAAGCACTTTTTTCTTGCTTCAATCTAAGCCCGGATTTCTCTTTTCTTGATCTATACAATATCAAATTCAACTCATTTAATCTCATCTTTACTCAATTCAATTCACAGACACACAATTAGGGCATTTCGCACTTTAGCCCTTACAATTTCACACTTTAGCATTTTTGTCCTTATTTCATAAATATATCAAATTCAAAAAATCCAATTTAATCCATGCTTAGCTGAATTACCATAGTGCCCCTAGCAGCCCATATTTCACATTTCAACACAAAGTTTTCACATTTCTCAATTAAATCCCAAAAATGCATTTTTTTTACTCAAAATCACTTTAGAAAATATGTATATCAATCATCAAACACTTAGTTTTCATCATAAAATATCACAAAGCTCACAAAATCAACAATGGCTTAACTCAAAATCATCGTCAATTTCATGAATTAGAACATGGGCTAGCTAGTACTCAAAGCAACGATCACAAAAACGTAAAAATCATCAAAAATTGAGCTAAAATCGTACCTTAATCAAGCTTGTAAATGCTGAACCCTAAAAACAACTTCAATGGCTTTCTTTTCTTTTGATTTTCGGCTAAGGATGATAAAAGATGATAGAAAATTGATTTTGTTTTAATAATATTAAATTGATAAATATATTACTATTTTATCAATTAATTAAAACATTATAAAATCATTCATTTAATGGCCATTTATGTCAAATTCCACTATCAATGGTCCAATATCAACATAAGGACCTTTCATCTAAGGAACCATATCAAATAAGGACTTTTAACTACTAGCACACAACTTTTGCATTTTATGCGATTAGATCCTTTTTCACAAATCGGCACACAAACGATAAAATTTTCACACAGAACTTTCACACATACTTTATCACATGCCATAAACATCAAAAATAATATTAAATTATTTCTCTAACCTCGAATTTGTGGTCCCGAAACCATTTTTCTGACCAAGGTCTAAAACGTGCTGTTACAACTCTCCCCCATTAGGGATTTTCGTCTCCGAAAATCTTACCGTTGAATAGATTCGGATATTGTTGTATGATAGCATTTTTAGGCTCCCATGTAGCCTCTTCAACATCGTGTCGGTGTCACATTACTTTTACTAATGGAAATTTCTTATTTCGCAGTTCTTTAACCTCGCGAGTTAAGATACGAATCGTTTTTTCTTCATAAGTCATATCAGACTGAATCTCTATCTCAGACAGAGAAATCACATGTGAGGGATCGGATCTGTATCGTCGAAGCATCGATACATGAAACACATTATAGATATTTTCTAACTCAGATGGTAGCAACAGTCTATAAGCAACCGGCCCAATACGCTTGATAATCTCATACGACCCGATGATTCTCGGACTCAATTTTCCTTTTCTGCCGAATTGGAGTAGTTTTTTCCACGGACACAGTTTCAAAAATACTTTATCACCGATTTGAAATTCAATGTCTTTTCATTTCAAATCTGCGTACGATTTCTGTCGGTCAGACGCTGCTTTCAGACTATTTCATAGCACTTTTACTTTCTGTTCAGTCACTTTAATCAAATCAACCCCGTGAATTTTATTTTCATTAAGTTCAGACCAATATAGAGGTGTTCGACATTTCCTACCATAGAAGGCTTCATATGGTGCCATTTTAATGCTCGATTGAGAACTATTACTATACGCGAATTCAATCAATGGTAAATACTGTTCCCACGTACCTTCAAAATCAAGAATGCAACATCTCAACATATCCTCGAGTATCTGAATAATCCGCTCGGATTGACCATCCGTCTGCGGGTGAAAAACAGTACTGAAGTGCATTTTCGTACCTAAAGCCTCTTACAGTTTTTTTTCAAAACCGCAAAGTGAACCTCAGATCTCTGTCCGAAACAATAGATAGTGGCACACCATGCAATCTCACAATCTCTGAAACATATAACTCAGCCAATTTATCAAGCGAGTAATCCGTTCGAACCAGAACGAAATAAGCTGATTTTGTCAATCTGTCAACTATAACCTAGATTGCATCTTTCTTCTTCAGAGTTAAAGGCAAACCTGAAACAAAATCCATCGTCACTCTATCCCATTTCCACTCAGGAATCATAATCGGTTGTAACAAACCAAATGACACCTGATGTTCAGCTTTAACTTGCTAATAGATCAAACATTTTGTACCAAAATAAGAGATATATCTTTTCATTCCAGGCCACCAGTACAGTAGTTTCAAATCATTATACATCTTTGTACTTCCCAGATGAACCGATAAGCGACTGCTATGAGCTTCTTTCAAAATCAACTGAATCAACTCTGGATTTCTCGGAACAAAAATCTGATCTTCGAATCTCAGACAATCATCATCATCAACTTGAAATTCTAAATTAGAGTTCAAATCACATTGAGCTCGTTTCACTAGCATTTCATTGTCAACTTTCTAAGCATCACAAATCTGTTGTAAGAACAACGATCTTGCTTTCAATTCGACTAAAACCAAACCACCATCAGATAGAACTAAATGAGCATTCATCGTAAATAAGGCAAACAATGATTTTCGACTCAAAGCATCAGCAACAACATTCGCTTTTCCCATATGATATTCAATCACAAGCTCGTAGTCTTTTAACAATTCTAACCATCTTCGCTATCATAGATTCAAGTCTTTCTGAGTCATCAAGTATTTCAGACTTTTATGATCTGAAAACACATGACATTTCTCACCGAAAAGATAGTGGTGCCAAATTTTTAGAGCAAACACAATCGCAACTAACTCAAGGTCGTGCGTTGGATAATTCTTTTTATCCGGTTTCAATTGTCTCGAGGCATAAGCTATAACTTTGCCTTCATGCATCAAAACACATCCCAGACCGTTCAACGAAGCATCACTATATATCACAAATTCTTTACCAGATTCTGGCTGTACTAGCACTAGAGCTTCAATCAATAGGGCTTTCAACTGATCAAAGCTTTTCTGACACTTTTCAGACCATTCAAATTTCACATCTTTTTGAAGCAATCTCGTCAATAGAGTTGCAATCATCGAAAAGCCTTTTACGAGCCGTTGGTAATAACCAGCAAGTCCCAGAAAACTGCGGACTTCAGACACATTTTTCAGAGGTTTCCAATCTAAAATAGCTGAAATCTTGCTCGGATCAACTCGTATACCGGATGCTAACACAATATGCCCCAAAAAGCCAACTTCGCACAACCAAAACTCACATTTACTAAACTTTGCATACAGTTGCTTATCACGCAGAGTTTGTAGCACAATTCTCAAATGTTTGCCATGCTTAATTTCATCACGTGAATAAATCAAAATATCATCAATGAATACAACAACAAATAGATCTAAACGGTCTAAAAATTCTGTTCATCAAATCCATAAAAGCCGCAGGAGCATTTGTTAGTCCGAAAGGCATAGCTAAAAATTTATAATGCCTGTACCTCGTTCTAAAAGTAGTTTTCAAAATGTCTGAATCTTTTACTCGTAACTGGTAGTATCCCAATCTCAGATCTATATTTGAAAACACAATAGCTCCTTTCAGCTGATCGAACAAATCATCGATTCTGGGCAGAAGATATTTGTTCTTAATAGTCACTTTGTTTAATTGACGGTAATCAATAAACATTCTCATCGTGCTATTTTTCTTTTTCACAAACAGAACAGGAGCGCCCCAAGGAGAAAAGTGCGGTCGTACGAAACCTCTGTCTTTCAATTCTTGCAACTGAGACTTCAATTCTTTCAAATCTGCCAGAGCCATTCTATATGTAGCTATTGAAATAGGGGTCGTCCCCGGCACAAACTCAACGCCAAACTCAACTTCTCGTATCGGAGGAAATCCTGGAAATTCTTCAGAAAACACATCAAGGAACTCACAAACCACAGGCACAGATTCAACTTTCTTTTCTGTCACTTTCGTATCAATCACATACACAAGATAAGCTTCACATCCTTTTTTTTCATATAATTTAGAGCTTTCATCGAAGATATTACGGCCGGTAGCCCATTCAAATCATTGGATCCAATTCGAACTATCTTGTCATTCTGACTTCTCAAATCAATAGTCTGCCATTTGCAATTCACAATAGCATTATGCAAAGTTAGCCAATCCATACCCAGAATTATATCAAATTCATCAAAGGGTAGTAACATCAGATTAGCTAGGAAATAGATATCTCGAAACATCAACGAACAATTGTTACACACTTTGTCAACCAGAACACACTTACCTAAAGGGTTCGATACTCTAATTACAAATTCAGTAGACTCTATAGGCAAAGTCTTACTGGATACTAAGTTCATGCATATATATGAATGAGTTGATCCTGGGTCTATCAATGCAATCACAGAAGTATCATAAAGAGTGAAAGTACCAGTAATGACGCCTGAAGATGACGCGTCTTTGTGAGCGCGAATAGCATAGGATCTGGTAGGTGCTCTCACCTCGAATCTCACAGTTGTATCTGTTGTTCTTCTCTGACTACCACTCACAATTCCTGTGTTTCTGGGTGGTCTACCCCTAGCTGTCGTGTTACTCGGCCTTGCACTCTGAGCATTATCTTTCTCAACCAACTCCAGGCAATTTCGAATGAAGTGATCTCGTAATCCACATTTATAACAAACTTTATTATTATACTTACCCCAACATTCACCAATATGACGTCTCCCACACTGTCTACACTTAGGCTTGTTGTTTTTGACACTGCCAACACTTGATTCCATTGGAATTTGAGCTTTAGGTTTCGTATATTGTTTCGCACGATCTCTACTCGAATGTCCAATAGAAGCATTTGAGCGACTGGTTGCATCTCTGAATCTTTTTGACAAAGAGTGATACGGCTTACTCATCGATCTTTTTCTTTCATCTCTAGCTTCTGTGTCTACTTTCTTCTTCTTTTTTACTAAGCTCCTCGACTTTACAAGCTCTTTCAACCAATACCACAAATTCAATTAAGTCAAGAAATCTGACCAGAAATTTAATATCTTCATTCAACCCCTCAATGAATCGTTTACACATAGTTGTTTCTGTCGAAACACATTCTCATGCATACTGGCTTAATCTCACAAATTCTCACTCGTATTCCGTAACAGACATATGGCCCTATTTCAGCTCAAGAAACTCTTTGCGTTTCTGATCTATAAACTATTGATTAATATATTTCTTCTGGAATACAGTTTGGAAGAAATCCCAGGTGATTCCTTCTCTCGGAACCACAGATATCAATGTTTTCCACCAATGATACGCTGTATCTCTCAACATTGAAACAACACACTTAAGACATTCATTAGGAGTACATGATAATTCATCAAACACTCTAATGGTATTCTCAAGACATAATTCAGCTCGCTCGGCATCATCATCAACTGTGGCCCTGAACTCTTCGGTCCCATAATTACAAATCTTATCAACTAGAGGTTTACTCAATCGATTTGATAAACCGTAATATATACATATTTTAATCCCACATTTAGCATACTTTTGGATGATTTATTCCTTGAATTGTGGAATTTGGTGCTCCTAATCTTTTAATATCATATTTTATACTTAGGAGAGCACCAGAGGATGAAAAGAACGAGAAACGGGCCTAAAACAGAGTAAATGGGTAAATTACAAAATCGACACGGCCTGAGTCTAGGACACACGGCCGTGCCTCCTTAACAGACCTAACCACAGCCTGGATACGATTCACACGGGCGTGTGCCACGAGCGTGTCCCTTACGTGACCTGTTTGAATATCACTCGGATTAGGGTACTTAGAGGCAAAAAAAGCCATTCCAAAAGCCTATATAAACACCCTAGAGGCCAACCTTTAAGGGGGGTCCAGTTATGCCAAAGAGCCAAGCCAGAGAGGCTAGAGTTGTGGAATTTACGTGAAGAAAGCCAGTTGATTCATCTCAAGAAGCGGGAATCATACTCAAGACGGAGGATCTTTCCTTCAATTTCCTTTAGGGGGTTTTAGGGTTCTTCTTATGTTTTGTTTTATATTTTCTTCTGAGATGTATTCTTTTATTATTATGAACTAAATCCTCAGATACCTGAGGGGATGAAACCTAAGATAGATCTTGTTATTGTTTTCTGAACTATATGATAAATACTCGATTTGTTCTTAATTCTTGCTTTGATATTTTAGGATATTGATTCAAGTATTGATGTGCTTAGGTAGAGGAGGAATAGACCCTGTTTAAGAGTAGATTTAGCATAATTAAGCGGAGTTGATCGCAACCCTAGAGATAGGATGACGAAAATCTATCGGATTAGGGTCAAACTTAATATGGGAGTCCATAGATCGAGTTAATGCAATCCCGGGGGGTTTTAATTATAAAGAGATTTCAATTAATCAACCTAGAGTTAGACGTTAGTAGCCTCAAGTGAGGTATTAATATAAATTAGGGAATCCTACGGATCAAGTCAAGTGAATAAATCGTCTGGTTCAGAGTTAAATAACAAGTGCACTCTAGGTGGATTCTTCCTCGGGGATTGTCTTAATCAATTGGTTTTTTACACAAGTATTTTCCCAAGTTCATTCTCCTTGTCTTAGCATCTTTAGCTTAGTAGTTAGTTAAATTTAGATTAATTAATAATATTCTTTATTCTTAGGCTAAATAATAAAAAGAAAGTTAGTATTAGTACTTTAGGTTCCTTTAGGTTCGACAATCTGGTCTTGCCACTTAGCTATACTATTGTTCGATAGGTGCACTTGACTCAATCGTTGTCATAGTTAGTTTCTATGCTCGATCATTCTTTGTATAAATATTTTAAGACTTTGACATAACGATCAAGTTTTTAGCATCGTTGCCGGGGAACTGAAATATTAAGAACGCTCAATTTTTATTACTTTAGCCATTTTCTTAATTTTATTTTTTCTGTAATTTAATTTTGTTTTACTTATCTAATTCTTCTTTTATTTGCTTCTGGTAGGTAATTCTAGTTTATGATTAGGAGGAACCTATCAGGATCCTTTATTTTTGAAAGTGAAATAGAACATACTGCTCACAAAAACCGAAAAGATCCCACTAAATAATTATCAATGGCAAGTCATTAGGATAAAGCCTACTAAAGCAGCCGATGTTTTCAACCTTGACGAGGTCACCATATTTAAATAAAAAAATTGATGGTTTGTATGGTTCTACGCAGGTACATCAGGTAATACAGTACGATCAGATGGAAGAGGGGTGAACAACACAGAATATCTATCCTACAACCCTAGCACAGAGAACGAACAATTAAACTATATGGGTAACTATTCTAGACCTCAAAATAATATTTACAATAACACTTATAATGTAGGTTGGAGGTACCATCCCAATTTCTCGTGGGTGGTCAAGGTAATCAAAGACCACAACTTTCTCCAGGCTTTCAACAACCACCTCACCATCAGGAAAAGAAGCCGAACCTTGAAGAGATGCTAATGAAATTTATCTCGGTGTCAGAAACACGCTTCCAAAACATTGAAACAGCGCTTAAAAATTAGCAAGCGTCGATTCAAGGGCTTGAGAATCAATTAGGTAAGCTTGTTAAGCTGATCTCAGAAAGACCACAAGGTATTTTGCCTAGCAAAACTGAAACTAACCCAAGAGAGCAACCTCAAGCAATAACTGATCACGATAGTGAAGGGTTAGATGAACAAAAATTGAAGTAAGAGAATGTGGTAGAGGAAGGTAAGGTTGAGGTAAGCCATGATAAACCAAACCCGGTAATTACAGAGTACCAACCACATGTGCCGTACCCCAAAGTGATAAAGAAAGATCACAGAGGAACAATTCGGTAAATTTCTTAAACTTCCAAAGAAATTACATATTAACCTGCCGTTTCTTGAAGCTCTTTCACAGATGCCAGATTCAAGGAAATTTTTAAAAGAGTTTTCGACAAACAAATGAAAGTTAGATGATACATCGTATGTAGAGCTAAACGCAGTTCTTAACACGGCTAGGACATCGAGTATTAAAGGTGGAACCAATCACTTCAAAGTTGGGGACTAGGTACTGTCAGATGCAACCGACCCTCGAATAGCCACTTCAGAGCTTAATAGAAATGGTGTGACTCCTTTTCCATACGTAAGGTCTTTCCATATGGAACGGTCGAGGTAACACATTCTAATTTCGACAATTTTAAGGTAAATATTACCCGACTCAAACCATATGTTGATAGAATTGACAGTAAGAAAAAAGAGTTTCGACTCCGTGAACCACCATGGCCATACAAATAACAGGTAAGTCTAGCTCAAGACTTTAAATGAGCACTTCTCGGGAGGCAACCTGAGCACTAACCCCACTAACGTCCATATTTTCGAATTTTAGCATCTAACTAAAAACTAACCAAAATTTTTAGGCGTAGGTTTCCATACCACACAGCCTTGCACACAGACGTGCCGTGGCCGTGTAGACACCACGAATTTGCACACCGGCGTGGCAGAGATCGTGCGAATCAAGGACGAAAATTCCCAAAAACACAGGCTGTGATAAAATGCCATGGCTGTGCGATGCAACCGTGGTCAAAACTGACTAAAGAACACGGGCGTGCGACACGCCCGTGCTTATAAGCCGTGGGCGACACTGATTAAGCAACATGGGTGAGCGAACACTTTATACGGGCGTGGGAGAAATGCATAAAGTTTAACACGGCTGTGTGATTCGGCCGTGTGACATAACACGCCCAAGGTATGGGCATGGGCCGTTCCTCTACTTAAAATCCCCTTCTTCTGTTCACTTCCCCCCTAAAGTCTTCGTCCCCTTTCCCCTTTCTTTTTAAACGCATATCCATTTTCCATTTTTACTTTTATTCTTATTTTTATTTTCTTTTTACTTTCTTTATTTTTTTTTCTTATTCTTCATGCCATTTAGATTTAGCTTAGGATACAATAAAATCAGGCCAGCTGCTTCGAGGATTCAATTTCAAACGGTTCAAGGCGCTCCCCTACGTTCACCTCTGCCAATCCTATCCGGTTTCTTTATATTGACTCCATCCAAATTCAGGCACTTTCACCTCTCCCTATCGCTTAAATTTCATATATATCTTTGTACATTGAGGGCAATATACAACTTAAGTGTGGGGTGAATATTTATTTCGAGAAAGTGCCTAACTTTCTGCATTATTCTCAAATCCCTGAATGATATATTGTCTTTAAGTAATTTTCTCATATTACTAATTAGAAGGAAATTTCTTCTGATTTATGATGTGTATTGATATGTTTTGGATTAAGTCATTAATAATTGTGCAGTGAGGATTTAAACTTTAGGAGACTAGGGAATCAAGCATGATGAGTCTATTTTTAAAAAATTTAAATTTTGATTAGGTTGTCTACCTGAATCTAATTATTATCTTGAAGTTTGAAATTTACAAAGTTGATATAAAAAACCCATAATTTTTTTGAGATTTTGAGCCTTTTAGAGCATACATTCTTTCGTGCTCACTTTTTGATTATGAGTGTGTCAATAATGATTTGTTATTCTAGAACTTGCTTCGATTATACATGTCAAGACCACATTATTGATTTGAAATACTGAGATGAAAAAGGCACTTAGGATTTAACCCACTCACTCCACTAAAAAGCTTACCCTCATAATTAACCCTTAGTGAACCCCTTTGATCCTAACAACCCTTTTATTGACTCACCAACTAATATTACCTCCAAACCCATCTTGTATTTGTTATCACCATTCCTTGACACCCTTTTTGTCGAGATTTGATTTGAGCAGTTGCCTAACTATGTTCTATATTTCAGTTGTTAAAGTTCTTTCTTATTATTCTATTAATTTGTTCTTAAAAAAAATCGAAGTATATTCTTTATTAGTTAAGTGAGCTTAAACGTTTAAATTCCACATCTTGAAGAAAAAGCTTGTATTATTAGTATTTCAAGTTTTTAATTGATGTAATTATGTAGGATTAGTTCATTTTTCTAGTTAGGTAAATTGTCAATTCAATCTCGATTCTATCCTTTTAATTCAGCCTTTATCAACACCTTTAACCCAAGCCCCATTACAACCCTTTTTAAAGACCTTTTGATTTGTGCATCATCTCATTCTATAGTGGTGTAGATTTGATTTTCAAGCAAGCCTATATGATTAACCTTTCATGTTCGACTTTTGAGTGCTTAATTTTGAACCTTAAACACTTTGAGTGATTTGAGTGAATCTTTAGTGAGGATGTCAACTCTTGTCGATTTTGAATTAAAGGTGATTATTTAGGTAAGGGAAAACACCTATATTTTCATGCTACAAAAATTATGACTTTGATTGTTTGAATCTTTAAGATCCTTCTACTTAAATTATCAATGTATGAATTATCTTTAAATTATGATGAAATATTATTGATGAATATTATGAATCAAGGAAGTTCATTTTAATTGTGAGTTGATAATTTTGCTTGAGGACAAGCAAATTCTTAAGTGTGGGGGTATTTGATAAACCATAATATATACATATTTTAATCCCACATTTAGCATACTTTAGATGATTTATTCCTTGAATTGTTGAATTTGGTGCTCCTAATCCTTTAATTCTATGTTTTATACTTAGGAGAGCATCGGAGGATGAAAAGAACGAGAAACGAGCCTAAAACAGAGTAAATGAGCCAAATTACGAAATCAACACGGCTTGAGCCTAGGCCACACGGCCGTGCCTCCTTAACAGACCTGACCATAGCCAGGATACGATTCACACAGGCGTGTGCCACGAGCGTGTCCCTTATGTGACCTGTTTGAATATCACTCGGATTAGGGTACTTAGAGGCAAAGAAAGCCATTCCAAAAGCCTATATAAACACCCTAGAGGCAAACCTTTAAGGGGGGTCCAGTTAGGCCGAAGAGCCAAGCTAGAGAGGCTAGAATTGTGGAATTTACTCGAAGAAAGCCAGTTGATTCATCTCAAGAAGCTGGAATCATATGCAAGACGGAAGATCTTCCCTTCAATTTCCTTTAGGGGGTTTTAGGGTTCTTCTTATGTTTTGTTTTATATTTTATTCTAAGATGTATTCTTTTATTATTATGAACTAAACCCTCAGATACCTGAGGGGGATGAAATCTAAGACGGATCTTGTTATTGTTTTTTGAACTATATGATAAATACTTGATTTGTTTTTAATTCTTGCTTTGATATTTCAGGATATTGATTCAAGTATTGATGTGCTTAGGAAGAATAGGAATAGACCCTGTTTAAGAATAGATCTAGCATAATTAAGCGGAGTTGATTGCAAGCTTAGAGATAGGATGACGAAAATCTACCGGATTAGGGTCAAACCTAATTTGGGAGTACATAGATCGAGTTAATGCAATCTTAAGGGTTTTAATTAGAAAGAGATTTCAATTAATCAACCTAAGGTTAGATATTAGTATCCTCGAGAGAGGTATTAATATAAATTAGGAATCCTACGGATCAAGTCAAGTGAATAAATAAATCAGTTCAGAGTTAAATAACAAGTGAAGTCCGGTGGATTCTTCCTCGGGTATTGTCTTAATCAATTGGTTTTTCACACAAGTATTTTCCCAAATTCATTCTCTTTGTCTTAGCATATTTAGCCTAGTAGTTAGTTAATTTTAGACTAATTAATAATTTCCTTTATTCTTAGGCTAAATAATAAAAAGAAAGTTAGTATTAGTACTTTTGGTTCCTTTGGGTTCGACAATCCGATCTTGCCACTTAGCTATACTACTGTTTGGTAGGTGCACTTGCCTCAATCGTTGTCACAGTTAGTTTCTAGGCTCAATCATTCTTTTTATAAATTTTTTAAGACTCTGACATAACGACCAGAATCGGGTGTATAACTTATGGCGCTACAGGAACTTGCGGGGGTGGAGGTTGCTGAGCAGTTGGATTTATTCGAACAAACTCTGTGAACCACTCGTTCATCATTTAGAAGAAGGTTTTCTTAGCCTCTTCCTCATGGCTACTTGTAACAGGTCTAGAATTAGACAGTACTTTCCCTTGAGTGGGAGCAAGAGCATTACTCTCAACATCATTAACTATAGCTTGATAGGGATCCATTTGCTATACGAAAACACATTTTTAACTATCCAGAATCATCACACTATCACAAATATGTATATGGCATGTATAGATAGACTCTCACATGCTACATTAGTCCTAGAATCGACTAAAACGTAGCTCTAATACCAATAAAATTTAACACCTCTAACCTGTATACATCAATGAATTAGGGTTAAGAGGTATTATCGGTCGAATCATAACATTTAAACAACCATTGCTCACGCATCAACATATCATAGTTAATCAATAGCACAAAGTCCCTTTAGAAGGTCTACGAGACCTTAAACTTGCTTTAAAAGTGGTTCGAGATTGAACCGATCAAATGTAAAACTTTTACTAAACTTTAAAATTTTTTCTTCAAAACAGGGCACACGCCCATGTGGCTAGGTTGTGGGCCTTACACGACCATGCCTTAGACCATGTTTTATCCTATGTGCAACACTGACTTGGGTCACACGGCTTGTCACACGCCCGTGTGTTTGGCTCGTGTGCAACACTGACTTGAATCATACAGCCTATCACACACTCGTGTGTCTGGCTGTGTGCAAGTTTGTTTTACTTCGAATTGGGACATTGAAGGACATGGTCGAGACATACGCATGTGTGCTTATCCGTATGGGCAATTATATGACATTTACAAGGCCAAATTGCCACCCATTTTGGGTCACTCCTACAAGCATCACTTTATACTCAATTCATGCTCAATTAATGGTCAAAACCCTACCAAAACATACACAATTCATGCTACAATATCCTTGATGTGTGCTGTCAGAGCCTTAAAAATTTATAAAAAGAATGATCGAGCCTAGAAACTAACTATGACAATGATTGAGGCAAGCGTACCTATCGAATAGTAGTATAGTTTAGTGGCAAGACCGAATTATTGAACCCAAAGGAACCTAAAGTACTAATAGTAACTTTCTTTTTATTATTTAGCTTAAGAATTAAAGGAATTTTTATCTAATCTAAAATTAACTAACAACTAAGCTAAAGACGAAAAAACAAAGAGAACAAAATTGGGGAAATACTTGTGGGAAAAACCAATTGATTAAGACAATACCCGAGGAAAAATCCATATAGACTTCACTTGTTATCTAACTCTGAACCAGACAATTTATTCACTTGACTTGATCCGTATGATTCCCTAAGTTATATTAATACCTCTGTCGAGGATACTAAGGTCTAAACCTAGGTTGGGTAATTGAAATCTCTTTCTAATTAAAACCCCTAGAATTACATTAACTCGATTTATGGACTCCCATATTAGGTTTCACCCTAATCCGGTAAAATCTCGTCACCCTATGTTAGGCGTGCGATCAACTCCACATAATTATGCTAGATCTACTCTTAGGTAGCGACTTTTGCTACTCCACCTAAGCACATCACACTTGAATTAATTTTCCAGAAATATTAAAACAAGGATTAAGAACACATAATTGAGAACAAATCAAGTATTTATCATATAATTCAACAAACCATAACAAGATTCATCTTAGGTTTCATCCCCCTCAGGTATCTGAGGGTTTAGTTCATAATCGTAAAAGAATACATCTCAAAAGAAAAGATAAAACAAAACATAAGAAAAACCCTAAAACTCCCTAAAAGAATTGAAGAGAGATCCTCCGTCTTGAGTATGACTCCGGCTTCTTGAGATGAATCAACTGGCTTTCTTAGAGTAAATTCCACCATTCTGGCCTCTCTGGCTCGGCTCCTTGGCCTAGCTGGACGCCGCCTGAAGGTTGGCCTCTAGGGTGTTTATATAGGCTTTTAGAATGGCTTTTTTTGCCTCTAAGTACCCTAATCTGAATGAAACTCTTTTTTCTCGCATCAGGGACACACCCATGGCACACGCCCGTGTGAATCGTGGCCAAGCCATGTTCGAGTCTATTTGATGAGGCACGATCGTGTGGCTTGGGCCTAGGCCGTGTTGATTTCGTGATATGGCCCATTTACCCTATTTTGGGCCCGTTTCTTGTACTTTTCAACCTCTGGTGCTTTTCTGAGTATAAAACATGAAAACAAAAGATTAAGAGCACTAAATTACACAATTCAAGGCTTAAATCATCCAAAAGCATGCTAAATGTGGGCTTAAAATATGTTACTATTACAGTTTATCAAATACCCCCACACTTAAGCTTTTGCTTGTCCTCAAGCAAAATTCTCAACTCACAATTAAAACGTACTTCCTCGATTCATAATATTCATAAATAATGTTTCATCATAATTCAAAGATAATTCATACATTGATAATTTAACTCAAAGAGTCCTAAAGATTCAAACAACCTAAGTCATACATTTGTAGCATAAAACATAGGTGTTTCCCCTTATCTGAATAATTACCTCTGATTCAAAATCGACAAGGGTTGAATCCTCACTAAAGATTCACTCAAATTACTCGAGGTGTTTAAGGTTCAAGAAAAAGCACTCATAAGTCAAACATGAAAAGTTAATCCCATAGGCTTGCATGAAAATCAAATCTCCATCACTATAAAATGAGATGATACACAAATCAAAAGGTCTTTAATAGGGTTGTAATGGGGCTTGGGTTAAAGGTATGGATAAGGGCTTAATTAGATGGTTATAATCGAGATTGAATTGACAAATTGCCTAACCGTAAACAATGAACTACTAATAAATGATTACATCAATTGAAAACTTGTAATTCTAATACTAATAGTACGAGCTTCTTCTTCAGCAATTGGAATTTAAACGTATAAGCTCATTTAATCACATAACTAATAATGAATATACTTCAATTTTTTTTTATTTTTTTAAGAACAAATCAAGTACATAATAAAGGATAAATTTAACTACTGCAATAAAGATCATAGTTAGGCAACCGATCAAATCAAATCTTGACAACAATGTAGTCAAAAGGAACGGTGATAACAAATACAAAGGGGTTAATTATGAAGGTAGGCTTTTAGTGGAGTAAGTGGGTTAAAACTTAGGTGCCTTTATCATCTCTGTATATCAAATCAAAGGTGTGGTCTGGACATGTATAATCGATGCAAGTTCTAGAATAACAAATCAATGTTGACACACTTATAATCATAAAGTGAGCACGAAAAAGAATATACGCTCTACAAGGCTCAAAATCTCACAAAAATTATGGGTATTTGATGTCGACCTTGCAAATTTCAAACTTCAAAGTAATATTCAAATTCAAGTAGACAACCTAGCAAGAATTTTAATTCTGAAAAATAGACTTATCACGCTCGATTCTCTAGTATCCTTCAAATTTAATCATTGATGCACAATTATCTATGACTTAATCCAAAACATATCAATAAAAATCATGAATCACAGGAAATTTCATTCTCATGATAATGTGAGAAAATTACTTAAAGACAAGATATCATTTAGGGATTTGAGAATAATGCAGAAAGTTAGGCACTTTCTCGAAATAAATATTCACCCACACACTTAAGATGTACATTGCCCTCAATGTACAAAGATATATATGAAATTTAAGAGAAAGGGAGAGGTGAAACTTCCTGAATTTGGATGGTTTCCTTGAGTTGGGAGTCCCGAGGTGTGGTGGCTGCTACTGACCTCTGCGCTTGATGAAGAAATTGGGAAGCTCATAGAGAATTAGCCAGGAAATATTAAGACATATTTAAAATAAACTAATTATGTATTTAAAGACAAGAACTATAAAGAGAAATAGTATAAAAATTGAAATAATACTAAAAGAAAAAATGAATGGACTGAAAAGTCCTTATTGTTGGATGGTTTGAGAGTTGGGTGTGATATCTAAGGCTGTGGTGGGATGGTGGTCCTGGTCGAGGTGTGATTCCCTAGCAGCCTTTAGTACCTAAAACCAAGAAACTAAAATAAGATAAACTAAATTTAGTACAAGAGAAGTAAAGATAAGGAAAATAAAGAAAAATAGTAAAGAAGAAGAAGAATCAAATGGGCTCAAAGACCTTTGGCTTGTCTAGTAGCTGAAGCTGCTTGCATGAACTTATGTATATCGATCTCCCTCGGGTAGACCGTGCTTGGATCCTTTCGCTTCTTTGACATAGATGTGGTGTAGCTCAAGGGTTGGAGGAATAACTAAAGAAGAAATGTATAGGGAGGAAGAGATCTGAAGAATGGGATGGAAGAAAGGAGATGGGGAGTAGGTAAGAAGAAAGGGGGCTTTAAATAGAATTTTTAGGTCTGGTACGTCCCCACGCCCGTGTACCATAGGCATGTTGTGTCACATGGTCGTATCACATGGTCGTGTTGTGCTTCGTTTACTTTTCCCACGCCAACGTTCAGGTCGCTACGCCCGTGTATGATCTAACAGTGTCGGCCACGTCCGTATCGCATGGCCGTGGCGTGGTAGTTAGAGTCCCTGACTCAAAGATATAATTTGTTCTGACTCGTACCATCTCTGCCCTCTCAGTACGGAGATTCATGGTGCCCACACGGCCATGATCACGGCTGTGTGCAAGGCCATGTGGCATGAAAATCTGCACTTTTGGTAAGCTTATGGATGCTGAAGTAGAAATAAAAATAGGAATGTAAAAGTTAATAGAGTTAGTGCTCGGGTTGCCTCCTGATGGTGGTTTAAAGAGTTAAACATCCTCTCTTATGCTATCTGTCTTACTAACAGTATATAGTTCAAGTTGAGTAGCATTTATTTTGAAAGTGCTAAATATAGGATTACTTATCTCGACTGTTCCGTATGGGAAAACATTGATTACCTTAAAAGGGATTTCTTTGTTTGTATTAGGATCAGGAGGAGATATTCATGGGTCTACTTTATCTAACAATACCTGATCTTCGATTTTGAATTTTTCTGTCCCATAAAGTGGCTTTGATTCTACTTCGTGTATCCCTAGTTTTTCCTTGAAATGCGTCTTCCATTCGTCTAGTTTATCGATCTGAAACCTTCGTTCCACCTGAGTTATTTCTTTGTTGGCACGGGGTCTAGGATCGGGTTCAGTTGTGTTCTTTTGTGGTGCTCCCTGAAAAGAAGGTTTAACCGAATGGTTATCAATAGAATTTACATTCTCACCTTGATTATTCGATGTCCTAGCCGAATCGAGAGCTTGAAGAGTGACTGTCTCGTCACCTACACAGAGTATGAGTTCACCTGCGTCGACATCAATTTTAGTCCTGGTAGTTGCTAAAAAGGGCCTTCCTAAAATTAAGAGGATACTATTGTCCTCATCCATGTCTAAAATGACAAAGTCTACTGGAAATACGAATTTATCAATTTTCACAAGAACATCTTCAATTATACCCCTAAGAATTCTAACAGTTTTATCAGCTAATTGAATGCTCATCCTAGTTTGTTTGGGTTTCCCTAAACCTAGTTGTTTAAACATTTTATAAGGCATGGCATTTATGCTTGCCCCTAAATCAGCTAATGCATTATCAATCAATTAAGCATGGAATTGTAAAACTCCCTGGATCTTTTAATTTTCGAGGTAGTTTATTTTGCAACATTGCTGAGCACACTGTGTTTAATTCGATATGCGATTCCTCGTCTAAATTCCGCTTGTTTGTTAATAGCTCTTTTAAAAATTTCCTAGAATCTGGCATCTGTGAAAGAGCTTCAAGAAATAGTAAGCTAATATGTAATTTCTTTAAAAGTTTAAGAAACTTACCGAAATGTTCCACTCTGTTGTCTCTTCTCATTGCTTTGAGATATGGTATGCGAGGTTGGTATTCTTTGATTATCGGTTTTGGTTTATCATTTACCTCAACCTTACCTTCTTCTACCGAATTCTCTTGCCTGAAATTGGGCTCGTCTGAACCTTTACTATCTTGAGCTGTTATGGCTTGAATTTGTTCCTTTGGGTTAGTCTCGGTGTTGCTTGGTAGGCTTCCTTGTGGTCTTTCAGAGATCAACTTAGCAAGTTACCGTAACTGGTTTTCCATCCCTTGAATCGGTGCTTGTTGATTTTTAAGAGTTGTATCAGTATTTTAGAAACGTGTTTCTGAGACTGCCATGAATTTTGTCAGCATCTCCTCAATGTTCGGCTTCTTTTCCTGTGGGTAGGGCTGTTGTTGGAAGTTTTGGGGTGGTTGTTGTCTCTGATTTCCTTGACCACCCCATGAAAAATTGGGGTGGTTCCTCCAACCTGGATTATAAGTATTACTGTAAGAGTTATTTTGAGATCAGAAATTGTTACCCATATAGTTCATTTGTTCGCTCTCTATTCCCTGTCCGTAGGGTAGGTGATCAGGATTCACCACGCCTCCACTTATCTCACATTGCATAACTGGATGTACCTGGGAGGAACACAAACCATCAATCTTTTAATTGAGCATTTCTACTTGATTTGATAGTAAGGTTACTGCGTCGAGGTTGAAAACTCCGGCTGCTTTTGCTGGCCTTGTCCTTGTAACTTGCCACTGATAGATATTCAATGACATCTCCTCCATAAACTCGTGAAAGGTCGCTTCAGAGTTTTGTTATTGAGTTCAGTATTTCTTGAATTGATTAATTGCATTGTTTAGGGGTTCACACCGTTGTAGAAAGTTTGGACCTATAGCCACAAGGGTAATCCATGGTGTGGGCTAATCTTGTTTGTCAGAGTCTTAAAATTTATAAAAAGATTGATCAAACCTGGAACTAACTATGACAATGATTTTTAGGCAAGCGCACCTATCGAACAATAGTATAGTTAAGGCAAGACCAGAATGTCGAACCCAAAGAATCCAGGAGTACAAATACTAACTCTCTTTCTACTATTTAGCCTAAGAATTAAATTAATTTATTTATCTAATCTAAATTTAACTATCAACTAAACTAAAGATGTACAGACAAAAAGGATGAATTGAGAAAATAACTTGAGAGAAAACCAATTGATTAAGACGATACCCAAGGAAGAATCCACCTAGATTTCACTTGTTATCTAACTCTGAACCAGACGGTTTATTCATTTGACTTGATCCGTAAGATTCCTTAAGTTATATTAATCCCTCTCTCGAGGCGACTAACGTCTAACCCTAGGTTGATTACTTGAATTCTCTTTCTAATTAAAACCCCTAGAATCGCATTAACTCGATCTATAGACTCCCATATTAGGTTTCACCCTAATTCGGCAAAATCTCGTCACCCTATCTCTAAGCGCGCGATCAACTCTGCTTAATTACGCTAGATCTACTCTTAGGGAGGGACTTTTTCTCTTCCACCTAAGCACATCATACTTGAATTAATATCTCAAAAATATCAACACAAGAATTAAGAACACATAATTAAGAACAAGTCAAATATTTATCATATAGTTCAGAAAACAATAACAAGATTCATCTTAGGTTTCATCCCCATCAGGTATCTGAGGGTTTAGTTCATAACAATGAAAGAAAACATCTCCAAAGAAAAGATAAAACAAAACATAAGAAATCCTTAAAACCCCCTAAAGGAATTGAAGGAGAGATCCTCCGTCTTGAGTATAATTCTGACTTCTTAAGATGGATCAACTAGCTGTCTTCGAGTGATCTCCACAAATATGACCTTTCTGGCTCGACTCCTTGGCCTATCTAACTGTCCTCTTCTAGGTTATACTTAGGGGGTTTATATAGGCTTTTAAGATAGGTTTCTTTGCCTCTAAGTATCCAAATCTGAATGAAACTCTTCTTTCTAGCGATAGGGACACAGCCATGGCACACGCCCGTGTAAGTCGTGGTCAGGCCATGTTCGAGCCTGTTGAATGAGGCACGGCCGTGTGATCTTTGGACCAAGCTGTGTTGATTTCTATTTCGGCCCATTTTGGTCCGTTTTAAGCCCATTTTCCATTCTTTTTGTCCTTGGGTGCTCTCCTGGGTATAAAACATGAAAACAAAGGATTAAGACCACCAAATTACACAATTCAAGGCTTAAATCATCCAAAAGCATACTAAATGTGGGCCTAAAATATGTTACTTTTACGATTTATCAAATACCCCTACACTTAAGCTTTTGCTTGTCCTCAAGCAAAATTCTTAACTCACAATTAAAATAAACTTTCTTGACTCATAAAATTCATAAACCATGCTTTATCATAATTCAAAAATAATTCATACATGGATAATTCAACTCATAGAGTCCTAAAGATTCAAACAATCAAAGTCATACATTTATAGCACAAAACATAGGTGTTTCACCTTATCTAAATAATTACCTCTGATTCAAAATCGACAAGAATTGACATCCTCACTAAAAATTCACTGAAACCGCTCAAAGTGTTTAAGGTTCAGAATTAAGCATTCAAAAGTCAAACATGAAGAGTTAATCCCATAGGCTTGCATGAAAATCAAATCTCCACCACTAGTATATGGGATGATACACAAATCAAAAGGTCTTTACAGGGTCGTAACGGGGCTTCGTCAAAGGTGTGGATAAAGGCTGAATTAGAAGGTTAGAATCGAGATTGACCTGACAAATTACCTAAGTAGAGATAATGAACTGATAATAAGTAATTACAAAAATTGAAAACTAATAATACTTTTATTACTAATACGAGCTTCTTTTTTATCAATTGGACTTTAACGTGTAAGCTCACCTAATCACAAAACTAATAGTGAATGAACTTTGAGTTTTTTTAAGAACAAGTAAAATACATAGTAAAGGATAAATTGAAATAGATAAAATAGTTAGGCAATTGATCAAATCGAATCTCTACACAAGGGTAGCCAAAAAGGATGGTGCTAACAAATACAAAGGGTTTTGAGTTAATATTAGTAGGTGAGTTAATAAAAAGGGTTGTTAGGATCAACGGGGTTCACTAGGTGTTAATCATGAAGGTAGGTTTTTAGTGGAGTAAGTGGGTTAAAACCTAGGTGCCTTTATCATCTCGATACATCAAATCATAAGTGTGGTCTTGACATGTATAATCGAAGCAAGTTCTAGAATAACAGATCAATGTTGACGCACTCATAATAAAAAAATGAGCACGAAAAAGAATATATGCTCTAATAGGCTCAAAGTCTCACAAAAATTTTGGGTGTTTGATATCAACCTTGTAAAATTCAAACTTCAAGGTAACATTCAGAATCAGGTAGACAACCAAAAAAATTTTTTTAATTCTGAAAAATAGAATTATCATGCTTGATTCTCTAGTATTCGTCAAATTTAATCATCAATGCACAATTATCAATAACTTAATCCAAGACATTTCAATAAAAATCATAAACCAAAGGAAATTTCATTCTAATCATAATATGAAAAACTTACTTCAAGACAAGGCATAATTCAAGGATTTGAGAATAATGAAGAAAGTTAGGCACTTTCTTGAAATAACTATTCACCCCCCACACTTAAGTTGTACATTGCCCTCAATGTACAAAGATAGATAATAACATTTAGTACATAATCAAAAGAGAGGGAGAGAAGTGAAACTTCTTGAAATACGGATGAATTTCGTGTAGGATGGTGTGGAAACTTGACTTATTGTGATGACTATGTAGAAACAATGTTTTCGTTCCTTGAGTGATAAATTAAATCTGTTTATTCTGCGAAGTCATCAGTTAAATTTAATGAAAGATGCTATTATGGAGACTTGGGGTTAGATAGCCATTGTAACACCCCAAACCCGCCCCAAACACCACGCCCAGATCTGGCATGTCACTTAGAAAGAATTGGTAAAACCTCGCGAACTCCAGAAAATATTTTAAGTCCTCTTGTGTTTCAAACTCCAAGTTAGTTGTTTCATTAGAAAACTCGTTACTCAATTAAGGGAAAACTTTAATTCGCCCAACTTGCATGTTTAGGTGATATTCGGAAACACATATTGTTGTATTAGATTAATCTAGGAGTTTGTCGTAGAAACCGGTTTATACACTCGTTTAATTAAATCATGAGAAAACTTTCTTTTGCATTTAAAAACATCTTATCGAATATTTGCATTAAAACGTCTAAAATTTAAATCAAAATTAAGCTAAGCTACTAGTGGCCTTATTACATAACAAAATCCCGAAAAACTTAAGAAAAATAAAGTTTCTATTAAGTAAACCGTGCATGGCCACCCTGTAGTCCCCTCCGGCCCGGTCCACTGCACTATGTATTACCTGTGAAAATGTTAAACAACAGAGTGAGTCTAACGACTCAGTGTGCAATTTCCAGGCACCATCGCTGGGCCCCAAGCCCACTCAAAATCAAACTGGGCCTTAGCCCCACAGTACAGAATAACAGATAATTAGATATCAATGCAATGTGATGTAAAACCCAACCCGACCTAAATTTGCATGCGCTACACACCACCGTGCATTCGCCAATCACACCAATGGGGATTTCTACAATCAACCCTCACCGCTACACACCATCAATGGCAGTCATGCGGCAGTTAGCTGCTCATCATCAGATTGTGACAGAGTCACCGGATATGTGGCATGGCCACCAAAACAGAACATGGCAAAGCCACCTAAATAGATTGTGGCAAAAGCCACCAGAACAGAACGCTTCCCCTTTCATCAATATCATATGCCCATCCCCATGCAAACATATAGTCATGATGTATGTGTACAGCAAGTTTCGGCATACATGTAATAGACATTCAGGTTGTGCATGTAAACATGTCATCATAAACACTCGTATAGCACAGTCAGAATCACTAACCTGGCATCTAGTTTTTACCCTCCATGGGTAATCCAGTAGCCCATACTGAATTCCGGCATTTAACATCGCATATACATATAATAAATAGAAACAGCCAGGAATGGTGTGAAAATTACACACCTGTAAACACACAAAAATACGCTATTGATCTCGCTAGCGCTCTCACTCGTAGGGATCACAGCGATCTACTTATCCCTCTCCGATGCCGGCCCACAACTCAGTAGCCAATCACGAACAGCAGACACCGCACGTCTCTTAAACTTAAGGGCTAGGACTACGGGTCCAACCCCCTCCTTTGCTTGACTGGTATTCGATTCCATGTAAAAGATCTTGGTCAGAAGACTGGGTTAAGGCATTGAATAAGATGAAAATGGAAAATAGGTACTCGAGCGAAGAGTTCTTACCTAACTTGACAGAAATCGGAACCAACAGATTTGGATCAAAGAATTCTAATGCAACGCAGAAGATACAGATCACCACTCTTGACAGTCGCTCAACAGCAAAGGATCAGAATGAGAAGAGGAGTAATAAATAGAAAGTGTTTTGATTGCAGAGAAACAAGAAGAAATAGGTTAGGAGATTCAGCTAAAGCAAAAAGGGATCAAAGTGATGAATGGTGGTAGATGATTATTCGAAAAAGATATGAGGGATGGGGTTCGGCTTCAACGATTAGCAAAAGAAATCTCAAAGAGAAGAAATGAGAAGGGGTTTCGGCTATGAAGAATGGAGCAAGAAAAAGAGAATGGAAGCAATGGGTGCTACGGCTTAGAGTGGAAGAGAAAAGAAATAAAACAAAAATAAGGGAAAAGAAGCTTGAGAGAATTCGGCAAGGGTTAAGAGGTTTATGGCCTAAAGAGAAAGAAGAAGAAAAGTGGGAGAGAATGCAACTAAGGTTCGGCTACAAGTCAGAGAAGTAAAGAATGAAAGTTCATTAACTATTTCGGCTTAAGAGAATAGGGTAAGAAGTGAATCGAAAGAGCTCTAAAAGTTACCAAAATCAGCACTCCTCACTCACCCTAAGAACCGATTATGCACCCAAGAACCAAAGAAGCAACTAAAACTCCTAATGACTTTCAGCACACCCCTCACTAAGCATAAAACCGAAATCCTCCCCCTTCAAGCACCCCATTTTCGGCCAACAACATCTCTAGCTATCCACTCCAGGCTCATTTCCTACATTCACTCCCAACCCCTCATTTGAATTAGTTTGAAAGCTTCAAATCCCACTTTTCACTCTTGTCCATCTATTCAAAATATTTGACCAAATCCAC
Source organism: Gossypium bickii (assembly GCA_025503065.1). Classification (NCBI taxonomy): domain Eukaryota; kingdom Viridiplantae; phylum Streptophyta; class Magnoliopsida; order Malvales; family Malvaceae; genus Gossypium; species Gossypium bickii. The sequence goes on along the minus strand of CP106710.1, from coordinate 61,920,993 downwards.
ACCCACTCTTCAAGGTCCCTAGCCGAATCCATCACTTCCCCTCCAGATGCCAAAAAGAATTCCCCAAAATGCAAACTATGCGACTCGAACCTGCTCCCTCACTGCTCCCCTGTGGCGCCACTTACCTGCTCCTTATGTGGCGCCTCCTTGCCACTTTTCCACTTCCATTCTTGTATCATAAAACCCAAACTATAATACTTCTAACCTGCATCAGCTAACTCCCCCCCAAAATGCTCAAAATTAAAATTTTGGCCAAGGCTTCGGCTTAACCCCGAGCCTTCCCGGGGCCTCTAAACACAACAAAATAATCGACATAACATACCAACACATAGAAACCTACCAAATGTAAAACCTCTAATTCCCAGATGTTACAATTCTATCCCCTTAAAGAAATTTTGGCCTTGAAATTACCTGGTCAAAAGAGGTGAGGGTGTTGCTGACGCATAACATCCTCTGGCTCCCACGTGGCCTCCTCTGAACCGTGGTTCCGCCACAAAACTTTGACCAACGGGATTGATTTCCTTTTCAGCACCTTAACGTCTCGATCTAAGATTTGCACTGGTTCCTCTTCGAAGGACAGGTCTGGTCTTACCTCAATTTCCTCTATCCGCACAATGTGAGACGGATCTGAATGATAACGCCTCAGCATCGAGACATAGAATACATCATGTATCTGATTCAACTCGAAAGGTAACTCAAGCTGATACGCCACTAGTCCCACACGTTTCAAAATCTGATAAGGTCTGATAAACTTGGGACTTAGCTTGCCCTTCCGTTCAAACCTCATCACTTTCTTCCACGGAGAAACCTTCAAGAAAACCTGATCACCCACTGCAAACTCTATCTCCTTACGCTTCAGATCTACATATGACTTCTGCTTATCACTTGCCTCCTTCAATCGAGTTCGAATCAACTTGACTTTTTCCTCTGCCACTACAACTAACTCCAGACCCAAAATCTGCCGTTCCCCCAATTCTGTCCAACAAGTAGGAGTACGACACCTTCGTCCATACAACGCTTCATAGGGCGCCATCTGAATACTGGTCTGGTAGCTGTTGTTGTACGCGAACTCTGCCAACGGTAAAAACTCTTCCCAATTTGCCCTAAAATCTAAGACACAACTCCTCAGCATATCTTCCAAGATCTAAATCACTCTCTCAGACTGACCATCAGTCTGTGGATGGAAAGCTGTGCTGAAGTCTAGCCTTGTACCCAATGCCTGATGCAGCGATTTCCAGAAACCCGACGTAAACTTCGGATCTCTATCCGATATAATCGTTACTGGCACCCCATGCAGTCTCACAATCTCCGCCACATACAATTTAGCCAACCTCTGTAGAGAATAATTGACACGAACAGGTATGAAATGGGCGAACTTCGTCAATTGATAATCAATCACCCATACCGAATCTTTCTTAGTAGGCGTAAGAGGTAGCCCACTAACAAAATCAATCATGATTCTCTCCCATTTCCACTGCGGAATCCTCACCGACTGCAATAACCCTGAAGGCAACTGATGCTCTGCTTTCACCTGCTGACACGTTAAACAATTCCCCACAAACTTAGTAATTTCCTGCTTTAATCCAGGCCACCAAAAATGTTCACGCAGGTCTCGATCCATCTTAATACCTCCAGGATGCATAGCGTAAGGGCTACTATGTGCGTCTAGAAGAATCATCCGCCTTAACTAAACATCCTTCGGCATGTAAACCCTCTCACGGAAACACAAAACCCCATCGCTGTTCAAACTATAATCCTCTACTTCACCGTTCTGTACCTGCAAAAGTCGAGCACTCAAGACATCGTGCAACAATTGCTTCTCTTTAATCTGATCCACCCAAGACGGCTTCACTTGGAGCTCAGATAATAAACTTCCGTCGTCATACAAGCTGAGATGAGCAAACTTCGCTCTTAACTCCGATATCACCTTCCGACTTAGCGCATCCGCCACCAGGTTAGCTTTTCCCGGGTGATATTCAATCGAGCAGTCATAGTCTTTCAACAGCTCAATCCACCTTCGCTGCCTTAAATTTAACTTTTTCTGAGTTAGAAGATATTTAAAACTTTTGTGATCGGTGTAGATAATAGACTTCTCCCCATACAGGTAATGTCTCTAGCTCTTCAGAGCGAACACTACCGCCGCCAATTCCAGATCATGCATGGGATAGTTTACCTCATGCGGTCTTAACTGCCGAGATGCATACGCAACAACCTTCCCATCCTACATTAACACACACCCTAATCCCATGTGTGAAGCATCACAATAAACTACGAACTCGGCCTCAGGCTGAATCAATACCGGAGCTTCCGTCAAAATCCTCTTCAGCTTTTCAAAGCCTTCTTGGTGCTTGTCAGTCCAAACAAAAGACACCCCTTTTCGCAACAACTTAGTTAAGGGTGCCAATTAAAGAGAAACCCTCAACAAACCTCCTGTAATAACCTGCCAACCCCAAGAAACTTTGAATCTCTGCTACAGACTTAGGCGGTTTCTAGTTCAACACAACTTCAATCTTTCGGAGGTCTACCCTAATCCCTTTGGCAGATACAACATGACTCACAAAGGTAACTTCCTTTAACCAAAATTCACACTTGGTGAATTTGGCGTACAGTTACTTCTCTCTCAAAATTCACAGAACCTCCCGAAGACGCGAGTTGTGTTCTTCTTCTGTCTTGGAATAAACCAGGATGTCGTCTATGAACACCACAATGAATCGGTCCAAATAGGGTTCGAATACCCGGTTCATCATATCCATGAACGCAGCTGATGCATTCGTCAAACCAAACGGCATCACCAAGAACTCATAATGACCATAGCGAGTTCGAGACGCCGTCTTCTGAGTATCCGCCTCCTTGACCTTAAGCTGATGATATCCTGACCTCAAATCAATCTTTGAAAAGACTGAAGCCCCTTTGAGCTGATCAAACAAATCGTCAATCCTTGACAGTGGGTACTTGTTCTTAATCATCAACTTATTCAACTAACGGTAGTCAATGCACATACGCATTGGCCCGTCTTTCTTCTTCACAAATAGCACTGGCGCTCCCCACGGAGACACACCTGGCCAAATAAAACCACAATCCAACAACTCTTGGATCTGCACCTTAAGTTCCACTAGCTCCTTCGGTGCCATCCTATGAGGAGTGATAGACACCAGAGCTGTACCCGGGAGTAACTCAATTCCAAACTCCATTTCACGATCCGGAGGTAACCCCGAAAGTTCCTCATGAAATACATCTACAAACTCTTTTACTGTTCTAACCTCATTAACAGTCACTTCTATTGCATCCAATGCACTGATGAAAGCTAGGAATGCCTTGCTCTCTTTCCAAACTATCTTAACAGCCCTTAACGCAGAAACTACGTTAGACAGATAATTCCTCCTTTCCCTTATCACTACCACCTCTTCGCACTCTAGAGTACTTAACACCATTCGCTTAGTCGCACAATCCAGCTTAACCCGATGTCTCACCAACCAATCCATGCCCAAGATAAGATCAAACTCCCCGAATGGTAACTCCATTAAGTCTACCGGAAACACTATTCCCTGAATCTCTAAAGGCACATCCCTAAATAGTTTGTTCACTACCATAGATTGTCCTAACAGGCTAACCACCGTCATCTCTCTAGCAGCTAGTTTAGATTCTATACTTAAAGTCTCAGATATAGAACATGCAACATAAGAGTGGGTCGATCCAATATCAATCAAAGCAAGAAATGGCTTATCAGCTATAAGAAACGTACTGGTTATGATGTTCGGTGCGTCGCTATCCTCTCGTAGATGAGTTGCATAGACTAAACCCGACTGTCTTGCATCTGCACTACCAACACCCCTGCCGGGTGCTCCACGACCCCGACCGAAACCATTTCCTCCTCTAGTTGGACCCCGACCTCTCGGTGATTGCTGACCACCCCTCCTGATCTGATCAAAACCTCGTCCAATTGGCCACACCTGATCCACTTGTGGACAATCCTTAATCATGTGATCCATCGACCCGCACCTGAAACATCCACCTTTTCTTCTCCTACACTCACCGAAATGCACTTTCCCACACAAAGCGCATGATCGAACCTGATTCCCTGCAGTAGGCGTCGAAACACGAGCTGGTTTGTCAAACCTAGGCCTTTTCTGAAAGCCCCTAGATGATCCTGACGGCCCAAAACTTCTCTTGTTCTTACCCTGGTCCTTGTCCTTATTCTGCCTCTCAGTCCGCTTTACCTCTTCGGCTACTTTAACTTTCTCAACCAAAACGGCAAAGTCCCTTTCTCGCTACAGAGCTATCAATACCCTCAACTCATCCCGCTGCCAATCCTCAAATTGCACACAGCGCTCATAATCAGTTGCCACTATGCCTTGAATGTAACGACTCAAGCGCAGAAATTCTGCCTCATACTCAGCCACAGATTTGCCGCATTGTACCAAATTCAAGAATGCCTTCCTCTGAGCATCCACATAACTGGGCCCAACGTACTTCCCTTGAAATGTTGTTTTAAAGAAGTTCCAGTCAATCCGATCTACCGGAGTAACCTCTCTTACGGTGAGCCACCACCGATATGCCTCCTCTCGAAGTAGAGACACCGCTCATTTTAGCTTCTCCTCTGCCATGCAGTTTAAATCATCCATAATCCTTTCGACCGCCTCCAGCCATTATTCAGCCACATTTGGAGCCACTCCAGAAACACCCCTAAATGTTTCAGCTCCATTTGCTCGAAGTCGTTCACGAATAGACTTTTGAGATGCCGTCACGGTTATTGCCCCAACCACTCGCTCTAACACAGGCAGCATTGCTTGAGACAGGGCATCATCCCCACCAGTTCTATGTAGTGACCCGCCGCCGCGCGCAGTGATCTTTGGCGCTTCACCTTGTGCTCATGCCTCGCGCTCAGAGAGTTCAGCCTCAGCAGCCCGGCCTCTACCATGGCCACGTGCAACACATCCACGTCCTCTAGCACTCATGCCTAACGTTTCGTCTTAATCTGATTTACAAATTTTATGCATTAGTGTTTTTTTCCACTGTTTGTTAACGAGCAGTTTTATGAGAATATAGCTTTAAGTAGTTTTTCCGCGAAACACGGGCATACCTAAAGGTTTTTGTTCCTAAAGTAAAGTTTCTTACTTCTATTGTCCACAACAATATATATACATAGCACATTCATTTTATGCAAATCATCCAAACAGTCAGAAGACTTACCTTGGGGACTTGGGCCGGAGACGTGGGTGCCATGCTTTAAAAAACAGGTACATATGTTTTTTTTTCTAACCATCTTAAAACCCAAAATTCTGGAAAATGTTTTAGACCCAAAAACTCGCGGCCGAGCTTTTAAACCAGGCTCTGATACCATATTATAACACCCCAAACCCAGCCCAAACACCACACTCGGATTTGGCATGTCACTTAGAAAGAATTGGTAAAACCTCGCGAACTCCAGAAAATATTTTAAGTCCTCTTGTGTTTCAAACTCCAAGTTAGTTGTTTCATTAGAAAACTCGTTACTCAATTAGGGGAAAACTTTAATTAGCCCAACTTGCATGTTTAGGTGACATTTGGAAACACATATTATTGTATTAGATTAATCTAGGAGTTTGTCGTAGAAATCGGTTTATACACTTGTTTAATTAAATCATGAGAAAACTTTCTTTTGCATTTAAAAACATCTTATCGAATATTTGTATTCAAAACGTCTAAAATTTAAATCGAAATTAAGCTAAGCTACTAGTGGCCTTATTACATAACAAAATCCTGAAAAACTTAAGAAAAATAAAGTTTCTCTTAAGTAAACCGTGCATGGCTACCATGTAGTCCCCTCCAGCCCGGTCCACTGCACCATGTATTACCTGTGAAAATGCTAAACAACAGTGAGTCTAACGACTCAGTGTGCAATTTCCAAGCACCATCGCTAGGCGCCAAGCCCACTCAGAATCAAACTGGGCCTTAGCCCCACATTACAAAGTAGCAGATAATCAGATATCACTGCAATGTGATGCAAAACCCAACCCAGCCTAAATTTCCGTCCGCTACACACCACCCGTACCTGCCAATCACACCAATGGGGATTTCTACAATCAACCCTCACCGCTACACACCATCGATGGCAGTTATCTGCGATTATTGCTTCATTGTCGATTGACAGTGAGTCAGCAAATATGTGGCATGGCCACCAGAACAGAACGTGGCAGAGCCACCAGATCAGATTGTGGTCAAAGCCACCAGAACAGAACGCTTCCCCTTTCATCAATATCATATGCCCATCCCCATGCAAACATATAGTCATGATGTATGTGTACAGCAAGTTTCAGCATACATGTAATAGACATTCAGGTTGTGCATGTAAATATGTCATCATAAACACTTGTATATCACATTCAGAATCACTAACCTAGCATCTCGTTTTTACCCTCCATGGGTAATTCAGTAGCCCATACCGAACTCCGGCATTTAACATAGCGTATACATATAATAAACAGAAACAACTAGGAATGGTGTGAGAATTACACACCTGTAAACACACAAAACTACGCTATCGATCTCGCTAGCGCTCTCACTTGTAGGGATCACAGTGATCTGCTTATCCCTCTTTGATGCCGACCTACAACCCGGTGGCCAATCACGAATAGCAGACACCGCACGTCTCTTAAACTTAGGGGCTGGGACTACGGGTCCAACCCCTTCCTTTGCTTGAATGGTATTCGATTCTATGGAAAAGATCTTGGTTAGAAGACTGGGTTAAGGCATTGAATAAGATGAAAGTGGAAAATAGGCACTCGAGCGAAGAGTTCTTACCTAACTTGACAGAAATCAGAACCAACAGATTTGGATCAAAGAATCCCAACGCAACGCAGAAGATACAGATCACCACTCTTGACAGTTGCTTAACACCAAAGGATCAGAATGAGAAGAGGAGTAATAAATACAAAGTGTTTTGATTGCAGAGAAACAAGAAGAAATAGGCTAGGAGATTCGGCTATAGCAAAAAGGGATCAAAGTGATGAATGGTAGTAGATGATGATTCGAAAGAGATATGAGGGATGGTGTTCGACTTCAACGATTAGCAAAAGAAATCTCAAAGAGAAGAAATGAGAAGGGGTTTTGGCTATGAAGAATGGAGCAAGAAAAAGAGAAGGGAAGTAATAGGGTGCTACGGCTTAGAGTGGAAGAGAAAAGAAATAAAACAAAAATAAGGGGAAAGAAGCTTGAGAGAATCCGAAAAGGGTTAAGAGGTTTATGGCCTAAAGAGAAAGCAGAAGAAAAGTGGGAGAGAAATGGGTAGAATAAAACTAAAGTTCGGCTACAAGTCAGAGAAGAAAAGAATGAAAGTTCATTAACTATTTCGGCTTAAAAGAATAGGGTAAGAAGAGAATCGAAAGAGCTCTAAAAGTTACCAAAATTCGGCACTCCCCACTCACCCTAAGAATCAATTGTGCACCCAAGAACCAAAAAAGCAACTAAAACTCCTAATGACTTTCGGCACACCCCTCACTAAGCACAAAACTGAATTCCTCCCCCTTCAAGCACCCCATTTTCGGCCAACAACATCACTAGTTATCCACTCCATGCTCATTTACTACATTTACTCCCAACCCCTCATTTGAATTAGTTTGAAAGCTTCAAATCCCACTTTTCACTCTTGTCCATCTATTCAAAACATTTGACCAAATCCACACCCACTCTTCAAGGTCCCTAGCCGAATCCATCACTTCTCTTCCAGATGCCAAAAAGAATTCTCTAAAATACAAACTATGCGACTCGAACCTGCTCCGTCACTGCTCCCCTGTGGCGTCACTTACCTGCTTCATATGTGGCACCTTCTTGCCACCTTTCCACTTCCATTCTTGTGTCATCAAACCCAAACTATAATACTTTTAACCTGCATCGGCTAAGTCCCCCCCAAAGTGCTCAAAATTGAAACTTTGGCCAAGGCTTCGGCTTAACCCAGTGCCTTCCCGGGACCCCTAAACACAACAAAGTAATCGACATAACATACCAACAAGCAAAAACCTACCAAATGTAAAACCCCTAATTCCCAGATGTTACAACCAGTGATTAGAAAAAATACTAATGAAACATTTAGGTCTTTAAATAGTAAATAGAGTTAACAAAAATAAAAATAAAATGTAAAAGTAAAAATAAAACAGAAAAACTAAAAGGAAAGGACTCAGAAGTCCTTTGCATCATCTGGGTCTTGAGGTGGTGGTGGCGATGAGATATGAAAGTGATGGCAGATCTGCTAAAGAGTTGCCTCAATACTGTCAAATCATCGAGCGGTGTTATCGAATTGCTGCGTACAGTACTGCTCGAGTTGAATGAGGCGTGCAGAAATGTCTGATAGTGAAGCTGCTGTCTGGGAGGGACGATGGCTCGGTAGTGGTGCCTCCTGTGGTGGTTGAAATCATCAGTAATGTACTCGGGGTTCTCCTCTTTGGTGAGGGGTGCGAGCTGGTAGCCGGTCCCACGTCGACGCTGGATCATCCTCATATGTAGCATCGTCTGGATGCCCTGTAGGGCCATCTGCCCTATCAGTGTGAGTGAGGAGGTTTGTTCGTCGGTGTTGAGGAGCCCAAAGTATCGAGCCAAGCGTGTGATGTAGGGATTCATAGATATTATCCCTCGCTGATGCTGCTCCGTCTAATGTTGAATTGCTCGGGCTATAAAATATGCTAGGTCGACAACATGTCCGTTCGACATGCACCATAGGTAGTAGGCACCATGAGTATTGAGGATGCAAGTGCTCTCTCGTCGACCTGTCAAAGTATAAGCGAAAATAGCATGTACGTACCTCAGAGACGGAGCCAGGGCCATCGCTTTTGATCGACTGGAGTCATAATCGAAGGAGTGGGTAGCTATCTTGTGCCAACATTGGGTAGGGTTGAAATGTATATGGCGATGCAACTCCAAAAGGTCATTCTCTGCTACGAAGTCATCTGTATAAAGTTCTAAAGTAGCTCCGAACTGCGGCTACATTCAGCTATCGTATAGTGCCGCCGAGACGGAATTGTATCGTGCCTGGATCAGCGTAACGGCTCATCACTATTTGAAGTTGAAATGTTGAGCAGAGCTCCAAAGTGAGCTCTAGGTATGTGTGCTCGACAATGTTGAAGAATTACTCTCAAGGATCAGTGGTTAGGAGAGCCCGTATGTCACCGTCAAGATGGATCTACTCTAAAGTGGCCCAGTCGATACATCTGCCTGTTCCGAGGGGTCGCGTACGTTGTAATTTATAACGATCCTCTTGGACCTCTAGAGGAAATTGAAGGAACGGATGGCGCACTTCGGTGGATGCTCTTGCGGATGATGATCCGGGTCCCTTTCGCTTTTTTGAGCTCGGGCTGCTGTTCTCTTTCCTCGAGATGTCGATATTGTACCTGAAAATAGTTGATATTCAAGTAATAATAAAGCAATTACTTTGATCGATACCCAAAATATTCAAAGTCTAAATAAGAGCATTTTAACCATGAGAAATTTAACTAATTTAAACAAAAATATAACAATCAAATTAGTTCTAAAATTCAAGAAATTATACTTAAAATGAAATAATACTAAAAATAAAAAGAAACTAAATAACATGAAGTTTTAATCAAACAATAGTTAAAATGGATGAAAATGAAATAGTAAAGAGTGACCAGCAATGTTTTGGGGTGTGTGGCGACATGTACGATGGAGCAAGGGTATGTACGGTGGTGCACGGTCGTGTGCTATAAAGTTCTGGGTAGCACAGCGGTGGCGAGGGCGTGGGCTCCTAGTAACACGAGTGTGGTTCCGTTTTGTATGGGTATTTTAAAGGAAGGAAGGTGGAGGGGTTATTGGGGGTCAAAATGGGGGTGATTTTTTATGGTGGCCGAGTTAGGGAATGAGGGGGTTGAGAGAATTAGTTAGGGTTATGGTTTAGGGAAGATGAGAGTTTAAGTTCTTTAAATAGGGGCGAGAGCACGGACAGGGGCCACGCCCGTGTTAGATTTTAATCAGCCTGTGTTTTTCGTGATTTTGAATTTTTAGCGCGTTCAGGGTGTTTGGTCACGACCGTGGTTATAAGCCGTGTATGATTTTTTTCGCTTCTCCCACGCCCGTGCTATGTTTGCCACGCCCGTGTACATATAGTCAGTGTCACACACGGTTGGTAGGCATGGACATGGCTTGTGTCCATGTTATTTTACTCAGGATAGACGACGGTCGCTTCGCATGGCCGTGGACTTTTTATCGCAGCCCGTGTTGGGGAAAATTTTTCTTCTTCTTCTCGTACGTCTACCTGCACGCCCATTTTCCATCCAATGGCGACCACACGGCCATAGGCACGCCTGTGTGTAAGGCCGTGCGGTAGGAAACCTACGCTTTTCTGAATCATTTAGTTTGATTTAGGTGCTAAAAGGAAAAAAAATAAAATTAAAGTGCGAAAATTAATGGGGTTAGTGAAGTTAGTGCTCGGGTTGCCTCCCGAGAAGTGCTTGCTTAAATTTTTAAGCTAGACTAACCCTGTTTTCATTTCTAAAAGAAGGTTCACGGAGCTGAAGCTCCTCTCTCAATTCCTTGAAATCTTCACCATTATAAATTTTCAGTTGATGGCCATTTACCTTGAATGTTCCTTGAGTTGGATGGGTTACCTCGACTGTGCTGTAAGGAAAAATAGATTTTATCATGAATGGTCCTGACCACCTTGATTTTAGCTTTCTAGGAAATAGTTTGAGCCTTGAATTATACAGCAGGACTAAGTTTCCTTCTTCGAATTGCTTTGATTGTTTTAAATGAGCATCATGGCATCGTTTTGTTTCCTCCTTATATAGTCGTGAATTCTCATAGGCCTCAGTTCGCCATTCATCCAGTTCATTTAACTGCATCATCCTCTTCTCGCCTGCAGTTTTGATATCGTAATTCAAGAATTTTATCGCCTAGTAGGCTTTGTGCTCTAACTCAAATGGTAGATGACAACTCTTTCCGTAAACAAGTTTATACAGAGATGTCCCTAGAGGGGTTTTAAATACTGTTCTGTAGGCCCATAAAGCATCATCTACTTTTACTGCCCAATCTTTCCTATTTGATTCAACCGTTTTCTCTAGGATTCACTTAAGCTCTCGATTTGCCACTTCCACTTGCCCACTGGTTTGAGGATGATAAGGGGTAGCTGTTTTGTGGTGTACTCCATATTTTCTTAAGACTTTTCAAATTAAGTATTGCAAAAGTGAGTACCCCTATCACTGATGATTGCTCTGGGTGTTCCAAAACGAGATGTAATCAATAGCTTTAGCATCGTTAGTAGGTAAAGCTTGGGCCTCCACCCATTTTGACATGTAATCAACTGCTACTAAGATGTTTTTATTTTCGAATAAACAAGGAAATGGGCCCATAAATTCAATACCCCATACATCAAATATTTCACATGATAACATATATGTTTGAAGCATTTCATCGCGTTTAGAAATATTACCTGATCTTTGGCATTTATCACACGAAGCGGCATACCTGTTGAAATCTTTGAAAAGAGTTGGCCAATAAAATCCAGATTTGAGTATTTTCTGTGCTGTCTTAATCCCGCTGTAATATCCTCCTGAAGGTCCTGAATGGCAATGTTCCAGGATTTTACTTGCTTCTACCCTTGTAACGCATCTCTGAATTACTTGATCTACACATATGCGAAAAAGAAAAGGATCTTCCCAAAAATAGTTTTTCGCATCAGCAAAGAATCATTTCTTTTGATGATGTGTTAACCTTTTTGGTAAGATGGTAGCAGCTAAATAATTCGTAAGATCTGCAAACCATGGTACCTTGAAGTTGGTTATAGAAAAGAGTTGTTGTTCAGGGAACGAGTCGTTTATCTCACTTTCGTCGAGCTCTTCGATATGTAGGTTCTCAAGTCTGGAGAGGTGATCTGCTGCAAGGTTTTCATCTCCCTTCTTATCTTGTATTTCCAAATCAAATTCCTATAAAAGTAAGATCCAACGTATGAGTCAAGGTTTTGCATCAAGTTTAGTTAAGAGATAACGAAGAACTGAATGATCAGTGTAAATGACAACTTTAGATAATATTAAATACTACCTAAATTTGTCAAAAGAAAAAACTATAGCTAGCAATTCTTTCTCTGTGGTGGTATAGTTTTCTTGTGCGGGTGTCAATGTTCTGCTAGCATAATAAATTGGCTGAAAATGCTTGTCTCTTCGTTGTCCCAGAATTGCACCTACTGCAAAATCACTCGCATCACACATTAGTTCAAAGGGCAAATTCCAATCAGGTGCAATTATAATCGGAGCATTTATTAGTTTATCCTTGAGGAAATTGAATGCATCTAAACATTCCTGATCGAAATTGAAAGGAACATATTTTTCTAGTAATTTTGTTAAAGGCTTAGCTATTTTAAAAAAATCTTTAATGAATCTTCTGTAAAATCCAGCATGTCCTAAAATGCTTCTAATAGCCTTAACTGAACTGGGGGAGGTAATATTTCTATGGTTTCAATCTTTGCTTTATCTACCTCAATCCCTTTACTAGAAATCTTATGTCCTAACACAATCCCTTCTTTCACCATAAAGTGACATTTTTCCCAATTCAAGACAAGATTCGTTTCTTCACATCTTATTAGCACCCATTCTAAATTTTTAAGGCAAATGTGGAAAGAGTTATCGAATACCGAGAAGTCTTCCATAAATACCCCATAATGTCTTCCACAAGTTCATCAAAGATGGCCAACATGCACCGCTGAAAAGTAGCAGGAGCATTACATAATCCAAAAGGCATTCTACGATAAGCAAACATACCGTATGGGCATGTAAATGTCGTCTTCTCTTCATCTTCAGGAGCTATGGGGATATGGAAGTAGCCGGAGAGTTCGTCCAATAAGCAGTAGTACATATGCCCAGACAACCTTTCTAACATCTAATCAATAAAGGGTAAAGGGAAGTGATCTTTTCTGGTTGCGTCATTCAGCTTCCTATAGTCAATGCAGACTATACAACCTGTGACTGTTCTTGTAGGAATTAGTTCATTCTTTTCGTTGGCTACAATAGTCATGCCGCCTTTCATTGGAACTACCTACACAGGACTTATCCAGGTGCTACTAGAAATAGGATAAATTATTCCTGCATCTAGAAGTTTAATTACCTCAGCTTCAACAATTCTTTCACATTGGGGTTCAAACGTTTCTGAAGTTGCACACAAGGTTTATACTCATCTTCCATTAAAATTTTATGGGTGCAGAATGATGGGCTTATTCCTTTAATGTCTGACATTTTCCATGCTATGGTCTTTTTGTGCTTCCTTAGTACTTTTAGCAAATCTTCTTTCTCCTTGGGTCCTAGTTCTGAAGAGATGATTATTAAAAGTTTAGAATTTTCCTCGAGGAATGCATATTCTAAATGTCTTGGCAATTGTTTCAGTTCTAACTTGGGTGGCTCATCAATAGAGGGTTTTTGTTTTAGTTCGTCATTGATCTCAATGTCCTCTGTTTCCGTCTGTTTGGAGGATGATGTATTGGGATTCACTTCATCAATATCGTCATCTTTCCCCTCATCTTGTGAAAGACACAGTTCCATCGTGTCACTTTGCATGATTTCCCGCAAAGATTCTTGAAAAATGTGGTCAGTGGCATCAACAAAGTAACAAGAATCATCTTGTTCTCTAAAATATCGCATGGCATCATAAATTTGGAACACAATTTCTTTATCTCCTACCTTTAGTACGAGTTTACCATCACCAACATTAATGATAGCCCTAATAGTAGCTAGAAAGGGTCGCCCCAAAATTAAAGGTACCTCTACGTCCTCATTCATGTCAAGCACAAAAAAATCAACGGGAAATATAAATTTATCTATTTTTACCAGAACATCTTCAACAATTCCCCTAGGATACTTAATAGATCTGTTAGCTAACTGAATACTAGTTGGTGTTGGTTCCTCGAGACCAAGTTGCTGAAACATTTTATAAGGCATTAAATTACTGCTGGCACCTAAATTAGCTAATGTTTTTTCTATACTCAAACTACCAATTAAACAGGGAATAGTAAAACTTCATGGATCTTTCAATTTGGTTGGCAGCTTGTTTTGAATGATAGCTGAGCATTCTTTATTAAGTTCCAGTGTTGAACTTTCCTCGAACTTCCTTTTATTTGTTAGAAGCTCCTTTAAAATTTTTGCATATGTTGGCATCTGCGAAATAGATTCAACAGAAGGTAAGTTAATATGTAGCTATTTGAAAAGTTTAAGAAATTTACCATATTGTGCGTCTAAGCGATCTTTCTTCAACTTCGCTGAATACAAGATTGTTGGTTTAATTTCCTCACGGGTCGGAGTTATCTTTGACTTATCGGGTTCATGTGGTACCTTTTTCTCTGTTTTGATTAACTCCTTTCCACTTCTCAGTGTCACTGCCTAGACCTGCTCTTTTTCCCTAAGTAAGATTTCTGATCGTATTTTAGAAACTAACCTAGTAAGTTGCCTGATTTGATCCTTGAGTTCCTGTGACAATGCCTCAAGTTTTGTTTCTATCTTTTGGAAACATGTTTCTGAGGTTGCTATGAAGTTTTTTAGGACCTCTTCAAGGTTCGACTTCTTTTCCTGTCGGTAGGGCTGTTGTTGGAAGTTTTGGGAAGGTTGTTGCCTTTGATTTCTTTAACCGCCCCATGAGAAATTGGGTTGGTTCTTCCAACCTGGATTATAAGTATTACTATAAGGGTTATTGTTAGATCAGAAATTATTACCCATATAGTTCATTTGTTCGCTCTCCATGCCCTGTCCGTAGGGTGGGTGCTCAAAATTCACCACTCCTTCACTTGTGTCGCACTACATAACTGGATGTGCCTGCGAAGAACCATAGAAACTATCAAATTTTTTATGTAGCAATTCTACCTGATTTGATAGCGCGGTCACTGCATCAATGTTGAAAACTCCGACTGCTTTGGCTAACCTTGTCCTTGTAACTTGCCACTGATAGTTATTCAGTGACATCTCTTCTATAAACTCGTAGGTTGCATCAGGAGTTTTGTTGTTCAGAGTTCCGCCAAAGGCTGAATCGATTAATTGCCTTGTTGAGGGGTTCACACCGTTGTAAAAAGTTTAGACTGGTAGCCACAAAGGCAACCCTTGGTGTGGACACTTTCTCAACAAATCCTTGTATCTCTCCCATGCGTTGTAAAGTGTCTCTAAATCTATCTGTATAAAAGAAGAGATATCATTCCTTAATTTGGCCATTTTGGCTGGTGGAAAATATTTTAATAAAAATTTTTCGGTCATTTGGTACCATGTAGTGATTGACCCTCTTGGAAGAGAATGTAACCACTGTTTGGCTTTATTCCTCAAAGAAAAGGGAAATAACCGAAGACGGATGGCATCATCAGAAACGTCATTTATCTTGAAGGTATCACAGAATTCTAGAAATTTCACTAAGTGTGTGTTAGGATCCTCATCTTGCAAACCATCACTGAACAAACTGTTGTATCATCTGTATAGTGTTAGGTTTCAGTTCAAAATTATTTGCAGCAATAGTAGGCCTAACAATACTAGACTCAGTTCCTGTTAAACTATTTTAGCATAATCATACATAGTACGTGGAGCATGATGTTCTGCCATCTCTGGAGGTGGCGGATTATTTTCAGCCACATCTTCTGTGGTATTTATTTCGGCTTCTTGCTCTTCGTTTATGTAGTTTAGGCTTCGCCTTATTTCTCTGCAATTTCTGCGAATGGTACCTTTAATATCACTGTCGTAAAGTAGGGGTCCTGTCGGGTTCCTTCTAGTCATAAACTAGAGGTACCTGAAAGGAACAAAAGAAGAAAGAAACAAAATTTAGAAAAATAAAAAATAAAATTTAATTGCAAAAATAAAATAAATAATAAATATGGCTAAAGTAATAAAAATTAAGCGTTCTTAATATTTTAGTTCCAGGCAATGGCGCCAAAAACTTGATCATGTTTGTCAGAGTCTTAAAATTTATAAAAAGAATGATCGAACCTGGAACTAACTATGACAATAATTTTTAGGCAAGCGCATCTATCGAACAATAGTATAGTTAAGGCAAGACCGGATTGTCAAACCCAAAGGAACCTAAAATACTAATACTAACTTTCTTTTTATTAATTAGCCTAGGAATTAAAGGAATTTTTATCTAAACTAAAATTAACTAACAATTAAGCTAAAGATGCAAAAACAAAGAGAATAAAATTGGGGAAATACTTGTGGGAAAAACCAATTGATTAAGACAATACCCGAGGAAGAATCCACCTAGACTTCACTTGTTATCTAACTCTGAACCAGACGATTTATTCACTTGACTTGATTCGTAGGATTCCCTAAGTTATATTAATACCTCCGTCGAGGCTACTAACATCTAACCCTAGGTTGATTAATTGAAATCTCTTTCTAATTAAAACCCCTAGAATTGCATTAACTCGATCTATGGACTCCCATATTAGGTTTCACCCTAATCCGGCAAAATCTTATCACCTATGTCTAGGCGTGCGATCAACTCCGCTTAATTATGCTAGATCTATTCTTAGGTAGGGAATTTTACTCCTCCACCTAAGCACATCACACTTGAATTAATATCCCGAAAATATTAAAACAAGAATTAAGAACAAGTCAAATATTTATCATATAGTTCAGAAAACAATAACAAGATTCATCTTAGGTTTCATCCCCCTCAGGTATCTGAGGGTTTAGTTCATAACAATGAAAGAAAACATCTCAAAAGAAAAGATAAAACAAAACATAAGAAATCCCTAAAACCCCTTAAAGGAATTGAAAGAGAGATCCTCCGTCTTGAGCATAATTCCGGCTTCTTGAGATGGTTCAACTAGCTGTCTTCGAGTGATCTCCACAAATCTGACCTTTCTGGCTTGGCTCCTTAGCTTAGCTAACCGTCCCCTTCTAGGTTATACTTAGAGGGTTTATATAGGCTTTTAAGATAGGTTTCTTTGCCCTTAAGTATCCAAATCTGAATGAAACTTTTCTTTCCAGTGACAGGGACACGGCCATGGCACACGTCCGTGTAAGTCGTGGTCAGGCCGTGTTTGAGCCTATTGGATGAGGCACGGCCGTGTGATCTTCGGGCCAGGCCGTGTCGATTTCTATTTTGGCCCAATTTGGTCTGTTTCAAGCCTGTTTTCCGTTCTTTTCGTCTTTGGTTGTTCTCTTGGGTATAAAACAAGAAAACAAAGGATTAAGAGCACCAAATTACACAATTCAAGGCTTAAATCATCCAAACGCATACTAAATGTGGGCCTAAAATATGTTATTTTTTACGGTTTATCATGGGCACCTCTGCATCAAATCTTTGTATCTCTCCCATGCATCATAAAGTGTCTCTAAATCCATCTACAGAAAAGAAGAGATATCATTCCTTAACTTGGCCGTTTTGTCCGGTTGGAAAATATTTTAATAAAAATTTCTCAGTTATTTGATCCCATGTAGTGATTGACCCTCGTGGAAGAGAATGCAACCACTATTTGGCTTTATTCCTCAAAGAGAAGGGAAATAACCCAAAACAGATGGCATCATCAGAAACACCATTTATTTTAAAGGTATAACAGATTCTAGAAAATTCGCTAAGTGTGTGTTAGGATCACCATCCTGCAAACCATCAAACTGAGCAAACTGTTGTATCATCTGTATAGTGTTAGGTTTCACTTCTAAATTATTTGCAATAATAGTAGGTCTAACAATACTTGACTCAATTCCTGTTAAATCAGGTTTAGCATAATCATACATAGTTCGAGGAGCATGATGTTCGGCCATCTCTGGAGGTGGCGGATTATTCTCAGACATCTCTTCGGTAGTATTAACTTCGTCTTGTTACTCTTCTTTTATGTAGTTTAAGCTTCGCCATTTTTCTCTATGATTTCTGCAAATAGTACCTTCAATATCACTGTCGTAAAGTAGGGGTCCTGTCGGGTTCCTTCTAGTCATAAACTAGAGGTACCTGAAAGGAGTAAAAGAATAAAAATTAGCAAAAAAATAAAAATAAAAAAATAAAGTAAGAAATTGCAGAAAATAAAAATTGGCTAAAGTAATAAAAATTGAGCTTTCTTAATATTCTGGTTCCCCGGCAACGACGCCAAAAACTTGATGTGTGCTGTCAGAGTCTTAAAAATTTATAAAAAGAATGATCGAGCCTAGGAACTAACTATGACAATGATTGAGGCAAGCGCACCTATCGAACAGAAATATAGTTTTGTGGCAGGACCGGATTGTCGAACCCAAAGGAACCTAAAATACTAATACTAACTTTCTTTTTATTATTTAGCCTAGGAATTAAAGGAACTTTTATCTAATCTAAAATTAACTAACAATTAAGCTAAAGATGCAAAAATAAAGAGAATAAAATTGGGGAAATACTTATGGGAAAAACCAATTGATTAAGACAATACTCGAGGAAGAATCCACCTAGACTTCACTTGTTATCTAACTCTGAACCAGACGATTTATTCACTTGACTTGATCCATAGGATTCCCTAAGTTATATTAATACCTCTGACGAGGCTACTAACGTCTAACCCTAGGTTGATTAATTGAAATCTCTTTCTAATTAAAACCCCTAGAATTGCATTAACTCGATCTATGGACTCCCATATTAGGTTTCACCCTAATCCGGCAAAATCTCATCACCCTATGTCTAGGCGTGCAATCAACTCCGCTTAATTATGTTAGATCTACTATTAGGCAGGGACTTTTGCTCCTCCGCCTAAGCACATCACACTTGAATTAATACCCCGGAATATTAAAACAAGAATTAAGAACACATAATGAAGAATAAAGAAAGTATTTATCATATAGTTCAGCAAACAATAATAAGATTCATCTTAGGTTTCAACCCCCTCAGGTACCTGAGGGTTTAGTTCATAATCGTAAAAGAATATATCTCAGAAGAAAAGATAAAACAAAACATAAAAAAAAGCCTAAAACTCCCTGAAGGAATTTAAGAGAGATCCTTCGTCTTGAGTATGACACCGGCTTCTTGAGATGAATCAACTAGCTGTCTTCGAGTAAATTCCAAAATTCTGGCCCCTCTTGCTCGGCTCCTTGGCTTAGCTGGATGCCGCCTGAAGATTGGCCTCTAGGGTGTTTATATCGGCTTTTGGAATGGCTTTCTTTGCCTATAAGTACCCTAATCCGAATGAAACTCTTCTTTCTCACGTTAGGGACACGCCCACGGCACATGCCCGTGTGAATCATGGCGAGGCTATCTTTGAGTCTGTTTGATGAGCGACGGTCGTGTGGGTTGGGCCTAGGCCGTGTTGATTTTGTGATATGTCCCATTTAGCCCGTTTTAGGCCCGTTTCTCATTCTTTTCATCCTCCGGCGCTTTTCTGAGTATAAAACATGAAAACAAAGGATTAAGAGCACCAAATTACACAATTCAAGGCTTAAATCATCGAAAAGCATGCTAAATATGGGCTTAAAATATGTTACTATTACAGTTTATCAAATACCCCCACACTTAAGCTTTTGCTTGTCCTCAAGCAAAATTCTCAACTCTCAATTTAAACGAACTTTCTCGATTCATAATATTCATCAATAATGTTTCATCATAATTCAAAGATAATTCATACATTGAAAATTTAACTCAAAGAGCCCTAAAGATTCAAACAATCTAAGTCATACATTTGTAGCATAAAACATAGGTGTTTCCCCTTATCTGAATAATTACCTCTGATTCAAAACCGACAAGGGTTGACATCCTCACTAAAGATTCACTCAAATCACTCGAGGTGTTTAAGGTTCAAGAAAAAGCACTCATAAGTCAACCATGAAAATTTAATCCCATAGGCTTGCATGAAAATCAAATCTCCATCACTGTAAAATGATATGATACACAAATCAAAAGGTCTTTAATAGGGTTGTAATGGGGCTTGGGTTAAAGGTGTAGATAAGGGCTGAATTAGAGGGCTATAATCGATATTGAATTGACAAATTACCTAACCATAAACAATGAACTACTAATAAATAATTACATCAATTGAAAACTTGTAATACTAATACTAATAGTACGAGTTTCTTCTTCAGCAATTGGAATTTAAAAGTATAAGATCATTTAATCACATAACTAATAATGAATATACTTCGATTCTTTTTTTATCTTTTTAAGAATAAATCAAGTACATAATAAAGGATAAATTTAACTACTGCAATAAAGATCATAGTTAGGCAACTGATCAAATCAAATCTCGACAAAAATGTAGTCAAAAGGAATGGTGATAACAAATACAAAGGATTTTTGGTTAATATTAGTGGGTGAGTCAATAAATGGGTTGTTAGGATCAACAGGGTTCACTAGGGGTTAATTATGAAGGTAGGCTTTTAGTGGAGTAAGTGGGTTAAAACTTAGGTGCCTTTATCATCTCTGTATATCAAATCAAAGGTGTGGTCTGGACATGTATAATCGATGCAAGTTCTAGAATAACAAATCAATGTTGACACACTTATAATCATAAAGTGAGCACGAAAAAGAATATACGCTCTACAAGGCTCAAAATCTCACAAAAATTATGGGTATTTGATGTCGACCTTGCAAATTTCAAACTTCAAAGTAATATTCAAATTCAAGTAGACAACCTAGCAAGAGTTTTAATTCTGAAAAATAGACTTATCACGCTCGATTCTCTAGTATCCTTCAAATTTAATCATTGATGCACAATTATCTATGACTTAATCCAAAACATATCAATAAAAATCATGAATCACAGGAAATTTCATTCTCATGATAATGTGAGAAAATTACTTAAAGACAAGATATCATTCAGGGATTTGAGAATAATGCAGAAAGTTAGGCACTTTCTCGAAATAAATATTCACCCACACACTTAAGATGTACATTGCCCTCAATGTACAAAGATATATATGAAATTTAAGAGAAAGGGAGAGGTGAAACTTCCTGAATTTGGATGGTTTCCTTGAGTTGGGAGTCCCGAGGTGTGGTGGCTGCTACTGACCTCTGCGCTTGATGAAGAAATTGGGAAGCTCATAGAGAATTAGCCAGGAAATATTAAGACATATTTAAAATAAACTAATTATGTATTCAAAGACAAGAAATATAAAGAGAAATAATATAAAAATTGAAATAATACTAAAAGAAAAAATGAATGGACTGAAAAGTCCTTATTGTTGGATGGTTTGAGAGTTGGGTGTGATATCTAAGGCTGTGGTGGGATGGTGGTCATGGTCGAGGTGTGATTCCCTAGCAGCCTTTAGAACCTAAAACCAAAAAACTAAAATAAGATAAACTAAATTTATTATAAGAGAAGTAAAGATAAGAAAAATAAAGAAAAAGAGTAAAGAAGAAGGAGAAGAATTAAATGGCCTCAAAGACACTTGGCTTGTCTAGTAGCTGAAGTGGCCTGCATGAACTTAGTATATCGATCTCCCTCGCGGAGGTTGCGCTTGGATCCTTCCTCTTCTTTGACATAGATGTGGTGAAGCTCAAGGGTTAGGGAAATAACTAAAAAAGAAAAGTATGGGGGGAAGAGATCTGAAGAATGGGATTGAAGAAAGGAGATGGGGAGTAGGTAAGAAGAAAGGGGGGTTTAAATAGAAATTTCAGGTTTGGTACGTCCCCACGCCCGTGCACCATGGGCATGTTGTGTCACAGGCTGTATCGCACGGCTGTGGCGTGGTAGTTGGAATCCGTTACTCAAAGATATGATTCGTTCTGACTTGTACCATCTTTGCCCTGTCAGTACAGAGATTCGTGGTGCCCAGACAGCCACGGTCATGACCGTGTACAAGGTCGTGTGGCATGAAAATCTGCACTTTTTGTTAGCTTATAATTAGATGCTGAAGTAGAAATAAAAATAGGAATGTAAAAGTTAATAGAGTTAGTGATCGGGTTTCCTCCCGAGAAGCACTCGTTTATAGTCTTAAGCTAGACTTACCTTTCATTCGCATATTCATGATGGATTGAAGAGTTGAACATCCTCTCTCATGCTATCTGTCTTACTAACAGTATATAGTTCAAGTCGAGTAGCATTTATTTTGAAAGTGCCGAATATAAGAGTACTTATCTCGACTGTTCCGTATGGGAAAACATTGATTACCTTAAAAGGGATTCCTTTGTTTGTATTAGGATTAGGAGGAGATATTCGTGGGTCTTCTTTATCTAACAATACCTGATCTCTGATTTTGAATTTTTCTGTCCCATAAAGTGGCTTTGATTCTGCTTTGTGTATCCCTAGTTTTTCCTTGAAATGCGACTTCTATTCATCTAGTTTATCGATCTGAAACCTTTGTTTCTCATGAGTTATTTTTTGTTGGCACGGGGTCTAGGATCGGATTCAGTTGTGTTCTTTTGTGGTGCTCCCTGAAAAGAAGGTTTAACCGAATGGTTATGAATAGAATTTACGTTCTCACCTTGATTATTCGATGTCCTAACGAATCGAGAGCTTGAAGAGTGACTGTGTCATCACCTACACAGAGTATGAGTCCACCTGCGTCGACATCAATTTTAGTCCTAGCAGTTGCTAAAAAGGGCCTTCCTAAAATTAAGGGGATACTGTTGTCCTCATCCATGTCTAAAACTAAAAAGTCTACTGGGAATATGTTTTTTTTTTTAATTTTTCATAAGAACATCTTCAATTATACCTCTAAGAATTCTAACAGTTTTATCAGCTAATTGAATGCTCATCCTAGTTTGTTTGGGTTTCCCTAAACCTAGTTGTTTAAACATTTTATAAGGTATGACATTTATGCTTGCCCCTAAATCAGCTAACGCATTATCAATAGGTAAATGACCAATTAAGCATGGAATTGTAAAACTCCCTAGTCTTTTAATTTTTGATGTAGTTTATTTTACAACATTGCTGAGCACACTGCGTTTAATTCGATATGCGATTCCTCATCTAACTTCTGCTTATTTGTCAATAGCTCTTTTAAAAATATCCTAGAATCTGGCATCTGTGAAAGAGCTTCAAGAAACGGTAAGTTAATATGTAATTTCTTTAAAAGTTTAAGAAACTTACCGAAGTGTTCCTCTCTGTCGTCTCTCCTCATTGCTTCGGGATATGGTATGCGAGGTTGGAATTCTTTGATTACCAGTTTTGGTTTATCATTTACCTCAACCTTACCTTCATCTACCGAATTCTCTTGCCTGAAATTGGGCTCGTCTAACCCTTCACTATCTTGAGCTGTTATGGCTTGAATTTGCTCTTTTGGGTTAGTCTCGATGTTGCTTGGTAGGCTTCCTTGTGGTCTTTCAGAGATCAGCTTAGCAAGTTGCCCTAACTGGTTTTCGATCCCTTGAATCGAAGCTTGTTGATTTCTAAGTGTTGACTCGGTATTTTGGAAACGTATTTCTGAGACTGCTATGAATTTTGTCAGCATCTCCTCAAGGTTCAGCTTCTTTTCATGTGGGTAGGGCTGTTGTTGGAAGTTTTGGGGTGGTTGTTGTCTCTGATTTCCTTAACCACCCCATGAAAAATTGGGGTGGTTCCTCCAACCTAGATTATAAGTATTACTATAAGGGTTATTTTGAGATCAGAAATTGTTACCCATATAGTTCATTTGTTAGCTCTCCATTCCCTGTCCGTAGGGTAAGTGCTCAGGATTCGCCACGCCTCCACTTGTCTCACATTTCATAATTGGATGTACCTATGAGGAACACAAACCATCAATCTTTTTATTTAGCATCTCTACCTGATTTGATAGTAAGGTTACTGCATCGAGGTTGAAAACTCCGGCTGCTTTTACTGGCCTTTTCCTTGTAACTTGCCACTAATAGTTATTCAATGACATCTCCTCTATAAACTCATAAGCTACTTCAGGAGTTTTGTTATTTAGATTTCCGCCAGCTTCTGAATCGATTAATTGCCTTGTTGAGGGGTTCACACCGTTGTAAAAAGTTTGGACCTATAGCCACAAGGGTAATCCATGGTGTGGGCAGCTCCTCAACAAATCTTTGTATCTCTCCCATGCATCTTAAAGTGTCTCTAAATCCATCTGCACAAAAGAAGAGATATCATTTCTTAACTTGGTCGTTTTGTCCGATGGAAAATATTTTAATAAAAATTTGTCGGTCATTTGATCCCATGTAGTGATTGGCCCTCGTGGAAGGGAATGCAACCAATGTTTGGCTTTATTCCTCAAAGAGAAGGGAAATAATGGAAGACAGATGGCATCAACAGAAACACCATTTATTTTGAAGGTATCACAGAATTCTAGAAAATTCTCTAACTGTGTGTTAGGATCCTCATCCTGCAAACCATCAAACTGAGCAAACTGTTGTATCATCTGTATAGTGTTAGGTATCAGTTCAAAATTATTTGCAACAATAGTAGGTCTAACAATACTTGACTCAGTTCTTGTTAAATTAGGTTTAGCATAATCATACATAGCTCGAGGAGCATGATGTTTGGCCATCTCTGGAGGTGGCAGACTATTCTCAGACATCTGTTCGGTAGTATTAACTTCGTCTTCTTGCTCTCCTTGTATGTAGTTTAAGCTTCAGCTTATTTCTCTATGATTTCTGTGAATAGTACCTTTAATATCACTGTCGTAAAGTAGGGGTCCTATCGGGTTCCTTCTAGTTATAAACTAGAGGTACCTTAAAGGAGTAAAAGAAGAAAAATTAGCAAAAAAATAAAAATAAAAAGTAAAGTAAGAAATTGCAGAAAAGAAAAATTGGCTAAAGTAATAAAAATTGAGCTTTCTTAATATTCTGGTTCCCTGGTAATGGAGCCAAAAACTTCATGTGTGCTGTCAGAGTCTTTAAAATATATAAAACGAATGATCGAGCCTAGAAACTAACTATGACAACGATTGAGGCAGGCGCACCTATCGATCAGTAATATAGTTTAGTGGCAAGACCGGATTGTCAAACCCAAAGAAACCTGAAGTACTAATACTAACTTTCTTTTTATTATTTAGCCTAAGAATTAAAGGAATTTTTATCTAATCTAAAATTAACTAACAACTAAGCTAAAGACGAAAAAATAAAGAGAAAGAAATTGGGGAATTACTTGTTGGAAAAACCACTTGATTAATACAATACCCGAGGAAGAATCCACCTAGACTTCACTTGTTATCTAACTCTGAACCAGACGATTTATTCACTTGACTTGATTCGTAGGATTCCGTAAGTTATATTAATACCTCCGTCGAGGCTACCAACGTCTAACCCTAGGTTGATTAATTGAAATCTCTTTCTAATTAAAACCCCCATTAACTCGGATCTATGGACTCCCATATTAGGTTTCACCCTAATCCGGTAAAATCTCGTCACCCTATGTCTGGGCGTGCGATCAACTCCTCTTAATTATGCTAGATCTACTTTTAGGTAGGGAATTTTTCTCCTCCACCTAAGCACATCACACTTGAATTAATATCCTGAAAATATTAAAACAAGAATTAAGAACACATAATTAAGAACAAATCAAGTATTTATCATATAGTTCAGCAAACAATAACAATGATTCATCTTAGGTTTCATCCCCCTCACGTATCTGAGGGTTTAGTTCCTAATCATAAAAGAATACTCAGAAGAAAAGATAAAACAAAACATAAGAAAAACCCTAAAACTCCCTGAAGGAATTGAAGAGAGATCCTCCCTCTTGAGTATGACTTCGGCTTCTTGAGATGAATCAACTGGCTTTCTTCGAGTAAATTCCACAATTCTGGCCTCTCTGGCTTGGCTCCTTGACCTAGCTGGACGCCGCCTGAAGGTTGGCCTCTAGGGTGTTTATATAGGCTTTTGGAATGACTTTCTTTGCCTCTAAGTACCCTAATCTGAATGAAACTCTTCTTTCTAACGTTAGGGACGTGCCCAAGGCACACGCCGGTGTGAATAATGGCCAGGCCATGTTCGAGTCTATTTGATGAGGCACGATCGTGTGGCTTGGGCCCAGGCTATGTTGAATTCGTGATATGGCCTATTTACCCCGTTTTTGTAGCACCTCATATCCGAGTCCAAGGCTGAGACCGGATATGAGACATCATTATGCTTGAACTTTCTTAAACATGCACCTACAGGCTGTAAAAATTTATTCCGAATTAAAAACTTCTCTTTCGTAGTCTAATCATACATTTCATGGACGTAAGAGGCCTTAAACACGTATCTTATAACTTTCAGAACTTAATTGAAAACTTTTCTTTAAAGTAGGGGTCACACGCCATGTGGCCTGGGACACGCCCGTGTACCCCTTAGACACGCCCATGTCTCCCAACCGTGGTCGACACTGACTATATTCACACGGCCTTGACACGCCCGTGTCTTCCAACCGTGGTCGGCACTGACTATATTCACACGACCTGGGGCACACGCCCATGTTCTAACCGTGTGTCACACATGGCCTAAACAAACGACCGTGGGATTAAACCATAGTCTATTGTGACTTAAGGTACTAAGGTGTAGGGACGCACGACCTAGACACATGCCAGTGTGTCTATCCGTGTGGGCACTTAAAGGCTATTTACCAAGCCAATTGCCACCCTGAAATCAAGATCAATCTCATATTCAATTCAACAACTCAGATTACTACATCTTCCATGAACAATACTATATACTTCATTGATATCAATAGACATACATACTTAGCCCATCTTGGCCTATCACTTAGCCACATACAAAAGAACAATAAGCTTGATAGCCTATACTTTAGTTCTTTTTAAAACATATACTCAAAATGAAGTGTGTCCTATACATGCCATACTTAATAAAAACAACTTGGTTATACCAAAATAGCGATTGATAGTGTGCTTCGAGCTCTGATAATAATGATCCACGAGATTAGCTTGGCGGAACTACATGGAAAGAAAGGATAAAAGAAGTACGCATTTAGCTTAGTAAGTTTGCATATAATGCACATAGCAATATGTTTGTTTAACAAAAACCCTTTGGCGTAAACAATGGCATCATAATTTCAGCTGTTTAAGCTTACTTTTACTGATTCTTACATATCTCATGACACTTACTAGTCTCATGCTCGTGAGGTAGACAAGATACCTGTATCACTTGATCACATAGATCAGCATACTTTACTATAATAATCATAATCTCTAATTCATCATTCATAACATGAATAATACTTATTTTAAACTTGATAATATCTTTACTTACTTAATTTTCTTGCTATCTCATTTAAGCTTTACTCATTTGCCCGATGAATTTCTATGTGTAACATACCGAAATAAGGCCTAAACGAAATAGTAGTTTCGGGACCACAAATTCGATGTTGAAAATTTTTTATTTTATTTATATTTTTATGGTCTACAATTTTACGGAATGATTTCGTGAAAATCTCATTCAAAAATTTTGACGTTTAGGCACTCAATTTAGTCAAAAGGACTAAATTGTAAAAAGTGCAAAAGTTGAGTTCTACATGTTAGAGGTGTCCAATTGTTATGAAATTTTAAATTGAAGTAGAGGTCCTTAAATGGTAATTATACCATTAGACTTTCATGGACAAAAATGGACAAATATAGGTAGAAAGAATCAAAGTTTTTAATGAAGGATAATTTAGTCATTTTGTAATAAAAAGGAAATTACATGGGAAAAAGATGGAAAAAGGTTGTCATCTTCTTCCTTAGGCCGAAATTTCAAGGGGGGGACTCCATAGCTAGGGTTTCCAAGCTTCCAAGCTCCATAGTAAGTCAATCCAAGCCCCGTTTTTCATGTTCTTTACGTTTTTGGAATCCCGGTAACTCGGTTTAGCTTATTCTAGCAATATTTTAACCTAGGGTTCATATTTGGAAAAATATCCATAGGTGAAATGTGTTTATTTTGATGTTTTATGATAGAATATGAAAGCTGAAATTATGTTAAACAACTTTTGCTAAGCGATTTTACGTAAAAATGAGTAAAACGACATAATAGGTAAAAATACCTAATGTTCATAAGTACATGTTAGAGTGAGAATTTGATGTTGCCATAGAAGGGAAAAATGTTCAGCATGTCCTAAAATGTAGGAAAATAGGATGAAGTTTAATTTTCGAGCCTAGGGGCAAAATCGTAATTTTGTGAAAGTTAGAGGGCAAAAATGTAATTTTGTCATAGTGTGATTTTTGGACTAACTTGAATAATGTGAGTATTAAATGAGTTAAATATGTTATTATAGATCAAAAAAGACAAGGAATTGACCTTGATCGGAGAAAAGAAAAGGTTAATGACTAAATTGCAAATTTCGCCATATTTTGCACCGAGGTAAGTAGTATGTAAATAATTCATTATTTTTATTGATGTTTTATATTTTAGCATGTTTAATGCATTGTATCTGATTTTTGGATCATAATTGACTATTGAAAGAATGAAATAAAGTGTTAAAAAAAGTGAGTTACTTCCCGTTTGAACCTTCGGAATCGAAAGATGTAATTGGCATGTAGCTAGGTCGCATGAGTGGTACTAAGTGTAGGACACTATGTGCACAAGAGAGCTATAAGAGATTTTGGATATGTAGCTAGGTCATATGTGTAGTACCGAGAGTATGCCATGTGTACAAGAAAGCTATATGTAGCTAGGTCACATGTGTGGTATATGGTGTGAGCCACTATGTGTATAAGAGAGCTACGAGAAGGCTAGGTCATATGAGTGGTGCTAAGTGAAGGCCACCATATGTACAAGAGAGGTAGAATTATGAGTACAATCGAGATAGGTCACATGAGTGGTACTGGGTGAAGGCCACTATGTGTACAAGAGAGCTTCGATTTCAAAGGTGGGCTGTGTGCGAAACCACCGCATATTCGTTCTTATTCCGAAGCGTTCAATGGGAAAACTGACTAAATGAAATTATGTGATATGTTTTAGTGATGAGTATATGTATATGTATGTGTAATGCATGAGCAATATGCTCCATATATGATTGGAAATTGGAATGATTGTTATAGGTAAGTAATGAATACATCTAAAGTGAGAGAAAGCAAAAATTCATAATAAAACCCATTTTGGACAAAGTTGTGAAGATGGCGTGAATTTGAAAAATCACAAAAATGGTAGAAATAGAATTATAAGTTGTATGAGATATTTATTTAAAGATTATTGGGTCTATTTTTATATAAAAGAAACAGAGAAAGTAAAGGAATTGTATAGTTTTGTGAGACTGGTTCAGAATGGTTACTTGATCCCCTGTTTTGTCTTGGAAAAATCATTAAAAATTCCACAAAAATAATTATAGGGTATAAGTTATATGATTGAAATCCTTAATGAGTATATTTTCAAATAAAATAAATTTTATCATCATATAAATTCGGTATAATGATAAAATTGGTTCGAAGTTAAAAGTGGTCAGAGAAGTCGAACAGCGAAACAAGGGAATCTTTAATGAATAAAATGTACTAATTTGTAAGACCAAAAATTCTAAAAATTTTATGGTGAGAAGATAAATGGGTATAGTTTCAGGGAAAATTTACAGATCTTAACTTGGAGTTTCATAGCTTCAGATAAAAATAATTTAGTGACTGTGACTCGAACAGATAGCTTGCTCCAAACTTGAATAAATGATGAAATTGATTTTAGATTTGATTGTGTTATTTTGTAAACTTAATAAATCCATTATTAATTATTTACATACTTACTTACTAAGCTTTGTAGCTTACTTCCTTTCCTTTCCCATATCTTATAGGATTGTATGCTATCATCATGGGGTAAAAGTGAATCCAAACCTCTTAAGTTTATGGCATGTATAGGGGACTTAGTCATTTGTATATGTCATAATTGGTTTGGCCTAAAATGTTGGCCTCTAATATTTAGTAGTTTATTTTGTATAAGGGCATTGATGTTGGCTAGTGTTATTCAAGTTGTATGTTTGTGATGATCCATAATTTGGATGAAATTTTATGACTTGGTTTAATGCATTTACAAGTGTATGTGTTTTGGTAATGCCTCGTACCTTGTTTCGGCATCGAATACGGGTAAGGGGTGTTACACTATGAATAACCAAGGATACTGAATCTCATCCCCCATATAACTCGATGCCAAAGCCATATCCTCGATAGGGTCTTACATGGGATCTCTCATCTTAGTATTGATGCCATGTTTTGACATGGACTTACTAAAAGTCTTCCTTTTGTGTTCCCTTGGGAACTTACCATTGCCATGCCTTGACATGGTCTTATTTGGTATCTTTACTCATGAACTGGTTAATGCCAAGCCTTGGCTTGGACTTACATGGGATCTCTATCTCTTGATAGCTTTTCAATGCCAAGACTTGTCTTGGACTTACATGACATCTTTACTTGGAGACTCACCAATGCCATGCCTTGGCATGGGCTTACATGGGTCTTCATCTCATAATAACTCTTCGATGCCAAGACTTGTCTTGGACTTACATGAAAACTTTGCTTGATTTCCGATGCCATGCCTTGGCTTGGGCTTATACGGACTTTCTTATCTCATGTGGTAGATTGAGTATCCTAAGTAATTCAACTTCAATCGGGACTTTCTCATGCTTAATCTCATTAATTTCTTTGTATAGCATACCATTAACATTTTCATGAAAGTAATGTATATTTAACAACATAACAAGCAATTCAATGAAAATATTCATGAAGCTTGGAAATCATACAAACTTACCTCGATATACAAAATGTATGTAGATATGCAATTTAGTCCCCGACTTTGTTCTTGCCTCGGTTTCGATCCGGGCTTCATTTTTCTTGATCTATAATAATAATTTAGATCATTTAATACTCACATTGACTAAATTGACTCTTAACTCATACTTTGGCAAAATTACTATTTTGCCCTAAACTTTCTCATATTTACACTTTTGCCCCTAGGCTCGTAAAATAATTTTCATACCACTTTCTTAAACTTCACGATTAGCTGATTCATTATCTCAACTATAGTAATAACAAATTCTCACTATTTCTACCATGTATGACAAATTTCATAATTTTAACAAACTAGTCCTTACTAGCATTTTTCATGAAATTCACTTAGAAAAAGATGTTTATCTAACATCAAACTCTCATAATCTTCCATAAAATATCATTTTACAAGCATCTCATACATGGGTAGATTTATGAACATGAATCTTAGCTCATCTTATAGCTAAAAATAGCTAATTCATAATAGGAGGATTCCAGAAATATGAAAAATATTAAAAACGGGGCTAAAATGAACTTACTTGCAAGCTTGAAAAATTGAAGAACGTTAGCTATGGAGTCTCTCCAATTTTTGGCACAAGGAAGAAGATGAATAAGAATTTTTATCATCTTTTTCCCTTTTTAATCATTTAATTGATAAATGACCAAAATGCCCTTTATCGCTGTAAAATCAGAGTTTTAAATATTTATAAAAGAATGATCAAACCTGGAGACTAACTCTGACAACGATTAAAGGCAAGTGTACCTATCGAACAGTAGTATAGCTTAGGCAAGACCATATATCGAACCCAAAGGAACTAAAAGTACTAATACTGACCTTCTTTTTATTATTTAGCCTTAAAATTAGAGTGAAGTTTCTTTTGACGAAAACTAAACTAAGGACACAAAGACAAAAAAGACGAATAAGAAAATAACTTTGAAGAAAAACTCAATTGATTGCGACGATACCCTCAGGAAGAATCCACCTAGACTTCACTTATTAATTAACCTTTAAATTATATGATTTCTTTTACTTAGCTTGATCCATGAGACTCCCTAACCTATGTTAAACCCTCTCTCAAAGCGAATAACATCTAATCATAGGTTAATTAGTGGAACTCTCGTTCACTTATAATAACCCCCTAGGAAAGCAGTAAATCAATCAATGGACTCCTATATTAGGTTTCACCCTAATTTGGCAAAATCTCGTAACCCTATCTCTAGGCACCCGATCAACTCTGCTTAATTATGTTAGATCTACTCTCAGGCAGGGTCTATTCCTCCTCCACCTAAGCACATTAGATTTGAATTAAACAACATAATTAAGAACAAACCAAGTAATTTATCATATAACTTAAAAATCAAATAAAAAGATCCATTTAGGTTTCATCCACTTCAGGTATCTGAAGGGTTTAGTTCATAACTAAACAAGAAAACATCTCAAGAGAAAAGATAAAACAAAACATAAGAAATTCCTAGAACTCCCTGAAGGAATTGAAGGAGAATTCCACCGTCTTGAGTATAATTCCGGCTTCTTGGGATGAATCAACTGGCTATCTTCGCGTTATTCCCTAACTCTGACCTTTTCGGCTTGGCTCCTTGGCCTAGCTTTGATGCCGGTTTCGACTTCTGCCGCTCTCCCTCAAAAGTGGTCCTTAGGGTATATTTATAGGCTCTTGAAATGCGATTTTTTCTCCTTAAGTATCCTTTTTCGACTTAATTTGCTCTTTCCAGCGACAGAGGCACGGCCATGTCACACGCCCATGCAAGTCGAGACCTGACCGTGTTCGGATTTTTGCTTTAGCACGGCCATGTGCAGTGGTGATAAGGCCGTGCTCTAGGTGTTCATCGAGGCACGACCGTTGAGTCCTTAGTCCAGGCCGTGTCGTTTTCGTGGAAAGGCCCATTTTGCTTCGTTTTAAGCCTATTTTACGTTCTTTTTATCCTCGGGTGCTTTCCTGGGTATAAGACATGAAAAGAAAGGATTAAAAGCACCTTTTTACATAAATCGAGGGATAAACCATCCAAAAGCATACTAAATGTGGGATTAAAATATGTTACTTTTACGGTTTATCAACCCTTCTCTTTAAAAATTCCCCGTTTACTAACTCATGTCCATTTTTGTCCAAAAATTATAATTTGGGAAAATTGCTATTTAAGGACTTCTAATTAATATTCTAAAGCTATTTAATACAAAAAGCTTTTAAAAACTCATATTTTGTAACTTTTGCAATTTAGTCCTAATGGACCTTTTACTAGAAACTTTCATACAATTTCTTCATGAAACTTTCATAATATCATGCAACCATCTCAACTACCTTAAAAATTCATATTAATACTTCAGATTTGTGGTCTCGCACCACTGTTCTGACTAGGCCCTAAATCGGACTGTTACAATTTTGGGCCCGTTTCTCGTTCTTTTCATCCTCTGGTGCTTTTCTGAGTATAAAACATGAAAACAAAGAATTAAGAGCACTAAATTACAAAATTCAAGGCTTAAATGATCCAAAAGTATGCTAAATGTGGGCATAAAATATGTTACTATTACAGTTATCAAATACCCCCGCAATTAAGCTTTTGCTTGTCCTCAAGCAAAATTTTCAACTCACAATTAAAACGAACTTTAGAACCTAAAACCAATAAACTAAAATAAGATAAACTAAATTTAGTAGAAGAGAAGTAAAGATAAGGAAAATAAAGAAAAAGAGTAAAGAAGAAGAAGAATTAAATGGCCTCAAAGACCTTTGGCTTGTCTAGTAGCTGAAGCAGCCTACATGAACTTATGTAGATCAATCTCCCTCAGGGAAACCATGCTTGGATCCTTCCGCTTCTTTGACATAGATGTGGTGTAGCTCAAGGGTTCGGGGAATAACTAAAGAAGAAAAGTACGGGGAGGGAGAGATCTGAAGAATGGGATGGAAGAAAGGAGATGCGGAGTAGGTAAGAAGAAAAGGGGGTTTAAATAGAACTTTTAGGTCTGATACGTCCCTACGCACATGTATCATGGGCGTGTTGTGTCACACAGCCGTATCACACGGCTGTGTTGTGCTTCGTTTACTTCTCCCAAGCTCATGTTCAGGTTGCCACGCTCGTGTATGATCTAACAGTGTCGGCCACGGTCGTGGCGTGGTAGTTGGAGTCCGTGACTCAAAGATATGATTCGTTCTGACTCGTACCATCTCTGCCCTATCAGTACAGAGATTCGTGATGCCCACACGTCCACGGTCACGGTCGTGTACAAGGCCGTGTGGCATGAAAATCTGCACTTTTTGTTAGCTTATGATTAGATGCTGAAATAGAAATAAAAATAGGAATGTAAAAGTTAATAGAGTTAGTGCTCAGGTTGCCTCCCGAGTAGCGTTCGTTTATAGTCTTAAGCTAGACTTACCTTTCATTCGTATATTCATGGTGGTTTGAAGAGTTGAATATCCTCTCTCATGCTATCTGTCTTTGTAACAGTATGTAGTTCAAGTCGAGTAGCATTTATTTTAAAAGTGCCGAATATAGGATTACTTACCTTGACTATTCTGTATGGGAAAACATTGATTACCTTAAAAGGGATTTCTTTATTTGTATTATCAGGAGGAGATATTCGTGGGTCTGCTTTATCTAACAATACCTAATCTCTGATTTTGAATTTTTCTATCCTATAAAGTGTCTTTGATTCTTCTTCGTGTATCCCTAGTTTTTCCTTGAAATACGTCTTCCATTTGTCTAGTTTATCGATCTGAAAGCTTCGTTCCTCCTGAGTTATTTCTTTGTTGGCACGGGATCTAGGATCAGGTTCAGTTGTGTTCTTTTGTGGTGCTCCCTAAAAAGAAGGTTTAACCGAATGGTTATGAATAGAATTTACAATCTAACCTTGATTATTTGATGTCCTAGCCGAATCAAGAGCTTGAAGAGTGACTGTCTCGTCACCTACAGAGAGTATGAGTTCACTTGCGTCGACATCAATTTTAGTCCTGGCAGTTGCTAAAAAGGGCCTTCCTAAAATTAAGGGAATACTAATGTCCTCATCCATGTCTAAAATGACAAAGTCTACTGGGAATACGAATTTATCATTTTTCATAAGAACATCTTCAATTATACCTCTAAGAATTCTAACAGTTTTATTAGCTAATTGAATGCTCATCCTAGTTTGTTTGGGTTTCCCTAAACCTAGTTGTTTAAACATTTTATAAGGCATGACATTTATGCTTGCCCCTAAATTAGCTAACTCATTATCAATAGGTAAACTACCAATTAAGCATGGAATTGTAAAACTCCCTGGATCTTTTAATTTCCGAGGTAGTTTATTTTGCAACATTACTGAGCACACTGCGTTTAATTCAATGTGTGATTCCTCGTGTAACTTCCGCTTGTTTGTCAGTAGCTCTTTTAAAAATTTCCTAGAATCTGGCATCTGTGAAAGAGCTTCAAGAAACGGTAAGTTAATATGTAATTTCTTTAAAAGTTTAAGAAACTTACCGAACTGTTCCTCTGTGTCGTCTATCCTCATTGCTTCGGGATATGGTATGCGAGGTTGGTATTCTTTGATTACCAGTTTTGGTTTATCATTTACCTCAACCTTCCCTTTTTCTACCGAATTCTCTTGCCTGAAATTGGGCTCGTCTAACCCTACACTATCTTGAGCTATTATGGCTTGAATTTGCTCCTTTGGGTTAGTCTCGGAGTTGCTTGGTAAGATTTCTTGTGGTCTTTCGTTGATCAGCTTAGCAAGTTCCCCTTGAACGATGCTTGTTGATTTTTAAGTGCTGTCTCGGTATTTTGGAAACGTGTTTCTGAGACTGCTATGAATTTTGTTAGCATCTCCTCAAGGTTCGACTTCTTTCCTATGGATAGGGCTGTTATTGGAAGTTTTGGGGTGGTTGTTGTCTCTGATTTCCTTGACCAACCCATGAAAAATTAGGGTCGTTCCTCCAACCTGGATTATAAGTATTACTATAATGGTTATTTTGAGATCAGAAATTGTTACCCATATAGTTCATTTCTTCGCTCTCCATTCGCTGTCAGTAGGGTAGGTGCTCAGGATTCGCCACGCCTCCACTTGTCTCACATTGCATAACTGGATGTACCTGTGAGGAATACAAACTATCAATCTTTTTATTTAGCATCTCTACCTGATTTGATAGTAAGGTTACTGTGTCGAGGTTGAAAACTCCGGCTGCTTTTGCTGGCCTTGTCCTTGTAAGTTGCCACTGATAGTTATTCAATGACATCTCCTCTATAAACTCGTAGGCTGCTTCAAGAGTTTTGTTATTCAGAGTTCCACTGGCTGCTGAATCGATTAACTGCCTTGTTGAAGGGTTCGCACCATTGTAGAAAGTTTGGACCTGTAGCCACAAGGGTAATCCATGGTGTGGGCACCTCCTCAACAAATCTTTGTATCTCTCCCATGCATCGTAAAGTGTCTCTAAATCCATCTACACAAAAGAAGAGATATCATTCCGTAACTTGGCCGTTTTGTTCGGTGGAAAATATTTTAATAAAAATTTCTCGATCATTTGATCCCATGTAGTGCTTGACCCTCGTGGAAGAGAATGCAACCACTGTTTGGCTTTATTCCTCAAAGAGAAGGGAAATAACCGAAGACGCATGGCATCATCAGAAACACCATTTATTTTGAAGGTACCACAGAATTCTAGAAAATTCGCTAAGTGTATGTTAAGATCCTCATCCTGCAAACCATCAAACTGAACAAACTGTTGTATCATCTGTATAGTGTTAGGTTTTAATTCAAAATTATTTGCGATAATAGTAGGTCTAACAATACTTGACTCAGTTCTTGTTAACTTAGGTTTAACATAATCGTACATAGTTCAAGGAGCATGATGTTCGGCCATCTCTGGAGGTGGCAGATTATTCTCAGCCATCTCTTCGTTAGTATTAACTTCGTCTTCTTGCTCTTCTTGTGTGTAGTTTAAGCTTCGCCTTATTTCTCTACGATTTCTATGAATAGTACCTTCAATAACATTATCGTAAAGTAGGGGTCCTGTCGGTTTCCTTCTAGTCATAAACTAGAGGTACTTGAAAGTAGTAAAAGAACAAAAATTAGCAAAAAAATAAAAATAAAAAAAACAAAGTAAGAAATTGCAGAAAATAAAAATTGGTTAAAGTAATAAAAATTGAACTTTCTTAATATTCTGGTTCCCCGAGAACGGCAACAAAAACTTGATGTGTGCTGTCAGAGTCTTAAAAATTTATAAAAAGAATGATCGAGCCTAGAAACTCACTATGACAACGATTGTTGCAAGCGCACCTATCGAACAGTAGTATAGTTTAGTGGCAAGACCGGATTGTCGAACCCAAAGGAGCCTGAAGTACTAATACTAACTTTCTTTTTATTATTTAGCCTAAGAATTAAATGAATTTTTATCTAATCTAAAATTAACTAACAACTAAGCTAAAGACGCAAAAACAAAGAGAATGAAATTGGGGAAATACTTGTGGGAAAAACCAATTGATTAATACAATACCTGAGGAAGAATCCACCTAGACTTCACTTGTCATCTAACTCAGAACTAGACGATTTATTCACTTGACTTGATCTGTAGGATTCCCAAAGTTATATTAATACCTCCGTCAAGGCTACTAACGTCTAACCCTAGGTTGATTAATTGAAATCTCTTTCTAATTAAAACCCCTAGAATTGCATTAACTCGATCTATGGACTCCCATATTAGGTTTCACCCTAATCTAGCAAAATCTCGTCACCTTATGTCTAGGCGTACGATCAACTCCGCTTAATTATGCTAGATCTACTCTTAGGCAGGGACTTTTGCTCCTCCACCTAAGCACATCACACTCGAATTAATATCCCAGAAATATTAAAACAAAAATTAAGAACACATAATTAAGAACAAATCAAGTATTTATCATATAGTTCAGCAAACGATAACAAGATTCATCTTAGGTTTCATCCCCCTCAGGTATATGAGGGTTTAGTTCATAATCGTAAAAGAATACATCTCAGAAGAAAATATAAAACAAAACATAAGAAAAACCCTAAAACTCCCTGAAGGAATTAAAGAGGGATCCTCCGTCTTGAGTATGACTCCGGCTTCTTAAGATGAATCAACTTGCTTTCTTCGAGTAAATTCCACAATTCTGGCCTCTCTGGCTCAACTCCTACGCCTAGCTGGACGCCGCCTGAAGGTTGGCCTCTAGGGTGTTTATATAGGATTTTGGAATGGCTTTCTTTGCCACTAAGTACCCTAATTCGAATGAAACTCTTCTTTCTAATGTCAGGGACACGCCTATGGCATACGCCCGTGTGAATCGTGGCTAGGCTGTGTTTGAGTCTATTTGATGAGGCACGGTAATGTGGCTTGGGCCCAGGCCGTATTGATTTCATGATATGGCCCATTTACCCCATTTTGGGCCCATTTCTCGTTCTTTTCATTCTTAGGTGCTTTTCTGAGTATAAAACATGAAAACAAAGAATTAAGAGCACCAAATTACACAATTCAAGGCTTCAATCATCCAAAAGCATGCTAAATGTGGGCTTAAAATATGTTACTATTACAGTTTATCAATCCTCATTCATTTCCATATACAATTCAAACTCAAAACATGTCCATTTCATGAACCAATTCCATACATAAAGCATATGATTCACATCTCATTTCAAATCATTTCGAACATGCAATATATTCACCATCTCAACTACCAAATCAAGTATGAAACATACTATTTCTATTTCACTAAAGCATACCATAATGGCCATTCACACAAGACCATATATACACATCACATACACCATTTCAACATAGCAAAACATATACCAACATCAATCCAAAGTCTCATCCATTAGCCATATCACATGGCAAGATTTATACATCTCAAAACATTCCACAACCTCACTAGCCTATACATGCCATATACCATAAATATAACTTTCAAAAGGTACCAAAATAGATGTCTGATAGTGTGATTGAGTCACTGACGATCCCCGAATCTGAACTAGCTTTAAATACCATTGTAAAACAAAGAAAGACTTCACATAGTAAGCTTTAAAGCTTA
Organism: Gossypium bickii; assembly: GCA_025503065.1. Classification (NCBI taxonomy): domain Eukaryota; kingdom Viridiplantae; phylum Streptophyta; class Magnoliopsida; order Malvales; family Malvaceae; genus Gossypium; species Gossypium bickii. Next base: position 61,882,498 of record CP106710.1, on the reverse strand, counting down.
GCAAGTTCGTAATATAACACAATTAACTCAACAATTCAAATTCAATATGCAAAATTAACTAACACATTTTTCACATTTATTTCACATGTCAACACAGTTTTCACATTTCTCAATTAAATCCCAAAAATGCATTTTTTTACTTAAAATCACTTTACAAAATATGTATATCAATCATCAAAGACTTAGTTTTCATCACCAAACATCACAAAGCTCACAAAATCAACAATGGCATAACTCAAAATCATCATCAATTTCATGAATTAGAACATGGGCTAGCTAGTACTCAAAGCAACGATCACAAAAACGTATAAATCATTAAAAACCGAGCTAAAATCGTACCTTAATCAAGCTTGTAAATTTCGAACCCTAAAAACAACTTCCATGGCTTTCTTTTCTTTTGATTTTCAGCTAAGGGTGATAAAAGATGATATCAAATTGATTTTGTTTTAATAATATTAACTTGATAACCAAATTACTATTTTATCCATTAATTAAAACATTATAAAATCATTCATTTAAAGGCCGTTTATGTCAAATTCCACTGTCAATGGTCCAATATCAAGATAAGGACCTTTCATTTAAGGAAACATATCAAATAAGCACTTTTAACTACTAGAACACAACTTTTGCATTTTACGCAATTAGATCCTTTTTTCACAGATCGACACACAAACGATAATATTTTCACACAGAACATTCACACATACTTTATCACATGCCATAAACATAAAAAATAATATTATATTATTTCTCTGACCTTGGATTTGTGTCCCGAAATCACTATTCAGACCAAGGTCTAAATCGGGCTGTTACAATTTGGACATGTTTGGGTATAAAATTGAAGTTCTTTTGTGCAGGTAAAGTTGTGCATTGTGAAAAAAATGAATGAATTATGAGGTAACTATGAAATACGTGCCAAATGGCCTAATTAGTACAAAAAATAGAGTCTGCATCTTGACATCGAGTGATGGTCTTTGAGACAAGCTCTAGACTTCAGGCCATGGCGTGACGATGAACCCTGTCGTCATAACAAGTCTAAGTCAGAATGTCACGTCGTGACATTAACCTGAAGTTTTGAAACTTTTACAAACTTGTCCTTGTTCAATCTCAGGTTAACTTTAGAGTATACGTAGGCTTCTATAAGATTCGAGAAAGATTTTATATCATGTTCATGGTTTAAAAATGCTTTTGTTTGCAAGCATTATACTTTGAATTGAATGTTAAATGTATGTAGTTACTCCTGCAATGAATATGACATTCTGTTGTTCGGACCCGATGATTGGTCAGACAAGGGTTGTTACAAATATAATGCCAAACATACCCATTTACGGTTAATAAATCAAAATTGAGTCTTAATCAAGCTACAAAAGCTCTTTTGTTGACTCGAGCACAAATTTAGACCAAATTGTAAAGCTTCAAAATCTCAAGGCCGACATTGTCACTTCACTTCTTCCATGTCGTGACATTGCCAGAAAGTTTTTCACGTTGTGACCTCAAGCCACTCGACGTCGCGTCATGACTATTCGTCAGCCAATATTGTGACGAGAAAGATTGCTCGTCGGGACGTGAACTCTATTTTTGGAAAAATGTAAACCATTTGGTACCTATTTCAAAGCTTTCCTCAAACCTGCACATTCAGATTAACCAATCACCGTTTTAACTTTATTCAAACCATACCATACCAAAACATGCCAAAACAAACCATTGAATCATTTCCAATCAACCAATTCAATGTAACCTCAGTTTAGCACCAAAACTTACCATTTCAGCTTGTTCAACTATAAACATTCATCTAACCTTACTATTACTTATTCACATTCAATCATACCATTTAAATTGTCACGTACATATCTCAAACATGTTTACCATGTAACAATCTGTTTTTCAATGGTGTAAAAAATAGTGGTTTTGGAGCCCTATTTTTAATGAGCAAGTCTGTAAATATTATTATTTAATATTTACGAGATTAGTATAAAGTTCAATTAAAATTTGGTCCATTAATTTTGTCATTTGGATAGTAAATTAATGTATAATGACTAAATTGTAAAAGTGATAAAAGTTAATCGCTTATGATTTTTAATTAATCAGAGGACCAATTAAGTAATTGAGCCCTTAAAAATATTCCAAACGGTGGAATTAGCTAGCATCCACCCATTTTTGGTAATTGTTATTAAAGTTAAGTAATTAAGATTAGTGTAATTATTTACAATTTATTAATATTAAACGAAGTATAAAAGATAAATTAAGTGATTTTTTGTCATATTTCTTCTTTCATTTCATTTTCATGCCATAACTTAAAGGGAGAAAACCCTTTTTTTGAAGTTTTGATCAGTCCTCAATTTGGTGAGCTCAATCAAGTTCTTTTCTTGTATTTTTTTATGTTTTTGAGGTCCCGGGAGCTTGATTTAGCTAGCCCGTGTACCAATTTGTAAAATTTTTAAAGTTTTCAAAAGTTTCCATTGTTGAATACTTGATGAAATCGGTGTTAATTTGTTAGATTTTAAGCATAGTTATGAAAAAAAGACTAGTTTGTAAAGTTTAATTACTAGTTTTTGAACATAGGGGCTAAACTGCATAAATTTTGAAATTGATGTAATATTCCTATAAATATGGATAATAAAGGGCTGTAGAAGGATGAAATTGAGATTGGTTTTGAAATCGAGGCTCAAATTTGAAAGATATTGCAATTCAATTTTATGGACTAAATTGAATAAAATTTAAAACATTAGAGAATATTGGAAAGATGAAATTGAATTGACATATGCATATAAAAGGATGATATAAGGTATTTGGAATTAATAAATTAAAATGAATTATTATATAGATCGAGAATTGAACCGAATTGAGGATAATCGTGGAAAAGATAAAATTACTAATTTGTTTTGGCGATTTAACATGTGTGCTGATTTAATCAAGTAAGTTTGTATGGTGTATTTATATGTAATAGTAATGTAAATATGTTTGAATTATGGATTTGTTTGTATGTAATTGTTATTTTGAATTGGTTACAATTTTGTATAAAAATGTGAGACGTAGACTAAATTGTAAAGAAATGGTAATATGTGCATTGCAAAATATTCGAATGTGTACTCAGCCCTCAACAAGTAATAAAGTAGTAAGTAAAAAGTATCATCTCCATAGGGATTTTATAGGCAAATGTTGCAAAAATAAAAACGTAGCAACTTGGTGATTGAAATAATTAGAAGTAGATTGAATTAACTAGTTTACTTAACTAAGATCAACTAAGTATGCAAAAAGTAATGGAAATGTAAACACATAATAAAACGCATCAATTCAAAATGACATGAAAGAGGTAGATGAATTCCCTTCTTTAACTTAAGATTATTAAAACAATTTTAATGAAGTTATAGAAGAAAACCATGACAATTTGACTATTTATTAACCCAATATGAATAAATTATGAAGAGATAATTATTAAATTTCTATAGCATATTTCTATGTCCAGTCAACTTAACAATTTCATAAGCATACATCATAAAAGGATTATGCAAGGTAACAATTGTAACGCCCCAAAAATCCAGAAACTTTAAATTTTTATGCATGGAGGTTGGTATGTATGAGTAGCACTTAGAATATTAATTTTAAGGTATTATCGGGATTATTTGAAGTCTTAGAGATAGAGAAGACCATAGGGAAAAAAATATTTTTCTTGCTTTAGTAGACCCTAGTCTCAGGCATTAAGCCTCTTAAGCAGATTAAGAGAAAATAGGACATAAATGGGCTTGTGGTCCAGTGGCAAGTGGTGTCACTTGGGGAGCTATAAGGTGGCATGTTTTCAGCTGAGGAGGTCCAAGGTTCGAGCATTAGGAGTGGTATTTTTAGAGTGTTTTATTTTGCATAGGTGGACGGCCAAAGTTGGGTTGAATATGAACTCTTGCGTTGGAGTGTTTGAGTGGTAAGGGGAACTAAAAATTGAAGGAAATTCGGATAAGGCTAATGTGTTATCAGAGAGGAAAGTTAGGAGATGTGGAGGGGAAGAATTTGTACCGAATGGGATTATGGGGAAAGGAGTATTCGTGTAACATCCTAAATCGGGGCCTTTGCATTTTATCTGATTGCAGGTTGATGGTATGGTTGTCATACTAGTTTAGGGTATCTTAGGGTCCAGGCATGAGCTAGGAGTGGGCCAGGGCCTTAGCAAAATTTTCTTTTTGGGCGCTTAGAAGGGGGAGCTGAATGGGTTAGGAGTTAAGGGTGGTTGGTGGTAGGTTTTAACACAAGAAGAGCCTTGGTAAAGTGGCAAGGACGCGCCACTTAAGGCTCAAGGAAGTGACGCCTCAGGGTAGCTGAAGGGGACTAGGTTCGAGCTGCGGGAATCCCCTTTTGGGTATTTCTTTTTGACGCCAAGACCAGGAAGTGTTGTACTCAGTTGGGACTCTGGTGGATGAGTATTGAAGGAGTCAACAGATTTGAATAAGTGGAGAAGAGAAATCTTAGGAGTTTGAAACATTCAAACATGTTTGAATGTGTGGTCAGGAGGAATTTGTGGAGCAAAAAGGGGGATGGACACTTGAACTTAGAGTTGGTCGTATGTCGAACACTAAGAGAGGGTGGACATTCAGTTTTTGGGCGCTAGTCTAGGGGGTGGGCGAATGTTGGTGTAAGCTGTGGGGAAGTGTGGAATACTCGGCTAGATAGGGAGCCTTTAGGGTCTTTTCCCTCTCATTTTTTTTGTGCCGAAATCAAATCACTCCCACATCTCTTAATTTGCATTCTTCTTTTTCTCTCAAATACCGAAATCAAGTGACCTCCCTAGTTTCTTTCATCTTTGCCGTTTCTTTTTCCAAAAGCAACAAAGCCGCACCCTCCTTTCATTTTGGTTTCTCTTTTGCGTTTTCTCTTAATCTCCTCAAGAACCGAAACCTCAAACACCATTTTCCATTTCTTCTTTGCATCTCTTTCATTTTTTTTGTTAGCCAAAACTTGTTGAAGCCTCAACCTTTGCCGAAAACTCTACTACTCTTCTCACTTCTCTTTTAGCACTTAAGCCGAGTATCACTTGTTAAAGAGTACCTTTCTTTTTCATCTTTTTCTTTGCATAGTCGAACAACTTCGGCATTCGGGGCAAGTTCTTAGTACTTTAGCCGAATCTTCCTAACCTCTCTCTCATTCTTTTTCTCTTTTCTCTATCGATGTCTTTGGAAGGAAAAGCCAAAATCACTTGGCTCTCAAACCTTCTCTTTTGACTCTTAGCTACAGTGGATCACCGTATTTGGTCTATCGTCATTCCCAATCGATTTTTCTAGTGTGGTGGTAAGTATTCTGTCGATTCAATCATCTCTTATAGCGTTAAATGCCGAAGGCAGAGATCCAATTCTATTTGATGCTTGGCCGAATGTAGGTGGTACGGTGACACCTTCTTGTGGGGACTTCCGGGATTCGTTTGGGTTGTGAGTCGAGCCTAGAGCCTTGGGATTTGCCAATTTAGGTAAGGATTTAAACTTTGGGTCTTAGTTCCTTACGAGTCAGTTTCACTGCTTTGATTCGATTTAGTGACCAAGGTGTTCATGGACTCTAATTCTAGCCAAGCGGTAGGAGGGGTTGGATCTGTAAACCTAGCCCCTAAGTTTAAAAAGCGGGTGGTGTCAGCGGTTCGGGATTGGCCACCGGGTTGTGGGCTGGCATCTGAGCAAAGTGGTAGGCAGATAGCAGTAGTGTCGGTTAACGACAGTGTCGACGTAGAGAGCGTGGTATTACGAGTAATCAGGTGTGTAGCCATTTCATATGTTTAATATGCTATTATTGTGAATTGACAAAAGCCGAAATAACTGTGGAAATCGATAAGTTACCTTTGTGGGTAAAAGCGAGGACTTCGGGTAAGTCCATCTTGGTGGCTAACGTTAATTGCCTCTATTAGATCTGCATATGCTATGTTATATTACTTTTAAATGTTAAGCATGACTATATTGTACTGAAAAGCATGTTCATGAAAATGGGTATGAAGAGAAGAGGGGGAAGGTATGATTATCAAACTGTTACAAGTGGTTAGGTACCACACATGGGTTGGCCCCACATATTAATATTCTGTGACAAAGTCTCAGTGGTTTAGAACCACCAGTGCTTAGGTACCACATATGCTTATTTTCGTGACTCGTCCCAGTGGTTTGGTACCATAGTGGGTTGGCCCCACATACGATTATTTGTGACTACGGTCACCAGTGGTTTGGAACCACCAGTGGCTAGGTGCCACAAGGGGTAGATTCAGGAGACTCGGATGGATAGGTTGGATGGGTTGCATGACATACATATTTGCATATGAAACTTTGTAAGAGCTTAATATCTTTGGATGGGGATTATACACTGAGTCTCGGTGACTCACCCTTTCTGTTACATTTTGCAGATAATTCCTAGATCGAGGATACGGAGCCGGGAGGGACTCGAGGTGGCCATGCTCAATAGTTTGTTTTTTTTATGATGGTTATTTTTGGATTTACTTTGCTTTAAGTTCGGTTTTTGGTTTTGTAATGAGGCCACTAGATTTTATGTCAGGATTATTCATCTGTTTAAATTTTCCTTAGATTTTTGTTTAAACATTAAAGCATGCCTAAAGAAAAACTAAAAATGGACGTTTTTCAAAACTTAACTGAATTTTGGGATTTCCAAAATTTTACCATGGGGTAAATGGCAAACAGGTAATGACAACAAGACGACACTATTTTCTTTTAAAACTAAGTTTCAAATTGTTTTCAACAAGTTCAATCAGTACAAACTCGATTCTTTTATAAATACAAAGGTTTTCTTTCCAACTCGAGACAATAAATCCGTTTTCAAAATGTTTTCTTCCCTATGACATGTCAGATTCGGTCGTAGCATTTTGACCGGGTTTGTGGTGTTACAATTCTTCTTGTGGCTATAAAAGGAGAAGGTCGAATGCTTTGAAAGGTTTTTTGAGCTTTCAGTAGTTTTTCTTTTCCCCCCTTAATCGGTTTTCCTATAGCCGAATTCTCCCTATTGCCAAAATCTCCTATAGCCGAATTTATTTTGCCGAATTCTCTCATAGCCAAACTCTCCTATTGCCTAATTACCATCAGCCTTCCTTGCCGAAATTCCTATTTGTGCCAAACCCCTGTTGTTTTCCTCCATCACAAAACGATTATTATCTACTATCAGTCAAGGTTAAAAGCCGAATTTAGGCTGCAGGATCGAAAGTGGATTTGGTAAGTATTCGGTTAACCTTTCTTCTATGTTTTGCTAAAAGCCGAAAGGCTATCTAACTGTCCTGTCGTTAACTCTGTGATAACAAGGATAAGGTTCAAAAATCGCAAGCATGGTAGAATCGTTAGCAAGGGTAAGTGTACTCAACTCGATTGTGGTTTAAGTAAATGGCCGAATGTGTGTATGATCTATAGGGGTGACTTGTATGGATTATGAGTCACTCGAATTTTGACGATGTATGTGTGAGTGCAGATCTAGGGGATACTCCTGAGTAGTAGCTAAGGAAGGGCTATTAGAACCCGGTGGCACACGGTAAGGTTATGGTAAGGTTTTGGCTTTTGGTAAATGTTTTGATTTAGTGATTGATTGATGGTTAATTGGTTGTAGGTTTAGGGCTAAGGATATTATAGCACGTCGCAGTAACCAGGTGTGTACAAACACTACAAACACACGATATCAGCAATGCTGGAAAGCCAGAAAGCCGAAAGTGGCTAAATGAGGCCGGTGGGCCCTGAGGCTAAGTTTGATGAAACTGTTTGGTTGATTATACGAATTGAGTTAGCCATGCATATTACATGATTTGGAATTGTTTTGGGCCTAATAGGCCACATGGATGAGATTTGGGCCCAATGGGCCATAAAGGATGTGATTTGGGCTTAATGGGCTTTATAGGGACGTAGAAAAGTATGCTAGGGTTTAATGGACTTTAGGCCTAGTTCTAAACAACTCTTAAACCACATAAGACTTAATTTAATAATTAAACATGTCCGTGGACAAGTCGCTGGGTTAGAGTGTGACAATGGACATATACATGTCTAGGATTGGATCTAGGGAGAGCTTGGTACTTAAGCCGTCCTAGTGGCCCACCTCCTTTTCCTTGGAATTCTACCTGGTGCATGGTGTTTGTTCATTTAACTGCAAGGACTTGTTAATGGGCCAAAGTTTCTAACTAAAACCTGAGAGGGACCAAATACCCTTAGATTTGTAAAATTAATAAAATACCACTCGAATTTTGACGGTGTATGTGTGAGTGTAGATCAAGGGGATACTCCTGATTAGTAGCTAAAGAAGGGCTATTAGAACCCGGTGGCACACGGTAAGGTTATGGTAAGGTTTCGGCTTTTGGTAAATGTCTTGATTTAGTGATTGATTGAAGGTTAATTGGTTGTAGATTCAGGGCTAAGGATAGTATATACGTCGTCGATAACACTGTGTGTACAAACACTACACACACACGATATCAGGAATCCCGGAAAGCCGTAAAGCTAGAAAGCCAGAAGTGGCTAAATGGGCCCAGTGGGCCCTTAGGCTAAGTTTGATGAAATTGTTTGGTTGGTTATACGAATTGAGTTAGCCATGCATGTTACATGATCTGGAATTTTGTTTTGGCCTAATAGGCCATATGGATGAGATTTGGGCATAATGGGCCATAAGGATGTGATTTGGTCTTGATGGGCTTTATAGGGACGTAGAAAAGTATGCTAGGGTTTAATGGACTTTAAGCCTAGTTCTGAACAACTCTTAAACCGTATAAGACTTAATTTAATAATTAAACATGACCGTGGACAAGTCGCTGGGTTAGAGTGTGGCAATGGACATATGCATGTCTAGGATTGCATCTAGGGAGAGTTTGGTACTTAAGCGGTCCTAATGGCCCACCTCCTTTTCTCTGGAATCCTACCTGGTGCATAGTGTTCTGTTCACTTTAGCCGCAATGGCTTGTTAATGGGCCAAAGTTCCTAACTAAAACCCGAGAGGGACCAAATACCCTTAGATTTGTAAAATTACTAAAATACCCCTGATTTGAAAATTACCAAAATACTCTTTGTTTGAAAAATTACCAAATACCCTTAGTTTGAAAATTACCAAAATATCTTTCGATTTGTAAAATTACTAAAATACCCCTGAATTGTAAAATTACCTAAATACCCTTGATTTGCAGAATTACCAAAACATCCCTGATTTACTAAATTTCCAAAATACCTCTGTTTTGCAAAATTACCTAAATACCCTGTAGAGTAAATTTACGGAAATACCCCTGGGTAGTGAAATGACTAAAATGCCCCTAAGTGTCGAATGGGTGGAAATATGTATGTTGGATTCAAGGAATATATGTTGCACTTGGGTGGGTTTTGATGGTATGGAGGAAGATTTGAGGATCACATAGTCACTTGACGACCGTGGATTCACCGGTGGCTTTAAGCCCATTATAGCAGCTTTGCTGTAACGTTTGAGTAGTGCCGCTACTGGTGCTACCTTTGGTGTGTAGGGATGGGTGGGTTGATATTTATATCCCCACAGGTGTGTAGGGTTGGAAGGGAAATGGTGTGCAGGGTTGGATTCGGGATGGGTACAATACATTCATGTGACTCTGATGTGGTATGAGGTCATTGTGGGCTAAGGCCAAGGACCACTGATTTTGATAGGGCTTCGGCCCAATGTATATTTGCATGTTGATTTGATGTCTAAGGGTCGTATACACTGAGTTTCGCATCTCACACCCTTTTTATTAAATGTTTCAGGTGATCCTCAGTAAACTGCTCGACGTGGGAGAGGACTCGGAGATGGCCACACTACAAGATATTTAGAATTTTTATTTTTTTTTTCAACAGACATGATTTAATTGCTTTATTTTCATTGGATGTAATAAGGCCTTGTACTCCGTTTTGACCTTGGCTTTTGAGTTTCGTTATTATTGTTTTAACTGTTTACTTAATTATTAAACCTGAGTAATTTCTTATGTTTAAACGTGGTTTTCGAAATACTTAAAATAATTAAATGGGCTTTTATCATTTCTTAACAAGAATCAAGGATTTTGGGCTTTTAGGCCTTAAACTTTAACTTAGCAAAATTGTTTTGAATAGTGCCCGTAATGTGACATTCCCAGATTCGGCCATAACATCTGGGCCGGGTTTGGGGATATGACATTTAGTTGTTTCAGAGCCCGGTTGCAAAGCTCGGGCTATGAAATAGGCCTTAGATTTTGGGTTTTAAAAAGTTTTTTTTGCAGGATTCTTGAAGTGTGGTTCATCGAGCCCTCGACGTCGAGCCAAGTTTTCTGTACTACATTTGTTTAAATTACTGAACTATATAGATAATGGACTACTTAAAAATAGTTTTTAGAGACTAAAGCCCGTAGGGAACTTACGCTTGCAGTGGATTCTCGACCGCGAAATAACTTTAAAAAAATTGTTACTTACATAAGACATGCGTTTTAAACAGTGGAATTACGAACTAATTTCATAAAAAATTTAATTAAGAAATACGTAACGATGAGCGCTAGAAGAGGTGCAAGAGGCCGCGACAGAGGCAGTGGAAGTGTTAGGGCTGGGTCGTCGGCGTCGGGCTATATGCCTAATGTTGGACTAGGGGAGGCTTCGACCTCACCAGTAGCTGAAATGGGACCATACGAACAGGGTGCCGCTATGGAAGATACCGTATCGCAGGTCATGTTAAGGATCTTAGAAAGGGTCGTTGGGCCCAATAATGGTACGGGAAGTCGTGGGTCGATCGCGGAGTGACTCCAAGCTAACGGGGAGGAGATTTTCAAAGGAATAGCTGGGGTGGCCTCAAATGTGGCAGAGTATTGGTTGGAAGCCATGGAAAGAATAATGGACAACTTTGATTGCACGGTGGAGCAAAAGTTGAAAGTGACGATATCTTTACTCCAGGAGCAAGCTTATCAGTGGTCGTTGACCATAAAGGAGGGCAACCAACCGGAGCAGATCACCTAAGAGTTCTTCAAATCGACATTCCAGGGGAAATATATTGGAGCGGGCTATATGGATGCCCAAAAAAAGGAGTTTTTGAGTCTGATTCAGTGAGATAAGTTAGTAGCAGAGTACGAGGCTGAGTTTCTGCGCCTTAATCGGTATGTCAAATGAATAGTCACAAAAGAATATGAGAGATGCAAACGGTTTGAGGATGGGTTAAAATACAACCTTAGGGTACTTATAGCCCCAAAAAGGGAGCGGGATTTTGCGGTTTGGTGGAGAAAGCAAAGATAGCGGAGGAAGTAAAGAGTACGGAGCATCTCAACCGGGAAAAGGAGAAGGACAAGAACAAGCAGAATGTGGAACCTATGGGAGCCTGACTGTAACATCCTAAAATTGGGGCTATTTGAGATTGAATTATTTTTTCTTGTGTTTAATAGCTGTGATATTATTTGTGGAATAATAAGGCTTAATTAAGGGCCTTGAGTAGGCTCGGAATGGTAGAAAATATTTTTGTAAGCTATTTAAGGTAGGGAGCCTTAGTAGGTAGGGGTTACAAGAATAAATGAAGGATTATTTGACACAAAAATGGCCTTGGAAAAGTGGCAAAAGGAGGGCCACTTAGGAGTTGAAAGTGACGCCACCATGAGCAAGGGAGAGCCTGTGTTCGAGTCGTGAAAATTCCCTTTTTGCTCTTTAGTATGGACGGCATAGGAGGGGAGAGATTTTCTCTCTTTGAACTCTTTTTAGATAATAAGATAAAAAGGGATAATATTAGCATTTTTATTGGATTTTTAATTGGATTATTATGGGATTAATTTATAATGGTTGGCAGAGGAAAAATAGCCTTGTAATTAATTTGAATTAATTCAAATATATGGCCTAGAGTGAATTAAGGAAATTGTTGAATTAAGGGAAGAGTGGACGGCAAGCATAGGTGAAGGGGAGGCCGAATTCTTTTTCTTGATAATTTCGGCTAGCATCTCTTTTGTTTCTCAAACTCTCTCAAACAAAAACCGAAAACTATTCTCCTTTTTCTTAGATTTTGGCCGAATTCTCTACACCATCATCTTCAATCTATTTTTTTTTCTCTTTTTCTTCTCAAAACCGAAATCCCATCTTTTTTTTTTCCATTATTTTCTTCCTCTAGCCGAACCATTCTCCACCTCTAGGCCGAATTTCTTCCTCCTATTTGGTATAGCCTTGGCCGAATCTCAAACAAAGGTGCTCTCCTCTAGTCTTTTCTCCAATCGGTTTTTAAGGTGGGTAAGTGTGTTTGGCCGAATGCTTATGTCTTCTTTCCCCTTTCTTGCCGACTTTGATAAAGGTAGGTGTTGGTTTCGACAACTGTTGTTAAGGGTGCTAATCGCATGTTGAACCAAATTTGTTGTAGGATCTCCGGGATATTTGGAACGAGCAATCTAGGCCCTAGTTTTTAACAGTCGACTTTGGTAAGTGGTGGTAAGGCTTCCTTATTTTCGGATATTTTATGTATATACTCAAAAGCCGAAGGATAATAATCTGAAGGTTTATGATGAAGGGTGGTCAAGAAGGTGGCTAGTACTCAAAAACGTTTGGGTAAGGTTTTGGGTTCACAAGGAACCCTTTTCAATTAATTTGGTTTGGCCGAATAGGCCATGGCACTAACCTAGTGTTTGGCCGAATATAGGAGCAAGAAGTCTAGGGTGCCGATTTGATTCTTCGGGACTTAGAATGACCGTTGGTGACAAGTGTGTACATACACACTTTATAATTAATTAATGTACTAAATCTGTTGTGTGCTAATCGGATCTATGTAGATTCAGATTTAATACCATGGATGGTATAAGCAAGGATTCAGGTAAGTCCTTGTTGATTATGAGTTATTTTATGATGCTTTTGGGAAGCATGATATATTTGGTATGTGCAGTGAATACATGACTGATAATAAACCCCGTATGTGATATCAAGTAAACATGGTTAGCATGATTCTATTAAATGCATCTTATAAATATGTGGGTGATTTGGAGAGAGGGGGAATTGATATTCGTGTCGAGCGGACACGGTGGTTTGGTACCACATTGTGACTACGGTCACCAGAGGTTTGGCACCTCCAGAGGTTTGGCACCTCATAGCGTCTCATCCCAGTGGCTTAGCACCACAGTGGGTTGGCCCCACGGATTATATTAAGGGATTGACGCCAGTGATTTTGTATCACACGATGGGTTGGCCCCATCAATCGATTCGTGTCTTCGGACACCAGAGGTTTGGCACCTCCAGTGATTTGGCATCACATCTGTGACTTTAAGTCACTGGTGGTGCCACACCACCAGTGGTTTGGTACCACACGGGGTAGAGAAAGGTGTTACGAATGGTTAGGTTGGGTGCATGACTTAGTGCATGTTAATTTGTTGTAAATTGTGTATGATTGTTGCACTAAATCGGGGAAGGGTTACACATTGAGTCTTGGTGACTCACCTTCTCCTTGAACATTTTCAGGTGACTCGTAGATTACGGATGAGGAGCCGGATGGACTCGAGGTGGCCATGTAGTGGATATTGGATATAAATGAACTCTAAACTTTAGCTTATTTTACTTTATTGTTGGTTTAATTTTAGTCAAGTTGTAATAAGGCCTCCTCCAGAATTATTTTTATTATTTTACATGTTTTAAGTAATTTGCTTAACTTTTAATGATATCATGATAAGTACACATGTTTTCTCAAATCAAACGCAAAATGTTTTAAAGTACCATCGGGTACATTTGAGATCTATAATAACTCGATTTAATAAATTAATCTTCAAATAAACCTAAGTATGGTTCTCTTTATACACCTCAGTTTTAAACAAGACACTATCTTTTATCAAAAGTCAAATCGGTTTAAAAGGGATTTTCAAAAATATTTTCATCTCAAAAACCAAATTCGATCGTAATGTTTGGGCGGAGTTTGGGGTATTACAAAATTGGTATCAGAGCCCAGTTCAAAGCTCAGCTGTGGGGCCCAAGGCCCAAAAATGTTTTAGTAGGCCTTTTTGGAAATATTTTTGGTTTGGAACAGCATGGCACCGAGTCTCCGGCACCAATCCACCCAAGTAAGTACCTCTAAACTTCTCTGTGAATTATTACTTGTAAAATGGGTAGGAATGGAACGTAGATAGACTTATAGGAACTTAAACCCTAGGATTAGACTACTCAAACACTAAAACAAACCATAAGCTTTAATGAACTAAACCAACCTATGGCTAAGTCACTGAGCTAGGGTGTGGTAACCTCTGTACGCATGTCTAGGATTGGATCTAGAAGAGCCTGGTATTTAAGCAGTCCTAGTAACTCACCTCGTCTTCGCAGGTATCCTACTTGGTGCGTAGCTTCGGTTCACCCTAACTCAGAGGGCTCAGTGGTGTGGCAACCTCTGTGCGCATCTCTAGGAATGGTTTCGGTGGGAGCTTGGTATTTAAGCAGTCCGCGTGATTCACCTCCTCTCTACTCGAATCCTGCCTGGTGCGTAGCTTTGGTTCACCCTGACCAAGAGGGCTCGGTTATAGGCTAAAACATAATGACTAAAACCCGCAAGGGAACTAGCCATGTTTTCAGAAAAAGAGGAAGACAACAAAACCCTAGTTTTTCAGAACTTTTAAAATTACTCTTTCAAATTTGAGAAACAACCATCTTCACAACTTTTTCCAAAAATTTGATTTGTGGAAAATTACAGAAATGCCCTTAGGGGTAAAATTACTAAAATGGCCTTGGTTCATAAAATACCAATTACTCAATGGTTTTGCCCAAAATATCAGTATTTTATAAATATCCAACAACCTTACTTTGCAAACTATCAAAAATACTTTGGTTTTGGAAAATTACGAAAATGCCCTAAACTTGCAAAATTACCAAAATGACCTCGATTTCTAAAATTTTTGCAACATCATCGCTTTTAAAAAGGAAACTCTCAAAAAGAACCCTCAAAGTTTTACAAACTGTTAAAATATCACCGATTTACTAAATTTACAAATTTACCTCGATTGGCAAAATTACTAAAATACCCTGGTTTCTAAAATTTTGCTATACCTTTAATGTGCAGAATTCTTCGAAAATACTCTCCAGTTTTGGGAAATTTCAAATGTTTTGATTTATTAAAGTTTTAAAATTTCTTTTATTATGAAAATACCCTGTAGGAAAATGATGAAAATACCCCTGGGATAGAAACAGGATAAAAATGTCCGAAGAGTGAATAAGTATGAAAGGTATTAGGGAATGGATGTTCCTCTCTGTGTGAACTAGGATAGAGAACTTGAAACTTTGTTTGATCGAAAGAATTCCTATTAAACTTTTCATAAAATTTTTTCGCGAGTAAGCAAGTGGAATAGTCACTAATCCATAAAAATTTCCTAATCAGATTAAAGCGCGGTAATTAGAATGAGCTCTAGAGGATGTGGACGTCGTGGACGCGGTAGAGGTAGGATGATCGTGTCGAACCCGTTAGGTCAGTCGGGTTACGAAAATGAAGTACCGCCACCACCACCCCCAACTTTGGAGCCGAGGATCGAGGATTAGACAGGGGTGAGCGATGATCGCATGTCGTGTGTTGCGAGTCCTCGAGATGGTGGCTGGTGCTAGTGGAGGAATAAGAGTTTGAAAATCTGTTCCCGAGCGCCTCCGATCCAACGGAGCTGAGGTATTCCGGGGTGTGTCGGGCGTGGCACCCAGTGCAGCGGAATACTGGTTAGAATCAACTGAGAGAATCATGGACAATCTCGATCTGACCAATGAGGAGAAGTTAAAAGAGGCGGTGTCACTCCTAAAGGATGAGTCATATCAGTGGTGGCTCACGGTCCGGGATGGTGCTACGGCAGATGATCTTACGTGGGAGTACTTCAAAACTGCTTATCAGAAGAAGTATGTGGGTACCAGTGACACAGATGCTCTGAGAAAAGCTTTTTTGGGGTTGGTACAAGGAAATAAGTCAGTTTTGGTGTATGAGGTAGAATTCTTGAGGCTGAGCCGCTATGCTCGGGGGATTGTGTCAACCGAGCGTGATCGTTGTGTCCGTTTTGAAGACGGACTTAGGGATGAGTTAAGGTTATTGAGTGCTCCACAGCAGGAGCGTGAGTTTGCTGTTCTGGTGGAAAAGGCTAAGGTAGCTGAAGGAGTCAAGAAGTCTGTGAAACAGAGCTATGAGAGGAGTAAGCAGAAAAGAAGCTTTGGGTCATCTGGATCAGGTAGTAATGTTCAAAAAAGGGCTAGGCAGAGTGGACCAAATCAGGCAGAAAGTCCCATGGCTACTAATCAGAGACCGGCCCAGTGTAATCGCTATGGAAAATCACATTGGGGAGGTTGTTGGACCGGTGAGAGGGGTTGCTTTGAATGTGGGTCTCTAGATCACCGCGTAAGGGATTGTCCTCGGAAGCTAGCTAAGAATCAGCTAGAGGGGCAGAACCGTACTCAGGATAGGAATATGGGACCACAGAGGGGTCGTGGTAATGGTAGAGGAGGCAATGGTCCTAATCGAGGTCGCGAATTGTAAGGCGAGGTGCGAGCAACACAGAGGCTAGGCGGCTGGCTTAGTCTATGCAGCGAGGCGTCGCGAGGAGGGTGACGCACCAGATGTCATAACCGGTACGTTCCTAATTTTCGATCTTCCATATGTTGCCTTAATTGATGTGGGTTCAACGCATTCATACGTTGCTAGTAGTGTGGTAGAGACTATGAACTTAGACTCGAGAGGCGCTTCTAGGAGATGGCGTAATTAGCCCTTTAGGTCACTCTATAGTCATAAACAACCTTTATAAAGATGTACCACTAGAACTCCAAGGGGGGTAGTGTTTGTGGCCGATCCGATGGGCTGGCTTTGTTGGGGGAGTTCGATCGATCCTTGGAATGGATTTGGTTGGTTAACTATTAGGCGAGATTAGATTTGCGCCGCTAGCGCATGGTTCTTAAGATGGTCGAGGTGATGAAGTGGTCATGATAGGTAATAGAAGAGATTACCTATCCAATGTGGTGTCTGCCTTGAAGGCAGAGAAGATGGTCAAGAAGGGTTGTGAGGCGTTTTTGGTTCGAATTTGTGCCTTGGAGGCTAAGGAGTCAGCAGTTGAGAAGGTCCGTACTGTAGGGAAATTCGCTGATGTGTTCCCAGAAGAACTTCCGGGTACGCCTCCAGATCGGGAAGTTGAATTGGTATAGACTTGCTACCCGGAACGGCACCTGTGTCTATAGCACTGTACCGAATGGCACCAAAAGAATTGGTGGAGCTAAAGGCTCAAATTCAGGAGCTCTTGGATAGAGGGTTTATACAACCAAGTATATCTCCGTGGGGAGCACCAGTGTTGTTCGTTAAGAAGAAGGACGGTTCAATGAGGATGTGTATCGATTACCGTCAACTAAACAAGTTAACGATCAAGAACACGTATCCATTGCCTCGAATTGATGACTTGTTTGATCAAATGAAGGGTGCATCGGTGTTCTCGAAGATAGACTTAGGTTAGGTCGTTATCATCAACTCAAGGTGAAGGAAGTTGATGTTCACAGGACGGCATTCCAAACTCGGTATGGGCATTACGAGTTCTTAGTGATGCCATTCGGGTTGACTAATGCGCCGGCAGCCTTTATGGACTTAATGAATAGGGTGTTCTAGCAGTATTTGGATCAATTTGTCGTGGTGTTTATAGACGGCATATTGGTTTACTCAAAGACAGAGGAGGAGCATGACAAGCATCTGCGTATAGTTTTACAAGTACTGAGGGAGAAGCAGTTGTATGCCAAATTCAGTAAATGTGAATTTTGGCTTAGGGAGGTAGCTTTCTTAGGTCATGTAGTATCAGCTGAAGGGATTAGAGTGGACCCTCACAATGTTGAAGCGGTGTTGGATTGGAAGTCGCCTAGGTCAGTGGCGGAAATTCGAAGTTTTCTGGGTTTAGCAGGGTACTATCGGAGATTTGTGGAAGGATTCTCTTTAATTGCAGCGCCGTTGACGAAGTTATTAAGGAAGGGAGTTCCATTTGTTTGGTTGGAGAAGCAGCAAGAAAGTTTTGATAAGCTAAGGAAGATCTTGTGAAGCTCCGGTTCAGTGCACACTGAAGCGGGGAAGTTGTTTACTGATTTATTGTGATGCATCCCCATGCGGTTTGGGATGTGTGTTGATGATGAGGAAGGGAAGGTAGTGGCCTATGCGTCCGTCAATTAAGACCGCATGAGGTTAACTATCCAACTCATGACTTGGAGTTAGCGGCAGTAGTCTTCACGTTGAAAATATAGAGACACTACTTGTATGGGGAGAAGTCGATAGTCTATACGGATCACAAAAGTTTGAGGTATCTTTTGACTCAGAAGGATCTGAATTTAAGGTAACGTCGATGGATTGAACTGTTGAAGGACTACGACTGTTCAATTGAATACCATCCGGGCAAGGCTAACGTGGTGGCTGACGCATTAAGCCGGAAGGTCATGACAGACTTAAGAGCTACAAGTTAAGCCAACTTGGATCGAGGAGATTAAGGAAAAGCAATTGATGGATGATAGCTTGAATGCTCGGAGGTTGCAAGTGCAAGATGGTGGTTTGGAAGGGTATAGTTTGACTGGTGATGGCGTATTATGTTTTCAAGGGCGGCCGTGTATGCCGAAGGATGTGGAGTTGAGGCAAAGAATTCTTCAAGATGCACATAGCAGCCCATACGCTATGCATCCTGGAGGTAGTAAGATGTATGGGGATTTAAGGAAACAGTTCTGGTGGCCAGGGTTGAAACGTGAGGTAACTGAGTTCATGGGAAGATGTCTGACGTGTCAGCAGGTTAAGGCTGAACACCAGTTGCCATCAGGGTTACTTCAACCAGTAAAGATCCCTCAATGGAGATGGGAGAGGATCACTATAGATTTCGTCAGTGGGCTACCCCTCACGCCCACAAGAAGAAGGACGATTTTGGTAATTGTGGACCGCCTGACTAAGTCAGCTCACTTTATATCGGTGAGAGTGGATTATTCCCTCCAGAGGCTAGCAAAGTTGTATGTGGCGGAGATAGTAAGATTGCATGGTGTGCCAGTGTCAATTATCTTGGATAGGGATCCGAGGTTCACGCCAAGGTTCTGGAAAGTGTTGCATCAGGCTTTGGGTACGTTTGATTTTCAGCATGACTTTCCATCCACGATCGGCGGGCAATCGGAAAGGGTTATCTGAGATCTTAGAGGATATCTTTGAGAGGTGTGTATTGGATTTGAGTGGTAGTTGGGAAGAGTATCTACCGTTGGCAGAATTCGCTTATGACAATAGTTATCAAGCAAGTATCCAAATGGCACCATATGAAGCACTGTATGGACGAAGGTGTCGAACTCCTACGTGTTGGACAGAATTGGCTGAACGACAAGTTTTGGGTCCCGAGTTAATGCTGAAGCGAGGATAAAGTTAAGGTGATTCGGGCTCGCGTCTCAAGGAAGGGTCGATAGGCAGAAATCTTATGCTGATCTCAAGCGTAAAGAAATGGAGTATGCGGTAGGAGATAAGGTTTTTCTAAAGGTGTCACCTTGGAAGAAGGTATTGAGATTTTGGCGAAAAGGGAAGCTAAGCCCAAGGTTCATCGGCCCATATACGGTGTTAAAACGAGTGGGACCGGTAGCTTATCACTCGGAAGCTACCGCGGAATTGAGTCGATTCATGACGTCTTTCATGTGTCGATCGCTGAGATGGTATCGGTCAGATCCATCACACGTTGTACCAGTAGCTGTGATTGAGGTGAACACGGATTTATCTTTTGAGGAAGAACCAGTGTAGATCTTGGACCGAGATGTCAAAGTTTTGCGTAGGAAGTCAGTACCTTTCGTGAAAGTGCTATGGCGGAACCATGGTGTAGAGGAAGCTACGTGGGAACTCGAGGATGTGATGCGGCAGCAATACCCCCATATCTTCTAAACAGGTAATTTCGAGGTAGAAATTATTTTAAGAGGTAGAAGCGTAACATCCTAAAATTGGGGCTATTTGAGATTGAATTATTTTTTCTTGTGTTTAATAGTTGTGATATTATTTGTGGAATAATAAGGCTTAATTAAGGGCCTTGAGTAGGCTCGGAATGGTAGAAAATATTTTTGTAAGCTATTTAAGGTAGGGAGCCTTAGTAGGTAGGGGTTACAAGAATAAATGAAGGATTATTTAACACAAAAATGGCCTTGGAAAAGTGGCAAAAGGAGGGCCACTTAGGAGTTGAAAGTGACGTCACCATGAGCAAGGGAGAGCCTGTGTTCGAGTCGTGAAAATTCCCTTTTTGCTCCTTAGTATGGATGGCATAGGAGGGGAGAGATTTTCTCTCTTTGAACTCTTTTTAGATAATAAGATAAAAAGGGATAATATTAGCATTTTTATTGGATTTTTAATTGGATTATTATGGGATTAATTTATAATGGTTGGCAGAGGAAAAATAGCCTTGTAATTAATTCAAATTAATTTGAATTAATTCAAATATGTGGCCTAGAGTGAATTAAGGAAATTGTTGAATTTTAAACTCTTCAAGGGAAGAGTGGACGGCAGGCATAGGGGAAGGGGAGGCCGAATTCTTTTTCTTGATAATTTCGGCTAGCATCTCTTTTGTTTCTCAAACTCTCTCAAACAAAAACCGAAAACTATTCTCCTTTTTCTTAGATTTTGGCCGAATTCTCTACACCATCATCTTCAATCTATTTTTTTTTCTCTTTTTCTTCTCAAAACCAAAATCCCATCTTTTTTTTTCCATTATTTTCTTCCTCTAGCCGAACCATTCTCCACCTCTAGGCTGAATTTCTTTCTCCTTTTTAGTATAGCCTTGGCCGAATCTCAAACAAAGGTGCTCTCCTCTAGTCTTTTCTCCAATCGGTTTTTAAGGTGGGTAAGTGTGTTTGGCCGAATGCTTATGTCTTCTTTCCCCTTTCTTGTCGACTTTGATAAAGGTAGGTGTTGGTTTAAACAGAATCGTTGTTAAGGGTGCTAATCGCATGTTGAACCAAATTTGTTGTAGGATCTCCGGGATATTTGGAACGAGCAATCTAGGCCCTGGGTTTTAACAGTCGACTTTGGTAAGTGGTGGTAAGGCTTCCTTATTTTCGGATCTTTTATGTATATACTCAAAAGCCGAAGGATAATAATCTGAAGGTTTATGATGAAGGGTGGTCAAGAAGGTGGCTAGTACTCAAAAACGTTTGGGTAAGGTTTTGGGTTCACAAGGAACCCTGTTCAATTAATTTGGTTTGGCCGAATAGGCCATGGCACTAACCTAGTGTTTGGCCGAATATAGGAGCAAGAAGTCTAGGGTGCCGATTTGATTCTTCGGGACTTAGAATGACCGTTGGTGACAAGTGTGTACATACACACTTTATAATTAATTAATGTACTAAATCTGTTGTGTGCTAATCGGATCTATGTAGATTCGGATTTAATACCATGGATGGTATAAGCAAGGATTCAGGTAAGTCCTTGTTGATTATGAGTTATTTTATGATGCTTTTGGGAAGCATGATATATTTGGTATGTGCAGTGAATACATGACTGATAATAAACCCTGTATGTGATATCAAGTAAACATGGTTAGCATGATTCTATTAAATGCATCTTATAAATATGTGGGCTGACGAGAGGAGGGGGAATTGATATTCGTGTCGACGGACACCAGTGGTTTGGTACCACATTGTGACTATGGTCACCAGAGGTTTGGCACCTCCAGAGGTTTGGCACCTCATAGCGTCTCATCCCAGTGGCTTAGCACCACAGTGGGTTGGCCCCACGGATTATATTAAGGGATTGACGCCAGTGATTTTGTATCACACGATGGGTTGGCCCCATCAATCGATTCGTGTCTTCGGACACCAGAGGTTTGGCACCTCCAGTGATTTGGCATCACATCTGTGACTTTAAGTCACTGGTGGTGCCACACCACCAGTGGTTTGGTACCACACGGGGTAGAGAAAGGTGTTACGAATGGTTAGGTTGGGTGCATGACTTAGTGCATGTTAATTTGTTGTAAATTGTGTATGATTGTTGCACTAAATCGGGGAAGGGTTACACATTGAGTCTTGGTGACTCACCTTCTCCTTGAACATTTTCAGGTGACTCGTAGATTGCGGATGAGGAGCCGGATGGACTCGAGGTGGCCATGTAGTGGATATTGGATATAAATGAACTCTAAACTTTAGCTTATTTTACTTTATTGTTGGTTTAATTTTAGTCAAGTTGTAATAAGGCCTCCTCCAGAATTATTTTTATTATTTTACATGTTTTAAGTAATTTGCTTAACTTTTTAATGATATCATGATAAGTACACATGTTTTCTCAAATCAAACGCAAAATGTTTTAAAGTACCATCGGGTACATTTGAGATCTATAATAACTCGATTTAATAAATTAATCTTCAAATAAACCTAAGTATGGTTCTCTTTATACACCTCAGTTTTAAACAAGACACTATCTTTTATCAAAAGTCAAATCGGTTTAAAAGGGATTTTCAAAAATGTTTTCATCTGTAAAAACCAAATTCGATCGTAATGTTTGGGCCAGGTTTGGGGTATTACAAAATTGGTATCAGAGCCCAGTTCAAAGCTCAGCTGTGGGGGCCCAAGGCCCAAAAATGTTTTAGTAGGCCTTTTTGGAAATATTTTTGGTTTGGAACAGCATGGCACCGAGTCTCCGGCACCAATCCACCCAAGTAAGTACCTCTAAACTTCTCTGTGAATTATTACTTGTAAAATGGGTAGGAATGGAACGTAGATAGACTTATAGGAACTTAAACCCTAGGATTAGACTACTCAAACACTAAAACAAACCATAAGCTTTAATGAACTAAACCAACCTATGGCTAAGTCACTGAGCTAGGGTGTGGTAACCTCTGTACGCATGTCTAGGATTGGATCTGGAAGAGCCTGGTATTTAAGCAGTCCTAGTAACTCACCTCGTCTTCGCAGGTATCCTACTTGGTGCGTAGCTTCGGTTCACCCTAACTCAGAGGGCTCAGTGGTGTGGCAACCTCTATGCGCATCTCTAGGAATGGTTTCGGTGGGAGCTTGGTATTTAAGCAGTCCGCGTGATTCACCTCCTCTCTACTCGAATCCTGCTCAGTGCGTAGCTTTAGTTCCCCGACCAAGAGGGGCTCTGGTCATAGGCTAAAACATAATGACTAAAACCCGCAAGGGAACTAGCCATGTTTTCAGAAAAAGAGGAAGACAACAAAACCCTAGTTTTTCAAAACTTTTAAAATTACTCTTTCAAATTTGAGAAACAACCATCTTCACAACTTTTTCCAAAAATTTGATTTGTGGAAAATTACAGAAATGCCCTTAGGGGTAAAATTACTAAAATGGCCTTGGTTCATAAAATACCAATTACTCAATGGTTTTGCCCAAAATATCAGTATTTTATAAATATCCAACAACCTTACTTTGCAAACTATCAAAAATACTTTGGTTTTGGAAAATTACGAAAATGCCCTAAACTTGCAAAATTACCAAAATGACCCTGATTTCTAAAATTTTTGCAACATCATCGTTTTAAAAAGGGAAACTCTCAAAAAGAACCCTCAAAGTTTTACAACTGTTAAAATATCACTGATTTACTAAATTTACAAATTTACCCCTGATTGGCAAAATTACTAAAATACCCCTGGTTTCTAAAATTTTGCTATACCTTTAATGTGCAGAATTCTTCGAAAATACTCTCCAGTTTTGGGAAATTTCAAATGTTTTGATTTATTAAAGTTTTAAAATTTCTTTTATTATGAAAATACCCCTGTAGGAAAATGATGAAAATACCCCTGGGATAGAAACAGGATAAAAATGTCCGAAGAGTGAATAAGTATGAAAGGTATTAGGGAATGGATATTCCTCTCTGTGTGAACTAGGATAGAGAACTTGAAACTTTGTTTGATCGAAAGAATTCCTATTAAACTTTTCATAAAATTTTTTCGCGAGTAAGCAAGTGGAATAGTCACTAATCCATAAAAATTTCCTAATCAGATTAAAGCGCGGTAATTAGAATGAGCTCTAGAGGATGTGGACGTCGTGGACGCGGTAGAGGTAGGATGATCGTGTCAGAACCCGTTAGGTCGGGTCAGGGTTCTGAAAATGAAGTACCGCCACCACCACCCCCAACTTTTGGAGCTGAGGATCAGGATTAGACAGGGGGTGAGGCAGTATCGCAAGCTGTGTTGCGAGTCCTCGAGATGGTGGCTGGTGCTAGTGGAGGAATAAGAGTTTGAAAATTTGTTCCCGAGCGCCTCCGATCCAACGGAGCTGAGGTATTCCGGGGTGTGTCGGGCGTGGCACCCAGTGCAGCGGAATACTGGTTAGAATCAACTGAGAGAATCATGGACAATCTCGATCTGACCAATGAGGAGAAGTTAAAAGAGGCGGTGTCACTCCTAAAGGATGAGTCATATCAGTGGTGGCTCACGGTCCGGGATGGTGCTACGGCAGATGATCTTACGTGGGAGTACTTCAAAACTGCTTATCAGAAGAAGTATGTGGGTACCAGCGACACGGATGCTCAGAGAAAAGCTTTTCTGGGGTTGGTACAAGGAAATAAGTCAGTTTTGGAGTATGAGGCAGAATTCTTGAGGCTGAGCCGCTATGCTCGGGGGATTGTGTCAACCGAGCGTGATCGTTGTGTCCATTTTGAAGATGGACTTAGGGATGAGTTAAGGTTATTGAGTGCTCCACAGCAGGAGCGTGAGTTTGCTGTTCTGGTGGAAAAGGCTAAGGTAGCTGAAGGAGTCAAGAAGTCTGTGAAACAGAGCTATGAGAGGAATAAGCAGAAAAGAAGCTTTGGGTCATCTGGATCGGGTAGTAATGTTCAAAAAAGGGCTAGGCAGAGTGGACCAAATCAGGCAGAAAGTCCCATGGCTACTAATCAGGGACCGGCCCAGTGTAATCGCTATGGAAAATCACATTGGGGAGGTTGTTGGACCGGTGAGAGGGGTTGCTTTGAATGTGGGTCTCTAGATCACCGCGTAAGGGATTGTCCTCGGAAGCTAGCTAAGAATCAGCTAGAGGGGCAGAACCGTACTCAGGATAGGAATGTGGGACCACAGAGGGGTCGTGGTAATGGTAGAGGAGGCAATGGTCCTAATCGAGGTCGCGGAATTCAGGGCAGAGGTGCAGGCAACACAGAGGCTAGGCAGCCTGGCTTAGTCTATGCAGCGAGGCGTCGTGAGGAGGGTGACGCACCAGATGTCATAACCGGTACGTTCCTAATTTTCGATCTTCCATATGTTGCCTTAATTGATGTGGGTTCAACGCATTCATACGTTGCTAGTAGTGTGGTAGAGACTATGAACTTAGACTCTGAGACTGCTTCTAGGGAGATGACTGTAATTAGCCCTTTAGGTCACTCTGTAGTCATAAACAACCTTTATAAAGATGTACCACTAGAACTCCAAGGGGTAGTGTTTGTGGCCGATCTGATGGAACTGCCGTTTGGGGAGTTCGATCTGATCCTTGGAATGGACTGGTTGGTTAAGTATTAGGCGAGATTAGATTGCGCTGCTAAGCGCATGGTTCTTAAGATGGCTGAGGGTGATGAAGTGGTCATGATAGGTAATAGAAGAGATTACCTATCCATGTGGTGTCCGCCTTGAAAGCGCAGAGAAGATGGTCAAGAAAGGGTTGTTAGGCGTTTTTGGTTCGAATTTGTGCCTTGGAGGCTAAGGAGTCGTGAGATTGAGAAGGTCCGCATCTTGTAGGAAATTTGATGTGTTCCCGAGAAGAACTTAAGGTCCGCCTCCGGATCGGGAAGTTGAATTGGTATAGACTTGCTACCGAAGCGGCTTTTGTGTCTATAGCATCAGCATCGAATGGCACCAAAAGAATTGGTGGAGCTAAAGGCTCAAATTCAGGAGCTCTTGGATAGAGGGTTTATACGACCAAGTATATCTCCGTGGGGAGCACCAGTGTTGTTCGTTAAGAAGAAGGACGGTTCAATGAGGATGTGTATCGATTACCGTCAACTAAACAAGTTAACGATCAAGAACACGTATCCATTGCCTCGAATTGATGACTTGTTTGATCAAATGAAGGGTGCATCGGTGTTCTCGAAGATAGACCTTAGGTCAGGTTATCATCAACTCAAGGTGAAGGAAGTTGATGTTCACAAGACGGCATTCCAAACTCGGTATGGGCATTACGAGTTCTTGGTGATGCCATTCGGGTTGACTAATGCGCCGGCAGCCTTTATGGACTTAATGAATAGGGTGTTCTAGCAGTATTTGGATCAATTTGTCGTGGTGTTTATAGACGGCATATTGGTTTACTCAAAGACAGAGGAGGAGCATGACAAGCATCTGCGTATAGTTTTACAAGTACTGAGGGAGAAGCAGTTGTATGCCAAATTCAGTAAATGCGAATTTTGGCTTAGGGAGGTAGCTTTCTTAGGTCACGTAGTATCAGCTGAAGGGATTAGAGTGGACCCTCACAATGTTGAAGCGGTGTTGGATTGGAAGTCGCCTAGGTCAGTGGCGGAAATTCGAAGTTTTCTGGGTTTAGCAGGGTACTATCGGAGATTTGTGGAAGGATTCTCTTTAATTGCGTAGCGTTGTGAAGTTATTAAGGAAGGAGTTCCATTTGTTTGGTTGGAGAAGAAGCAAGAAAGTTTTGATAAGCTAAGGAAGATCTTGTGAAGCTCCGGTTCTCGTACGACTGAAGCGAGGAAGTTGTTTCTGATTTATTGTGATGCATCCCATACTGGTTTGGGATGTGTGTTGATGCAGGAAGGGAAGGTAGTGGCCTATGCGTCCCGTCAATTAAGACCGCATGAGGTTAACTATCCAACTCATGACTTGGAGTTAGCGGCAGTAGTCTTCACGTTGAAAATATAGAGACACTACTTGTATGGGGAGAAGTCGATAGTCTATACGGATCACAAAAGTTTGAGGTATCTTTTGACTCAGAAGGATCTGAATTTAAGGCAACGTCGATGGATTGAACTGTTGAAGGACTACGACTGTTCAATTGAATACCATCCGGGCAAGGCTAACGTGGTGGCTGACGCATTAAGCCGGAAGGTCATGACAGACTTAAGAGCTACAAGTTAAGCCAACTTGGATCGAGGAGATTAAGGAAAAGCAATTGATGGATGATAGCTTGAATGCTCGGAGGTTGCAAGTGCAAGATGGTGGTTTGGAAGGGTATAGTTTGGTGGTGATGGCGTATTATGTTTTCAAGAGGCGCCGTGTATCTTTGAAGGATGTGGAGTTGAGCCAAAGAATTCTTCAAGATGCACATAGCAGCCCATACGCTATGCATCCTGGAGGTAGTAAGATGTATGGGGATTTAAGGAAACGATTACAGTGGCGTGGTTGAAACGTGAGGTGGCGAGTTCGTGGAAAGATGTCCGACGTGTCGCGCTGGTTAAGGCTGAACACCAGTTGCCATCAGGGTTACTTCAACCAGTAAAGATCCCTCAATGGAGATGGGAGAGGATCACTATAGATTTCGTCAGTGGGCTACCCCTCACGCCCAGCAAGAAGGACGCAGTTTGGGTAATTGTGGACCGCCTGACTAAGTCAGCTCACTTTATATCGGTGAGAGTGGATTATTCCCTCCAGAGGCTAGCAAAGTTGTATGTGGCGGAGATAGTAAGATTGCATGGTGTGCCAGTGTCAATTATCTTGGATAGGGATCCGAGGTTCACGTCAAGGTTCTGGAAAGTGTTGCATCAGGCTTTGGGTACACGTTGATTTTCAAACCTGACTTTCCATCCACTGATCGACGGGCAATCGAAAAGGTTTACTGAGATCTTAGAGGATATGCTGAGAGGGTGTGTATTGGATTTCAGTGGTAGTTGGGAAGAGTATCTACCGTTGGCAGAATTCGCTTATGATAATAGTTATCAAGCAAGTATCCAAATGGCACCATATGAAGCACTGTATGGACGAAGGTGTCGAACTCCTACGTGTTGGACAGAATTGGCTGAACGACAAGTTTTGGGTCCCGAGTTAGTAATGGAAACTGAGGATAAAGTTAAGGTGATTCGGGCTCGTCTCAAGGAAGGGTCAGATAGGCAGAAATCTTATGCTGATCTCAAGCGTAAAGAAATGGAGTATGCGGTAGGAGATAAGGTTTTTCTAAAGGTGTCACCTTGGAAGAAGGTATTGAGATTTTGGCAAAAAGGGAAGCTAAGCCCAAGGTTCATCGGCCCATATACGGTGTTAAAACAAGTGGGACCGGTAGCTTATCAGCTCGAGCTACCGGCGGAATTGAGTCAGATTCATGACGTCTTTCATGTGTTGATGCTGAGACGGTATCGGTCAGATCCATCACACGTTGTACCAGTAGCTGTGATTGAGGTGAACACGGATTTATCTTTTGAGGAAGAACCAGTGTAGATCTTGGACCGAGATGTCAAAGTTTTGCGTAGGAAGTCAGTACCTTTCGTGAAAGTGCTATTGCGGAACCATGGTGTAGAGGAAGCTACGTGGGACCTCGAGGATGTGATGCGGCAGCAATACCCCCATATCTTCTAAACAGGTAATTTCGAGGCCGAAATTATTTTAAGGGGGTAGAACTGTAACATCCTAAAATTGGGGCTATTTGAGATTGAATTATTTTTTCTTGTGTTTAATAGTTGTGATATTATTTGTGGAATAATAAGGCTTAATTAAGGGCCTTGAGTAGGCTCGGAATGGTAGAAAATATTTTTGTAAGCTATTTAAGGTAGGGAGCCTTAGTAGGTAGGGGTTACAAGAATAAATGAAGGATTATTTAACACAAAAATGGCCTTGGAAAAGTGGCAAAAGGAGGGCCACTTAGGAGTTGAAAGTGACGCCACCATGAGCAAGGGAGAGCCTGTGTTCGAGTCGTGAAAATTCCCTTTTTGCTCTTTAGTATGGACGGCATAGGAGGGGAGAGATTTTCTCTCTTTGAACTCTTTTTAGATAATAAGATAAAAAGGGATAATATTAGCATTTTTATTGGATTTTTAATTGGATTATTATGGGATTAATTTATAATGGTTGGCAGAGGAAAAATAGCCTTGTAATTAATTCAAATTAATTTGAATTAATTCAAATATGTGGCCTAGAGTGAATTAAGGAAATTGTTGAATTTTAAACTCTTCAAGGGAAGAGTGGACGGCAAGCATAGGGGAAGGGGAGGCCGAATTCTTTTTCTTGATAATTTCGGCTAGCATCTCTTTTGTTTCTCAAACTCTCTCAAACAAAAACCGAAAACTATTCTCCTTTTTCTTAGATTTTGGCGAATTTCTACACCATCATCTTCAATCTATTTTTTTTTCTCTTTTTCTTCTCAAAACCGAAATCCCATCTTTTTTTTTCCATTATTTTCTTCCTCTAGCCGAACCATTCTCCACCTCTAGGCTGAATTTCTTTCTCCTTTTTAGTATAGCCTTGGCCGAATCTCAAACAAAGGTGCTCTCCTCTAGTCTTTTCTCCAATCGGTTTTTAAGGTGGGTAAGTGTGTTTGGCCGAATGCTTATGTCTTCTTTCCCCTTTCTTGTCGACTTTGATAAAGGTAGGTGTTGGTTTCGGCAACTGTTGTTAAGGGTGCTAATCGCATGTTGAACCAAATTTGTTGTAGGATCTCCGGGATATTTGGAACGAGCAATCTAGGCCCTGGGTTTTAACAGTCGACTTTGGTAAGTGGTGGTAAGGCTTCCTTATTTTCGGATCTTTTATGTATATACTCAAAAGCCGAAGGCTAATAATCTGAAGGTTTATGATGAATGGTGGTGAAGCAAGTGGCTAGTACTCAAAAACGTTTTGGTAAGGTTTTGGGTTCACAAGGAACCCTGTTCAATTAATTTGGTTTGGCCGAATAGGCCATGGCACCAACCTAGTGTTTGGCCGAATATAGGAGCAAGAAGTCTAGGGTGCCGATTTGATTCTTCGGGACTTAGAACGACCGTTGGTGATAGGTGTATACATACACATTTTATTATTAATTAATGTACTAAATCTGTTGTGTGCTAATCGGATCTATGTAGATTCAGATTTAATACCATGGATGGTATAAGCAAGGATTCAGGTAAGTCCTTATTGATTATGAGTTATTTTATGATGCTTTTGGGAAGCATGATATATTTGGTATGTGCAGTGAATACATGACTGATAATAAACCCTGTATGTGATATCAAGTAAACATGGTTAGCATGATTCTATTAAATGCATCTTATAAATATGTGGGCTGATGAGAGGAGGGGGAATTGATATTCGTGTCGACGGACACCAGTGGTTTGGTACCACATTGTGACTACGGTCACCAGAGGTTTGGCACCTCCAGAGGTTTGGCATCTCATAGCGTCTCATCCCAGTGGCTTAGCACCACAGTGGGTTGGCCCCACGGATTATATTAAGGGATTGACGCCAGTGATTTGGTATCACACGATGGGTTGGCCCCATCAATCGATTCGTGTCTTCGGACACCAGAGGTTTGGCACCTCCAGTGATTTGGCATCACATCTGTGACTTTAAGTCACCAGTGGTTTGGCACCACCAGTGGTTTGGTACCACACGGGGTAGAGAAAGGTGTTACGGATGGTTAGGTTGGGTGCATGACTTAGTGCATGTTAATTTGTTGTAAATTGTGTATGATTGTTGCACTAAATCGGGGAAGGGTTACACATTGAGTCTTGGTGACTCACCTTCTCCTTTAACATTTTCAGGTGACTCGTAGATTGCGGATGAGGAGCCGGATGGACTCGAGGTGGCCATGCAGTGGATATTGGATATAAATGAGCTCTAAACTTTAGCTTATTTTACTTTATTGTTGGTTTAATTTTAGTCAAGTTGTAATAAGGCCTCCTCCAGAATTATTTTTATTATTTTACATGTTTTAAGTAATTTGCTTAACTTTTTAATGATATCATGATAAGTACACATGTTTTCTCAAATCAAACGCAAAATGTTTTAAAGTACCATCGGGTACATTTGAGATCTATAATAACTCGATTTAATAAATTAATCTTCAAATAAACCTAAGTATGGTTCTCTTTATACACCTCAACTGTTTTAAACAAGACACTATCTTTTATCAAAAGTCAAATCGGTTTAAAAGGGATTTTCAAAAATGTTTTCATCTGTAACAAACCAAATTCGGTCGTAATGTTTGGGTCAGGTTTGGGGTGTTACACTGACAGAGGCCCACGAGGAGGGCCAGAGTGAATGGGCTAGTTAGAGCTGGGGCCCCTGTTGCTGCTGCTAATAACGGAATACCACTTTGTGCTGGGTGTGGAAAAAGGCATCCGGGCGAATGTTGGAGGAGGATGAGAGCGTGTTTGAGCTACAGATTTATGGAACATAGGATTAGGGAGTGCCGGAGAAGGCCGGACCAGGTGCGAGCCGAGGGCAGAGGTGATTTCCAGCCGCATGGTGGTGGTCAACAACCAGCAAGGGGCTATGGTCAAGCCAGAGGTGGCAATGGCACAGGACGAGGACGTGTAGCACCAGATAGCGGTGCAGGTCAGGCAGAGGCGAGACAACTAGCGTTGGAGTATGCTGCTCGTCGCAGAGAAGAAGGTGATGCACCAGATATGATAACGTGTATGTTCCTTATTTGTAAGCTACCTTATATTGCATTGATTGATGTGGGGTCGACACATTCATACATTACATGCAATAGGACTTAAATTGTAGAGGTTGAGTTTCAAACCATTGAGAATGAAATGATTGTGTTGAGTCCTTTAGGGCAGTCGGTGAAAGTTAGTAAGTTGTTTAGGAATGTGCCATTGGTAGTTTAAGGAGTTACTTTCTTACCGGACTTGATGGAATTACCATTTGGAGAGTTCGACCTCATCTTAGGCATGGATTGGTTGACAAGGCACCAAGCAACTCTAGATTGTGCTGCGAAGCAGATGGTGTTTAGAACTGTGGAAGATGATGAAGTGGTAGTGATCAGGGAACGACGGGATTACTTGTCGAATGTGATTTCAACTTTAAGGGCACAAAAGTTGGTAGGGAAGGGTTGTGAAGCTTACTTAGCTTATATCAGTGATTTGGAATCTAAGAGTTTTACTATTTGGCATTTGAAAACAGTAAAAGAATTTCATGATGTGTTTCCGGAGGAATTACCGGGCTTACCTCCCAATAGAGAGGTGGACTTTGGAATAGAGTTGTTACCTGGTACGACTCCAGTGTCCATCGCACCTTATAGGATGGCACCGAAGGAGCTGGTGGAGTTGAAGGCCCAGGTTCAGGAGTTATTGGATCGCGAATTTATTAGACCAAGTGTCTCTCCATGGGGAGCACCGGTATTATTCATGAAGAAGAAGGACAGGTCCATGAGGATGTGCATCGACTATAGGCAGATAAACAAGTTAACCATTAAGAATAAGTACCCTCTGCCTAGGATAGATGGCCTTTTTGATCAACTTAGGGGAGCCTCAGTTTTCTCAAAGATTGACTTACATTCAGGGTACCATCAACTGAGGGTTAAGAAAGCAGATGTACATAAGATATCTTTTAGAACTCGTTATGGACATTACGAGCTTTTGGTGATGCCGTTTAGGCTAACGAATGCACCTGCTGCATTTATGGATCTTATGAACCGGGTTTTTCAATCGTATCTAGACCAGTTCGTAGTAGTGTCCATAGATGACATCTTAGTATACTCGAGAACAGAGGATGATCATGATGCACACTTAAGGATTGTGTTGCAGATTCTAAGAGAGAAGTAACTTTATGCTAAGTTTAGCAAATGTGAATTCTGGTTAAAGGACGTCAATTTCTTAGGGCATGTGGTTTCCGCTGAGGGAATTAGAGTTGACCCTCGAAAAGTGGAAGTGGTGTTGGATTGGAAACGACCTAAGACGGTGTCAGAAATTTGGAGTTTTCCAGGCCTGGCAGGGTACTATAGGCAGTTAGTTGAAAGGTTTTCCCTAATTGCTACACCTTTGACCAAGTTACTACCGAAGGGGATGTCGTTTGTGTGGATGGATAAACAGCAAGAAAGCTTTGAGAAGCTTAAGAAGGTTTTAACGGAGACCCTTGTTCTGATTCAGCTGGAGCATGGGAAGGAGTTTACGGTTTATAGCGATACGTCACACGTGGGCTTGGGATGTGTTTTGATGCAGGAAGGGAATGTGGTTGCATATGTGTCACGCCAACTTAAGATTCATGAAAGAAATTACCCAACCCACGATTTGGAATTGGCGGTAGTGGTGGTCGTACTTAAGATTTGGAGGCACTATTTGTATGAAGAGAAGTGCACCATCTATACGTATCACAAGGGTCTGAAGTACCTTTTAACTCAGAAGGAGTTGAACTTGAGGCAGCACCGATGGATTGAGCTGTTAAAGGATTACGATTGCACGATCGAATATCATCCGGGCAAAGCAAATGTGGTGGTTGATGAGTGAAGCTGTAGGGCTATGTTAGACTTGAGGGCAATGTTTGCTCGGATAAGTTTGTATGATGACGGGAGTTTGTTAGCTGATTGCAAGTGAAGCCACTATGGGTTGAACAGATTAAAGTTAAGCAGTCATTGGATGAAACTCTGGGTGCTCGATTCAAGCAAATTGAGAATGGTGAAACGACAGATTCTGGGATAAATACTGACGGGTTGTTGTGTTTCCGTGGTAGAATTTGTGTGCCAAGGGACGAAGAGCTAAGGAAGTCTATACTACAGGAAGCACATAGTGATTCTTATGCTATGCAACCTGGAGGTAACAAGATGTATCAGGATTTACGAGAGCTTTATTGGTGGTCGGGTTTGAAACGCGAGGTTACAGAGTTTGTGGGCAAATGTTTGGTATGTCAGCAAGTGAAAGTGGAACATCAACTACCATCAGGGTTACTCCAACCGATTAAGATTCCACTTTGGAAATGGGATCGGATTACTATGGATTTTGTTAGTGGGCTACCCTTGACGCCTACTAGGAAGGACTCTGTGTGGGTTATAGTGGATAGGTTAACTAAGTTTGCCCATTTTATATAGGTCCGCACCGGCTACTCATTATTGAAGTCGACAAGGTTGTATGTGGGGGAGATTGTGAGGTTGCATGTAGTTCAGGTCTCTATTATATCTGATAGAGACCCTCGTTTTACATCTCGCTTTTGGAAGAAGTTGCATGAAGCACTGGGTACGAGGTTGGATTTTTAGTCTGACATTTCACCCTCGGTCGATGGTCGATCGGAGAGGGTAATTCATGTATTGGAGGATATGCTGAGAGGGTGTGTAATTAAATTTCGAGGAAGTTGGGAGGATTACTTGCCGTTAGCTGATAACAATAGTTATCAGGCAAGTATTGGAATGGCACCATATGAAGCACTATGTGGACAAAGATGTCGTACTCTGACTTGTTGGACCGAGTTGGGTGAGCGACGAGTACTGGGTCCGGAGTTAGTAGCAAACACCGAGGATAAGGTAAAGTTGATTTGGGATCGGTTGAAGGAGGCGGTAGATAGGCAGAAGTCGTATGCTAACCTCAAACGGAGAGAGATTGAGTATGCGATGGGGGACTTGGTTTTTCTCAAGGTTTCCCCTTGGAAGAAGGTGTTAAGGTTTGTCAGAAGGGCAAGTTAAGCCCTAGATTCATCGGGCCATACCGGGTGTTGAATCGAATTGGGTCAGTTGCATATCAGCTGGAATTGCCTTCGAAACTAAGCTAAATACTTGATGTGTTTCATGTATCAATACTAAGACGTTATCGGTTAGACCCTTTTCACATTGTGTCAGTCGAGGAGATTGAGGTTAGACCAGACCTAACTTTTGAAGAGGAGTCAGTTCAAATAATTGATCAGGATGTTAAGGTGCTAAGAAGAAAGTCTGTCCCTTTGGTCAAAGTGCTATGGCTTAACCATACTGCCGAGGAGGCTACTTGGGAACCTGAGGAGGCAATGCGACGAAAATACCCTCACTTGTTTCAAGAAGGTAAATTTCGGGGTCAAAATTTTTTTAAGAGGGGTATAGTTGTAACGCCCTAAAAATCTCGAAACTTTAAATTTCTTTGCATGGAGGTTGGTATGTATGAGTAGCACTTAGAATTAATTTTAAGGCATTATCGGAATTATATGAAGTCTTAGAGATAGGGAAGACCATAGGGAAAAATACCCTAGTTTCAGGCATTAGGCCTCTTAAGCAGATTAAGAGAAAATAGGACACAAATGGGCTTGTGGTCCAGTGGCAAGTGGTGTCACTTGGGGAGCTATAAGGTGGCGTGTTGTTAGCTGAGGAGGTCCAAGGTTCGAGCATTATGAGTGGTATTTTTTGAAGTGTTTTATTTTGCATAGGTGGACGACCAGAGTTGTGTTGAATATAAACTCTTGTGTTGGAGTGTTTGAGTGGTAAGGGGAACTGATAATGGAGGGAAATTCGGATAAGGCTAAGGTGTTTTCAGGGAGGAAAGTTAAGAGATGAGGAGGGGGAAGAATTTGTGTCGAATGGGACTGTGGGGAAAGGAGTATTCGGCCTGTGGCTATAAAGGAGAGGGCCGAATGCTTTAAAAGGTTCTTTGAGCTTTCAGTAGTTTTTCTTTTCCCCCCTTAATTGGTTTTCCTATAGCCGAATTCTCACAATTGCCGAAATCTCCTATAGCTGAATTCTTTTTGCCGAATTCTCTCATAGCCAAACTCTCCTATTACCGAATTACCATCAGCCTTCCTTACCGAAATTCCTATTTGTGCCAAACCCTTGTTGTTTTCCTCCATCACAAAACGATTATTATCTACTATCAGTCAAGGTTAA
Source organism: Gossypium bickii (assembly GCA_025503065.1). Taxonomy (NCBI): domain Eukaryota; kingdom Viridiplantae; phylum Streptophyta; class Magnoliopsida; order Malvales; family Malvaceae; genus Gossypium; species Gossypium bickii. The sequence continues at coordinate 61,847,000 of CP106710.1, read as the reverse complement.
AAGCCGAATTTAGGCCGCAGGATTGAAAGTGGATTTGGTAAGTATTCGGTTAACCTCTCTTGTATGTTTTGCTAAAAGCCGAAAGGCTATCTAACTGTCCTGTCGTTAACTCTGTGATAACAAGGATAAGGTTCAAATATCACAAGCGTGGTAGAATTGTTAGCAAGGGTAAGTGTACTCAACTCGATTGTGGTTTAAGTAAATGGCCGAATGTGTGTATGATCTATAGGGGTGACTTGTGTGGATTATGAGTCACTCGAATTTTGACGGTGTATGTGTGAGTGTAGATCAAGGGGATACTCCTGATTAGTAGCTAAAGAAGGGCTATTAGAACCCGGTGGCACACGGTAAGGTTATGGTAAGGTTTCGGCTTTTGGTAAATGTCTTGATTTAGTGATTGATTGAAGGTTAATTGGTTGTAGATTCAGGGCTAAGGATAGTATAGCACGTCGCAGTAACCAGGTGTGTACAAACACTACACACACACGATATCAGGAATCCCGGAAAGCCGTAAAGCTAGAAAGCCAGAAGTGGCTAAATGGGCCCAGTGGGCCCTTAGGCTAAGTTTGATGAAATTGTTTGGTTGGTTATACGAATTGAGTTAGCCATGCATGTTACATGATCTGGAATTTTGTTTTGGCCTAATAGGCCATATGGATGAGATTTGGGCATAATGGGCCATAAGGATGTGATTTGGTCTTGATGGGCTTTATAGGGACGTAGAAAAGTATGCTAGGGTTTAATGGACTTTAAGCCTAGTTCTGAACAACTCTTAAACCGTATAAGACTTAATTTAATAATTAAACATGACCGTGGACAAGTCGCTGGGTTAGAGTGTGGCAATGGACATATGCATGTCTAGGATTGCATCTAGGGAGAGTTTGGTACTTAAGCGGTCCTAATGGCCCACCTCCTTTTCTCTGGAATCCTACCTGGTGCATAGTGTTCTGTTCACTTTAGCCGCAATGGCTTGTTAATGGGCCAAAGTTCCTAACTAAAACCCGAGAGGGACCAAATACCCTTAGATTTGTAAAATTACTAAAATACCCCTGATTTGAAAATTACCAAAATACTCTTTGTTTGAGAAATTACCAAATACACTTAGTTTGAAAATTACCAAAATATCCTTCGATTTGTAAAATTACTAAAATACCCCTGAATTGTAAAATTACCAGAATACCCTTGATTTGCAAAATTACCAAAACATCCCTGATTTACAAAATTTACAAAATACCTTTGTTTTGCAAAATTACCTAAATACCTTTATAAAGTAGATTTACGGAAATACCTCTGGGTAGTGAAATGACTAAAATACCCCTAAGTGTCGAATGGGTGGAAATATGTATGTTGGATTCAAGGAATATATGTTGCACTTGGGTGGGTTTTGATGGTACGGAGGAAGATTTGAGGATCGCATAGTTGCTTGACAACCGTGGATCAACCGTGGATCGATAGTTTAGCTCTCCAAGTTTACAGGTGTGTAATTATCACACTATGCCCTTAATTTTATATATGTATGTGTGCTGCTTGAAAGCCGAGAATAGCAGCAGTGGTGGGTGAATTGCCTATGTTGGGTAATCAGTAAACCAGGTTAGTATACTACCTTCATTAATAATCGTGGTTAATCTGTTGTGGATACATGTGAGTATGATATATATATGTCTTATCATGTTGCCTATCTGTCATATTATGTTGCATGTGCATAGGTATTGGGTTATAAGTGATGTAAAAGGGGAAGTGTATATATATTGGTGACTTTGTCACGGTTCATGATGGCATGGAGCCTCATTATGGATATGGTGATTTAATCACGTGTGGATTCAGTGGCTAGACCACTTATGTGGACTTTGAACAGTGTGTCTGTCAGCATGACTGCCAAAAAGGTGTGTAGTTGATGGAGGGTTGATTGTAGAAATCCCCAGGTGTGTATGAGGATGGATGTATGGAGAGGTGTGTAGTGGATGGATATTAGGTTGGGTTGGGCTATCATATTGGTTATTTGTGCATGACATGATGATTCGATGATGATTTGGGGCCCAAGCCCACTTGTTGAATTTTGTGGTATAATTGCACACTAAGTCTGGTGACTCACCCTATTTTCTTAACACAACGCAGGTAGCTCATGACTCATTGGACTGGGTTGGAATGGACTCGAGGTGGCCATGCAGGAGTTATTTTAGTAAACTTTACTTTAAACTATTAATTGCTATTTTCTTTTGGGGTATTTTTAATATGTAATAAGGCCACTTTAGATTTGGTAATTTTTGGATTTTTTTTAAGTTGGTTTTATTATTTAATATTTACTTAAGATATGACTTTACTATATTTTAACATGGAAGTTAAAATGGAGCTTTCAAAATATGGGTAACATAAAAACATTCGTTTTCCCTCAAGTGCCAACAAGAATAACAAATAGAACTTAACTCAGTTCGGAAATTTTCCTTCATCTGCAAACCACTGTTTTCAAAACATCACCTAAAGCGGAAGGTTTTTCAAACTAACGGTATATTCCTACATTCAGAATAAAATTCGTTTTTATACCTTTTTCCTAGTGACATTCCAGATTCGGTCGTTGTGTTTGGGCCGGGTTTGGGGTGTTACAAATGGTATTGAATTGTGAATTGTATGTGTATGGTACTAAATTGAATAACATATTAAATGTTAAACTATTATATGACTCGGTTTTATGATAAACTCACCTTATTGTTGTGAAATGTTATGTCAGGCAAAATGTGTCAAGTTAATTAGTTTGATACGTTTAATCAAGGTAAGTTTATCAGTTTAAAACCTATAAACTTACTAAACATTTAAAATGCTTACCTAATTATTTTCCCCTTTTTTGTAGATTGTCGATTTACCGAATGCATCGTTCATATCACATGAATCTCATACTATCTTGCTATCGACTTGATAGACTTTTGCTCGTTTTAATTTCAGTTATATGGCATGTACATAGGTGTTATATATATAAGTTTTCTTGAAAATGATAGCTTGGTTTGAATCTTAGTTAATGGTTTAATTTGAGAAAGTTAATGTTCATATTTATATGTGTGTATGATCATTATTTTATGCGATGTCAAAGTCTTAAAATTTATATAAAGAATGACCGAACCTGGAAACTAACTATGACAACGATTTGAGGCAAGCGCACCTATCAAATAGTAGTATAGTTAAGGCATGACCGGATTGTCGAACCCAAAGGAACCAAAAGTACTAATACTAACTCTCTTTTTAGTATCTAGCCTAAGAATTAAATGAATTTTTATCCAATCTAAAATTAACTAACAACTAAAATAAAGACTCTAAGACGAAGAATAATTTTTTTGGGAAAATAACTTTAAAGAAAAACCAATTGATTAAGACGATACCCAAGGAAGAATCCACCTAGACTTCACTTGTTATCTAACTCTGAACCAGACGATTTATTCATTTGACTTGATCCATAAGATTCCCTAGGTTATATTAATCCCTCTTTCGAGGTGACTAACGTCTAACCCTAGGTTGCTTAATTGAAATCTCTTTCTAAATAAAACTCCTAGAATTGCATTAACTCGATCTATGGACTCCCATATTAGGTTTCACCGTAATCCAGCAAAATCTCGTCACCCTATCTCTAGGCGTGCGATCAACTCCGCTTAATTATGTCAGATCTACTCTTAGGTAGGGACTTTTGCTCCCCCACCTAAGCACATCATACTTGAATTAATATCCCGGAAATATCAACACAAGAATTAAAAACACATAATTAAGAACAAGTCAAATATTTATCATATAGTTCAGCAAACGATAACAAGATTCATCTTAGGTTTCATCCCTCTTAGGTATCTGAGGGTTTAGTTCATAACAATAAAAGAAAACATCTAAAAAGAAAAGATAAAACAAAACATAAGAAATCCCTAAAACCCCCTAAAGGAATTGAAGGAGAGATCCTCTGTCTTGAGTATAATTCCGGCTTCTTGAGATGAATCAACTGGCTATCTTCGAGTAAATCCCCAAAAATCTGCCCTCTTTGGCCTAGCTGGACGTCCCTGACTAAAGCCTTGGGTTCCCCCCTTTTAGGTCATACTTAGGGTGTTTATATAGGCTTCAGAATGTGTTTCTTTGCCCCTAAGTATCCTAATCCGAGTGAAAGTTTTCTATCTCATGACAGGGACACACCCATGGCACACGCCCATGTAAGTACAGGTCATGTTCGAAGCTATTGAATGAGGCACGCTGTGTGGTCTTGGGCCCAGGCCGTATGGATTTTGTGATATGGCCCATTTACTTCGTTTTGGGCCTGTTTTCCATTCTTTTCGTCATCCGGTGCTCTTCTGAGTATAAAACATGAAAACAAAGGATTAATAGCACCAAATTACATAATTCAAGGCTTAAATCATCCAAAAGCATGCTAAATATGGGCTTAAAATATGTTACTTTTACGTTTATCAAATACCGCCACACTTAAGCATTTGCTTGTCCTCAGGTAAAATTCTCAACTTACAATTAAAATGAACTTCCATGATTCATAATATTCATCAATAATGTTTCATCATAATTCAAAGATAATTCATACATGGATAATTCAACTCAAAGAGTCCTAAAGATTTAAACAATCAAAGTCATAGTTTTTATAGTATGAAAACAGAGGTGTTTCCCCTTACCTGAATAATTACCTCTGATTAAAAACCGACAGGGGTTGACATCCTCACTAATGATTCACTCAAATCACTCGAAGTGTTTAAGATTCAGAATTAAGCACTCAAAAGTCAAACATGAAGAGTTAATCCCATAGGCTTGCATGGAAATCAAATCTCCACCACTATAATGTGAGATGATGTACAAATCACAAGCTCTTTAACAGGGTTGTAACGGGGCTTAGGTTAAAGGTGCGGATAAAGGCTGAATTAGAGGATTAGAATCGAGACTGACCTGACAAATTACCTAACTAGAAACACGTACTAATAATAAATAATTACATCAAATGAAAATTTGTACTACTAATACTAATGACACGAGCTTCTTCTTCAACAATTGGAAATTAAACGTATAAGCTCATTTAATCACATAACTCATAATGAAGATACTTCGATTTTTTTTGAACAAGTCAAATAATAATAAAGGATGGATTTACCACTGAAAAAAAAAATAATTAGGCAACCGATCAAATCAAATCTCGATATAAGGGTAGTAAAAAAGAATGGTGATAACAAATACAAAAGATTTTGGGTTAATATTAGTAGGTGAGTCAATAAAAAGGGTTGTTAGGATCAACGGGGTTCACTAGGGGTTAATTGTGAAGGTGGGCTTTTAGTGGAGTGAGTGGGTTAAAACCTAGATGCCTTTATCATCCCTGTATACCAAATCAAGGCTGTGGTCTCGACATGTATAATCAATGCAAGTTTTAGAATAACAAATCAATGTTGACACACATATTTAAAAAGTGAGCACAAAAGAATGTATGCTTTAAAAGGCTCAAAATCTCGCAAAAAATTATGGGTTTTTGATGTCAACCTTATAAATTTCAAACTTCAAGATAATAATTAGACTTAGATAGACAACCTAACAAAATTTTAATTTTTGAAAATAGACTTATCATGCTTGATTCTCTAGTATCCTTCAAATTTAATCATCAATGCACAATTATTAATGACTTAATCCAAAACATATCAATAAAAACCATAAATCAAAGGAAATTTCATTTTAATCATAATATGAGAAACTTACTTTAGGACAAGATATCATTCATGGCAAAATTCAGGGATTTGAGAATAATGAAGAAAGTTAGGTACTTTCTTAAAATAAATATTCACCCCCCGCACTTAAGATGTACATTTCCCTCAATGTACAAAGATGTATATGAAATTTAGGAGAGGGGAAGAGGTGAAACTTCCTAAATTTGGATGGTTTCCTTGAGTTGGGAGTCCCGAGGTGTGGTGGCTGCTACCGAGCTCTGTGCTACATAAAGAAATTGGGAAGCTCGTAGAGAATTAGCCAGGAAATATTAAGACATATTTAAAATAAACTAAATATATAATTAAAGAAAAGAAGGATAAAGAGAAAGAAATTAGAGATGTAAATAAAATTAAAATGAAAGATGAATGGACCGAAGAGTTTTTTTGTTGGATGGTTCGCGAGGTGGGTGTGACTTCTAAGGCTATAGTGAGGTAGTGGTCGTGGTTCCAGTGTGATTCCCTAGCAGCCTTTAGAGCCTAAATCAAAGAAACTAAGATAAAATAAACTAATTTAAGCATAAGATAGTCAAAGAGAAGGGAAATAAAGGAGAAGAGTAAAGAAGAAGAAGAATTAAATGGCCTCAAATACCCTTGGCTTGTCGGATGGATGAAGCGGCCGGCATGAACTTATATAGCTCGGTCTCACAAAGGGAGACTACGCCAGGATCCTTCCGCTTCTTTGTCATAGATGTGGTGGAGCTCAAGGGTTTGGGAAATAGCTAAAGAAGAAAAAGTGTGGAGAGGGGGATATCTGAGAGATGAGATGGGAGAAAGGAGATGGAAAGTAGGTAAGAAGAAAATGGGGGGGTTAAACAGAATTTTCAGGTCTTGTATGTTCCCACGCCCATGTACCAAGGGCATGTTGTGTCACACGGTCGTATTGCACGGCTGTGTGGTGCTTTGTTCGCTTCTCCCACGCCCATGTTATGATTTCTACGTCCATGTATGATCTAACAGTGTCGGCCACGGCCGCATCGCACGACCGTGATGTGGCAGTTGGAATTCGTGACTTGAATATTGATTCGCTCTCATCTCTGCCATGTTAGTACGGAGATTTGGTGCATCCACATGGCTACGGCCACGACCGTGTGGCTGGGAAATCTGCACTTGGTTTGATTTACAGTTAGGTGCTGAAAGGAAAGAATAAAATAAATAAAATAAATAAAATAAAAATAAAAAATATAGAAGTTAATGTGGTTAGTGCTCGGGTTACCTCCCTAGAAGCTCTCGTTTATAGTCTTAAGCTAGAATTTCCTCTCATTTGCATATTCATGGTGGTTTGAGGAGTTTAAAGTCCTTCCTTAAGCTAGCAGTTCCATTATCATGATAAAGTGTAAGACGAGTAGCATTTATTTTCAAAGTGCCAAAAATAAGGTTACTTACCTCGACTGTTCCGTAAGGGAAAACATTGACCACCTTAAAAGGGATTTCTTTGTTTGTGTTAGGATTAGAAGGAGGTATTCGTGCGTATACTTTATCTAACAATACTTGATCTCCGATTTTGAACTTGTTTGTCTCGTAGAGTGGCTTTGGTTCTACTTCATGTATCCCTAGTTTTTTATTGGAGATGCATCTTCCATTCTTCTAGTTCATCGATCTGAATCCCTGGTTCCATTCTTCTAGGATCGGGTTCATGCTGTGGTCCTTTCTGAAAAGAAGGGTTAACCGAATGTTTATCAATATAATTTACTTTCTCACCGTGATTAATTGATGTCCTAGCTGAATCGAGAGCTTGAAGAGTGACTATCTCGTCACCTACACAGAGTATGAGTTCACCTACATTGACATCGATTTTAGTCCTGGTAGTTGCTAACAATTGTCTTTCTAAAATTAGGGGGATCATGTTACCCTCATCCATGTCTAAAACGACAAAGTCTACAGGGAATACGAATTTATCAATTTTCACAACTACATCTTCGATTATACCCCTAGAAATTCTAACAGTTTTATCAGCTAATTGAATGCTCGTCCTAGTTTGTTTGGGTTTCCCTAGACCTAGTTGTTTAAACATTTTATAAGCATGACATTTATGCTTTCCTCTAAATCAGCTAACACATTATCAATAGATAAACTACCAATTAAGCATGGAATTGCAAAACTCCCTGGATCTTTTAATTTTCATGGTAGTTTATTTTGCAACATTGCAGAGCATACTGCATTCAGTTCCACATGTGATTCCTCGTCTATCTTTCGCTTATTTGTCAATAGCTTCTTTAAAAATTTCCTATAATCTGGCATTTACGAAAGAGCTTCAAGAAATGGTAAGTTAATATGTAATTGCTTTAAAAGTTTAAGAAACTTACCGAACTGTTCCTCTGTGTTGTCTTTCATATTGCTTCGGGATATGGTATACGAGGTTTGTACTATTTGATTACCAGTTTTGGTTTTACCTCAACCTTTCCTTCTACTACCACATTCTTTTGCCTTAAATTGGTCTCGTCTAACCCTTCACTATCTTGAGCTATTATGGCTTGAATTTGCTCTTTTGGGTTAGTCTCGGTGTTGCTCGGTAGTCTTCCCTGTGGTCTCTCAGAGATCTGCTTAGCTAGTTGCCCGATTTTTCAAGTTGATTTTTAAAGGATGTCTCAGAATTCTGAAAACGTGTTTCTGTGGCTTCCATGAATTTTGTCAGCATCTCCCCGAGGTTTGGCTTCTTTTCCTGTGGGTAGGGCTGTTGTTGGAAGTTTTGGGATGGTTGTTGTCTTTGATTTCCTTGGCCACCCCATGAGAAATTGGGGTGGTTCTTCCAACCTGGATTATAAGTATTAGTATAAAGGTTATTGTTAGCTCGAAAATTGTTACCCATATAGTTCATTTGTTTGCTCTCTATGCCCTGTCCGTAAGATAGGTATTCAGGATTCACCACTCCTTCACTTGTGTAGCACTGCATAACTGGATGTGCCTGTGAAGAACCATATACACCATCAAATTTTTTATGTAACAACTCTACCTGATTTGATAGCGCAGTTACTGCATCAAGGTTGAAAACTCCTGCTGCTTTGGTTGGCCTTGTCCTTGTAACTTGTCACTGATAGTTATTCAATAACATCTCCTCTATAAACTCGTACGCCACTTCAGGAGTTTTGTTGTTCAGGGTTCTGCCGGCTACTGAATCGATTAGTTTTCGTGTTGAAGGGTTCACACCATTGTAAAAAGTTTGGACCTGTAGCCACAAAGGTAATCCGTGGTGTGGGCACCTCCTCAACAAATCTTTGTATCTCTCCCATGCATCGTAAAGTGTCTTTAAATCCATCTGCACAAAGAAAGAGATATCATTCCTCAACTTGGCCATTTTGGCCGGCGAAAAATATTTTAATAAGAATTTTTCGGTCGTTTGATCCCTTGTAGTGATTGACCCTTGTGGAAGGGAATGCAACCACTATTTGGCTTTATTTCTCAAAGAAAAGGGAAATAATCGAAGACGGATGGCATAATCAGAAACACTATTTATTTTGAAGGTATCACAGAATTCTAGAAAATTGGCTAGGTGTGTGTTAGGATCCTCATCCTGCAAACCATCAAACTGAACAAACTGTTGTATCATCTGTATAGTGTTAGGTTTCAGTTTAAAATTATTTGCAGCAATAGTAGGCCTAACAATACTTGACTCAGTTCCTGTTAAACTAGGTTTAGCATAATCATATATAGTTCGAGGAGCATGAAGTTCTACCAACTATGGAGGTAGCAGATTATTCTCAGCCATCTCTTCGGTGGTATTAATCTCGGCTTCTTGCTCTTCTTCTATGTAGTTTAAGCTTCGCCTTATCTCTCTGCGCTTTCTGCAAATGGTACCTTCAATATCACTGTCGTAAAGTAGGGGTCCTGTTGGGTTCCTTCTAGTCATAAACGAGAGGTACCTGAAACGAACAAAAGGAAGAAAATTTAGAAAAATTAAAAATAAAAGTAAATTGCAAAAATAAAATAAATATGGCTAAAGTAATAAAAATTAAGCGTTCTTAATATTTCAGTTCCCCGGCAACGGCGCCAAAAACTTGATCTTTGTTTTATGCGATGTCAAAGACTTAAAATTTATATAAAGAATGATCGAACCTGGAAATTAACTATGACAACGATTTGAGGCAAGCGCACCTATCGAACAGTAGTATAGTTAAGGCAAGACCTGATTGTCGAACCTAAAGGAACCAAAAGTACTAATACTAACTCTCTTTTTAGTATCTAGCCTAAGAATTAAATGAATTTTTATCTAATCTAAAATTAACTAACAACTAAAAAAAGACTCTAAGACAAAGAAGAATGAAATTTTTGGGAAAATAACTTTGAAGAAAAACCAATTGATTAAGACGATACCCAAGGAAGAATCCACCTAGACTTCACTTGTTTATCTAACTCTAAACTAGACGATTTACTCATTTGACTTGATCCGTAAGATTCCCTAAGTTATACTAATCCCTCTCTCGAGGCGACTAACGACTAACCCTAGGTTGATTAATTGAAATCTCTTTCTAACTAAAACCTCTAGAATTGCATTAACTCGATCTATGGACTCCCTGTAATAGACCGATTTTGACCCTAATCAGAACGATGGTTTCGGGACCATGAATCCGAGTCCGAGAAATATTTTAGTATTATATTTTGAGTCTATTATATGTGAATTGATGTGTGTGAAAGTGTCGTATGAAAATTTAATCGTTTATGTGTTTAATTTAGAAAAAGGACTTAATCGCGTAAAGTGTAAAAGTTGCCAACTATAGTGAAAAGTGCCTAATTGATTATGACTTTTTAATTAGAGGTATTAAAAGGGCAAATAGCCCATTTTAGGAGTAAGTGGACGGTATATGACAAACTTGTCCATGATATTATGTTATTATTAAAACATTAATAAAGGTTAATATAGTAAATGATAAATTTTATAATATATGTTAAATAAAACATAATGGAATGGCCATTATCATCTTCTCTCTTGCTTGGCCGAATGTTGAGAAAGAAGAAAGGGTTATGTTCTTTGATTTTCGGCAAATAGAAGCTTGATTTCAAGGTTAGTTTGAATTCGATTTTTGTTAATTTTTACGTTTTTGAGATCGTTGCTTCGAACCGTAGCTAACCCATGTTATAATTTTTGAAAATAAGCATGCTTGATATTCAGCCATTATAGTGTTCATATGATTTTTGGTGTTTGATGATTTAAAATTATAGATATGAAAAAGATTAGCATGTTTTGTATTGAAAGTTTTGGTGAAATTGAACAATTAGGGCTAATTTGCAAAAATAAAATTCTAGAGGATCTATTTGCTAAATAAATGAAAAATATGGACTTGTAAAGTCCCTAGGAATATTCGGCCCTTGTATAGTCTTGACAAATTGTGAGTATTTTGTGTTTTGTGTAATTAGTACCAAAATGCAAAAATGTGAAATAGTAGAGAGTAAAATGGTAATTTGCATGTTGATGTGTTTTGGGACTAAATTTAAGTAAATTGTACTTGAATAAGCTGATTTTAATGTGTTTTAGATCAAGAGCAAAGAAAAACGGAATTAGATCGGGGAAAGACGAAGGTTCTCGAATAGCCGATTTACACGGTCTATCGACAGCCGAGGTAAGACCTTAAGCTAGATTATATTAAAGAATGCATTATGAATGTATTTAATGACAATGCTTGATAAATTTGGGTATATTTTTATGTGATAGCCGAATGTAAAGATATTACATTGAATTAGATATGTTTTGTTAATACAATGTGAATGTGTATAAATTGATATGATAAGCGGGTTATACAATGATATAATGATTTTATTTGTGAAAGGTGAATAAACTTAGTTGAATTTAAAATGTGATAGAACTATGAAATTTAGGTGATATAAGTGGTTATGGTATTATTGAAATGTTCAGTGAAAAGTTGAAATTATTGATATTTCGGGCTTTAAGCCTAGCAGGACTAGTGCCGGTGACTTATTTCGGGCTTTAAGCCTAGCAGGCATTGTGCCGGTGTTACTTATCTGGCTTTGATGCCTAACAGGCCTTGTGTCGGTGTTACTTATCGGGCTTTGATGCCTAGCAGGCTTGATGCCGGTGATGTGTTTTAAAAAGGAGAAACCGAAATTATTCGAGGCAAAACATAGTTAATGGAGCTAGTTAAAGGCTCAGGTAAGTAGATAAGGTATGTTATGTTTAACATATGCGTATAAGTAATTTCGAAGAACAATGCCTAAGGTTAGTTCATGTGAATTGAAAAAAAAATAAAAAAATAAAAATGGCGATGCATATGATATTACATGTATTGATGACATATAAATTAAGTGTGTGCTTGGTATTCGGCTATGTGTATTTTATCATATTGAAATTATGCTTAATATTATAAGCTTATAGGTTAAATGTTACTCGTATGTTTATTACATTTATCATGGCTTGAGACTTACTAAGCTAGTGAGCTTACTTTGTTTGTTTTTGCTGCTCGTTTTATAGATTTTGGTTATGCTGTAGGCTCGAAGGATCACTGTTGAAGTCAGCCACACTATCATCTTTTTGGCACTTTTTTATTTTAATCCATAAAATGAAGGCATGTATTGGAAATTGACAAGGGTTATGTTTAAGTTATGCACCTTGTTCATGTATATATCTATTTTGGCCATGTGAATATGGTTTATACTTTTGATGTGTGGAAATTAGGTGAATGGTTGAAATGAACAAGTGATGGTTATGTTCGTGTCATGAATGTATTAATCGTATGAAATCTTGACTAGGTTATATTCGGCAAAGGTAAAAGAGGCTGATGATAGGATTAATTTGGTCTTGTAACTAATGGCGTTTTGAACTAAGATAATGAGTTGATAAATATATAGGTAATCGGTCATGTGATATAAATGATATGGATTGACTATGGGTGTTATGTTATATGTCCCTTAAATTCGAATGGAAAATACGGAATGGTGATTATGTAACTATATATAAATATATATATATACGTACATGCATTTATACAATTTATATTGAATGATGTAGTCGTTACCATATGCTAATAATGTGTATGCTGGCACATTCGGCCCTTATAAATGATTTGATAAATCTGGAAATTGCATTAACATGTAGTTATATTAAAAATGTAATATGCATGTTTAAATTACACTTGTACTGGTTATGACTTAATTTTTATTTATATATATATTTAGTACTAATATGTTTCATGCATTAGATACCGTTGGTTTATAGGTATAGCATTCTTTTATTATATTTATATTTTATATACATGTGAATTGTCTGCTTATAATTGAATGGTTGGAATAAGATATTTTTTTTAGATACTTTTCATTAATAAAAGTTTTGACTTCCGGTAATAACCGTAACCCTAATCTGGCGACGGGTACGGGTTAGGGGTGTTACATTTGATTGGTATTAGAGCTTACGGTTTAGTCGATTCTAGGACTACCGAAGTGTGTGAGGGTCTAGCTATACATGCCGTTATTGTATATTTGATAGTGTGGTGACTTCTGACATTCTGAACTGTGTTTTATATAGTAAATGGAAACTGATCCTGAAAGAGCCGTTGCGGATGATGTAGAGAGTGTAGCGCTTTGATTGTGTGTGCACGCGGATCGGTCTTGCGGTAGACTCTCGACCAGTTTCGGGTAGCCACAAGGGGGAGGCTAAACAAGCCTTCTATCAGATGATGAACGAGTGGTTTACCCAGTTTATTCAGACTAACCCGGCTGTACATCAACCTCCACCCCCGAATAATCAAACTCCGATACCTTCAGCACCCCCGATGATAGATCCGATGAGATCTAGTAGGCCTCCAGTTGATAAAATCAGGAAATTTGGGGCCGAAGAATTCAGGGCCAATGATGACGATGACGCAGAGCGAGCCAAAATGTGGCTTGATAACACTATTCGGGTACTTGATGAGCTATCTTGTACTCCGCATTTAATGCCTGGCAAGTGTGCTATATCTTTTTACTTGGGACTTCGCATATCACTGGTGGAATACACAAGTATCAGTGGTTCCGAAAGAAAAAGTGACATGGGATTTCTTCCAGAATGAATTCCACAAGAAATATATCAGTCAAAGATTCATCGATCAAAAACGAAGAGAATTTCTTGAACTGAAACAGGGGCGAATGACCGTGATAGAATATGAAATGGAAATTTGTCAGGCTCAGCAGATATGCTAGAAAGTGTGTTTCTACTGAAGCCATTATGTGCAAAAGGTTTAAAGACGGTCTGAATGAAGATATAAAGTTGCTTGTCGGCATTCTTGAAATCAAAGAGTTTGTGACTCTAGTCGAGCGAGCTTGCAAAGCTGAAGAGCTCGGGAAGGAGAAAAGAAAGGCTGAGACAGAAGCTAGAGACACTCGTAAGAGATCGTCAGGTAAGACTTTCCATTCCACATCTAAGAAGTTCAGAAATGACTTCAGCCAACATAAAGCTACTCCAGACTTACCTAGACGAGATCGACCTCCAGTGGGCTCCCGAGCTACCTCGATGGCCAGTGTTGGTAACGCTCCATAGAATCGAGTTGAATGCAAGCACTGTGGGAAATGGCATTCTGGGAGTTGTAGATTCTATGATCGGTCTTGTTTTAAATGTGGATCGTCAGATCATTTTATTAGGGAATGTCCGATGTTAGTTGAGCAGAATACAGTTCAGAACATTAAGTCGAGCAACACGTCAGCGCAAGGTAGGCCACCCAGACATTCAGGCAAGGTAGGTGGTAGTCAGAGAGGAACAAAGAACATTGCAGTTCGATCCGAGGCTAGAGCTCCAGCTAGAGCTTATGCTACACGAGCCAAAGAGGATGCTTCCTCCCCTGATGTCATTACCGGTACTTTCACCCTTTATGATACTACTGTGATTGCATTGATTGATCCTGGTTCGACTCATTCATATGTGTGTGAAGCTCTAGTATTCGGTAAGACTCTGCCAGTTGAGTCTACTGAGTTCGTGATTCGTGTGTCCAACCCTTTGGGTAGATGTGTGCTTGTTAATAAAGTGTGTAGAGGTTGCCCGTTGATGATTCAGATTCTTGCTTCCCGGTACCGATTTAATGTTGTTGCCCTTCGATGAGTTCGATATAATTTTGGGAATGGGTCGTTAACTTCACATGATACTGATGGTGAATTGCAAAAGAAAGCTTATTGATTTGAGATGTCGAAGCGGTGAGATCATCGAATTGAATCCGATGATTTAAGTGAGTTTCCTATAGTAATATCCTCGATGTTAGCCCTAAGTATGTGAGAAAAGGGTGCGAAGCTTATTTGGCCTATGTCTTTGGATAATAAAAAGTGTCGAAAAGCATATTGAATCTGCATCGATTGTGTGTGAATACCCAGATGTGTTTCCTGAAGAATTACTGGGTTTACCACCAGTATGAGAGATTGAGTTTGGCATTGAATTAGTACCGGGAACGACTCCGATCTCGATAGCTCCATATCAGATGGCACCTACTGAGTTAAAAGAGTTGAAAGCACAGTTGCAAGAGTTAACAGATAGGGGTTTTGCACGACCGAGTTTCTCTCCTTGGGGTGCACCAGTTCCTTTTGTGAAGTAAAAAGATGGAACGATGCGAATGTGTATTGATTATCGACAACTGAATAAGGTAACTATAAAGAATAAGTATCCGCTACCTCAGATTGATGATTTGTTTAATCAGTTGAAAGGGGCTTTAGTATTTTCGAAGATAGATTTGAGATCGGGTTATTATCGCCATGAGTCGAGATAATCTGATATGCCAAAGATCGCATTAGGACGAGGTACAGACATTTTGAGTTTCTGGTTATGCCTTTTGGACTCACTAATGCACCTGCTATTTTTATGGATCTAATGAATCGGGTCTTTAGACAGTTTTTGGATTGGTTTGTAGTAGTGTTTATTGATGATATACTAATCTACTCCAAAGATGAAACCGAGCATGCCGAGCATTTGAGATTAGTGCTACAAACTTTGCGAGATCAACAGCTGTATGCAAAGTTTAGTAAGTGTGAGTTCTGGATGAATGAAGTCAGCTTCTTGGGTCATGTTGTTTCAGCATCAAGTATTCGGGTGGATCCAAGCAAAATAGTAGCTATACTTGATTGGAAACCACCAAAGAATGTTTTCGAGATTCGAAGTTTCCTAGGCCTTGCGGGATATTACAGACGGTTTGTAAAAGGTTTTTCTGTGATAGCTACACCTTTGACAAAGCTACTACAGAAAGATGTCAAGTTTCAGTGGTCAGAAAAGTGTCAGAAAAGTTTCGAGCAGCTGAAAGCCCTTTTGACCGAAGCTCCAGTGTTAGCTCAGCCTGAATCGGGTAAAGAATTTGTCGTTTTTAGTGATGCTTCTTTGAATGGGTTAGGTTGCGTTTTGATGCAGGAAGGTAAAGTTATAGCCTATGCTTCAAGACAATTGAAGCCGCATGAAAGAAATTATCCGACTCACGATCTGGAATTAGCAGCCATTGTTTTCGCATTGAAAATTTGGCGTCAATATTTATTCGGCGAAAAATGTCACGTTTATTCGGATCATAAAAGTCTAAATTATTTGATGACTCAGAAATATCTGAACTTGAGACAACACAGATGGTTAGAATTGTTGAAAGACTATGAGTTGGTGATTAACTACCATCCGGGGAAAGCTAACGTTGTTACAGATGCATTAAGTCGAAAATCATTGTTTGCCCTTCGTGCAATGAACGCACAGATGGTTATGTCTGGTGATGGTTCGATCATAGCCGAGTTACAAGAAAGACCGATGTTTATTTAGCAAATTTGTGATGCACAGAAAGTTGACAAAGATTTGATTGCTAGACGAATTCAGTGTGAAAAAGATGCGGAATCAGAGTTTCATATTGATGCAAATGACTGTTTGAATTTTAAAAGCCGAATGTGTGTTCTGAAGAACTCAAATTTGATTCAGATGATTCTGAGTGAGGCTCATAGTGGTCGATTATCGATACATCCGGGTAGCACAAAGATGTATAATGATTTGAAACAGTTCTATTGGTGGTCGGGCATGAAACGGGATATATCTGAATTTGTTTCGAAATGCTTAGTTTGTCAGCAAGTAAAAGCTGAGCATCAAGTGCCATCCGGACTACTTCAGCCAATCATGATACCTGAATGGAAATGGGATAGAATTACAATGGATTTTGTATCCGGTCTCCTATGACACCGAGTAAGAAAGATGTCGTGCAGGTTATAGTTGATATAGACCGACTAAATCAGCTCATTTTGTGCCGATTCGTTCGACTATTCACTCGATAAATCGCTGAATTGAATTATGCACGTATCACGATTGTGAGATTGCATGGTGTACCGAGTTCCATTGTTTTGACATGAGAGACCGAGATTCACATCGCGGTTTTGGAAGAAATTGCAAGATGCTTTAGGTACTAAACTTCATTTTAGTACAGCCTTTCATCCGCAGACAGATGGTCAGTCTGAGCGAACTATTCAGATACTTGAGGACTTGCGTTCTTGAGTTTGAAGGTACATGGGAATGATACCTACCTTTGATTGAATTTGCTTACAATAATAGCTTTCAATCTAGTATTAAAATGATGCCCTATGAAGCTTTGTACGGTCGTAAATGTCGAACACCGTTGTATTGGACTGAGCTCAGTGAAAACAAAATACACGGGATCGATTTAATCAAAGAAACTGAACAAAAAGTAACTGTGATCAGAGATACTTTGAAAGCTGCCTCAGACCGACAAAAGTCTTATGCTGATTTAAAATGTAAAGATGTTGAATTTCAAGTCGGAGATCGAGTATTCTTGAAAGTTTCTCCGTGGAAAAAAGTACTCCGATTTGGTGGGAAAGGCAAGCTCAGTCCGAGATTCATCGGACCTTATGAAATCACTGAACATATTGGGCCTGTTGCTTATAGGTTGAAATTGCTCTCTGAGTTAGAAAAGATACATGACGTATTTCACGTTTCGATGCTTCGTAAGTATAGATCATATCCGTCTCATGTGATCACACCGTCAAAGATTGAAATCCGATCCGATTTGACATATGATGAAGAACCGATCCGTATCCTAGCTCGAGAAATGAAAGAGTTGAGAAATAAGAGGATTCCATTAGTAAAAGTATTATGGAATAGACACGGAGTTGAAGAGGCTACGTGGGAGGCTGAGGATTCATTGAGGCAGCAATATCCTACTTTGTTTAACGGTAAGATTTTCGAGGACGAAAATCCTTAAGGGGGGAGAGTTGTAACAGATCGATTTTGACCCTAATCAGAATGGTGGTTTTGGGACCACGAATCCGAGTCTGAGAAATATTTTAATATTATATTTTGAGTCTATTATATGTGAATTGATGTGTGTGAAAGTGTCGTATGAAAATTTAATTGTTTATGTGTTTAATTTAGAAAAAGGACTTAATCGCGTAAAGTGTAAAAGTTGCCAACTATAGTGAAAAGTGCCTAATTGATTATGGCTTTTTAATTAGAGGTATTAAAAGGGCAAATAGCCCATTTTAGGAGTAAGTGGACGGTATATGACAAACTTGTCCATGATATTATGTTATTATTAAAACATTAATAAAGGTTAATATAGTAAATGATAAATTTTATAATATATGTTAAATAAAACATAATGGAATGGCCATTATCATCTTCTCTCTTGCTTGGCTGAATGTTGAGAAAGAAGAAAGGGTTATGTTCTTTGATTTTCGGCAAATAGAAGCTTGATTTCAAGGTTAGTTTGAATTCGGTTTTTGTTAATTTTTACGTTTTTAAGACCGTTGCTTCGAACCGTAGCTAACCCATGTTATAATTTTTGAAAATAAGCATGCTTGATATTCAGCCATTATAGTGTTCATATGATTTTTGGTGTTTGATGATTTAAAATTATAGATATGAAAAAGATTAGCATGTTTTGTATTGAAAGTTTTGGTGAAATTGAACAATTAGGGCTAATTTGCAAAAATAAAATTCTAGAGGGATCTATTTGCTAAATAAATGAAAAATATGGACTTGTAAAGTCCCTAGGAATATTCGGCCCTTGTATAGTCTTGACAAATTGTGAGTATTTTGTGTTTTGTGTAATTAGTACCAAAATGCAAAAATGTGAAATAGTAGGGGTAAAATGGTAATTTGCATGTTGATGTGTTTTGGGACTAAATTTAAGTAAATTGTACTTGAATAAGCTGATTTTAATGTGTTTTAGATCAAGAGCAAAGAAAAACGGAATTAGATCGGGGAAAGACGAAGGTTCTCGAATAGCCGATTTACACGGTCTATCGACAGCCGAGGTAAGACCTTAAGCTAGATTATATTAAAGAATGCATTATGAATGTATTTAATGACAATGCTTGATAAATTTGGGTATATTTTTATGTGATAGCCGAATGTAAAGATATTACATTGAATTAGATATGTTTTGTTAATACAATGTGAATGTGTCTAAATTGATATGATAAGCGGGTTATACAATGATATAATGATTTTATTTGTGAAAGGTGAATAAACTTAGTTGAATTTAAAATGTGATAGAACTATGAAATTTAAGTGATAGAAGTGGTTATGGTATTATTGAAATGTTCAGTGAAAAGTTGAAATTATTGATATTTCGGGTTTTAAGCCTAGCAAGCCTAGTGCCGGTGACTTATTTCGGGCTTTAAGCCTAGCAGACCTTGTGCCGGTGTTACTTATCGGGCTTTGATGCCTAGCAGGCCTTGTGCCGGTGTTACTTATCGGGCTTTGATGCCTAGCAGGCTTGATGCCGGTGATATGTTTTAAAAAGGAGAAACCGAAATTATTCGAGGCAAAACATAGTTAATGGAGCTAGTTAAAGGCTCAGGTAAGTAGATAAGGTATGTTATGTTTAACATATGCGTATAAGTAAATTTCGAAGAACAATGCCTAAGCAAATTTCGAAGAACAATGCCTAAGGTTAGTTCATGTGAATTGAAAAAAAAAAAAAAAAAAAAAAATGGCGATGCATATGATGTTACATGTATTGATGACATATAAATTAAGTGTGTGCTTGGTATTCGGCTATGTGTATTTTATCATATTGAAATTATGCTTAATATTATAAGCTTATAGGTTAAATGTTACTCGTATGTTTATTACATTTATCATGGCTTGAGACTTACTAAGCTAGTGAGCTTACTTTGTTTGTTTTTGCTGCTCGTTTTATAGATTTTGGTTATGCTGTGGGCTCGAAGGATCACTGTTGAAGTCAGCCACACTATCATCTTTTTGGTACTCTTTTATTTTAATCCATAAAATAAAGGCATGTATAGGAAATTGACAAGGGTTATGTTTAAGTTATACACCTTGTTCATGTATATATCTATTTTGGCCATGTGAATATGGTTTATATCTTTTGATGTGTGGAAATTAGGTGAATGGTTGAAATGAACAAGTGATGGTTATGTTCGTGTCATGAATGTAATAATCGTATGAAATCTTGACTAGGTTATATTCGGCAAAGGTAAAAGAGGCTGATGATAGGATTAATTTGGTCTTGTAACTAATGGCGTTTTGAACTAGGATAATGAGTTGATGAATTATGTAGGTAATCGGTCATGTGATATAAATGATATGGATTGACTATGGGTGTTATGCTATATGTCCCTTAAATTCGGATGGAAAATGCGGAATGGTGATTATGTAACTATATATATACGTACATGCATTTATACAATTTATATTGAATGATGTAGTCTTTGCCATATGCTAATAATGTGTATGCTGGCACATTCGGCCCTTATAAATGATTTGATAAATCTAGAAATTGCATTAACATGTAGTTATATTAAAAATGTAATATGCATGTTTAAATTATACTTGTACTGGTTATGACTTAATTTTTATTTATATATATATTTAGTACTAATATGTTTCATGCATTAGATACCGCTTGTTTATAGGTATAGCATTCTTTTATTATATTTATATTTTATATACATGTGAATTGTCTGCTTATAATTGAATGGTTGGAATAAGATATTTGTTTTAGATACTTTTCATTAATAAAAGTTTTGACTTCCTGTAATAACCGTAACCCTAATCCAGCGACGGGTACGGGTTAGGGGTGTTACACTCCCATATTAGGTTTCATCCTAATTCGGCAAAATCTCGTCACCCTATCTCTAGGCATGCGATCTACTCCGTTTAATTATGCCAGATCTACTCTTAACCAGGGACTTTTGCTCCCCCACCTAAGCACATCATACTTGAATTAATATCCTAGAAATATCAACACAAGAATTAAGAACACATAATTAAGAACAAGTCAAATATTTATCATATAGTTCAGCAAATGATAACAAGATTCATCTTAGGTTTCATCCCCTTCAGGTATCTGAGGGTTTAGTTCATAACAATAAAATAAAACATATCAAAAGAAAAGATAAAAAAAAAGATAAGAAATCCCTAAAACCCCCTGAAGGAATTGAAGGAGAGATCATCCATCTTGAGTATAATTCCGGCTTCTTGAGATGAATCAACTGGCTATCTTCGAGTAAATCCCCACAAATATGCCCTCTTTGGCCTAGCTGGATGCCCCCTGACTAAAGCCTTGGGTTCTCCCCTTTTAGGTCATACTTAGGGTGTTTATATAGGTTTTAGAATGTCTTTCTTTGCCCTTAAGTATCCTAATCCGAGTGAAACTCTTCTTTCTCATGGCAGGGACACGCCCATGGCACACGCCCATGTAAGTCGTGGCCAGGACGTGTTCGAAGCTGTTGAATGAGGCACGACCGTGTGGTCTTGGGCCCAGGCCGTGTGGATATCGTGATATGACCCATTTACTCCGTTTTGTGCCTGTTTTCCATTCTTTTCGTCATCCGGTGCTCTTCTGAGTATGAAAACAAAGGATTAAGAGCACCAAATTACATAAGTCAAGGCATAAATCATCTAAAAGCATGCTTAATGTGGGCTTAAAATGTGTTACTTTTATGGTTTATCAGTGTATGTGTAAAATCTAATTTATATAGGGTTTTTATATGTAACACCACAAACCCGACCTAAATGTCACGACTGGATTTGGTATGTCACAGGGAAAGGTTGTTTAAAGCAACTTGTGATCGTTTAAAAAAAAATTTGGTTCAATTTAAGGAAACAAGCTTGATTCAATGATGCTTGCCAAAATGTTATAAATACTATTAATTCCAGAAGGTTATATTGTGATACGAAAATCGAAACTAGTGGACTTCAAAAACGTGACCTTTCGACAATAATATTTGTAGTTCTAAGAAAATCCCAAGTTTAATTATTTATTGCTTGTGATCCGTTTGTCATTAATTTGGAAACTCCATATTTGACAGTTCATAAAATATATAATAGTAGCATTAAAGTCAGAATCAAAAACTAAGTTACGGAGGCCTTATTACATAACAGAAACCCAATTAAAAATAAGTTTAGATAAAGAAAATGGAGTTTACGAAAGAAGTAATGCATGGCCACCATAGAGTCCACCTCGGCTCCAAGTCCTCAAACTACAGATTACCTGAAACATTTAAAAAAGAGGGGGTGAGTTTACGAAAACTCAGTGTGTACACCCTCATCAGTAAGAACATGCATCAAAATAATCTGGGCCCAAGCCCAATAAAGTAACGGTGGCAATTGGGCCTTAGCCCAAAATAGCCTCGGTTGGGCCTTAACTCATATCAAATGTCACATATCATATAAATAAATCTGGACCGAAGCCCATCTCAGTAATGTAATCCACATATGCAATGCATTAATGCCCATACCAACCGAACACTCCGTCTCCTATCCAATCGTGCACTCCTGTGGGGATTTAATCGACCCATCCATCCGAACACTCCTTCTGTAACACCGGTTGTGGCATTACCTTAACAGAGCAGCATCGCTTCTCAGTGGCTAAAAAGCCTTCAGTGGATCCACAGTCGTCAAGCGACCATGCGATCCTATTTGCACTTCCCCTTTCAAATAATCCCATCCCCATGCAACATAACATCACATGAACACAATTAAACATACGATAACAATTATAAACCGCATGCAAAAATACCATATAACATGTAGGGGCATTTTCGTCATTTTACCCTTTGAGGGTATATCGGTCATTTTTTCCTATCGAGGGTATTTCAGTAATTCGCACCTGCAATGGCCTTTCCAAAGGCCTAATGTCGGCCCGAGAGACTCGACTTCCATTTTTGGTCTTTACCGGACTATTGGGCCTAAAACTCGATTTCGGTCCATTCGAGCCCACACGCTCGTGTGGCCCACCTAACACAAATCTAGCCACGTATATAAGATTCACCTAGTCTAGTTCAATATATACTAAACAATCATACAATTTACTCATATGGGCCCCTGGCCCATTGGGCCCACTTATGCCCATTGCGGCCCAAGCAGCCTCAACCCTCAAGATTACTAATGGTGGCCTCAACTATCGCGTCGAAGCCCCACATGTGCGCTCGCAAGCTCGTGTGGCTACTATTACCGTGACCGTCACTTCGGCATTTGCCGCTCCACAGCTAGAGTAGTGAAGTACACACCTGATAGGAATCTGGTGCTAATCCGCGCTCCGACCACTCCTGTGCCCAAACGCCCTCCAAGATGTCCTTCCTCCTATCATAGAATGCTCTGTATATAGCTAGCTTCTCACCTTCCTTCTTTGTATCTTTCCGATGTGGGATCCTTCCATCAGCAGAGTTTAAATCCAACTCAAACTCTTCCCGTCCAATTCACAAAATAAATACTCCCTTACTTTTCATGAGATTCGAACCCAGGCTCCATTGCAATATAATCCACGCCGCTAACCACTTGGTCACAAGCTCCTCTTGTGTCTTAAACCATGCACAACTAAATATAAATCTATAGCCCAATTCTAAGGTCCTTGTAAAAAGAAAACCAAAATGCAAGAGCCAAGACTTGAACCTGGGACCTCCTTCCTTCCATGTGGCGTCATCCCCTTGCCTCTTATGTGGCATCACTTTGCCACTACACCACACACTCCACTTGTGTCATTTTCCTCCATATTTTATTGTTAAAGCCTACCTACTACCTTCCAGGTTTTTTTTTTCACCTAAAACCAAAATTTTCCTAAAGCCAAAGTTTGATCCCGAGACTTTATAGAAGCCCTCTAACCTTCCAAAATCACTCACCTAATAGGTCCAACATGCATTTAAGCCGATCTCTTGTTCTCACAATTTTAAACGCTACTACGCCCAAGGCCCATTGGGCCCAATCCTAGTAGGCCCAATTTCGGGATGTTACAAATTTACCCTCTTTAAAGAAATTTCGTCCTCGAAATTTCCAACTAACTAACAGCCGTACGTCCCAACCTACAACACTATGCTCATGCTGTGCACTCTGATTCCAATAACACTAACATACTTTTAACTAGAATTTAGAACTCCCTACACATACTCAAAAACACCAAGCCATTAAAGCAGACAAATCTTCAATACGCAACCAATTCTATATCCGAACATCACATCCAAACCAAACACACAGAATAGATTACAGATTTCGTGCCGGGGACTCGGGTGCCATACTTCCAGTAACACATTTCTTAAACAATATTTCAAACTAATTTTTGGAAAACATTTTCGAACCCATTCCACAGTCGAGTTTTGCAACCTAGGCTCTTATACCACAATTGTAACACCCCAAACCCGGCCTAATCGTCACGACTGGATCTGGTATGTTACATGGAAAGGTTGTTTAAAGCAACTTGTGCTCGTTTAAAAAAAAAATTTTTTAGTTCAGTTTAAGGAAACAGGCTTGATTTAATGATACTTGCCAAAACGTTATAAATACTATTAATTCCGGAAGGTTATATTGTGATACAAAAATCGAAACTAGTGGACTTCAAAAACGTGACCTTTTGAAAATAATATTTGTAGTTCTAAGAAAATCCCAAGTTTAATTATTTATTGCTTGTGATCCGTTTGTCATTATCTTGGAAACTCCATATTTGATAGTTCATAAAATATATAATAACAGCATTAAAGTCAGAATCCAAAACTAAGTTACGGAGGCCTTATTACATAACAGAAACCCAATTAAAAATAAGTTTAAATAAAGTAAACGGAGTTTACGAAAGAAGTAATGCATGACCACCACAGTGTCCACCTCGGCTCCAAGTCTTCAAACTACGGATTACCTGAAACATTTAAAAAAGAGGGGGTGAGTTTACAAAAACTCAATGTGTACACCCCCATCAGCAAGAACATGCATCAAAACAATCCGGGCCCAAGCCTAATAAAGTAACGGTGGCAATTGGGCCTTAGCCCAAAATAGCCTCAGTTGGGCCTTAACCCATATCAAATGTCACATATCACATAAATAAATCTGGGCCTAAGCCCATCTCAGTAATGTAATCCATATATGCAATGCATTAATGCCCATACTAGCCGAACACTCCGTCTCCTATCCAACCGTGCACTCCTGTAGGGGTTTAATCGACCCACCCATCTGAACACTCCTTATGTAACACCGGTTGCGGCATTACCTTAATGGTGCAGCATAGCTGCTCGGTGGCTAAAAAGCCTTTGGTGAATCCACAGTCGTCGAGTGACCATGCGATCCAATTTGCACTTCCCCTTTCAAATAATATCATCCCCATGCAACATAACATCACATTAATGCAATGTTTCACAATTAAACATATGATAACAATTATAAACCGCATAAAAAAATACCACATAACATGTAGGGGCATTTTCGTCATTTACCGTTCGATGGCATATCGGTCATTTTACCCATCGAGTGTATTTCAGTAATTCGCACCCACATAACATGTAGGGGCATTTTCGAAGGCCTAATATCACCCCGAGCGACTCGGCTACCGTTTTCGATCTTTACCGGACTATTAGGCCTAAAACCCGATTCCGATCCATTCGGGCCCACACGCTCGTGTGGCCCACCTAACACAAATCTAGCCACGTATATAAGATTCACCTAGTCTAGTTCAATATATACTAAACAATCATACAATTTACTCATATGGGCCCATGGCCCATCGAGCCCACTTTGGCCCATCGCGGCCCAAGCAGCCTCAACCTACAAGATTATTGTAACAGCCCGATTTAGGAGCTAGTTGGATCAGTGATCTCAGAATCACTAATTAGAGGTTAGAGAAAATTATTCTCATGTTATGTTATGTGATATAACATGTTTATATGGGTGTACGAAAATTTTGGTGCCTTAATTTTAGAAATTTCTAGCTAATTTGTGAAAAAGGACTAAATCGCATAAAGTGCCAAAGTTCTATTTTATTTGGTAGAGGCACCAAATAGCTATGGATTATTAATTAGAAGTCCCAAATGTACAATTTGACCTTGTTTAAATGGGTTGACCGGTCATAAAACACATAGGGGACAAGAGCATTTATTATGATGTATAGTTGGTGATATTAGTGGGAAAAGGAAATAAAATAAGATGAAAAAAAAAACAAGGAGTATCATCTTTTTATTTCTTCTCTCTTTCCACCAAAAATATCAGCCATGGGACGGGTTTGAAAGCTTCAAATTTTCAGCAAGCTTTATTCCACTCAAGTAAGTGATTTTGATGACTTTTTTTGATAAAAATTGTATTTTTGGAGTCCCCAAAACTTAATCTAGCTAATGAGGGGACTAAATTGCAATATAGTTGAAAGTCTAAGGACTTACCATGATAGAGCTATGTCTTTTGATGAGTTTTTATGGAGGAAAATGAATGATAGGATGTTGATAAACAACATTTGTGAAAGGTGGTATTATGAAAACACCTAATTTGGGCTAAAATGCAAAAGTTGTAAATTGTTCATTAAGGCATGAAATAGTTGGAATTTTGGATTGTTATAGGAGGATTAAATGTTCAGCTAGGCTTGATTAACAAGAATGTGTGATGAAAATTATTTACGAGCCTAGGGGCAAAATCATAATTTTGCCAAAGTGTAGAGGCAACATAGTCATTTTTTTGCCTAAAATGTGTATTATGGTATTTTATGATTTATGAATGAATAAATCAGTATATTTCATTGTTCTAGATCAGAGAAAACGAGTTTCGGACCTAGAACGGATGAAAAGAGAAATGTGGGCAAATAGTCCTTTTTGGCTATTTCGACATCGAGGTAAGTTCATGTGCGGATGTTGCAATTCTGAATGAGTTAATTTAGTATTCCAATGTTGAATGGAATGTACGTTTACTATATGAATGTGTGAAATATTTTTTGATGAGATGTCAATAGAATTGAATTTAGAATAATGGGAAAAGTGTATAGCATGATATGATGATAGTTAAAGTCTCAAGTAAGACCATATTGGAATATGGCCTCGGTGTAAGAACTCGTATAAGACCATGTCAGAGACATGGCATCGACATGTTAATGTATGTAAGGCCCTATTAGAGTAAGATGTCGATGAGAACTATGTGTATGAGACTCAAGAGAGAGTTAATTAACAATTTGAATGATTTAATGAATATGTGGAATGTATATGTGGTTGTACCACGAGAAGCACAAGTATGTGTTAGAATTGAATTGAGACGAATTCAATATATATGATGAACCCCTAGTGGAATATGTGTAGTTGATGTACCTTAGTTGCATGAGACAGATTTATTAATGTACTGAGTGAATGCGAACGATTATCGTAGAAAGTTAAGGAAGAATAGAAGTATGTGAGGATGTTCTCAAATGAACATTTGAATTAGAGAGATACTAGTAGATTGCTATCCATGAATGTAAATAACGGTGAACTATGTGCGATATCACCTTATTAGAGAGTTAATGGTAGGCTAAGTGTGAAACCACCTAGAGGTGAGTAGCTTATTGAAAATGATTGATGAGTTGTTTTATGTGATTACATGAAAATTAGTGCAGGAATGTATGTTTGTTAAATGAGCAGTTGGCTTGTGACATGGTAAGAGTGTGGTAAAAAATTGAAGAAGTAAGTTTCAACAATGGTTGAGTTTGTAACGAAAGGTTTGTGAGAGAAACTCTTTAAAATACCTTCTGATTATGTTTATTCAATAAATATCAAAAATCATTAATTTATGCAGATGAACTTATTAAGCATTATGGCTTACTTCCTTTCTCTTCCCATCTCGTATAGGTTACTTTTAACTAGCTCGAATTGGAGGCCGCCGGAGATGTTTTCACACTATCGAGCAGACTCTTGGTATGAAGTATCAAGTCCTTATGAGTCATGGCATGTATAGGGCTAGAGTTTAAAATTGATTAATTTTTTGTTGATGTGCCTAAGTGTGTTGGCCCGAGAGGGTTCATAGTTTAAATGTGCACGACCATTGATGATTGCTTAAGATGTTGTAATTGTATGGGAGGAAAACCTTTTTTTCATGAATCAAATGTATAAATTCATATGTTTTAGTTGATAATGTGAGTTTCCATTGAATTAGTATATGTATGTATGCAATTGAGAGTTGTAAGAAGGCTTGGTAGATAGCCTCTAAGTGCCCACACGGTCAGACACACGGGCGTGTGTCTAGGCTATGCGTACCCTACACCTTAATGTTTTAAATAAAATTAGACCACGGTCATTTTACACGGCCGTGTGTAAGGACCGTGTAGGGCACACCTTCAAAACATAGGCGTGTGCTAAGGCTGTGTGGTAAAAGTCAGTATATGACCTAAAAGTACATGGCCATGGCACACGGGCGTGCCTAATGATCGTGTTGGTATAGTTAGTATAAACAATGATGGATACATTGGGTGTCTAGAAGCCGTGGAGGGCACACGGTCTCCTCTCACGGGCGTGTCTCCCTTATATTTTAGAAAAGTTTCAAATTTTTAGGGAATTTCATATGTGTTTCAGTTTAGTCCCGACTCGACTTATAAGTATGGTTAAGGTCTCGAGGACCCGTTTAAGGGACATTATGTCTGAGAATGAGGATTGAACGTATGATTTCATCTGTGAATGTTTCCGATCTGTCCGGTAACGCTCCTAAACTTAATCCGGCGATGGACTCGGGATAGGGGTGTTACAATTACTAATGGTGGCCTCAACTATGGCGTCGAAGCCCAACACGTGCGCTCGCACGCTCTTGTGGCTACTATTGCCGTGATCGGTACTTCGGCATTTGTTGCTCTACAGCTAGAGTAGAGAAGTACACACCTGATAGGAATCTGGTGCTAATCCACGCTCCGACCACTCCTGGACCCAAACGCCCTCCAAGGTGTCCTTCCTCCTCTCATAGAATGCTCTGTATATAGCTAGCTTCTCACCTTCCTTCTTTGTATCTTTCCGATGAGGGATCCTTCCATCAGCAGAGTTTAAATCCAACTCAAACTCTTCCTATCCAATTCGCAAAATAAATACTCCCTTGCTTTTCATGAGATTCGAACCTAGGCTCCCTTGTAACATAATCCACACCGCTAACCACTTGGTCACAAGCTCCTCTTGTCTCTTACACCATGCGCAACTAAATATAAATCTATAGCCCAATTCTAAGGTCCTTGTAAAAAGAAAACCAAAATACAAGAGCCAAGACTTGAACCTTGGACCTCCTTCCTTCCTTGTGGCGTCATCCCCTTGCCTCTTATGTGGTGTCACTTTGCCACTACACCACACACTTCACTTGTGTCATTTTCCTCTATATTTTATTCTTAAAACCTACCTACTAACTTCCAGGTTTTTTTTTTTTTTCACCTAAAACCAATATTTCCCTAAAGTTAATGTTTGATCCCGGGACTTCATAGAAGCCCTCTAACCTTCCAAAATCACTCACCTAATAGGTCCAACTTTCATTTAAGCTGATCTCTTATTCTCCCAATTTTAAACGCTACTACGCCCAAGGCCTATTGGGCCCAATCCTACTAGGCCCAATTTCGGGATGTTACATTATTGTAACACCCCAAACTCAGCCCAAAACACTACGGCCGAATTTGGAATGCCACTGGAAAACCTTAAGTTGAAATCGGCTAAGTGAGGATAAAACTTGATTGTGACGGTATCAGAGTTAGAAGAAAACCAAGTGTTTAACCAAATCATTATTAATCGAAGTTAACTTTTAAAATAGGGTTCATTTATTACAGAAACATTTTAATTAGAAAACAGTGTGAAATCTATAGGTTGTTGGAAACATGTCTTTTTGTAGAATGTTAAAAGAAACTGAGTAATTACGAGTATCTTAATCGAAAACCTTAGTTAAGTTTTTAAGATATAAAAATGTCAATATCCGAAAGCGTTTGTAAATACTAATTCAAATCTAGTCTAGCACCAACCATAGTAAAAACCCAAAATATTTAAATGGCCTTATTACATCAACACATCCTAAATAAACCGAAATCAAAAATAAATGTTTTAAAATATGAAAACTGCATCTGCATGGCCATCTCGAATCCCATCCAAGCCCGGTCCAATCATCACGAATCACCTGCATTGTTTTAGTAAGAATTGGGTGAGTCAACAGACTCAGTGTGTAATTAGTCCACAGATTTCCACATATGGGCTTGGCCCAAAACCACACCGATCCACATAACAGAAAATAATGCAAAATGCACCCAACCCAGCCTAGGGTCCATCCTCTACACACCCCCGTATCCAGCCACCATACACCAGGGGATTACTAAATCGACCCTCCAACCTCTACACACCAATTTGGCAATCAATGCCATCCACCAAGTGGTCTAGCCACTGGTCCACGTGATTAAATCACAAAATAATCCACAACGTGACCGTAGTCAACATCAATCCACGATGTAACTCGTAGCTAGCATCAATCCACGATAAGGCACTTAGCCATCATCAACCACGATGTGGCACAAAATTGATCATCATTCCACGTGAGGCTCGTAGCCATCACTAAACCACGTACATAAATGTACACCCTGTCCTTCTTTCAAATATACAAATCCCGCCCCATGATTACGCAACATATGATAACGATATGATAGAGTAATGCATGAATAGGTTAATAAGAATACAGCACGTATCCATAATCACAATCTCATCGGCATTTAACACTGACCTGATTAGCGCCATACCCATTAAGGGTAACCATCTCATTATTGCCACTGCATTAGTCATCATACTCATAGCACATACAATTATTTAATATAACCGAGAAACCGCGAATTGACCACACACCTGATAACCTGAAGTATTACGCTCTCAATACTGACGCTGTCACTAAGCGAAACTACCGCTATCTGCCTATAATCCTGCCCCGACACTGGCCCACACCTCGGTGGCCAATCTCATACTGCAGAGACTGATCGTTTCTTAAATTTAGGGATAGGGGATACCCCTTTTCCTACTTGAATGGTACCCGTATCCATCAATAATATCTTAGTCAGAAAACCCCATTAAGAAATCGAGTCAGATCCATAGAAACTAAATAACATCTAAATCGAATAATCTTACCAAGGTTGACCAAAACCCGAAGGCTCTCACTTAACCTTTGAAGGTTGCCGAAATCCCTACATTAACCCTGTTAGAATCAGCTCCTACACATAAAGCTTATGAAAGTGGCCTTTGGCTGAATACTAACCCCTTACTTTGAGTAGTCGAACCCAAGAGAATCTTTAATGCTCCTCTACGTTGCCTACATACAAAAGAAACACAAGATTATGGCCCTATGAATATTCGGCCATCCCTAAAAACCAAAGCCAACCATTTGGTTCCGGCACACCAAATGAAAAAGAAGCAAAACCGATTGCTAAAGAAGGAATTACTTACCACCAACCTACGTTTGAAGAGATTAAGAGAAAGTAGCCGACAGCACTTCCCTTAGAAAATCGGCTTTTGAGAAAGACATAACAAGAATGGTTTCGGGAAAAATGATAGTATAAGAGAACAAAGAAAGAAGAAGAAGACTATCACGTTCGGCTAATAATTATTAAGTACAACTAATAAATTTTTTACAGTTTTGGGCACAAGGACCAGAACAATGATAAGGAGAAAAATATCCAACACCCGCTATGTGACACCCCAAACCCGACTAGGACGAACCGACCCAAATTCGAAGCGTTACATTAGCCACCTAAGTGACTCGCTGGCTAATGGTCACCTAAGACACACCTCGGCCTCATAACACCTCAATCTTATCTAAATATTAGTTATCTATTAACGCGAAAGGAAATTACGAGCCAATTTTAAATTTTTCCTTGGTAATTTAACCTAAGGGCATTTTTGTCACTTTACCACCTATGGTAAAACTAACCTGATTTTAGATCTAAATTTTACCAACCTTGTTTTAGTCAAAATTATGCAAGTCTAAAAATTTCAACTTAAATTGAGTTCGTTTGCTATGTCTAATTCAAGTTTTACTATTATGGACTAAATTGTAACAAATACAATCTATCAGAATCTATTCCAAATTATAAGTTAAATGTGTTTCTAATGAATTTTACCCATTACGAGACTATTACTAAAATTTACCAAATTCCCTTATCATCTAGGGCTCTAATTAGACTAATCAATTTTCAGGACTAAATAGTAACTTTAACAAATTCGAATAACAATTTAAAAAGATAAAAATTCAAACCCCCCAAAAACCCACATGGTCGTGTCCCCCAACTCATGTTCATTAATTTCTCGTGTTTGTGTCGTGAAAAAATTTTAGACAGATCGCACACGCCCGTGTGTGATAGCTCTATTTTCCACACACCCGTGTCACCTACCTACATGCCCGTGTGCAACCCCACACATGCTCGTGTGGACAGGCACACGCCCGTGTGAAAACCACTGCACCTATTTTTGCGAAAAGCTCATTTTAGAACCCGATTTTGCATATTTTAATGACCAATTAAACCCGATTTAACTATGATTAATTAACATACATAGACACACAACTTCAATTGAATTTATTGACATCAATTAAGCCTCAATTAAATAGAATTAAGCAATTAATTTCATGCATATCAAACATCGAATAACTCAAACAAGTGGCGTATGTAACAACCCGTTTTTCAGTAGTGTCAGAAACAGTGGTTTTGGGGCCACTAAATCAGACGAGAAAGTTCATAAACATTATTATTTTAATATTTACGAGTCAAATATGGTTTTTAAAAAGGTTTTTTGATTTGATAAGTTATGATTTATAAGCGATTTATTAAGTTCAAGTGGTATGACCCTAAGGTCAAGTGGTTTTAGAAAATGAGGTATCGAGACCTCGTTTCTATAAACCAGGCTGTAAATATTTTTACAAATATTTAATGAGTGTCACCAAGGTGGCATTAAATTTTCGTTGGAAAATTTTTACGTTTCGATAGTTAATTAATTAAAAAGGACTAAATTGTAAAATATGTAAATTTTAATCACTATTTGATTTGAGTAATTAAATGGCTAATTGAATAAAGAAAAACTGGCTTAAATGGCAATTAGATCATTCAAGGTGTTAGTGGACAATAATAGACATGAATTTAATTATTAACTAAGGTTAATATAGTAATATGATAATTGTATTAAATTAAAATAAAACAAAAGGTTCTTCTTCATCAACTGAACCTCCATGGATTTTTGAGATGAAGCTTTCGACCATGGACAAATTTCTTGTATGGTAAGTGATTTAGGCCCTATTTTAAATAATTTTTATGTTTTTGATATAATGGCAACTAGGTCCAGCTAGCCCGTACCTTCAATTTTGAAACTGTTAAAGATTTTCAATATTGCCATTGATGAACCTTGTGATTTTATATGTTAAATTATGAATTTGAGATATTATTTGTTATTTTAAAGTATTTTATTAAGTGATTTTTGATGAATTTTTCGATTAGGGACTAAATTATTAAAATAGTAAAAGTACAAGGATTTAATGTGAAATTGTTGCATGAATGGGCTGTTTTGGATACCATGAACATTCAACTAAGCTCAATTTTGGGTAAAAATAGTTAATTTGCATGTTTTGGGCTCAAGGACTAAATTGAATAAAAGTAAAACTTTAGTGGCAATTTTGTAAAAATATTAAAAATGACTAAATTGCATAAAATGGATTGTTTTACTGTATAAATTAATATATTTTTGAAATTATTAATTTAGATCAAGATCAAGATCAAGTGGAAAATTTAAGAAAATGGAAAATTACTAAAATGCCCCTAAACTTTGGTCTTTCTAGAATTTAGCCAGGTAAGTTCGTATGAACTATATTCTGTATAATTTTAATTAAATTGAATGTTAATATGTGATTATATTGTGATTAAATTAAAAAATATATATATGTTAGTATGCAATTTATCGTGTTATGAAACGACGTAAATCCAACGATGTACGACGGTTACCGAGCCCCGTTTGAACCTTAGGAATTTGTAGGATACAAATGACAGGTCATTAGGGTTTACATGATTCAGGTGATGGTCCTGAACGTCCTCCCAATGGCTAAGGTCCAGCATGTGTTGTAGATACTCAATAGCTCATGTGAGCAGCATCGTGTAGCTACGTTCTAACCCACAGCTCGTGTAAGCAGGCCCATTTTCACAGTTCCTGTGAGCATTCTGATTTATAGCTTGTGTGAGCATACATTTACAAGAATTTACGGATTACAGTTATATGAGTTAGCACACTATGTGTGAGCTATCCTAGGTATCCAACAGTATTCTAAATGGTTCAACGAGCATTATTCAGATAAGAAACGGTATGAGAATGATGTATATTATGACATGTACATATATGAACATCCTTGATATGATGATACATGGAAATTATGTAAGTTGAGATGAGTAATAAACTCAAGTTTTACATGTTGATAATAAATGGTTATCCATGTTGAGTTTATATGAAATATGTTCAAGTATGCTAACATGTTGTAACACCCCTAACCCGTATTCGTCACTAGAAAAAGGTTACAGAACATTACCAGAGTTTCAAATCAAACGAATAGAAAATTTCAAAAGTTTCAAATTATACCAATAATCATATTAAAACTAATCCAAAACGTACATATTGTCCCTTATACGAGCCTTTGAGTCCCTAAAAACATGTTAGGAACAAGTCGGGACTAAATCATAAACTCAGAGAATTTATCAAAAAACATTGAAAATTTTCAACACTGCAGGGGTCACACGGCTGTGTGGCCAGGCTGTGTAAGCATTTGAAGTAGGGACACACGACAACATCCCAACCCATGCCTGTGCCCATGTAACTAATTGACTTGGGTCACACGGCCAAGCCATACACCCGTGTGCCAGGCCGTATACCCTTTGAAGTAACCTCACACGCTCATATGCCAAGCCGTGTGCTAGGCCATGTAATAGCCTGACTTACAACCATTTGAAAGCTATAAGGGACACACGACCGTGTCGCTTGGCCGTGTGTCACACAAGGCTAAGACACACACTCGCGTCTCTGCCCGTGTGGACAAAAATAGACCATTTTACAAGTCATTTTCTCACCTATGTCCACAAATACCTGCAACCAGCTTTGTACTAATATTCAAGCCATAAAAAAGGCATCCAAATCATGCATAATCAAGCTATAAACATATGGTATAATAACATACAACCAATATGTCCAATGGCATCTCAAATGAAAACTTTTAAACATGTATAAACATGTACTCTATTTGGAAAAATAATCAACTAACTACTAAGCATATTTTTATCAATTCATGCCATTTATTTTACTTACCGAAACATACCAAAACTTCTTAATTGGTACCAAATATGCAATTCTAAACTAGCACCAAATCACTATATAAGTCATACATACTAAAGTACCAATTCACCACAAATTCATCATATCACAATACACATTTAACTATCAGTTTACCTTTCATTATTCAAACACAAAACAAGCCACATATCAACCATGTCAAGATTACTTATATACATACCAAAATATGCCAAAACACAAGCCAAATCAAATGGCCCTATTCACAACAAAACACATGGCCAACATTAGCCAAAATACCTATACTTGCCTTTATAACCAAAATTAAACAACCGAATGTACCAAAAGAGTCGATGGATCGTGTGATATGGCTCTGACAAGTTTCCAACCCGAACGAGCTTCCAATTTAGTATAAAACACGGAAAATAACATAGAGTAAGCATTTAAGCTTAGTAAGTTCATATAACATAGAATAAAACTTACCACTTAGTCACATAATAGGTAAGTAACATAGTAGTCAAACCATAATTTGGCCAAAGCCTATGCATATACATCTAACAATTTAGCCATGTAAACATATACATAAACTAATTTAGCCATGTAAACATATACATAAACTAAGTAAACATGGATGAGCACAACATATAACTACATTTCATATACATATATCATCCATTTCTATATACATATATCATCCATTTCTATATACCATGTAACAACATTTCCATGTAATTCATATAAATCCCTGTATAGTTCGTATCGAACTCTTACAATTTCGTATTAGAACATTTGTAACACCCCAAACCCGGCCCACAAGCCCTGGCCGGATCTGGTATGTCACTGCGGAAAAACGTTTGAGAAGATTCGACTTAAAGATAAAATCATGACAACTTATTGAGTTTGTAAAACGGGGACCATTTAAAATCTTGAGTAAAGTGTGGTGTTTATAAAAATATCCGGATTAAAACCTTAATATATATTTTAAGATAAAGTTTGCCGAAAATAAACTGATTTCAAAATAATAATTCAATCGTCAATTTGCTTTAACATAATAAAAATACCCAAATAATTTAATTGGGCCTTATTACAATAAATACTTATTCAAATACTTAAAATACTGAAAATGATAAATTCTATTAAATAAGGAAAACAACTTCTGCATGGCCACCTTTGTATCCACTCCAACACGGTCCGATCATCATACATCACCTGCGATGTTGGTAAAAAGTTGGGTGAATCATACAGACTTAGTCTGTAATTAATCCACTGAATTCCACCCACATGTTAACCACATATTAACCCATATATCAGATAACAAATATCATATTCACATATTATCACATTCTGGGCTTGGCCCATAGTCATATCTGTAACACCCCAAACCCGGTCAATACGCCATGACCGAATCTGGCATGCCACGAAGGAAAACGTTTCAAAGAAAACGATTTATATTTTAGTGAAAAATTTTTTGTTGTTCTAAGTTCGTAGAAATCGAGTATATAATAATTTAAAAACTGATAATTTACTTTGAAATCCTTAAAAGAAATCTTTAAAACTTAGTTGCAGCATAGATTTGTAAACCTTTTATAAATTAAAGATAAACTAAAACGATTAGGTTGAAAATCGTATCTAAATAGAAATTTGGAAACTTGAGTTTTGGAAAATAGTATGGATCATCGTAAATACTTAAATTGTTAAATACTATCAATTGATTTATGTTACTCGATGGTAACGTTTTAAAAACCATCGCGTTTTGTAGTTTAGAAAACTTTGCGCTCTAATTATTATATTAGCCATGTAATTTATAAACCATATTTTTAACGAATTCAAAACATATAAATAATCCAAAACATAATTAAAGAGGCCTTATTACAAATCCATAAAATATGAAGACCAAATTAAAATAAAATACCCAAATGGAAGTTCATATAAAACCAACTTTTATTGCATGGCCTCCTCGAGTTGATCCGGCTCCTCATCCGCGAATTTACGAATCACCTGAAAAGGTAAGGAAGAAGGTGAGTCACCAAGACTCAGTACATAATCCCTCTCCCGGGTAAATGCCACATACTTACACAAATTATAACCAAGCAATATATATATGATGCACCCAACCTAGCCATCCATAACTCCTTTTCTACCCCGTGTAGTACCAAAAACTTTGGTGGTGCCAAACCACTTTGGTGACCCAAAGTCACGATATCCAATATTGTGATACCAAATCACTGGTGACCCAAAGTCACGAATAATCAAGTTGTGAGGCCAACCCACTTGTGATACCAAATCACTAGCGACGATCCCAATACATCAAATGTGGGGCCAATCCATGGTGGTGCGAAACCACTGGGACGAATTGCTATAAGGTGCCAAACCTCTGGTGTCCCAAAGACACGAAATATGTGGTACCAAACCATTGGTGACCAAAGTCACGAATAATCAAGTTGTGGGGCCAACCCACGTGTGATACCAAATCACTAGCGACGATCCCAATATCTCAAAAGTGGGGCCAACCCACGGTGGTACGAAACCACAGCGACAAGTCGCTATGAGGTGCCAAACCTCTGGTGTCCCAAAGACACGAAATATGTGGTACCAAACCACTGGAGGTGCCAAACCTCTGGTGTCCCAAGGACACGATATCAAATCTTCCCCCTCCTCTCATATCACCCATAACAATGCAATAGATAAACAAATCATGTCACTAAACTTTATTAGGTAATCACATAGAAATTTCCATATCATAAATCGTATCATCATGCATCATATTGCAAAAGTCATATCGAAACGGACTTACCCGATTCCTTGCTTATGCCCATCATGGTATCATATCAAGATCTCATAATTTTCCACTTTAATAACATAATTAGTTATTAACACACATATATAAATATATATAAAAACCGAGTTATAAGTGTGTAAGGTACACACCTGACACCAACGAAAGTACTAAGATCCAAAGATTCGATCTACCGTACTAGATCACCTTGTCCTACATTCGGCCAATATTTAGATTACAAACAAAGGCCATTCGGTCATACCACTAAATCCCAATGAGTTATCACTTGAAAAACAAAGTCTTACCTAAAAGCTTACCCAAAACGATTGACAAAGAAACGAGGCTTAGATTGATTGCTTCCAACGTTCTGAGGAGCCTAAAAGAAATCGGTTTCTAAGAATGATTAGAATCCTTGCAACAATTGCCCAAAAGTTCGACCTTTGTCCACAAGAAAATGGCATAGAAAAGAGAAAAGAATTGATAGGAAATTCGGCCATGACACATACCTATCTTCCAAAATCCGTTTGAAGAAAACCAAATGAAGTCCTATCCTTGATGATATTCGGCCAAGACAAATCAAAAAGGATATGAGAAGTTTCGGCTATGGTTTTTGTATGAAGAAAACAATTGATTTGAGACTAAAAAGAAATGAAATTCGAGATTAGAGGAGAGAAAATAAAAATAAGAGAGAGAGGATTCGGTTTAACCAACAATGGAAGAAAAGAAAAGAAAAGATAGTTTGGAGAAGAGAGAGGTTCGGCCAAAAGAAAGAAAAAGGAAATGTGATTTTGAGCAAATACCAAAAGTAAGAAAAGAGAGAGAGAGATGGGAGAAAGAGTGCACTAAAATGCAAAATGTGTTTTCGGTTTCAAAGGAGAAATGAGAGAAAGAATTAGAATTTGGTTCAACACAAAAAGAAGAGCTAAAATCCAAAGCAAATTTGCACAAAAATGCCTAGGTACATTCGGCCAAAGAGGGAGTTTTTGGAGAGAAAGAGAAACAAATGCCAAAAGGTGCACAAATGCTCAAGTTGGCCAACTATCCCCCCCAAACCTCCTATCAACATTCAGCCACCAGCCACACATGCCGTCCACATACATGCACTAAAGGCCTTGGAATAGTTTCCAAAACATCTTCCTTAAGCCAAGCCTTATGTCCCCCCATCCTTCCATAACCTTAAGATTCCTTTCCCAAAGTACAAACTTTCCTAAACCAATAGTCAACTTACCAAAAATTGAAAGTCCAACCTTCCATATGTAAAGCTTGACCGTCCATTAATGCTAGGATACATAAAAATAAAGTCTTCAAAATGCTAACCATGCTACTCGAATCTCTTCCCACAAGCAACCTTTCATGTGCCTTATCCACTATGCCACTAACTCCTCTTGTGTTAGAATTTAACACTCAAATTAACTTAAGTGTCAAGTTCACTTAATCCACTTCACTAAATAAACCATACTAAAAATTATTCTATCTTCCTAAGTAAAATCAAGCCTTCACAAGACTATGCTAAACACACAAAAATTCATACCCAAGTCAACATAATAATAAAATAATATTCTAATTTTAGGATATTACAATATCACTTATCAGGTAACAGGGTAATTAACCACATAATTTCCACATATCGGGCTTAGCCCATTTCCACACTGATCCACATTCATATAATGGGCTTGGCCCATTTCCACATTATTCCACATATCAACTGGGCTTGGCCCATTTTCACAATAATTCACATATCCATTGAAATTATGCAAAGTGCACCCAACCCAACCTAGGGTCCATCCTCCACACACCCCCGTATCCAGCCACCACACACCAGGGGATTACAAAATCACCCTCTCATTTTCACTCCAAAAGGCAATCAATGCCGTCCACGTGCAATTAAGCACAATAATCCACAATGCGACCTCAGTCAGCGCCAATCCACGATGTAGCCGTAGCTAACACCAAAACCACGATGGGACACATAGTCATTCATCAACCACGATATGGCACATAGCCGATATCAACCACGATGAGGCACATAGCCACTCATCAAGCCACGCAAACTAAATCACAATTAATCCACAACATGACCTCAGTCAACGTCAATCCACGATGTAGCTCAAGGCTAACATCAAACCACGTACGTGAAGTACACCCGTACCTTCTTTCATATCATATCCCAACCCATGCACATGCAACATAAAATAATGATATAATATAATGATGCATGAGCATGTACATCAAGCATAGTCATAGCACATATTCACATTAATCATCAGATTTGGTACTTACCGGATTATCGACATACTCCTTGAGGGTATCCATATCACAATTTTCACTGCACTAGTTAGCACATTCATAACACATGCACATATCACATACATATCATATACTCGGAAAACGGTGGGTTAATCACACACCTGATAACTTGAAGTTCTAAGCTCTCAATCCCGATGCTATCACTAAGCGAAACTACAGCTATCTGCCTATAGCTTTCTCCTGCTGCTGGCCCACACCTCGGTGGCCAATCCCGAACCACCGAGACAGATCTTTTCTTAAACTTCGGGATAGGGACCTTCCCTTTTCCTTCTAGACTGGCACTCGCATCCATTAATGATATCTAATCAAAACCCAATTAAACGATAATGTACTAAATCTTAATCGAATAAACTACAACTTATCAACCTTACCAGAGATGGATCAGAATCCCGAAGACTTCTTTTAACTCCTGTCGATTTGCTCCTAAGAACCATAATCCAAATCGGTCAACACTATTACACTAAATATGGCCTATGGCCAAATAGTACAAACACTTACCTAGCTCACCTGAATCCCGAAACTGACACCTATTCCTTGAGTAATCGAAGTCCCTACCTATTAACCATCGTTAGAGTCGGCTATTAACAATAATCCATGCACATGACCCCTTGGCCGAATACCATACTTGCTTACCTTAATCGCTTTAGATCCAAAAACTCCTCTAATACTCCTCTTGTCGGCTATATAGAAAAGACACAATGGTAAGGCACTATGAATATTCGGCTATCCATAGAAATCAAGACCACCCTTGATTTCGGCATACCAAAGAGATAGAAAAATGGTTAGGAGAGAACTCTTACTTACTATAGAGAATCGATTGGAGCAACCTTCAACCAATGACACGTCCGGCTTCTATCACTTGCGACAGAGAAGAGAGAATATGGCCACTGAAGATTCGGCTAAGCCCTTAAAAAGGTGATTCAATATTCGGTTATCTCTTAAAAGTAGATGTAGAAGGAAGAAAAGAGGTATAAAAGTGGCTAAGAGATTTCGGCAATGGCTCTCAATGGAGATGAAACATTCGGCTAAGGTCTTAAATGATAAAGGATCATTCGGCCATTCAAGCAAAGGTGTAAAATTAGGGTTGCAAGAAAATAAAGATGAAGAAGAGTATGTAGAGGAATTTCGGCACACACTAAAGGAAGAAAAAGAACCCGAAAAACACCTATAACCCCTTTAAATAGTTTTGGCCTTATCTCCTCTTCATGGCCGAATTTGCTTACCCAAAAGAGCCCCATACTTGGCCACCACGTCAACTCATTATCATATCCCAATTTAATCTCCTACTTTATCTCTTCAACACCCATTCAAATTAAATTGAATTTAATCTACAATTATCCTACCTATTTAAAATAAATAAATCACATAATTATCCCCTATATCCACCAACTTAAAATAAAATAAATAAAATTAAACTACCTTTATCCTATTCTTTAGCTGAAAATTAAAAGTAGAAAAACTCAATCCTCATCCAATTGAAAGTCCCATGTGCCGTCCACTGCTCCTTCTCCCTAACGCCAGAATGCAAAATAAAAACACTTACTGTTGCCAACAAGGTTCGAACATGGGACCTGCAGTAGTCACCACACGCTACCAGCCACTTTGCTGCTAGCTCCTTTGTGTCATAAACCCCCAACAATTCTTTTTAAGGCCTTCTTCTCCCTTAGCGCCAACTTGGAAAAATAAAAACACGCCTATGCTGCCCACAAGACTCGAACTTGAACCCTCCTGAAGCTCCCTTTCTCGCAAGCGTCCAAGCCACTTTAACCAGGCGCTTGTTGTGACATGCTTCGCCCAGAATTCCTTTTAAGACCTCCTTAGCCAAGGGCCTTCTTGCTGAACAAAAATAAAATGCTCCTTCTTGCTTCCTTCGCAACTCGAACCTGGGCCGTCTACCCATTGCTTGAGCAGTCACTTACCCAAGCCTTAAGTGGCACCTTGCAGCCACTTTACCAAGGTGATTCTTATGTCCAAAAACTCCTAAAACTTCCCTTAAGGCCTCTTTAGTCCAATTCCCCTTTTTAATGCCAAAATAAAAGTCTCCAATGCTTCCCACGTTGCTCGAACCTCCTCCCCCTTGGCACTCCCTTTGAGGCAACCTTCTCCCCTTGCACCCTTGCGCCTTCATGCCACTTTACCACATGGTTCCTTGTGTCATGCTTCACACGGAATTCCTTTTAAAGCCTCATTTACCTAGCTCCCCCTTTTTAACTTAAAAACCAATAATTTTCCAAAGCTTTCTCTTTCATCCTAGAATTCTAAAAACCCTTAATACACTTCCAAACACTGCCAAAACCTACTAACTCATGAATTATGCACGAACGCATAACCCCTAATCTAGGATGTTACAACATTACTCGTTGAACTATTTAGAATATCATTAGATACCCGGGATAATTTATATATAGTGTGCCAAATCATAGAACTGTAATCCGTCAAATCATGTACATGTATACTCATATGAGCTGCGAATTAGTATTCTCACTCTAGCTGTAAATTGATATTCTCTCACGACCTGTAGATCGGTATGCTCACACAAGTTGTAGATTAGAACGTAGCTACACAATACTGCTCACACGAGCTGTGGAGTATTTGCAACACATGCAGGACCTTAGCCATCAGTAGGACGTTTAGGACTAGTACCCGAATCATGTAAACCCTA
Organism: Gossypium bickii; assembly: GCA_025503065.1. Classification (NCBI taxonomy): domain Eukaryota; kingdom Viridiplantae; phylum Streptophyta; class Magnoliopsida; order Malvales; family Malvaceae; genus Gossypium; species Gossypium bickii. The sequence continues at coordinate 61,804,135 of CP106710.1, read as the reverse complement.
ATGACATTTTATTTATATCCTACGAATTACTAAGGTTCAAATGAGACTCGGTAATTGTAGTACATTGTTGGATATGAAATCGTGTATACATATAGAAAATTTACAATTCATGCATATTTCAAAATAAAACATATAATCACAACTTAATCACACAAACTTACCTCGACGAGTTTGCGTAAATACGGAGGCGATTAATCCGAGACTTTCTCTTTGCCCCGATCTAATGCCGTACGAGGTCTGTCTTGATCTATATGGATAAATTTAACTCAATTCAAAATATATTTCATTCAATTTAACCCAAAATCATATTTTAGAAAAATTTCCATTTTGCTCCTATACTTTTAATTTCTTTGCAAGTTAGTCCCTATCTCATAAAAATAGAAATTCACATTCCACCACAATCCACTATGGCCAAATATCAATTAAGTCCCTAACAAGCCCAATATTTCATTTATTTCAAAATTTCACCATGTAAAATTTCCATTTTTTAATTTAATCGCTATTTGACAATTTCATCAAAAATCTCTTAATAAAAGTTGTTTATCTAACAACAACCATCCATTTTGTATAATAAAACATAAAAAATCATGTATATTCATCAATGGAAAGCCCTAACAGTTTAACAGTTTCACAAATTAGTCCCTGGGCTAGCTAGATTAAGCTACAACGATCCCGAAAACATTAAAATCACTAAAAACAGGACAAAAATGCATACTTAATCAAGGAAACAAGGATGGTTGAATGTAGCTTCAACAATGTCTACTCTTTTCTTCTATTTTTGGCTGAAAGATGAAAGTAAAAAATGATGTTTTGTTTTTATTTTATTTTAGTCAGTTTGTGAGTTATTGAAAATGATTTCATGAATCTTGCTGTATCGGTATAGGATTATTCTTGATATGTATAAATTTCATATTTGAAATGGATTGATATGACTAAAGTTTATACGAGCTTACTAAGCATACATTGCTTACCTAGTTTTCTTTTCTTTAGTTTTCAGATTATCGAAAGCTCGATCGGGTTGGAAGCTCGTCGGAGATCCATCACACTATCCAACAGTTATATCGGTAGTTTTCGATGTCTTAGTTAAGGTTATAATGGCATGTATAGGTGGACTTATGGTTCATGATAATTGAATGTTAGTCAATGAGTTTGGCATGTATATGTCATTTTTGGTGATGAAGCCTTGGTGCATTTGGTGCCTTGTTGATATGTGTTAATTTGATAATGTCTTAAAGCATGTTTGAATGGCAAAAGTGATATATGATGAATTGACCTCAACTTTTCAAGATATGATATGTTTTGGAAAGGTTTTGAATCAAATATGGTATGTTGATTATATATCAATTATGTTTTGTTCTAGCATGAAAACAAGTTAAGTGATAATTGGTTAAATATGCAAATATATAGGTATTTTTGGTTGATGATGTAGCCATTTTTTTTTTTTTTTGGCTTGTGTTTATGGCATTTTCTTATGAAGGAGTTGTTATTAAGTTAGCATGTATATATTTGGGCTTTGTAATGGTTGTTATTAAGTTGATTTATAGTTCTTCTGATGTTTAGGTGATGGAAGTTGAACATGGTTATTTTGGTATGAAACTTGTAGTTGGCACATATGTTTTATGATGCTGATCTTAATTGGTATATTTGGTACTTTTTGGTATGAAATTGATAGGTAAACAAAATGCTATGTTTTGGTAATAACTTAGCTAAAGGATAGTTGAACAGTTGGCCAAATTGTGCATATAATTGTACATGTTTAATTGTTGTGATTAAGGTGCCTTTTTGGCATAGTGGTTGTATGTTTATGTACCTTAATTGGGTAGCTTGATGATGCATGTTTTTAGTGCAATTTGAAGGCTTGTTTATATGTGGAAATTTGGTTGTAGGTATGTGCTTGAATGGGTGAGAAAAATGGCTTGGAAATGACCTATTTTTCGTCCACACTGGCAGGGACAAGGGCGTGTGTCTCAGTCATGTGTGACACAGAACTAGGCAACACGGCCGTGTGTCTCCTGTAGCTTTCAAAAGGTTGCAAGTTAGGTTGTTACACGGCCTAGCACACGGCTCAGCACACAGGCGTGTGAGGTCATTTTGAAGGGTACACGGCCTGGCACACAGGCGTGTGGCTTGGCCGTGTGACCCAAGTTAGTAAGTTACACGGGCACGAACACGGGCTCGGACATGGTTTTGTGTCCCTACTTCGAATGTCGACACGACCTGAGACACGGGAGTGTCTCTTAGCCGTGTGAGTCACACGATCTGGCCACGTGGCCATGTGTCCTCTGCAGTTTGAAAATGTTCATCTTTTCCCTAAAAAATTTATATGTTTCTAATTTAGTCCCAACTTATTTCTAATGTGTTTTTATGGCGTCGAGGGCACGTAAAACGGACAATATGTATGCCATTGATTTGTTTTGCATTGAGTGATGTTGTAAATTTAAATGTATTAAATTTTTTATGGTTTCGAATTGTAAACTTCGGTAATGCTCTGTAACCCTATTCCGGCTACAGATTCGGGTTAGGGGTGTTAGAGCGTACCTTAGTCGCTAGTAAACCACTCCATGGAAGCTTCATTTAAACAGTCATTAGTATAAATTACATGCTTCACACACCATGTTATCAATCATTGAGTTATCAAGCAATAATACACCGTAAAACAATCAATAATTAAACTCAAACATGCCTTAAAATTATTATAAAACCATTCAAAATAAATGTTCAATATCCAAAGTCCATTACAACCAAAATCAAAAAAATTCCCGAGAGTTCCACAGTGCCCGACTACTGTCTCTAAAATGTGTAATAAAGTCTCTACCAAGCCTAAATCTCTTGGAACTCTCTTGCTCGGCTCCTCAGCTCCTCAATCACGATGAATATGTGCACGAATGTGAGGGTGTGAGCTTTAAAAAGCTCATTGAATGTTAATAAAAACAACAAGTAAATTAACATCCAATTCATGCTTAATTCCCAACCAATCATTCACCAATTGTCAGGCAAAATTAATTAAGCATGTCAAATTAATTTCCATAAGCATTTTCAATACAAAAAATCAATCATTCATGACTTTCAATCATCAATTGATATAGAAACAATTATACATAAATATATTGGCGTTCATTTCTCATGGCTTAATCGGGTGATCATACATCGGATAAATGGATCTCTGAACTCCCACAAATAACCCATTGAGTGGAGACTCATGCTTAACACTCCCTTATCTACTCCAAACAAATCAGTCCACTTAGAGCCTCATTTCTCACAAATAACATATCAGTATTATAACACCCTTACATGTATTTGACGCCGGAACAGGGTACGAGACATTACCAGACTCACATCACAAGTATGTACTCGATTTCAAGTCAAAAAATTTGCGTCCAAATTAAAACCATCCATATTAAATCATAAAGTCCCTAATACAAGCCTACGAGGCCCAAAACATGTATTGGAAGGAATTTGGGACTAAATTGAGAACCTTTAGAAATTTTTACAGAACTTAGAAATTTTTTGCTAAAAGCAGGGCTCACACGCCCATTTGGTCCAAGGGACACACCCGTGTGACCCTGGGGACACACCTGTGTTTCAGACCATGTTCAAATTAGGGTGCTCTCTAACTTATGCCACATGGTCGTGCCACACGCCCGTGTGCTAGGACGTGTAGCACACACGACTGAGACACACGCCCGTATATCTGCCCGTGTGCTCAATTCTGGACATTCCATTTTGCAACAATTAAGGTGCAAAGGACACACGGCTGGTTTACAAGCCCATGGGGCTGACTGTGTGTCACACACAGCCTAGACACACGCCCGTGTAGACAAAAACAAGGCTATTTACCAATCCATTTTTGCCACCGTCATTTGCACACATCAATACAACATCACATGGCACAAGTTTAAGCATATAAGGGTAACCAAACAACCACAACCAAGATAATAACATGTCATCCTCATGCCATTATTTATCATGCTTAAAACATCATACTTAGCCCGTTAAAGACATACTAATTTCACATTCACAAGAGGGCATTAACATATGAATAAACTTATGATCAACATAAGCCATCATTCATGGCTATATACAAGATGAAGCATTAAAAATTACAAGCTAACACAAATGGCCAAATTAATAATGACACACATAACAAAGTGACATAGTCCCTATACATGCCATAGACTCAAAATGTTTAAATTCATTTATACCCAACATGATAGCTTGATAGTGTGATAGGATCTCCAGCGATCTCCAACTCGAGCTAGCTTAATAACCCTATAAGATATGGGAAAATAAGAGGGTAAGCTATACAGCTTAGTAAGTCCGTATGAAAATAATAAGCAACTTTTACCAATCATTACCAAGTCTGATAATATAAACACAAGATAATATAAAGTGCTATAAAACTCAGAGTTATAATTTATTCAATCACATTGTTTGCTCTATCAATTTGCAAGCATATTTTAATATGTTTTGACATTATCCTAATAACCGTAATCTCTCCATTACAACAAATTACCACAATCAACCAATCATTTCATACCTCATAATAAACATGCACATTAATTATTAGTATTCACCTCTCAAGCATATACTTTAACATCTTTCAATTGTTTAAAGCTCATATCTTTTCATACTTCCATAATCATTTTAATAGGCAATTATGCCAATCTTTCTTTTTCTCATATCCGATAAATCACAATTTGTGTGAATGAAACATGCTATATCATAACTCAATTTAGCCCAAAAGCCAAACACATAATCATCAATGAAATTTACCATGTATTTCATACATCATAGGTATTGACCAATAATCACAATGTTTTCATAAAAATATCACTGGGGAAATCATGAACTCACAATTTCATGAAGTCAATGCTTATAAATTTTACGTACATACATGTACCAATTCGTAATACTTACATACTCTTTCTCTCCTTTGACATACTCCTTGAATTTCTCGTTGAACTATTTGGAATACTAAATGATACTCGGGGATCTCGTACACACAGTACCATACCAATGCCATATACCAGATATGGTCTTACATGTAATATCGTATCAATGCCAATAGCCCAGCTATGGTCTTACACAAATTCTCATATCGATGCCATATCCCAGATATGGTCTTACACGAAGTCTCATATTGATGCTATATCACTGATATGGTCTTACACGTAATCTTAGTAACCCTAATGTCATGACATTTGTATCCTATCTATTTCTAATGTTCAACCAGGACTTTCTCTGTACCAAATCTCTGTCGGCCATTTCCGTAGTATCGTACTCAATAACATTCACATTTCATTTCAATAATGTAGCTGTAACAGTCCGATTTAGACCCTAGTCAGAATAGTGATTTCAAGACCACAAATCCGAGTCAAAAAAATATTTTGATATTATTTTTCGTGTTTACAGTATGTGATCAAGCATGTGTAAATATTTTGTGATTTAATTCGATCGTTTGTGTGCTTATTTATGAAAAAGAACTAAATCACAGAAAGAGTAAAAGTTGCATTCTATATGTTAATGTACTAAATTGCTATGATTTGATTTGTTAGAAGTCTTTAAAAGGTTAATGTGCCATTATTAAGTTAGTGGACAATTATGTCCATGATTTAATTTTTATTCATTAATGTTTCATTAAGTTTAAAAGTGGAAATTGATAATTAAATGTTTGATTAATAAAACAAAACATGAAATTATGTCCATTATGTTCATCCATCACCGAATTTTAGAAAGAAAAGAAGGGTTTTAAGCTTCTTTTGCATTTGACACTCACTTAGCTCAATCAAGGTATGTTTTAAGCTCGATTTTTAGTGATTTTTACGTTTTTGTGATCGTTGCTTTGTGTTCTCTTAAGCCCATACCTTATTTTTGAATTTGATGAAGATTGTAAGTTTTGCCATTGATGATTTTGTACGCTTTGTGATGATAGTTTTTGAAATATGAAAGAAACGTGAGAGATTAATATGTTTTGTCTTTGAATTTTTGATGAATTTGACTATTTTGGGCTAAATTGTGAATATGAGAAATTGAGGGACTAAAATGTGAAATAAATGAAATATATGGGCTTATATGAAGTGTAGTAACATTCAGCCTAGCATGGGTAAAATGAAATTATGTGTAATTTGTGATTTTATGAAATAGGGACTAAAATGTCAAAATGTAAAAATGTGAAGGCTAATTTGTAAAATGCCCTAATGTGTGTATATGGAATGAAATGAATGAATTGTGTTATTAAATAGTTAAATTTGAATTTATATAGATCAAGAACAAAAGAAAACGAAATTAGATCGTGGGAAATCGAAAGTGGTCGAGTAGTCATTTCCATCCGTTTGTATTCGTACGAGGTAAGTCTATATACAAATAAATGTGTTTGAGTTGATTTATTCATGCTTATATGAATTTGAATTGTGATGAATGATTTTAAAAGATGCATATGGGAAACACTATTAAGTTTCGACAATGTGTCAATATCCGAAAAGCCCTGTATGAACCATAGGAATAGTTAGGATACATATGACATGACATAGGGTTCCGTTATGTGTTATCGTGTAAGACCACGTCTGGGACGTTGGCATCGATTTTTTATTTACGTGTAAGACCATTTCTGGAACACTGGCATCGTGTATGATTTTGTGTAAGAACCTGTCTGGGACAGTGGCATCGATATTTGATTACAGGTAAGACCACATCTAGGATGTTGGCATTGTACGAGTTCTTAGAGATATACGAGTATCCTTATGGATTCCGAATGGTTCAACAGGCACTCCAAGAAATGAATGGTTATTTGAAATGTGTATCCGATGCAAGTACGTTTGAAATGTATTCAAAGTTTGAGTATGGAAAGTAAGTATATGTGAAATTGTAGAATTGAGATACATGTATGAAAACATTGAAATAAAACATGCTATGATCAAATGAGCTACATGGAGTTGTGAAATGTTTGTAAGCAAATGGTTAGAACCAATTAAGCTGAATGGGAAATATGAATTTTCTATTGTGTTATACCATAGTTGACATGAATGAAATGGTTTATAAGTGTTCTATATGATAAGTTTATTTGTATATGGCTTACTAAGCTTTTGAAAGCTTACTTTGTGTGTGTTTGCATTGTTTTATAGATTATCGAAGCTACTGGAAGCTCGGGGATCATTGAGGATCATCACCACACTATTAAACTATATTTTGGTACCTTTTTGAAAAGTACATATTGAAGTATGGCATGTATAGGCTAGATAACTTTGATTATGTTCTGAAAGGTGTTATTATAGCCATGTGTTATGGCTTATTTATGGATGTGAATATGGATGACATTAGTCTATGTTATGAGATGAAAAAGTTGGTAATATTTGGTTGTTTTTGGGACATGAATTATTGCTTATTTTATGCTTGTGGGTATGACCCGCAACGGGTGGCAATTTGGCCCTGCAAATGGCCTATAATTGCTCACATGGTTGAGCACACGGGCATGTGTCCCGACCATGTCTTTCACTGTCTCCATTTGGAGCTAACCAGAATTGCACACGGACCAGACACACGGGCGTTTGACAGGCCGTGTGACTCAAATTAGTGTTGCACAAGGTCCAGACACACGGGCGTGTGACAGGCCGTGTGATTTAGATCAATTTTGTACACTGGCTAAGGCATGGTTTAAGGCACGGGCATGTGTAGCACATGGCCTAGTCACACAGGCTTGTGCCCTATTTTGGAAAGAATATTTTTAAGTTCGGCAAAATTTTTGTATGGGATCGGTTTAGTCCCGAACCTTCTCTAAAGCATGTATAAGGTTTCGTAGACCTTCTATAGGGATAAAGTGATTGTGAATGTTGATAAATTGTTGATGCACGATGTATGTTTGTAAAATATTTGTAAAATGTTTCGATATGTCTGGTAATGCCTCTTAACCTTAGTCCGATGATGGATACAAGTTAGGGGTGTTACATTTGGTTGGTATCAGAGCTACGATTTAGTCGATTCTAAGACTAACGTAGCATGTGAGAGTCTAGCTGTACATGACATATAGACGAATTTTGATCGTATGATGAATCCTGATAGATAAAATGTGTAAATGGATCCCGAACGAGCCGTAGCTGACGATGTAGAAAGTAATGCGCCTACTCCCGCTCAAGAGACAGCACCGTCTAATTCTAAACCAGTTACAAGTAGTCAGGAAGGAGAGGCTAAATAAGCCGTCTTCTAAATGATGAATGAGTGGTTCACTCAGTACATTAGAGTGAATCCGGTTGTTTCTCAACTTCCGCCCTCACTTAATCCCTCTTAGACTTCTGTTGTACCTCCGGTTATGAATCTGAATCTGTTGAATAAGCCTCTAGTTGATAATATCCATAAATATGGGGGCTGAAGAATTCTGTGCTATCACCGATGATGATGTTGAGAGAGCTGAGTTTTGGCTCGAGAATACGATTCGAGTATTTGATGAGATGTCATGTACGCCTGACGAATGTGTGAAATATGTCGTTTCTTTGTTGAGAGATGCAACTTACCAATGGTGGAAAACTTTAATTTCTGTTGTTCCGAAAGAACGAGTTACTTTGGATTTCTTTCAATCTAAATTCATAAAGAAATATATTTGGGAGAGATTTATTGATCAAAAGCGAAAAGAGTTTCTTGAATTAAAACAAAGCCGTATGTCTGTTACAGAATACGAGCGAGAATTTGTGAGATTGAGTCAGTATCTACAAGAATGTGTCTCAAGTGAGGAAATAATGTGTAAAAGATTCGAAGACGGCTTGAATGAATATATCCGTTTGTTAGTTGGAATTCTGGAAATAAAAGAGTTTGTTCAGCTTGTTGACCGAGCGTGTAAAGCTGAAGAACTCTGAAAAGAGAAAAGAAAAGCTGAGTCAGAAGCTAGAGATGTGAGAAAGAGATCCTCAAGTAAATCATTTCAGCCTGCATCAAAGAAATTCTGAGATGAGTATAGACATTCAAAGGCTAATGTGGGACATTCGAGTAGAAATCGGGCTAGATAACATTTGAGTTTCCGAATTCCAGCTACTTCAATTACAAGTGTTGGAAATGTTAAATCTAAGCGACCTGAGTGTAGACATTGTGGTAAAAGACATCCGGGCAGTTTTTGATTAAAGGATCGAGCTTGTTTCAAATGTGGATCTTTAAATCATTTTATCTAAGACTGTCCTGAGTCTAATGAGCAAGAGATTGTATAGAATCCAAAGTCAAATAATGCTTCAGCTAGGGATAGACCTCCCAGAAACATGAGAAATATGAGTGGTAGCCAGAAAGCTATGAGAGATTCAGTTGCAAGATCATAGCTGAGACCACCTGCTAGGGCTCATGCTATTAGAGCTAGTGATGAAGCTTCGTCTCCAGACGTCATTACCGGTACTTTTACTCTTTATGATACTTATGTGATTGCATTGATTGACCCAAGGTCTACTCATTCATTTATATGTATGAACTTAGTATCCTGTAAGACTTTGCCTATAGAGTGTACTAAATTTGTAATTAGAGTATCGAACCCCTTAGGTAATTGTGTTCTGGTTGATAAAGTGTGCAAGAATTGTCCATTGATGTTACGAGATATTTGTTTTCCGGCTGATCTGATGTTATTACCATTTGATGAATTTGATATAATCCTGGGCATGGATTGGCTAACTTTACATGATGCTGTTGTAAACTGTAAACGAAAAACTATTGATTTGAGATGTCATTATGATGAGATAATTTAGATCGAATCAAATGATTTGAATGAGTTACAGGTAGTGATATCTTCAATGAAAGCTCTGAATTATGTGAAAAAGGGTTGTGAAGCTTATCTTGCGTATGTGATTGATTCGAAAGTGAGGAAAAAGAACTATCCGACACATGATCTAGAATTGGCAGCTATTGTGTTTGTGTTGAAAATTTGGCGCCACTATCTGTTCGGTGAAAAATGTCACGTCTATTCTGATCATAAAAGCTTAAAATATTTGATGACTCAGAAAGATCTGAATCTGTGACAAAGAAGATGGTTAGAACTGTTAAATGATTATGAGCTTGTGATAGATTATCATCTGGGAAAACCAAATATTGTTGTTGATGCTTTGAGACAGAAATCACTATTTGTGCTTCGTGCGATGAATGCTTATTTAGTTCTGTCTGATAATGGTTCGATTTTAGCTGAACTGAAAGCGAGACCGTTGTTCTTACAATAGATTTGTGATGCTCAGAAAGTAAATTATAGCGAAATGAGCTCAGTGTAATTTGAGCTCTGATTCTGAATTTCGAATTGATGTTGATGATTGTTTGAGATTCTAAGATCAGATTTGTGTTCCGAGAAACCCAGAGTTGATTCAGTTGATTCTGAAATAAGCTCATAGTAGTTGCTTATCTGTTCATCCGGGAAGTCCAAAGATGTAAAATGATTTAAAACAACTTTACTGGTGGCCTGGAATGAAAAGAGATATCTCAGATTTTGTTTCGAACTGTTTAATCTGTCAGCAAGTTAAAGCTAAAATCAGGTGCCATCTGGTTTGTTACAACCGATTATGATTCCTGAGTGGAAGTGGGATAAAGTGACGATATATTTTGTTTTAGTTTTGCCCCTAACTCTGAGAAAGTAAGATACAATTTGGGTTATAGTTGATAGATTGACGAAATCAGCCCATTTTATTTCGGTACAATCTGATTACTCACTTGATAAGTTAGCTGAGCTATATATCTCTAATTTCGTGAGATTGAATGGGGTGCCACTATCTATTGTATCTGACAGAGATCCGAGGTTTACTTCGCGATTTTGGAAGAAACTGCAAGAGGCTTTAGGTACAAAATTGCACTTCAATACTACTTTTCATCCACAAACGGATGGTCAATTTGAGAGTGTAATTCAGATACTCAAGGATATGTTGAGATGTTGCATTCTTGAGTTTGATGGCATGTGGAACAATATTTTCCATTGATTAAGTTTGCGTATAATAAAAGTTTTCAATCGAGCATTAAAATGGCACCGTACGAAGCTCTGTATGGTCCTAAATGCCGAACACCGCTATACTGGTCAGAGCTTAGCGAGAATAAGATTCATGGGGTTGATTTGATGAAAGCGATCCATGATAGTTTAAAAGTAGCATCTGATCAACAGAAATCATTCGCCGATTTAAAACGCAAAAATATTAAGTTTCAGATCGAGGACAAAGTATTTTTGAAAGTCTCTCCGTGGAAGAAAATACTTTGATTCGGTAAAAAGGGCAAATTGAGTCCGAGATTATTGGACCGTATGAGATTATTGAGCATATTGGGCTAGTTGCATATAAATAGTCGCTACCATATGAGCTAGAAAGGATTCATAATGTGTTTCACGTATTGTATTGATGCTTTGACGATACAGATCAGATCCTTCGCATGTAATTTCTCCGTTTGAGATAAAGATTCAGTCTGATATGACTTATGATGAAGAACTGATCCGTATATTAGCTTGAGAGGTTTGATCGTGTGTCAGAGTCTTAAAAATTTATATAAAGAATGATCGAGCCTAAAAACTAACTGTCACAATGATTGAGGCAAGTGGACCTACCGAACAGCAGTATAGCTAAGTGGCAAGACCGGATTGTTGAACCCAAAGGAACCAAAAGTATTAATACTAACTTTCTTTTTATTATTTAGCCAAAAAATTAATGAATTGTTGTTTAATCTAAAACTAACTAACTACTAAGCTAAAGATGCTAAGACAAAGAGAATGAATTTGGGAAAATACTTGTGTGAAAAACCAATTGATTAAGACAATATCCGAGGAAGAATCCATCTAGACTTCACTTGTTATTTAACTCTGAACCAGGCGATTTATTCACTTGACTTGATCCGTAGGATTCCCTAATTTATATTAATACCTCTCTTGAGGCTACTAACGTCTAACTCTAGGTTGATTAATTGAAATTCTAATTAAAACCCCTAGGATTGCATTAACTCGATCTATGGACTCCCATATTAGGTTTGACCATAATCCCGCAGATTTTAGTCATCCTATCTCTAGGGTTGCGATCAATTCCGCTTAATTACGCTAGATCTACTCTTAGACAGGGTCTATTCCTCCTCTACCTAAGCACATCAATACTTGAATCAATATCCTGAAATATCAAAGCAAGAATTAAGAACACATAATTAAGAACAAATCAAGTACTTATCACATAGTTCAGAAAACACTAACAAGATCCATCTTAGGTTTCATCCCCCTCAGGTATTTGAGGGTTTAGTTCATAATAATAAAATAATACATCTCAAAAGAAAATATAAAACAAAACATAAGAAAAACCCTAAAACCCTTGAAGGAAATTAAAGGGAAGATCCTCCGTCTTGAGTATGATTCTGACTTCTTGAGATGAATCAACTGGCTTTCTTCGAGTAAATTCCATAATTCTAGCCTCTCTAGCTTGGCTCTTCAGCCTCACTGGACCACCCCTGAAGGTTATACTTAGGGTGTTTATATAGGCTTTTGGAACGTCTTTCTTTGCCCCTAAGTATCGTAATTTGAGTGAAATTAAAATAGGTCGCGACAGGGACACGCCTATGGCACACGTCAGGTGTAGGTCGGGCAGTAGTGTTTTAGGTGCGCGCTAATGAGGCACACGGTGTGTGTGGCTTGGGGCTGTGCCGTGTCAATTTCATAATTTGGCCCATTTACTCCATTTTAGGCCCATTTCTCGTTCTTTTCATCTTCCAGTGCTCACCTAAGTATAAAACATGAAATTAAAGGATTAGGATCACCAAATTCCACAATTCAAGGCTTATGTAATATCCTGGATTATAGCCTATGCATTAATACTAAGTTATATGAAATAACATGCTTGTGTGTGTTGTGAATGTGCATTATGAATTTTGTGAACCTTAGTGCATAGGTGAGCACTTTAGAAATTACTCGATTTTAAAGTTTATAATAGGGAACTAAGGCAAGGTGGCCTTAAGAAAATTTATGAAGGAAATATGACATGAAATTGGGCTTGGAAAAGTGGCCTGGAGGTGCCACTTAGGGCTCTGGAAATGACGCCACATGATAGGGGGAAGGACTTGTGTTAGAGTCGCGTGGGAAGCAAAATTCTAAGGCTTTTATTTTTGCTTGTGACGTCAATAAGAGGGAGTAGGGAGGACAGCACTTAGGCTAAATTCTAGGAGTTTTTATCCTTTTTATTTTTAGAGATAAATAGTGGATAATTGAAGGATTATTTCTATTAATTTTTAAACGAAGTGATAAGGATATGAGAGTGATGGCCAAGTAAGGGACTCTAGGCTTAGTAATTTCGGCAAAAGGAGGAAAAATAAGGCCATTCATCATTCTTCCTTCTCCTTTTCTCTCTGCCGAATTCTCTCTGTCATTATTCTTCTTTTTCTTTTCAATTCTTCACAAAGCTGAAAGTAGAATCCCCTATTAACAGACCAAATTTGACCCAAATCGGAACGGTGGTTTCGGGACCACGAATCCGAGTCTGAGAAATGTTTTAATATTTTATTTCATGATTATTATATGTGAATGAAAATGTGTGAAAGTTTCGTAGAAAAATTTTATCGTTTAAGTGCTTAATTTGATAAAAAGGATTTAATCGAGAAAACGCGAAAGTTGCATGCTAAAGTGAAAGGTACTAATTTGATTGTGGCTTTTTAAGTGGGTGTACTAAAAGGGCAATTAGCCCATGTGCTATAAGGAGGGACGGCAATAGGCCTTTTAATTATAAAATTTATGTTATTTTAGTATAATTATAAGTTAAAGATTAGTGTTAATGAATATGATAATTTATATGTTTGTTTTAACATAAAATAATAAAGTTAAGTGGGAAGAAAGAGAACTTCACCTTGTTCTTCTTCCTTGGCCGAATGTAGGAGCTAGAAACTCCATTTTTGGAGCTTGAATTTTCGGCACTTTGGGGCTTAATTAAGGGTATGTGTTTTATTTAGTTTTTGAAAATTTTTGCATATTTGGAATGGTTGCTTTAAATCCTAAACAACCCATGTTTAAATTTTTGAAAATACTACGTATATAAGATTCGGCCATTAACATGCTTGGATAGTTTTGATGTTTGATGGTTTTAAATTGAATGTATGTTAAGGATTTACAAGTTTTGTATTGGAGTTTTTGTGATTTTGAGTTTATAGGGCTAAATTGAAAAGAATAAAATTTTGAAGGATTAAAATGTCAAATAGATGAAATGCATGGACACCCATGGCTATGGGGAAGGTTAAGCCTAGCCATAGTGTTAGGAAATTTTGCATATTTTGAGTTTTGTGTAAAATTGGACCAAATTGTAAAAATGGAAAACATTAGAGGCAAAATTGTAAATTGCCCATTTGTGTGTCTTGGGACTAAATTGAGATGAAAAGCAATTAAATGAGCTAAATTTTAATGTGTTTTAGATCAAGAGCAAAGAAAAACGGAATTAGACCGCGGAAAGACGAAGGTTCTCGAATAGCCGATTCGCACGGACTATCGACAACCGAGGTAAGTCCTTTAGCTAAAATATGTCAATGAATTAATTATGAATTTAGTGAATGATGAATTGTGGAAATTTAGAGTATAAATCCATGATATAGCCGAATGTGAATGTATAGTATTGAAGTGAATTTATTTTGGCTAATGCAAGGTGAATAAGTAAGTTCTTGAGCTACCTTATATTTAAAGATTATTTACAAATCTAGTGAATGATAAAATTTGTATAAGTTTGGTGTAAAACCATGAGTTGGCCGAATGTGATGATGATGGATTGGATTGATTTCAAATTTATTTAATGCAATGGGAATAAATGTATATGATTCGATATGTGATAGTGAAATGTGAAAAGCATGTAAAAATATTCTGACATTCGGGCTTCGAGCCTAGCAGGCCTCGTGTCGGTGACATAATCGGGCTTTATGCCTAGCAGGCCTTGTGCCGGTGTTATTTATCGGGCTTTTATGCCTAGCAGGCCTTGTGCCGGTGTTATTTGGCTTTTACGCCTAGCAGGCCTTGTGCCGGTGTTACTTTACGGGCTTTTATGCCTAGCAGGCTTGATGCCGGTGATGTATTTTACCAAAGATAAATCGAATCTTTGTTCAAGACAACTTAAAGCTAATTTATTGAGTTTACGTTTCAGGTAAGCATGTAAGGTATGTTATGCTTAATATTACCTGGGTCAAATTAATATTATGAGAATTGTGTTATATGTGTTTGAAATTAATATTGATGGATGTAATATGATGGAATTCGAGTTAGAATGTGCTATTATGGAACAATTGGTTTTCAAGTATAAATGTTAAGAAAGGAAATTTAAATGCGATATGCTTATATGAACTACAAAGAAATGTAGGTTGAAGGAAATGATTCCTAATTTACTTGGGCTTAAAGAATTACTAGTATCTGGCTTTGTATAAATAATTTACTTAACTGCCTATGTGAAATGCCATAAGTTGATTGCTTTCATTGCGTAAACAAGTAAATGTTTTATTATCATGAGTTAGGACTTACTAAGCTAGTAAGCTTAATTATGTGAAATGTTCTCCTTTGTTTTATAGATTTTGGTCACGTTGCGGGCTCGTAAAGGATCTCCAAGAAGTCATCCACACTATCGCCTTCCTTTGGTATTTTGAATTTTGGTTGCGATTTAGAAGGCATGTATAGGCTAGATGAAGTTTTAAAAACATACGATGATTGACCTTGTATATAAATGACCATGCGAATATGGCTAAATATTTAGTTAAGTATGTTTTGGGGTTTTTGTCATAAATGTTGGTAATATTGGTACTCTTTTAAATCGATGATGTTATAATATCATGTGAATGTTTTAAGTACAAGCTAACTTTAAGTAAATGATTAAAATGCATGGATAGTATGAATTGCATGTGAGTATATTCGGTTATAAGCTAGAAATCATATTTAGTATAGAAACAGTCTTTAGTTACAGCAGTGAAGTAATTTCGAAAAATCACCAAAAATAGGATAAGTTGAATTAGATGGTGAATGAGGTACAGAATTAAACCTTATTGTGTCTATTTTTACATGAAAGAAACAGAGTAGGCAAAAGATTTATATATTATGAGAAAATTAAGTTTTAGTGAGACCTGCTCTGAATGAATTCGTCAGTCACTGTTCTGTTTTGGAAAAATTGCCATAAATTGTACAAAAATAATTAAGAAGCATGGTTTATATGTGTAGAACCCTTAATGAGTCTATTTTTCATTGGTATAAACAATAACATCATAGGAAATTTTTGCAATCAGATAACTGCAGTTTTATAGGGACAGGTCAGAATTGTCAAGCAGTGTAATAAGGGTAACTTTGAAGAATAAACTGTACTAATTGGCCACATGAAAAATTCTGGAAAAATTATGGTGAATATTTATATGAGTCTAGTTTCAAGGAAAATTTACGGATCTAAATTTTGAGTTTTGTAACTCGAGTTATGGCCGATTTAGTCAGCATGATGCAGTTGGACAGCTTTAAAAATTTTACTCCCCGAGTTAATGGTCACGTCTAGTAATGCCACGTACTCGATTCCAGTAAGGGTTTCGGGTAAGGGGTGTTACATTTGATTGGTATCAGAGCTTACGGTTTAGTCGATTCTAGGACTACCGTAGCGCGTATGAGTCTCGCTATACATGCCTTTATTATATGTTGATAGTGTGGTGACTTCTGACAGCCTGAACTTTGTTTTATATGGTAAATGGACACTGATC
This sequence comes from Gossypium bickii, assembly GCA_025503065.1. NCBI lineage: Eukaryota > Viridiplantae > Streptophyta > Magnoliopsida > Malvales > Malvaceae > Gossypium > Gossypium bickii. Next base: position 61,787,485 of record CP106710.1, on the reverse strand, counting down.
CTGAAAGAGCCGTAGCTGATGATGGGGAGAGCGTAGCGCCTGACCGTGCCCACGGATCAGCGCCGATAGACTCTCGACCTGTTTCGGGTAGCCACGAAGGAGAGACTAAACAAGCCTTTTATCAGATGATGAATGAGTGGTTTGCCCAATTTATTCAGAATAACCCGAATGTACACCAACCTCCACCCCCGAATAATCCAGCTCCAATTCCTTCAGCACCCCCGATGATAGATCCGATGAGATCTAGTAGGCCCCCAGTTGATAAAATCCGAAAATTTGGGGCTGAAGAATTTAAAGCCAATGATGATGATGATGCCGAGAGTATGAAATGTGGCTTGATAACACTATCTGGTACTTGATGAGCTATCTTGTACTCCGGATGAATGCACGAAATGTGCTATATCCTTCATCGAGGACACTTGCATATCACGGTGGAACACACTAGTATCGAGTGGTTCGAAAGAAAAAGTGACATGGGATTTTTTCGAATGAATTTCGCAAGAAATATATCACCAAAGATTCATTGATCAAAAGCGAAAAAGAATTCCTTGAGTTGAAACAAGGACGAATGACCGTGACGGAATATGAGCGAAAATTTGTCGGACTCAGCAGATATGCTAGAGAGTGTGTTTCTTACGAAGCTATTATGTGTAAAAGATTTGAAGATGGCTCTGAATGAAGATATAAAGATGTTTGTTGGCATTCTTGAAATTCAAGAGTTTGTGACTTTAGTTGAAAGAGCTTGCAAAGTGAAGAGCTCTGGGAAAGAAAAAGAAAGTGAGGCTGAAGCTAGAGACATTCGTAAAAGATCTTGGGTAAAGTCTTTCATTCCACGACCAAGAAGCCGAGAGCGACTACACCGACGAGAAAGCTAATACAGATCCACCTAGCGGATCGACCTCCTATGAGCTCCCGAGCTACCTCGATAGCTTGATGTTGGTAATGTTCCACAAAATAGAGTTGAGTGCAAGCATTGTGGGAAATGGCACTCGAGGAGTTGTAGATTTCATGATCGGTCTTGCTATAAATGTGGATCATCGGATCATTTTATTAGAGAGTGTCCGAAGTTAGTGGCGAGAATCTGATACCCGAACACTAAGCCGAGCAACGTGTCAATGCGAGGTAGACCACCCGCATATTCGGGCAATGTAGGTGGTAGTCGAAAGGAACGAAGAATACTACTGATTGATGCGAGGCTAGAGCTGCGGCTAGAGCATATCTTTGCACGAGCTAGAGAGGATGCTTCTCCCCAGCGTCATTACCAGGTATTTTCACTCTTTATGATACTCTCTGTAATTGCACTAATCGAACTGGTTCGACTCATTCTTATGTGTGTGAAACTTTAAAATTCGGCAAGACTACGCTAGTTGAGTCTACCGAGTTTGTGATTCGTGTGTCCAACCCTTTGGGTAGATGTGTGCTTGTTAATAAAGTGTGTAGAGATTGCCCGTTGATGATTCGAGATTATTGCTTCCCGGTGATTTAATGTTGTTGCCCTTTGTGAATTTGATATAATCTTGGGTATGGATTGGTTAACTTCGCTTGCAGGCAAAGTAGTGGATTGTAAAAGAAAGCTTATTGATTTGAAATGTCGAAAGCAGTGAGACCATCGAATTAAATCTGTGACATAAATGGGTTGCCTACTGGCAATATCTTCAATGTTAGCCCAAAAGTATGTGAGAAAAGGGTATGAAGCTTATTTGGCCTATGTACTGGATAATAAAATGTCTGAGAAACAAATTGAATCTGTATCAGTTGTATGTGAATACCACGATGTGTTTCTTGAAGAACTACCGGGTTTACCCCCTGTGCGAGAGATTGAGTTCGGCATTGAGCTAGTGCCGGGTACGACTCCGATTTCGATAGCTCGCATCGAATGGCACCTCACGAATTAAAAGAATTGAAAGCGCAGTTGCAAGAGTTGACAGATAGGGGTTTTGCACGACCGAGTTTCTCTCCTTGGGGTGCACCGGTTTTATTTGTGAAAAAGAAAGATGGGACTATGCGAATGTGTATTGACTACCAGCAACTAAATAAGGTAACTATAAAGAATAAGTACCCGTTACCTCGGATTGATGATTTATTTGATCAGTTGAAGGGGGCTTGGTGTTTTGAAAATAGATTTGAGATCGGGCTATTATCAATTGCGAGTCGAGAGATTCAGGATGTGCCAAAGGCGCATTCGAACGCAGGTACGGACATTATAAGTTTTGGTTATGCCTTTTGGACTTACTAATGCACTGCTTTGTTTTTATGGATCTAATGAACCGGGTTTTCAAGACGGTTTTGGATCGATTTGTAGTAGTGTTTATTGATGATATATTGATCTACTCCAAAAATGAAGCGGAACACGCTGAGCATTTGAAAGTAGTACTACAAACTTTGAGAGATCAACGGTTATATGCAAAGTTCAGTAAGTGTGAGTTCTGGATGAATGAAGTCGACTTCTTGGGTCATGTTGTTTGATGTCGTGTGTTGGGTGGATCCAAACAAGATAGCAGCTATACTCGAGTGGAAACCACCAAAGAATGTTTCCGAGATTTGTAAAAGGTTTTTCCGTAATAGCTACACCTTTGACGAGACTACTACAGAAAGATGTCAAATTTGAGTGGTCAGGAAAGTGTCAGAAAAGTTTCGAACAGTTGAAAGCCCTTTTGATCGAGGCTCCAGTATTAACTCAGCCTGAATCGGGTAAAGAATTTATTATTTTTAGTGATGCTTCATTGAGTGGGTTGGGTTGCGTTTTAATGCAAGAAGGCAAGGTGATAGCCTACGCTTCGAGACAATTGAAGCCACACGAGAAAAATTATCCAACTCACGATCTGGAGTTAGCAGCCATTGTGTTCGCATTGAAAATTTGGCGTCACTATTTATTCGGTGAAAAATGTCATATTTATTCAGATCATAAAAGTCTAAAATATTTAATGACTCAGAAAGATCTAAATTTGAGACAACGCAGATGGTTAGAAGCTATTTGAAAGACTATGAATTAGTGATTGACTACCATCCGGGGAAGGCTAATGTTGTTGCGGATGCGTTAAGTCGAAAATCATTATTTGCTCTTTGTGCATTGAACGTACGGGTGACCATGTCTGATGATGGTTTGATCATAGCCGAGTTACAAGCAAAGCCGATCTTTATTCAGCAGATTTGTGATGCACAGAAAGTTGACAAAAATTTGATTGCTATTGATTCGGTGTGAAAGCGATGCGGAATCAGATTTTTGATTGATGCAAATGATTGTTTAAATCATAAAAGTCGATTGTGCGTTCCTAAGAACTCAGATTTGATACAGATGATTCTGAGTGAGGCCCATAATGGTCGAATGTCGATACACCCGGGTAGCACAAAAATGTATAACGATTTAAAACAGTTTTATTGGTGGCCTGGCATGAAACGGGACATATCTGAGTTTGTTTCCAAGTGCTTAATCTGTCAACAAGTGAAAGCGGAGCATCAGGTACCATCCGGACTACTTCAACCAATCATGATACCCGAATGGAAATGGGATAGAATCACAATGGATTTTGTATCCGGTCTTCCTGTGACACCGAGTAAGAAAGATGCTGTATGGGTTATCATTGATAGACTGACTAAATCAGCTCATTTTATATGCAAGTGCGTCCGACTATTCCCTTGATAAGCTTGCCGAATTGTATGTGTCGCAGATTGTAAGGTTGCACGGTGTACCGAGTTCCATTGTTTCTGATAGGGACCCAAGATTCACATCGCGGTTCTGGAAGAAATTGCAAGATGCTTTAGGTACTAAACTTCATTTTAGTCTGACCTTCCATCCGCAAAAGCATTTCGGTCGATCCGAGCGAACTATTTTGATACTTGAGGACATGTTGAGGTGTTGCGTTCTCGAGTTTGAAGGTACGTGGGAACGATACCTATCTTTGGTTGAATTTGCTTACAATAATAGCTTCCAATCTAGCATAAAAATGGCGCATTATGAAGCCTTATATGGTCGAAAATGTCGCACACCGTTGTATTGGACTGAGCTCAGTGAAAACAAGATACACGGGGTTGATTGGATCAAAGAAACAGAACAGAAGGTGGTTATTATTAGAAGTAATTTGAAAGCTGCTTCGGATCGTCAAAAGTCCTATGCCGATTTAAAACATAAGGACATTGAATTTCAGGTCGGAGATCGGGTGTTCTTAAAAGTTTCTCCGTGGAAGAAAATACTCCGATTCGGTCAGAAAGGCAAGTTGAGTCCTAGATTTATCGGACCGTATGAAATCATCGAGCGTATAGGGCCTGTTGCTTATCGATTGAAACTGCCCCTTGACTTAGAAAAGATACACAATGTATTTCACGTTTAGATGCTTCGCAAATACAGATCGGATCCGTCCCATGTGATCACCCCGTCAGAGATTGAAATTCGATCTGATTTGACCTATGATGAGGAACCGATCCGTATCTTAGCTCGGGAAACCAAAGAGTTAAGATTAGTAAAGGTTTTATGGAATCGTCACGGAATTGAAGAGGCTACGTGGGAGCCTGAGGAGTCAATGAGACAACAATATCCGAACTTATTCAACGGTAAAATTTTCGAGGACGAAAATTCTTAAGGGGGGAGAGTTGTAACAGACCAAATTTGACCCAAATCAGAACGGTGGTTTCGGGACCACGAATCCGAGTCCGAGAAATGTTTTAATATTCTATTTCATGATTATTATAAGTGAATGAAAATGTGTGAAAGTTTCGTAGAAAAATTTTATCGTTTAAGTGCTTAATTTGATAAAAAGGATTTAATCGAGAAAACGCGAAAGTTGCATGCTAAAGTGAAAGGTACTAATTTGATTGTGGCTTTTTAAGTGGGTGTACTAAAAGGGCAATTAGCCCATGTGCTATAAGGAGGGACGGCAATAGGCCTTTTAATTATAAAATTTATGTTATTTTAGTATAATTATAAGTTAAAGATTAGTGTTAATAAATATGATAATTTATATGTTTGTTTTAACATAAAATAATAAAGTTAAGTGGGAAGAAAGAGAACTTCACCTTGTTCTTCTTCCTTGGCCGAATGTAGGAGCTAGAAACTCCATTTTTGGAGCTTGAATTTTCGGCACTTTGGGGCTTAATTAAGGGTATGTGTTTTATTTAGTTTTTGAAAATTTTTGCATATTTGGAATGGTTGCTTTAAATCCTATACAACCCATGTTTAAATTTTTGAAAATACTACGTATATAAGATTCGACCATTAACATGCTTGGATAGTTTTGATGTTTGATGGTTTTAAATTGAATGTATGTTAAGGATTTACAAGTTTTGTATTGGAGTTTTTGGTGATTTTGAGTTTATAGGGCTAAATTGAAAAGAATAAAATTTTGAAGGATTAAAATGTCAAATAGATGAAATGCATGGACACCCATGGCTATGGGGAAGGTTCGCATAGCCATAGTGTTAGGAAATTTTGCATATTTTGAGTTTTGTGTAAATTGGACCAAATTGTAAAATGGAAAACATTAGGGGCAAAATTGTAAATTGCCCATTTGTGTGTCTTGGGACTAAATTGAGATGAAAAGCAATTAAATGAGCTAAATTTTAATGTGTTTTAGATCAAGAGCAAAGAAAAACAGAATTAGACCGAGGAAAGACGAAGGTTCTCGAATAGCCGATTCGCACGGACTATCGACAACCGAGGTAAGTCCTTTAGCTAAAATATGTCAATGAATTAATTATGAATTTAGTGAATGATGAATTGTGGAAATTTAGAGTATAAATCCATGATATAGCCGAATGTGAATGTATAGTATTGAAGTGAATTTATTTTGGCTAATGCAAGGTGAATAAGTAAGTTCTTGAGCTACCTTATATTTAAAGATAATTTACAAATCTAGTGAATGATAAAATTTGTATAAGTTTGGTGTAAAACCATGAGTTGGCCGAATGTGATGATGATGGATTGGATTGATTTCAAATTTATTTAATGCAATGGGAATAAATGTATATGATTCGATATGTGATAGTGAAATGTGAAAAGCATGTAAAAATATTCGACATTCGGGCTTGAGCCTAGCGCAGCCTCGTGGCGGTGACATAATCGGGCTTTATGCCTAGCGGGCCTTGTGCCGGTGTTATTTATCGGGCTTTTATGCCTACATGTGCCTTGTGCGGTGTTATTTATCGGCTTTTACGCCTAGCAGCCTTGTGCGGTGTTACTTTACGGGCTTTTATGCCTAGCGAGCTTGATGCGGTGATGTATTTTACCAAAGATAAATCGAATCTTTGTTCAAGACAACTTAAAGCTAATTTATTGAGTTTACGTTTCAGGTAAGCATGTAAGGTATGTTATGCTTAATATTACCTGGGTCAAATTAATATTATGAGAATTGTGTTATATGTGTTTGAAATTAATATTGATGGATGTAATATGATGGGATTCGAGTTAGAATGTGCTATTATGGAACAATTGGTTTTCAAGTATAAATGTTAAGAAAGGAAATTTAAATGCGATATGCTTATATGAACTACAAAGAAATGTAGGTTGAAGGAAATGATTCCTAATTTACTTGGGGTTAAAGAATTACTAGCATCTGGCTTTGTATAAATAATTTACTTAACTACCTATGTGAAATGCCATAAGTTGATTGCTTTCATTGCGTAAACAAGTAAATGTTTTATTATCATGAGTTAGGACTTACTAAGCTAGTAAGCTTAATTATGTGAAATGTTCTCCTTTGTTTTATAGATTTTGGTCACGTTGCGGGCTCGTAAAGGATCTCCAAGAAGTCATCCACACTATCGCCTTCCTTTGGTATTTTGAATTTTGGTTGCGATTTAGAAGGCATGTATAGGCTATATGAAGTTTTAAAAACATACGATGTTTGACCTTGTATATATATGACCATGCGAATATGGCTAAATATTTACTTAAGTATGTTTTTGGGGTTTTTGTCATAAATGTTGGTAATATTGGTACTCTTTTAAATCGATGATGTTATAATATCATGTGAATGTTTTAAGTACAAGCTAACTTTCGTAAATGATTAAAATGCATGGATAGTATGAATTGCATGTGAGTATATTCGGTTATAAGCTAGAAATCATATTTAGTATAGAAACAGTCTTTAGTTACAGCAGTGAAGTAATTTCGAAAAATCACCAAAAATAGGATAAGTTGAATTAGATCGTGAATGAGGTATAGAATTAAACCTTATTGTGTCTATTTTTACATGAACGAAACAGAGTAGGCAAAAGATTTATATATTATGAGAAAATTAAGTTTTAGTGAGACCTGCTCTGAATGAATTCGTCAGTCACTGTTCTGTTTTGGAAAAATTACCGTAAATTGTACAAAAATAATTAAGAAGCATGGTTTATATGTGTAGAACCCTTAATGAGTCTATTTTTCATTGGTATAAACAATAACATCATAGGAAATTTGTGCAATCAGATAACTGCAGTTTTATAGGGACAGGTCAGAATTGTCAAGCAGTGTAATAAGGGTAACTTTGAAGAATAAACTGTACTAATTGGCCACATGAAAAATTCTGCAAAAATTATGGTGAATAGTTATATGAGTCTAGTTTCAAGGAAAATTTACGGATCTAAATTTTGAGTTTTGTAACTCGAGTTATGGCCGATTTAGTCAGCGTGATGCAGTTGGACAGCTTTAAAAATTTTACTCCCCGAGTTAATGGTCACGTCTAGTAATGCCACGTACTCGATTCCAGCAAGGGTTTCGGGTAAGGGGTGTTACACCCTAGTCTTGCCGAATTTTCCTAAGTTTTATATCTTCCTTTTCTTTCTTTGAAAAACCGAAATCCTCTAGTGTTCATCAAGAAGCCGAAATCAAGTGATCAACATTTAGGCCATAGCCGAATAGCCCTGTGGATTCAAGAAAAGGTGTTGCCGATTTCAATATAATGGGTAAGGATCTACAGTCATCATCTTTTTCTTTCTTTTAGCCGAAAGATTAAGAAACTAATCTCATTAATATCCTTGGTTGCCAAAACTACATAGGATCTTTCGGGAATTTGTCTATCATCGACTATAAGGAGGAGAGCCTCGGGATATCAGATCTAAGGTAAGCCACAAGTGATATTCGGCCATAGGCCATCTTATTGTGTTTTAATGATGGATCAGATCTAACATATGTGTATAGGGCTGTCGACATCTTCATAGTCAAGTGGCGTTTTCGGGATTTGTTTAGGAATCAAATCGACAGCAAGGTAAGATTTAGATTGTGATAAACCCTTCGGGATTTAATGTTTTAGCCGAATAGGTTTTTGCTCTACATTGAGTGATTGACTGAATATAGGAATTGAAGATCTAAAGCAATAGATCGGGATTCGGGATTTCAGTAAACTTGCTAAGAAAATCAGGTGTGTACCCTTCCCTAAGACTTAATAAATTTAAAGCATTACATTTAATATAATTGTTATAATGATGTGAAAGCTAGGGCTAAGGTACCATGATATGGTACAAAGTATCCAGGTACGTTTTCCTACTCCTACTAGGATTATAATAAGATCTGTTATGGTACATGTGTAAATAATGATAAGAATGTGAAATAAGGCCTATGGTATGAGATTGCATGATATGAATGATTTAGGGGGCATATGGGATGTTATGAAAGGGGAAGTGAATGTGGTGACTTATGTCACGATATCTGAATGTGGTGACTTCGGTCACAATTATCTAAATGTGGTGTCTCATGACACGACATATTATCTGGTGGCTATGCGACAATATTTATAAGAGCGATGAGCACATCGACTGCAGCGACTGCCTTCGATGGTGTGTAGCGGATGGAGGGTTGACTCGTGAGTCCCCCTTTGTGTGTGCGAGTTGGTACGGGTGATGTGTAGCGGATGGCATCTAGGTTTGGGTTCGGGTTTGCATCATATTATATAGATGTTTTATGAACATGTATGACTTGTATGCTTGAATTTGTTAGGACTTAGTGTTGTGGTTACACATTGAGTCTGTTGACTCACCCGTTGTGGGAACATGTTTCAGGTGACGATCAGTGACGGACCGGGTCGGCAGAAGCTCAGGGGTGGCCATGCTCAGCAAGGAAATTTATTTTATTGGGACTTTTTATTTTTAGTACTTTGAATTTAATTTTGGAATTTATTTGATGTAATAAGGCCATAGTTGAACTATTCTATTGTTTTGTTTTATTCTATTATGTTACGAATTTTTATTTAATTAAAGTTTTAAGTAAATTTATTTTAAAACAAACTCTAAACGTTTTATCACCTAAAATCTCAATATAAGCTAAATTTGTTTTCAACTCGAGCCCAACCCAAAAACGATCTTTCTTTCAAAACACACGGATTTTTCCAAAGTAACAAAAGAATTTCGAACTGGTTTACATCGAGGAACATACCAGATCCGGTCAAGGCTCGTGGGCCGAGTTTGGGGTGTTTCAGCTTAAATCATCCAAAAGTATGCTAAATGTGGGATTAAAATATGTATACATTAGGGTTTATCATATACCCTCACACTTAAGCATTTTCTTGTCCTTAAGCAAAATTCTCAACTCACGATTAAAACAAACTTCCTCAATTCATAATATTCATCAATTGTGTTTCATCATAATTCATAGATAATTTAAATAGAAGGGTCCTAAAGATTTAAACAATCAAAGTCATAGTTTTTGTAGCATAAAAACATAGGTGTTTTCCCCTTACCTAATTAATTACCTTTAATTCAAAATCGACAAGGGTTGACATCCGTGCTAAAGATTCACTCAAATCACTCAAAGTGTTTAAGGTTCAAAAATAAGCACTCAAAAGTCGAACATGAAAAGTTAATCCCATAAGCTTGCATGAGAATCAAATCTCCACCACTACAAAATGAGATGATACACAAATCCAAAAGGTCTTTAAAAAGGGTTGTAATAGGGCTCGGGTTAAATGTGTGGTTAAAGGCTAAATTTAGAAGGTTAGAATCGAGATTGAATTGACAATTTACCTAACTAGAAAAATGAACTAATCCTGAATAGTTACATCAATTGAAAACTTGAAAGTAATAATACGAGCTTCTTCTTCAAGATGTGGAATTTAGACGTATAAGCTCACTTAATTATAAAATTGATGATAAATACACTTTGATCTTTTTTTTAAGAACAAAAAATCATTACACAAAAGAACTTTAACAACAAAAATATAGAACATAGTTAGGAAACTGTTTAAAATCAAATCTCGACAAAAAGGGAGTCAAGGAATGGTGATAACATATACAAGATGGGTTTTAGGTTAATATTAGTGGGTGAGTCAATAAAAAGGTTATTAGGATCAAAGGGGTTCACTAGGGGTTAATTCTGAGGGTAAGCTTTTTAGTGGAGTGAGTGGGTTAAATCCTAAGTGCCTTTATCATCTCTGTATATCAAATCAATGATGTGATCTTCACATGTATAATCGAAGCAATTTCTAGAATAACAAATCAATGTTGACATACTTATAATCAAAAAGTGAGCACGAAATAATGTATGCTCTAAAAGGCTCAAAATCTTACAAAAATTATGGGGTTTTGATATCAACCTTGTAGATTTCCAACTTCAAGGTAATAATTAGATTCAGGTAGACAACCTAACAAAATTTAAATTTTTGAAAATAGACTAATCATGCTTGATTCTCTAGTTCCCTAAAGTTTAAATCATCACTTTACAATTATCAATAACTTAATCCAAAACATATCAATAAAAATCATCGATCACAAGAAATTTCATTCTAATAGTAATATGAGAAAATTACTTAAAGATAAGATATCATTTAGGGATTTGAGAATAATGCAGAAAGTTAGGAACTTTCTCGAAATAAATATTCACCCACCACACTTAAGATGTACATTGCCCACAATATACAAAGATAGATAATAACAATATAGTGAGAAAGTCAAAAGATAGGGAGAAGTGAAACTTCCTAAATTTTGGATGGATCCCTTGAGTTGGAAGTGTGGAAACTTGGATTCAAAGGTGAAAGATTAGTTGGATGAGCCATTGCATGTTTTCCTCAGTAAAGATAGTTATTCCAGAGTTCTATGTTAGGGTTTTTAACTACGAGAAAAACATTAGGTTCTTCTATTTAAGGATTACTCAAATATTTACTGAAAAATAAAAATTGGATAACAGCTAATATGCAATCTGAAAATAATAAAGGCAAGTAAAAAATAAACATAAAAATAAAGATTAGAGTAAAATTTAAAAATAAGTATTTTGGGAATTTTTTTTTTTAAATATAACATAAACATGGGAAGAGAAAAGGACTCAGAGGTTCTCATCGTCCGATGGTTCGCGTGGTGGGGGCAGCGATATGTGAAAGTGATGACAAATATACTGAAGAGCACCTCAATGCCGTGGAATCGTCGAGTGGTGTCATTGACTTGTTGAGTATAGTAATGCTCAAACTGAGTGAGGCGTTCAGAGATGTCTAAAAGTGAAGCAACTGCATGAACTGGGTGATGGCTCGGTTGTGGCTCCTCATGTGAGTGTGAGACAACGTCAGTAATGTCCTCAGGGTCCTCCTCCTTGGTGGTATGGGCTTGTGATATTGGGGAGGATCGGTCCCACGGCGACGCTTGAGCATCCGTATGTTTATCATCGTTGAGATGCCTTGTGGAAACATCTGGCCTATCAAGGTGAGGGAGGCAGATTGTGATGCGGTGTTGAGGTGACCAAAGTGTCTCGCGAGCCGTGTTACATTAGGCCCCATGGAAATAACCCTCTTGCAATGGCTCTCCATCTGATGTTGAATGGCCAGAGCGATGAAGTAGGCAAGATCAAAGTCGTGCCCATTTGCCATTCACCAGAGGATGTAGGCGCCATGTGTGTTAACGACCCGAGTGCTCTATCACCTTCCTGTCAATGTGTGAGCTAAGATGACATGTAAATACTACAAGGATGGGGCAAGAGCTATCGCTTTGGAGTGACTAGGGTCATAAGTGGTCATGTTGGGGCTATATTATACCAGCATCTTGCAAGGGAGTTATGGATGTGGCGATGGAGCTCCGTGTATAGGCCCAAAGTGACGCCAAATTCAGGGACACTCATTTCCTGAACTAAACCTCCTAGAGAAAACTCAATAGTGCCTGGGTCGTCGTGGTGTGTCTTACTACCTGCAAAGGGAAAGTAGAGCAAAGCTCTAATTTTAATTCAAGGTAAGTGGGCTTGACAATACCGGAAAAATGCTCCCAAGGGTCAGTCATCAGGAGTGCCCGAATATCATCAGCAAGTTGAACGTGTTCCAGGGCGGCCCAATCGATATATCGGCCTTGACTGAGAGGTTGTGCCCATAGTATTTGAAAAATTTCCTCTTGAGCTCCATGAGGAAACCTAGAAACGGGTGTCTCACTTCGACCGATGCGCTGGTGGATGATGAACCGGGTCCCTTTCATTTTTTCGACACTAGCACTGCGATTTTCTTTCTTCGGGAAGAAGACATTATGTTCCTGTATAATAGAATAAAGAATATCGTCTCATGATAATACATATGAGTCCACAATTTCAATCTCGTTAACAATGAACATTTCTGCTAACAATTCTCTAAAGATTCAAGACATTCAAAAATTATAGTTAATCTATTTATAACGCTTAAGTAATCATTAGTTATTGCCAATAATCAACAAAAGTGAATGCTCATAAAAATTTAAAGAATGAATTAAAGATCTAAAAATAATCATGGAATGTAAAGTATCAAGCAGTAAATTAGATGGTGTAGAATGGACCGGCGAAGGTGTGGAGATGGCACACGATCGAGGCGGTGGTCAGAGCACGAGCGTGGTGGTGGTACGCAGGCGTGGGAGGGTGTGGTTGTGGCGTCTGCGCATAGGCGTCGACTACGCATTTTGTGTATGAATGAGATAGAGAAAGAGAATGAAAAGAGAGAGGTATGAGGAGAAGTGAAGGGAGGAGAAGAAGAGGGTGCTGGTGGCCGAAATGGGGAGGGAAGGAGGATTTGGGGATGCTTGGAGGAAATGGCTAGGGTTGGGGATTGGGGAAGAAGATGAATAGGAGGGGGTTTAAATAGGGAATCGACTACACAAGCAGAGGCCAATCCCGTGTTCTATTTGTTTGGGGCGTGTGAATTGAGAATTGTGAATTTAGGCGCGTCTGAATTGTGTCACACGCCCGTGTAAATTGTCCTACACCAGTGTTCGTAAGTCAATGTTGTCCACAGCCTTAGTGCACGAGCATGTTTACCGCTCGTGTCCTTTACTCGGTGTTGGCCATGGTTTAGATGCACGGTAATCAGTATCAGCCATGGGTACACCCCATAGGCGTGTATATTTATTACAGCCCGTGTTCCTTAATCAGTTTCGACCACAGCCGTGTCGCACGGCCGTGTCGTGTAGTTAGAGCCCGTGGCTTGGGGAAATTTTTTTTCCTTTTTTTACACCATCTTTTCCACGCCCATGTATTTGTTCGTGGTGTTCACACGGCCACGGCCATGCCCATGTGCAAGGCCGTGTGGTAGGGAAACCTGCACCTTAACGAATTGGTTAGTTTGTAGTTTGGTGCTAGAAATCTAAAATATGACATTAGTGAAGTTAGTGCTCGGGTTGCCTCCCGAGAAGCTCTCATTTAAAGTCATAAGCTAGACTAACCCTATTTTCATTTCTAAATGAAGGTTCATAGAGCCGAAGCTCTTCTCTGATATCCCTAAAATCTTCACCATTATAAATTTTTAGTCACTGACCATTTACCTTGAATGTGCCACAAGTTGGATGAGTTACATCGATTGTGCCATAGGGAAAAATAGTTTTGATCACAAATGTACCTGACCATCTTGATTTCAGCTTTCCAGGAAACAATTTGAGCCTTGAATTGCATAACAGGACAAAGTCTCCTACTTCGAATTACTTTGATTTCTTTAAACGAGCATCATGGCGTCGCTTTGTTGCCTCCTTATATAATCGTGAGTTCTCATAGGCATTAGCTCGCCATTCATCTAGCTCATTCAACTGCATCATCCTATTCTCACTTGCGATTTTAAGATCGTAATTTAAGAATTTTATAGCCTAGAAAGCTTTGTGCTCTAACTCAAATGGTAAATGACAACTTTTTTCATAGACAAGTTTGTATGGGGATGTTCCTATCGAAGTTTTAGACGCTGTTCTATAGGCCCATAAAGCATCATCTACTTTTAATGCCCAAATTCAACTATTTTCTCCAGAATACGCTTAAGTTCTCGATTTGCTACTTCCACTTGTCCACTGGTTTGAGGGTGATAAGGGGTAGATGTTTTGTGGTGTACTCCATATTTCTTTAAGACTTTATCAAATTGAGTATTACAAAAATGTGTACCCCTATCACTAATGATTGCTCTAGGTGTTCCAAATCGGGAGAAAGGTTTCTTAAGAAATTTCACTACCATTCTGGCATCATTAGTGGGTAAAGCTTGAGCTTCCACCTATTTTGACATATAGTACACTGCTACTAGAATGTATTTATTCCCAAATGAGTTAGGGAATGGGCCCATAAAATCAATACCCCGTACATCAAAAATTTCACATGATAGAATGTATGTTTGAGGCATTTCATGGCGTTTAGAGATATTACCTGTTCTCTAACATCTATCGCATGAAGCAACATACCTGTTAGCGTCTTTGAACAAGGTAGGCCAATAAAAACCTGATTCGAGCATTTTGTGTGTTGTCCTCATCCCACTGTAATGTCCTCCTGAAGGTCCTGAATGGCAATGTTCTAAGATTTTGCTTGCTTCTACTTTTGTAACACATCTCCAAATTACTTGATCTGCATATATACGTAAAAGAAAAGGATCTTCCCAAAAATAATTTTTCGCATTGGCAAAGAATCGCTTCTTTTGATGATGTGTTAACCTTTTTGGTAGGATGTTAGCAGCTAAATAATTCGCAATATCTGCAAACCAAGGTACCTCAGAGTTGGTTATAGAAAAGAGTCGTTCTTCAAGAAACGAGTCGTTTATCTCACTCTCGTCGAGTTCTTTGATATGTGGATTTTCAAGCCTAAAAAGATGATCTGCTACAAGATTTTCAGCTCCTCTCTTATCCTTAATTTCCAAATCAAAATCCTGTAAGAGTAAAATCCATCTTATGAGTCGAGGTTTTGCATCGGATTTAGTCAAAAGATAACGAAGAGCTGAATTAGAAAACTTTAGATAGTATCAAATATTTTCTAAATTTATCAAATGCAAAAACCACAGTAATTTGTTTCTGTGGTGGTGTAATTTTCTTGTGCAGCCGTTAATGTCTTGCTAGCGTAATAGATCGATTGAAAATGCTTCTCTTCGCTGTCCCAAAACTGTACCTACTGCAAAATCACTTGCATCACACATTAGTTCAAAGGGTAAATTTCAATCAGGTGCAATTATAATTGGAGCATTTATTAATTTATCTTTGAGGATATTAAATGCATCTAAACATTCCTGATCAAAATTGAAAGGTACATCTTTTTCTAATAATTTCGTTAAAGGCTTAGCTATTTTAGAAATATTCTTAATAAATCTTTTATAAAATCCAGCATGTCCTAAAAAAACTTCTAATAGCCTTAACTGAACTAGGAGGAGGTAATTTTTCTATGGTTTTGACCTTTGCATTGTCTACCTCAATCCCTTTACTAGAAATTTTATGTCCTAACACAATCCCCTCTCGAACAATAAAGTGACACTTTTCCCAATTTAACACAAGGTTCATTTCCTCACATCTCATTAGAACTCGTTTTAGATTTTTAAGGAAAAGATGAAAAAAATTACCAAATACTGAAAAATCATCCATAAATACCTCCATAATGTCTTCCACAAGTTCATCAAAGATAGCAAGCATGCAGCGTTGAAAAGTAGCAGGAGCATTACATAATCCAAAAGGCATTCAACGATAAGCAAACGTACCTTATGGACATGTGAATGTTGTCTTTTCTTAATCCTCAGGGGCTATTGGGATTTGGAAGTCGCTGGAGAGTCCATCCAGGAAGCAGTAGTACATATGCCCAGATAATCTTTCCAACATCTGATCAATAAAGGGCAAAGGGAAGTGATCTTTTCTGGTGGCGTCGTTCAACTTTCTATAGTTAATACAGACTCTCCAACCTGTGACTGTTCTTGTAGGAATTAATTCATTCTTTTCGTTGGCTACAACAGTCATGCCTCCTTTCTTTGGAACGACCTGCACAGGACTTACCCAAGTACTGTCAGAAATAGGATAAATTATTCCAGCATCTAGAAGTTTAATTACCTCAGCTTTAACAACTTCATTTATGTTGGGATTCAATCGTCTTTGAGGTTGTACGCATGGATTAAACTCATCTTCTATTAGAATTTTTTGAGTTCAGAATGATGGCTTATTCCTTTGATGTCAGAAATTTTCCAAGCTATGGCTCTTTTATGTTCCCTTAGTACCTGTAGCAACTCGTTTTTCTCTTTAGGTTCCAGTTTTGAAGAGATGATTACTGGTAATGTGGAATTATCCCCGAGGAAAGCATATTCTAAGTGGTTTGGCATCTATTTTAATTCTAATTTCGGTGGCTCATCAATAGAGGGTTTTTGTTTTAGTTCATCCTTGATTTCAATGCCCTCTTCTTTTGTTTGTCTAGAGGAAGAGTATTATAATTCAACTCATTGGTATCATCATCTACCCCCTACCTTGGGTAAGACACGGTTCCATCGTGTCGTTATGTATGATTTCCTGTAAAGAATCTTGAATAAAATGATCAATGGTATCAATAAAATAACAGGAATCATCTTGTTCTCTAGAATATCGCATAACGTCAAAAATTTGAAAAATAATTTCTTCGTCACCTACCCTTAACGCAAGTTTACCATCACCTACATTAATAACAGCCCTAGCAGTAGCTAAAATAGGGCACCCTAAAATTAAAGGTACCTGAATGTCCTTATCCATGTCAAGCACAACAAAATCAACATGGAATATAAATTTATCAACTTTTACTAGAATATCTTCGATAACTTCCCTAGGATATTTAATAGATATGTCAGCTAACTGAATTCTCATCCTAGTGGGTTTTGGTTCCCCAAGACCAAGTTGCTTAAACATTTTATAAGGTATTAAATTAATACTGGCACCTAGATCTGCTAGTGCTTTCTTAATATTTAAACTACCAATTAAACAGGGAATAGTGAAACTTCTTGGATCTTTTAATTTGGTTGGTAGCTTATTTTGGGGGATGGCTGAACATTCTTCATTAAGTTCCACTGTTGATATCTCTTCAAACTTCCTTTTATTTGTTAGAAGCTCTTTTAGGAATTTTGCGTACGTTGGCATCTGTGATCTGTGAACTATTTAAAAAGTTCAAGAAATTTACCGTATTATGCATCTAAGTGATCTTTCTTCAACTTTGCTGGATATGGGATCGACGGCTTAAATTCTTCACGTACCTGTGTTACATTCTCAATTTCCTCACTTTTATCCTTATTAGTTTCTTGTGAAATCTTATTTTCTGTTTCAACTAATTCCTTCCCACTCCTTACTATTACTGCCTTTACTTGTTCTTGTGGTTTAGGTTCGATATTATTAAGTAAATAACCTGGTTGCTTTTTGGAAACTAACTTGGTCAGATGTCCTAGTTGATTTTTAAGATCTTGAATTAATTTTTTTTTGATTATTGATCGTTGATTTCAGAGTTTTAAATTTATAATGTTCGAACCTACAAACTAACTATGACAATGATTGAGGCAAGCGCACCTATCGAACAGTAGTATAGCTTAGGCAGGACCAAATTTTCGAACTCAAAAGAACTAAAAGTACTAATACTAACTTTCTTTTTATTATCTAGCCTAAAATAAGTGAAGTTGTTGTTTAATCTAAACTTAACTTACTACTAAGCTAAATACGCAAAAACAAAAAGAATTAATTAGGGAAATACTGTTGGGAAAACTCAGTTGATTAAGACGATACCCTTAGGAAGAATCCACTTAGATTTCACTTGTTATCTAACATTGAACCAGACGATTTATTCACTTTGACTTGATCCGTATGATTCCCTAATTTATACTAAACCCTCTCTCGAGGCGAATAACATCTAACCCTAGGTTGATTAATTCAAATCTCTTTCTAATTAAAACCCCTAGAATCGCATTAACTCGATCTATGGGCTCCCCTATTAGGTTTCACTCTAATCCGGAAAAATCTCATCACCCTATCTCTAAGCGCGTGATCAACTCCGCTTAATTATGCTAGATCTACTCTTAAGCAGGGACTTTTGCCCCTTCACCTAAGCACATTCAACTTGAATCAAAATCCCAAAAATATTAACACAAGAATTAAGCACACATAATTAAGAACAAATCAAGTATTTATCATATAGTTCAGAAAACAATAACAAGATCCGCCTTAGGTTTCATCCCCTTCAGGTATCTGAAGGGTTTAGTTCATAACAGTAAAAGAAAACATCTCAGAAGAAAAGATAAAACAAAACATAAGAAATACCTAAAACCCCCTGAAGGAATTGAAGGAGAAATCCGCCGTCTTGAGTAGAATTGCAGCTTATTGAGATGGATCAACTGGCTTTCTTCGAGTGATCTCCACAAATCTGACATTTTCGACTCGGCTCCTTGGCCTAGCTAACCGCCCCCTTCTAGGTTATACTTAGGGTGTTTATATAGGCTTTTGAAATAGGTTTCTTTGCCACTAAGTATCCTTTTCTGAGTAGAATTGCTCTTTTCCACGACAGGGGCACGGCCATGGCACACGCTCGTGTGAATCGTCTTTAGGCCATGTCCGGACTTTTAATGAGGTGACATGCCCCTGTAAATCGTGATCAGACTGTGTTCTAGTATATCAAGGAGGCACGGCCATGTGGGCTTAAGTCCAGGCCGTGTCGATTTCCACTTTGGCCCAATTTTGTCCGTTTTAAGCCTGTTTCTCGTTATTTCCATCCTCGGGAGCTTTTCTGAGTATAAAACACGAAAAGAAAGGATTAAGAGCACCTTTTTACATAAATCAAGGGATAAATCATCCAAAAGTATTCTAAATGTGGGATTAAAATATGTTACTTTTACGGTTTATCACTTACCTCCACACTTAAGCTTTTGCTTGTCCTCAAGCAAAATTCTCAACTTACAATTAAAACGAACTTTCCATAATTCAATATTTCTATCAACAATGTCTCATCATAATTCATAGATAATTTATACATGGATAATTTAATTCAAAAAGTCTTAAAGATTCAAACAATATAAGTCATACATTTGTACCACAAAAACATAGGTGTTTCCCCTTAATCTAAATAATTACCTTTAATTCAAAACCGACAAGGATTGACA
Organism: Gossypium bickii; assembly: GCA_025503065.1. Lineage (NCBI taxonomy): Eukaryota > Viridiplantae > Streptophyta > Magnoliopsida > Malvales > Malvaceae > Gossypium > Gossypium bickii. The sequence goes on along the minus strand of CP106710.1, from coordinate 61,768,268 downwards.
TCCTCACTAAAGATTCGCTCAAATCACTCAAAGTGTTTAAGGTTCAGGAAAGAGCACTCATAAGTCGAACCTGAAAAGTTAATTCCATAGGCTTTCCTGAAAATCAAATCTCCACCATTGTATGATGAGATGATAAACAGATCAAAAGGTCTTTAGCAGGGTTGTAACGGGGCTAGGGTTAAAGGTGCGGATAAAGGCTGAAATAGAAGGTTAGAATCGAGATTGAATTGACAAGTTACCTATCTAGAAATATTGAGACGATAATAATTACATCAACTGAAAAGTAATAACCCTAATAATACGAGCTTTTCTTTTGATAAATAGACTTTAACTATATAAGCTCACTTTTCATAATACTAATATTGAATATACTTCGATTTTTTTCTTTTCTTTTTTTTTTTAAGAACAAATCAAGAAATAAAGGATAAATTCAACTACTGAAATAATATAATTAGGTAGCTAATCAAATCAAATCTCGATATAAGGGTAGTCAAAAGGAATGGTGATAACAAATACAAAGGGTTTTGGGTTAATATTAATGGCTGAGTCAATAAAAAGGGTTGTTTGTAACATCCTTAAATTGGGGTTCTGCACTTTGCTTGTGTTGCATGTGATGAATTGCTTATAATGTTGATTTAATAGGTTTTGGGGTCTAGTTATAACCCTAGGTTGGGCCTGAGTTAGGGCTAAGAATTTTGTTTTAGTGTTTGGGAAGAAGGAGCTAGGTCACTTAGGTGTTAAAAGAATTAATTGGAGGATTTGGACACAAGAACTACCTTGGTAGAGTGGCAAGGGAGGCGCTACTCAGGTGCAAGGGAGGTGACGCCACAGGGAGCAAGGGGGGACCTTGGTTCGAGCTGCAGAAATCCCTTTCTGCTCATTATTTTTGATGCCACAAGCAAGGAAAGGTGTACTCAGGTGGGACTCTCATGGATAGATGTGGATTGAGTCAACCAGTTTGAAATGGATGGAAGGGAGGAAAATTTGGTGTTTGACTCATTCAAATTTGTTTCAATGAGTGGATGAGAGGAATTCAAAGAGAAAAGAGGGGGGACGGCAAGTGTTGTGTGTGTAGCCGAATTCTTGAAGAGTGGCAATCGGTTTGGGTTCTTTTGGGTGTTGGCCGAATATGCCTTGGGTAGTAGCAAAAATAGGCTAGCTTAGATGTAAGAGTCCGAATTTGACCCTAATCAGAACGGTGGTTTCGGGACCACGAAATCGAGTTTGAAAATTTTTTTTTATATTATTTTCGGTGCTAGTTATATGTGATTTATGATGCGTGAAAGTTTCGTATAAAAATTTGATCGTTTCTGTGTTTAATTAGACAAAAGGGCTTAATCGCGTAAATTATAAACTTGATAGTTTAAAGTGTAAGGACTAAGTTAAGGTTGTTTTTCTAATTGGGAGCATTTAAAATGCAAATTACCCAATTTAAAGGATAGTGTACGGCAAAAGCTAGTGGTGTATCATTTTATGACATGTTTATTTTAATTATTTAATAATTAAAGTTATATTTTATTTATTATATAATATTGTTTATATTATAATAAAAGAAGGATAGAAAGTGGCCTTATTTTGCATGGTAAATTACCCAAAAGCTAGAGGATTGGACGGTAAGATGATGGCTTTATATGTTTATTTTTATTTTTATTAGTAAAGGATTTATAATAATATTTTATGCTTTGAATAAAATAAAAAGAAACATAAAAGAAAGTGGGTGTTCATCTTCTACCTTGAGCTCACCATTGCCGAAACTCATAAGGAAGAAGAGAAAATTTAAGCTCTCATTGTTTGGTTGTGCATGTCTTATTGAGGTTAGTATTTGAGCTTGATTCATGAAGATTTTTGCACTTTTGAGTTCCTTGTTATGAGAGCTATCAAACCCATGGTGAAAATTTTATTTTTATGCATGTTCATAGTTCGGCCATTGATGCATGTTATATTGAATAATAGTAGTTGGCTGTAAACAGAATATATGTGTTAGATTATCACATTTTGAGTTGGAAAATTTTGAATAAATAGAACAATTAAGACTAAATCTTCAAAATAGTAGAGTGAGGAGCTAGATGGTTGAAATTATGAAATATGGGAACTCAAGTATAATTAAGAACCATTCGGCCCTAGCTAAGAGTTTGTAAGTTTGGCATTTTTTTTATTTAGTGAAGATGAGATTAATTAACAAAGATGCGAAACATGTGAGATAAGTTGGAAGATTTCTTAATTATTTATTTTGAGCTATATTGAATGAAATTATAGTTGGATGAATTTATTTCAAAATTATTTAGATCAAGAAAGGGAAGAACTAGAGAGTCGGATCGGGGAAAAGCGAAACTAAACGAATAGCGGAAATTTCGAATCTATCGACTTCTAAGGTAAGTCTTTAAGTAAATTAATTCAATAATAATTGATTATAATTTATCGTATATGTTGGATTATGAACTTACGGAGTTAAACATGTTAGAACCGAATGTGAGGAAGTAATTTAGCATTTACGTAATCGAACTCATTGAGGTAATACGTGAAAGTGATATTGAATTAGATAGAATATATGTAATATTGGTATGGTGTGAAAATGATATTGAATTATATGAAATATATGTGATATTGATAGTATGTGATGTGAATGAGATGACTCAATAATATGAATGTCCAGGGCTTCAAGCCAGCGTGCCTTGTCTTAGGTGAAAGTTTATCGGGCTAAACGCCTAGCAGGCCTTGTGCCGGTGAAAGTTTATCGGGCTAAACGCCTAGCAGGCCTTGTGCCGGTGAAAGTTTATCAGGCTTATTGCTTAGCAGGCCTTGTGCCGGTGATTTATATCGCGCTTCAAGCCTAGCAGGCCTTGTGTCGGTGATCTTTAACGTGCTAAATGCCCAGCGAGGCCTCGTCTTTGGTGAACTATATCGGGCTTAGTGCCTAGCAGGCTAAATGCCGATGTTTGAACTACGGACCTTGAGTCTAGCAAGTCTAGTGTCAGTATGTGAGATTCGGGCAAATGCCTAGCAGGTTTTATATCAGTGAGTTGAAATCCCAAGCTTAGATTATGTCCTAGTAAACTCATGAAATGAATTAAGTGAGCCTAAGCATTTGAAATGAAATGGGTTAAATTTGGCTGCAAGGTATGTGTTATTCATATTCATGTATTATACATATATACATGTTATGATAATAAGTAAATGAATTGATGAATGAAATGTGATATACAATTGGTAGATGCAAATTGTTATAAATTAAGTCATGAGAAAATTGGTTATATGAAAGCATAATGTGGTTAAAGGTATTCGTATAAGTATATTGATATGAAGGATACAAATTGAACCTGTATATTTGGCCTTATGCTTATGATTACGTGACATATTGGGATTACTTTGATGCCATATATACAAATGTATGAAATGTCAAATGGGTATACGTACAAATATATGTGAATATATTTTTCCTTTTATGTGAAGTTACTAAGTGTGAAGTATATACTTATTGTATATATATTAACATGTGATCCTATGGAATTATGTGTACCGAAAATATGAATAGTTGGAAAAGAGTATTTAATCTATAATATGTGAACTATATAATGAGATTATAAATTGAAGTTTAAAGGTAAAATAGTGATGATGGTTAATCAAAATGAGCATCAGCATTCGACATTAGTAGATCACTTAAGTACTAAGCTTTGAAATATTGATATTAGATGCTTGGATATATGAGAGTTTAAATGAACATGTATTTATGTAATTGAAAAGGTAAATTGATATACGCGCCCTTTACTTGCTCGAATATTTATATGAAATTATTGAGTTTCATGTATACGGGTATTATGATTATATTATAAAGAAAGGATGTTTTATATTTTGAATTTGATCTTTGAGTTGGTAAGTTGTATACTAATGGTAAGGAAATGATAAGTGTTATGTTAAGTGAGGTAAAAGTATTCGGTTTTGAAGGATTTTCGAGTTAAGCTATTTTATTCCATATTATTTCTTGAGTATTTTAAAAAGCTTGAATGTCCAATTGGTGTATTATGATTGCTTAAGACTTACTAAGCTAAGTTAGCTTATTCCATGTGTTTATCATTCTATTTTATAGATTTTGATCAAGCTACGGGCTCGAGGAATCTTCACTGAAGTCACCCACACTATCAACTTATTTTGGTACTAATAGAAGTCGAATTTTAGGTATAAGGCATGTATAGGCTAACTCTATGTTTGAATATCGTTTTGATAATATATCTAAGCTATACGAGAATGGCTTGATTTTGATTTTAATGGTTATGTGTTTCAGTCATATTTTAAGCTTATTATATATATATATGGCATGACATATATGATTGTGATGTTTGGTTATGATTCGGTGATGATAATAAAAATGTTTATATATATATATTTTGGGCTGATCATTGGAGTTTTAATTCCAAGTCCGAATATATGGTAAAGAAACAGTCTTTAGTTAACAGCAGTGATGTGATTTTAAAAAATCACCAAAACATAGGATAAGTTGAATTAGAAGGTGAATGAGGTATAGAATCAAAGCTTATTGTGTCTATTTTGATATGAAAGAAACAGAGTAGGCAAAGGAGTTCTATGTTATGAGATATTTAAATTTTGGTGTGACTTGTTCTGAATGAATTCGTGAATCCATGTTGTGTCTTGGAAAATTTGTTAAAACTTGTACACAAATAATTAGGGAACCTACTTTATATGCTTAAAATCCTTGATGAGTCTATTTGTGATTGAATTAAACAAGAACATTATTAGAAATGCGTTCTATGAGATAAATGAGTTTTTGTAATGACAGGTCAGAATTGTCAACAGTGAAATAGGGGAAACTTTGATGAATAAACTGTACTAATTGGCCAAATGAAAAATTCTGGAAAAATTATGGTAAATTCATATATGAGTCTAGTTTCAAGGAAAATTTACGGATCTGAATTTCGAGTTTTTTAACTCGAGTTATGGTCAATTTAGTCAGTATGACGCAGTTTGACAGCTTTAAATTTTTATGTCCCGAACTTGTAATCAAGTCTAGTAATGCCACATACCCGACTCCGGCGAAGGTCTCGGGTAAGGGCTGTTACATTAGATGGTTTCCCTTCTTGCGTTTTGTGCTAAAACCCAGGTCTTAAGTACTTTTCTTTCTTTTTCTCTTTTGGCAAATTTTGGGCACTTGGCCGAATCATTTTAGCAACCCCTGTGAAGAGCCGAAAACTCCCTCTGTGCCGAATCCACTCTGGTCACTTCTTCTTTTTCTTATTTTTTCTTCAAAACCGAAACCACCATTGTTCATCTTCTCCTTTCTTCTTTTTGCTTATAGCCGAAACCAACAACCTTACCCCCATTTGGCATCTTTTCTTTTCATTCTCTCAAAACCCCTTTCATCGTGCCGAAATCTCTTTCATTCTCCCTAGCCGAATACTTCTTTCCCCATTATCATGTTTCTTCTTCATCTTGATTACCCACAAAAGCCGAAAGCTTTGTTGTCCCTTTCGTTTTCATCAAGAATTTTGGCCGAATATTGTGTTCATAAACCCCTCCTACCTTGTGTTTTCTCCATCATCTTAAGTGCCAAAATTAAGTTCTTTCTTTTGGGGATAGCCGAATCTCCTGGTAAGATTCTTCTCCTCTTCTTGATCAACTTGGGGTAATGCCGAAACCCCACTACTCTTCTATCTTTTCTTCTATCGAGGATCTGAGTATTAATTTCCATTTTTTATTTGTTTCATGCTAGTAGCCGAAACTTCTAGTATCATTAGGGAGTGCCGATCTTTGGAGTATAGAAGCCGAATCAATCATCAAGGTGAGGCGCGACTAACTCATATGGTTTCGGGTTTCATGTTATGGCCGAATGGCCTCTGGTCTCTAAATGGAATGTTAAAACCGAATACAGAGAGGGCTATAGCCGAATACAGTGAGCCTTCAGGATTTGGTGGTCGATCTAGGTAAGGGTGTTATCATTTTGTGATCTTTTTCGCAATCGTTCAAAAGCCGAAGACTAACCATTTGTGTGTATTAAGGTTCAGCCGATTGTAAGGGAAATCATCACTTGGTTTCGGGATTTTGTTGGAAACCAAATCGGCTTAAGGTGAGTGTTATATTTGGGGCGACATATCCTTCGTGATTTCTAATAGAGCCGAATGGGCTTTTGGATTACTAACTAATGTTGGCCGATTGTAGGAGGGAGCAACGTTCGGGATCTCATTAGTTTGCGTAGTTTCAGGATTCTCCTAGATTTATGAATAGCCAGGTGTGTAAAACGCTTACACACTTTATTAGTATAATATGTATATTATGTTACCGTTATAACTATTGAATCGGTGAATGTGCCTTACGGGCATGAGCTTGGAAACCGGGTGAGTCCCCTATTATTTGATTCACAATATATGAATATTCATGTTATGTTAATTGCTATGCTATGCCTTATTGCATGACACATGATATTATGACACGTATGATATGACCATGATGATGATGGGATTGATGAGAGGAGGGGGGTGATCTATTTGGACTGTCACCAGTGGTTTTGACCACAAGATGGGTTGGCCCCATCAGTTGATTTGTGACTACGGTCACCAGTGGTTTTGACCACACTATTGATATGATTTGTGACTAAGTCCTAGTGGTTTTGACCACCAGTGGTTTTGACCACACGATTGATATTTGTGACTACGGTCACCAGTGGTTTTGACCACACATGGATTATTGTGACTCGTCCCAGTTGTTTGGTAACACAGTGGGTTGGCCCCACATGATATTACGGGATTGTCATCAGTGGTTTTGACCACACGATGGGTTGGCCCCATCACTTGATTTGTGACTACGGTCACCAGTGGTTTTGACCACCAGTGGTTTTGACCACACGGGGTAGTTAAAGGAGATTGGATGGCTAGGTTATGGGTTGCATAATCTGCATGTTTTACTGATGAACTGTGTAAGTGGTTGAATTATCGGGGTGGGGATTTATACACTGAGTCTTGGTGACTCACCCCTTCCCTTATATTTTGCAGAAGAGGCATAGATCGCGGATATGGAGCCGAGGAGGACTCGAGGTGGCCATGCATCTTCGTTTGGTTTTAGATTTTAAACTTCTATTTCGATTCTCTAGATTTTTCTTTAATTTGGTTTGGGTTGTAATAAGGCCGCTAGTATTATTTTGGGTTCTTTAATTATTTGCTTTTACTTTGATTATATTATACATATACTGGATTTATAGCCTTGATAAATTAACCGATAAAAAGCAATATTTTCAAAACTATAACTCTTTCGGGTTTTTAACGGTTACCATCGGGTAGCAAAGTTCATAAAGTAATAAGAAGGGTAATTGAATGTTTTTATAACTTAAATTTTCAACCAACTTCAAAAGCAAACGGTTTTAACTGGAGTATACTCATGACATTCAATTTTTATTAAGTATCAGATGATTTCTAAAATTTGTATTTTTAAGAGGGGTTTCCGACCACGGGTTACTCCCAAGTTTTAAAACAACTATACATCAATTCCAACATCATTTTTAAACAAGGACTTCTAACCTTTTAAACGATCAAAGAGTTTTCTTAAAAATTTTCTCGACACACTTGTATTTTCAAAATGTTTTCACTCCGTAGCATCCCAGATTCGGTCGTGGTGTGTTAACCAGGTTTGGGGTGTTACATTGTTAGGGTTAGAGGGGTTCACTAGGGGTTAATTATGAAGGTAGGCTTTTTAGTGGAGTGAGTAGGTTAAAACCTAGGTGCCTTTATCATCTCGGTATATCAAATCATAGGTGTGGTCTCGACATGTATAATCAAGGCAAGTTCTAGAATAATAGTTCAATGTTGACACACTCATAATCAATAAAGTGAGCAAGAAAAAAGAATATATGATCTGTACGGCTCAAAATCTCACAAAAATTATGGGTGTTTTGATATCAACCTTGTAAATTTCAAATTTCAAAGTACTATTCAAATTTAGGTTAACGACCTAGCAAAATATTTTTTCTGAAAAATAGATTTATCATGCTTGATTCTCTAGTATCTTAAAATTTAAATCATCAATGCACAATTAACTATGGCTTACTCAAAAAGCATATCAATAAAAATCATAAATCATCAGAAATTTCATCCTAATTAGTAATATGAGGAAATTACTTAAGAACAAGATATAATTCAGGGATTTGAGAATACTGCAGAAAGTTAGGCACTTTCTCGAAATAACTATTCACCCCCCACACTTAAGTTGTACATTGCCCTCAATTTACAAACATAGATATGCAATTTAAGAGAGAGAGGGAGGTGAAACTTCCTGAATTTGGATGGTTTCCTGGAGTTGGAAGTTGATAGGGGTGGTGGCTGCTACCGAGCTCTGCGCTAGATGAAGAAATTGAGGAGCTCGTAAAGAATTAGCCAGGAGTTATTAAGACACATTCAAAATAAACTAAATATATAATTAAGGACAAGAAAGATAAAGAGAAAGAAAATAGAAATGTAAATAAACTAATGCTAAAAGATAAAAGGGCCTGAGAATCCTTATTGGTAGATGGTTCGCGAGGTGGGTGTGACCTCTAAGGCTACGAAGGTGCTGGCGGTGGCGGAAGTGGCGTGATTTCCAAATAGCCTTTAGATCTTCGAAGGCTGCAGTGGTGGTGGTCGTGCTCCCCAAGGCGTGATTCCCTAGCAGCCTTTTGAACCTGACACTAAGAAACTAAAATAAATTAAACTAAATTAAGCATAAAATTGTCAAAGAGACGGAAAATATAGGAGAAGGTAAAGGTGAAACAAAAGATAAATGGTCTCAAAGACCCTTGGCTTGTTATTTGGATGAAGCGGCCGGCATAAACTTATGCATAGGGGTCACCCTTGGTGAGACTACGCTTGTCTTCTTCCACTTCTTTGGCATGGCTTTGGTGTAGCTCAAGAGTGTATAGAATTGATAGGGAGGAGAGAAATCTGAGAAAAAGAAGGAAGAAAGAAGTTGGGGGGTGGGTGAGAAGAATGAGAGAGGGTTTTAAATAGAGTTTTAGGGTCTGACACTCTTCCACGCCCGTGGTCCGTGGGCGTGTCGATTCACACGACGCACGGCCGTGGTGTGAAGCATGTTGTTCCTCCCACACCCATTTTATAGATTACCATGCCGGTTTGTGATAAGTCAATTTCGTCCACGGCCGCATCGCACGGTCGTGGGATTTTGTCGGTACCCGTGGTGGGGTGGTTGTAGTCTGTGACTGGGATATTTGATTCTTTCTGACTTGTACCGTGTCTGCTGTGTCAGTACAGAGATTCTTGAGGTCCACAAAGCTACGGCCACGACCGTGTGCACGGCCATGTGGCCTGGAAATCTGCACTTTTGGTTAATTTAAAGTCAGGTGCTAAAAAGGAAAGAATAAAGCAGATAAATAAAAATGAAAATGTAAAAGTTAACTGGGTTAGTACTCGGGTTGCCTCCTGAGAAGCGCTCGTTTATAGTCTTAAGCTAGACTCTCCTCGTTTTTATAAAAATCAGGGTGGTTTAAAAGTTTGAATATCTTCCCTCATGCTATTAGTTCTATTTTCTTGATAAAGTTTAAGTCGAGAAGCATTTACCTTAAAAGTGTCGAATATAGGATTGCTTACCTCGACTGTTCCGTATGGGAAAATATTGTGTATCTCAAGAGGGATTTCTTTGTTCATGTTTAGGTCTAGTGTGGTGATGCGAGGATCTGCTTTATCTAACAGTATCTAGTCTCCTATTTTGAAATGGTTTGATGTTCCTATGTGCTCTTCTGGGGGCTCCTTCTGCTTTACTTCGTGTGGTTCCAGTTCTTCTTTAAAGTGTGTCGTCCGCTCTACTAATTTGTCGACCTTAAGGCTTCGTTCCTCATATAATTTTTCTTTGTTGGCACGAGGTCCATGATTCGGCTCAGGTTTGTAACCTTGTAGTGTTTCCTAAAAAGAAGGGTTAACCGAGTGGTTATCAATAGAATTTACATTTTCACCTTGGTTACTTGATGTTCTAGCTGAGTCGAGGGCTTGAAAAGTGACTGTCTCCTCGCCTACACAAAGTATAAGTTCGCCTGCATCAACATCAATTTTAGCTCTGGCAGTTGCTAAGAATGGTCTTCCTAAAATTAGGGGGATCGTGTTGTCCTTATCCATGTCTAAAACGACAAGGTCTACTAGGAAAATGAATTTATCAATTTTTACAAGAACATCTTCGATAATACCCCTAGGAATTCTAACAGTTTTATCAGCTAATTGAATACTCATCCTAGTTTGTTTGGGTTTCCCTAGACCTAGTTGTTTAAACATTTTATAAGGCATGACATTTATACTTGCCCCTAAATCAGCTAAGGCATTATCAACAGTTAAACTACCAATTACACATGGAATTGTAAAACTCCCTGGATCTTTTAGCTTTCGCGGTAGTCTATTCTGTAACATTGCTGAGCATACTGCGTTTAATTCCAGATGTGGCTCCTCGTCTAACTTACGCTTGTTTGTTAAGAGTTTTTTTAAAATTTTCCTCGAATCTGGCATCTGTGAAAGAGCTTCAAGAAGAGGTAAGTTGATATGTAATTTCTTTAAAAGTTTAATAAGCTTATCGAACTGTTCCTCTGTATCGTCTCTCTTCATCGCTTTGGGATAAGGAATGCGAGTTTGGTACTTTTTGATTACCGGTTTTGGCTTTTTTTGTGTTACCTCAACTTTATCTTCTTCTACCTCGTTTTCTTGTATTGGATTGGGTTCATCTAACCCTATACTATCATGAGCTGTGATGGCTTGGATTTGCTCCTTTGGGTTAATCTCAGTGTTGCTTGGTAGACGCCCTTGTGGTCGTTCGGAAATTATCTTTGCAAGTTGTCCAACTATTTTAGTAAGTTCCCCAACTTGGCTCTCGATCCCTTTGATTGAAGCCTATTGATTCTTAAGGGTGGTCTCAGTGTCTTGGAGACGGTTATCTGTGGCTGCCATGAATTCTGTCAGCATCTCTTCGAGGTTCGGCCTCTTTTCCTGTGGATTGGGCTGATTTTGGAAATTATGAAGAGGTTCTTGTCTTTAATTTCCTTGATTTCCTTGACCTCCCTATGAAATATTTGGGTGGTTCCTCCAACCTAGATTATAATTATTACTATAAGGGTTATTATTAGATCTGAAATTATTACCTATATAGTTCATCTATTCGCTTTCTGTGCCCGGTTGGTAGGGTGGGTACTCAGGATTCGCCACAGTTCCACTTCCGTCGCACTGCATTACTGAATGTACTTGCGAAGAACACAAACTATCAAGCTTTTTATTCATCATCTCTACCTGTGTTGATTGCATGGTTACTGCGTCAAGGTTGAAAATTCCTGCTGATTTTGTTGGTTTTGTCCTTGTAACCTGCCACTGATAGTTATTCAGTGACATCTCTTCAATAAACTCGTGGGCTACATCAGGAGTTCTGTTGTTCAGGGTTCCACCGGCGGCTGAATCAATTAGTTGCCTCGTTGAGGGGTTCACATCGTTATAGAAAGTTTGGACTTGGAGCCACAAGGGTAAACCATGGTGCGGATACCTTCTCAAGAGATCCTTGTATCTCTCCCATGCGTCGTATAATGTCTCTAAATCCATTTGCACAAAAAAAGAGATATCATTCCGTAATTTGGCCGTTTTGGCCGGTGGGAAATATTTTAATAAAAAAATTTTCAGTCATTTGATCCCATGTAGTGATTGACCCTCGTGGTAACGAGTTTAATCATTGTTTGGCTTTATTCCTTAATGAAAAGGGAAATAACGAAAGACGTATGGCATTATCAGAAACGCCATCTATTTTGAAGGTATCACAGAACTCTAAAAAATTAGCTATATGAGTATTTGGGTCTTCGTCCTGCAAACCATCAAATTGAACAAACTGTTGAATCATTTGTATAGTGTTAGGCTTTATTTCAAAATTATTAGCAGCTATAGCAGGCCTAACAATACTCGATTCTACTCCTGTTAAATGAGATTTAGCATAATCATACATAGTACGCGGAGCATTATATCCTACCAAATCTTGTGGTGGTGGATTATTCTCGTCCATCCCTTCAGTAGGATTGTATCTGCCTTCTTGCTCTTCTTTTGTTTAATTTAAGGTTCGCCTAATTTCTCTGCGATTCCTGTGAGCAGTAGCTTCAATATCACTATCGTATACTAGTGATCCTTTCGGGTTCCTTCTAGTCATAAACTAGAGGTACCTGTTAAGAAAAGAAAGAGAGAAAGTTTAGCAAAGTCAAAATTTCAACTAAAAATAAAAGTAAATTGCGAAAAATAATGGCTAAAGTAATAAAAATAGAGCTTTTTTAATATTTTAGTTGCCCGGCAACGGTGCCAAAAGCGTGATCGTTGATTTTAGAGTTTTAAATTTAAGATGATCGAACCTGGAAACTAACTATGACAACGATTGAGGCAAGTGCACCTATCGAACAGTAGTATAGCTTAGGCAAGACTGGATTATCGAACTCAAAGGAACTAAAAGTACTAATACTAACTTTCTTTTTATTATCTAGCCTAAAATAAGTGAGGTTGTTGTTTAATCTAAATTTAACTAACTACTAAGCTAAAGACGTAAAGACAAAAAGAATTAATTGGGGAAATACTATTGGAAAAACTTAGTTGATTAAGATGATACCCTTAGTAAGAATCCACCTAGACTTCACTTGTTATCTAACACTGAACCAGACAATTTATTCACTTTGACTTGATCCGTAGGATTCCCTAATTTATATTAAACCCTCTCTTGAGGCAAATAACGTCTAACCCTAGGTTGATTAATTGAAATCTCTTTCTAATTAAAACCCCTAGAAACGCATTAACTCGATCTATGCACTCCCATATTAGGTTTCACCCTAATCCAGCAAAATCTCGTCACCCTATCTCTAGGCACGCGAGCAACTCCGTTTAATTATGCTAGATATACTCTTAAGTAGGGACTTTTACTCCTCCACCTAATCACATTCAACTTGAATCAATATCCCAAAAATATTAACACAAGAATTAAGAACACATAATTAAGAACAAATCAAGTATTTTATCATATAGTTCAGAAAAATATAACAAGATCCGCCTTAGGTTTCATCCCCTTCAGGTATCTGAAGGGTTTAGTTCATGACAATAAAATAAAACATCTCAGAAGAAAAGATAAAACAAAACATAAGAAATCCTTAAAACCCCCTGAAGGAATTGAAGGAGAAATCTGCCGTCTTGAGTAGAATTCTGGCTTCTTGAGATGGATCAACTGGCTTTCTTCGAGTGATCTCCACAAATCTGACCTTTTCGGCTCGGCTCCTTGGCCTAGCTAACCACCCCCTTCTAGGTTATACTTAGGGTGTTTATATAGGCTTTTGAAATAGGTTTCTTTGCCCCTAAGTATCCTTTTCCGAGTAGAATTTCTCTTCTCCAAGACAGGGACACGGCCATGGCACAAGCCCGTGTAAATAATCTTTAGGCCGTGTCCGGACTTTTAATGAGGTGAAACGCCTGTGTAAATCCTGATCAGGGCGTGTTCTAGTATATCAAGGAGGCAATACTATGTGGGCTTAAGTCCAGGCCGTGTCGATTTCCACTTTGGCCCAATTTGGTCCATTTTAAGCCTGTTTCTCATTCTTTCCATCCTACGGTGCTTTTCTGAGTATAAAACACGAAAAGAAAGTATTAAGAGCACCTTTTTACATAAATCAAGGGATAAATCATCCAAAAGTATGCTAAATGTGGGATTAAAATATGTTACTTTTACGATTTATCAATTATTCAATGTCATTTCGATATTATGGAAATGAGTTTCTGATTCTGAAATAAATTTTGCTGGCATATCCTCAAGGTTCGGCCTCTTTTCCTATGGGTAGGACTATTGTTGGAAGTTTGGAGGGGGTTGTTGTCTCTGAATTCCTTGACCACCCCATCAAAAATTGGGGTGGTTCCTCCAACCTGGATTATAAGTATTACTATAAGGGTTATTTTGAGATCTAAAATTGCTACCCATATAGTTCATTTGTTTGCTTTCCATGCCATGTCCGTAGGGTGGGTATTCAGAATTCGCCACACCTCCACTTGTTTCGCACTGTATTACTGGATGTACCTGCGAAGAACACAAACCATCAATCTTTTTATTTCATTTTATTTAACATCTCTACCTGATTTGATAGCATGGTTACTGCGTCGAGGTTGAAAACACTGGCGGCTTTTGTTGGCCTTGTTCTCGTGATTTGCCACTGATAGTTATTCAGTGGCATCTCTTCAATGAATTCATAGGCAGCCTCAGGTGTTTTGTTATTTAGGGTTCCGCTGGTGGTTGAATCAATCAATTGCCTAGTTGAGGGGTTCACACCATTGTAAAAAGGTTGGACTTGTAGCCACAAGGGTAATCCATGGTGTGGCACCTTCTCAATAGATCTTTGTATCTCTCCCATGCATCATAAAGTGTCTCTAAATCCATCTGCACAAAAGAAGAGATATCATTCCTCAACTTAGCTGTTTTAGCCGACGGAAAATATTTTAATAAAAAATTTTCAGTCATTTGTTCCCATGTAGTGATTGATCCTCGTGGAAGAGAATTCAACCACTGTTTGGCTTTATTCCTCAAAAAAAGGGGAAAGAACTGAAGACGAATGGCATCATCAGAAACGCCATTTATTTTGAAAGTATCACAAAATTCTAGAAAATTCACTAAGTGTGTGTTAGGATGCTCATCCTGCAAACCATCAAACTGAACAAACTGTTGTATCATCTAAATAGTGTTAGGTTTCAATTCAAAATTATTTGCAGCAATAGTAGGTCTAACAATACTTGATTCAGTACCAACTAAACTAGGCTTAGCATAATCATACATAATACGAGGAGCAGGATCTATAACCACCGGATGTATTGGATTATTTTGATTTTTAGCCATCTCTTCAGTAGTATTGGTTTTGTCTTCTTGATCTTCCTTTATGTAATTTAAGGTTCACCTTATTTCTCTACGATTTCTGCGAACAGTACCTTCAATATCACTGTCGTAAATTAAGGGTCCTGTCGGGTTCCTTCTAGTCATAAACTACAAGTGCCTGCAGGGAAGAAAAAATTAAAAGAAGGAAAATTAGCAAAGTTTGTAACACCCCAAACCCGGCCCATTCACTCCGACCGAATTTGGAATGCCACTGCGGAACACTTTCGAAAAATATTCTTACTTAAGAGTAAAACCGTTGTAAATTTGTTCCCTTTTATAAAACATTTTCGTGACTTGTAATATTCTAAGTAAAAATCAAAGTTTGTTATAAAAATATCGGATTCAAGCTCTACTTGAGAAAATAAAAACCAATTGCAATCAACCTTTAAATCATCCATCCATAATAGGGCATAATAATAAAGTTGCTTAATAAAGGTACTTAAATATTTTAATAGGCTTTTTACATTAAACACTTAATCGGAATAATGAAAATGTAGATACTTAATAAATCAATCAAAATGTCCTTTTTCATAAAATCCACTTCCTCATGGCCACCTTTGTATCTCTCTCAGACCAGTCAAGCTTTACGCACCACCCGAAAGGGTTGAGAAAAATTGAGTGAGTCACCAAGACTCAGTGCATAGTTAATACACATGTCCTCACATATGGGCTTATCCCATATCCACACAATCCATATATATAAACATGCAATTATAAATATGCAATTATGAATATACATTTATAAATATGAAATTAAGAAGCTCAACCCACATAGTGATCCACATATCAATCAGTTCACTAATCATCAATCGCGAATGTAGCACGAGGCTAGCATTAGACCACTCACATAGTGTACACCCTTTTCTTCAATAGTCACACTCCAAGTCCCATGCATAAATATATGTATCATGGTAACATATTACTTAAAACAAATATGCATCACATGCCATCACATTTTTTTTATTACATTCATCAATAATCAATTATTATCGCAAATCACTGAAAGGTTAATATCATAACCACTAACCTGATTATTCGATCACTCACCTTGGTATCCATACTCTTAGCCTTTATTTGGCTAACATGCACAAATATATACATTTACATAAAATAACACGCACAACACATATAACAAGCAAGAGAAACGGTCACGATAACTACGCACCTGACTATAGCGAGATTCTGATTTATCGATTCTAACAAAGTCTAAAATCCCGAAAGCTTCTGTTACTTCTATCGTTTTGCCCCTAGAACACATAACCAAAATCGGTCACACTTAATACCAATAATATGGCCTTAGGCCGAATACCATGAGTCATTTACCTTGAGCACTTCAATTCCCAAAAGAGTCATTTGTGCTCTTTAACACTAGCTACACACAAACAGAGCACATCATTATAGCCTTATACACATTCGGCCACAACTAAGGTCAACATTAGGTTATTATCAAAACCCAAAACATAGCCTATGGCCGAAATTCATACTAAAATATTGCCAAAATCGGCTAATACATGAACAAAGGCCCTTGGCCAAAAGTCACACCTCCTTAACTTATTAACTAAATACCGAGAACCACCTCTTGAATATGGGTTGTTGAAATCTCTTATCTTAATCTCTGCAAATCCCGAATGACTCCTTTAATGCTCTCTAAAGTTGGCACGACAGAAACACATTAATGTGGTTTTATGCACATTCGGCCACCCCTTCTTAGAAATCAAGGTCTACCCTTGATTTCGACATACCAAAAGAATAAAGACCAAATCAATTGCAAAAAGGGTGAATACACTTACCATTGCCCACGTTGCTTAGCACATATGAACACTCCATAAATCACTCTCCTAGGTTCGGCCACAACCAAGAAATAGAGTGCTATCTCCAACTTTCGGGTCCAAAGCCGAAAATATATCACCCTAGGAAGTCCTATATTCGGCCAAAGCACCACAAGAGGAAGAGAAGGGAAACTTCGACATGGCGTAGTGACTAAAGGATTCGGCTTAACAACAATGTAAGGAAGCCATGCAAGCAACATTAGCTAGCCGAAAACTCCCTAGCTCCTTCCAAACCTGAAGCTCAGTCCTTTCATTCTCCCTTTTTCGATCAAGAATCAAATTGGTAAGAAGAGAGAAATCAACAAAGAAATTCGACACCCACATGCTCTATTCAAAATCGGCCATACACAAAAAGCAAAGAAATGAGAACAAGAAGGAGGCATTCGGCCAACATAGAATGAAGAAAGAAAAGCAAAACAAGGCAAAGGCTACCTCCCTAGTTAATTCAAAATCGAGAATGAATGCTCCAAGGAAGGCCACATTCGGCCATGCTCAAGTGGGAGGGAAAACAAGACAAAACCATGCAATTTGGCCATGTTTTCCTACTTTCCAAGCCGCACATGCTCTCCCTTTTTGCTAATTTTCTTACATCAATTTCCATTGTTTAATCCCTCCTTCATCACCTTACCCATCCTTTAATTAAAATAATAACAATAATAATAATAATAATTTATAAACTATCCCGTCATTCTAAGCAAGCAAAAATAATAATAAAAACAATGGTTCGTTCCCATGCTCCTGCAGCTAAATAATAAATAAAAGATTGAAGCTACATACTTCAAAACAATTAAACTAATAAAACAATAATAAAAATAACACAAGCAGCAGCTCCTTATGCTGCATGCGTGCATGGGCCATGCACCCTTTCCCACGCAGGCCAAAATAAAACAAGGCAAAGTGCGAAATTTCTAGGTCTCGAACCCGAGACACGAGAGAATCTTCCAAACTTCCCGCCATTACGCTCATCGAGACTTTCATGCTATATCTCGCCGCGAAATTCTTTTAAACCTTCATTCATCAAGGCCCTTGCTTGACGCGCAAAAACAAAATAAAACGAAATCGAGTGCTGCCTTCTGGACTCGAACGCGAGTCCTCCAAGTCGTATCTTTCCAGCAGTGTCCTTAGCCACTCGACCACTTTGAATTTTATGACAATATTGCGGCACAAATTTCTTTTAATTTATGCTTCGCTGGGTCCCTTACCTTAACGCCAGAAGCCAAAATAAAACATTCGCACGCTGCCATCAAGACTCGAACACGAGTCCTCGCGAAGCTCTTCTCTCACGCTAAGCGTCCTTGCCGGCTTCGCCTGAGCGCCATTTTGTGACATAATTCTGCCCCGATTTCTTTTAAAGCCTTCCTTAATGTAGCGCCAACTTGCAAAATAAAATGATTATGCGCCCCCATGCTACTCGAACCCCTGACCTGTTTTGGCGCCGAACCAAAGCCTTAAGTGGTACTCGAAAACCACTTTACCAGGGCATTTTATATGCCACAACTTTACAAATTTGTTCTTAAGGCCTCCTTCCATACTTTCCTCTTTTAACCCAAAATTTTCAAAAATTTTCAAAATACTCCCTTTTTATCCTCGAGCTTTAGGAACTCCAAAAACACATCAAAACCACTCTTAAGGCCCACTAACACTTGAGTTATTTTCCAAACTCGCAACCCCTATTTCGGGATATTACAAAGTTAAAAGCAAAATAATAATAAAAATAAATTGCAAAAATAAAAGTAAATTGCAAAAATAAAATATGGCTAAAGTAATAAAAATTTAGCGTTCTTAATATTTCAGTTCCCCGGCAACGACGCCAAAAACTTGATCGTGTGTTAGAGTCTTAAAAATTTATATAATGAATGATCGAACCTAAAAAACTAACTGTGACAACGATTGAGGCAAGTACACCTATTGAACAGCAGTATAGCTAAGTGGCAAGACCGGATTGTCGAACCCAAAGGAACCAAAAGTACTAATACTAACTTTCTTTTTATTATTTAGCCTAAAAACTAAGGAATTCTTGTTTAATTTAAAATTTACTAACTACAAAGCTAAAGATGCTAAGATAAAGAGAATGAATTTAGGAAAATACTTGTGTGAAAAACCAATTAAATAAGACAATACCCGAGGAAGAATCCACCTAGTCTTCACTTGTTATTTAAGTGAGAACCAGACAATTTATTCACTTGACTTGATCCTTAGGATTCCCTAATTCATATTCATACCTCTCTCGAGGCTACTAACGTCTGACCCTAGGTTGATTAAATGAAATCTCTTTCTAATTAAAACCTCTAGAATTGCATTAACTCGATCTATGGACTCCTATATTAGGTTTGACCCTAATCTGATAGATTTTCGTCATCTTATCTCTAGGGTTGAGATCAACTCCGCTTAATTATGCTAGATCTACTCCTAGACAGGGTATATTTCTCCTCTGCCTAAGCACATACAATACTTGAATCAATATTCTAAAATATCAAAGCAAGAATTAAGAACACATAATTAAGTACAAATCAAGTATTTATCACATAGTTCAGAAAACAATAACAAAGATCTGTCTTAGGTTTTATCCCTCTCAGGTATTTGAGGGTTTAGTTCATAGTAATAAAAGAATACATCTCAGAAGAAAATATAAAACAAAACATAAGAAAAACCCAAAAACCCCCTAAAGGAAATTGAAGGGAAGATCCTCCGTCTTGAGTATGATTCCGGCTTCTTGGGATGAATCAACTGGCTTTCTTTGAGTAAATTCCACAATTCTGGCCTCTTTGTCTTGGCTCTCCGGCCTCACTGGACCACCCTTGAAGGTCATACTTAGGGTGTTTATATAGGCTTTCGGAATGTCTTTCTTCACCTCTAAGTATCCTAATCCGAGTGAAATTAAAAAAGGTCGCGGCAGGGACACGCCCGTGGCACACGCCCGTGTAGGTTGGGGCCAAGCCTTGTTCAGGTCTGCTAATGAGGCACGGCAATGTGGCTTGGGCCCAGGCCGTGTCGATTTCTTAATTTTGCCCATTTACTCCGTTTTAGGCCCGTTTATCATTCTTTTTATCCTCCGGTGCTCTCCTAAATATAAAACATGAAATTAAAGGATTAGAAGCACCAAATTCCACAATTCTAGGCTTAAATCATCCAAAAGTATGCTAAATGTGGGATTAAAATATGTATATATTACAGTTTATCAAGGTTAAAGAATAGAGAAATAAGAAAATTTTGTTAGTGAAAGTATTATGGCATCGACACAGGGTTGAAAAAGCTACATGGAAGCCCGGAGATATTATAAGACATCAAGATCCGAATCTGTTCAACGGTAAGATTTTTGGGGACGAAAATCCCTAAGGGGGGAGAGTTGTAATAGTCCGGTTTAGACCCTAGTCAGAATAGTGGTTTCGGGACCACAAATTTGAGTCAGAAAAAAAAATAAATGTTGATATTATTTTTCATGTCTGTAATATGTGATTAAGCATGTGTGAAAATTCTATGATTTAATTCGATCGTTTGTGTGCTTATTTATTAAAAAAGACTAAATCGCAGAAAGAGCAAAAGTGGCAATCTATATGTTAATGTGCTAAATTGCTATGATTTGATATGTTAGGAGTCCTTAAAAGGTTAATATGCCATTATTAAGTTAGTGGATAATTATGTCAATGATTTAAATGTTTTACATTAATGTTTCATTAAGGTTAAAAGTGGAAATTGATAATTAAATGTTTTATTAATAAAACAAAACACAAAATTATTTCCATTATGTTCATCCATCATCGAATTTTAGAAAGAAAAGGGTTTTAACCTTCATTTACATTCGGCACTCACTTAGGTCAATCAAGGTATATTTTGAGCTCAGTTTTTAGTGATTTTTATGTTTTTGTGATCGTTGCTTTGTGTTCTCTTAAGCCCATGCCTTAATATCTGAATGAAGATTGTAAGTTATGCCATTGATGATTTTGTAAGCTTTGTGATGATAGTTGTTGAAATATGAAAGATATGTGATAGACTAATATGTTTTGTCTTTGAATTTTTGATGAATTTGACTATTTTGGACTAAATTGTGAAAATGAGAAAATGAGGGACTAAAATGTGAAATAAATGAAATATATGGGTTTATATGAAGTGTAGTAACTTTTGGCCTAGCATGGGTAAAATGAAATTACGTGTAATTTGTGATTTTATGAAATAGAGACTAAAATGTCAAAATGTGAAAACGTGAAGGCTAATTTGTAAAATGCTCTAAATGTGTATATATGGATTGAAATGAATTAATCGTGTTATTAAATAGTTAAATTTGAATTTATATAGATCAAGAACAAAAGAAAACAAAATTAGATCGGGGGAAATCGAAACTGGTCGAGTAGTCGTTTCCATCTATTTGTATCCGTATGAGGTAAGTCTAGATACAAAAAAATGTGTTTGAGTTGATTTATTCATGCTTATATGAAATTGAATTGTGATGCATGATTATAGAAGATGCATATGTGAAACCTGATTAAGTTTCGACAATGCATCAATGTCTAAAAAGCCCTGTATGAACCATAGGAATAGTTAGGATATATATATCATGACATAGGGTTTCGTTATGTGTTATCATGTAAGACCACGTTTGGGACGTTGGCATCGATTTTTTATTTACGTGTAAAACCATGTTTTGGAAATTCGCATCGTATATGATTTCATGTAAGGCCCTATCCAGGACAGTGGCATCGATATTTGATTACATGTAAGACCACGTCTGGGACATTGGCATTGTAGGAGTTCTTAGAGATATCCAAGTATCATTATAGATTCTGAACGGTTCAACAGGCACTCCGAGAAATGAATGGTTATGTGAACGTTTGAAATGTATGCAAAGTTCGAGTATAAAAAGTAAGTATAGGTGAAATTGTAGAATTGAGATACATGTATGAAAACATTGAAATAAAATGTGCTATGATCAAATGAGCTACATGGAGTTGTGAAATGTTTGGTTACAAATGGTTAGAAATAATTGAGCCAAATGGGAAATATGAATTTGCTATTGTGTTATGCCATAGTTGACATGAATGAAATGGTTTATAAGTGCTCTATATGATAAGTTTATTTGTATATGGCTTACTAAGCTTTTAAAAACTTACTTTGTGTATGTTTGCATTATTTTATAGATTATCGAAACTGCTGGAAGCTCGGGGATCGTCGAGGATCATCACCACCCTGTCAAACTATATTTTGGTACCCTTTTGAAAAGTACATATTGAAGTATGGCATGTATAGGCTAGAGAACTTTGATTATGCTTTGAAAGGTGCAATTATAGCCATGTGTTATGGATTGTTTATGGATGTGAATATGGATGAATTTAGTCTATGTTATGAGATACAAAATTTGGTAAGATTTGGTTGTTTTTGAGACATGAATTATTGCTAATTTTATGCTTGTGGGTATGACCCGAAACGGGTGGTAATTTGGCCTTGCATATGGCCTATAATTGCTCACACGGTTGAGGACACGGGTGTGTGTCCCGACCGTGTCTTTCACTGTCTTAATTCGGAGCTAACCAAAATTGCACACTGACCAGACACACGGGCGTGTAACAGGCCATGTGACTCAAATCAGTGTTGAACATGGGCCAGACACACGGGCGTGTGATAGGCAGTGTAATTTAGATCAATTTTGTACACGGGCTGAGGCATGGTCTAAGGCACGGGCATGTTTAGCACGTGGCTTAGCCACACGGGTGTATGGCATGTTTTGGAAAGAAAATTTTTAAGTTCCGCAAAATTTCTGTATGAGATCGATTTAGTCTCGAACCTTCTCCAAAACATGTATAATGTAACACCCCTTACCCGTATTCAACGCCGGAACCAGGTATGAGGCATTACCGGACTTATCTCGCTTGAACATACAACTTTGGGCTATCAAATTTCATTTCAAATATAAAATTTTTCATTCACATTCATAACATTCTTATTATGGGCCTACGAGGCCTTACACATGCAAACGGAGGGTTTCGGAATCAAACTAGAAACATTTTTATACTCAGAAAAACTTTGCCGTGTGATACAGGAGACGCCCGTGTAGGCAGGCCATGTGGTCACACACACCCATGTCCCTTGCCCGTGTGGAATTTATTTTTTATTCCAAACCTACAGGGGTTTTCACACGCCCGGACACATGCTTGTGTTCTTGGCCCGTGTCCTCCACAAAGCCTAGACACGCCTGTGTCCTCACCCGCGTGTGAAAACCTGGGTATTCTGTTTGTGACGTCAGCAACCAAATATGGGGCACACGGCCTAGGCACACGCTTGTGTGCCTACCCGTGTGGACAAGAACAAGGCTATTCGCCAAGCTCTTTTTATCACCTTAACTCATACAACATCAAACACATTCAACCATTTACCAAGCAACTCAATCATGTAACATACACATTCATGAATAACCTTATCTTTTCATATACATAATGATAATTAACCATTAAATATGGCCATTTACAAAAGTGTTCATCTTTAAAGGAGCCAACACACTTGGCCAAAACAACAAAACATTTCATTATGTCTAGCCCCTATACATGCCATACTCAAAACGCTAAGTCTACTATATCGAGATGAGCTGATAGTGTGGATGATCTTCAAATTATCTTTGTATCCCGAAATGGCAATTTGACACTACAAAACAAGCGAAAAAGAAAGGGAGTAAGCTTTAAGCTTAGTAAGTTTACATGTAAATAATAAGCATCATCACATATGCTAATAAATCAATAACATCACATACTAAGTAAGAATAATTCACATTTCCATAATCTTGCTTACTCATCTCATCTCTTACCACATTCCAATCACATAACAATTATATTGCTCACAATTTCTTGTACATATTTCTTTCACTAATCACCACAAAGCAACATGAAACATTTACTTATACCATATCTCGATGAACCCCTCGGAATAATACTATGTACCTGGTGGTTTCGCACACAGCCCACCGTTAATCAATAATAGGGTGGTATCGCACATAGCCCATTAACAAGAGTAATTGAAATGGTTTCCCATATAGCCCACCAAATGATAATATTAACGATGGTATCGCACATAGCCCATCGTGAATAAGTAATAAGGTAGTATCGCACACAGCCCACCAATTAATCATTACAGATATTTTTTCTGTACTTACGTATCTATTTTGAGGTTTATACGAGAACTACTCACCATCTATCAATTTAAATCAATCTCAATCATAATTGATCTCATTCATATAATGCACCAATAAGTAACAACATATGTATTAAAGATGTATCATTTACATAGAAACTTACCTCGGTGCAAAATGTGTTAATCGACGACATAGTCCATAACGTTGCCTTTTCCTCGGTCAAAGTTGTTTTTGTGCTCTTCTTGATCTATAATAATAAAATTTACTAATTCAATCACATTATAATTCATGATACATCAAAATTTCTACTTAGGCAAAAATGACCATTTTACCCTTTTACTTTGGCAAAATTACTATTTTACCCCTAGGCTAGTAAATCGTTTTTCATCACATTTTCTCATTACCCAAGCCTAGCTGAACATTTATTTCTCTTACAACAACTCATGAAACCAATTATTTCATGCATTTATTACTAAATTATAACTTTTACAACTAAGTCCATTTTAGGTGTTTTCATGGTAAAACCTTTCATAAAAATTGTTCCTTAGCTCACTAACATTCTTTTTCTTCCATAAAAACTTAGCAAACAACACAAACACTCTCATGGTAAGTCCCTAAAGTTTCAATCATTTTGCAAATTAGTCCCTTCATTAGCTAACTTAAGCTTTAGGGGTTCCAAAAGTACAAAAATTATCAAGAAAGACCCCTAAAATCACTTACTTGTAAGGGAGAAGCTTGGCTGAAAGTTTGGACTCCAAAATCCTCTAACTTCTTTCAATTTTTGGTGGAGAAGAAGCATGAATAGTGAAAAGATGATATCTCTTCTATTTAGCTTATTTTATTCATTTTTTACTACCTAATTTCACTAAATTTTGACCAAATTTTAATGCCCTTGTCTCCTTGTTTCCTATGGCCGGTCACACCCTCTTAATGGCCTAATTACACTTTATGGATCTTCAATTTAATATTCTATGGCTATTAGACACCTCTACCTTGTACAATAGAACTTTCGCACTTTATGCGATTTAGTCTTTTTTCACAATTAAGCATACAATTACTAAAATTAAAACACCAAACTTTTCATACATCCTTATAAACATGCTATAACACATAAAATAATATCAAAATAATTTTCTTTACCTTTGGATTAGTGGTTCTGAAACCACTGTTCTTACTAGCCCCAAAATCGGGCTGTTACAACTCTCCCCTCTTTAGAGATTTTCATCCCCAAAAATCCTACCGGTAAAAAGGTTTGGGTACTGTCCCTTCTTGGCTTCTTCCGGTTCCCACGTAGCCTCTTCCACACCGTGTTTTTGCGATAACACTTTTACTAATGCTATGGCATTGTTCCTCAACTATTTGACCTCTCGAGCCAATATCTTAATTGGTTCCTCTTCATAAGTCATGTTCGGTCGTATCTCAATTTTTGTTGAGGGAATCTCATACGAAGGATCAGAACGATATCGCTGCAGCATTGACACATAAAACACGTTGTGTATTCTCTCTAACTCTGCCAGCAAAGCAAACCGATATGTTGCTGGCCCAATCTTTTCAATAACCTCATATGGCCCTATGAATCGTGGACTCAATTTGCCCTTTCGACCAAATCTCAATATTTTCTTCCTCGGGGATACTTTCATAAATACTTTGTCACCTACTTGAAATTCGATTTCTTTCCTTTTTAAATCCACGTATGACTTTCGTCAGTCCGAAGCAACTTTCAGACTATCACAGATCACTTTCACTTTCTCTTCGGTCTCTTTAACTAGATCGACCCCGTGAATTTGCTTCTCACTAAGCTCGGTCCAATACAAGGGAGTCTGACACTTGCGACCGTATAAAGCTTTGTATGGTGCCATCCGTATACTCAACTAATAACTGTTGTTATAGGCAAACTCAACCAAAGGTAGATATTTTTCCCAACTACCTTCGAACTCTAACACACGGCATCGGAGCATGTCCTCAAGAACTTGAATCACTCTTTCAGATTGGCCATCGGTTTGAGGATGGAACGTTATACTAAAATTTAATTTTGTACCCAAGGCTTTTTGTAACTTCTTCCAGAACCTCGAAGTAAATCTCATACCTCTATCCGAGATAATAGATATAGGCACCCCATGCAATCTCACCACCTCAGCAATATACAACTCGACCAACTTATCAAGTGAATAATCCATATGCACTGGTACAAAGTGAGCCGACTTCGTTGATCTGTCCAGAATAACCCATACAACATCTTTCTTTCTCGGAGTCATAGGTAACCCTGTAACAAAATCCATGGTGATTCGATCCCATTTCCACTTGGGAACTATCACTGGCTGAAGCAATCATGAAGGTACTTGATGCTCGGCTTTCACTTGTTGATAGATCAAACATTTTATAACAAACTCAGAGATGTCTCTTTTCACACCCGGCCACCAATACAATTTCTTCAAATCATTTTACATTTTCGTATTGCCCGGATGTATTGACAAGCAACCACTGTGTGCTTCATGTAAATTTTTCCGGATCAACTCATCATTCTTAGGTATACAAACCCTGTCATGAAACATCAAACAACCATTTGAACTCACCCGAAAATTAGAGTCATTTTCCGATTCACTCTGAGCTCTCTTAGTTTGCATCTCACTATCATTCTTTTGAGCTTCATATATCTGCCAAATAAATAATTGTCTACCCCTCAACTCGGCCAATATAGCACCATCATCAGACAACGCTAAGCTCATACTCACAGCTCTCAAAGAATATAGGGACTTTCTGCTCAAACCATCCGCAACCACATTTGCTTTCCGCTGCTGGTAATCAATTACTAGCTTATAATCCTTCAATAATTCAAGCCACCGCCGTTGTCGCAAATTCAAATCCTTTTGGTCCATCAAGTACTTCAAACTCTTGTGATCGGTGAATATTCGACACTTCCCATCATATAAATAATGACGCCAAATCTTCAAAGCAAAGACGATCGCAGCCAACTACAAATCATGAGTCGCATAATTTTTCTCATGCGGTTTTAGTTGTCTCGAGGCGTAAGCTACTACCTTACCCTCTTGCATCAATACACAACCAAGACCATTTAATGACACATCACTATAGACCACAAACTCTTTCCCTGACTCAGGTTGCACTAAAATCGGTGCCTCAGTCAACAATGCTTTGATTTTCTCGAAACTCTGTTGGCATTTTTCAGTCCATTCAAACTTAACATATTTATGCAATAGTTTCGTCATCGGTATAGCAATCATAGAAAACCCTTTAACAAACCATCTGTAGTAACCCGCCAAACTGAAAAAGCTTCTAAATCCTGAAACATTCCTTGACGGTTTCTACTCCACAATAGCCGGGATCTTACTCGGATCAACTCTAATACCATCACTCGACACAATGTGTCCTAAGAATCCAATCTCTCAGAGCCAAAACTCACTCTTGTTGAATTTAGCATGCAACTGCTTGTCTCTTAGAGTTTGTAAAACAATTCTCAGGTGCTCTGCATGTTCACTCTCATCCCGAGAATAAATCAGTATGTCAACGATAAAGACTACTACAAACTCATCCAAATACGATCGAATGATACGGTTCATTAGATCCATAAGAATCACAGAAGCATTCATTAAGCCAAATGGCATGACAAGAAACTCATAATGGCCATACCTCGTCCGAAATGTAGTCTTCGGCACATCTTACTCTTTAACCCTCAACTGGTAATAGCCAGACCTTATGATTATCTTAGAGAACACCGTAGCTCCCTTCAATTGATCAAATAAATCATCTATCCTTGGCAAAGGATACTTATTCTTCACTGTCACCTTGTTGAGCTGTCTGTAGTCTATGCAAAATCTCATCGAACCATCTTTCTTCTTCAGAGCACCCCACGTGAATAACTCGGCCTTGCAAAACCCTTGTCTGTTAACTCTTTCAACTCTAATGGTGCCATCCTAAACGAAGCAACCATAATAGGTGTCGTGCCCGGAACTAACTCAATCTCAAACTCGACCTCTCTAACTGAAGGTAATCCGGGTAACTCTTTCTGGAGCGCATCTGGATACTCACATACCACCGGCACTGATTCAATCTTTACCTCTGACTCTCGAGTATTTAGCACAAAGGTGAGATAGGACTCATACCCTTTTCTCATGTATTTCGCAGCTACCATAGATGAAATCATTACAGGCAAACTATCTGATTTACCTAATTCAACCCGAATAACATCTCCATTTACACATCTCAATTCAATAAACTTACTACCACAGTTTACTAAAACATTATGAGCAGTTAACCAATCTATTCCAAGAATCAAGTCAAATTCATCAAACGGCAACAACATGAGATTTTTCGGAAAACAATGACCTCTAATTGTCAAAGGACAATTCCTACATACCTTGTCAATGAGCACATGTTTGCCTAAAAGGTTTGACACCTTTACTATAAATTCCGTAGACTCAACAATCATGCTCATGCTAGATGCCAATTTCATGCAAATGTAAGAATGGGTAGACCTCGAATCAATCAAAGCAACAATCGAGATATCATTAAGTGAAAAAGTACCCGTTATCACATCTGGAGAGGATGCCTCTTTGCGAGCACGAATGGCATAAGTCATTGCAGGTGCCCGACCCTCCGATCTCACAGCAGTGTCTCTAGTTGCACCTCTACTACTAGTCCCACCTCTCATGTTCTTTTGTGATCTTCCCCTCAAAGACACATTGCTTGATCTTACTTCTTGATTTCTTTCCTTCTCATCTCTCTTAGGACAATTCCGGATGAATTGGTCGGGTGAACCACACTTGTAGCAATTACGGTTGTTTCCCCAACACTCCCCAGTGTGTTGCTACCACAATTTGGACACTTCGGTTTATTAGACTTTGGATTGTCCACGCTTTCCATCGAGGTGGCTTGAACTCTCAAGCCTTAGTAGGTACTACATCGATCTCAGTGTGAATATCCAACTGACGCAATCGTCTGAGGGTTCATTTCCTTGAACCTCTTTGATTGAGCTTGGAACAATTTACTCATCGGCCTTTTTCTTGCATCTTGGGCGTCACTCATGGCTTTTCTCTTTTCCTTATTCAGCTCTTCGTCCTTACATGCCCTATCGACCAACACCACATTCTTTCAATTCCAAAATCCCAACTAACAAATCCTCATTCAGCCCGTCTTTGAATCTCTTGCACAAAATAGCTTCCGTAGACACACACTCTTGTGCATACTTGCTGAGCCTAACAAACTGACGCTCATACTCTGCCACAATCATTTTGCCATTTTCAATTCGAGGAATTCTTTTCGTTTCTGATCCACAAATCTCTGACTTATGTACTTCTTTCGGAACTCTTCCAAAAACAAGTCCTACGTTACTCTCTCCCTTGGAACTATCGACGTCAATGTTTTCCACCAATAATATGCCGAGTCCTTCAGCAATTACACGGCACATTTCAAGCTCCCCTCAGGTGTGCAAAAGAGTTCATCAAATACCCGTATTGAGTTCTCAAGCCAGAACTCCGCCCTCTCGGGGTCATCGTCTATATTAGCTCTGAATTTCTCGGCCCCTTCCTTGCGAATCTTATCGACCGGGGGTTTGGTCATTCTCACCAAATTTATACCTTGAGGAGCCACAGGAACTGGCTAAGGTATAGGAGGGGGAGAAGGAGGTTGACCATTAGGGTTCGCTCGTACATACTCCGTGTACCAATTACTTATCATTTGGAGAAAGGCTTCCCCAGCATCTTCTCCTTGACCCATAGTCTCGGGTCTACTCTCTACAGGCGCGGTCCTTTGCACAGCGGTCGGCGCATTACTAGCAGCTTCATTAGCAACCGCTTGATCGAGATCCATTTACTATATAAAAACAAAGTTTAGAATTGTCAGAAGTCACCACATTATCAATATGTACTTATGGCATGCATAGCTAGACTCTTACACACGCTACGGTAGTTCGAGAACCGACTAAACCATAGCTCAGATACCACTAAATGTAACACCCCTTACCCGTATTCAACGTCGAAACTGGTATGAGGCATTACCAGACTTATCTCGCTTGAACATACAACTTTGGGCTATCAAATTTCGGGTCAAATATAAATCTTTAATTCACATTCATAACATTCTTATTATGGGCCTACGAGGCCTTACACATGCAAACGGAAGCTCTCGGAATCAAATCGGGAACTTTTGTATATTTAGAAAAATTTTCCTTAACAGGGCCACACGCCCATGTCCCTAGTCCGTGTGGAATTTATTTTTTAATTCAAACCTGCAGGGGGTTTCACACGGCCGGACACACGCCCGTGTCCTTGGCCTGTGTCCTCCACATAGCCTAAACACGCCCGTGTCCTCACCCGTGTGTGACAACCTGGGTATTTTGTTTGTGATGTCAGTAACCAAATAAGGGGCACACGGCCTAGGCACACACCCATGTGCCTACCTGTATGGGCAAGAACAAGGCTGTTGCCAAGCTCTTTTTATCACCCTAACGCATAAAACATCAAACATATTCAACCATTACCAAGCAACTCAATCATGTATCATACACATTCATGAATAACCTCATCTTTTCATATATATAACGATAATTAACTATTAAATATCGCCATTTACAAAGGTGTTCATCTTTAAAGGAGCCAACACACTTGGCCAAAAGAACAAAACATTTCACTATGTCTAGCCTTTATACATGCTATACTCAAGATGCTAAGTTTAGTATACCGAGATGAGCTGATAGTGTGGATGATCTTCAAATTATCTTCGTATCCTGAAATGGCTCTTTGACACTGTAAAACAAGGAAAAAAGAATGGGAGTAAGCTTTAAGCTTAGTATGTTTAGATGTAAACAATAAGCATCATCACATATGCTAATCAATCAATAACATCACATACTAAGTAAACAACAATTCACATTTCCATAATCATGCTTACTCATCTTATCTCTTACCACATTCCAACCACATAATAATTATATTGCTCACAATTGCTTACACACATTTCCAGCACTCATCACCACAAAGCAATGTGAAACATTTACTCATACCATATCTCGATGAACCCCTCGGAATAATACTATGTACTTTGTGGTTTCGCACACAACCCACCGTTAATCAATAATAGGGTGGTATCGCACATAGCCCACCAACAAGAGTAATTAAGGTGGTTTCGCTCATAGCCCACCAAATGATAATATAAACGATGGTATCGCACATAGCCCATCGTGAATAAGTAATAAGGTAGTATCACACACAGCCCACTAAAAATGATGATTACGGTGGTATCGCACACAGCCCACCAATTAATCATTATGGATATTTTTTCGTACTTATGTATCTATTCCGAGGTTCATACGAGAACCACTCACCATCTATTAATTTCAATCAATCTCAATCATAATTGATCTCATTCATATAATGCACCAATAAGTAACAACATATGTATTAAAAATGTATCATTTACACATAAACATACCTCGATGCAAAATGTGTTAATCGACGACTTAGTCCGTAACCTTGCCTTTTCCTTGGTCAAAGTTGTTTCCACGCTCTTCTTGATCTATAATAATAAAATTTACTCATTCAATCACTTTGTAATTCAGGATACATCAAAATTTCTACTTAAGCAAAAATGACCATTTTACCCTTATACTTTGGCAAAATTACTATTTTGCGCCTACGCTCATAAATAATTTTTCATCATACTTTCTCATTACCCAAGCCTAGCTGAACATTTAACTCTCTTACAACAACTCACAAAACCAATTATTTCATGCATTTATTACTAAATTACAACTTTTACAACTAAGTCCATTTTAGGTGTTTTCATGGTAACACCTTTCACAAAAGTTGTTCCTTAGCTCACTAACATTCATTTTCTTCCATAAAAACTCAGAAAACAACACAAACACTCTCATGGAAAGTCCCTAAACTTTCAACTATTTTGCAAATTAGTCCCCTCATTAGCTAACTTAAGCTTTGGGGGTTCCAAAAGTACAAAAATTATCAAGAAAGATCCTTAAAATCACTTACTTGTAAGAGAGAAGCTTGGCTGAAAGTTTGGACTCCAAAATCCTCTAATTTCCTTTAATTTTCGGTGGAGAAAAAGCATGAATAGTGAAAAGATGACATCTCTTCTATTTAACTTATTTTATTCATTTTTTACCACCTAATTTCACCAAAATTTGACCAAAATTTAATGCCCTTGTCTCCTTGTTACCAAAATTTCACCTCTTAATGGCCTAATTGCACTTTAAGGACCTCCAATTTAATATTCTATAGCTATTAGACACCTCTACCTTGTACAATAGAACTTTCGCACTTTATGCGATTTAGTCCTTTTCCTCAATTAAATATACAATTGCTAAAATTAGAGCACCAAACTTTTCATACATCCTTATAAACATGCTATAACACATAAAATAATATCAAAATAATTTTCTTCACCCACGGATTAGTGGTTCTGAAACCACTGTTTCGAATAGCCCCAAAATTGGGCTGTTACATATAAGGTTTCGTAGACCTTCTAAAGGGACAAAGTGATTGTGAATGTTGATAAATTGTTGATGCACGATGTATGTTTGTAAAATATTTGTAAAATGCTCCGATATGTCTGGTAATGCCTCTTAACCTTAGTCCGGCGATGGATACGGGTTAGGGGCGTTACAGTAGCATTTACCACAATTATATCAATCAAGCATTTATACACATATAATTTAATGCTTATTAATCATACGAACTTACCTTGTCGTAAAAACGGCAAAAATGACTAAATCATCAAATACTCGTTTTTCTCCCGTACTAACTCTGAACCTCATTTTCTCGATCTATAATATCACATTTAACTTATTTAGTCATTATAGTATTCAAATCAGCCCAAAATCACATTATGGTGAAAATTACATTTTTGCCCCTAAAGTTTGACATTTTTACGTTTTAGTCCCTAGGCTCGTAAAATGATTTTCATTCAATTTCTTAAAAATCCAAGCCTAGCTAAACCATTTTCATACTTATAACAGCCCACACTTTCTCATTAATCACACTTTTCTACTAATTTTATAGACTTTTACAAATAAGTCCTTACTGACATTTTACCAAAAATCACTTAGCAAAAGTTGTGTAACAATCAACAAACATGAATTTTCTGCAATCAAAAATCAAAATACATACCTGTTCAACATGGGTAAAGTTTTAGACTTTGACATCTTTTCAAGTTAGTGGTAGAAATAGATAGATCGAGTTACAACGACTTCAAAAATGTAAAGAGCATTAAAAATGAGGCAAGAACGGACTTACAATCAAGATTGGAAGTGGTGAAACCCTAGTTATGGCTTTCCCCTTGTGAAATTCGGACATGAGGAAGAAGATGGACAAATGTTGGCTTGAGTTTTGCTTTTTAATTCAATTTAATTACCAAATTACTAAAATACCCTTATTGAAAAACTTTAGAAACATACCAAACCATGTCCATTTTTGTCCACCAAATAAACCAATGGTCAATTACCATCTAAGGACCTTCCATATAAAATCTCATTGCAATTGGACACCGTAAACACATAGAACTCAAATTTTGCACTTTTTGCAATTTAGTCCTTTTAACTAAATTAAGTGCCCAAACATCAAAATTTTTGTATGAAAATTTCACAAAATCGTTCCATAAAATTTTAGACCATAAAAAAGTAATAAAAATAAATTTTATTGTGTCAGATTTATGGTCCCGAAATCACTATTCTGACAAGACCCAAAATCGGGCTGTTATCAGAGTCGGGAGATATCAGACTATCATAGGTAGTAATATGGCATGTATAGTAGACTCACATACGCTACGTTAGTTTGAGAATTGACTAAACCGTAGCTCTGATACCACTAAATGTGTCACTTCGTACCCGTAATCGACGCTGAAACAGTCTACGAGACAATACCGAACTCACATAACAAGCAAGCACACAATTCCGAGTCATAAAATTTTTGTCCAAATTAAAACCATCCATATTCAATCATAAAGTCTCTTATACGAGCCTACGAGGCCCAAAACATGTATTGGAAGTGGTTCAAGACTAAACCAAGAACTTTAGAAATTTTTACAAAACTTAGAAAATTTTTGCTAGAAGCAGGGCTCACACGCCCATGTGGTCCAAGGGACACGCATGTGTGACCCCGGGGACACACCCGTGCTTCAGACCATGCTCAAATTAGGGTGCTCTCTGGCTTATGCCACACGGCCGTGCCACACGGCCGTGCCACACGCCTTTTTGCTAGGCCGTGTAGCACACACGGCTGAGACACATGCCCGTGTCTCTGCCTGTGTGCTCAATTCTGGACATTCTGTTTTGCAACAATTAAGGTGTAGGGGACACACGGCCGGTTCACACGCTCATGTGGTTGACCGTGTGTCACACACGGCCTAGACACTCTGACTTGTGCCACACGGCTATGCCACAAGCCCATGTGCTAGGCCGTGTAGCACACACGGCTGAGACACACTCTCGTGTGTCTACCCGTGTTGACAAAAATGATCACTGTAAAATCAGAGTTTTAAATATTATAAAAGAATGATCAAACCTGGAGGCTAACTTTGACCACGATTGTTAGGCAAGTGTACCTATCGAACAGTAGTATAGCTTAGGCAAGACCGGATATCGAACCTAAAGGAACTAAAAGTATTAATACTCACTTTCTTTTTATTATTTAACCTAACTAAGATAAAGGTTGCTTTTAAACTAAATTGATGACAACTAAACTAAGGAAACAAAGAAAAAAAGATGAATTTGGGGATAACTTGAAAAAGACTCCGTTGATTTTTATGATACCTTCGGGAAGAATCCATCTAGACTTCTCTTATTAATTAACCTTAGATTATATGATTTCTTTTACTTAGCTTGATCCGTGAGACTCCCTAACCTATGCTAAACCTTCTCTTGAAGTGAATAACGTCTAATCCTAGGTTAATTACTAGAACTCTCGTTCGCTTATAATAACCCCCTAGGAAAGCAGTAAATCGATCAATGGATTCCCATATTAGGTTTCACCCTAATCCAGAAAAATCTCATAACCCGATCTCTAGGCGCCCGATCAACTCCGCTTAGTTATGATAGATCTACTCTTAGGCAGGGTCTATTCCTCCTCTTCCTAAGCACATTGGATTTGGATTAAACAACATAATTAAGAACAAACTAAGTAATTTTTCATATAACTTAAAAATCAAATAATAAAATCTATCTAGGTTTCATCTCCCTTCAAGTATCTGAGGGGTTTAGTTCATAATGTAAAAAGAAAACATCACAAGAGATAAGATAAAACAAAACATAAGAAAAATCCTAAAACTCCCTGATGGGATTAAAGGAGAATTCGCCGTCTTGAGTATAATTCTGGCTTTTTGGGATGAATCAACTGGCTATCCTCGCGTTATTCCCTAACTCTGACCTTCTCGGCTTGGCTCCTTGGCCTCGCTTTTGATCCCCCTTCAAAGGTGGTACCTGGGGTATATTTATAGGCTCTTGGAATGCGATTCTTTCTCCCGAAGTATCCTTTTTCGACTGAAGTTGCTCTTTTCAGCGACAGAGACACGGCCATGTCACACGCCCGTGCAAATCAAGTTCTAACCCTGTTCAGATTTCTGCTTTGGCACGGCCGTTCGCGGTGGTGACGAGGCCGTGCTCTAGGTGTTTGTCGAGACACAGTCGTGTGGTCCTTGGCCCAGGCCGTGTTGATTTCATGGAAAGGCCCATTTACTTCGTTTTAGGCCTGTTTTGTGTTCTTTTTATCTTCGGGTCCTTTCCTGGGTATAAGACATGAAAAGAAAATATTAAGAGCACCTTTTTATATAAAGCGAGGCTTAAATCTTCAAAAAGCATAATTAATGTGGGATTAAAACATGTTATATTTACAGTTTATCAAAAGACAAGACTATTTACCAAGCCATTTTTGCCACCCTTACTTGCACACATCAATACAACATAACATGGCACAAATTCAAGCATATAAGGGTAACCAAACAACCACAACCAAGACAATAACATGTCATCCTCATGCCATTATCTATCATGCTGAAAACATCATACTTAGCTTGTTAAAGACATACTAATTTCACATTCACAAGAGTTCATTAACATATGAATAAACTTAAGATCAACATAAGCCATCAGTTATGGCTATATACAAGATGAAGCATTAACAATTACAAGCTATCACAAATGGCCAAATTAATAATCACACACATAACAAATTGACATAGTCCCTATACATGCCATTGACTCAAAATGCTTAAATTCATTTATACCCAAAATTATAGCTTGATAGTGTGATAGGATCTCCGGCAATCTCCAACTCGAGCTAGCTTAATAACCTTATAAGATATGGGAAAATAAGGGGGTAAGCTATATAGCTTAGTAAGTCTGTATGAAAACAATAAGCAACTTTTACCAATCATTTACCAAGTCTGATAATATAAACACAAGATAATATAAATTGCTATAAAACTCAAAGTTATAATTTATTCAGTCACATTGTTTGCTCTATCAATTTGCAAGCATATTTTAATATGTTTTGACATTAGCCTAATAACCGTAATCTCTCCATTATAACAAATTACCACAATCAACCAATCCTGTCATACCTCATAATAAACATGCACATTAATTATTAGTATTCACCTTTCAAGCATATACTTTAACATCTTTCAATTGTTTAAAGCTCATATCATTTCTTACTTCCATAATCATTTTAATAGGCAATTATGCTAATCTTTCATTTTCTCATATCCGATAAATCACCATTTGTGTGAATGAAACATGCTATATCATAACTCAATTTAGCCCAGAAGCCAAACACATAATCGTCAAATGAATTTACCATGTATTTAATACATCATAGGTATTGACCAGTAATCACAAGGTTTTCATAAAAACATCACTGGGGAAATCATGAACTCACAATTTCATGGAGTCAATGCTTATAAACTTTAGTACATACATGAACCAATTTGTAATGCTTACATACTCTTTCTCTCCTTTGACATATTCGTTGAATTTCCCGTTGAACCATTTGGAATACTAAAGGATACCTGGGGATATCGTACACACAGTACCATACCAATGCCATATCCTAGATATAATCGTACATGTAATCTCGTATTGATGCCAATAGCCCAGCTATGGTCTTACACGAAGTCTCATATCAATGCCATATCCCAGATATGGTCTTACACAAAGTCTCATATTGATGCCATATCGCAAACATGGTGTAACACGTAATCTCAGTAACCCTAATTGTAACACCCCAAACCCGATCAACACACCACGACCGAATCTGACATGTCACAGAGGAAATCGTTTTGAAGAAAACGGGTTACCGGTTAAATTTTAGTGAAAAGCTCTTTGTTGTTTTATACTTGTAGAAATCTTGGGCATGATTATTTGCAAACCGATAGTTTACTTTGAAATCCCAGGAATTTATCTTAAAAACTCAGTTGTTGATCCATAGGTTTAGAAAACATTTATGCCATAAAACCCGATTGATTCTTGCTAATTTGAAATCGTTGAATTAAGTGTGAAAACTTAAGTTTGAAATCCATTCGAGAGGTTGTTGTTATCAATTAATTTATGTTACCCGATGGTAAAGATTTGAAAACCATTTCGTTTTGTAGTGTAGAAAACCTTACGTTCAAATTATTAAATTAATCAAATAATTTATTTAGCCATATTTAAAACCATCCAAAACATAAATAGTCCAAAAATATAATGTAAGGCCTTATTACAAACCCAAATAAGAACTGGAATTTAAAAATCCAATTCAAAATCTAAGTAATACTAAATGTTATTTTATTGTATGGCTGCCTCGAGTCCATCTGGCTCCTTATCCGCAATCTATGAGTCACCTGAAAAGATAAGGGAGAAGGTGAGTCACCAAGACTCAGTGCATAAATCCTCCTCCCGATTAATGCAACATAATTACACAAATCATAACCAAGCAATATAAATAATGCACCCAAACCTAGCCATCCATAGCTCCTTTTCTACACCGTGTGGTACCAAACCACTGGTGGTGCCAAACCACTGGTGACCCAAAGTCATGAATAATCCATCTGTGGGGCCAACCCACGTTGTGATACCAAATCACTGGCGACAATCCCATAATATCATATGTGGGGCCAACCCACTGTGGTGCTAAGCCACTGGGACGAGTCACTATGAGGTGCCAAACCTCTGGTGACACAAAGTCACAAAATATCAATATACCAAGTGTGGGGCCAACCCACGTGTGATACCAAATCATTGGCGACAATCCCATAATATCATATGTGGGGCCAACCCACTGTGGTGCTAAGCCACTGGGACGAGTCGCTATGAGGTGCCAAACCTCTGGTGACCCAAAGTCACAAAATATCAATATACCAAGAGTGGGGCCAACCCACGTGTGGTGCTAAGCCACTGGGACAAGTCGCTATGAGGTGCCAAACCTCTGGTGACCCAAAGTCACGAAATAGTCTGTGGTACCAAACCACTGGAGGTGCCAAACCTCTGGTGACCCAAAGTCACGGATATCATCTTCCCCCTCCTCTCATATCACCCGTCATCATGCCATACTCATGCAAATCATGCAAATCATGCCATCATGCTTTATTATAGCAAACATGTTATACATCATACTATCATACATTAAGTAGCAAAACTCATATCAAAACGGACTTACCCGAATCCTTGCTCATACCCATAGGGTATCATACCAATATCCACACTGTTTCGGCTTTAACACATTCAAGTTATTAATATATATTTACTTAATTATAAAGTGTGTAAGTTACACACTTGTTACTGACGCAAGCCCTAAATCTCGAAGAGCCGATCTACGACACTAAATCTCCTTGTCCTACATTCGGCCAAACCACAAAGTCATTAACATGGCCATTCGGCCACACCAACAAATCCCAAAGGGTGAGATTACGCCTAAACTACACCACCCTTACCTTTTGCCTTACGAAAACAAACCATAACGCAACGTATGTGAGACTGCTTCTCTCCCTACAATCGGCCAACAACCAAATCTTAGTATCAATAGCCTTCGGCTTTCCACAACTTAAAGAATGAAGAACCAATAGAGATATCCTTACCACTTAACTTACCAAAATCGGTTGTTAGGGAATAGAGGGCTTAGATCGATTGCTTCAAAATCCCGGAGTAGCTAGGAGAGATCGGTTTCAAAGGTGATTAGAGACCTTGCTAACCACGGCCAAAATCGGCTTCTGCTTCCATTAGAAACGCCAAAGAAAAGAGAAACGAAACCAAAAGACATTTGGCCATGAACACTTAGCCCTCAAAACTGATTAGCGAAACACCCAAAAGAGATCTAACCTTGTTGATATTCGGCCAAGACCACAATAGAAGAAGGAAAGGAAGTTTCGACAAGGTTGAGTGACCAAAATGGTTTGGCTAAGGTTGATTGAAGAGAACAATTGAGATTTGGTTCAAAAAGAAAAAGAAAGAATGGGAGAATAGATGGTGAGTATTCGGCTTGGCTTAAAGAAAAAGGGATTGAGAGATTTCGGCAAGAAAAGAAAATAAAGAAGAAGATGGGGTCTTGAGCAGTTATGAAAAGAAGAAAAAGAGAGAGATGGAGGAAAAGAGATTCGGCCAAGCACCTTGATTGCCAAAAAGAGAAGAGATGAAAATGTCAAGTGAGGTTTCGGTTTCAAAGGAGAAAAGAGAGTTTCCCAAAAGGGTTCTTGTGAAGATTCGGCTAAATGCTTGAGAGGGAAAAAAACATGCACCTAAGGTGGTTTCGGCTTTTGGTTCACAAAATGCATTAAGGAAAAATTTGATGAACAAAAAGGGTATTTTGGTTTGCCTCTTAACCGCATACACTATAGTCTAGACTAGCCGAAAGTGACCACAAAGAATTTCGGCACCCTCCCTAAGTCCTAGCCGAATACTCCACCTCCCACCTATTCAAAGTCCGGCAAACTTTCAACTCACTCCTAGCCACCAATTCAAACGAGTTTGAATTAATCAAACTCCTAAATTTTCTCCTTGCCACTTGTTTAAAATAATTTGACTTAGTCCATCCTTATCTGACAGAGTTTGTGCTAAGCACAACTCCTTCCCCTCCTTGGCGTCAAAATAATAAGCAAATAGAGGGATTTCTGCTGCTCGAACCTGAGATCTCCTTCCCATGCAAGTGGCGTCAATCATAGGGCCCTAAGTGGCGCCTCCTAGCCACTTTACCAGGCCCCAACTTGTGCTAAAATACTCCACGAATTACCCTTAAGCCCTAGCTCCTTCAGCTCCCCTTACTTAGAGCTTAAAAACAAAATTTCTTACTACTCAGGCCTGCTCTAAACTTATAACTAGATCTTAAAACATCACTAATAATAACACCACAGTCCAAACACATGCACAACAATTCAATTTAAAATTAACCCCTAATTCAGGATATTAGACTAATGTCATGACATTTGTATCCTATTTATTCCTAATGTTCAACTAGGACTTTTTCTGTCTCAAATCTCTGTCGGTCATTTCCGTAGTATCGTACTCAAAAGCATTCATATTTCATTTCAATAATGTAGCATTTACCACAATATTATCAATCAAGCATTTATACACATATAATTTAATGCTTATTAAACATACGAACTAACCTTCGCATAAAAATGACAAAAATGACTAAATCGTTAAATACTCGTTTTTCCCCCGTTTTAACTCTGAACCTTATTTTTCTCGATCTATAATATCACATTTAACTTATTTAATCATTATAATATTCAAATCAGCCCAAAATCACATTATCACAAAAATTACATTACTGCCCCTAAAGTTTGACATTTTTACATTTTAGTCCCTAGGCTCGTAAAATGATTTTACTTCAATTTCTTCAAAACCCAAGCCTAGCCGAACCATTTTCATACTTATAACAGCCCACAATTTCTCATTTAATCACACTTTTCTACTCATTTTATAGACTTTTACAAATAAGTCCTTATTGGCATTTTTACCGAAAATCACGTAAGAAAACTCGTTTAACAATCAACAAACATGCATTGTCTACCATCAAACATCAAAATACAAACATGTTTAACATGGGTAAAATTTTAGACTTTGACATCTCTTCAAATTAGTGGTAGAAATAGATAGATCGAATTACAACGACTTCAAAAATGTAATGAGCATTAAAAATGGGGCAAGAACGAACCTACAATCAAGATTGGAAGTGGCCAAACCCTAGCTATGGCTTCCCCCTTGTAAAACTCAGCCATGAGGAAGAAGATGGACAAATTTTGGCTCGATTTTTGCTTTTTAATTCATTTTAATTACCAAATTACTAAAATGCCCTTAATGAATAACATTACAAACATACCAAACCTTGTCCATTTTTGTCCACCAACTAAACCAACGGTCTAATTACCATCTAAGGACCTTCAATTTAAAATCTCATAGAAATTGGACACCCTAAACACATAGAACTCAAATTTTGCACTTTTTGCAATTTAGCACTTTTAGCTAAATTGAGTGCGCAAACGTCAAAATTTTCGAATGAAATTTTCACGAAATCATTCCATAAAATTGTAGACCATAAAAATATAATAAAAATAAATTTTACTGTGTCAGATTTATGGTCCCGAAACCACTGTTCTGACTAGACCCAAAATCGGGTTGTTATCAGAGTCGAGAGATATCACACTATCACAGGTAGTAATATGGCATGTATAGCTAGACTCACATACACCACGTTAGTCTAAGAATTGACTAAATTATAGCTCTGATACCACTAAATGTATCACCCTGTACCCGTAATCGACGCCAGAACAGGGTACGAGACATTACCGGACTCACATAACAAGAAAGCACACAATTTCGAGTCATAAAATTTCCGTCCAAATTAAAACCATCCATATTCATTCATAAAGCTCTTATACGAGCCTACGAGGCCCAAAACATATATTAGAAGTGGTTCGGGACTAAACCGAGAACTTTAAAAATTTTTACAAAACTTAAAAAAAAAATTGGTAAAAGTTGGGCTCACACGTCCATGTGGTCCAAGGGACACACACGTATGACCCCGGGAACACATCCATGTTTCAGACCGTGCTCAAATTAGGCTGCTCTTTGGCTTCTGCCACATGGCCGTGCCACACGCCCGTGTGCTAGGCTGTGTAGCACACACGGCTGAGACACACTCCTGTGTCTCTGCCCGTGTGCTCAATTCTGGACATTCTGGTTTGCAACAATTAAGGTGCAGGGGACACACGGCATATTCACACACCCATGGGACTGATCGTGTGTCACACACAGCCTAGACACTCTGACTTGTGCCACACGTCCATGCCACAAGCTCGTGTGCTAGGTCGTGTAGCACACACGGTTGAGACACATGACCGTGTGTCTACCCGTGTGGACAAAAACGAGGCTGTTTACTGAGCCATTTTTGCCACCCTCACTTGCACACATCATCACAACATCACATGGCACAAATTCAAGCATATAAGGGTAACCAAACAACCACAACCAAGTCAATAACATGTCTTCCTCATGCCATTATTTATCATGCTTAAAACATCATACTTAGCTCGTTAAAGACATACTAATTTCACATTCACAATAGGGCATTAACATATGAATAAACTTATGATCAATATAAGCCATCATTCATGGCTATTTACAATATGAAGCATTAACAATTAGAAGCTAACGCAAATGGTCAAATTAATAATGACATACATAACAAATTGACATAGTCCCTAGACATGCTATGGACTCAAAATGCTTAAATTCATTTATACCCAAAATTATAGCTTGATAGTGTGAGAGGATCTCTGGCGATCTCCAACTCGAGCTAGCTTAATAACCGTGTAAGATATAGGAAAATAAGGGGGTAAGCTATACAACTTAGTAAGTTTGTATGAAAATAATAAGCAACTTTTACCAATCATTTACCAAGTCTGATAATATAAACACAAGATAATATAAATTGCTATAAAACTCACAGTTATAATCTATTTAGTCACATTGTTTGCTCTATCAATTTCCAAGCATATTTTAATATGTTTTGACATTAGCCTAATAACTGTAATCTCTCCATTGTAACAAATTACCACAATCAACCAATCACTTAATACCTTATAATAAACATGCACATTAATTATAAGTATTCACCTCTCAAGCATATACTTTAACATTTTTCAATGTTTAAAGCTTATATTTTTTCATACTTCCATAATCATTTTAATATGCAATTATGCCAATCTTTCTTTTTTCTCATATCCGATAAATCACAATTTGTGTAAATGAAACATGCTATATCATAACTCAATTCAGCCCGAAAGCCAAACACATAATCATCAACTGAATTTACCATGTATTTCATACATCATAGGTATTGACCAATAATCACAAGGTTTTCATAAAAACATCACTGGGAAATCATGAACTCGCAATTTCATGAAGTCAATGCTTATAAACTTTACGTACATACATGTACCAATTCATATTACTTACATAATCTTTCTCTCCTTTTGACATACTCGTTAAATTTCCCGTTGAACCATTTGAAATACTAAAGGATACTCCGGGATCTCGTACACACAGTACCATACCAATGCCATATCCCAAATATTGTCTCACATGTAATCTCGTATTGATGCCAATAGCCTAACTATGGTCTTACACGAAGTCTCATATCGATGCCTTATCCTAGATATGATCTTACATGAGGCCTCATATTGATGTCATATCCCAGATAT
The DNA here is from genome assembly GCA_025503065.1 of Gossypium bickii. NCBI lineage: Eukaryota > Viridiplantae > Streptophyta > Magnoliopsida > Malvales > Malvaceae > Gossypium > Gossypium bickii. The sequence continues at coordinate 61,724,735 of CP106710.1, read as the reverse complement.
GGTCTTACACATAATCTTAGTAACCCTAATGTCATAACATTTGTATCCTATCTATTCCTAATGTTCAACCAAGACTTTTTCTGTATCAAATTTCTGTCGGTCATTTCCGTAGTATCGTACTCAATAGCATTCACATTTCATTTCAATAATGTAGCATTTACCATAATTATATCAATCAAGCATTTATACACATGTGGAATGCAAACTATATCCAATGGATCCACCACGCATGTGGCCAATATATTCAATCAAACATAGCATATAAATCAATCATTAGTGAGCTCAATTTAATGTGACAAGATGCTTATGTGTAACATGTAATATAGCATTTAATATCCAATTTAATCAAGCAATTACCAATTGAATCATCAACATGTCATGATAAAAAATTTCACTACACATGCTTAAAGTCATCTTTAAAATTAATCTAATTAAATAGCACAACACCACCAAAAAATTCACTTAACATTTTTTTTCAATACAAATTCAATTTTTTTTTTCACGTTTAATACCAATCTTGCAAAATCAACCATTCATCCATTAATAAATAATTTTAGTTATTAATTAAGGTACTAATTAAACATAATTAAGGGTTAATTTACCAAATTACCCTCAGAAACACTCACCACACAATTTTATTCTATCACAACAAGTGATCAACTAGGCAATTTCGAGCTTCAATTCTGGTTATCTCGGTCCTCTTCAAGATTCGGTGCTTTAACATAGGTAAAGTAGACATTACCACATTTCCAAAGCTATATTAAACACACTTTTTAATAAACTATGGTAATCAAAATTCACTCTCAATGATACCTTACCAGATTTGTAATATCAAGTTGAAAACTCGATTCCTCACAAAATCGACCTCTCCAGTCCTCCTAATCACTTCCAAACATCAGTACTAGACCAAATACACATATACTAAGCATCAATTTCACATCTAAATCAATTTGACAAAAATCCAAAAAATTAATTCAAGAAGATGATGAAATTTGGATTTCTTCAAATTACCTCACAAATCAGATTTAATCCTAACATTGATAAAAAATCCTTTAATTGTAGCAGCCCGTTTTTGGTTAAATCGAACAGTGGTTTTGAGAGCACAAATTTGAGGTCAAAATATTTATTTTATTATTATTTTAATGTTTACAGCATGATTGAGTGATTGTGTGAAAGTTTTTGTAACACCCCTAACCCGTATCCGTCGCTGGACTAGGGTTAAGAGGCATTATCGAACATATCAAAACATTTTACTCAATAACACATCATCAATCTTGCATCATCATTTCATAAGCATTCCCATACATATACTCCCTTCAAAAAGTCTACGAGATCGTAAACATGCTTTAGAGAAGGTTCGGGACTAAACCAATCTCATACAGAACTTTTTGGAACTTAGAAATTTTTCTTTCAAAACAGGGCACACGCCCTGTGGCTAGGCCGTGTGTCTCACACGGCCGTGCCTTGGACCATATCTCAGCCCGTGTGCAAAACGGACAGGAATCACACGGCCTGTCACACGCCGTGTGTCTAGCCTTTGTACAACACTAACTTGGGTCACACGGCCTATCACACGCCTCTGTGTCTGGCCCGAGTGCAAGTTTGATTTACCTCGAATTGAAACCGTGAAGAACACGGTCAGAACACACGCCCATGTGTTCAATCGTGTGGGAAACTATAGGCCTTTGCAAGGCCAAATTGCCACCCATTTTGGTTCATACCTACAAGCATCACACAAGCGTTAAATTATAACCTTAAAACAGCCAAAACATACCAAAATTTACCATCTTTTTTAGCCATTCATCAACACATCCACAAACATAGCATGAATTATATTTACCCATAATCACATTCGTTGTCAAGCCATATCACATGACTATGTATACATGTCCCAAAACATATCTTAACATTTATAGCCTATACATGCCACACTTCAATATGTACATTTTCAAAAGGTACCAAAATATAGTTCGATAGTGTGGTGATGATCCCCGACGATCCCTGAGCTTCCAGTAGCTTTGTTATTCTATAAAACAATGCAAACACACACAAAGTAAGCTTTCAAAAGTTTAATAAGCCACATACAAAAAACCTTATCACATAGAATAGTTATAAACCATTTCATTCATATAAACTATGGCATAACACAATAGCAAATTCATAATTCTCATTTGGATCAATTGTTCTTAATCACTTGCTTACTAACATATCACATTTTCATGTAGCTCACATATACATTTCATACGTACCTAAACGGATACATATTCACATACTCAATCATATCTCGGAATGCCCGTTGAACCATTTGGAATCAATAAGGTTACTCATATAGCTTGTAAAGCTCGTACAATGAGAACGTCCTAGACGTGGTCTTACATGTAATTAAATATCGACGCCTTTATTTAGACAGGGTCTTATACGAAATCATATACGATGCGAATGTCCCAGACATAGTCTTACATGTAAATCTCAAATTGATGCCAACGTCCTATACGTGGTCTTACACGATAACATATATCGAAATCCTTGTCATGACATACGTATCCTAACTATTCCGAAGGTTCATACAGGACTTTTCAGATGCCGTCACATTATTGACACTTTCCCAAATTCCACATATTAAGCTCAAATAGCTATATATCACAATTCATTTATATATATAAGTAGTAATAATTCAATTTAAACACATTTATTTGTATATCGACTTACCTTGTACGGATACGAACGGATGGAAATGACTACTCGACCACTTTCGATTTCCCCCGATCTAATTCCATTTTCTTTTGTTCTTAATCTATATAAATTCAAATTTAGCTATTTAATAACACAATTCATTCATTTCAATCCATATACACATATTTAGGGCATTTTACATATTAGCACTCATATTTTCACATTCTGACATTTTAGTCCCTATTTCATAAAATCACAAAATATACAAAATTTCATGTTACACAAGCTAGGCCGAATGTTTATACACTTCATATAAGCCCATTTATTTCATTTATTTCACATTTTAGTCCTTCAATTACTCATTTTCACAATTTAGTCGAAAATAGTCAAATTCATCAAAAATTCAAAGGTAAAACATAATAATCTGTCATATATTTTTCATATTTCATCAACTATCATCACAAAGCTTACAAAATCATCAATGGCATAACTCACAATCTTCATCAAATTCAGAAATTGAAACATGGGCTAAGCAGATGAGAAAGCAATGATCACATAAACATAAAAATTATCTAAAAAGGAAACAAAAACATACCTTAAGTAAGACTTGGAAGTGCCGAACCCTAAGCTAAATCTTTTTCTTTTCTTTTCTTGTTATTTTCGGCCAAAGATGAACATAATGGCCTATTTTTCTTACTTGTTTTATTATAATTACATATTAATACCCATTTTACCATTTTAACCTTATTACTTTTGTTATAAATTCCACTAACTATTGTCCATACTTGTAACACCCCTTACCCGTGTTCAGCACTGGCACAGGATACGAGGCATTACCGAACTTAACTGACTTAAACTTACAACATCAAGCTATAACATTTCATTCCAACTTAAATCTTTTTCATTCATATACATAACATCCTTACTACGGGTCTACGAGACTCTAAACATACATTTGGAATGGTTCGGGACCGAACCAGAAACTTTTACACATTTAGAATTTTTTTTACTTAAAGCAGGGCAACACGACCGTATGGAATTTCAAATGCCCGTGTTCTACACCTGTGTTGATTTATTTCTCATTTCGAACCTACAGGGGCTTTCACACGGCCAGACACATGCCCGTATCCCTGGCCTGTGTTCTTCACACGACCACGACACACCCGTGCCTTAGCCCGTGTGCAAAAACCATGGCATTCTGTTTATGATGTCATCATCTCACTAAGGTCACACGGCCAAGCATAGGCCCTTGTCCTTAGACCGTATGTCGAATTAAATTCCTAAATTTAGGTGCAGACTTCACACGGCCTGCGCACACACCCATGTCCATGGCCGTGCCACCCACACGGTTGAGACACACAGTCGTGTCTCTACCCGTGTGTTTACTACTGAGTATACTGACTTCTAAATCTAGCATGCAAGGGGACATACAACCAATCAACATGCCCATGGGGCTGACCATGTGTCACACACGGCCTAGACACACGCCCGTGTGTCTACCCGTGTGGACACTAGAAAGGCTATCTACCAAGCCAAATGCCACCCTACACCGCAACCATACTTACACCAATTCAATCCAACAAGTATCAAAACTATAAGGCACTTCTAAAGACTCAAAATCAAGATATCCATACAAGCATACACTTGATGAATTTCATCATCATTGAATATATATAAACTTGTCAAGGTTTTGCCCAATTCCAATGACCACTTACATGATGAATTTGATAACATAAATAGTCAACACTTTGGCTAACCAATATGACATAACAAAAAGACCAATTCCTATACATGCCATACTTAAAATGAATCTAACTTTGCTATACCAAAGAGTGGTCGATAGTGTGATTTTCGAACTCCGACGTTCCACGAATTCTTGAGCTAACTTGGCAATGCTACAAGGAAAAGGGAAATGAGAGGAGTAATCATAAAGCTTAGTAAGTTTGCATGAAATAAATAGCAACATAAAGATCATTATGTCATCCATCCATTGCATTGGATAAAAACACAAGTCTTAATCTCATTTCCATAACTTACTCATACTTGTGCTTACCAATTACATATCATGCCACATATCAGGAACCATTCTCGTGAATTGCTCACATATACCTGTATCACTTTATCACTTGGTCTTAGCATTAATCTCATCTCTATCATGAGCTTAACTATCTACCGCATTAAATCACTTGGGATATTCAAGGATATGTGATCATCCTCATTCACATAATTACGATGCCAATGCCACATCTCCGATGTGGTCTTAGGTGGGGTCATTTCTAGATGCCGATGCCATATCCCTAATATGCTCTTATACTCATATTGATTGTCGATGCCATATTTCAGACATGGTCTTATACGATTCTTATATTTGATGCCAATGCCATATGGCACACATGGTCTTATACGGGACCTTACTAATCTCATGTTTCGATGATCTTATTCTCTTATTTATTAAAGTCCAACCGGAACTTTCACATTACAATTCTCATCGTTTTCTTATTCAACATCATAACTCAATTTCATAGAAATATTATACAATATCACTAATATCAAACATTTAGAAACTTAACAACATGATGTTGAATTTATTGCACATAAACTTACCTCGATTTCAAAATAGGCTAGATTGTCGATCTAATCTGATACTTTGCCCTTTCTCGGTCGAGGTTAATTCTTCACTTTTCTTGATCTATAATAACAATTTAGCTCATTTAATCACCACAATAATAAATACACTTCAATAATCATAATTTTGGTAAAATTACTATTTCGCCTTGAAGCTTTCACAAAATGACCATTTTACCCCTAGGCTCGGAAATCATTTCTAATCAAATTTCTTTCTTCAACGAGCCTAGGTGAACATATGGCAGCCCTCAATACTCATTATTTACCACATTTACCACATATTTCACAACCTTTACAAAAAGGTCCTTCTAGGTGTTTTTATGGTAACACCTTTCACAAAAGTTGTTTATTAAACAACTATGACTCATTTTCTTCCATAACAATGCAGCAAACAACATACATGCTCACATGGTAAGACTCTAAATTTTCAACCATTTTGCAAAATAGTCCCCTCTATAGCTAGCTTAAGCTTTAGGGGTTCCAAAGTACAAAAATTATCAACCAAAAATCACTAAGATCACTTACTTGTAGAGATTGAAGTGGCTGAAAATATTCAAGCTTCTAAACCCCTTCTATTGCTGAAATTTTCGGTGGTAAGAAGAAGAAGGAAAAAGATGATATCTTTTCTTTCTTTATTTTTCTCTTATTTTACTTATAAATTACCTAACACCACCAAAACATTGACTAATTAATCCTCTTGTCCCTCCTATGGCCAGTTATGACTTTTAAAAAGGCTTAATTTCACATTAAGGGCCTCTAATTAAAATTTTATAGTTAATTGGTACCTCTATCTTGTAAAGTAAGACTTTCACACTTAATGCGATTTAGTCCTTTTTCTCAATTAAGCATGCAATTGCTAGAATTAAAGCAAAAAAAATTTCATGAACCTATATAATCATGCTCTATCTCATAAAATACCATAAAAATAATTTCTATATCTTCGGATTAGTGGTTCTGAAACCACTGTTTCGACTAGCCCCTAAATCAGGCTGTTACAATACTTGTCATTTGAGGCATTCAATGGTTAAATAACCACATAAGTATCTCTTCTTTACAAAGACACATCAATTTAACCATTATTCAAATAGAAGGATAATTTTTCAATTCCTGCAATTTAGTCCTTCTTGCAAATTAAGCACACAAACGATCAAATTAAATCACGAAAATTTCACACAAACCAATTCACATGCTGAAACTCAAAAAATAAAAATAAAATATTTTTTTGACTCAGATTTGTGGTCCCGAAACTACTGTTCCGACTAGGGTATAAACCAGACTGTTACAACTCTCCCCCCTTAGGGATTTTCGTCCCCAAAAATCTTACCGTTGAATAGATTTGGATATTGCTGTCTCATAACATCTTCAGGCTCCCATGTAGCTTATTCAACTCCGTGTCGATGCCACATTACTGTAACTAACGGAATTTTGTTATTTCTCAATTCTTTAACCTCACGAGCTAATATACAGATCAGTTCTTCATCATAAGTCATATCAGATTGAATTTTTATCTCAGACGGAGAAATTACGTGTGAGCGATCAAATCCGTATCGTCGAAGCATCGATACATGAAGCACATTATGGATCTTTTCTAACTCAGATGGTAGCAACAATCTATAAGCAACCGGTCCAACATGCTCGATAATTTCATACGGCCCGATGAATCTCAGACTAAGTTTGCCCCTTTTTCCAAATCGGAGTATTTTCTTTCACGGAGACACTTTCAAAAACACTTTATCACTGATTTCAAATTCAATATCTTTTCGATTCAAATCTGTGTATGATTTCTGTCGATCAGACGCTGCTTTCAGACTATCACGGATCACTTTCACTTTCTACTTAGTCTCTTTTATCAAATTATCCCCGTGAAACTTATTCTCACTGAGCTCTGACCAGTATAGCAGTGTTTGGCATTTACGACCATATAAGGCTTCGTACGGTGCCACGTTAATGCTTGATTGAAAACTGTTATTCTACACAAATTCAATCAGTGATAAATACTGTTCCCACGTACTTTGAAACTCAAAAATGCAACATCTCAACATATCCTCGGGTATCTGAGTAATCCGCTCAGATTGACCATCCATCTTCGGATGAAAAGCAGTACTGAAGTGTAATTTCGTACTTAAAGCCTCTTGCAATTTCTTGCAAAATCGCGAAGTAAACCTCGGATCTGTATCAGACATAATAGATAGTGGCACCCTGTGTAATCTCACAAGATCGGAAATATATAGCTCAACTAACTTATCAAGTGAATAATCAGATCGTACCGGAATGAAATGGGCTAGTTTCATCAATATGTCAACTAGAACCCAGATTGCATCTTTCTTCCTCAAAGTTAAAGGCAAACCAGAATCAAAATCCATCGTCACTTTATCCCATTTCCACTCGCGAATCATAATCGGTTGTAACAAACTGTATGGCACCTGATGTTCAGCTTTAACTTGCTGACAGATTAAACATTTTGAAACAAAATTGAAGATATCTCTTTTCGTTATAGGCCACCAGTAAAGTTGTTTTAAATCATTATACATCTTTGCACTTCCCGGATGAACAAATAAGTAACTATTATGTGCTTCTTTCAAGATCAACTGAATCAACTCTGGATTTCTTGGAACATAAATTCGATCTCGAAATCTCAGACAATCATCAACATCAACTTAAAATTCAAAATCAAAGTTCAAATTACATTGAGCTCGTTTCGCTAACATTTCAATATCAACTTTCTGAGCATCACAAATCTGCTGTAAGAACAATGGTCTCGCTGTCATCTCAACTACAATCACACTGCTATCACACAAGTCTATTTGAGTATTCATTGCTCTTAAAGCAAATAAAGACTTTCAGCTCAAAGTGCCAGCAACAACATTGGCTTTTCTTAGGTGACAATCAATCACAGGCTCGTAGTCTTTTAACAGTTCTAACCATCTTCTCTATCGCAGATTCAAATCTCTCCGAGTCATCAAATATTTCAGACTTTTATGATCTGAAAGCACATTACATTTCTCACCTAAAAGATAGTGGCGCCAAATTTTTATAGCAAACACGATCTCAGCTAATTCAAGGTCATGCGTCGGATAGTTCTTTTCATGTGGTTTCAATTGTCTCGAGGCATAAGCTATAACTTTGCCTTCCTACATCAAGACATAACCCAAACCGTTTAACGAAGCATCACTATATATCTCAAATTCTTTAACGATTATGGTTGTACTGGCATTGGAGCTTTAGTCAATAAAGCTTTCAACTGATCAAAGCTTTTCTGACACTTTTCAGACCATTCAAATTTCACATCTTTCTAAAGCAACCTCGTCAACGGAGTTGCAATTATCAAAAAGCGTTTTACAAACTATCGGTAATAATCAGCAAGTCCCAGAAAACTACGATTTCAGATACATTTTTCGGAGGCTTCCAATCCAAAATAGTTAAAAATTTGCTCGGATCAACTTGGATACCAGATGCTGACACAATATTCCCCCAAAGTCCAACTTCATGCAACCAGAACTCACATTTACTAAACTTAGCATACAATTTCTTATCACATAGAGTTTGTAGCATAATTCTCAAATGTTCGGCATGCTCAATTTCATCACGCGAATAAATCAAAATGTCATCAATAAATACTTCAACAAATCGATCTAAATACGGTCTGAAAATTCTGTTCATTAAGTCCATAAAGAAAGTAGTAGCATTTGTTAATCTGAAAGGCATAACTAAAAATTAATAATATTTGTACCTTGTTTTGAAAGTAGTTTTGAAAATGTCTGATTCTTTTACTCGCAACTGATAGTATCTCGATCTCAAATCTATCTTTGAAAACACAGTAGCTCCTTTCAGCTGATCAAACAAATCACTAATTCTGGGTAGAAGATATTTGTTCTTAATAGTCACTATGTTTAACTGATGATAATCAATACACATTCTCATCTTATCGTCTTTCTTTTTCATAAACAAAACGGGAGCACCCCAAGGTGAAAAGCTCGGTTGCGCGAGACCTCTGTCTGTCAATTCTTGCAACTGAAACTTTAATTCTTTTAATTCTGTCGGAGCCATTCTATATGGAGCTATTGAGATAGGGGTCGTTCCCGGTACTAAGTCAATGGCAAACTCAACTTCTCGTATTGGAGGTAATCCCGGTAATTCTTTAGGAAACACATCAGGGAATTCACAAACAACCACAAACATAGATTTAATTTTCTTTTCATTCACTTTCAAATCAATCACATAAGCAAAATAGGCTTCGTAACCTTTTCTCACATAACTCTGAGCTTTCATTACTGATATCACAACCAGTAATCCATTCAAATCATTAGGTTTGATATGAATTATCTCATCATTTTGACATCTCAAATTAATAGTCTTTCATTTGCAGTTTACAATAGCATCATGCAAAGTTAGCCAATCGATACCCAGGATTATATCAAACTCATCAAAAGGTAATAACATCAAATCAGCTGGAAAGCAGATATTTCGAAACATCAACGAACAATTCTTGCACACTTTGTCATCCAGAACACTCTTGCCTAAGGGGTTCGATAATTTAATTACAAATTCCATAGACTCTATATGCAAAGTCTTACAGGATAATAAGTTCATGCAAATATATGAATGAATAGACCCTGGATCTATCATTGAAATCAAAATAATTATCATAAAGAGTAAATGTACCCGTAATAACATCTGGAGATGAAGCTTCCTCACGAGCTCGAATGGCATAAGCTCTCACAGGTGCTCTTGCCTCAGATCTCGCAGCTGTATCTTTCGTAGCTCTCTGGCTACCACTCATATTTCCCGTGTTTCTGGGAGGTCTACCCCTAGCTGAAGCATTATTCAACTTCAGATTCTGTATAATCTCTTGCTCATCGGACTCAGGACAATTTCGGATAAAATGATCTAAAGATCCACATTTGAAACAAGCTTGATCCTTCAATCTACAATTACCCAGATGTCCTTTACCACAATGTCTACACTTGGGTCGCTCAGATCTGACATTTCCAACACTAGCTATCGAAGTAGCTGGAGCTTTGAAGCTCGAATGTGATCTAGCATGATCTCTACTCGAATGTCCTACATTAGCCTTTGAACACCTATACTCATCTCAAAATTTCTTTGGTGCTGACTGAAATGATTTACTTGAGGATCTTTTTCTCACATCTCTAGCTTCTGACTCAACTTTTCTTTTATCTTTCCCGAGTTCTTCAGCTTTACATGCTCGATCAACAAGCACAAGAAACTCTTTTATTTCTAAAATTCTGACTAACAAACAGATATCTTCATTCAAGCCGTCCTTGAACCTTTTACACATTATTGCCTTAGTCGAGACACATTCTCGTGCATATTGACTTAGTCTTACAAATTCTCGCTCGTATTCTGTAACAGACATATGACCCTGTTTCAATTCAAGAAACTTTTTTCGCTTTTGATCAATGAATCTCTGACTAATATATTTCTTCCGAAATTTAGATTAAAAGAAATCCCAGGTGATTCGTTATTTCGGAACAACAGAAATCAAAGTTTTCCACCACTGATAAGCTGCATCTCTCAACAAAGAAACGACACATTTCACACATTCATCAGGGGTACAAGTCATTTCATCGAATACTCGAATTGTATTCTAGAGCCAAAACTCAGCTCTTTTAGCATCATCATCACTAGTGGCCCTGAATTCTTCGGCCCCATATTTATAGATTTTGTCAGCCGGAGGCTTATTCAATAGATTCAGATTCATAACCGGAGGTACAACAGGAGTTTAAGGGGAATTAAGTGGGAGTGGAGGTTGAGAAACAGCCGGATTTGGTCTAACATACTGTGTGAACCGCTAATTCATCATTTGGAAGAAGACTTGTTTAGGTTCTCCTTCCTAACTGCTAGTAACTGGTCTAGACTCAGACGGTGCTATCCCTTGAGCGTGAGTAGGTGCATTACTTTCAACATCGTCAGCTACAGCTCGTTCGAGATCCTTTTACTATACAGAAAACACATTTTATCTGTCAGGATTCATCACTATCATAGTTCAAATATATAGCATGTATAGCTAGACTCTCACATGCTATGTTAGTCCTAGAATCAACTAAACCGTAGCTCTGATACCAATAAAATGTAACACCACTTACCCGTATTCGTCGTCGGACTAGGGTTAAGAGGCATTACAGACATATTGAAACATTATACTGAATAACACATCATCAATCACGCATCATCATTTCATAAGCATTCCCATACATATAGTCCATTTAGAATGTTTACGAGACCTTAAACATGCTTCAGAGATGGGTCGGGACTAAACCAATGTAACATCCTAAAAAGGGCCTATGCATCTTCGGTTTAATTGTACGAAATGACATGTCTTAAGTATTATGAATAAATTTTAAACATTTTTGGAAACCCGGAAATGATTTGGAAATGAACATTTTTGGAAACCTGAAAATGTATGGACATGATTTAGAAATGATTCAAAAGAGGAAAGTGAACATTTCTGGAAACTTGGAAATGTAAGGAAATGATTCAAAAGAGGAAAGTGAACATTTCGGAAACTTGGAAATGTAAGGAAATGTCAAGTTTACAGAGCCGATCGAAAATTTTTGGAAACTTAGAAATGACCTAGAAATGACGAGTTTTAAGGTTTAAAAGGGGAAATTAAGGCAAGGTGGCCTTAAAAGAAAAAGTTTGTGAAATTTGACACACAAACAAGCTTGGAAAAGTGGCCTGAAGATGTTACTTAGGGCCTATGGAAATGGCGCCATATGCAAGAAGAATGGGCCTGGGTTTGAGTCACTTGAGAAGCAAATAAAAAGGAGTTTTATTTTTGCTTCCACAAGACTGGAGTGCACGGCAAGGCTTCTAGAAAAAGGGAGTTTTATTCCCTTTAAATTTCGGCAATTAATGGGATAAATAAAGGATTTTTTTAAATTTTAAATTAGATTATTTAGAAGAGATAAATATTGGATTAAACTCTTTTATTTATGATAATTAAAAGATAAAGTTATCAGATAGAGGAGTGGTGGCCAAGTAAGGGACTCCTTAGATGATAATTTCGGCTATAAAAGGAAGGAAGGAGGGCTACTCATCAATTTTTGCTTCCTCCTCTTCTCTGCCGAATTCTTAGTGCTCTCCTCTCTTCTTTTCTTTCTTTTCTTTTGTCAAGCCGAAATTTGTCAAGTATTCGCTTAGCCTCTAGCCGAATCTCTGAAATGGTGTCAGGAAGGAGTTGTCGATTTCTCCAAGTAAGGGTAAGATCTAGACTCGGTTTCCATTCTTTTCTTTTTAAGCCTGTCAAAATTTGGAGACTAATCTTTCATATTGTATTTTGGCCAAAATATAAAGAACTCTTTCGGGATCTGTCTCAAGTCGACTGTAGGAAGGATTTTTGGGATTTAAGGCATCAAGGTAAGACAATAAAGTGATATTCGGCCATAGGCCATAAGTATGATTTCAAGTTAGACTAAAATCTAACATATGTGTATAGATATTTCGACAGCATTAAGGAAGCAAGGATCCAATTCGGGATTTTTTAGAATCCACAAGGTAAGTATTCGACCAAGGCTTATATTTTTGGTATTTGGAACTATTTCCTATTTATTCAAAAGCCAGAAACTGACATAGTTAAATGATTTGGTGGCTAGTCGATTTGAAGGGAGGAATACAAAGTTCCGGCAATTGATTCTTAATTCAGTACGGCAACAAGGTAAGTTTTAGTAATACAAATCCTACTAGGATTTGGTTTTATAGCCAAATAGGTCTTTGCTAAAGATTACCATGTTAACTGAATATAGGCATTAAAGATCTAAATCAGTAGATCAGTTTTCGGGATTTCAAGGACTTCGTTAAGTGAATCAGGTGTGTACCCCACACTAACTTTTAATATGATTATGGTAATATGTAATATATGCATGGTTATAAGCCGAATATGGCTAAGTTGCCGTGTTATGGTACAAAGTACTCAGGTATGTTTCCTACTCCCACTAGGATTATGAAATATGTTATTTATAACATGTGAAAATTTATAAGAATATGAATTTAAGTATGATATGCATGATATGAATAATATGGGTCATTCGGGATATATGAGAAAGGGGAAGTGAATGTGATGACTACGGTCTCACTATCTGAATGTGGTGACTTCGGTCACATTATCTGAATATGGTAACTTCGGTTACATTATCTGAATGTGGTGTCTCTTGACACAATTATATCTGGTGGCTATGCCACGAATTTTATATGGGCGATGAGCACGTCGACTGCAGCGACTGCCTTCGATGGAGTGTAGCGGATGGAGGGTTGACTTAGTAGTCCCCACGGTGTGATTAGTTGGTACGGGGATGTGTAGCGGATGGCACCTAGGTTTGGGTTTGGGTTGCATCATCATTTTTATCTGTTATATGAATAAGTATTTGATATGAAAATGTATGCCCGATCTATTGAATTTTATTGTGTGTACACATTGAGTCTGTTGACTCACCCCATTGTGGGACTATTTTTCAGTGACGATCAATAATGGACCGGGGTTGCAGAAGCTTAGGGATGGCCATGCTCACTTGCAGTTTTATTCAATATGGATATTCAGTTTAATTTAAGTATTTTAGAATTTTATTTGGGGATTTTACTTGATGTAATAAGGCCATAAGTTACATTTCTTTACTTTTATTTTTAATTACTATGTTACGAATTGTTTTCAGTTAAAGTTAAGAAAAATTTACTTCTTTAAAAATAAAACTCTAATTGTTTTGTCACCTTCACTAATTGGATTTTAAAATAAGATAAATGGGTTTTTGACTCAAGTCCAACACAAACAATATTTTTTGTTAAATTGCACAAGTTTTCCTCTAGAAATAAAAGAATTTTGAAACCAGTTTACTCAAGGAACATACCAAATCCGGTTCAGGCTCGTGGGCCGGGTTTGGGGTGTTTCAGTTTGGTATCAGAGCCCAGTTTCAAACCCTCAGCCTAGGGGTTTAAGGCCCAAAACATTTTCAAAGCGAGCCCAAATGAGTTTTATGAAAATATTTTTGAAATAAGCAGGTTTCTGGCATGGCACCTAAGTCTCCGACCCGAAGTCCACCAAGTAAGTACCCCTATATATTATGTGATTTATATTATGATTTGTAGAAGGGTAGAAGTGGAATGGAACGTAGAATAGCATGATAGGTACTTGAACCCTAGGACTAGTTTTCCCCAACACTTACATAAGATTTAAGTGCCTAACTAAACAACCCTATGGCTAAGTCGAGTTAGGGGGTGTGGTAACCCCTGGCGCATGTCTAGGATTGGATCCGTAAGAGCACGGTACTTAAGCACCCTAGTGGCTCACCTCCTCTTCACTGGAATCCTACCGGTTCAGTAGCTTCTGCTCACCCTAACCAAGAGGACTCGATCCACAAAGCTAACGCAATAACTAAAACCCGAAAGGGAACTAGCCGTATTTTTATAAAAACCCTAGTTTTAAAACTCCTAAAACTACCTTTTTAATTTGTGAGAACTATTTTTTACAAAATTGTTCCAAAAAATTTTTGGTTTGTAAAATTACAAAAATATCCCTAGTGGTTGTGAAATTACAAAAATGCCCTTGGTTTATAAAATGTTCAAACTACCCACAGTTTTAGCAAAAATTTCCTTACTTTATAACAAGTCAAAAAACCCAAATTTGCAAAATATCAAAATACCTTGATTTTGGAAAATTACGAAATCGCCCCTAACGTACAAAATTACCAAAAATAACCCTGATTTCCAAAATTTTTGCAACATCACTGTTTTGGAAAGTACAATTCTCAAAAAGAACCCTCAAAGTTTTGTAACTTTTGAAATATCCCTGATTTACTAGATTTTATAAATTTACCCCGATTTGTGAAAAATTACCAAAATACCCCCGAGGTCTAAAATTACCAAAATACCCCCGGATTTCAAAATTTTTCCAAAATACCCCGGGAATTTAAAAATACCAAAATACTTTGTGACACAAATCACCAAGGAACTTTTTCTTTTGAAAAATTACGAAAATAGCCCTGTAGGACAAAATTACGAAAGTACCCCTGGGTAGTGGAAAAACAACGACAACGAAAACTACAACATTTCTCTGAATGAACGAAAGTTCATAATTGGTTGATGAATGTGAACGTAACTTTCTGAATAGTGAACTTGAGCTGAGAACATTGTTTGATCGAAAGAGCCACTTTTAAACGTCTCTTTTCATAAGACTGTTCGCGGTTAATCAGTGAAACAAAAGTACTAATGTATAAAACTCTTAAATCAGATTAAATCGCGACGTTAGAAAATGAGTTCTAGGGAACGTGGTCGTCGTGGATAGGATAAGAGGAGTCTTGGATCGTCAGAATCGTCTAAGAGTCTTCAGAAAAGACCGAAGGCTGAGAATTCTGCTCGTGTTTTTAAGCCAACTACTAAAAATCTGAACCGTTCGTGTGCTCAGTGTGGAAGGTATCATGTTGGCGATTGTTGGAACCGAGATAGGGAATGTTTTAGATGTAAGTCTAAGGCTCATTTGGTTAAGAATTTCCCTCAGGCAACGAAGGTTTGTGGTTTAAACCATGGAGGAAATAGTCATGGAACACCCGGTAGAGGTGCTTAAGGTTCAGATGTAAGACAACCAAGGATATGATAGCGGTTAAGTTCCTTGTTTTTAGAGTACTATTTATTGTTTTAGAGATAGTTCATTCTTGTGTTACAAGTGAACTGTTTGAAACTTTGGATGTGAACTTAGAGACTGCGGCTAGAAGGTAAGATAGTTCTTTAAAATCATAGTGCACAGCAATAGTGTAGTGTGGTGAGTTAGACCGTACGATGGTTCGTTAGTAAGTAATTTCGAGGACGAAATTATTTTTAAGGAGGGTAGAACTGTAACATCCTGAAAAGGGCCTATGCATCTTCAGTTTAATTGTACGAAATGACATGTCTTAAGTATTATGAATAAATTTTGAACATTTTTGGAAACCCGGAAATGAATGGAAATGATTTGGAAATGAACATTTTTGGAAACCTGAAAATGTATGGACATGATTTAGAAATGATTCAAAAGAGGAAAGTAACATTTCTGGAAACTTGGAA
This sequence comes from Gossypium bickii, assembly GCA_025503065.1. Lineage (NCBI taxonomy): Eukaryota > Viridiplantae > Streptophyta > Magnoliopsida > Malvales > Malvaceae > Gossypium > Gossypium bickii. Next base: position 61,708,388 of record CP106710.1, on the reverse strand, counting down.
ATGTAAGGAAATGATTCAAAAGAGGAAAATGAACATTTCTGGAAACTTGGAAATGTAAGGAAATGTCAAGTTTACAGAGCCGATCGAAAATTTTTGGAAACTTAGAAATGACCTAGAAATGACGAGTTTTAAGGTTTAAAAGAGGAAATTAAGGCAAGGTGGCCTTAAAAGAAAAAGTTTGTGAAATTTGACACACAAACAAAGCTTTGGAAAAGTGGCTCAAGATGTCACTTAGGGCCTATGGAAATGGCGCCATATGCAAGAAGAATGGGCCTGGGTTCGAGTCACTTGGGAAGCAAATAAAAAGGAGTTTTATTTTTGCTTCCAGAATACTGGAGTGGACGGCAAGGCTTCTAGAAAAAGGGAGTTTTATTCCCTTTAAATTTCGGCAATTAATGGGATAAATAAAGGATTTTTTTTTTAAATTTTAAATTGGATTATTTAGAAGAGATAAATATTGGATTAAACTCTTTTATTTATGATAATTAAAAGATAAAGTTATCAGATAGAGGAGTGGTGGCCAAGTAAGGGACTCCTTAGATGATAATTTCGGCTATAAAAGGAAGGAAGGAGGGCTACTCATCAATTTTTACTTCCTCCTCTTCTCTGCCGAATTCTTAGTGCTCTCCTCTCTTCTTTTCTTTCTTTTCTTTTGTCAAGCCGAAATCTGTCAAGTATTCACTTAGGGCTCCTTTGGATGCCCGTTTTCCTCCAGTGTGGTGAGATTGGCCTAAATAATTGCCTTGCCCATTTGATCTTTGTGCTTTGTTTGGTTCAAGACAAAGTTCAGTGGAAATCCATCTCCACCACACTGGTCTGCTGAAAATCAACTGGGAGTGAAAGCAACAATTAAAAGTCACTGAGCAGTTGGTGTTTTCATCAAACAAAAATACCCATACTTTCCATATGCAAAGGGAACTCCAGTCGAAGCAATTCCAGGTCTCGATCTCCCCAGTTTTCAGCACTAATGGCGAAGCCCAAGTCTTCTCGCCTTCCGCCTTGGAAATCCTGATCCTCAATCATGTTTCTAGCCATGCTGGTCATCTTTACCTTCCTCATTTTGATTCTTTTGGGCCTCGGAATCTTTTACATTCTTAGCCGTGACTCCCCAAATTCTCCTAAGCCCAACGATTTGTGCTCCATCGTGCATAACGTCGTCGACAGGTTAGTTTTTTTTTCTTTAAATTTTGGTTATGTTGAAGGCGATCTGATAATAACCGCGATTGTTTTGAAGCCATTTTTTTGAACCGCGAAGTTATGTTGATGAAGACAGAGGCGAGCAGTGGGTTGAAGCCATCTCTTGGGAGCCTAGAGCTTTTATCTACCATAATTTCTTGGTCAGTTTCTCAAGATTTTTGGATGAATATTTCACTTATTTTCTTCGTTCCTCTTTAATTTTATATTCAACTCTAACAGAAACAATATTGCAATTGAAACTACTAGTGAAGCAAGCAGTCTTTTTATTTATTTATTTTTATTTTTGTAAGCTATTAGCCTTTTGAGATATTTTATTTCAAATTTCAAGCTTAGTGACACTTCTTGTATTCTAGTACTTGAAGCTGAAAATGCAATGAGATTTATGTATAGAGAAATGTATCTTAAATATTCTTAGTAATTTGGCGGACGGATCCTTATGTTATAAGATGATTTAATCCAAGGTGAAAGGGAAGGCAGATAAAGTTCATACTTTTAACATGTATCTTTTAGCTAATCCTAAACTAATTTCTAGTTGTAAAAAAATTGGCAGTCCATGGAGGGATGTGAATACCTGATTGATCTTGCCAAGCCTCATATGAAAAAGTCAAAAGTTGTTGATAGTAAAACCGGCAAGAGTGAAGATAGTAGGTATGTAATTATTACTATGATTTCATATATAGTTTTGTTTTTGTTTCTTCTTTAAATCTTCTATTATATTAGATGTCATGGATGTTCGCGTGCAGGGTACGTACAAGTTCTGGAACATTTCTACCTAGAGGACGTGATAAGATTATTAAAAGCATTAAGAAAAGGATTGCGGATTTTACCTTCATACCAGTCGGTCTATACTAGCATCTGAATCTATCCGAATTTATCAGTCACACTCAATTGTTTTTAATGCCTTTACTAGTGTAATTTCTTCCTTAGGATCTGCTTTAGATCAGTTTCTTTATTTATGCTATCCATGGTAGTGAAGTTACTCATGGCAACACAATAATATGCAGAGCATGGGGAAGGACTTCAAGTTCTTCACTATGAAGTTGGCCAAAAATATGAGCCTCACTATGACTACTTCAAGGATGAGGTCAATACTAGAACGGGGCCAACGATAGCATTTGTCCTTATGTACTGTAAGTACCATGAACATATAACATACCTCTCCTATGTTTTATTATCCTAGTGCATTGTGTGGAAGTTCTCATTTGCTCTTTTTCTACTTTCTTTAACCATTTTACTGACTCGGATGTTGAAGAAGGAAGAGAGAGCAGTGTTTCCTTCAAAGAAAGGGGAACATCGTCTTTGTGCCTTGGTGGAATGAATTATCCGAATGTGGAAAGAGAGGACTTTCTGTGAGACCAAAGATGGGTGATGCATTACTGTTTTGAAGCATGAAGCCTGACGCAACTCTGGATCTTTCAAGCCTGCATGGTTAGTTCTAGTCACAAATTAAGTTGCTACCAAGGGTCCTTTAATTCTTGGATGACATGACTTATGTCCCTCATCTGTCTTGTTGCATTACTTAATTTGTTCTACCCTTGAGCATTTTTATTTGTTCTGTTATTATTCTGTTTTTTTTTTTTTGGTTAATTTGGATAGTTGAAGCTTGAACCTTTAACTTATCCTGTACTTGTGCTCCTAGAGGACTTTCATACATTTTTTCCTTAAAAAGATTGGGCTCTATGCTTAGAAATAAAAAAACCTGCATTTTCATCGTATAATTGGCATCTTTGCTTTATTTAGTTTCTCTTAGATCTTCTGTTTTGCAATCAAATTTATGTTTTGCAATCAAGTATGATCTGTGCTTATTCATATGGGGGGTGACAAAACAGTGATAGAGATTCAAAAGAAAAAAGATGGAAAAAAAAAGTTGAGAGAGATCTATGGGAGGTTCTTAATGATGGCAACGGTTCATTTTTTCTTTTTGGGATCTAACAGGTGAATGCAGTTGAAAACACCCTCTTTTTATTCCTTTTCTTTATTCTTCTTCATCCTCTTTGCCCATTTTTCTCTTTTTTTAGGACGTTGAAAATCATGGATTTTTAGTTTCCACCTCTTTTTTTTTCCTTTTCCAAAAAGCTTTAACTTTGAGGAACCTAAAGCCATGAATTTTGAACTTGTGGGTTTCTTTGCCTTTTTTTTATTTTGCATGTTTCAAAAGTTTGTTTTTGTGCCTTTAATCTCATGCGTTGAAGTTGAAAACTTTTGGTCCAAAGAGCTCTTCTTGCTTCTCATGGAGTTAAGCTTGCTTGGTATTTTTAAGGTATTTTCTTTGCTTACTTTTAGCTTAATACTTGTGTAGGTTTATGTCTTTGAGTACATGATGACGGCTAGCTTAAAGGGCTGGAAAACTTCAAGTTATGGGGCTCTGGTCCGTGAAAATTAATGCTTTGTTTTTGAGGAAATGTTTGTGAGAGCTTCAAGTTACAGTGGGATGTGAGAAATTTGACATTTGGAGAGGGAGATTTAATGAAAATGCTTTATGTTTTGGTATGTTTAAGTCAAAAGAGATTCCACATTGATGCTTTCTTTTGCAGGGGAAGCTCTCTTTTACTCTTCATCCCATTATTAATACCTTCCAAGTAGGGTCTTTAATTTATGTTTATGTGGTAAATTTTATTACATCTCTTTTTATTTTCTGGGCTGGTGGTATATCCTCTGCATTTTGTTTTGGACATTGTGGTTTTTCCCTCTTTCCAAAATAAAAATAAAAATAACAAGCCTTATTATGCTGTTTTAGGTACAAATAGTTCACCATTGTTCTTGTCTAACCTTAAAATTTCTCCTTTAGTTAATTTTGACATAAGTTTTTCATGTATTTGGAGATTCATATCCTACACTCATATTCATGCAAAATGAAGAGTTAAGCTACATAGCTGCCTAAAGTTCTCGGCTTTGACTCTAATGCCATTTGAGTACTGTAATTTCACATTAATGGAATAAAAATACACTCATCTATAGTTGGTTCCTTTATGTTGTTTTATACTTTAAAAGAAAAAATGTTATTCTTTGGTTGGATCTTGGAAGTAACTGAAGATTAAGCAAAATTGTTGCTTTATATGATATTTGACAAAAAAACTTTCATGAGTATTAACTTTTTATGACTTTCATTTGCAATAATCTGATTTTTGAAGGTATTTTTCATTAATTTTTGTCATAGACTTCTACAGGCCATTTTGATAGAGGTGAATCGAGTTCTTCTAGCAGTGAAAGTGACCTTGAAATTGCAATATTAAGGGAAACCATTGCACATAGTTTAATGAATCAATATATATAAAAATAATTTTGTATCATAATCTAATTTCTAGTAATAATAAAACTTGTTATGTCTTATGTTACTATATTTTTTTATTAAAAATCATTCGTTTAGATACTTCAAAATTTGATCCAAGTATAATGTTACTATTTGCGAAAATAATATTTATCATTGTTATAAAAGAATATTTAACTATAAAAAATTAAAAATAATTTTTATTTTATCTAATATATAATTTAAATTGATTATATAATTTATTAAAATATTTATAATAAAATATTGGCAGATATATTTTAATATTTTATTAAATAAATTTATAATTTCACATACTTTAATAATTTTATATAAGTAAAATAATTTAAAAACTTCTATTATATATCAATTCTAATCTAATGCCCTTAATTATCATTTTATATTCTCATCTCACCGCTACAGCTGCATTTGAATCCAAACACACACTCCACCACTGTTTCTAATCTCACTGCTACATGTCCAATCTCACCGCTACAGTAACTAATCTCACCGCCACCGCTATTTTTAACCTCAACGGAGGTAAACACACCGCCCATCCAAACTAGCCCTTAGTCTCTAGCCGAATCTCTGAAGTGGTGTTAGGAAGGAGTTGTCGATTTCTCCAAGTAAGGGTAAGATCTAGACTCGGTTTCCATTCTTTTCTTTTTAAACCTGTCGAAATTTGGAGACTAATCTCTCATATTGTATTTTGGCCAAAATATGAAGAACTCTTTCGGGATCTGTCTCAAGTCGACTGTAGGAAGGATTTTCGGGATTTAAGGCATCAAGGTAAGACAATAAAGTGTTATTCGGCCATAGGCCATAAGTATGATTTCAAGTTAGACTAAAATCTAACATATGTGTATAGATATTTCGACAGCATTAAGGAAGCAAGGATCCAATTCGGGATTTTTTAGAATCCACAAGGTAAGTATTCGGCCAAGGCTTATATTTTTGGTATTTGGAACTATTTCCTATTTATTCAAAAGCCAGAAACTAACATAGTTAAATGATTTGGTGGCTAGCCGATTTTAAGGGAGGAATACAAAGTTCCGGGCAATTGATTCTTAATTCAGTACGGCAACAAGGTAAGTTTTAGTAATACAAATCCTACTAGGATTTGGTTTTATAGCCAAATAGGTCTTTGCTAAAGATTACCATGTTAACTGAATATAGGCATTAAAGATCTAAATCAGTAGATCGGTTTTTGGGATTTCAAGGACTTCGTTAAGCGAATCAGGTGTGTACCCCACATTAACTTTTAATACAATTATGGTAATATGTAATATATGCATGGTTATAAGAATACGAATATGGCTAAGGTACCGTGTTATGGTACAAAGTACTCAGGTACGTTTCCTACTCCCACTAGGGTTATGAAATATGTTATTTATAACATGTGAAAATTTATAAGAATATGAATTTAAGTATGATATGCATGATATGAATAATATGGGTCATTCGGGATATATGAGAAAGGGGAAGTGAATGTGATGACTACAGTCTCACTATCTGAATGTGGTGACTTCGATCACAGTATCTGAATATGGTAACTTCGGTTACATTATCTGAATGTGGTGTCTCTTGACACAATTATATCTGGTGGCTATGCCACGAATTTTATATGGGCGATGAGCACGTCGACTGCAGCGACTGCCTTCGATGGAGTGTAGCGGATGGAGGGTTAACTTAGTAGTCCCCACGGTGTGATTGGTTGGTACGGGGATGTGTAGCGGATGGCACCTAGGTTTGGGTTTGGGTTGCATCATCATTTTTATCTATTATATGAATAAGTATTTGATATGAAAATGTATGCATGATCTATTGAATTTTAGTGTTGTGTACACATTGAGTCTGTTGACTCACCCCATTGTGGGACTATTTTTCAGGTGACGATCAATAATGGACCGGGTTCGGCAGAAGCTTAGGGATGGCCATGCTCAGCTTGCAGTTTTATTCAATATGGATATTCAGTTTAATTTAAGTATTTTAGAATTTTATTTGGGGATTTTACTTGATGTAATAAGGCCATAAGTTACATTTCTTTACTTTTATTTTTAATTACTATGTTACGAATTGTTTTCAGTTAAAGTTAAGAAAAATTTACTTCTTTAAAAATAAACTCTAATTGTTTTGTCACCTTCACTAATTAGATTTTAAAATAAGATAAATGGGTTTTTGACTCAAGCCCAACCCAAACAATATTTTTTGTTAAATCGCACAAGTTTTCCTCTAGAAATAAAAGAATTTTGAAACCGGTTTACTCAAGGAACATACCAAATCCGATTCAGGCTCGTGGGCCGGGTTTGGGGTGTTTCAACCAATCTCATACAGAACTTTTTGGAACTTCAAAATTTTTCTTTCAAAACAGGGCACTCGCCCGTGTGGCTAGGTCGTGTGTCTCACACAGGCGTGTTTTGGACCATGTCTTAGATCGTGTGTATAACTGACTGGAATCACATGGCCTATCACATGCCCGTGTGTCTGGCCTCTGTAGAACACTAACTTGGATCACACGGCCTATCACACGCTTGTGTGTCTGGCCCTTGTGCAAGTCTGATTTACCTTGAATTGAAACCGTGAAGGACATGCTCAGAACACACGCCCGTGTGTTCAACCATGTGGGCAACTATAGGCCATTTGTAAGGCCAAATTGCCACCCATTTTGGGCTATACCTACAAGCATCACACAAGCATCAAATTATAACCTTAAAACAGCCAAAACACACAAAAATCTACCATCTCTTTTAGCCATTCATGAACAAATCCACAAATACCAACTTTTGCATCACATAGAATGAATTATATCTACCCACAATCACATTCGTTGTCAAGCCAAATCACATGACGATGTATACACGTCCCAAAACATATCTTAACATTTCTAGCCTATACATGCCATACTTCAATGTGTACATTTTCAAAAGGTACCAAAATATAGTTCAATAGTGTAGTGATGATCCTTGACGATCCCCGAGCTTCTAATAGCTTCGTTAATCTATAAAACAATGCAAAGACATACAAAGTAAGCTTTCAAAAGCTTAGTAAGCCATATACAAACAAACTTATCACATAGAACAGTTATAAACCATTTAATTCATATAAACTATGGCATAACACAATAGCAAATTCATAATTCTCATTTGGATCAATTGTTCTTAATCACTTGCTTACTAACATATCACATTTTCATGTAGCTCACATATCAAATGATCATATTCATACTTATCTTCTATTGCCAAATTTCATATACATTTAATACGTACCTAAACGGATACATATTCACATACTCAATCATATCTCGAAATACCCGTTGAACCATTTGGAATCAATAAGGATACTCGGATCGCTTGTAATGCTCGTACAATGCCAACGTCCTAGACGTGGTCTTACATGTAATTAAATATCGATTCCTCTGTCCTAGACCGGGTCTTATACGAAATCATATACGATGCCAATGTCCCAGACATGGTCTTACATTTAAATCTCAAATCGATGCCAACGTCCCAGACGTGGTCTTACACGATAACATATATCGAAATCCTATGTCATGACATACGTATCCTAACTATTCCTAAGGTTCGTACGGGACTTTTCAGACGCCATCACTTTATCGGCACTTTTCTGAATTCCACATATTCAGCTTCAATAGCTATATATCACAATTCATTTATATATATAAGTAGTAATAATTCAATTTAAATACATTTATTTGTATATCGACTTACCTTGGACAGATACAAACGGATGGAAATGACTACTCGACCACTTTTGATTTCCCCGATCTAATTCCATTTTATTTTGTCTATATAAACATATTCAGAAGCCTATATAAACACCCTAAGTATGACCTAAAAGGGGGGAACCTAAGGCTTTAGTCAAGGGGCATCCAGCTAGGCCAAAGAGGGCAGATTTGTGGAGATTTACTCGAAGATAGCCAGTTCATTAATCTCAAGAAGCCAGAATCATACTCAAGACGGAGGATCTCTCTTTCAATTCCTTCAGGGGGTTTTAGGGATTTCTTATGTTTTGTTTTATCTTTTCTTTTGAGATGTTTTCTTTTATTGTTATGAACTAAACCTCGAGATACACGAGGAGATGAAACCTAAGATGAATCTTGTTATCGTTTGCTGAACTATATGATGAATATTTGACTTTTTCTTAATTATGTGTTCTTAATGCTTGTGTTGATATTTCTGGGATATTAATTCAAGTATGATGTGCTTAGGTAGAGGAACAAAAGTCCCTGTCTAAGAGTATATCTACCATAATTAAGCGGAGTTGATCGCACGCCTAGAGATAGGGTGATTAGATTTTTTTCGGATTAGGGTAAAACCTAATATGGGAGTCCATAGATTGAGTTAATGCAATTATAGGGGTTTTAATTAGAAAGAGATTTCAATTAATCAACCTAGGGTTAGACGTTAGTTACCTTGAGAGAGGGATTAATATAACTTAGGGAATCTTACGGATCAAGTCAAATGAATAAATCGTCTGGTTCAGAGTTAGATAACAAGTGAAGTCTAGGTGGATTCTTCCTTGGGTGTCGTCTTAATCAATTGGTTTTTCCTCAATGTTATTTTCCCAGTTTCATTCTTCTTTGTCTTAGAGTCTTTAGTTTAGTTTAGTAGATAGTTAATTTTAGATTAGATAAAAATCCACTTAATTCTTAGGCTAAATAATAAAAAGAGAGTTCGTATTAGTACTTTTGGTTCCTTTGGGTTCAACATTCCGGTCTTGCCTTAACTATGCTACTGTTCGATAGGTGCGCTTGCCTCAAATCGTTGTCATAGCTAGTTTCCAGGTTCGATCATTCTTTATATAAATTTTAAGACTTTGACATCGCATAAAACAATGATCAAGTTTTTGGCGCCGTTATTGGGGAGCTGAAATATTAAGAACCTTATTTTTTATTACTTTAGCCATATTTATTTTTATTTTATTTTTACAATTAAATTTTATTTTTGTTTTTCTAAATTTTCTTCTTTCACTCCTTTCAGGTACCTCTAGTTTATGACTAGAAAAAACCCGGCAAGACCCATAGTTTACGACAGTGATATTAATGGTACCGTTCACAGAAATCGCAGAGAAATAAGGCGAAGCTTAAACTACATAGAAGAACAGCAAGAAGCCGGAATTAATACCACCGAAGAGATGGCTGAGAATAATCCGCCACCTTCTGAGATGGCCGAACATCATGCTCCACGCACTATGTATGATTATGCTAAACCTAGTTTAACAGGAATTGAGTCTAGTATTATTAAGCCTACTGTTGCTACAAATAATTTTGAACTGAAACCTAACACTATACAGATGATACAACAGTTTGTTCAGTTTGATGGATTACAGGATGAGAATCCTAACACACACTTAGCAAATGTTCTAGAATTCTGTGATACCTTTAAGGTAAATGGCGTTTCTGATTATTCCATCCGTCTTCGGTTATTTCCCTTTTCTTTAAGAAATAAAGCCAAACAATGGTTGCATTCTCTTTCACGAGGGTCAATCACTACATCGGATCAAATGATCGAGAAATTTTTATTAAAATATTTTCCACTGGCTAAAACGGCCAAATTGAGGAATGATATCTCTTCTTTTGTGAAGATGGACTTAGAGACACTTTAAGATGCATGGGAGAGATACAAAGATTTGTTAAGAAGGTACCCACACCACGTATTACCTTTGTGGCTACAAGTCCAAACTTTCTACAATGGTGTGAACCCTTCAACAAAGCAACTAATTGATTCAGCCGCCGGCGGAACTCTGAATAACAAAACTCCTAAAGCAGCCTACGAGTTTATAGACGAGATGTCACTAAATAACTATCAGTGGCAAGTTATAAGGACAAGGCCAGCCAAAGCAGTTGAAGTTTTCAACCTCGACGCATGACTGCGCTATCAAATCAGGTAGAGTTGCTACATAAAAAATTTGATGGTTTATATGGTTCTTCGCAGGCATATCCAGTTATGCAGTGCGATGCAAGTGGAAGAGTGGCGAATCGTGAATACCCACCTTACGGACAGGGCACAGAAAGTGAACAAATGAACTATATGGGCAACAATTTCTGATCTAAAAGAAACCCTTTTAGTAATACTTATTATCCAGGTTGGAAGAACCACCCCAATTTCTCATGGGGTGGCCAAGGAAATCAAAGACAACAACCATCTCAAAACTTCCAACAACAGCCATACCCACAGGAAATGAAGCCAAACCTCGAGGAGATGCTGACAAAATTCATGGTAGCCACAGAAACACGTTTCCAAAATATAAAAACAAAACTTGAGGCATTGACACAGGAGTTCAAGGATCAAATCGGGCAACTAACTAAGTTATTTTTGAAACACTATCAGAAAGCTTACATAGGGAAAAAGAGCAGGTACAGGCAGTGACGCTAAGAAGTGGAAGGGAGTTAATCGAAACAAAGAAAGAGGTACCACATGAAATCGATAAGACAAAGATAACCCCGAACCATGAGGAAATTAAACCAACAATCCCATATTCAGTAAAATTGAAGAAAGACCGCTTAGACGCACAATATGGTAAATTTCTTGAACTTTTCAAACAACTACACATTAACTTACCTTTTGTTGAAGCTATTTCGCAGATGCCAACATATGCAAAATTTTTAAAAGAGCTTCTAACAAATAAGAAGAAGTTCGAGGAAATTTCAACAGTGGAACTTAATGAAGAATGCTCAGCAATCATCCAAAACAAGCTGCCAACCAAACTGAAAGATCCATGAAGTTTCACAATTCCTTGTTTAATTGGTAGTTTGAGCATAGAGAAAGCATTAGCTGATTTACGTGCCAGTATTAATCTAATGCCTTATAGAATGTTTAAGCAACTTGGTCTTAGGGAACCAAAACCCACTAGGATGAGTATTCAGTTAGCTAACAGATCTGTTAAGTATTCTAGGGGAATTATTGAAGATGTTTTGGTAAAAGTAGATAAATTTACATTTCCTGTTGATTTTGTTGTGCTTGACATGAATGAGGGCGTAGAGGTACCTTTAATTTTGGGACGACCATTTCTAGCTACTGCTAAGGCTGTCATTGATGTTGGTGATGGTAAACTTTCAGTAAGGGTAGGCGATGAGGAAATTGTGTTCCAAATTTATGAGGCCATGCAATATTCTAGAGAACAAGATGATTCTTGTTACTTTGTTGATGCCACTGATCAAATTTGTCAAGAGTCTTTGCAGGAAATCATACAAAATGACATGATGGAACTGTGTCTTTCACAAGGAGGGGAGATAGATGACGATATCAATGAATCAAATCCTAATACATCATCCTCTAGACAGATGAAATTAGAGAAACTTGAAATCAATGACGAACAAAAATAGAAATCCTCTGTTGATGAACCGCCCAAATTAAAATTAAAACAGTTGCCAAAACATTTAGAATACGCATTCTTAGGGGATAATTCTACGCTACCAGTAATCATCAATTCAGATCTAGGACCCAAAGATAAAGAAGATTTGCTAAGGGTACTAAGCAAACATACAAGAGCCATAGCGTGGAAAATGTCTGATATTAAAGGAATAAGCTCATCATTCTGTACCCACAAAATTTTAATGGAATACGAGTATAAATTGTGTGTGCAACCTCAGAGACGTTTGAACACCAATATGAAAGAAGTTGTCAAAGCTGAGGTAACTAAACTTCTAGATGCAGGAATAATTTATCCTATTTCTGACAGTACTTGGGTAAGTCCTGTGTAGGTAGTTCCAAAGAAAGGAGGCATGACTGTTGTAGTCAACGAAAAGAATGAATTGATTCCTACAAGAACAGTCACAGGTTGGAGAGTCTGTATTGACTATAGGAAGCTGAACGATGCCACCAGAAAAGTCCACTTCCCTTTGCCCTTTATTGATCACATGTTAAAAAGATTATCTGGGCATATGCACTACTGCTTCTTGGACGGACTCTCCGGCTATTTCCAAATCCCAATAGCTCCTGAAGATCAAGAAAAGACAACATGTACATGTCCATACGGTACATTTGCTTATCGTAGAATGCCTTTTGGATTATGTAATGCTCCTACTACTTTTCAACACTATATGTTGGCCATCTTTGATGAACTTGTGGAAGACATTATGGAGGTATTTATCGATGACTTCTCGATATTCGGTAATTCTTTCCACCTTTGCCTTAAAAATTTAGAACGAGTTCTAATAAGATGTAAGGAAATAAATCTTGTCTTGAATTGGGAAAAATGTCACTTTATGGTTAGAGAGGGGATTGTGTTAGGACATAAGATTTCTAGTAAAGGGATTGAGGTAGATAAAGCAAAGATTGAAACCATAGAAAAATTACCTCCCCCTAGTTCAGTTAAGGCTAATAGAAGTTTTTTAGGACATGCTGGATTCTATAGAAGATTCATTAAAGATTCCTCTAAAATAGCTAAGCCTTTAACAAAATTACTAGAAAAAGGTATTCCTTTCAATTTTGATCAAGAGTGTTTAGATGCATTTAATACCCTCAAGATAAACTAATAAATGCTCCGATTATAATTGCACCTAATTGGAATTTACCCTTTGAACTAATGTGTGATGCGAGTGATTTTGCAGTAGGTGTAGTTTTGGGAAAATGAAGAGACAAGCATTTTCAGCCAATTTATTATGCTAGTAGAACATTGACACCCGCACAAGAAAACTACACCACCACAGAGAAAGAATTACTAGTTGTAGTTTTTGCATTTGTCAAATTTAGACAGTATTTAATATTATCTAAAGTTATCGTTTACACTGACCATTCAACTCTTCATTATCTCCTAACTAAATCTGATGCAAAACCTCGACTCATTCGATGGATCTTACTCTTACAAGAATTTGATTTGGAAATTCAGGATAAGAAGGGAGCCGACAATCTTGCAGCAAATCATCTCTCTAGGCTTGAGAACCCACATATTGAAGAGCTAGACGAAAGTAAGATAAACGATTCGTTCCTCGAGGAACAACTCTTTTCTATAACCAACTTCGAGGTACCGTGGTTTGCAGATATTGCAAATTATTTAGCTACTAACATCTTACCAAAAAGGTTAGCACATCATCAAAAGAAGCGATTCTTTGCTGATGCGAAAAACTATTTTTAAGAGGATCCCTTTCTTTTCCGCATATGTGCAGGTCAAGTAATTCAGAGATGCTTTACAAAGACGGAAGCAAGTAAGACCCTAGAACATTGACATCCAGGACCTTCAAGAGGACATTACAGCGGGATTAAGACAGCACACAAAATGCTCTAATCAGGATTTTATTGGCCAACTCTTTTTAAAGATGCCAACAGATATGCCGCTTCGTGTGATAAATGCCAAAGAACAGGTAATATTTCTAAATGCGATGAAATGCCTCAGACATATATATTATCATGTGAGATATTCGATGTATAGGGTATTGGCTTTATGGGTCCGTTCCCTAGCTCATTTGGAAATAAATACATCTTAGTAGCAGTAGATTACATGTCAAAATGGGTGGAAGCCCAAGCTTAACCTACTAATGATGCTAGAGCTGTAGTAAAGTTTCTTAAGAAACTTTTCTCTCATTTTAAAACGCTCACAACGATCATCAGTGATAGGGGTACTCACTTTTGTGATACTCAATTTGATAAAGTCTTAAGAAAATATGGAGTACACCACAGAACAACTACCCCTTATCATCCTCAAACCAGTGGGCAAGTAGAAGTGGCAAATCGAGAGCTTAAGTGAATCCTAGAAAAAACAGTTGAATCAAACAGGAAGGATTGGGCAGTAAAAGTAGATGATGCTTTATGGGCCTATAGAACAACATTTAAAACCCCTTTGGGAACATCCCCATACAAACTTGTCTACAGGAAAAGTTGTCATCTACCCTTTGAGTTAGAGCACAAAGCATACTGGGCTATAAAATTCTTGAATTACGATATTCAAACCGCAGGTGAAAAGAGAAAGATGCAGTTGAATGAATTAGATGAATGACGAGCTGAGGCCTACGAGAATTCACGACTATATAAGGAGGCAATAAAACAATGCCATGATGCTCGATTAAAACAATCAAAGCAATTCAAAGTAGGAGACTTGGTCCTACTGTACAATTCAAGACTCAAACTCTTTCCTGGAAAACTGAAATCAAGGTGGTCAGGCCCATTCGTGATCAAAACTATTTTTCCTTACAGCACAGTCGAGGTAACCCATCCAGCTCAAGGAACATTCAAGGTAAATGGCCATCGACTGAAACTTAATGGTGAAGATTTCAAGAAATTAAGAGAGGAGCTTCAGCTCCATGAACCTTTTTTTAGAAATGAAAATAAAGTGAGTCTAGCTTAAGACTTTAAACGAGCGCTTCTCGGGAGGCAACCCGAGCACTGACTTCACTAACCCCTATTAATTTTCACATTTTTTTATTTATTTTTCCTTTTAGCACCTAACCCAAACTAACCAATATAGTGAAGCGCATGTTTCTCCACCGCACAGCCTTGTACACGGGTGTACCGGTGGCCGTGTGGATGCCATGGGATGAAAAATCAATGTGCCGATAGACGTGCGAGATGAAGAAGAAAATTTTTACATGGGTTGTGACAATAGACCACGGTTGTGCAATGCAACCGTGGTCTACTCTAAGTAAACTAGCACGGGCATCAGCCACGCCCGTGCCTACCAACCGTGTGTGACACTGACTACATGAACACAGGCGTGTCAACCTTATCACGGGCGTGGGAAAAGCGAACATAATAATACATGGCCTATGAGCACGAGCGTGGGCAACATCTCAAACACGCCCAAATTTAAAAAATCATGAAAACACGGGCTAAATAAAAGACACACGGGTGTGGCACTTGCCCGTGTCCCCCTCCCTATATAAAGACTACCACGATCATCTTCCCCAAAATTTCTCGCATTTCAAACCCTAGCAGTTTTCTCTCTAAAAACAAACACCAAAATTCCGGCCACCATCAAGAATCCCCCAACATTGCCTTCCCCCATCCCAAGTCTTCCACTTTTTTTCACGTTCACACCAAGAAACCAATACACGCCCGTGTCCACGGAGTACGCGCCCCCCCAAAGGTGTCCCACCGCCGTGTTTCACAACTAAATTGCAGCACACGTCCGTGGCTCACCCTTACACGCCCGTGCTCTGCCAAATCACATTGTTACCACCATAGGTCACATCTCACTGTCACATTTACCTCTATTTAACTGTTTTAGACCTACAATTTTATCTATTTAATTACGTTTAATATTAGAGTAGTCCTATTATTTTGGTGTAACCATTGAATCTTAGTTTGAATAATGCTTAGGATTAGATAGAATATTTATTTGTCAAATTCTTGCTCCTGCTAAACACGATTAATTCAACTCATTATAAGTTTAGCCTTTGTATATTTTGGATACTGATCGAAGCCCTTGATATATGTTTTGGTTGGAAATATACTTGAATCATTACTTATCAATTCTTTTCAGGCCCACAATGTCATCATCCTGAGGTAAGAAAACCAAAGTCACTAGCTCTAAAAAATGAAAAGGACCCGGTTCCTTATCACCTAGTGTAACCTCGGAAGTGCACCACCCATTCTTATGTTTTCCTCAGGGTGTTCAAGAGGATCGTTACAAGATATTTTGGGAGCGACCACTCGGGATAGGGAGATGTATTGATTGGGCCGTCTTGGAACAGGTCCAATTAGCCGATGACATACTGGTTCTACTAACTACCGACCCTTGGAACCAGTTCTTCAACATCATCGAGCCTACCTGGTTAGAGCTCACTCTGGAGCTCTGCTCAACATTTCATCTTTAGACAGTGATGTCACAACATGATGACCCCGGTACGATCCAATTCCGACTTAGAGGCATCATACGAGAACTGAATGTACCACAATTTAGGGCCTCATTGGGAATTTATTATTATGAATTCATGGAGGAACATGATCTCTCGGAGTTTTCTCGCCATATCCACAAAGCTCCAACAACAACGAATATGACCCTAGCCGCTCCAAAGTGACGGCCCTTGTCCCATCCCTGAGGTACGTACATGCCCCTTTAGTTCATACACTGACAGGTCAGCGAGAGAGTACCAGCATCGTCTACACTAATGACGCTTACTTCCTGTGGTGCATGGCGAACCGGTATGTTTTTTACTTGGCCTATTTCTTAGCTCGCGCCATTCAACACCAGACAGAGCAACACAAGAGAGGAGTCATCTCTATGGGGCCCTAGATCACACGCTTGGCTAGATATCTCGGGCTCCTCAACAATGACACTCAAACCTCCTCCCTTACACTGATAGGTCAGATGACCCCACAGGGCATCTAAACAATGTTACACATGCGGATGATTCAACATTGACGAGGGGCAGACCCCCCAATATCAGCTAGCACCCACCACCGAGACGAAGAGCCTGATGACATTACTGAAGATGTTCCTCCACCACAGGAAGCACCACAACAGAGCCATCGGACAGTTCATTCGGTTGTTTCACTCTCGAGCGATTACGCACGTCTCACTCAAGACGAGCATTGCATGATGCGATGAATTCAAGAACACCGCTCGAAGATTCGACAGCATTGATGCGACTCTTCAGCAGATCTATCATCACATTCATATCTCATCGCCACCACCATCTCAAGACTCAGTTGATGCAGAGGACTTCTGAGTCCTTTTCTTTTTATTTTTATGTTTTTTTCTTTTTTCTTTTTTTTTTATTTTTTCCACTATTTTTATTTCTACATTTATTTATGTTGATTCTATTTTAGTTTACTGTCTAAAGACTTGAAAGTTTCATCAGTACTATTGATCTTTCTTTATCACTGGCTATCTAACCCTAAGTCTCCATAATGACATCCATTTATTAAAATTAATTGATGACTTCGCAGATTAAATAGATTTAATGTACCACTCAAGGAATGAAAACATCACTTATACCTAGTCATCACATTCGTCATGGAATACCCTCCAAGGATTTCATCCATAATTTAGGAAGTTTCACTTCTCTCCCTATCTTTTGATTACTCTATTGCTATTATCTATCTTTGTACATTGAGGGCAATGTACATCTTAAGTGTGGGGGGTTAACTATAGTATTATTTGAAAATCCCTGAATTATGTCTTGTTCTAAAATAAGATTATCATATTATGATTAGAATAAAAATTCCTTTGATTTATGATTTTAATTGATATGTTTTGGATTAAGTCATTGATAATTGGGCATTGATGATTAAATTTGAAGGATACTAGAGAAACAAGCATGATAAGTATATTTTTCGAAATTAAAACTTTTTAAGTTGTCTACATGAATTTGAATATTACTTTGAAGTTTGAAATTTACGAGGCTGACATCATAAACCCATAATTTTATGTGAGATTTTGAGCCTTAAAGAGCATATATTTATTTTCTTGCTCACCTTATTGATTATGAGTGTGTCAACATTGATTTGTTATTCTAGAACTTGCATCGATTATACATGTCGATACCACACCTTTGATTTGATATACAGAGATGATAAAGGCACCTAGGTTTTAACC
Source organism: Gossypium bickii (assembly GCA_025503065.1). NCBI lineage: Eukaryota > Viridiplantae > Streptophyta > Magnoliopsida > Malvales > Malvaceae > Gossypium > Gossypium bickii. The sequence continues at coordinate 61,690,432 of CP106710.1, read as the reverse complement.
CAATCACTCCACTAAAAGCCTACCTTCACAATTAACCCCTTGTGAACCCCGTTTAATCCTAACAACCCTTTTTATTGACTCACCCACTAATATTAACCCAAAACCCTTTGTATTTGTTATCACCATCCCTTTTGACTACCCTTATGTCGAGATTTGATTTGATCAGTTGCCTAACTATGATCTTTATTTCAAGTAGTTGAATTTATCCTTTATTATATATTTGACTTGTTCTTAAAAAAACTGAAGAATATTCACTATTAGTTTTGTGATTAGACGAGCTTATACGTTAAATTCTAACTATTGAAGAATAAGCTCATATCAGAATATTATTATTAGTAGTACAAGTTTTTAATTATTATTAGTTCAATATCTCTAGTTAGGTAATTTGTCAGGTCAATCTCGATTCTAACCCTCTAATTCAGCCTTTATCCACACCTTTAACCCAAGCCCCGTTACAACCCTGTTAAAGACCTTTTGATTTGTGTATCATCTCATATTATAGTGGTGGAGATTTGATTTTCATGCAAGCATATGGAATTAACTCTTCATGATTGACTTTTAAGTGCTTAATTCTGAACCTTAAACACTTCGAGAGATTTGAGTGAATCTTTAGTGAGGATGTCAACCCTTGTCGGTTTTGAATCAGAGGTAATTATTCAGGCAAGGGGAAACACCTATGTTTTCATACTATAAAAACTATGACTTTGATTGTTTGAATCTTTAGGACCCTTTGAATTGAATTGTCCATGTATGAATTATCTTTGAATTATGATGAAACATTATTAATGAATATTATGAATCAAGGAAGTTCATTTTAATTGTGAGTTGAAAATTTTGCTTGAGGACAAGCAAAAGCTTAAGTGCGGGGGTATTTGATAAATGGTAAAAGTAACATATTTTAAGCCCACATTTAGCATGCTTTTGGAAGATTTAAGCCTTGAATTATGTAATTTGGTGCTCTTAATCCTTTGTTTATATGTTTTATATAATAGAAAACGGGCCCAAAACAGAGTAAATGGGTCATATCACGAAATCCACATGGCTTGGACCTGAGACCACACAGCCGTGCCTTATTCATCAGCTACGAACACGGCCTGGCCACGACTTACACGGGCGTGTGCCATGAGTGTGTCCCTGTCGTGGGAAAGAAGAGTTTCACTCGGATTAGGATACTTAGGGGTAAAGAAACATATTCAGAAGCCTATATATACACGCTTTAGGATACTTAGGGGCAAAGAAACATATTCAAAAGCCTATATAAACACGCTAAGTATGACCTAAAAGGGGGGAACCCAAGGCTTTAGTCAGGGGGCATCCAGCTAAGCCAAAGAGGGCAGATTTGTGGAGATTTACTCGAAGATAGCCAGTTGATTCATCTCAAGAAGTCGGAATCATACTCAAGACGGAGGATCTGTCATTCAATTCCTTTAGGGGGTTTTAGGGATTTCTTATGTTTTGTTTTATCTTTTCTTTTGAGATGTTTTCTTTTATTGTTATGAACTAAACCCTTAGATACCTGAGGGAGATGAAACCTAAGATGAATCTTGCTATCGTTTGCATAACTATATGATAAATATTTGACTTGTTCTTAATTATGTGTTCTTAATTCTTGTGTTGATATTTCTGGGATATTAATTCAAGTATGATGTGCTTAGATGGAGGAGCAAAAGTCCCTGCCTAAGAGTAGATCTACCATAATTAAGCGGAGTTGATCGCACGCCTAGAGATAGGGTGACAAGATTTTTCCAGATTAGGGTGAAACCTAATATGGGTGTCCATAGATCAAGTTTATGCAATTCTAGGGGTTTTAATTAGAAAGAGATTTCAATTCATCAACCTGCGGTTAGATGTTAGTCGCCTCGAGAGGGGGATTAATATAACTTAGGGAATCTTACGGATCAAGTCAAATGAATAAATCGTCTGGTTCAGAGTTAGATAACAAGTGAAGTCTAGGTGGATTCCTCCTTGGGTGTCGTCTTAATCAATTGGTTTTTCCTCAAAGTTATTTTCCTAATTTCATTCTTCTTTTTCTTAGAGTCTTTAGTTTAGTTTAGTAGATAGGTAATTTTAGATTGGATAAAAATCCACTTAATTCTTAGGCTAAATAATAAAAAGAGAGTTAGTATTAGTACATTTGGTTCCTTTGGGTTTGACATTTCGGTCTTGCCTTAACTATACTACTTTTTGATACGTGCGCTTGCCTCAAATCGTTGTCATAGTTAGTTTCCAGGTTCGATCATTCTTTATATAAATTTTAAGACTTTGACATCGTATAAAACAATGATCACTTACAAAAACGTGATAGTTAAAAATTGAGTTGCAAAAGCATAGTGTTTTGAAAACAATTATTGTTTTGGAAAACTGCGATCTACTTTTAACACACAGGAAACGTAATAACTAAAAATCCCAAATTAAAAACCAGAAATTAAAAGAGGCCTTATTACAACCCAATAAGAAAGCAGTTTAAGTAAAGTAAACTAGACTACTAAAATTTGAAGTTGTTCGTAGTGTGGCCACCTTCGAGTCCTCCCATACGTCGAACCGCTTACTGAGGATTTCCTGAAAAATTAAAAAGAGGGGGTGAGTTTACGAAAACTCAGTATATACAACCCTCATCGATCATAAAGCATGCATCACATCAATTTGGGCCTAAGCCCATTACAGTAATCAATGTGGGCCTAAGCCCAACACAATAATGGTGGCATTTGGGCCTTAGCCCATAATTGCCTCAGCTAGACTATATCTTAATCAAATCAGATCATGCAATGCACAAATGCCCAACCAACCCTGCACTCTGAATCCTTTCCAACCTTACACTCATGTGGGGATTTAATCGACCCACCCATCCCAACACTCCTTATGTAGCACCAGTTGCGACACTAACCAATATTACAGCAGAGCTGCCAATCTCATAATCGGCTTAAAGCCACCGGTGGATCCACAGTCGTCAAGTGACCATGCGACCCTAGCAAATCATACACTTCCTCCAAATCAATGATCCCATCTCCCATGAAACATAATATCACATGAATGCAAATATACTATAAATGGCATACAATAACAATCATATAACATGTAGGGGTATTTCGGACATTTTACCCTGTGAGGGTATTTTAGTCATTTTACCTTATGGGGGTATTTCAGTCATTTTACAACCTTCTCGAAGGTCTACAGTCACTTCAAGTGACACAGATAACATATATGATCAAACCGTGATAATGGGCCCAAAGTCCAAGGTTCGACACAAGTGGCCCACACTTTCGTGTGGCCCATTCGGCCCACTTTTAATCACAGCTATGTGATGTTATAGCCCAGTTCAATTTTTGCCACTTTTCGTAAATTTAATTTGTGTGGGGCCCACAAGCCTATTGGGCCCACACGACCTATATTGGCCCAACGAGGGCCATAACGGCTCAAGAGCACGAGAATGCTCATGGTGACCTCTGTCTTTGAATCGACTTTCCCCACACGAGCGTTCGTGCGCTTGTATGGTAACCGTTGCCTATTTTCGGCTTTTCGGCATTTGCCGATCTACAGTTGGAGTGGTGTGTGTACACACCTTGTTGGAGAAAAACGCAGTAGCCCACGAGCATAGAACCTATATTCGATTAAGGTATTCGATTAGCCATTCCATTAATAAGATTTAACAAGCCTATAGAAGCCGAACCCAAGACTAATACTTACCTTAATTGAATTGGCTTATACTTTCAACCCAATCTGTAACACCCCAAACTCGACCTAGACGTTATGGCCGAATCTGGCGTGTCACATTGAAGTGTTTTTCGAAAACCATGTTTTCTTTGAAAACCCTTCTTGAAAGTTGATACTTGTACAAAACCTTAGTTTGCGTTTGTTTATTTTTAATCGTGGTTTATTAAAAAGTTATTCCCTTTTAAAATGTTATTACCTTTAAAACCTTATTGTTGCGGAAGCTTAATTCAAAACCATAGATTTATGACAACATGATATTTGAAATTGAGTTGCAAAAATGTAGCGTTTGAAAAACATTTATTGTTTTGGAAAACCGCAATCTACTTCTAACAGATAAGAAACGTAATAAACTGAAAATCCCAAATGAAAAACCAGAAATTAAAAGAGGCCTTATTACAGCCCAATAAGAAATCAGTTTAAGTAAGGTAAAATAAAATACTAAAGTTTAAAGCTGATCGTAGTGTGGCCATCTCCGAGTCCTCCAGTATGTCGATCCGCTTACTGAGAATTACCTAAAATTTTTTAAAAAAGGGGGTGAGTCTACGAAAACACAGTGTGTCAAACCCTCGTTGATCATAAAGCAAGCATCACATCAATCCGGGCCTAAGCCCATTACAGTAATGGTGGCATTTGGGCCTTAGCCTATAATAGCCTCAAGTGGGCCTGAGCCCATATCTCAATCAAATCAGATCATGCAATGCACAAATGCCCAACCAACCCTACACTCCAAACCCCTTCCAACCCTACACTCTTCAGGGGATTTAATCGACCCACCCATCCTTGCACTTCTTATGTAGCACCGGTTGCGGCACTAACCAATATTGCAGCACAGCTACCAAACTAATAATCGATTTAAAGCCATCGGTGAATCCACAGTCGTCAAGCTACCATGCGACCCTAACAAATCATACACTTCCTCCAAATCAATGATCCCATCCCCCATGCAACATAATATCACATGAATGGAAATATACTATAAATAGAATACAATAACAATCATATAACATGTAGGGGCATTTTAGTCATTTTACCCTATGAGGGTATTTAGGTCATTTTACCCTACTGAGGTATTTCGGTCATTTAGAGACCTTCACGAAGGTCTACAGTCACCTTGAGCGACACAGATATCATATATTGTCATAACGGTGTAAATGGGCCCAAGGCCTATTATTTAGCCCAAATAGGCCCATACGCTCGTATGGCCCATTTAGCCTAAAACTACCTTTGGCCATCTGCTCGTCATGGCCAGCTCATTATTTCCTATCTATCCATAAAAATTTACTCGCTTAAGGCCCACTCGACCCATTCAGGTCCATTTGGCCCCAACAACAGCCTAAGCCCATGAGGATGCTAATGGTGGCCTCAACCTATCTTACACCCATATTCGTGGGCTTGGTCCACTACACGTGCGATCACACGCTCGTGTGGCATCATTCACCGATATTTCGGCTTTTCGGCAGTTGCCAATCTACTTGGAGTGGTGTGTGTGTGTACACACGCTTTTCGACTCTTTTGCCAACTATCGGTCATAGGGTATTGGTACACACTTGTTTACCAAAATCGAGTGAATAAACCACGAGTACCGAACCTACAATCAACGATGATATTCTATTAGTCACTTAATGATAGAGTCAAACACCCTCTTCTAATACTTAAACCGAACAATGTCGATACCTGCTTTGATTGAACGAGCGTGGTTTAGCCCGCTTAAACCATTGACGGATATTGATAACAAACCCTTTGAAGGGTAACTTGATTTAGTGATGAAGGAAAAGCTTCATCTATTTCAAAACACTCGCAACTCCTTTATTCCACGAGAAAATATAGGAATAAAACGAATCAACATACCATACAAAGAGAAGGAAGGATTCGACCATAAAAGGAAGGAAAGAATCGGTTAGAAGAGCGCAGAAGAGAGGAGATGTAATACTCTTTAAAGAATAAAAAGAACAAACAAAAGTTGAACAAACTACTCACCAATTTGCCAGAAATAGTTGCTCCACCCGAACAAAGTTTGAGAGAGGTGAAGAATTCAGCCTGGTTATTTTGAAGCAGATGCAGTATTCGGTGCTAATAGCAAGATAGAGAGAAAGAAATCTGTTAACAAAAAGAATCGAAGGAGGGAAGAAAGTGCATTCGGCTAAAAGAACAATCAAGATGCAAGGAGAGGAAAATGCTAAGATCGACAGACTTGAGAGAAAAAGATATTCCACTAAAGAAGCAAGATGAAAAGGGGAAAAATAGACTCGGAATAAGCAATCAAAAGAGGAAATGAGAGAACCCCAGAGTCCCTTAGCAAAATCGGCTCCAAAATATGCTAAAAACCCAAGATGTTGAGAAAGAATCGGGACTCACTCCCCCACCACACTAAAATTCTGAATTTCTAAGTGCCCAAAGTCCCAATACGACACAACTCTTCCCACCCAAAGTCCACGATTTTCTCCCTCTTATCTCTTCACAATCTACTCCTTAAATAACTCACTTGACCAATTCAAACTCTCCAACACAGAGTTCAAATCCAACACAAACTCTTGCCCATACATGAGTAAAATAAATAATCCCTTTTGCATGGAGTGAGACTTGAACCTCTGTTCTCCTTGCCACACCTGTGACACCACAACCACTCCACTACAGGCTCTCTTTGTGTCTCTTTTTAATCATAATTACTTAAAAGGCTTACAACCAAGAGTCATGGTTCCCCTAATGCTAAAAATATAAATTTTCTATATGACATGGCTTGAACCCAGGACTTTATAGGAACCCTTTAACCTTCCAAAATCACTCACCCGATAGATTTAACATGCAATTGTATCATTCTGTTGTTCTCAAAATTTTAAACGCTCTCATGCCCAAGGCCCAATTCTTCTAGGCCCAAAATTTGGGGCGTTATAGCTCTACCCGCTTAAAGAAATTTTGTGCTCGAAATTTTCAACTATCTAATAGTCACACAACACAGGTTACACCACTACGCTTTTGCTGCGCATTCTATTCTAATTGCAAATTAGGTAAATAGTACACTATGTGTAAAGTACGTACTAGTATTCACACCTGGAGCATATCCGTCTTCTCGGCGATGTGCTGCATAAAATAAAGCTGGCTGTCTTACCTCTGCATGACCAGCACCTCTACCTAGAGCTCCACGACCCCAACCGTTTCCACTCCTGGCCTGTCCACGGCCTCTAGGCAGCTGCTGTCCACCCCTCAATGGCTGTACATTACCCCTACCGAAGGCCTACATCTGATTCGATCTTTTAGGACACTCTCTGAGATGATGTTCCATAAAACCATAACTCAGACAAGCCCTAACATAACCTTTCTCACAAATAGCACAAGGTGGCAACCCAGTAGTAGCAACAGGGGCCCCAACTCTGACTGGCCCATCCACTCCATCCCTTCTCTTAGGTCTCTGATCATGATTGAAGTGCTCAGAATCCCTCTTGTTTCTTCCCCTTTCTCTTTTTCGGTTTAGGCGCTCAGAACGCTTCACATTTTCAGCGATCTTTGCTTTCTCCACCAATGCTGCAAAATCCCACTCCCTTTGGGGAGAAATTAGTACCCGAAGACTGTCTCTGAGGCCATCTTCGAATAGAACATAATGTTCATAATCTATTGCCACTATTCCTTTAGCATACCGATTGAGTCGTAGGAACTCCGCCTCGTATTCTGCCACAGATTTGTCTCTCTGAGTCAAGTTCAAGAATTCTTTCCTCTAGGCACCCACATATCTTGCGCCCACGTACTTCTCTTGAAATGTGGACTTGAAGAACTCCCAAGTGACCCGATTAGGTTGTGTGCCCTCTTTCATGGTAAGCCACCACTAGTAGGCTTCCTCTCAACCCAACGATACCACACCTTTCAGTTTTTGTTCTGAAGTACAATCCAAGTCATCCATTATCCTTTCGGTGGCCTCCAACCAATATTTGGCCATATTAGGGGTCACTCCCGCGATACCTTTGAAAATCTCTGCTCCATTTGATCAAAGTCGCTCCGAAATTGACCCACGGCTTCCAATGCCATTGTTGGGCCCAGTTACCCTTTCTAGAATTCTTAGCATTGCTTGGGACAATATGTCATCCCCAGCTGCCCGATCATATGACCCTATCTCGGGTACCGGTGAAGCTGGAGCCTCACTTGCTTCAACGTTGGGCATATGGCCTGATGTCGAAGATCCAGCCATAGCACTTCTACGGCCTCTGCCGCGACCTCTTGCACCTCTTCTAGTGCTCATTATCACTTCGCATATTATCAGAATTACAAATTTTATGAATTTAGCTCATAATTTCAATAATTAAATAGATGTTTTATGGAAGTAGTAGTTAAAAGTTGTTTTCGCAATCGCAAGCTCACTACAGTTTTAGTTTCCTATAGTTTCTCGTTTACTCTAGCTAAAGAGTCTCAGTATAGTCTATCATCTAAAGTAAGCCTAGTAACTATTTACAGTATAATAGATTTCAGTATCAAGAGAACTTGTTGGTCCAGCGCTGGAGACTCGGTGTGCCACACTTTTCAGAAGAAATATTTCAAACCCTTCACATATTGAAAAAAAGCAACTTATTGAAATGCAAGATTTGAAAACCGATTCCATAGCCGAGTTTTGCAACTAGGCTCTGATACCACTAAATGGAATGGTCAGGTTTGGGGTGTTACATTTAAAGTGTTCTTCAAAAACCATGTTTTCATTGAAAACCCTTCTTGAAATTTAATACTTGTACAAAACCTCAGTTTGCGTTTGTTTATTTTTAATCGTGGTTTATTAAAAAGTTATTCCCTTTTAAAACATTATTACCTTTAAAACCTTATTGTTGCGGAAGCTTAATTTGAAACCATTGATTTACAACAACGTGATATTTAAAATTGAGTTGCGGAAACATAGCATTTGAAAACCAATTATTGTCTTGGAAAACCACAATATACTTCTAACAAATAGAAAACGTAATAAACTGAAAATCCCAAATGAAAAACCAGAAATTAAAAGAGGCCTTATTACTACCCAATAAGAAAGCAATTTAAGTAAGGTAAAATAAAATACTAAAGTTTAAAGCTGATCGTAGTGTGGCCACCTCCGAGTTCTCCAGTACGTCGAACCGCTTGATGAGGATTACATGAAAAATTTTAAAGAAATGGGTGAGTTTACGAAAACTCAGTGTGTATGACCCTCGTCGATCGTAAAGCAGGCATCAGACCAATCTGGGCCTAAGCCCATTACAGTAACGGTGGTATTTGGGCCTTAGCCCATAATAGCCTCAGATTAAATTAGATCATGCAATGCATAAATGCCCAACCAACCCCGCTCTCCGAATCCTTTCTAACCCTACAATCCTGTGGGGATTTAATCGAGCCACCCATCCCTACACTCCTTATGTAGCACCGATTGCGGCACTAACTAATATTGTAATAGAGCTGCCAATCTCATAATCGGCTTAAAGCCATCGGTTGATCCACAGTAGTCAAGCGACCATGCTACCCTAACAAATCATACACTTCCTCCAAATCAATGATCCCATCCCCCAGGCAACATAATATCACATGAATGTAAATATACTATAAATGGCATACAATAACAATCATATAACATGTAGGGGCATTTCGGTCATTTTACCTTATGGGGGTATTTCGGTCATTTAGCGACCTTCACCAAGGTCTACAGTCGTCTCGAGCGACACAGATATCATATATGGTCATAACAGTGCAAATGGGCCAAAGGCCCATTATTTGGCCCAAATGGGCCCCCATTTAGCCCAAAACTACCGTTGGCCATTTGATCATCATGCCCAGCTCATTATTTCCTATCCATCCACAAAATTTACTCATGTAGGGCCCACAGGCCCACTTAGCCGATTCTAGTCCATTTGGCCCCAACAACAGCCTAAGCCCATGAGGACGCTCATGGTGGCCTCAACCCATCTTATGCCCATATTCGTGGGCTTGGTCCACCACACGTGCGATCGCATGCTCGTGTGGCATCATTCATCAATATTTTGACTTTTTCGCATTTACTGATCTACTTAGAGTGGTGTGTGTGTGTACACACGCTTTTCGGCTCTTTTGCCGACTATTGGTCACAGGGTATTGCTACACACCTGTTTACCAAAATCGAGTGAACAACCCATGAGCATCGAACCTCTATTTAACAATGATATTCTATTAGTCACTTAATGACAAAGTCAAACACCTTCTTTTAATACTTAAACCAAACAATGCCGATACCTTCTTTGATTGAACGAGTGCGGTTTAGCCTGCTTAAATCGTTGAAGGAGATTGGTAACAACCCCCTTGAAGGGTATCTCGATTTAGTGATGAGGGAAAAGCTTCGTCTATCTCAGAACACTCGCAACTCCTTCATTCCACAAGAAAACCTAGGAATCAAATGAATAAACATACCATACAAAGAGAAGGGTGGATTCAGCCATAAAAGGAAGGAAGGAATCGACTTAGAAGGGCCCAGAAGAGAGGAGACGTAATACTCTTTAAAGAATAAAAAGAATAAATAAAAGTTGAACAATCTACTCACAGATTTGCTAGAAACAGTTGCTCCACCCGAATAAAGTTTGAGAGAGGTGAAGAATTCGGCCTGGTTATCAAAAAGAAAAGACGATAGGAGAAACAGTTTAAGGGTGAATAGAGAGAAGAAGATGTAGTATTCGGTCCTAATAATAAGATGGAGCGAAAAGAAATCTGTTAACAAAAAGAATCGAATGAGGGAAGAAATTGCATTCGACTAAAAGAAGAATCAAGATGCAAGGAGAGGAAAATGCTATGACCGACAGACTTGAGAGAAAAAGATATTCCACTAAAGAAGCGAGATGAAAAGGGGAAAAATAGACTCGAAATAAGCAATCAAAAGAGGAAATGAGAGAACCCTAAAGTCCCTTAGCAAAACAGTCTCCAAAAAGTACTAAAAACCCGAGATGGAGAGATAGAATCGACACTCACTCCCCTACCACAATAAAATTTCGAATTTCTGAGTGCCCAAAGTCCCTATATGGCACAACTCTTCCCATCCAAAGTCCATGATTTTCTCCCCCTTATCTCTCCACAATATACTCCTTAAATCACTCACTTGACCAATTCAAACTCTCTAACACAGAGTTCAAATCCAACACAAACTCTTGCCCACACATGAGTAAAATATATAATCCCTTTTGTATGGAGTGAGACTTGAACCTCTGTTCTTCTTGGCACACCTGTGATGCCACAACCACTCAACCACAGCTCTCTTTATGTCTCTTTTTAATCACAATCATTTAAAAGGCTTACAACCAGGAGTCATGGTTCCCCTAATGCTAAAAATAAAAATTTTCCATATGACATGGCTTGAACCCAGGAGTTCATAGAAACCCCTTAACATTCAAAAATCACTCACTCAACAGATCTAACACGCAATTGTGCCATTCTCTTGTTCTAAAAATTTTAATCGCTCCCATGCCCAAAGCCCAGTTCTTCTAGGCCCAAAATTCGAGGCGATACAAGTACTTCTCAAGATCACTTTTCTATAGCACTTTTCATAAATAATGCCAAAGTAGCCCTTAATAGTGTAACATAATATCTAAATCTTTATGACATGATTGAATATTTGAATGGTCTATTTATTGTGTATTTGTCTGAAATTTTATAAAAGTTTCAAAAAGGTCCATATTTGATCTCGTGTTGACATTAAATATTACACCCGATTTTCGTTAAGTCTCGAATCTGAAGGAGAGTTGGGAGTTAATTGAATAAAATAGTAAGCTGGTGGAGTCTACTAGAAATTTAGGAACTTTGGTGGCTGATTAGGTAATTAGTTGAGATTTAATTATGATTCAATTAGGATGGAATTGACTGGTTCTATAGTGGGAGACAAAATGATTGCTGATGGATGGTTACTTAAGGCCTTGAACTGTGCGTACGAAGGGTTATATGTAAATGAGGAGGATTATTCTGATGGCAGAATTCTCCTTATTTTTGTTTGTTTTCTTTTCTTTTCCATCATATTCATTAGTTCCTCTGAAGGAGAGGAAATTGAGGAAAATGCTAAATGGGGTAGTGATCATGAGGATTGAAGTTCGGGAGTACAGAATCCAAGGACTGGGTAAGCCTTTTTATGTTTTTGTATTTTGGATTTAGAAAGGGTAGTAAGGATTTCTGAAATCTCTGAGAAGCTTTGAATGGCACTGAATTCTTGATTTTGAGGCTTGCATACCTTTGGTTTAATCGATATATATATGGTTGTTATCTTTAGCTCCCAGGACGAAGGAGACTTTGGCATTTGGAAAGCTAAGCTGGCAAGGATGAAGGATTTAATGTGAGTTTCTAAACTTTACTTTGGGTGTTGTTTGTTGTTTGTTCTGCTTGGGGTCTATTTTGAGTTCAGTTTGAAATCCATGGTTGTATATGATTATGATGAATGGGAAAACTATGGATGCATAATGTCGTAGGCATATATGTTTGGTTACTAGTATGCTCTCTAAATGCATGATGTGTTGGTGTATTGATGTATTAAAATGTGACATACAATATGTTATAGTAATAAGTGAATTTTTGTGCGTAAATGTACGTTCATTAATAGAATGCAGAGTTGGAGAAAGTTACTTTGAGTAGTTAATTGAAGATAGGAAAAATTGATGTATTAGAGGAATGGATGAATTAAAAGGGAAATTTAGGAAATTTGGGCAGCATCGTGGACTAGTTATCTATTGACTCTAAAGAATGGCACTATGACAACAATCTATCAACTCTATAGAGCAACACCATGACAACAATTTTTAACTGGCCCTTCGGGGTGACATAGTGTAAATGGTATATAGGTCTTCTGGGGTGGCACCCTGTAAACGATATATAGGTCCTTCAAGGCGACACCATGTAAATAGTATATAGGTCTTTAGGGTTGACACCTCAAAAGAGGTTTATTGATTCTTCAAAATCAAAAGTCCATGGTTAGTCATGGGATGATCTAGTGGAAAACAAGTATAAAGTATGGAAAAAATGGATTCCACTAAGATGTTATACAGGGAAGCCTGTAATCATATGACTTGCGTGGTGTGTCTGGGAACACAAGTAAACATTATAATAAGAGGAATTTCAAGAATGTGAAGGTAAGTGGAACCAGTAGAGGCGTCTTAACATGGTTTACATGAGAGGAAAGAACAATTACCCCAAGTATTGGTAATATGGTATCCATCATAAGAGTCAGCCAAAGTTTGAGAAGTAAAATAGCGTTTTCTATAACAAAGCGAGATGATTGCGCAACTATTAGTCTTAAGTATTCATGGGTAAAAAGGACGCCAAGATAAACGAGAAATTCGCAAAGGACTCTCTTAAGAAGGAAGTCCACAGAGGACTCTCTTAAGAAGGAAGTCCAAAGAGGACTATCTTAGGTAGAAATTTCGTTAGGAAATAATGGATGAAACTAAAGTTTGTTGGGACTATATAGCGTGGGGAAGACCACTTGGCACTATCTAATGAGAAAGCCTGAGAAGGGAAATCTAAGAAAGAGTTAGTTCATAGGGAATTATCTATTATTGGGAGTATTTTAGTAAAACGATCTAAAGTAGGAAAGCACTCCAGGACTACTTACTAGTATAAGTCCACAAAGCACGGGATGATCATGTATCATCCAAGTCTTAAATTCAAGGCATCAAATGAGATTGTTAATAAATGGGTCTTCCTTAGAAGAAAGGTTTAAGCATATGCTAAGTCATTGTAATAAAAAATTGCAGGGGTAATGTAGCAGATCTATTTTGAGTTCAATGTGGAATGAAGTGATTAGGGAAAAGATTTGTAGTTGTGGCAATATATCTGTTAGTCCGCCAAAAGTAGTCGTCAAACTGCGTATTCGCATATATGGTACCTTAATGAGTCATGCTAGAAAGCTAAAATAGGAGCCTGAGATGGAGCTAGACAAGGTTTGCTTCAAAGAGTGCACCTATGATCAGATTAGTTGGAATATCCGCCAATGATTGGTTCAAAGAATGCGTGAAAGTAGGCTATGCCAAACTTACTGCAAAAGCCTCCTAAGTTTTGTTAAGGAGTTCTAAATTCTGTACTGTTATTCTTATTTACCCAAAAGCTGAGAGCCTTTAATTTCTACTGTACATAATCCCATTAAGTTCATTTTAACTTATGTTTGTATTACTTTGAATTTAGGACTACTAAATGATTCAATGGTCATGGAGGGACCAAGCCAGATATTACCAAGTTACGTGAATGTCGCCATAGTTGTACCATGCATATAGAGGGGCACCCTTAGAGGCCATGCCTCAAGGATTGATTTAGTGTATCTAATTGTGTCAAATTTGGATTAATTTAGTGTATCTAATCATGTCTCATTGAAAGACATCATACCGATGTAATTAAATCGTGTTGAATCAAATCGTGTCGTATCTAATCAAGTAGAAAGTAATGTTTCTACTTTTGACCAAGAAGTTGTTTAAAGTGTGCCCGTTTCGTAAGGGCTAGAGAATGAGGCAAGAGATGCCTTCTTCCAATTAATGAACCAATGGTTCATATAGTTATGGGAGCTACCCCTTTAGCTTCGCAATCCCAAATGCAACGTCTACCCCCAATTGTGCCTCCTATGGCTCCCCCTGTGCTCAAAACTCAAATCAAGTGTGTAACACCCCACACCCATATTCAACACCGAAATAGGGTTACGGAGCAATACCGAATATATATACAATTACACATAGATTTTCAAGTTCCAAATAATCATCATTCAACAACATACATATCATCCCTATTATAAGCTTACGAGGCCTAACACATGCATTCAGGGTGGTTCGAGACTAAATCGATAACTTAAGAGGTTTCTATGAGACGTAAAAAAAATTTTCAAATTTCAGGGGACACACGCCTGTATCACAGGCCCTGTGGACATTCGAGATGGGATCACATGGCCAACACACACGCCCTTGTGCCCTAAAAGTTTCCACACACGCCCGTGTGCCAGGCTGTGTACTAGGTCGTTTCAAACCTGTAGGGTATACTGACTTATGCCACACGGCCAAGTCACACGCCCGTGTGCTGGGCCGTGTGGAGCATGCTGATTTGATTTTAAATTCAACACCAGGGGACATACGACCATGTAGCCTAACCATGTGTCACACACAGCTGAGGCACAGGCCCTTGCCTCTGCCCGTGTGGACAAAAATAGGCTATTTACAAAGCCATTTTTCCACCAAAACTTTCAGAAACCTACATCAACCCAAATGGCACCAAAACATAGCATATTATAGGCATTCAATCAACCTCAACCAAGCATATTTCATACCATTTCAAACACCAACAATTACAAGGTATACAATCTCATAATGTGCCATTCAATTTCATACCAAAAATCACTTTCTCAAATCATCAATATGGTCATTTTCTAAATATGCATTACTAGCCTAAATTCACTAGCATGCCAATATTTATAACTCAACCATTTTCTATCCATAATACCTATTATCAACAAGCATCACATAGCCATCATCCAACACATCACACTAGCCACATGCACATATACATACATGATCAACTATACCAAAATAAGCTAACTCCCATGGCTATATACAAAACCAAACTTTAGACATTTACAAGCCAATTCAAATGGATAACTTCTTTATCAATTCATAACCAAAATGACTATAATCTTATACATGCCATATACTCAAAATACGTAAATTCAAAAGTGCCAAAGTGAAAGTTGGATAGTGTGATGAAATCTCTGGCGATCCCTGAATCTGAGCTTGCTTGATTTCACTATAAAACACGGAAAAATAAATGAAGTAAGCTATAAAGCTTAGTAATCTCATATGAAAATAATAAGCAAAACTCACCATTTAATTATCATTCAAAATATGCATATAACATAAAATATTTAATCACAAAATTAACATGTATTCAAATCACATATTTAACCATGAACTCATTTCTTTCATATGTTCGATGCATATATATACTTTTCGTACTTACCTATATTGATACGTATCTATTTCTCACCATTTCATATCTTCAATATACCCACTGAACGGGGATCTCAAAAATAATGGTAGAAATATCTAAATTAAGCTACGAGGATCTCAAAAATACGAAGAACATCGAAAGCGGGGTAGGAGGTACTTACAATCAAGCTTGAAAGTGAAGCAAAACCCTAGCTATGGCTTCTTGTGTTTTTCGGCTATGGAGGATGAAGATGGACACAATTTTTGACTTCTTTTTCCCTTTTTATTAACTTATTAACCTAACGACCAAAATGCCCTTAAGGCCTCTTTCTTGAGATTTTTCCTTCCCATGTCCATTTTTGTCCATCATAAGATATAATGCTAAGTAAGGACCTCTAATAATTTTTCTAATGCTATCTCATACTTGAAACTTCTAGAATCTCATATTTTTCAATCTTTGCAATTTAGTTGAATAAATTGATCACTAAATTATATAATTTCTTCATGAAATTTTCACACAACCATGAAAACATGTCATAAACCTCAACAAAGCCAATAAACACATATTTATACTTCGTATTTGTGATTTCGTAACCACTATTCTGAGCCCCAAATCGAGCTGTTACATCCTACTGGTGGCTGGGTATACCGGCATATGTTGCAGATACCTGACAGCTTGTGTGAGCATCACCGCATAGCTACGTCTTGACTAGCAGCTTGTGTGAGCAAGCCCGAGGATAGCTCGAAAGCGAGCTTATATGTCTTATGATATTTGTGGTAGCATTGGCTACATATGTGGCACTTACGTGCAAAGATTTCCGTGTATCCGATAGTATTCCAAGTGGTTCAACGAGTATGACAAAGACGAGAAATTATGTGATTATGTTACAAGTTGGTGCAGGTATGTACGAAAAACTCAAAGGAAACAAATTCGGTATATGATGAACTATTGGTAAGAATGTGATTGAGTATGTTATGTACTTGAAGTTTTAATGACTTTTATGTTGATATACAGATGTTACTTATATGGAAATTGTATAGTTAATGTTGTTTATTATTTGCATATGAACTTACTAAGCTATGTAGCTTACTCCATTTTATTTCCCTTGCCTTATAGTGTCACCAAGCTAGCTCGGGATTGGAGATCGAGATCCATTCACGCTATCAACTATTATTTTGGTACCAATAAATTCTACAGTTTGAGTTATGGCATGTATAGGGGACTTGGTCATTTTGTTAGGTGTCATAATTGATTTGGCCAAATATGTTGCCTATATTGGTTGAAAGTTCATTTTGTATAAGGCCATTGAAAATTGGTTACAATTGGTATGATCAATTTATATGATGATACCTTTTATAGATGTGGGGATTTACATGATTTTAGTTATTAAGCATGTGATGTTTGTGTATGATAGATGGTAGCATGTGAATGATATGTTGATGTCTTGATTGTGGCTAATTTGGTTATATGTAATATGCTTGGATTGGTGCCATATGATGTTGTATATGTATGTACAAGTAAGGGTGCCAAAATGGCTTGGTAAATAGCCTTATTATTATCCACACGGGTTGGCACACGGGTGTGTGTCTAGGCCTGTGTCCCCTACACCTTAATTGTTGCAAAACAAAATGTCTAGAATTGAGCACACGGGTAAAGACACGGGCGTCTGTCTCGGCCGTGTGTGCTACACGACCTTGGACACGGGCATGTGTCTTGGTCGTGTGAAGTTTGCAGCTATTTTATGGAAAATTATGGAAATTAAATTGACAACACGGCCTAGCACACGGGCGTGTGGCACGGCCGTGTGGCACATGTCTGAAAGCACCCTATTTCGAACACGGCCTATAGCACGGGCATGTCCCTTGGACCACATGGACGTGTGAGCTCTGTAACATGAAAAAAATTTTAAGTTCTGTAAAATTTTCTAAAGTTCTCAGTTTAGTTCCAAACCATTTCCCAAGCATGTATTGAGCCTCGTAGGCTCATTTTAGGGATGCTATGAATGTGTATGAAAAGTTTTAATTTGAACAGAAAATTATGACTCGAAAATATATGTTTGCTTGTGTTTATGTCCGGTAATGCCTCGTACCTTATTCCAGCGTTGAATACGGGTAAGGGATGTTACATTTAGTGGTATCAGAGCTATGGTTTAGTCAATTCTCAGACTAACGTAGCCTGTGTGAAGGTCTAGCTATACATGCCATAAATGAACTGCGATAGTGTGATGACTCCTGAAAATTTTAAAATGTGTTTTCATATAGTAAATGGATCCCAATAGAGCTGAAGCTGATGGCGTAGAAAGTAATGCATCGACCCCCGCTCAAAAGGCAGTGCTGTCTAAAAGTAGACCTCCCACGATTATTCGGGGAGGAGCGGAAGGGTTAGGGAAGCCTTTCTCCACATGATGAACGAGTGGTATATGGAATTTGTTCAAACAAATCTGTATACTCAACCCCTCCACCCCTACCTATTCCTCAGTCGGTTCCCATAGCTCCACAAGGTATGAAGTTCATGAGATTGAGTAAGCCACCGGTTGATAAGATTCGAAAGCATGGGCTGAAGATTTTAGAGCAAACGTCAATGATGATCCTAAAAGTGCAGAATTCTGGCTCAAAAACTCTATCAGGGTATTTGATGAATTGTCACATTAGATGAATGTCTGAAATGTGCTGTGTCACTTTTGAGAGATTCAGCTTACCGGTTGTGGAAAACCCTTGTGTCAGTAGTACTAAGAGAGAGGGTTAATTGGGAATTCTTCCAAGATGAGTTTAGGAAGAAATATATCAGCCAACGGTTTATTGATCAGAAACACAATAAGTTTTTAGAGTTGAAACATGGCTGAATATCGATAACCAGGTACGAACGAGAGTTTGTTAGGCTCAGTAAGTACACTCAAGAGTGTGTTTCCACCGAGGCTATCATGTGCAAAAGGTTCGAAGATGGGTTGAATGAGGATATCCGATTGTTAGTTGGAGTTCTTGAGCTGAAGGAATTTGTGATACTATTTAACCGAGCTTGTAAGGATGAAGAATTAAGAAAAGAGAAGAGGAAAGCTGAGTCTGAGGCCAGAGATGTAAGAAAAAGGCCGATGAGTAAGTCATTTCAATCTCAGTCTAAGAAATCGAGGGATTTGTATGTTCGATCGAGTGCTTCAGCTGGGTATCCTAACAGAGATCATGGGAAATAATACTCGGGTTCTAAACCCTAAACTACATCAGTAGTGAGCATTGGTAATGCTAAGTCTGGTAGCCCTGAATGTCAACACTACAGCAGACGACACCCCGATGAATGTAGAATGTATGACCAAACTTGTTTTAAGTGTGGCTCTCACGACCACTTTCTTAAAGATTGCCTAGAGATGGCTGAAAATGGAACTTTCAGACTGCAAGATCGGGCAACACTACCTCTAAAGGGAGACCACCAAGGAACACGGGAAATGGAGCTAGTAGTAAAAGTGTGACAAAAGATAAAGCTGTAAGATCTGAGGCTAGGGCACCTGCTAGAGCCTATACGATCCGTGCCCGTGAAGAAGCGACATCTCCCGATGTTATCACTGGTACTTTTTCTCTCTATAATACTAATGTAGTTGCATTGATTAATCTTAGATTGGCTCATTCTTATGCTTGTATGAAATTGGTAACAAGTAAGAACTTGCCTGTTAAGTTTACTAAATTTGTCATTAAAGTGTCAAACCCCTTAGGCAAATATGTGCTAGTTGATAAAGTTTGCAAGAATTGTCCATTGATGATTTGAGGTCACTGCTTTTCGGCTGACCTAATGTTGTTGCCATTTGATGAATTCGATTTCATTTTGGGTCTGGATTGGTGTAACAATCCGATTTTAGGCCTAGTCAGAATAGTGGTTTCGGGATAACAAATCTGACACAGCAAAGTTCATTTTTATTATATTTTTATGGGCTACAGTTTCACGGAATGATTTAGTCAAAATTTTCTATTATGTGTAAAAGATTTGATGATGGATTGAATGAAGATATTTGTGTGTTAGTCGGGATCTTAGAACTGAAGGAGTTTGTGGTATTGGTTGAACAGGCTTATAAGGCCAAAGAATTGAACAAAGAGAAGAAGAAAGCTGATCTTGAAGCTAGAGACTCGAGGAAAAGGCCGATGAGTAAGTCATTCCCATCTCAGTCTAAGAAATCGAAAGAGATGTTTTCCCGTTCGAATGTTTCAGCAGGGTATTCACACAGAGATTGTGAGAAACAACATTCAAGTTTTAAATCTCAAGCTACTTCGATGGAAAGCGTGGGTAATGTAAATTCTAATAGGCCCAAATGTTAACATTGTGGAAGAAGACATCTCGACGAATGTAGAATGAATGATCGGGCTTGTTTTAAGTGTGGTTCTCAAGATCATTTTATCAGGGATTTCCCGGAGATGGTAGAGAAAGAGAAATTTCAAAGTGCAAGACCTAGTAATAATGGTTCTAGAGGAAGACCCCCGAGGAATACTGGAAATGGAGCCAGTAGTAAAGGTGTGACGAAAGAAACCGCAGTGAGGTCCGAAGCTCAAGCACTTGTGATAAACCGTAAAAGTAACATATTTTAATCCCACATTTAATATGCTTTTGGATGATTTAATCCTTGATTTAAATAATTTGGTATTCTTAATCCTTTCTTTTCAGGTCTTATACTCAGGAAAGCACCTAAGGATGAAAAGAATGAGAAACGGGCCTAAAACGGATCAAATTGGGCCAAAGTGGAAATCGACACGGCCTGGACCTAATCCCACACGGCCGTGCCACGTCAAGCTACTAGAACACGGCCTTACCCCAATTTACACAGTCGTGTCTCATTAAAGAAATCCGAACATGACTTGAAGACTAGTCACACGGGCGTGTGCCATGGCTGTGTCCCTGTCGCTGGAAAAAGCAATTTCACTCGGTTTTGGATACTTAGGGGCAAAGAAACCTATTTCAAAAAGCCTATATAAACCCCCTAAGTGCTACCAGAAAGGGGGCGGTTAGCTAGGCCAAGGAGCCAAGCCGAAAAGGCCAGATCTGTGGAGAATCACTCGAAGAGAACCACTTGATCCATCTCAAGAAGCCAAAATTCTACAACAAGACGACAGATCTCTCCCTCAATTCTGAGATTTTTTTTTTATCTTTTCTTCTGAGATGTTTTCTTTATTAGTTATGAACTAAACCTTTTGGATACCCCAAGGTGATGAAACCTATGATGAATCTTGTTATTGATTACTGAATTATATGATAAATACTTAGTTTGTTATTAATTATGTGAGCTTAATCCAAATTTGATGTGCTTAGTGGAGGAGCAAAAGTCCCTGCTTAAGAGTAGATCTAGCATAATTAAGCGGAGTTGATCGCACGCCTCGAGATAGGGTGACAAGATTTTGCCGGATTAGGGTGAAATCTAATATGGGAGTCCATAGATCGATTTACTGTTATTCTAGGGGGTTATTAACAGAGGAAGAGATTTCCATTAATTAACCTAGGGTTAAACGTTATTCGTCTCGAGAGAGGGTTTAATATACGTTAGGGAGTCTTACGGATCAATTTAAGTGAATAAATCATATAGTTCAATTTTAGATAACAAGTGAAGTCTAGGTGGATTCTTCCTAAGGGTATGGTCTAAATCAACTGAGTTTTTCTAAAACTTATCTCCCCAATTTAGTCTTTTTTCCTTTCCATCTTAGCTTGGTAATTAGTTAGTTTTAGATTAATCAGCCAATCACTTAATATTTAGGCTAAATAATAAGAAGAAAGCTAGTATTAGTACTTTTAGGTCCTTTGGATTTGACAATCTGGTCTTGCCTAAGCTATACTACTGTTCAATAGGTGCACTTGCCTTAAATTGTTGTCAGAGTTAGTTTCTAGGTTCGATCATTTTATTATAAATTTTAAAACTCAACAAAACAACGATCAACTTTCTAAAGCCTATGCCATCCGTGCTCGCAAAGAAGCGACATCTCTCGATGTTATTACTGGTACTTTTTCTCTTTATGATACTAACATTATTGCATTAATTGACCCTGGATCCACTCATTCGTATGTTTGTATGAATTTGGTAAATAATAAGAAATTTCTTGTTCAGTTTACCGAATTTGTGATTAAGGTGTCAAACCCTTTAGGCAAGCATGTTTTAGTTGACAAAGTATGTAGGAAATGTCCTTTGATAATTAAATGTCACTGTTTTTTAGCTAACTTGATATTGTTGCCATTTGATGAGTTTGATGTCATTTTGGGTATGGATTGGCTGACATTGCATGATGCTATAGTAAATTGTAGACCGAAAGTTATTGAATTAAAATGTGGAAATGGTGAAATTCTTCATGTTGAATCAGATGAGTCAGGGAGATTGCCTGTAGTGATTTCTTCAATGTCAGCTCAGAAATGTATATGAAAAGGGTGTGAAGCTTACGTAGCCTATGTGTTAAACACGAAAGAGTCTGAATTGAAAATTGAATCGGTGCCGATGGTGTGTGAATATTCAGATGTTTTTCCAGAGGAGTTGCCAGGATTGCCTCTAATTAGAGAAGTTGAGTTTGGTATTGAGTTAGTCCCCGGTGTTTTACCGATATCGATTGCTCCGTACAGAGTGGCTCCTACTGAATTGAAAGACTTAAAGACTCGGTTACAAGAATTGACAGATAAGGGTTTTACGAGACCAAGTTATTCTCCCTAGGGTACTCTAGTATTGTTTATAAAGAATAAAGACGGGGCTATGGGACTTTGTATAGATTATCGATAGCTCAATAAGGTAACCATTAAGAACAAGTATCCTTTGCCAAGGATTGATGATTTATTTGACCATCTAAAAGGAGCGACAGTGTTCTCGAAGATAGATTTGAGATCTAGTTACTATTAGTTGAGAGTAAAAGAGTTGGATATGCTGAAAACTGCTTTGGGAACAAGGTACGGACACTATGAATTTCTTGTCATGCCTTTAGGATTGACGAGTGCTCCTGCAATTTTTATGGACTTAATGAATCAAATCTTTAGACTGTACTTGAACAAGTTTGTAGTTATTTTTATTGATGACATACTAATTTATTCTCTTAATTAGTCCAAGCATGCCGAACACTTGAGAACTGTTACTCTGAGAAGTCAGATTTTTAGGACATATTATCTCAAGTGATGGTATTCGGGTTGATCCAAGTAAGATTTTGACAATTGTTGATTGCAAACTGCTAAGGAATGTATCTGAAATTAGAAGCTTTTTGGGCTGAGCCGGTCACTATCGTCGATTTTTCAAAGGGTTTTCGATGATTTCTACCCTTATGACCAAGCTTTTGCAAAAAGATGTTAATTTTGTATAGTCTGAGAAATGTCAGCAAAGTTTTGAAAAGTTGAAGGCTTTATTGATTGAGGAATCAGTTTTAGTGCAACCTGAACCGAGAAAGGAGTTTGTGATTTATAGTGACATGTCACTGAATGGATTGATATGTGTTTTGATGCAAGAGGGCAAAGCGTTAGCCTATGCCTCGAGACAATTGATGCCACATGAAAAGAATTACCCGACTCATGATTTGGAGTTAACTGCCATTGTGTTTGCTCTAAAAATTTGGAGACATCATTTGTACAGTGAGAAATGCCATGTTTTTACGGATCACAAGAGTTTGAAATATTTGATGACTCAAAATGACTTAAATTTGCGGTAACAAAGGTGGCTTGAGTTACTGAAAGATTATGAGTTGGTGATTGATTATCACCCAAGTAAGGAGAATGCAGTCGCAGATGCCCTAAGTAGAAAACCTTTGTCTGCCTTAAGAGCAATGAACACGAGGTTAACATTGTCCGATAATAATTCGATTATAGCTGAGTTGAAAGCTAGAACATTATTTCTTCAGCAAATTTGTGAAGCTTAGAAATGTGACCGTGATTTGCAAGCCAAGAGAGCTCATTGTGAATCGGTTAGTGATTCATATTTTCATGTCAAATTTGATGATTGTTTGATGTTCCGAGATAGAGTTTGTGTACCAAAAATGGATGAACTTATTTAGAAAATTCTTCATGAGGCACATAAAGGTTGTTTATCTCTGCATCCAGGTAGTACGAAAATGTATAATGATTTGAAGAAATTGTATTGGTGGTCTGGTATGAAAAGAGATATCTCCGAGTTTGTTTTGAAATGTTTGATTTGTCCACAAGTAAAAGTCGAACACCAAGTACCTTTGGGTTTACTTCAGCCAGTGATGGTACCCGAATGGAAATGAGACAGAATTACGATGGATTTCATAACTGGATTACCTCCCACTTCGAAAAAGAAAGATGTTGTTTGGGTCGTTGTAGATAGATTGACGAAATCGACTCATTTTATTCCGGTACGTACTAATTATTTGCTTAACAAGCTAGTTGAGTTGTACATTTCTGAGATTGTAAGATTCCATGGGGTGCCTACTTCGATTATTTCAAATAGAGATCCGAGATTCACTTCAAGATTTTGGAAGAAGCTACAAGAGGCTTTGGGTACAAAATTGAATTTTAGTACTGCTTTTCATCCACAGACCAACAGTCAATCCAAAAGGGTAATTCAAATACTTGAAGATATGCTTCGATGCTGTGTTCAAGAATTTGAGGGTAGTTGGGAAAATATCTACCATTGGTCGAATTTGCCTATAACAACAGCCACCAGTTGAGTATAAAAATGGCACCTTATGAGGCATTATATGTCCGTAAGTGCCGAACACCTTTGTATTGGACCGAGCTTAACGAGAAATAGATTCACAGGGTTGACTTGGTTAAAGAAACCGAAAAAAAGTAAAGGTAATCCGAGATTGCTTGCAAGCTGCTTCAGATCGACAAAAAGTCATATGCAGACTTGAAAAGAAAAGAGATGAAATTTTAGGTTGTTGACAAAGTCTTTCTGAAAGTATCTCCGTGGAAGAAGATTCTAAGATATGGCCCTAAAGGCAAGCTGAGTCCACGTTTCATATGGCCATATGAAGTTATTGAAAGAATAGGGCTAGTGGCATATCGGTTAGCTTTACCAACATAGTTGGAAAGAATTCATAATGTGTTTCATGTGTCTATGCTGTGACGTTATCGATCATACCCTTCACATGTGATTTCTCCGACAGAGGTTTAGATTCGACCTGATATGACTTATGGTGAGGAACCGATCAAGATTTTGGCTTGGGAAGTTAAACAGTTAAGAAATAAGAGTATAGCCCTTGTGAAAGTTTTATGGCAACAACACAGAGTCGAAGAGGCTACGTGGGAACCTGAAGAAGCTATGAGAAAACAGTACCCGAACCTATTCTTTGGTAATATTTTCAGGGACAAAAATCCCTAAGGGGGGAGAGTTGTAACAGCCTGATTTTGGGCCTAGTCGGAACAGTGGTTTCGGGACCACAAATTCGACACAGCAAAGTTCATTTTTATTATATTTTAATGGGGTATAGTTTCACGAAATGATTTCGTGAAAATTTTGTTCGAAAATTTTGACGTTTGGGCACCCAATTTAGTCAAAAGGACTAAATTGTAAAAGGTGAAAAAGTTGAAATGTACATGCTAGAGGTGTCTAATTGCTATGAAATTTGAAATAAAAGGTCCTTAGATGGTAATTAGACCATTTGTTAATATAGTGGACAAAAAATGGATATGGTGAGATAAAATTTTAAAGTTTTAAGTGAAGGGCATTTTGGTCATTTAGTAAATACAAGAATAAAAAGGGAAAATCAAGCTAAAATCTTGTCCATCTTATCCCTCAAGTGCCGAAAATTAGAATAACACTATAGCTACGGTTTTGCTCAACTTCCAGGCTTAATTATCAATAAAGACGAGGTTCAGACCTTGGTAGGGGAAAAACAAGGTTATTGACGATTAGGTCCATTTCTGCTATTTTTGTACTGAGGTAAGTTCATATGTAAATAATGAATTATTGTATATGCTTTAATTATGTTAATACTATATGAATTGTGATTTACTCTTGAATAAAATCGACAAAGTTCGATAAACGAGAAAATCTCGGTTGAACCTTAGGAATGGTTAGGATACAAATGTCATGACATTAGGGTTATTGAGATTTCGTGTAAGACCATATCCGGGATATGGCATCGATATAAGACTTCGTGTAAGACCATAGCTGGGCTATTGGCATCTATATGAGATCCCATGTAAGACCATATCTGGGATATGGCATGGGTATGGTACTATGAGTATGAGATGTCCCGAGTATCCTTTAGTATTCCAAGTGGTTCAATGGGTAGTTCAAAGGAAACATTAAAGTTGTGAAGGACTATGGTATGATGTGAAAGATTATGGTAAGATGCAAGTTGGTACAGGTATGTACATAAAACTCACGCTTAATGAGCTCGATATGTGGTGAAACCTCGGATTTGTTCGATTGAGTAAGTTATGATGTTAAGATTCTAATAACATCTATGCTAAGCTTGATTATGAATTCACAATGACATTTATGTTAATTTACTTTATGTTAAATATATGTTAAAGTGTGTATGATGCTTATTATTTGCATAGGAACTTACTAAGCTATAAAGTTTACTCCCCTTTCTTTTCCCTTCGTCTTATAGTGTCACCAAGCCAGCTCGGGGATCTACGACTGTCAGAGATCCATTCAAACTATCAAATTATCATTTTGGGTACTTATGATTACAATATTTTGAGTTATGGCATGTCTAGGGACTTAGTCTTTTTGTTATGTGTCATAATTGATTTGGCCATAAGTCATGGCTTCAATAGTTGATAATTAATTTTGTAAATGGCCATTTGATATTGGATAATATTGGTTAATAAGTGATGGCTTCAGTAGTTGATAATTCATTTTGTAAATGGCCATTTGATATTGGATAATATTGGTTAAATATATATACATATGATGATGGTCTCATGAATGTGTGAAATTGCATGATTTGATATGCTAAGTAGGTGATGGTTGTATGTGATAAATGATAGCATGTAAATGATATGTGGATGCCTTGTGTACGGCTGAATGGGTTGAAAGTATATGCTTGGATTGGTGCTATGTTTTGTTGTGTTTCGTGGTGCATGGAAGGGTGGCAAATAGGCTTCATAAATAGCCTTATACTTGTCCACACGGGTAGACACACGGGCATGTGTCTAGCCCGTGTGCGACACACGATCTGCCCCATGGGCATGTGTTTCGGCCGTGTGCCCCCTGCACCTTAATTGTTGCAAAACAGAATTCTCAATAATGAGCACACGGGTAGAGACACGAGCATGTGTCTTAGTCGTGTGGATGGCACGGCCTCGAACACGAGTGTGTGCCCTAGCTGTGTGAAGTCTGCACCTTTTTTATGAAAAATTAATCGATCACACGGCCTAAGCACATGGGCGTGTGACTTGGCGTGTGACCTTAATTTGATGATGACGTCATAAATAGAATGCTCCCTAATTTGAACACGGCCTGAAGCACGGGGGTGTCATAGGGTCACACGAGCGTGTCTCGAACCCACACGGGCGTGTGACCCCTTTTTCATGAAAATATTTCTAAGTTCTCCAAAAGTTTTCAAAGTTCTCGGTTTGGTCTCGAACCACTTTTGATGCATGTTTTGGGCCTCGTAGGCTCATTCTAGGGTCAATATGAATGTTTTTGAAAATTTTTATATTTGAGTGGAAATTCACGTCTCGGTTTTGAATGTTTGCTTGTGAATAAGTCCAGTAATGCCTCATACCCTATTCAAGCGTCGTATACAGGTAAGGGGTGTTACAATTGGTTGACATTGCATGATGTTGTAGTGAATTGTAGAATGAAAATTATTGAAATGAAATGTGAGAATGGTGAAATTCTTACAATTGATTCAGATGTGTCGGGTGAGTTACCTGATGTGATTTCTTCAATGGCTGGCCAAAGATATTTGAGAAAGGGTTGTGAAGCTTATCTAGCTTATGTGTTGAATACAAAAGTGTCTGAATTGAAAATTGAATCAGTGTCGGTAGTTAGTGAATATTCAGATGTTTTTCCAAAAAAGTTGCATGGGTTGCCACCGATTAGAGAAGTTGAGTTTGGTATTGATTTAGTACCAGGGACTTCACCGATATAGATAGCCCCGTATAGAATGGCTTCAATTGAGTTAAAAGAATTGAAGTCCTAATTACAAGAATTAATGGATAAGGGTTTTGCGAGACCGAGTTTCTCACCAAAGGGTGCACCGGTGTTTTTTGCCAAGAAAAAAGATGGATCCATGAGACTTTGTATCGATTACCGATAGTTCAACAAGGTGACTATAAAGAACAAGTATCATTTGCCAAGAATTGATGACTTTTTTAATCAGTTGAAAGGGGCAACAATATTTTCAAAGATTGATTTAACGCATGGCTACTACTAGTTGAGAGTTAAAGAGTCAGACGTACCGAAAATCGCTTTCAGAACAAGGTACGGGCACTATGAATTTCTTGTCATGCCTTTCGAACTAACTAATGCTCCTGCCATTTTTTATGGACTTGATGAATTGAATTTTCCGATCGTACTTAGATAAGTTTGTGTTTGTGTTCATCGATGACATTTTGATTTATTCTCAGGATGAGTTTGAGCATGCCGAACATTGAAGAATTGTGTTGCCGGCCTTGAGAGGTAAGAAATTTTTTGCTAAGTTCAGCAAAAATGAGTTTTGGCTCCGAGAAGTTGGATTTTTGGGATACATTGTTTCTAGAGATGGTCTTCGGGTTGATCCAAGTAAGATTTCAGCAATTGTTGATTGGAAACCACTGAGAAATTATCGGAGCTTCGAAGCTTTTTGGGCTTAGCCGATTATTATCGATATTTTGTAAAAGATTTTCGATGACTGCTACTCCTATGACTAAGCTGTTGCAAAAGGATGTTAAGTTTGAATGGTTAGAAAAATGTCAGCAAAGCTTTGAGAAGTTGAAAACATTATTGACTGAGGCACCGGTTTTAGTGCAACCTGAATCGAGAAAAGAGTTCGTAATTTATAGTGATGCGTCAC
This sequence comes from Gossypium bickii, assembly GCA_025503065.1. Classification (NCBI taxonomy): domain Eukaryota; kingdom Viridiplantae; phylum Streptophyta; class Magnoliopsida; order Malvales; family Malvaceae; genus Gossypium; species Gossypium bickii. The sequence continues at coordinate 61,661,915 of CP106710.1, read as the reverse complement.
TGAATGGATTAGGATGTGTGTTGATGAAAGAGGACAAAGTGATAGCTTATGCCTCAAGACAGTTGAAATCGCACGAGAAGAATTATCTGACGCACGATTTGGAATGGGCTGCCGTTGTTTTTGCTTTGAAAATTTGGCATCATCATTTGTACGGTGAGAAGTGCCACATCTATACCGACCACAAGAGTTTGAGGTATTTGATGACTTAAAAAGGATTTGAACTTGCGACAACGGAGATGCTTCGAGTCACTAAAAGATTATAAGTTGGTAATCGACTACCATCCCGAAAAGGTGAATGTAGTCGTAGATGCTTTGAGAAAAAGTACTTGTTTGCCTTGAGAGCTATGAATATAGGGTTGCCTTTATTCGATTACGGTTCAGTTCTAGCTGAGTTGAGAGCTAGACCTGTGTTTCTTCAGCAAATTTATGAAGCTCAGAAAAGTGATAGTGAATTGCAAGCTAAAAGAGCTCAGTGTGAATACGGAAATGATTCAGACTTTCAGATCGGTTCGAATGATTGTTTGATGTTTCAAGATAGAATATGTGCACCAAAGAAAATGATAAACTTATTCAGAAGATTTTACACGAGGCACACAGTGGTTTCTTATCAGTTCATCCGGGTAGTACGAAAATGTATAATGATTTGAAGAAATGGTGTTGGTGGTCAGGTATGAAACGGGATATTTCGGAGTTTGTTTCGAGATGTTTAGCTTGTCAACAAGTAAAGGCTGAACACCAAGTACCTTCAGGCTTACTTCAACCAGTGATGGTAACTGAGTGGAAATGGGACAAAATTACGATGGATTTCGTAACGGGTTTGCCTTTGACTCTGAAAAAGAAAGATGCCATTTGGGTCATTGTCAATAGATTGACGAAATCGACTCATTTTATACCGATACGTACCGATTACTCACTTGATAAGCTAGCTGAATTGTACATTGCCGAAATTGTGAGATTGCATGGAGTACCTATTTCTATTATTTCGGATAGAGATCCGAGGTTTACTTCACAATTCTGGAAGAAGTTGCAAGAAGCTTTGGGTACAAAGTTGAACATTAGTACCAAATTTCATCTGTAAACTATCGGCCAATCTAAGAGAAAGATTAAGGTTCTTGAAGATATGCTTCGCTGTTGTGTTTTGGAGTTTGAAGGAAGTTTGGAAAAATATCTACCTTTAGTCGAATTTGCTTATAACAACAGTTTTCAGTTAAGTATAAAGATGGCACCGTATGAGGCATTGTATGACCGCAAGTGTCGAACTCCGTTGTATTGGACCGAGCTTAGTGAGAAAACGATACATGGGGTTGAATTGGTAAGAGGGACTGTAGCACCCCTAACCTATTTCCGTCGCTGGATTAGGGTTATGAGGCATTACCAAAGAAAATACAGCTTTCATACATTCACATAATCTCATAGGTTGTAACACCCCTGGACTCGGCCCAGACATTGTGGCAGAATTCAGGAATGTCACATCAATGGGATTATTCAAAATGATTTTACTAAGTTAAAATTTAAGACCCAAAAGCCCAAAACCCTTGAGTCTTGTTAAGTAATGATAAAAGCCCATGTTTTAAGAAAACGCCCATATGTTATAGGTATTTCGAAAACTATGTTTAAACTTTAGAAATTTATTCTCGTTTAACAATTAAACACTTGAAAACATAAGAAAACTTAAATGTAACATCAAATTGGAGATACAAGGCCTTATTACAAACAAAATAATTAACAATAAGTCACTCGAAAACAAATAAACAAAAACTTCTAAGTAACTTATAGTGTAGCCATCTCCGAGTCCTCTCCCACGTCGAGCCGTCTACTGAGGGTCACCTGAAACATTTAATAAAAGGGTGTGAGTTTTGAAACTCAGTGTGTACGACCCTTGGCAACCAATCAACATGCAATTATCACATTATGCCTAAGCCCTATCAAAAATGGTGGTCTTGGGCCTTAGCCCACAATGACCTCATATCACATCAGTATCAAATGAATGCAATGCACCCATCCCAAATCCAGCCTCGTACTCCATTTCCCTTCCAACCCTACACTCTTGTGGGAATATAAATATCAACCCACCCATCCTAACACTCCAAAGGTAGCACCAATAGCGGTACTACTCAAACGTTGCAGCAACACCGCTAAGCATATAATGGGCTTAAAGCTACCGGTGGATCGACGGTCATCAAGCGACTATGCGGTCCTCACATATCTTCCTCTGTATCATCAAACCCACCGAAATGCAACATATATTTCATGAATGCAACATACACAATTTCACACATTAAGCACTTAGGGGTATTATAGTCATTTCACTACCTTGAGGTATTTTCCTAATTCTACCCTATTAGGGTATTTAGGTAATTTTGCAAAACAGGTGTATTTTGGAAATTTTGTAAATCAGGGATATTTTGGTAATTCTGCAAATCAAGGGTATTCTAGTAATTTTACAAATCAAGGATATTTTAGTAATTTTGCAAATCTAAGGATATTTTGGAAATTTTCAAACTAAGGGTATTTTGGTAATTTTTAAACTAAGGGTATTTTGATAATTTTCAAATCAAGGGTATTTTGGTCCCTCTCGCGTTTTAGTTATGAACTTTGGCCCATTAACAAGTCCTTGCGGCTAAAATCAACAGACACTACGCACCAGGTAGGATTTCAGAGAAGAGGAGGTGGGCCATTAGGACCGCTTAAGTACCAATCTCTTCTTAGATCAAATCCTAGACATGCAAATGTCCTCTGCCACACTCTAACCTAGCGACTTGTCCACGGACATGTTTAATTATTAGATTAAGTCTTATACGGTTTAAGAGTTGCTCAGAACTAGGCCTAAAGTCCATTAAACCCTAGCATACTTGTCTACGTCCCCATAAAGCCCATCAAGCACATTTCACGTTCATATAGCCCATTAAGCCCAAATCACATCCTCAGGACCCATTAGGCCTAGATCTCTTTCATAAGGCCTATTAGGCATAAAATAATTCCAAATCATGTAACATGCATGACTAACTCCATTCATATAACCTAATCAATCAATTTCATCAAACTTAGCCTCAAGGCCCACCGGGCCCATTTAGCCACTTTCGGCTTTTCGGCATTGCCGATATCATATGTGTGTAGTGTTTGTACACACCTGGTTACTGCGATGTGCTATCCTATCCTTAGCCTTGAACCTACAACCAACGAATCTCCAATCAAATCACACATACCTAATCAAGATTTTTACCAAAAGCCGAAGCCTTATCGTAACTTTACCGTGTGCCACCGGGTTCTAATAGCCCTTCCTTAGCTACTAATCACGAGTACCCCCTAGATCTGCACTCACACATACACCATTAAGCTTTGAGTGACTCATAATCCACACAAGTCACCCTTATAGATCATACTCACATTCAGCCATTTACTTAAACCATAATCGAGTTGAGTACACTTACACTTTGCTAACGATCCTTACCACGCTTACGATCTCTGAACTTTACCCTTGTTGATACAAGATTAACGATAATGAGAAGTTAGATAGCCCTTCGGCTTTTAACAAAACACACTAAGGGTTAACTGAATACTTACCGAATCCACTTTTGATCCTGCTGCCTAGATAGCTACTGAAAGAGATTCGACTTTTAACCTTGACTGATAGTAGATAATGATAGGTTTGTGGTGGAGGAAAATAACAAAGATTCGACACTAATAGGGATTTCGGCAAGAGAAGATGATCATACTTCGGTAATAAAAGAGTTTGGCTATGAGAGAATTCTGGAAAAAGGGATTCGGCTATAGGAGATTTCGACAACAAGGCAAGGTACTTTCGGTTGTGGAAAAATAAGGTTTCGGTAAGAAAAATAAAAAGAATGGAAAATTCGGCATTACCTAGGACCTCAGATTCATCACACACACATTTATATACCCTATAGCCGAAACTTAGCCACCCCTAAAGTCCAATTCGGCACCACTTCATCCACTGCTCATCTCCTAATTTTTCTCCATGATATCTCCCTTATCCTTCTCTTAAATTCTCTATACTGATCGCTTATCCTTAGAGTCCCTCTACACGCCACTTCCAGCCATTTAGAAGCCTAAAACTAAACACCAAAATTAAGCTAAGCTAGCACTCGAACCTCGGACTTCCCTGCATGCATATGTCACCACCTCTCTACACCTTAGTGGCGTCACTTAGCCATTTCACCACAGGCTTCTTTGTGCCATTTTCACTTATTTTTATTTAAAAACCCACTACTCACAACCCTGATTCCTTAATTAATTAAATTAAGAATCCTCCACCATAAAACTCGAACCCAGAGCTACTCCAACACACCTAGACACTCCAAATTCATTAAACCTTTAAAGTTTTCATGTCATTAGTCATTTTCTTGCTCACTTAATAATTTTATGAGACCCAAAGCCCAATAGGCCCAATTATTTGATAAACCGTAAAAGCAACATATTTTAATCCCATATTTAGCATGCTTTTGGATGATTTAAGCCCTGAATTGTGTAAATTGGTGCTCTTAATCCTTTGTCTTCATGTTTTATACCCAGTAAAGCACCGAATGATGAAATCCACATGGCCTGGGCCCAAGACCACACGGCCGTGCCCAATTCAATAGGTTCGAACACGACCTGGCCACGGCTTACACAGGCGTGTGCCATGGGCGTGTCCCTGCCGTGAGAAAGAAGAGTTTCACTCAGATTTGGATACTTAAGGGCAAAGAAACATATTTAGAAGCCTATATAAACACCCTAAGTATGACCTAAAAGGGGGGAACCCAAGGCTTTAGTCGGGGGCGTCCAGCTATGTAACGGTCCGGTTTATACCCTAGTCAGAACAGTGGTTTCGGAACAACAAATCCGAGTCTATATAATATTTTAATATTATATTCTATGTCGTTGATATGTGATTAAGCATGTGCTTAAGTTAATTTATCTGTCTGTGTGTTTAATTTGAGAAAAGGATTGAATTGCATTAAATGTGAAAGTTGCTTGCTATTTGTTAAAGTATCGAAGTGTCGTGGCTTTGTAAAGCTGAAGGCCTTAAATGGCAATTAAGCCATTATCATGTTAGTGGATGGCTAAGGTCATGAATAACCTTGATATTATATGTTTTGCATATTATTATGAAAGGCTAGTTTAGTAAATAGATAAATATTATGTTTATAACATAATAAAACATGAAAAATGGGCATGAATCATCCATCCTTCCATCGAGAAACAAAAAGGAAAAAGAAAGTTTTCAAGCCTGTATATTCTGCCATTTGAGAGCTTAAATTCAAGGTATGATTTCGGGTCGATTTTTGATAATTTCTACGTTTTTGTAATCATTGCTTCGTCTACTATCAAACCCATGTTTCAATTTCGTGTATTGGTGATGTTTGTAAGTTATGCCATTGATGATATGTTGAGCTTTGTGATGCTTTAGGGTGTCAAATGATAAGTTGATGGTAGATGAACATGTTTTGTTCTTGAAGTTTTGATGAATGTAGCTAAATAGGGCTAAATTGAGAAAATGGCAAATTGAGGGACTAAATTGTGAATTTGATGAAAAGTATGGACTTATATGAAATGTATATACATTCAGCTAAGCTTGGTTATATATTGATTTTTGTGAATTTGGTGTTTTGTGAAAAATGGACTAAATTGCTAAGTTGTGCAAATATGAGGGTTATTTTGAAAATAGCCCTAAATGAGTGTCCTTGGATTGAATTGAATGAATTATTGAATAAAAGGGTTAATTCTGAATATGTTTAGATGAAGAACCAAGCAAAGCGGATTTAGATCGCGGGAAAGCAAAAGTTATCGAGTAGCCGTTTTCTATTCCGATAAACCGAATCTGAGGTAAGTCACTATACAAATAAATGAATATGTATGCATTTGTAATTGTTCATATGTTTAATGATGATAATGAATGCTTATGAGAAATTCTGTAATTGAATTTCGAGATAAGTTCGGTATATTGACTAAGTCTGAGAAGCCTTGTACGAACTTTGACATAGGTATCTGTTCTGTTTTATCATGTAAGACCACGTCTGGGACGTTGGCATTGATTTGAGATTCGTGTAAGACCCTGTCCGAGATAGTGGCATCGATATCTGATTATGTGTAAGCCCACGTCTGAGACGTTGGCATCAACATAAACTTTAAGTATAAGACCATGTCTGGGTCGTTGGCATCATTATGACACTTACGAGTAAGACCATGTCTGGGACATCGGCATCGTTTTGATTTGTATAAAATCCTATCTGGGACAGTGGCATCGATATCTGAGTGCATGTAAGACCTCGTCTGAGATGTTGGCATTGTACGGTTATTCTGAGCTTTCTGAGTATCCTATTAGATTTATTACGGTTCAAAGGGCAAGTCTATGATTCTAATTGCAAATCCGAGCTATGAACAAATATGTGATTGTAAATCCGATTCAGGTATGTTGATTATACACTAATTGTGTATACAAGGTAAACATCAATATGATTTTACTATGATGCTATGAATATGAAATTGATGATATGTTGTATAAAGTTTTGGTGAAATGAGATATGTGTTTATATGATCTTTGAATTGTGAATATGGCTAATGTGGTCAAAAGTGCATGAACCAAAGCAAATATATATGCATTTTATGCTAAGTTTGTTTGTATATTGACTTACTAAGCTTTTGGAAAGCTTACTCTGTGTGTGTTTAATCTGTTTTATAGGTTGTTAAAGCTACTGAAGGCTCAGGACCGTCTTGGATCGTCATCACACTATAGACCTTATTTTGGTACATTTTGATATTGTATAAAGCTAGATATGGCATGTATAGGCTAGTATTTTGGTATAAATAGTTATGTGATCTTAGCCATGTGATTTGGCTATTTAAGAGTTGAAACTTTGCTTAGATGAATGTGTTTTAGAATGTATCTTTTGGTATGATGAAAGAAAGTGGAATGACAAAGTTTGAATGAGCAAATGCATGAATTAGTCTTGTAATGATATGAGTTTTAATCCTTGAGATTGCCATAGTTGGGATTGGTTTTGAATGTAAGGTTTGAATGGTTATTTTGGTATGCTTTTGATGGTTTTATGTGCATGAAATATCTTGTTGAATATGGCTTGTAGGTATGACCCTTTGTTGGTGGCATTTTGGCCTCCTAAATGGCCTATAATGTTAGACGGTTGTGGCACACGGGCTTGCCTAACGACCGTGGGTGAATGGTAGGATGTAGTTTATCATCACACGGCCTCGACATGGGCGTGTCATCTGGCCGTGGTGTACAATTCAGTAGCTAACCTAAAAGTACACGGGCATGCTAGGTGGCCGTGGTGGGGAAATCAGTATATGACCTAAAAGTACACGGCCATGGCACACGGGCGTGCCTAATGACCGTGTTGGTATAGTCAGTATAAACACGGATGGTTATACTGATTTCTAGAAGCCGTGGAGGGCACACTGTCTCCTCCCACGGGCGTGTCTCCCCTGTGTTTTAGAAAAGTTTCAAATTTTCATGGAATTTCATATGTGTTTCAGTTTAGTCCCGACTCGACTTATAAGTATGACTAAGGTCTCGAGGACCTGTTTAAGGGACATTATGTCTGAGAATGATGATTGAATGCATGATTTTGTCTTTGAATGTTTTTGATCCGTCCGGTAACGCTTCTAACCTTAATCCGGTGATGGACTCCGGATAGGGGTGTTACAAGCTAGGCCAAAGAGGGCAGATTTGTGGAGATTTACTTAAAGATAGCTAGTTGATTCATCTCAAGAAGCCGAAATTATACTCAAGACGGAGGATCACTCATTTAATTCCTTCAGGGGGTTTTACGGATTTCTTATGTTTTGTTTTATCTTTTCTTCTGAGATGTTTTCTCTATTATTATTATTATGAACTAAACCCTCAGATACCTAAGGGGGATGAAACCTAAGATGAATCTTGTTATCGTTTGTTGAACTATATGATAAATATTTGACTTGTTCTGAATTATGTGTTCTTAATTCTTATGTTGATATTTCTGGGATATTAATTCAAGTGTGATGTGCTTAGGTGGAGGAGAAAAAGTCCCTGCCTAAGAGTAGATCTAGCATAATTAAATGGAGTTGATCGCACGCCTAGAGATAGGGTGACGAGATTTTGTTGGATTAGGGTGAATCCTAATATGGGAGTCCATAGATCGAGTTGATGCGATTCTAGGGGTTTTAATTAGAAAGAGATTTTAATTAATCAACCTAGGATTAGACGTTAGTCGCCTTGAGAGAGGGATTAATATAACTTAGGGAATCTTACGGATCAAGTCAAGTGAATAAATCGTTTGATTCAGAGTTAGATAACAAGTGAAGTCTAGGTGAATTCTTCCCTAGGTGTCGTCTTAATCAATTGGTTTTTCCTCAAGTTATTTTCACAAATTTCATTCTTCTTTGTATTAGAGTCTTTAGTTTAGTAGTTAGTTAATTTTAGATTAGATAAACAAATCCCTTAATTCTTATGCTAAATAATAAAAAGAGAGTTAGTATTAGTACTTTTGGTTCCTTTGGGTTCGACATTCCAGTCTTGCCTTAACTATACTATTGTTCGATAGGTGCGCTTGCCTCAAGTCGTTGTCATAGTTAGTTTTCAGGTTCGATCATTCTTTATATAAATTTTAAGACTTTGACATCGCATAAAACAACAATCAAGTTTTTGGCGCCGTTGCCGAGGAACTGAAATATTAAGAATGCTTAATTTTTATTACTTTAGCCATTTTTATTTTTTTCAATTTACTTTTATTTTTAACTTTGCTAATTTTCTTTTTTTTTTGTTCCTTTTAGGTACCTCTAGTTTTTTACTAGAAGGAACCCGACGGGACCCCTACTTTACGACAGTGATATTGAATGTACCGTTCGTAGAAATCACAGAGAAATAAGGCGAAGCTTAAACTACATAGAATAAGAGCAAGAAGCCGAAATTAGTACTACAGAAGAGATGGCTGAGAATAATCTGCCACCTCCAGAGATGGCCGAACATCATGCTCGACGTACTATGTATGATTATACGAAACCTAGTTTAACAGGAACTGAGTCTAGTATTGTTAGGCCTACTATTGCTGCAAATAAATTTGAACTGAAACTAACACTATACAGATGATACAACAGTTTGTTCAGATTGATGGTTTGCAGGATGATGATCCTAACACACACTTAGCGAATTTTCTAGAATTTTGTGATACCTTCAAGATAAATGGCATTTCTGATGATGCCATCCGTCTTCGTTATTTCCCTTTTCTCCAAGGAATAAAGCCAAACAGTGGCTACATTCTCTTCCACGAAGGTCAATCACTACATGGGACCAAATGACCGAAAAAATTTTATTAAAATATTTTCCACCGGCCAAAACGACCAAATTGAGGAATGATATCTCTTCTTTTGTTTAGATGGATTCAGAGACACTTTATGATGCATGTGAGAGATACAAAGACTTGTTGAGGAGGTGCCCACACCATGGATTACCTTTGTGGCTACAGGTCCAAACTTTTGACAATGGCGTGAACCCTTCAATAAGGCATCTAATTGATTGAGCTGCCGGTGGAACTCTAAATAACAAAACTCTTGAAGCGGCCTACGGGTTTATAGAGGAGATGTCACGTAATAACTATCAGTGGCAAGTTACAAGGACAAGGCCAGCTAAAGCAGCCGAAGTTTTCAACCTCGACACAGTAACTACGCTATTAAATCAGGTAAAGTTGCTACATAAAAAATTTGATGGTTTATATGGTTCTTCGCATGCACATCCAGTATGCAGTGCGACGTAAGTGGAGGAGTGGCGAATCTTGAATACCCGCCTTACGGACAGGGCACGGAGAGCAAACAAATGAACTATATGGGTAATAATTTTCAATCTAACAATAACCGTTATAGTAATACTTATAATCTAGATTGGAAGAACCACCCCAATTTCTCATGGGGTGGTCAAAGAAATCAAAAGCAACAACCATCCCAAAACTTCCAACAACAGCCTTACCCACAGGAAAAGAAGCTGAACCTTGAAGAGATGCTAAAAAACTTCATAGTAGCCTCAGAAATACGGTCTCAAAATACAAAAAAATGTTTCCAAAAGATAGAAGCAAAACTTGAGGCATTGACACAAGAGTTCAAGAATCAAATCGGGCAACTTACTAAGTTTGTTTCTGAAACACGATCAGAAAGCTTACCTAGGGAAAAAGAGCAGGTACAGGCAATGACACTAAGAAGTGGAAAAGAGTTAATCGAAATGAAGAAAGAGGTACCACATGAAACCGATAAGGCAAAGATAATACCAACCCGTGAGGAAATCAAGCTAACAATTCCATACTTAGCAAAGTTGAAGAAAGACCACTTAGACACACAATATGGTCAATTTCATGAACTTTTTAAATAGCTACATATTAACTTACCTTTTGTTGAAGCTATTTCACAGATGCCAACATATGCAAAAATTTTAAAGGAGCTTCTAACAAATAAAAGGAAGTTCGAGGAAATTTCAACAGTGGAACTTAATGAAGAATGCTCAGCTATCATCCAAAACAAGCTACCAAGCAAATTGAAAGATCCAGGAAGTTTCACTATTCCTTGTTTAATTGGTAGTTTGAGCATAGAGAAAGCATTAGCTGATTTAGGTGCCAGTATTAATCTAATGCCTTATAAAATGTTTAAGCAACTTGGTCTCGGGGAACAAAAACCCACTAGGATGAGTATTCGATTAGGTGTGTGGATCATTAAGTATCCTAGGGGAATTATTGAAGATGTTCTGGTAAAAGTAGATAAATTTATATTCCCTATTGATTTTATTGTGCTTGACATGAATAAGGATGTAGAGGTACTTTTAATTTTGGGACGACCCTTCCTAACTACTGCTAGGGCTGTCATTAATGTTTGTGATGGTAAACTTGTACTAAGGGTAGGCGATGAGGAAATTGTTTTCCAAATTCATGATGCCATGAGATATTCTAGAGAACAAGATGATTCTTGTTACTTTGTTGATGCCACTGATCACATTTTTGAAGAATCTTTGCACGAAATCATGCACAGTGACACAATGGAACTGTATCTTTTACAAGGTAAGGGGATAGGTGACGATAACGGTGAAGTGAATCCCAATACATCATCCTCTAGACAGACAGAACTAGAGGACATTAAGATCAATGACGAACTAAAATAGAAACCCTCTATTGATGAGCTGCCCAAGTTAGAACTAAAACAATTACCAAAACATTTAGAATATGCATTCTTGGGGGATAATTCTACGCTACCAGTAATCATCTCTTCAGAACTAGGACCCAAGGAGAAAGAAGATTTACTAAGGGTACTAAGGAAGCACAAAAAGGCCATAGCATGGACATTAAAGGAATAAGCCCATCATTTTGCACCCACAAAATTTTAATGGAAGATGGGTATAAACCGTGTGTGCAACCTCAGAGACATTTAAACCCCAATATGAAAGAAGTTGTCAAAGCTGAGGTAATTAAACTTCTAGATGCAGGAATAATTTATCCTATTTTTGACAGCACTTGGGTAAGTCCTGTACAGGTAGTTCTAAAGAAATGAGGCATGATTGTGGTAACCAACGAAAAGAATGAATTGATTCCCACAAGAATAGTCATAGGTTGGAGAGTCTGTATTGACTACAGGAAGCTGAATGACGCCACCATAAAAGATCACTTCCCTTTACCCTTTATTGATTAGATGTTAGAAAGGTTGTCTGGGCATATGTACTACTGCTTCTTGGATGGACACTCCAGCTACTTCCAAATCCCCATAGCTCCTGAAGATCAAGAAAAGACAACATTTACATGTCCATACGGTACGTTTGCTTATTGTAGAATGCCTTTTGGATTATGTAATGCTCCTGCTACTTTTCAGTGCTGCATGCTGGCCATCTTTGGTGAACTTGTGGAAGACATTATGGAGGTATTTATGGACGACTTCTCGGTATTCGATAACTCTTTCCACCTTTGCCTTAAAAATTTAGAACGAGTTCTACTAAGATGTGAGGAAACGAATCTTGTCTTGAATTGGGAAAAATGTCACTTTATGGTTAGAGAGGGGATTGTGCTAGGACATAAGATTTCTAGTAAAGGAATTGATGTAGATAATGCAAAAATTGAAACCATAGAAAAATTACCTCCCCTTAGTTCAGTAAAGGCTATTAGAAGCTTTTTAGGACATGCTGGATTTTACCGAAGATTCATTAAAGATTTCTTTAAAATAGCTAAGCCTTTAACAAGATTACTAGAAAAAGATGTCCCTTTCAATTTTGATCAGGAGTGTTTAGATGCATTTAATATCCTCAAAGATAAACTAATAAATGCTCTGATTATAATTGCACCTGATTGGAATCTACCTTTTGAACTAATGTGTGATGCGAGCAATTTTGCAGTAGATGCAGTTTTGGGACAACGAAGAAACAAGCATTTTCAGCCAATTTATTATGCTAGCAGAACATTGACACCTGCCCAAGAAAACTACACCACTACGGAGAAAGAATTGCTAGCTTTTTTTTTTTTTTTTTTTTTTTTTTTTTTTTTGCATTTGACAAATTTCGATAGTATATGATATTATCTAAAGTTGTTGTTTACACTGATCATTCAGCCCTTCGTTACCTCTTAACTAAACCTGATGCAAAACCTCGACTCATACGATGGATCTTACTCTTACAGGAATTTGATTTGGAAATACAGCATAAGAAGGGAGCTGAAAATCTTGGAGCAGATCAACTCTCCAGGCTTGAAAACCCACATATCGAAGAGCTCGATGAGAGTGAGATAAATGACTCATTCCCCAAGGAACAACTCTTTTCTACAACCAACTCCGAGGTACCGTGGTTTGCAGATATTGTGAATTATTTAGTTGCTAATATCTTACCAAAAAGGTTAATACATCATCAAAAGAAGCGATTCTTCGCTAATGCGAAAAGCTATTTTTGGGAGGATCCATTTCTTTTCAGCATATGTACAGATCAAGCAATTCGAAGATGCGTTACAAAGGCAGAATCAAGAAAAATCATAGAACATTCCCATTCATGACCTTCAGGAGGACATTACAGTGGGATTAAGACAACACACAAAACATTCGAATCAGGATTTTATTGGCCAACACTGTTTAAAGATGCCAACAGGTATGCCGCTTCGTGTGATAAATGCCAAAGAATAGGTAATATCTCTAAACGCGATGAAATGCCTCAAACATATATGTTATCATGTGAGATATTCGATGTATAGGGTATTGACTTTATGGGTCCATTTCCTAGTTCATTCGGAAATAAATACATCTTAGTAGCAGTAGATTACATGTCAAAATGGGTGCAAGCCCAAGCTTTACCTACTAATGATGCTAGAGCTATAGTAAAGTTTCTTAAGAAACTTTTCTCTCATTTTGGAACATCCAGAGCGATTATTAATGATAGAGGTACTCACTTTTGCAATACTCAATTTGATAAACTCTTAAGAAAATATGGAGTACACCACAGAACAACTAGCCCTTATCATCCTCAAACCAGTGGGCAAGTGGAAGTGGCAAATCGAGAGCTTAGGCGAAACCTAGAGAAAACAGTTGAATCAAATAGGAAAAATTGGGCAGTGAAAGTAGATAATGCTTTATGGGCCTATAAAACAACATTTAAAACCCCTTTGGGAACATCCCCATACAAACTTCTCTACAGGAAAAGTTGTCATCTACCATTTGAGTTAGAGCACAAAGCATACTGGGCTATAAAATTCTTGAATTTCGATCTTAAAATTGCAGGTGAAAAGAGGATGATACAGTTGAACGAATTAGATGAATGGGGAACTGAAGCCTACAAAAACTCATGACTATATAAGGAGGTAATGAAATGACGCCATGATGCTCGATTAAAACAATCAAAGCAATTCGAAGTAGGAGACTTGGTCCTACTGTACAATTCAAGACTCAAACTACTTCCTGGAAAGCTAAAATCAAGGTGGTCAGGGCCATTCGTATCAAAACTATTTTTCCTTACGGCACAGTCGAGGTAACCCATCCAACTCAAGGAACATTCACGGGAAATGGCCATCGACTGAAAATTTATAATGGTGAAGATTGTAAGGAATTAAGAGAGGAGCTTCAGCTCCGTGAACCTTCTGTTAAAAATGAAAACAGGGTGAGTCTAGCTTAAGACTTTAAACGAGTGCTTCTCGGGAGGCAACTCGAGCACTGACTTCACTAACCCCATTAATTTTCACATTTTTTTCCTTTTAGCACCTAACCCAAACTAACCAATACAATGAAGCGCAGGTTTCCCCTACCAGACGGTCTTTCACACGGGCATGCCCGTGGCCGTGTGGATGCCATGGGATGAAGCACGAGCGTGCAGGTAGCCGTGCGAGAAGAAGAAGAAATTTTTTTCCCAACTCAGTCTGCGATAACAAGACCATAGCCATGCGATGTGATCGTGGTCTATTCTGAGTAAACCAACACGAGCATGAGCCACGCCCGTGGCTACCAATTGTGTGCAACACTGACTATATGAACACGGGCGTGGAAACCTTAGCACAGGTGTGGGAAAAGCGAACATAATAATACCCGGCCTATGAGCACGGGCGTGGGCAACACCTCAAATGTGCCCAAATTTAAAAATCACGAAAAACACGGGCTAAATAAAAGACACACGGGCGTGGCACTTGCCCGTGTCTCCCTATCTATATAAAGACCACCACGACTGTCTTCCCTAAAATTTTCCCCCATTTTAAACCCTAGCCATTTTCTCTCTAAAAACCACCACCAAAACTCCGGCCACCATCAAGAATCCCCTACCATTGCCTTCCCCCATCCCATATCTTCCACTTTCTTTCACATTCACACCAAAAAACCAGTACACGCCCGTGCCCACGAAGTACACGCTCGCCCCAAAGGTCTCCCACTGCCGTGTTTCACAACTAAATCGTAGCACACATCCGTGGCTCCTACACACCGGTTCTCCGCCAAAACACACCATTACCACCACCGGTCACATCTCATTGTCACATTTACCTTTATTTAACTATTTTTAGACTTCCAATTTTATCTATTTAATTTCGTTTAATATTAGATGAATCCTATTATTTTGATGTAGCCATTGAATCTTAGTGTGAAAAATGCTTGAGATTAGACATAATATTTGTCAAATTCTTGCTCCTGCTAACACGATTAATTCAACTTATTATAAGTTTAGCCTTTATATATTTTGAATACTGATCGAAGCCCTTGATATATGTTTTGGTTGGAAATATACTTAAATCATTGCTTATCGACTCTTTTCAGACCATAATGCCATCATCCTGAGGTAAGAAAATCGTAGTCCCTAGTTCTAAAAACTGAAAGGGACCCGGTTCCTCATCAGCTAGTGCAACCTCGGAAGTGTGCCACCCATTCCTACGTTTTCCTCAAAGAGTTCAAGAGGATCGTTACAAGCTACTTCGGGCGCGACCACTTGGGACAGGGAGATGTATTGATTGGGCTGCCTTGGAACAGGTCCAATTAGCCGACGACGTACAGGCTCTACTAACTACCGACCCTTGGAACCAGTTCTTCAACATCATTGAGCCTGGCTACCGAGAGCTTACTCTGGAGCTCTGCTCAACATTTCATCTTCAGGCAGTGATGTCTCAACATGATGACCCCAGTATGATCCAATTCTGACTCGGAGGAATCATACGAGAAATGAATGTACCATAATTTGGGGCTGCATTGGGACTTTATAACGACGAATTCATGGCAGAACATGATCTCTTAGAGCTTTCTCTCCATATCCACAAAACCCCTACAAGCTGTTGGTACAACATAGCCCCCAACGACAACAACTATGACCCTAGCCACTCCAAAGAAACGGCCATTGTCCCATCCCTGAGGTACGTACATGCGCTTTTAGCTCACACACTGACAGGTCAGCGACAGAGCACTGGCGTCGTCAACACTCACGACACTTACTTCCTATGGTGCATGGCAAACGAGTATGTTTTCGACTTGGCCTATTTCCTAGCTCGCGGCATTCAACACCAGACAGAGCAACACAGGAGAGGAGTCATCTCTATGGGGCCCTACATCACACGCTTGGCTAGATATTTTGAGCTCCTTAACACCGGCGCCCAAACCTCCTCCCTTACACTGATAGGTCGAATGACCCCATAGAGCATCCAAACAATGTTACACATGCGGATGATTCAACATCGACGAGGGACAGATCCCCCCAATATCAGCTAGCTCCCACCACTGACGAGGAGGAGACTGAGGACATTCCTGAAGATGTTCCTCTACCACAGGAAGCACCACAATAGAGCCATCGTCAGTTCATTCGACTGTTTCACTCTCAGACATTTTTGTACATCTCACTCAGTTCGAGCACTACTGTACGCAACAATTCAATAACACCACTTGAAGATTTGACAGCATTGATGCGGCTCTTTAGCAGATCTATCATCACCTTCATATCTCATCGCCACCACCACCTCAAAACCCAGTTGATGCAGAGGACTTCTGAGTCCTTTTCTTTTTATTACTGTGTTTTTTTTGTTTTTTATTTTTTTATTTTTAATTTCCTTTTCCTCTATCTTTATTTCTATTTATGTTGATTCTATTTTAGTTTATTGCCTAAAGACTTGAAAGTTTCATTAGTACTATTGTTCTCACTTTATCACTGGCTATCTAACTCTAAGTCTACAAAATGACATCCATTCATTAAATTTAATTGACGACTTCACAGATTAAATAGATTTAATATACCACTCAAGGAACAAAAATGATCATAGCTGTCGAGTCTTAAAATTTATAAAGAGAGAATGATCGAACCTGGAAACTAACTCTGAGAACGACTTAAGACAAGTGCACCTATCGAACAGTAGTATAGCTTAGGCAAGACCGAACTGTCGAACCTAAGGGAACTAAAAGTACTAATACTAACTTTTTTTTTATTATCTAGCCTAAAATAAATGAAGTTGTTATTTAATTTAAATTTAACTAAGTACTAAGCTAAAGAGGCAAAGACAAAAAGAAGGAATTGGGGAAATATTGTTGGAAAAACTCAGTTGATTAAGATGAATTGGGGAAATACTGTTCGGACTTTTACGGTTTATCAGAAAACATCAGTTATACCTAGTCATCACATTCGTCATGGAATACCCTCCAAGGATTTCATCTATAATTCAGGAAGTTTCACTTCTCTCCCTCTCTTTTGATTATCTTATTATTTGCTATTATACATCTTTGTACATTGAGAGCAGTGTACATCTCAAGTGTGGGGGGTTAACTATAGCATTATTTGAAAATCCCTGAATTATGCCTTGTTCGAAAACAAAGTCTCTCATATTATGATTAAAATGAAATTTCCTTTGATTTATGATTTTTATTGATATGATTCGAAATAAGTCATTGATAATTATGCATTGATGATTAAATTTGAAGGGTACTAGAGAATCAGGCATTATAAGTCTATTTTTTAGAATTAAATTTTTTTTTTTTGCCTACCTGAATCTGAATGATATCTTGAAATTTGAAATTTACGAGGTTGACATCAAAAACCCATAATTTTTGTGAGCTTTTGAGCCTTATAGAGCATATATTCTTTTTCTTGCTCACTTTATTTGTAACACCCTATACCCAAGACTGATGCTAGGACTGTGTACGAGGCATTACCATGCTTAAACTCACTTAAACATGTACTTACGGGCTGTAGAATTTTGAACCAACTTAAAACTTTTCTTTCTTGATCATAACATGGATGTTATAGGCCTACGAGGCCTTTAACAATTATCCAAACTCTTTTGGACACTTCATCCAACCCTCAACTTGGAAGCAGGGTTCACACGCCCATGTTACTTAGAGACACGCCCGTGTATCCATAGACACGCCCATGTCTACAGCCGTGGGAGGTTACTGACTTTATTCACACGGCCTTGACACACCCGTGTCTACCAACCGTGTGAAGCTACTAACTTCAACCACACGGCCTAGGCACACGCCCATTCTTTGAACGTGTGTTTTACATGGTCCTTACATACGGCCGTGTAAAATGACCATGGTCTAACTTTATTTAAAACATTAAGGTGCAGGGTTAACACAGTCTAGACACACGCCCGTGTGTCTAATCGTGTAGGCAACTAGAGGCTATTTACCAAGCCATTTACCTCCCTGAAATTAATATCAACCCAACTCAAAACAATACAATTCATTAATAACATATTTTCATGAATAATACTACATATTTCATTGATATCTATGTACAAACAGCTTAAACAAGTTTGGCCAACCACTTAGCCATATACAAAAGAATAAAAACTTGATGGCCTATACAATGGCATTACACAAAACATGTTCTCAAAATGAATGATTCCTATACATGCCATACTTAGTAATATAATTTGGATATACCAAAATAAGGGTCGATAGTGCGCTACGAGCTCCGACTCCAATGATCCACAAATTAGCTCGGCGGGACTACATAGAAAGAAACAATCAAAGACGTAAGCATTTAGATTAGTAAGTCTGCATGTATAACACATAACAAATAAACTTGCTTCAGATAAACCATTTGACATAAGAATGGTATCATTATCTCACCTATAAAGCTTACTTACTCATACATTATTCTTAGTTGTCTCATGGTACTTACTAATCTTATACTTGTAAGGTAATAAGGTACCTGTATCACTTGATCACATTGATCAGCATACTTAAACATAATAATTATGTCTTCTAACTCATCATTCATAACATGAATAATATTCAATTTCAACGTGGTAATAGCTATGCTTTCTTAACATTCTTGTTTTCACATTTTAGCTTACTCATTTGCCCGATGAATTTCTATGAATTACCGAGAATACTAGATCTCTTGTCATGTACTTCATGTCAATGCCATACTCTAGATATGGACTTATATGGAAGATCTATTCTTGAATCAATGCCAAGCTTGCCTTGGTCTTACATGATAACTTATTCAATGCCAAGCTTGAGTCTTTGGACTTACATGATAACTTGCTTGATAACTTGATCAATGCCAAGCTTGAGTCCTTAGGCTTACATGATAACTTGCTTGATAACTTGACCCATGCCAAGATTGAGTCCTTGGGCTTACATGATAACTTGCTTGATAACTTGATCAAGGCCAAGCTTGAGTCCTTGGGCTTACATGATAACTTGCTTGATAACTTGATCAATGCCAAGCTTGAGTCCCTGGGCTTACATGATAACTTGCTTGATAACTTGATCAATGCCAAGCTTGAGTCCCTGGGCTTACATGATAACTTGTTTGATAACTTGATCAATGCCAAGCTTGAGTCCTTGGGCTTACATGATAACTTGCTTAATTGCCGATGCCATGCCTTGGCTTGGTCTTATACGAACTTTCTTATCTCATGTAATAGACCATATCTCCCGGGTAATTCATCTTCAATCGGGACTTTCTCTTGTTTAATCTTACTGACTTTTTTGTTTAACATAACATTAAACCATTCATGATAACAATGTATATTATACTAAGCAATTAAATGATAAAATCATAAAGCTTAGAACTCATACAAACTTACCTCAATATACAAAATGTATGTAGTTATGCAATTTAGTCCTCGACTTGGTTCTTGCCTCGATTTCGATCTGGGCTTCATTTTTCTTGATCTATAATCGTAAACAGATCATTTAATAATCATATTGACTAAATTGACTCATAACTCATACTTTAGAAAAATTACTAATTTGCCCTTATACTTTCTCATATTTGCACTTTTGCCCTTAGGCTCGTAAAATGATTTTCATGCAACTTTCTTAAACATCATGCTTAGCTGAATCATTTTCTCTACTATAGCAATCATCAATTCTCTCTATTTCTAATAGGTATGACCAATTTTATAACTTTTTACAAAATGGTCCATACTATCATTTTTCATGAAATTCATTAAGAAAAAGATGTTTATCTAACATCAAACTCTCATAAACTCTTATAAAACATCATTTAGCATGCATGTCATTCATGGCTAAATTTTTGAACATGCATCTTAGCTCATTTAATAGCTAAAAATAGCTAATTCATAATACGAGAACTTCGAAAATACGAAGAATATCAAAAACGGGACTAAGATGAACTTACTAGCAAGCTTGAAAAAAATGAAGAACCCTAGCTATGGTATCTCCACTTTTTCGGCAGCAACAAGGAAGAGGATAAGTGAAATTTTCTCATCTCTTTCCTATTTTAATCACTTATTAGGCAAATGACCAAAATGCCCTTCTTAAAAATTTCTATTACACCATCTCAAGGCCAATTTTGTCCAAAATTATATATTTGGAAAAATTGCTATTTAAGGACTTCTAATTACTATTCTAAAGCTATTTCATACAAAAAGCTTCTAGAAAATCATATTTTGCAACTTTTGCAATTTAGTCCTTTTGGACTAATCCACGACAATTTAATAAAATTGCTTCATGAAACATTCATACTAGCATGCAAACAATGCATAAAATTTTAAAAACTCATAAATTCACCTCGAATTCGTGGTCTCGCACCACTATTTTGACTAGGCCCTAAATCAGGCTATTACAATTCTCCCCCACTTAGGGATTTTCGTCCTCGAAAATCTTACCAGCAAAAAGGTTTGGATATTGGTTTCTCATATTCTCTTCTGTTTCCCACGTAGCTTCCTCTATCCCATTTCTTTTCCACAATACTTTCACCAAGGCAATACTTTTATTTCTCAATTGCTTGACTTCCCGAGTAAAAATTTTGACTGGCTCTTCACTGTAAGTCATGTCGGGATAAATCTCTATATCTGATGGGGTAATCACATGTGAAGGCTCTGATCTATAGCGTCGCAACATTGACACGTGAAACACATCATGTATCTTTTCTAATTCTGATAGCAAAGCCAAACGATAAGCTACCGGCCCAACTCTCTCAATAATCTCATAAGGTCTAATGAAACTTGGGCTTAACTTGCCTTTCCGACCAAATCTAAAGACTTTTCTGCATGGTGACACTTTCAAGAAAGCTTTATCCCCGACTTGATACTCTATCTCTTTTCTTTTTAAATCCGAATAGGATTTCTGTCTATCTGATGCAGCTTTCAAACATTCTCGTATCACTTTAACTTTCTATTCAGCTTTTCCAACCAAACCAACCCTGTGAATTTGGTTTTCTTTAAGTTCAGTCCAAAATAAAGGCGTTCTGCACTTACACCCATATAGAGCCTCATAAGGTGCCATCTTTAAGCTCGACTGAAAGCTATTATTGTAGGTAAATTCTATTAATGGGAGAAACTTTTCCCAACTGCCTTGAAATTCAAGAACACAACACCGGAGCATATCCTCTAGTATTTGAATTACTCTTTTTGACTGTCCGTCAGTTTGAGGATGAAAAGATGTGCTAAAGTTTGACTTTGTACCCAAGGCTTTCTACAGCTTCTTCCAGAATATGGATGTGAATCTCGGATCATTATCCGATATGATCGATAAGGGAATTCTGTGAAGCCTTACTATTTCTGAAACATACAAGTTTTGCAACTTGTCAAGTGAGTAATCCAATTGTACGGGTATAAAATGGGCTGACTTAGTGAGTCTATCAACTACAACCCATATAGCATCTTTCTTGCTTGGTGACATTGGTAAACCCGTTACAAAATCCATAGTAATACGGTCCCATTTCCACTCGGGAACCAAGATGGGCTGAAATAAGCCAGAAGGTACTTAATGTTCAGCCTTTACTTGCTGGCAAATCATGCACTTGGAAACAAACTCTGAAATGTCTTTCTTCATTTTCGGCCACCAAAATCGTTGCTTCAAATCATTATACATCTTAGTACTGCTCGGATGTACAGATAAACATCCGTTATGTGCTTCATGTAAAATTCTTTGAATAAGCTCCTCTTTTCTCGGTACACAGATTCTATCTCTAAACATCAAGTATCCATCAAAATTAGTCCGAAAGTCGGATTTAGCATCTGACTCGCACTGAGCTTTCTTGAATTGCACTTCACTATCTTCTTTCTGAGCCTCTAAGATCTCTTGAAGAAATATTGGTGTAGCTCTCAACTCGGCTAAAATAGAACCATCATTGGTTAAAATCATTCTTGAATTCAGTGCTCTTAAAGCAAAAAGAGACTTCCTGCTCAAAGCATCGGTGACCACATTCACCTTTCCTGGATGGTAATCAATGACCAACTCATAATCTTTTATCAATTCTAACGATCTTCGTTGTCTTAAGTTCAGCTCTTTCTGCGTCATCAAATACTTCAGAATTTTATGATAAGTAAAAATCTGACATTTTTCACCATATAAATGGTGTCTCCAAATCTTCAAAGCGAAGACTATTGCAGCCAAATCTAAATCATGCGTCGGATAATTTTTCTCATGAGGCTTCAACTGTCTGGAGGCATAAGCAATCACCTTGCCTTCTTGCATGAGTACACAGCCTAATCCATTTAAGGATGCATCACTGTAAATTATGAATTCTTTCCCCGACTCGGGTTGTACTAAAGTTGAAGCTTCTGTCAACATTGTCTTCAGTTTTTCAAAACTTTGTTGGCATCTTTCTGTCCACTCAAACTTCACATTTTTCTGTAACAATTTAGTCATAGAAGTTGCAATCATGAAAAACTCCTTGACAAATTGTTTGTAATAGCCGGCTAGGCCCAGAAAACTTCTAATCTCAGAGATGTTCTTCGGTGGCTTCCATTCCATTATAGCCGAGACTTTACTAGGATCTACTCGGACTCCATCTCTCGAGACAATATGTCCAAAGAATCTCACTTCCTTGAGCCAAAATTCACTTTTACTGAACGTGGCATACAACTGATTTTCTAGAAGAGTCTGTAAAACTATCTGTAGGTGCTCAGTATGCTCATTCTCGTCCCGAGAATAAATCAGTATGTCATCAATAAAAATAACTACAAACTTGTTGAGGTACGACCTAAAAATATGGTTCATTAAATCCATTAATACCGCAGTTGCATTGGTCAACCCAAAGGGCATGACCAAAAATTCATAATGCCCATACCTCGTTCGAAAAGCAGTCTTGGATACATCTGAATCTTTCACTCTCAGCTGGTAGTACCCCGATCTCAAGTCTATTTTGGAGAACACTGCAGTTCCTTTCAATTGATCGAACAAATCATTGATCCTAGGCAATGGATACTTATTCTTTACTGTCACTTTATTAAGCTAACGGTAATTGATGCATAATCTCATGGTGCCATCTGTAACATCCTGAATTAATGGGCCTATGCATTTAATGTGTGATTACATTTAATGTGTTAATTAAAGTGTTAGGGGTCCAGATTGGGCTCGAGGTTGGGCTAAGGCCTTAGCAGAATTAGTTATTGGACACTCTAGTGGAAAGCCAGCTCAGTTAGGGCTTTAAAGATTTTACCTGTGTTCTAAAATACAACATGGGCTTGTGGCCCAAGGTTAAGAGGCGCTACATGGGACTATGGGGTGGCGTCATTAACAGATGAAGAGGGCCTAAGTTCGAGTCACTTGAAGCTCAATTCTTTTAATTAAATTTTAGCTAATTTTCAGCTTTTAAATGGATAAAGTGGGACGGCATAGGGGCTTGTAAATAGAAGGATAATTGAATGGATAATAACCTGTGGGAATGTGCTAATAAAGGAAGGAATAGGTGGTGCTATTTAGGCCTCTTTTGGATGTGTGGGTGGATAAAGATAAGGGAGGAAATTTAGGATCTGATCTGCTGGTTACAGTGGTGGCCGAATTTCAAACTCTGAGGGGCCGGTTTCTGATATGGCTAAGAGGTGCCGAAATTATAAATAGTCAGGTGAGGGTTCTCTTCTTTATTTTTGGCATTTAGGGTTTCCATCTATTCTTTCTCTTCTCCTCTGAGTAAAAGCTGAAAACTCTTGAAGTTCCATATTCTTCTTCATTCTCTGCAAAAGCCAAAATCCCTAAGCCTAGTCTCTCATCTTCACTTTGATTCAAAAGCTGAAACTCCATTGTTCTTTTCTCTTTTTCCTTCTAAAAGACGAAACCTCATAATCCTTTCTCTATATTCTTTTCTTTTTGATCTTCTCAAAAGCTGAACCTACCTGTGGTTACCGAAATTCTCTTTTCATCTTCCTGCCAATCTCTTCATTAAAAGACGAATCTCCATAGATTCCTTCGAATCATCTTCTGTTCGTGATTTTCGTAAAAAACTGGAATCATCTAGGAGTAGTCGAATCTTCTCTAGTTAGGTAAGTGTTGACTCTTGATGTTCCTTAAGATCTTTTTCGGCTTTTGGAAGATAAAGCCGAAAAGCTAATGGTTTAATAGTTTCATGTATTTTATGTGTTTGGCGACATTAGAGAAGTGAAGTAGATCGAGTAGATCTTAAAGCCAGAAATCATTAGTCTCTAATTTCGGGATTTCAAGGTAAGATGGTTTTCTCTAGATTTTCAATTAGACTCGTTTATCATATGAGAGATCTTAACTCTAAGATGTGGATTAACAACCATATGTTGTGATAGTAGTTCTGACAAGGACTTGTAATGGAATCAAATATGGATCAGGCAAATGAGGGGACTAGATCTGAAAACCCAATTCCAGAGTTTAAAAAATGAGCTGTGTCAGTGGTACGGGATTTGCCACCGGGTTGTGGACCGGCTTCTGAACAACCCCTTAGGCAAGTAGCAGTCGTATCGACTTCTGATAGTGTCGACATAGAAAGTGTCGTCCTACCCGTAACCAGGTGTGTAGATCTCTAACACACTAATAATCTGAATGTATATATATGTGATGGCTAAAAGCCGGAAAATAGGCTGTATGAACAGTCGGGTTACCCAGAAAGGGTAGGCAAAGGATGCAAGGTATGTAACCATAGAAACTTCTCTATGTGTATCGATGTATGTGAAAGACTGTAATCTCTTAGATAGTATATTGTTTGATTTTGCATGAATGCATGCATAGGATGGGTTTGATAGGGAAATGGGAAGAGCATGAATGGTCACATGGTGATCGGTGGTAGAAAACCCACGTAATGAAATGTTAGGTCACATGGTGATCAGTGGTAGAAAACCCACGAAATGAAATGTTAGGTCACTTGGTGATCGGTGGTAGAAAACCATGTTAAAATTCCTGATTGATAAGGAATAGGCAGTATGACTATCGATATGGTGTGTACTGGTTAGTGGGTTGATTGTAGAAATCCCCAAGGTGTGATGGTTGGTACGGGTTGGTGTGTAAAGGATGGATTTCTAGGCTGGGTTGGGCCATGATGCATATATAGTTACCTTTGTACACGGGCCAAGGCCTATAATGTGTTTATGGGCTTAAGCCTTTCATGTGTTTCGGGATTTACACACTTAGTCTTGGTGACTCACCCTTTCATCTTCCTCTACTCTTTCAGATGAGCAGTAGATCGTGGACATGGGAGCCGAGATGGACTCGAGGGGCCATCAAGTTTTACATCTATAGATTATTTTCAGTTTTCTTCAAGATTTATTTTGAAACACCCCAAACCCGGCCCATGAGTTTTGACCAGATTTGGTATGTTCCTCAAGTCAACCGGTTCAAAGTTCTTTTGTTACTTAGGAAAAACTTGGGTGAATTTTTTTTAAAAAAAAAATATTGTTTGGGTTGGGCTTGTACTGAAAACCAATTTATCTTACATTGAAATCCATTTATATAAAGTGACAAAACACTTAGGGTAAAAAAAATAAATTTGTTTGATCCGTTAATCAATAACAGTTCATAAACGTAATAATTAAAAGTAAAAAGAAATAAAGAAATTCAACTTGGGGCTTATGGCCTTATTACATCAAGTAAAAACCCAAAATAAAATCTTAAGGTACTTAAATGAAATAAAATGTTCATGTTCAATAAAACTTCAAGCTGAGCATGGCCATCCCTAAGCTTCTGCCGAACCCGGTCCGTTACTGATTGTCACCTAAAAAAAATAGTCCCACAACGGGGTGAGTCAACAGACTCAATGTGTACACGACACTAAATCATAATAGAATTAAGCATACAAGAGTTACACATTCAGAACAATGAATACAAGTTATGATGCATTCCCAAACCCAAACCTAATTGTCCATCCGCTACACACCCCGTACCTGCCAGCCACACCGTGGGGACTACTAAGTCAACCCTCCTTCCGCTACACACCAATTTCAGGTGCTTAAGGCTCGTGATCCGTGGTTTTAGGAAACCACTTTTCATATTCTTCGTGGTCTTAGGTCACCACTTTTCAGATTCATCGTGGTCTTAAGTCACCACTTTTCACTTCCCCTTTCAATATACAACCATATGCCCCACATATTAATATGCATACAATACCAGAGTTCACATTCTTATCATATTCTCATGTTACGAATAACATTTTTCATATTCCTAGTAGAAGTAGGAAACGTACCTGAGTACTTAGTACCATAACATGGTACTTTAGCCATTCTCATTTTTCTATTAGCACATATTTTAATACATGCAACCATAATTCATACTACAATGTAGTGTGGAGTACACACCTGATTCACTTAGCAAATTCCTTGAGATCTCGAAATCTGATCTACCGCTTAGATCCTTAATCCCTACATTTGATTATTCACTTACTATTTTAATAAAAAGCCATTCGGCCATAAATCCAAATCCTAGTAGGATTAGTATTCTTACACTTACCTTGAAATTCTCAAATCCTGAAATCTTTGTATCCCTCTATCGAAATCCCTATAACTACATGTTAGATCAAATTCTAACATTTATTCACAACAAATAACCCTTAGCCGAATGTTAAATATGACTTACCTTAGATTCTTAAATCCCGAAATTCACCGAATAACTAGGGAACACGCGGCCTATGGTGTACCCTCGGGAAAAGAACTTCTCCTTCCTTGTAGTCGACACTTAATAAATCCCGAAACTTTCCTTCCATGATTCGGCCAAGATCAATAATAGGAATTAGTCCCTAAATTTCGATAAGTCTAAAATATAAAAGAATGGAAACCAAACTTGGGTCTTACCCTTATTTGAAGAAATCGATTGCACCTTCACTTCAACTTTCAGAGATTCGGCTATGGCTAAATGATGCTCTCACAACTTTCGGCTTTTGGAGGGATTAGAAAGAAAAGAAAAGGAAGAATAAAGATGGAGGATTCGGCTAGAACACAAGGTATTTTGGTTTGGCAAAACAGAGAAGAGAGAATTTTGCTAAAGAATTTCGGCAGATGAATAAAAGAGAAAAGGAAGAATGAAGGTTGGCCTCTCTTTTCCTTTTATAGCCGAAATTACTAGGCTAGAGTCCCTTACTTGGCCACCACTCTTCCTTATTTTCCTCCTTATTCCTTATTTAAAAATTAAAGAATAATCCCTTATTTATCTTTTTAATTATCACCTAAAATAAAAGATAATTCAAAGTCCTTTACTTGGCCACCACTCCTCTATTTGATAACTTTATCCTTTAATTATCATAAATAAAAGAGTTTAATCCAGCATTTATCTCTTCAAAATAATCCAATTTAAAAATCCTTTATTTATCACCTTTTTAATCGAATATTTATGAAAAGATAACACCTCCTTTCTAGAAGCATGTGCCGTCCACCTCAGTCTTCTAGAAGCAAACATAAAATTTCTTTTATTTGCTTCCCATGTGACTCGAACTCAGGCCCACTTGCTCATGTAGGTTGCGTCACTTACCTGGGCCTTAAGTGGCATTTCCAGGCCACTTTTCCAAGCCTGTTTGTGTGTCAAATTTCACCAACATTTTCTTTTAGGGCCTCCTTGCCCTAATTTCCTATTTTAAACTTTAAAATTTGACATTTCTGCATCATTTCTAAGTTTCCTAAAATTTTCGATCGGCTCTGTTTACTTGCCATTTTCTTACATTTCCAAGTTTCCAGAAATGTTAACTTTCCTCTTTTGAATCATTTCCACATCATTTCCTTACGTTTCTAGGACATTTCCTCACATTTCCAAGACAAGACATTTCCTTACATTTCCAACACATTTCCCTACATTTCCAAGACAAGACATTTCCTTACATTTCCAACACATTTCCCTACATTTTCAAGACAAGACATTTTCTTACATTTCCTTACATTTCCAATACAAGGCATTTCCTTACATTTCCTTACATTTCCATACATTTCCTTACATTTCCTTACATTTCCATACATTTCCATACATTTCCTTACATTTCCTTCCATTTCCATACATTTCCTTACATTTCCTTACATTTCCATACGTTTCCTTACATTTCCTTACATTTCCATATTTCCTTACATTTCCATACATTTCCTTATTTCTAGAATTCACATAACACATTCATAATTCATAAAACATGCCATTTTACCACATGGTTCCTTGTGTCATGCTTCACACGGAGTTTCTTTTAAAGCCTCATTTACCTAGCTCCCTTTTTTACTTAAAAACCAATAATTTTCCAAAGCTATCTTCTTCCATCCTAGAATTCTAAAAACCCTTAATACACTTCCAGCACTGCCAAAACCTACTAACTCATGAATTAGGCACGAACACATAACCCCTAATCTAGGGTTTTACATATTTATTTTGGAAATATTTATGTAATAAGGCCCCATAGTTTATCTTCATCTAGTAGTTTTTAATATTTGCAACTTATAAAACTATGTCAAAGGTTTAAATATGCGAAATATATACTAATACAAGGATTTCTTTTCAAATGTCACTTGTGATAACGGCCCGTCTCGGGTTAGGAGGCGAATCGTAAATGTTGCCCGATCGTAAATTAGACAGTTTCTCGTTTAATTAACAAAGGGATAATTTTATTAGAAATAAAATCTCTGAAATACAAGATAGGTGATGGATACGTATTTGAAACAAGAAAGAACCTTTAATAAAAATTAAAGACCCGAATCTTATAAGTTTCAAATTGATGGAATGAGTTTTGGAATGAAAACCGAGACCCACTATCTAGCGAGATAGGAACCAACGGTATAGGTAGATAAACGCCACACCCGAAAGGATGATAAGTTCAAAATAAGGAAAGAACGACGCCACTAGAAAACTAGATAAGTCAATTCAAACCTCGAGAATTAGGAGAGTGAATACTCACCAAAAGAAAATTTTCTTTCATTCAAATTCAAGTTCTATTACAAAAATGAAATGTGCAAAATATTTATAGGCTCTTTCTAATGATAGCCGAATAGGAGAAAGGAAAGAGGGCTTCAAATTCTATTTTGTGCGCACAAGTAGTTGACTTGGTGGCCACTTGCAGTAAAACATTTGAGTTATGTGGCCATTCATCCTAAATTCCATCAAAGTTTTCTGCCACTTTCATTTGCCATAAAATTATCCTAATTTTAAAGGTGCTTAAGCCGTCCACTATGCATGCTCTTCTTTGTGTGTGCCGTCCACTAGCATCACCATGCTTTGCATAATTTAATTTCAACTATTTGTTTATCACCTTGCCAGTCCACTATTGTTCACCAAAAGACAAAGTTTTTTTTTTTTTAATGCTCCATTCTTCATGCAGTTCACCATTTGTGATTTCAATAATTTTATTTCTTTGATTGTTCTCATCCAATTGTGCTTGCTCCAATTAAGAATTCTTTAATTCTTTAATTTCTCCATGGAAGAACATGTCTTTTAATTGTTGATGACTCATGCCACTATAGCTGTCCATGTCTCCACCATGACAAAAGATATTCCAATTGCTAAGTCAAGCAAGTAAATTACGCACATTAAAATTTCAAAGACTAAGACTCATCAATTTCTCGTGCATTTTAATTCGGCTAGAACACATTAAAATTATGTAATAGCTTAAGACGAACACATGCAATAATTAAAACACATTAATAGATACATAAATTAAACTAAACAATTTAATAAAGTCTTAAACAAGACATATTAAATTTGGCTATGACTAACGCAAACACATTAAAATTTTAAAACTAGATCAACTTAAAATTTTATTAAAAACATGCAAACAAATTAATTAAAGCTTGGACAAATTAATTTAGACACCAATCTAAATTATTAGGCCGCATTAATTTGTAGTAAGAAATAATTAATTTGAGGATGCAATTTATTTAAAAACATTTACTTTTAAAATCAAACATCTTAAAAACATGTAATAAAATGTGAAAAATTAATTTAGACTAAGAGAAAGTATTTTAGACACTAAATAAAATATTTAGACAAATTAATTTGCTGTAGAAAATTAATTAAATAAATGAAATTGTTCAATTTATTTAATTAAATTCAGCAATTTAATTTCCCTGCAATTTAAGACTCAATTTTATTTAAAGCATAAAAATTAAAAATTTGGAGTCGAGCTTCGTCGACTTGAAAATTCGGTGGGTGCCCCGGGCGTGCCCGTATCATCCCCTCCCTCTTCAAGACGAATCGTCCTCGAATCGACCCGTTGGTTGTTCAAACAAAACTCCTTGTTTGTCTTCCCTCGATCAAACGGGACAGATGATAAACGCGATACCTGAAAGAGATAACCAAGAATTAGCAAGATCCGATTCAAACAAAATTGCAATCCGGATATGGGCATCACCAGACAAATAGTTCTCAAGTAATCAAGCATAATTACATTATCATACAAAATGATCAAGGCCTTGTCAAAATTTTGAAACAAAAGCGGATAAGCTTTTAAGCATGCATACGATCTAATTAGATTCCACACGACAAGATAATCATGCGAATAACACATCAATTGATAGATATAATTGTCAAAAGCAAGTAATGAAGAAAAGGCATATGGCACCTGAAATTGAACATTCAAACCTTGCTTTGTACTAGCACATGGATAAAAATTTTCAAACACAAAATTCTTTTTGTCTTCTTTTAAAACAAATAGATCATAAAGAAGAAAATTGGAGTGGTTAAAAATATTATGATCAAATTGCTTTGTAAAAGGCAGTTCATCAAAATAATGCATGTCTTCATCTGAAGAGAGCAAAGTTATATCAACCTTTTCAGAAGACTTACCTTTGGGCGCAAAAAGACAAAGACCGTTCTTACCTTGCTTGTCTTCACAAGTTGAAACTCGAAGATCGAATTTTCCTTGCTCGATCAAGACAAACCTTCTCTCCTCGTGCATGTAATGTAGTCGATGCTTTATTCGCGAATTAATATTTTTCAAACAAAATGGGAACTCTATGTACACGAATTGCATATACAAACACAAAATTTGGTCAAGGAACGAATAAAAATTGAAAACAAGGTTGACAAAATTTGTTACCTTATTCAAAAACCAAGTATCGAAACAATAGGAATTTTTCACACATATTTGATGATACTTGAGTTCTCCACAAAGCAAATCGAAACATATGCCCGATTTATGGGACTTAGGTTCCGAAAAATCAATCATGTTAGACCAATAAGAATTATGTACGTTCAAGATGAAACGATCAAAACTTTTAACATATTTCAAAATATATTTACAAAAGCTCAAGGATTTCATTTTAGAAAATGAATTAATCCCGTAATATCTACAATCAATCAGATTGGGGTTAGAAGAAAAATCATCTTTATACAAAGAGTTTGATGCTTCAAAACGCTTACCTTCCTTACCTTTAGACTCGGGAGGTTCAATTTCTCCTTTAACTTTACCTCTTTCAATCAAAGAAAAACGTCGCTCTTTCGGGAGGTATTGAAGTTGTAGGTTCTCGTGCGATACGTCGGGAAACTGAAATGAAGAAACAAAAGAAGAACAAACTTCAAATGAGTTAGTTAAATCAACACTCACTTCTACTTGCTCATCTCGTTTTCTTGTTTCTTTTTCATGCACTTTTTCATTTTCTCTCTCTTTTTCTTGCTCTTTTTCAGTGATCTTCTCAATGGCCTTTTCAAGCTTTCTTAAAACTTGCTCATTGTCTCTCTTTCTTGCCTCTTTTCTTTTCATTTCTTTTTCTTTATTTTTATTACATGAAGCTACAAAAGAATCACAATAATAAGAATTTCCAAAAGAAGAAATATCATTTACGGATGAATCACGATAATTGCGTCGGGAAGAATACTCCGTGTAGGATTTCTTTGAATCATACGTCGAATAACTTGTGCTTTCCTGTCCGTCGCCTTGAAGAGAATCGAGCTCGTAACTTTCTTCTCTCTGTTTCGAAGACCGCGTTGAGTAGGAGTCTTGGTAATAATCTCCTCTAGAATAGTCCTTGGTCGGGTATTGCCGTGCTGCTCTTAACTCCGTCCTTTGAGTTGAAGAAGTTCGCCCTCGATGATAGGAAGATGGGAGGTACCGTTTGCGCATCACGTCTTTCATTTCAGACCATATTAATATTGGATACTCTCCATTTCATTTTCGACTCTTGGTAAATTGGTCCCACCAAGTCATGGCATAATCGGTGAAACTATTTTCCGCCAGCCTTACATTCTTGCTTTCCAAATAATCGTGGTACCCAAAAACCTCTTCTACTCGCATTTCCCATTCAAGGTATGCATCCGCATCGGCTTTACCTTGAAACGGTGGAATGTTTTTGTTATTCTTCTTGACGTCATTAAAACATCCTTGATCTCTAAAGCCTCTGTTTCTTCGATCGCGTCGCCTTTCACCTTGGTTGTATGATGGATCGAACCAATCACTATCTACAACACTTCTTCTTTCGAAATTTAGAGGCATATTTGTTGCTGAAAAGAAACTATTATAACAAAGGGAAATAAACCGACAAAATTTAAAATACCTTACCACAAAATCTCACAAGTCGCTCACAAAGAAATTTCGCTCACACTCGTGTTTCACTCGTTTAAGTTTTTTTTTTTTGATGAATACACTCGTGCCTTTTTCCGATATTTCTCACTCTCACAAATTCGTATTTCGTTTTCGAAAGACTTATTTGCTGCTTGAGGGTCGTCTTCAAAAATTGGTACAAGGGAAAATGATGTTATGGGGTGGAGGTCGGCTGAAAAAAAGAAAATTGGTATAGTGGTGTTGGAGTGAAGAAGGGTGGTGAAGATCGGGAAAAGAAGTAATCAAACAAAACTTGCAAACTTTCACACTTTTTTTTTTAACTCGAATTTTTTTTTAAATATAATTTTTTTTTTTACTCACCAAATGGTATTGGGCTAGTTGATTACCGAATGAAACTTAAGCTAACACGACTAAATCAGCTTGAAGAAAGGTGCGAATCAAGCTAATTGAGCATGAAGCTGGGAAGCAGTTTAATGTAGAAAAGCCAAGAGATGACCAAGATATGTTGGAGGAGGTAACAATTGCATGGAAGTCAACTATAGTTGATTCCCAACATCTTATAGAGCTAACTAACTATACAGATAAGGGCTCGTCTCAGTTAGTATACTTTGTAAAACACTGGGAATATAAGCAAGCGAATGTCGTTCGTCTTCTTAGAGAAGAACTTGACAATCTAAACAGGCCAAGGTAGGAAGAGGGTTCATTTTTTTTTTAACTTCAAATATGCTAAATACAATGAAAATAAAATACAGCTTTTTTTTTGGATTTTTTTTTTTGAAACTTACTCGGAATAACTCAAGACGATCAAAACGTGCCTAATTTAATTGGCTCTGATACCAGATGATAACGGCTCGTCTCGGGTTAGGAGGCAAATCGTAAATGTTGCCCGATCGTAAATTAGACAGTTTCTCGTTTAATTAACAAAGGGATAATTTTATTAGAAATAAAATCTCTGAAATACAAGATAGGTGATGGATACGTATTTGAAACAAGAAAGAACATTTAATAAAAATTAAAGACCCGAATCTTATAAGTTTCAAATTGATGGAATGAGTTTGGATACGTATTTGAAGCAAGAAAGAACCTTTAATAAAAATTAAAGACCCGAATCTTATAAGTTTCAAATTAATGGAATGAGTTTTGGAATGAAAACCGAGACCCACTATCTAGCGAGATAGGAACCAACGGTATAGGTAGATGAACGTCACACCCGAAAGGATGATAAGTTCAAAATAAGGAGAGAACGACGCCACTAGAAAACTAGATAAGTCAATTCAAACCTCGAGAATTAGGAGAGTGAATACTCACCAAAAGAAAATTTTCTTTCATTCAAATTCAAGTTCTATTACAAAAATGAAATGTGCAAAATATTTATAGGCTCTTTCTAATGATAGCCGAATAGGAGAAAGGAAAGAAGGCTTCAAATTCTATTTTGTGCGCACAAGTAGTTGACTTGGTGGCCACTTGCAATAAAACATTTGAGTTATGTGGCCATTCATCCTAAATTCCATCAAAGTTTGCTGCCACTTTCATTTGCCATAAAATTATCCTAATTTTAAAGGTGCTTAAGCCGTCCACTATGCATGCTCTTCTTTGTGTGTGCCGTCCACTAGCATCACCATGCTTTGCATAATTTAATTTCAACTATTTGTTTATCACCTTGCCGTCCACTATTGTTCACCAAAAGACAAAGTTTTTGTTTTTTATTTTTTTTAATGCTCCATTCTTCATGCAGTTCACCATTTGTGATTTCAATAATTTTATTTCTTTGATTGTTCTCATCCAATTGTGCTTGCTCCAATTAAGAATTCTTTAATTCTTTAATTTCTCCATGGAAGAACATGTCTTTTAATTGTTGATGACTCATGCCACTATAGCCGTCCATGTCTCCACTATTGCATAATTGTTCTCACAATTGCTAAGTCAAGCAATTAAATTCTGCACATTAAAATTTCAGCAGCTAAGACTCATCAATTCCTGCATTTTAATTCGGCCAGAACACATTAAAATTATGTAATAACTTAAGATGAACACATGCAATAATTAAAACACATTAATAGATACATAAATTAAACTAAACAATTTAATAAAGTCTTAAACAAGACATATTAAATTCGGCTATGACTAACGGAAACACATTAAAATTTTAAAACTAGATCAACTTAAAATTTTATTAAAAACATGCAAACAAATTAATTAAAGCTTGGACAAATTAATTTAGACACCAATTTAAATTATTAGGCCGTATTAATTTGTAGTAAGAAATAATTAATTTGAGGATGCAATTTATTTAAAAACATTTACTTTTAAAATCAAACATCTTAAAAACATGTAATAAAATGTGAAAAATTAATTTAGACTAGGAGAAAGTATTTTAGACACTAAATAAAATATTTAGACAAATTAATTTGCTGTAGAAAATTAATTAAATAAATGAAATTGTTCAATTTATTTAATTAAATTCAGCAATTTAATTTCCCTGCAATTTAAGACTCAATTTTATTTAAAGCATAAAAATTAAAAATTTGGAGTCGAGCTTCGTCGACTTGAAAATTCGGTGGGTGCCCCGGGCGTGCCCATACCAACTTGTTTATTCAAATTTTATCTAATTAACTTGTGATTTCCTAAAGCCAACTTAGCAAAAGTTTTCAATGTAGAACCCGTAGCATACCAGATCTGGTCGAAACGTATGGGCTGGGTTTGGGGCGTTATACCATCTTTCTTTTTCACAAACAAAATCGGAGCACCCCATGGTGAACAACTTGATCTTGCAAAACCTTCGTCTGTCAACTCTTGCAACTGTGTCTTTAGTTCTTTCATCTCTGTTGGAGCTATTCTGTAAGGAGTAATGGATATAGGTACGGTACCTGGAGCTAGCTCAATGCTGAACTCAACCTCTCTAGCTGGTGGCAGTCCTGGTAATTCCTCGGGAAAAACATCCACATACTCACATACTATCGGTACTGACTCAATCTTTAGCTCTGTTTCTTTGTCATTCATCACAAAGGCTAGATAAGCTTCATACCATTTTCTTATGTATCTCTGTGTCGTCATATGAGAAATCATTACTGGCAATCCACCTGGTTCATCTGATTCTACATGAAGAGTATCCCCATTCTCACATCTCACCTCGATGTATTTCTTCCCACAATTAACTATCACCTTATGGGTAGTCAACCAATCCATACCAAGAATGAGGTCGAATTCATCAAATGGTAACAACATAAGATTTGCTTTAAAGCAATGACCTCTAATCATTAGTGGACAATCTTTACACACTTTATGAACTAACACACCCATGCCTAAAGGATTAGACACTTTAATCATAAATTCTGTAATATCAATAGGCATACTCAATCCGGATACTAATTTCATACAAATGTAAGAGTATGTGGATCCGGGATCTATTAAAGCAATAACTTTGGTATTGTAAAGAGAAAAGGTACCCGTAATAACATCAGGAGAAGATGCCTCTTCGTGAGCACGAATGGCATAAGTTCTTGCAGGTGCTCTACCCTCGGGTCTTGCAGTCTGTTCTCTGCGGTTACCTCTTCCACTTGTCCACTTCCCCAGTTTCTCCGCGGTCTTCCTCGGGTCATACTCTCAGATCTTGGGTTCTGAGTTCTCTCTTCTTTCATCATCTCTGGATAATCTTTTATAAAATGGTCTTGGGATCCACATCTCAAACATGCATTTTCATGTGCTCGACATTCTCCAAGATGACGTCTGCCACACTGTGGACATTCAGGTCTGTCAAACCTAAAATTCCCAACACTTGCAACTGAAGTCGTCTGTGCTTTGTTCCCCGAATACGGTTTACTCTTCTCTTTCTTGAAAATCCAGTGGAAGCAGTTGATCGAGCAGGGAAATCTCTTGACTTCTTGGACGAAGACTAGAATGACTTATTCCACTGTCTCTTTCTAGAGTCGCAAGACTCAGTTTCAGATTTCTTCTTCTCTTTTAATAATTCTTCGGCTTTACAAGCCCTTTCTACTAACACAATGAATTCCTTTAATTCAGGTATCGCAACAAACAACTTGATGTCCTCAT
This sequence comes from Gossypium bickii, assembly GCA_025503065.1. NCBI lineage: Eukaryota > Viridiplantae > Streptophyta > Magnoliopsida > Malvales > Malvaceae > Gossypium > Gossypium bickii. Next base: position 61,625,299 of record CP106710.1, on the reverse strand, counting down.
TTAATCCTTCTTCAAACCGTTTACTCATAATGGCCTCAATGGACACACACTCGCGAGCGTATTTGCTGAGTTGATAAACCGTAAAAGTAACATATTTTAAGCCCAAATTTAGTATGCTTTTGGATGATTTATCCCTTGATTTATGTAAAAAGGTGCTCTTAATCCTTTCTTTTCATGTCTTATACCCAGGAAAGCACCCGAGGATGAAAAGAACATAAAACGGGCTTAAAATGGGCCAAATGGGCCAATTCACGAAATCGACACGGCCTGGACTTCAAGCTACACGGCCGTGCCATGCCTAACATCTAGAACACGGTCTCTCCCCTGATTCACATGGTTGTGCCTCAAGTTAGAAATCTGAACACGGCCTGGAGTCAATTCACACGGGCGTGCTACATGGCCGTGCCCCTGTCGTCAGAATGAGCAATTTCAGTCGAAAAAGAATACTTAGGCAGAAAGAATCGCATTCCAAGAGCCTATATATACCCCTTAAGTACCACTTAGGGAATAACGCAAAGATCGCCAGGCCAATGAGCCAAGCCGAGAAGGTTACAGTTAGGGAATAACGCAAAGATAGCCAGTTGATCCATCCCAAAAAGCCGAAATTATACTCAAGACGGCAGAATTCTCCTTCAATTCCTTCAGGGGGTTTTAGGATTTTCTTATGTTTTGTTTATCTCTTCTCTTGAGATGTTTTGTTTATTCATTATGGACTAAACCCCTCAGATACCTGAAGGGGATGAAACCTAGATGAATCTTTTTATTTGATTTTTAAGTTATATGATAATTACTTAGTTTGTTCTTAATTATGTTGCTTAATCTAAATCTAATGTGCTTAGGTGGAGGAGGAATAGATCCTGCGTAAGAGTAGATCTAACATAATTAAGCAGAGTTGATCGAATGCCTAGAGATAGGGTTACGAGATTTTGTCGGATTAGGGTGAAACCTGATATGGGAGTCCATTAATCGATTTACTGCTATCCTAGGGGGTTATTATAAGTGAACGAGGGCTCCACTAATTAACCTAGGGTTAGACGTTATTCGCCTCGAGGGAGGGTTTAATATAGGTTAGGGAGTCTTACGGATCAAGCTAAGTAAAAGAAATCATATAATTTAAGGTTAATTAATAAGTGAACTCTAGGTGAATTCTTCCTGAGGGTATCATTGTAATCAACTGAGTTTTCCTTCAAAGTTATTTTCCTATTCGTCCTTTTTGTCTTTGTGTCCTTATTTTAGTTTTTGTCTAAAGCAACTTCACTCTAATTTTAAGGCTAAATAATAAAAAGAAAGTTAGTATTAGTACTTTTAGTTCCTTTGGGTTTGATATCCGGTCTTACCAAAGCTATACTACTGTTCGATAGGTACACTTGCCTTTAATCGTTGGCAGAGTTAGTTTTCAGGTTTTGATCATTCTTTTATAAATTTTAAAACTCTGATTTTCAGCGATCAAGTTTTTGGCACCATTGTCGGGGAACTAAAATATTAAGAAAACTCTATTTTTATTACTTTAGCCATTATTTTTTATTTTTTTCAGCAATTTATTTTTTTTAATTTTGCTAATTTTTGCTTTTCTTTCCAGGTACTTCTAGTTTATGACTAGAAGGAACCCGAGAGGACCTTTAGTATACGAAAGTGATATTAAAGCTACTGCTCGAAGGAATCGTCGGGAAACTAGACAAGCCCTAAATTACATAGAAAGAGAGGAAGAAGACAGATCCAATCCAACTGAAGGGATGGACGACAACCCACCACCACAAGATGTGGGAGATCGAACGCTCCACATACAATGTTTGATTATGCTAAACCACATTTAACAGGAGCAGAATCGAGTATTGTTAGGCCTGCTATAACTGCTAATAATTTTGAATTAAAGCCTAACATAATACAAATGATTCAACAGTTTGTTCAATTTGATGGTTTGCAGGACAAAGATCCAAACATGCATATAGCTAACTTTTTAGAGTTCTGTGATACCTTCAAAATAAATGGCATTTCTGATGATGCCATACGTCTTCAGTTGTGCCCCTTTTCACTAAGAAATAAAGCTAAACAGTGGTTAAACTCGTTACAATGAGGGTCAATCACTACATGGGATCATATGACTGAAAAGTTTTTAATGAAATATTTTCCATCGGCCAAAACGGCCAAATTACGGAATGATATTTCTTCTTTTGTGCAGATGGATGTAGAGACAGTATACGATGCATGGGAGAGATATAAAGATCTCTTGAGGAGATGCCCACACCATGGCTTACCCTTATGGCTACAAGTCCAAACATTCTACAATGGTATAAACCCCTCAACAAGACAATTGATTGATTCAGCCGCCGGAGGAACCCTGAACAACAAAACACCATAAGCAGCCTACGAGTTCATTGAGGAGATGTCATTAAAAAATTATCAGTGGCAAGCTTCGAGGACTAAACCAACGAAATCGGCAGGAGTCTTCAACGTCGACACCATGACCATGCTATCAACACAGCTTGAGATGAAGAATAAAAAGCTTGATAGTTTATGTTCTTCGCAGGTACATCCAGCCATGCAGTGTGACACAATTGGAACCATGGTGAATCCTGAGTACCCACCCTACCAACCGGAAGTAGAGAACGAACAGATGAACTATATAGGTAATAATTTCTGATCCAATAATAATCCTTATAGTAATACTTACAATCCAGGTTGGAGGAACCATCCAAATTTTTCATGGGGAGGTCAAGGCAATCAAAGAAATCAAGGGCAACAACCTCCTCAGAACTTTCAAAATCAGCCCTATCCACGAGAAAAGAAACCACCCTATGAGGAGGAATCGAAAAACACAGAAAAATGCATACAAGATATCGAAAGAACCCTTAAATATCAACAAGCGTTAATTGAAAAATTTATTGAGTCATTTGGGGAACTCACTCAGACGGTTGGAATAATTTATAAGATGATCTGTGAAAACCGGGCTGGAATTTTTCCTAAGAGAACATAACAGGTAAAAGCAGTCACACTAAGAAGTGGAAAGGAATTAGGAGAACTGAAGAAATAAAGCCCAAACGAGAATAACAAAGCAAGAAATGAGGGAATGGAAGAGGTAATCCCATTACGCAATAAGAACAACCCACCAATCCCATATCCAACAAAATTCAATAAAGAACGAATTAATGCCCAATATGGTAAGTTTCTTGAACTTTTTAAACAAATACATATTAACTTACCTTTCGTTGAAGCCATTTCACAGATGCCGAAGTATGCAAAATTCTTAAACGAACCCTTGACGAATAAACAAAAACTTGAAGAAGTATCAACAGTGAAACTCAACAAACAGTGTTCAGCCATTCTCCAAAATAAGCTACCAACCAAATTAAAAGACCCAGGAAGTTTTACTATCCCTTGTTTAATTGGTAGTTTAAATATTAAGAAAGCACTAGCTGATCTAGGCGCTAGTATAAATTTAATGCCTTATAAAATGTTTAAACAACTAGATCTTGGGGAACCAACACCCACTAGGATGAGTATTCAGTTAGCAGATAGATCCATTAAATATCCTAGAGGAGTTATCGAAGATGTCTTGGTAAAATTTGACAAATTTATTTTCCCAGTAGATTTTGTTGTGTTAGACATGGATGAAGACATTAATGTTCCTTTAATCTTAGGTCGTCCATTTTTAGCCACTGCTGGAGCCGTTATTGATGTAGGTGATGGTAAACTCACGCTAAGGATAGGTGATGAATAGATTATTTTTCAAATTTATGATGCCATGAGATATTCTAAAGAGCAATATGATTCCTGTTATTTTGTTGATACTACTGATCATATCATTCAAAATTCATTACAGGAAATCATACATGACGACACGTTGGAACTGTGCTTGGCTCAAGAAGAGGAGGAAGAAGTTGAAGACGATGAGTTGAATCTGAATACTTCATCATCCAGACAAATAAAAGAAGAAAGAATTGAAAATAAGCAAAAACCCTCTATCGAAGAGCCACCCAAATTAGAATTAAAACAGTTACCAAAACACTTAGAATACGCATTCCTTGGGGACAATTCTATGTTATCGGTAATTATCTCTTCAGAACTAGAACCCAAGGAAAAAGAAGAGCTGATAAAAGTACTAAGAGAACAGAAAAAAGCCATAGCTTGGAAAATATCTGACATCAAATGAATAAGCCCAGCATTTTGCACCCACAAAATTCTAATGGAAGAAGAATATAAGCCGTGTGTGCAACCCCAGAGACGGTTAAATCCTAACATGAAAGAAGTGGTCAAAACCGAGGTAATTAAACTTCTAGATGCATGAATAATTTATCCTATTTCTGACAGTACTTGGGTAAGTCCTATGTAGGTAGTTCCAAAGAAAGGAGGAATGATGGTAGTACCTAATGAAAAGAATGAGTTAATTCCCACAAGAACAGTTACAGGTTGGAGGGTCTGTATTGACTATAGAAAACTGAATGATGCCGCCAGAAAAAATCACTTTCCTATACCCTTCATTGATCAAATGTTGGAAAGATTATCAGGACATATGTACTACTGCTTCTTAGACGGACTCTCCGGTTACTTCCAAATTCCCATAGCTCCTAAAGATCAAGAAAATACGACATTCACATGCCCATACGGTACGTTTTCTTATCGAAGAATGCATTTTGGATTATGTAATGCTTCTGCTACTTTTCAGCGTTGCATGTTAGCAATCTTTAACGAGCTCGTGGAAGACATCATGGAGGTTTTTATGGATGATTTTTCAGTATTCAATAATTCTTTCCATCTCTACCTTAAAAATTTAAAACGAGTTCTAATGAGATGTGAGGAAACAAATCTTGTCTTGAATTGGGAAAAATGTCATTTTATGGTTAGAGAAGTAATTGTGTTAGGGCATAAGATTTCTAGTAAAGGGATTGAGGTAGATAAAGCAAAGGTTGAAGCCATAGAAAAATTACCTCCCCCTAGTTCTGTTAAGGCCATTAGAAGTTTTCTAAGACATGCAGGATTCTATAGAAGATTTATTAAGGATTTTTCTAAAATAGCTAAGCCTTTGACAAAATTACTAGAAAAAGATGTTCATTTTAATTTCATTCATGAATGTTTAGATGCATTTAATATTCTTAAGGACAAATTAATAAATGCACTGATTATAATTGCATCTGATTGGAACTTACCCTTTGAATTAATGTGTGATGCAAGTGATTTTGCAGTAGGTGCAGTTTTGGGACAACGAAGAAACAAGCATTTTCAGCCAATTTATTGTGCTAGTAGAACACTAACACCCGCGCAAGAAAACTACACCACCACAGAGAAAGAATTGCTAGCTGTAGTTTTTGCTTTTGATAAATTTAGGTAATATCTAATATTATCCAAAGTTGTCGTTTATACCGACCACTCAGCTCTTCGTTACCTTTTAAACAAATCTGATGCAAAACCCAGACTCATACGATGGATTTTACTCTTACAGGAATTCGACTTAGAAATACAAGATAAGAAGGGAGCTGAGAATCTTACAGCAGATCATCTTTCTAGACTTGAAGATCAACACACCAAAGAGCTCGACGAAGGTGAAATAGATGATTCGTTTCCAGAAGAACAACTCTTTTCTATATCACATTCTAAGGTACCATGGTTTGCAAATATCGTGAATTATTTAGCAGCTAACATCTTACCAAGAAAATTAACACTTCACCAAAAGAAGCAATTCTTTACTGATGTGAAAAATTATTTTTGGGAAGATCCCTTTCTTTTTCGCATTTGTGAAGATCAGGTAATTCGAAGATGTGCTACAAAGACAGAAGCAAACAAAATCTTGGAGCATTGCCATTCAGGACCATCCGAAGGACACTAAAGTGGTGTTAAGACAGCACACAAAATACTCAAATCAGGTTTTTATTGGCCCACTCTATTTAAAGATGCCAACAGGTATGTTACCTCATGTGATAGATGCCAACGAACAGGTAATATCTCTAAACATGATGAAATGCCTCAAACATATATGCTATCATGTGAAATATTTGATGTATGGGGTATTGATTTTATGGGACCATTCCCTAGTTCGTTTGGAAACAAATACATCTTAGTAGTAATTGAATACTTGTCAAAATGGGTAGAAGCAGAAGTTTTACCTACCAATGACGCTAGGGTAGTAGTTAAATTTCTCAAAAAACTATTTTCCCAGTTTGGCACACCAAGAACCATCATTAGTGATAGAGGCACTCATTTTTCCAATACTCAGTTTGAAAGGGTTTTAAAGAAATATGGAGTATACCACAGGACAGCAACCCCTTATCACCCCCAAACCAGTGGACAAGTTGAAGTAGCAAACCGAGAACTCAAACTCACTCTAGAAAAAACGGTTGAATCAAATAGAAAAGACTGGGCAGTTAAAATAGATGATGCCTTATGGGCATATAGAACCGCATTTAAATCACCTCTAGGAACATCCCCATACAAAGTTGTATACGGGAAAAGCTGTTATCTATTATTTGAGCTAGAACACAAAGCTTTTTGGGTAATAAAATTCTTGAATACTGATCTCAAAATTGCAGGAAAAGGGAGAATGCGCAGATGAACGAGTTAGACAAGTGGAGAACAGAAGCCTATGAGAACTCAAAATTGTACAAGGAAGTAACAAAGCGACGCCATGATGCTCGACTTAAGAGATCAAGGCAATTCGAAGTAGCAGACTTAGTCCTTCTTTTCAATTCAAGGCTTAAATTATTCCCGGGAAAACTAAAGTCAAGGTGGTCGGGCCCATTCATGATCAAAACAATTTTTCCGTATGGCACCATCAAGGTAACCCACCCCACGAAAAGCACTTTCAAGGTAAATGAACACTGACTTAAAATCTATAATGGTACAGATTTAGGCGATATGAGAGAGGAGCTTAGGCTCCACGAACCTTCTTTCAGAACCAAAAACAGGGAAAGTCTAGCTTAAGACTATAAACAAGCGCTTCTCGGGAGGCAACCCAATCACTAACTAAACTAACAAATTAAATCCACTTGTTATCCACACTAAATTAGTTCAATTGCATGCAGATGTTCCAAGCACGCCCTAGCCACGGGCGTGTGCATAACCGTGCATAGCCAGGAAATAGCCCACGAGCATGCTAAGCGCCGTGCCTAAACAGGGTAAAAATTTCTTCGATGACACGGGACCAACACGGCCGTGCCACATTACCGTGTGAAAATTTTAAAGATACTGACTTGTTATACACAGGCTACACACGCCCGTGGGACCTCACTGTGCCTATCGTTTACTTTGTCAAAGCACGGGCGTGCCAAAGAGACACACGGCCATGCCACGAATCCTGAACGCGCCTAATCCTGAAAAATGCAAAAAACACGGGCAATTTCAAAATGACACGAGCGTGTCGACAAACTGTGCCCCCTCCCCTATAAATAAAACTAATCATCATCTTTCTCAAAAAAATAAACCCTAAATCAGATTTCAATCCCCAACTCCGACCAAACAACCACTCTCCACCCCTAAAACCCACCTCTCCTCAACCTTTCCTTCCAAAAACACAGCCAAAACCTTCCACACGGCCGCATCACAGTCGTGCCATCCAGCCATGCACCCTCAGCACCACCACCGGACCCAACTCACGACGAGGACCTTTAAGTCCTTTTAATTTGTCTTGTTTGTTTTTATTTTCATTTTATTTTTAAAGAAACTTTATTTTTAATTCTTATTACTAAACTTTTATTATTATGGTGCACTTTAAGATGGCTATCTAACTATTCCAATATTCCTAACCACATATCTAAAAATGCTAAACAGTGACTTTGCAGAATAACCTGTTCACTATACCTACAGAATGCACAACTAGGGAAAATCAACAAGCCAATTCATGCCACAGATTTTCCACATTCTCCAAGAAGCCCATGAGTAATTCAGGGAGTTTTGTCTTCTCCCCTTCTCTTTTGATTTATCCCTTAAATGTCATTATCTATCCTTGTACATTGAGGGCAATGTACATCTTAAGTGTGGGGAGGTGAATAATTATTCTGAAAAAATGCCTAACTTTTTGCATGATTCTCAAAACCCTAAATTTAAACCTTGTTCTAAAGTAATTTTCTCATATTACTAATTAAGATGAAATTTCTGATGATTTGTGATTTTTATTGATATGCTTTTGAATAAGTCATAGTTAACTGTGCATTGATGATTAAATTTGAAGAATACTAGGGAATCAAGCATAATAAGTCTAATTTTCTAAAAAAATTAAAATTTTAGGTTGTCAACCGGAATTCGAATGTTATCTTGAAATTTAAGATTTACAAGGTTGATGTCAAAAACACCCATAATTTTTGTGAGAATTTGAGCCTTATAGAGCATATTTTCTTTTTCATGCTCACTTCTTGATTATGAGTGTGTCAACTATGAACTGTTATTCTAGAACTTGCCTCGATTATACATGTCAAGACCATAGTTTTGATTTGATATACCGAGATGATAAAGGCACGTAGGTTTAATCCACTTACTCCACTAAATAGCCTACCCTTATAATTAACCCTTAGTGAGCCCCGTTGAGCCTAACAACCCTTTTTATTGACTTACCCACTAATTTTAACCCCAAACCCTTTGTATTTGTTATCACCCTTTCTTTTGACTACCCTTTAATCAAGATTTGATTTGAGCTAGTTACCTAAGTTTATTATTCTGGTAGTTAAACTTATCTTGTATTTAGTTTGTTCTTAAAAAAAAAAAGTATATTCAGTATTAGTTTTATGAAAAGAGAGCTTATACAAGTTAAAGTCTAATTATCAATAGAAAAGCTCATATTAGTAGGATTATTTTCAGTTTATGCAATTGTTATCTTAGAAATTTTTAGGTAGGTAACTTATCAATTCAATCTCGATTCTAACCTTTAATTTCAGCCTTTATCCACACCTTTAACCCTAGCCCCGTTACAACCCCAACAAAGACCTTTTGATCTGTTTATCATTTCATTTTACGGTGGTGGAGATTTGATTTTCAGGCAAGCCTATGGGATTAACTTTTCAGGTTCTACTTATGAGTGCTTAATTTTGACCCTTAAAACACTTTTCGAGTGATTTGAGTGAATCTTTTGTGAGGATGTCAATCCTTGTAGGTTTTGAATTGAAGGTGATTATTTAGATGAAGAGAAACACCTATGTTTTTGTACTACAAATGTATGACTTATAATGTTTGAATCTTTAGGAATCTTTGAGTTGAATTTTCCATGTTTAAATTATCTATGAATTAGCATAAGGCATTGTTGATAGGAATTTTGAATCATGGAAAGTTCGTTTTAATTGTAAGTTGGGAATTTTGCTTGAGGACAAGCAAAACCTTAAGTGTGGGGGTATTTGATAAACCGTAAAAGTAACATATTTTAAGCCCACATTTAGTATGCTTTTGGATGATTTATCCCCTGATTTATGTAAAAAGGTGCTCTTAATCCTTTCTTTTCATGTCTTATACCCAGGAAAGCACCGGAGGATGAAAAGAACATAAAATGGGCTTAAAACAGGCCAAATGGGCCACGAAATCGACACGGCCTAGTCTTCAAGCCACACGGCCGTGCCACGCCTAACATCTAGAACACAGTCTCTTCCTCGATTCACACGGTCGTACCTCAAGTTAAAAATCCGAACACGGTCTGGAGTCAATTCACACGGGTGTGCTACATGGCCGTGCCCCTATTGTCATAATGAGCAATTTCAGTCGGAAAAAGATACTTAGGGAGAAATAATCGCATTCCAAGAGCCTATATATACCCCCTAAGTACCACCTTTGAAGAGGCGTCAAAGCTAGGCTAAGGAGCCAAGCTGAGAAGGTCAGAGTTAGGGAATAACGCGAAGATAGCCAGTTGATCCATCCCAAGAAGCCGAAATTATACTTAAGGCGGCAGAATTCTCCTTCAATTCCTTCAGTGGGTTTTAGGATTTTTTTATGTTTTGTTTTATCTTTTCTCTTGCGATGTTTTGTTTATTCATTATGAACTAAACCCCTCAGATACCTGAAGGGGATGAAACCTAGATGAATCTTTTTATTTGATTTGTAAGTTATATGATAATTACTTAGTTTGTTCTTAATTATGTTGCTTAATCCAAATCTAATGTGCTTAGGTGGAGGAGGAATAGACCCTGCCTAAGAGTAGATCTAACATAATTAAGCGGAGTTGATCGAACGCCTAGAGATAGGGTTACGAGATTTTCTTGGATTAGGGTGAAACCTAGTATGGGAGTCCAGTGATCAATTTACTACTATCCTAGGGGTTATTATAAGCAAACAAGAGTTCCACTAATTAATCTAGGGTTAGACGTTATTCGCCTCGAGAGAGGGTTTAATATAGGTTAGGGAGTCTTACGGATCAAGCTAAGTAAAAGAAATCATATAATTTAGGATTAATTAATAAGTGAAGTCTAGGTGGACTCTTCCTGAGAGTATCGTCATAATCAACTGAGGTTTCCTTCAAAGTTATTTTCCTATTCGTCCTTTTTGTCTTTGTGTCCTTAGTTTAGTCTTCGTCTAAAGCAACTTCAATCTAATTTTAAGGCTAAATAAAAAAAAAGTTAGTATTAGTACTTTTAGTTCCTTTGGGTTTGATATCCGGTCTTGCCTAAGCTATACTACTGTTCGATAGGTACACTTGCCTTTAGTCATTGGCAGAGTTAGTTTTCAGGTTTTGATCATTCTTTTATAAATTTTAAAACTCTGATTTTCAGTGATCATGAGTCGTACAAACTCTCACTCGTAATTGGTCACTGACATTTTACCTTGCTTCAGCTCTAGGAATTCCTTCCTCTTCTGATCTACAAACCTTTGACTGATATACTTTTTCTTGAACTCTTATTGGAAGAATTCCCATGTAACCCTTTCCCTCGGTACTACCGATACAAGGGTGTTCCACCATTGATAAGCAGAATCTCTTAAAAGAGAGATTACACACTTCATGCATTCTTCAGGTGTACATGACAGTTCATTGAATACCGTGATGGTATTTTCTAACTAGAATTCAGCCTTCTTTGGATCATCATCTCTTTTAGCCAGGAATTCTTCTGCCCCATGTTTCCTGATCTTATCAATTGGAGGTTTATCTCCTCTTACCACCTCTACTACTTGAGGGCCACTCTTTGGGGCGGAGTTGTGGAACAGGCGAGGGTGGAGGGGGTTGTGCATTCGGGTTCGCCCGAACGAACTCTGTATACCATGTATTCATCATGTGGAGGAAGGCTTCTCTAGCCCATTCTCCTTTCTATTGAGTCATCGTAGTGGGTCTATTCTCATTCTCATTCGACACTACCCTTCTGCGAGAGCTAGTGCGTTACTTTCTACATCATCTGCCACAGCTCTATCGGCATCCATTACTATATGTATAAACATAATTCAAATCATCAAGAGTCGTCACACTATCATTATAAAAACATTTTTACGTATGGCATGTCTAGCTATACTCGTGCTCATGCTACGTTAGTCCTAGAATCGACTAAACCGTAGCTCTGATACCACTAAATGTAACACCTTATACCCGAGACCGATGCTAGGACTGGATACGAGGCATTAACATGCTTAAACTCACTTAAACATGTACTTACGGGCTGTAAAATTTTGAACCAACTTAAAACTTTTCTTTCTTGATCATAACATGCATATTATGGGCCTACGAGGCCTTTAACAATTATCCAAACTCTTTTGGACACTTCATCTAACCCTCAACTTGGAAGCAGGGTTCACACACCCATGTTACTTAGAGACACGCCCGTGTACCCATAGACACGCCCATGTCTACAACCGTAGGAGGTTACTGACTTTATTCACACTGCCTTGACACACCCGTGTCTACCAACCGTGTGAAGCTACTGACTTCAACCACACGGCCTGGGCACACGCCCATGCTTTGAACGTGTGTCTTACACGGTCCTTACACTCGGTCGTGTAAAATGACCATGGCCTAACTTTATTTAAAACATTAAGGTGCAGGGTTAACACGGTCTAGACACACGCCCGTTTGTCTAACCGTGTAGGCAACTAGAGGCTATATACCAAGCCATTTGCCTCCCTGAAATTAATATCAACCCAACTCAAAACAATACAATTCATTAATAGCATATTTTCTTGAATAATACTATGTATTTCATTGATATCTATGTACAAACGACTTAAACAAGTTTGGCCAACCACTTAGCCATATACAAAAGAATAAAAACTTGATGGCCTATACAATGGCATTACACAAAACATGTTCTCAAAATGAATGATTCCTATACATGCCATACTTAGTAATATAATTTGGCTATACCAAAATAAGGGTCGATAGTGTGCTATGAGCTCCGACTCCAATGATCCACAAATTAGCTCAGCAGGACTACATAGAAAGAAACAATCAAAGACGTAAGCATTTAGCTTAGTAAGTTTGCATGTATAACACATAATAAATAAAGTTGCTTCAGATAAACCATTTGACATAAGAATGGTATTATTATCTCATCTATAAAGCTTACTTACTCATACATGATTCTTACTTGTCTCATGGTACTTACTAATCTCATACTTGTAAGGTAATAAGGTACCTGTATCACTTGATCACATTGATCAGCATACTTAAACATAATACTTATGCCTTCTAACTCATCATTCATAACATGAATAATATTCAATTTCAATGTGGAAATAGCTATGCTTTCTTAACATTCTTATTTTCACATTTTAGCTTACTCATTTGCCCGATGAATTTCTATGAATTACAGAGAATACTAGATCTCTTGTCATGTACTTCATGTCAATGCCATACTCTAGATATGGACTTATATGGAAGATCTCTTCTTGGATCAATGCCAAGCTTGCCTTGGTCTTAATGATAAATTATTCAATGCCAAGGTTGAGTCCTTGGGCTTACATGATAACTTGCTTGATAACTTGATCAATGCCAAGGTTGAGTCCTTGGGCTTACATGATAACTTGCTTGATAACTTGATCAATGCCAAGCTTGAGTCCTTGGGCTTACATGATAGCTTGCTTGATAACTTGATCAATGCCAAGCTTGAGTCCTTGGGCCTACATGATAACTTGCTTGATAACTTGATCAATGCCAAGCTTGAGTCCTTGGGCTTACATGATAACTTGCTTAATTGCCGATGCCATGCCTTGGCTTGGTCTTATACGGAGTTTCTTATCCCATGTAATAGACTTTTGCACTTTTGCCCTTAGGCTCGTAAAATGATTTTCATGCAACTTTCTTAAACACCATGCTTAGCTAAATCATTTTCTCTACTATAGCAATCATCAATTCTCTCTATTTCTAATAGGTATGACCGATTTTATAACTTTTTACAAAATGGTCCATACTATCATTTTTCATGAAATTCATTAAGAAAAAGATGTTTGTCTAACATCAAACTCTCATAAACTCCCATGAAACATCACTTAGCATGCATGTCATTCATGGCTAAATTTTTGAACATGCATCTTAGCTCATTTAATAGCTAAAAATAGCTAATTCATAATACGAGAACTTCGAAAATACGAAGAATATCAAAAACAGGACTAAGATGAACTTACTAGCAAGTTTGAAAAAAATGAAAAACCCTAGCTATGGTATCTCCACTTTTTCGGCAGCAAGAAGGAAGAAGATGAGTGAATTTTTCTCATCTTTTTCCTATTTTAATCACTTATTAGGCAAATGACCAAAATGCCCTTCCTCTTAAAAATTTCTATTACACCATCTTAAGGCCAATTTTGTCCAAAATTATATTTTTGGAAAAATTGCTATTTAAGGACTTCTAATTACTATTCTAATGCTATTTCATACAAAAAGCTTCTAGAAAATCATATTTTGCAACTTTTGCAATTTAGTCCTTTTGGACCAATCCACCACAATTTAATAAAATTGCTTCATGAAACATTCATACTAGCATGTAAACATGGCATAAGCTTTTAAAAACTCATAAATTCACCTCGAATTCGTGGTCTCACACCATTATTCCAACTAGGACCTAAATCGGGCTGCTACATTATTGATTATGAGTGTGTCAACATTGATTTGTTATTTTAGAACTTGCATTGATTATACATGTCGAGACCACAGCTATGATTTGATATACAAGAGATGATAAAGGCACCTAGGTTTTAACCTACTCACTCCTCTAAAGGCCTACCTTCACAATTAACCCTTAGTGAACCACGTTGATCCTAACAACACTTTTTATTGACTCACCCACTAATGTTAACCCAAACCCTTTGTATTTGTTATCACCATTCCTTTTGACTACCCTTATGTCATGATTTGATTTGATTAGTTGCCTAACTGTTTTATTTATTTCAGTCATTAAATTCATCCTTTATATTTGACTTGTTCTTAAAAAAATCGAATTATATTCATTATTAGTTGTGTGATTGAATGAGCTTATACGTTTGAATGCCAATTATTGAAGAAGAAAGCTCGTATTAGAGTATTATTATTGCATGACAAATTTTTACTTGATGTAATTATTCATTATCAGTTCGTTGTTTCTAGTTAGGTAATTTGTCAGGTCAATCTCGATTCTAACTCTCTAATTCATCCTTTATCCACACCTTTAACCCTAGCCCCATTACAACCCTGTTAAAGACCTTTTGATCTGTATATCATCTCATTTTATAGTGGTCGAGAGAGGGATTAATATAACTTAGGGAATCTTACGGATCAAGTCAAGTGAATAAATCGTCTGGTTCAAAGTTAGATAACAAGTGAAGTCTGGTTCAAAGTTAGATAACAAGTGAAGTCTAGGTGGATTGTTCCTTGGGTGCCATCTTAATCAATTGGTTTTTCCTCAAGTTATTTTCAAAAATTTCATTCTTCTTTGTCTTAGATTCTTTAGTTTAGTAGTTAGTTAATTTTAGATTAGATAAACAAATCCCTTAATTCTTAGGCTAAATAATAAAAAGAGAGTTAGTATTAGTACTTTTGGTTCCTTTGGGTTCGACATTCCGGTCTTGCCTTAACTTTACTATTGTTCGATAGGTGCACTTGCCTCAAATCGTTGTCATAGTTAGTTTCCAGGTTCGATCATTCTTTATATAAATTTTAAGACTTTGACATCACACAAAACAAAGATCATTCTTCTAGGCCCAAATTCGGGGCGTTACAATTCTACCTCCATTAAAGAAATTTTGTCCTCGAAATTTCTAACTAACTATTAATTGCACCGCTCAAGTCACACCACTATGCTTTCGCTGTGCACTCTAATTTTAATAACACTAACACACTTTAACTCTAATTGAACCCTTTACACTTACCCAAAAAAAAACCTACCCACTGGAGTAGATACACATTGCACGCATACAGTTTCTATACCTAAAATATTGCATCCATACAAAACATACCTGACTTAATGGTGATTGAACAATCCCGAGCCTTATGCTCCTCAAACCCGCATCTGAAACATGCTCCTGGCTTTCTCCAGCATTCACTCAAATTATGCCTTCTGCAATATTCGCAAGCCAGAAAGTTTGGACGTACCTTAACATGCTTCATAAAATGAGACTGCGGCCTTAGACAACTGCGATCTTTTTTCTTCTTACAGTCCACACACCTAACCCGAAGTGTTTCACTAATATCTTTAACCTCCTCCAGTACCTCCCTAACTAGCTGAGTCAGCACATTAGCCCTAACACTTCCACGGCCTCTGCGGCGACCCCTTGCACTTCTTCTAGCGCTCATCACTGATTCTCGTATTATTTGAATTAAGCATTTTTTTATCAATTTAGTTCGTACTTCCACTGTTTAAAGCACATGTCTTATGCAAGTAATAATTTTTAAAGTTATTTCGTGGTCATAAATATACTACAGGCTTAAGTTTCTGATAAACCGTAATATGAACATATTTTAATCCCACATTTAGCATACTTTTGGATGATTTAAGCCTTGAATTGTGTAGTTTGGTGCTCTTAATCCTTTGTTTTCATGTTTTATACTCAGAAGAGCACTGAAGAATGAAAAGTACGAGAAACGGGCCCAAAAGGGAGTAAATGGGCCATATCACGAAATCGACATGACCTAGGCCTAAGACCACACGGTCGTGCCTTCTTAATAGTTTCGAACATGGCTTGGCCACGATTCACACGGGCGCGTGCCATGGGCATGTCCCTGACGTAAGAAAGAAGAGTTTCAGTCAGATTAGGGTACTTAGAGGCAAAGAAAGCCATTCTAAAAGCTATATAAACACCCTAGAGTCCAGTTGGGAGTCTAGCTAGGCGTCCAGCTAGGCCGAGGAGCTGAGCCAGAGAGGCCAAAATTGTGAGATTTACTCGAAGAACAGCCAGTTGATTCATCTTAAGAAGCCGGAGTTATACTCAAGAAGGAGGATCTCTTCTTGAATTCCTTCAGGGGGTTTTAGGGTTTTCTTATGTTTTGTTTTATCTTTTCTTTCGAGATGTATTCTTTTATCATTATGAACTAAACCCTCAGATACATGAGAAGAATTAAACTTAAGATGAATCTTGTTATCGTTTGCTGAACTATATGATAAATACTTGATTTGTTCTTAACTATTTGTTCTTAATTCTTATTTTGGTATTTCCGAGATATTGATTCAATGATTGATGTGCTTAGGTGATGGAGCAAAAGTCCCTACATAAGAGTAGATCTAGCATAGTTAAGCGGAGTTGCTCGCGCGCCTAGAAATAGGGTGACGAAAATCTGGCAGATTAGGAACAAACCTAATATGGGAGTCCATAGATCGAGTTAATGCAATTCTAGGGGTTTTAATTAGAAAGAGATTTTAATTAGTCAACCTTGGGTTAGACGTTAGTAGCCTCGAAAGAGGTATTAATATAAATTAGGGAATCCTACGGATCAAGTCAAGTGAATAAATCGTCTGGTTCAGAGTTAGATAAAAAGTGAAGTCTAGGTGGATTCTTCCCCGGGTATTATCTTAATCAATTGGTTTTTTCCCGAAGTTATTTTCCCAAATTCATTCTCTTTGTCTTTGCATCTTTAGCTTAGTTGTTAGTTAATTTAGATAAAAAATTCCATTAATTCTTAGGCTACATAATAAAAAGAAATTTAGTATTAGTACTTTTGGTTCCTTTGGGTTCGACAATCCGGTCTTGCCACAGCTATACTACTGTTCGATAGGTGCACTTGCCTCAATCATTGTCGTAGTTAGTTCTAGGCTCGATCATTCTTTATATAAATTTTTAAGACTCTGATAGACACGATCAGTTTACTACGGGCTTTAGTCTCTAAGAACCTATTGTTTAAAGTAGCCCAATATCTAGATATAGTTCAGTAATTTAAACAAATGTAAGCACAGAAAACTTACTTGGCTTGACGTTGAGGGCTCGGTGAACCACACTTCAAGAATCCTGCAAAAACTTTTTAATCTACTTGTTTTAAAAACCCAAAATCTAAGGCCCATTTCACAGCCCGAGCTTTTCAATCGGGCTTTAATACCACTAAATGTAACACCCCCAGACTCGGCCCAGACATTATGGCCGAATCTAGGAATGTCACATCAAAAGGATATTCAAAACGATTTTACTACATTAAAACTTAAGACCCAAAAGCCCAAAACCCTTGAGTCTTGTTAAGTAATGATAAAAGCCCATGTTTTAAGAAAACGCCCATATGTTATAGGTATTTCCAAAACCATGTTTAAACTTTAGAAACTTATTCCCGTTTAACAATTAAATAGTTGAAAACATAAGGAAACTTAAATGTAAAGTCAAATTAGAGATACAAGGCCTTATTACAAACAAAATAATTAATAATAAGTCATTTGAAAATAAATAAACAAAAACTTCTAAGTAACTTGTAGTGTAGCCATCTTCGAGTCCTCTCCCACGTCGAGCCGTCTACTAAGGTTCACCTGAAACATTTAATAAAAGGGTGTGAGTTTCGAAACTCAGTGTGTACGACCCTTGGTAACCAATCAACATGGAATTATCACAATGGGCCTAAGCCCTATAAAAACGGTGGTCTTGGGCCTTAGCCCACAATGACCCCATATCACATCAGTATCACATGAATGCAATGCACCCATCCCAGATCCAACCCTGCACTCCATTTCCCTTCCAACCCTACACTCCTGTGGGGATATAAATATCAACCCACCAATCCCTACACTCCAAAGGTAGCACCAACAGCGGCACTACTCAAACATTGCAGTAAGGCTGTTAAGCATATAATGGGCTTAAAGCCACCAGTGGATCCACGATTGTCAAGCGACTATGCGATCCTCACATATCTTCCTCTGAATCATCAAACCCACCCAAATGCAACATATATTTCATGAATGCAACATAAATAATTTCACACATTAAGCACTATAGGGTATTTTAGTCATTTCACTACCCAAGGCTACTTTCATAATTCTACAACTCAAGGGTATTCTGGTAATTTTACAAATTAAGGATATTTTAGTAATTTTGCAAATCTAATGATACTTTGGAAACTTTCAAACTAAGGGTATTTTGGTAATTTTCAAATTAAGGGTATTTTGGTAATTTTCAAATCAAGGGTATTTTGGTCCTTCTCGGGTTTTAGTTATGAACTTTGGCCCATTAACAAGTCCTTGCGGCTAAAGTGAACAGACACTACGCACTAGGTAGGATTCTAGAGAAGTGGAGGTGGGCCACTAGGATCGCTTAAGCACCAAGCTCTCCCTAGATCCAATCCTAGACATGCATATGTCTGTTGCCACACTCTAACACAGGGACTTGTCCACGGACATGTTTAATTATTAGATTAAGTCTTATGCGGTTTAAGAGTTGTTCAGAACTAGGCCTATAGTCCATTAAACCCTAGCATACTTGTCTACGTCCCCATGAAGCCCATCAAGCCCATTTCACGTTCATATAGCCCATTAAGCCCAAATCACATCCTCATGGCCCATTAGGACTAACTCAATTCATATAACCAAATCAATCCATTTCATCAAACTTAACCTCAGGGCCCACCGGGCCCATTTAGCCACTTTCGGCTTTTCGGCATTGCTGATATCATGTGTGTGTAGTGTTTGTACACACCTGGTTACTACGATGTGCTATCTTATCCTTAGCCTTGAACCTACAACCAACCAGTCTCCAATTAAATTACACATACCTAATCAAGATATTTACCAAAGGCCAAAGCCTTACTGTAACCTTACCGTGTGCCATCGGGTTCTAATAGCCCTTCCTTAGCTACTAATCACGAGTATCCCCTAGATCTGCACTCACACATACACCATCAAACATCGAGTGACTCATAATCCAGACAAGTCACCCCTATAGATCATACTCACATTCGGCCATTTACTTAACCCATAATCGAGTTGAGTACACTTACACTTTGCTAACGAACCTCAGACCTCCCTGCATGTAGTGGCGTCACTTAGCCACTTCATCACAGGCTTCTTTGTGCCATTTTTAACTTATTTTTATTTAAAAGCCCACTACTCACAACCCTGATTCCTTAAAACTTTAAAGCCAGAGCTTCTCCAACACACCTAGACACTCCAAATTCATTAAACCTTTAACGTAATGTCATTTGTCATTTGTCATTTTCTTGCTCACTTAAAAATTTTATGAGACCCAAAGCCCAAGAGGCCCCATTCTTCTAGGCCCAAATTCGGGCGTTACATAGGTCGTATTCATAAAAATACATATATTTCACAAATTGACATCCAAATATTAAACTTAAATTTATTTAGTCACTCTAAATATACGAATCATATATCAAAGTTTAACCGAATTCACTTCAAACATATATCATATTTGCAATTCAATATACACATCTCAAAGCCACACTAAATGCATTAAATACATACATATATAATGAGCTTATCAATATAATAATATACAAATTTAAATTTAAAATATATATTAATCTCTTACTCTCATAATTATACACATGCACTTATTTGACCAAACAAGATATTTCACAAAGTTTAATAACCAATATCATATGCGGCATTGGAAATGGTTATTATGATCAAACATACTTGGCACATTTATTAAAGACTAAACATACTTCTTTCCTATCTACAAGACCATTCGCATATGACCATATTATTTTAAACTATTTTGAGATCACATATCCATTAATAGTGTACTTAATTCAAATATCAATTACTATACCTAAATTATAACCGCATAACCAAAACACCAACTAATTTTTAACAACAAATTACATCTAACATTAACATTTAACTATGTATCAAAGTAAACATTAATTCATCCATTAATTCACATCTAAATTTTCTATTATAACAATCACCATTTTCAGTCAAAATTAATAATTTCAAAGTAAACCTAGTTTATAAATATATTAATAAGTTTAAATAGCATATCAACTTGTCTTTACTCAACCAACTCATTACATTATAAACTATGACCTATGCGCATATAATAATATGAATATAATTTTAATCAACATGTCATGACTGAACACATATGTATATCATCTATCATTTCCACACGAATTCTTAACACAAAATATATATCCGTAATAAACTAACATCACACCACAACTGAACATATCTCTCAACCAATTTATAGTATGAACACAACTTCAAAAAGAGTTTAGATCATGACTGAATATACATCATGCTCCTCACAAACATACATACTATGTTTTTAACTCACTGATCGCTGAAATTAGAGCTTTAAAATTTATAAAAGAGAATGATCGAACCTAGAAACTAACTCTGACAATGATTAAAGGCAAGTGTACCTATCAAATAGTAGTATAGCTTAGGCAAGACCGGATTGTCGAACCCAAAGGAACTAAAAGTAATTATACTAACTTTCTTTTTTATTATTTAGCCTTAAAAATAAAGTGAAGTTATTTTAAAGACGAATGAGCTAAGGACAAAGACAAAAAGAAACGAATTGGAAAATATCTTGAAGAAAAACTCAATTGATCACGACGATACCCTCAGGAAGAATCCACCTAGACTTCACTTGTTATCTAACCCTGACTCATATGATTTATTTACTTAGCTTGATCCGTGAGACTCCCTAACGTATATTAAACCCTCTCTCGAGGCGAATAACATCTAACCCTAGGTTAATTAGTGGAACTCTTGTTCTCTTATAATAACCCCCTAGAATAGTAGTAAATCGATCTATGGATTCCCATATTTGGTTTCACCCTAATCCAGCAAAATCTCTTAACCCTATCTCTAGGCGTTCGATCAACTCCGCTTAATTATGCTAAATCTGCTCTTAAGCAGGGTCTATTCCTCCTCCACCTAAGCGCGTCAGATTTGGATTAAGCATGCATAATTAAGAAGAAACTAAGTGTTTATCATATAATTCAAAAATCAAATAACATGATTCATCTAGGTTTCATCCCCTTCAGGTATATGAAGGGTTTAGTTCATAATGAATAAAGAAAACATCTCAAAAGAAAAGATAAAACAAAACATAATAAATCCTTAAAACTCTCTGAAGGAATTGAATGAGAGTTTTGCCGTCTTGAGTATAATTCCGGCTTCTTGGGATAGATCAACTGGCTCACTTCGAGCGATTCCCACAATTTTGACCTTTTCGGCTTGAATCCTTGGCCCAGCTCGACGCCCATTCAAAGGTGGCACTTAGGGGATATATATAGGCTCTTTGGAATGCGATTCTTTCTCCCTAATTATCCTTTTCCAACTAAAATTGCTCATTTCAGCGGCAGGGGCACGACCATGGCACACGTACGTGTGGATCGACTTCAAGCCGTGTTCAGATTTCTACTTTAAGGCATGACCGTGTAAGTCGAGGGTCAGGCCGTGCTCTAAGTGATCAGCGAGGCATGGTCGTGTGGGATTTGGGCCAGGCCATGTCGATTCCATGCTAAGGTCCAATTACTCTATTTTGGGCTCGTTTTATGTTCTTTTCATCTTCGGGTGCTTTCCTGGGTATAAGACATGAAAAGAAATGATTAAAAGCACCTCTTTACATAAATCAAGGGATAAAGGATTAAAAGCACCTCTTTACATAAATCAAGGGATAAATCATCCAAAAGAATACTAAATGTGGGATTAAAATATGTTATAATTACGGTTTATCAAATACCCCCACACTTAAGCTTTTGCCTGTCCTCAAGTAAAATTCTCATCTTACAATTAAAACGAACTTTCCATGATTCACAATTCCTATCAACAATGCCTTATCATAATTCATAGATAATTTATACATGGATAAATTCAACTCAAAGAGTCCCAAAGATTCAAACAATATAAGTCATACATTTGTAGCACGAAAACATTGGTGTTTCCCTTCATCTAAATAATTACCTTTAATTCAAAATCTGCAAGGATTGACATCCTCACAAAAGATTCACTCAAATCACTCAAAAAGTGTTTAAGGTTCAAAATTAAGCACTTAATAAGTCGACCAT
The DNA here is from genome assembly GCA_025503065.1 of Gossypium bickii. Classification (NCBI taxonomy): domain Eukaryota; kingdom Viridiplantae; phylum Streptophyta; class Magnoliopsida; order Malvales; family Malvaceae; genus Gossypium; species Gossypium bickii. The sequence goes on along the minus strand of CP106710.1, from coordinate 61,603,002 downwards.
GAAAAGTTATTCCCATAGGCTTGCCTTCAAATCAAATCTCCACCACTGTAAAATGAAATGATAAACAGATCAAAAGGTCTTTGTCAGGGTTGTAACGGGGCTAGGTTTAAAGGTGTGTACAAAGGCTGGATTAGAAGGTTAGAATCGAGATTGAATTGATAAGTTACCTACCTAGAAAAAAATAAACTGATCTAAGATAATTTACATCAATTGAAAATTTATAATATTGATAATACGAGCTTTTTCTTTTAATAATTAGACTTTAACTATATAAGCTCACTCTTCATAATACTAATACTGACTATAAACAAACTATGACAACTGAAATATAAAACATAGTTAGGTAACTGCTCAAAATCAAATCTCGACAAAAAGGGTAATTAGAAGGATGGTAATAACAAGTACAAAGGGTTTTGGGTTAATAGTAGTGGGTGAGTTAATAAAAGGGTTGTTAGGCTCAACGGGGTTCACTGGGGGTTAATTGTGAAGGTAGGCTTTTTAGTGGGGTAAGTGGATTAAAACCTAAGTGCCTTTAACATCTCGATATATCAAATCATAACTGTGGTCTTTACATGTATAATCAAGGCAAGTTCTAGAATAACAGTTCATAGTTGACATACTCTAATAAAAAAATAAGCATGAAAAAAGAATAGGTGCTCTATAAGGCTCAAAGTCTCACAAAAATTGTGGGTGTTTTTGACATCAACCTTATAAATTTCAAACTTCAAAGTAATATTCAAATTCAGGTTAACAACCTAAAATTTTAAAATTTTTGAAAATTAGACTTATCACGCTTGATTCCCTATTATTCTTCAAATTTAATCATCAATGCACAATTAACTATGACTTATTCTAAAACATGTCAATAAAAATCATAAATTATTAGAAATTTTATCCTCATTAGTAATATGAGGAAATTACTTAAAAACAAGATGAAATTTAGGGATTTGAGAATAATGTAGAAAGTTAGGTACTTTTATCCTTAGGGTTTGAGAATAATGAAGAATGTTAGGCATTTTCTAAAAATAATTATTCACCCCCCACACTTAAGATGTACATTGCCCTCAATGTACAAAGATAGATAATAACTTTTAAGGGATGAATCAAAAGAGTAGGGGGAAGAATTACTCCCTGAGTTTTGGATGTTTTCCCGGAGGAGAGTCTTTGGTGGTGGTGATGGTCGGTCTGGATGACGAACCTGCGCTAGATGAAGAAATTGGGTAGCGCTCTGAGAAGTAGCCAGGAATTATTAAGACCTAATTAAAATAAACTAAGTATATAATTAAAGATAAGAAAGATAAAGAAAGAGGAAACAAGAATGTAAACAAAATGGAAATAAAAGATAAATGGACTGAAGAGTCCTTATCGTTGGATGGTTCGCGAGGTGGGCGTGACCTCTCAAGCTGGGGAGGTGCTGGCGGTGGTGGAAGTGGCATGATTCCCTAGCAGCCTGACGAACCTGACACTACGAAATTAAATTAAGTTAAACTAAATTAAGCATAAGATTGTCAAAGAAAAGGAGAATGAAAGGAAAGAGAAATGAAAAATAGAAACTAAATGGTCTCAAAGACCCTTGGCCTGTTGGTTGGATGAAGCTGTCGGCATGAACTCATGTAAATCATCCTCTGTTAAGGAGTTTGGCCTTTTACGCTTCCTCGACATGTTGTGTGATGGCTCAACGAACTAGAGTTTTAGTAAATGGAGTGAAAAGACTTAGAGGAGGAAGAGGAAAAAAAGATAAGCAAGATGAAATTAGATGGGGGGAAAGGGAAGGGCTGTGGGGGTTAAATAGTATTTTAAATCTGGCATGTTCCCACGCCTGTGGATTGAGGGCGTGTTCATGCACACGGGAGCTTCGCACGGCCGTGTGCCTAGGCGTGTTGGCTCTCTAAGCCTGTTCTTCTACAAGCCATGCCCGTTTTCAAAAAGTCAGTATATTGGTACGGGTTGAAGGCACGGGCGTATTCTAGCCATGGTTGGCAAGTCAGTAGCTTCACACGGTCATGGGCACAGGGGTGCCACTTTGTCGGTGCCCGTGGAGGAGTGGTTGGATCCGTGAAGTCGGGAAGTGGTTGGGACTGAGTTGCACGGCCTCTTCTATGTCAGTACGGAGATTCCAGTGGTCCACACAGCCACGGGCACGGTCGTGTGGAAGGCCTTACGGCCTGGAAATTTGCACTTCTTGTTAGATTAAAAGAGAAAAGAAAAATGAAAAATAATGTAAAATGAAAATAAATGCAAAAATCAGTAAGGTTAGTGCTCGGGTTGCCTCCCGAGAAGCGCTCGTTTATAGTCTTAAGCTAGACTTTCCTCGTGTATAAAAAATTTAGGGAGGTTTAAAGGTTTGAATATCTTCCCTCATATTATCTGTTTTATGTTCATTGTATGGTTCAGGTCGAGTAGCATTTATTTTAAGAGCATCAAATTTAGGATTGCTTACCTCGACTGTCTTGTGCGGTAGAACATTGATTACCTTAAAAAGGATTTCTTTGTTTGTGTCAAGGTCCGGAGGAGATAGTCGTAGGTCTAATAATACCTGATCTTCGCTTTTGGACTTGCCTATCTCGTACAGTGGTTTTGACTCTGTTTCTTGTATCCCTAATTTTTCCTTGAAGTGCGTTTTCCACTCGTATAATTTATCGGGTTAAATCCTTTGCTTCTCATGATCTATTTCTTTGTTGGCACTAGATTCAAGATCAGGTTCAATCGTGCCCTTTTCTGGTGCTTCTTGAAAAGAAGGGTTAATCAGATGATTATCAATGGAATTTTCTTTCTCACCTTGGTCATTCGATGTTCTGGCTGAGTCAAGAGCTTGAAGACTGACTACCTCGTCACCTACACAAAGTATGAGTTCTCCTGTGGCAACATCAATTTTAGTCTTGGCAGTTGCTAGAAAAGGTTTTTCTAAAATTAAAGGGATCGAATTGTCCTCATCCATGTCTAAGACAACAAAGTCTACTGGGAAAACGAATTTATCGATTTTGACAAAAACATCTTCGATAAAACCCCTAGGAATTCTAACAATTTTATCAGCTAATTGAATACTCATCCTAGTTTGTTTGGGTTTCCTTAGACCTAGTCATTTAAACAATGTAAAAGGCATGACATTTATACTTGCCCCTAAATCATCTAATGCATTATCAATAGTTAGACTACCAATTAAATATGGAATTGTAAAACTCCCTGGATATTTTTGTTTCTGCGGTAGTCTGTTTTGTAGAATTGCTGAGCACTTTGCGTTGAGTTCCACGTGTGGCTCTTCGTCTAATTTGTGTTTGTTTGTCAAGAGCTGTCTTAAAAATTTCCTCGAGTCTGGCATCTAAAAGAGAGCTTCAAGAAGAGGTAAGTTAATACGTAATTTCTTTAAAAGTTTCAGAAACTTACTAAGCTGTTCTTCTGAATCATCTCTTTTTAATGCTTCGAGATAAGGAATGCGAGGTTGGTATTCTTTAATTACTGATTTTGGCTTTTCTTGCGTTACCTTGATTTTACCTTATTCTTCTTTGGTTTCTTGTTGTGGGATAGGTTTGTCTACCTCTGCATTTTCCTGAGCTGTTATGGCTTCAATCTGTTCCTTGCGGTGTTACTTGGTAGACGTCCTTGCGGTCGTTCTGACATCAGCTTTGCGAGTTGTTCAATTGCATTAGTGACTTCTTTGACTGACTTGGTAATTTCTCCGATTCGGCTCCCGTTGCTTTTAATTGTTCTTTCAGTTTCTTGGAAACGTTTTTCTGTGTCTGCCGAGAACTTTGTCAGTATCTCCTCGAGGGTTGGTTTCTTTTTCTTGTGGATAGGGTTGATTTTGGAAGTTTTGAGGAGGTTGTTGCCTTTGATTTCCTTGATTTACTTGGCCTCCCCACGAAAAATTTGGGTGGTTCCTCCAACCTGGATTGTATGTATTGCTATAAGGGTTATTATTAGATCTGAAATTGTTACCTATATAGTTTATCTGTTTGCTCTTTGCTTTCGGTTGGTAGGGTGGGTACTCAGGATTCGCCACAGTTCCACTTGTGTCGCATTGCATTACTGGATGTGCCTGCGAAGAACATAATTTATCAAGCTTTTTATTCATTATCTCCATCTGTGTTGATAGCATGGTCACTGTGTCTATGTTGAAAGCTCCAGCGGATTTTGTCAGTTTCGTCCTTGTAACTTGCCACTGATAATTATTCAGTGACATCTCTTCAATGAACTCGTACACTGCTTCAGGGTTTTGTTGTTCAGGGTTCCTCCGGTGGCCGAGTTGATTAGTTGCCTCGTTGAGGGGTTTACACCGTTATAGAATGTTTGGACTTGTAGCCATAAGGGTAAACCATGGTGTGGACACCTTCTCAAGAGATCCTTATATCTCTCCCATGCGTCATACAATGTCTTTAAATCCATCTGCACAAAAGAAGAGATATCATTCCTTAATTTGGCCGTCTTGGCCGGTGGGAAATGTTTTAATAAAACTTTTTCAGTCATTTGTTCCCATGTAGTGATTGACCCTCGTGGTAACGCATTTAACCACTATTTGGCTTTATTCCTTAATGAAAAGGGAAATAACTGAAGACGTATGGCATTATCAGAAACTCCATTTATTTTGAAGGTATCACAGAACTTTAAGAAATTAGCTATATGAGTGTTTGGATCTTCGTCCTGCAAATCATCAAATTGAACAAACTGTTGAATCATTTGTATTGTGTTAGGCTTTAATTCAAAATTGTTAGCGTCTATAGCAAGCCTAACAATACTTGATTCTGCTCCTGTTAAATGTGGTTTAGCGTAATCAAACATTGTGCGTGGAGCATTGTGTTCCCCCACATCATGGGGTTGTAGATTATTTTCATCCATCCCTTCAGTAGGATTGGATCTGTCTTCTTCCTCTCTTTCTGTATAATTTAGGGCTAGCCTGATTTCTTGGTGATTCCTTCGAGCGGTAGCTTCAATATCACTGTCTTATACTAAATGTCCTCTCGAGTTCCTCCTAGTCATAAACTAGAGGTTCCTGAAAAGAAAAGAAAGAAAGAGGAGTTAGCAAAATTAAAAATTAACCTAAAAACAAAAATAAATTGTTGAAAATAAAAATAATGGCTAAAGTAATAAAAATAGAGTTTTCTTAATATTTTAGTTCCCCGGCAACGGTGCCAAAAACTTGATCGCTAAAATCAGAGCTTTAAAATTTATAAAAGAGAATGATCGAACCTGGAAACTAACTCTGACAATGATTAAAGCCAAGTGTACCTATCAAATAGTAGTATAGCTTAGGCAAGACCGAATTGTCGAACCCAAAGGAACTAAAAGTATTAATACTAACTTTCTTTTTATTATTTAGCCTTAAAAATAAAGTGAAGTTGTTTTAACGACGACTAAGCTAAGGACAAAGACAAAAAGAAACGAATTGGAAAATAACTTGAAGAAAAACTAAATTTATCATGACGATACCCTCAGGAAGAATCCACCTCGACTTAACTTGTTATCTAACCCTGAATCGTATGATTTATTTACTTAGCTTGATCCGTGAGACTCCCTAACGTATATTAAACCTTCTCTCGAGGCGAATAACGTCTAACCCTAGGTTAATTAGTGGAACTCTCGTTCTCTTATAATAACCCCCTAGAATAGCTGTAAATCGATCTATGGATTCCCATATTAGGTTTCACTCTGATCCAGTAAAATCTCGTAACCCTATCTCTAGGCGTTCGATCAACTCTGCTTAAATATGCTAGATCCACACTTAAGCAGGGTCTATTCCTCCTCCACCTAAGCGCATCAAATTTGGATTAAGCATGCATAATTAAGAAGAAACTAAGTGTTTATCATATAATTCAAAAATCAAATAACAAGATTCATCTAGGTTTCATCCCCTTCAGGTATCTGAGGGGTTTAGTTCATAATGAATGAAGAAAACATCTCAAGAGAAAATATAAAACAAAACATAAGAAATCCCTAAAACTCCCTGAAGGAATTGAAGGAGAGTTCCGCCATCTTGAGTATAATTTCAGCTTCTTGGGATGGATCAACTGGCTAACTTCGAGCGATTCCCACAGTTCTGACCTTTCCAGACTGGCTCCTTGGCCTAGCTCGATGCCCTTTCAATGGTGGCACTTAGGGGATATATATAGGCTCTTTGGAATGCGATTCTTTCTCCCTAAGTATCCTTTACCGACTGAAATTGCTCATTCCAGCGACAGGGGCACGGCCATGGCACACGCCCATGTGGATCGACTTCAAGCCGTGTTTGGATTTCTACTTTGAGGCACGGCCGTGTAAGTCAGGGGCCAGGCCGTGCTCTAGGTGATCGGTGAGGCGCGGCCGTGTGGGATTTGGGCCAGGCCGTGTCGATTCTGTGCTAAGGCCCAATTACTCCGTTTTGCACCCGTTTTATGTTATTTTCATCCTCGGGTGCTGTCCTAGGTATAAGACATGAAAAGAAAGGATTAAAAACACCTATTTACATAAATCAAAGGATAAATCATTCAAAAGCATACTAAATGTGGGATTAAAATATGTTATAATTACGGTTTATCATTCACTGTTATGAATTATTTCATAAGTTATTCATGAAAAAATAGACAAAACATATGATCAAGATACCATTTATACAAATTATAATCTATACCAAATAGACTTATATAATAACTGAATCATCAAAACCAAATACATCAAGCATTTAACCAAAAACATATATAAGCCAAACTTAAACATAATGATCAAGCCATTTTTCGCATGGCTTTATATATACATGTCCCAAAAATCAAGCATTTGAACTAAACTATACATGCCATAAGTTCAATTTCAAACTTAACAAAATACCAAAAAGAGTCGATAGTGTGATAGGCTTTGCTGACGATCCCTAAGCTCGTAACGTGAATCCAAAATCTATAAAACAAGGGTAAACAAAAAAAACACACAAAGTAAGCTATTACAACTATTCCGATTAGGGTCAAAATCAGGCTATTACAACTCTCCCCCCTTTAGGGATTTTCGTCCTAAAAAATCTTACCGGTGAATAGGTTTGGATAATGCTCTTTTATTGTATCCTCTGACTCCCAAGTTGCCTCCTCAACACCGTGCTTTTGCCACAATACTTTAACTAAGGAAATTTTCTTATTTCTTAATTCTTTAATTTCACGAACCAGAATTCGAATCGTTTATTCTTCATATGTCATATCAGACTGAATCTCAACCTCTGTTGAACTAATCACATGTGAAGGATCGGATCAGAATCTATGGAGCATCGAAACATGGAATACATTATGGATCTTTTCTAACTCAGGTGGCAACTACAATCTATAAACAACTGACCCTATACGCTCTATAATCTCATACAGCCCAATAAATCTCGGACTCAACTTGCCTTTACGACCGAATTTGAGTATTTTCTTCCAGGGTAAGACTTTCAAAAACACTTGATCTCCGATCTGAAACTCAATATCTCTACGTTTTAAATCTGCATATGACTTTGACGATTTGATGCAGCTTTCAAACTGTCTCGAATCACTATCACTTTCTGTTCAGTCTCTTTGATCAAGTCAATCCCGTGTATCTTATTTTCACTGAGCTCAGTCAAATACAAAGGTGTACAAAATTTTCAACCATACAAAGCCTCGTAAGGTGCCATTTTGATACTAGATTGAAAGCTATTATTATAAGAAAATTCAATCAAAGGTAAGTATCGTTCCCACATACCTTCAAACTCGAGAATGCAACATCTCAACATATCCTCAAGTATCTGAATGATTCGTTCGGACTGACCATCTGTTTGCGGATGAAAAGCCGTACTAAAGTGTAGTTTCATACCTAAAGCATCTTACAATTTCTTCCAAAATCACAATGTGAACCTTGGGTCTTAGTCTAAAACAATAGAAATAGGCACACCATGTAATCTCACAATCTGAGAAACATATAATTCAGCCAATTTATCAAGTGAATAATCTGTGAGAATCGGAACAAAATGAGCATATTTAGTCAATCTATCCACAATAACCCAGATTGCATCTTTCTTGCTTGGTGTCAAAGGTAAACCAAATATAAAATCCATCGTGACTATGTCATATTTCCACTCGGGTATCATAATCGGCTGAAGTAACCAAGAAGGTACTTGATGCTCGGCCTTTACTTGTTAACAAACTAAGCATTTCGAAACAAAGTTAGATATATCTTATTTCATACCAGGCCACCAATAGAACTGTTTCAGATCATTATAAATTTTCGTGCTACCCGAATGAACAGATAACTGACTGCTGTGAACTTTGTTCAAAATCATCTGAATCAACTCTGAGTTTCTCAGAACACATATTCAGTTTTTGAACCTTAAACAACCATTTTCATCAACTCGGAATTCAGATTCAACATTCGTTTCACACTAAACTCGCTTTGCTATCAAATCGTTATCAACTTTCTAAGCTTCACAAATTTGTTGAACAAATAACGTTCTTGCTTTTAATTCGGCTATTATCGAACCATCATCAGATATAACCATATGTGCATTCATTGCACGCAAAGCAAATAATTATTTTCGACTTAAAGCAACAACAATAACATTAGCCTTTCCCGGATGATAGTCAATCACTAGCTCGTAGTCTTTTAACAACTCTAACCATCGGCGTTGTCTCAAATTCAGATCTTTCTGAGTCAGTAAATACTTCAGACATTTATGATCAGAATAAACATGACATTTCTCACTGAACAGATAGTGACGCCAAATCTTCAATACGAACACAATAGCTGCTAATTCCAAATCATGTGTCGGATAGTTCTTTTCATGCGGCTTCAGCTGTCTCGAGGCATAAGCTATGACTTTGCCTTCCTGTATCAAAACACAACCCAGACCACTCAAAGATGTATCACTGTAAATGACAAATTCTTTACCCAATTCTAGTTGAACTAACACTAGAATTTCGGTCAAAGAGCTTTCAACTGATCGGAACTTTTCTGGCACATTTCTGACTACTCAAACTTAACATCTTTCTGTAACAGCTTCGTCATCGGTGTCACGATCATAGAGAAACCTTTCATGAACCGTCTGTAATAACCAGCAAGTCCCAAAAAATTTTGAACTTCAGAGGCATTTCTCGAAGGAAATTTTACTCGAATCAACCCGTATACCCAATTTTGATGCAACATGGCCCAGAAAACTAACTTCGCATAAGCAGAACTCACATTTACTGAACTTTGCATACAACTGTTTATCTCGCAAAGTCTGTAACACAAGTCTCAGATGTTCGGCATGCTTGATTTCATCATGGGAGTAGATCAGAATATCATCTATGAATACTACCACAAACCAATCCAGATATTGACCGAAAATCTGATTCATCAAATCCATGAAAACATCAGGTGCATTAGTGAGTCCGAAAGGCATAACCAGGAACTCTTAGTGTCCATATGTAACACCCCCAAACCCGACCCACGAGCCTTGACCGGATCAGGTTATGTCACTGCGGAAAGACGGTTGAAAATCTTTTTGACTTGGAATAATCATGAAAGTTTGTTAACTTTTGAAAACCATGTCCATTAAAGTAATATGAAAAACCTTAGTGTTATAAAATTGTCTGAATTTAAACTTTATTAAATACTATTTTGAATAAGCAGGTTGCTAAGATAAAATTCTCTTCACATAGTGGTTCAGTTTAATCAAGCCATAATTAAAATAATACCAAAATAATAGTAAGGCCCTTATTACAACCCATACTTAAAACAAAATACTCAATATTAAAAATGCTAAAAATAATCCAAATATCTTCTTCTGCATGGGCCACCTTGTGTCCTCTCCAAACCCGGTCCATCTTTACGCATCACCTGAAAATGTTAAAGGAAAAAGGTGAGTCACCAAGACTCAGTGTGTAGCCCTTTTTCCCGGTTTAGTAAAACATTATACACCAATCATAAACGGGTTTAACATGCACAAGATTACGATATGCACCCACCTAGCCTTCCAAACACCTTTCTCTACCCCGTGTGGTACCAAACCACTGGTGGTGCCAAACCACTGGTGACTTAAAGTCACAATATCCGTCAATACTTGTGGTGCCAAACCACTGGTGTCCCAAAGACACAAATGTTATACCAAATCACTGGTGACCGAAGTCACGAATCAAGTGATGGGGCCAACCCATCGTGTGATACCAAATCACCGGGCGTCAATCCCATAATGTAAATCGTGAGGCCAACCCATTGTGGTGCTAAGCCCTTTGGGACGAGACGCGCTATGAGGTGCCAAACCTGCGGAAGTGCCAAACCTCGGTGACCGTAGTCACAATGTGGTACCAAACCTTTGGTGTCCGTCGACACGAATATCACTTCCCCCTCCTCTCATATCACCCATCATCATACCAACTCATGTATAGTATTCAAATCATGCAAACATGTTTAACGTTGCATCTCATAGCATATACATCATAAATCATGACATCATGTATCAATAACAGTACTCATAATGAAACGGACTTACCTAAATCCGTGCACATACCCCATAGGGTATCATATCACTCAACCATACTGTTTCGGTTTTACCAATCAATCAGTTTATCAAACATATACAAAGCAAGAAGCGTGTTAGTTTACACACCTGGTTCCTAATGCGACTATCAAATCCCGTAGATCAAGATCTAACGTACTAGCCACAACCCGAGATATGCGAGATCAAGCCTTCCCCAACAATCGGCCAGAACTAAACAACATAATCATGCTAATCAACCTTTAAGGGTATAACCGTAATTTTACCTACTAAAGGTATTTTCGTAATTTACCCACCAAGGGTATTTTCGTAAATTCACACTTGCAATGGCCTTACCGAAGGCCTAATGTCGCCACTAGCGACTCACTACCATTTCGGTCGTCATGACAGGACGATTGGGCCTAAAACTCGATTTCGGCCCATCCGGGCCCACATGCTCGTGTGGCCCACCTAGCACAAATCTAGCCACGTATATAAGTTCCACCTAGTCTAGTTCAACATATACTAACCAATCATGCAATTTACTCATATGGGCCCATGGGCCCATTAGGCCCGCTTCGGCCCATCGAGGCCCAAGCAGCCCAACCCACAAGAATACTACTGATGGCCTTAACTATCGCGTCAAAGCCCCACACGTGCGCTTGCACGCTCGTGTGGCTACTAATGCCATGTAACTGGTATTTCGGCATTTTGCCGCTCTACAACTAGAGTAGAGAGAGTTACACACTTGATAGGACTCTGGGGCTAATCCGCACTCCGACCACTCTTGTGCCCAAACGCCCTCCAAGATGTGTTTACTCTCCTTCTAGGATGCTCCTTATATAGCTAGCTCTTCACCTTCATTCTTTGTGTCTTTCCGATGTGGGATCCCTTCCTCAGTAGAGTTTAAATTAAACTAAAACTCTTGCCGTCCAATCCGCAAAATAAATACTCCCTTGCTTTTCATGAGATTCGAACCCAGGCTCCCTTGTAACATAATCCACACTGCTAGCCACTTTACCACAAGCTCCACTTGTATCTTAGACCATGCGCAACTAAATATAAACTATGGGCCAAATTCTAAGGTCCAAGCAAAAAGAAACCAAAATGCAAAAGCCAAGACTTGAACCTTGGACCTCTTTCCTTCCTTGTGGCGTCACTCCCTTGTCTCTTATGTGGCGTCACCTTGCCACTACACCACACACTCCACTTGTGTCATTTTCCTCCATATTTTATTCTTAATGCCTATCTACCAACTTCTAGGGTTTTTTTCACCTAAAACCAAAATTTCCCCAAAGCCAATATTTGATCCCGGGACTTCATAGAAGCCCTCTAACCTTCCAAAATCACTTATCCAATAGGTCTAACTTGCATTTAAGCCGATCTCTTATTCTCTAAAAATTCAAACGCTACTACGCCTAAGGCCCATTAGGCTCAATTCTCCTAGGCCCAATTTTGGGATGTTACACCATACCTCGTTCCAAAAGCAGTTTTTGGCACATCAGAGTCTTTAACTCGCAACTGATAGTAGTCTGATCTCAAATCTATCTTTGAAAATGCTGTAGCCCCTTTCAACTGATCGAACAGATCGTCAATCAGTGGCAACAGATACTTATTCTTTATAGTCACTTTGTTAAGTTGTCTGTAGTCAATACACATTCTCATGGTTCCGTCTTTCTTTTTCACAAATAAAACTGGTGCACCCCAAGGAAAGAAACTCAGTCGTGCAAAACCTCTATCTGTCAACTCTTGCAACTGAGCTTTCAATTCTTTTAATTCTGTAGGTGCCATTCTGTACGGAGCTATCGAAATTGGAGTCGTCCCTGGCACTAACTCAATACCAAACTCTACCTCTCGGATCGGTGGCAAACCCGGTAATTTTTCAGGAAACACATTCGGATACTCACACACAACGGGTACTGATTCGATCTTCTTTTCGGTCACTTTAAAGTCGAGCACATAGGCAAAGTAAGCTTCACAACACTTTCTTACATATTTCTTAGCTAATAATGAAGATACCACTGCCGGTAAACCATTCAGATCATTAGATTCAATCCAAATAATCTCATCATTCTGACTCTGTAAATCAATAGTCTTCCATTTGCAGTTCACAATAGCATCATGCAGAGTCAACCAATCCATACCCGAAATTATATCAAACTCGTCGAATGGCAACAACATCAAATCAGCTAGAAAACATGAATCTCGAATCATCAACGGACAATTATTGCACACTTTATCAATCAAAACACACCAGCCTAAGGGGTTTGATACTTTAATCACAAACTCAGTAGACTCTACAGGCAAAGTCTTACTGAATACATAAGAATAAGTCGAACAAGGATCAATCAATGCAACAACACTAGTATCATAAAGAGTTAAAATATCAGTAATAACATACGGGGATAAGGCCTCCTAGCGTGCGCGAATAGCATAGGCTCTGGCAGGTGCACGAGCCTCAGGTCTAACAGCTGAATTTTTGGTCCCTCTCTGACCGCCACTCACATTACCGGTATTTCTGGGTGGTCTACCTCGAACTGTAGTATTACCCGATCTAGTATTCTGAACCGGATATTGATCCCCTAACTCTGGACACTCCTAAATGAAATGATCTCTAGATCCACATTTAAAACAAGCTCTGTCATGCAATCTGCAACTGCCTGGATGTCTTTTACAACAATGTTCATACTTGGGTTGATTTGATCTGACATTCCCACACTAGCTACTGAGGTAGCTCTCGAGCTCACAGGTGGTCTATCTCGATCACGTCTAGAATAACCCGCAGTAGTCTTCGAACGGCTAGCATCATCTCGGAACTTCTTTGAGGTTGATTGAAATGATTTACTGAATGGTCTCTTACGTGAATCTCTAACTTCAGAATCAGCTTTTCTTTTTTCTTTCCCGAGCTCTTCAGCTTTGCAGGCTCGCTCAACAAGTACCACGAACACTTTTATCTCAAGTATGCCAACTAACAGTTTAATGTCTTCATTCAGCCCATTTTCAAATCTTTTATACATAATAGCCTAGGTAGAAGCACACTCTCTGGCATACCGACTGAGTCTCACAAATTTTCGCTCGTACTCTTCACTTTCATCCGTCCCTCTTTCAATTCAAGGAATCCTTTGCGTTTCTGATCAATAAACCTTTGACTGATATATTTCTTACAGAACTCATTCTGAAATAATTCCCAGGTCACTCGTTCTTTTAGAACCACCGATACTAGTGTATTCCACCAGTGATATGCAGTGTCCCGTAGCAGAGCTGTGGCACATTTTAAACATTCATCAGGGGTGTATGATAATTCATCAAATACTCAAATAGTATTATCGAGCCAGAACTCAGCTCGCTCAGCATCATCATTAGTAGCTCTGAATTCTTCTGCTCCATGTTTTCTGATTTTATCAACAAGAGGCTTAGACAATCTCAGTGGATCACTCACTTGAGGTATAGTAGGTACTAAAGATGGATTAATCGGGGGTGGAGGTTCTTGCGCAGCTGGATTAGTCTGGATATATTGAGTAAACCAGATATTCATCATTTGATAGAAAGCCTGTCTAGCCTCCCCCTCCTGGTTACTCGAAGTCGGCCGAGAATCAACTAGCGCTATCCCTTGCGCGGAAGGAGGCGCTATACTCTCGACATCATCAGCTACGGCTTGATCGGGATCCATTACTATACGAACACACATTTTCAGATGCCAGAAGTCATCACACTATCGTAATATAAAATATGGCATGTATAGCTAGACTCATACGCACTATGTTTGTACTAGAATCGACTAAACCGTAGCTCTAATACCAGTCAAATGTAACACCCCTAACCCATGTCCGTTGCCAAATTAGGGTTACGAGGCATTACCAAAAAAAATACAGCTTTCATACATTCACATAATCTCATAAGTAGTATTCGCAAAAATATATATATTTCACAAATTGACATCCAAATATTAAACTTAAATTTATTTAGTCACACTAAATATACGAATCATATCTCAAAGTTTAACCGAATTCACTTCAAACATATATGATATTTACAAGTCAATATACACATCTCAAAGCCACACTAAATGCATTAAATACATATATATATCATGAGCTTATCAATATAATAATATACAAATTTAAAATATATATTTTAAAATATATATTAATCACTTACTCTCATAATTATACACATGCACTTATTTGACCAAACAAGATATTTCACAAAGTTTAATAACCAATATCATATGCGGCATTGGAAATGGTTATTATGATCAAACATACTTGGCACATTTATTAAAGACTAAACATACTTATTTCCTATCTACAAGACCATTCACATATGACCATATTATTTTAAACTATTTTGAGATCCCATATCCATTAATAATGTACTTAATTCAAATATCAGTTACTATACCTAAATTATAACCACATAACCAAAACACCAACTAATTTTTAACAACAAATTACATTTAACATTAACATTTAACTATGTATCAAAGTAAACATTAATTCATCCATTAATTCACATCCAAATTTTCTATTATAACAATCATCATTTTCGGTCACAATTAATAATTTCAAAGTACATCTAGTTTATAAATATATTACTAAGTCTAAATAACATATCAATTTGTCTTTACTCAACCAACTCATTACATTATAAAGTATGACCTATGCGCATATAATAATATGAATATAATTTTAATCAACATGTCATGACCAAACACATAGGTATATCATCTATCATTTCCACACCAATTCTTAATACAAAATATATATCCGTAATAAACTAACATCACACCACATCTGAACATATCTCTCAACCAATTTATAGCATGAACACAACTTCAAAATGAGTTTAGATCATGACGGAATATACATCATGCTCTTTCATACAATTTAACCGGATCAAATAGTAAAATCTCACAAACATGCATACTATGTTTTTAACTCACTATTATGAATTAATTCATAAGTTATTCATGAAAAAAATAGACAAAACATATGATCAAGATACCATTTATACAAATTATAATCCATACCAAATAGACTTATATAATAACCGAATCATCAAAACGAAATACATCAAGCATTTAACCAGAAACATATATAAACCAAACATAAACATAATGATCAAGCCATTTTCGCATGGCTTTACATATACATGTCCCAAAAATCAAGGATTTCAACTAAACTATACATGCCATAAGTTCAATTTCAGACTAAAAAATACCGAAAATAGTCAATGGTGTGATGGCTTTGCTGAAGATCCCCGAGCTCGTAACGCGAATCCAAAATCCAAAATCCAAAATCTATAAAAGCTATTTAAGCTTTGTAAGTAATAAGCAAGTAAATATCAACTAAATTGTCAAAACCAAATATACAAAATCACAAACACAAACTTAGCATTAAAATCTTTCTTACACATATCAAATGGTTAATTGTACATATACAAATGAACTTATATAACTCTCACTATTAAGATCACAAAAATCACATTTGGCCGAATATACTAAATCAAATTACTTTCACATAGATCACATATATAACTTTAGCATTTATACAATCAAATAAACACTCAACTTACCTTACTTTCATAACATGGTTTAAATACATACCTGAGCCCTTTTAGTTCGATTTTCACATTGGTTCCTCACTTAACAATGCTCATTGAACCATTCAGAATTATAAAGGATACGCGGATAGTCGGAAGCTCGTACAATGCCAACGTCCCAAATGTGGTCTTACATGTAATCACATATCGATGCCACTGTCCTAGACAGGGTCTTCCACGTAAACATAAGTCGATGCCAACGTCCCAGACGTGGTCTTACACAATAACGCATATCAAATATCCTTTTTGATGACATATGTATCCTAACTATTCCTAGGGTTTGAACGGTGCTTTCGGGCATCGGATTTCGATCGAATCAAACTCGGAACATAGTCAATTCTCAGTATCACATTCGACTAAGGTATAATTTTAATCAAATGATTCAGGTTATCACATAGCAATATATATTCATAAATATAACAACATTTAAATGATTATTGACTTACTTCAGATGTCGACGGTCGGTAAAATCGACTAATCGACTACTTTCGTTTTTTCCCGGTCCAAATCTGATTTCTTTGGTTCTTAATCTAAACATATTCAAATTAAGCTTATTTAAACACCATTCTATTCAATTTAGTCTAAAAACACATAAATGGGAAAATTACCATTTTACCCTTTACGTTTCACACTTTTTACAATTTAGTCCCTATTGCACAAAACACAAAATACACAAAATTTCACATTCCCCATGCTTGGCCGAATATTAACTATGTTCATACAAGTCCATACATTTCATTTATTTCACATTTTAGTCCCTAAAAAATTTATTTTTCCAATTTAGTCCAAATTACTCAAATTTATCAAAAATTCAAAGACAAAACATATTAATCCTTCACATATCTTTGATATTTCATCATTAAAAAACAATAATTACAAGCTATAATCAATGGAAAAACTCAAAATATTCATCAAATTCAAAAATTAAGATATGGGCTTTGTAGTACTCGAAGCAACGATCTCAAAAACGTAAAAAATTATCAATAACCGAGCTAGATACATACCTTAATCAAATCCCACAGTGGCCGAATGCCCTAACTCTTTTCTCTTTTCTTTTTTGTTTTGTTATTCAGTCATGGAAATAGAAATAAACTATGGCCTTTTTTATGTTAAGTTTATTATAATATAACATTATATTATATTAATATAAATTTTAATTTATAAAATTTAACATATAAAAACATATAATAATGGCATGTTGCCATCCACTACATAATAAAAAAGGCCTAATTTCAACATAAATCCTCCATATTAAAAAGACAATAACAATTAGGCACTTCCACAACTAACCATCAAATTTTCATTTTACGCGATTAAGCCCATTTATTTATTCGGACACTCAAACAGCGAAATTAAAACACTAAAATTTAATAAAAGAAAATTCACACATAATAAACACTGAAAATAATTTTAAAATATTGTTTAGACTCAGATTTGTGGCCCCCAAAACCACTATTTCAATTAGGGTCAAAATCGGGCTGTTACAGAGACCGAAGAGAAAGATAGAGTAATTCGTGACTGTTTGAAGGCAGCTTCAAATCTACAGAAGTCGTATGCGGATTTGAAAAGATAAGAGATTGAATTTCAAATTGGTGATGAAGTATTCCTGAAAGTATCTCCGTGGAAGAAGATTCTGTGATTTGGCCATAAATGCAAGTTAAGTCCACATTTCATTGGGCCGTAAGAGGTTATTGAAAGAATAGGTCCGGTGGCATATCGGTTAGCTTTACCGGCAGAGTTGGAAAGGATCCACAAAGTTTTTGATGTATCTATGTTACGCCGTTATCGATCAGACCCTTAACATCTGATTTCTCCAACAGAGGTTGAGATTCGACCTGATATGACCTATGGTGAAGAACCGATCAAGATTTTGGTTCGGGAAGTTAAACAGTTGATAAATAAAAACATAGCCCTAGTTAAAGTTTTGTTGCAATGACACAGGGTCGAAGAGGCTACGTGGGAACCTAAGGAAGCTATGCAAAAACAGTACCCAAGCCTATTTTCTGGTAGGATTTTCGGCGACGAAAATCCCTAAGGGGGGAGAGTTGTAATAGCCCGATTTTCGGTCTAGTTGGAACAGTGATTTTGGGACCACAAATCTAACGTAGTAAAATTTGCTTTTACTATATTTTCATGGTCTACAGTTTTATAGAATGATTTTGTGAAAATTTCGTTCAAAAATTTTAACGTTTGGGCACTTAATTTAGTTAAAAGGACTAAATTACAAAAAGTACAAAATGTGTGTTCTAGAACCTAGAGGTGTCTAATTACTATGAAAATTTAAATTGAAGGTCTTTAGATGGTAATTAGACCATTTGTTATGTTAGTGGACAAAAATAGACAGGAAGAGAATTTTTATGTTTTAAGTTAAGGTCATTTTGGTCATTTGGCTATTTAAATGAATTAAAAATCAAATTAAAAGCCAATTTTTGCTCATCTTCTACCCTTTGGCTGAAATTTACAAGTGGAAGCCATAGCTAGAGTTTTTCAAGCTTCCAAGCTCGATTGTAAGTCCGTTCTAGCCCCATTTTTAATGATTTTTATGTTTTTGATATCCTTGTAACTCGATCTACCTATATTTAGTGCTAATTTGAAGTATGATTAAGGTCTAGGTTTGACCCATGCTAGATATTTGTGTATTTTGATGTTTAATGGTAGATTATACAAATTTGAGGTTGGATAAACAACTTTTGCTAAGTGATTTTCGGTAAAAATGTCAAAAAGGACCTATTTGTAAAAGTTATAAAATATGTAGTAAAAATGTGATGTAATGAAAAATGTGGGCTGGTATGAGATAAAAATAGTTTGGCTAGGCTTGTGTATTAAAGAAATTGAACATATTTCATTTTACGAGCCTAGGGACTAAAGTGTAAAATTTCAAAAGTTTAGGGGCAAAAATGAAATTTTTCCATAATATGACTTTTGGGCTGAATTGAATAATGTGATTATTGAATGAATTAAATTTGTTATTATAGATCAAGAAAAATGAGGTACAGATCTAGACCAGGGGAAAAACAAAGTAATTGACGATTAGGTCAATTTTACTATTTTTGTACCGAGGTAAGTTCGTATGTAAATAATGTAATGTTATATTTGTATTTTAATGTTTTGATATTGCATAAAATGTATGATTGATTCTATGAGTATATTCAAAAAAGTTCCAGCAAGAGAGAAAATCCCGGTTGAACCTTAGGAATAGATTAGTATACAAGTGACATGTCACTAGGAACCTATGTAATTATGTGATTTATGTGTCGCAGGTGCTAGTCATGTACGTCCTACCTGTGGCTGGGTATATCGGTATATGTTGCGGTACCTAACAACTTGTGTGAGTAGCACCGCGTAGCTGCGTCTCGACTGAAAGCTTGTGTAACACCCCTTACCAGTATTCAACGTCGGAATAGGGTACGAGGCATTACTAAGCTTACACGCAATCAATCATGCAACTTAAAAACTTGACTTTTCTCTCCAATTTAAAACTTTTACTAACACCTCCTAAACAAGCCTGCGAGGCCAAATTCAAGGTTTAGGAATGGTTCGGAATCAAATCTAGCTCCTTTGAAGCTCTCTGGAAGACCTTAGAAGATTTTCTCTAAACAGTCCACACACCCGTATGAAGGAAGGGGCACGCCCGTGTGACATATCACACGCCCGTGCTTCACACCCGTGTGGAATTATTTCTCAATTCGAACCTACAATGGTTTTCACACAGCCGGACACACGCCCGTGTCCCTAGCTCGTGTTCCTCACATGGCCTCGACATGCCCGTGTCTTAGCCCGTGTGCCGAAACCTTGGCATTCTATTTCTAACATCATCAACCCAAAAAGGTCACATGGCCTAGGCAAATGCCCTTGTCCCTCGACCGTGTGGCGAATTAAATTCCAAATTTCAAGTGCAGACTTCACACGGCCTGGGCACACGCCCATGACCACGGATGTGCCTTCCACATGGCCATGTCTCTGCCCATATGTTTACTATTGAGCATACTGACTTGTAAAATTAACATGTAGGGGACACACAGCCTAACCACACACCCATGAGGCTGATTGTATGTCACACACGGCCTAGGCACACGCCTGTGTGTCTATCCGTGTGGACAAGAACAAGGCTATTTGCCAACTTCTTTTATCACCCTGACTCATACAAACATAAATCACATTCAACCATCAACCCATTCATGCGTATTTTAACCAAGCAACCCAATTGTGCACCATACACATTCATGAATAACCTCGTCTTTTCATAGATTAATAATAATGAGCTATCAACTTGTGCCTTATACAAAAGAGTTCATCTCTAAAAGGGCCAACACACTTGGCCAAAACAACATGACATTTCACTAAGTCTAGTCCCTATACATGCCATACTCAAAATGTTAAGTCTAAATATACCAAGATGTGCTGATAGTGTGGATGATCTTCCAATTATCTTCGTATCTCGAGCTGGCTCTTTGACACTATAAAACAAGGGAAAAGAAAGGGAGTAAGCTTTAAGCTTAGTAAGTCTACATGTAAACAATAAGCATCACACCATATGCTAAACAATCACTAACATTACAGATTATGTAAGAACAATTCACATTTTCATAATCATGCTTTCTTATCTCATCTCTTACCACATTCCAACCATATAACATATATGTTGCTCACATTTACTTACCCATATATCCTACACTCATCACCACAAAGCCATATGAAATATTTACTTAGTCAAGTTTCACGATGAACCCTTCAGAATGATACCAAGTACCCGGTGGTTTCGTACACAACCCACCATTGATCAATAATAGGGTGGTATCGTACACAGCCCACCAACAAGAATAATTACGGTGGTTTCGTACATAGCCCACCAAATGATAATATAAATGATGATATCGCACACATCCTACCAGCAATGGTAATCACGGTGGTTGTAACATCCTGGATTATAGCCTATGCATTAGTATGTCTTATGTGTTATGGATGTGATGTGTGCATTTTTAGAATCTTGGAAATGTAAGGAAATGACTTGGAAATGTAAGGAAATGTCTTGTCTTGGAAATGTAAGGAAATGACGTGGAAATGTAAGGAAATGTCTTGTCTTGGAAATGTAAGGAAATGTCTTAGAAATGTCAAGAAATGTCTTGTTTTGGAAATGTAAGGAAATGTCTTGGAAATGTAAGGAAATCTCTTGGAAATGTAAGGAAATGATTTAGAAATGTCAAGTTTAAAGTTTAAAAGAGGGACATGAAGCAAGGTGGTCTTAAGAGAAAATGTATGTGAAATGTGACATACAAATAGCCTTGGTAAAATGGCTACAAGGCGCCACTTAAGGGCCTAGCAAGTGACGCCACATACATAGGCAAATGGGCCAAGGATCGAGTCGCATGGGAAGCAAATAAAAGAATTTTATTTTGCTACAAGGAGCAGAGAGGTGGACGGCATTAAGGCTCTTGAAAGAGGAGTTTTATTCTCTTTAAAATTCGGCAAATAGATAGATAATGATGGATTATTATTAGTATTATTTTTATTAAGAGATGAGAGATAATTATTGGATTAAACTTTTATTAATTTGAATAAGGTGATAATTAAAGAGATAAAGCTATCAAAATATGGAGAAGTGATGGCCAAGTAAGGGACTTTAAGCTTGGTAATTTCGGTTAAGCTAGGAAAAGGAATAGCCGAATTTCACTTAGCCAAATAGCCTCTCTTTTCGTTGATTCTTTTCCTCTTCCAAAGTCCCTCTTTTCTTCTCTTCTCCTCTATTTGTCAAAGCCGAAAGTTTGCTTGTGTTCTAGCTGATTACTCCATTAAGTCCAAAAGCCGAAGTTGATTGATCCACAACAAGATAGTCTCCATAGCCGAATATTGCTAAAGGTTCAAGCAAGGATTTTCGATTTCTAAAGTAAGGGTAAGATCTCATTCGGTTTCATCCTTTTTTCTTTTAAGAATTGCCGAAATCTAGGACTAACCCCATTAATATCTTGTTGTCGAAACTTTGAAGAGATCTTTCGGGATTTATTAAGTGTCGACTACAAGGAAGGAGAAGTTCTTTTCCCGAAGGTACACCATAGGCCGCGTGTTCCCTAGTTATTCGGTGAGTTTCAGGACTTAAAATCCACAAGGTACGTGTTTATAGCATTCGACCAAGGCCATGTTTGGTAAATAGATGTGTTTCATTAATTATGTAACACCCCAAACCCGGTCCAAACACCACGACCGAATCTGGTATGTTACGGGGAAACCGTGTTCGAAAATTTCAAATTTGCACTAAATAGAATTGGTAAAACTTTGATCCGTTTAGAAAACAAGTTATTTAATATCGTTACTAAGACATTTAGACTTAGTAAAAATTTGCTTTCAAGTTTGGAAACCATTGATTTTCATACGCTTATAAAATCAGTGCGATACCCGATGGTATAGTTGAAAACATATCGTTAAAGTTTTGAAATCGTCGTTATGTCAAGTTTTAGCAAATTAACCCAATTATTCTGTTAGGGCATATTAAAATCAAACTTAAAACATAATATCAAAAGGCACAATTTAAAGGCTTTTTACAAATCCGAAATAAACCCAACTGAACGTAAATAACTAAAGTACCCAAAACATAACATCTGAGTAAAACTTTTATTCCGCATGGCATGAGCACCCCGAGTCCATCCCGGCTCCAGGTCCGCGTCTACGAGTCACCTGAAATGTCAAGGAAGAGGGTGAGTCGAGTGACTCAGTGTGTAAATCCCGCTCCCGAAGAAAACAACATGCTAACACACATCATACATAGCAACATAATTAATGCAACCCAGTCCTAACCATCCATATCGCCTTTTCTACCCCGTGTGGTACCAAACCACTGGTGGTGCCAAACCACTGGTGACGTATAGTCACAATGTGTTACCAAAACACTGGTGTCCCAAAGACACAATATCCGTCAATATGGTACCAAACCACTGGTGTCCCAAAGACACAATTGTGCTACCAAAAGCTTTGGTGACCGAAGTCACAAATCCAATGATGGGGCCAACCCATCGTGTGATACCAAATCACTAGCAGACGATCCCATATCTCAAGTGGGGCCAACCCACGGTGGTCAAACCACAGGGACAAGTCGCAATGAGGTGCCAAACCTCTGGTGTCCCAAAGACACAATGTGCTACCAAAGCGGTGTGACCGTAGTCACAAATCGATGATGGGGCCAACCCATCGTGTGTTACCAAAACAACGGCGTCGATCCCGTATAATCATCTGTGGGGCCAACCCAACGTGGTACTGAGCCACTTTGGACGAGATTTGAGGTACCAAACCTCTGGAGGTGCCAAACCTCACGTGACCCAAAGTCACAAAGTGTGCTACCAAAGCACTGGTGCTCGTCAGCACAAAATATCACTGCTCCCTCCTCTCGTATCACCCATCAACATACCATGCTCATGTAATCATGCATATCATTCAATCATGCATGTCATACAATCATGCATATCATACCAATATATCTAATCTCATATCCCATGTCACATATATCCACAGTCATGGTAACATATAGATCATCATTAAAATAGTAATACTGACTTACCCGAGTCCAGAATCATACCCATTAGGGTATCAAATCAATCACCACTGTTTCATTAGTCATCACACGGTTATCAATCATATTACTAAATATAAGTGTGTTAGTATACACACCTGATAATACGAGTCTAGAAATCCCAACGAAAACGATCTAACTTCCCTTGAGTACTGACTCCTACAATCGGCCAAACATAGGGGTTAGGCACTAAGACCATTCAGCCAACACCATTAGACCAAAAGAGTTGTCGAATCACTCTTACCTTTCACCTAATTTGGTTTCCTACCAAATCCTGAACCAAAAAGTGGTTTCCTTAGACAATCGGCCAACCTATCAAGAAGGAAACATTAATCTCTTGAAGCTTTGACTAACCAAGAACTAAGAGAAGATAGACATGGCCATTCGGCCAACACTTACCCAACCAATATTCGGCCAACAACACACCAGGAGGGAAAGGAGATTCGGCCCTACTCACAAAAGAAAACGCAAGAGAAGATGAAAAAGGGAGGGGTTGATATTCGGCCAACAACCAAAAAGATGGGAGAAGAAGAAGAAAAGAAAGTGTTTTCGGTTTTCGCAAGGAAAAGAAATGAAGAAAATGTTATGGAGATTAAAGTTCAGCTAGGAGATTTCAAGAAGAAAAAAAGAGGTTGAGACGAAAAAGAGAATGGACTTTAAACTTAACACAAATGGACAAAAAGAATTAAGAGAAAGGTGGGTTCGGCCAAAGTGAATGAAAGAGATAAGAGTTTGAAGGCTCAAGAGCATTCGGCTACCAAGAAGATTGAGAGAAAAGCAAAGCAAAATTCGGCAAATAGGTGCTTGGACTTTCGGTTTCCAAAAGAAAATGAGAGAAAGCTCTCTTGAAATTTTCGGCTAGCTAAACAAAAGAAAGGATTCTTCTTTGACACCAAATGACCGAATATGCACCAAAATTCAAAATGAATTTCGGCACTCCCCACTCCCTCCCATACCAAGCCGTCACTCCCTCCTCCTCACTCCCCTAAAATTCAGCCATATCCCCCAAAACACTCCAAGCCACCAATTCAAACAATTTTGAACAAGTCAACTTCCTAAATTCACTCTCTACCCTCCATTCGAATGTGAAGACTTGGTCCAAGGTAGAATTTGATTAGCCTTCTACCTCTCCTCCATGCCGTCCCAAAAAGAAGCCAAAATGGAAGCTCTACGACTTGAACTCTGAACCTCCTCACATGTAGATGACGCCACACCAAGCTCCTCCTTTGCCACTCTGCGACTCTTCACTTGTGCAATAAAACTCCAATTTATTTTCTTAAACCCCAACTCTATCGACTCCCTACACCTAAGGCCAAAAATTAAAATTTCCTACCTACTCAGGCACACACCTAGCCTACAATTAAGCCCCGATTCTACACAAACAACAACGCAGCATACCAAACACATGCAAAACATGCAACAACAACATAGCCCCTAACCAGGGATATTACGGTTCTACCTTCTTAAAAATAATTTGGCCTCGAAAATTACAGTCAAAAGAGTTGCGGGTATTCTTTGTCTCATCGCATCCTCGGGTTCCCACGTGGCTTCCTCCATGCCATGGTTCCGCCAAAGAACCTTAACCAAAGGCACGGACTTCCTACGCAGGACCTTCACATCCCGATCAAGAATCTGCACAGGTTCCTCTTCCATAGTCAAATCTGGATTTACCTCGATCTCTCCCGCCGCTACTACATGTGATGGATCTCGAGGCAGTGCTGGTCGAAGCATCGACACGTGAAAAACATCGTGAATCTGGCTAAGCTCTGCTGGCAACTCAAGCTGATACGCCACTGGTCCAACTCGTCTCAATACCTTATATGGCCCAATAAATCTCGGACTAAGCTTGCCTTTTCTGCCAAACCTCAGCACCTTCTTCCAAGGTGAGACCTTTAAGAAAACCCGATCTCCCACAGCGAACTCTATATCTCTTCGCTTAAGATCGGCATAAGACTTTGCCGGTCGAAGCTTCCTTCAAGCGAGCTCGAATCAACCTAACCTTGTCCTCGGTCTCAAGAACCAACTCGGGTCCCAACAAGCGGCGTTCACCTAACTCTGTCCAACAAGTAGGTGAGCGACACTTCCTACCATACAGCGCCTCATATGGTGCCATTTTGATGCTTGCTTGGTAGCTGTTGTTATAGGCGAATTCGGCTAACGGCAGAAACTCTTCCCAACTGCCCCTGAAGTCCAGAACACAACCTCTCAGCATGTCCTCCAAGATCTGAATGACCCTTTTTGATGCGCCCGTCGATTGCGGGTGAAAAGCCGTCTTTGAAATCAAGCGCGCACCCGAGCTCGATGCAGCGCTCTCGAACCTCGGCGTAAACACGGGATCCCTATCAGAGATTATCGAAACGAGTACGCGTGTAGCCTTACTATCTCGGCAACAAAAGCTTCCGCAAACCTCGGAATTGATAGGCCACTCTCACCGGAATGAAATGGGCCGACTTCGTCCAGACGGTCCACAATAACCCAAACTGAATCTTTCTTGCTTGGCGTAAGCGGTAACCCAGTGCGAAATCCATAGTTATCCTTTCCCATTTCCCATCGAGGAATCTTCACCGGTGAAGCAAACCCGACGATAAGCGATGTTGGCCTTGACACGTTGACAAGTCGGACACTTCCCAACAAACTCTGTCACTTCCTTCTTCAAGCCGGCCACCAAAAGCGCTCTTTAAGATCCCTATACATTTTACTACCTCCGGGATGCATAGCATAAGGATCGCTATGTGCGTCTGAAGAATCCTCTGCCTCGACTCAACATCTTTAGGCATACAAGCCTTCCCTTGAAAACACGAGAACCTCATCACTAGACAAGTCAGAACCCTCCAAACCACCATTACGCACTTGCAACCTTGGCGCGACTCGGAACCTTATCCTCTGCTTTGTTTCTCTTTGATTTGCTCAACCCAAGTAAGCTTAACTGCGGCTCTGCGAGAATACTCCCGTCGTCATACAAACTCAAATGGGCAAACATCGCTCTTAACCGAAACAACCCCCTACGGCTCAATGCGTGCGCCACCACGTTAGCCTTGCGGATGATATTCAATCGAGCGATCGTAGTCCTTGAGCAATTCGACCCATCTACGCCGCCTCAAATTCAGATCCTTACGAGTCAATAGGTGCCGGACTCTTATGATGCGTGTAGGCGATTGACTTCTCCCCGTATAAGTAGTGCCTCCAGATTTTTAGAGCGAAGACTACAAATTTGCCACTCTAAATCGTGCGTCGGATAGTTGACCTCGTGTGGCCTCATTTGCTTAGAGAAGCATAAGCCACCACCTTACCCTCTCGCATCAAGACACAACCCAATCCCGTATGTGATGCGTCGAAGATACCGTGAATTCCTTACCGACCTCGGGTTGAATTAAAGCAGAGCCTCGGTCAAGATCTTCTTGACTTATCAAAACTCTCCATTGTTTCTCGGTCCAAACGAATGGAACTCCCTTTCTTAATGACTTAGTCATCGGTCTTTGCATTAACGAGAAACCTCAACAAATCTTGGTAGTATCCTCGCCAAACCCAGAAACTCCGAATCTCAAATGATCGACTTAGGAGGCTTCCAATCCAAAACCGCCTCAACCTTCCGAGGATCTACTCTAATCCCCGGTGATACTACATGACCCAAAAACGTCACTTCATTAAGCGAACTCGCACTTACTAAACTTAGCATAGAGTTGCTTCTCCTCAAAGTTTGCAACACCACTCTTAAGTGTGCATCATGCTCTTCTTCCGACCTTGAGTAAACCAAGATGTCGTCAATGAAAACCACGACTAAAGCAGTCCGAGACATCTTTGAAACACCCTATTCATCATATCCATAAAAGCTGCGGGAGCGTTAGTCAACCCGAACGGCATTACCAGAATTCGTAGTGCCCGCATCGAGTCCAAGCGCTGTCTTATGGATATCTCGCTTCTTAACTTTCAACCGATGGTACCGGACCTCAAATCGATCTTGAAAACACCGATGCACCTTTGGTGATCAAACAAGTCATCTATCCGTGGTAACGGATACTTGTTTTTAATCGTCAGCTTATTCAGTTGGCGGTAATCGATACACATCCGCATCGTACCGTCCTTCTTCTTGACGAATAATACCGGCGCTCCCCACGGTGAAACACTTGGCCTAATGAAGCCTCGATCCAACAGCTCATGAATCTGAGCCTTAAGCTCCACCAATTCCTTTGGTGCCATCCTATATGGAGCAATAGACACTGGCGCGATCCCGGTAGCGAGATCTATCCCAAACTCTACCTCACGATCCGGTGGCAAACCCGGAAGCTCCTCCGGAAACACATCAACAAATTCCTTAACAGTACGAACCTTCTCAACAGCAGACTCTTTAGCCTCCAAGGCATACACATGGACCACATACGCTTCACAGCCTTTCCTGACCATTTTTACAGCTTTCAATGCCGACACCACATTGGATAAGTAATCTCTCCTATTACCTATCATAATCACTTCATCTCCCTTATCCGTCGCTAGAACCATGCGCTTTAGCCGCGCAATCCACCTTGGCACGGTACTTAACCAACCGGTCCATCCCGAGAATCGATCGAACTCCCCAAACGGCGGCGGTTCCATCGGATCGGCAGAAAAAACTACCCTTGGAGTTCTAGAGGTACATCCTTATAAAGCTTATCTACGACTACTGAGTGACCTAGAGGGCTAAATACGGTCATTTGTCTAGAAGCGATTAATCGAGTCTAAGTCCATGGTCTTAACTATACTACTAGCAACATACGAATCGTGGAACCCAAGTCAATTAAAGCAAGTATAGGAGAACCAAAAATCAAAAACGCGTGCGGTGATTACGTCCGGTGCGTCGCAAGCCTCTCTCGCGGCGTCTAGTTGCATACACGGATCAGCCGTCGTGCCTCGGAACTACCCGTGCCTCCGCGCGGTGCTCCACGACCTCGACCAAATCCATTACCACCTCTCGCCATTACCACGGCCCCTCGCGTGGTGGCGGTCCATTACCTCTGGCCCGATTACGCCTAACTCTCGATCGAATCTCGGCCATCCTACGCGTGAGCGGTCCCTAATGCGATGATCCGAGAGAACCACACTCGAAGCAACCTTTTCCACGGTCCAACACCCACCCCAATGAGATTTCCACTGCGATTACATCTGCGGCGGTCCACGCTAGCGAGCAACAAACCTAGCGATCGATTACGTCCACTCGGTCTAGCCTCTCTCGCGGATTACGGATGATCCGAGAAGACCCAAAGCTCCTCTTAAGCCTACTCCTGTCCATGCTGCGCGCCTTACCGGCTCTTTAACACCTCGGCTACCTTAGCCTTCTCGACTAAGAGAGCAAACTCGCGCTCTGCTGTGGAGCAATCAGCGGACCTCAACTCGTCTCGCAGACCATCCTCGAAACGAACACACCTCTCATGCTCGGTGGCTACAATGCCCCCGGCATACCTTCTCGACCGGGAACTCGGCCTCGTACTCGAACTTGATTTACTCCCCGAACAAGCCTCGAAATGCCTTTATTTGGGAGTCGATGTAACTAGCCCCGATGTATTTCTTTTGATATGCGGCTACGAAATAATCCCATGTCGGATCCTCGGTGCCACACTATCCGAACCGTGAGCCACCACCGATATGACTCATCCCGAAGAAGCGTACGATGCCCTTGACTTCTCTTCACCCGTCAAGTCCAGATCGTCCATGATCCGCTCGATTTGCCTCGGCCAATATTCGGCAGATGCTAGGAGCAACACCGATACACCTCGGAAAAATTCGGCCCCATTAGCCGAGTCTCTTAGGAACAGATTTCCTAACTCCTGCACCACCTCCTACACCAGCTACTCTTTCCAACACCCGCAGCATCGCTGTGACGTGACTTCGCATCGTCCCCGATGCCGATCTTGGAACTCACCACCTCCGGTGGTGGCGGGCCGTATCTCATTTCGACGACTTGGCGACGGATCCTACGGGTTGAAGCGTCATCCTACCTCGACCTCGACCACAAGTATTACGCCACGTCCACCTCGAGTACTCATGACTAAACGATCTACGTTTCTGATTAAAAAGATTTTTATGCATTAGTATCGTTCCACTTTCTTAACCGCAAAGAAATTTTATGGATAGAGTTTAATCAGGGGTTCTTTCGAGCAACCAAGGTTTCAATCCTCTATCCTATTCACCCAAAAGAGGTCATACATCCATTCCTTAACCCTTTCCATACCTATTCACTCTTTGGACATTCTTTGCCCATTCTAGCCCAAGAGGTATTTTTCGTCATTTTCCCTACAGGTATTTTCGTAATAAAAGATATTTTAAACTTTCGTAAAACCGGTCACTTTGAAATTCCAAAAATTTTGAGAGTGTTCTTTGAAAATTTTGTAAAATACTTCGTTTTGAAAACCAGGGGTATTTTAGTAATTTTCACAAGCGAGAGGCGTTTTAAGTAAATTTCCAAAATCAAAATTTTCGATTGGTATTTTGCAAAGAGGTTTTTGAAGTTTGTAACATCATTGAAATTTGAGCCAAATCATTGGGTTGATATTTTATGAACCGAGGGCATTTTAGTAAATTTACCCCTAAGGGCATTTTTGTAATTTTCCATAAATCAGGTTTTTCAAGAAAATTGTTGTAAAAGCGACATTCGGTTTTGAAAGAGTTTATTGAAAAAATTTGAAAACATTAGGGTTGTTGTTGTATTTTTGAAAACATGGCTAATTCCCTTTCGGGTTTTAGTCGTTAGGTTAAGTCTATGACGAGAGCCTTCTTGGTTTAGGGTGAACTCGAGCTACGCACCTGTGGGATACTGCGAAGAGGAGGTGAGTCACGAGGATCGCTTAAATACCAAGCTCTTAGGATCCTCTCCTAGACATGCGTCTGGAGTTACCACACCCCAGCCCCGTGGGTGAGTCATAGTTTGGTTTAGTGCTTTAAGTCTTATGCTTTAGTTCGAGTGTTTGAGTGATCTAATCCTAGGGTTCAAGTCCTATAAATCTATCTACGTTCCAAATCACCTACCCTTCTACAAATAGTAATTCACAGAAGAGTTTAGAATTACTTACAGGCGGCCAGTGCAGGAGACTCGGTGCCATGCCTTGTAAACCATGTATTCAACCCCAAAACACTTAAAACGAACTTTTGAAAACAATTTGGGCCTCAGGCCCACAGCCGAGCTTTTGAACTTGGCTCTGATACCACAATTGTAACACCCCAAACACCACGACCGAATCTGGTATGTTATGGGGAAACCGTGTTCGAAAATTTCGAATTTGCACTAAATAGAATTGGTAAAACTTTGATCCGTTTAGAAAACAAGTTATTTAATATCGTTACTAAGACATTTAGACTTAGTAAAAATTTGCTTTCAAGTTTGGAAACCATTGATTTTCATACGCTTATAAAATCAGTGCGATACCCGATGGTATAGTTGAAAACATATCGTTAAAGTTTTGAAATCGTCGTTATGTCAAGTTTTAGCAAATTAACCCAATTATTCTGTTAGGGCATATTAAAATCAAACTTAAAACATAATATCAAAAGGCACAATTTAAAGGCTTTTTACAAATCCGAAATAAACCCAACTGAACGTAAATAACTAAAGTACCCAAAACATAACATCTGAGTAAAACTTTTATTCCGCATGGCATGAGCACCCCGAGTCCATCCGGCTCTGTGTCCGCGTCTCACGAGTCACTGAAATGTCAAGGAAGAGGGTGAGTCGAGTGACTCGGTGTGTAAATCCCGCTCCCGAAGAAAACAACATGCTAACACACATCATACATAGCAACATAATTAATGCAACCTGGTCCTAACCATCCATATCGCCTTTTCTACCCGTGTGGTACCAAACCACTTTGGTGGTGCCAAACCACCGGTGACGTATAGTCACAATGTGTTACCAAAACACTGGTGTCCCAAAGACACAATATCCGTCAATGTGGTACCAAACCCTTTGGTGTCCCAAAGACACAATTGTGCTACCAAAGCTGGTGGTGAGAAGTCACAAATCCAATGATGGGGCCAACCCATCGTGTGATACCAAATCACTAGCGAGACGATCCCATATCTCAAGTGGGGCCAACCCACGGTGGTCAAACCACGGGGACAAGTCGCAATGAGGTGCCAAACCTCCGGTGTCCCAAAGACACAATGTGCTACCAAAGCATTGGTGGACCGTAGTCACAAATCGATGATGGGGCCAACCCATCGTGTGTTACCAAAACACGGCGTCGATCCGTATAATCATCATCGTGGGGCCAACCCATCGTGGTACTTGAGCCACTGGGGACGAGACGCGAGGTACCAAACCTCGGAGGTGCCAAACCTCCGTGACCCAAAGTCACAAAGTGTGCTACCAAAGCACTGGTGCTCGTCAGCACAAAATATCACTGCTCCCTCCTCTCGTATCACCCATCAACATACCATGCTCATGTAATCATGCATATCATTCAATCATGCATGTCATACAATCATGCATATCATACCAATATATCTAATCTCATATCCCATGTCACATATATCCACGATCCATGGTAACATATAGATCATCATTAAAATAGTAATCTTGACTTACCCGAGTCAGAATCATACCCATTAGGGTATCAAATCAATCACCACTGTTTCATTAGTCATCACATGGTTATCAATCATATTACTAAATATAAGTGTGTTAGTATACACACACTGATAATACGAGTCTAGAAATCCCAATGAAAACGATCTAACTTCCTTGAGTCATCGACTCCTACAATCGGCCAAACATAGGGGTTAGGCACTAAGACCATTCACCAACACCATTAGACCAAAAGAGTTGTCGAATCACTCTTACCTTTCACGATTTGGTTTCCTACCAAATCCAAACAAAAAGTGGTTTCCTTAGACAATCGGCCAACCTATCAAGAAGGAAACATTAATCTCTTGAAGCTTTGACTAACCAAGAACTAAGAGAAGATAGACATGGCCATTCGGCCAACACTTACCCAACCAATATTCGGCCAACAACACACCGGAGAGGGGAAAGGAGATTCGGCCCTACTCACAAAAAAGAAAACGCAAGAGAAGATGAAAAAGGGAGGGGTTGATATTCGGCCAACAACCAAAAAGATGGGAGAAGAAGAAGAAAAGAAAGTGTTTTCGGTTTTCGCAAGGAAAAGAAATGAAGAAAATGTTATGGAGATTAAAGTTCGGCTAGGGAGATTTCAAGAAGAAAAAGAGGGTTGAGAAGAAAAGAGAATGGACTTTCGGCTTAACACAAATGGACAAAAAAGAATTAAGAGAAAGGTGGGTTCGGCCAAAGTGAATGAAAGAGATAAGAGTTTGAAGGCTCAAGAGCATTCGGCTACCAAGAAGATTGAGAGAAAAGCAAAGCAAAATTCGGCAAATAGGTGCTTGGACTTTCGGTTTCCAAAAGAAAATGAGAGAAAGCTCTCTTGAAATTTTCGGCTAGCTAAACAAAAGAAAGGATTCTTCTTTGACACCAAATGACCGAATATGCACCAAAATTCAAAATGAATTTCGGCACTCCCCACTCCCTCCCATACCAAGCCGTCACTCCCTCCTCCTCACTCCCCTAAAATTCGGCCATATCCCCCAAAACACTCCAAGCCACCAATTCAAACAATTTTGAACAAGTCAACTTCCTAAATTCACTCTCTACCCTCCATTCGAATGTGAAGACTTGGTCCAAGGTAGAATTTGATTAGCCTTCTACCTCTCCTCCATGCCGTCCCAAAAAGAAGCCAAAATGGAAGCTCTACGACTTGAACTCTGAACCTCCCTCACATGTAGATGACGCCACACCAAGCTCCTCCTTTGCCACTCTGCCAGCTCTTCACTTGTGCAATAAAACTCCAATTTATTTTCTTAAACCCCAACTCTATCAGCTCCCTACACCTAAGGCCAAAAATTAAAATTTCCTACCTACTCAGGCACACACCTAGCCTACAATTAAGCCCCGATTCTACATAAACAACAACGCAGCATACCAAACACATGCAAAACATGCAACAACAACATAGCCCCTAACCCGGGATATTACAAATTATGCAAAAGCTGAAACTAATCTATTCAAGTAATCTAGTGATTGCCGATTTCAAGAAAGAAGGATACAAAGTTTTCGGCATTTGATTAGACATCAATCGGCACCAAAGTAAGTTTAAGTTACAACAATCCTAATAGGATTTGGTCTTATAGCCGAATAGGCTCATTGCTAACATATTAAGGTTGGCCGAATGTAGGGATTTAAGATCTAAGGCATTAGATCAAGCTTTTCGGGATTTTAGTGAATTTGTTTAGCGAATCAGGTGTGTACCCCACACTAACTTTTAATAAGATTTATGGCAATGCTTAAAATGTGTATGTTTATAAGAATGTGAATATGGCTAAGGTACCATGTAATGGTACAAAAGTACTCAGGTACGTTTCCTACTCCTACTAGGATTATGAAATATGTTATATTTAACATGTGATAAGTGATAAGAATGTGAAATGCATGGCATGTATAATATGGGGCATACGGGTTATATGAAAAGGGGAAGTGAATGTGGTGATCTAAGACCACGATATCTGGATGTGGTGATCTAAGACCACGATATCTGAATGTGGTGATTTAAGACCACGATATCTGAATGTGGTGATTTAAGACCATGATATCTGAATGTGGTGACTTTGGTCACAATTATTTAATCTGGTGGCTATGCCACGAATAATTATAAGGGCGATGAGCACGTCGACTGCAGCGACTGCCTTTGATGGTGTGTAGCGGATGGAGGGTTGACTTAGTAGTCCCCACGGTGTGCAGGTTGGTACGGGTGATGTGTAGCGGATGGCATCTAGGTTTGGGTTCGGGTTGCATCATTTTTAATTTAATGATATATGAATATGTATGTTATGAAATGCCTGAATTTGTTAAGACTTAGTGTTGTAGTACACATTGAGTCTGTTGACTCACCAGTTTGTGGAACATTTTTCGTGTGATGATCGTAATGGACCAGGGTCGGTAGGAGCTTAAAGGTGGCCATGCTCTCAAGGAATTTTATTTGGACATTTTATTTTTATTTAAGTATTTTAAATTATTTGGGTTTATTTGATGTAATAAGGCCATAGTTGAACTATTTTACATTTATTTTATTTATTATGTTTACAAATTTTTATCAATTAAAGTTTAAGTAAATTTCTTTTAAACTAAACCCTAAATGTTTTGACACCTAAGATAAAGGGATTTCAATATGAGATAACCCTATTTTCAACTCGAGCTCGAGCCCAACCCATTTCGAACTTTCTCCCAAAATCACTTAAAGTTTTTCCTAAGTAACAAAAGAATTTGAACCAATTTTCATCGAGGAACATACCAGATCTGGTCAAGGCTCACGGGCCGGGTTTGGGGTGTTTCAGTTTGGTATCAGAGCCCGTTTCAAACTCTCGGCCTGAGGTTTAAGGCCCAAAACATTTTCAAATCGAGCCCAAGTAAGTTTTATGAAAATATTTTTTTGAAATAAGCAGGTTTTCTGGCATGGCACCTAAGTCTTCGACCCGCAGTCCACCAGGTAAGTACCCCTATCCATTGTGTGATTTATTGTATGATCTGTAGAAGGGTAGGAATGGAACGTAGAAATAGTATGATAGGTTCTTGAACCCTAGGATTAGTTTACCCCAACTATTGCATAAGGCTTAAGTGCCTAACTTAAACAAACCTGTGGTTAAGTCGCCGAGTTAGGGTGTGGCAACCATTGTACGCATGTCTAGGATTGGTTTCGGTGGGAGTTTGGTACTTAAGCAGTCCGCGTGACTCACCTCCTCTCCACTCGAATCCTACCTGGTGCGTAGCTACGGTTCACCCTAACCATGAGGACTTATTCATAGGCTAAACCCAATAACTAAAACCCGAAAGGGACTAGCCATGTTTTTATGGAAACCCTAGTTTTAAAATCCCCAAATTTACCCCTTTGAATAGTAACAAAAACTTATTTTTAGAAAGTTTTCAAAATATTCCCAATTTACAAAAATTACCAAAATGCCCCTGGTTTCTAAAAAATTACCCTACTACCCCGATCTCAATAAAATTTTCCTTATTTTATAAAATGACCAAAAATTCTAGATCATAAAATATCAAAATATCTTGATTTTAGAAAATTATGAAATTGCCCCTGACGTACAAAATTACCAAAATGACCCTAATTCCCAAAATTTTTGCAACATTACCATTTTGGAAAAGAAATTCTCAAAAATAACCCTAAAGTTTTGTAAAATCTGCAATACCCCTGATTTATTGAGCTTTACAAATTTACCCTGGCTTATTACCAAAATACCCCTAAGTTTTAAAATTACCGAAATGCCCTCGGATTTTAAAATTTCCAAAAATACCCCGGGAACGTAAAATTACCAAAATACCCTTATTGACAAAATCACCAAGGAACCTTATTTTAAAAAATTACTAAAATATCCCTGTAGGACAAATTACGAAAATACCCCTCGGATAGGAATAGACAAAACTATAGAAACAATGAATGTGTGTGATTGATGTTACTGAATGAATGTTTGGATGAATGTGCTTCTCTGAATTAGGATAGAGAACTTGAACGAAAACTTTGATTGATCGAAAGAACTACTTCTAAACTTCTTTCAAAAAATTTCTTCGCGAGTAATCAGTGAAACAAAACATTAATTCATAAAATTTCTTAATCAGATTAACACGCGAACGTAGACATGAGCTCACAGAGGGCGTGGT
The DNA here is from genome assembly GCA_025503065.1 of Gossypium bickii. Classification (NCBI taxonomy): domain Eukaryota; kingdom Viridiplantae; phylum Streptophyta; class Magnoliopsida; order Malvales; family Malvaceae; genus Gossypium; species Gossypium bickii. Next base: position 61,566,720 of record CP106710.1, on the reverse strand, counting down.
CGAAAGCGCACGAGGGGGCGGTAGAGGTAGAATGACCGTGTCGGAACCCGTTAGATCGGGTCAAGGATCCGAAAATGAGTACCGCCGCCACCACCACCACGGTGTTGGTCTTTGAGCAGCCAAGATCGGACGGGAGACGATGTTTGTATCGCAAGGCGTGTGCTCGAGTTCTTGAGTTGGTGTCTAGTGCAGGAGGAAATTCGGGAGCTCGAAAGTCGGTACTGGCGACCGTGCCAAACGAGTGGAGGTGTTCCGTGGTGTATCCGGTGTGGCACTTCGATCTTCTTTGAGTATTGGTTGGAGGCCACCGAGCGAATTATGGATGAGCTTGATCGACCCACGAGGAGAAACCGAAAGGAATGGTGGCATTGCTACGCGATGAAGCGTACCAATGGTGGCTCGCGATTTGTGATGGTGCCCTTCTTTGAGGATCGACACAGGAGTATGTTAAGGCCGCATATCGGAAGAAGTATGTCGGGCACAAGGTATCTTGATGAGCAAAGGAAGGCTTTTTCGAGACTAGTTCAAGGGAACAAGTCCGTAGTAGCAGTATGAAGCTGAATTTTTAAAGTTAGCTTCGGTATGCTCGAGGAGTAGTGGCAACAGAGCATGAGCGATGTGTCCGTTTTGAGGACGGACTAAGGGATGATCTAAGGTTGTTGTTAGCTCCACATCAGGAGTGGGAATTTTTCAGGTTAGTCGAGAAGGCAAAAGTGGCGAGGGAATTAAGGACTCAGTGGCGAACTACGATCGGAGCAGGCGAGCAGAGGCTTTGGATCATCGAGGATCATCACGGGAATAAAAGGCCTAGAGTTGATGGACCGCAAGGTCGCAAGTCACTCTGAGGAGGCGATGATCGTACTTTGTGACCAGTGTAGGAAGAAACACTTAGGAGAGTGTTAAAAAAGACCGGGAGGATGCTTTAAGTGTGGGTCCAAGAATCATATGATTAAAGATCATCCGCAGGATCCGAATAGGCTCGGACAGCGAGTCAAGGTTATAAGCGATGCATGAGGTGGTCAACAAGCGACAAAGGGTCGTCGTGGTTCGAACCATGGAAGGAATGGTTCCGGCCAAGGTCGTGGAACACCAAATAGAGGTGCCGAAGGTTACGATGAGAGAGCAACCAAGATTGGTTTATGCGGTTGGGTCGTCGTAAGGAGGAAGATGTACGGATGTGATAGCAGATGCGTTCCTTGTTACGGAATACCCTTTATTACTTTGCTTGTTATGAATTAGCTCATTCTTGTACTGCTGGTAAAGTGCCTGAAACCTTGCGTGTGAATTTAGAGATTATGCCTAGGAAGTATGATAGTGTTATTAAGATCAGAGTGTTCAGCATAAGCGTAGTGTGGTGAGTAGAAATGCAGTTAGCCAAGTAATTTCGAGGACAAAATTATTTTTAAGGGGGTAGAACTGTAACATCCTGGATTATAACCTATGCATTAGTATGTCTTATGTGTTATGGATGTGATGTGTGCATTTTTAGAATCTTGGATATGTAAGGAAATGACTTGGAAATGTAAGGAAATGTCTTGTCTTGGAAATGTAAGGAAATGACTTGGAAATGTAAGGAAATGTCTTGTCTTGGAAATGTAAGGAAATGTCTTAGAAATGTCAAGAAATGTCTTGTTTTGGAAATGTAAGGAAATGTCTTGGAAATGTAAGGAAATGTCTTGTCTTGGAAATGTAAGGAAATCTCTTGGAAATGTAAGGAAATGATTTAGAAATGTCAAGTTTAAAGTTTAAAAGAGGGACATGAAGCAAGGTGGTCTTAAGAGAAAATGTATGTGAAATGTGACATACAAATAGCCTTGGTAAAATGGCTACAAGGCGCCACTTAAGGGCCTAGCAAGTGACGCCACATACATAGGCAAATGGGCCAAGGATCGAGTCGCATGGGAAGCAAATAAAAGAATTTTATTTTGCTACAAGGAGCAGAGAGGTGGACGGCATTAAGGCTCTTAAAAGAGGAGTTTTATTCTCTTTAAAATTCGGCCAATAGATAGATAATGATGGATTATTATTAGTATTATTTTTATTAAGAGATGAGAGATAATTATTGGATTAAATTTTTATTAATTTGAATAAGGTGATAATTAAAGAGATAAAGCTATCAAAATATGGAGAAGTGATGGCCAAGTAAGGGACTTTAAGCTTGGTAATTTCGGCTAAGCTAGGAAAAGGGATAGCCGAATTTCACTTAGCCAAATAGCCTCCCTTTTCGTTGATTCATTTCCTCTTCCAAAGTCCCTCTTTTCTTCTCTTCTCTTCTATTTGTCAAAGCAGAAATTTTGCTTATGTTCTAGCCGATTACTCCATTAAGTCCAAAAGCCGAAGTTGATTGATCCACAACAAGATAGTCTCCATAGCCGAATATTGTTAAAGGTTCAAGCAAGGATTTTCGATTTCTAAAGTAAGGGTAAGATCTCATTCGGTTTCATCCTTTTTTCTTTTAAGAATTGCCAAAATCTAGGACTAACCCCATTAATATCTTGTTCTCGAAACTTTGAAGAGATCTTTCGGGATTTATTAAGTGTCGACTACAAGGAAGGAGAAGTTCTTTTCCTGAAGGTACTCCATAGGCCGCGTGTTCCCTAGTTATTCGGTGAGTTACGGAACTTAAAATCCACAAGGTAAGTGTTTATAGCATTCGGCCAAGGCCATGTTTGGTAAATAGATGTGTTTCATTAATTATTCAAAAGCTGAAACTAATCTATTCAAGTAATCTAGTGATTGCTTATTTCAAGAAAGAAGGATACAAAGTTTCCAGCATTTGATTAGACATCAATCGACACCAAGGTAAGTTTGAGTTACAACAATCCTAATAGGATTTGGTCTTATAGCCGAATAGGCTCCTTGCTAACATATTAAGGTTGGCCGAATGTAGGGATTTAAGATCTAAGGCATTAGATCAAGCTTTTCGGGATTCCAATGAATTTGTTAAGTGAATCAGGTGTGTACCTCACACTAACTTTTAATAAGATTTATGGCAATGCTTAATATATGTATGTTTATAAGAATGTGAATATGGCTAAGGTACCATGTAATGGTACAAAAGTACTCAGGTACGTTTCCTACTCCTACTAGGATTATGAAATATGTTATATTTAACATGTGATAAGTGATAAGAATGTGAAATGCATGGCATGTATAATATGGGGCATACGGGTTATATGGAAAGGGGAAGTGAATGTGGTGATCTAAGACCACGATATCTGAATGTGGTGATCTAAGACCACGATATCTGAATGTGGTGATTTAAGACCACGATATCTGAATATGGTGATTTAGGACCACGATATCTGAATGTAGTGACTTTGGTCACAATTATTTAATCTGGTGGCTATGCCACGAATAATTATAAGGGCGATGAGCACGTCGACTGCAGCGACTCACCCCGTTGACTCACCCCGTTGTGGGAACATTTTTCAGGTGATGATCAGTAATGGACCGGGTCGGTAGGAGCTTAAAGGTGACCATGCTCAGCAAGGAATTTTATTTGGACATTTTATTTTTATTTAAGTATTTTAAATTATTTGGGTTTATTTGATGTAATAAGGCCATAGTTGAACTATTTTACATTTATTTTATTTATTATGTTTACAAATTTTTATCAATTAAAGTTTAAGTAAATTTCTTTTTAAACTAAACCCTAAATGTTTTGACACCTAAGATAAATGGATTTCAATATGAGATAACCCTGTTTTCAACTCGAGCCCAACCCAATTCGAACTTTCTCCCAAAATCACTTAAAGTTTTTCCTAAGTAACAAAAGAATTTGAACCGGTTTTCATCGAGGAACATACCAGATCCGGTCAAGGCTCATGGGCCGGGTTTGGGGTGTTTCAGTGGTATTGCATACAGCCCACCAGGTAATAATTACGGATATTTATCTGTACTCACATTTCCACTTCGAGGTTCATACGAGAATTACTCATTATCTATCATTTTCAAGCAATCTCACTAATAAGTAGTTTCATCCATACAATGCATCAATAGGTAACAATATATGTATTAGTGATGTATCATGTACATATAAACTTACCTCAATGCAAAATGTGTTAATCGACAGTTTAGTCCATAACCTTGCCTTTTCCTCGGTCAAGGTTGTTTCCACGCTCTTCTTGATCAATAATAATAAAATTTACTCATTTAATCACTACACAATTACAACCTTTACAAATAAGTCCCATTTAGGTGTTTTTATGGTAAAACCTTTCACAAAAGTTATTCCTTAACCCACTAACATTCATTTTATTCCTTAAAAACTCAGCAAACAGCATAAAACATCTCATGGAAAGTCCCTAAACTTTCAACCATTTTGCAAAATAGTCCCCTGATTAGCTAGCTTAAGCTTTAGGGGGTTCCAAAAGTACAAAAATTATCAAGAAAGACCTCTAAAATCACTTACTTGCAAAAGAATAGCTTGGCTGAAAGTTTGGACTCCAAAAACCTCTATTTTCTCTTCAATTTTCGGTGGAAGAAGAAATGGGAATAGTAAAAGATTATATCTTCTTTCTTTATCTTATTTTATTCATTTTTAGTCACCTAATATCACCAAATTTTTAACCAATTTAATGCCATTGTCTCCCTTGTCCCTATGGCTGGCCAACACCCTCTCATTGGCATATTTGCACATTAAAGAACCCCAATGTAATATTCCATACGTATTAGACACCTCTAGCTTGTAAAATGAAACTTTTGCACTTTATGCAATTTAGTCCTTTTCCGCAATTAAGCATACAATTGCTAAAATTAAAGCACCAAAATTTTCATGCATCCTTATAATTATGATATAACACATAAAATAATATTAAAAATAATTTTCTTCAACCTTGGATTAGTGATCCCGAAACTACTGTTCTGACTAGCCCCAAAATTGGGCTGTTACAGCTTGTGTGAGCAGGCCCGAGGATAGCTCGAGAGGGAACTTATATGTGTTATGAGATTTGTGGTAGCATTGGCTACATATATGGCACTTATGTGCAAAGATTTTCATGTATCTGATAGTATTCCAAGTGGTTCAACGGGTATGACAAGGACAAGAAAGTATGTGATTATGTTACGAGTTGTGCAGGTATGTACGAAAATCTCAAAGGAAATGAATTCGGTATATGATGAATTATTGGTAAGAATGTGATTGAGTATGTTATGTACATGAAGTTTTAATGACATTTAGGTTGATATATGGATGATACTTATATGGAAATTGTATGGTTAATGTTGGTTAATGTTTTTTATTATTTGCATATGAACTTACTAAGCTATATAGCTTACTCCCTTTTCTTTCCCTTGCCTTATAGTGTCACCAAGCTAGCTCGGGATTGGAAATTGTCGGAGATACATTCACACTATCAACTATTATTTTGGTACCAATGAATTCTACATTTTGAGTTATGGCATGTATAGAGGACTTGGTCATTTTGTTATGTGTCATAATTGATTTGGCCAAATCTGTTGGCTTATATTGGTTGAAAGTTCATTTTGTATAAGGCCATTGAAAATTGGCTACAATTAGTATGAACAATTTATATGATGATGCCTTTCATAGATGTGGGAATTTACATGATTTGAGTTGATAAGCATATGATGTTTGTGTATGATAGATGATAGCATGTGAATGATGTGTTGATGTCTTGATTGTGGCTGATTTGGTCGTATGGAATATGCTTGGATTGGTGCTATATGATGTTGTGTATGTATGTAGAAGTAAGGGTGCCAAAAATGGCTTGGTAAATAGCCTTATTGTTGTCCACACAGATAGGCACAAGGGCGTGTGTCTAGGCATTTCGGCTTTGTGTCCCCTGCACCTTAATTGTTGCAAAATAGAATGTCCAGAATTGAGCACACGGGTAGAGACATGGGCATGTGTCTCAGCCGTGTGTGCTACACGGCTTTGGACACGGGCGTGTGTCTCGACTGTTTGAAGTTTAGACCTATCTTATGAAAAATGATGGAAATTAAATCGACCACATGGCCTAGCACACGGGCGTGTGGCACAGCCGTGTGGCAAAAGTCAAAGAGCACCCTATTTCGAACACGACCTATAGCACGAGCGTGTCCCTTGGACCACACGAGCGTGTGAGCCTTGTAACATGAAAAATTTTCTAAGTTTTGCAAAATTTTCTAAAGTTCTCAGTTTAGTCGCGAACCACTTCCGAAGCATGTATTGAGCCTCGTAGGCTCATTTTAAGGATGATATGAATATGTATGAAATGTTTTAATTCGAATGGAAAATTATGACTCGAAAATATAGGTTTCCTTGTGTTTATGTACAGTAATGCCTCGTATCATGTTCCGGCATTGAATATGGGTAAGAGTTGTTACAACAACGTTCACTTTCTCCAGATGATAATCAATCACTAACTCATAATCTTTCAACAGATCGAGCCATCTTCGTTGTCGCAAATTCAAATCTTTTCGAGTCATTATATACTTTAAGCTTTTGTGATCAGTAAAAATATGGTATTTTTCACCGTATAAATGATGTCACCAACTTTTCAATGCAAACATAATAACGGCCAACTCTAAATCGTGTGTTGGCTAATTCTTTTCATGCGGTTTCAACTATCTGAAGGCATGAGCTATCACTTTTCCCTCTTGCATCAAAACACAACCCAAACCGTTCAATGATACATCGCTAAAAATCACAAACTCTTTACCCGACTCAGGTTGAACCAAATTGGTGCCTCTGTTAACAATGTTTTCAACTATTCAAAACTCTACTCACATTTTTTGGACCACTCAAACTTCACATATTTATGTAGCAATCTAGTCATTGGTGTAGCAATCATCGAGAATCCTTGAACAAAACATCGATAATAACCAGCTAATCCTAGAAAGCTTCTAACTTTGGATACAGTTCTCGGTGGTTTCCAATCAACAACTGCGGAAATCTTCCTCGGGTTAACTCGAATACCTTCCGTTGAAACAATATGTCCCAAAAATCCAACTTATCGGAGCCAAACTTACATTTGCTGAATTTAGCGAAAAATGTCTTACCTCTCAAGGTTTGTAGCACAATCCTTAAATTCTTGGCATGCTCAAACTCATCTCATGAATAGATTAGAATGTCATCAATGAATATAACCACAAATCTGTTTAAATATGGTCTAAAGATTCGATTCATCAAAACCATAAAAACTGCAGGAGCATTAGTTAATCCGAAAGGCATAAAAAGAAATTCATAATGCCCGTACTTTGTTTTGAACGCAGTTTTCGACACATCTGAATCTTTTACTCTCAACTGATAAGCGCAAATCAATCTTCGAGAACACTGTTGCCCCTTTCAACTGATCGAACAAATCATCGATTCTCAGCAAAGATACTTGTTCTTTATCGTAACCTTGTTGAGCTAACTATAATCAGTACAAAATCTAATTAATCCGTCTTTCTTTTTTACGAGCAACACTGGCGCACCCAAGGCGAAAAACTTTGTCGTACAAAACCTCTATCGGTTAACTCGTGTAACTGCACTTTTAACTCTTTCAATTCTATCGGAGCAATTCTATGTGGAGCTATAGATATCGGTGATGTTCCTAGTACTAATTCAATGGAAAACTTAACCTCTCTGATCGGTGGTAGCCCCGGTAATTTTTCTGGAAACACATTCGGATACTCACAAACCATTGGCACTGGTTCAATCTTTGATTCAGACACTTTTGTATCAAATACATAAGCAAGATAAGCTTCGCAACCTTTTCTCACACATCTCTGAGTTGACATAGATGAAATCACAACATGCAATTCACTCGACTCATCTAATTCAATTTGAGTGATTTCACTATTCTGACAATTCAATTCAATAGCCTTTCATCTACAATTCACAACCGCATCATGTAACGTCAACCAATCCATACCCAGAATTACATCAAACTCATCAAACGGTAGTATCATCAAATTAGCCAGAAAATAGTAACCCCGAGTCATTAAAGGACAGTCCTTTCAAACTTTATCAACTAGAACATATTTTCCTAAGGGGTTCAACTCTTTAACCACAAACTCGGTAGACTCAACAGGAAAACTCTTACTAGACACCAAATTCATACATATATATGGATGAGTCGATCCAGGATCAATCAATGAAATAACATTAGTGTCATAGAGAGAAAATGTACCGGTAATAACATCTAGTAATAATGCATCTCCGCAAGTGCGAATTGCGTAAGCTCTAGCAGGTGCTCTGGCCTCGGATCTCACAGCGAAGTCCTTAGTCATCCCTCTACTACAAGTCATATTCCCTGCATTTCTAGGAGGCCTCCCTCTATTAGTTGTGTTGCTCGGTCTTCCATTCTTGAACTTATCTTTCTTGGCTACCTCGGGACAATATCGAATGAAATGATCTTGAGAACCGCATTTAAAACAACCTCTATTATTCATCTAGCACTTACCAAAATGTCGTCAACCACACTGTTGACACTCGGGTTTATTATTTCTCACGATGACAACACTCAATACTAATGTAGCTTGTGTTTTAGGACTTGAGTATTGCTTTCCACGATCTCTTTTTGGATACCCGATTGAAGCATTCGAACGAGTATATGAATCTCTTGATTTCTTGGACGAAAATTGGTATGGTTTATTCACTGATCTCTTTCTCGAATCTTTCGCTTTGAAATCCATCTTTCTCTTTTCTTTACCAAGTTCTTCAGCTTTGCAAGCTCGGTCAACTAACACAACGAATTCTTTCAACTCTAAAATCCTGACTAACAATCTGATGTCTTCATTCAACCCATCTTCGAATCATTTGCACATAATTACCTCTATTGAAACACATTCCTGATCATACTTACCGAGTCTCACAAACTCTCGCTCATACTCAGTTACAGACATACAGTCTTGTTTCAACACTAGAAACTCTTTTCGCTTTTGATCAATGAACTGTTGACTGATGTATTTCTTTCTAAACTCAGCTTGGAAGAATTCCCAGGTAACTCTTTCCCTCGGCACCACTAATACGCTGTGTCCCTCAGAAGTGATACAGCACATTTTAAACACTCAGTCGGTGTGTAAGAAATTTCATCAAATACTCTGATAGTATTTTCAAGACAAAACTTGGCTCTCTTAGAATCGTCATCAACTGTAGCTCTGAACTCTTCAGCCCCGTATTTCTAGATCTTATCAACTTGCAGCTTATTTAATCATTGAGGTTCCACACCTTGAGTAGCTATGGGAACCGATTGGGAATTAAGTGGGGATGGAGGCTGCTAAGCAGCTGGATTGTTTGAACAAACTCAGTTAACCACTCATTCATCATCTGGAAGAAGGCTTCTTTAGCCTCTCCTCCCTAGCTACCCGATACGAGTCTCGACTTAGATTGCGCTACTCCGTGAACGGAGGTAGGTGCATTACTTTCAACATCATCAGCTATAGTTCAATTGGTATCCATTTACTATATAAAAACACGTTTTAGAACTGTCAGGAGATATCACACTATCACAGTTTATATATGGCATGTATAGCTAGACTCTCACATACGCTACGTTAGACCTAAAATTGACTAAACCGTAACTCTGATACCAATAAGTATAACACCCCTCACTCGTATTTAATGTCAGAATAGGGTAACGGAGCATTACCAAACATATTATACAATTACACATGCATTTTCAAGTTCCAAATAATCATCATTCAACAACAAACATATCATCCCTATTATAAGCCTACGAGGCCTAAAACATGCATTCAGGGTTGTTCGGGACTAAATCGATAACTCAAGAGATATTTACGAGACTTAGAAATTTTTTTCAAATTTCAGGGACACACGACCGTGTCGCCCGGCCGTGTGTCTCACACGGCCAAAGACACGTCCGTGTCACAGGCTGTGCGGACATTCGAAATGGGATCACATAGCCGTGTCCCAGCCCGTGTCTGACCCCGTGTAACTCTCTGACTTGGGTCACATGGCCAACACACACGTCCGTGTGACTAGCTCGTGTGCCTTAAAATTTTCCACACACGCCGATGTGACAGGCCGTGTGCTAGGCCATGCCAAACCTGTAGGGTATACTGACTTATGCCACACCGCCAAGTCACACGCCCGTGTGTTGGGCCGTGTGGAGCATACTAACTTGATTTTTAATTCAACACCAAGGGACACGCGACCGTGTAACATGACCGTGTGACACACATGGCTGAGACACACACCTGTATGGACAAAAATAGGATATTTACCAAGCCATTTTGCCACCCAAACTTGCATAGACCTACATCAACCCAAATGGAACCAAAACATAGCATATAATAGGCATTCAATAAACCTCAACCAAGCATAGTTCATACCATTTCCAACACCAACAATTACAAGGTACACAATCTCACAATGTGCCATTCATTTTCATACCAAAAAACACTTTCTCAAATCATCAATATGGTCATTTTCTAAATATGCATTACTAGCCTAAATTCACTAGCATACCAATATTTATAACTCAACCATTTGCTATCCATAATACCTATTATCAACAAGCATCACATAACCATCATCCAACACATCACACCAGCCATATGCACATATATATACATGATCAACTATACAAAAATAAGCCAACTCCCATGGCTATATACAAAACCAAACATTAGACATTTACATGCCAATTCAAATGGCTAACTTCTTTATCAATTCATAACCAAAATGACTATAATCCTATACATGCCATATACTAAAAATAGTTAAATTCAAAAGTACCAAAGTGATAGTTGGATAGTGTGATGAAATCTCCGACTATAACAGTTCGATTTTGGGCCTACTCGAAATAGTGGTTTTCGGACCACAAATCCAACGAGGAAAATTTTATTTCTATTACATTTTTATGGTCTATGATTTCACGAAATTATTTCATGAAAATTTCGTTCAAAAATTTCGACGTTTGGGCATTCAATTTAGTCAAAAGGACTAAATTGTAAAAAGTGCAAAACTTGAGTTCTACATGTTAGATGTGTCCAATTGTTATGAAGTTTTAAATTTGAGGTCCTTAAATGATAATTAGACCATCGATTAATTTTTTGGACAAAAATGGACATGAAATAGCTGAAATAGAATATTTTAAGTTAGGGGCATTTTGGTCATTTAGTAATTAAAATGAATTAAAAACAAAATTAAAAGCCAATTTTTTCCATCTTCAACCCCATCGCCGAATTTCACAAGGGTAAACCATGGCTAGGGTTTTTCAAGCTTCCAAGCTCGATTGTAAGTCCGTTCTAGCCCCGTTTTTAATGATTTTTACGTTTTTGAAATCCTCGTAACAAGATCTATATATTTCTACCACTAATTTGAGATATGGTTAAAGTCTAGGGTTTTGACCCATGATGAATATGTGTGTATTTTTGTGGTTAATGGTAGAAAATGCATGTTTATGGTTAGAGAAATTACTTTTACTAAGTGATTTTAGGTGAAAATGCTAAAAAGGACTAATTTGGAAAAGTTATAAAATTTCCATAAAAGTGTGAATTAGTGGATATTGTAGCTGTTTTAGTTATGAAAATGGTTCAGCGAGGCTTAAAATACAAAGAAATTGAATGAAAATCATTTTTACGAGCCTAGGGGTAAAATTGTAAATATGACAAAGTTTAGGGGTAGAAAAGTAATTTTGCCAAAATGTGAATTTTGGGTTAATTTGAGTATCATGTTGAATAAATAAGTGAAATGTGTTGTTATAGATCAAGAAAAACGAGATTCAGACTTAGACCGAGAGGAAAATAAAGAATATGACGAATAAGTTCTTTTCACCGATTGTTCTACCGAGGTAAGTTTGTATGTAAATAATGCATAGTTTTTGCTTACGCTTTCATATTTTGATATATTTTGTGAAACATGGCTAAATATTGAACGAAATTGACAAAGTATCGAAATGTGAGAAATTTCTCGGTTGAACCTTAGGAATAGAATAGGATACATGTGACATGTCACTAGGGACCTATGTGAAAACTATGTAAAATTGTGACTAAGTGAATCCAGGTGCTGGTCTTATAAGTTTTATCAGTGACTAGGTAATCTGGCATGTGTTTCGGATACTTGACAACTTGTGTGAGCAGCACTGAGTAGTTACGAATGACCGACAGCTTGTGTGAGCAGAACCACGAATGTGAATAGCTCGAGAACGAGCCTATGTGTCATAAGTGATGTGAAGTAGCTTTGACTACAAGTGTGGAAATATGTGCAATATTCCGATGTATCCATTAATATTTTGATGTGTTCAACGGGAAATGAATAAGTGTAAATGATTGTGATTATGTGATGAATGAGTATATATTCATGAGCAATGTGCTCGATATGTGATCGAACTTTTGTAAGATTAATGTGGAGTAAGTATGAATATGAAGACTTGTAAATACTTGATAATGACTAGCTATTGGAATGGCTAGCAATGGACATGCTTGGTGTTATGTGTGTGTAAATGAAAGTTAATAGAAAGAAAACATGAAAGAGTAAAATTAGCAATAAAACAATTTTGGACAGCAGCAGTTGTGTGATTTTGAAAAATCACCAAAAACGGTGGAAATCTAATTAGAGGTTGAATAAGAAATGAAATTAAAACTTATTGAGTCTATTTGCATATCAAATAAACGATGTAAGCAAAGGAATTTCACATTCTAAGATATTTGAATTTTTGTAAGATAAAGTCAGAATGATTTTGGAATCCCCTGTTCTGACTTGGGAAAGTCATTAAAAATTGTAAAAAAATAATTATGGTTTATAATTTATATGTTTAAATTTCTTAATGAGTTTAATTTCGATAGAAACAAACAGGGACATTATTCAAATTCTTTACGATGAGATAATTAATTTTTAATGAAGAGAGGTCGAAACTATCAGACAGCAGAACATGGGTGACTTTAAAGAATAAACTGTACTATTGGCTAAACCAAAAATTCTGAAAGTTTTAATGGTAAGAACATGTGTGAGTCTAGTTTTAGGTAAAATTTTCGAAACTTAATTTGGAGTTCTGTAACTCAAGATATAAATAAATTAGTGACTGTGACCAGAGTATACAAATTGAGATGAACATGAATCAATAGTGGAACTATATGTAATTATGATTGTATTATCTTCAGAACATATTGTGAAGATTTATAAAAGCCTGTTAATAAATAATGTATTACTTACATTCCTACTTACTAAGCTATAATGCTTACTCCCTTCCTTTCCTTTTTCCTGTAGTGTCACAGATGCTTGCTCAAGTTCATCGGAGATTCTATCACACTAACAAGTTATTAATTGGTATTGTATCAACGATCTTCAAGTATTTTTAAGTCTATGGCATGTATAAGGACTTGATTATGTGTGTATATGTTATTATGAGTTGGCCTAGAATGTTGGCCTATGCTATTTGATGGTTATTGTTGTATAAGACAGTTTAATGTGGCTAATAATTGCTATGTTATAAGTCTATAATGATGCATTTCAAGGATGTGTATGCTTGCATGTGTTGGATGAGTAAATGTGTGATAATTATGAGTGGTAAATATGATTGGCTGTGTAAGTTGCATGATGTGAATGGTTAAGTGTGTGTGTGAGATTATGCATGATGAATATGGTTTATAAATGGTATATGGATGTCCTAGTGTGGATGTTTGAATGCTTAATAATACCATGTTGTGTGATGATAAATTTGTGTAAGTGTATAAGTGTTTTAGGGTGGCAAAGGGCTTGATAAATAGCCTTACTTATGGCCACATGGCCATGTGCCCAGGGTGAGTGAAGTCTGCACTTGATTTTCAAAAATTCGAATCGCCACACGACCAAACACACGGGCGTGTATCTCGGCTGTGTGAAGGACATGGCCTTGGACACAGGTGTGTGCCCCTGTTTTTCAAGAAATTTTCTAATGCTTTCCAAAGTTCTCGGTTTAGTCCCGGACCACTTCCAAAGTATGACTCGATTTAATATGTTTACAAGTGTATGTGTTCTGGTAATGCCTCGTACCCTATTCCGGCGCTGAATACGGGTAAGGGGTGTTACACCGACGATCCCCGAATCTGAGCTAGCTTGATTTCACTATAAAACATGAAAAAATAAATGAAATAATCTATAAGTTTAGTAAGCTCGTATGAAAATAATAAGCAAAACTCACCATTTAATTTTCATTCTAAATATGCATATAACATACTATAAAATATTTACTCACAATATTAACATGTATTCGAATCACCTATTTAACCATGAACTCATTTCTTCCATACGTTTGATGCATATATATAGTTTTTGTACATATCTGTATTGATACGTATCTATTCCTCACCATTTCATATATTCGATATACCCGCTGAACCATTTGGAATAATACAGGAAACTCAAGAATCTCGCACCCTAAGTGCCAATATATATATATAGCCGAAGCTATCTTAATAATGCTCAGTCTCTAGCTATCAACGAGTTTGCTCACAGAAGCTGATGGTCATGACGTAACTACACGGTGCTGCTCACACAAGCTTACGAGAATCCGCAACAACTGCTGGATAACTCAGCCACTGGTAGGACGTACGCACCAACACCCAAAACAATAATAACCCCTAATGACATGTCATTCGGATCCTAATCTATTCCTAAGGTTCACCTAGGATTTCACACTTGCCGAATTATCGTCGAACATGTCCGTAGAGTCGTATTCACAGTTTATGCAATATCAAAACATTTAAAATACAATTATAACAAAACTTATTACATACGAACTTACCTCGAATGTGAAAACGGTGAATTAAGTCGATTAATCCAAAACATTGTTCTTTCCCCGATCTAAGTTCGTATTTCACCTTTGTTGATCTAAATAATATCAAATTTAGCTTATCTAATAATATTTCTATTCAATTTAGTCCAAATTATACATTAAGGCAATTTTACACATTTGCCCCTAATATTTCACATTTTTACAATTTAGTCCTTATTTCATAAAATCACAAATTCATGCAATTCAACCAAAACCCATGCTAACTGAATTTCAATTAAGTCCCTAAGAGTCAATATTTTTCATTTATTTCACAATTTAACTACAAAAATTTCATACTTCACAATTTAATCCCTAATTAGACATTTCACTAAAAATCACTTAACAAATGTTATTTATTTAACAACAAACATGCATTTTGTATCATCCAGCATCTAAGCACACATAGATTCATCAATGGTAAAACCCTAAACCTTTAACAGTTTTGCAATTTAGTCCCTGGGCTAGCTAGATTAAGCTGCAACGATCTCAAAAATATTGAAATCAATAAAAATGAGACAAAAATGGACTTACATGCACCAAAGATAGATAGCTGATAAACCGTAATATGAACATATTTTAATCCCACATTTAGCATAATTTTGGCTGATTTATTCCTTGAATTGTGTAATTTGGTGCTCTTAATCCTTTACTTTCATGTTTTATACTTAGAATAGCACCGGAGGATGAAAAGAACGAGAAACAGGCCCAAAATAGAGTAAATGGGCCATATCACGAAATCAACACGGCCTGGGCCCAAGACCACACGGTCGTGCCTACGTAATAGTCTCGAACACGGCCTGGCCATGATTCACACAGGCGTGTGCCATGGACGTGTCCCTGACGTGAGAAAGAAGAGTTTCAGTCGGATTAGGGTACTTAGAGACAAAGAAAGCCATTCCAAAAGCCTATATAAACACCCTAGAGGCCTACCTTCAGGGGGAGTCCAGTTAGTCGTCAAGCTAGGCAAGGAGCCGAGCTAGAGAGGCCAGAATTGTGGGGTTCACTCGAAGAATAGCCAGTTGATTCATCTCAAGAAGCTGGAGTTATACTCAAGACGGAGGATCTCTCCTTCAATTCCTTCAAGGGTTTTAGGGTTTTCTTATGTTTTGTTTTATCATTTCTTTTGAGATTTATTCTTTTATCATTATGAACTAAACCCTCAGATACCTGAGGGGGATGAAACCTAAGATGAATCTTGTTATCGTTTGCTGAACTATATGATAAATACTTGATTTGTTCTTAACTATGTGTTCTTAATTCTTGTTTTGGTATTTCCGGGATATTGATTCAAGTATTGATGTGCTTAGGTGGTGGAGCAAAAGTCCCTGGCTAAGAGTAGATCTAGCATAGTTAAGCGGAGTTGCTCGCACACCTAAAAATAGGGTGACAAAAATCTGTCGAATTAGAGTCAAACCTAATATTGGAGTCCATAGATCGAGTTAATGCAATTCTAGGGGTTTTAATTAGAAAGAGATTTCAATTAATCAACCTAGGGTTAGATGTTAGTAGCCTCGAAAGAGGTATTAATATAAACTTAGGAATCCTACAGAGTAAGTCAAGTGAATAAATCACCTGGTTTAGAGTTAGATAACAAGTGAAGTCTAGGTGGATGATAACAAGTGAAGTCTAGGTGGATTCTTCCTCGGGTATTGTCTTAATCAATTGGTTTTTCTCACAAGTTATTTTCCCCAATTCATTCTCTTTGTCTTTGCATCTTTAGCTTAGTTGTTAGTCAATTTTAGATTAGATAACAAATTCCTTTAATTCTTAGGCTAAATAATAAAAAGAAAGTTAGTATTAGTACATTTGGTTCCTTTAGGTTCAACAATCCGGTCTTGCCACAGCTATACTACTGTTCGATAGGTGCACTTGCCTCAATCATTGTCATAGTTAGTTTTTAGGCTCGATCATTCTTTTTAGAAAATTTTAAGACTCTGATAGACACGATCAAGTTTTTGGCGCGTTGCCGGGGAACTGAAATATTAAGAACCCTTAATTTTTATTACTTTAGCCATATTTTATTTATTTATTTATTTATTTGTACTTTTCTAAATTTTCTTCTTTTCTTCTGGCAGGTACCACTAGTTTATGACTAGAAGGAACCCGACAGGACCCCTAATTTACGACAGTGATATTGAAGGTACTGTTCGCAGAAATCTTAGAGAAATAAGGCGAATCTTAAATTACATAGAAGAAGAGCAAGAAATCGAAACCATTACCACCGAAGAGATGGCTGAGAATAATCCGCTACCTCCAGAGGTGGTTGAAAATCATGCTCCTCGAACTATGTATGATTATGCTAAACCTAATTTAATAGGAACTGTGTCAAGTATTGTTAGGCCTTCTATTGCTGCAAATAATTTTGAACTGAAACCTAACACTATTCAGATGATACATCAATTCATTCAGTTTGATGATTTGCAGGATGAAGATCCAAACAATCACTTGGCGAATTTCCTAGAATTTTGCGATACCTTCAAAATAAATGGCGTTTCTGATAATGCCATCCGTCTTCGGTTATTTCTCTTTTCTTTGAGGAATAAAGCCAAACAATGGTTGCATTCGCTTTCACGAGGTTCAATCACTACATGGGATCAGATGACCAAAAAATTTTTATTGAAATATTTTTCGTCGGCCAAAAAGGCCAAGTTGAGGAATGATATCTCTTCTTTTGTGTAGATGGATTTAGAGACACTTTACGATGCATGGGAGAGATACAAAGATCTATTGAGAAGGTGCCCACACCATGGATTACCCTTGTGGCTACAGGTCCAAACTTTCTACAACGGTGTGAACCCCTCAACTAGACAATTGATTGATTCAACCGCCAGCAGAACCTTGAATAACAAAACTCCTGAGGCAAGCCTACGAGTTTATAGAGGAGATGTCACTGAGTAACTATCAGTGGCAAGTTACAAGGATAAGGCCAACAAAAGCAGCCGAAGCTTTCAACCTCGATGCAGTCACTATGCTACAAATCGGGTAGAGATGTTAAATAAAAAGATTGATGATTTATGTGATTCTTTGTAGGTACATCCAGTTATGCAGTGCAATCTGAATGGAGGGTGGAGGAACAACACAGATTATCCACCTTACAACACGAGTGCTGGAAACGAACATGTTCACTATATGGGTAACGATTTTTTATCTAAAAATAACCCTTATAGTAACACTTATAATCCAGGTTGGAGGAACCACACCAATTTCTCATGGGGTAGTCAAAGAAACCAAAGACAACAATCCTTACCACAAGAAAAGAAGCCAAACCTTGAAGAAATGCTGACAAAATTTATAGAGGTGTCAGACACCCGTTTCCAAAATACCGAAACAATATTGAACAAACAGCAAGCATCAATTCAAGGGCTTAAAAATCAAATTGGACAACTAACTAAGTTAGTTTCTGAAAGGCAACCAGAAAGTTTACCTAGGGAAAAAGAGCAAGTGAAAGCAGTTACACTTAGAAGTGGAAAGGAGTTAGTTGGAACAACGAAGAAGATACCACATGACACAGATAAAGCAACAGATGAGAAAGTTGAAGATGTAACGCCAATATGCAAAGAATGTAAACCACCAATCCCATATCTGGCAAAGTTGAAGAAAGACCGATTAGATGCACAATACGGTAAATTTCTTGAACTTTTTAAACAGTTACATATTAACTTACCTTTTGTTGAAGCTATTTCACAGATGCCGACATAAACGAAATTCCTAAAAGAGCTTCTAACAAATAAAAGGAAGTTTGAAGAGATATCAACGGTGGAACTTAATGAAGAATGTTCAGCCATCCTCCAAAACAAGCTACCAACCAAATTAAAAGATCCATGAAGTTTCACTATTCCCTGTTTAATTGGTAGTGTAAATATTAAGAAAGCACTAGCTGATCTAGGCGCCAGTATTAATTTAATGCCTTATAAAATGTTTAAGCAACTTGGTCTTGGGGAACCAAAACCCATTAGGATGAGTATTCAATTAGCTGACATATCTATCAAATATCCTAGAGGAGTTATTGAAGATATTCTGGTAAAGGTTGATAAATTTATATTCCTTGTTGATTTTTTTGTGCTTGACATGGATGAAGACATTGAAGTACCTTTAATTTTGGGGCGCCCTTTTTTAGCTACTACTAGAGTTGTTATTGATGTAGGTGATGGTAAACTCGCGTTAAGGGTAGGCGACGAGGAAATTATTTTCCAAATTTGCGATCCAATACGGTACTCTAGAGAACAAGATGATTCCTGTTATTTTATTAATGCCATTGATCATCTTATTCAAGATTCTTTACAGGAAATCATACATAACGACACGATGGAACTGTGTTTTACTCAAGGTGAGGGGGAAGATGATGATACAGATGAGTTGAATTCTAATACATCTACCTCTAGAAAAAAGAAAGAAGAGGGCATTGACATCAACGACGAACTAAAACAAAAACCCTCTATTGATAACCCACCGAAATTGGAATTAGAACAGTTGCCAAAACACTTAGAATATGCATTCCTCGGGGATAATTCTACGCTACTAGTAATTATCTCATCAGAACTGAACCAAAAGAGAAAGACGAGTTGTTAAAGGTACTAAGGGAACATAAAAGAGCCATAGCCTGGAAAATTTCTGACATTAAAGGAATAAGTCCATCATTTTGCACCCACAAAATTTTAATGGAAGATGAGTATAAAGCATGTGTGCAACCTCAAAGATGATTGAATCCCAACGTGAAAGAAGTTATCAAAACTGAGGTAATTAAACTCCTAGATGCTGGAATAATTTATCCTATTTCTGACAGTTCTTGGGTAAGCCCTGTGCAAGTCGTTCCAAAGAAAAGAGGCATGACTGTTGTAGCCAATGAAAAGAATGAATTAATTCCTACAAGAACAATCACAGGTTGGAGTGTCTGTATTGACTATAGAAAGTTGAACGACGCCACAAGAAAAGATCACTTCCCTTTTCCCTTTATTGATCAAATGTTGGAAAGATTATCTGGGCATATGTACTACTGCTTCCTGGACGGACTCTCCGGCTACTTCCAAATCCCAATAGCCCCCGAGGATCAAGAAAAGACAACATTCACATGTCCATGCGGTACATTTGCTTATCATAGAATGCCTTTTGGATTATGTAATGCTCCTACTACTTTTCAGCGTTGCATGCTGGCTATCTTTGATGAACTTGTGGAAGACATTATGGAGGTATTTATGGATGATTTTTCAGTATTTGGTAATTCTTTTCATCTTTGCCTTAAAAATCTAAAATGTGTTCTGATGAGATATGAGGAAACGAACCTAATTTTAAATTGGGAAAAGTGTCACTCTATGGTTCGAGAGGGGATTTTGTTAGGACATAAAATTTATAGTAAAGGGATTGAGGTAGACAAAGCAAAGGTTGAAACCATAGAAAAATTACCTCCTCCTAGTTCAGTTAAGGCTATTAGAAGCTTTTTAGGACATGCTGGATTTTATAGAAGATTTATTAAGGATTTTTCTAAAATAGCTAAGCCTTTAACGAAACTACTAGAAAAAGATATACCTTTCAATTTTGATCAAGAATGTTTAGATGCATTTAACATCCTCAAAGATAAGTTAATAAATTCTCCAATTATAATTGCACTTGATCGAAATTTACCCTTTGAAGTAATGTGTGATGCGAGTGATTTTGCAGTAGGTGCAGTTTTGGGACAGCGAAGGGACAAGCATTTTCAGCCGATCTATTACGCTAGAAAGACATTAACGGCTGCACAAGAAAATTACACCACCATGGAAAAATAATTGCTAGATGTGGTTTTTGCATTTGATAAATTTAGACAGTATGTGATAAATTACACCAGCATGTGTGAATCATGGCCAGGCCACGTTCGAGACTGTTGAGTGAGGCACGACCGTGTGGTCTTGGGCCCAGGCCGTGTTGGTTTCGTGATATGGCCCATTTACTCTGTTTTGGGCCCGTTTCTTGTTCTTTTCATCCTGCGGTGCTTTTTTTGAGTACAAAACATGAAAGCAAAGGATTAAGAGCACCAATTTACACAATTAAAGGCTTAAATCATCCAAAAGCATGCTAAATGTGGGCCTAAAATATGTTACTATTACGGTTTATCATGGATCAAAGAAGAGACCACTACTTCTGATGTTGCTACTAGTGCATTTTCTTTTTTTGATATTTATGAATATACATTGATTGACTCTGGATCAATGCATTTATACATTTACACTATATTAATAGTTGAAAGAAATATGCCAATAGAGTTGACTGAATTTTATTTTAGAGTAGTAAACCGTTAGGTCAGTGTGTCATTGTTAATAAAATATGTAGAGACTGTCCATTAAGAAATTTGGGGCTGTGAGTTTACTGACAACCTAATGTTATTATTGTTTGATGGATTTGATATTTATTCGGGGTATGGATTGGTTAATATTGCATGATGTTGTAATCAAGTATAGACAAAAAAGAATATTGTTGAGATGTCAAAACGATTAATTAATTAATTAATGTTGAGGTTGACTGATTTGATTGTACTACGAATTTTATTTCAGTGATATCTGCTTGAGAATTTATCAGAAAATGTTGTGAAGCGAATCTAGTATACATTTTAGAAACCAGAGTACTGGGATCAAAGATAGAAAAAATTCTAAAAGTCAACGAATGAAAAAATTCTAAAAGTCAACGAATTCATCAATATGTTTCCTTGAAGAATTGTCAAGTTTACCACCTAAGAGAGAAGTTGATTTTTTTATTGAAGTGAAGCCCAGAACTGCTTTGATTTTGATTGCACCATATAAATGGTACAGACAGAATTGAAAGTATTGAAAGTATAGTTGCAAGAATTATTAGTAAGGGAATTTATTCAACTGAGCATGTCATCTTGAAGTGTGTCAATATTATTGTGAAAAAGAAAGATGAAACTATGAGATTGTGTATTGACTATAGACAGTTGAACAGAGCCATCATAAAGAACAAGTATATGTTACTCCGTATAGATGACTTGTTTGATTAGTTAAAGGGAGCTAACATATTTTTGAGGAATGTGTAACATCCTTAAATTGGGGTCTCTGCATTTTTGGTGTGATTGCATGTGATCATATGCCTGTTGTGCTAGTTTAGGGTGCTTTGGGGTCCAGGCATGACCTCGAGTTAGGCCTGAATCATGGCTAAAATTTTTGTTTTAAGTATTTGGAAGGGGGAGCTAGGGAAGTTAGGGGTTAAGAGAGGTTGCTGGAGTGTTATGACATAAAAATTCCAGTGGCAAAGTGGCAAGGGAGGCGCTACTCAGGTACAAAAGAGGTGACGCCACAGGGATCTAGGAGGGCCTTGGTTCGAGCTGCATAAATCTCCCTTGTGCATTTATTTTTGATGCCAGGAAGAAGGAGGTGGTGTGCTCAGGATGGACTCTCTTGGATAAGTGTTGAAGGAGTCAACACATTTGAAAGGTATGGTTGAGAGAAATTTGAGGAGTTTGATGAATTCAAACTCATTTGAATTGGTGGTCAACAGAATTTCAAGGAGAAAACAAAGGGATGGAGAAGGGGAGTGTTTAGCCGAAATTGGGAAGGTGTTTTGGGCAAGTGTGCAATCGGTTTTGGAGAGTGGTAAGGAGGTGTGCCGAATTTGGGTTGCTTGGGGTGTGAATTTCAGCATTTTGGTGTGGGTTCATTTGCTTTTCGGTTGAGTTTTCTTCCTCTTTTGTTTAAGGTCAAACCGAAGCCTTATTTGCATTATTTTCTTTTCTACTTTCGACAATTGGGGTGCTTGGCCGAATCATTTTTGTTATTTCCTTAAAGAGCCGAAACTTGCTTTCACCTTCTTTCTCTTTATTTTGCTCAAAAGCTGAAATCAATAGTTTTTTTCTCCATTCGACTTCTTCTCTCAATCTTCTTGTGCCGAAATACCCAACTTTCTTCTCTTCTTCCATTTGACCGCATCATTCCTCATCCCCTGTGATTTCTTCTTCCTTTCTTCTCTTTTAGATTCATAAGTCGAACCTTCTTTGTTAGCCGAAACCTCTCTACTCTCCTCTTCTTGTTTAACCCTTTTGGCCGAATATTAGACAAGGGTAGATCTTTCTTTTTCTTCTTTTTCCTCTTGGGTCTGGTGGGTCGATTTCGATTTGGAGGAGGTAAGTTTGTTATGGTCGAATCTTTCCTATCTTCTCTTTTTCCTTCTTCATCGACTCATGATACAAAAGCCGAATTTCGGCATTTGGCTGCCATGATTCTTATGCATCCATGAAACTAAATTCTCTTGGTACTCATAGAATGTTCTTTCGGGTTTTGTGACAACAGATTCGGTGTTGGCTATTCGTCGTCACACTTAGTCAATTTCGTTAGTGAAGGGGTAAGTACTTTTACTGTTTTGACATCTCCTATTATGTTAATACCGAAGGCTTTAACCCAATGATAGTAGTACTTGGCCGATTGTAGGGAGAGGCTCATCGTGTTGCTTCGGTATTTGGTTGGAAACCGAAGGGTGTTAAGGTAAAAGTGCTATCTTTGTGTGACATATCCCTCGGGATTTCATGATTAAGCTGAATAGCTATGTTCTTAACAGTTTGGTGTTGGCCAATTATAGGAAAGGTGAAGGCGAACGTTTGGGATCTTCGCGTTTCTATCGCTTTGTGGGTAGATCGTAGTTTCGGGATCTCGCTAGATTTGCGATTAGCTAGGTGTGTAACACTTACACATTTCATTGGTAATATATGTTAATTGTGTTTACTGTTAAAAGCCAAAATAGCCATTGAAACCAGTGTTATGCCTTGTGGGCATGAGCGTGGACTTCGGGTAAGTCCCTTGTCAATTGATTATCGAGATGTGCTGTTATTCCATTGGACTATGCTATGCTATGTGATATTTGCATTATAAGCATGATATTTATGCCATGAAAAACATGTTCATTGATGTGGGTATGATGAGAGGAGGGGGAAGGCATGATTTAGACTGTCACCAGTGGTTTTGACCACATAGCGGGTTGGCCCCGCTTTTGATACTATATTTGTGACTAAGTCTCAGTGGTTTTGACCACCAGTGGTTTTAACCACACATGTGCTATTTGTGACTACGGTCACCAGTGGTTTTGACCACACATGGATTATTGTGACTCGTCCCAGTGGTTTGGTACCACAGTGGGTTGGCCCCACCTGTTGATTACGGGATTGTCATCTTTGGTTTTGACAACACGGTGGGTTGGCCCTACCATATGATTTGTGACTACGGTCACCAGTGGTTTTGACCATATTATATGATCTGTGACTACGGTCACCAATGGTTTTGACCATATTATATGATCTGTGACTACGGTCACCAGTGGTTTTGACCACACAGGGTAGACACATGAGTTTGGATGGTTAGGTGGGGTTTGCATGATTTGCATGTGTACTTATGATTTGTGTAAGTGCTTGCTTTATCGGGTTGGGAATTTATGCACTGAGTCTCGTTGACTCACCCCTTCCTTTATATTTTGTAGATGAGGCTTAGATCGCGGATGTGGAGCCCGGGAGGAGTCGAGGTGGCCATGCACTTTACTTTTGGGTTTCGTTTTAAACCTTAGTTTCGGTTTACATTTTCCTTAAATTTGGGTTTTGGATTTGTAAGAAGCCGCTAATTTATTATTTTGGGTTTTTATTTATCTGCTTTTACGATATCATACTATGCAGAAGTTAAGTAACCTTGCATGCTCAAATAATCGGTAAAACCAATGTTTTGAAACTTATACTTCATATCGGGATTTTCAAACCTTACCATCGGGTAATAACATACACAAGATGACAACCAATTAACTTAAATATTTTTCCAAATCTAAATTTTCTACAAATTCATATGCAAATGGTTTTAACTGGACTATGCTCAACTCACTCGGGTTTTAATAGAATCGAATAGTTTTCCAAAACTAGAAACGACAAACGGGTTTTCCAAAAATGAGTTTTCCCGGGGTTAAAGGCAACAAAAACGTTTTCAACTATGCTTTACACAAGTTTTCTTCGAACCCAAAATGATAAAAGAGTTTTCAATAGAAATAAATTGGCAAACTTGTTTTATTCAAAGTGTTTTCACTCTGTACATGCCAGATTTGGTCGTGGTGTGTTGACCGGGTTTGGGGTGTTACAGAATGACTCTTGATTAGTTGTTGTCATCTCAGAGTTATGAGTTAGATGTGCTGAATACTACTTTTCAAACATGATATGAAGCATGTGAGTTTTTGGTAATACCGTTTTAATAACGAACGCCCAATTGCTTATATAAACCCAGTGAACAGAATTTACTCATTCGAGCACTAACTACACCACACAGTAGGGCACCAAAGGGCAAAGCCTATAGGCAATCATTCGTATAATCGTACAACATGTCCCTCCACCACACTAGGGTCTCTATAGAGAAATATAAAACTCGATGATTCGAAAAAAATGTTGGATCCCAACATACTCTGTAATTATCTCCGTACAATCAATTATCCCATATAAGCACACATATAACCCTATTGGAATGCCAAGGGTATCCTATCCTTTACTACGTTCACTCGGGAATCTTTAACAAATATGACCATTTCTTTACAATTTAGTCTATATCTCACCTTTTGTACAAAATCACAAACAATCATACCATATGAACTTACCTGGAAAAACAACAACAAAAGATATTTTAGGGACAAATCAACAATTTTTGCTTTTCCTCGATTATCTTCGATTTGGTTCCATTTTCAATCTATACAATAATTTGATTCAATTTATCAATACCAAACATTTTATAACATACCATAATGTGTTTAAACCAGTTCAATTTAATTTTTATATGCCCCTAAAGTTTTACACTTTATTCAATTTAGTCCCTAAAACCAAAATTGCCATAACATACAATTTTGAGCTTCAGTTTCAAAATTGATCTCAATTACATCCTTCTATTACGCTCTATTATCTATTATTATAGAAATTTCATATCAATTTCACAAGTTATACACTTTAGTACTTATGTTCAAAAACTAACAATTAAACATTACAACTTAATCATTTTTCACATTTAAGCTTAAAATCTAACAATTTAACATCAAGAAATCATCAATGGAAACTTTCAGGAACTTTAACAATTTTAACATCAAGAAATCATCAATGGGCTAGCTAAATCAAGCTCTCATTACCTGAAAAACACAAAAATTACAAGAAAATTACTTGAAATTACCTTTTAATCAAAGATCTAATGTTAAAATGCTTGAAACCCTATTTTCTTTCTTTATTTTGGTGATGGAGAAGAAAATGAATGAAAGATGGCCATCTTTTTTCTTTATTTTATCTTTTATAACCTTAATCAAGATTAATCAAATTTAGTGGATAACAACATCCATTTCCACTAAATAATAGTAATTGGTTCAATTGCCATATTGGTCCTTTAGTTAATGAAATATCTTTAGCGATAGGACTCTTAGAATTTAGTCCTTGTATCATAACTAACTATCAATTTAACAAAATTACTAGACCAAACTTTAATATATTTCTATACTAACCTCATAAATATTAAATATTAATATTTACGGACTCGATTTATGAAAATGAGATTCCCAAACTATCATTTCCGACACCACTGCAAATCAAACTATTACATCTGTATTCTCATTTATTTTAATAATTTGTATCCCTTACCATGTTCCATTGTCATGTCATCCAATTTATTCATTATATTCAATGATATTCAAAAATAAATTTCTTTATAATTTCACTTCTAAAGTATAGCTATCAACTTAACGTAGATCGAATAGACATTTGCAATACCCATACCCATGGTCTTTATTATCTGATTTTGAACTCCTAAGCAAATACGCAGATCATTATATCAGTATACGCTTATTGACCCCTCGGGCTTTAGATCTAGTGTTACATAAACACCTAATGCTATAAAGCTAGTAATATGTTCTCACAGACACCTAGTGCTATGGGGAACTTATCGATATACGCTCACGAACACCCAGTACTCTAGAGCTAAAGTTAAGTTCTCATCGACTCCCAGTGCTCTAGGGAACTATTTGATGAATTTCACCTAGTGCTGAAGGGGTATGTTCTGGATGCTTATAACATATATGCATATATCTTTCATTACACTTCCATTTCCACTTCACATTCAAGCATACATATATAAATACCATTCCGACTATATCATCAATAACACAAGCATATAACAAGATTATAGTAGCAACAATATCAATATATCCACAAGTTATAACATTTAATCATTAATTAAATTAAATTAAATTATACTAGCCCAAACTGGTTTGTTACTCGTCGTCCGTGTACACCTTTCCTTTGATGTTCTATTCTTGTATTCAGCCTCATTCAATTAACCAAGTATGGAAACATCATTATATTCTCATCTTAAAATATATAAAATAAAAATTAAACTCATTATGCATACTTTTCAATTAGGTCCCTTATTTCACTAATATATGAGATTCTTGTATTTTACAATTTACTCAATCGAATCTAAATCTAACTTTATATTTGTACTCTATGGACCATAAACTATAATTTTATAGTAATCTATCCTAAAGTTTTTATTTCTTACATAAGTCCCTAATAGCCAAAAAATGACTTCTTGACACTTAATCAAACTTGCTTCTACACTACATTTGTTATTCAACTCAATTTCACCATCATCGTAACTTAAATAAAATAATTACTCATGAAACCTAACAATGTTTGGGTTAGAATTATCTAACATGTTAGTATGATAACCTAACAAAATTTGAAGAAGAAATCACTTTGGACAATCACTGAGAAAGTAAACCAAGATTTTCTGTTCTTTTTCCATTTTGGTTCAGTAGACAAGAGAAAAAGATGATGATAATTTTTTTCTTCTCTCGCTGTAACATCCTAAAATCTGGGGGTTCATAAAATTTGTGTTGTTTCATGTTGTGCTGGTTCTGTGTGTGTGGTTTAAGGGTGTTTAGGGACCCCAGGGAGGCCTGGGTTCGAGTTTGAGCCCTGGCGAAACTTTGGTTTTTGGGCACTTTAGGGGAGAGGACTGTTGAAGGCAGGGCTCAAGTGAAATTATTGGTAAATTGCTAGCACAAGTTGAGCAAGTGTAAGGGTGGAGTTGGTGTCACTTGTGAAGCAAGGGAATTGAGGTTCGAATCTCACAAGAAGCACTTGGTGGTTTTATTTTTGTGCTCAGGCAAGGGAAGTGGCTGAGTGGAGATCAAAGTCTATAGGATAGAGGGAAGACCTGGACAAATATTTTGAACGGGTGATGGAGAATGAGTGGAGGAGTAAATTAAGGAGTAAATAAAGGGATTTGGGGGTGAGTTTCGGTTAGGAGTGTTTTTGGTAAGCAGAATTTGGGAGTTGGTTGGGGGTGAGTTTCGGTTAGGAGTGTTTTTGGTAGGCAGAATTTGGCATTTGGTGAAGGGGGAGTGAAAATTGAAACCTTTTGAGAGAGTGTACCGAAATTTCCTTGGCTTCTTAGTAATCTTCATTTGACATTTTAGGCTTTCTCCCTAGATAGTTCGGGTCCTTTGGGTTGTGCGTTTTCTGCTATTCTCTTTTGAACATTTTTCGATTCTCTTCTTGTGTTCTCTCATTTTGTTTCTTTTCTTTTTCACATTCGTTTTCTTCATTTGTTGTGCTTAACAGTTTGGCCGAACCTTTCCATTTTTCCCCATTTGTTCTTTGCGGCGCATAGCCAAAATCACTATTACTCTTCTTCTTCCTCTTCTTTAATTTACTACCTCCACCATTTGCAAGTGTCGAATATTTCTTGCTCTATCATTCCCTTCTCTGGACAGCGGTAGATTAGGTAAGTTTTCAATGCCATTGGGTCTTCTTTTCCTTTTACTGCCGTATTAATTCTTTCTTCTTTGACCGAATGTATGATATTTTCCTTTCTTATGGCTCTCTTCTCTTGGTTAAACCGAATGCAATCACCTGTTTTATTCTAAACTCTCTTTTTGTTCTCTTTTGGGTAAGGGCCGAATCAAGTCACCCTTTGCTACCACTAATCATTCTTTTAATCTTGGTCTCCAGAAGTTGGTTGGTAAGATAGTTTTGGCCAAATAAAGGTGATGGATGGACGTCCTTTTTTCTAAGTTATTAGGCCGAAAGGCCATTTCTTTGTCATCTTGTGATATCATAGCTAACTTGTACTCCTTCTTAAGGACTCGGTTTGTGATCGGAGGAAGTGTACCGAACTCTCAATCGTAACAAAGAGTTGCTGACGTTCTTGGTAAGTGGTGTGAATTGGGTTATCGTTTTCAAACTTACGGATACGACTTACTGAGATTAAGACTAAGGGTTTAACTGTATGGATTCATAGGTGAGTAATCTTGAGGATTCAATCTATGCTAGTATCAGGTGTGTAATCTCACACTCTTCTAAGTAACTGTTTGTGGTGACTCGTAATTTGGCCAACAGCTGAAAAGCCGAAAAATTGACATTTATGACCTCACGAGTGTGCGAACGCTCGTAGTGGTAATCTGAAATATGAGTAGTGACGGTAAGTCGTAGAGAGTGTCACGAGTGCTCTCGCGACATTTGGGCTTTAGCGGGTCTACCTGAGCCGATACAGGCTTAACGGGCCCAATAGGCTTTCCAGCCCACAGGGGCGAAGATAGCAAAAATTGTCAAAGAGTAAGTACGGTTGTGAAAAACTAGAAATCTGTGACCGAAACCTTGCAAAATGGGCAACACGAGCGTGTGGGCCCGAATGGGCCGAAATCAGATTTTTGGCCCAATAGTCCGATAACGACTGAAAATGGTAGCCGAGCCACTCGAGACGGCAGTGGGCCTTCGGAATGGCCAATAAATGCAAAATTACTGAAATACCCTCGGTGGGTAAAATTACTGAAATACCCTTGGAGGGTAAATTACTGAAACGCCCTCGATGGGAAAATGACTGTTATGCCCTTAGGGGTAATTATGCTTTGTTGTGTATACTTGATTAAATTGCCATGATGATATATTATTGGATTCACGAGATTATTATGCCATGATATGATGCATGTAGTTAGGTTATTTATACATTGGAGGAAGTGTACTGTTACTGGAAGCTCTGCTGCATTACTGATACTAGTGGCTATGCCACAATTATTGATACTAGCAGCTCTGCTGCAATACTGTTACTGGTGGCTAAGCCACAATATACTGATACTGGCAACTTTGCTGCATTTATACTCGCAGCTCGACTACATTTTTGGAGTGTAGCGGATGGGTGGGTCGATTTAGAAATCCCCCCAGGTGTCTAGGGCTGGTACAAGTGGAGTGTAGCAGATGGATTACTAGGTTCAGGGAGGGTTGCTTGACTTGTTGCATCACCATGATTTTGGGGCCGTGGGCCCAGATTATTACTGAATAGGGCTTCGGCCCAATTGGGATGTCATATGGGCTCGGGCCCAGTTAATGACTGAGTAGGGGATTACACACTGAGTTCTCGTAACTCACCCTGTCGTTTGAACCTTGCAGGTGATCCCTAGCGTTAGTGGATTTGGAGCTGTGGAGGACTCTAAGGTGGCCATACATCACAAATTTTAGTAAACTTCCATTTCACTTTAATTTTAGGATTCCTTTTTAATTTGGGATTATTGTTGTAATAAGGCCATTGGTTCACTTTTCTTTAAACTTATATTTCTGTTATTACTTATTTTAAATGTTTGAAACGGATGTTTTCCTTAAAAGAGTAATTATCGTTTTCTCAAAATATCTCGTTTCTGCAAATGCTCAAATTCGATTTTCATAACAAAGATAGTTTCTAAAATTAATTACAACTTTTCTAAAATGGACATTGAGTATAACGGGTCTTTATAAATGAACATTTGAACTCAAAGTTTTCAAAAGGATACAAAGTTTTATCAAACGTACGATCTTTCAACAACACTTTCATGTGACATGCTAGATCCGGTCGTAACGTTTAGGCCGGGTTTGGGGTGTTACATTTAGTGGTATTAGAGCCCGGTTGCAAAACTCGGCTTGTGGAATGGGTTCGAAAATGCTTTTCAAAATTCGTTTGAAATTTTGGTTTAGGAATATATGTATTTATGGAAGTATGGCACCCGAGTCTCCAACACCAAATCCGTAAGTCTTCTGATTCTGTTTGGTAATTGGATAAAATTACTTTAGCAAGGAACTATTAGAGTTAGTATTTTGAAACTGTTAGCTATAGGAGCTAAACCTATAGAGACTGAGACATTAGGGAAACTCGAGCCGCGAAAACTACTCATACTGCTGTTATTCATAAAACATCTGCTAATAAAAAATTGGAATTATACACTACTTCATAAAATTTCTAATATCAGATTAACTCGATTCAGTAACATGAGTACAAGAGGACGTGGACGTGGTACACGCAGCCGTGGCAGAGGCTGGGGTGCTGAGGCTGGATCTTTAGAATCAGGGCATAAGCCGGAAGGTGAAGTGCCAGCATCGCCAGTAGCGAAAGTAGGGTCTCAAGACCGGATTGCAGGGGACGATGCTTTGTGCCAAGCTATGCTGCGAGTCTTGGAATGGGTTGCTGGAGCAAGTACCGGATCAGTAGCCCAAAAATCTATTCCTGAGCTACTCCGAACAAATTAGGCTGAGGTATTTAGGGGTATTTTCGGTGTAGCTCCAAGTGTAGCTGAGTACTGGTTGGAGGTAGTTAAACGAATTATGGATGACCTGGACTGCACTGTAGAGGAAATATTGAGAGGAGCAGTGTCTCTGTTACGAGATGAGGCATACCAGTGGTGGCTCACAGTGAATGAAGGTACTCAAGTGGATCGTATCACCTGGGATTTCTTTAAAGTGGTCTTCTAGGGAAAATATGTTGGGGCTAGCTATGTGGTTGCTCGGAGAAAAGAAATTTTAAGTCTAGTTCGGGGAGTAAATCTGTGGCAATGTACGAGGCAGAGTTTCTGCGTCTAAGCCGGTACGCCTGGGGAATAGTCTCGACTGACTATGAACATTGTGTGCATTTTGAAGATGGGCTACGAGATGAGCTGCGAGTACTGATAGCTTCGTAGCGGAAAGAGATTTTGCTGTATTGTTGGCGAAAGCCAAGATTGCTGAGGAGGTGAAACGCACTGAGCGGCAGAATCGTGACAAGGATAAAGGCAGGAACAAGAGAGATTTTAGGCCTTCCGGTTCTTCTGATAGATTTCAAAAGAGGCCTAGATTTAATGAGCCGATCCTAGTTGGAGTTCTGATTGCTACGGGCAGACCGCAGCCTTGTGTAGTTTACGGGTTATTTCATCAGGGTGAATGTTGGAAGAGAGTTGGGGCTTGCTTTAGGTGTGGGTCGAGAGACCACAGAATCAAGGACTGTCCCCCGAAACTGAGTTCGATACCAACTGCGAGACAGGGTTATGTTCAGCCAGAAAGAGGTGGTCAGCAGCCACCGAGACGTCGTGGTCCAGTCCGGGGTGGAAATGGTTTTGGTCGTGGTAGGGGAGCACCGGGTAAAGGTGCTGGAAATACAGATGCAAGGCAATCGGGGTTAGTTTATGTGGCTAGACGTCGAGAGGAGGGTGACGTACCGGATGTCATAACCGGTACGTTTCTCATATTTGATGTGCCGTTTCACGCTTTAATTGATATTGGGTCTACTCATTCATATGTTGCATGTACTGTATCTGGGTCTCTGGGTATTAAATCTAAAATTGCTGCTAGAGAAATGTATGTGATTAGCCCTCTAGGACAATCAGTGGTAGTGAACAAACTATTTAGGAATGTGCCTTTAGAACTGCAATGGATTATTTTCCCGGCAGACTTGATGGAATTGTCGTTCGGCAAGTTCGATTTAATTTTAGGCATGGACTGGCTAGTTAAGCATTGTCCAAACTTGGATTTCGCTGCTAAGCGTATGGTTTTAAAAACTCCAGGGGATGAGGAAGTATTGGTAATAGGAGAAAGAATGGATTATCTGTCCCATGTGATATCGGTATTAAAGGCAGAAAAGATGGTTCGTAAAGGGTGTGAGGCGTTCCTAGCTTTTGTCAGCTCGGTCAATGTTAAGGAATTGTCTATTGGGCATGTCAAAACCGTGAAGGAGTTCTCGGATATATTTCCTGAAGAGCTTCTGGGGTTGCCTCTGAATCGCGAGGTGGAATTTAGAATTGAGCTGTTACCAGGAACGGCTCTGGTGTCCATTGCCCCTTATAGGATGTCACTGAAGGAGCTGGTAGAACTCAAAGCTCAGATCCAAGAGCTGTTGTACAGTGGGTTTATCCGACCAAGTGTATCTCCGTGGGGAGCGCCAGTACTGTTCTTCAAGAAAAGTGATGGGTCGATGCGAATGTATATTGACGATAGGCAATTGAACAAGTTAACGATCAAGAATAAGTACCCGCTACCAAGGATTGATATTTGTTTGATCAGCTGTGAGGAGACTCAATTTTCTCGAAGATAGATTTGAGATCAGGGTATCATCAGTTGAGGGTCAAGGAGGCAGATATTCACAAGACTTCTTTCCGAACTCGTTATGGGCATTACAAGTTTCTAGTGATGCCGTTTGGATTGACAAATGTACCAGCTACTTTTATGGATATGATGAATCGGGTCTTCCAACCCTATTTAGACTGATTTGTGGTGGTATTCATAGATGACATCTTGGTGTACTTAAGAACTAAGGAGGAGCATGACTCGCATCTTCGGGTTGTTCTGCAGATATTTAGAGAGAAGCAACTTTACGTCAAATTCAGTAAGTGTGATTTTTGGCTAAAAGAAGTGACCTTTTTAAAGTATGTTGTGTCTGCCGAGGGGATTAGGGTTGATCCTCGAAAAGTGGAAGCTGTGTTGGATTGGAAGCCACCGAAGTTAGTGTCCGAGATTCGAAGCTTTCTGGGTTTGGCAGGGTATTACAGAAGGTTTTTTGAAGGCTTTTTGTTGATTGCTACACCCGTAACTAAGTTGTTGCGTAAGGGAGGACCATTTGTTTAGACTAATATATAGCACGACAGCTTTGAGAAGTTAAAGAAGATTCTGACTGAGGCACCAGTATTGGTTCAGCCTGAGGCTGGGAAGGAATTTATTGTTTATTGTGATGCATCAAACACAGGGTTGGGTTGTGTGCTAAGGCAAGAATAGAAAGTAGTAGCGTATGCATCTTGTCAATTAAGGCCCCATGAGATGAACTATCCCACTCATGACTTGGAGCTAGCTGCTGTGGTGTTTGCCCTGAAAATATGAAGACACTATCTGTGTGGAGAAAAGTCGATCATCTACACCAACCATAAGAGTCCAAAATATCTCCTTACCCAGAAGGAGTTGAATCTAAGGCAACGGAGGTGGATAGAATTGCTAAAAGATTATGATTGCTCAATCGAATATCACTCGGGTAAAGCTAATATGGTGGCGGATGCATTAAGTTGTAAGGTGATATCGGATTTGAGAGTAATGTTCGCTCATCTCAGTCTTTATGAAGATGGTAGCTTGTTAGCGGAACTTCAGGTAAAGCTGACATGGGCTAGTCAGATTAAAGAGAAGCAATTGTTGGATAAAACGTTGGGTTCTCGGCTTTAGCAAGTGGAAAGTGGAGAGACAGTGGATTTTGGGCTAAATAGTGAAGGGGTATTATGTTTCCGTGGAAGAATTTGAGTTAAGATAGATGATTCTGCCGGTGGCACATAGTAGCCCATACACTATGCATCCCGGTGGGAACAAGATGTACCGAGATCTGCGTGAGCAGTACTGGTGGCCAAGGTTGAAACATGAGGTTACCGACTTCGTGAGTAAATGTTTGACATGTCAGCAAGTGAAAGCGGAACATTAGTTGCCTTTAGGGTTGCTGCAAATGATGAAGATTCCACTATGGAAGTGGGAGAGGATAACAATGGATTTTGTTAGTGGGTTACCTTTAATGCCTACCAAGAAAGATTCAGTGTGGGTAGTTGTTGACCTGTTGACTAAGTCTGCTCACTTCATATCGGTTCGTACAAATTACTCGCTACAAAAGCTAGCCAAGTTGCATGTGTCAGAAATTGTAAGGCTTCATGGGGTACCAGTGTCTATCATATCGGACAGGGACTTTAGATTTACATCTTGGTTCTGGAAAGCATTACATGAAGCTTTGGGTACAAGGCTAGATTTTAGCACAGCATTTCATCCATAGATTGATGGTTAGTCGGAGAGGGTAATCCAGATTCTGGAGGACATGTTAAGGGGTTATGTGATTGACTTCAGAGGTAGTTGGGAAGATTATCTGCCGTTAGCAAAATTTTAGTACAACAATAGCTACCAATCTAGCATTTAGATCGCACCCTACGAGGCATTATTTGGTCGTAGGTGTCGTACCCCCACCTGTTGGACAGAATTAAATGAGTGATAGTTGCTGGGTCCAAAATTGATCTTAAAAAATTGAGGAAAAGGTTAGGTTGATTCGGGAACGGTTAAAAGAAGCTTCTGATAGATAGAAGTCGTATGCGGATTTGAAGCGTAAGGAGATAGAATTTTCAGTGGGAGATCAGGTCTTCTTGAAGGTCTCACCTTGGAAAAAGGTTTTAAGTTTTTGACGGAAGGGCAAGTTGAGCCCCAGGTTCATCAGACTTTATCGGGTGTTAAAACATGTGGGACCCATCGCGTATCAGCTTGAGCTGCCTCCGGATTTGAAGCAGATACATAATGTATTTCATGTTTCAATGCTGAAACGCTATCATTCAGATCCCTCTCACATAGTGCCGATGGAGGAAATTGAGGTTAGACCTGATCTGTCATTTGAGGAAGAACCAATGCAGATCCTGGATCGAGATAATAAGGTGTTAGGAGGAAATCGATTTCGTTGGTCAAAGTGTTGTGGTATAACACAGTTCAGAGGAAGCCACTTGGGAACCGGAAGAGGCAATGCGACACCAGTACCCTCATCTCTTTTAACCAGGTAAATTTCGAGGCCGAAATTTCTTTAAGGGGGTAGAATTGTAACATCCTAAAATCTAGGGGTCCGTAAAATTTGTGTTGTTGCATGTTGTGCTGGTTCTGTGTGTGTGGTTTATGGGTGTTTAGGGGCCCTAGGGAGGCCTGGGGTCAAGTTTGAGCCCTGGTGAAACTTTGGTTTTTGGGCACTTTAGGGGAGAGGACTGTTGGAGGCAGGGCTCAAGTGAAATTATTGGTAAATAGCTAGCACAAGTTGAGCAAGTGTAAGGGTGGAGTTGGCGTCACTTCTGAAGCAAGGAGTAACGCCCCACGATTTGAAGACATAGGCGTGTCTAAGGGTACACGGGCGTGTTCCAAGAAACATGGGCTTGTGAACCCTGCTTTCAAGAAGAGTTTTTGATTAAGTTCCAATAGTTTTCTGATAAGTGCTTAAGGCCTCGTAGGCCCATGAAGTGTATGATTAGTCTAAAAAGAGAAGTTTTTAAGTCGAAATAAAACTTTACAGCCCGTAAGGGTATGTTTAAGTGAGTTCAAGCATGGTAATGTCTCGTATCTAGTCCTAGCATCGGTCTCGAGTATAGGATGTTACACAAGGGAATTGAGGTTCGAATCTCACAAGAAGCACTTGGTGGTTTTATTTTTGTGCTCAGGCAAGGGAGGTGGCTGAGTGGAGATCAAATTGTGTAGAAGAGAAGGAAGACTTGGTCATATATTTTGAATGGGTGATGAGGAGTGAGTGGAGGAGTAAATCAAGGAGTAAATCAAGGGATTTGGGGAGTGTGTTGTTGGTTAGCCAAATTTGGGAGTTGGTGGGGGGTGAGTTTCGGCTAGGAGTGTTTTTGGCAGGCAAAATTCAGCATTTGGTGAGGGGGGAGTGAAAATCGAAACCTTTTGAGTGAGTGTGCTGAAATTTCCTTGGGTTCTTAGCATTCTTCTTTTGACATTTTAGGCTTTCTTCCTAGACATTTCGGGTCCTTTGGGTTATGCGTTTTCTGCTATTCTCTTTTGAACATTTTTTGATACTTTTTTTGTGTTCTCTCATTTTGTTTCTTTTCTTCTTCCCATTTATTTTCTTCATTTGTTGTGCTTAACAGTTTGGCCAAACCTTTCCATTTTTCCCTTTTTGTTCTTTGCGGCGCATAGCCGAAATCACTATTATTATTCTTCTTCCTCTTCTTCAATCTACTACCTCCTCCATTTGCAAGTGCCAAATATTTCTTGCTTTATCATTCCCTTCTCTAGACAGCGGTCGATTAGGTAAGTTTTCAATGCCATTGGGTCTTCTTTTCCTTTTCTTGCCGTATTAATTCTTTCGCCTTTGGCCGAATGCATGATATCTTCCTTTCTTATGGTTCTCTTCTCTTGGTTAAGCCAAATGCAATCACCTATTTTATTCTAAACTCTCCTTTTGTTCTCTTTTGGGTAATGGCCGAATCAAGTCACCCTTTGCTACCACCCATCATTCTTTTAATCTTGGTCTTCAGAAGTTGATTGGTAAGATAGTTTTGGCCAAATAAAGGTGATGGATGGACGTCCTCTTTTCTAAGTTATTTAGGCTGAAAGGCTGTTTCTTCGTCATCTTGTGATATCATAGCTAACTTGTACTCCTTCTTAGGCACTCAATTTGCGATCGGAGGAAGTGTACTGAACTCTCAATCGTAACAAAGAGTTGCTGACGTTCTTGGTAAATGGTGTGAATTGGGTTGTCGTTTTCAAACATATGGATACAACTTACTGAGATTAAGACTAATGGTTTAAGTGTATGGATTCATAGGTGCATAATCTCGCGGATTTAATCTATGCTAGTTTTAGGTGTGTAATCTCACGCTCTTCTAAGTAACTATTTGTGGTGACTCACAATTTGGCCAAAGCCGAAAAGCCGAAAAACCAACATTTACAACCTCACGAGTGTGCGAACGCTTGTAATGGTAATCTGAAATATGAGTAGTGACAGTAAGTCATAGAGAGTGTCACAAGTCCTCTCGCGATATTTAAGCTGTAGCGGGTCTACCCGAGCTGATACGGGCTTAACGGGCCCAATGGAATTTTCGGCCCACATAGGCGAAGACAGCGAAAAATCGTCAATGAGTAAGTGCAATTGTGAAAAACTAGAAATCTGTGATTGAAACCTTGCGAAATGGGCAACACGAGCGTGTGGGCCCGAATGGGCCGAAATTGGATTTTTTGCCGAATAGTCCGGTAACGACCGAAAATGGTAGTCGAGTCACTCGAGGCGACAGTGGGCCTTCGGAATGGCCGATAAATGTGAAGTTACTGAAATACCCTCGGTGGGTAAAATTACCGAAATACCCTTGGAGGGTAAATTACTAAAACGCCCTCGATGGGAAAATGACTGTTATGCCCTTAGGGGTAATTATGCTTTATTGTGTATACTTGATTAAATTGCCATGATGATATATTATTGCAATCACGAAATTATTATGACATGACATGATGCATGGGGTTGGGTTATTTATATATTGGAGGAAGTGTCTCGTTATTCTTTGGTAGCTCTTCTACAAATCAGCATCGTGGTTAAGCCACAATATATCGATATTGGCGACTTTTTCATTTATTTATATCGGCAATTGATCGCATTTTTGGAGTGCAGCGGATGGGTGGGTCGATTTAGAAATCCCCACAGGTGTGTAGGGCTGGTACGGGTAGAGTGTAGCGGATGGATTACTAGGTTCGGGAAGGGTTGCTTGTCTTGTTGCATTACCATGATTTTGGGGCCGTGGGCCTAGATTGTTACTGAATAGGGCTTCGACCCAATTGGGATGTCGTATGGGCTCGGGTCCAGTTAATGACTGAGTAGGGGATTACACATTGAGTTCTCGTAACTCATCCCGTCATTTCAACCTTGCAGGTGATCCCCAGCGTTAGTGGATTTGGAGCTGTGGAGGACTCTGAGGTGGCCATACATCACAAATTTTAGTAAACTTCCATTTCACTTTAATTTTAGGATTCCTTTTTAATTTGGGATTATTGTTGTAATAAGGCCATTGGTTCACTTTTCTTTAAACTTACATTTCCGTTATTACTTATTTTAAATGTTTAAAACGGATGTTTTCCTTAAAAGAGTAATAACTGTTTTCCCAAAATATCTCTTTTCCACAAATGCTCAAATTCGATTTTCATAACAAAGACAATTTCCAAAATTAATTACAACTTTTCTAAAATGGACATTGAGTGAAACGGGTCTTTATAAATGAACATCTGAACTCGAAGTTTTCAAAAGGATACAAAGTTTTATCAGACGCGCAGTCTTTCAACAACACTTTCATGTGACATGCCAGATCCGGTCGTAACGTTTAGGCCGGGTTTGGGGTGTTACACTCGCACTAATATATTTACACTAATTAAATTAATTAACTAATATTAATAAAACAAATCGATGGCTTGTAATGATCCGGTTTCTAGTGGAATCAGAAAATGCGGTTTCAAAACCTTATTTTCATAAATCGAGTTTGTACATATTAAATAGGGATATTTATGGAGTTAATATATAGATATATTGAAATCCTATTAAATAATTTAGCCAAAAATGTGGTTAATTAAGGCCTAGAGACTAAATTGTAAAAGTTTAATAGCTATAGAGTTTTAATTAGAAAAAGGATCGGGGACTTATATAGCAATTATCCAAATTAATAAAATGGTTAATAAACCAAATTAAAATATATTTTAGTGGATGATGTCGTTTAATGTCGTTAGGTTAATTTTAACATGATTAGTGTTAACTAAACAAGATTAATTTAACTAATTAAGATGAATTAACAATTAAACCAACTATATAAGCAAAATTTAGAGAAAAAAGATGACAAAAATCATCATATTCAACCTTCATCTTCCGTCCTCCATAAAAGAAAGAAAAAAACCTTTTAAACCCTATGTTGATTCGACTACAATTTCAAGTAAGTACCTAGCCATTTTTCTTTGATTTTTATGGAAATTGAATCATGGGAGCTTAATTTAGCTTAGCCCATGTATCAATTTTTTCAATTGGTGAAATTTTGATAAGTTACCATTGTTGATAAATTGAAGAATTAGGCTTGAAATTGATAGAAATTAAGCTTAGATAATGAAAAGGACTAAATTGTAAAGCTTAACAGGCATGATTATTAGCTTTGTTACATTAAGGAACAAATTGAATAAAATGAAAATCAGTTATGAAATTGTACTAGGAATATTAAGTATAGGGTCCCTAATGAGTAGATGTGAAATTAGATTTTAATTCGAAACTTTATACCGAAAGTTATGCTTGTCCCGGGTTTAGGGACTAAATTGAATAAGTTGTAAAATATGCTTAAATTTATGTTTGAATGTGGATTTATGTTGATACTTGTTCTTTTGTTGTATTATCTTTCGTAGCTAACGTCAACGCGAAACCATCGATAGGGAAAGGAAAAGCAAAAGTTGTCGATGAGTGACATGACATCTCGATTTATACTTTTATGATTTGAAATTGTTTAATTTGCTTACATGTACATGTTAATTAAATGGTTGGATACTAAGGTGAGTATATGGTGATAGTATGAATTTGTTTAGTTGAGTTTGATACCAAATATCGAGATAGATGACTAAAATGAATAAAATAGAAAATGACATGAATTTTTGGGATTATGATATGTGATATGGAATTTGGATAGAAATATGCGAAGATGAGACGGAAAGGGTATTCTTAGTTAAGAGTGGTAAATTACTCAATTAAGGGTACTTATTGGCTTAATTAATAACCAGTGATTCAATTGGTTCTAGCCTAAGTAGCTTGCAACGTTGAAACTAGAAATTCACACTACTAATTTGGAAGTTTGCTAGTTTAAGCTAGGTTTAGTTTAATCTAATTAGTTTTATTATTATCTTAATTTGAAATTTTCACTACTCATTCGTGACTCAATTTGTAACAGCCCGATTTTGGGCTTAGTCGGAACTGTGGTTTCAGGACCACAAATCCGACACAGAAAAGTTAATTTTTTTATATTTTTATGGTCTACTATTTCACAGAATGATTTCGTAAAAATTTCGTTCAAAAATTTTGACGTTTGGGCACTCAATTTAATCAAAAGAACTAAATTATAAAAAGTGAAAAAGTTGAGTTCTACATGCTAGAGGTATCTAATTGCTCTGAAATTTTAAATAGGAGGTTCTTAGATGGTAATTAGACCATTTGTTAAGATAGTGGACAAAAATGGACATGGTGAGATAAAATTTCAAAGTTTTAAGTGAAGGGTATTTTGGTCATTTGGTAAATAAA
This sequence comes from Gossypium bickii, assembly GCA_025503065.1. Taxonomy (NCBI): domain Eukaryota; kingdom Viridiplantae; phylum Streptophyta; class Magnoliopsida; order Malvales; family Malvaceae; genus Gossypium; species Gossypium bickii. The sequence goes on along the minus strand of CP106710.1, from coordinate 61,525,961 downwards.
AGAATAAAAAGGGAAAATCAAGCTAAAATCATGTCCATCTTCTACCTCAAGTGCCGAAAATTAGAAGAACACCATAGCTAGGGTTTTTCTCAACTTCCAAGATTGATTATAAGTGCATCCTAACCCCGTTTTTAATGCTCTTTATGTTTTTGAAGTCGTTATCATCTGATCTATCTATTTCTACCATTAATATAAGGAAAGATCAAGGTCTAGGGTTTGTCCCATGTTGGATGTTTGTGTATTTTGATGCCTAATGGTAGATTATGCATGTTTGATGTGTGATAAACAACTTTCGCTATGTGATTTTTGATGAAAATGCTTAAAATGACCTATTTGTAAAAGTTATAAATTATGTAGTAAAAGTGTGTTTTAATGGAAATTATGGGCTGTTATAGTTATAAAAATGGTTTGGCTAGGCTTGTACGTTAAAGAAATTGCACATGTACGAGCCTAGGGGCAAAAATGTAAATATGTCAAAATTTAGGGGCAAAAATGTAATATTTGCCATAATATGATTTTTGGACTGAATTGGATAATGTGAATAATAAATTAGTTAAATTTTCTATTGTAGATCAAGAGAAATGAGGTTCGGACCTAGATCAGAGGAAAAATAAAGTATTTGACGATTAGGTCACATTCCTACTATTTTTGTACCGAAGTAAGTTCGTATGTAAATAATGCATTGTTATTTATGCTTTAATTGCTTAATCATTATATGAATTGTGATTTACTCTTGAATGAAATCGACAAAGTTCGTAAAGCGAGAAAAAGATCCCAGCTGAACCTTAGGAATTGTTAGGATACAAATGTCATGACATTAGGGTTAGTTGAGATTTCGTGTAAGACCATATCTGGGATATGTCATCGATATGAGATTTTGTGTAAGACCATAGCTGGGCTATTGGCATCGATATGAAATCCCATGTAAGACCATATCTGGGATATGGCATTGGTATAGTACTATGTGTATGTGTCTGAAATCTCCCGAGTATCCTTTAGTATTCCAAGTGGTTCAACGGGAAACTTAACGGTAAAGTTTAAATTGTGAAAGATTATGGTAAGCTGCAAGTTGGTACAGGTATGTACATAAACTCATGCTTAATGAGCTCGATATGTGATGAAACCTCAGATTAGTTCGATTGAGTAAGTTATGAGGTTAATATTTTAAAAACATCTATGCTAAGCTTGATTATGAATTCACAATGACATTTATGTTAATTTACTTTATTTTAAATACATGTTAAAGTGTGTATGATGCTTATTATTTGCATAGGAACTTACTAAGTTTTAAAGCTTACTCCCTTTCTTTTTCTCTAGTCTTATAGTGTCACGAAGCCAGCTCGAGGATCGAAGACGGTCGAAGATTCATTCACACTATCAAATTATTATGATTTTAATATTTTGAGTTATGGCATGTATAGGGACTTGGTTTTTTTTTTTTTTTTTTGTTATGTGTCCTAGTTGATTTGGCCAAAAGTGTTGGCTTATGTTAGTTGATAATTCATTTTGTAAATGGCCATTGAAATTTGCTAATATTGGTTAAGTATATATGCATATGGTGATGTCTTTAATGGTTGTGGATTTTGCATGCTCTGAGATGATAAGTTTGAGACGTTGTATGTGATAGGAAATAGCATGTGAAAGATATATTGATATCTTGTTTGTGGTTGAATTGGTTGTATGAATATGCTCGGATTGGTGCTATGTTTTGTTGTGTAGGTTGGTGCACGAAAGAGTGGCAAAAAGGCTTGGTAAATAGCCTTATATTTGTCCACATAGGTAGACACACGAGCTTGTGTCTAGGCCGTGTGCGATACACGATCTGCCCCACGGGCATGTGTTTCGGCCGTGTGTCCCCTGCACCTTAATTATTGCAAAATAGAATGCTTAGTAATGAGCACATGGGCAGAGACACGGGTGTGTGTCTCAGCCGTGTGGATGGCACGGCCTTGAACACGGGCGTATGCCCTGGCTGTGTGGAGTCTGCACCTATTTTATGAAAATTATGAAAATTTAATCGAACACACGGCCTAAGCACACGGGCGTGTGACTTGGCCGTGCGATCTTAATTAGATGATGATGTCATAAACAGAATGCTCCATAATTCGAACACGGCATGAAGAACGGGGCGTGTCCCGAACCTACACAGGCGTGTGACCCCTTTTTCATCAAAATTTTTCTAAGTTTCCCAAAAGTTTCCAAAGTTCTCGGTTTAGTCCTGAACCACTTCCACTGCATGTTTTGGGCCTCGTAGGCTCGTAATAGGGACGATATGAATGTTTTTGAAAATTTTTAAATTTGAGTGAAAATTCATGTCTCGATTTTTAATGTTTGCTTGTGAATAAGTCCGGTGATGCCTCGTACCCTATTTTGGCATCGGATACGGGTAAGGGGTGTTACAAAATTAAATTAGTAATTATTTTCAAATAATTAATTAAGTAATAATCTCCAATAAAGCAATCCCTTGGGTACGATCCTCGAAATACATGTTTGAGCTAAACCTGTGTCATATATATTTGAGAATTCGTAACAAATGTTGGACCTTGGTAACATTTGTTATCAATCCCGGGCAAGCGCACACAAGACCCTATTGGCATGGTAATCGTGTCCGAGCCTTTACTAAGTTCACCACAGGCATCTATTACACATATAAATGTCACTTTTCAATTTAGTTCAACTCTCACCCTTTATACCAATTCACGACCAATTCATTCACAATCAAACATATATATAAATCAAATACATAGTAATCTAAGTAAATCAATACCATATGAACTTACGGGATCAAAACACCAAACAAGTTGATTCTTTAGAGAATAATCAACAATTTTGGCTTTTCCATGATTACCTCTGATTTGATCCAATTCTTGATCTAAACAATTATTACAAACAATCCATCAATATAAACATTTATACATTATGCCATGACATATATGAACCTATTTAGTCTCATTTTTCGGTACCTATAAAATTTTACATTTTATTCAACTTAGTTATTTAATTCGAAATAACCATATCTTTCAATTTTGAACCTTAGTTTAAAAATCGAATTAAATTAAATTCATTAGGGACCCTCTACTTTCTATTTATACTAAATTTCACAATAATTTTACATTTTATTCACTTTAGTCACTATGTACAAAACTAATAATTAAACTTTACAAACTAGTCATTTTCATAGTTTAAGCTTAAAATCTATCAATTTAACACCAAATTCTTCAAGAAATCAACAATGAAAACTTCCAGAAACTTTAATGTTTCTATAAATTGGTAGATGGTCTAGCTAAATCAAGCTCTTATGACCTCAAAAACATAAAAATTACAAGGAAAGGACTTGAAAATGCTTACCAATTAAAGACCGAATGTTAAGAGCTTCCTAGTTTTTTCTTTCTTTCAATTTTTGACAAGAAGAAGATGAAGGAAGAAAATTGACATATTTTTGCATTAAAGATAACTTATATAGTAATATTAGTTCTAAATTAATTTGGTTGAATTGACTTAAGCATACTTAATTAACTCTGTAACACCCCTAACCCGTATCAGTCGCCAGAATAGGGTTATAGAGCATTACCATAAAAACGTAACTTTAAAACATAAATCTCATACATTAACATAAACATAGCATAAATCATTCATTTACATGCATATTCTCCCTTAATCGAGCCTTTAAGGCCTTAAAAACACTTTAGAAACAATTTGGGACTAAATTGGAAATATTAGGACCATTTAGGAAAAAGTTGGAAAAATTGAACTCCATAGGGTCACACGGCTATGTGGCTAGGCCGTGTGGTTCACACGGCTGAGACATACGCCCATGTCTCAGGTTGTGTAACTTTGGAAATACTGACACACGGCCCTGTCCCAGCCCCTGTCCTCACTCGTGAAACTCTCTAAGTTGGATCACACGGCCAAGCCACACAGACGTGTAACTCTCGTAATGGCTCCACACGTCCGTGTCCCATGCCATGTGCTAGGCTGCGTAACAGCTTGACTTACATGCATTAAAACCTATAGGTGACACGCAGTCGTGTCGCCTGGCCGTGTGTCACATACGACTAAGTCACACGCCCGTGTCTTAGGCCGTGTGGACATGAAATTGGCCAAAATTAAGCCATTTCCATCACCAAATCAAGTATGTACATAAAAGCATTTTGTACACATGACCAAAGCATCAAAACCTTACCAAAACATTCATGAAATGACCAATTTCAAAAGACCAAATCCATTCAACCAATATGCCATACATGATACCTCAAATTCAAACATACAAATTTACCTAAACATAACATATAATTGACCACATTTAATTCATAATCATCTACCTCATTTCTATCTCAAAGCATATCATAACTTGACCTATATCACTTCAACATAAACTTACCATTTGAGCCAAACCAGTCATGCATCATATGTACCTAATTGACACAACTCAACCATCATCAAAATGGTACCAAAACAGCCAACTCATACATACCAAAATCAACATCTAAGTATTGAACTAAACGTTAAACACAAGTCCACCTATACATGCCATTATAATATTGGCCAAAACATAGTGTGATAGATCTCTGATAAGCTTCCAAATCAATCGAGCTTCTGATTATTTATAAAACATAGAAAAGTAAACTATGTAAGCACATAATGCTTAATAAGTTTCTAAAACATGAAACATAACCTACCATTTCATTATTTAACAATAAGACTAAGCATAGTATAATCCAACCATAAGCTTGGCACAAGCCTATGCATTATCAACAACACATGTTAGATCATTCAAATATAATTCACTTGAATTAACATAAGGTAAGCTATTTTTACATGAACATGCTTCCTTTGAATGCATCATTTTCATATTCATAACATACTTTCATTGAAACTTTCCATTTTAATCATTTTCATAATTTCATGATATAATTCATTTGAACACTTACCGTTCCTTTCCTTTTCATGCCCGTTGAACCATTTAAAATAACATTAGATACACGGGAACCCTCACACAAAGTATGTTAAACATATAACCGTAACCTTTCACTTTCCTTTACATTGTTGCTTACACGAGCTGTGAAATGGGCCTACACAAATGAGCTGTGGGTCAAAATGTAAGCTACACGATGGTGCTCACACGAGTTGTGGAGTATCAGCAACTAATGCAGGACCTCAGGCATCGGTAGGACATTTAAGACCAGAACTTGAAACATGAAAACCCTAATGACATGCCATTTGTATCTTACGAATTCTGAAGGTTCAAATAGGGCTCGATAATCATCGTGACATCGTTGGATATACATCATATGGTTACATGGAAAATAATACATTTACATATAAATCATTATAAGATTACAATGATATTTAATCATATGAACTTACCTCAACAAACAAAGCGTAAAAACGTAGTCGATCAATCCGAGGCTTTCACTTTTCCCGGATCTAAATCTGTACAAGGTCTATCTTGATCGAAAGAAATAAATTCAATCCATTTAATACTTCTATTATTAAATTCAGTCCACATTTCTTATTTTTGCAAAATTACCATTTTTCCCATAATATTTTAAATTTTCACACTTTAGTCCTTAAGCTCATAAATTGAAATCTAAGCATTTTCATCCTCATTTCATGCTAGCTAAATACACTAGGGACCTATATCAACCCATACAAATCAGCAGTTAACAAATTTATCATAAAATTTTACTACTTTTACAAATAAGTCCCTAAATGACAATTTCTTCAAATATCCCTTTACAAAACTTGTTTATTTATCAACAAGGATTCATAATATTTCATAAAACATCAAGAATCATGCAAAAAATTCATGGAAAAACCCTATATCTTTAATAGTTTTGCAAATTAACCCTCGAGCTATCTAGATTAAGCTACAATGATCCCAAAAACATAAAAATCATTAACAACGAGACAAAATTGCATACCATGCAAGTGGGATTAAGTTTGGCTGAACCCTAGCATGCTCCCATGGTGAAATTAGATTGAATAAGGTGATATCTCTTTCTCTTTCTTTTGTTTTTATGATACATTTACTATTTTACCAATTTGTCCTTTAAAAACATTAATAATTTCAATAAAACCATGTCCATAAATATCCAGTATCACTTCAGTTAGTCTAATTATGATCCAAGCCCTTTAGTTTAAAGTTTTATAGCTATTTTACACATTTAACTAATATAACTCTACTTTTGTATTTTTTACGATTTAGTCCTTTTCACTTAATTAACATACAAACATCAAAATTTCTTAACAAAATTTTAATACGACCTTACTAACATTCCATAGACATTAAAATAATAATAAAATAATAATTTACTCATTGGATTTGTGGTCAAGAAATAACTCTTCCAATTTCACTGAAAACGAGCTATTACAAACTCAATCCATCATTAACACTATATAAGTGGAATATTCCACACCAAGAACTAATTAATAACAATAAATGGTTAAATTACCATTTTCAACCTTTGGCTAATTTCAATTTAAGTCCCTAAGTCTTTGTCCAATTAAAAACCTATAGCGATTGAACTTTTACAATTTAGTCCCTGTACCTAATTAAGCAATTAAGTGGAAAATTTGATGGACCAAACATTAATATTCTTTTATACCAAATCTGTAAATGATCATATTTAATATTTATGGACCCATTTTATGAAAATGGGGTTCCAAAACTCCCTTTTCGGGCATTACTAAAAATCAAGCTGTAACAACTTAGCTTAAGTCTCAAGACAGAGTGGCCTTTGTCTCGAGACAAGGGCACATCAAAACTAAATTCAATTTTCCCTATTCCAGGTCTCAAGATAAGGATTCCATGTCTCAATACATCAAAACATTGAAGCTAAAATAAAAAAATAAGGGAGGGTTGTCTCGGGACCTAAAGAGCCTTGTCTGTTGACACAAATTTCAATATCTCGACACATGATAATGTCGAATTAGAATTTATTAAAATATAATGTAGCCTATCTCAAGACATAGAGACCTCTGCCTCAGACATCAGGCTAAAAATTTATCAATATAGATTGTTTTGGGATCCTAACTCTGCTTTTGACATTACTTAAACATGTAACCCTATTTATTGAATCATTTAACATTGAATCATCATGTTTATGCCAATAATTATGGATTTATGGTGATTGTTATGAATTAATGTCAATGTCAAATATTTCAACTAAATTATTTGAAATAGTCTGAGTTCCTTTGGCAACGTAATGTGACATCACACATTTAGATCTGGCGACTGGATCATGTTTATGCTAATAATGGTGATTGTATGGTAATTCCTCTATTGTATCCACTTGGCGACAATGATCGAAATTCTCTCTAAACTATTCAGGGAGTTCTTTTTTTATATTCTTTTCTATGTACTAGACTTAGAAAATTGATGTAAAAGAAAATATGATATATATCACTTTTTTTTTTTAATTTCTAAACCCTTTGAATGAGTATTAATCACATTGACAATTTTTAAGAATTACCATTAAAAATGTGATATCCTCTCTTTAAAATCATGATACAAGTTTTTAATGGGTATAACCTTAACTTGAATCTATTAAATACACTATTAAATAAATCTAGTAAAACATATTTTCCTTGTTAAAATATGAGAAACACATTTCGCATTTTAATTAGACCCTTTATATATGTGTGTCAATCACGCACACTTATTATGTGTAAATTTTAACTATGTCAAAATAACTTTATTGTAGAAATGTTCTTAAGTGTGAAAAGTTGAATATAATCTCATCTTTCTTTATATTCCAATCATTCCAACCATACGACTCAACTCTGTAAGATCCAGTAAAATTGACAATCATATTAAAAGTACTTCTAATATTCTAATATTACAAATAGCGAATGACATCTAGCAATGCATCGCTACTACACAAGTTGTAGGAAGTCGTGGTCAGATATAACCTTTTTGAAATAATGGATCATATAGTATATCCTTTTTTTTTGGGGGTATCTATATTGAATACAATTCGAGGAACTTGTATAGTCCAAACTTTTATTTTTTGAATCTTGTATAGACTAAGATAAATAAATAAGTCTAATATATCATATCAACTCATTTGAGCATGACTATGTGTTTCTAGTCTCACTCAATCAAAGTGCTCGAGATATTGCTCCCATTATTTAGTAGGGTCACATATTGCCTTCATTATTCATATCCCATTTCATAATTTTTGGTATACCTAACAATAGTTTTTATCGTAAACCCTTTATGAAAACGTTTGACTGTGTCAAAGTGTAACACCCCCACCCAACCCATTCGTCAGATCCAGGTGCGGGTGTCACATCCGAACTGACTTATCATCTATACTCAGATTTCACAATATTTAAACATACTATATTTCCTATTACATAATCTTACAACCAAGTTTAAATTTAAAACATGTTTACAGTCCAAACTATAGACCTTGAGGAATATAAATAAATACATCATAATTGCCCCCTTGGCGGAGTTCCTAAAGGTAACCCCTATCCTGTGTGCATAACCCTTCTTTAATGTCTATTGTATCATCATGATTTGTGTAACACCCCAAACCCAGCCTAGACATTATGAACGGATCTAGCATGTCACATAGAAGGGTAAATTGAAAACTGCGCGTTCATTTAAAAGTTCGTAATCTTTTCAAAATTTCCAGCTCCTTTTTTTTTTTTATGAAACTCAGATTTTGTTTTTATAGTTCTCATGTAAAACATTATTGTTGATATTAATGTCATTATCACTATCTTCGAAAAACTTCATTTTTACAGAAAACGGATTCAGTGAATTATGAGGATATGATATTTTGAAAACAGGTAATGTCATTTTAAGAAAACTACGTATTTATAAATTTAACGGTTATCAATAACTTAAAGGAAATTAAACCAGCAACCTTATTACAACAATATTAGCCAAAAATAAAATAATTTTAAAGTAAAGCAAAAAAAAATTTACTAAGTCACGGGAAATATTCCCGGTGTATGGCCACCATAGAGTCCTCTGTCGCTCCAAATCCTCTAACGCTGGTGATCACCTACAAAGTTAAATCAGAGGGATGAGTTACGAGAACTCAGTGTGTAATCCCCTAAATGGTCACTGACTGGGTCCGAGCCCATATGACATCAAACTGGGTCTAGGCCCTTTTATCATGATAATGCAAACAATGAAATGTAATGTAACCCAACCCAATCCAACTAATCACACCCCCGTACCAACCAATCGTCACTTGTGGGGATCAAGTCAACCCACCCCGCCAATCACACCGATAATGCAGACGAGCTGCTAATCGCAATATTTGTGGCTGAGCCACAGAGTCATAGTATATCAATATGTGGCATAGCCACTAAAACACTATGTGGCAGAGCCACCAGGCTACACTTCTCTTCAGTCATTAACTCGCCCCATGCAATATGATAAAATGTCATGTATCAACGTGTAAAAGTGTAAATAAAAATCATACACACAATATTCAATCACAATTAAGATTATAACAGTCATCTTCACCCACTCGGGGGTAGTTCGATAATTTTACCCATTGAGGGTATTTTAGTAAATTCGCAACCTAGGGGTATTTTGGTAATTTACCCTCCAAGGTATTTTGGTAATTTTGCAACCCAGGGGTGTTTCGGTAATTTACCCACCAACGGTATTTTGGTAATTTTCACATTCAATGGCTTTCTGAAGGCTTACTATCGCCTCGAGCTATACAGAACTCTTTTTAAGCCACTACAGAGTTAATGGGCCTAAAATCCATCTTAGGCCCAATGAGGCCCACACGCTCGTGTGGCCCATTTCGCACGATTTCAGTCTCAAATTTGCATATTTGGCATTCAGAGTTATCATTCGACAGTTTTTCTAATAGTTTTGCCCAAGTGGGCTTGATAGCCCGTTGGGCCCATTTGGACCGTTTCGGCCCGGTTAGGCCCGTTACAACCTCAGTACCGTGAGAGTGATTGCGACACAATCTTTGACTTAACGTCACGATTTGTATCTCGATTTATAACTACTAGCGCTCGCACGCTCGAGTGGTCACAGTTGTCGGCTTTCTGGCTTTTGGGCTTTTGGCCGATTCACAGAACACAACATGCAATCATCGAAGTGGGTGTGAGATTACACACCTAATCTAGACTTCCAAAAGTACTACTCCTCGCTTGCCCCTAGAATAACCATAATTGAAAGTTAGCCTTAACTTTTTAAAAGATTTCGTAACCTGAATTACTACTCCACTTGGTTCACTTAGCGCAAATCGTATTTCCCTCCAACCGAGTATCAATTAACCGGCTTCGCTTCGTCCTTGACTAAAGTGAACAAACCCTATATTGATTGATGCACAAGGGGTGTTAGTATCTGCCAATATTTAGCATCAAGGAGAATTGAACATTAACTAGCACTACTTACCCTTAATTTTGGCAACAGCAGATCCTTAGAACAAGAGGAGTTTAACCATGCGCTGCTCTCAGAGACGATGTTTAACTAGAGAGAAACGAAAAGATTAAAACGTACATAAGATCAAAAGAAGTAAATATAGCCTTCACCAACCTAGTTAACTCAATACCGAGAAGAGAAAAGAAAATCACTAAGACCAACAGTACCCAATGAGGAAGGGTTCGACAATTGATCCCCCAAAAAATTTCGGCCCTTACTAAATGTCACCCAAATAATTTGAGCAAGATAAGAATGAATAAATTCGGCCTCAACCAAGGTTAAGTAGAACGGAAAGAGGAGGTTTTTGGTCACGAAAAGTACCACCACGAACCGACGATGAACGTGGGAAAAGATGGTGGGAATTCGACTTTTGGAAGAGGAAGAAATCGGCAAGATGATGAAGGTAAAGAAGAAGGGTGCGTTGATATAGCTTAGGGAAAGAAGAGAAGTGATCGTTTTAACCAAAAGAGAAGTGTAGGGAAAAATAATGAAAGCACGGAAATTGACAGAAGTTAGAGAAGCAAAGAAACCCAAAATGATGCAGAAGTAACACTCACAGAAACACAAAAAAGAATTTTGCCCCTTCAAAAGCTAAGACAATTTTCGGTTTTCACCCTCACACCCAAAAGACTGAAAATGCTCTCTTAGACCCCTACTCAGCTGAATTTCTCCCTCTCACACCCCTACTCACGTCCAACTCTCCCACTCCCCCAAATCCCACGATTTTCTCCCCTTTCTGCTCCACCATTCACTCTCCATCATTTGTTCAAATAGATTTGACCAATTCCCCAGATGTTGCATGTGTGACTCGAACCCTCTCCCACCTTGCTATCATACTGACGCCACCACCACTTCACCATGTGGCCATTTGTGTCTTACAACATGCACAACAAAAGTTAAGCCTACAGCCAAAGTCTAATTCCCTTTAAAAGAAAATAATCTAAAAGAAAAGCAAGTACCAAGACTAGAACCTTGGATCCCTTGCCTCCCTATGGCGTCACTCCCTTGCTCTCTAAGTGGCGACACCTTGCCACCACACCACAACTCTTTTTGTGTTAGCAAAACACCAACAATTTCCCTTAAGCCTTGCCTCCTACAGCTCTCCCCACTTAAGTGCCCAAAAACCAAGATTTCACCAGGGCTTGGGCTCGAACCCGAGCCTTCTCAGGACCCCCAAACACACCCAAACAACCCATAGAGTAACCATAACATGCATTAACACAAATATCATAGACCTCTAATTTTTAGGATGTTACAATTTGGCTTGGTCCTTATAACATCCTAGATTAGGGGTTATACGTTTGTGCATAATTCATGAGTTAGTAGGTTTTGGCAGTGTTGGAAGTGTATTAAGGGTTTTTAGAATTTTAGGATGGAAGAAGAAAGCTTTGGAAAATTATTGGTTTTTAAGTAAAAAGGGGAGCTAGGTAAATGAGGCTTTAAAAGAAACTCCGTGTGAAGCATGACACAAGGAACCATGTGGTAAAATGGCATGTTTTATGAATTATGAATGTGTTATGTGACTTCTAGAAATAAGTAAATGTATGGAAATGTATGGAAATGTATAGAAGTGTATGGAAATGTGTGGAAATGTGTGGAAATGTATGGAAATGTAAGGCAATGTAGGGAAATGTAAGAAAATGTAAGAAAATGTAAGGAAATGTAAGGAAATGTATGGAAATGTATGGAAATGTAAGGAAATGTAAGGAAATGTGAGGAAATGTATGGAAATGTAAGGAAATGCAAGGAAATGTAAGGAAATGTCTTGTCTAGGAAATGTAGGGAAATGTCCTGAAAATGTAAAGGAATAAAGAGGAAAGTGAACATTTATGGAAACTAGGAAATGTAAGGAAATGATTCAAAAATGGAAAGTGAACATTTCTGGAAACTTGGAAATGTAAGAAAATGGCAAGTAAACAGAGCCGATCGAAAATTTTAGGAAACTTGGAAATGACCCTAAAATGATGAGTTTTAAAGTTTAAAATAGGAAATCAAGGCAAGAGGGCCTTAAAAGAAAAAGTTGGTAAGTTTTGACACACAAACGGACTAGGAAAAGTGGCCTGAAGATGCCACTTAGGGCCTATGGAAATGGCGCCATGTGCAAGAGGCATGGGCCTGGGTTCGAGTCACAAGGGAAGCAATTAAATGAAGGTTTTAATTTTGTTTCCAGAAGCACAAGGAGTGGACGGCAAGCATCTTGAAAAAAAGAGGTTTATTCTCTTTAAAATTCGGCTATTAAGTGATAAATAAGAGATTTTTTTTAGATTATTAAATTTGGATTATTTGAAGAGATAAATGATGGATTAAATATTTTTTTATTTGAATAATATTATCACATATGTGGAGTGGTGGCCAAGTAAGGGACTCCTTGGCTGATAACTTTGTCTATAAAAGGAAGGAAGGAGGGCTACTCATCAGTTTGCTTCTTTTTCTGCTCTGTCGAAATTCCCTAACTCTTCCCCTCTCTGCCGAATTTCTTCTTAAGCAAAATCCATCTTCTCTTCTTCTATTTTCTTCTCCTCTCCTTTACTATTATCAAGCCAAGACACCCTTTGATCCCTATTAAATCTCCATAGCCGAATCTCTAAAGCAGTGTCAAGAAAGATCTGTCGGATTCATAAGGTAAGGATCTAGTGGTTGTCGATTACAAGAAGAAGTTCAACAAAGTTTCGGGATTTCTATGGATCTAAGGTAAGAGATATGAATATTCGGTCAAGAGTTATATTTTTATGTCTCCATGTTAGAATTAAAATCTGACATGAAATTATAGGGATTTCGACAAACAAGCAAAGGAATACTTTCGGGATTCAAGATTTAAAAGGTAAGCACCAAAATAAATTCGGCCAAGGCCTATTTTTATATATATATATATATGGATTATCAAAAGCCGAAAACTAATCTATGGAGTAACATAGTGTTTTAGCCGAATTCACAAGGAAGGAATACGAAGATCCGGCATTTGATTCTTACAATCAATTCGGCAAACAAGGTAAGTGTTAGTAACTATATTTCTAGTAGGATTTGGTTAAAATCAAAAGGGTATTAATATGTTTATATATGATGGGCCGAATATAGGAGTTAACAGATCTAAAGTCTGAATCTGTGATCGATTCACTTCGGGAATTCAAGGAATCTATTAAGCGAATAAGGTGTGTACCCACACTAACTCCCAATATATTACGGCAATTATTTTATATGTATATATATGTATGTGCATACGAATAAGAATGTGGCTAAGTGTCACAAATGAGGTAAAAGTACCAAGGTGCGTTTCCTACTTCCGATAGGATTACAAATACGATATATATATTTTTGAATATGTAATATGAATGAGAAATAAGATATGCATGATATAAATATTTGGGGCATATAGGATATATGTGAAAGGGGAAGAATAGGTGTTGACTACGGTCTCACCAACGAAATATGGTGGCTACGGTCCCATTAAGTGATCATGGTAACTTCGGTTACATTATCTGAACATAGTGTCTAATGACACAACGTATATGGGCAATGAGCATGTCGACTGCAGCGACTGCCTTCGATGGTGTGTAGCGGAAGGAGGGTTGACTTAGTAGTCCCCACGGTGTGATTGGCAGGTACGGGTGGTGTGTAGCGGATGGATAACTAGGCTTGGGTTTGGGTTGCATCATTTTGATATGTATATGTTCTGATATGAATATGTTTGCCTGAAATATTGTTTGTTAGTTTGTGTACACATTGAGTCCGTTGACTCACCCCTTTGAGGGACTATTTTTCAGGTGATGAGCAATAATGGACCGGGTCGGCAGGAGCTAAAGGTGGCCATGCGTAGCAGAGAAAATATTTACGAATTGGACCTTTATTTTTTATAAAGTTCTTTAAATTTTAAGTTTGGAAATTATTGATGTAATAAGGCCTAAAAAGCCATAGTTTTATTTTTGTTACTATTATTTACTTGCAATTATTATGCTTCGGAATACTTTACATTTATGATACTAAAATTTTATGTCTTTACATTTAAACCCTAAAATTATTTTGTCACCCTAATTAAATGATTTCTAAGTAAGACAAGTGGGCTTTCAATCTAAGCCCAACCCAAACCAATATTTTTCTAAAAATACACCAATATTCTCTAAGTAGTAAAGGACTTCGAAAACCATTTTTCTTAAGGAACATACCAGATCCGGTTCAGGCTCGTGGGCCGGGTGTGGGGTGTTTCAGTCCTTCCTTGAGTAACTTGCTTCGTATACCCTGCATCCATAAGTCAACCATTTTTAAGTTTGAATGAATTTAGTGAGTTTTTTTATTCACATACAATCCTCACCTTACTGAGGTTCAAATAAATAAATGATAATTATAAACAAGACAACTCCTTGTCCATTTGGATCATTTCTCTTAAGCCTTGACAAGAGACTTCATCCCAAACCTACTTCTATCCATGGGTAGATAGATCCTTGAGTGATTTCTTGCAAGCCATTCCACCAGCCTTCGATCAACCACGACGGTTCCTCCTATTGTCTCGCCATCCCTGCGAATTATTTTCCTAACTCTTACTTATGCCCAAGTGGTTCTCATCATCTCACCATCATGCCTCAACAACACGACCTTCTGGCTTACCCTCTTAATGGTTTTAGGTGAGTATTCTCCATCTAATTAGTCTGTGGTGGATTCTTTCCTTATTTAATCTTGTTTTACTTGTTCATCTTCCACCAGTCGGTATAAGTGATAGGGTCCTACGCCATCCTGGCGGACTAAATCCTGATTAGTTTAAATAGTGGTCAGGTTACCTCCTCGTAATCTACTTTAATTGCATTATTCTTAAGTATAACATCTCCTACTGTTATGGACCATTAAGGCCTGAAATACTCAATTACTGCCATTAAGGGACCATCTGGTTTAACAAGTTCTCTTTTATACCCTCTAGTTCTCATGGAACTAGCCATTTGACTAATACCCTTACACTAGTTCTTCCCCCTTAGAAAGAAATGGTCTTGGAAGGCATATCTATTGCTTAGTATACCATTCTTTGATAATGGGTTCTCTCTAATCCTTTTTTCCTTGTAACTACTTGTATACCTTTAATCCAATCCTTAGCTACAGGGTTTTCTCTAAGTGCCCTTTTGCATTTAATAATGTCAAATCTGTATCCATGATCCTTGGTTAGACCATCTTCTATTTTTCATTGCACCAGACACTACTAGTATGTCATTTCCCATGACTCTCTCTCTGGCTGGGTTACCACTCGTATGCCCTATTGGTTTACACAACTAGCATTCTAGTTGTAACATTCCTCCTTCATTGACAAATTCCTTCAATCTGCTGGCTAACCATTGCGTCTTATACTTCAATTATCTTTCTAACCTTTTTCCTAGTTGTAACATTTCCCACTATTACCATCTCGAATGAACACATGTGTTTACTGTCTCGACGGACTTCTCCTTGTTTAATGTCCCAATGGACTCCACAAGTTTTCATAGTTGTGCCATGTTTTTACTTGCCTGGTCCCATGTTTGATGTCCTAACGGACTTCATCATTTGCCACAATCCTACTATGGTCCATCATTTTCGTATTCCCATGTTTAATGTCCCAACGGACTACCTCAGTTGCCATAGTCTAACTATGGTCTATCACCTTATATTTCTCATGTTTACTATCTCGACAGACTGCTAGGATGCCATAGCTGTCTTTTATCTATGGTCTTAGTCTTGTTTACCATGATTTCATGGCATTTTTCAATCATGGTTTTACTCCTTTTTATCATGACTCCATAGCATCTTTCAACTATGGTCTTACTCAATTTAGGCGTATAACTTCCGATCGATCCCATGACCTAGCCATGATCTTTCCTATCCACTTGTCTCATTTTTTTCATCCATTCACCCATTTCACCATCCTATACCTTGATGCTCGAACACCGTTGTGTCCCCTCCGCAAGGCCCAGAGCTTCATTAATCACGATTTGCACTCAGCAATATCGTATGGTGGTATCTAACAGAATTACTCTCTCTATATTCTGTAATATCCGAAATTTAAGGCTTGTGCATTTTTGATTAATTGAATGTGCTAGTATGCCTATGTGTGTTTTGAATGTGTCTTATAGATTTCGGGAACTTTAGAAGGTAGGAGAATGCCTTAGAAAATATTAGATTTTAAGTCTTGAAGTGGAGCTAGGCAGATGAGACCTTAAGAAAATTTGTAAGCGAAATTGGACATACAAATGGGCTTGTTAAAGTGGCAAGGAGGCGCCACTTAAAGCCCTAGTAAGTGACGCCACAAGCAGTGCAAGGGGGCCTATGTTCGAGCAACAAGGGGAGTAATGTTGGGCTGCTTTTTGCGTCAGGCAGCAAGGGATTGGGCAGCACTGAAACCCTGAGGAGATGAGCAGTAGATATGGTCAAATTCTTTTAAAATTCGGCTAAGGTAGGAAGATAATTGGGGATTTATTTAAATTGTTTTGAATGAGTGATGAAGAGAGAAAATAGGAGAAAAGCAAGGGGAGATAGAGTTGAGTGTTAGCTGAATTGCTTAAGGCCATTCAAGTGACATTTTGGTCACTTTCTTATGCCTATTGTTTCAACATCATTCTCTTCCAAAATCTTTCACCTTTTTCTTTCATATTCAAACCCCATCAAGATTCTCTCTTTTTCCACTCACTTAGACCTTGGCCGAATATCCCTCTCTCAAAATACCATCAGTGCCGATTCTCCCTAAAGCCTCATACCCTCCCTTTCTTTCACTTGTTGAAGCCGAATCTCCCTAGTGTTCATCAAGCCGAATCTTCATTTATCACCATTGCCGAATTGCTCAATCATCAACCTTTCTCTTCTTTTTTTACAAATTCAATCAAAAGCCGAATACACAAATGACTCCTAGCCGATTATTCATTAAGCCCCAAAGCCGAAACAAAACAATCAGTATCTAGTCCATATAGTCGAATCTCCTTGTGGTGTCAGGCATGGGTGCAGTCGATTTCATCATTAGGGGTAAGATCAAATGTTATTCGATTTTCATTCCTTGTAGTCGAAATCTAGGAACTAATCCCATTAATGCACTTTGGCCAAAAATTTGAAGGAGGTTTCGGGATTTCTATTGTAGCCGACTTCAAGAGAGGATCTTTCAGGAATTTAAGATCCAAGGTAAGTGAATATGATCTTAGGCCAAAGGTCAATTTTTCTGGATTCATTAAATGTTAGAATTGGATCTAACATAGTACTTGTAGGGATTTTGACAGATACCACAGACAAGTAACGATTTTGGGGTTTAGACCCGCAAGGTAATGGAGTATGAATATTCGACCAAGGCCATATTAAGTATTAGTGATTGGCTGATTCTAACTTTGTTTTTTAGGAGGGGGTACAATCTGTTTTGGTAGACTTCCGGGATTCAGTGAACACGTTAATAACCAGGTGTGTAGCCCTACACTGATTCCTAATAGATCTATGGTATTAATATCATGTATGTGTTAGTGGAAATATGAAAATATGGCTAAAGGTACCATTTAATGATACAGAGTATTCAGGTACGTTAACTTACTACTACTACTATGTCAATAATGTCATTATGAACCCTGAATATGACACACATGTGAATTTGGTATGAATATAGAATAAGGTATATGGCATGATTTCTGCTTGTTTTGTATTATACATGGGCATATGGGTGATATTGAAAAGGGGAAGTGATATGGTGGGTTTTACCACAATATCTGGTGACTCATGTCACATAATCTGAATGTGGTGACTTATGTCACATATTGATATCCGGTGACTCTGTCACATTATCTGGTGGCTATGCCACAATTTATAAGGGCGATGTGCAGTTGACTGCAGTGACTGCCTTCGATGGTGTGTACCGGATGGAGGGTCGATTTAGTAATCCCTACGGTGTCATGGCAGGTACGGGTGATGTGTAGAGGATGGATATTTAGGTTTGGGTTCGGGATTGCATCATTACTTATATTTGTTATATATATATGATTTGATATGCCTAAATCGTTTGGGACTTTGTATTGGTTGTTACACACTGAGTCTGTTTAACTCACCCCTCGTGGGCTAACATTTTGCAGGTGACACTCAGTAGATGGACCGGGTCGGCAGGAACTTAGTGGTGGCCAATGCTCAGCTCAGCATTTATTTTATTTTGAGACTTTATAATTAAATTTTGGATTTATTTCGGGTTTTGCTTTGATGTAATAAGGCCAGTACTCTTAGACTACTTTATGCATGCATTTTATTTGTTTTATTATGGTACGATTATTATTAAATCAAGATTTAATAACTTTTCTTAAAAATGAATTTTAAATGTTTTGACACTTAAACACCAATGATTTTTAATTTAATAGTAAACTCTTAAACAACTCAGCATTTCTTTTAACTTATAGTTTTCAAATATGAAAATAAAGTTTTAATTAATTATAGACTTCTATAACGACACCGTTTTCAATTCAATCACAATTCAAATCAATTTCTTATCAAAATGACCCAAATTTTCTGAACTAACAAACAAGCTTTTGAAGTGTTTTACTCGAGGAGCATGCCAGATCCGGTCGAGGCTCGTGGCCTGGGTTTGGGGTGTTTCAATTTGGTATCAATGCCCAGTTTTAAACTCCGGCCTTGGGTTTAAAGCTCATAACATTTTCAAAATTAAGCCCAAATAAGTTTTGTGAAAATTTTTGAAATTGAGCAGGCTTTCTGGCATGGCACCTAAGTCTCCGACCCAAAGTCCACCAGGTAATACCCTTAACTATTGTATGATTTGTATTATGATTGGTATATGGGTATTATGGGATCGTAGATTAGTACATTAGGAGTTAATGGACCCTAGGATTAGTTTACCCCAACACAGAATTACATAAAACTTTACGGCCTAATCAAACAAACCTGTGAGTAAGTCACCGAGTTAGGCTGTGGCAACCATTGTGCGCATGTCTAGGATTGGATTCAGGAAGAGCTTGGTATTTAAGCAGTCCTAGTGACTCACCTCCTCTTCACTCGAATCCTACCTGGTGCGTAGTGACGGTTCACCCTAACCAAGAGGACTTATTCACGGGTTAAACCCAATAATTAAAACCCGAAAGGGACTAGCCATAATGTTTTATAAAAAACCCTTAGTTTTAAAATCACCAAATTACCCTTTTGATTTGTAAAAACTATTCTAGTTTTTAAAAAGAAAATCCGGTTTACAAAATTACCCAAATACCACTGGTTTGAAAAAATTACTAAAATACCCTTGGTTTATAAAATTACCACACTACCTTCAACTTTTTCTAAAATATTTTTACTTTACAAATATACCAAAAACCCCTATTTTGCGAAATATTGAGATACCCTGATTTTGAAAATTACCAAAATACCCCTATAGGACAAATTACGAAAATACACCTGGGAGTGGAATGGACGAAAATGTTCGAATGGTGAATGTGTGTAGTAGATACTATTGAATGAATGTGTTTCTCTGAACTAGGGTAGAAGACTTGAAACAAAAACCCTGAAATGATCGAAAGAACTACTACTAAACTTCTTTACATAAAACTTCTTCGTGGGTAATCAGTGGAACAAAGACTAATGCATAAAACTTTTTAAACTAGATTAACTCGCGATCGCAGACATTAGTTCTAGGGGATGTGGTCGTAATGTGCGAGGGCGTGGTAGAGGCAAGATGACCGTATCGGAACCCGTTAGGTCTGGTCAAGGGTCCGAAAATGAGGTACCACCACCTGGCGGTTTGGTGTTGAGCATCGAGGATCGGGACGGGGATGATGCGAGATCGCAGCGCGATCTTTGCGGGTTCTTGAGATGGTGGCTGGAGTAGGTGGAGGTATGGGAGCTCAGAAATCTGTACCTGAGCGACTCCGAGCCAATGGAGCTGAGGTATTCCGTGATGTATCTGGTGTGGCGCCCAGTACGACTGAGTATTGGTTGGAGGCGACAGAGCGAATCATGGATAAGCTGGATCTGACCGCTGAGGAGAAACTGAAAGGAATGGTATCGCTCCTCCGCGATGAGTCATATCAATGGTGGCTCACGGTTCGGGATAGTGCTACAGCTGAGGATCTCACTTGAGAGTATTTTAAGGCGGCGTATCAGAAGAAGTATGTTGGTACTAGTTACATTGATGCGCAGAGGAAGGCATTTCTGAGGCTGGCTCAAGGGAATAAGTTCGTAGTAGAGTGCGAGGCAAAATTCTTAAGGTTGAGCCGGTATGTACGAGGAATCGTGGCTACAGAGCATGAGCGATGTGTCTGGTTTGAGGACGGACTGAGGGATGACCTGAGATTGTTGATAGCTCCACAGCAGGAGCGAGAGTTTGCCGTGTTGGTAGGGAAGGCTAAGGTAGCCGAAGGGATTAAGGAAGCTGTGAGGCAGAATGCTGATCGAAATAGGCAAAAGAGAGGCTTTGGGTCAGCAGGGTCATCCAGAAATGTTCAAAAGAGGCATAGAGTTGATGGACCGCGAGGTCCGCAGGTTATTACAGGAGGGCAGTATCGTACTTGTGCTCAATGTGGAAAGATGCACTTAAGAGAATGTTGGAAGAAGACAGGGGGATATTTTAAGTGTGGATCCAAGGATCACATGATTAGGGACTATCCCATGAAAACAGACGGGAGCCGACCAACAGGTCAGGGTTTGAATCAAGCTGGAAGAGGTGGACAGCAGCCACCGCGAGGTTGTGGTCCGATTGGCAGAGGTAGTGGTGCCAGAAGAGGACGGGGAACACCAGGCAGAGGTGATAGTAATACGGAGGCTAGACAGCGAGGTCTGGTATATGTAGTTCGTCGAAGGGAAGATAGCGATGCACCTGATGTTATAACGGGTACGTTCATTATTTCTAGGTTACCCTTTATTGCTTTGATAGACATAGGGTCAACTCATTCCTACGTTGCTAGTGAAGTATCTGAAACTCTACATGTGAACTCTGAGACTGTACCTAGGAAGATGACTGTACTTAGTTCTTTAGGGCAGACTGTAGTGGTAGATAAGCTCTTTAAGGAAGTGCCTTTAGAAGTTCAGGGGACGCAGTTTTCAGCTGACTTAATGGAACTGCCATTCGAGGAATTTGATCTAATCTTAGGCATGGACTAGTTAGTGAAGTACCGTACGAATGTGGATTGTGCTACTAAATGCATGTCGTTGAGAACTTCTGACGATAAGGAAGTTGTGGTTATAGGTGAAAGACGAAACTATTTGTCGAATGTAGTATCTGCTCTTAAGGCAGAGAAGATGATAAGGAAAGGATGTCTGGCTTTTCTGATGTTGGTCAGTGCCTTGGAAGCTAAGAAAACAACTATTGAAGGGGTCAGAACTGTAAGGGAGTTTGTGGATGTTTTTTCGAAGGAGTTACATGGGATACCCCCGGACAGGGAGGTGGAGTTCGGAATTGACTTGCTACCGGGTACAGCTCCTGTGTCAATTGCTCCGTACAGAATGGCACCAAAGGAGTTGGTTGAACTCAAGCCTCAAATCCAAGAGTTGCTTGATCGTGGGTTTATACGACCCATTGTGTCTCCATGAGGAGCACCGGTCTTGTTCGTGAAGAAGAAGGATGGGACTATGCGTATGTGCATAGATTATCGTCAGTTGAACAAGCTGTCCATCAAGAACAAGTACCCTTTGCCGAGGATAGACGACTTGTTCGATCAGCTTAAGGGGGCAGCGGTATTCTCAAAGATAGATTTACGGTCTGGGTATCATCAGCTTAAGGTGAAGGAAGTAGATATCCATAAGACAGCTTTCCGGACAAGATATGGCCATTATGAGTTCCTAGTAATGCCGTTCGGATTAACGAATGCCCCAGCTGTATTCATGGATATGATGAATCGAGTTTTTCAACCTTACTTGGATCGATTCGTCGTTGTGTTCATAGACGACATCCTAGTGTATTCCAAGTCTGAGGAAGAACATGATGAGCATCTCCAGATAGTGCTACAAGTGTTAAGGGAAAAGAAGCTATATGCCAAATTCAGCAAGTGTGAATTTTGGCTTAAGGAAGTTGCATTCTTAGGGCATGTGGTGTCTGCAGAAGGGATAAGGATGGATCCTCGGAAGATCGAGGCTATGTTAGATTGGAAACCACCTAAGTCGGTGGCTGAGGTTTGTAGTTTCTTGGGATTGACAGGCAACTACAGAAGATTCGTGGAAGGGTTCTCATCAATAGTCGCACCTTTGACAACGTTGTTGAGAAAGGAGGTACCTTTCGTATGGGCAGATAAGCAACAGGAGAGCTTTGAGAAGCTTAAGAGGGTTTTGACTGAAGCTCCAGTTTTGATTCAACCTGAGGCAGGGAAGGATTTTGTGGTGTATTGTGACGCTTCTCATACAGGATTAGGATGTGTTCTGATGCAAGACAGGAAGGTAGTTGCTTATGCATCTCGGCAGTTAAGGCCACACGAGGTTAACTATCCGACGAATGACCTGGAATTGGCGGCGGTGGTCTTTGCTCTTAAGGTATGGAGGCACTATCTATATGGAGAAAAGTCAGTGATCTACACAGACCACAAGAGCCTTAAGTATCTGCTGACTCAGAAAGAGCTAAACTTGAGACAGCGAAGGTGGGTGGAGTTATTAAAGGACTACGATTGTTCTATAGAGTATCACCCGGGCAACGCGAATGTAGTGGCAGATGCCCTAAGTCGAAAAGTAGTGTCGGATCTAAGGGCGATGTTTGCACATCTTAGCTTGTATGACGATGGAAGTCTGCTGGCAGAGTTGCAGGTCATGCCATCATGGTTAAATGAGGTGAAAGAAGGACAGTTGGCGGATGATGATCTAAGTGTTAAGTTGCGGCAAGTGCAGAGTGGGGAGTTGGAAAACTATGTTGTTAACAGCGATGGAGTATTGTGTTTCAAGGGTAAGGTCTGTATGCCGAAGAACGAGGAGTTAAGGTGGAGAATTCTTCAGGAATCGCATAGTAGCCCTTATGCTATGCATCCTGGAAGTAGTAAGTTGTATAGAGATCTACGGGAACAGTTTTGGTGGCCTGGTCTTAAGAAGGAAGTTACAGAATTTGTAGGGAAATGCTTAACGTGTCAGTAAGTCAAGGCTGAACACCAAGTTCCGTCAGGATTGCTTCAGCCGATAAAGATTCCGCAGTGGAAGTGGGAGAGAATCACCATGGACTTCGTTAGTGGGCTTCCCCTTACGCCTACTAAGAAGGACTCGGTGTGGGTGATAGTGGATCAATTGACAAAGTCCGCGCATTTCATTCCAGTGCAGGTTGATTATTCTTTGCAGAAGTTGGCGAAGTTGTATGTGACTGAAATTATGAGATTGCATGGAGTACCGGTGTCGATTATCTTAGATAGGGATCCAAGGTTTACGTCTCGGTTTTGGAAAGCACTACATCAAGCTTTAGGCACCAGATTGGACTTCAGTACAACATTTCATCCGTAGTCGGACGGCCAGTCTGAGCGAGTGATCCAAGTGTTAGAGGATATGTTGAGGGGCTGTGTGATTGACTTTAGAGGAAGTTGGGAAGAATATTTGCCTTTAGCGGAGTTTGCTTATAATAACAGCTATCAAGTCAGTATTCGGATGGCACCGTATGAAGCGCTGTATGGACAGAAGTGTCGCACTCCTACGTATTGGACAGAATTGGGGGAACATCGAGTTTTGGGTCCAAAAATTGTGGCAGAATCCGAGGAGAAGGTTAAGGTAATTCGGGCACGGTTAAAGGAGGCATCTGATAGGCAGAAGTCATACACAGATCTCAAGTGGAAGGAAATAGAGTTTGCTGTGGGAGATCAAGTGTTTCTTAAAGTTTCGCCATAGAAGAAAGTAAGGAGATTTGGTCGCAAAGGGAAGTTAAGTCCCAAGCTTATAGGACCTTATCGGGTATTGAAGCGAGTTGGACCAGTAGCATATCAGTTAGGGTTGCCTTCGGAGTTGAAGCAGATGCACGATGTATTCCATATTTCCATACTACGTCGTTACCGATTGGATCCATCTCATGTAGTGCCAGTTGAGGAGGTAGAGCTGAGACCAGATTTGTCCTACGAGGAAGAGCCGATTCAGATCTTGGAGCGAGATGTGAAAGTGTTACGAAGGAAATCAGTTCCTTTAGTCAAAGTATTATAGTGTAATCATGGATCGGAAGAAGTTTCGTGGGAGCCGGAAGAAGTAATGCGACAGCAATACCCTCACTTATTTTAGCCAAGTAATTTCGAGGTCGAAATTATTTTTAAGGGGGTAGAACTGTAATATCCGGGATTTGGGGCTTGTGCATTTTTGCTTAATTGAATGTGCTAGTATGCCTATGTGTTAATATGCCAATGTGTGTTTTGAATGTGTCTTATAGATTTCGAGAACTTTAGAAGGTAGGAGAATGCCTTAGAAAATATTAGATTTTAAGTCTTGAAGTGGAGCTAGGCAGATGAGGCCTTAAGAAAATTTGTAAGCGAAATTGGACATACAAATGGGCTTGTTAAAGTGGCAAGGAGGCGCCACTTAAAGCCCTAGTAAGTGACGCCACAAGCAGTGCAAGGGGGCCTAGGTTCGAGCAGCAAGGGGAGCAATTTTGGGCTGCTTTTTGCGTCAAGCAGCGAGAGAGTTGGGCGGCACTGAAACACTGAGGAGATGAGCAGTAGATGTGGTCAAATTCTTTTAAAATTCGGCTAAGGTAGGAAAATAATTGGGGATTTATTTAAATTCTTTTGAATGAGTGATGAAGAGAGAAAATAGGAGAAAAGCAAAGGGAGATAGAGTTGAGTGTTAGCCGAATTGCTTAAGGCCATTCAAATGCCATTTTGGTCACTTTCTTATGCCGATTGTTTCAACATCTTTCTCTCCCAAAATCTTTCACCTTTTTCTTTCTTATTCAAACCCCATCAAGATTCTCTCTTTTTCCTCTCACTTAGACCTTGGCCGAATATCCCTCTCTCAAAATCCCATCATTGTCGATTCTCCCTAAAGCCTCATACTCTCCCTTTCTTTCACTTGTTGAAGCCGAATCTCCCTAGTGTTCATCAAGCCAAATCTTCATTTATCACCATTGCCGAATTCCTCAATCATCAACCTTTCTCTTCTTCTTTTACAAATTCAATCAAAAGTCGAATACACAAGTGACTCCTAGCCGATTATTCATTAAGCCCCAGAGCCGAAACAAAACAATCAGTATCTAGTCCATATAGCCGAATCTCCTTGTGGTGTCAGGCAGGGGTGCAGTCGATTTCATCATTAGGGGTAAGATTAAATGTTATTCGATTTTCATTCTTTTTAGTCGAAATCTAGGAACTAGTCCCATTAATGCACTTTGGCCAAAACTTTGAAGGAGGTTTTGAGATTCCTATTGTAGTCGACTTCAAGAGAGGATCTTTCGGGAATTTAAGATCTAAGGTAAGTGAATATGATCATAGGCCAAAGGTCAATTGTTCTGGATTCATTAAATGTTAGAATTGGATCTAACATAGTACTTGTAGGGATTTCGACAGATACCACAGACAAGTAACGATTTCGGGGTTTAGATCCGCAAGGTAATGGAGTATGAATATTCGGCCAAGGCCATATTAAGTATTAGTGATTGGCCGATTCTGACTTTGGTTTTTAGGATGGAGTACAATCTATTTTGGTAGACTTTCGGGATTCAGTGAACACGTTAGTAACCAGGTGTGTAGCCCTACACTAATTCTTAATAGATCTATGGTATTAATATCATGTATGTGTTAATGGAAATATGAAAATATGGCTAAAGGTACCATTTAATGGTACAGAGTATTCAGGTACGTTAACTTACTACTACTACTATATCAATAATGTCATTATGAACCCTGAATATGACACACATGTGAATTTGGTATGAATATGGAATAAGGTATATGGCATGATTTCTGCTTGTTCTGTATTATACATGGGCATATGGGTGATATTGAAAAGGGGAAGTGATCTGGTGGGTTTTACCATAATATCTGGTGACTCATGTCACATAATCTGAATGTGGTGACTTATGTCACATATTGTTATCTAGTGACTCTGTCACATTATCTGGTGGCTATGCCACAATTTATAAGAAGCGATGTGCGATTGATTGCGACAAGAATCGCTTTCGATGGTGTGTACTGGATGGAGGGTCGATTTAGTAATCCCCACGGTGTGATGGCAGGTACGGGTGATGTGTAGAGGATGGATATTTAGGTTTGGGTTCGGGATTGCATCATTACTTATATTTGTTATATATATATATGATCTAATATGCCTAAATCGTTTGGGACTTTGTGTTGGTTGTTACACACTGAGCCTGTTTAACTCACCCCTTGTGGGCTAACATTTTGCAGGTGACACTCAGTATATGGACCGGGTTGGCAGGAACTTAGTGGTGGCCAATGCTCAGCTCAGCATTTATTTTATTTTGAGACTTTATAATTAAATTTTGGATTTATTTGGGTTTTTGCTTTGATGTAATAAGGCCATTACTATTAGACTATTTTATGCATGCATTTTATTTGTTTTATTATGATACGATTATTATTAAATCAAGATTTAATAACTTTTCTTAAAAATGAATTTTAAATGTTTTGATACTTAAACACCAATGATTTTTAATTTAATAGTAAATTCTTAAACAACTCAGCATTTCTTTTAACTTATAGTTTTCAAATACGAAAATAAAGTTTTAATTAATTATAGACTTCTATAATGACACTGTTTTCAATTCAATCACAATTCAAATCAATTTCTTATCAAAATGACCCAAATTTTCCGAACTAACAAACAAGCTTTTGAAGTGTTTTACTCGAGGAGCATGCCAGATCCGGTCGAGGCTCGTAGGCCGGGTTTGGGGTGTTTCATATTCCCTTTCCTAGCTTCACCTAATCCATTCTTTAATCCCTTTTCATGATTTCCTTTTATCATGCATTCAAACAAAATTGAAGGACACTCATAAACTTATGAAAGAATGCATCATGCCTTTACAGTTCTGAGTTTGAGTAAAGAAACTCACTTGATGCTTCTTCGCCTTGTCCACTTAGCTTTTCCGAATGCTAGAGTCACCATTCTCGTGGAAGCTAAGCAAGATAACCAAATCATGGGTTAAACCTAGTATTTTCACTTTAACCCTCAAATTTTCAGAAACATGCAAAACACTTAAAATGGTTCTGAAAACTCTTAACTTTGTTTTATAAGTCTTGCGTATACCGAAGGACTCAGAACCTTACCAGCATATTGGTTTCTCTACTTTTTCGACTTGAACCCCACGATCATCTCCCCATGCAAAGCTTTCCAACACCATTGCTTTCTCGAAGCCTCCATGAAAGCTGAAGCAGAGAAGAAAATAAATCAGATTGGAGAATAAGTCTCATGGGAAGTTAATCTTCAACTATTCATAGCCCCTATGTGTGGCCTCTAATTGTATATCAATCATTCATCCATAATCATTTTGTCTCCTACTAAGAGAATGACTAGTTCTAATTCAATTGAACCAAACTTGGTTTTCAACTATATCCCATTTAGTTACATTTTTCCTGATTTTCTAGTAAAGGCCTCCAACTTATGGCTTCTTTCGATTTAACCCCTCAATTATTCCTAAATTTCTGAACATATAGGAAATCGGGTGTGACACAAAGTATATGAATATTTAAGTTGGTATTATGATAAATCCAAGTCTAAGGATCATATACACCATTTCACTATGATAACTATTGTGACCATTACATAATAGTCTAAGAAACAATATCATAATGGGTTGGTCCAATACACTATTCTACCAACATGTACCTATGTGTTGACTTGATATCTAATATCCATGACAATACATTATCATCAATCAACCACACATTAGTCTCAATGTATTATTATTGCCCAAGCCCACAATAGTACTCAACTAAGGACTGTTTAAGAATAAACATATTATTCTCAAGATATTATTTTTAATCAGTTTGCTTAATACATAAGAATAAAGACTGAAAATAATAATGGAAATGCCTTTATTAATAAACAAGGTAAATTAGTATGCTATTACAATCATCTCATGATTAGTCTTATAACATAGTCCAACACATGGTTCATGAGCTCATCGACTATAATATTAAACAATGAAAGTTTGTTGCAACAATTATTCACTCTAAGGTATGTAGAGTTAGTAAGAGCTATCTATCTTGGAAATGCTAAAAAGGAGGATTGATTAATATGACATTTCATGAAGGATAGTAATTATATATTTATATTCATGTACACATTGCTAACCAATGTATCCCACAAAATTGCAACTCAAGTCCCTTACATAATAGCCTTGGATTTAGGAATTTGGAAATTAATATGGAAGTTGAAATGCCCCCTATAAGTCACGATGTTAACATATGTGCAAGAATACAATTACATGAAAGGGGAATTTAGTATTAAGATATTAAGCTAGATCCTATTGTAGCCATAAGTGTAGAGATGTGCTGAAGACAATAAAGTATATTCACTTCCCATAACCTTTCTTTCACTTGTATAATGAAGCTCTGAATTTTGTTTCAACTTACCCCCAATGGGTTGTATATCAAGTATAGACTAGTGGAATCACTTTTTAAGGATGTTCAAGCAAGATGCTAATATGATTATTGGAATTTGGTGGCATTCACCTATTTGGAAATATAAAATGCCTGAAATGTTGAAATATTTGGTAACTAAATCATTAATCTCATTCAAGTAATGTCCTAAATATTTATCAATTTTTCATACGATATGAATCCAAGAATATTTTCAGTAATTTGGTATGAGAATTTTTGTTTATTTGAATTTATTGGAAATTGAGCATTTTTAGAGTCATGAGTTAGTTTAATAATTCATTTTTAGAGTTTTGAACTTAATCGAATAAGAATTTGAGGTAAGGGGTAAAATGGTAAATTTTTTATAAAGGTATTTTTGCCTATGGACATATTAAAATATGAGAAAGGGTTAATATATAAGGAGGTACCTGAACTTAGCAACTTGTACCTACTTGCTACCTAAACTTATTTTTGGAACTAACTGACACCTAAACTTGAAAATCGTAAGCCAACTTGTTACCTTTTTTTAGGTACCTGACTAACTCCATTTATTTTCACATTACCAACCTAAGGAATCTCTACATGTGTCTTAAACCTTTAAATATATTTGAATTAAATTTTAATTTTTGATGGGTGTTGAATCCACCAAAATTAAAATTCCTACACCTAAATAGTATATAAATAATAGAATAGGGAGTAGGGTCTATCCCACAAGGACTAGGATATCTAAAATTGTCATTCAAATTAACTAAGTTACACGACAGGCAATATTTGTGCCCACAACGTGTGATGATCTATGCAAAAATAAAAAAGGGGATTAAATTTGATTAAAATAAAAATAACATAAATAATTAAAATCGAAATAAACAGTCAAAAAATGGAAATGAAATAAGAGTGAATAAACCAATGTGAAAATGTTCTATCTTCAAGCTCGATTTTAATTTTGGTTTCAAACCGATCCTTTATAGTAAGTCTTCTCCTTCAATTGGTAAATCGATTCTAGTGATCAACGATGCCTTAGACCACCAACCCTTCCGTGTGTAAATTAAATGTAGGAATACCCAAGAACTAACCCTTAGCAAATGAATAACCACTAAACATGCATCCACGATTTAGCTCTTCATTAGCCTTGCGATCTACAACGATATATCTAGACGGGTTCATAGTCATTTTGGCTTAAGTCAAATAAAAAAAGTAGGGAGAAAAGATGTCACACCTAAAATTTTTGAATTTGTATTTTGGATGATTGATTAAGTGATTTTAGTAGGATTTTGTATGAAAGCCCATCTAATTAGAGAAATTAGATTGGTTTTATTTTGTCGCACCCTCTTGCTGACCTTTTCAGTGTGTTCCACCATCTTGCGGATTCCCATTTCCAAATTTGGCGAGCTCTTATGTTTTTTGAAATTTTACTCGTACAAGAAATGCTAGTGGTGAGTTCAATTGTTGCGAAGTTAATCATTCGATTATTAAACATGGTAAGTGGGATGCGTACTACTTATGTGTCAAACCTTAGGAAAGAAACATGTCATTATGCAAGACACCTGAAGAGTCTTGATGGTTGTGCTTAATTAGTGAAATCGTGTGTGCATGTAAGGTGATTAGAGATCCTATTTAGATTGGGAAGAGCTTAATCTTATATTTAAATAGAGGTATAAAAGAGGAAAGACTTTAATTTTCCTTTATTGAGTTTTCTTTATTCTCTATGAAGAAAATTTGAAGTATTCTTCGTTCCTTTGAGGAAGAACCTGAGATCATAGCCTGTTCAGAAACTTCTTGTAAAGCCAATCACTGGTAATTTCTTAAGTCCTCCTTTAGTTCAAGTATTAGGAAATGTAAGTGGTAGAAGTCGTATATATATAAGTTTTCACTGGAAGTTTTGGAAGGAAGGAAACCTTCCTCTGGTAAAATTATTGCATGTTGTTGATTCTTATTTTTTTTTACGTAACAATCTCGGTTGTTTTTGTATTTAATAGAAATGTTTGGTTGTATTTAGATAAAGAAGCGAGAGAAGGCCCCAGTAAGAAGGGGAAAGAATCTGTTGAGTAGATAAAGCTTTCATAGTAGTTTCTGGAGAGTTCCTTCCACTTTTGCTTTTGGTAAAAATAATGAACTAGTTTAAAATTAATGTTGTCTTTCCAGGTAAAGTTAGCATTATAATATAAATTACATATGCATTCTTATGTTAATCAAACTGTAAATAGGAAACCTAAATGAATATCTATGAATAAATGAAATGGACACTCCTTCCTTGGTGCACAAGCTAAGTATTCAAAAAAGTGGAAAGGGGATAAAGGAGGTCTATTAAAATAGAATGTGATGGAATGAGTAAACGGAGAATATGATATGTTATAGTTTTACCTCTGGTATGTCATGAGAATGCAAACCGAGATTGGCGAATGATCCTAGACTTATGGTGGAACACATATGTGTTCAAATTAACAGGGATGATTTTGGAGGTTCGGTTGGTATAAATGAACAATGGCTCTATAGAGTAATATTGTGAAAAGCATCCAAAGCTAGCACAAGGATAGGTGTATAAATGTTTGTAAAAATATTGCATGTGAATTATACTTAAATGTATTAATAAAAAATAGTGAACTATACTTATTGGCAACTGTACTTAGATACGGATAGTACCTGCCCATGCACTAAACTTAGTCAAATATATGTTCACTTGTGAATTGTATGTAGACATGGTTAGTATCCTCCAAGGAGTTATACTTGGTTATGATTTGTATCCAGATGAGAATGGTTCATTCCTCCTAAGGATGGTTATTGTTTATGGAACCCATTAAGTTCTTGTTGAACTTATCTATCTTCCTTTATCCCTAATTCATGTCTTTTAGGGTGGTTTTGGATTCTTTGAAGGGACTCAGACAAATGACAGACTCATTTGTGAGCCATTTATTTGTCTATTTTGAAACAGGAGTATATCGGGGTGGCTCGTAGTTTTATCCTCTTTGTTTAAACTTTGTATAAAGTGAGTTCGGGTTGTACCTTCAAACAATACTTTGTATAAGCTGACTGTTATTTGCACTTCGCCAAAACTTCAAACTTTTATGTTACATATGTTTATGGCGTAGTCTTATGTTTTTCCCTTTGGTATTTGCCATAACAACAATATTCCGCCAAGTAGCATTTTTTTTAAACTTGGTCGCTATTATATATTAAATGGTTTAATGAGAGAAACACTTTTATTATGATATTGCATGATGACGTCACTCTTTTGGTAATTTCACCATTCGCCGGTCTACCCACCGGATTGGGTGTGTTACAAAAGAGGAGTTTGTTAGTGTCAAAACAGACCAAGGAAGATCTTGAGTGGCAACGACTAGAAGAGTATAAAATGTTAAGATAGTTTAGGGTTTTCTATACAAGGAAATTAGTGGTTTTTTTTTTTCAATTTAATGTATTTTAATTAACAAAAAATATAAATGGGAAGTTATTGATTGCAAAGTTATTAAATTTATTTTTATTTATTTTTTAATTAATATAAATTATAAAAAAGTGAAAAAAAATTAAATTAAATGTTTTTATTTTTTTAATACATGTGGCGTAATTTTATTGGTTCTTTAATACACGTGGAACAATCTAATTGGGTGAAAATGTTACAATTAAAAGTGTTGGTTAGGTACCTCAAAAAACTAACAGTTGGCTTATGATTTTCAAGTTTTGGTACCAAGTAGGTACAACTTTCCAAGTTCAAGTACCTCTGTATATATTAACCCTATGAGAAATTATTAATGTTTATGGTGATGGAACAAATTTGGGCAATTAAACCCTATTTCAATACCATGATTAAATCTTAGCCACACAAATTAAAAAGCTTTCACCATTTGACCTTCTCCTTTTGTATTAAAATGCTAAAAGGGCAAAAAGGGAATAAAAACCCCTATTTCCTCCCTTGAATGGTCGACTACCTCTATCTATAAGAGAGAAATTCTCTTCTCATTTCCTGGTTATTTTCCAATATTCTTCTCTTTAAACTTCTACCATCTTTCCTTCCATTCTCTTGAATTCTACCTTAAAAATACACTCATTGAACCATGCTAATAACCTTCTCCATGATCTCCACTTAAGGTTTGGTTGGCTAGTGTAGGAAAGTTGGGTTTAAAGTAAGAAAGTTGAAGAAAGGTAAAAACTCTTATGTTTCATCTTGGTATCATATTTATTTTTCACTTTTATGCATCCTTTATGGTTGAGACATTAATATGACTAATTATGAACTAGAATTTATTATGTATTTACTATATTGAAGAGAAAAACTTGATAGAGGGGCCCCATGCAAAGGAAAAGAAAGAATTGAGGAGTGAAGAGGGAGATAGAAGCCTCTCTTTATTTTGTTGAAATTTTGGGTAATTTTCATGGAAATCTCTACTTATTTTTAAATTATTCACTAATTAAATGTGTTAGTAATTTATTGGACCAAGTAAAAATGAGGATAAATTAAATAAATGGCCATAGTGATGTCTTTTATTGAAACTATAATGAAGTTAATTAATAAAAGTCCCATAATTAAGTTAAAGGATGGAATTGGCTTAAACAAGACTAATTATTATGAATTTTGATGGAATTAATACTAATAAAATTTGTAAAATATGGAATGATAGGATAAATGCCTTTTAGAAGTAACAAATGTTAAGAACAATCTTAGTAAATGAAAAAAAGTGGAAGTGAAATTATTGAAGTGATGAATGATAAGTTCTTGTTATTTTGAGGCAAATATTTTAATACTCTTGTTAAAGTGGTTGAGTTGGATGGTACTGAATATCGATTGGATGGAATGTTGCATACAAGACTTGAACGAGGTTTTGGGACCCAATCATCATGAATTTATATGTATCACAATGATGCATACTATTTCGCATAGGACTCATTATGCCATGTTGGAAATTGTTATATATGTGTTTATATGATATATGAAAATGAGAACTTTTATCTTATGAATGGCTAATGCACAAAATAATTACATATGTGAAATGCCTTTTATAACTTAGTAGAATAGCTAGGACATATATGGCATGCAATAGGGAGCTAGTTATGCACCTTGAACGAAAATACGAAATGTTGCCTTATGGCATAACACTTTGGTGCAACTTGGGCTCCTATATGTTGCTGTGATCAATTCGAAGCACTTTTAGTTCTATGTATGATGGAGTTGGGATTGAATTCAATGTGTCAAAACCAATTTTTTTAGGATTACAAAAGGCTATAAACTTAAGAAAATGATATTTTCATAATTTTTGTATGCTTATGATAAGAATAACTGAGCCTGAGACATGGATGGTTTACTTCTGTGCTAAATGGATATGCATTGATTAAAGAGACCAATTGATTAAAACATTGAATAAATAATAAATTCATTCTTTCAATAAGTTAAGTTGTTACATGAATTCTTAACATGATATTCACCATTACGCTTTTACGAGCAATATTTTGGTATAAATAAAATTGTATTTCTTTGAACTTTGCAATCATTAAATGTATGTCTAAATAACAAAGGTAAGTAGATTTTATTTCATGAGACTTACTAAGCTTTATGCTTAATTTGTTGTTGTTATTGTGCGTAGGTTTGTGTTGATTTTGGAATCCCAACTCACCTTGTGGATCACCATCTCACACTATTTCCAAGTTTCAAGAGTATGAAATTTATGTATTTGTATTAGTGGCTCCTAATGGGATGTACTACTGAGTCTTTCATATTATATGAAAATATATTAGTTTCATACGTCTTTTGGGTTTTTTTGGATGTTACTATTGTCATATTTTGAAGGATTTTTTGGTTGGCTTGAGCCATAGTTGATATATAAATTCTTAAATGGCATGCATACTTACTTCTCAATTGATTTGAGATTTGATTTGGAGGGACGTTTACATTATTTTGGATGTGTTTAGGAAGTTATAAAATGTTTCTAAGATTTTCCTTGATTATATGTGAGTACACCCTAGGCTAAGATGTGTTTCAAGCTTTAAATTGCATGGTTCTAAATGATTTTTTTAAAATGCTATGTGTTCACTTGAATAGGAGATGCGTTGGAATGGTTTTAGAGTGTTTTAAACATCAATTTTGGTCCCTTTCATCAAGGTTCTGAAACACTACTTTTAAGTATTGATATGCGGTAGTAAGATAACAAAATTTTGCTCCAAAGGACTTAAGTTCTGGAACATATACTTGCATGTATTAAAACATTACAAGTCAATAGCTAAAGAGCTACAGTTCCAAACCAAGGTACCAGTACCTTGCCCCTAGACAGGTGCCACTACAATATTTTGGTTATTTTAAGCTCCTTGAAGCTCGTATTTGATCCCATAGACCTCCAATCTTCTGCACATTGATTCTAAATGATTTTAAAATGTTTTTGAAAGTGCTTAAATGTCTCAAAATTGTTTTAGTGATTTTTTTCAAACTGTTCTAAATAATAGTATTTCTAAATTCACAAGTTATGAATGTTTAGCATGTGTCATTGTAGCATTTTGTATCCATACCGATCATCAGGATGAGTAAGGGGTGTTACAATTCATATTAGGATTAATGCCAAAGTAGGTTTTGTTGAATGTATGTGTTCCCAAGGAAATAAACATTATAGATAGGAACTCATGAGGAGGTCAACTTCTTAAGTACAACCTCGCATTAGGTTTTTATAATTAATATTTGATGTACCAATTAATAATGAATGAAAGGTTGCAAGCATTGCTATAGTTGCTATAAATCACTTAGGCAGTGTAGTGGCTAGAAGTAACATACTTATGCAATCTAGTGGCCAAAGGACAAGATATGGAACACAAACTGAGTTAGAAAAAAAAGAAAGGGTGGCTTAATGTGATTTTTGAGTCCAGCAACCTGCGACTTGTTAATGCCTGGAAAGGACAAAGGCAACTTTAATGGGGGATTGATTCAATTGTCCATGGCTAGTTGAATGAACGCTTTCTTTTTGTCACTGTGATTGAAAATGCAACATGGTCGTAGAATGGGTTACTAAGGCCACGAGTAACTCAAATTGGCTGACAGATTGATGTAACAATCTTTGTTAAGGAATGAAATAATAGGGATAATTGTTTTATATTCTAGTGGAGATTTTAAATTCCACAAGTAAGATTACAACAATCATGTGTCCTAAATTGATATTTAAAAATATGAATAAATAAATTAGACACATTGCAATTTTTTAACTCGACTACTAAAGTTAATAAAGTCCACCACTAATGTTCTAGATAATAATACTAATAGCTATACTATATTATAATAATATAATAATAGTACTAAAATTTTCTTTCTTCTTCTTGTAAAATTATTTAGTTTATTTTTCCTCTCAAACCCCTTTGATTGTGGCCAAGCTACTCGTATAGGACTTCTCACACTTTTAACATCCAATGTTACTAATTATTAAAGGATTTTACGAGATCGATCTAACACGATTATGTACGCTTGTTTAAATTTGGATGAACTTAAATGATGATGTTTCTTTTAAGGGAAATATATGGTTTTTCTAAGCAACATATTGTCTATCAGCTTAACTCAATTAGCTTGAACTATTCACGTGTGGGTCAAAATAGTCAAGGGGTGGTTACTTAGTTAAAAAAGCTATTAGTATAGTTAGTAATAGTTTTTAGTATTATTATCCATAGACTTGAAAAACTCCATCACCATTTCCTTCTAATAAGCGTAATTAGAGCCATCTAGCATAGTTGTCTTGAGATTAATGTTTCTTCTATATCTTAAGCTATTTAATGACATGATCTTCACTTAATTCACCAAGTGTTTTGCTCTTATACTGTAACAGCCCGGTTTAGACCCTAGTTGAAACAGTGGTTTTAGAACCACAAATCCAAGGTCGAAAAAATATTTTAATACTATTTTTAGTGTTTATAGTATGTGATTAAGCATGTGTGAAAATTCTGTGTGAAAATTCTATCGTTTGTGTGCTGATTTATGAAAAAGGACTTAATCGCGTAAAATACAAAAGCTGTGTGCTAATTGTTAAAGTGTTTATTTGTCATGACTTATTAAATATGAAGTCCTTTTGTTGCTATTAGACCACATGCTTAATGGATGGACAAAAATGGGTTTAAGTTAATGGAAATTTAAATGAAATTACTAAGGATAATTTGGTAATTCATGAAATAAGTAAATAATAAATAAAACAAATAAGAAAAAGGAAGCCATTATCATCTTCTTTAGCCGAAAAATACAAGGAAAAAGAAAGCTAGGGTTCAGCCATTGATAAGCTCAATCAAGGTATGTATTGAGCTCAGTTTTTAGTGATTTTGTATGTTTTTATGATCGTTGCTTAACATACTATCAAACCCATGCCCTAATTTTTGAATTTGATGATGATTTTGAGATGTTCCATTGATGAATATGTGAGCTTTGTGTTGATAGTTGGTGAAATATGAAAGTTTAATGTTGGGTTAACATATTTTGTCTTTGAATTTTTGATGAATTTGAATATTTTGGGCTAAATTGTAAGAATGAGAAATTGAAGTACTAAAATGTTAAATAAATGAAATATGTGGGCTTATATGAGCTAGAGGAGAATTCGGCTAAGCATGTGTATAATGAAATTATGTGTATTTGGTGATTTTATGAAATAGGGACTTAAATGTCAAAATGTGAAAATGTGAGGGCTATTTTGTAAAATGCCCTAAATATGTGTATTTGGATTAAATTGAATGATTTGATGAATGAAAGAGTTAAATTTGAATATGTATAGATCAAGAAAAGAGAAATTCAGATTTAGATCGAGGCAAGAACAAGGTGCTCGATTGATCGACTTGTATCGTGTTTCTACGTCCGAGGTAAGTTTATGTATAATACGAATTGTTTATAATATGCTCACATGTTATGTAATGAATGAAAATGTGGTGAGTTAGTAAATGTGAAATGTGAGTTTGAGGAGATGTGGCACTAAGTGTGCATAAATAGAATCGATATAGTGGGAATGGCACTATGTGTGCGAGATAAAGAAAGCATCGACTATATTGGTTGGCACTGTGTGTGCAATACTGAGTCAAGTTCGGTTTAATGTAAAGGCACTAAGTGTGCGATGATATTAAAGCTTCGGCTAAGTGATTGGCACTAAGTGTGAGAATAAACCGTATGGTTTAAGAAGATCGAATGAATTATGGCATCGAGTATTATGTGGTGAATGTGATAAATAAAAATGTGATGGAAGAGGTACATACAGAACCTATGTGGTTGATTATTTTGTGTATGAAATAGATAGTTGATTAAGTGAATGAAAGTCAAGGAGGATTAGATTATAAAGCATTATAAATGCTTGTACATAAACTTTGAGATGTAGTATGAATGTGAGTAATGGCTTTGGATGAAGTTGAATGGTGATAAGGATTGAACTATGTGTTAGTTAAATTTTGCATGTTAAATTTGAAATGTTGAGCTATTTGTATTATATTACGAACTTACTAAGCTTTAAAGCTTACTGTGTGAAGTTTTTCTCTGTTTTACAGTGTCATTACAGCTAGCTCGGATCCGGGGATCGTCAGTGACTTAATCACACTATCGGCCATCTATATTGGTACTTTGAAAGTTGAATATTTGGTATATGCATGTATAGGCTAGTGATTATGGGATGTTTTGAGATGTATAAAACTTTCCATGTGATATGGCTTGATAGTCGAAAAATTTTAGTATATGTTTTGGATATGTGAAAATGATAGCTATATAGTGTATATGTGATATTATATGAATGGTTATATTGGTATGTTTTGGTGATGTTTAAGTGGTATGTCTCATGCTTGAATTGGTTGATAGGAATGGTATTTAAAATGTATGTTTTGTGATGTTGTAATTGATCTTGTAGGTTAACCAAAATTTGGGTGGTAAATTGGCCTTGCAAATGGCATATATTTGCCCACACGGTTGAGCACACGGGCGTGAGGCTCGACCGTGTCTCTTAAGTTTGTAATTCAAAACAAGTTAGACTCACATACAGGCAAGACACGCAGGCGTGTGAATTAAGTCAGTGTTTCCGACGGGTCAAGCACACGGGCGTGTCTTTGGCCGTGTAGACAAGTCAGTATGTATGCCCTGTTTTGCCACGGCTTAGACACACAGGTGTGTCTGATGCCGTGTGAGGCACACGACCTGCCCACACGAGCGTGTGACCTCTATAACTTTGAAAAATGTATGATTTTCAAAAAAAATTTGTATGTGTTTGGTTTAGTCTGACCCCTTCCCAATGCATGTTTAATGTCTCGTACACCTTTTAAAGGGACTCTATGTATATGATTTGCTATGATATGATGATGATGTATTTATGTTTGAGAAATGATCGTAAAAGTTCTGTTATGTCTGGTAACGCTTCTTAACCCTAGACCGACGATGGTTACGGGTTAGAGGTGTTACATATACCATTTGTACAACACCCCAAACCTGGCCTAGACGTTATGGCAGAATCTGGGGATGTCACGTGGTAGTGTTTTTCAAAAAGTGAGTTGTCGTCAAAAACCTCATTTCTTTATCACTTCTTTACACTCTCTTATGCTTAATTCCAAGACGTGACGATCAATTTCCAATGTGAGTCCTCCGCTGCTTCGATCTGCCTAAGTTTGAGGATTACCTGTACAGATAAAATAGAAGGGTGAGTTTACGAAAACTCAGTGTGTAATCCCCATATAATCAAGCATACAGAATGTAATCATAGTTTGGGCCTAAGCCCATTTCAGTAACAGTTTCAATCTCAGTTAGGGCTTTAGCCCATTGCAATACAGAAATAGTCATGCATTTGGGCCTTGGCCCATTTACAGTATCAATAATCAATACAGTAAAAGATATACAGTATTAAATCCTACCCAGCTAGCCTCTACACTCCAACTCCGTCCAACCCTGCACTCCATGTGGGGATATAATCAACCCACCCATCCCTACACTCCAACAAGTACCGAATGCGGCACGAGGTAGTAGTTTGTAGCTGTGCTACCAATAAATTAGGCTCGAGGCCTTTCAGTACACTTCCTTCGAACAATATAATCCCTACCCCAATGCAATACAATATACATATATGACATGCTAAAACATAATATCATGCATAAAATCAGGGAATACAATATCAAATCAGTGGGAAATCATCATGCTTAATAACATGTATAATCGTATCAATCATACAGTCATTTTAGTCAATTAGGGTCTAAGTGAGCTTACCGACCCTACAATAGGTCCACAGTCGACTCGGGTGACACGTGCAACCTTAGTAGTTAAACAGTGAAAATGGGCCCACAAGCCCATATAGTCTGCCTGTGTGGCCTATACGGCCTAAAACGGCCTTGGCCGTGTGGATCACACGGCCTGGACCAATATTCCCACACACCCGTATGGTTCACCCGTGTGGGGCCCACACACCCGTGTTCGATCACACGGCCTACCACACAGGCGTGACTGCATGTCCGTGTGGAGTCGACATTCACCTACTCCGGCTTTTGTCAGATTCCAATTTCGGAGTTGTATTTACACATCTGATTTCGTTAGTAATTAAACCGCACTCCGAGTACTCTAAAAACCCAGATTTAACCAAAATGTCATTAGTCAACCACTTATTCGTTATTCAATCAAAGCCTAACAAAGTTAAGAATCGATCAACAACCGAAAATACACCCTCAGATTCTTGAAGATGCACCAACCGACTTTTGGTCTCCACCTAAAACGAGAATCACAAAACCTTTTCGTTAAACCTTAAATCAAATTTCCCTATAACTTCAATTAATCCATACTTACCGATCAACACAACCCTTCATTCAGCATCTTATAAAACGAGAAAACAACACCTAAATCACTTACCAAACCGATGACAGCACAGAATGCAATTTGGCAATTTAAGAGAGAACGAATCGAGATGAGGAAACAAAGACTGGAAAGAGGAAAACAGAGGGGGTGACGACAAGAATAGGAAAAAAGATAATGATGGAAAAGAAAGTGCAAAGCTGAAAGGGGACAGAAGATAAAGCAGAACTCACCTAGCAATATTCGGCCAAGGAGAGGAGCAAGATGACGCACGGTCGCCTTGAGGGGAAGGGAAACTAGCGTCACAATTTTGGGAACAAAAAGGGAAACCGAATTTTAAAAACAACGGCAGCAAGTGGGGGATTTTCAGTTGACAACAAAAAGGTGAAAAAGAAAAGAAAAAAAATATGGAGAGGGGAAGATTCAGCCAAGAGAGGAGGGGGAACGTTTGCTCACCTTTTTCTCTGAAGAGTAGAAATTTTTGGGAAGCACAGAATGCTACTCAATCTCCACTACCCTCTAAATCCCTCAATTCGCTCCCACACTTCCCCACACCCCTCAAACACTCCAAACCGTCCACTATTCACCCCACTCTCTTCAGAATTCTGACTCCACTCAAACACCTCCACGGCATCTAGCAAAAATAATTCCTTCGCTCGCGCAGAGACTCGAACTCGACCCCAAAGACAACTAACCTCAAGCACTTATTCACTCACCAGAGCCCATTCTGACATATTTTACCAACATATATTTATAAGCCTACTGATCAGAGATAGGGGTTTATTCAATTAAAAACAAAACTTTTGCCAAGCCAAGGCTTGAACCCAAGACTTCTCAAACACTTCCCAAAACACTTAACCACTGAAGCAGACATGTATTTATGTTACAAACATACAAAAAATAAATATATAAGAGATTTTTGGGCGTTACAACTCTACCCCCTAAAAGAAAATTTCAGCCTCGAAATTTTACCTGATAAGAATAGATGAGGATACTGCCATCGCATCGCATCCTCAGACTCCCACATGGCGTCCTCAGAGCTATGATTACACCAAAGAACCTTAACCAATGGGATGGATTTTCTCTTCAGAATCTTTACGTCGTGATCCAATATCTGAACCGGCTCCTCCTCGAAAGTTAGATCTAGACTAAACTCGATCTCCTCCACTGGAACAATATGCATTGGATCAGAGCGGTAGCGCCTCAACATTGAGACGTGGAATACATCATGAATCTGATCTATCTCCAGAGGTAACTCCAACTAGTAGGCAACTGGTCCTACACGCTTCAGAATACGATAAGGCCCAATGAATCTAGGGCTCAACTTGCCCTTACGACCAAATCTCAGTACGTTCTTGCATGGCTAGACCTTAAGGAAAACAAAGTCTCCCATAGAATACTCAATTTCACGTCGCTTCAGGTCTGCATAGGACTTCTACTTATCAGTTGCCGCTTTTGAGAGTTCATTGAATTTTCTTGTCAATTGCATGTTTAGTTGCAACAAGATGAACAACTAAAAGAGTAGAATATAAATCCATAGAAATTGGTTATGCAGTTTGAAAAGCTTTCCTACATTTGTAGGGTCTAGCCTAGAGAGTAATCCACTACCAATTCACAATACAAGATATGATTTAAGCTCAACTTACTCACCAAGTTGCAACCTCACTCCTATATATTAACTATGTCACTCTCCTCATTGAGACTTTCCCCTTAAAAATTTAGTTACAAACTAAACATGAATAATTTGTTTAAAATAAATTTACACTAAAAAGAAGTCTTCACAATGAACAATTAGGTGTTCTATCAAAATCATACATAATAAAAATAAAAAAGCCTTCTTTAAATAGGTGTTTAAGGCTTGTAAAACATTAATTATTGTGAAGTTCAATCCCCTTAAATTTTTTCTGAGTAGATCCTCGATAAGGAATCAAATATCTCTTTTAGGAGAAGT
The DNA here is from genome assembly GCA_025503065.1 of Gossypium bickii. NCBI lineage: Eukaryota > Viridiplantae > Streptophyta > Magnoliopsida > Malvales > Malvaceae > Gossypium > Gossypium bickii. The sequence goes on along the minus strand of CP106710.1, from coordinate 61,483,419 downwards.
TGTCTTTTAAAAACATGATCTCTTTAATTAAAGAAATTTGATCATACCAAAAATCTTCAAAAGAATCCTTACTTGATTGTTATTCAATGTAACTCAATCCAATAAATTGTTGCTTAAAAACCTCAAAGCGATGTAAAAATAAATCCAACATTTTTTAATTAAAAAATATCAACAAATATGGTAAATTGCAGAACAACCTAGTTACAAAAGAAGTTACATCAAGAACGTGCACCTTACACTAACATATTGTTTTCATATAATTTATATATAATATTATAATATACGATTAACATAAAAATATGTTAAATTATTTATATTTATAATCCTAAAAGTTATTTTGGGTACATTCAAAAAGTTAAATAAAATAACTTTTTTTGAAAAGGAAATAATATGGGAAAGATTAAGCGAGTTTAATTTACCTATTTTAAAGAAAAACTAAAAAAATAATGACTAAATCATTCAGATAAGACTTAACCAAACAAAGATGATATCTGAATATATATGACCTAAAGTCTGTCCGAATTATGTGGGGATCATGAGCACCTCTAAAATGAAATCAGCCTCAGTAAAGCATACGACTAAAATAGATGTTTTTACAAACTTTTTCACTGAAACTGTATGGATAAATTTGATAGGTATGTGAATCTAGTCTTGCACTGATTTTGCGAGGTTGAAAGTAGGAATGTTCAAACCAATAATTTTCTCTTTTGAGGATATTATTATTATTTTATATTAGAAATTTTATCACATGTGTATGCGTGTGAAAACTATAAATTTAAAACACAAATGCGTGTACAATATTAAAATGAAAAAAATGTATTAAAATTGTTTGTTATGTTGTTGTAATCAATCTTGAGTTGATGTCGAGTTAATTTGTAACACCAACTCAATCAAATAAATTAGTGTATATATATACAATTGATGGAGAAAAAAAAATATGCACAATAAAAATTGAAATGTGATATAAAAAATATCAAAATAAAGCTTTAACTTAGTAGTGAATTAAATTTACTAATTACTAATGCAACTAGTATCGGTTCAAATCTCGCCATATGCATATTTTTATTAATTTTTAAATAAAAAAATTAAATTACCCACAAATAATAAAACTTATTTTAATTATAAAAAAACATATTTTTTTAATTTTTCTAATTAAATTGATGACTTGATTGAATGTGATACCAATTTGATAAAACACCAAATAAATAGTATGATGTAAAGAAATTTGAAGGAAAAAAAGAAAGAAAGAATTGGATTGGAAATGTGATGATTTTTTCTTATAACTCAAAAAATAAAGAGCAAATTTAAAGTTCAAAATGTGAAATGTATCCCAAAATTGAAGCAAAAATGGCTGTATAGCACTCGCATGCATATACCCTTCCTATCGTCAAATAAGGGATTCAACATTTGAAATTTTGTTGCCGGGCTGATGTGACTTTTGCTCGTTCCCTTCGCACCTTGGACTTGCCATTCACTGCCATGAAAATCCTTTACGTTTGTCAAATTTGTCTGCAACTATTTCAAATGTTTGATTTCTTTTGCAAAACAGCTCATTCTAAGCTCTTCACTTGGATTTTAATGAAAGTAGCAATTATTTAATGTTTGCTTCGTGAACTTGTTTTTGATTATCTGGCATTTCTCTAAATTTTAGCTGAAATCAAGATTTGATCATTGGCGACATAAGTCTCATTGATGTACATAAAACATTGCCAAATCATGAAAAGAATTGACGGATAAGGTTGGAGAGAAACTTATTACCTGCAATATACCATATATAAATTAATAGTAAAATCATCTAAACTTACCCTTGGAAGTAGTTTTCACCACTAATGGGAATGTTTAATAATTATTTATAATTCTTGCACTTTTAATCTCTCTATTTCAGGTTTTTATTTTATTTAATAATTAAAATACAATTAGTAACATCATCAACGAAATTCTATTGAATTATGTGATATTTTTAAAATAAATATTTTATTTATATAGTCAATTTAAGATTGTGTGAAAGTCACAAATCACAAAGATTATTAAGAGAAAATGCAGATTCGAACATTGAAAATGATATTGTTAGGAGGGGACGCGCACGAACTTCGAACATGGATCATAAAATAAACATAAAAGATACAAAAAAAAAAACTACATGGAAGCAAAGGCAACAGTAAAAAATTTTCTTTTGGGAGACCAAATTAAGTTGTATATTTTTATGATAGTAAAAATATAATTTCTTTATTTTAGTAGCCTATATCTTTATAATTTTTAAAGGATTAAATTTAAGAGTCATAATGTAAATTTTCTATTACTAATTTAAAATTTTATAAATTATAAAATGGATAAAAAGAAAATTTTTAATTTTAGGGGTTTAGCTGTGCCTACCCTGGTGCTGGGAAGTTATGTAAGCATAAAAAAGAGTATCAACTTTTACTCAGCTTCTCTAAAATAGTACTGAATAACATTACAAGCCCCATATTTAACTTTTTTTTTTTTTTTTTGCTTATTTAGCCTTCAACGCCTGTAGTATTGATCATGTGAGAAAAATTTTCCATTTAAAGATACCACATAATCCATTTTAATCAAAATTATTTAATAGCGCTATTAATTGGATTTTATTTGTTAAATTAAAACAATGAAAAAATTAAATTAATTACAGGAATTAAATTTCAAGTATGAAACAAAGACTACAACATTAATTAAAACAATAATGATTATCATTTTTGTTATACTGAAATATATATCACCTAGAGTATTACACGATATACATCTATCTTACATATGTTATGCTTACAACCAGAAAAAGGAATATAGACATAAGATATATAAAGATAAACGCCAACACAATCTTCTTAAATTTCTTTTTTCTATTTAATTTAAAAGTTTCTTGAGCTTTCACCGGAAGAACATCTCCAAACTCAAGTTCCAAAGCCTTTCTTACTTCTCTCTAACAGTTCCACAATCTCTTCAATCCCCTCACCTGTAACATGTCAAAAATATTATATGTCATGGTTCTACACACAACAACATTTGGCATGTTAAAATATTATAAATGTAAATATATATAATTTGATCTTTAAATTTATCTATTTGTATCTAATTGATTCCTAAATTTTTTTTGACTTAATTGGTCCTTAAATTTATATTTCATCAATAGGTTGATATTTTCGCACTAATATCGTTAATTATCCTGACATGGCACCGCTAGACAACCTGGTGGTGCCATGAGGCAGCCTCTCAATGTGCAATTTGGTAAACATAAATTAAAATATAATAAAAATAAAAATAAAAATTATGTTTGCCATGTGGAGTTCTAATAGGCTACCACGTGGCACCACCAAATTGATTAAAAATACCATATGAGCACAAACTAATAGTGTTAGTGTGGAGGGACTAACCTAATTAAAAGAATACAAATTCAAAGATCAAATAAATCCAAAAAAAAAATTAAGGACCAACTAAATAAAAATTTGCAAATTCAAGTTAAAGGCAAAATAAGGCCTATAGGCCAATTTTTATTTTTAATTAAGATTTTACGCTAGTTTTAAAATTAATTAGGGATATAGGCCGATTTAACTGGAAAGTGCGGCTAGCTAGGCGAGCTGTTTAGAAAGCTCGTCCAACTGGACGCACTTTCCTGTTCTCTCTCCTAGAGTTAGGGTTTAGGGTATTTTGAAAGTGTTCAGGGTTTTTGACTGAAACGACAGAAATTCTTAGGTAGTTATGAGGTGAAATCCATGACCTTAGAAACCCATCATGGGGAAATCCGATTTCAGGGTAATAATGCTTGATACAATCAAGGTTTGAATTCAACGTGAAGGTCCCAGTTGACAGCCATGATGTAGTCATGAGTTCAAGTATAACTGGAAGGCCAGGTGGCGGTCGTTATGCGATTAGAAGTTCAAGCTTTTTGGATACCTACAACCAATGCCCTATATATACCATATATAAGATTGAGACCATAATCATACAAAAACACTTTAGGGACTTTCAGTGTAAGCAACTTAATTTTTCTCTTTATTTCCAAGCAGCTGGTATCTCTAACCTTTCATTCTTATTCGAAGGCTGATAACGATATGGACACAAGAGGGCTCTTAGGAGGAGAGTGGATGTTTCGGCATAGTGGAGGTCAAATCGAGTCAGCGTGGCAATGGTTGTAGTTATTAATGGGTTGTGTAATAACGACAATCGTCATCACTTTGAAAGGAGCATCACCTTTACTACACCGTAACAGCCGCTCCCCACTTAAGAGTCCCCTTGCGTCCACAATAGTGCCGACCTTTGAACAAGAATGAAGGTTAAAGGTATCGCTTGCCTGGCAATGGAGAAAAAATTACATCGATTATAGCTAAAAGCCCCAGAGTTTTTCCGTATGAATATGCCCTTAAACTTCTGTATGGTATTTATAGGGCATCATTTTCAAGTATTCGAAAAGATTGAGCTCGTGGCTATAAAATGATCACCAACTGACTCCTCTGTTATACCCTGATCCATTACCGTATAACGACCATCGATTGAGACCTCTACGTTGACTTCTACCCTTGACCGTACAAAGTAAAATCACCCTATAACCGAATTGTTTAGGATAGGCTTCAGAGGTAATGATCCCATCTCGGCATGATATATGAAATGTGTGCAGCTCGGAGCGATACTGTATCATCGACGACTCAAGAATACCTCGGATGTAAACCAAATACTTTTAACGACTGGAATTTTTAAGACCGGGAAATAGTTTATAGTGGAGAAATAGAAAGGTTTGATGAGAAATTATATGAGTAAACGATGATGAAGCTTGGTATGTGAGAGTCATTTTATAGCCACATGGAAGGGTCTGTTTGCAAAGGAAAATCTTCAAAGTGCGTTGGAACATATTCTAAATGTGTTGAACTGATTAAATCATTTGAATTATTCAAAGCGCCAGGCTTTTCAGCCCCGGGAATAGTTAATATGTTAGAGAAAACTTGCCCAGGTGGGGGGTTTTCCTGATGACATGGGTGCACTTTCTTGCCATGTCAGTAGGAAAGGCCCTCACTCGGATGCGCTTTCTCTAACATATTTACTATTCCCGTGGTGGAAAGTACCTTTTCAAATGACTGTTGTGCATGTTATGAAGCGCAGAATCTCAATAAAATTACATGAGTTCTAAATGCGCGTTAAAAATTATTTGTACCATAAAATATGCAACGAATGTGTACATTGATAAACCGTAATTGTAACATATATTAATCCCACATTTAGCTTACTTTTGGATGATTTATACCTTGATTTATATAAAAAGTGCTCTCAATCCTTTCTTTTCATGTCTTATACCCAGAAAAGCACCCGAGGATGAAAAAAACATAAAACGGGCCCAAAACGGAGTAAATGGGCCATATCTCGAAATCGACACGACCTTGGCCCAAGATCACACGGCCGTGCCACACCAGTCATCTAGAACACGACCTTCTCCTGATTCACACGGCCGTGTCTCATTAAAGAATCCAAGCACGGCCTGACCACGATCCATACGGGCGGGTGCCATGGCCGTGTCCCTGTCGCTGGAAAGAGCAATTTCACTCGGATTTGGATACTTAGGGAGAAAGAAACATATTTTTGACAGCCTATATAAACCCCTAAGTGCTACCAGAAGAGGGGCAGTTCACTAGGCCAAGGAGCCAAGCTGAAAAGGTCAGAGTTGTGGGAATCACTCGAAGGAAGCCAGTTGATCCATCTCACGAAGCCGGAATTCTACTCAAGACGGCGGATCTCTCCTTCAATTCCTTCAGGGAGTTCTAGGGATTTCTTATGTTTTGTTTTATCTTTTCTCTTAAGATGTTTTCTTATTTTGTTATGAACTAAATCTTTCAGATACCTGAAGGGGATGAAACCTATGGTGGATCTTGTTATTATTTTCTAAATTATATGATAAATACTTAGTTTGTTCTTACTTATGCATGCTTAATCTAAATTTGATGTGCTTAGGTGGAGGAGGAATAGACCCTGCCTAAAAGTAGATCTACTATAATTAAGCGGAGTTGATCGCACGCCTAGAGATAGGGTGACGAGATTTTGTCGGATTAGGGAGAAACCTAATATGGGAGTCCATAGATCGATTTACTGCTATTCTAGGGGGTTATTATAAGAGAACGAGAGTTCTACTAACTAACCTAGGGTTAGACATTATTCGCCTCGAGAGAGGGTTTAATATACGTTAAGAAGTCTTACGGATCAAACTAAGTAAATAAATCATATGGTTCAGGGTTTAGGGTATCGTCTTAATCAATGAGTTTTTCCTAAAAGTTATTTCCCCAATTCGTTGTTTTTGTCTTTGTGTCTTTAGCTTAGTTATTCGTAAATTTTAGATTAAACAACTTCACTTTATTTTAGGCTAAATAATAAAAAGAAAGTTAGTATTATTACTTTTAGTTCCTTTGGGTTCGATAATCCGGTCTTGCCTAAGCTATACTACTGTTCGATAGGTACACTTGCCTTTAATCGTTGTCAGAGTTAGTTTCTAGGTTCGATCATTCTTTTATAAATTTTAAAGCTCTGATTTCAGCGATCATGTTTTTGGCGCCGTTGTCGGGGAACTAAAATATTAAGAAAGCTCTATTTTTATTACTTTAGCCATTATTTTTATTTTTTGCAATTTAATTTTTTTTATTTTTTAGGTTAAATTTTAATTTTTGCTAATCTTTCTTTCTTTCTTTCTTTTCCTAGCAGGTACCTCTAGTTTATGACTAGAAGGAACCCGAGAGGACCACTACTATACGACAGTGAAACTGAAATGACCATCCGAATGACTCGCAGAGAAATTAGGCGAGCCCTAGATTATACAGAGGAAAATCAAGAAGTCAGATCCAATCCTACTGAAGGGATGGACGAAAATAATCCACAACCCTATGATGTGGGGGAACGCAATGCTCCACGTACAATGTTTGATTACGCTAAACCATATTTAACAAGAGCAGAATCGAGTATTGTTAGGCCTGCTATAGTTGTTAATAAATTTGAATTAAAGCCTAACATAATACAAATGATTCAACAGTTTGTTCAATTTGATGGTTTGCAGGACGAAGACCCAAATACTCATATAGCTAATTTTTTAGAGTTCTGTGATACCTTCAAAATAAATGGTGTTTCTGGTGATGCCATACGTCTTCGGTTATTTCCCTTTTCATTAAGGAATAAAGCCAAACAGTGGTTAAACTCATTACCATAAGGGTCAATCACTACATGGGAACAAATGACCGAAAAATTTTTATTAAAATATTTTCCACCGGCCAAGACGGCCAAATTACGGAATGATATCTCTTCTATTGTGTAGATGGATTTAGAGATATTATACGATGCATGGGAGAGATACAATGATCTCTTGAGAAGGTGTCCACACTATGGTTTACCCTTGTGGCTACAAGTCCAAACATTCTATAATGGTGTAAACCCCTTAACGAGACAACTAATCAATTCAGCCACCGGTGGAACCCTGAACAACAAAACTTCTGAAGCAGCCTACGAGTTTATTGAAGAGATGTCACTGAATAACTATCAGTGGCAAGTTACACGGACGAAACCGACAAAATCAGCCGGAGCTTTCGACAGAGACACAGTGACCATGCTATCAAAAATGATGAATAAAAAGCTTGATAATTTGTGTTCTTCGCAGGTACATCCAGTAATGTAGTGCGACCGGGAGCAGAGAGCGAACAAATAAACTATATAGGTAATAATTTCAGATCCAATAATAATCCTTATAGTAATACTTACTATCCAGGTTGGAGGAACCACCCAAATTTTTCATGGGGAGGTCAAGGAAATCAAAGATAACAACCTCCTCAAAATTTTTAAAATCAGCAATATCCGCAAGAGAAGAAGCCAAACCTCGAAGAGATGCTGACAAAATTTATGGCAAACACAGAAAACTGTTTCCAAGAAAATGAGAAAACACTTAAATATTAAAAAGCGTCTGTTGAAAAAGTTACTAAGTCAGTCAGAGAAGTCACTAATGTAGTCGAACAACTTGCAAAGTTAATGTCTGAACGACGGCAAGGACGTCTACCAAGTAACACCGAGATTAACCCAAAGGAGCAAATTCAAGCCATCACAGCTCATGACAGTAAAAGGGTAGATGAACCCAATCCAATACAAGAAAACAGGGTAAACGAAGGTAAAATAGAGGTAACGCAAGAAAAGCCGAAATCGGTAATCAAGGAGTACCGACCTCACATACTTATCCCGAAGCGTTAAAAAGAGATGATTCAGAGGAACAGTTCGGTAAGTTTCTTAAACATCTAAAGAAATTACATATTAACTTACCTCTTCTTGAAGCTCTTTTTCAGATGCCAGACTCGAGGAAATTTTTAAGACAACTCTTGACAAACAAACGCAAACTAGACGAAAAGCCATATGTGAAACTCAACGCAAAGTGCTCAGCAATTCTACAAAATAGACTACTACAGAAGCAAAAAGATCCAGGGAGTTTTACAATTCCATGTTTGATTGGTAGTTTGAATATTGATAAATGCGTTAGCTGATTTAGGGGCGAGCATAAATGTCATGCCTTATAAATTGTTTAAACAGCTAGGTCTAGGGAAGCCCAAACAAACTAGGATGAGTATTCAATTAGCCGATAAAACTGTTAGAATTTCTAGGGGTATTATCGAAGATGTTCTTGTCAAAATCGATAAATTTATTTTCCCAGTAGACTTTGTTGTCTTAGACATGGAAAAGGATAATTCAATCCCTCTAATATTAGGAAGGCCATTCTTAGCAACTGCCAGAACTAAAATTGATGTTGATGCAGATGAACTTATACTTTGTGTAGGCGAGGAGACAGTCACTCTTCAAGCCCTCGACTTGGCTAGAACATCAAGCAACAAAGGTGAGAATGTGAATTCTTTCCAAAATTATTCAGTTGACCCTTCTTTTCAGGAAGCACCACAAAAGGACATAATTGAACCCGATTCTAAACCCTGTAAAGAAATAACTCATGAGGAACAAAGAATTCAGACTGATGAACCAGACGAGTGGAAGACACACTTCAAGGAAAAACTAGGGATACATGAAGAGGTACCGGAACCACACGAGGTAAAACCGAAGGAGCCTCCAGAAAAGCTCGTAGAGACATCAAATCACTTCAAAATTAGAGATCAGGTATCATTAAATAAAGCAGACCCACGAACACCATTAAATAAAGCAGACCCACGAACATCTCCTCCTGATCCTATTACGAATAAAGAAATACCTTTCAAGGTAATTAATGTATTCCCACACGGGACAGTCGAGGTGAGCACCCCAACATTCGACACTTCTAAGGTAAACACTTCCCGACTTGAACTTCATCGAGAAAATAAAACTGTAAGCATGAGGAAGATATTCAAACTTTTAAACCTCCCTAAAAATTTTCAAACACAAGGAAAGTCTAGCTTAAGACTATAAATGAGCGCTTCTTGGGAGGCAACCCGAGTACTAACCCTACTTCTTGTTTTTTTTTTTCTTTTGTTTTCATTTTCATTTTCTTCTTTTTAAACTAACAAAAATACAGGTTTCCAAGCCACACAGCCGTGGCCGTGGCAGTGTGGACTACCAGAATCCTCGAACTGACATAGCAGAGGCTGTGCGATTCAGTCCCAACCACTTTTTCAATGTCACGGATCTAACCACTCCCCCACAAGCACTGACAGAGTGGCACGATTGTGCCTCTCAACCGTGTGAAGCTACTAACTTGCCAACCGCGGGCAAGACACGCCCGTGGCTCCCAACCGTGTCAACATACTGACTTCTTAGACACGGGCATGGTTGGCTGAAAAACAGGTATGGCGAAACAACACGCAAAGACACACGGCCGTGCGAGGCAGTCGTGTGAATCGTCACACCCTTGGTCCACGGGCGTGGGAATGTGCCAGATTTGAAATCCTATTTAAACCCTACAGCCCTTCCCCCTCTCACCATCTTCTTTCTTCCTTCCTTTTCTTTCAAAATTTTTTCCCTTTCCTTAGAAAAGGTGTCCAAACTCTTGAGCTACGCCAGAACCATGCCGAAGAAGCAGAAGCAACCCAGCATAGTCTCCTCAACACCAAGCCGGCCGCTTCATCCAAACACCAAGCCAAGGGTCTTTGAGACTATTTAGTTTTTACTTTTCTTTTCTCTTTTGCTTCAATTTCCTTCCCTTTGACAATCTTATGCTTAGATTAGTTTATTTTAATTTAGTTTCTTAGTGACAGGTTCGTTAGATTGCTAGGGAATTACCCTACTTCCGCCACCGCCAGCACTTCCCCAGCCTTAGAGGTCACACCCACCTCGCGAACCATCAAACAATAAGAACTCTTCGGTCCATTTATCTTTTATTTTCATTTTGTTTACATTTTTGTTTCCACTTTATTTATCTTTCTTATCTTTAATTATATATTTAGTTTATTTTAATTAGGTCTTAATAATTCCTGGCTACTTCTCAGTGCGCTACCCAATTTCTTCATCTAGCGCAGGTTCGTCATCCAGACCGACCCCTCTAACTCAAAGAAACCATCCATAAATTCAGGAAGTTTCACCTTCGCCCTTCTCTTTTGATTTATCTCTTAAATGTTATTAACTATCTGTGTACATTGAGGGCAATGTACATCTTAAATGTGGGGGGTGAATAGTTATTATGCCTAACTTTCTGCATTATTCTCAAACACTGAGGATAAAAATGCCTAACTCAAAACCCTAAATCTAGTCTTGTTTGAAAGTAATTTCCTCATATTACTAATTAGGATGAAATTTCTAATGATTTATGATTTTTATTGATGTGTTTTAGAGTAAGTCATTGATAATTGTGCATTGATGATTAAACTTGAAGAATACTAGGGAATCAAGCATGATAAGTCTATTTTTCAAAATTAAAATTTCTAGGTTGATAACCTGATTTTGAATATTACTTGAAATTTGAAATCTATAAGGTTGATGTCAAAAACATCCATAATTTTTGTGAGATTTTGAGCCTTATAGAGCATACATTCTTTTTCGTGCTCACTTTATTGATTATGAGTGTGTTAACATTGAACTGTTATTCTAGAACTCGCCTTGATTATACATGTCAAGACCACAGTTATGATTTGATATATCGAGGTGATAAAGGCACTTAGGTTCTAACCCACTTATTCAACTAAAAACCCAACCTTCATAATTAACCCCTAGTGAACCCTGTTGAGCCTAACAACCCTTTTATTGACTCACCCACTAATATTAACCCAAAACCCCTTTGTATTTGTTATCCCAATTCCTTTTAACTACCCTTATGTCGAGATTTGATTTGATTTGTTGCCTAGTTATGATCTTTATTTTAATAGAGTCATTCATTATTGTAATATGTAGTTTGTTCTTTAAAAATCGAAGTATAGTCAGTAATAGTATTATGAAAAGTGAGCTTATACAGTTAAAGTCCATTCATCAATGGAAAAAGCTCGTATTATTTTCAATTGATGTAATTATCTTAGATCAGTTTATTTTTTAGATAGGTAACTTGTCAATTCAATCTCGATTCTAACCTTCTAATTCAACCTTTATCCACACCTTTAACTCTAGCCCCATTACAACCATGACAAAGACCTTTTGATCTGTTTATCATCTCATTTTATAGTGGTGGAGATTTGATTTTAGGCAAGCCTATGGGATTAACTTTTCAGGTTGGACTTATTGAGTGCTTAATTTTGAACCTCAAAACACAGTGAGTGATTTGAGTAAATCTTTTGAGAGGATGTCAATCTTTGTCGATTTTGAATTAAAGGTAATTATTTAGATAAGGGGAAATACCTACGTTTTCGTGCTACAAATGTATGACTTATCTTGTTTGAATCTTTAGGACTCTTTGAGTTGAATTAGCCATGTATAAATTATCTATGAATTATGATAAGACATTTTTGATAGGAATTATGAATTATGGAAAGTTCGTTTTAATTGTAAAATGAGAATTTTGCTTGAGGACAAGCAAAAGTTTAAGTGTGGGGGTATTTGATAAACCGTAATTGTAACATATTTTAATCCCACATTTAGTTTACTTTTGGATGAAATATCCCCTGATTTATATAAAAAGGTGCTCTTAATCCTTTCTTTTCATGTCTTATACCCAGGAAAGCACCCGAGGATGAAAAGAGCATAAAACGGGCCCAAAACAGAGTAAATGGGCCATATCTCGAAATCGATACGGCTTGGGCCCAAGACCACACAGTCGTGCCACGCCAGTCATCTAGAACACGGCCTTCTCCCGATTCACACGGCCATGTCTCAGTAAAGAATCCAAGCACGGCCTGACCACGATTCATACGGGCGTGTGCCATGGTCATGTCCCTGTCGCTGGGAAGAGCAATTTCACTCGGATTTGGATACTTAGGGAGAAAGAAATGTATTTTTGAAAGCCTATATAAACCCCCTAAGTGCTACCAGAAGGGGGGTGGTTAGCTAGGCCAAGGAGCCAAGCCGAAAAGGTCAGAGTTACGAGAATCACTCAAAGGAAGCCAGTTGATCCATCTCAAGAAGCCGAAATTCTACTCAAGACAACGGATCTCTCCTTCAAGTCCTTCTGGGAGTTCTAGGATTTCTTATGTTTTATTTTATCTTTTCTCTTGAGATGTTTTCTTATTTTGTTATGAACTAAATCTTTCAGATACCTGAAGGGGATGAAACGTATGATAGATCTTGTTATTATTTTCTAAATTATATGATAAATACTTAGTTTGTTCTTAGTTATGCATGCTTAATCTAAATTTGATGTGCTTAGGTGGAGGAGGAATAGACCCTCCCTAAGAGTAAATCTAGCATAATTAAGCGGAGTTGATCGCACGCCTAGAGATAGGGTGATGAGATTTTGTCAGATTAGGGTGAAACCTAATATGGGAGTCCATAGATCGATTTACTGCTATTCTAGGGGATTATTATAAGAGAACGAGAGTTCCACTAATTAACCTAGGGTTAGACATTATTCGTCTCGAGAGAGGGTTTAATATACGTTAGGGAGTCTTACGGATCAAACTAAGTAAATAAATCATATGGTTCAGGGTTTAATAACAAGTGAAGTCTAGATGGATTCTTCCTGAGGGTATTGTCTTAATCAACTGAGTTTTTCCTAAAAGTTATTTCCCCAATTCGTTCTTTTTGTCTTTGTGTCTTTAGCTTAGTTATTCATAAATATTAGATTAAATAACTTCAATTTATTTTAGGCTAAATAATAAAAAGAAAGTTAGTATTATTACTTTTACTTCCTTTGGGTTCGATAATCTGGTCTTGCCTAAGCTATACTACTGTTCGATAGGTACACTTGCCTTTAATCGTTGTCAGAGTTAGTTTCTAGGTTCAATCATTCTTTTATAAATCTTAAAGCTCTGATTTCAGCTATCATACATTCTTAAAGAAAAATCATAGCACGTATTCTCTTTCTCCCTACACAATTTTCTTATAAAAAGGGATGTAATTTTCATAATAGAGATGCATAACAAGTTAATATCAAACAAAAGAACCTTGCATCACGGTGAGAGTTGTGTGTACTCCTTCAAAGACTCTCTACTTATTTTTTTGCATTTATTCACCCAAACTGTGACCGATATTGCAATGAGTCAATGAGTGAAATCCGTTATATACTATGACGGTCAAATCTGTAATGCAATGTTCCAGGTAGTGTTTGTAGGAGCGAAGTTTGTGGAATTAGCATTTAGTAGTACCATTCAAATGTGTGAGCTACGGACCAAAATCAGGAGGAAAGTTATGGGATCGAGCCAAGGAAAAATTACGAGGTTGCAATGCATATTTCTTGCATCTATTGACCCCTATAAGTATGAGCTATTCGATTTAACTAATGAGATGTATCTCAAGATAGTCATATTATCGTACATCTCAAGCGAAAATGTTGTTATTAAGTTATATGTCGAGTTCACTAATACTGATGGATCTGACCTATCTTCGAACTTCATCGCAACAAATACAAGTACCGAAGTTCAAGCAAAAAGTCATACTACACAATTGTGCGGTGGGTTTTCTGGCCTTCTTCAAAGCGGCTACTACGATGTTCCCGAAACATCTATGGGCAGACATTTATCAGTCTCCAATATCGATCTAAACTTCAAGGATCAATACCAGTCTGTGTATCAGTATAACCCAAATCTAGATAATTAGGCTAGACATTTATTTAGTGCATTCAATTTCAACTTTAGAACCTTAATTTTTGATCATATGTATTGTGCCACTTACGTCAGAACCTCAATTTTCGATTCACAAAGCACGCTAGGCCCGACTGAAAATGCCAGGTGCATCCTATCATGTGAACCTAACGGAGAGGACATGCGATTGTGAGAGATACCAAGCACTTCGATTCCCATGCGCATATGTATTTGTCGTATGTTGGAACATACGGATTGAGTACACGCCTTACATCAACGACGTCTATCGACTATAATGTATTCGTAATGTGTGGAGTCCTAAATTCCCATCAGTCCTAGATGAGAGTATGTAGCTGCCTGTGTCCAGCGCGTCTTTCGAGCTGGTGCCAAACAAGGACCTGCGTTGCGTCTCGAAAGTTCGCCCAAATTCTACCCGGATAGGGAAATATATGGATATTCAGAAGAGATATAATCAACAGAAATTATGCAGGTATTGTAGAAACCCAGGGCATACGAAGCCAACATGTTCTATGTAGAGGGAAACGTTAGGGCCCCAATGTCGATAACATTACTTTCAGCCAAATTTTATATTCATTAGTGTTTTTCTTATAACCAAATTTTATTTTCATATGCGCGTGCCATATTAATAGTGTTTGTTGTATTCAGTGCGATTGGTTTTAAGGACATAAATTTATTTAGTTGTTGATAACAAAATCTAAAAAATATATCGATAACAAAGTAAATCCAAAAATTTTCATCTTCAAAACAATATATCGATAACAAAATCCGACATTTGTTATTTATCGATGAAACAAAAATACTAATAATGACAAATGGTTTGTTTGAATGAATAACCTCGATTTTTTTATTTGTGACATATCTATATTTACATTAAAAAATTAAAAGAAAAATACAATCAATGGTGTCATCGAGGAGAATGTGTGCTACAAGGCAATGAATGACGATCGCATGGATGATTTTTGCTTATAACTGGTCGTACCACCGGTGGTGTGGGCTTGTAAGCTTCCTTCTTATCATCATCATCACCTAAGTACATCTGGGCGATTGTATCTTCGGGATCGGCATCGTCATCATCTTCCTCTGTGGTCGATTGCTGCATCATCTCGCCTGTCATCATGTATCCGTCACTCCTTCGTCCACTGGTTACGACGATGAGCCAGCCTCATAAAATAATGATGCGCGTGGTGTTTAGGTTACATAGGCATGAAGCCATAAGGTGCCCCAAATCTTGGGTACATTGGAAAGGTACTAGGTATCAACATCGCCATCAACCGCTGCACTTGCATCGATGACTGTGGGTACGTCGGTGTCTGTCCCGACATGGGGTTTAACATCGATATCTATGTAGGGGTGTAGTATGCGGGGGATGTCAGTGGAGCAAAATATGTACCTGTGAGAATAGAAGAATCGACCACGTGCAAGGTGGTCTATAGTACGGTGGTGCTTATGAATAAAACAAAAGGTTACTTAATTGAACGGGAATACCTAGACAGGAGTGACTTGGATATTGTGCGGCCATAGGTGGTGCATATTCTGTCGGAACGGATAACAAACCTGTTGCGCTACCGTGTCCCCTCCTAGTATGCTATGGCGGTCGATGTGACATTTTCGCCCAAATTTACTGACTCCCCTCTTTCAATGATAGCAAATATAACTTACTGATGACTCTGAATAATGCCAAGTAATCATTAACTATCGCCATGTCCATTGAGAAAATTTATTCGCTAACAGGTATGGATTGCATACTACGATCCCACACCTCAATGTGCTCCTCGTATCTTTTTTACCAGCCGATGTTGTGCTTTCATCGCATGTCCACCTTGTGCAGCTCCTTCAGGTCTTGCGGTGGCGACAAAATTCGTTGTCTCCATCCGAACTACTGCAACATCGGGTCTGTTTTGTGCATCTTCATCTTCGCGTACACTATCAACGGCACTTTTGCATCCTACATCTGTCGATTGCGCAACACTTCCAGTGGGATGCAGGATATGACATCGGTGTCGGTGTAAGGCATCCATTCAAACTGAAAAGCAAAATTGTAAATATCGTTACTTATGATATTTTTTACGAATCATTATGTAATTAATATAGGTTTGAAAGAATAGGTAACTAACCTCGGCTTCCGAGCATTGATCTAACAGCAGCCTAATATCTTCTAGATCCTCGGGCAGTCCCAATTAGCTCGGCCCATGGTTCCACTTGTACAAGCAATATGTTGGTCGAAACGTATAATAATAAAAATTACCGAACAAATTACGTATTTATTAATAAACGATGTTTTCCTCATCACCAACAGGAACATATATGGGTTAGTCACCTTGGGACATAGAAACGATAGTCACCACCAGGCCTACGACTGCAGCAAGAGCAAACAACCACTGATCGATGCCGCACTTGGTAGCATGGCCCAACACATCTCCCAGTATAACATGGATAATACGACAAATCCCCAACTTAGTTTCCCGCACTCATTGAAGTCCATTAGGTGTAGTAGCCACCTTATGTACATCAAATTTCGAGATTTGTTGGGCATTAAAATCCCCTTGATTAACCTTATGATGTATGTTTGGGAGTATTGTTGTATCACCTCCTCCGTTCACTCTTCAGGGTCTTTAGGGAGTTTGTTGAAATTATCCTTCAACTAGTTCATCGATATTCGACTACCTTCAAACTTCTTTAGGACCTTTCCCAACAGTGATTGGCAGAGGGTCACTTTGCTCATAATGATCGCAGATCCCGTGAGGACTGGCCCATCCACTGACAAACTGATTTGCAGTGTTATGTCTTTGAGTGTGATTGTACACTCGCCGCATAGAAGGTAGAAATTATGTGTTTCGGGCCTTCATCTTTCCACCAATGCGCTGATTAGTTGCAAATCGAGTTTGCAACCCCCGAACATGCGAGATGCATGTAAGAATCCAGTCGCTTGCAAGTGTCCATGAATCTCAGGGATCGTAAGTTTTTGCAAGTGTCCATGAATTTCAGGGATCGTAAGTTTTCCCATATTATGGATGAAACCCTCCAGAACATGATCATCCGCCTATTTGCGCAATAAAAAAATTATAATTATAAAAAAATTAAATTTAACATTAACAAAATTAATGAAATTTAAATTTCAGTCTTACCATTGCTAATTGGGCGGCAGAAATATGCTTGTCGTCAAAGCGGATTAGGGAGGCGGTCATTAGTGAGAAATCAATTTAAACGAATAAAAAAGAGATGATAAAAAATTAATATTTTTAAATAAAAATATTGAAGAATATTAAAAACAAGAGACTTGAGAGACTTGAGAGACTTGAGAGAATTGAGAGAGTTGAGAGAAGAATGTGAATGAAAAAATGAAATAAGAATGTTAATCATCGAGTAAAAAAAAAAAGTTACCGTTGGGTATTTATTTTATTTTTTTACCGTTGACGGTAATGTTTAAAAAGTCGTTAGAATCTAACCGTTAGTTGGAAAGTATGTCTAATTGAACGATTTTTTAAAAAACTTGTCTAACTTGCCACGCTTTCCTGTTGAATCAACCTATATCCTTAATTAATTTTAAAATCAACATAAAAACCTAATTAAAAATAAAAAATCGTACTTTTAGACCTTATTTTGCGCAAGTTAATATCATCCCTATATAAAACAATTGTGTCAGATAAAAATGAAAAAGAACAGCTTCCATTAAGGAATTTTAAGTTAAGCTGTCAAAATCTATCTACCTGTTTCTTGAAAAGAGAAAGATTACTCGGAAAAGGTCATAGATTTCGAGGTTAACTGCAATTGGCCAACTGGTCATTTCGAGCTTGACGACAATGCATGCAATACTCATATCAGTGTTGACATCTTAGATTATGATTATTACAAATTTTTGGCCTCACGTAAGCTCCTTCAATCACGACAAACATTTAAGGAAAATAAAGAACGATATTTTCTCATATTTATCTCCCCCCTACTTTCATAGGCATCCATGATTCTGCACCTACTCTAATATTTTGTTTTGAAATATATGTTTCACATGTCAAGCTGATTATTAATTTGCCTTTTTTTTTTTTTCTGAATTTCTCTTTTTTTGGCTTTACATTAACTAATCCATATATCATTAACATTGAAATTTGAAAAACAGCTAAAAGGAGCTTTGAATTTTCAAATGTTGTGTAAATTTGGTTTATATATATGTGTTCCTATTTGGAAGTTATAATGTGTTCTTTTTCTTTTTTTTCTTTCAGGAAAAGCTACTCAAATTGAGTAAGATAATATATTCTTCAACAATGACAAAGAAAGAAGTATAATATATACCTATAAATGATATATATGATTGAGAGTCAATGTTTATAAAAGTTTTATAGAAGCATTTGTATTAAAGTTAAATTATATTTTATTTTTTTATTTAAAAAATGAGTAAGTTAGTCTATGTTATTAGATTAAAGAATAAATCGATTTTTTAATGAAATTTTCTTCTATTTCTACTATTAAAAACTGATCCATGTAAGTAAAAATGAGGTACATGTGGTATATCATGTGTAATTGTCTGGTTATTTTGACAACCACACAATATTTAATTGTAGAAATAAATAAATTTTTTAACAAAAAGAACCAACTTAAACTTTGATCTAACGTATGATGACTAATTTATACAATTTTTTTTAACACAGAATTTTTATCTCCATTTATGAAATCAATCATATATGATGAAGTGTAACATGAGATCACTGTAGTTTTTCTTTGGTTAACTAATTATGAGATATTATATATGGTAAATCAATGGTAAAGGTAAGGGCAATAGGAAAATGAAATTGGTGGGGGCCTTTGCAATGGTTCAACAAAAGCAGCAATGAATCAGGTGGTTAGAATTTCAAATTTTGGGTCACACATATTAGACTAAGCAATTGCAGGCTCCGAATGAAGAAAATATTTATTGATTTCTTCGATAATGACGTTGGTTATTAGGTAATCACCAAATGACGATCTAAATATTGTATGTTCATGGTTTTACAAACAGTTTTCCTACTAAGATATGAAACTTGTATTTTATGTCAGGGATTTTTCTTTTTGCTGGAAATTCATAAGCTGAGGTGAGTGTCGGTCAAAGAGAGAGAGGACTTTGTGAAGGGGAATTAGCATGATAGAGTTGATCCCACACGGTGGAAGAAGCGGTGGGAAACCATCATTAGTCATCAACTCGGTTTAATCCCTCCTCTGTTCGTACATTCACTCTAAAAAATCAGCATTTAATAAATTTTAAGTTTTTTTTTTTTTTTTAAACTCATTTTCAGATTACACTTCTTTTAGATATAAAAGAAAGAAAAAAGCGCATCATTTGCACGTGTCTATGGACCCAATTCCATCATCATAAAAGTAAGTTATGTGATCATGAATTATCATACATGAACTAAGAGCATACTTTTGCTTTGGAAACCCTAACCTTTTTTCCCCTCCTATACATATATCCGGTACTTGGTAGGGAATTGAATATTGGATATTATTTATTATATTTACCAGAAAAAAACTATATTTATTTATTATTATTATTTCGGCAAATACAAAATACACGTCCTTCCCTTGCAATTGTTCCTCATTTTAACCCCCTTTTGTCCCTTCCTCACAACCAAATCCATTCACTGACGATATACCCCATTATGTAGCCATCCCATCTGATGATGATTTATAAGAAACAATCCATAGACAATTTCCTGCTACTGTTGCCCGTTATAGAGAAGGAATCAACAGTGGTGGCGGGCAGATAGACAATTTATTGAGATTGAAAGGATCCTTGTTGAATTGTCAGTGTTCTACATGCCTAGAGAAATGTGTCTTGGAACCGTTGCCTTTGTAGAGGCCTCTATTTAGCCTAGGAACAATATTTCCATATTTCTTGGACTCCGTAACACTGAATTTACATTCACGAATGCTCGTTTTCTCTTTGAATATGAGGGTAATCACGTTGAGTTCAGTCATGAGGGAGAGGAAGCTAGGCGAGGAAGAATAAGAAATGCCCTATTTATTATTCCTTAATTAAACATTTCAACTGACGCCGCCATTCACTATGGAGATAATTTTAGTAGAAATTCGTTTAACTTTGTTATATATGTTGACAATCAATCCGCTAATTTCACTTTAAAATTAGTAATGTTGATATTGTTAACTTTTATTTTAGTTAAATTTGAGAAATAATCTTCGAGATAAACACTTATTTGTTCCAATCAAATTTTGATTAGTCTAGATTATTTTATTATAATTTGACCTATGAATTTAGCCTATAAATAGGCTCTTTTACAACATTAGAAAATACACCAATTCGAGATTAGAACTTATAACACATTTAGAGAATTTTGTATTTAGGTTTTGAGGGTTCTTTGTTTTCGGGGTTTAGTTTTTATCTCCATCTTTTGTAATCTTCGTTTTTTTACCATTACAGTAAAATTATCTTTACCCGTAATTTTTATCCTATTTGGAGGGTTTTTCCACGTTAAATTTGTGTGTTCAATTTCTCAATTTCTTCCGCTATTTTTTACTTGTTGCTTAATCGAGTAGATTCCTAGTAAGTGGTATCAAAGTTAGTTCAATTTTCGTAGATCAAGTCGTTCAAAGATGGCAGCAACAAGATTTGAAATTGAGAAGTTTGATGGTGTGACAAATTTCAATCTGTGACAAGTTCAGATGATTGCAATTCTAGTTCAAACCGGCCTGAAAAAAGTTGTTACTGGAAAAAAACCTGAGAATTTAAATCAAACAGAATGGGAAGATCTTGATGAAAAGGCCTTGTCTGCAATCCAATTGTGCCTTGGGAATACGGTATTGCAGGAGGTATTGATGGAGAAGACCTCATCCGCCTTGTGGAAAACGTTAGAAACTCTTTATGCGACTAAGTCTCTAGCTAACCTTTTAATGTTGAAACAACTTCTATTAACATTTCGCATGAGTGAATGTGAGCTTCTTAGAGATCACATCAGCCAATTCATTACTCTTTTAAATGATTTAAAGAACGTTGAGGTTCAGGTTGACGATGAAGATCAGGCTATGCTATTATTATGCTCTTTGCCCCTTTTATACAAGTCTTTTAGGGAGACCCTGATTTATGGCAGAGACAAACTATCGTTCAAAGATGTGAAGGGTCATTTGTTGAGTAGAGATAAACTCGATAATGAGTTTGGTTCGGATAGCGATGCAGATAGGCAAGCTTCCATTTTGGTAGCATCAAAGAAGCGAGACAAAATGTGTCACTGTTGTAAAAAGTTAGGTCATGTTAAAGCATGTCGTAACCATTTTTTGGAAAAAACGAAAATCGACTTGGGTTTTGAAAAACGAAAATAAAACTGGGAGTCGCCACCGATCTTTATCAGGTGTGATCGGATCACCTTTGTTTTAATAAAACGTTCTGGTTTACTAAAACAGTGTTTTTGGTCTACGAAATTTTGAGAAAATGGGTTCAGGAGTCGGTTACGTGCAAGGAAGGATTAGCACCCTTGTCACGCCCAAAATTGGAACCCAATTGACTAATTGATGTCTTATTGTCGAAAGTTAAAAAACGAGAATGAATTTAAAAATACGACCATTTTTTATTAATGTTGATTTTAAAACATTAGAATGAGTTGGAACAATCATTGAAGGCCATCTATTCTCGAAGCGATGAAATGTCGCATCCAGTAAGTTAGGATACGACACCCTGAATCTTTGCCGCCTGTTATTTAAAAGCGCATGTATTTTAATTTTAAAAGAATATTCGGTTATTTATATTAAACGTGAAAAAACGATACCCAGTAAGTTAGGGCACGGTCTCTCAAATTTCTAAATACAAAATATTTTCATTTTTAGAAATTCTTATCTCGAGGTAAAGAGATGTCACACCCAATAAGTTAGGGCACAACACTTTGTACTCTCGAGAATAAGCTTTTTCTTTTAAACTTGTATTTTGTTTTAAAAGGATATTCCGTTATTTAGGCTAAACGAGAAAAAATTGAAACTCAGTAAGTTAGGGCACAATTCTCTCAAATTTCCAAAAAACGAAATATTACCTTATTTAGAAAAAAATTTCGATTTTTTGAATAATAGTGAATGCAATAATTAAAGGCATACATTTATTTTATTTGGAATAAAATACGACGATCTAAGTTGGATAAATATGGGATTTAATGCAAAATAATAACGATTATGGAACAATAATAAAATATTACATAAACGAATGACAATAATATGAATATGAATAAGTAGATAAATAAAATGAACCATATGAGAATAAATAAATAAGGAAACCAAATAGTAATAAATAGCTAAACAAATAAAATACAAGAATAAAATAAAAGGGCTTGATTGATATAACACCCCAAACCCAGCCCATTCACTACGACCGAATTTGGAATGCCACTTCGGAACACGTTCGAAAAATTATTCTTACTTATGAGTAAAACCGTTAAAAATTTGTTTCCTTTAATAAAACATTTCCGTGATTTGAAATATTCTAAGTAAAGACTAAATTATTATGAAAACACCGGATTCAAAACATTTATTATACCTACTCAAGAAAATAAAATCATTTGCAATCAACATTTAAATTTTTAGAAACATCGGAGTTACCGCTAACTTGGTAAAATTTGGTACTCGATGGTAACATCTTTGAAAACGCGTACGAGTACTTATTTTGAAAATGTTACTTTTTAACCGAGTTGTTTAACAGTTCATAAGTTCGTTAGAAATAAGGTAAAAACTACTACTTAATCATACGAATAATAATAATAAGCGGCCATATTACAACCCAATCGAATTTAGCAAATAGTAAACTTTAATTGTACGAAATAAAACTTCAAAACCGAGGAACAAGCATGGCCGCCTCGATTCCTCTCCGTCTCCGTCTCCGCGACCTACTCACCTGCAAAATGGTAGGGGAAGGGGGTGAGTCACCAAGACTCAGTGCATAGCTATAACACGTGCCTCCACATATGGGCTTAGCCCATATCCACACAGTCCACACACATGAATATGCAATTATGAAGTGAATATGCAATTATGAAGCCCAACCTAGCCATCCATACTCCTTTTTCTACCCCGTGTGGTACCAAACCACTGGTGGTGCCAAACCACTGGTGGCCGAAGTCACAAATATCATATGATGGGGCCAACCCATTGTGTGGTACCAAACCACTGATGACCATAGGTCACAATATCAACATGTGGTACCAAACCACTGGTGGTGCCAAACCACTGGTGACCGAAGTCACAATTATCAATATGTGGTGCCAAACCACTGGTGGTGCCAAACCACTGGTGACCGAAGTCACAATTATCAATATGTGGTGCCAAACCACTGGTGACCGAAGTCACAAATATCAAATGATGGGGCCAACCCATCGTGTGGTACCAAACCACTGGTGACAGTCCATAGAGATCATCTCCCTCCTCTCATCAATCCCACCATCATCATGCTCACATAACAAGTATCATGATCCCATATATCATGCATTCATATATAGCATAGCATTTAACAGCATATGATGGCGTACACAACATACAGCATAGATCAAGTAATAGGGGACTTACCCGAAATCCAAGCTTATGCCCACAAGGCAAAGTTACTACATGAGAGGTTATAAATATATAATCTTAATAACAGTCTATACTAATAAAGTGTGTAAGATTTTACACACCTGATTAAACGATCACCCACCTTGGGTATCCAACATCTTAGCCCTTATTTCGGCTAACATGCACAACATATACATTTACATATAACACATATAAAGAAGAAAGAGAACAGTGCGATAACTACGCACCTGATTACAAGCAGCGTTATGCCCTCAATCCCGATACTATCGCTAAGTGACACTACGGCTATCTGCCTACTTTGCTGTTCGGACGCTGGCCCACACCCCGGTGGCCAATCTCGTACCGCCGAGATAGATCGTTTCTTAAACTTTGGAAAAGGGACCTCCCCCTTTCCTTCTTGACGGGTATTTGCCTCCATCATATCACTTAATTAGCATAACAAAAATTAGTCACTAAGTTATAACCAAAAATCAACCAAATCAAAACTTATCAAAGGCCCTTACCAAAACGAACTCGAATCCCGAAAGCTTGCTTACCTCAGTCGACTAGCCCCTAAACATCCACAGATAGAATCGGTCACCACTTATTCACATAATATGACCTTGGGCTGAATACCACAACCACTTACCTTGAGCACTTCAATTTCCGAAAGACTCCTTTGATGCTCCTTAACACTAGCTACACACAAAAAGAGCACATCACTATAGCCTTATACACATTCGGCCACCCCTAAAACCAAGGTCAACATTCGGTTATCATCAAAACCCAAAATATAGCCTATGGCCGAAAGTCATACTTACCTTGCTTATTTCGATCCCGAAACACCACTTGCTCCTGTCGATTTCTCCCGAAGTTATCGAAATTCCTACTAAAACATTGTTAGAAACGGCATAACACGAGAATACTTTGAAAATGACTCCTTGGCCGAATACTAAACATCTTACCTAACTTTTCCAAGTCCCAAAATTATTTGCTTGCTCTTGTAGTTACCAAATCCCTGCTTAACAACCTATTAGAAACGGCCAACACAAGAATACCAAGAACATGGCCCTTGGCCGAAACTACAACCCATTTACCTTGAGGTTCAAAATCCCGGGAGCTCCCTTAATGCACCTTAACGTTGACACATGCAAAAGAAACACGTAGTCGATAGCACCTTCAAAACAAAGATACGACCATGGCTCCTCAATTGTAGAAGAATTATTCGGCAATGGCAACTTTAAGAGAGGCTTGATTTAATCAAAGTAAAAGAAAGGAAAAGATGTGATAGAAGAAGAAAAATAATGCATAAAGGGGGTCTAACTTTGGGCTTTTGTCAAATGAAAAAATAAAGTGCAGATTTGGCAAAACACAAGGATGAAAAAGAAAGGTTTTGAAAGAGGACATTCAGCACATACAAGCACCATACTTAAACCGAAAATACAAGCCTTTGGAGTCTCCCTAAATCGGCCAAACAAAATGGCAAGAAAGGGAGACATTTCGGCCATGCTCCCCTCTCAAAACCAAAGCCGACCAAGCTCCCTCCCAAGAGAAAGCTCATTCGGCCAAGAACAAAGGACAAGGCCGGCCATGCTTTGCTATCCTCATGTGATGATTCCCATCACCAATTACAAAAAAAATATTGTTTATTAACCCCCATCACTAACCCATATTCTCATATATAAAAATAATAATAATTATTATTATTATAACCCCCATCATCCTATAATAAAATAAACTAACCCAAAGCATGCAGCAGAGAATTAAAAATAAAATAATAATAATAATAATAATAATAATAAAATCCTCCCATACTTCCAATAACATAAAAATAATAACACAAAGTAAAACAAAACTTTCCCATACCTCCAGCAGCATAGAAGAAAAATAAAATAATCAGCATGCTTTCATGAATTAAATGCCCATGCAGGCCATTAATCACGTCGGCATAAAAAAAGAAAACCAGTTGCTTTGCCCCTGGTCTCGAACCGAGACACGAGAGAACACTCTCCACGCTCCAGCCACTTGGCCAATGCACCTTTCATGCCATAAACCCGTCACACATACTTTTAAACACTCCCTCTATAGCTCCTCTTTGCCATAACGCTGAAGACAAAATAAAACGCACCATGTGCTACCATCAGGCCTCGAACGCGGGACCTCATGAAGCTCCCTTGCTGCAAGCATCCCAACCACTTTGCTGCCGGTTCGTTGATGTCACAAATTATTATAAAGCCTCCTTCAATATTAACGCTGTTTCGCAAAATAAAACACAACTCATGCCGCTCCCAAGACTCGAACTCTGGACCTGTGGTGGCGTTGATTCCAAGCTTTAAGTGGCGCATGGAAGCCACTCTGCCAAGGCGATTTTTATGCCATAATCACCCAAAATTTATTCTTAAGGCCTCCTTGCCTCGCTCCCCTTTTTAAACCTCAAATTCCAAAAATTTTCCAAAGCTTCCATTTTAGTCCTCGAGCTTTAAGAACTCCTAAAACACCTCCAAACCACTCTTAAAGCCTACCAACTCGTGAATTATGCACAAACGCATAACCCCTAATCTAGGATGTTACAATTCTACCCCTCTAAAAAAAATAATTTCGTCCTCGAAATTTCTTACTACCGAAAAATCGTACATCTTAACTTATCACACTTACTCCACCGATGCGCACTCTGATCTAAAGTACTAACACATTCCTTAGATACTATCTCAAGATTCGCATTCAAGTTCCATACTTCACTAGCATACAAACACGAACTATCCCACCTTCTAAGCACAGTTTAAAAATTCACATCCAGGGTTTCAAGCACTACACCAATAGTACAAGTATGAACCAATCTTCAAAACAATAAAAGATATTTCATAACAAGAAACTTACCCGCGTGGATTGGTGCCGGAGACTCGATGCCATGATGTTCAAAACAGACCATTTTCCATAATATTTTAAAGAGACTTATCAAGAAAACATTTTTGGGCCTTGGGCCCCCACAGCCGAGTTTTGAACCTGGCTCTGATACCAATTTATAACACCCCAAACCCGGCCCATTCACTACGACAGAATTTGGAATGCCACTTCGGAACACGTTTGAAAATTATTCTTACTTATGAGTAAAACCGTTAAAAATTTGTTTCCTTTAATAAAACATTTCCGTGATTTGAAATATTCTAAGTAAAGACTAAATTATTATGAAAACACCGGATTCAAAACATTTATTATACCTACTCAAGAAAATAAAATCATTTGCAATCAACATTTAAATTTTTAGAAACATCGGAGTTACCGCTAACTTGGAAAAATTTGCTACCCGATGGTAACATCTTTGAAAACGCGTACGAGTACTTATTTTGAAAACATTACTTTTTAACCGAGTTGTTTAACAGTTCATAAGTTCGTTAGAAATAAGGTAAAAACTACTACTTAATCATACGAATAATAATAATAATAATAAGCGGCCATATTACAACCCAATCAAATTTAGCAAATAGTAAACTTTAATGGTACGAAATAAAACTTCAAAACCGAGGAACAAGCATGGCCGCCTCGAGTCCTCTCCGGCTCGTCTCGCGACCTACTCACCGCAAAATGGTAGGGAAGGGGGTGAGTCAGACAAGAAAGTGCATAGCTATAACACGTGTCTCCACATATGGGCTTAGCCCATATCCACACAGTCCATACACATGAATATGCAATTATGAAGTGAATATGCAATTATGAAGCCCAACCTAGCCATCCATACTCCTTTTTCTACCCCGTGTGGTACCAAACCACTGGTGGTGCCAAACCACCGTGACCGAAGTCACAAATATCAAATGATGGGGCCAACCCATCGTGTGGTACTAAACCACCGATGACCATAGGTCACAATATCAACATGTGGTACCAAACCACTTGGTGACCGAAGTCACAATTATCAATATGTGGTGCCAAACCATTGGTGGTGCCAAACCACGGGACTTAGTCACAAATATCAATATGTGGTGCCAAACCACTTTGGTGACCGAAGTCACAAATATCAAATGATGGGGCCAACCCATCGTGGTGGTACCAAAACCATGGTGACATCCATAGAGATCATCTCCTCCTCTCATCAATCCCACCATCATCATGCTCACATAACAAGTATCATGATCCCATATATCATGCATTCATATATAGCATAGCATTTAACAAAGATATGATGGCGTACACAACAACATACAAAGATAGATCAAGTAATAGGGGACTTACCCGAAATCCAAGCTTACGCCCACAAGGCAAAGTTACTACATGAGAGGTTATAAATATATAATCTTAATAACAGTCTATACTAATAAAGTGTGTAAGAGTTTACACACCTGATTAAACGATCACCCACCTTGGGTATCCAACATCTTAGCCCTTATTTCGGCTAACATGCACAACATATACATTTACATATAACACATATAAACAAGCAAGAGAATAGTGCGATAACTACGCACCTGATTACAAGCAGCGTTATGCCCTCAATCCCGATACTATCGCTAAGCGACACTACGGCTATCTGCCTACTTTGCTGTTCGGACGTTGGCCCACACCCTGGCGGCCAATCTCGTACCGCCGAGACAGATCGTTTCTTAAACTTTGGAAAAGGGACCTCCCCCTTTCCTTCTTGACGGGTATTTGCCTCCATCATATCACTTAATTAGCATAACAAAAATTAGTCACTAAGTTATAACCAAAAATCAACCAAATCAAAACTTATCAAAAGCCCTTACCAAAACGATAGAATCCCGAAAGCTTGCTTACCTCAGTCGACTAGCCCCTAAACATCCACAGATAGAATCGGTCAACACTTATTCACATAATATGACCTAGGGTCGAATACCATACTTCCAATACTTCCAATAACATAAAAATAATAACACAAAGTAAAACAAAACTTTCCCATACCTCCAGCAGCATAGAAGAAAAATAAAATAATCAGCATGCTTTCATGAATTAAATGCCCATGCAGGCCATTAATCACGCCGGTATTAAAAGAAAACCCAAGCTACTGCCCCCAGGTCTCGAACCCGAGACCTGGAGAAACACTCTCCACGCCCCAGCCACTCGGCCAATGCACCTTTCATGCCATAAACCCGTCACACATACTTTTAAACACTCCCTCGATAGCTCCCCTTTGCCATAACGCTGAAGACAAAATAAAACGCACCATGTGCTACCATCAGGCCTCGAACGCGGGACCTCATGAAGCTCCCTTGCTGCAAGCGTCCCAACCACTTTGCTGCTGGTTCGTTGATGTCAAAAACCCGCCACAAATTATTATAAAGCCTCCTTCAATATTAACGCTGTTTCGCAAAATAAAACACAACTCATGCCGCTCCCAAGACTCGAACTCCGGACCTGTGGTGGCGTTGATTCCAAGCTTTAAGTGGCGCATGGAAGCCACTCTGCCAAGGCGATTTTTATGCCATAATCACCCAAAATTTATTCTTAAGGCCTCCTTGCCTCGCTCCCCTTTTTAAACCTCAAATCCAAAAATTTTCCAAAGCTTCCATTTTAGTCCTTGAGCTTTAAGAACTCCTAAAACACCTCCAAACCACTCTTAAAGCCTACCAACTCGTGAATTATGCACGAACGCATAACCCCTAATCTAGGATGTTACAATTGATGTCAAAGGAAAATTAAAAGATATATGTTACTAATAAAAATTAAAATAAATAATACATAAAATAGTTTAATATATATAATTTAAAATGGATAACATATATATAAATTTAAAAAATAAATAATATATAAATTTAAAAACAGATAATGAATAAAAAAGGGTTTAAAATAGATAATATAAAAGTTTTTATAATAAATAAATGGCAAATTTGTGAAAATAAATTGAAATTAAACAAAATTAGAACCAAATCCAAAAGTAAATAAAGTTAAAGGTAAAAATTATAATAAAATAAATAAGTGAGGGCTATACTGAAATCAGAATAAAAAAACAGGGACTAAAATTGCAATAAGTTAAAAGAAAGGACAAACTGGGGATTGAAATGTAACGCGCGGGAAACAAGGAGGACCAAACGGGAAAATATCTCGGGCCTCTATATGCTGCGTTTTACGCAGGGCTAAACTGAAATGGTGCACAAATCCCGAGGGCAAAATTGAAAGATATACGAAAAATAAAAATAGGGCTTAATCGAATATTGGCGTAAAATAAAGGGACCAAGCACGCAAATTTCCCCTTTAGGCCTTAAACATGCGGATCCAGTGCATGGGTCAGGTTGACCCGCGGGTCACTTCCTCTCCAAACGGCGTCGTTTCGTGGGGTATTTAAACCCAAATTTTTTGAAAGAAAAGCATATTTTAACCCTAAAATTCTTTTAAGGTAAACAGTAGCCCTTAGCCCCCCTTTTTCTCTCATTTTCTGACGGTTGGGTTTCCTCCGGCGTGTTTGTCTGCCGCTCGTCGCACCACCATCGCATACGGTGGCTGACGGTGCGCAAAAAGAGACGTTCAACCTCCGATTCAAGGTGCCCTTGAAGTAGAGCCCTCGAACCCCGTTTTCGAACATGATTACGACTACGGAATGAACTCTCCGGCGACGTGTCCGTGGGGGTAAGGTTCCTTTGTTGTTCTTTTTTATTTTAGTTTCGTTTACAACAATTTTTTTAAAAGAAAAATAAGTAAAAAAAAAGTATTAAATAATGGAAAATAAAAAGGGAAGGATCAAAATCAACCTTCTATTATGTTTTTTGATTTCTTCCTGTTCGTAACTGTAACAAAACCTTACAACATTCGATACATAGGCTTTTATAGCCGAAAAAAATGATTTTTAGTTTGCTTGCTTTTATCTCTACTGTTGTTTGCTTTGCTCTTTCTGTTTGCAGGCCTATGGCGAGGAGTCAACGGAGACAGAGGAGAGGTCAGCTTGGCAGAGGGCAGGTGCGCGATTTGCACTGGTGATGGGATGGCGGCGGCACTTAGGGTTTCAGTGGGTTTGTTGGTTTTAGGGTAAATTTAGGTTTGGGTTTGGGTTTTGTTTTGTAAAGTGGGCTGTTAATTTTGGGTTGGTTTAATTTGGATTACTAGGTTTTAATTTCTATTTCTGATCTGGGCCAAAATTGGCCACTACAGCTACCCCTCTTTGATCATTGTCGTGCAATGAGAATGGAGCAAAGACTTCAAAAGGGCCAATTTTGCCTAGTCTCGCCGAGTCTTCGACTTCTTTGGTGTTTCTATTCTTCGAATAGCCTTATTACATTCCTCTGCTCCACTGTAACTTCAGGAAAATGAGATTTATTTTGATTTGCTCTATTGCCACTTCAGAAAGATAAGATCTGTAATTTATAGCTTCGATCTGTTCTACTGCAACTTCAGGGAAATAAGATTTGTAACCTTCAGGAGGTGGGAATTGGTAATTTCAACCTGCTTCGCTGTATCTTCAAGATAACCATATTTGCAATCTTTAGCCTATCCCACTAATGGTCTAGGAGATAGGGCGATGGCTTAAATCATGTTCCACTACTGTTTAGAGAAACAAGATCTACCTTCGATCTTGTCCCACATTGTCTATGGCAACAAGATCTACAATCTTCAACCTATTCCACTGCTGGTCTAGGAGATAGGACGATGGCTTAAATCATGTTCCACTACTGTTTAGAGAAACAAGATCTGCCTTCGATCTTGTCCCACATTTTCTACGGTAACAAGATCTACAATCTTCAACCTATTCCACTGCTGGTCAGGGATATAGGACTGTGGCTTAAATCATGTTCCATACTGTTTAGGGAGCCAAGATTTGCCTTCGATCTTGCCCGACTACTGTTTAGGGTGACAAGATCTACAATCTTTAACCTATTCCACTGCTGGTCAGGGCAATAGGACGGTGGCTTAAATCATGTTCCCTACTGTTTAGGGAGACAAGATTTGCCTTCGATCTTGCCCCACTACTGTTTAGGGCGACAAGATCAACAATTTTTGACCTATTCCCATTGCTGGTCAGGGATATAGGACGGTGGCTTAAACCATGTTCCCTGCTATTTAGGGAGCCAAGATTTACCTTCGATCTTGCCCGACTACTATCTAGGGCGACAAGATCTACAATCTTCAACCTATTCCACTACTGGTCAGGGCAATAGGACAGTGGCTTAAATCATGTTCCACTACTGTTTACGGAGCCAAGATTTGCCTTCAATCTTACCCCACTACTTGCTTAGGGCAACAAGATTTACAACCTTTGACCTATTCCACTGCTGGTCAGAGAGATAGGATTGTGAATTCACCGATATTGCTACACCATCCTCTGGGGAACTTGTCCTGTAGACTAAATTTTATATGCTTATGTTTATGCCAAATGATTAGGATGCTATGATCGGAATGAATCTAACGCTCCTAACAAAATGTATTATGGACACTATTTGCATGAATACAGAATGTCATGAGAATGATCCCTTGCATAATGATTAGGATGCAATGATCGGAATGAATCAAATGCTCCTAACTAAATGATATTATGGATGACGTTTGCATGAATGAAGAATGTCATGAGAATGATCCCTTTTTTTAAAAGCTTATGGCTGTAATTGCTTGTTCACTCGCCAAGGTCACAGCACGGATGCAATATCTCGTCTTTTTATGTAACTGATATCTTTGACAGAGAATCTGGGGAGATGGTCATGATTTTAAACACCTCTTTCTCGATTGTTTCCAACCCCTAGGCGTGGTGGTTCTAGAAAATAGTCCTGTTTCAGGTTCCTGCGCTATTTAGAGACTTCCAGAGTAATAGAAAGAACTCCTTTTATGGAAGCATTATGGGTCCATTGATCGTTATTTCAATTGCAAATTGCTTAAAAGATTCAAATGATGGCCAACATTGGAATTTATGAGGAATAGAATTGAATTAGCAAAAGCAAACATTATTAGAATACAAAAATGGGTAAAAAGAAAGTAGATGTCCCAGATATCGCTGTCTGAGCTTCACCATTCAATCTTTCTGAAGATCATTTTGAGTTGAATAAATGTTGGGAGATTTGCAGTGCTTTGTAGATGTCCTGAGGTGTAACATTCCTTCAAAATTATCATGTACCTCCTCTTTTGTCAAAATTTGAGCCACCTTTTTTCGGGTTTTCGACTCAAAACCCCTTTGATCCTAAAGCGCCCTTTACAGGTTTTCGCTTTGGTCTCTCCGTTTTTTTTGAAAGGTCTTAAAGTGCCCTTTGTGGGTTTTCGCCTTGGCCTCTCCTTTTTTAGGCAAAGTATTTCTTGACAGAGTCTGAGTTGATGGGATTAGGTAAGCTTTTACTATCCATTTCGGTAAAAATCAATGCTCATCTAGAGAATGCTTTCTTTACCACATAAGGTCCTTCCCAGTTCGGCATCCATTTTCCTCTGAAATCCTTTTGTATAGGAAGGATTTTTTTTCAAAACTAAGTCTCCTTCGTGGAATTCTCTTGGGCGTATCTTTTTGTTGTATGCCCGCATCATTCGCTTTTGGTACATCTGACCATGACGGATAGCTTTCAACCTCTTCTCTTCGATCAAATTTAGCTGATCATATCAGCCCTAGATCTATTCTACTTCGTATAACTTCAGTTCGGACAAGACTCGAAGGGACAAAATTTTGACTTCGATGGGTAAAACTGCCTCCATTTCGTAGACCAATGAGAAAGGAGTTGCCCCGGTGGAGGTTCTGACTGATGTTTGATAGGCGAAAAGGGAAAATGGTAGTTTCTCATGCCAATCTTTGTAAGTTTCAGTCGTTTTCCCCACTATCCTTTTGATGTTCTTATTAGCTGCCTCCATTGTACCATTCATTTTTGGACGATATGGTGACGAATTGTGGTGTCTGATCTTGAATTGCCTGTAAACCTCTGCGATTATGATATTGTTCAAGTTTAATGCATTATCAGATATGATCCTCTCAGGCATTCTATATCGACATATGATTTAATTTTTCAAGAACTTGCTGACTGTTGATTTCGTCACATTAGCATACGAAGCGACCTCTACCCACTTATTGAAGTAGTCGATTACCACGAAGATTAACCGATGTCCATTAGAAGCTTTTGGCAAGATTGGTCCAATGACGTCCATGCCCCGCATAGAGCATAACATGTAGAGGTGAAGGAGGTACATGGATCTTGTCCCCATAAATTTGACACTTATGACATTTCTTGGAAGAATCAATGTAGTATCTTTCCATAGTAGACCAATAATACCCGAATCTCATGATTTGTGTAGCCATTGTGAAACCATTGGCATGAGTTCCACAGACACCCTCGTAGACTTCTTTTAAGATTTGCTTAGCCTCGACGGTGTCCACACACCTCAGTAGTATTTGATCCTTTCTTCTTTTGTATAGGATTTCTCCATCCAAGACGTAGTCACAGGCTAGTCTTCTCAACGTCCTTTTGTCATTCTCAGTCGCTTGATCAGGGTATTCATGATTTTTTACGTATTGCAGTATATCGTGGTACCATAGGTGATCATTTTCCTTATCTTCTTCGACGTTGCAACAATGGGTCGGGGCCTCATAAATACTCATTCGAATAGGTTTCATATCCTCATTTTTGTTTACTCGGACCATGGAAGCCAAGGTGGCCAGAGCATCAGCCATCTGATTTTCGTCTCTTGGCAGATAACTGAAAGTGATGTCATCGAACTCTTTGATCAATTCTTGAACCAATCTTTTGTAGTCGACCAGCTTGGGATCTCTTGTTTCCCATTCCCCTTTGAGTTGAAAAATTACCAGTGCAGAATCTCCATATACCTCCAGTACCCTAATTTTGCGTTCTATAGCGGCATGGATACCCATGATACAGGCTTCGTATTCTGCCATATTACTTGTGCAATCAAAGTCCAATTTGCAAATAAATGGATAATAATCTCCGTTTGGGGACACCAGAACTGCCCCAATTCCATTGCCCACTGCATTTGATGGCCCGTCGAAGTTCAGTTTCTAAGGACGATCTTCTGCGGTGCCTTTTTCAGTGGATGCCACATACATTAAATCTTTGTTAGGGAAATCAAAGTCTAAAAGCTCGTAATCTTTGAGAGCTCTACTAGCTAGAAAATCTACAATTGCACTCCCTTTCACCGCCTTTTGCTTTACATAAACTATGTCAAATTCAGAAAGCAAAATCTTCCATTTGGCCATCCTTCCGTTCAAAGCGGTAGACTCCATCATATATTTTAGAGGGTCTAGCTTCGAGATGAGCCAAGTCGTATGATACAACATTTACTGCCTCAATCTCCGAGTCATCCAGATCAAGGCACAGCATAGTTTCTCGATTGGTGAGTACCTTGTTTCACATTCAGTGAACTTTTTACTAAGGTAGTATATTGCCTTCTCTTTGTTTCCTGACTCATCGTGTTGACCAAGCACCCATCCC
Source organism: Gossypium bickii (assembly GCA_025503065.1). NCBI lineage: Eukaryota > Viridiplantae > Streptophyta > Magnoliopsida > Malvales > Malvaceae > Gossypium > Gossypium bickii. Next base: position 61,448,453 of record CP106710.1, on the reverse strand, counting down.
ATTGAATTATCAAGCACTGTCAAATAAAGGATTAATGGCTTATCCGGATTAGGCGGCGTCAACACTATGGCATTGGACAGGTATTGCTTCACTTTGTCAAAGGTCTTCTGGCATTCCTCATCCCATGCGCCTGGATTATGTTTCTTAAGAAGACAGAATATGGGGTCACATTTCTCAGTTAGTTGTGAAATGAACCGGGTAATGTAATTTAATCTTCCTAAGAAACCTCGAACTTCCTTTTGGGTGTGCAGCGGAGGCAATTCTTGTATAGCTTTGACCTTGTCTGGGTCAACCTCAATCCCTTTTTTACTGACTATGAATCCTAACAATTTCCCTGACCCGGCTCCAAAGGTACATTTTGCTGGATTAAGCTTTAGCTGGAATTTCCTCAACCTCAAGAATAATTTCCTCAAGACTTGCACATGCTCCTCTTCAGTTCGGGATTTGGTGATCATATTGTCGACATAAACTTTAATTTCTTTGTGCATCATGTCATGGAATAGGGTTACCATGGCTCTCTGATATGTCGCTCCCGCATTTTTTAGTCCAAATGGCATCACGTTATAGCAAAACATTCCCCACATGGTTACAAATGTGGTCTTATCCAAGTCTTCAAAGTGCATTTTTATCTGGTTATACCCTGAGAAGCCATCCTTGAAGGAGAAAAATGAATAACCCGCCGTATTATCCACTAAGGTGTTGATATGAGGTAACGAAAAATTGTCTTTCGGGCTAGCCTTGTTTAGATCCATGTAGTCTACACACATTCGTACTTTCCCATCTTTCTTAAGGGCAGGGATGATATTGGCTACCCAATCCGAGTATTTAACCACTTACAAGAAACCTGCATCAAACTGCTTCTTGACCTCTTCTTTTATTTTCAGCAAAACGTCTGGCCTCTTTCTTCGAAGTTTCTATTGGACTGGCTTGTACTCCTCTTTTATAGGCAGCCGGTGTACCATGATATCAGTGCTTAGCCCAGGCATACCTTGATACGACCATGTGAAGACATCTTTGAATTCTTGGAGTAACTCAGTGAGGTCTTGCTTCGTCTTTGCGGTAATACAAGCTCCGATTTTCACCTCTTTCTTTTCTTCTCCATCTCCCGGGTTCACTATTTCTATTGGCTCCTTGTGAGGTAGGATCTGTTTCTCTTCTTCTTCTACCATCCTTAACAGTTCAGGAGACAGGTCACAACCTTGGTCATCTTCAAAATCCTGAAGATCTTCTGTACCCATATCTTGCTCGAAAGGACATTCTTAGTCATTGGCGGTGTTACTCGAATCATTGATATTTGAGAACCTGTTATAGAGATGAATAAAGGTCCATAGAACAAAAGAATCTAATCATATTTATTGGTATGGTGTGATTTTCAATGAGGAATGAAAATATTTAAAAGAACATCTAAAGAATAAAAGAATAATGATGAAGTGAAAAGAATAGAAGAAGATTTGCTCAAAAGGTAGCGGAGATGCATTTCATTGAAAATAACGGTATTTTAGACATAAGCCATGCTTCACAAAAGGGAATCCCATTGCTTCTAGACTTAAAGAAGCAAGTGTGTTCCGAGTATTACTCTGAATAAGTTCAAAAAGCTACAGGAATTTCCTCCGCGGTCCAGTTGTTTAGAATGCTGCCTGGCTCATAGGGGCGGATGCCATTCCAGTTTTCTTCTTTAGTTTTCCCTTCCGATATAGCATTGATGTGCATGTTTCCCCATATTTCTTCTGTGGTTTCTTTCTTTTACGTTCCTCATTCTGGATGGATAATCCCTTCTGATATAAAAGTCTTGCAAATGTGGGGAATTATCATCAGTTCCTATTTAATCTCATCTCCACTCAACTGCGCTTTTCTTCTTTCTTGTTTCTTCTCTAACTCCTTCTTCTTTTTCTTTGCATCCGGCTTGAATCCTAAGCCAAAAAGATCTCGTTTTTCTTTCAATCTTAGGGTCTCGATCTTTCCTTGGAGATACCTTCCAAGTCCTTTCCCAGGTAAAGCTTCCTTCCTGACCATCAATTGTAAACCCATTTCCGTGGTTTTGAATATTCGAGGCACTGAGATCTTATTCCTCTCACTGATGAATGATGCGTTGCCAAATTCCAGAGAGTGGAAGGAACACTCAGTCGCTTCGTCACTTAAATATGGCGCACTGTTAGTTATAGTCGTGATGATGTCCTCTTCAGCGTTTATTGTCACTAGATGACCCTCCATAACTAACTTCAACTTTTGGTGCAATGACGAGGGCACTGCTCCCACTGAGTGTATCCAAGGTCTCCCCAGCAAGTAATTATAGGACGGCTAGATATCCATTACTGTGAAATCCACTTCATATGTACCTGGGCCAATTAACAGAGGTACTTCGATCCTCCCCATCACCTTCCTTTCAGTTCCATCGAATGCCCTCACTACATTGTGGCAAGCCTTCATGTGAGAACTATCTATGGGTAATCGGTTCAGCGTTGATAGTGGTAAGACATTGAGTGCTGATCCATTGTCAACCAATACTCCTGGTAATATGTACTTCTTGCAATGTGTGGTGATGTAGAGAGCTTTAATGGAGCCCATACCTCCCGGCGAGATCTCGTCATCATTAAAGAAAATGAAGTTATCAGCACCTATATTGCTAATCAGGCGGTCCAGCATGTTAACGGAGATATCATTAGCAACATAAGTTTCATTCAGCACTTTTATCAGTGCGTTATGATGCGCCTCCGAGCTTAACAGTAAGGTAGCATAGATATGCGAGCCGGTTGTTTATGCAATTCCTCCACAACACTGTACTCACTATGCTTTAAGAATTTTAAGAGTTCCTTAGCCTCTTCTTCCTTTACTGGCTCGTTTATAGGCGATTTCTGTTTGGCCGCCTTTTCCTTCTTTTGTTCGGTCATCAAGGCTTTCTCTTTTGTGGGTTCTATTCGTGAGTTTGTCGCATCGTAGTGCTTTCCACTGCGCGTATAGGAGCCTACATCTTGATCTCCCTTTGAAGTACTGGAAGAGTCCCCTTCCAGGAATCGTCACATTGCAGTCATAGCTCTAGGGAACCTTTTTGTTATCTTTATAAGAAAAGACCGCAGGTTTCTGAATCACGACCTTTGGTGTTATCTTTACCCTGACTTTATTGTTCTTCGGTCGCGAGATGATGACCAACGGATAGCTAGCTTTCGAGACCTTTGCTGCTGATTCATCTTCCAACGCGCAAATGTTTTCTCCTTCTTGGCTTTTGTCGCTTTCATAAAATTCCATCTCCTTATCATCCATCAGTTTTTGCACTAGAATTCTGAACTCAATATAGTTCTGGATCTCGTGCCCCTCTATATTATGGAACTCACAACCATTTCTCATTTCTTCATATTCTCCCGCCGAAGCCGATACAGCTAATCCCCTCTTCAACATTTGCTTCCAAACCCATCTCATCAGGGTTTTCACCTCCGTAATATCAGTTTTAATCTGTAATATCGGTTTTAACTCTCTTCCCCATATTCTCACCTATCATATTTACCCCATTATTAGCACGATTAGGTAACGGGTGTTTCGCGCTAGGGGCATCGTCAAATTTCACTACGCCCATTTGGATGAATTTTTCTACCAATTTCTTGAAGGCGAGACAATGTTCTATTTAATACCCCACAATCCCTGCATGGTACTCACACTGTGCATTTGCATCATACCATTTAGGGTATGGGTGCTGTAGGGGCTTTAAATGATGAGGGGAAACAACATGTGCATCAAATAAGTTCTGGTACAATTCCCTGTATGTCATGGGGATTGGCATGAATTGGAGTTTCTCAGCATTTTGGTTTGCATTGGATTCTTGTCTAGATGGGCTTTGATGATTGGTATGTACGGTTCTAGGCTGGCTCACAGCGATTGGCTTTGAATAACTTTTGTTACTTGTACTTATATTATTTACCTCATTCTCTTTTTTCTCCGGGGTCGTCTTTCTAGTACCTTATCCCACCTCTATCTTGCTGCATCTGATTGTATTTTCTATCATTTTTCCTGACATCACGATATCTGAGAAACTTTTAGTAGCGCCCCCCAGCATGTGATTAATGAAAGGAGCCTTCAAAGTATTGATAAAAAGCATGGTTGTTTCCTTCTCTAAGAGAGGTGGCTGAACTTGTGTTGCTATCTCTCTCCATCGCTGGGCGTATTGTCTGAAGCTCTCGCTTGGCTTTTTCTCCATATTTTAGAGCGTGATTCTGTCTAGAGTTATGTCAGCTACATGGCCATAGTGTTTCATGAAGGCCTATGCCAGGTCCTTCCATGTCTTAATCTGGGCACGACTGAGCTGATCGTACCATTGGCCGCAGACCCAGCCAGACTGTCCTAAAAATAGTGAATCAGCAATTGGTCATTATTAACGTGTCCCGCCATCCGTCTACAGAACATCGTGATGTGTGCTTCGGGACAGCTAGTCCCGTTGTACTCTTCAAAATTTGGGGTTTTAAACTTTGGTGGAAGTACCAAGTCCGGGGCCAAACTTAAGTCCTTAGCGTCTACCCCATAACGGTAGTCAGCAATCTCCATTGCTTTGAACTTCTCTTCTAACCACTTGCAACGGTCCTCAAGCTGTCTAGACACATCTACTCTTGCCTTCTCTGTCTCTGCTAAATCATTGAGGTCGGGGACGACGGGATTAGTTGGATGATCTCCCGGATTGGAGCCCCAGCCCGTCGAAAAATTTATTGACAGCGACGCACCGGCTTGATATTGGGGTCTGACGGTAACATGTACCATTTGTAGTTTACATCTGATTGCGTTTGGGTGTGCATTGAGGTAAAACCCAGAGGATAGGGAGGTTCTTCATTGTCGTTACCCGGATTGGTCACAGGGTTTTTTCCTTTGTCGGGTCCTCTAGCCAATAACTGAGCTAACTGGTTCATCATGTTCCTTTGGGATTCAAGCATCTGATCCCTCATCTCTTGCTGCATTTTTGCTAATTGTTCTTGCATCTGATCTTGCATATCTTTTTGCATCTATTCTAATCTCTCTACTCTATGATCCATTGCTTTCGTTTTGCGACAGGTATTGTAGCGATATATAATTGGCAGATTTTTGTTGGTTTCCAGGGTAACTGTCATAATTTTTAATCAACTAGGGTGTTTTTATGGAACTTAATGCAAATGATGTAATGTAATGCGAATGAATGAGATGAATGCAAAAAGGCGTTGATTTTGATTCAATTCCATTAGATCAACTTTACTAGAAATCAAATTTCTCTACATAGAGCGGACAATTACATAAACGACTTCGCCCTAATACCTAAATCCTTGACTTTCCTAAGAAGCCAAGCTAAGTTTTGGCCTCTATCTGATACCGACTCTTATTTTAGACTTAATACATTAGCCTGAACCACCAAGGTTTGTAAGTGGTCGACCACCTCTCGAACTTGAGCCACAGCTTCGCCCATAACATAATCTCTATCTCTGATCTGTTCGTGAGAGCGGTGGAGTTGCTCTTTCCAATGCTCATTATTTGCTTCAAGAAGCTCAACTTTAATCTTACTATCTCGTAGTGCAGTCTTGAACTGTTCTATCTTTCCTTTCAGCTCCTCAATCTTACTTTGGCTGGCTTTTAATTTGATTACCGAATTGCGACTACGGTGCTGATGCAGTGACCTTTCCAATTCTGCTACTCGGGCTCGTAACCTCTCTTTTTCACCTTGACTTTCCAACAAACTCTTTTTCAAACTATCCTCCCATACTAGAGCATGTTGGAACTTCTTTTCCCACTGATCGGCTCTAGAATTTTCTTCTTTGATTTCTTGGCGCCATTGCTCTGATGTTTTGCCCAAACCGGCAGTTCTGATTAACATGTGCAATTTCTTGTAGTCCATTTTTAAACTATCCAAATCTTCCTCCACCTTGTTCTTTCCTTTCCTCAACTTCTCGGCTTCTAACTTATGGATGTCGATGTCCAATCCCAACTTCATCTTCTCTTCTTCTAACTGTTCTATTTTCCTTCTCAAGTCCAAGCTCCTTTTCTCAAAGTCATGCTTGATGATTTCTGATTCGGACGGGACAACTCGTAAATGCTCTTCTATCGGCAGAGCATTCCTTTGACTCATCATAGGGATGTTGTCGTTGACTCTTTGGCTTCACCACCTATCATATTCAGGGGTCACCATCGGGTTTGCGGCAAATATCTTCATTCTGCGAGTTTGGTTCTAAGCGCTCAATATTTCACAAACTCTCTTTTTGTAATTATCATCCTTGTATGTAAACTCACACTGAGCTAATCCTTACGTCGCTGGTAGGAACTGCCTTGACCAATACTGCCTTAGTACGAGTAGTGGAGCATATCCAACAGCTCCTCATATCCCAAGTAGAGGGACCCAGTCAAAATTGCCACACCGGTACAAGATTTCACCCAAGATCAACCACGGAGCCCTACATTCAACATCTTCACCTGTAGATTTCAGAGAATAGCCATCCATTTCTCTCTTGAGATGTCATCTCGCCTCGGTGTAGCCACTATTTCTCTCAACGGGGAGTAGTTCACAGAAAAACTCGATAAGAGACTTTTTCCAATTTCCAAAAGTGGCTATGGAACCAAGCCAAAAAAAGCTGTGCGCACCATATGAATCTGCCCTCACCCGCTCTCCAACATGCATTCAAGGATCTAAAAGTTTCTGCTAGGATTGCCAGGATGGGTGTGACCCTTTTGTCGAGCCGGTCGAACAAATCTGAGGCTACTTCATCTACGTGCCCTAAAGCCTTGGTAAAGATCACCAATCCATAGATACTAAGAGCAAAGCCATCGATCCTCTTCTTTATATCAGGATGTGCTAAGATCAAATCTTTCAAGTTTTTCCAAGGAATGCACTTACTATCACCCTTCTACTGACTTCGGGCTGCAATCCACTGTTCGCTCATCCTCGTGATATTTATCAACCTCCTTACGAAAGTCAAGGCATTGGCGGATCTAGAGTAAACTCTATTAGCATGAATCTTCGGGCAACAAAGCAAGGCCGTGTATTCTTCTACGGTAGGCACCAAATCTACCTCTCTAAAAGTAAGACAACTATAAGCAGGGTTCCAAAACTGGGTGAGGGCTCGGAACAAGTGCTTGTCCACTTTAATATCGAGCAGGTAGGGCAAGTCACTGTAATTGCAGTAGAATAGCTATTTGATCTCGTCATCCCATCGATCCCATATTTCTTTCATCTCTTAAAGATCATTTTGGATCACCCTGATGCGAGTGAAATCCCATAACTCTGAAAGTACCCCTCTGCCAGACTATCACCCTTCTCTTGCTGCACTGTCTCGGCCCATATCCGAACTGCCGCATTATCCTCCACTCTATCAAGAAACCCCTTTTCCATGTTAAGCTTTTCGAACATGAATCAACACTTTTTATGATAAAATGCGATACAGTAACAGCAAAACACAACAAGTCAGTATCAAAGCAAACAGGAAATAATCAAGCCTATTTAGGTAGCCACTAGGGTTTGCGTGGCTCTACCTAAGGTGGGCTCTTAAGGTTCACTATATGTGGTTCGGTTCTAAAGTAAGGGTACTTGAACCAGCGAATTCCTCGATCCTCACCCATTATCGGTTCATATAGACCGAGTTCAGTTCAGGGGGATACATTCCCCTATAGCCATGCGGAGATGAAAATCTCACGAAGACATAGGTACATATGTATTCCCAGAAGCAGTCCACTAGCCCATGCGGAGGTGAGAACCTCACGAAAGCATAACTTCTCACTCCCACTTAAAAGGGGTAAGATCATTCGATCTATGCAATGCAACATGCGAAGATAAATCAACAGGCTCAACACATTACAATAAAGACCAGAAAAATGGATGCGACAAAAAAATGTGAATTCAAATCAGATTTCCAAAATTTGACAAAAGACAAAAATTAATCAATTTATGGTCTGACTCTCTTATTGACGTCCCCAGCGGAGTCGCCAAGTTGCCGTAACCATTTTTTGTAGAAAACGGGAATCGACTTGGGTTTTGAAAAATGAAAATAAATCTGAGAGTCGCTACTGATCTTTATCAGGTGTGATCGGATCACCTTTGTTTTAATAAACATTTTGGTTTACTAAAACGGTGTTTTTGGTCTACGAAATTTTGAGAAAAAGGGTTCGGGAGTCGGTTACGTGTGAGGAAGGATTAGCACCCTTGTCACGCCCAAAATTGGTACCCAATTGACTAATTGATGTCTTATTGTCGAAAGTTAAAAAACGAGAATGAATTTAAAAATACGACCATTTTTTATTAATGTTGATTTTAAAACATTAGAATGAGTTGGAACAATAATTGAAGGCCATCTATTCTCGAAGCGATGAAATGTCATGTAGCACCCCTATCCCATGTCCATCACCGGATTAGGGTTAGGAGCGTTACTGAAAACATCGAAAAGCATTTACAGAAATTCATACATTCATTCATGAATCTCAAGCATAATGTCCTTTAAATGAGTCATCGAGACCCTAAGCATGCTTATAAACCTGGTCGGGACTAATCCGAAACACATACAGAATTTCTCAGAAATTTAAAAACTTTTCTAAAATACAGGGGATACACGTCCGTGGGTGAAATCCGTGTGCCCTTCAATGCTGCTAGACACCCCCGTGTGTCCTCCCCGTGGTCGAAACTGACTTATCTTCCATGGCCACTAAGCACGCCCGTGTGCTCAGGCCGTGGTCGAGCTCGTCAAAATTCACACGGCTGCTAGGCAGCTGGCACGACCGTGTGCCAAAGCCGTGTACTCTTATGCTAGCTACTGACATAGCCCCACGGTCACTAGGCACGCTCGTGTGCCACAACCGTGTGACATTATAGGCCATTTTCAAGGCCAAAATGCCACCCACTTGGATTATACCTACAAGCAACATTTACCATCCCATTTCATGCACATATGACAACCAAGATCGTACCAAAATATCCATTCAACCATGCATTCAATACTAAATCCAATCATAACAAATTTCAAGACTAAAACTCTTCTCATCACAAACATAATTCATTCATTTGCTTACTCAAAACTTGACCATTTCATATGTCATCTAACCGTGCCAAATTATACTTCACATATCAAGATCATAATGCATAATCTCAACTCATCTCTAGCCAAATCTCATGGCTAAGTTCATATAATAACTTTTACCAAAATACTAGCCTATACATGCCATATCTAGCTATTTACAAATCCAAAATGTACCAAACACAAGTTGATAAGTATGATGACAATCCTCGACGGTCCCGAGCCTTCATTAGCTTTGACGACCTATAAAACAGAGAAAACACACAAATAGAGTAAGCTTTCCAAAAGCTTAGTAAGTCAATATACAAACAAACTTAGCATGATTTGCACATAACCGAATTAATAAGATGACCAATATGATTCTCATGACAAAAATCACCTCATTCTTTCTTGAGCTCATATGCTAGCCATAACTTACCATATTTCCAATTCACATACCATTTATGCATATAGTTCATCTAGTCAAGACTTTACATATCGTATCATCAATGCTATATACATAACATCATAATATGCTCACATAATTACTTAAATTATATACACAATTAGTATATAGGCAACGTACTTGAAACGGATATTCGTTCACTTAATTTATCAAAGCTCGGATTTGCAATTCATATCACAGACTTGCCCATTGAACCGTAAGGAATCTAGTAGGATACTCAAAAAGTTTAGAATAGTCGTACAATGCCAACGTCCTAGACGAGGTCTTATATGCATTCTGATATCGATGCCACTGTCCCAGACAGGGTCTTACACGAATCAATACGATGCCGATGTCCCAGACATGGTCTTACACGCAAGGATCATAACGATGCCAACGTCCCAGACGTGGTTTTACATGTAAAGCTCATATCGATGCCAATGTCCCAGACATGGTCTTACACGAGTGTCAAATCAACGCCAATGTCCCAGACGTGGTCTTACATGATAAAACAGAACAAATACCTATGTCATGACATAGCTAATCCTATCTATTCCTAGGTTCCTATGGGACTTCTGGGTCATTTTCGCTATATTGACCCTATCTCGTAATTCATATGCACAACCTCTCATAAGCATTCATTATCAACATTAGTCATATGAACAATTACAATTTCATACATATATGTTTATTTGCATAGCGACTTACCTTGGATTCGATTTAACGGAATGAAAACGACTACTCAGTTACTTTCGCTTTCCCGCGATCTAAGTCCGTTTTCCTCGGTTCTTGATCTAAACATATTCATAATTAACTCTTTTATTCACTAATTCATTCAATTCAATCCAAGACACACATTTAGGGCTATTTGCAAATTAACCCTCATATTTGCACAATATATCAATTTAATCCATTTTTCTCAAACATCAAATTCACAAAATCAATACATACACATACTTAGCCGAATGTTTATACATCACATACAAGCCCACATTTTCCCTCAAATTAGCAATTTAACCCCTCAATTTGCTATTTTCACAATTTAGCCCTATTTAGCTAAATTCATCAAAACTTCAAGAACAAAACATGTTCATCTAGCTCAAATCTTTCATTTAACAATTAAACTCATCTCAAAACTCAACATATCAACAATGGCGTCTCACACAAACATCATCAATTCATCAAATTGAGACATGGGCTTGATAGTAGACAAAGCAACGATTACAAAAACGTAAAAATTATTAAAAACCGAAGCAAAACTTACCTTAAATTGAATCAAAAGCTAGCCAAATGCCCTAGCTCAATTTTCTTTTTCCTTTCTTTGATGTTCGGCAATATGGATGATAATGGCTTATTTTTAAGCCTTTTGTTTTATTAAATATCATGTAATTAACAAATTACTAATATAACATTAATGAAACAATTTTATCAACTTATAATGCATGGATATAAATGTCCACTTACTCATAATGGCATAATAACCTTTTAAGGACCTCATATAATAAAGACATAAGCAAATAGATTCCTTTACAAAAAGCATGCTAAGTTTGCATTTGATGCGATTCAATCCTTTTGTCAAATTAAACACACAGACGAACAAATTAACTTACGAAAATTTATCACATGATTAATCACATATCAACGGCATAGAAAATAATATTAAAATGTTATACGGACTCAGATTTGTGGTCCCCGAAACCACTGTTCCGACTAGGGTATAAACCGGGCTGTTACATGTCACATCCAGTAAGTTAGGACACGACACCCCGAATCTTTGAGAATAAGCCCGCCTTTTATTTAAAAGCACATGTATTTTTATTTTAAAAGAATATTCGGTTATTTAGATTAAACGAGGGAAAATGAAACCCAGTAAGTTAGGGCACGGTCTTTCGAATTTCTAAATACGGAATATTGTCATTTTTAGAAATTCTTATCTCGAGGTAATGAGATGTCACACCCAATAAGTTAGGGCACAACACTTTGTACTCTCGAGAATAAGTTTTTTATTTTAAACTTGTATTTTTTTTAAAAGGATATTCTGTTATTTAGGCTAAACGAGAAAAAATCGAAACCCAGTAAGTTAGGGCACAATTCTCTCGAATTTCCAGAAAACGAAATATTACCTTATTTAGAAAAAAAATTTCAGTTTTTTTTAATAATAGCCAATGCAATAATTAAAGGCATACATTTATTTAATTTGGAATAAAATACGACGATCTAAGTTGGATAAGTATGGGATTTAATGCACAATATGATGGCAGAATATGAAAATAATAATGATCATGGAACAATAATAAAATGTTACATAAACGATTGACAATAATATAATATGAATAAGCAAATAAATAAAACGAACCATATGGGAATAAATAAATAAGGAAACCAAAAAGTAATAACTAGCCAAACAAATAAAATACAAGAATAAAATAAAAGGAATTGATTGATGTCAAAGGAAAATTAAAAGATAATACATAAAATAGTTTAATATATATAGAATTTAAAATGGATAACATATATATAAATTTAAGAAATAAATAATATATAAATTTAAAAACAGATAATGAATAAAAAAGGGTTTAAACTGAAATCGCGCACAAATCTCGAGGGAAAAATTTAAAGATATACGAAAAATAAAAATAGTGCTTAATCGAATGTTGGCGCAAAATAAAGGGACTAAGCACGCAAATTTCCCCTTTAGGGCTTAAACACGCGGATCCAGTACATGGGTCGGGTTGACCCGCGGGTCACTTCCTCTCTAAACGGCGCCATTTTGTGAGGTATTTAAACCTAGATTTTTTGACAAAAAAACATATTCTAACCCTAAAATTCTTTTAAAGTAAGCAGCAGCCCTTAGCCCCCCTTTTTCTTCCATTTTCCGAAGGTCGGGTTTCCTCCGGCGCGTTTCTCTGCCGCTCGTCGCACCACCATCGCATACGGTGGCTGACGGTGCACAAAAAGAGACGTTCAACCTCCGATTCAAGGTACCCTTAAAGTAGAGCCCTCGAACCCCATTTTTGAACCTGATTGGGAAGACAAAATGAACTCTCTGGCGATGCGTCCGTGGGTTCGGGTAAGGTTCCTTTGTTGTTCTTTTTTATTTTAGTTTCGTTTACAACAATTTTTTTAAAAGAAAAATAAATAAAAGAAACAGTATTAAATAATGGAAAATAAAAAGGAAAGGATCAAAATCAACTTTCTATTCTATTTTTTGATTTCTTCCTGTTCGTAACCGTAAAAAAACCTTACAACATTCAGTACATAGGCTTTTATAGCCGAAAAAATTATTTTTAGTTTGCTGGCTTTTATCTCTGCTGTTGTTTGCTTTTCTCTTTCTGTTTGCAGGCATATGGCGAGGAGTCAACTGAGGCAGAGGAGAGGTCGGCTTGGCAGAGGGCAGGTGTGCATTTTGCGCTGGTGATGGAATGGCGGCGACACTTAGGGTTTCAGCTTTTCTGAAACCCTAATTTGACTAGTTGGGTTTGTTGGTTTTGGGGTAAATTTAGGTTTGGGTCTGGGTTTTGTTTTGTAAAGTGGGCAGTTAATTTTGGGTTGGTTTAATTTGGATTATTAGGTTTTAATTTCTATTTCTGATCTGGGCCAAAATTGGCCACTACAAAGCAAATTGTTATAAATTGTGAAATAAAATAGTTGCTGAGAGTAACGAGGAAGATGTAGTTGGTGCTAATTTGACCAATGAAAGCAGTGATGATTTCTTGTTAGTGTCAACGAGCGATAAATCCAAGCTTACGTCCGAGTGGATCCTAGATTCAAGATGTTCTTTCCACATGTGTCCCAATAGAGAATGTTTCTCCACATATAGTTCGGTTGAAGGTGGAGTTGTGTGCATGGGAAATGATTCATCCAGTAAGGTAATTGGTATTGGTACTGTTAAGATTAGGATACACAATAAGACAATTAAGAGACTCTCAGATGTCAGGTATGTACCTGATTTACGAAAGAACCTCATCCCCTTGAGTATTTTAGACTTGAAAGGATGCAGAATCAACATCGAGCCAAAGGGTATTAAAGTATCTCGTGGAGCTCTCGTTTTGTTAAAAGGTAAAAGAACCGACAGCCTTTATATTCTGGAAGGTTCTACTGTGACCGGTGAAATCATATGTCCCTCATCCGTTATGGATGATAAACCGTAAAAATAACATATTTTATTCCCACATTTAGTATGCTTTTGGATGATTTATCCTCTGTTTCATATAAAAAGGTGCTCTTAATCCTTTCTTTTCATGTCTTATACCCAGGAAAACACCCGAGGATGAAAAGAACATAAAACGGGCCCAAAATGGAGTAAATGGGCCATAGCTCAAAATCGACACGGCCTGGGCCCAAGAACACACGGCCGTGCCACGCCAGTCATCTAGAACACTATAATAGCCCGATTTGGGGCCTATTCAGAATAGTGGTGCGAGACCACGAATTCGAGGTGAATTTATGAGTTTTTAAAAGTTTATGCCATGTTTGCATGCCAGTATGAATGTTTCATGAAGCAATTTTATTAAATTGTGGTGGATTGGTCCAAAAGGACTAAATTGCAAAAGTTGCAAAAAATGATTTTCTAGAAGCTTTTTGTATGAAATAGCTTTAGAATCGTAATTAGAAGTCCTTAAATAGCAATTTTTCCAAAAATATAATTTTGGACAAAATTGGCCTTGAGATGGTTTAATAGAAATTTTTAAGAGGAAGGGCATTTTGGTCATTTGCCTAATAAGTGATTAAAATAGGAAAAAGATAAGAAAAATTCACTCATCTTCTTCCTTGTTGCTGTCGAAAAAGTGGAGACACCATAGCTAGGGTTCTTCATTTTTTTCAAGCTTGCTAGTAAGTTCATCTTAGTCTCGTTTTTGATATTCTTCGTATTTTCGAAGTTCTCATATTATGAATTAGCTATTTTTAGCTATTAAATGAGCTAAGATGCATGTTAAAAAATTTAGCCATGAATGACTTGCATGCTAAATGATGTTTTATGGGAGTTTATGAGAGTTTGATGTTAGATAAACATCTTTTTCTTAATGAATTTCATGGAAAATGATAGTATGGAATTGATGATTGCTATAGTAGAGAAAATGATTCAGCTAAGCATGATGTTTAAGAAAGTTGCATGAAAATCATTTTACGAGCCTAAGGGCAAAAGTGCAAATATGAGAAAGTATAGGAGCAAATTAGTAATTTTGCCAAAGTATGAGTTATGAGTCAATTTAGTCAATATGATTATTAAATGATCTATTTATGATTATAGATCAAGAAAAATGAAGCCCGGATCAAAACCGAGGCAAAACAAAGTCGAGGACTAAATTGCATAACTACATACATTTTGTATATTGAGGTAAGTTTGTATAAGTCCTAAGCTTTATGATTTTAGCATTTAATTGCTTAGTATAATATACATTGTTATCATGGATTGTTTAATGTTATGTGAAACAAAGAAGTCAATAAGATTAAAAAAGAGAAAGTCCTGATTGAAGATGAACTACCCAGGAGATAAGGTCTATTACATGAGATAAGAAAGTCCGTATAAGACCAAGCCAAGGCATGGCATCGGCAATTAAGCAAGTTATCATGTAAGCCCAAGGACTCAAGCTTGGCATTGATCAAGTTATCAAGCAAGTTATCATGTAAGCCCGAGGACTCAAGCTTGGCATTGATCAAGTTATCAAGCAAGTTATCATGTAAGCCCGAGGACTCAAGCTTGGCATTGATCAAGTTATCAAGCAAGTTATCATGTAAGCCCAAGGACTCAAGCTTGGCATTGATCAAGATATCAAGTAAGTTATCATGTAAGCCCAAGGACTCAAGCTTGGCATTGATCAAGTTATCAAGCAAGTTATCATGTAAGTCTAAGGACTTAAGCTTGGCATTGAATAAGTTATCATGTAAGACCAAGGCAAGCTTGGCATTGATTCAAGAAGAGATCTTCCATATATGTCCATATCTAGAGTATGGCATTGACATGAAGTACATGACAAGAATGGGCGTGTGCCCATTGACTCCCCATGCCGTCCACTACCCTTCCTTGTTGCCGCAAAAATAAAACTTTTATTTGGATTCCCATGTGACTCGAACCTTGGCCCATCTGCACCTGCTTGTGGCGTCATTTCTAGAGGCCTTAAGTGGCGCCTTCAAGCCACTTTACCAAGCCTACTTGTGTGTCATAACTCCCCTATAAATTTCCTTAAGGCCACCTCTACCTAGCTTCCTCTTTAAAACTTAAAATCGAATAATTTCTAAGGCATTCACTACACTCTAGGTTTCACAAAATTCCTAAAACACACTATAACACACAAAGGCATGCTATTTCATATAATTAAGCAGAATGCACAAGCCCAATTTCTAGATATTACAGAATTGATGATTTCTATAGTAGAGAAAATGATTCAGCTAAGCATGATGTTTAAGAAATTTGCATGAAAATCTTTTACGAGCCTAAGGGCAAAAGTGCAAATATGAGAAAGTATAGGGCAAATTATAATTTTTCCAAAGTATGAGTTATGAGTCAATTTAGTCAATAATCAAATGATCTATTTATGATTATAGGTCAAGAAAAATGATGCCCGGATCGAAACCGAGGCAAGAACAAAGTCGAGGACTAAATTTCATAACTACATACATTTTGTATATTGAGGTAAGTTTGTATGAGTTCTAAGCTTTATGATTTTATCATTTAATTGCTTAGTATAATATACATTGTTATCATGGATGGTTTAGTGTTATGTTAAACAAAGAAGTCAATAAGATTAAACAAGAGAAAGTTCAAATTGAAGATGAATTACCCGAGAGATACGGTCTATTACATGAGATAAGAAAGTCCAAATAAGACCAAGCCAAGGTATGGCATCGGCAATTAAGCAAGTTATCATGTAAGCCCAAGGACTCAAGCTTGGCATTGATCAAGTTATCAAGCAATTTATCATGTAAGCCCAAGGACTCAAGCTTGGCATTGATCAAGTTATCAAGCAAGTTATCATGTAAGCTCTAGGACTCAAGCTTGGCATTGATCAAGTTATCAAGCAAGTTATCATGTAAGCCCAAGGACTCAACCTTGGTATTGATCAAGTTATCAAGCAAGTTATCATGTAAGCCCAATGACTCAAGCTTGGCATTGATCAAGTTATCAAGCAAGTTATCATGTAAGTCCAAGGACTCAAGCTTGGCATTGAATAAGTTATCATGTAAGACCAAGGCAAGCTTGGCATTGATTCAAGAAGAGATCTTCCATATAAGTCCATATCTAGAGTATGTCATTGAAATGAAGTACATGACAAGAGATCTAGTATTCTCGGTAATTCATAGAAATCCATCGGGCAAATGAGTAAGCTAAAATGTGAAAACAAGAATGTTAAGAAAGCATAGCTATTACCACGTTGAAATTGAATATTATTCATGTTATGAATGATGAGTTAGAAGACATAATTATTATGTTTATGTATGCTGATCAATGTGATCAAGTGATACAGGTACCTTATTACCATACAAGTATGAGATTAGTAAATACCATGAGACAAGTAAGAATCATGTATGAGTAAGTAAGCTTTATAGATGAGAAAATGATACCATTCTTATGTCAAATGGTTTATCTGAAGCAAGTTTATTTATTATGTGTTATACATGCAAACTTACTAAGCTAAATGCTTACGTCTTTGATTGTTTCTTTCTATGTAGTCCCGCCGAGCTAATTTATGGATCATTTGAGTTGGAGCTCATAACACACTATCGACCCTCGTTTTGGTATAGCCAAATTATATTACTAAGTATGGCATGTATAGAAATCATTCATTTTGAGAACATGTTTTGTGTAATGCCATTGTATAGGCCATCAAGTTTTTATTCTTTTGTATATGGCTAAGTGGTTGGCCAAACTTGTTTAAGTTGTTTGTACATAGATATCAATGAAATACGTAGTATTATTCATGAAAATATGTTATTAATGAATTGTATTGTTTTGAGTTGGGTTGATATTAATTTCAGGGAGGCAAATGGCTTGGTAAATAGCCTCTAGTTGCCTACACGGTTAGACACACGGGCGTGTGTCTAGACCGTGTTAACCCTGCACCGTAATGTTTTAAATAAAGTTAGACCACGGTCATTTACCTAGCCGTGTGTAAGGACCGTGTAAGACACACGTTCAAAGCATGGGCGTGTGCCCAGGCCGTGTGGTTGAAGTCAGTAGCTTCACATGGTTGTTAGACACGGGCGTGTCAAGGCCGTGTGAATAAAGTCAGTAACCTCCCACTGTTGTAGACATAAGCGTGTCTATGGGTACAATGGCGTGTCTCTAAGTAACTTGGGCATGTGAACCCTGCTTCCAAGTTAAGGGTTAGATGAAGTGTCCAAAAGAGTTTGGATAATTGTTAATGGCCTCGTAGGCCCATAATATGCATGTTATGATCAAGAAAGAAAAGTTTTAAGTTGGTTCAGAATTTTACAGCCCATAAGTACATGTTTAAGTGAGTTTAAGCATGGTAATGCCTCGTATCTAGTCCTAGCATCGGTCTCGGGTATAGGGTGTTACAAATACGACCTTCTCCTGATTCACATGGCCGTGTCTCATTAAAGAATCCGAGCACTGCCTTACCACGATCCACACGGGCGTGTGCCATGGCCGTGTCCCTGTCGTTGGAAAGAGCAATTTCACTCAGATTTGGATACTTAGGGAGAAAGAAACATATTTTGGAAAGCCTATATAAACCCCCTAAGTGCTACCAGAAGGGGGGCGGTTAGCTAGGCCAAGGAGCCAAGCCGAAAAGGTCAGAGTTGTGGGAATCAGTCGAAGGAAGCCAGTTTATCCATCTCAAGAAGCCAGAATTCTACTCAAGACGGTGGATCTCTCCTTCAATTCCTTCAGGGAGTTCTAGGGATTTCTTATGTTTTGTTTTATCTTTTCTCTTGAGATGTTTTCTTATTTTGTTATGAACTAAATCCTTCAGATACCTGAAGGGGATGAAACCTATGATGGATCTTGTTATTATTTTCTAAATTATATGATAAAACTTAGTTTGTTCTTAATTATACATGCTTAATGTAAATTTGATGTGCTTAGGTGGAGGAGGAATAGACCCTGCCTAAGAGTAGATCTAGCATAATTAAGCAGAGTTAATCGCACGCCTAGAGATAGGGTGACGAGATTTTGCCGGATTAGGGTGAAACCTAATATGGGAGTCCATAGATCAATTTACTGCTGTTCTAGGGGGTTATTATAAGAGAACGAGAGTTCCACTAATTAACCTAGGGTTAGACGTTATTCACCTCGAGAGAGGGTTTAATATACGTTAGGGAGTCTTACGGATCAAACTAAGTAAATAAATCATATGGTTTAGGGTTTAATAACAAGTGAAGTCTAGGTGGATTCTTCCTAAGGGTATCGTCTTAATCAACTGAGTTTTTCCTAAAACTTATTTCCCCAATTCGTTCTTTTTGTCGTTGTGTCTTTAGCTTAGTTATTCTTAAATTTTAGATTAAACAACTTCATTTTATTTTAAGCTAAATAATAAAAAGAAAGTTAGTATTAGTACTTTTAGTTCATTTGGGTTCGATAATCCGGTCTTGCCTAAGCTATACTACTGTTCGATAGGTACACTTGCCTTTAATCGTTGTCAAAGTAAGTTTCTAGGTTTGATCATTCTTTTATAAATTTAGTTTCTAGGTTCGATCATTCTTTTATAAATTTTAACGCTCTGATTTCAGCGAGCAAGTTTTTGGCACCGTTGCCGGAGAACTAAAATAACTAGAAAGCTTTATTTTATTACTTTAGCCCTTATTTTAATTTTTCGCAATTTACTTTTATTTTTATTTTTTAGGTTAAATTTTAATTTTTGCTAAACTTTCTTTCTTTCTTTCTTTTCCTTGCAAGTACCTCTAGTTTATGACTAGAAGGAACCCGAGAGTACCACTAGCATATGACAGAGAAATTAGGCGAGCCCTAAATTATACAGAGGAAAATCAAGAAGTCAGATCCAATCCTACTGAAGGGATAGAAGAAAATAATCCACAACCCCATGATGTAGGGGAATGCAATGCTCACGTACAATGTTTGATTACGGTAAGCCACATTTAATAGGAGTAGAATCGAGTGTTGTTAGGCCTACTATAGCTGCTAATAATTTTGAATTAAAGCCTAACACAATACAAATGATTCAATAGTTTGTTCAATTTGATGGTTTGCAGGACGAAGACCCAAATACTCATATAGCTAATATTTTAGTGTTTTGTGATACCTTCAAAATAAATGGCGTTTCTGATGATGCCATACGTCTTCAGTTATTTCCCTTTTCATTAAGGAATAAAGCCAAACAGTGGTAAAACTCGTTACCACGAGGGTCAATCACTATATGGGAACAAATGACCGAAAAATTTTTATTAAAATATTTTCCACCGGCCAAGACGACCAAATTACGGAATGATATCTCTTCTTTTGTGCAGATGGATTTAGAGACATTATACGACGCATGGGAGAGATACAAGGATCTCTTGAAAAGGTGTCCACACCATGGTCTATCCTTGTGGCTACAAGTCCAAACATTCTATAACGGTGTAAACCCCTCAACGATGCAACTAAATGATTCAATTGCCAGTGGAACTCTGAACAACAAAACTCCTGAAGTAGCCTACGAGTTTATTGAAGAGATGTCACTGAATAACTATCAATGGCAAGTTACAAAGGACGAAACCGACAAAATTAGCCGAAGCTTTCAACATAGACACAGTGACCATGCTATCAACACAGATGGAGATGATGAATAAAAAGCTTGATAGTTTGTGTTCTTTACAGGTACATCCAGTAATGCAGCGTGACGCAAGTGGAACTGTGGCGAATCCTGAGTACCCACCCTACCAACTGGGAGCAGAAAGCGAACAGATGAACTATATAGGTAATAATTTCAGATCCAATAATAATCCTTATAGTAATACTTATAATCTAGGTTGGAGGAACCACCCAAATATTTCTTGGAGAGGTCCAGGAAATCAAGGAAATCAAAGACAACAACCTCCTCAAAACTTCCAAAATCAGCCATATCCGCAATAGAAGAAGCCAAACCTCGAAGAGATGCTGACAAAATTTATGGCAAACACAGAAAACTGTTTCCAAGAAAATGAGAAAATACATAAAGATCATCAAGCGTCGGTTGAAAACGTTACTAAGTCAGCCAAGGAAGTCACCAATGCAGTCGAACGACTTGCAAAGCTAATGTCAGAATGATCGCAAGGACGTTTACCAAGTTACACTGAGATTAACCCAAAAGAGCAAATTCAAGCCATCACAGCTCATGATAGTAAAGTGGTAGACGAACCAAAAGAGGTAGACAAAGGTAAAGTAGAGGTAACAGAAGAAAATCCGAAATCGGTAAGGAGTACAAACCTAGCATACCTTATCCCGAAGTGTTAAAAAGAGAATTCTGAGGAACAGTTCGGTAAGTTTCTTAAACTTCTAAAGAAATTACATATTAACTTACCTCTTCTTGAAGCTCTTTTTTAGATGCCAGACTCGAGGAAATTTTTAAGAGAACTTTTGAGAAACAAACACAAATTAGACGAAGAGCCACATGTGGAACTCAACACAAAGTGCTCAGCAATTCTACAAAATAGACTACCGCAGAAGCAAAAAGATCCAGTGAGTTTTACAAGTCCATGTTTGATTGGTAGTTTGAATATTGATAAAGTGTTAGCTGATTTAGGGGCGAGCATAAATGTCATGCCTAATAAATTGTTTAAACAACTAGGTCTAGGGAAGCCCAAACAAACTAGGATGAGTATTCAATTAGCTGATAAAACTGTTAGAATTCCTAGGGGTATTATCGAAGACGTTCTTGTCAAAATCGATAAATTTGTTTTCCCAGTAGACTTTGTTGTCTTAGACATGGAAGAGGATAATTCAATCCCCCTAATATTAGGAAGGCCATTCTTAGCAACTGCCAGAACTAAAATTGATGTTGATGCAGGCAAACTTATACTTTGTGTAGGCGAGGAGACAGTCACTCTTCAAGCCCTTGACTCGGCTAGAACATCAAGCAACAAAGGTGAGAATGTGAATTCTTTCCATAACTGTTTAGTTGACCCTTCTTTTCAGGAAGCACCACAAAATGACATAATTGAACCCGATTCTACACCCTGTAAAGAAATAACTCATGAGGAACAAAGAATTCAGACCGATGAACCAGTCGAGTGGAAGACACACTTCAAGGAAAAACTAGGGATACACGAAGAGGAAGCAGAACCGCACAAAGTAAACCCGAAAGAACCCCTAGAAAAGTTCGTAGGAACACAAAGCACTTCAAAATAGGAGACCAGGTATAGCTAGATAAATCAGATCATTACACCACCACAGCCGATCTGAACAAACACAAAGCAATTCCTCTCGAGGTACAAAATATCTTCCCACAAGGAGCAGCGAGGTAAGCAATCCAACATTCGACGCTTTTAAGGTAAATGCTTCTCGACTTAAACTTTATCAAGAAAATAAAACTGTAAGAATGAGGGAATATATTCAAACCTTTAAACCCCCTAGAATTTTTTTCAAATACAAGGAAAAGTCTAGCTTAAGACTATAAATGAGCACTTCTCGGGAGGCAACCCGAGCACTGACAGAATTTATTTTCACATTTTGCTTTCAATTTACTTTTCTTTCTTTCTTTTCTTCTAAATCCCTTGTTGTACACTAACAAAAGTGCAGAATTCAAGACCACACGCTCTTACACACGGCCGTGCCCTGAACTGACATAGCAGAGGCCGTGCAATTCAGTCTCAACCACTTTTTGACGTCACGGACCCAACCACTACCCCACGGGGACCGACAAAGTGGCACGACCGTGCCCCACAACCGTGTGAAGCTACTTACTTACCAACCACGGGTAGAACACGCCCGTGCCGTCAACCCGTGCCAATATACTGACTTGTCAAAAATGAGCGCGGCCTTCGGAAGAACGGACATGGAGAGCCAACACGCCTAGGCACACAGCCGTGCGAAGCGGTCGTGCGAAGCGACACACCCTCAGCCCACGGGCGTGGGAACGTGCCAGATTTGAAATTGTATTTAAACCCCACAATCCTTCACCCTCTCCCCATCTACTTCTTCCTTCTTTTTCTTTCAAAATTTTTCCCTTCCCCTAGAAAAGGTGTCCAAACTCTTGAGCTATACAGGAACCATGTCGAAGAAGCGAAAGCGGCTAAACATAATCTCCCCAAGGGAGATCCCAATACATAAGTTTATGCCGACCGCTTCATCCAAACAACAAGCCAAGGGTCTTTGAGACCATATAATTTTTATTTTTCTTTTCTCTTTTGCTTCAATTTCCTTCAATTTACTTCTTTTCTATTTAATTTACTTTAACTTGTTCTAGTCTCGTAGTGTCAGGTTCATCAGGCTGCTAGGGAATCACGCCACTTCTGCCACCACCAGCACCTCCCCAGCATTAGAGGTCACACCCACGTCGCGAACCATCCAACAAAAAGGACTCTTCGGTCCATTTATCTTTTATCTTCATTTTGTTTACATTTTTGTTTCCTCTTTCTTTATCTTTATTATCTTTAATTATATATTTAGTTTATTTTAATTAGGTCTTAATAATTCCTGGCTACTTCTCAGTGCGCTACCCAATCTCTTCATCTAGCGCAGGTTCGTCATCCAGACCGACTATCACCACCACCAAAGACACTCCTCCGGGAAAACATCCAAAACTCAAGGAGTAATTCTTTCCCCTTCTCTTTTTGATTTATCCCTTAAATTTCATATCTATCTTTGTATATTGAGGACAATGTACATCTTAAGTGTGGGGGGTGAATAATTATTTGAGAAAATGCCTAACTTTCTATATTATTCTCAATTCTTGAGCTATTGAAGGATTATGACTTGTCCCAGTGGTTTCGTACCACAGTGGGTTGGCCCTACATGCATGATTATTAGGGATTGTCACTAGTGGTTTGGTACCACAAGTGGGTTGGCGCCACATATGATATTTTGTGACTCTGTCACCAGTGGCTAGGTGCCACATATGGAGCGTAGCGGATGGAGGGTTGATTGTAGAAATCCCCACGGTGTGATTGGCTGGCACGGGATGGTGCGTAGTGGATGGAAAAACTAGGTTTGGGTTGGGACATAATGTATTCATTTACCTTATGTCATCCTGAGTGGGCTAAGGCCCAATATGCGATTGTGGGCCTCGAGCCCGACTATGCGTTGTAGGGGATTTACATACTAAGTCTCGGTGACTCACCCCTTTGTTTAACCTTTCAGGTGATCAGTAGATCGTGGATACGGGAGCCGAGGCGGACTCGTGGAGGCCATAAAGACTTTACTTTTCGTAAACTTTTCTTGCTTCACTTTAAATTTTAATTGGGGATTTTATTTGTGTAATAAGGCTTTCCTAAATTGGTATTTGGGTTTTATTTTATTTAATGTTTATTTAAATTTTTGACACTATACGAATTCAATCACGAAATTAAAAGTGGGGTTTTCAAAATACGAGTAACTCAAAATATACGATTTCTTCCAAGTATTATCAAGCCTAATGCATATCTATTTAACTAAAAGTTGAAATCTTTCCTGAACTACAAAACCACTGTTTTCAAAGACAACGCTTTAAATCGAAAGGTTTTCACAAGTACGATTTTTCCTAAACCAAGCAGAACTTTGTTTTTACTTCACCTTGTATCATGCCAGATCTGGTCATAACGTATAGGCTGGGTTTGGGGTGTTACAATTTTGGTATCAGAGCCTAGGTTGCAAAACTCGGGCTATGAAAATGGGTTCACTGATGCTTTAGTAAGTTGGGCTAAATGATTTTTGGGAATGATTTAATTGGAACATGGCATCCGAGTCCGTTGGCACCCGATCCACCCAGGCAAGTGTTCTAAAACTACTAATGATGTATGCATGAAATGACTGTTAATGTAAGTGAGTATGGTTGTTAGCTTTAGAAAACCCAGACTATAGAGACTGGAACTTTGATGTGTTTGGCAGAAACTACTCTCTAAGACTATTTTTCCATAAAACTGTTTGGGGTTAAACAGTGAAAGAAATAACTAACTCATAAAACTTTTAATCGGATTAAATCACAAACGTTAGTCATGAGTACTCGGGGGCGTGGACGTAATATACGTGGTCGTGGTTGAGGCAGGATTGCTGTATCGGAACCAGTAGGATCTGGTCATGGGTTAGAAAGCGAGATACCAGTGCCGCTAGCAGAAGAAGCAGAATTTTAGCACCAAACAGGCGGGGATGATGCGGTGTCTTGGGCAATGTTACGGGTCTTGGAGAGAGTTGCTGGGGCAGGCATAGACACAGGGGCTCGAAAATCTGTGTCTGAATGAGTCCGAGCCAATAGAGCAAAAATGTTTAGGGGCGTTTCTGGTGTAGCTCCCAACGTAGCTGAATATTGGTTAGAAGTAGTTGAGCGTATAATGGATGATCTTGACCTCACGACAGAGGAGAAGTTGAAAGGAGTCATGTCTCTTCTTCAGGACGAGGCCTATCAGTGGTGGCTCACGGTCAGGGATGGTACAATAGTGATAATACCACCTGGAACTTCTTTAAAACAGCATTCAAGAGGAAGTACGTCGGATCAAGTTACGTGGATGCGCAGAGTAAGGCATTTTTAAATCTGGTTCAGGGGAGTAAGTCATTATGGCCGGGGTATTGTGGCCACAGACCACGAACGTTGTGTTCGGTTTTAGGATGGGCTGAGAGATGAGTTGCGAGTGCTGATAGCTCCACAGCGAGAGAGAGAATTTACTGTTCTTGTGGAAAAGGCTTAGATAGCCGAGGAGGTGAAGTAGTCAGAAAAGGAGAACCAGGAGAGAAATAGAAATAAAAGGAATTTCGGTTCGTCAAGATCAGTGGGACGGTTTTAGAAGAGACTTAGGGTTGAAGGGCCGAATCGTGCTATGAGACCTGCGGTTGATAGTCGGCCTCCGAGGTGTGCTCGATGTGATAAATTTCATTTTGGTGCGTGTTGGGCTAGTAGTAGAGGCTGTTTCAAGTGTGGGTCTACAGAGCATCGAATAAGGGACTGTCTATAGGAGAGGGGTAGAGCGCAACCAATAGGTCAGAGCTATGTTCAGTCAGGAAGAGTTGGTCAGAAACCACAAAGAGGTCGTGGACCAGTCAGAGGGGGTAATGGTTTTGGTCGTGGACGTGGAGCACCAGGCAGAGGTACAGGGGGCACTGATGCGAGACAACCAGGGTTAGTCTATGCAGCTAGACGCCGAGAGGAAGGTGACGCACCGGATGTCATAATCGGTACGTTTCTAATATTTGGATTGCCTTTTTCTGCACTGATTGATGTAGGGTCAACACATTTTTATTTTTCGAGTGTGGTATCTGGAACCTTAAGCATAGACTCTGAGATTTCTTCAAGGGAAATGACTGTAATTAGCCCACTAGGACAATCTGTAGTGGTGAGCAAGCTTTATAAGGATGTACCTCTAGAAGTTTAATGGGTGGTGTTTTCGGCTGATCTGACGGAACTACCGTTCGGGGACTTCGATTTGATCTTAGGAATGGACTAGTTAGTAAAGTATCGAGCGAATCTGGGTTGTGCTGCTAAGCGCATGGTGGTCCGTACTCCTGAAGACGAGGAGGTGGTGGTAATAGGAGAAATGAGGAACTATTTATCTAACGTAGTGGCCGCCATAAAGGCTGAAAGAATCATGAGAAAAGGATGTGAGGCATTCATAGCTTTGGTTTGTGCTTTGAAGGTCAAGAAATTGTTTGTGGGGGATGTTAGAATAGTGAAGGAGTTTCTTAATATTTCCCCAGAAGAGCTTCCAGGGCTACCCCCGGATCGCGAGGTGGAATTTGGAATTGATCTTCTTCCGGGGACAGCGCCTGTATCTATCGCTCCTTACAGAATAGCACCGAAGGAGGTAGTGGAATTGAAAGCCCAGATTCAAGAACTTTTAGATCAAGGTTTCATCTGACCGAGTGTATCACCATAGGGAGCGCCGGTACTATTCGTTAAGAAGAAGGATGGATCAATGCGTATGTGCATTGACTATCGTCAGCTGAACAAATTGACCATCAAGAACAAATACCCGTTTCCGAGAATTGACGACTTGTTCGATCAACTAAAGGGGGCTTCAGTCTTTTCAAAGATAGATTTGTGGTCAGGGTATCATCAGCTTAAGGTCAAGGAAGCGGACATTCATAAGACGGCGTTTTGTACTCGCTATGGACATTACAAATTTTTGGTGATGCCATTTGGGTTAACCAATGCACCAGCAGTGTTTATGGACATGATGAACCGGGTTTTCCAACCCTAACTGGACCGATTCGTCGTAGTATTTATAGACAATATTCTGGTTTATTCAAAGTCAGAGGAGGAGCACGATTCACATCTTCGAGTGGTTTTATAAATCCTGAGGGAGAAGCAGTTATTCACCAAATTCAGTAAGTGCAAATTTTGGCTAAGCGAAGTTACTTTTCTGGGCCATGTTGTGTCGGCAGAGGGGATTAGATTTGATCCCCGGAAAATTGGATTGGAAGCCACCCAAGTCAGTGGTAGAAATTAGAAGTTTTCTTGGTATTGCTGGATATTACTGAAGATTTGTTGAAGGTTTTTCTTTGATTGCGGCACCATTGACCAAGTTGCTACAGAAAGGGGTTCCGTTCGTTTGGTCTGATAAACAACAGGAGAGTTTTGAAAGGCTGAAGGGAATTTTGACGGAGGCTCCGGTGTTGATTGAGACGGATGCTGGAAAGGAATTCGTGGTTTACTGTGATGCTTCGCACATGGGTTTAGGATGTGTGCTAATGCAAGATGGAAAGGTTGCTGCGTATGTATCTCGGTAGTTAAGACCGCATGAGTTAAACTATCCCACGCATGATTTGGAATTGGCGGCAGTAGTGTTCGCTTTAAAAAGTTGGAGGCATTATCTATATGGAGAGAAGTCCATTATTTATACAGATCATAAGAGCCTAAAGTATCTCCTTACCCAGAAGGAATTGAATTTGAGACAACGGTGGTGGATTGAGCTATTGAAGGATTATGATTGTTCGATCGAATACCATCTGGGTATCGCTAACGTGGTGGCAGATGCATTAAGTCGCAAGGTGATCTCTGATCTGAGAGCAATGTTCGTTCATCTCAGCTTGTACGATGATGGAAGTCTATTGGCTGAATTGCAAGTGAAACCTTCCTGGATTAGTCAGATTAAAGAGAAGCAGTTGGTAGATGATGCCTTGAGTGTTCGACTACTTCAAGTTCGGAATGATGGGGTAGAGGATTTTAGTTTGAACAGTGAGGGGGCTCTGTGTTTCCGTAAGAAAGTTTGCATGCCAAAGGATGTTGAGTGAAGGCAATTGATACTTCAGGAAGCGCATAGTAGCCCATATGCTATGCATCCTGGTGAGAGTAAGATGTATAGAGATTTGCGAGAACAATTTTGGTGGCCGAGTCTGAAGCAAGAAGTAACAGAATTTGTAAGTAAGTGTTTGATGTGCCAGCAGGTGAAAGCAGAACATCAGCTGCCTTCAAGTTTGTTGCAGCTGTTAAAGATTCCGCAGTGGAAGTGGGAGAGGATCACGATGGATTTTGTTAGTGGGCTACCCCTTACGCCTACTAAAAAGGATTTGATATGGGTAATTGTTGACCGATTGATGAAGTCTACTCATTTCATACCAGTTCAGGTTGACTACTCTCTCCAGAAATTGGCAAAATTGTATGTAGCAGAGATCATAAGATTGCATGGGGTACCAGTGTCTATCATCTCAGATAGAGACCCGATATTCACGTCAAGATTTTGGAAGGATTGCACCAAGCGTTGTGGACAAAGTTAGATTTCAGTGCAGCGTTTCATCCATAGTCTGATGGACAATCAGAGAGGGTAATTCAGATCCTAGAGGATATGTTGAGGAGCTGTGTCTTAGACTTCAGGTAGTTGGGAAGAATTTCTACCATTAGCGGAATTCGCGTATAACAATAGCTACCATTAGTCGGAAGTGTCGTACTCCTACGTCTTGGACAGAGTTGGGCGAACGTCAATTGTTGGGACCAGAATTGGTTTCAGAAATGGAAGATAAGGTTAAGCTAATTCTAACTCGTTTAAAGGAAGTGTCGGACAGGCAAAAATCCTATGCTGATCTAAAGCGTAAGGATATAGAATTTGAGGTAGGTGACCAAGTGTTCTTAAAGGTTTCACCGTGGAAGAAAGTGCTAAGGTTTGGACAGAAGGGTAAGCTAAGTCCCAAGTTCATTGGGCCTTATCGTGTGTCAAAGCGTGTGGGACCAGTAGCTTATCAACTCGAGTTACCTGCAGAGTTAAGCCAGATTCATGATGTGTTCCACGTTTCGATGCTAAGATGCTATCGTTCGGATCCATCTCATGTGGTACCAGTGGAAAAGATCGAAGTAAGACCTGATCTATCCTTCGAAGAGGAACTAGTTCAGATTCTGGATCGTGATGTCAAATTGTTACGTAGGAAGATAGTTCCGTTAGTTAATATTTTGTGGTGTAATCATGGTTCTGAGGAGGCTACGTGGGAACCAGAAGAAGTGATGTGTCAACAATACCCGCATGTCTTTTGACCAGGTAATTTTGAGGCCGAAATTTTCTTAAGGGGGTAGAACTGTAATATCCTAATTTAGGGGTTATGCATTTGATGCGTCTGTGTGTATGCTTTATTTAATGTGCTAGTTTAGGGTGTATAGGAGTCTAAGAAAGGCCCGGGGATAAGCCGGAGCCCTGGCCAAAATTTTCTTTTAGGGCACTTTAGTGGGAGAGCTAGCTGGAATAGGACCTAAGCGTGGTTGTTTGTACTTGGTTGACACAAGCAAGGTGTTGGTAGAGTGGCAAGGTGACGCCACATAGGGGCTAGAAGGTGACGCCACAAGAGAGTAGGGAGGGAGAAGGTTCAAGTCACGTGAAGCTCATTTTGGGAATTATTTTTGGCGTTAAGGGGAGCAGAAACAGAGTTCGGCTGGGACACTTCAGGATGGGAGATGGGCTAAGTTAAATATTTTGAATGAGTGGCTGAGAGGAAAAAGTGGAGTTTGAAGCATTCAAACTTATTCAAATGAGTGTTCAGGAGTGAATCCAGGAGAAGAGGAAGGGATGGGCATATGATCTTGGTGTTGGCCGAATTTCAAACACTGGATGTAGGGAAGGAATCAGTTCTAGCTTGGTTGGGGGGGTGCCAAATTTCAATTAAGGTCATAAGGCATTTTAGTTCTCTAGTAGTGCAAATTTCGGCTTTGGAGAGGTAGGTGCCGAATGTTGTTTGTTTTTGCCTTATGTGCCAAAAGTGCCTAAGATGCCCAATAGGGTTCTTTTTGTTTTGAGTTTCATTTCTCTTCTCATTTCTTTTCTCTGAAGCACAAATCTTCCACCTTTGCCGAAAATTCTCTTGACTAACACTCTCCATAATTCTTTCTTCTTCTCGTTGTTTTCTCTGAAAAGCCGAAACCCTTTCCCCTCTTCTTTGTTTTTCTTTTGAGCACCATAACCACATCCAAGGTAACTCCTATACCCTTCCTTGCCAAGCCGAAATCTATTACTCATCTTTTCTCTTCCTTATTTGTTCTATCTCAAAGCCAAAATCCCTAAACTCCCATTCTCTTCTCCATTTTCTGCTAAACCCGAAACCTCCAGACTCTCATTTTCTTCTCCATTTTCTTTTATAGGCCGAATCCCTTTAGTCACTCTCCTACATTCCTCTCCTGATTTCTCTAAAAGTCGAAACTCCTAATGTAACACCCCTAACCCGTATCCGTCGCCGGATTGGGGTTAAGAGGCATTACTACACTAAACTCAATTTTGAAATAGACTTCAATTGGATTCAAGCACAAGCAATGCAATCATTTCCATATTATATAACACTACAACCGATTAAAAATTAAAATAAAGGTATAACGAGTTTTATTACCAGTACTTAATACACACAATGTCTGAATCACATAACTTAAACATTCATGACATATATATATATTTAAATCATATCTCAACTTATGCCAAATTATAACATATATCGGGTACCAACCAAAATTCATATAACATAAGCTAAGTTTCATTTATAATACTATAATACATATGCATATTAAATCAATTAAACCATTTTGCCATTTAATAATCAATTACATATATCAACATATTAATATACACCTTGGCCGAATATACTATTGCACCTTTCATTTGGAATCGTAACTAACCAACCAAGAAACATATTCATTTCTTATCATTAATAAAGACATTCGAATATTTATAACTATTAATCACCTATTCTCATAAATATATATATATTTACTAGACCAAACAAAACATTTCACAAAATTTAATATCCAATATCACATACGGTATTGAAAATGGTTATTATGAACAAATAACTTGTTACAATAAATAAAGAATAAACATACTTTTTTTTATAAGACCATGCGTATGTGACCATTTTATTAAAAAAAATATAATTATCACATAGCCAACTTACTTATACATAGCATTATTTAATTCTTACTAAACATATCAAGCATATGATATTTTCCATAAGGCCGAAACACATGTCTTACTCAAACATCATTAATAAAACGAAATAAACAAGTACACACAAGTTCACCTTAATCACGATTATGCACACATCATAAAAATGGCAAACATGATTCACGTATAAACCAAAAACTAAGACTAAATTTTCTAAGACCATCACCTAATATATATAAATATATATATCAATAGCACCTTCCATATGTGATATAGGCCATGATCAAATTTAAAACATCCATTAACATTATGAACAAGCTATAAAATTCAAAACATAGAAACGATACATAACCAAAAGAAATAGCCATTTTCGCAAGGCTATACTTATATACAAGATTAAACATCATATGTTTCAAAACTTAATCTAACCTATACATGCCTTCAAAATCATAACCAAGATTTAAAATACCAAAAAGAGGCTATAGTGTGGATGACTTTTTTGACGATCCCTCTCGAGCTCGTAGCTTAACCAAAATCTATAAACAAACAATTAAACAAGAGAAATCGGAGTAAGCTTATTAGCTTAGTAAGTCCTAAGCAAATGCAAAATAATATCATTAATTTAAACTTTTTAATCATTAAATTCATGGCAAAATTTTAAACATTAATATAAGTAACTTAATCATGGCCGAATACCACTAATACCATAATATAAGTTGTTTTAAACCTCTCTACCATGAATATATATACACCATTTATCACATATTTATCAAATGTTTATAAACACCAAGTCAAATGAAAATATCCTGCATATCGATCACCTTTCCTATTTTTTTGTACATATAAACAACCACATACTTATTCACTTTCCATTAACAGTTCCACTTATAATCAATTCATAAAAAAAATAATGAACACATTAAGCTCAAATGATATCATAATTTCACACTTCATTCCTTATTAAACTAGGAGAATAGCACTTACCCGAGCTAATGGCACGTTGTATTAATTATATGCCTCATCTCGTTAAATTCTCAAATTTTCCGTTTATAGCATATCACCGGCATTAAGCCTGCTAGGCATTTAGGCCTGAATTACACACCGGCACGAAGCCTGCTAGGCATAAAGCCCGAAACAAATCACCGGCACATGGCCTGCTAGGCATAAAGCCCGGTACAAATCACCAACACAAGGCCTGCTAGGCATTTAGCTCGAAATAGATCACCTCAATTTTCCATTTAATACACATCACCTATTGTTAAATCGCAACATCAATTATACTTTATTTCAACTTCACATTTCAAGCTAAACAAACTTGTTCCTAATAAAATTAACAATTACATATCACTCAATCTTATTTTAACATTCGGCTATCACCTAAATTCATACTCAAATTTATCAAATAATATCAATTAACAAGTTCATAAATAACTCTTTGATATATTTTAACTTAAGGACTTACCTCGGTTGTCGATAGACCGTGTAAATCAGCTATTCGAGAACCTTTGTCTTTCCCCGGTCCAATTCTGTTTTTCTTTGTTCTTGATCTAAACACATTAAAATTTAGCCCATTCAAGCACATTTCATCTCAATTTAATCCAAAAACACTTAAATAGACAAATTACCATTTTGCCCCTAATGTTTCCCATTTTTACAAATTTGTCCTATTTACACAAAACACAAAATATGCAAAATCTCCCAACACTATAGCTAGGCTGAATCTTCCACATAGCCATATAAGTCCATGCATTTCATTTATTTTGCATTTTAACCCCTCTCAAATTTATTTTCTCAATTTAGCCCTATTTACTCCAAATCACCAAAAATTTCAATACAAAACTTGTAAATCTTTAACATATATTTAATCTAAAACCATCAAATATCAAAATCATTTAAGCATGTTAATGGCCGAATCCTATAT
This sequence comes from Gossypium bickii, assembly GCA_025503065.1. Taxonomy (NCBI): domain Eukaryota; kingdom Viridiplantae; phylum Streptophyta; class Magnoliopsida; order Malvales; family Malvaceae; genus Gossypium; species Gossypium bickii. The sequence goes on along the minus strand of CP106710.1, from coordinate 61,415,698 downwards.
ACATAAAATTTTCAAAAATTTAAGCATGGGTCGGGTAATATACGAAGCAACGATCTCAAAAACGTAAAAATTATCAAAACCTAAAAACCGACCATACCTTAATCAAGCTTCCTAACTTGTAGAAATTCAAAGCTTTCCTTACCCCTTTTCTTTAGCTAACAATCGGCCATGAGAGAATGAAGATGATAGTGGCATTATTTTATGTTTTATTTAACATATATTAACATTATTTATAATATACTAACATAACCTTATTTTAAAAATTAAACTAACATATACCATGAAGTTGGCGTGGCCCATTGCCGTTTCCTATCATGGTTTATGGGTTAATTGTCCCTTTAGGACATCCACTTAAAAAGCCACAATCAAATTAGTACATTTCACTTTAGCATGCAACTTTTACGCTTTTCTCGATTAAATCCTTTTTATCAAATTAAGCACTTAAACGATAAAATTTTTCTACGAAACTTTCACACACATTAATTCACATATAATAAACATAGAATATAATATCAAAATATTTCTCGGGCTCAGATTCGTGGTCCCAAAACCACCGTTCCGATTAGGGTCAAAATTGGTCTGTTACACCTAAGCCACCATTTGAAGTTCTTTTATTTCCATTACCGGTTCTTTATCTTGTTGTCTTCTACCATAGTCATTTCCGAATCTTCTCTATTGTGGTATTTGTGTCGATTCCTCTTAGGTGTTATTCGAATCTTCTGTGTTAAAGTAAGAGGCGATTGCTTCTATTTCTTTATCTCCCTTTCGATTTTGGAAGCCAAAGCCGAATGGCTAATTGGCTTGATGAGGCCATTGTTAGGACTGACATTTTCTATCTTCTTGTTTCCTTTGGGGCCGCGTATTCCGGGATTTCAAGCTAATCAAGTCATCTGAATCTCAAGCTGGGAATTGTTAATCTCTGAGCCCTGTATCTCTTTTCGGGATTTCAAGGTAAGGGGTTCTCTTTAGATTTTTGTTTAGGTTCGCTTATTGTATTCGTTATCTTAACCCTGTGTTGTTGTTAAACAACCATATTTCTTTATAGTACCCTCTGACAAGATCTTTTGATGGAATCCAATATCGATCACGCAAAGGAGGGGGTTGGACCCGTAAACCCTATCCCTAAGTTCAAGAAGCGCGTGGTGTCGGCTGTTCAGGATTGGCCACCAGGGTGTGGGCCAGCTTCAGAGCAGAGTCGTAGGCAGATAGCGGTAGTTTCTGCGAAGGATAGTGTCGACATAGATAGCATAGTGCTACATGTAATCAGGTGTGTAAAACTTTACACTTTCATATTAATAAGTGATACTAATCGTTTGGGGCTGAAAAGCCGAAGTGACTAGATGGATAGTCGTTATGCTTATATGGATATGGTTGAAATACCATGTATGTACCTTGTTGTTATGTATGAGTTAATAAGTGTGCATGCCATAATGATATTGTTCGTTTAAATAGCATATACTTTCATTTGGTTTACATATGTTATGCATGGGTTAGATGTGTTGTGAAGGGGAAGTGCTTTAGACTGTCACTTGTGGTATGGTACCACAAGTGGGTTGGCCCTACATTTTTGATTCCGTGACCAAGTCTCAGTGGTTTGGAACCACCAATGGTTTGGTACCACATACATATGATTTCATGACTTGTCCCAGTGGTTTCGTACCATAGTAGGTTGGCCCCACATGCATGATTATTAGGGATTATCACTAGTGGTTTGGTACCACAAGTGGGTTAGCCCTACATATGATATTTAGTGACTCTGTCACCAGTGGCTAGGTGCCACATATGGAGTGTAGCGGATGGAGGGTTAATTGTAGAAATCCCCACGGTGTGATTGGCTGGTACGGGATGGTGCGTAGAGGATGGAAAAACTAGGTTTGGGTTGGGACATGATGCATTCATTTACCTTATGTCATCCTGAGTGGGCCTCGAGCCCGACTATGTATTGTAGGGGATTTATACACTGAGTCTCGGTGACTCACCCCTTTGTTTAACCTTTCAGGTGATCAGTAGATCATGGATACGGGAGCCGAGGCGGACTCGTGGAGGCCATAAAGACTTTACTTTCCGTAAACTTTTCTTGCTTCACTTTAAATTTTAATTGGGGATTTTATTTGTGTAATAAGGCATTCCTAAATTGGTATTTGGGTTTTATTTTATTTAATGTTTATTTAAATTTTTGACACTGTGCAAACTTAATCACGAAATTAAAAGTGGGGTTTTCAAAATACGAGTAACTCAAAATATACAATTTCTTCCAAGTATTATCAAGCCTAACACATATTTGTTTAACTTAAAGTTGAAATCTTTCCTGAACTACCAAACCACTATTTTCAAAGACAACGCTCTAAATCGAAAGGTTCTCATGAGTACGATTTTTCCTAAACCAAACAAAACTTCATTTTTACTTCACCTTGTATCATGCCAGATTTGGTCATAACGTAGAGTCCGGGTTTGGTGTTACAGAAAGAAACATATTTTTGAAACCCCCTAAGTGCTACCAGAAGGGGGCGGTTAACTAGGCCAAGGAGCCAAGCCGAAAAGGTCAGAGTTGTGGGAATCACTCGAAGGAAGCCAGTTGATCCATCTCAAGTAGCCGAAATTCTACTCAAGACGGCAGATCTCTCCTTCAATTCCATCAGGGAGTTCTAGGGATTTCTTATGTTTTGTTTTATCCTTTCTCTTGAGATATTTTCTTATTTTGTTATGAACTAAATCCTTCAGATACTTGAAGGGGATGAAACCTATGATGGATCTTGTTATTTTTTTCTAAATTATATGATAAATACTTATTCTGTTCTTAATTATGCATGCTTAGTCTAAATTTGATGTGCTTAGGTGGAGGAGGAATAGACCCTGCCTAAGAGTAGATCTAGCATAATTAAGCGGAGTTGATCGCATGCCTAGAGATAGGGTGACGAGATTTTGCAGGATTAGGGTGAAATCTAATATGGGAGTCCATAGATCGATTTACTACTATTCTAGGGGGTTATTATAAGAGAACGAGAGTTCCACTAATTAACCTAGGGTTAGACGTTATTCGCCTCGAGAGAGGGTTTAATATACGTTAGGGAGTCTTACGGATCAAACTAAGTAAATAAATCATATGGTTCAGGGTTTAATAACAAGTGAAGTCTAGGTGGATTCTTCCTGAGGGTATCGTCTTAATCAACTGAGTTTTTCCTAAAAGTTATTTCCCCAATTCGTTCTTTTTGTCTTTGTGTCTTTAGCTTAGTTATTCGTAAATTTTAGATTAAACAACTTCACTTTATTTTAGGCTAAATAATAAAAAGAAAGTTAGTATTAGTACTTTTAGTTCCTTTGGGTTCGACAATCCAGTCTTGCCTAAGCTATACTACTGTTCGATAGGTACACTTGCCTTTAATCGTTGTCAGAGTTAGTTTCTAGGTTCGATCATTCTTTTATAAATTTTAAAGCTCTGATTTCAGCGATCAACAGAGTCGAACTCCTTTGGAGTGGAAGCAACTTGGTCATAGGAGGGAAAAATGTATGATCGTTTTGTTGAAGAGAGGTTCTCCTTTGGATGCAGGTTTTGAAAAGTTAGGGCACTGTGTTCGTGAATAGGTTTCGCGACGCTTCTTCCGGTGCATATGGTCCGCAACACTTCTGAAAAAAACGTTGGCATAGGTTAACATAAGTTGACCTTTATTGAAGGGTTGGGAAAGACCTAGTCAAGGCCAAACTTTAAAAAAGGTTGGAATAGACCAATATAAGGCAACCTTTTAAAAAAGTTGAGATAGACCTTGTCTAAGGCAACATTTAAAAAAGGGTTAATAAGGCAACCTTTAAAAACTGTTGGAATAGACCCGTCTAAGGCAACTTTAAAAAAGGTTGGGATAGACCCGTCTAATGCAACCTTAAAAAGGTTGGGATAAACCTAACTAAGACAACCTTAAAAAGGTTGGGATAGACACATCCAAAGAAAATTTTTTGTATTTTTTATTTCAATATTAATATATTTTCATAAAAATTTATAGTGAATAATGATAGAAATTGGGTTTTAAATACAACTAAAAATATAAAATTAAAATTTAATTAAAAGTTGAATATTCAATACCAAAATCTATCCAACAACCAAAATACACTAACATTTAGCCGAAATGTATACCACCCGCATTCAACCCAATGTACAAAAGTAAACAAATAAAAAAACACCTAAGACAATGGACATTGATATTGATATTGTACTACATAAAAGATAATACAGTCTGAAACCTCAACTTTAATTCCAAGAAACTCTACTAATCTCTTATTTCTACAAGGGTAGCCTTAGGTAGTGAAACATCTTTAGATCCAAGTACACCATATTCCTTAACAATCCATTTTATTTACTACCTACTTGTAACATGAAGTCTTCTCTTTTCACCATTATTGCTTCCCGACTCTTCGCTATATTTAGTGTTATCCTTCGAGCCCTAGTAGACCTCATTCAACCTCAAACTGTGTTAGGGCACTGTGTTATCCCTTGCTATAAGCCAATTATAGACCTCATTCAACCTCAAACTGCTATAGTGAAATATAGCAAATTCAAAGATGCATTAGATATGAAATAGCAAATCAAATGAAACATCTCATTTTCTAAGCACTAGTAGACAACTAAAATGCTCTATTGAGATTTGATGAAGATATAAATAAAGCCCTGTATGCAAACATGATTTTGCAGCTACATTATTGACTGACTATTATAGGATATATAAATGATTTTTGACTAACTATTATTAAGATAATATTAGTACCACTAGTCATGTAATGATAATTTTTATTTTCCTTGTTTATACGCCACATACATTGTCCAGAACCTGCATTCAAGCTAGCCAGTATTAGAACAATATATCTTAAAAGGGGTAGCATTTCTGCATCATCCAATCTTTTATTTCTAATGCCATAAAAATCAAATCTACTTTTGGCTAATGCCATGTGTTCTTTTATTCCTAGGACTAAGCTCCAAAGCACCATACTTGGTCGATTCATTAACAATATTCATTAACATATCAAAAGCAAAGGGAAAACGTAGAAAAGAAAAAAATCAATTTATCTTGAGAGAAAGTCTATTTACTGCTTCACACATTAGGCCATCATCAGGATTTGGTTCGCCGAGCAATAGCCTTATACTTGTAAGCACTGTTGAAATGTTCAATGATGGTTGCTATGCTCTCTTTTTAAATGAGGCCCATACTCTTTGTAACAGCCAAATTTCGGTGAAATCAGAATAGTGGTTTCGGGACCAAAAATCTGAGCCGAAAATAAAACTTATTTTTATTTTATTATATGGTCCGTAATATAATAGACGTGACATGTGAAAATTTTGACATGAAAATTTTATCGATTTGGTGCCTAATTACGAGAAGGACTAAATCGCATAAAATTTGAAAGTTGAATTCTAGTAGCTATAAGGATTAAATAGCTATGGAATTCAAAACTAAATGTCCTTATATGGTAATTAGACCATTAAGAAAAGTATGTAGATTTTTTTTGGTGACTCATCCATGGAAAATGAGAAAAAGGCTAGGGACTAAATTGAAAAGTGAAAATTTTAATTAATTAAAAAATGATAAAAATTTTAATTGGAAAGTATATGTTTCAATTAGGATTTAACCTGGACTGGTAATCCTAATTGACTGAATTTAGCCTGGACTGGTAATCCAGATCGGACTCTATAGGGAATTCTTTGTCATATAAATAATTTAGCCTGGACTGGTAATCCGAAAAACCCTTTAGAGTATATGTTACAGCTAGAATTTAGCCTGGACTGGTAATTTTGCTGTATGATACGTGGCTCGAGAGTGTACCTACAAGGTACTACTGAGTATGAATTGAAGTACTCTAATTTGTACACCTCGAGTGTACTACCGGTGTATCTATCGATATTCCAAATAAATTCAATGGGTAAATCTCTTGACATGAGAGGAATATGAATAAGAAATTAGTTATTACACGTATATGTCTGAAATACACAAAAATATTGATACGTGACGATTGATATAAGAAAACATGAGATGATGATACTTGTAAATGAAATTCATTTGATGAATATGTCATCCTTGATTATAGACTTGTATACTTTGAGTGTACTACGACTCGCATGACATTGATATTTTGAGAAATATGAATAAAGTTCTGATATAAAATAATCTGAACTGGGGATGAACTATTATGAAATTATACTTGTAATATAAAGAGACGATTTGATGGGCTCGAAACTAACTATTATTTCGACAAAGGCAAGTGCACCTATCGAACAGTAGTATAGTTATGGTGAGTCCGGAATATCGTATCCTCAAGGACTAAAATTACTAGTAATAACTATCTTTTTATTATCTAGCCTAATAATTAAGGGGATTTGTTTTTAATCTAAATTTAATTGACTAATTTAACTAAATAATTATGAACGCGACAGAGTGTGAATTTGGAAAATACTTTTAGACAACTTATATTAGATAGGCAATACCTAAGGAAGAATCCACTTAGACTTCACTTATTACTTTTGATTCATATGATTTATTCACTTGACTTAATCCATAGAAATCCCTGATTTATGTTAATATCTCTTTCAAGACTAAAAACAACTGACTTTAGGTTGATTAATTAAAATCTCTTTCTAATTAAAACCCCTATTGTCGCATTAACTCGATCTATGGATCCCCTTATTATATTTGACTCTAATCCGACAGATTTTCGTCGCCCTATTTCTAGGGTTGCAATCAACTCTGCTTAACTGTGTTGATCTACTCTTAAATAGGGACTTTTTCTCTACTGAATAAGCACATTCGACTTGAATCAATAACCTGAATTATCAAAACAAGAATAAAAACTCACAATTAAGAAAAGGAATAAGTATTTATCTTATAAATCAAATAATAATAAGATCTGTCTTAGGTTTCATCCCCTTAGGTATTTAAGAGATTTAGTTCATACTGATAAAGGGAAACATCTTAAAATAGGAAAGACAGCAAAACATAAGAAAACCCAAAAACTTCTAAAGAACTTGATGGAAGATCTTCAGTCTTGATGGAGATCCTTCTCCTAAACTGTTCCCAAAGGCTATCTTGGAGTAATTTCTGCCTTCTACTCGGCGTCTAGTCAACGTCCTGTCGACCTCCTCTTTTAGGTTGCCGCTAGGGTGTTTATATAGGCTTTGAGATGCTTTACTTGGTCCACAAGTAGCCTTTTTCGAATAGAGTTAAACCTAGGGTTGGCAGGGACACGCCCGTGTGACACGTCCGTGGTCGATAGTCCAGGCCGTATTCCATCCTGTTTGTCACACACGGCCATGTGGTTAAAATAAGAGATTTGGAGTATCGAATTCATCAAATCCAATGGAAAATAATCCAAAAATAAGCCAAGAATGGGGTTAAAATATGTGTAAATTATAATTTATCAAATATCCCCACACTTAAGCCTTTACTTGTCCTCAAGCAAAATCCTTAACTCACAATTAAAATCAACTTCCTCAATTAATATTTCTTATCAATAATGTTTCATCATAATTCATAGATAATTTATACATTGATAATTTAACTAAAAGAGTCCTAAAGATTCAAACAATCTAAGCCATAAATTTTTATAGCATGAAAACATAGGTGTTTCCCCTTACCTAAATAATTACCTATGATTTAAAACCGACAAGAATTGACATCCTTACTAAAGATTCACTCAAATCACTCAAGGTGTTTAAGGTTCAAATTAAGCACTCAAAAGTCAAACATGAAGAGTTAACCCCATAGGCTTGCATGAAAATCAAATTTTCCACCACTATAAAATCACACAAATTAAAAGGTCTTAAAAAGGGTTGTAATGGGGCTTAGATTAAAGGGTTAAAATCGAGATTGAATTGATAATTTACCTAACTTGAAAAATTGAACTAATACTGTATAATTACATTGATTGAAAACTTATCACTAATAATACGAACTTCTTCTAAAGATGTGAAATTAACAGTTTAAGCTCATAATACTAATAATGAATAAATTTCTAACTTTTTTTTTTGTTTTTCAGAATAAGAACATACAATAGTAAGATAGAATTTAATAACTGAAATAACGAAAATAGTTAGGCAACTAATCAAATCGAATCTCAACATAAGGGGAGTCAAATGAGGAGAAGTAATAATTTGTTTTGGGTTAATATTAACAGGGGAGTCAATAAATGGTTTATTAGGCTAAAAAGGGTTCACTATGGGTTAATTATGAGGGTAGGCTTTTTATGGAGTAAGTGAGTTAAATCCTAGGTGCCTTTATCATCTCAGTCTATCAAATAAAAAATATGGTCTCGACATGTATAATCGAAGCAAGTTCTAGAATAACAAATCAATATTGACACACTCATAATCAATAAAGTGAGCAAGAAATATATATGCTCTAAAAGGCTTAAGATCTCACAGAAATTATGGTTTTTGGTGTCAACCTTGCAAATTTCAAACTTGTCATGCTTGATCCCCTAATGTCTTAAAGTTTAAACCATCAATGCACAATTATCTATGACTTCATATGAAACATATCAATGAAAATCATACATCAATAGAAGTTTCATTTTAATAGTAATATGAGAAAATTACTATAGAACAAGGCATAATTTAGGGATTTTCAAATAGTACTATAGTTAACCTCCCCACACTTAAGGTGTACATTGTCCTCAATGTACAAAGATAGATAATATAAGAATAAAATTATAAGAGAGGGAGAGGGGTGAAGCTTCCTGAATCATGGATGAAATCCTTGAAAATGAAACTTGTACGATTTTTGGGGGAAATTTTGGTGGAGATGAGCCGTGGGTTGCTTTAAATAGGGAGTAGTGAACATGGTCAAAGGCCACACCCATGTGCCCTTTGTGTAGCCCGTGTGTTTCAAAAATTTTAAATTAGGGCGCGTCTAAGTATTAGACCACGCCGTGTTCCCTGGGCATGTTATGTCACATGGCCAAATTGCACGGCAGTGTGATGTTTCATTCGTTTCTCCCACGCTCGTGTTTAGGGTCACACGCATGCAGTAATTAGTCAGTATTGACCACGACTTCAAGGCACGGGCGTGTCCCACGCCCATGGGATTTTTTCAGTTTCGATCGTGGCTTCTAGTCACAGGCATGTCACACGCCCGTGTCATTTGCTCAGTATCGACCACAGCTGTATCGCACGGCCGTGGTGTTTTATCGTAGCCCGTGTTGGGAAAAAGTTTTTCTTTCTTGGCCTGTACGGTCTCTGCCACGCCAATGTCTCTTCTCGTAGTGTCCACACGGCCTCGGCCGCGACTGTGTGCTAAGCCATGTGGGTAGGAAATCCTGCGCCTATTAAATTGGTTAGTTCTTAGTTAAATGCAAGAATAAAAAAAATGGATGTTTAGTGAGGTTAGTGCTCGGGTTGCGTCCTGAGAAGCGCTCATTTAAATTCTTAAGTTAGACTTACCCTATTTTCATTTCTATATGAAGGTTCACAGAGCTGAAAGTCCTCTCTCAGATCCCTAAAATCTTCACCATTATATATTTTAAGTCACTAACTGTTTAATTTGAATGTGCCATAAGTCGAATGAGTTACCTCGATTGTGCCATAGGGAAAAATAGTTTTGATTATGAATGGACTTGACCATCTTGGTTTCAGCTTCCTAGGAAACAATTTGTGCTTTAAATTGTATAGTAGAGCAAGATCTCCCACTTCGAATTGCTTTGGTTGCTTCAAACGAGCATCATGGCATCCCTTTGTTGCCTCCTTATATAGACGTGATTTCTCGTAGGCATTAGCTTGCCATTCATCTAGCTCGTTCAACTGCATAATTCTTTTCTCACCTACAAGTTTAAGATCACAATTGAAGAATTTTATTGTCCAAAATGCTTTGTGCTCTAATTCAAATGGTAGATGACAACTTTTTCTATAGACAAGTCTGTATGGGGATGTTCCTATGGGAGTTTTAAAAGCAGTTCTATAGGCCCATAAAGCATCGTCTACTTTTAATGCCCAGTTTTTCCTGTTTGATTCGTCTGTTTTCTCTAGAATATGCTTAAGTTCTCAATTTGCTACTTCCACTTGTCCACTAGTTTGGGGGTGATAAAGGGTAGCTGTTCTGTGGTGTACTCCGTATTTCTTTAAGACTTTATCAAATTGAGTATTGCAAAAATGAGTACCCCTATCACTAATAATTTCTCTGGCTGTTCCAAATCGAGAGAATAGTTTCTTAAGAAATCTCACTACCACTCTAGCATCATTAGTGGGTAAAGCTTGAGCTTCCACCCATTTTGACATATAATCCACTGCTACTAAGATTTAATTATTCCCAAATGAGCTAGGGAATGGACCCATAAAATCAATACCCCATATATCAAATATTTAACATGATAGCATATACGTTTGAGGCATTTCATCGCATTTAGAGGTATTACCTGTTCTCTGACATCTATCACACGAAGCAACATACCTGTTAGCGTCTTTGAACATAGTGGGCCAATAAAAACCTGATTGGAGCATTTTATGTGCTGTCCTAATCCCACTGTAATGTCCTCCTGATGGTACTGAATGGCAACGTTCTAGGATTTTGCTTACTTCTTCCGTTGTAAAACATCTCTGAATCACTTGATCTGCACATATACGAAAAGAAAAGGGTCCTCCCAAAAATAGTTTTTCACATCAGCAAAGAATCACTTCTTTTGATGATGTGTTAACCTTTTTGGTAGAATGTTAGCAGCTAAGTAATTTGTAATGTCTGCAAACCAAGGTACCTCGGAGTCAGATATAGCGAATAGTTGTTCTTCAGGAAACAAGTCATTTATCTCACTCTCATCGAGTTCTTTGATATGTGGATTTTCAAGCCTAGAAAGATGGTCTGCTGCAAGATTTTCAACTCCTTTCTTATCTTGAATTTCCAAATCAAATTCCTGTAAGAGTAAAATCCGTCTTATGAGTCGAGGTTTTGTATCAGATTTAGTTAAAAGATAACAAAGAGCTGAATGGTCAGTGTAAACGACAACTTTAGATAATATCAAATACTGTCTAAATTTATCAAGTGCAAAAACCACAGCTAGCAATTCTTTTTCTGTGGCGGTGTAATTTTCTTGTACGGTCATCAATGTTTTACTAGCATAATAAATCGGCTAAAAATGCTTTTCTCTTCGCTGTCCTAAAACTGCACCTACTGTAAGGTCACTCACATCACACATTAATTCAAATGGTAAATTCCAATCAAGTGCAATTATAGTTGGAACATTTATTAATTTATTTTTGAGGGTATTAAATGCTTCTAAACATTCCTGATCAAAATTGAAAGGCACACCTTTAGTAGTTTTGTTAAAGGCTTAGCTATTTTAGAAAAATCTTTAATAAATCTTCTATAAAATCTAGCATGTCCTAAAAAAATTCTAATAGCATTAACTAAACTAGGATGAGGTAATTTTTCTATGGTTTCAATTTTTTCTTTATCAACCTCAATCCCTTTACTAGAAATTTTGTGACCTAACACAATCCCTTCTCGAACCATAAAGTGACACATTTCCCAATTAAGCACAAGGTTCGTTTCCTCACATCTCATTAGAACTCCTTTTAAATTTTTAAGGCAAAGATGTAAAGAATTACCAAATACCAAAAAGTCATCCATAAATACCTCCATAATATGTTCCACGAGTTCATCAAAGATGGCTAACATGCAGCGCTGAAAAGTAGCAGGGGCATTAGATAATCCAAAAGGCATTCTGCGATAAGCAAACGTACCGTATGGACACGTAAATATGGTCTTTTCTTGATCCTCAGGAGCTATTGGGATTTGGAAGTAGACAGAGAGTCCGTCTAGGAAGCAGTAGTACATATGCCCAGATAATCTTTCTAACATCTGATCAATGAAAGGTAAAGGAAAGTGATCCTTTCTCGTGGCATCGTTCAACTTCCTATAGTCAATGCAAACTCTCCAACCTGTGACTGTTCTTGTTGGAATCAATTCATTCTTTTCGTTAGCTACAACAGTCATGCCTCCCTTTTTTGGAACAAC